>OU426982.1:30757656-33468276 GCA_911387785.2 Aelia acuminata | reverse complement strand
GGAAGAAAATACCGGTTGGTTGGTGCCTAATGTTTTTTGATGATTTCAGCCACTTCAAGTTAAAATCTATCATCACCTGCCATTGCGGTCTTTAATATAATACCGTTTCATCACGGTTGGATTTCGGATATTAAAAGAAAGTGCTAGGTACCGAAAACGCTAAAATACCAATTCCCTATACAAATATACAATAAATGTTAGGTTTTAGAGGTGTTTCCAAGTTGGTAGTCATTTTACGTTTTCAGTTGTAAAATTTGGTTTTACTACATGGTATTAAATATAGGCAGTAATATCACGGCTTTACGTCAGTAATCGTTTAAGATCATGGATTTTATACGTTTTACAGAAGCCAGACTAATGTAATGCAACGTAAGCCGCATAATACTTGAACCTTTATTTCTAATAAATATATCTTTCTTTTTATACACAAAACATACTAGATATCTTCATACATACGTATATGACTAGTTAGATCTTTGTATTCTTACCTTCCAATATATTTGTAATTAATTTTATATGCAACAATATGGTTTCTCTCTGTTATCTATAGTTATATTTTAAAATAGATTTTATGTTAGTAAAATTATAATGTTCTCGGCTCAAATGAAAGCATTTATATTGTGTTTGGATTAATTTTTTAATTTTAGCACTGACGATGACCGATAAGCATGGGTCAAAACGTTGTCTCATTCAATAAATAAATGATGTCGACTAGAATTCCAGATTATTAATAATATTACACGTTTAAGTTTTGGGAAACGTCGCTTTATGGTAGCTCGGAGCGAGTGCATTGCATTAGGAATATTTGTCATTGTCGCATACGAAATATGCATACGCTGGTAACAACAAGACGTAATAAAATGATGGAAACCAAATCAAACTGATGGTATGTTTACATGACATGGGTACTTTAGAAATCTGATACTTCTATAAAAGATAGTAAATTTATAAATGAATATTTTAGTAATTAGATGGTTAGCATGATCAAAAAAAAAAACTAACAATATACATGGTACAGTACGCAAATTGTTTATATCTTGGCTCAATAATAAGATAAAAGTGAGAGTACACACGAGGTAACAATGTATATAAAAAATGAAAAAAATATATAGGCAAGAAGTTATATAATAATAAAAATAACAATAATAAACACGCCTCCTCAACTATTACCACGCGTAGATAGAATTATAAACATTCCCGTCCCCAGACTAAAAAATTAACTAAATACCGAAAGTACAAGGGTATCCGGGTATCCGCAGGGTATCCGCGCTGACGGTTACGAGTACTACTTGTATCCGTAGCTGACGGAAACGAGTACTACTTGTATCTGTAGGAAAATATTCGAAGGGTTCGAGTACATTATTTGAGTACAAATTTATCTGTAATTTGTATCTGATCTGTAACTTATCCTTCTTTACTCGGATAGTGCCCAAATTTGGTATGGGTGTTAGGGGTCATGACCCTTCCTTAATTTTTAAACGAATAGTGCCATTAGGTGGTTACTACGGCCTAAACATAACAGTTTTTATTCGGTATTGCTTTAGTATGGCCAAGTCACAGTCGATGAGGTCCTCATATATTCCTGGAAGAAAAAAAAAATAAGCCTGACATTCTAAGACAGAAATTGTGATTTGCTAGAGTCTTTATTATTTAAATTTAAAAATAATTTTCTGGGATTATATTTTTTACAGGATTGTTTCTGTAAATGTTTCTCTTTAATTACCATCTCATTAAGACTTGAATCTATTCTTTACAAACTAAGCATTTAAAGAGTCATCGTTAATTGTGTATATTTTATAGCAATTACTCTAAATACCACAATGGGTGATTACCTCTAATCATCAATTATCTAGGATACGTGGACCATGTTCTCACATAGTTATCCGTGATTTATTATAGAATATAATTGCAATATTTTATAGTTTATTATAAACTGATGTTTTATGGATGCAGAGATCATCGTTATGAGGAGCTCTACAATATGATACAAAATAACCAATTTTGATGATTATTTTTTTTTTTAAATACAATAATTTTTTATTGTAGTTTTAATTTAAAAAAAAAAATATATTTTTTGAGTTCTTCCCAAATTTTCTTTTGTTTATTCATCATATTAAAATATATATATATATATATATATATATATATATATATATATATATATATATATATATATATATATATGTTATAATAGGGTTCCTGAGGTTAAGTCAATGATAAACACTATATTATTGCATCGTTTCAAGACTATATTGTTTTCATAATCATATCATTCAATAAAAAATAAAGTGGGAATACAATTATATGAGTTACATATGTAAAATTGCAGTAAAATTAACAGTAATATAAATATATATCATTCATATGATGTGTGCTATATATAATGTGTGACTGTATATAATTCAAATGATCAAAGAGTAGGAATAGACTTACATTGTTGCTGATGGCCATTGCTTTGCTATCCGCATAGATGTACAGATACCTATACTTGCTATTATAGGTCGTTAACAGGTATGAGGATTTTGTATTAGATGCTTCTATTATTAATATGTAAAAATAGTTTATGATTGTGATGTATGTTTCATATGATTTGATAAATGCTGATATTATTTAAATATGAAATTAGTAAAATGTAAAATTTAGGTTAAATTATTATCAGGAATTTTAGTTAAAACTTTTTTATTTTGGAAAGCCAACGTTTCGATCCAACTTTTGGATCTTCATCAGGGCTAAAAGAAAACAAACATATGAGAATCTATGCTAGAGGATGACAATAAATGATTTTTTTTCTTCAATTTTTTATGCTTTCCTACCTTATGTCATTATCTCAATTTTGTGTTATAATTATAATAGCAATTTGTATACAGTACATACCAAATATTTTGTTATTTTTTAATATTTTATTTTCAATTAGTTGTCATGTAGCCTTTCACTTCAACAGCGTTGGGTTTGTCAAGGAAAAACCTTTGAAGTCGGCAAACTAACCCCCTACCATTGCCTTTCACCTTATTTTACCTTCAGTCCTTGTATTATTCTGGACTCAGAAGGTAAATATCTTGCTAACCAGCCGCTTATTTTATTATTCATGTATATGCTTACCATCTTTTATATTATTAAAAGTTTTGTAAAGTATTCATTTATTGTCATTCTCTAGCATAGATACTCATATATTTGTTTTCTTTTAGCCCTGATCAACATCCACAAGTTGGATCAAAACGTTGGCTTCCAAAATAAAATGTTTTAACTGAAAATCCTGATAATCATTTAACCTATCTTAAAGAATAACAGTTGAATATCTCTCACCTCTACAATTATATAATTGTATTTCAACCTGTTTGTTCATTGTATGGGATTATTATGAGAACAATATAGTATCGAAACGTTGCCATAATATAGTTGTTTATAATATATTATTGACTAAACCTCAAAAACCCTATTATAACATTTAATATCAACATTCAAGAAAAAATATCCTATACAAGTTAAATAGGCAAGATTTCATAAGGTCCTACAAAAATTTTATGTAACGGTCGCCCAATAAAAAACTGGTCAAACTGAATTTTTTTTTTTCAAGAAAAGCCAATCTTGTACCGATTTTTCAAATTTTCCTTATCCAATCCTCTTCCTAATCCTTATTTTCCGTTTCCAATTTTCTTATTGCTCGTCCAACGATAACAGTGATGAGTGTGCTATGTATTATATTCCCTATGTATAATATTCCCTAGCTATGTATAATATTCCCCCACGGGATTTTTTTAATTTCACTGGGATGACAGATTTATGTTACTTGTTCCTATACACATTAATCGCATAATACATTTCTGTGTCGATGTTTCCTGATCGGTCGCGTCTCCCGAGTTAAAAGATTATGCAGTTCTTGGTCTTTCTGAAACTTTTCATGTCTTCTTTCATAAGTAATATTTAAAATATCAAAACGTTTTTTTTGGGGGGGGGTTTGTTCCTCCCTATCCTGGTAATAGCCTAATCATGGCACTTGATTGCAGATTCTTTTTCTTATTATAAAATTTAGGAATAGTCGCGAAACCTATAGAAAATTATTGAGGACTTTAATTTTCTTCGATCGCATGAGCTGAATTATTAAAAGAAAAAAACCCAATACTTCGAAAACTCATTCATAAAGCGATGAAGATACCTGTAAAAAGTATTCACGAGACATTACTCTTTATTTTTGTATAGAAATATAAGAAGCAACCGTAGGAATCACAATGTTTTTCTTGTAGCTACTGTAAAATATCACAACGAACATAAACACTCATCACTTAAAATGATTGAGAGGTGAGCGATCCGAGCGATGTGAGGCCGATATTAGAAGAGAAATAGCCATTAAAAATTACGGAGCTGTTCCGGCGGAAAAACATCCCCCCATTTCCACGCTAGGCAGCTTGTGAAGATAACAGAGGGGCCCTCATTAGAAGCAAGTGCTGTATCCAATTATGACTCCTTCCGTAGTTCCATGAGATCTTGAGGTTACTCCGCTGCTAAGGTTAATTTTCAGACTATATAAACAAAGAAGTGTTATAATAGTTTTAGATTCGTTCAGGTAAGAAAACGTAGTGATCAGATACTATTGCCATATAAAAGAATTATTTTTTTTAATATGGTTGTATTTTTTATGATTTGTCAGAGATGCCATTGCACTATTTTTTTACTTCAGACTTTAGTTTGCGTCTGTCGCAAATAATAAGCGACATTAAGCAAATGAGATGAAAACTACTGTGTGTTGGCATTTTAAGGCATGAGGTAATATAGTGCCCAACAGCACATCACCCCGGTCTTTTTTCAGGAGAGGAGGTCTCTCATCCAACTCCTTTTTAGTCGCATAATAAGTCCGTTATTATGTCCGTGCAATTTGATGTGAAAGCCTGAATAGAGGGTTATTATTTGTTCGTCAATAGTTGCTAGTTGTAAGTCAGTATGTAGTGTTTTGTTACTAACGTACACAGGTACGTTCGTTATTAGTCGTAAAATTTTGTATTGAAAGTTTTGTAGATTTTGTAAGGGTTGCTATACCATAACCATACTGTGAGCCGTACATCCATAAGGGTTTCAGTTACTATGTGTATGTACTATGACTGATTTTTAATTTTGATGATTTTGAAAATAGTGAGTATAGTATTTTCAGCCACTTGTTAAAAGTCTGTCTTTTCATTTTGACATGAGGGCCCTAAGGCATCCTTCTGTCAAATATTAGTCCAAGGTAACGCACTTTGCCTGTTTAAGGAATATGGTGGTCGCCGATATAAAATGGATGACATGCATCTCTTCGGAGTGTGAATGTTATGTGTTGTGATGTTTCATGGATCAATTTCATTTTCCAAAATGAATAATGTTTTTCAAACGTATTAGGTGATTTTTTTAAATTTAATGAAGCCAGTCTAGGGCCATGATGTTTTGTTAAGATTTTTGTATCGTCTAAGTAGGTTGCAGATAATGTTTCGGAGAGTGTAGGAATATCAGGTGGTATACAATGTATAGTAAGGGAGGAGTATTGACCCCTGCGGAACTCCTGCTTTTGCAATGCATTTTAAATAATATGTAATAATATCTTTTATAAGAAGGAGTCCCTGACAAGATTTAGGGAATAAATCAAACAACAGTGCTGATCACATCAAGAATACTATCACTTCATCTCTGTCAACCGACTAAAAATATTTAATCTCTTTTTATGAGACATTCAAATCGCGAGTTCAAAGAGAGCTTTCTTCTGCCTCCCCAAGCTACTTAAATCCCGAAGAATGTCTAGAAATCCTAACTAAATGCCATGATACAACACGTTCTTGTTATACCGCTGTCGAGACTGACAAGTGCCCAACAAGAAAACATCGAAAGGGAGAAAAATCATTCGAAAGATAAACAGAGCAGAATAGTAATTCATGGAGGAGAACAAGATGAGAAACCTTCTGACTGAACCTGGTCCGGTTATGATGTGAATGTGAGAAGGTTAAGATTGGCAGTACATCTTGCTCGAAGCAAAGAGACTTCGTAGGCTAGAAAGCGGATTAAATAGACGAAGATGCTGCAGAGCTATGGTTTGTAAAACAGAATGGTTTGTTCAGGAGGACAAAGATGTACGAGCTACAGAATCCAGAATAAAAATTAAAACACAAACTATTATATTCTTTTTTGTGTCATATCAATTTTCTGTCCGGGGTCACCTTTGGTATAATGGTTAGCATGGCAGCCTAAAATACTAAAGGTCGCAGGTTCGCGTCCCGCGGTGGCCCTAGGATTTTTTTTTTTTTCTTTATTGGCTTTAAGATTTTGTCCAATTCCTATCTAGCCAGAAATCTATTATTAATCTATTAATTTGGCTTAGGTTAGAGATAATCTACATATCAAAGTCGTATCTTTGTTTTTTTGATAAATTTTATTAGCTGGTGGTAATCCTTGATATTGAGCTCTTTTATTATGGTTGGGATACTGAGAGCTGACCTCTCGATATATTTCCTCCTCTGAGCACTAAACCGCCTGCAGGACATCACCAAGTGGAAAGGATCCTTGACTTCGTGGCAAAATTCGCCATTCGGCGACTCCCTTATTTTTATCAAATTTAAGGCCCTAGGATTTTTTAATGGGAGTAAAATATCCTTGGCCAAGCCGTCCCTCGGATTGGACGTAAAATGGAGGTCTCGAGCCAATTCGATGTCAGGTACTCGTTAAAGATCCCTATCCTAATTATACCTGGATTGGCAAAATATCTCACTGTAGCATTGTCCGATTAGCCTTTAAGTGACGTTAATCTAACAAACAACAATTTTCTGTCCGATATACATCAATATAATATACAAAGTTAACTATAATTAGCCCTTCTTAAACTTTTGAAGTTTTACTTTTAATGATCCTTCCTACATTCTTATTATGTCTTATATTTAAGAAGATAGAGAGAAAATATATTTTTTTAACTAAAACTTCATAAACAGTTGATGTCTTTAACACTTAAAACAACAGTGTGGGCAGAAGCGGTTTGATTGATGTTATCCAAATGAATCATTATAAAATTAATATTAATGTTGAATATCCTGAAACCTTCGGCCTATAAAACCTATGGCTTCTATTAGGTTATGTGATTTACCACAAGTGATTACTTTCAACCGCTTTTCCCTTTAATAATTTTTTTTATTAAGACCACTCATTTTATAGAGGATGGTTCTCTTCAACGAATCTCTTTCAAAGAGAAGAAAGAATCTCTTCAACACCGAATGCCAACCCAGAAGGCAGGAAAGGAGTGCATTACTACTTGAACCAACCAGGTTCCAAAGGTCACATTAAGGAATTTAATCAGATGCATCGATTTCCTATGTGAACTTGTTAGTCAATGGAAGTTCATCAATGTATATCAATTTAGGTTTTAGGTATATCAAACTTAAATCAATATAGGTTTAAGGACTCGATAGGTTTTGTAAGTCGCCACATTACAAAATCTATGTTTGACAAGGCTAGTTCCAAACATATTTTGATTTTCTTCTCTATGAACGCTTCCCCCCCCCCCCCCATTACGGAAGAGCTGGCAGTAACTGTACCTTAAATTAATTTATTAACTTGAGCAATAGAAGACGATGGATTAGGAGCAGACAGAGGGGGCGGAAGGGTTGTGAACAATGACGGATTCCGCGCCATTTGAAGCCAGTCTGCGGGCCAACTCATGTGAAAACCTTTTTGAGCAATTAGACGCGATAATTGTGATTCGGCTCCCCTCCATTCAGGGGTTCCGACTTTTTACTCCCAAAGCCCTCCCCCCCAAACCCCCTCCCACGCTCAATTTTCTTCTTTTAATAGAAACTCCAGGAAGGGCCATTTTCAAAGTTGATTTAATTTTTAAAAATAGTTTAAAAATTTATAAACATGTTGTTGCTGATCTCAAGTATATTTAAACGAAAAACATTCAGAATAAGACTTACATAGTACCCCAAAACCTGTTTGAGTTAAAAATTTTGAAGTGCGCCCATTGGATTATCGGCTATTTTAGTGTGATTTATTCCCAGATCTAATCTGAAAAGGGTTCTAAGCGGTTTATTCAACCCTTTTGAGAAACAGAAGCTAACGGGAGTCGTAAGCTTGGATTAAGTACCACCAATCATGGCCAATTGTAGATTAAAAGGACAGGATGGAAGTTAGATTATTTTCGATTTAGATCACGCACAATTTTTCGAAATATACCACGCCCAGGAGTCGCTGTTCCAAAATAGTACTAGACTAAATTAATCTATTAAATCTAGAGACACGCACAAAATAATTTTTATAGCCAAATATTCAAGTCGATAAAAGGCTTTCATAACGATACAAACACAAAAACAAAGAAAAATTCATTTAAATTGAAAAAGAGTAGGCTTAACGGTCATTCTATGTCAAATTAACTCACTGGGATTCAGACTTGATGTCTCAGATTTTCATGATTTTTTTGATGCAGCAAGTTATCATAGACTTATTAAAAATATCAAATTTCAGTTGTGAGGCACAATTATTTTTGAAGTTATTAATTTTTAAATATTTAAATTTTTATGAAAAAAAAGATTTTCGCACCTTTAGATGCCTATTGGCTGCCTACCAGTGATGATGTAAACCAAGGAGTGGTCTCATTTTAAAGCTCAATTTGAATATGGTATGCCACAAATCTACCCGCGATATTGAACGTGGAAGGTAAGCATTCAGAAAAAGTCACAGGTTAACAGATGGATTTCATTAATTAAAAATTAATTGTTAGGTAGGTATATTTTGAAGATTTTGTCTGTTATGAGAGAAAATCTCTTTATCCAAACCATAGAATTAAATAAAAAACCGACAGGTTATATGTAAAATTCCTGGTGTGAATTCTCAAATCGAAATCCCGGAACACACTTGTTTCCAACCCCGCCTCCTACTCTATTCCGAATTGAGTTCAGAATCTCTGTGGAGTCTGAACAGGAAATGGCCTTGGGATGTATTAGATGAGCGCTATAATTCATAATAATACCAATATATAACAATATAGTTTAACAGTTCATAAAGAAAGATTTTCTACCTAAGGTAATACATCACTAAAATATATTTAATCAAGCTCTGATTATTATAAAATTAATGGAATCAGCTATGGTTAATTAAATAATCAGCTTGTGAGCTATAATACCTACAATAAATATTCTTCACTAAAAACTTATAAATGATCAGTAATAAACAAAATGTTACTTAATGGCACTGAATTGGATTTTTCTACGTACAGACTGGATATAGAGCTCCTCCCCCTCGTTGGGTTGCTCCAACGGCATGAAGACCAGGACTGGTGGAGTTAGCACGGAGCAGGCCGGCGAACAGTGACATCCGACAATTTCGGTAATCCTGCAAAGTGGCCCCTCGGGTTATTTGCCCCACCTTTATTATTATTACCCCCGAGCAAGACCACCTGCCGCCCCCGCGCACCTGCGGTGGTAATTGGGAGTCAGAGGTGTTGAAGGAAACCGAATCATATGTCCGAAAGTTGAGAGGGGGGTAGGCCTAGGTTCGAGTGTATTTTGCTACGGTTCCCACTTTTGGCTTTGTTTGGATTTTTCGAAAGGAAAGTAACAAAAATAAATCCGTATTGCGGGTAGATGCATCACTTTTTTTTGTTCGGTACCCCTACTTGACCATGCGAGGCATATGGGGGTTACTCTAGAGGTGTGACCAACCTATTCTAACCGTGGGTGGAATAAGTAGATCGAGATTTATTTTCTGGGGCCTCCACGAAATAAAAGTCAACCATCTCAGGGCGGATTCAAGCCGCCACCGTTCGACGCGAGCATGCTAAAGCGCACAGTGGTGCAAAAGGGCGAAAAATGGGAAAAAACCTCATCTCAAACGAATCATTTGGGTTACAGGCATCAAAGTTACAATTTTTATGTTTTTTTACCTGCTGAATCGAATGAAGCTATAGCCAACTCAATCACATTATTGGAAAGGTCAAAAGGTCAAAAATCAAAAACAAATCTAGTTTAGTAGCTATATATACGTTTTTAAGGTACTAAATCGAATGAAATGATAGCAAACTTAATCAGATTATTAGAAAGGTCAACATGTGAGGTCAAAAAGGCAAAATTAAAAAAAAAAATCAAGTTTGTTATCGATATATGCATATGTTTTTAAGGGATATCCAACAACTTTCTATAACTTGGTAATATATAAAATCCTAAGTCTTTAATAGTTTTCCTTGTAATGTCATTTTGATATTTTGATAGCTGAGCTTGAATCAGCAAAGCTAAAGCTCTATCATTATCCAACATCGCATGTTTTTTTATTTTTTTTGTGTCGTCGAAGCAGCCGCGTTTATTAAATCTCGGTCGTAATTTGCCTGTAATTCTCGAATTTTGTATAATTTTGCCTTTCTTCCACATTCAGAGAAGTCTTTTGTAGGTCTACCCCCTAGACTTTTATCAATAGCAACACTTTGCACTTCTTTAAATCTGATGTCAAAACGAATCTCTAACCAATCCGCATATCTTCTGACAAAATTTTGAGAATTATGATTTACCTCTCTTAGCCTTTTGAGAAAATGAGGCTGAAATCTTCTTTTCACTTGCTGGATAACCTGTGATGATTGCTCTTCATTTAGATAAGCAAACCGTTCCTGTAAACACACTTCCCAAGAACGATCCTTGGTAAACAGAATCTCGCACAACACTTTATGTGTAATAGAAAAATTGTCCATTTTTTTTTTTTTTGTTCATATAAGCAGTCACTAGATCGATTTATTGTTAACACGACGATATTCAATGGAGAACTGAGGTAATAAGTGATACAAATAATTCCAAGAGATAAAAATAATCCTTTGAATAAAACAAGTGGTGTTTACTTGAAGAGCATAATATTTACCTGTGAACACATACGGCCGAGTACGGGAATGAAACTAATACCAATTTTTCTCCAATAGTAGTACTTTTATTTAAAATATGTCACAGAACCTAGTTCGACGGAGGTTTTTTTTAAAGTTCAAATGAAACACGATAAGTTAGATCTTTCAGGCAGCAAATGTAAAAATCCTTCGCTGTCAATGTTATGCTAAATTTATCAAAATAAAACCCCTAATGGAACCAGTATATATATAATGATGTTCAAAAGGTTTTGCGAGTAATCGGATAAAAAGTTAGTTTAAAAAAAAATCATCTCTACAGAAAAATAAAACCGTGAAAATCACAGCATATAAGAAAAGTACTATTTCAATGACGTATATACGTCTGGGCTTTGAGATATTAGGAAAAATTGTTTCACAAAACTGTACTACAGGTAGTAAGGTATTAAAAAATTATTAAAATATTACTCCAGAAATATGTTCATTTATAGGGGTTTCCCCTAATGCACCACTGTGAAGCCGGTCGCGCTCAAACATGCTCTGCTAATCCTGCCCGGGTAGATGCACAACTACTAACCTATTGACTCAATAGTTAATTTTTCGATTTTTTAATTGATATGATTTGAATGATAATAAATAGAGAAGATTACTAGTACTAATAAAGTCTACCTGTGATGCCGACACCACCATTAGCGCCTATACACATTTACCGATCGCCGTCCAAACTGAATTTCAAAAGATCTGCTTTAACGCAGTCGTCCCACCTCTTTTTACTTTTAACTAACTAAATATAAAATATATAGCAAGAGAAAGTATTGCGATCTTGAAAAATTTGGACTTCCGGTTTTCAACAGAAATACACGTTTTAGGATCCCCTCAGTCCAAATAACCAAATCCCGCGAAATGGTCTGTGTGTGTGTGAAGAGACTAGCTCAAAAACTATTAACTATACGAATCTGAAATTTGGGTTTTGGAGTATGTATTTACCCGCGAAGTGGCAGCAAAAAGTTCATCAAAATTGGTCTGGCTTTATCATTATTAAAATGTTCTAAGAGGACTTAAATGAAGAAGGGGCCTTTTGTTTTCTTATGAAGTATCTTTGGTTTTGTTTGTATTGAGAAATAAACTGTCTCTCGTTACGCCTAAAAATAAGAAATGGCTAAATATGAAATATGAAAAAAATCAAGTAAATATATACAGCAGAAAAAAAATTAAAATATTCCGTCAACTAATAAAACTTGCTGAGCCCACGCATGCGCAATACGCCTTTATTGACAGACCATTGTTTATAATTAAAGCCGTTTTCTTCATTTAATAGAAATTATTTGTTTCATTGTAACTAAATGAAGTTTTCAACAACATCATGGAGAATTTTATGATGATTCTCCATAAGAATGCGAATTATCGAGAGTTGTGTGTTGCGCGCACCCCACCAGATTTTTTTAATCTCTGTTGAGAGTATTTGAATCAAAATATTTATTTTAGAAATCCCAGGCCCCCCTCCCACACAAGCAACTATGAGTATTATCGGCACTGGTAGCTGTACTCGATTTTTTAATCTCCCTATGGCTATTAGAACTTTATCTTCACTCGGTTCTGCTATAGATGTTTTATCATTCTGGTATTCAAAATTTAATTTTCCGAATATAGGGGGCACAACCCTGCCTCTACCTAAACTTGGATCCGTTTGTGAAATAGAATTTCATTGGTAGTACAAAATAACTCATGTATTGTTAATTTACTGTTATGTTATTTTTACCCCCTCAGTTATGTAATCAGTTGAATAGTGAGGAAGCTGTACGATGCCTGCTGGAACATTATTTTTTCCCCGCGTTTCATCGCATCCTCACTACCTCAACACAGCCTCACATATTGTAACGCGTTACTAATAGTAACATATTCATTGTTTGTTTTCTTTTACTCATTATCCAATGAAATTATTGATGTTTGAATATAACAAACATTCGCTAGCCCTTAGTAATTTATTGAAAATGAAAAATAAAAATCACCATTAATATTAAAAATTATCTCTTACAATATTTTAAATATGAATAAAATGTATAAAGATGTGGGTACCTTTTACAACTGACCTTATATATAGAGACGTATCCCGTCCGCTGACATGAGAAGCCAAAGAGACAGGAGATATCTGAGAGGTATCTGACTCGCAACATACGGTAGCCCGAACAATGGCGTCGCCATCACCTGCCACGTCCACCGTAAAAAGAAGCGTCTTAATTTTTGTGATTTACCAAACTGAAGAGCCCCCGTTGCCAATTACCCTAATTCCCGACCATTAGGAGCTGACCACATCCCATGTCGCGTACTGTTTACCTTAGCCTACAAAGGATAGTACCCAGATCGCAGTGCAACTGACGGGACTCGTTATAGCAATTACCAAGCGGAGTTGGTCTTTTCGAAAATTCCACTTCTTTTTGTTCCACATCGCCCCGCCCCACCAGTCGTCATTTTCTCTAATTACCTGCGGCTTCTCATACAATTCCCTCTCTTTCCGTATGCTCGATTTTCCCTCGGGCGAGCAGTCACCTGCGCTCGTGTATTTAACAGCATCCCTTCAATTTCGCTCAAGAGTAAAAAACCCGATATTTATCCCGGTCATGAAAAGTATCGGATACGTGGGAACAAGTGCTTGTTCCCAGTAAAGGGTATGTTGCAATGATAAGTTGACATATGTCCTGAAAGAAAGAAAGCAATTACTTCTTAGCGGTAAGAAAATTTTTATCATCTCTCAAAATTATAGAGGCTACACCCTAATTTAAGAAACTCGATTTAATTTGTTGTCATTAAGTTGTCAAAATGTGCGATATTATGAGTTCCTCAATTGTTTATTTTTAATTTTTTTTTCTGTTGGTTTTACAGATCTTGTAGATCTTTTTTAGTGGACTAAAAGAGCCATCTTCATCTGTGTCTATCCAGTACTTCTACTCTCCAGTATTCTAATACGTCTATAGAATCGAATAAAAATAGATAAATATACAACTTATTAAGGTAAAACTGTTTACATGGAGTATCCAAACATAATTTTTCTTTACAGCACGGCAGATTTACATATCTGTCTAAGAATAAAAACCCGGAAGAAACGTTTGACGGGACTTAGTTAACCATCAATAACTATCTAAGTATTTAACATCCGTTATAATAGTAATTAACATCAAGAGCCAGTAGATGTACTTCTTTATGTTTCTTTATCCGTGAATAATTTCATATTACTTTACTTTACATAAGCATAAGAAAGTCAGCTATAATACAACCACATCCATTCCGCGAAACAAAAAATGAACATGAATAATCAAATAAATTTGGTTTTGTTAATCTGAAAACCTAGACAAAGCTTAGAATCATCCATTTCAGTTTATTGTTTTCATCCATTTCAATTCTATATTAACACTAGATTGCCTAAGCAAGTCATTTTGACTGCTTTTGAATTTCAATTAAGGAAATAATGATTTAAATAATGACACAGCTTCTTATAATTTTGTGACTTTTTCTACAACATATAAATGGGTTAATTAATCGTTGTTGTTGCCCTCCCCCCTCCTTCACGTCCGGAATATATATGTGTTATATATCTACCAAACGAAAAATTTGTCAAATACGACTTTGCCACAATAACAAAACAAATAATATTTGTCAAAAATGTAAAAAGTATGTTTGCGGAAGATGTACATCCAAAAAGATTTGCACTTTCATTTGCTTAAAATGTCCAGATAATGTATAAATTATTTTTTTTTTCGAACTGAAATACATTTTTTTTATTGTTAATAATTATTAATAACTTGTTATATGACTGTAAGTGATATAAAATATATTAAAAATTACTGTTAAACATATTTCTTTGCGCATTAGTTATTTTTTCACAATGCAGTCATTTTGACTGCTTTCAGGCAATATAGGTATATACTAAGCTCCCGTCTTTCTAGTGTTAATCTTGAATGACAGAGAATACGTTTCTTCTGACTTTTTTAGGATTTTTGAAACTATTTGCGTATTTGCTCCATAAAATTTCCAGAAATGTGATTAATCCAATGAGCTTGTTCATCTGTTTTGATAAGACATATTTTTTTTAATTTAATTTTACACAATATTTTATTTATTTACCATTGCTATTGATAACAAATCTTAGGTTACATAAAAAATATCTAATCGTTGTGGAGTAAGAGAATCCTTCTAATGGAATTAATCGCCTCTGTATTCTGATTTCGATGAGAATGAATAGAGTCTCTAATACCCATTGTATTATAGAACTGTTCAAAGGTAGGATCCGCTGACTGAGTCCGAAACGTAGGCGGGATGACCCCTAATGGCCGACACCCCGTGGAGCCTGGGAAGGCACGCGCCTCCCCGGTCCATCGGATCATCCTGGACCCCCGCCGCGAGTTTCCACAACCGTCGACAAAGGAGCTTCGACTCCGACATTGGGGGTAATCGCTGTCCATGATTAGTCTTCAATGGATTCTCTGATCTGGATGTACCCAGTCAGGGTCGGCGTGATGTGAAGTGTTACTTTCAGGTCGTTCACACATACTTTACACACACGAATGGACATTGCATGTCAATGCTTGCCGATTTAATTTTGATTTCTGAAGCCCAGTTTTCAAGTTTTGCTGAAAATTATTTTTAAATAATATTGAACATAAATATAAATGGGAGTAATCGAAGATTGTCGTCCTAAGTTATCGATTTATTACAACTTATGCAATATATTCCATATTGGGGTGGGATATTAGGTTAATTAAGGAGCTGATTTTGAAAATGATATCGATTTTCCAATTGTGTTCTCAGGTATCGATTTATTACAACTTACGCTATAAAAACTATATTGGGATCGACTTATTATGTTTATTAGGTTGATTATAAAGATTACATAAATTTTTCGATTAGGTTAATTAAGGAACTGATTTTGAAAATGATATCGATTTTCCAATTGCGTTCTCAGGTATCGATTTATTACAATTTACGCGATAAAAACTGTAATGGGATCGATGTATTAGGTTAATTAGGTTGATTATAAAGATTATATAAATTTTTGGATTGCTTCCTTAGGTATCGATTTATCACAACTTACGAGATATTGCGGTCGGCCCCTAGTTTAATTGAGGTGCTGAATTTGTATGATAAGTCGATTTTTGGTTTATTTGCTCAGCCATCGATTTTTTATAAATTAAGGGATATGATCGATGTTATGGTCAAGTATAAGGTTTTATATGGTCATGGTCAAGTATATATTTTTCTTTTTTTTTAAAGTAAAACTTTCTTGGGGAAGGACAACATGCGTTATCTGTGATAACCATTCTTATACAGATGCCTTTGTGGCGGGTGTTACGGTCAACGGTTTCCGGGTACAAAGCTGGTCCAAAGTATAAAATCGTAAGGTATTTTAACGATGCTTCTTATTGAAAATACAACACAAATATATTATTATACATTTTCTAATAATTTAAATGCTGATTATAAATATGTGCTAAAGTGTTTGCTACTTGAGACGGTTAACTGAATTTGTTTTGACCCGCGCATTCACAACCAAGCTGAATTTCGAAGATTAGATGCTAAAAATGTGTTGTTGGGTTTTGAAGTGATTTCTTATGTTGAATAGTCAAAATGCCTGATTCACTAAAAATGGAATATCCGGAGGATATTCCATTTTTTACTTTCACTTACCTATATATGAAATATATAGTAAGTGGAAGTATTGCGATCGTGAAAATTTTCGACTTCCGGTTTTCAACGGAAATACACGTTTTAGGGTCCCCTGAGTCAAAATAAGTCCCGCGAAATGGTCTGTGTGTGTGTGTGTCTGTGTGTCTGTGTGTCTGTGTGTCTGTGTGTCTGTGTGTGTGTGTGTGTGTGAACAGACTAGCTCAAAAACTATAAACCGTGCGAACCTGCAATTGGGTATTTAAATTATATATATGCCCGCGATGTGACAGCAAAAATTTCATCAAATTTGCTCAAAGGGAGGGGGTACTTTATTTAATAACTTTTTAAGTTTTTTTCGATTTTCTCAAAAACGGCTCTAACGATTTTGATTAAACAGGGTATTTAATCTATTAATATGCCCGAGATATGACTGTAAAAATTTCATCAAAATTGATCAACCGGAGGGGGGACTTTACTTAATAAATTTTGTATCATTTTCACGTATTTTTTTTATTTACTCAATAACGGTTTTAACGATTTTGATCAAACTTGGTATTTGATGTATTTATATGCTCGAGATATGACTGTAAAAATTTCATAAAAATTGATCAACATGAGGGGGGACTTTACTTAATAAATGTTGTCCAATATTTACGTTTTTGATCGATTATCTCAAAAACGGCTTTAACGATTTTTATCAAATTAGTTATGTTTAATGAAAATTAGTTGTTATTTAATATCAGGTAAGCTTTATCATTATTAAAATGTTCTGAGGGGGCTTAAATGGGGAAGGGGCTTTTTTTGTTTTTCTATAAAGTACCTTTGTTTTAGTTTATATTGAGAAATTAACTGTCTCTCATCACGCTTGAAAATAAGAAATGGCTAAATATCATATATGAAGAAAATCAAGTAAACATATACAGGAGAAAAAAAGAAAAATATTCCGTCAACTCATAAAACACCTTGAGCTCACGCATGCGCCGTACGCCTTTAATGACAAACCAATGCGTTATAATTAAACTGTTCTGTTCATTTGAGAAGTGGCAATTAACAAAACGAATTAATTTCTAATCTAAGTATGTTGGTAAGTGAAAGTTGTGTGTTGCGCGCACGCACCAGATTTTTTATAATAATAAACGAAGAACTGAACCATTACTTGATATTTAAATCATTACTTGATATTTGAAAGAGAAATAAAATCCAACCATGATTGGAATCAAATCCTCTTCTTGAATGAACAAGATAGCCATGGTTGTACTCCTTATATAGCTTTTTCTCACCTTATTTCTAATATGTTTCACAACTTTAGTAGAAGTTTCATTTGTTCAATGTGTAAAACCGAAACCAACTCAACTTTTTTTTTGTTAATAGCCATAAAAGTTGCCCAGTAATTCGATTTTCCTAACTGAAGATTTCACGTCTGGTTTTGATCTTATAATCTTCAAGAGAGGACAAGTGTCCATTATTAGATGGTTAACTCCCTAGTTAGATTGTAAACCATATGGGTTAGCGCATAATAGGGCTGGTTATATGGGTATATTGATTGCTGGAGCTCGACATGTGTGGAATTGTTTCAGGGCAGGACCCATCTGCGGGCTCTCTCATCTGCAACTGTTCTTCCTTCGCCCATTCACGAGGACATCTTTTGTTTCACGAGTGCTCTCTCCTGGCAATGCTATAGGAGAGTGGATGGCTTCTTCCTTCCTACATGCATAGCTGCCCATCATTCATGGATAGTGTACAATACAATTTCATGTGAGTCCTTGTATCACTCTGGACTTGGAAGCCTTGATGAAGATTAACAAGTTGGATAGAAACGTTGGCTTTCCAAAATAAAAAAAAATTAACTAAAAATCCTGATAATCAATTAACCTATCATGTAGAATAACAGTTGACTCTCTTAACTCTAAAATTCATTTTAATTTTTAATAATTCTGTAAATATCTCCAACAGGATGTTCAGTCAAAAATGGCCCCAAAATTTCATTCCCCAAAATACTAAAATTGAAAAAGGATTGGTATATTTATTCAGGGGTGTTTTCACAATAAAAATTGATAAAGAGGTTTAAAAGGAATGATATACCGCATTAATGTTTTAATAACTTATCAACCGAAAAATGAATAACTTTTGGAGTATTCACATTTTTAATTTTATCAATGGATACAAATTCTATAAGAATAGCTCAAGCAACTTAGGGAAAGTTTCATAAACGTTATTATTTGTCGAAAATCCACATCGTCAACCAATGTCCACATCAACTTCTCATCGCTTATTTTGTGATTTAATCTAATTTAACATTAAATATGTTGTCCATATAACAACACTTAAGGTAATTCTTAATGGACTCAATAGTCCTAGTTTTTTGAGGAGCTAAGCGCTTACGGAGGGCCGGGATAGCCGAGCGTGTTTGAGCGCGACCCGCTTGAGCCAAACGGTGGCGGTTCGAATCCGCCCTGGGATGGTTGACTTTTATTTCGTGGAGGCCCCACGGAATAAATTTCGACCTATCCAGCATGGTTAGAATAGGTTGGTTGTACCTCTAGAGTAACCCCACGTATGCCATACATGGCCAGGAAGGGGTACCGAACAAAAAAAAAAAAAAAAATATACTAGGTGGAATTTTAGCCGGGCTATCTTTCTTGTATATTTATATCTTGCACTACATATGTTCCGCATATTCAATAAAGGGATTATTGTTAATAGCGAATCCTTAAGTAAACTAAACTTTAGGTATGGGAGGCAATGCAGTAGAGTAAACACTGATCTTTATGTACCAGTATGTAGAACCGGTTTAACAAGTGCTTTACCTATAAATAAAAATTCTAAACTTTGGAATCCATGAATCATATAGCTTAGGCACATTAAAAAATATAATTAAAGAAATTATTAAAACTTTATGATGAATCATATCTACCGAATATTTTATTTCATTTTTTCTTTTTTTTACTTAATTTTCTTTCTTTTTTAGTTCTTTTATTTTTTGTTTTTCTTCTTTATTATTTTTATTCGATCATTTGTATTAGGGATAATTTAATTTGTTGTGTTATTATTATAAAGAACAACTATTATTTGTATAGGTCAGCATTATTACTTTTATTATTACTTAAGTTATGCAATATGATTATGTTATATTATATTATATTATGATGTAAGTATTGAATGTACGACCACCTGTGATTGGGCGTTTGCCTATTGGTGGGCGATGTAAATAAATAAATATTTACTACTGAACAGGGGCATATTCCAGGAAGATAGAAGTGAGAAACAGACCCCAAATTTTAAAAAAAATTGACCAACCACGGTTGTCAACAATCGACCTCAGTACCTTAATCACTGAGCTATCCTAGTCCCCGAATATATAATTAATGTACTTTAATGTATTTATATGATCCACGACTTAACATACCTTGCCCGGGGATCCGAGCTCCCTTCGAGATGCGACCTGCTAACTGAGGATATCAACTTGACAAGAGACGCTGGCTAATGACTCCTTTGATGGGGATGTTGACAATGGAGCCGAGCTAACAGGAAACAAGATACAAACAGGTAGAGCCGATTTGGGGAGGACACCGACGGAGAGGAGATAATTGGGGCAAATTGGCGGGGGTGGCGCTGATTGGGGGTTATTCATGACGAACTGCATTGTCCGCCGCCTTGGCTACCTGACGCCCTCTCTAATCAGCCCACAATCAAAGACCATTGTCGGTGCGCGTCCCCGCTGCACGGTCCCGGCAGCGCACCCGGGGGCGATGGCATCGGGTCCACAATATCTCGTCATTACGGGGCTTCCAGAGTAATCAGCGGCATCATGGCTGCATTGTACCTTTGCTAAAGAGGGAGCTTAAGGGCCAGCCTTCTAATCTGTATGTCTAAACTAACATGTTATCTTTGAGTCCAGCACAATCGAGCATTTAATCCTTTACAATTATTAAGAAGGGGACCAACATTACTGTAGTATTATTTCTTTTTCGACGATTCATCATTTCATTTAGTTCTATGTTTCATATGTTTTCTGTTAAAGGGGTATATTATATTTCTTCCCAATATTTCTTTTTACATTCTAGGCCACTTCTTCAGAATAAATGGGGATATTCTCAAACTATGGACAAGTTTCAACTAGCAAAGTTGATTATTAACTATGCTCTAAAATTTCTCTTCTACCTCTGAGAGTCATTGGCGCATTCTCTAACAATCTTTAAATGGTATTACAATATTTGGTAGACTTAAATACGTACAAGAGTAATATATTTTTTTTTTTCTTGCTATATAGGTTTATTTTCGTCGTACTGGAGGATATTGTCTAAAATTTTATCTATCTTCGACGTTGTCTAAGATCAGAGAAGTTTTGGCATTATAGAAGTATACGCTTCACTGTTTTCACCGCTTACATCAGGTTCAAGTTGTTTGGGAGTTCCACTCCTCTTAGGTACCGACATGAAAACCCCCCTTGCCCGAATTGGCAGGGAGATTACTACTTCCTTTGTAAAAAAAAGGTTATAATACGTAAAGTTACCATTGCGTTCCCAAATCAATTACCATTTTTAGTTTCTGAAATAGAAAATATTAAATATTAGCCTCACGTTGATTAAAGATTTGGCATAGTAACTTCACATTTTCTTTCACGACAATTACGTCTTTTAACTTATCTACATGGACCAAATTTAAAGATAAATATGCATTTCAAAAAAGCGAGCCAAACTCGGTGAAACGAAAAAAATTGCAAAGCCGGAATAAAGTTAATAGTTGATAAAAGCAAGAATATACACAATGTTTTTTTTCTTTTTTTGTCTTCCCCTTCCTCGCATTTTAGTCTATACGGGGTTTCCCGAGCGTGGGGGGGTTAATTCCGAGTATTATTAAATTTCACCTGGTTCCGAGGTTTTGAACTTGCTATCTTCGGGTTCCCAATCAAGACAACGTAGACATCTTCCGTTGTCATATGCGTAGTTCCGAATGCCGCATCTGTAGGTTACGGTTACAAATGATTCCTACTTCTATGAACCATCTAGATTTAAAGCAATCATGGTTTATCCTTCCACTTCACAATTAAAAGTCGCACTTGACCACATCTTAAAAAGAATATTCATTTTATAACTGTTTTTCATATTTTATATATTAATTATTATTAAACAAGTGTGCAGGGAGAGACTATTAGAATTATAGATATAGAAACTTAGGCCTCAAAGTCTCGTAGTATTTCCAAAACTCACCTATTCCTATACCTATTACCTATTGTAGATGAAAGCCAAACTGATTAAGTCTGTTTCTATCTTGGTTGCAGAACGTTTATAGCCCTGAAAATACCTGAAGCTTTTATCTGTATGATTAGGCGAGTTTTGGAAATAATACGAAACTTTGAGGCTTATCCTTCTATGTCTTTAATTTTACTTAATGATATTATTCTATATATTGTTATTTTTACTTTCACTTACCTATATATGAAATATATAGTAAGTGGAAGTATTGCGATCGTGAAAAAAATCGACTTCCGGTTTTCAACGGAAATACACGTTTTGGGGTCCCCTGAGTCGAAATGACCAAGTCCCGCGAAATGGTCTGTGTGTGTGTGTGTGTGTGTGTGTGTGTGTGTGTGTGTGAACAGACTAGCTCAAAAACTATAAACCGCGCGAACGTGAAATTGGATATTTAGTGTATGTATATGCCCGCGATGTGACAGCAAAAATTTCATCAAAATTGGTCAAAGGGAGGGGGTACTTTATTTAATAACTTTTTAAGTTTTTTTCGATTTTCTCAAAAACGGCTCAAACGATTTTGATTAAACTGAGTATTTGATCTATTTATATGCCTGAGATAAGACTGTAAAAATTTCATCAAAATTGATCAACCGGAGGGGGGACTTTACTTAATAAATTTTGTATCATTTTCACGTGTTTTTTTTATTTACTCAAAAAAGGCTTTAACGATTTTGATCAAACTGGGTATTTGATGTATGTATATGCCAAAGATGCGATAGCCAACATTGCATTAAAATTGATCAACCGGAGGGGGGACTTTACTTAATAAATTTTGTATCATTTTCACGTGTTTTTTTTTTTTACTCAAAAAAGGCTTTAACGATTTTGATCAAACTGGGTATTTGATGTATGTATATGCCAAAGATGTGATAGCCAACATTTCATCAAAATTGATCAACTGGAGGGGGGACTTTACTTCATAAATTTTCTATCATTTTCACGTGTTTTTTTTATTTACTCAAAAACGGTTTTAACGATTTTGATCAAACTAGGTATTTGATGTATGTATATGCCAAAAATGCGATAGCCAACATTGCATTAAAATTGATCAACCGGAGGGGGGACTTTACTTAATAAATTTTGTATCATTTTCACGTGTTTTTTTTATTTACTCAAAAAAGGCTTTAACGATTTTGATCAAACTGGGTATTTGATGTATGTATATGCCAAAGATGTGATAGCCAACATTTCATCAAAATTGGTCAAACGGAGCGGGCACTTTATTTTATAATTTCTTTCCAATTTTTACCTTTTCTTCGATGATCTCAAAAACGGCTTTAACGATTTTTATCAAATTCGTCATGCTTAATAAAAATTAGGTATTCTTTAATATCAGGTAAGCTTTATCATTATTAAAATGTTCTCTGGGGGCTTTTTTGTGGGGGGGGGGCCTTTTTTGTTTGTTTGTTTCCTAGAAAGTACCTTCGTTTTTGTTTATATGGAGAAATTAACTGTCTCTCGTTACGCCTAAAAATAAGAAATGGCTAAATATGAGATATAATAAAAATAAAGAAAACATATAGAGGAGAAAAAAAGAAAAATATTCAGTCAACTCATAAAACTCGTTGAGCCCACGCATGCGGAGTACACCTTTAATGACATAAAAGCCATTCTGTTCATTTGAGAAGTGGCAATTAACAAAACGCATTAATTTCTAATCTAAGTAAGTTGGTAAGTGAAAGTTGTGTATTGCGCGCACGCACCAGATTTTTACTTTTGTGGTGGAGGTTGGGGGTCGACTCCTCGCTTCCCTCCACAATTGGAGATAACTTAAAATGTAGGTTTTGTTTCGATCCCCGGTCATTCTAGTTTTGTTACATAGATTCACTTATGAAAAACATAATTCTTCAAACCTATGGGTGGTGAATAATGATGATACTTTTGAAATGGTAAAAACCCTAAATATGGGGTTGACCTGGTAATTGAAATATTCAACTCAAGTAGAAAAAATAAAAAAATGGGAATCCCCAGCAGGTGATTTTTTTTTATTTTTAATCTCTTTTTTAAGTCATAGAATTTCCTCATCGATTGAATTATTTTTAACCCTTATTTTTTCGATCTTTAGTTATTTCTAAGTCAATATCGTTTGTTAATTAAATATAAAGCAGGTAAATTAAACAATTTTGGTATTTATTATTTTATATTTGTAAATTAAAGTAAAAAAAAAATTATTAAAGTAAGTTTCCAATCACAGGAATGAAGAAGAAAAAAAAAAAAAAAAAGAAAATGAAAGTCGGACACATGTGAGCTAACCAAGGAGACCTGATTGGGGGCCAAACGCTGGAGGACGGGGTTTCGCACCGCTTGCTCAATGTCTTGCACAATGACACCGCTGCCTAGATCTGGGACATGTTGGGCCCGCAAGTCCAGCGCGGGTCCGATTCTGGCCTCTGTGGCAACACTGGCTCACCTTCGAAGCCCGGCCTTTCCTATTGTCTGCTCTCAGGATTCGGCACGTAGCGGTTTGCAGCCTTGGTCCATGGCCGGGGGTTGTGGTGGACAAGGTTACTAGAAACGTGGTTCGGAGAAAAAAAAAAAATTGTATGAATAAGATTTTGGATGGCCAATTTTGAAACTAAACTATGAAGAGAACAACAGGACGTTTTCGACGTGACATTCCACATCTATCATACTGCCTTGAAATTTATTTATAAGTTATATTTTGTTGTTATTGTTAATCAATGTTTAATTATTACTCACAAGATGTCATAATTCAAAACACTTATTATAATAGTATCGTCTTGATACTAATATAATAATAGACAGCCTTATCTATTATCTATAATATTATAGATAATAGAAAGCCTTAAATTACTCATTACAAAGTTCTATTCATTACACATACTATTAACAATATTATATATAATTAAAAATATGGAAGAAAAGAATAACAGTAATACAATTAATAAATACTATGAAATGCCCCATATATATCGGTATTGACAGTTATACGCAGAAGACATTCATTGCATATGATCACCGTAATATAAAATTAGCAATGTACAATAATAATGAATTACTAAACCATACAACAAACATGAAAGATAAAATAGAGAAACTAGACACACAGGCTGTTATTTACGAAATAGAATGCAAATATTGTAAAAAATTGATACATCAGTGAGACCTCCAAAAAATTAAACTGTAAACTGTAAAAGTTACAAAAGCAACAGCCCTATCCGAACGCAGCATAAACAATTACCATAGCTTTGATTTTGAAAACATAAAAATTCTCCGTAAGTCCATAATCAAAAAATAGAAAAAGCTACTTACTTTACAGATACAAAACATTTATTCAATCATTACGCCCATAAAATAATCAATTTAAAAAAAAAACAAATAGGAACTGATATAGACATTATCATAAGAAGTGAGTAAATATACGGGGAATAGGGATGAAAGTGATAGTCATAATTTTTATAGCACATATTAATGACCTTTTCAAAACTACTGAATTTTTTCAGATTTTTAAAAATGGGCTGTTTGAGAAATTCAAATTTAAAATTTTGATTCAAATTTTGAAAAACAAATTTCTCTTAAACCCTATTGATTTATAAGAAAAATCAAAAATTAAGTTTAAAATATATTAATTTCAACTCTCCATCTCGCCTAGAAGAGCTGCAATTTCAATTTCCAGATGATGCGACAGGTCAAAATTGTGCGTTTTTCCATGGGTTTGTTTACATAGCTTTATTTTGAAACCCGGTTGAGATATTGAACTGAAATTTGGTATTTTTCTTAGTCTACAGAAAGGTATCACATGTACCAAATTTCATTAAAATCTGAGATGGTGAGAGAAACAAGTGTGTTGATGTGACATGGAATGACTCAGGTGTCTTCTTTTATACGAGTATAAATTATTTATTCTTATATAAGCCTTATACAGAACTGTAATCTTGTTTAAATCTTATACAAAAATTTTATTACCTACGATAAGCTATCTTCACCAATATTGAGAAAAGAACTTGGAGATCATAATTGTACCAACAATCGAATTTTGCAATAATAACATTATCTTACCATTTCACGGGAAATTAACTCATTACTATTAACAATAACTTCAATATGCGTGAGGATTTACTAGATAAGTTATTCTATATGCTAGAGAAGGGTTTTTTCTTCCAAATTAGCCTCACATTAACGAGATATTTTTTTGGGGATCTCTGGGATAAGGCAATGATGATAATACGATTTCTTTTCTTGTTTTCTATTCTTCTGTGCATCTTTTTATGGAAAATAAAGAAAAAAATAAAAGTTCATAAAAATTGTTGATCAACATTGCTTACTATTATATATAATGGCCGGTTTACCTTACAATTAAGAAAATCTACACCAATTATCTTGTACCTATCAAAGTAAAATCTCTTTCTCACCGGTGCTTCCGACAAGCCGTTTGTTTATCGACTTTCTTCTGGAAGATGACATCCCCAAAAAATAGAACAAGAGATGGAAGAAGCGATATAGACGATGGCCAGGGACTCGTACGGAAGCTGAGGAATTAATTAATAATTATGGGAACTGGAATTGTGCCCGCAGCATTCCCACCGTGTAGAAGGAGCGGCACACTTTGATCCTCCAGTTCTCCTATCTTCCTTCCTCAAGATGCCTACACGCTGATTAGGAAGAAGAGGTGTTCCCCGGCTTCTGCGCGAGCATGTACCATTGTTCCTCAGCCGGTGTAAAGCAATACCGCTCCCATTAATGTCAATTAAAATGATTTATTCTCTCTTACTATTTATTCTAGTCGGAGTTGGTATTGTTTAACAACATGTTTATCGAAATTCATATATAAACATTGCTAAGCGGAGTAGTAAAGTTGTTTCGCTTGGATCTGATAAGTGAAACGAAATGAAGTCACATGGATTCTAAATCCTGTTCTTGTTCTTCTGCACTTAATCTGTTAAAGACAATCGCGACATCAATAAATCATCAGATGTCATTTGAAATGTTTATGTCATTTGAAAGTAACAACTATTTTTTAATATTAGCCGAAATGAACAAGTGTATATTTTTCTGTATGTTATTTTTCCTTGCATCAACTTTTTCGATGAAAATCAGAATAGGATAGACTAGTACCAAACATTTTGGGGGAATCGGTTGTTAAGAAAAAAATACAGGAATAAAGCGGACACTTCCTCAAGGAGTGTAAATGAAATAAGCTTAAAGTTTGAAATTACTGGGCGTGATTTGAATTGATGAATTGAAATGACCCACAAGTAAATTAAGCAAAATAGTCAACATTTTTATTACAAATAATTTAGATATAATGAGAATTTGGAAATTAGCATTTACATCCATAAAAGAGTGAGGGAGAGCGGGGTTGGTTGGCAACAGTTTTCACTTTTTTGATTGTTGAGTCGTTCCTGTTAATATAATCCTAATAGGGCTGATACCACTGTAAACTCCAAGTATTAGAGTACTTCAAGTATTTTTTTTCACCACATAATATTTAATACTAAGATCATAGAAAATTGAAGAATTCGTCAATCCAGGGTACGCCAATTACCCCCTATGTGGGGCAGGTTGGCCTAGAAGGTGGGGTTCTTTAGCCATCTCACTTAAGTACTGCCTGACAGATATTATTGTTATTAAAAGCTGCACTATAATGGTATAGTAATTATGAATTGGTTTTTAACAGCTTTTAAGGGAAAATAGATTGACAATAATAGAAGATAGAAGTTTAGACTGTCCTCACTTTCTGCATAATAAAAATTGCTCTCATCTTCCTTGCTGGAACTAAAGACAATTGGTAGTTTCACCTCTTGTTTATGTTTTCCTTGTTTTTGTAAATTGCTACTGCGCAAACAAACCCCATTTGAAGAGAGCCAACTAAACCCACAGGAGAGATCATATGAAAGATGGCTGCCAGGACAGGGGAGAACAATCAAACAAGAAACTGGCTAGTCGAAAGGTTAGGTTTTTCAAAGGAGTTTGTGGCTATGTGAACAGAATCGGAGTCATATGTTATATAGAGTCATAGATGTCATATGTATATAGAGTCATGTCATGCCTTTAAACCAAATTTACTGAAAGTATAAAAATTTTCTTACATGTTGCAAAATCAATCAAAGAAGCACACTGTTCTCTACACTGTTAGCATCGGATTGAAAACTCAGGACAAGACTCCCGAGGTCGAGCGGGTCACATGGTTCAATGGTGGGGTCTTCATAATAGGTGTGATGGTAACTATAAGCCAATGGCCAACATACCCCCTATGCCGACCAACCCCGCTCTCCCCTATATATAAAATATACTTGCAAATGCAAATATACTAAGTATGCAACTTCGTATCATAAAAACATGGCACCTTTATACCCAGCTGCTAGATTGAACTTCTAAAATGTTAGACATATTTTGTGCTAAGTGGCTAAAATGTTAATGGATTCCTACTTCTGAACATATCTACCTTTGCTGATCTAGATATTATTTTTATCTTCTTCATAGCATCTTTTTTTCTATGGCTTATCAAGTTATAAAATAGTAAGGTGTATATTTTTTGTTAAGGTGATGCTGGGCTGACAGGGATCGGAAATGACTCTGAGGCCGAGAGGTAATGACTGAGCTTCCTCAACAGCTGCCTTCTTCTCCTGCAACACCTCAGCCATCCTTCTGTATACTTTATAAATATTTTTTCATAATTCGAATAATTTTAAGTTGCTTCATCTAGTTGGAGAAGTAGTTTTAAATAGGGATATCTAGGATTCAGAACAAAATAGGTAATGCACATTAGTAATTTTCAAACAGGACTTTTTCATTCATTTTGACCAAATTAAAGTATTTTTCAATTGGAATACAGTTTAGAGGAAATATAGTTGGGCAGCACCATCGTATTCATTGCTAATTCCAATTCATATTTAAAGATTAAAAGCGATGTTTTTTTTAATTGCTTCCTACATTCTGTAATAAAAAAATACAAAAATAATAATTCATTATATACCTAACATTAAGATCAATAACATAACAATTTCTATTGAATAGGTAAATTTACAATGCGTTATAGCTCATTATCCAATAATAATTGAAAACTTGTAATAAGGTCTCTATTTTTTTTTTTTTTTTTTTTTTTTGACAAGTCCTATCTGATGAAGTACCTCATGCATTATTTTCTTTAGTCACCATTGCATGTGAAATGACGAGTGAGGACGAACATTTGGTCCTTTATCACTGCAACAGAGAGCACTCTATAGTAATTTAAAAGAGCATCGCAATTGAAATTTCGTGGGAAAATTCTGGGAAGAAGAAGAAGGGGAAATGGGAAGGATGATTAGTTCTAACCTAATTTTATTAGTAAAATGATACCGATTTTCTACAATTACAAATAATAATGTATTCTAAACGTGAGTAAACATAGGGAGCGCGACCCGCTTTAGCATGCTCGAGCCGAATGGTGGCGGTTCGAATCCGCCCTGGGAGGGTTGACTTTTATTTCGTGGAGGCCCCACGGAATAAATCTTGACCTACCCACCATGGTTAGAATAGGTTGGTTACACCTCTAGAGTAACCCCCCATGTGCCAGACATGGCCAGGAGGGGTACCGAACAAAAAAAAAAAAAAAAAAAAAAAAGGGAGTGATAAGAGGATACTGGGGAAAATAAGATGGTAAAAACCACAACAATCACAACATTACAACTTTGTTGTTTGACACCTAATCTCGTTTACTGATGTCCTGTTTGTCTAACAGTGTTTTGCCTTATCTTGACTAAGTGGTGTACGCCCAGTATTATACTAATTCATATGTAACTATCAATATGTGGACTATTATAAGCTGCATTGCCGATCAAAAAATTATTAACTCTTAACTACTCACGTCGGGTCATATTGACCCATACCAAGTTTCATTTCATTATATTTACACCTTTTTGTCATTGAATGATCACCAAACTTTGACATATCCTTTGTTTTGGCTCCAGTTACATCTTGGCAGTGTCTGAAAAATAACGGAGGTGTTTATTTTATCTAAATCGTTATTTTGACCCGAGGTGAGTAGTTTTTGTGTCCGATGCGGGGACTAAATTTGTATAAAACCACTCATTTCTTATCTGTTCTAACTGCAAAGGTTGTTCGTAGAAAAATTTTTGAATTTAAATCAAAAGAAATTATGTTAATAATAGTAATGTTAAGGAGTTCCTCTATTGTAGTACTTCACTTCAGACCTATAATTCAAAATGTTATTCATATTTTAAAACTTTCATTTATTGTATACATAAATAAATATATATTTTCAAGCCTTCTCCTGTTGGTTAAAACTAATATCTTACACCCTAAGGTTGTTTAATTTTTTTTGTTCTGGGTCATATTGACCCGAGGTGAGTAGATAAGTAACATTGATTCAGGTGAGTAGTTAATGGTTAATCATAGTTATGATCTTGAATTCATATTAATATACTAAAAAGGTTAAACAAATTCAGTACATAGTTCCTTCGGACTATACTTCGAATATTTTTTTTTTCCTGTCTTAAAAGCGAAGCAGATGACACTAAGCTGGGACCGGATACAGATAGTGAAGATGTTTACAAGAGATAAAGACCACTAGAGCGAGATAGTCGTTAGGAGAGAAGGAGGCAGGCTGGAGAGGCCCCTGAGTGACGTTGAGTGGTCGAGTACAAATGGGCTGCTGACTTTGCTCTTTGCCTGTGGGAAGCTAGAGGCGGCCGATACCTCAACTCAACGAGAACTGCTCTACGGTCTTAAAACTAAAGCGTGATAAATTCTATCGCACATTACAGACATTGACACGGATAAGGGCCCTATCGTTTTATTCGGAGACATTTCTAAGAAGTATTAATAAAAAAATGCCACTATCAAAGTAGTCAACTAAGTTCCTTCATACTTCTAATTGTAACGACTGGATTCAATATTTAATTGGCATTAAATATTGAATCCAGTTCAATATTTCTACAGTTCAGACTGTAGTTCCTAACCCTAGAGGAGACCGAGGGGAGTTGAAACAATTTTCACATTTTGTTTCATACCCCAAATCCAATTGACAGAAATTGTATGATATTAGTACCAATCCAAAGGACATTCTTGACACATGCGAATGACAAACATAAAGAAATTGTAAGCTTTATATATTGTGGTTAAAAATCCACTTAACTGAAACAAGTCAGCTTGTTTTAACTCCCCTCATACCGAGGTGAAATGAAACAGGGGTCGAGGAGGGTTGAAACATGTGATTTTTGAGAATTATTAAGGTCTTTAAAATAAAAATGATGATATAATTTAAAGGTATTAATTAAAATTAAACTTTTGAAGTGCTAAAGTAGTTAAAAGTAGAATAAAGTCCAATTCGTAACATTAATTAAAATAACAGTAAGATAAACAAATTGTTTTACATTATAAATCTTTGAAATAAAATAATTATTAATTTTCAGCCGTTTCTTAACTATTAAAATCAATTTTGATCAATATTTCTTCAAATATTTATGTTACAATTATCTCACAATTGTCAAAAATAAAAATATTATCATAATAGTAAAGGTAAATCTGACAAGCAGTAGTGGCAAACATAATGTTCCCCACCAGTGCAAGTTTTACGAGCCCCATTGTAGCATTCCAAATATTGCACCCATTTTTATTTTGGGCCCTGCTATGAAAATGGCTCTAAAAAAAAGGCAAATGGATTCTTCTTCTTTTGCAGAATAGGTGCTATAGTAACCAATGTTTCCCTCCCTGCGGAAGTCATGCCACTCACTTGTTCTTTGTACTTTGTACAATGTATACAATTGTACTTTTGTAAGTCAGTTGGTTTGGTGATGGGGTAGATATGGGTCATCTGCGAAGTAACCATGATAAGACAGAGAATAGAAGTGTCTAATCTTGACTGTGTTTGTAAAGGCCCAGGCTCAATGAGATGTAAAAATCGCAACTCCCAATTTTTATTTAATATTAGAAAAATCAATCACAATTCCTCATGTAATGTGGCTATCTAAAGATACTCAGAAAACTTTATAAGGGAGATTCAAAAACTGGTGACAATTGAAGCGTGGAAATGCATAAGGGTCTAAGTGCCAAAAAAAAAAAAAAAGGAATCCATTTAATCTTCAAGTTATTCTAACAGGGTTTGGACAGGAAATGTTGGACTACAAATTTCATGGGCCGTATATTCAGATCTAGTCCTAAAAGATGTACAGATGTCGATCTTAATTAAATTAAAAATAACGTAAATATCAGGTGGATGTTTATAAATTTTCATGAGGTCGTTAGTTTGACAAGTAAGTGGCGTAGATCCGACAAATTTGGTCGATAAAAAAGTTGTAGCATTAGTAAACATCGAACCACTCACGAATTTTCAGCCGGATGTCAACAATTTCACAAAAAGCGATCGGGAATCTGGAACATTACTTACTAAACAAGTAGCCTCTGTTACTATTCTTAAAATTTTAGATTGAAAAGTATTCATTTTTGTAAGTGTATCTTTTTTGATAAACAAGAGATCTGTTAGGGATATATCCACATGTGTTGTAGGTATTCTTAGGTGTCGTGTGTATGCGTACACTATTTTTAGTCTTAGGTAGTATATTGTGTTTGTCTAAGGTTGGCCGATAATTTAAACTGGAAGAAATGAAGCGTAGAAATGCATAAGGGTCTAAGTGTCAAAAAAATAAAACAAAGTTTTTTTTTTGCCTGACTGTTATATGTGCCACAGCCATTCTTCAGAAATGGGTATAAGTAATGTTTTCTTGGTAGTACGACCGATGGCACGGGTGTAAGCACTGAACGTAGTTCACCCTAGAGGGTCTCATCATTTCTGTAAAAATTTCCTAAGGCACTTATGCCTTTGTGCGTTTCCATGCTTCAATTGTTAAGTCCAGATGAGATTCTTCAACATCTATTCGTCCCACCCTCCAAGCTTTCATTCTAATGATATCAGGGAGAGCTCATTTACAAATGCCAAAGGTTACATAGACTATAAATTAAAAAAAAAATCATATTTTTTGAGGTGCACATTAAAATGATCCAAAATCTAAAGGAAACCTCCATTTTAAATACTGGAAGGGATCACGAAGTAGGTCTCCAAAAAATTGTAGTTACTATGACAAAAAAGGAAAAGGAATCTCCTGTTCGAAAATCTCAGGATTTCGCAAGGTTTTTTTATGCAAACCTGCCTGATTAAAATCCAGAGTGTTCTTAATGGTCGGTAGCTGGTTCTTGAAGAGTAACATTCAACACTCAATTACGCTACTCAGGTGCGTATCGATTTGCAATCAACAATCATGACTGAAATTAGCCAATATTTTTGATATGACGTTTTTAAAAGTAGTGAGTGTAAAAGGTATTTATTTTGCAATGAAAAATTACTCGTGGCAAAGTTTCCTATCATTTTTGTGTTTCTCGTATAATAACTTATATATAAAAATGCAAGAGGAGTATGATTTTTTACTACAAAACTCGAAAAGTATTGGAAGGATAAATCTGTATGGAAGGATAAACCTTGCTGTTTAGCCAAATAACAGCCATATGTAATTTCTATGTTAATGTCTACAATGACAAAAAAGAAGTAATAATGAATATTTTATTTCCCTTTTTCCATTAGTTGTTTGCAAAACAGTCGCGGATTCAGGGGAGGGGCGCCCCCCCCCCCCTGACAGGTGAGGACACCAATCTAATATTACTATTACGGTATAAAAAGACCTTAGTGATTATTTAAACTCATTAAATGAAAAATAGATTGTATATTAATATTAAATAGAAATTCAAAACGTAAATATACACTAATATATTAAATTAGATCCTTCATGACATCTACAACCATAAAAAATAAAATTTGAGCCCCCCCCTTGGAAAATTTCTGGATCCGCTACTGTTGCAAAATGATAGTTTTCTTCCCTAGAAAAGGAATATTAACATCCCCAATGGAGAAAGTGAATCCAAATGGAATACACTTTGTTCCTTCCTGTTCAACGGAGTAATGAAACTATCTTTATAAATAAAATTTAACCCAATGTCAGCGATAATTTATGAACCTTTCTTATTCGACAGGAATACAAAGTAGACTACTTTAGGTGCAATGATTTTTTTTGGTAAATTTCACAGGAATACATTAATTTACTTCCCTGGAAGTTAATATTAAAGCTAAAGTTTAGCTAATATTTGTTTTCAATACGACAGCAGAACTCATATTAATCAAACATTTGTTGTTAAGTATCATTCAGCCGCAGAATTAATGATCCATTTTGTCACAATAAGATACTTTCCTTACCACGAGAGAGTCTTTTCTGCACCGGAAAGTCAAACAAAACCTACCCCAACTTCTTTCATAGTAACCGTATAATAAAGAAAGAAAGAGAGAAAGAACGGGAAAAAGAAATCATGAATGGAAAGAAGCGTGGATTCAATTTGAGATGGATTAAAATAAATGGATCGGCGCTGGGCCAGGTGCCGCAGCAGGTAGCAGTCGCCCATTGTGGTGTCTCTATTAGATCGAGAGCATCATCAGTCATGTTGGCACATCCAGCCTCTGCAGGACCACCCAGCCCCGTCGCTGGAAGCTGCACTGCAACAGAAAGGCAAACAATACCTGCACGATGCACTAAAACATAAGAACTATGTATCATTAGTTCTTTGTTAGAATACAATTGGGACATTCCAAAAACAAAGCCTTAAGTCTTAGAAATGGAGGAATACAAACTAGCAGGACCTCAACGTTTGCCCATGTCATCATCAGGGCAGATAAAAAATTATATCTATACATATGTAGGTATATATGAAGAGGTGAGATGCAAAACTCGTTCGTTCCACATGAACACGTTTTTCAGGAAACTCGAAAAACTTACCCCGTCTTGTATAGTAGCCAGGAAAAAAAAAAATAAAATTGCTTTCGAAAGGTACAGCTACCCTGTAGAAGTGAGCTTGGAATGAAAAAAATTCATGATTTAAAAGTAATAAAAAAAAGTTACAAAGTTTGAAATGATAAAGTTTTGCAACAAAATGTTTAAAGGAAAGACTTTTGTTGCACACCAGTTTGGAAGGAACAAGTTTGCTGAAGAAAACAAAAGTGAAGTTTTTTTTAATAAGTAATATTTATTTAGGTTCACAACCATTTTATTAATAAATTCGGTATCATTAACAACAAACAAAACAAGCGAATTTTAAGAACTTTCGATCTTTTGTTCAGTAACAGAAATTGCTGAAGTGAACGAATAGTATGGGTGCGAAGTGAGAAGTTATTATAGGAACCAAAGAGTTTTGCTTCACAACGAGGAACGAACCAGTTTTGAAACACAATGGGCTATGGAACGAATCAGTTCTGCAGCAAACCACTATTTTGTATAGCAAACATCCATATGAAATAACAAGTTTTGCTCCAATCTGATAAGATATGTTAAAAGAGCATTAAAATATCTTTTAGAATCCACTGCCATCTTAATTTCTCAAAAAAAATGGAACGAACGAGTTTTGCACCTCACCTCCTCATATGTATATGTATATATATATAATGTAACGTGAAACAAAACAAAATATATGATTTTAAATGGTTCTAGACTTGTGTTTGGAACATGTTTTTGACTACAATGTTCGAGTACTACTGCCCTAGAACCTTCCAGACAGTTCTTCTTCATTCTGAATATAAAGAGCGATGGACAGCAGAATTGGTGTTGTTCTGAAGCTCAAGTCATACGGTTATTTGTGCATTCCTGAGAGGCAACAAAGTGATACTTTTTGTAACCTGTTTGATTATCATAATTTAATTGTGTTTTCATAGTTAGTAAGGCATTGTAAAATCTTATTTTCGTTCAATAAATGTTTAACACATTGTACATTGTAAACAAATGCTTACAAGACATTAAGCATATATACTTATTGGTAAATGCATACTTATTTTTATGCTTGGATATTATAGAATGAAATACCGTCTCGCTTTAATGTGTCGTTTTCTTTTTTTTTTCCTAGGACCCATCCGAACCCACTTGTTTTCAACTTCCCGCTTCCTCCTGATTTTCTCACAATCATTCAAGATTGTGTCTGAAAAAAATTCCTCCGAACCTTTTGTTGATTGTTTTGCATTTATTGCTTAGGAACATTTACTTGAGCTGTTTACACAAAACAAAAACTGTTACGATGTGCGCAACACACAACTTTCACTTACGAACTTACTTAAAATAGAAATCGACTTGCTTCGATAATATGTAAACGCTTAACACTTTATATGTACAATTTTCCACATTTATATGCTTATATTTGTATATCTCCATAAGTTATAATGTAATTGTCATGCAAAACTTGAAAGTTCACAGTCATTTTCGATTCTTCTTCTTCTTCTACTAGCTCTTATGTGCCTTTCAGCGTAGAGCTCGCTTCGCCTCAGCCCACTTCTTCCATCCGTCTCTGTCCATAGCATTTCGCTTCATCTATGCCATTGACATCCCTCGTCCTGTGCCTATTCTTTCGATATATTCGCTAAACGTTTATTCGTGGCCTGCCAACTGGTCTTCTTCCTTCTGGCCTCATCTCCATGTACCATTTGACTTTTATTTTTTCTGGCATTCTGCATATGTGCCCAAACCACTTTAGTTTACGCTCCTCAACGCTTAGCTTTATGGATTGTACCTATAACTCTGCTCGGACGATATCATTTCGGACCTTGTTTTCCCACTACTCGTCTAAACAACCTCATTTCCGCAGTAGTGAGCCTTTTATGCTTATCAAGTGGCAGTGTTCAGCTCCGTACATGAGGACTGGGAGGAATACGGTCTTGAAAACGACTAGCTTTGTGTCCCGGACAATATAAATTTTACCGACTATGGTACTGTTGATTTGGAGGTACACACTGTTCGCTTTCCTCACTCGATTCCCGATTTCTGGGTCCAGCCTTCCATCCCTGCTTACCAGAGTGCCAAGATGTTGGTAGGTATCCACGCATTCTTGAGGTTCTCCATTGTAAGTAATGTGTACTTCTTCTTTCGTCCGTCCGTCCTCCATCACCTTACTCTTGGTAGTATTTATATCCATTAAAACTTTTCGATTCATTGTTACTTATTTCTTTTTTTAAGGGACCTAATTTCATCAACAGTCGAGTTGTGCTTACTGCTTGGTTATTTTTTAAAGCGATTTGCTTTTGGTAAATGTAGATGAAATTGTGAAGATGAATCGATAGGAGGTGTATTTTTGGAAATCGAGAACGATTACTGTTCCTCTAAAATCACATTAATTTTCCCTTCAGAAATTTATTATGGAACTAAAGTTAATAAACTAAAATATAATTAATTAAAGATTATCTTGAACCATATATTTTCACTCCTTAAATGCTTTAAAGAATTTGAGCATCGCGCATTTACTCTCTAAAGTAAAATACATTTTTTTATTGTTAAATTTCATTATCATCAGTTTTAATACGGGATATGAAATTTTGACTGTCTCATCATGGGCGCTTACACACATCAAATACCCTGTTTGGTCAAAATCGTTAAAACCCTTTTTGAGTAAATAAAAAAAAAAAAAAACGGGAAATGAAACTAAATTTATTAAGTAAAGTGATCCATATAATTGATCAATTTTTATGAAATTCTTACGTTCACATTGTGGGTATATAAATACACCAAATACCCAATTTCAGGTTGGTACGGTTTATAGTTTTTGAGCTGGTCTGGTGCAGGAATACACACAGACCATTTCGCGGGACTTGGTTATTAGGGCTCAGGGGACCCCAAAACGTGTATTTCCGTTGAAAACTGGAAGTCGAAATTTTTCACGATCGCAATACTTTCCCTTAATATAATATTGGTAAGTGAAAGTAATAAGATAAAGAATAAAATGCTGACTTTAATAACTTTATTGTATTTATGATCAATGCGTGTAACAAGTAATTTCACTCACCTTTCATAAATTGAATAATAAATTATTTTACCTTTACCATCCCCAGCCTAAATGAACGTAATGAAAGGAAGGTACCGATCAAATTCTGAGTTCAATAGACTAACATACTGGAAACAGTGATATTTCCTTTTATATGCACTGATTTGGATTTTTTTAATTTTTTACGATTGTTTAAATTCTAAAAGTCATGTATCAGTGTAAAACTTGTGTGATAAAGTAATTGCAACATTAACTTTCTTATCCTGTAGAATTAATCTGTTGAAGCCCTGCCTATTAATACAGTTCCCTTTGGGGTCTAATCTAGTCGACCGTTAGTGCGCAGAGACTCATTTCCTCTTTATAATGTTTAAATTTCCTGCCGCTAATAGTTTCTACATGGTGTCGGTTGCGCAACCTTTCTTATATTCTAATCCTCTTGTCTAGAAATCCATCCAGAGAAAAGACGAGGTTTCAGCTCTCAGTCTTTAATAGATCGAAAGTATTCCACAAAAATTTTGAGTAGGAGTATAATCTGCAATGGTTTCGAAATCAAGATTATAGTGGATTTGTTTAGGCATTGAGCTTAATAATGGAGCCTTAAGGCATCAAGTTTGAGCTTAAGCTGCAATGTGTGAGACGTCGAGGTCACTTTTTAGGAATTGTAAGACATAAAATTACTTAAGTTTTCTACCACATTTTATCACGATCCCTTAGTTTATTTGAATATGCTTACTTAATAATTTTTATTACATAAAATCATTACGGATTTTTCATGAATCAGTAATATACATTTGAATGTAAGCCAGGTTATATATAGATGAAAAACTTGCAAAAGTTCGGATAATTTTTTTTATTTTTTTTTTTTATAACTTGTGAATAAAAGTGGCCGGAAATCATGTATGGTAAAATCATGTTTTTTGGAAAACATTTCTATTCGAGAAAAGTTTCTTTAGCCTAAAAAATCTGGTGCGTGCTCGCAACACACAACTTTCACTTACCAACTTACTTAGATTAGAAATTAATGCGTTTTGTTAATTGTCACTTCTCAAATTAACAGCACGGCTTTAATTATGGACAATGGTCTGTCATTCAAAGCGTACTTCGCATGCGTGGGCTCAACGAGTTTTATGAGTTGACTGAATATTTTTCTTTTTTTCTCCTCTTTCTGTTTTCTTTATTTTTATCATATCTCATATTTAGCCATTTCTTATTTTTAGGCGTAACGAGAGACAGTTAATTTCTCCATGTAAACAAAAACAATGGTACTTTACAAGAAAGAAACAAACAAGCAAAAAAAGGCCCCCCCCACAAAAAAAAGCCCCCTCAGAACATTTTAATAATGATAAAGTTTACCTGATATTAAAGAAAATTTAATTCTCATTAAACGTGACAAATTTGATAAAAATCGTTAAAGCCGTTTTTGAGATAATCGAAAAATTGGAAAAATGTCATGAAATAAAGTGCCCCCTCAGTTGGACCAATTTTGATGAAATGTTGGCTTTTACATATTTGGTATATACATATATCAAATACCCAGTTTCTCCAAAATCGTTAAAGCCCTTTTTGAGTAAATAAAAAATATGTACACGTGAAATTGGTACAAAATTTATTAAGTAAAGTCCCCCCTCCGGTTGATCAATTTTGATGAAATTTTTACAGTCGTATCTCGGGCATATACATACATCATATACCCAGTTTGATCAAAATCTTTGAAGCCGTTTTTGAGTAAATAAAAAAAATACGTGAAAATGATACAAAATTTATTAAGTAAAGTCCCCCCTCCGGTTGATCAATTTTGATGAAATTTTTATAGTCATATCACGGGCATATAAATAGATCAAATACTCAGTTTGATCAAAATCGTTTGAGCAGTTTTGGGGAAAATCGAAAAAAACGTAAAAAGTTATTAAATAAAGTACCCCCTCCCTTTGAGCAATTTTGATGAAATTTTTGCTGTCACATTGCGGGCATATACCTACACTAAATACCCAATTTCAGGTTCCCACGGTTTATAGTTTTTGAGCTAGTCTGTTCACACACACACACACACACACACACACACACACACACACACACACACACACATACCATTTCACGGGACTTGGTTATTTCGACTCAGGGGGTCCCAAAACGTGTATTTCCGTTGAAAACCGGAAGTCGAATTTTTTCACGATCGCAATACTTCCACTTACTATATATTACATATAGGGTAAACCCGGGAGAGTTGCCGCGTCCGGTATAGACGCCGCACCCCTGTTAGTTTTGATAGCAGCCACTAGAATGCGCCCGGCTCAGTTCGTGGTAGGTAGCAGCAGTGCCCAGTGAAGACGTATTGTGTTTTAGTTTATGTTGCTGTTGTTTTTATTAGTTTTATACTTGATGAAAGTGAGTTGAGTACATTTTTTTACCCCAGAAATATATTTTACCTATCCTTAACCTTGTAACTGTTACGAAAACTTTCAATGGATTAGAGTTTTTAAGATTTGTAGCAACAGGTTACTTCACTAGCTACATTTTCTGACCAGCCACACCATCTTGGCTTTCTAGACAAGAGAGCTATGCGGTGCGGCGTCTCACCCTGACAAAATGGGATAGATGCCGCGATGAAATCCGGTATACATGCCACACCTTTTTTCATAAGGGACACAAGCCGCACACTGAATGTTTTTATTAATATGGCTTGTTATACAATTATTTGGGTCCTAAATTTGTTTGTATCAAATCAGCAAAAACTTAATACCAAGTGCAAACCTAAAAATCTAACTTTGAAAAAGAAACTTGATTTCAGTTCTTCTGAATCAGAAGAAGACATTATTTTTGAAGATGACGAAGACGAACCTGTTTCGAAGAAAAATAAAAAATAAAATAAAAAGGGATCATTGGATTCATGTAAAGAATGTGAAGAGTTCTACTATGAAACAAAAAAAAAGTGTGACTGGTTGTGTTGTGCAATCTGCAAATCGTGGGTTCACGAAGATTGTACCATTTTTGATACTTTTTGCGTGGACTGTGGTCGAAAAAATCGAAAAAAGGAAACAATGTAAATATGTTATAATTCGAGCTATAATAAATGTCTTGTTCATATATACTTTTTGTATTACTTAACGTCCTAAATAAATAATTTTAAGACAATTTTACTACATGCGGCATAACACCCTTATGGGTGCGGCATATCACCCGCAACATACGGGAGAGTTGCCGCTTTGTAGCAATTTACAAAAATATTTTTAAAACCCAAACCTGTGTTTTATGAATTGTTTATGCTTATTGCATATGTTAAAATATGTTACTATGGACTTTACTAAATGCTTAATTTAGTTTTACGTGCATTATGGGACTGTGAAATTTAGTTTTAGAAAATGTGCGGCATCTCTCCCGGAATTACTATATAGGTAAGTGAAAGTAAAAACACGAAATGTTAGGACTATTTTTTATTCTTATTTTCTTCTCAATTTGGTTGGAAGATATTTATATTATAATTGATAATAAATTAGCAAAAGTATCTTCCTTTTTTACCATAAATATTTATTTACAGAATAACATGTTGACGTTTCGGGGCTGTTTCCCTATTCTAAAAACATATAATCTTGCTTTCTATACGATGCATGTATAAAATGTTGTCCATATTTCCTTTTAATTGTCTGGAAACTTTCTTCATATGGTATTTGCTATTTTCCATTCATCTCATATTCTTATTTTCTTCGCAAATACCATATGAAGAAAGTTTCCAGACAATTAAAGGAAAATATGGACAACATTTTATACATGCATAGTATAGAAAGCAAGATTATATGTTTTGAGAATGGGGAAACAGCCCCGAAACGTCAACATGTTATGCTGTGAATACAAATTTATGGGGAAAAAGGAAGATACTTTCGCTAATTTATTATCGACTATTTTTTAGTTTTACCCAATACATAAAAATTATGCACCACAATTTTTTTTTTTTTAAGAGGCTCGTTTGACGCATAAATTGATGTTCTTCAACATTTATCGTGACATTCTTTATCTGGAGTAAACTTTTTTGAGTTATAGGTGTCAAACCATGAGCTTAATTCATTTTCTCACCGAAATCGTAAAAATTGCCTAACTCCAATGATCGATTGCGACTAATCAACCAAACCGATTTTAACATAAAGTAAGTAATTTTTTATCTTGAGAAGCCGTTACTGAGGAGATTCAGACGTTGGAAATATGAGAAATTAATGTTTCAACTTAAATAGCAGTAATGTTTCACTTGTTTGATGATCGATATTAAAAAATCGTCTTAACCTATCTCAATTACAACAAATAGTTATTCTATGCCAAATTTAAAGCCCTTTCATGGGTGTTCGCAGGGGTGTGGACAGGGGAAGGCAGGTATCCCCCTAGAAATTTAGAGAAACAAAAACTACCTATTAAAGAAATTCGTATTCAGTTCGTATCAAGCATTATATAAACACGTATGTTAACTTTTAAATATTTAATATATTTTATTTTAACAATTAAGTGAGCCTTACAAGGTCAGAATACCTCGAACCTTTAGGAAATTTTAAAAACCTGCCCCCCCTAAATGAAATCCTGACACCCCTGTGCCCTTTAAAGTTTAATATAACACAATTTTCTGTTAATGCACAACTAAAACTAAAATACTGTCATATCACTTCTTTTTTATGATAAATAAATTTTTAGCGTAAAATATTTTTGAACCACATGGTTTTGCTATACTGGCCCAGGTACACACAAGTTGAGAAAAAAAATCTTTTACACGAGCCTGTGCAATGTTTTTTGTGTGTTTAACGTCCCTTTGTGCTTTTAAGGTTAATCGGACGATGCTATAGTGTCCTGAACGCTGCTAATCCAGGTATAATTAGGATAGGGATCTTTAACGAGTACCTGACCTCGTACAGGCTTGGGACCTCTATTTTACGTCCTATCCAAAGGGACCAGGGAATTTTTAATCTCTTTGAAAAGTCCTACGATCTTTAGTATCATAGGTTGCTATGATAACCACTATACTACAGGTGACATCTAAGGTATTTTGCAAGGTAAAACGAACATTGTTTCTGGACTAATAGGTACTACTAATTAAAATTAAGAGAATATGAGTGTAGTAATTTTATTTATTTTAGTGATAAAAATTATTATTATGCTTAGCAGAAAACTAAAAAAGCTATTTCGTACAACATTTTACTGATTTTATTTTTATTTTTACCCTTATCCTTTATTTTCCTCAGTTATTTTCTTAAGTATGATCAAAGTGGCGTTGAGAATTATAAATGTTTATACTCCGAGTTTTCCCTTCCTCCTTTTGCCGATTGAAGAATGCGATGGGGTAAGATACTATTGAAAGGTCACAAATTCGACACGCATCATCAGACCCCATTATTATTCATATCTTGAGAGCCTATCGATGCAATTTTTGAGTCACTGGTTTTTTTCCTTTACAGTAAAATGGAGGGTAGTAGCTAAGCTGTATGCATTAAAGGGAAGCATAAAAAATGAGTCAATACGCAGCATGATAAAATATAATCCTAAGATTACAGTCTCTAGTGTGGGGAGTGTCTGTTACAGCTGAAACTATTTGTTGGAAGAACCATTTACTTATTTTTTATTTTTTAACCATTTAAAATTTACTTATAGGAATGATTCAATAGGTTATAATAACGTATGTTTACATTTACCTACTAACATTTAACCTAGATGATTGCATTTGCTCTGACATCCAATGATGTTATTGCTACAAGAATACAGAAATGAGATTAAAAAAAAAATTAGCTTTAGGACCATTAAATCATAATTTTGAAGATTGTTTTTCATCTGTATGGGCACTGTTATGGTCTAAACACGTTTAACTAAAATCAATAGCTAGAGAAGAAATTAATTTTTGAAATCGTTGACGAAATAAGCATGATTTTTTGACTTTGTTGGTTATTTAAAAGGCTGCGTTGTGGTCACAATGGCTTAATATGTAAGTGTAGGTAGTAGTATATAGAGGAAACGCGGTAAAAATTTCACCGCCAACTTTGGTATTTATAAAAGATTTAACCATTTCGCAACGTTGCGGGTCCGCACGCGTCCCTCATCAAACACAGCTCAATTAGGACACCTCTGAACACTAGAAGCAATAAAGTAGAAGTGAAATGCTGCAAGGGGCGAAACCATGTACAAAAAACGGAAGCGGTTTACAAGTGTGAAGGTACCCCCTCCAAGCTAAGGAAATTAATGCTCAAGACCAATTATTTGTTACAAGCGACCCATACATTACAGATTTAAGACCAATACACGAGTATAAACAGAAAAAGGACTAACGGAGGAAGCATACAATTAATTTTTAACAAGATTTTTAACTTAATTATTTCTGACCCAAATAAATAAAAATAATTATATCCTATCTGTAGATAGATAGATAGCTTTATTAAATATAAATTTATAATTTCTTTCTTAGACAAAAATAAAAAATAAGCTTTTGTTGACATGGTTAAAAAAAAAACTGTCTGCCAAGAGTTGTCTATTCATTTTTAAACAATATCCTATCTGTATTATTGTACATAAAAAATAATTCACTATACAATTTTTTTAATTTTTATTTTCAACTTCAAATTATAACTAGATTTGATGCTCTGATTTCGTTGATATTGGTTAGATTCGGCACCTCAAAAAACATATACGACTATACCTGATATTTAAATATTTATATAATATATGAAAAAAACTAAAAACACGAATTGTTTATATTTTTGAAAATTTGACCTCAAATTTGGACTTGTTCTGGTCCCATTGCGTTGATTATGATTTCATTAGATTTGGAACCTCAAAAAACATATACGACGGTACCAAAAACAAACTTTTGATATTTTTGACTTTTTGACCTCAAATTTGGACTTGATCTGGTGGTCCCATTTCATTGATTTTGATTTCGTTATATTCAGTACCTCAAAACACCAATGTACGTGTGGTTCAATGGTTTTTTTTTCCATTTTCTGCATTTTCGGACCACTGTGAGGCTTTTGGATTTAAAACGTTTCGATTTAAAAAAAAAAATCTTTTTAATTTAAATCCGAACGTTTTTATGGGAGTATTTACTGATATGAGTTCTTCCTTTTAAGTGAACGGTATGATAAAATGGGTAACTATCATTGCTAATTCCTCTTCATTGTATAAAAGGAAATATTTTGTAATGAAGGTAATTAGTAGACTGTAGAAGTTTATGTGATGGAAATGGTTGGGGGTGCGGTCATATGAAACACTATTTGTGCAATAACATATATTTTGTGCCTGCACCCCCTACCATATTCATCACACAAATGTTTTCTAAGTCCTATGAAACAAAATATCAGAAAAAAACGTGAATTACTTCATTTTAATTTTCTTTTCCTCCCCTTCCTCACCGCTTAGGCTATACGGTGTTTTCCGGGCCAGAAGAGAGGATACGGGATCAATACTAAGTACGATACCCCTGGCTCCGTGTTTTTTAACTGGGCATCTGCGGCTTACCAATCATATGACGGTTGTTAGGGGCAACGTGGATTTCCTTAATCGTAATTTGAATTGACATTAAATACTTTTTTATAATACTTATAATTATAATTGCCCCCCCCCAGAAGTCACTTTACGATTTGTTTTTTATGGATCATTGCCGCCCGCCTCCGAAAAACTTTCTGGACCGCCCCTGATTCCCCCTGTTTCTGGTATTCTCACGTTCTAAAGTATTGAGAAAAAAGAATACAGGTAAAAAGTATTGTACTTTATTAGTAAAATTCGTTGTTAATTTACGTTTTGTGATGGGTTATTTGAGCCAGTTCCACTTCCAGAGACATTATGCGGGCTTTGAACCACATCCAGAAATCACTCTCCTTACCACCTGCCAGTTGAGATTGACGGACAATGCACGACGAGAGAGTTATATTGAAGCAGTGAGCTGAGGGGAACACTCTCTGCGCTGCCGACCGTAAGATACCGTTCGGGAACATAAAACAATTAGGACCCAACGGATCGGGGGGACTCTGTGAAATGTATCCGCGCAAGTTGATCATTGTATGCTAATTCGGATAGAGGAATACCTCCTTGGAGAATTCCAGGGAGGAAGGGAGGTCGTGGGAATCGTTTAGGTCCTGGCATTCGGCTATTGTCACGTCTCGTCGGCATTCCAGGAGGGACAGCGCAAAGCGAAACATCTTCCGATATTTCATTTTGTCTTCCTTTTTGTCCTCCTCTTCCGAATGTGTTACACCGAGCTTGGAAGGACTTTTACCCTTTTTGAACTTGGAGTGTGAAGTATAGAAACCGTAAACGAAAGATCCATTCCATGAATATAAAATTCAAATATGAAACAAGTTACAGACAGATAATCTCTGATAACAAACACGACCTTGGTTGATAAACTCAATTTGAGGTTTTTATGGCCTAAATTTAGTTAGAGTGTAGGTCTACATGGAAAAAAAATGTGTCATGTTCAAAAGAATGCCTATAAGGACATATGGAAAAATTTAAATCAAATCTAAAATTTTGAGTTGTTTAAAAACATTGGAGATGGTTATTTTATATGCATTCTCTTAATAATGATTCACATGCTTTACCAAATGAAATAAGTTACAGAAATATAATTGTTTGTTTGTTAAACGTCACTTTATGGCACTAAGGTTAATCGGACGATGCTACAGTGCGAATCCTAAATTTTGCATATCCAGGTTTAATTAGGATAGGAATCTGTAACGAGTACCTGATATCGAACAGGCTCGGGACCTCCATGTTACGTCTTTTCCGAGGGACGACATAGCTAAGGATTTTTTACTACCATTAAAAAAACCCTCGGGCCACCACGGAGCGCGAACCCGCGACCTTTAGTATTGTAGGTTGCCATGCTAACCACTACACCGCAGGTGGCCCCAGAAATATAATTACTTCTAGGAAATTATCAAAATGACACAATAGCGAATAATGCATTTAGAGATTTATTGAATCAATTACTAAGGTGAAATAAAAAAGTTATTTTGATTTGGAAATAATAACGCTTATTTGGACTTGAGTTTCGTGGCTTTACAAAGCTATCATATTTTTCTCGCATCGTATCCTTGCAATCCAAAAATCATTTTTAAGTCTTCATAAGGTTGTGGAGAGGGTAATTACGAACTATGGTTTCTTTGGTAAAACACTAAGGAATCCACAGCTCTGTAATCAATGTCTTAGGGGCCACACCGGCAATGTGCTTTAATGTTCCCGCCAATACTTATTCCTGTTCAAGGGAACAGGAAAATTGGTCTAGATAAAGAGATTATAGCTCTTCGTGAAAGAAGAAGAAGAAAGAAACTTCTTTGCCTTAAATAGACCTTACATGAACCGAATTCAGTTTATTCGATATACTGAAAAATAACTAAGGAGTGCAAAAAACATTGAATAGTAGTGGAGGTAGGGTCATCACTTCGACTAGAATTCGGTGTTAGTTCCCTCCTGTAGTTTGCCTGTGGGTCTAATCAATACCTTATGAAGAAGGAATTAATGACGTGAATTCTATCAGGATTTTGTTTACAAATACTGTTATGTGTGAAATCACGCGTATTCCTGTGGCTTCTTGATATAAAACATAAATAAAAACGAAGCTTCCTGATTTTTTTATGAAATTCTGATTGGAAAGAAGTGGGGCTTAGGACAGCTATAACTAAGTAACTGAACAATAATATGCATGGTGGAAAATTATTCATATTCCATAAAAAATTGTAGGTATCTTAATTTCATATTTTGGTTTATTTATCTATTACCTTTTTAGATTCACTTTCCTATACATCGTAGTTGATACCTACTGCAAAAGGTAGTTATGTCGATTAACATCTGATTTTCAGGAGAACTAAAAAATCATTTTATTTGAAATTCATTTTTTTAATTTTGATACATTAAAATTTTTATTACATTCATTTGTGAAAAAAATTTTGTGTTCGAGTTTAAATTTTCCTTATATGCTGGTGTCACTCAGGATTAATGACAATGCGAATCCTGAAATTCGAATTTGTTTTTACTGAGCATGATTCTTCTTTTCTATTTACTGGTGACATAGTTCGTCTTTTAGGACCCTAAAGCTATTCGTTTTGATTAAAAATCCAATAAATCGAAAAATTTCGACTTCCGGTTTTCAACGGATACACACGTTTTGGGGTCCCCTGAATTAAAATAACCAAGTGTCCGAAATGGTCATTATGTGAATGTGTGTCTTGAACTTGAAATTGGGTATTTGGAGTATGCATATACCCGCATATACAGCAAAAATTGTTCAAACGGAGGGGGCATTTTATTTTATAAATTTTGTCTTATTTTTACGATTTTCTCAAAAACAGCTCTAACGATTTTGATCAAACTTGTCATGTTTATTCAAGTACCTTTGATCTTGTTTATATGGAGAAATTAACTGTCTCACATTAAACCTAAAAATAATAAAAGGCTAAATATTTGATATCATACATAACATGTACAGGTGTAAAAAATAAAAATATTCCGACAACTCGTAAATGTCAGACACTTTTTTATAGTTAAAGTCGTTCTGTTCATTGGAAAGATTGGTCAAGTCGTTTAGAAACATACCTACATAACATGAAAATTATAGATTTCCATGGTAACTAAATGAAGATTTCTACAACTAGGTAGAGAATTATAAAATATACCTGATGAGGTATTAGGCTCGCATTGCTGAATTATTACGATCAAATACTTTATGTAGCAATAACAAAATTTAGTGTGCTTTAGAGTAAATACAAACAAAAATAAGTAAATGAATATGGAAAAATGTGTGAATTTGATAAATGGCGTTTACCATATTATTGTCAATTTCTAATCTAAGTAAGTTGGTAAGTGAAAGTTGTGTGATACGCGCATCGCACCAGATTATTTTTCATCGTTTTTCATTATTAATTTTTTTTTTTTTATTTAAATGTTTGATATACTTCTTCTATAACGCACTCTTTTTAACCTTTTATGATTTTTTTAAAAATGTTTACAGTCTTTTTTTTGCTTTTTAGAGGTTCAAATGACCCAAGTAAACAGAACTAAATAGTTATAAATAAGTAATACAATGACTGTAGCTGCAAATGAATAAATTATTAATGCAATAAAAACCAAGAAAAACACAGTTTATCAAGTTCCCCAAACGAATGAAGTATAACCAACAAACTACTACTGAATGGATTTTTTAAAATCACATTTCCGAGTTTATGTATTGTAGTACAGATTATTTCGTATTTATTTAAAAAACAAAAATGAAATATATGTTGTAAACACATTGTAAAATATATCATTAATGTTTTTGGTGCTAACCCAATATATCCTTTTTCTTACATTTTTTATAATTAATAATAATTACACCAATATTACCAATGTCGTTCTTAACTACAATTTTAAAACGGGAAGGTCAAAAGAAACTGTCGATAAAAAAATAAATCTATAAATAATGAAATACCATTATCTATCATCTTGTCAAAATGATGAACGAAAGATTTTTTTTTTTTTTTTAAATAAAACCCAATTCTGTAGCCAAAGCAACTAAACTATTTAAAGATAAATTAAGTAATTATCAGAACAAAAAAAATTAATAATACATATTTTAATTGAAAATATGATCTCTATGGAAGTTATATCGATATTTTACTAGGGAGAAAACTACTATGACCCCATTTTGTCACCTGTGCTACAAAGAACTGGCACATTAGCCTAATGGAACATTAGTAGATTGCCCCTAACTCAAACAAGGATTCCCCTCCGATGGCAATTTATCAGGGCAATATCAATATTCTGGCAGCAATGTGTCCAGTCTTCTTTCTGTTCCTGTATAAACGAAAGAAAAACTAAAATATTTATACTTTTTCTATTATATAAATTAATTTATCACCGGCCTAAACGTGGCAGCTCGTAAACGGCAATTTTTTTTTTTTTCAAAAACTGTATTTTTAGTGGATAAAATAAAGGAAAAAAATCTCTAGTCGGACCGCTAGCACAACAAAAAAAGAAAAATCATAAAAATATGATATGAAGTGATATATGAGATACCAATAGAACGATAGAGTTTTTTTTTCACTAAATAAATAAGCGAAATATTGTAGCTGAGAACCTACTTGTCACATTTAGGCCGACAATAATTGATTTCCTTAGAGTTTGACAAAGGAACTTCTCTCACGGATCATGATTTTCTTTTTGTTTTTCAGTGAATGGTTATGTTAAAAAAATCCTTTAACTAAAAAAGGAAAACAATTTGTGTAAAAATCATGTCGATATCATTTCACGTTTAGCGTTTCCTTCGAAATCGTGCAATATTTTCCTATATGTTGAAAATACAAAATTTCAACCAAATACTTTAAATAAAGTGATAAGAATTGAGGGACATTGGAATTAATTTGATGCTTTGTATTTTATTTATTTATATTTTTATTTATTTACATTTATATATATGTATATATATATATATATATATATATATATATATATATATATATATATATATATATAAACGTTTATCATATATAATAATAGAGCACGATTCACAAAGCTTCATTTAAAAAAAAAAAAAAAAAATTGAACGTAAATAAATAAAAGGGAAACTTTTATTTTAGTTTTTACTAACGTCATAAATTAATTAAATTCTTTCTATCCACCCAAAATACGTAGAATATCTCATGAAATTGCATATTGATTAAAAAAGGTTAAGAAAACTGACAAAGATTCCTACTACAGTAGTGTTCAATTCAAAAATGTTTTATCTTGCAATGCGGTACAAAAATCTGACCAAATCTATTTAAATCAGAACTCTTTGGATATCCGAAATTTAAGATTGAGGTTCCACCAAACCGAATTCTCAGTTTGAACCAATCTGGATTTCTTTGAAAATTACTTATTTCTCTTATCATGTATGAAATATGATATATATAATGCACTTTATATATGATATAATAATATGTATTTTAATAATCAAAATATCTCACTAAATTATTAAAGGTTTAATTTTTTTTAAATTCAATTATACGATACTCACACAGTTAGAGAAGCTACTTATGTTTGAATTGTGATACAATTTCATAAAACGTTCGGATCTGAAAGGAATTCCAGACCAAAAAATTACGTAATTAAAATGATGTATTAGGGATTCTATTGAAACTATTAATTATTTATTTTAGGTACTATTAAAATAGGTCTTGGAGCCAAATAAAATTTAAATATGTTAAAATAACGTAGCCAACAATGAAATATCTAACATTAATGTTTTACTTAAGTAATCAAGTATATCTAACCATGAATTATACCTAATCAAAAACTATTTCTAAAGTGATAGATCGATTTAGCTTTTTAGCGATTTCAGTTACAGAACTAAAACCAAATTTATTGGTACCTAATTTTCAAAAATTTTTATGCGCTTATTAATGTCCCATTATGCCTTAATTATAATCTTTGCCCTTATCATCCAAAAGGTTGCGTATCATAATACAGTTAATTTTCTTAACTTTGGGAATATCAAGTTTTATGCACGTCGTATTATATTACGTATAATAATTACGTTAAAAAAAAAAAAATCCTTTTTCAAAAAGTGCTGGTTATTCCATAAAGAGGTTTTATTTTTAAAAACTGTAATATAAAATTAACGATCAAACCACCGACTGAACTTTTTTTTTTTTTTGGAGTCCTATAGGAGTAGTTACAAATAATATCTGAAAATTAATAAACGCATTTACCTAATTAGAATATACGATATCTGATGCTTAATGGAAAAAATTACACTTCAGATATTTTGTTGAACCGACTTAAAACAGCAAGGTACAATGATGTTCGAATTAACGATTTTTGATATTTCATATTCATTACATTCAAATAGTGCTGATAAATGTATGTGTATATTCACGAGTACACTAAAATTTTACGGAAATATTTTTATGTGTTCTTCATTGAAAATAATTGGATAAGTTCATTTCCACAGGATTGTATAGAATAATCCAACAATCGACCTAAAAAGTGTCCTTATAAATAAAGGAAAGTTATAAAAATGAAATGTATTTTTATAAATAAATTTTGAAATAAAAATTATCGAATCATTGAGAATGGTACTAAGGAGCCAAAACATTGCGATTTTATTATTATTATTATTATTGCAGATATATGTTTCAATCAAGAGTTAAATACGAAATTTGTAATTATGAAACATTAAATTTAAGTAAAGAGGCCATTTTGAACTGAATGTAACAGAGTTTTAATCGATCGAAGACTTCACGAGACTTGCCGCACTCTCTGTTGGCTGATTATGAAACTAAACCTTGCCCGTACGGTAGCGCTCCTAGCGGCATCTCCATAAACGATAGCTGTACACTCCGTTCCAAAAACATCTCTTGGCGCCAGCCAGCTGTCCAGCGTCTGGGGCACGCTAGCTGCTGTAGGTCTGGAATGTATCTATATCCATGGATAATACACCGCCTTATATAATTGTTATAGTATAATTTTATTAATATATATTTAAACGGATTGTATAAGAGTAAATTCATTATAGTTCTTCGGAAATTTCAAATTACATTACTGAAGAAACTAAATAACGTTCAAGATGAAACTAAAATCTGATCATGAGATAGTATTATTATATTTAATAATTTTCAGTATATTTATAATAATTACGTTTGTGTAAAGATAATTAATTAACTATTTAAATCTACTAAATCGAAGTAATCAAAATATTTAAATAAATAATTATTAAAAAATAACAATCTTATATATCGTATAAAAATTTAAGTAAGTTATATTTTGAATTAGTTTTAAAAGCCAAAATTTTATTCTTTATACATTTTATAAAAAATATTCCAATTAAAGAGGTTTTATTTATTTGAACGCAGGAGTAAGTAAAATTCTTGAAGAGTGTGAAAAGTGATTTGAATATAAATGATAAACTGTTCCTTTAGAATTAAATTTATTTAAGGTTATTCCCCCTCATAAATTATAATCCTTAATGTTAAACTTGATATCGTTTAAATTGATGCTGACTTAAATATTATAAAATTCCAAAAGCTTAAAACATTAGAAAAAATTGAATGTACATTAAAATAATTATAATTTAAAAATTAACTATGATAAGACGGCTCATATGTTAAATAATTATGAATCCATATTTCGGCATTTTTTTTTTTTTAGATATATGGAATGATTCTTAAAAAGAAAAACAAAACAGAAAATAATTTAAAATAACTTCCTATACCATTATAAAGGAGGTATTAAATCAAATAATGAGAAATACTTTAATTTTTAAAGTTAGGAGTGAGAATTCGTTTACGCTCCTATATTTGGGAAGCCCCTACTAAAAATAACAAAAAAAAACTAAAAACAAACTCTAAATTCATAAATAATAATATATTTTTCTCAAATGAATATTTTTGTTTAAATCCATTATACTTTTAAAAAGGAATAATCAACTATTTTTATTAGTTGAAATTACCGAAACTGATTATTACTGCCGAAAACTTATAACTAAATAACATTAATAATAAATTATATCAACTTCATTACAAGGTTACTGATATATGAATGTCAAAAGCCTTCTTAGTAACAATGCTTAGAAAGAGGTTGAGAAATTTGTTTAGCTAGTTTTCTGAAAATATTTAATAATATATATTTATACAGATATAATTTTTTAAAAGCTTCCAAATAAATGAAATACTTATAGTTTTAAAAAATAAAATTCGTTTTAGATCTATCGGAAGAGTATACACGCTGTTGTTTTCCTCCGCTGAAGAAGGGAGCAATTCTTTTAATAGTTTAATCTCAGGTGATTGGCTCTTAGCCTATAAATTTTCTTAGCTAATGAATGCCTTGAGCATAACTAACAAATGATTAGTTAGTCGACCAGTAACTTGGCCAAACTAGGCGTAACTATAAGACAATTAGTCACAATGTTTTTTCTCAATACATGACTATTTTTCAAGATAAAATGGAACGTTTTCAGATGATTCATATTTCCAGTCATTCTAAGATTTATTATGTTTTTCTTTGATTTCTTTTCATTTTCAAGGAGCATTGAGGTATGAAGGGATTCAATCTTCCAGGCCAAAGTTGATTTTGAATAGTTACTCAGTTACGAGATATGCCCATAAAAAATGATGAATGAACCATTATCATTTAAAAACGATAAGACCGAAAAAAAAAATTGAGGTTATCTAGGTTGCCGATTAACGTTTTGTCTGGGCGTGGAGAACAGCGAAAAATAACGGTGTTGCTTTCACTTGTATCGCAGTTTGCCATCAAACCCCCGGCTACCGGCTCACAGCAACCGATCATTACAGCAAGCTTTGTAGATTTCAGATTAAGTAGAAAAATGTTTCCGTTCCAATGCTCCCTCAAGATGTCAAATCAATAAGAAGGTGGATAATGGGCTGAGCTCGAAAGGGATTTAAATGGGAACTTGAAACAATTAAAGGAATTAAAAATTGTACAATAACATTTATACAAAAAAATATACAATTACATGTATACTAGATAAAAGGAAGCCATCATTATTTTAACGATTATCTAAGATCTATGAAGAAATAATTATACATCAAGTTCAATTGCATGAGAAATCGAACAATGGAAACTCGTTTAAGATGAAAAGAGGAGAAAAAAATATATATATATATAAGTTTTTGAATAATTAATAAAATGGGGTTGGTCTGCAGCTAGGGGGACAGGGGGTATATTATATATACAAGAGGTGTATACAAGGGGATATATTTATTTAAATCTATATTGAATAGGTATATAATTAATATAACATTTCAGTAATTGAATTTTTGGAACTAACTAAAAAATAACTAACTAAAAAACTTCACTACATTAAGAAGGTAACTAAAAAACTTCACTACATTAAGAAACTATTAAAACAAAATTTGTAATGCGCTATACATTTGTTTCAATATATACATATCGTGATTCATGTCTACGTAAGCAAGCGCAATTAACGTTTTCTAATGGAGTAAAATATTCTGATAAGTTTTAAGGTTTATTTACACTGCTGTGCATCAAAATCCTTTATACAACAGAAAGTTCGTTTTTTAATGTTTCAAAGTATGGCCCGAAGTGTTTATGCTAAACACGAATCCCAAGACAGAAATTATTTATCAAGAACTGTTTCTTGAACAATTTTTGAATGAAGAAATTCATTCGGGTCAAAAACCTTCAACGATACATAAACAAAATTTATTTGAAATCTAATCAATTACAATGTGTTACAACATGGAAAAATTGGGATCGCGAAAGTATTAGGGGCTTCAAGAATTTTTTTGGACTATAATCCGCTTATTACCACTTATAATAAAATACAAGAATAATCCGCGCTCCATTGAAGAAAACAGTAATAGGATATTGTCCAATCTTTCTTATTTACCGAAGTGCTATTTCAGATGCATTTGTTCTATTTTTTTCCTAGAAATTGGTTCTGGATGGAATTTGCGGACTTTATATTCGAACATGAAAATAAAAAAATCCGCAATAATTTCTGAACGGGGAGTTTTCTTTTATGTTTTTTTTTTTTTTTAAGCATATGATTGTGTAAGAACCCTCATAAACAAAAGGATATATTTTTAATAGGTCAATAATATAAAACAAATAGATTATACATACATATATATCCATTTTTCATGCTTTAGTCTTCTACATACATCGGATAATTATAACTGTACTTTATTTCTAATTTTTTTCTATTTAGAAACAAAGATTGTTTAATGGACTTATTACTTAATATTTTTTTTTTTTTTTTTTTAGTGGACCTAAATAAATGAGATAACAATGACTTAATTGGACTTTAACAACTGGGAATCAAAACGGTAAAGTTTACAACCCTGTGAGTAATAAAATTTACAACTCTCACCTGACCGAGTCACCTTTTAAATAGGTCAAATTTTAAACTGATTCATTATCTTCTAAATAATGATCCCCTTACATGCGAAGCCGGATTTATGCCTTTTTAATTGAGGGCATAAAAAAAAAAAAAAATTGACGGTGATTATTCAATGTGTCTCTTAATTGCCACTTCCGAGAGTCTGGGAAACACCTACTTAGGTAACAATAATAGACGTTATAAATAAATCCTAATACGATGATATCTCTGGTAAATGATTATATAAACAGGTACAATTAGATCGTTTAGAAAATTATGAAGTTTCATGAATGGGCGCGGGCCCTGAGGACACTACAGTAGTAGTAGCATCCGATAGTATCGGGAGGCGAGTAATGGGCAAAGAATTGCGGCAATTACAATGTAAATGCTCCCACTTAGCCCCACAAATCACAATAATTACCACTCAAATCTTACTCAGGATTAAGCTATTATTCACTATTATCCCATTTCGGCCCTTTCCGGAGTAACAGGTGGTTTATGTCACTAGAGCTTTTGGCGCCTATCGTTTGTTTTCACCCTTTCGGGGGTTTTTTTGTATTGTTCAGCTAATTTATTTACTCAGAATCAGATTTTAAAATTGTTTCTAGTTAAAAAACCCTGCTATTAAAATATTAATGAACACATTAGGCGTCTAGTAATAATGCTTCTGTAACTGCTTTTGCTGACGATATATTAGTTACAAATCGCAGTCTAAATGCCAAGAACGCATTGTACCAGGCAGATACGGTTTGCCAAAAAATAACCAAACATCTCAGAAACCTAATCATCGAAGTAACTCCATACAAGACAACGGGCATTATTTTTTCTTATCGAAAAGGGAAAACTATAATTCCAAAAGAATTTTTTTTCATAAATAATAAATAAATGTATTAATCTATCGACCAACCTGATAGCGTTCACTTCAACAGACACCTAACTTTTTCGAGAAATTTTGACAGAAAAATTAAAATTTAAAGACTCGAAACGTATAGGCTTAATAAACTAATTAAAACTACCAGTTTATCGATACGTTTGAAAATTTGGAAACCACTATTCCGGTATATTAGCAAATCAACTGGAAACAAGTTACAATCCTTTCAAAACGGCATAACATGGAAAATAGTCAAAGGGAGTTACATGTAACGAATGAGGACATCATAGGTACAACAAGTAATTACATTACATAAAATCAGCGAATACTTGAATAAGAGGCAGGATTTTTTTTTCGATAAATCGCGACAGCTGTCAAATCCAACATTTTAATAGCCTTAGCCAACCAAATGTCCCATGACGATGGCAACAAGTACATAAATTTTAGGTTTAAGTATTACAATTTAAGGTTAATTCAAGGAAGATGCGAATCCCATCACCGGTAACTAATTTATTTACTCAGAATCAGATTTTAAAATTGGTTCTAGTTAAAAAACCCTGCTATTACAATATTAATGAACACATTAGGCGTCTAGTAATAATGCTTCTGTAACTGCTTTTGCTGACGACATAGCAGTTACAAATCACAGTCTGAATGCCAAAAACGCATGCAGCAGGCAGGAACGGTTTGCCAAAAAATAACAAAACATCTCAGAAACCTAATAATCGAAGTAACTCCATACAAGACAACGGACATTATTTTTTCTTATCAAAAAGGGAAAACTATAATTCCAAAAGAATTTTTTTCATAAATAATAATAAATAAATGTATTAATCTATCGACCAACCTGATATGCCTCGGCGTTCACTTCGACAGACACCTAACTTTTTCGAGAAATTTTGACAGAAAAATTAAAATTTTAAGACTCAAAACGTATAGGCTTAATAAACTAATTAAAACTACCAGTTTATCGATACGTTTGAAAATTTTGTTATACTCAACAATTATTCGGCCGGCATTACTCTATGGTGCACCACTATTTAAGTATATTAGCAAATCAACTGGAAACAAGTTACAATCCTTTCAAAACGGCATAACATGGAAAATAGTCAAAAGGGAGTTACATGCAACGAATGAGGACATCATAGGTACAACAAGTAATTACATTACCTAAAATCGGTGAATACTTAACTAAGAGGCAGGATTCTTTTTTCGATAAATCGCGACAGCTGTCAAATCCAACATTTTAATAGCCTTAGCCAACCAAATGTTCCATGACGATGGCAACAAGTACATAAATTTTAGGTTTAAGTATTACAATTTAAGGTTAATTCAAGGAAGAGGTTAATCCCATCACCGGTAACTTAGCAAAACACTCAGTCCACAAAAATTACATTTTTTTCAATACACCTTAAAATACAGTAAAAGGCTTATTATTGAAGAAGATAAATTAAATCATGCCAGACGCATGCTCAATATTTACTGCAGAGTCCTCCGCAATAAATGAAGCACTCGGAACAAATCGGGTAGTAGTAACAGACTCTATGACTGCACTGTCATAGCCATCGAAAATACCAAGCCCAAAAACGGACTAGTAATAGATATAAGAAACAGTTTGTGGCAATTTATCCCTCCTCACACTGCGGAATCACGGTAAACACAACGTAGAGCAGCCCAATCAGCAAGAGTTCTCGAAGCCAATGAGGTAAAAATATTAACTGCTATTCCTCTTGAGGACTTCATCAGAAAAATTAATCTTGAAATCAGTGAAATGTTTCAAACCAGATGGAATAATCTCGAACAGAGTATCACCGAGGGAAGAAACCGTCCTCTGTCGAATAAGAATGGACATTGTAAATTTTCACACGCATATTTATTTAAAGATCTCACACCTCCAACATGTAGAATATGCAGTGAGGAAATTACAATAAGTCATATCCTAACAGACTGTAAAGCTTTTAAGAATCATAGAACAAATATAGTTTTAAATGGTAGGTACATTGAAGGAAGTTCTTGGAGATGATGACAAAACTGTAAAATAACATTGGATTATTTAAAGTCAATCAGATGCTTTTCGAAAATCTAATATTTATATGTTGCCAATGACCCTACAGGGTAGAGGCAACACAAAAAATAAAATAAATAAAATTATTGGAAATTGATAAGTAAAAAGATATGTTAAATTTGTATGTTTTTCCCTTCTACCTTATAAAATATGTTTCTCAGATAAATAAATTATAAACCTTATAAATCGCCTTGTAGTTTTTGGCATTAAATTACTATTAATGGTCTAAATTAGCCTCTTTTAATTCAATGTAACAAAACTGTTTGGAAATACAGAAAACTACTAAGTAAGTACTTAATGAGTACTCCTTGGAGCTTAATTTAATTTTAAATATTTATATTATTTTCTAGTTTTTAATATCTTGAATGTAATTAAGATGACTTTGATTTTATAATACAATGTGTTTTTGTAATTTATCAAATTTTCTTTGTTTTCTTGTTTTTGTTGTACCAAAATTATATATATATTTTTTTTTATGTAACTAAACTCCGTCAGATGGTTCCCCATGCATACTTAGTTTTTTTTTATATAATTCATATATAAATTTTGTATAAATTTTTTCAAATAAACTTTATTATTATTTCTATGTTTCGCAAATAAATTATAAGGATTTTATGTAAACTTCTTGATTTCAAACATAATTTGTGGCACTAATTATATATAGGGCTATATTGCTTTCTGATTTTTTTTTTTTTTTTTTATCACAAACCTTTCATTAATTATTTATGTATTGTAAATGTTTAGGAGCTGAAGAACATCTAGATAGATTTCATAAATACAATTAATAACAGAGTTCATCAGTACATACATATATGCATATAAATTAATATTAAAATATTAGCGATGTGCATATTCGAAATATTTAATAACTTGTACATGCTCTGATTTTTTTCAGACATTTATCGATTTAATTTTAATTTGTACAATAAAAAAAAAAATAATACAATAAAATGCTAACATTTTGGTGTATCTTCTTCAACTTCAGCAATATTCTAACAAATTAACAAAAAATAGTTCTTTACAAACAATACAATTAACAAAAAAACATTTTTTTAATTGTATTATAAAAAAAAATTAATTTATTTAAATTTCTAATTATTTAATTAAACCACAATTAAGTGATTTAGTTTCTTCCCAAGTTTTACAAGAGCTATTACAGAGGCGAGACTATGTGGCTGCATGACGTGTTTAATAACCGTAGGTACTGAGGGTTTGTGGTCTCGAGTCGGGTGAGACCAAGGAAAAAAAAATGCCGAACAGGGTTTTGGTTTTTTGTCGGGTGTACCGTAGCTCTAATTTCGGGCAAAGCGGGAGGACTGGCCTATACTTACCGCCCAGGTACGTCCGATGGTTCAGGTACCTGATTTATACCAGGACCGTCGTACTCTCTTTGGCTTTGGCTGCCGGCCGATCAGGAAATACCTCCCCGGTACCCAGGTGTCCATCGCCGACCTAAAAATACACACTATGTACATACATACTCGCAGTAGGAATATTACTTCAATATATATAATTCCCCTTAACAATAAAAAAAAAATTTATTTCTTGAAGACTTGATATGTTTTCGGAGAAACATCTAAAAAACTAGAATAATACAGCACAAAATAATTGCAAAAATGTAAAAAATATAATAGCTACAGCATTATCGGAACACACCATAAAAACAATCACAACTTTGATTTCGACGGCACTCAAATTTTGAGCATCGTACAGAATACAAAAAATCTGGTGCGTGCGCGCAACACACAACTTTCACTTACCAACTTACTTAGATAAGAAATTGACGTGTTTTGTTAAATATCATTTCCCAAAGTCACACATTTTTCTACATTCATATCTTATTTTTATTAAACGTTAAAGCCGTTTTTGAGTAAATAAAAAACCCCGTGAAAATGATACAAAATTTATTAAGTAAAGTCCCCCCTTCGGTTGATAAATTTTGATGAAATGTTGGCTATCACATATTTGGCATATACATACATCAAATACCCAGTTTGGTCACAATCGTGAAAGCCGTTTTTGAGTAAATAAAAAAAGCACGTAAAAATGATACAAAATTTATTAAGTAAAGTGCCCCCTGCGGTTGATCAATTTTGATGAAATTTTTACAGACATATCTCTGGCATATAAATAGATCAAATACTAAGTTTAATCAAAATCGTTAGAGCCGTTTTTGAGAAAATCAAAAAAACACGTGAAAATGTTACAAAATTTATTAAGTAAAGTCCCCCCTCCGGTTAATCAATTTTGATGAAATTTTTACAGTCATATCTCGGGCATATAAATACATCAAATACCCAGTTTGATCAAAATCGTTAAAGCCGATTTAGAGTAAATAAAAAACACGTGAAAATGTTACAAAATTTATTAAGTAAAGTCCCCCCTCCGGTTAATCAATTTTGATGAAATTTTTACAGTCATATCTCGGGCATATATATAGATGAAATACTCAGTTTAATCAAAATCGTTAGAGCCGTTTTTGAGAAAATCGAAAAAACCTAAAAAGTTAGTAAGTAAAGTACCCCCTCCCTTTAAGTAATTTTGATGAAATTTATGCTGTCACATCGCCGGCATATACCTACACTAAATACCCAATTTCAAGATCGCACGGTTTATAGTTTTTGAGCTAGTCTGTTCACATACACAGACATACACACAAACCATTTCGCGGGACTTGGTCATTTCGACTCAGGGGACCCCAAAACGTGTATTTCCGTTGAAAACCGGAAGTCGAAATTTTTCACGATCGCAATAATTCCACTTACTATATATTACATATATAGGTAAGTGAAAGTAAAAACAGAAAAATCCGCTCGGCTACACCTCACACGGTAAACACGACCGCACACCGACAACAACAATTTTTGGTACAAATGATGAAATTAACTATTCTTTTTTTTTTTTTTTTTCATTTCATGCTTAAATTAAACCCTATTATAACAGTTTTAAGAAATTATTACTTCAATGATATCCATGGTTTAACATAATTTGTAAGTTTAAAAAAAATGTAAGTTATTTATATATTTTAGTATAAAAATGACCATTGAGCATTGGCTTATGGATATCCAAAAATTAGGATGTCATATATTTTATCATTTATAAAGTGAGAATTCTACTTTTTTCCCTTGACAATTGATGCTATTTTCCTTAAGTGATTTTTATTATTATAGATTACTAATAAAGCTTTCAGTATTTGAGAGGCAGAAAACTACTGTTTCTCACTATTAAAGATTTAAAAAAAAACTAAATAGACTATAAAATAGTGTATAAACCTTCATTTTTTTTATTTAAAGCATTATATCTTCGTGGTAATTCTCATTTACATATACTATGATAGTTATTTTCACAACTAGTACCAAAAGTGGTTGTTTTTGGTGCACGGTCGCCTAGCCGAGCTCGGAAATTAGACCAAGCACACTTTTGGTACGTGTTATGAACAATACTTTTCATAATACTGCTCATACTTGAGTAAATTGAAACACTTTTATATTTCATTAATAACTTACAGATACAATATAAGAAATTAAATTGACACCTTTAAAAAAAAAAAAAAAAGAAACTCTGTTTAGTAACGTATAATAGAAGAAAGTACTTATATATTTACATTAATATTTATAGTACAATTCTGATCATTCATTATATTAAAACCTTTGTTTGGCATTGCCTTTTGGAATACCGATAACTTTTGATTAAAGGAATTATTTTCAAGTCCTGGCTCATCTCTAAAAAGGTCGTCAACAGTCCAAAAATCTTCTTTCTCCCGTTCGTTTAAAGCTTATTGGGCTTCTTCTAAAACATCTTCTGGTATATCCATGTTATTTTGCACTTCAAACATACTAATTATATTAGAATGAAGCACAGTATAGCTACAAGCAACCTCCTTCAAACAAATGTTTATTAATAAGTATATATTAATAGCAGGTAAGGTTAGCGCACCAAAAAGATTTTTTAGGCCTAGGACCGTAAAGTACTACTTTCCAGACTCAAAACGAGTATTGAAACACATGTTTTTGATGTAGTATAATGAAAAAAATATTTTTTCATACCGTAGCACTTTTGTGAGTTTAAATAATTATTTTCATCACAAACAATACACTCAAATAATAAGTTAAAAAAAAGTATCCACTTGCACAGCAACACAAAAGCAACAATATGATTCGATCAGTGGAAGACTAAGACTCCACTCCTCCTTATATTTCGTTTAAATTCGAACATTCTAGAAGGTTCTCAAAAAACGTAGAAGATTCTCGAACAATCAAGAGCATGTACTAGATCAGTATATAAAACTCTAGGTCTTGTCTCACCTTGCAATATTATTTTGTACTTACTAGGCCTTCTTTTCCTGCATCCTTGGTGGCTTAGGAAAGGACTCTTTAAGATTGCAGTGACCGGTAGCCTGTTGGCAGACTAGTATAGTTACACTATGATTAGTTCACGCAGTGTTAGCCTATCACGTGATGCTAATTCCGCATTTAAGTTGCACGTGAGGTATTCAGGGCTAAAGGATATAACTATATAATTGTAACTAATTATTATCATTCATGTAAATCCCCGTGTAATTACTAGTAATTAGATCGCTCGAATCGTTTGCTGAGGTCAGTGATGGAGCCATGCGTTGAGAACTGGGTTGTGGTTGAGCAAGTGAACGAGTTTCTGATATATTGAGATAGTTCAGCTCACGGATTGATTCAAAGAGCAAGGACAGAGCTACTGAACTGATTTGAATCAGTGTACAATTTTCTGTACCATACGAAAATAGCAATTAAGAGCTGAAATATTTCTGTTGATCAGTGAATCTAGGATAACTGTTAAATCATTATGATGCTTAAACATATTGATCCGTAGACATAATAGTTCATATTTGTAGCCCTATAAAACAGGTGGTTAACGTTTGAAAAATATTTTTATGTGAATTTTGTTTTTTAATTCTAAAAATAAGCTCTTTGCATTTCAATTTTAGTTCTCAAATTTTAGAAGTTTTAGCCAGTTTTGAGTTATATGTTGTAGACATATAGAAAGTCTGGTTTTATTTTTTATGATCATTGATTTGTACGATTTGATTCCGCTCCGCGCAGCAGAGTAAGTTTTTAGGTGTTATGGTACCTAGTATGAGAAAGTTAATTCTCAATTCAAAATATAATTGTTATTATAGATAGGTTCTGGTTCAGGGAAAAGAGTATTATTGTTTACCGTTTTATCTGATTTAATGCACAACGACATTTGATGCACTGGTTTTATTATTGGATGTTTTTAACACATATTTTTTTTGAAAAAAAATTTATAATATTTATTTACATAGCGGTATTTTTACTTCTATATAACTCGATTATGATTTAAAAAAAAAGTATATAAAAACCTTGTCTGCTGATGTTTACATTTATAATTGGTATTTTTTTATTTTTTTTTATTGGTATATATAATATTATTTATTGCTACTAGAACGATTGCCAATTTTAAATAATTTCATTAGTGTAAGCCATTTGCCATCAAGACTGAATATTTTTAAAATTTTAAAGTATGGAACATGTAAAAGTTCCATACTAAAGGTTCCTAAATATTTTAAAATCTTTAAAATTAAAAGTTCTATTTTTTTTTTACACAAGATGGTATTATTAATTTATTAAATTTCCTTTTCTAACTTTTGTTAAATATTCATATTTTTAGGAAGACTAATTATAAGGATTTTCTGTCAAAACATTTTAACGTTTCTTCCTGTAAACCATAATGTAAATCAAGAGATGTCTTAAAAGGTACTAACTCTAACATCTTCCGCAATCCCAAATCTTAGTTTTAAATTTCATATGTATCCGCAATTATGGATGTACCTCTATATTATTATATAACTTCCTTTATATATATATATATTTTTTCATTTTTATATACATTATTACCTTGGGTATACTCTTATTTCGATTCCATATATAAAAATTACTATCTAGTCCATTATGTTACTATCTATAATTAATATGTACATGATAAACAATTAATTATCATCTTATAGCAGAGATACATTACATGTTGCTTATATATATATGTGTCTTCATTTTAGCCCTGACGAAGATCCAAATGTTTGGAACGAAACTTTGGCTCTCAAGGTACAAAACGTTTTGGCTGATAATCGGGGTAAATGTACCATAAGTTGACAGTGCTCCAATAGTTGACATTTTGCACAAAAAGTGTGAATAATAAGATTCAGGGTTAATTTGCCAAGTTATATTAGCTAGCTGTGCTGCCATCGACATTAGTTTGATGAAAACTCAGGCTTATTTGTGAGAGGTTGTAATGGCGAGTTTTCTAGAGGCCTGAAAACTTGGTTTCTGCTACCCTGTTTCATTAAGGTGGAAGTCAAGTTAAATAAGGTTTTTAGTTGGTTTATTTGAGTTCAATTATTTTTTAATTACTTTTATGGTATTCATTAAGTTCATGAGAATCATTTGATATCCTTTTTAATATATTAATACAACGGTTTAGGGCTTAAATGTAGGTGTCATCTATTAGAACAGATATTAATCCATAATTTTAATAGTTGACATCGATGTCAACTACCACCAGAATTAGCAAATATTGTTCCATCTGGGGGGTGGTTTATGAAAGTCTGAGTCTGTATGGATGACAGGTGTCTTATTTTATGAATTTATAGATAGTATGCTCTATCCATGGATCGTTGAGAGCAAAATTGGATATAATCCTATTCCTATTTGGACAAGCATCCCATCTGACTCTCCCCACTTCCCGATTCTGCAAAGAACATGGGATACTTGCTATTAGTAACCCAACATAAAAAAAACGAAACTTTGTCGTCATTACTAAAATCTGTTTATCATTCGTACTTAACTGGGTGATCTCATTTTTCGTTTAAATATGTTTTTTTTTTTTTTTTTTTTGTTTTTGTTTTTTTGTTAATTTACTAGTTTATAAATAAAAAATGTATTAACTTAAATTGTTGTCCTTATTACCAATTAAAAATCATAGGAAATCAAATATTAATGCATGTGTTAACTTTAAAACCATAAATTTCAACTTTCCAAACCTCTACATGTTTATTTTAAATAATTTATTTTTGAAGAGAAGAGATTTTATGTGTCAACTATTAGTACATTTTAGGAGTTACTAAGAAATATTTTTTTATGAAAACCGTAAATGTAGACCATAGGATATTTTGTTCCTACTTTTGTAAAGGGATTGGCCTAACTAAATTCATAACAAAGGTTATCCTAACATCAATATATTGGTAAACAGTGTCAATAATATAATTTTTTGTTCTTAAACTGTCAACTATTGGTACAGTTACCATAATCACCCTATCATAAAAAAAATAATTTAACATTAAACACCTCTAAATTCATCTATAATTTTATTAATTATATGATAATAATGAGTCCATTAGAAAATTGCTAAAGGTGACAGCCATCAAATTGGCCCCGAGTTAAATAGGTAAGAAATTTATAGGGCACGTTCGACTAAACAGCGTATGAAGAAAGCGCAGCCAGCACATCGCATTAAGCCTACCAGCTCGGAAAACAATAGAAGTGTATTAATATTAAAATATATTCAGTATAAATTAGTCATGTAGGGTCGCCATTTGAAATTTTAATCACTCAATGTATTCAACCGGAATATTTACCCAATCACTTGCCCCTGATATCCTAACTAGACAAGGCGCAGTGTTGAGATTTTTTTTATCTCTCAATAATTCATGCTACGTCTTGTTCTTCAAGCCTAGCACAATGGTTGATTATAATTTTGAGTTTTTAATTAGGATAAAATGTTTTATACCTACATGGAATCGACTTCAAGTGCAGACAGAATAAGACGATTAGAATAAGCTTGACACAAGCACCAAGTAATTCAATATTGTCTATATTAATATTAAGTAACTCAATAGACAATTCAATATTGTCTTACTATAATTTATTAGTAAATTAATATTATAGATATTAAATATCCTATCAACTATTTGTTCTAGACAATAATTTAGATATCCTATGTTATTTAGATATCTTATGAACTATTCTCAATTGCATTAGCTCACTTTATATATACTTAATTATGCATTTATTTCTACCTATGCATTTATTTGCTATTATAAAATTTTCTTTATTCCCATTTATCTATTATCTTACTTTTATTCTTTTTTTTTTTTTGTATTATATTCATTACTGTTCTTTTGTTGTTTTAAATATTATTAATGTTTCTAATCTTTTGTTCTGTATTGTATCTTATACTATTCCTTTATTAACATTTCCTAGTTCATTCTAGGGTTCAAATATTAGCTTTATATTAAACATTAGTATTTTAATTTTATTAGTACTTAACTTTTACAGTTTACTTAATCACTGTTTGTATAAAGCCAATGTCCACCCATTAGTTTTTCATAACTTTTAACCATTAAATATCCTTCTGTTTTATAAGAGCTTTCGAAATTCTGTTTATTCTAATCTGAAGGTATTGCAATTTTTTTTTTGTTTTCTTGTATTATCTTCTCAATCCACCTTAAAATTTTCAATAGTAGATCTGAATTTCTTATGCACATTAATGCGTATGATATGCCTAATCGCATGGAATACGCACATGATCCAAATAAACTCCTCTTGAATAGGGTTACTATGCAAGAGAAAAAAAAAAAGGCACCAAGTAATGCAAATTTCAATTTTGAAGGCAAAATTAGAAAAAAAATTAGTTTAGAATCATATGAATTCAAATGATACTAGGTAACTCTACCATGAGGCAAGGCATTGAGGTTGAGAGAACAGCCATTATTTTAAGATATAGTCATTGTTTGAGAAATAAAATCTACCATACATAGATATTGGGAGACGGAAGAAATGGGGTCTTAAGTGAAATTTTTCCCAATTTGAGTAAATTTTAAAAAAGTTTTAAAAAATCAGGTCATTGACTTTTTTTTTTTTTTTTTTTTTTTTTTTACCCCTTCCTGGCCATGTGTGGCATACGGGGGAAATCTATCTATCTAAAAGCCGGGTTAGTTACACTATTTATAAATCATGATAGTTAAGACCGATTTCTATATTATATGATTTTTTGGATTTATAAATAAATTAGTTCGGAGTTAAATTATTAATGATAACTAGTTAAATAATTAATAATAATTTTATTATAATAATAATTTATATTAGTTAAATTAGTTAAGAATAATTGTTTAAACATCGGAATATTTGGGAGGAGGGGGAGAGGGAAATTATTAACTTTTTGCCATTTTATAATGTTTGGGTGAAAGTTGGAAACACATTTTGTACTTGGGGGTTATAGTAGTACCATAAGGTTAATTACACATAAACGTTATCACTGGTTGATTATAGTTAATTAAGGGAATTACGTACGTTTTTTACATAAAAGAAATATTATGGACAGACAAATGGTTGGTGGAATATTAAAAATGTTTAAAAGATACCCCGGAAGATGGGTCAACGTTGGGAAAATAAAATAAATAATAACCCATGACAAAAGATTATTTCGTTTAGAAAAACCTATCATTGGTAGTTTTAGGCAGTGCTTGGAGGGAAAATTATTAATATTTTGCCGTTTCTTCAGATTTTAACGAATTCTGACTCATTGGTTTTAAGCATACTTATTTATTTAAACTTTTCGCTGTCATTAAATCCACTTCAATCCATTTATCAATCAATCAAAAGATTCACTTTATCCCACCATAGTCCCCTTTTGATGATATGTGTGAAATATCCTATAATGCGATTTCACACATATCGTCAAAAGGGGACCAGGGATGGGATAAAGTGAATCTGATGATTGATAAATGGATTGAAGTGGATTTAATGACAACGAAAAGTTTAAATAAATAAGTATGCTTAAAACAAATGAGTCATAATTCGTTATAATAAAAAATAACAATAAAAGATTCACTTTATCCCACCCATAGTCCCCTTTTGAGGATATGTGTGAAATCTATAGGACTTCCTGGTGCATTTCCCTTCCATGCAATGCACATAATTATTATTCAATTGAGGGTTATCCAGAAGAGTTGACTAGGAACTTATTACAAGGTTATGAATGTTTGATGATATCAAAATTTCAGGGAGGATGATATGTAATGAAGGAATTCCGGGTTTCTACAATAATTTATTTTTATGTTTAAGCCGAAGTATTTTATATCTTCAGCATATGTTGGCGTGTTACTAAGGCGTGATACGCCCCGGAGAGAATATTTATCCGTGTAAGGGTTATATGCAGCGATGGCCGAAACCGAAGAGAAGAAATAAGAAAAGTTGTCGAGACGGGAAGGATTTGAGTGATTAATAAGCGAGTGCTGTGACGTTTGCCGAGATGGCCGGCACAAATTACACCCGCTCACGGAAAACACGTCAACCATGAAAGGAGTTGCCTTCGTGGAAATGGACCCCGAACACCAGGGCTACACCCCAATTAGTGCCGGGTCCGGACCCGTCTCAGCTCTCTGTACTCCTGTGAGATCTTGGTGAGTTGTCGGGTCTGGAGGGAACGGGGGATAAAAGAAATAGGTGGAGAACAAGCAGGTTTTTTAAAAACAAAATATATATCCATTGAACATGCGCATGACTCCTTAGTTTCACTTGGATTTGGCCAACGGGAGGATCCGCTCGACGCTTGAAATTTATTAACTACGGCAAAAAAAATATATCTATATTCCTTTTATCCCTATTTTCATAATCTGCAGTATTTTAATTTTACTGACAAGTACAATTTTTTCAAATTTTTAAAGACCATGTTTGTCGAAATTTCGGCGTAAAAATATTTTGAGGGCTGCAGCAATCCCCCCCCCCCCCTTGGCTATCCTAGGGTTAAGCTTGAAACGGGAATGCAGAAATGAAGAATTAATAAGAATTCTTTATTCAAACTTATTAAAAATGACCGAAAATGAGGATAGGAAATTCGTTTTTTAGTAATTACTATTAACTATAGATAGCTGACGGAACTATAACCCAGTGTTCGTACCTTCAAATCTTTCACTAATCTTTATTTATATCTGCGAAAGCCAAGTATGTTTTGACTTTAAGATGGTCTCATTACCTTCCGTGAAACCTAGGCGAGCATTGACTACATACGAAACACATTTCACATCCTAAATATATAAATATATACCAAAAAAATTTTCTGTTTCGTTTCGAGTACTGGAAATACTAACCACTTATTTCTGTGTAATGTCTCTTATTGTTTATATCTTTTTTTTGTTTGGTTTGGTTTGCTTATTCATATTTTAATTCGCGCATGTTAACTAACTTTGACAAACGGCAAATATTTCGCTATGCTAATTATATAAGGGCATGTTAGGCATGGGTAACGATGACACCCAGCGGTATCTCTTCCCTAGATTGTTTCTTTAGTTAGTTAATCTTTATTTTTAACGAAGGGGATCTCTCATCCAGCACCTTTTTAATCTCCTATTTATTAACATATCAGCCGTGTAATGCAAATATGGAAACGTTTATATAGTGTCTTTACATGTTGGTCTAATGATTCTATTTGTAAGTGAATATTTAGTGTTATGTTATTCTAGTACCATGTTGTTTTTAATATGAGTCTTAACATTTTTTAATGAAAGGTCTGAAGTCGTGTGTGACATGGATAAGTGATTTGGTCCAGAGGTCCTTACAGTAAAACACCAAAATATTCAGATACCAACGCAATATAATAGCTGAGACAACAACGCTGAGATCCTCAAAATGAAAAAAATAATAAAATAATGGGCACTTCTTAGCCAAACAAAAAATTTAAACTGAAAAAAAGAAGGAACGGTACGGTACGGTACATCCACTCGGTACCACAGTTCTTACGGGAATGGCTAATATGGTGGGTACCGAAGTCCCATAGGTAGCGGCATCGTAACTATTTTAAATTCAAACAACCCGTGAAAACAGATTTGCGCAAAAGGGCACAAATGATCTCTTCGCGACTCCAGACGGACGTAATCGAAGCGAAAAAAAAAACTCGTTACACATCCCCCTTCCAACGCGTAAGTCCGTCAGGTTGGGCGAAATAATTTAAGTATTGAGGGATGCCATAAACCTACTAACTTCCCACTCTGATCTCTTAACTTACACGATCCGCCAGCAGTAACAGAAACAACCGTATAAGGGCCTTCATATTTGGGGTTAAGTTTAGCTTCAAGTTTATCAGCCGCCGAAGTCATCTTGAAAACTTGATCTCCCGAAAGGAAAGGATCTTTCCGGCGTCTCAAATTATAACGTCTACTCTGAGTTAGACTCGCTTTAAGAGAATTTTCCTCTGCAACATGATGTACTTTAGGTAATTTGCTTAATTTAACAGCCCAAGAAGTCTGTTCTTCCTCGCGAGCTAACAAAATATCCCCTTGTAAAGCTCTCTACCAAAATTCAAGAATGCGGGACTGAACTTTGTATAGTCTTGAACAGAAGAATTTAATGAAAATTGTATCTCTCCTAATTTTTCGACCCAGCTTTGGTATTTTTTTCCCGAGTTATGTGACGATTAGCTACTTAATATTACGATTTGCCCGCTCTGTGGATTTGCCTGTGAGTGATATAAAGGTAATATTATATAAATATTCTCCATCTTGATACCGAACTCCTTAGCTACTTCGCTTACAAGATTACTAACAAAGTTCTTTGCATTATTGGTAATTAACTTCTGAGGTGCACCAAATCTGTATAATATTCGCGATTTCAATTTCGATACGATAACTGAAGAGGTAGCTTTTTTAATCGGACACAAGTCTTTTTGGCTGTTCCTTATATCTTTGAAGAGTATGTCCATATTGTTTTCAGCAAGCACCAATATGTATTTAATTTTTTTTGGCTTATCGCTTGCATGAAAAGTATATTTGGTATTGACCTTATAACTCCGAAGAAAAGCATAGCGTGGCATATTTCTGAAGCCTAATCTTACCACTAATCAGAGAAAACACGTTGCTGACGATTCCTTCCTACAATACTACGCTAAAGCTTAACCACCGGCGATGACCCAAGGGGATATTCTATCCCTAGAGTATTGAAATAAAAAATTAAATATCAAACTAAGCGTGACAGGGGAATAGCGTGCTCGCTGAGAAGGGCAGCCTCTGAATTAAATTACTGCCTGTATCCATCCCGACCTGCAGGACCTGTCTTTCGCCTCCATTTTAATCTTGTTACGTAATATTTAGTAGGATGGCGGGTACCCAGGAGGGAGGAAACTTTGTATTTTAATTCTTATATTCAATATAAACTCGGAATTGATAATACTATCAGACAAGCAAGTCAAGGACGAGCAATTTTTATATGGATACGTATTGTAAATATTATTATTATTTTTTTTATAATGACGCAGCTAGTCCATACCCTTCGAAGATCTAACATCATAATTTACAAAGTATTAATATGTATTTTTTCTTTATATCTGGAAAAAATTCCAGATAGGTATAAAGATTCCCACGAAATATGCTATATGAAAGCTTGTTTGTTTGCTTAATGTCACTTTATGCAACTAAAGCTAATTGGACGATGCTATAGTGGGATTTCTAAATTTTGCCTATCCAGGTATAATTAGAATAAGGATCTTTTACGTCCTATCCGAGGGACAGCATAGCAAAGAATTTTTACTCCCATTAAAAAATCCTAGGAATTGAACCCGTGACATTTAGTAGTTTGCCATGCTAACCACTACACCACAGGTAAACCCACAATATGAAAGTAAATTGTATTAATTTCAGTTTACATTAAATTACACTACCTCTCTTCTACGTTTCTCTTTTATTCCCTTGTTCAAAATATATACCCTACTATGCAATTTTCATGCGGATGATGTGGAAAGTACAATTAATTAAAATTAGCTTAATTTAATCTTTAAACGACATTGTTTTAAATTATTTTAAATATTTTATTTTTTTAAGAGAAAAGATTCGGCTCCGCCGGGAGTCGAACCCGGGTCTTCCGCGTGACATGCGCGGTATGCTAACCACTGCACCACGGAGCTAGCTTCCAAGCGGGGCCAAATCCTTTCTCTTCATTGACACCACTCCCTAAATCTCGCAAGTTTTGCGAGTATTTACGGAAGATAGACAAATGTTGTCCAATTTCGGGCAAATTAATCATTATTGAGGGTAACCGCCTTGTTTTAAATTATTAATTTTTGAAGAGAAAAGGATTTGGCACCGCTTGGAAGCGAGCTAAGAAAATCAAGTAATGCAGAACAGGAGGTGAGAAAAATGTGTTCGTTGATGTTCATCTCGAAGAGATTAAAACAGAACAGACTTGTGACTCTCAAAGGGGGCCCCTAAATAGGTTGAAAGCAGTCCTTCCAAAACCTATTGAAACTTCAGTCAATATATTAGTATATTAAAAATGAAGAGAGGGGTATGAACATTACATGGTTTTAGGACTGAACACTACTGCAGGGATTTAAGATGATATGGGAGGAAAAAAAAAAAAATACGTCTTATATGCAGAATTTTGCTTATTGGCCTAAAAGTCCAGGAGGAATTCACCTATTCACAGAAATGCAGTACCTATTTCGAGCTAATAACGAAAACAGTTATAAAAGCAAAGTGTTCTGAAAATAAAAAAGTTTGTTTACGTCCGGTAAATTCACATCATTTGCATTAAGACTGATTTCAACCAATATTTAGGTTTTTTTTTTACAAATACAAAAATTACAGTTAAAGCTTTTTATCGCCATAGTTTCGCTCTATTCATAAGAAAGTTTCTTATATTTATCTGATAAACATTGGGAAATGGCTGGTTACAAAAATGGGACCAAGGCTTCGGATTCTCGTTCGCCTTGTTTCGGGAACACATAGTGGGATTCCTAGGATACCCTGTTTTTCAGTGAGGTTGACAGGGTTCAATACGACTTCCCAAGGGAACGGAAGATGCTCTCTCATCTTGAAGGGTTGGGTGAATCACAAATAAGAGGGTTTCGTTTGTAATTAAGTGTTGCTACATCAGGGGGTGCATCACGCCACCTAAGATGAAATAATGTATTGCATTAGGATATTGGACGGCCTAACACGGCCAATCTCCACCTCGACATCCCTTATAGAAACTGATGAATATTGTAACGTTAAATCGTCAACTACAAAAACATATGGTTTAATATCCCAGACCGTTTGTTGGAACAAACTAAGCGGTTGGAACGAACAGTTTAGATCTAGATTGTTCGAGCTCCATCTACGGCGTTCCACCAGCTTCCAAGAAGACCTCGAACTTTCCAGAAGGTTCATTTTAAGACTATATATAGGGAGCGAGTGGCTGGGCCAATTAGTCTTAGTCTGTTTCTTGACTGCCAAGCTCAAGTCATATGATTAGTGTGCTATAACATTATCATTTTTGTAACCTGCTCGAATATTTGAGTTGTATTAATTCGTTGGCTTTGATAATTGTATATTTTTGTTGAATAAATCTTTTTTAACCCACAGAAGTGTTACAATATGTAATATGTATACAGTTTTCTGATATAAAATTTAATAATTCATGTATTCAGTATACAAATATAATGTGGTTCCCCTTGATAACGGGGTTAGATAAATGAATGAGGACATGAGTTCTTTGTCAATTCAGAAACAAAACATTCTAAATTCATTTTGCAGTCTAAGGTAAGTTTTTCACCCTCTTAAATATCCTGTAAGCCCGAATTATGCATTAAAATCAGGTTACTTTTCGAATACTTCAATAAAAGATTCCTTTTAACAGTTTTAGACTCATTGTTTAAGTTATTTGCTAATAAAGCTTGATAGAAGCTCTTTTTTTTTAATCCATTAGCACGATGATAGTGGTAAAATGACGAAAATGACAATATTTGTGAAAATCTACGTTTTATCACATTGAAAATTACCCTATAAAAATATATTAAACGCTTTGATAAAACCAATAAATTACCTTCAACGGTCATCTGCGAAAATATTATAAAAACGGGCCGGGCTTATTTTGGAATTATACTCCTCAATCATTTTATGGTAAGCAATTTTTCATCGATTCCTGAAATATTAGGAAAAATTATCAGAAAAAAATATTAATTCAACTCTGGTTTTGAGGTGTAACTATCAAATATTCGGAATATGCAGGTATTATTTATTTTTAGAAGGGAGTAGCAATACATATATGCGATTTTTTTGTTTTAATAGCCTATATTTCATTCTCGAATTTTTTCTTCACATGAGAAAGAGTAAAGGCATTTCTGCACTTCTTTTGTCAGCTGGAATTATAATTCCACAAGTTTCTTTTGATCCCGTTGCAAGAATTTCCCCGCTGGGCACCACAGTGGCTGGCTATGTGTGCGAGCTAAGTATGGATTCTGACAGGTCTCTCGTGACGGGAACCTTCCACACGCAAAGAGACAAAAAAAAAAAAAAACCGTAACATGACATATGGCACACCCTTAACTCGGCCAAGAGTTTTGGCTTACGTAGATGCTTACGTTGTTTATATATAAAATATTTAAAAATATAAAATTTCCACGAAAATGGAGTGAGGGTATTGTAAAAATCTATATAATTTATTTTTACTACAAAAAATGGAAGTGGATTGATAGGTCTTAAAGAGGAAGGATTCTATGCAATTTTGTCTTGTTTGTGTACAATAGTGATGTATGAATATTTCCATTGAATAGGGAATTCAGTAAAAATAACTTTTAGACAATGTATAAAAACACTGAGATGATCTATTTTAAAAAAAGTGGAGAAAGCAAGCTTGTTGCTTGCTCTGCGGTGTGCGTGTGCCGACAAATACACGATCCGGTGGTTTTGAGCCAGGTGTTTACCAAGCCAAACCGCACCGCCCTATTAGCTACTTCTTCCTTCAATGTAAACTTTTCCCTAGGCAGTTCCTTGTTATTAAATTTTATTACTGTGAATGAAATGTAAGTCGAAAAATTATTGTTACATAAAATATATAAAGTAAACAGAAAAATTGTGAATAATATTACATGCTGAAGGAAGGGACAAAAAATCATCGAAATGTTTTAAATATTTATTTCACCACGGGTGATCTAAGCAGAAATATTTTTTCTATATTTACAATATTAAAATAACATATATATAAATTACAATATATTAAAATTACAATATATTAAAATTACAATATATTAAAATTACAATATATTAAACATACTATACATTAAAATTACAATCGTCTACAGCTACAATATATAATGACTATGTGATGCTCTATTACAAAAAAATTACTAATAACCTAATATAAAATTAGGATATTAGCAATAAAAAATAATCTGGTGCGTGCGCGCAACACACAACTTTCACTTACCAACTTACTTAGATTAGAAATTAATGCGTTTTGTTAATTGATACTTCTCAAATGAACAGAACGGCCTTAATTATGAACAATGGTCTGTCATTAAAGGCGTACTCAGCCTGCGTGGGCTCAACGAGTTTTATGAGTTGACTGAATATTTTTCTTTTTTTCTCCTCTCTATGTTTTCTTTATTTCTATCATATCTCATATTTAGCCATTTCTTATTTTTAGGCGTAACTAGAGACAGTTAATTTCTCCATATAAATAAAAACAAAGGTACTTTATAGGAAACAAACAAACAAAAAAGGCCCCAAACCCCTTCAAAAGAAAGCCCTCTCAGAACATTTAAATAATGATAAAGCTTACCTGATATTAAAGAACACCTAATTTTCATTAAACATGACGAATTTGATAAAAATCGTTAAAGCCGTTTTTGAGATAATCGAAAAAAAGGTAAAAAATTGGTAAAAAAATTATGAAATAAAGTGCCCGCTCCGTTTGACCAATTTTGATGCAATGTTGGCTACCACATCTTTGGCATATACATACATCAAATACCCAGTTTGATCAAAATCGTTAAAGCCTTTTTTGAGTAAATAAAAAAAACACGTAAAAAAGACACAAAATTTATTAAGTAAAGTCCCCCCTCCGCTTGATCAATTTGGATGAAATTTTTACAGTCATATCTCGGGCATATAAAGAGATCAAATACTCAGTTTAATCAAAATCGTTAGAACCGTTTTTGAGAAAATCGAAAACAACTTAAAAAGTTATTAAATAAAGTACCCCCTCCCTTTGAGCAATTATGATGCAATTTTTGCTGTTACATCGCGGACATATACATACACTAAATACCCAATTTCAGGTTCGCACGGTTTATAGTTTTTGAGCTAGTCTGTTCACACACACACAGACCATTTCGCGGGACTTGGTTAATTGGACTCAGGGGACCCCAAAACGTGTATTTCCGTTGAAAACCGAAAGTCAAAATTTTTCACGATCGCAATACTTCCACTTGCTATATATTTCATATATAGGTAAGTGAAAGTAAAAATGTATTGCTTGAAAATCATGAATTAAATTGTTTATGTGAACAATTTATAGCTGCTTTTGAAACAAATAAGTAGCGGAGGCTAAATTGAAGTAAACACTTTTATTTTTAAAATATTTGTTTTAATAAAAATTTTGGTAAAATAATGTTTTTTTTATAAGTAAAGAAAAATTAATTGAGTAAATTATAAATGTAAATACTAGTCATTTTTTTTTTAAATTAAAGTTTATTACTAAATAGGGTAAACCGGACAGTTATTGACACCATTAAGACTACATTTCTTTGGTGAAATAAAAAAAAATATTAATTGATAAAAATATCTTCCATCTTAATTTAGAAGAAAATAACAACAAAAAAATACTTTTTATGAAGGGATCAAATTAAAACTTCCTATAGCTCCTCTTTATCTATCCTTATAAAGACTCCAGAGGTTTTTTTGGGTCAACAGTTCAATAGTTTTACCATATAGCTATAGTTATTGTTAAAAGTGCAAAAACTAGTTATTGACTCCCCATGGATTTAATTGTTAAATCTTCCCTATGGTTAGTTTGTTAAATTCTTACTTCATAGATGAGTTAGAGGACCCTTCAAAGATTAGATTCATGTATATCTTGAAATAAAATTAGGACTTGTATACTTATTTCTTTAAGTTTAAGGTGGGGTGTCAATAACTGTAAAGAGTGTCAATAACTGTATGGTTTACCCTATATTAAAATTACAATTGTCTGTAGTTACTATATAATGACTTTGTGATGTTTCGTTACAAAAAAATTATAATATAAAATTAGGTTATTAGTAATTTCATTTGGGATAACATCTTATTAGAAAAGTAATGTTTCGTACACTAAAAATATAACCAATTTTTTATTCCGGAGAAAATATAGTAAAATTTAGTTAACTTTTTAAATTACATTATTTTTTAACTTTTACCTTTGGAGCCTCACACATTTTTTTCAAAATATGATTGATTTCCGAATATTGTATTTAGAAAATGATTATCACTGTACTTATAACTTTATAAGTATTATCGTTTCTCATTATTGAATAAGAATATTATTTATGAAATTAATAATACATATTACATAAGCCTATTATTTAAGAGAATCATTTCGAGAAAATAGGATTAACTAAAGCAAGAATAATATAAGCCCATTAACTCATATGGAAATAAAAATCCTATGGAAATAATCAACAAATCACGTTACAAAAATGGAAGAACGGCGTTTTTAAAAATGTCAAAGCATAATGTACAATTGCTGGAAAATGTCCAACAATTTTGTGTGAAACGTCACAAATTTAAAATCTTTACGATCGATTCACTATAATTTAACTCTCAATAAAAATTCATTATTTATTGCTTTTATACACATACAGTTAGGAACGAAAGTCTACATACAGTTAGGAACGAAAGTCTACATACAGTTCGAAAATTTATTACATTTAGAGTGAGTAATTTTTTTTAAATAAACAAAGGTATCTGACTCGATGATAGTTTGAAGTGGATAAAATATTACATATAAAAGTATTCTAATAGTGTTATAACAATGCTGGGAGCCAAATAAACAAATATCCAATAATAATTTTTAGGTATTTTTTAGTAATAAAATGAGTTCATGAGTATCGTTCATGTGTTTATCAAAAGAGGAGTTTAATGTTTTTGATTAGATTAAAATATATTTCTTAATTTAAATGTTATCAATTTTTCAGCTATATGCAGACATTTGTTCCTAACAGTATATTCTTATTAGTGTAAATTTTTATTTTGTTTTCAAATTTAAATTCGTTTGTATAATAAATTTTGAAGTCATACAGATCTGGAGCATTGACAAGAGTGTATATGAAAGACAGGTTTGGGCAAGCAAAGACTTCTATGCAAATTCGGTTCTACTTCTATGCCCTCTTTCGTCAGATCTGTTGACACAAATTTCTCCTTGGCTGTCCATTTTGTCCCCCTACCTAACTTATGCTGTTTCGCCAACCTCATTCCAATAACAAAATTTAATTAAAACGTAAATTTTTTATAGGAATCAAAACTGCTCAATATTCAAAAAAAGTAATCAATCCTCATAAAATTATCAGTTTGACCAGTTACTTTTGATTGATGGCTTAATATTTTTGAATTTCACATATAATATCCTTGAAAATTCGATTTATATTTGATGAATCTTTTTCTTAATTTTGGAGATTGGTATTTCAAAATGTTTAGGTAAATATAAGATCGATTGAGAAACGTAGACAAATCCTTAGAAAATCATTTAAAAATTACTATTATAGCTCTTTTTAAAATGCTTTATATGCAGATGCTTACATATAACGTACTAAAGGAATACTTTTTTCCCCCTCTAAGCCCTTCTAACCTGATGAAATTGAGGTTGTTGCAGGCCATTTTATATCAGAAATTTTATGTCACACAATAGTATTTGCATTTCTTTCTCCTTTCCTTGACATTTTTCAATTTTTTTTTTTTTTTTTTTTTTTTTTTTTTTTTTTTTTTTTTTTTTTTTTTTTTTTTTGGGACTTTAAGGCTTCCACTGAAGCCCTATACTGCCCATACTAACACCCATGGCACTGGGTGATACTTCTCCTACGAAAGAAAAGCACCACCCAGGGCAGGACTCGAACCCGCAGCTCCGGCATGGGAGTAGGGCGCTTTACCGCACAGCCACACCAGATGGCTAAACAACCCCACCTCCTATGCCAAACTGCCACCTTGGGGGTTAATTGGCATACTCTGCATTGACGAATTCTTCAATTTTCTATGATCTTAGTATTAAATATTATGTGGTGAAAAAAAATACTTAGAGTTTATAGTGGCATTAGCCCTATTGGGATTATATTAACAGGAACGAATCGACAATCAAAAAAATGAAAACTGTTGCCAACCAACCCCGCTCTCCCCTACTTAATTCTTTGGTTGCAGGAAGATATTTTTTCAATATCCTGGATTTGTCGACTTTCTCCTGACCACGATTATTTTAATGGTCTATAAAAGCCAATAGATCAGCTGGGCTTGTGGGGTATCTCTTGTATCAAATATCTAGGCATGCAAGTAGTTCAAAAATTAAATAAAACGAAAATCGATTTTCTTGGACATATCGGGTTTTTCATAGGGCTGATTCAATTATTATCTATGTTGTTTGAAGGGGAAACTACCGGAATAGAACAGCGTAATGGCTTGACTGCTACCATTTCCTTACAAGTCCGGTAATTTGATTCTAATCTAAACTATTTTTCTATATCTTGAGAACAGCACGTGGCAAAACGTCACAAACCTATCATTATTTTGTTCAATTAATATTACTCCATAGTCAACAACCAGTTAAAATCATGAGCACTGAAAAATCGTTTATTATGTTTAATAGCCTTGTAATTGACGTTGTAAAATCCTTATAAGATCCTACTTAACACTAAACGTACCATGACGGGTCAAAGAACTTTTTTTTTGCTGAATTTTTGGGAAATTGCTTTTTGACTTTACCCCTTTTCATGGAAAATATATCAAAGTTGCTTTTCAATACCAACTGCTCTCTTATTATTTTTTTACGCGAGAAATATGAAATAATAATGACCCTTTATAATATGTAATAATACAGAATTATATATACTAACCATTAATTTATTGAACACTAGTTTGGGTTCAAATAATTTTTATTAAATAAAAATAATAATTCACAATGTCAGACAAATAATAAACTCAAACAATTAACAAGGTATCGAGGTAAACATATGATTCGATTTTCAGAGTCTGAAATAGAACAATCTAGAAAGTTCCAGACAAGCGTAGATTATTCTCGAAAAGTCACGAACACGTACTAGAACACTTTGTTCCACCGGTACCAACAAAAATTATAGAACTCTTTTAAATCATATGTTTTGTTTTTCACGTCAAAATTATAATAAAGAGGGCTTATGAATGGATGGGATTTAAAGATTGTTATAAATGTGATTTAGAATTAAGTGTCAAATAGATTATATTTTGTTTGAATATTTAAAGGTACTTATAATATTCTTTTTCTGAGAAAAGTTTTTTTTTTTTTTTTTTTTTCCACTGATACCTCTTATTCCATAAATGCCGAAAACCTCAAGATATTTGAAGTAAAAAAAAAAAAAAAAATGAAATATCTAAAAGTGGACGCATGTGACACTATGGACGGATTCGAGTTACAAGATTGGAATATTTTGAAAAAATCACGGACAAAAAATATATTGAGTTCAGGAAATAAAAATGAAGTTGAAAACATAAATCTGTCTACCATGCGGCTGATGGGGCATTGCAATGATAGTCATTAAGCCATATCATCATATAATATCATAAATGTTCAATATGTAAAATTCTCTTAATTTAATAATAAACAAGATGCTTACCTGTTTAAAAAATGGTTTTTATTTAAAATCTTAATTGAACCTTTTTTTTTTACTCTTAAAATGTACAATATTTAAACGAGTGCCATTTTTATTTTAAAATGTATAAAAACCTCTACTGCTACAACCCATGAAGAGTCTTGGGTTCTTTATTATTTTATTATTATCTTCAGTATTATTTAAGGAAATACGGTGTCTTGGTCAGTGGTCGTGCAAGGAGGTGATTCGACCGTGATCACCCTCAACCACCAGGTTTTTTTTCTCTTTAATTTTTCGATTAGGTTAACCACTTCGTAGAGGCTAAGTTCGCCACAGGAGGATCTCTCGGCCACGAGACGATCTGTGAAAGAATATAAAGTTATCCTGCCAAGCGAGATTCGAACTTTGAGTTGAACATGGCCACAGTACCTCCATGCCTTGCCAACGAGCTACCCCGCTCACCTTTTTAAACTGTATACATATATAAAATTCCGATAGGTTCAGTGTTGATAAAAATTTATCAACATGCATTCAAAATTTATGTAAAAATGATAATTTCTGGTTACTAGCCATTCAAACAAAGATAAACCATGGAAAATATAAGACAATTTATTAAACTATGCAAGCAAAGGATATAAAATAACGAGGACAATCTTAATTTATAACTAGGATATGAATAAAATTATATATATAATTAACGATGAAAGTCGTACCCGAATCCGGCTGACGGGACGTACATTTACGGTACGGGATATTTAAGCCGTAAATGCTTTTGATGAAATTTTGTATTTTCTTTTTTCTAATAATAAAGCATTATTATTAAAAAAAATTATTATAATTAACGAATAATCAAATTATAGAGTATAATATACAGGAGCACCCATAATATAAAGACAGTTTCATTATTTAACTCTTCCTAAAAACGGAGCTTAGTGACAGAAGGTTTTTTGTTTAAAAACCCTTGTCTAATCGGAAGATGCTTCTGTGGTTTTGGAGCTGTTGCTTTTGTAATTTTTACAGTTGTTTTTAAGTCGTGTTATTCGGATTTTTAATTTTTTGGAGGTCTCGACGATGTATCAATTTTTTTACAATATTTGCATTCTATTTAGTTTGTATCTTTGTTTTAACGCCACTTTATGCCACTAAGGATAATCGGGCGATGCAACAGTGGGGGCCCTAAAGTTAGCCTATCCAGGTATAATTAGGATAGGGATCTTTAACGAGTACTTGACATCGTATAGGCTCAGGACCTCCATTTTACGTCCTATCCGAGGGACAGTATAGCAAAGTATTTTTACTCCCATTAAAAAATCCTAGGGCCACGGCGGGACATAAACCCGCGACATTTAGGTAAGGCGCACATCGAACTGTGTCACGCAGGCGACGCAGAGCAGAGCAGAGCAGGCGGCACGAAAAAAAAACTGCGTCACACAGGTACCCGCGCACATTGAAGAGCAGTTTCTGTGCCGCAGTTTCGGGGAGGCAGGGGCTTTTTTAGTTAAAGTATGTTAGATTTCTTGGATTTAAGATCAGAATCTGATTCGTATATAGAGTTGAACACAAAAAAATTTGCATTATCAGAAGTCAAGGTGAAAAAGATTGTGATAAAATGAGGATACGGAGAAAAGACCAGCTCACGAAAGAATTTGCAAACAGATTATTCTTTACAATCTATGAAATATTTCCGTCTGAGTCTGGTGAATTACATTGAAGTTACTATTTAGTCTGAGGGATCCAAAGCTTAAAACCATTACTTATCGTGATGTTATAAAATCAGGTAATGAGAGATTTGGTGAGCTCTAAGTTTGTAGAATTATATTAGGCACAAATCTCTTAAAATCCTTGGATACTATTTTAACAGCATTATACATTATGGAATAATTTTTTTTTTCATTTATTTCTTCTTTTATTTTCCTTGGAAATTTATTGTAATTAATTACCGTTATTATTTATTTAATAAATCAATATATTATTCACTACTTTGTATACTTTTATTTTTTATAACTATTTATTATGGGTTTTTAATGAAAATATTATCTTTAATTATCCACCATTACTTTAATTATTTGACCAGTTGTAGTTTTATTTTTTGTTCCAGTCTGTTATTGTTGAGGGACCTTGTCCCAGAACCAAATTTATTTTCTCTTCTTTTCTATTCTGTATGAGGATATAATAAAATTAAGTAGATAATATAACAGAGAAGAGTTATATTCACATAAAAGTTCCAATCAACACATGGTTGATTTTTAAATAGCAGTTTTCTTTTTACTCAAATATATTTAATAAAAGAAGAAATATACTGTTAGAAATCGAGATGGCCATGTGAATTAAAAAGTATAATTAAACCAAAAACTCGATTTTTATATAGCTTAAATTTGTCCTCTTGAACGTGTTAGGTTAAATGATTTGTGTTTTTTGTTAATTGTAAATTATTTAATTGACTTGTTTAATTAAAATATAAAGCACTTCAAGTTAGTTTTATTTTGTATCTTAAAAATTTGAGCTTGGTGATCTCAACAAAATTAACGAAGTTTGGTGAAGGATAAATCGATTTGATTTATTACAATCCCAACATATACATTATTGGTTGTAATCAGCATTTCCATTAACTAAATGTCCATAAAGCCTATGTTTTTTTCAGTGAAATAATATCAGTCAATTTTTCCTAAGATCGTAACTTGTTGAATCGTTTAATGAACTTCTAGTATCTATGAGAAGAAAACTTGTTTTTCTAATTTTTAAATGAGTCACAGTAAGACGAATAAAAACTAACGAAAACCGAAATAAGGAATTACAAATAAAATAACAATATTAAAAATATTTAAACAAAAGTATCTGCTTTTAGAACTTCATAAAGGCCCTCATCTAAATTTTAATATATCTATATATTTTTTTAAAACTAATTTTACAATTTTACAGCTACATTTTCATCCTGAAATTGTTTTGTTTTAAAAATTCAAAACACTAGTATCATGCGCTTTTGGAATAGCGAGAACTTTCAAAATTATATTATGATTTTGGAATCTAAAATAACAGAATATATATATATATATATATATATATATATATCTTTTAATTTATTATATTTTTAAAACCTTTTTTTCCTAGAACTTATCTAGAACACCCTATATATACAGAAGACCTACTTAGTTTCATTAACCTGCTTAAGAAATAAGTAGAACTTCTCAAACACTAATATTAAATGATAATAATAGGAATTAAAATAATCAAATATTGAAAACTGCGTCGCATCGGCACAGTTTTCTGTGGCAGATCCACGAGTGCCACATCGGCCTGCTCTGCTCTGCTCTGCTCTGCGTCCCAATGTGCGCGGTTCCTATATATTTCAGTTACCACAAAAACTGCTCTGCTCTGCTCTGCGTCGCGAGTGTCTCAATGTGCGCTCGGCCTTAGTGTTGTATGTTGCCAGGCTAACTACTATACCACTGGTGACCCATCAATATGAAAATAAATTGTATTAATTTCAGTTTACATTAAATTACACTACCTCTCTTCTATGTTTCTTCTTTATTCCCTTGTTTAAAATAAATACCCTGCTATAACAACAGCATAGCTAAGGATTTTTTACTCCCTTAAAAAAATCCAATCCAAATGCGAACGCACGACCTTTAGTATTGTAGGATGCCATACTAACCACTACACTACAGGTGACCCCATCAAAATTGTTATGGCGAGTTCATTGGCAACTTCATAAAAATCTTTTTTCCTTAAAAATTCATATACCTATTAAAATTTGCTCCTTTTAAAATGCCCTCAACAACTTATACCCTTTTAATTATGTTTATATTTAAGAGATGAAGTAAGAAGCGAGATAAACACGGAGTAGGGTTATGCCTCAACAGTTACAGCTCACAATACCTCCTCAAAAATAAATCTAGGCCTGGATATAAAATATTTCTAATGGGTATAATACTCTTTCTGAATAAATAAAAAAAAAAAATTATATTTACTTTTCCCAGAATGTAAAACGACTAACGTGAGAAATGAGGGAGGCATCAACCATTATACTTTAACCCAAGTGAATGAAACAGGAAAGGCTGAGAGATCACGCTAACTGAAATATATGCAGTGACTAAAACCAGTAATTAAACAATTACAATTTTAAATAGTGCTAATTATAACCTCCAAGTGTCTGATGCCTAATTAAGCTGTCAAACGGATATCTGTGAATATAAAGTACCAAATAATTAAACTTCAACCGTCTACAGTATTCCTTTTTCTGCTTTTTATTTTAAAATTTTTTTGTACCTTTCTTTCCCACTAATTCCTATCATTTTATAAGAATCTCTGGTGGGAAAGTTTAAAAATCTAAGAGGTAGACTTGATCTTGCATGTCGAGCAAATATTGAAAATAAAAAAAAAAAATCTGGTGCGTGCGCGCAACACACAACTTTCACTTACCAACTTACTTAGATTAGAAATTGACGTGTTTTGCTAAATATCATTTCCCAAATTCACAAATTTTTCTACATTCATATCTTATTTTTGTTAATCGTTAAAGCCGTTTTTTGAGTAAATAAAAAAAACACGTGAAAATGATACAAAATTTATTAAGTAAAGTGCCCCCTCCGGTTAATGAATTTTGATGAAATTTTAACAATCATATCTCGGGCATATAAATACATCAAATACCCAGTTTGATCAAAATCTTCAAAGCCGTTTTTGAGTAAATAAAAAAAACACGTGAAAATGATACAAAATTTATTAAGTAAAGTCCCCCCTACGGTTAATCAATTTTGATGAAATTTTAACAATCATATCTCGGGCATATAAATACATCAAATACCCAGTTTGAACAAAATCTTCAAAGCCGTTTTTGAGTAAATAAAAAAAACACGTGAAAATGATACAAAATTTATTAAGTAAAGTCCCCCCTCCGGTTAATCAATTTTGATGAAATTTTAACAGTCATATCTCGGGCATGTACAAAAAACAAATACCCAGTTTGATCAAAATCGTTAAAGCCGATTTAGAGTAAATAAAAAAAAACACGTGAAAATGATACAAAATTTATTAAGTAAAGTGCCCCCTCCGGTTAATGAATTTTGATGAAATTTTAACAATCATATCTCGGGCATATAAATACATCAAATACCCAGTTTGATCAAAATCTTCAAAGCCGTTTTTGAGTAAATAAAAAAAACACGTGAAAATGATACAAAATTTATTAAGTAAAGTCCCCCCTACGGTTAATCAATTTTGATGAAATTTTAACAATCATATCTCGGGCATATAAATACATCAAATACCCAGTTTGAACAAAATCTTCAAAGCCGTTTTTGAGTAAATAAAAAAAACACGTGAAAATGATACAAAATTTATTAAGTAAAGTCCCCCCTCCGGTTAATCAATTTTGATGAAATTTTAACAGTCATATCTCGGGCATATAAATACATCAAATACCCAGTTTGATCAAAATCTTCAAAGCCGTTTTTGAGTAAATAAAAAAAACACGTGAAAATGATACAAAATTTATTAAGTAAAGTCCCCCCTCCGGTTAATCAATTTTGATGAAATTTTAACAGTCATATCTCGGGCATGTACAAAAAACAAATACCCAGTTTGATCAAAATCGTTAAAGCCGATTTAGAGTAAATAAAAAAAAACACGTGAAAATGATACAAAATTTATTAAGTAAAGTCCCCCCTACGGTTAATCAATTTTGATGAAATTTCAACAATCATATCTCGGGCATATAAATACATCAAATACCCAGTTTGATCAAAATCTTCAAAGCCGTTTTTGAGTAAATAAAAAAAACACGTGAAAATGATACAAAATTTATTAAGTAAAGTCCCCCCTCCGGTTAATCAATTTTGATGAAATTTTAACAGTCATATCTCGGGCATGTACATACATCAAATACCCAGTTTGATCAAAATCGTTAAAGCCGATTTAGAGTAAATTAAAAAAAACACGTGAAAATGTTACAAAATTTAAGTAAAGTCCCCCCTCCGGTTAATCAATTTTGATGAAATTTTTACAGTCATATCTCGGGCACATAAGTACATAAAATACTCAGTTTAATCAAAATCGTTAGAGCCGTTTTTGAGAAAATCGAAAAAAACCTAAAAAGTTATTAAGTAAAGTACCCCCTCCCTTTAAGTAATTTTGATGAAATTTATGCTGTCACATCGCGGGCATATACCTACACTAAATACCTAATTTCATGATCGCACGGTTTATAGTTTTTGAGCTAGTCTGTTCACACACAGACACACAGACACACACACACACACACACACACACACACACACACAGACCATTTCGCGGGACTTGGTCATTTCGACTCAGGGGACCCCAAAACGTGTATTTCCGTTGAAAACCGGAAGTCGAAAATTTTCACGATCGCAATACTTCCACTTACTATATATTTCATATATAGGTAAGTGAAAGTAAAATCTGGTGCGTGCGCGCAACACACAACTTTCACTTACCCACTTACTTAGATTAGAAATTAATGCGTTGTGTTAATGCCACTTCTCAAAGTTACACATTTTTCCACATTCATTTCTTACCTGATATTAAAGAACACCTAATTTTCATTAAACATGGCGAATTTGATGAAAATCGTTAAAACCGTGTTTGAGATAATCGAAAAAAAGGTAATAATCGGAAAAAAAGTTATGAAATAAAGTGCCCCCTCCCATTGACCAATTTTGATGAAATCTGTGCTGTCACATCGCGGGCATATACCAACACCAAATACTGAGTTTTGTCAAAATCGTTAAAGCCGTTTTTGAGTAAATAAAAAAAACACGTGATAATGAGACAACATTTATTAAGTAAAGTCCCCCCTCCGGTTAATCAATTTTGATGAAAGTTTTACAGTCATATCTCGGGCATATAAATAGATGAAATACTGAGTTTAATCAAAATCGTAGAGCCGTTTTTGAGAAAATCGAAAAAAACCTAAAAAGTTATTAAATAAAGTACCCCCTCCCTTTGAGCAATTTTGATGAAATTTTTGCTGTCACATCGCGGGCATATACATACACTAAATACCCAATTTCAGGTTCGCACGGTTTATAGTTTTTGAGCTAGTCTGTTCACACACATACACACACACACACACACACACAGACACACACACACACACACAGACCATTTCGCGGGACTTGGTTAATTGGACTCAGGGGACCCCAAAACGTGTATTTCCGTTGAAAACCGGAAGTCGAAATTTTTCACGATCGCAATACTTCCACTTACTATATATTTCATATATAGGTAAGTGAAAGTAAAAATTGACAACTTTTTATACAGTTTTTACTTTCACTTACCTATATATGAAATATATAGTAAGTGGAAGTATTGCGATCGTGAAAAATTTCGACTTCCGGTTTTCAACGGAAATACACGTTTTGGGGTCCCCTGAGTCCAAATAACCAAGTCCCGCGAAATGGTCTGTGTTTGTGTGTGTGTGTCTGTGTGTGTGTGTGTGTGTGTGTGTGTGTGTGTGTGTGTGTGTGTGTGTGTGTGTGTGTGTGTGTGTGTGTGTGTGTGTGTGTGTGTGTGTGTGTGTGTGTGTGTGTGTGTGTGAACAGACTAGCTCAAAAACTATAAACCGTGTGAACCTAAAATTGGGTATTTAGAGTATGTATGTGCCCACGATGTGACAGCAAAAATTTCATCAAAATTGCTCAAAGTGAGGGGATACTTTATTTAATAACTTTTTAAGATTTTTTCGATTTTCTCAAAAACGGCTCTAACGATTTTGATTAAACTGAGTATTTGATTTATTAATATGCCTGAGATATGACTGTAAAAATTTCATTAAAATTGATCAACCGGAGGGGGGACTTTACTTAATAAATGTTGTCCCATTTTCACGTGTTTTTTTTTTTATTTACTCAAAAACGGCTTTAACGATTTTGATCAAACTTGGAATTTGATGTATGTATATGACTGTGAAGGGACAGCCGAAATTTCATCAAAATTGGTCAAACGGAGGGGGCACTTTATTTCATAATTGTTTTCCAATTTTTACTTTTTTTTCGATGATCTCAGAAACGGCTTTAACGATCTTTATCAAATTCGTCATGTTTAATGAAAATTAGGAATTCTTTAATATCAGGTAAGCTTTATCATTATTAAAATGTTCTGAGGGGGCTTAAATGGAGTAGGGGCCTTTTTTGTTTGTTTCCTATAAAGTACCTTTGTTTTTGTTTATATGGAGAAATTAACTGTCTCTAGTTACGCCTAAAAATAAGAAATGGCTAAATATAAGATATGATAAAAATAAAGAAAACATATAGAGGAGAAAAAAAGAAAAATATTCAGTCAACTCATAAAACTCGTTGAGCCCACGCATGTGGAGTACGCCTTTAATGACAGACCATTGTTCATAATTAAAGCCATTCTGTTCATTTGAGAAGTGGCAATCTAAGTAAGTTGGTAAGTGAAAGTTGTGTGTTGCGAGCACGCACCAGATTTTTTACTTTCACTTACCTATATATGAAATATATAGTAAGTGGAAGTATTGCGATCGTGAAAATTTTCGACTTCCGGTTTTCAACGGAAATACACGTTTTGGGACCCCCTGAGTCGAAATAACCAAGTCCCGCGAAATGGTCTGTGTGTGTGTGTGTGTGTGTGTGTGTGTGTGTGTGTGTGTGTGTGTGTGTGTGTGTGTGTGTGTGTATGTGAACAGACTAGCTCAAAAACTATAAACCGTGGGAACCTGAAATTGGGTATTTAGTGTAGGTATATGCCCGCGATGTGACAGCAAAAATTTCATCAAAATTGCTCAAAGGGAGGGGGTACTTTATTTAATAACTTTTTACGTTTTTTTCGATTTTCTCAAAAACGGCTCTAACGATTTTGATTAAACTGAGTATTTGATCGATTTATATGCTCGAAATATGACTGTAAAAATTTCATCAAAATTGATTAACCGGAGGGGGGACTTTACTTAATAATTTTTGTATCATTTTCACGTGTTTTTTTTATTTACTCAAAAACGGTTTTAACGATTTTGATCAAACTTGGTATTTGATGTATTTATATGCCCGAGATGTGACTGTAAAAGTTGCATCAAAATTGATCAACGGGAGGGGGGACTTTACTTAACAAATTTTGTACCATTTTCACATGTTTTTTTTATTTACTAAAAAACGGTTTTAACGATTTTGATCAAACTTGGTATTTGATGTATTTATATGCCCGAGATATGACTGTAAAAATTTCATCAAAATTGATCTACGGGAGGGGGGACTTTACTTGATAAATTTTGTATCATTTTCACGGTTTTTTTTATTTACTCAAAAACGGCTTTAACGATTAACAAAAATAAGATATGAATGTAGAAAAATGTGTGACTTTGGGAAATGATAATTAGCAAAACACGTCAATTTCTAATCTAAGTAAGTTGGTAAGTGAAAGTTGTGTGTTGCGCGCACGCACCAGATTTTTTTTATTATAATTGAGAGTTTTCCATTTGTCTGGACGTTTTGCGAATTCGACGTATCTTTACTATATTTAATTAGAAAGAGAAAGTTCAAGAAAATCCATCATTAAACAATTGGTTAAGTTAAATATTAGGGTCGTGGTAAAAATATGGGTTATTTTGTGTAACAAAGCCTCTTTGCCAAAATTGTCTGTCACAAAAAGTTCAAAAATTATTAACCACATCAATTCTCAATCCCTACTCCTGTCAAACGGGCTAGGTTTCGAACACTGGCTGGCTAGATTTTTTATTTTACACTGACTGAATGGATTTATAAAATAAAAAATTATTTTTTCCTCCAGGGTCCTTCCGATAATGCCTGGATACATCATGAAAATAAAATCCTGTAAAACTAAAAAAAATTGAACAGTAGTGAAAAAATTCCATAAATTCAAAATAAATACTAAAATGATTCCAATATTTACATTTTCAAAAGAAAAATTAAACAAGTGGTAAAAAGGTTTTAATGATATTCCTCATGAAAATGTAAATATTGAAATTATTTTAAAAATTGCTTTGAATAAAGTTCAATTTATGAACTTTTATCAGTAGTTTTCAATTTTTTTATTATTAATGAAGCCATCTTCAACCCATATTTATGTTTGTTTTTGTATAATTAGATATAATATTACCTATTAAAAAAAAAAAAAAATTAAACTTTTGAAAAATGCCTTTTCTAAAAAAAATTGAAATTGAAATTTTGAAAAAATGTCTTTAATACCAACTTACACAATTTAATATATCGTATGAAATAGCATGGAATGCACTGTGAAACGATACCAATGTCATAATCCTAGGCACATTTTTAATAAAAATGTCTACCTTTTATCATCATTTTTATGTTATTGTAAATTTCTAATCTAAGTAAGTTGGTAAGTGAAAGTTGTGTGTTGCGCGCACGCACCAGATTTTTTTTCAAATTGTTCTAGTCCATACAAGTAGTACACATCTAAAAAATTTCAAGAAAATTTGAGATATTGAAGTTCCAAATGTAAACAGATCATTTTGAACCTCAATATATCTGTATTGATTTCTCGTGGAATAGCCTGATGCTAATATTTTTTTCCATTTTTGTTTTTCAAATGAAATAGAAAATTATGGTAGAAGATAATTGACCGAAAATAAAATAAAAATAAAATCTTTGAAATGTAAAATCTTTTGGAATATCTGAGCCCATTAAAATGATCAAACTGTAAAGATCAACTAACGTATTTCCTTTTTTTTTATTATTATTTGTATCTTTTTATTTTGTTTCTTAAAACTGACTTATCGAAAACAATATGATGTCAAAACATCGATATAGATATTACAATTTATTATAAGTCGCTATCATATTTGGTTTTAAACTTATTCTAAAGTCGAATACTTTAAATAAATCCTTAAAGTAAATATATTTTTTGCTTAATACCTACATTAAAATCTTTGTTAAGACGGAAAACATACTGAACCGGTTTTGAAAAATGGAATAAATCAATATTTACCTGTTATTAAATGCAGCGTTAATGAAAGTTTGAACAAAACCCACCAGCTCAAAATTCCTGACAGTTATGGATAGCGATAGATGATATGTGGTCTGCCTTAGCATTAAGTCGCTGGCGTTGCGATGTATCGTAAATCTATCAAAGCGACTTCTGAAATTGACTATTTTTTTATTAATGAATATTTATCTTTCAGCTATTAAACTTTAATAACCACAAATTAATATTCATTTTTTTTTCTTTAAGTATAGTTATTAAAATGTTTATCTTATTCATTTCCATTTCCTGTTTTAGTAGACTCCATTTAATCGAAATTTTATTTTATTTCATTTATTTTCCTAAATTCTGAATTTTCATCCTAAATATATACCTAATCATATGAATTATGAACTATTAGGCACTAGTCTTATGATAGCTACATGAACCAAACTGATTTCTCTAAAATGGAAGATTCAAATTTTTTTATGTATCTTAAATTTCTTATCCGCCTTTGCTTATGGAGTAAACATAGTCCTGCAATTTAAGGATTTGTGATGATGTAATCGGAAATAAAAAAAAAAATAGAATATGGAGAAGACATTTCCTTCCTTAAAAACTTGATCTTACACAATTAATGGCAAACATTTCGCCATCTCTTTCCTACCAAAAATTAAATAATATACTTATATCCCATTATTTTTCTTGCCACGATAACAGGAAAATTCTGAATATAATATTTAAATATTTTTTATAAGAAGAGAAAATATTGGCCTTGACCGGGATTCGAACGAGGATATCCTTATCACTAGTAAGGCACTAGAACTAGTAAGAGTAATCACTAGTAAGATTTGACAATGGCCACGAGATCTCACTAAATGGACAAATTAGTTCACTCCCCGGTATAAGTCGCAAAAATTGTGAGATCAGTGGGAAAGAGGTCTGTGACGAGAAAGTATTGACTTGACCGGGATATGTACCTGGTGGCTCAAGTGGCAACAGCACCTAACTGACGATAAGGAAATCCGGTTTCGAATCCCGGCCAATCTTTTCTCTATTTTTAAAAAATATTAAAATATTTAATGATCTATTTTTATACGTAAAAAAAATTCTAACAAATTTGCTATTGTAGATTACTGATCGGTAGAAAATATGAAAAGAGAGAATAGAATAGAATAGAATAGAAGAGAATAGAAAATATTTAAAAATAATCCTACTGTTGCATATAATGAACTTTTTTTCTATTATATTCAGAATTTTCTTGTCATCATGGTAAGAAAAATAATGGGATATAAGTATATTATTTAATTTTTGGTAGGAAAGAGATGGTGCGAATGGTTGCCATTAATTGTGTAAGATCAAGTTTTTAAGGAAGGAAATGTCTTCTCCATATTCTATTTTTTTTTTTATTTCCGATTATATCATCACAAATCCTTAAATTGCAGGACTATGTTTACTCCATAAGCGAAGGCGGATAAGAAATTTAAGATACATAAAAAAATTTGAATCTTCCATTTTAGAGAAATCAGTTTGGTTCATATAGCTATCATAAGACTAGTGCCTAATAGTGTGGTAGAACTATGATTAGGTATATATTTAGGATGAAAATTCAGAATTTAGGAAAATAAATGAAATAAAATAAAATTTCGATTAAATGGAGTCTACTAAAACAGGAAATGGAAATGAATAAGATAAACATTTTAATAACTATACTTAAAGAAAAAAAATGAATAGCCTAATGTGAAAATGAACAACTCAATACCTTCAAAAACATATCTATTTTACATATAACTGTACCTAAAACTAGACAAAAGCCTCACTTGGGACATACCTATTGATGTACATATTGAAAAAACAAGAAGTCAAAACAACTTTCACATATCTTGGACTACAGATTATCAAAATAAGCCCTAGTCCAGACTTTAAACAAATGTTTCGGAACGTTGTTGGACATGTTCCCAAATAGTTTATAAACAGTTCCGAAACTTTAATTTCTATTCTTATAATCACTCTCTTATATAACCACTTATCTCTTTTTTTGTCTATTCTTATAATCACTACATGTGACTTGCCACAAACACGGGTTGCTACGCAACTTTTCAATAAGCTCGAGGGTTTTTTCTTTATTCCACACTGTAAAATCAAATAATAATAAACCACGAACGAATCAAAACAATTATTATTATAACAACACTAGAGAGTTGTAAACAAATGAACTGTGCTCAGGAACACGTCCACATGTTCCCTTGTTTTCTATCTCCAACTGAAAACAAGGAACAGGGCTGATTTTGTTTCGCAACATTTCTGAGTCTGGACGAAGCTTAAGAAACAAGCGACTAATGCACTGTTCTTAAACCTAGACGGTTCCAAGAATGTTCTTAGACCAATTTGGGACATAAGGAGCAAAACTTTGAGGACCGCTGAACAATGTTCCACTTAGATAAAATACAAATTCCACAATCCGAAATTCTTAGCAAAATCACTAATGCAGCCTGGTATATTTTAAATCATACCCTACAAGACACATAAGAAATTTCACCTTTCAAAGCTCCTCTCATCATTTTTTTTTCCTTTTCTCTGTAACCCGATCAGTCTCCACGTGTACTTAAACGAAAGCTGCTGAGAGACCTATTACAACTATAAACTATTTTTTTTAATTTTTAACAAGAAATTGGATGCGAATGGACATAGAGAAATGGTATATGTTTGTTGTGGTTCATCGCAGGGACAAATTTTCAATTAAAATATAATTTTTAAAACTTTAAAGGTGAGAGATAGTCAACTGAAATTCTTTACGATATGTTGAATGATTTTCAGTTAAAACTTTCTTTTTTTTTTTTTTTCTTTTTTTTTCGGACTTTTACAACCTTCGGTCATATGCCGAGACCCAAAACATTTTGTTTCCAATATTCTCTATCTTCCCAATCTCCCTCTGCCAAGCCTCTTGCTGCCATCACCTCTTCAACTCCTTGCAGCCATGTTTTCCTTGGGCGGCCTCTTTTCCTTCTCTCTTCCGTTACAAAATCCAACATCATTTTTGGCCATCTCTCGGGGCCCATTCTTCTTACATGACCATACCACTGTAGCTGCTTGGTCCCAATTTTGTGGATTATCGTTTCCGCTTTAACGATATCTCTTATAGCCGAGTTTTCCACTCGCTCAAATCTTGAGATGCGACAGCTTCTTCTCCAAAAGTCCATTTCTAGAGCCTGTAACCTTTTTGCCTCTCTTGCTCCAACTACCCACATCTCCGAACCATAAAGGGTTACACCTTCAAGAAATTTTCTTACTTTATAAAAAAGTTTTAACTGAAAATCCTGACAATCATTAAACCTATCATAATTTTTAAAAAAGTAACAATGTTCCACCAATGAGGTTTAGTCGGAGAGTTACATTATTGAGAAGTGAATTTCATCTATATCTATTTATTAATATTTTCCTAAAATAAATTTTTCTACAAGATGCAAATAATTGGAGGTGATATACGTTCCACTTTTAGCCATTTTTCATATAACAGGTTCTTCAGCTCGGTGATCCCTAACCATTTCATCTGCATGTCTCACATGCAGGCTCATCTTCTTAACCTAAGTGGTCCCTCACTTCGTTTCCAGTTGTGCGATTTCTCTTCTAATTGGACGAAGGCATCACGAAGGGCCACAATCACCCCCTGCAGCTCTCATTTATTATTCAACCTAACAACTTCGTGAAGTGCATCCCAGGTCCTCGATCAATCTTTGGAATGAAGAATCCCAATACCTCTCCTTGCTATAATACACAACCCAGCCGATAGCGTTCTAAGTTGACGCTTAAATTCCAGAGGAACGTCTGCGAAAGGCAACCATATGACTGCGGGAGAAATAAAAAAACCAAAGAAATATATATTCCAGGATATTTTTCTATCCATAAGTACCATTATGGGTACTGCTTTTTATATAATTGTATATAAGTAGATGGTGATACGGTCAGCATCCACGCTCAACCACCGGCTCTTCGTTGAGTATGCCTCAAGAGGGTCTCCTGAACCCATAGTCAAAATCTTTCGTAGCAAAATTAAAAAAATATAAACAAGTTATATGTCATATTTAAAATAAATACTTACCTTTAAAATAATTGTTTGCTTGCTTATTATTAAGAAAAGAAAAAAGACTCATGGTTTTAATTTATGGATTAAGGATTTCTTCGAGTTCGAAGATTACTTCAAACAAAATTATTTTTCAAGCCTCTTCCTTCATACTTTTCAGTAGGTCAAATAAGGAGTTCTTATATACAAATATAAAATAAAATATCATTTTTATATTAACTAGGTAACCATTGAATATTCGGATATATTTTTTAATTCGCACTGCGACAGCTGGTCAGAGTTAGTAGTGGGAGATATGACTAACAGTTTTGTACATTGTAACAATAGTTTTTTCCAATCACTCAATTGATAATTAAGTATCATGCATGGCTTGACATTTTAAAAGGGCTCTGGAACCCGAAACGTTACCTAGATAAATATTTTAAAAATATGTGAGAAGTTTTTCTGTAAAAATTGGCCTAATTTTATTTATTTCATCACCAAAATTGGAGAGGATGATTAGAGTAAAAAAATATATTAATAAAATTACAGGTTTAATGTTCGAATATTGGAATGCCGAAAAAAAAGTTATAAATCGAATAATAATAATAATAATAATAAAATAAACCAAAAAATAATTATTTTCATGCCAGGCGTTCCTCAAGAAGAATCTATTCTGTAAGAATCTTCTTCACCAATTTTATTGATTTTTTTTGTTCTAATACAGCCTATGAAGAATTGATGGGATCTTTTGAAGTAATATTGTAATATATTATTAATTATTAAATATCATTTTAAAATATTAAAACATACATACTTAAAACATACATGAAAAGTTTTCAAAATATTTAATATGCTACTGAAAGTGACAAGTCATCCCGATATGATTTGAATTTCCCCCCGTATGAATTATTCACAAGAAGAGTTCAAAATACATAATTCATATTCCAGTAGGTCTCACCTTCGTGCAAGAATGTTTTGATAAAAAGTAAAAAAAAATCCGTGGATTGTGAGATCCCAGCGATTCTCCCACCTGGGAACCCATATAATTATAAATTCTAATAAGGGCTACCAGATACCTTTCAGATTTCATTTTTTTAAACAGGAAAAATTTTATCGAACGCCAACTAAATAAGGAATACCTTCAAACGAGGTGACTTTGTGACTAATGGGGTGACTTTGTGACAAGCTTATTTTTCTACAGTTTTTGAATTTCCCTCCTTAAAAAGAATCAGGTTAGGCAATTCAGTGTACTTGGTCGTTGGTCAGTAATGTGCTGCAACCTACTGGCCACATATAACCTCTTTCATTCCATTTATCATGGTGCTTTATTTAAAATTTTCAAGTAAATAAAAACAATCAAGCATATATGAAATAAAGCATCATGGTAAATGGAATGAAAGAAGTTATATGTGGCCAGTAGGCTGCAGCACATTTCTGACCAACTGACAAGTACACTGAATTGCCTATCCGGATTCTTTTTAAGGAGGGAAATTCAAAAACTGTAGAAAAATAGGCTTGTCACAAAGTCACCTCGTTTTAAGGTAGCGTTTCCTAATTAATTGTTGTTTAAATAAAAATAGAGAGAGGTACTTACCATTCACATTTCTTATTTATTTTTTTAATCCAATAAGGGTGTTCATTTGAATATTTTGAAAGAAACCCTTGTTCCTCTGCTTTGGACTATAGATGGTTGCTAATAGAGAAAGTTGTAGTCTTTCTAAGTGAGTTAAAATATTATTAATGACAAGCATTCAACATAGGTAAACGTGGCTGTAAGACGTTGTATACAAGACTACACGCTTTAGATATGAGAACATCAGAACCCAGAAAATTAATGCTGGAGAATTTTATTTACATTGAAGATGAATCTGTGTCAAACAGATTTTTTCCCCCTTTTTTTACTTTATATATTAATCTCGGCCTGTCAAACAAATTTCGATAATCAGCCATATTTGTTTCATGTTACTAAGATAATGATGATGACAAGTCAGTCATGGGAAAGGATGAACGGTGGCGGTTCGAATCCGCCCTTGGATGGTTGACTTTAATTCCGTGGAGGCCCAACGGAATAAATCTCGACCTACCCACCATGGTTAGAAAAATCCAACTTGGCCACACAGGGCCATTTTAAAAAAAAATATATACATATATATATTTAGTTTCAGTCATAGTTCTAGTTTTGACGATTTAGAAAAAAATGGTAATCACTTAGAAAGTATTTTTTTTTTTTTATATTGAAAATGATGGTTCGGTTATTTTAATGGACCAAATGCCATCCTTCTATCAAAGTTAAGGACGAGGCAGTATAGTGTCAGTTGGGAAATTAGAATGTTTTAAATGTAAATTGAAGATTTTTTTTTTCTAAAGTAAAAGCTGTGTATTATTATTTGTCATAATTTAGTCGAATCGAACATAGTTTACAATGTTCGTTTAAACTTTATAGGTGATCATGCACAATTAGTGAAGCATTTGAAAAAGAATTTTTCTTCTCGTCTGCTTAAGAAGCAGTAAATATTTTATCACTAATAGGTATGTATGTTGTATGTGTATACAAAGAAAAGTAGAGGAGGCAGTATTGAACCTTGTGGTACGCCAGCTAGGATTGGAATAATCAAAGAAATGTCCGATCCTTGCCGGACTGAGAAAATTTTGGGCAATGAAACAAAAGTGAAAAAATGGGAATTTTTACTCTTATTCTGTAAATAATTTGTGTAGACATTTTGTGATATAATCATTAATAATTCATACATTGGTACTTGGTATTGTTTATGCATGGCTTATAGTTGAATTGTTAATAATGGTGGTTATATATCTTTCTCATAACTTAAGAAAGAGGGAATTATTAAAGCCAAAATATCGATCGATGACCATCATTAATAACCATAGGAAATGCCGAGCGGATGGAAGTTACTGTATATAGTTGCACATAAATATGAGGCGGACCCATAAATTCCCCAGGGCCCGCCACCGACAAATGAGATGGCCAACCCATTAATTCTAATGGCTAAGAGAAGGCAGCCGCCATCACAGATTACAAAATATAACAGAAGAGCAACTGAAAAATATCGTCGCGTCGCACGCGATACTCTGTGGCCATAACCGTGACGTTTATACAGAAAGATTTATAACTTTATGTATAGAAAGTACACCTGATTATTTATAGCCTCGGTCCGAAATAGCCAAAGGTGTCGAGAATTAACATATCATAATGGAATATTAAGTATAATGCTGCGTATGATTTTTTTTTTTTTTTACTTAACTGCGTAATTTATTGTTAAAGGCGATGAATTCAATAAGGTTTACACTCAGTGGGTGCATATACATAAGCGGGTTTATATCTATACACCTAATACATACCTTTGGAGGTTCTCTTAATAATCTTCAGCGTACAAATCAAACACAATAAATCGAAGATTGACGTTTTGTGGCGATGTGAATTGTATTGCATTTTTTTAAACAGATTTAAATTTGTTTCACTTCCAACCCTACGATATAGTTCTTTTTTTTTTTTTCTGATGCAGTCACTCTGGGCACGGGGGAGTTTATTGTTTGTGATGATGCTCCGGCAAGGAAAATAATTTAAATTATATTTACTATAAAATTATTACAAAAGGAAAAGAAATTAACAAAGTATAAGTGAATAAATAAGAAAACAAACACAAATAAACAATAAAAATAACACAAAAATAGATATTATACCAAATAGAACTATTAGAAAAGGAAAATAAATGATTAATCATAATTTTTGATGTGGAGATACCTGTCTAATCTATTCGTCATAAGTTCTGAACACCTTCAAGAATGGCACAGTTTAAAACAAAAAATAATTTGTATTTAAATTTTTTATTTTTTATAAGTTAAAATTGATATTATATAACATATATTTTTGTATCAATTCTCAGATTTTATGGAAGATTTATAACTACGTACCTTTATAAAATTAATCCATTTTGTTCCGTTAATAACACGTTTGTTTTAGTAAATTATTTTGAGATTTTTGTTTTCATTTCTTTTTTAATTAATGTATAAGGCTATCAATTATTTTTAACAGTTTCAAAGATAGGTTAAATTGTGTTAATTATTAAAAGTATATTTTTTGTGAACTTGAAAACATTAATTATGCACACTGTGGAAATTTGAAATATGAAAATTCACACTAAATTATTGATATTTCAAGAACATCATGAAAAATAATTTTCTAAAAACTTTTAAAATATTTTTGATGTCGAATCTTGATTAATAATGTATTAATACAAAAATGAAAAAATGAGGCTGATTTATTTATTTTTTTCATTTTTAACCCATTAATGTCCCAGGTTTGCTTTTGCGAAAAAAGGAGGTTCCAAAGGGCAATAATTTTTAGATTTAACAATAATATATTTTAGACATGTATTAACAGGTAACAGTAAAATTAAAAGTCACATTCGTTCACTTTTGGAACGAAATTGGTTAAAACTATAGTAAAACTTTTCTTTCATTATATTTTATTAAACTATTTTCACTATAACTGCGTACCGAAAAGAACTCGACGAATTACTCGACTACTGTAAAACATAAGTTTATATTTAGAAGTAGTACTATCAGGTATATATTCGTTGATCAAACAGACAAGTTAATTAAGCAGTATAACTCCAATTTTTTTCTCAGTATTAATTTGCATGGGGTCATTTACCGAATTCAAAACGTACATAACATTATCATAATACTTATGTTTATGTCTTATTATAATAATTAAGTTAACTATCTATTTCTTAAAGTATTTCCCACATTGGTTTGATGATAATCTGCGAAATTCCATTATTCAATTAAGAAATGGCAGATCCTCTCATATATATAATTAACATTATTTGAATTAATTAGCGCTTAGCCATTCCTGATTCGTCTCAAAAATTTACAATATTTTTTTTATTTCACTTTTTTTACTATAATTTATCCTTGGTATATCATGATATCATAGAAGAGCGCAGAGATGGAAATTTGTAATAAAAAAGGTAGATAATATATGGAAAAATAATAAAAAATCAAACACCCATAAGATTAGCCATGCGTAATCAGTTACAAAACATTGAACTTGGATCTTCAGAAATTAAAATTTTTTTTTGTTCTAGTATTAAATACAAAAACGCATTATCGAAAGGAATATTCAACCTCAACTAATTGATAACTTACATTAATAACTTTTTTAATTTTTAATGAAGAATTCTATGAAATATCAGTTTCAGGAGCCTAAACGTGTCGTTTTAAGCGGCTACGCTTGAAATAATTCGCAGCTTTTATTGATGCAATTCGCATAATTTTTTTGTATCTTAAGTGAAATCAATTTGGGGAGGGGTAGGTTTTTTTTTATTTATTAATTTGTTTATTTTTTATGGGCGGTGCTCAAAGCTAATATTATTTAATATTTGAGGTGTAGAATTCCAAAACAAGCAAAATCAATTATCGATATTTTTTTTTAATTATTTGAATATTTGATCATTTTGTGCTAAAGGGCTACCTTCTTTAAGCAGTGACTGTTTCTTTTTATATAATTTAGAGTCGGTCCTAGTGATTTACATTACATTGCTTCTGAAGAGAAATAACCGGTCTTTTTTTTTACTAAGCAGATGTTTCTAGTTTTACACTTTAACAGTGTTACCTAATCTAACCTTTAAAAAAATAGATTCACATGTTTTCATAACAATATGATACCTTTCTTTCATTCTATCACCGATTTTCCTACAACCAGCCTTAGAATAGCCCCATCGAATACAGGGCTTCAATTGAATACAAATTTAATGTCGACATTCAAACAACTGAAAATATAAAATGACTTTGGCTGTTTAAGGTATGCTATACCAAAATTGAACTAGACTAAATAAAATCAAATTAACAAGAATAATTATTATTAAATGATAATAAAATTGTTCATTGTTTATATTATTTATAATATTGTGACAGACCAATATAATATTTATTCATTAACTTTAATTTAATGCAATGAATTATAGAATTTAATAAATTTAAAAAAAAATGTATTAGGAATGGATGTTGGAGGTTCTGAATAAAACACACTAATATATAAACATAAGACAGACCAATATAATATTTATTCATTAACTTTAAGTTAATGCAATGAAGTAAAGAATTTAATAAAAAAAAAAAAAATGGAAATGGATGTAGGAGGTTCTGAATAAAACACGCTAATATATAAACATTATATTTTTATAAATAAAAATATACAACTCTAAATTCATTTGTTGTTTTAGATTTATTTATTAATATGATTAATTAATTAAATGAATGAATTTTTCTATTGAAAGTAAAATATTAATAAAATGAAATATTAGATGAACAGGTTTGAACAGTATCTAGTTAAATTTTTATACTGATGTAAATATATTCATTATCTAAAAACAGATAATTAATGAAACGCTATAACATTTTTTATTAAACTTACCTCAGTGAGAAAACAAATAAATAATGCGTTATCTCTTGAGATGATTTTTTTTTTTTCTATAAAGCAGTCTTCATTGAAAGATTCTCTCTAACAAAAAAATTAAGACCTAAAAAAGAATATTCTTTTAAAAGGTTTTGTGAGAGAACTATTGTTTTATTAGAAAGGAAACATTCTGGTCTTACATAATGATTTTAATGTTACTCGTTAATAATAAAATTCTAGACAATTTTTTAAACAATTTGATAATTATTTTTGCGTATAATATACATGGTTTAAAAAATATATTTCTGCGTTAAAAAATAGATAAGAATTTATGCTAGAGTTCCAATTCATTGGAAAGCATTTATGAAACCATACATGCATTAATAGGTTTATTAAATATGTTATTTAGTAAACTAAGTATATTGATCTCAAAATAATAAATGATTAAATATTCCTAAAAAGTTTATAACATAAAATAATCTATTTAATCCCAACTTAAAAATGAATAAAGTTATTTATCATAATTGTGTGAATGTTCTACATTCTTCAAATTTATATAGGTGTATGAATCATTTACAAATTTGTGTTATTTTTTAGTATAAGTAATTTTTTTTATATTTTATAAAAAACACATAGAAACAATGGTTGATATGAATAGTAGACAAAAAAGAAAAATGAATTTAAGAAGTATTTATAATATTACTTATTCATTTATCTCATCCAGCTACTGGTTTAGGATAAGTACTCCTTTTACAGCAGATAAAAGAAAAACGTTGACTGATTGTGAGAGGTTCAGATTTAAGTAAGTCTCATACAATCATAGTTCATTTTCGATTACAATACACAAGTTAGTGAAAACAATATACATATTTTAGTCAAGTATTTTTGTTATCCTTTATTTAAGCCTCACTTTTTAATTATTTTTTTCATACGTTTCGGCATTTGCGCCTTATTAAGAAACTATATCTGTAATCATAAAAAATATTTTCAATTAAATAGGCTGAATGCCCTTGTCCGATAAAAATTAAAAAAAAATTTTTTTTAAAGAAAAACCGGCGAAAAATACAAAAAAAAAAAAGCAAAGATGCCGAAAAATCCCTCATTTTACGGGTCGTTATGAAGGCGAGTTTCCTAATATTTGTTTAGCTTCTCTTTAGAACTGGTCCCAGAGGCAGGATGGTGGGTCACACATATGTGCGTGTGTCGGCCACGCCCACTTCAAACCAACCGTCCAATCATGAAGCTCATACCCCCTCCACCCCGCCCATCACCTGTTAGCTCTTCGCAGGCCTATTTCAAAATACTAGCTTGTTGTCCAGCAGATTTCATTCAGCCCTTTCTTATTTAGATGTTTTGGTTCAGGTGTTGAAATAATTTTGTTAATTTTGAATTCTCTCAAAGAAAAACATACCTATAGCTTATGTACCACATAAACTAACCAAAATCAAGGTTGAAAATGAACTTTAATAAAAATAACTCAGATTTTTAAATCTAAAATTATTAATAAAACCCAAATTTAACTTTGGCTACGATGATGACGGTGATAATAAAATATAAATATGAAAAATATATAAAGAACCCTAAAACCTAGCCTCAGTGATCGAATTTTTGATATGTTAAGCATGTTTGAATAATTGAACTATTTTATTAATTCCACAGACAAATAAAAAGCCCAGGGGAGGATTAAGCAATAGCCAACTTATGTAGGCCAGAAGCTAAAAATCATATATGAAAATTTAGAATGATGTACTGCATTTAATGCAAGACTACAATAACTTCAAATAACCTATATAAAAGAAAATTACATTTCTAGTGTTTCATTTACATTTCATGTTAACAGTCACCTCGAGCCAGTTATTTAAGTATAGAAGAGAAAATATTTCAGGCTTAGAAACCACCATTATAACTAATATTAGTTTTCAAATCATATTTACAAATCTGTTACTTTAGCATTTAAATTTATAATAACTGTAACAAATATCTAAAATTTAGGTTATAATTTAAAATATGTGGGTTCGTCATTTTGTAAACCAGTTCAATTAAACAGATAAATAAAGAGATACTCGAAGCTCAGGAGCGGAGTTAGCGGTAAAGGAATTAATTGGCCGACAAAAAGAAAATTGCCTTGCTTGCCGGAGCCGCTTAGTTAGTTATATTAAAAAAACAAATTTTAAATTTAGGTTACAATTTAAAATATGTCGGTTTACAATTTTGTGGACCAGTTGCATCTGTTGGCTTTGTAAGATGAAAAAAAAAAAATCAATTTTTTTGACTTATATTAAAAACTGTTACATTTTTTTTTTATTTATTTTATTTTTTTTTTGTTTTTATGTCAAAAAATATTTAAGGCAATGGCAGTGAATCAAGCACCAATTTGTTAATTTAAGCGTAAAATTCCATTAGTCTTAGTTTTTGTTATCGGCAATTCCAGAACCAGGCTCAGTGTTTGGAATTTTACAATTTTATCCTTATGTTTAATTTCTTTTTATTTTCTATTCTATTATCTAAATAAAAATCAAAAAATTGTATGTAGAATATTAACTAATAAAAATTTAAAAAAACTAATAAAAATTACGTTTACAATGCCTAACTTATTTATTTTAAAAAATAGCATAAGAGTTTTAAATCGAATAGGTTCTAATGTCGAATGCCTTACACCTGTTCCTCAAACAAACGCAAACCTTTCATATTTAAATACCTTACGAGCTCTCGTGACGGGAGCATTTCGTAATCAAGACATGTTTTTCTATATAGGGAAAATGGTTGGTATATCCTGTTATGAAATATTTTGATTAGTACCCGTTCCCGCCCTTAAAAAGAAAAAAAAAACCTCATATCTGTCAGCACATAAATATATGTTTTGTGGGTTTTAAAATTTTTTCCATGGATCTTAAATTTATATAAGATGAATTTAGAAATATATTTTTTTCTCATTAAAACAAATTGTATTCATGTAATTGTAAAAAATCATATTTTAAAACTGGTGAAATCCGACACTGGTTGATACTGAAGTTAATAATTAAGTCTTAGAAAATTCATCTGCAAACAAAAATAGTATGAGTACCGTTATATATAAAAAATGGCAATAAATGTAAATCAGTTGATAATATTTATTAGTGATAATGTTATTATAATAAGAAAAGAAAAAATTATAATCAAATCGTATAATAGATAATATAAGTCCACTCCAGCACTTCTTACAAAGAAAGACCACCAAAAGACCAATATTATAATAGCAGAGAGACTATTTTTTCCATCAATGCTCTTATTTTACTATGTGCTAAATAATTATGGACTAAAATCAGACTTCCAAATCATCATTTAAGATCAGAATACAACAATAGAATTTTTACTCATTTTTTTTTCATTCAAGAATATTTTATTAGAAACATGGCTTAGTAACTATAGAGTAGATTGCCTGCTAGAAAAGACAACTCTGAATTAAACCCAATATACATGAGCCAACAACTAACAGAATTTTATAACTTGTTGAAAAATATTTAATTAGAACAATTACTATCACTGATCGTATGTATCTTTAATATGTTGAAATAACTATTTTATTAATTAATATCTTAAATAACAAGCTCGAAACTCAGAAGCGGTAAAGAAAGAAGAGGATTTAGCGGTAAATAAATTAATTGGGCTACAAGAAGTTATTTAATTGCCAAGCTAGCTGGAACCCTTAAAAACATACATTCAATCATAGAATCAGGTATGTATAAAACCAAATGGGACATATATGGTCCCCCGCCTAAATATTTAACGAAATGGCAGGGAATAAACTAAACTATTATTTAATTTAAATCATTTCATAGCTAAAATAATATTTTCCTATTTAAAGTTGGTTTCGTGCAATAATATTACTTGTCAATAAAACACATTAGAATTTAAGGTTTTCAGTCAATGTTATATCCGTCAATCATTGCCTGAACCTTTAACCGGGTCAAGTTCAAAATTAACGCGTTATCCGCCTAGCCTAAGGTCACCTTATAATAAAGACAATTTGTCTTTATCGGAGGAGAAATATTTTTTCTTAAAGGAAATAATAATTTATAAATTATTAGTCTTAAAAGAAATAAATAAAAAACTATATATATCCTACAAAATTTCGGGCTAAAATGGGACTCAAAATTGCAATCACATTCATCAAAATCGTGCCTTGTTGCAATTAAAACAGATCCGCGCTAATCGACTGAAATTCGCTAAAACGTGCTGGATTCCAAACGGACGTATCATTTAACGCGACAACTGCCATTAAATCATCGACCCATTTAATACGCTTGCATGTGTATTTTTTGCATTCCATTGTATTTTTTTTATGTGTATTTTTTGCATTCGCTCTTCCATCAGTGTCAATACATCAGTATAAAAGTCAAGGCTCGTTGGAGTTTATCGCCCATGTTATACTTAATTATTAATCTTTTTTGTATCAATATAAAAATTGAATTTAAATGAACCAAATGAATGGCGGAATCTATTGTATTGTATGAGAGAAGCAAAGCTCATGAAATCCATGCTATGCATTTGTTGGGAAGTGAAGATAAACTGCAGTAATTTTTTAAGTAGGAATATATTTATATTTTTGTGATTAATCAAAACTTACATATTGACTTCCACATGCCAACCGTCGACCGACACATAAAAACTTTTTACAAACGTTTCCACACTAACTTACATTAACAAATTCACTTCCTTATACGAGATACGGCTAGAGATGACATGCCTATAAATATTAGGAGGAGATTAAAAAGGCGTTGGATGAGAGATCTCCTTCTTTAACAAATCGGAATAACTGAAACAAGCCAGGGAAGAGGTACTGCTGGGTGCCATTCTTCCACATGCCTGACATGTCTGTATATGTCTAGTCAAGACAGCCAACAAATCTGCTGATTATCGACATGTTAACAGGCGCAAATTCATATATGGAGAAAAAAAAATATTTGGCTAACTTTTATTTTCCTCTCAAAGCAAAGCTATTTTCATCAATATTTAAAAAAAAATTAAATGAAAATAATGGAGATTGGTAGTTTTGCTTTTTACACTTAGGAATTGCTAGCTTAGCTATCAATAAGACGGTAGATCGTCAGTTTTGCAGCCAAATCATTCAGAAATTGCTAGTTTTACATCAATTGGTAATAACTCTTAAAGGCTAGAGTAAATAGCTACAACTAATAAAAATAAAATTGAGGAAATTTTATTTTAGAAAAATCATTTGAGTATAGAAAATTTAAAAAATATATATAAAAGTAAAAATAGAAGGCCTAATAGGATATTTGTTTATTTATTTATTTATGACACTTCATGCCATTAAGGCTAATCGGACGATGCTGCAGTGGGAGTCCTAAATTTTGCCTATAATTTGTATTAATAACCCTTTGCGCTCGGTACCGTTTCGAACGTTACCTACCGGCAACTCGACGCAACTTATTCGCGAAAACGTACACCCTGAAAACGTAATATTATACAGTAAAACTTTGGAACCAAGTAAGGAATTGTAATCAAATTTAGGCTAAATGTATTTGTAAAGCTTTAAGAACACATAATTACAAAAAAAAAAAAATAATTTTTTAAAATTTTATATTTTTTTTTATAATTTAATTTTTTTAATTTCATGTATATTTTTTTATCTTAATATAATCTATTTTGATAATTAAGAGAACCGGAGGGGATAGCGATGGAAATCTCTTAGATTTCACAAAGGTTTCGCCGTTCCTTACATATAAAAGCATAAAAAATCTAATAAGAGAAGTAAAAACAGTTAAAAAATAATGAGATGGGACCCTTATAGTTGAAGTTTTCTCAGATATCCAATCAAAAAAGCTCCTGAAATGTGAAAATCTACTTAATAACTTTCCGGATAAAGTAGAAGCACATGGGAAACCAAGTGAAAGTAAAGGGATTATTTGTTGCCCTAAACTAAATTATTGTACAATTGAGGAAATAAAAGATGAATTAAAACCACAAAATATAGCAGATGTTAAAAGATTAACGTACTATCAAAGTAATAAAAAACACCGCGAGCCGCGACCGTCATTTATCACCAAAAGCGAAATATCCTATAAATAGTTTTTACGATTTGTTTATGCCCTTATATGTTAAAATCTGAAAATTATTTGCATTGTCTCCGTAGCGGAGTCCTCGTTTGAAGACAAATGTTAAATGGCTTTGCCCCGGAGGCCTCGAGTGCAAAGGGTTCATTTAAGTAGGTTAATTTTATGTTTCATTAAGCAAGATATCTTTGTATTTGTAAGTACATTCTTTTTTTTTTTTTTTTTTATAAGTAATGTTATTTTTAAATAATTTTATCTAAAAAAAAAGGGAAGAAAGCCCCGAAAATGTTGTATCGGAGATCCGACTTCCTGAGGGCAATTACAGGGCTGACATGGGAAGCCCTTGATCCAGTTGTAGGTATATTTTACCCAACAAAGACCTACTATTAGGCTACTCGCTCAGACAATATAATTCCGCCTATAAGTTTGCTCTAACCACCAAAACTTACTATTAACAGGTCAATTTTTTTTATTTTATTTTTTCTTCGAGATATTTTCCTTAAATATAGCTCTCACCCATAACTCACAGTTTTTGGTTTTATTCTTTTTATGAAAAATAAAAAATAGGTACCGTTATAAATGTAGGAATTAAGCCCAGCATATTACATGGATTTAAATCATTTTGAAATGTTATCGTACAATTTTCTTCATTTTTGACCAAAACCGTACATGGTTGAAGGCTCTGGCTAGAAATAGTTTATAAGAATATTTATTTATTTTTATTAGCAATAGATCTACTTTCCGTAGATGGCACTTCTGTGTGATACCGACTAGACCAGACCTATTCATGAGGTTGTTCCTGTGATAAAATTCTTATAGGAATAATTTTTGGACATTAATGATCTTCATATTTTCATTCCATGATCGATGTTAACTTAAACAATATTTGAATCAGTAGTTTGAGAAACCCGATGTCCACAAGTTCAAATCATTAGAAAAGTGAAAAAAACGTTTCTACTTTTGAGAGATTTTCTTAACTTAAATTATTTTCTCCGACATATATTCCTACTTAGAATACATACAGGCTTACACATATTGTCTAACAAATGAAAAATAACTGAAAATATAAATATATATGTTTGAAATGGGCAAGATTCAAATCTTTTATATTTGAAAAAGATGTTTCTTCTTTCAAATCTTGTATAGGTTCTTTGACAGGAGACGAATATTTTACACCAAAACGTACTTACTGCTTTTGTTGGAAGAAGATATTTTTCAATATCATGGATTTCTCGAGTTACTCGTGACAACGATTATTGTAATGGTCTATAATAGGCGATAGATAAGGCTTGTGGGGTATCTCTTGAATTAGATGTGCACGGCATGCAAAGAGTTCGAAAATAAAATAAAACGAAAATAAAATAAAACTACTTAATTACTTAAATATTTTAAGTAATTAAGTAGTTTCGCTGTCAAAATCCTTCGGAAGTTAGCAATATGAAACAAGCGAGTAAAGGAATATTAAAACAAGATTTAATCTCTAAAATGGCAAAAATATCTTAACTTAGGAAGACACACAAAGAAATAACAGGTCAAAGTGGTTGCAGACATCATACTTCAAAAGAGAAATTTTCACAAATTTCGTGCTCAACAATTTTTCGCGTTCTTTATGCCTTAATATCACAAAATGAGGACTAACTCCGACTGAAAAAGGGCTGATGTTTTTCAACGTTATTTACATTTATTAATTTTTTATTTTTGAGGCATACTAAATCCCATCATACATAATTCTATTACTAAATAAATTTATAATTCATGACCATACGTGCGAGCAGTGATGTTTGAACTATCACGTGTAATATTTTATGTTGGGAAAAGCATGCTTCTTATCTGGTTTAATAATATTAAAAAAAAGAAAAGAAAAAAAGCACAAACAGAATAAAAACGTCACGCAATAACTTACTATGCAACATACTTCTATATACCTTATTACCCACGCTAGGGTTTGTTGTGATAGAGGAGACATAACGGTTTGCTTATAATTTTATTATACGTGAGAAAGATTTAGTATCAGCAAGAGTAATTCAAACTTTTATTGTTAATATCAATTAATATACATGTATATAAATATTGTGGTTTTAAATAATTTTATTCGGAGAATAATCTTAATTTACAAGGCCACACAAACAATATCAAGAAGGTCACAAGAATTATCAACTTGTAATGACACATTAACACACGAGTAACTATATGATTTGATCTTCACAGCAACATCAACTCTCCAGTTCATCGCTCCTTAAATATAGTCGAAGGTTCCAGACAGCGTAGATTATTCTCGAACATGTACAAAACAGTTTGTTACAACAACAAGTCAAAAACTCTATTCAATAATTCATAAACCTATCAACTATTATTTGATATTTTTTTCTTTCATTAAAAGTGCGTGGGTTATAATTGTTAATTTTCTGTTACAATCGTTACCTGAAGATTCTTCATTTCATGTAGTAAAACCTGTATGTGGGGTCATCCTGGGGGATATAGTGGATAGCATAGCAGCTTACAATGCTAATGATAGCGGGTTCGAATCTCGTTAAGCCATGGGAGTTTTTAAAGAAAGTAAAATATCCTCGGATAGGACATGGAGGTCCTAAGCCTGTACAATGTATCTCTTATAAGCAGTATCTGTACAATAGCAGTTTTTAACATATAAAGACGTAAGCAAATCGTAAAAACTATTATAGGATATTTTGCTTTTGGTGATAAATGATGGTCGCGACTCGCTGTGTTTTTCATTATTTTTATAGTACTTTAATCTTTTAACATCGGCTATATTCTGTGGTTTTAATTCATCTTTTATTTCCTCAATCGAACAATAATTTAGTTCGGGGCAGGAAATAATCCCTTTACTTTGATTTAGTTTCCCATCTGTCTCTACTTTAACCGGAAAGTTATTAAGTAGATTTTCACATTTTAGGAGCTTTTTTTATTGGATATCTGAGAAAACTTCAACTAAAAGGGTCCCATCTCATCATTGTTTAACTGTTTTTACTTCTCCAATTAGTTTTTTTATGCTTTTATATGTATGGAATGGCGAAACTTTTGTGAAATATAAGGGATTTCCATCGTTATGCGCTCCGGTTCTATTAATTATCAAAATATTTTACAATAAAATTTTAAAAAAATATATAAAATTTAAAAAATAAAATTATGAAAAAATATAAAATTTAAAAAATTAATTAATATTCTTAAAGCTTCACAAATACATATAACCTAAATTTCTTTACAATTCCTTACTTGGTTCCAAATTTTTACTGTATAATATTACGTTTTCAGGGTGTACGTTTTCGCGAATAAATCATCGAGTTGCCTGTAGGTAACGTTCGAAACGGTGCCGAGCGCAAATAGTTAATAATACAAATTATAGGCAAAATTTAAGACTCCAACTGCAGCATCGTCCAATTAATTATAGTTTCATTAAGTGACGTTAAACAAAAAAAAAACCTGTATATTCGTATAAAAGACTATTAACATTCGTTTTCTTTATACCTATTACAGCAACAAAGAACCATTTTTAACTTGATCAATGATCGATATTAAATACATATTTATACTTGATAAAACCCATATGGACATACTCTTCACAGATATACGATACAGCTAAGGATAACCACCTACATCAACTTCAAACCTTTCAATATGAAATGTTTAGACTCATAGTTAAAACGCCATCGTACGTCACTAACAAAACACTACATACTGGCTTACAAATAGAAAAAATATACCAACATATAAAGACACTTTATAAAAGTTTTCATATAATTCAATTCATATAATTAATCATATTTAATAAGTTTGTTAAATTTTATTAAACTTTTGTCAGGCTAGTAAATAATTTACTGACGAACCTTCATATTATGGAACCAAGGCGTATCCCAGGCGGTCGCGGAACGAGTTTATCCTTTTATTTATTTTCTTACTCTATATCATAAAATAAAATTAAAAAAAAAAAAAAATCTAACAGCTATTTTCCCATTATGAAGTATGCCGTTAATAAACATGGTGGCATAGACTTTATCTCCAACAGCTCGGTAATTTATCTATTGGCGGAGATATCTCTAGGCAAGGACGCCATGACGACTGATTTATCGATTTCTATTAAAACTTAATCGAAACTTCTCGTCACAGATTTGATTGGCTTTCAAATTTACGTCACCCTTTTCCATCAGCCGAAAGATATATGACCCACTGTGGCCAATCAGCTCCGCCCTTGCATCCATTTACTTATTCAACAAGCGGGCTTTCGAAGAATTTTTTTTTTTTTTTTTTTTTTTTTTTTTAACCGGACGATGAACAAGACTCCAGAAACAGTACGGCCTCTCCTACCTAATTTTATTTATTTTATTTTGTTAATAACTCTCCCCCAATTTTTCGGATGTTTTTATACTTGCAAATGTTCGAATCGAATACAAATCCAAAAACATAAAAAAATCGGTGTAGAAGTTCTTGATTTATAAATTGCGTAGCTAATCTGACCATGTTATGTACGTATATTTCCTTAATATATTATAAAATGCCTAAATCTAACAATGTAAGACCCGATATTGAAAATCAAAGAACTTTTCGAAATTTTAAAATAAAAAATTAAGAATGCAGTGGAATTTTTATTTTTTTACATTATATTAATTTACAATTGCGGACCTTAGAAGACAAGGGTTTTAAGATACATTTATTTTTCATATTGTAGTAAAAATAAACAAACAAAAAAATGTAATTATCTGTTAAAATCAGCAACCGAAGGTTTTTCATTTTATGTAGTAAAATCTGTTTATGATAAGCCATAGGGTTTTTTAAATGGAGTATAAAATCCTTCGCTATGCCCTCGGTTTATCAAATTTAATCAATTAATGAACAATCTAATTTAATGTTAGAAAAAATATTTACATGTATTCTTAATTCTTATTTTCTTCTAAATTTGTTTACTAAAGTACCGATTAATTAGCAGCTTATGTTCCTTTTCTCCAAGGAAGATTATTTTTCCTTCATCCAAAGGAAGGTAATTTGCTAATTAATCAGTACTTATTTATTCTTAATTTTTTAATCTAAAATTTTGATCAGCCCTTCGAATTTCAATTTGAAGTCTAAAAATTTTTAGTTTTAGACATTTCATAATCTATTAAAGAAATATATAACAAAGTCGGATTATTTACAAATATTTTAAATCGAGAACGGCTCAAACGGTTTTTATTATCTTTGATTTTTTTAGATTCGTTTCCATATATAGCAGTCTATATATAGAAGGATGATTATAAGAACATCGAGAAAATGAGGAGAGAATTATAAACTTTTTTACCGGTTTTTCTGATTTTTTGTCACGCACATTTTAGACCGTGAGTTATCTTGTAAATAATACTGGGGGTACCTATACTTTTTCGTAATATATATTTTCCCAGCGTAAGTTGATATTCTCACGTTACTGAAGTTAACCTTGAAGGGAATATATCTTATACAAAAATTCCTAATAAATCCACTCTTGTCGATTATTTATTCCAAATAATTTTTGTATAATAATGTGTAAAGGTACATATACCAACCATACAACTACATTTGTTCTAAATACATACCGAGAAAATGGGGGAGAATTATAAACTTTTAACCGGTTTTTCTGATTTTTTTAGGCACATTCTAGACCATTAATTTTAACCTACTAAATACTACTTGGATACCTATACTTTTTCGACATATATATTTTCCCAGCATAAGTAGATATTCTTATGTTACTAAAGTTAACCTTGAATTGAATATACCTTCAAATACTAAAATTCCTAATAAATCCACTCTTGTCCATTATATATTCCAAATATTTTTTTATAATAATGTATAAAGGTAGGTATATCAATCATACAACTAAATTTTTTTATATTAAAATATGAGAGAATAAATACTGATTGCTATCTTATATAAATGAGGTATGTTCTTTTAGATTTATATGTTTCGGGGATAAGTTCGCGTGTTTCGCAATCATATATCCTGCAAATTTACATACAGAATCTTAATTTATTAATGTGAATTAAAAACAAAATGGCACGACCAATTTATTGCGCATTAGTTCTACAACTATCAAAACATTTACTAAAAGGAAAAAAAATGAAAGGTTGAAAATTCTTCTTTAAGCGAAGGTCACAATTACATTTCAGCTATAAAAATAAACTCGGAATGCGATTCAGTAATCTTTAAAAAGATGTTTTACATTTGTGGTTAAAAAATTATTATAAGCAAATTTTATAGTCTAAACATAGAAAATTTGAAACATGTTTTATGAATATTGTATTGTGAAAGATGAACAAAAAGAAATAATATTTATACTACCTTGTAATATATATTGAAATTTGAGGTAATTTTTTCATTAGTTTATTTTTATGAAAATATATAAAAGGGGAAAAAATCCTAACATTTTAGCATCATAAATTTTAGTAACAAATTTATAAAATAATCCAGGTGATACCATTGGAGGATCCAGGGGGCATAACAGGACTCATCCCCCCAAATTTTTGGCTATTTTTAACTTGTTTTGTATTTTCAAACGAATAATGCCATTACGTAGTTACTATGCCCTAAACATAACATTTTTGATTTTTATAATTCAATCTCTCTTTATACAAGATAATAATGTCATAAAACAAACGTTGCTGTCAGGCACGTGACTATGAGACAGGGGTTCGAAACCCCCAAACATTTCGTACTAAATCCGCCCTTAGGTAATAAATTGTTCAAAGTGGGTGTGTAATAGATGAATTCTTTTAGATTTCAGAGTAAATGCATATGTGCAGAGTAAAGAAAATTTCAAGATGGAAACAAGAAAAAAAAATTTCTGAAACAAGGACTCCGTTATAACCAACTTTCAATCATCTGTATTTTGTCACTTCATGCAGGTCTGCCGATTCTTCTTTTGGTTTCTTTTATATTTAAAAATTCTATGAAGTTTCATAATCTTTTTTCGTTAAGAAAAAATATCCCAATATATATAATTATCATATAAGAATATTATAATTATATAAGAATATATATATAGGAACAATAAAAAAACTGAAATTTTAAAGAAGAAGCGAATCCCTCGTTTGGAAGACGAGTGACACCATACAAAAATATATTTTTTTTTATTTTTTTAAAGTTATTTTTGGCTGAAAAAACATTAAAGCACACGATCATTCTGTCAGAAAATTTTTATATTTTTAAAGTTGTAGATCAGTCAACGCAGTCTCCCATAGAAATGAAGGATAGAAATAATGATAAAAAAATTTTCTTCTAAAATATTAGTTTTTTTATTTTAGCAATTGTCTTCAAAACATCTTGTAGTCATTTGTCTATCTATCAACTCTATGGAAGACTGTCTTCATTGCTCTCTATTATTATATATTGGTATTAAATATGGTAAGTTTTTCTCTAAGGAAGATAATGTGATTTTAACTATTTTACGAAGAAAAGAGCGAAAATAGATTTTTTTTTTAATTTTTGCTTTCTTCTTCCAAACGAGCGATGTAGCTGAGGATATTTGAACGTTCTTTCTTGTTGTTTCATATTCGCTCACTATTCCCCCGACGTTATCACTAAAAATACTGTCCAAAAATTGTTTTAAGGAATCTCCTGTCGGTTTGTAGAAGCAACATTATCAAAAGAAGCAGGTTTTCAGCTAAGCGTTATCAAACTCACTTAATCTTAGGCTAAACATATTTCTAGCTTAGTAATAGTTGTCCCAATAATGTCGTGGTAAGGTAAAGAAGCTCGATACGTGGATACCTCACGAATTGACCGACAGCCAAAAACATCGGCGCTTTGAAATTTGCAATTCTCCTCTGTTGCGCTACAAAAATGAACCATTTCTTAATCGAATCGTGGTATGTGATGTAAAATGGATCCTCTACTTATTTAGACATTTGGACAAATTCTTAAGGGGAAAAATGTTTAGAGACCGAAGTGAAACCGAAAATGCCGTCCGCGAGTTTATTGAGAGTTTAGATAAAGATTTTTTTTTTTGAACTGGAATAAAAATACTGCCAACACGTTGGCAACGATGTGTTGATAATGATGGAAAATATTTTGAAATAATTATCTTAATTTTATAAAAATTATAATACAATTCTTTTGTCATATAAAAACCTGTATTATTTTTCACCAACTCAATAACTCCGTATTATTAATCATTTAGTTACGACACAGCACAACATTCGAGTTACTCCCATTATACTGAATACTACTCCACTAAACACGATTAACAGGTGACCACGCTTAGACGGATCAAACGACCGCGTGTTGCCTGTGCCAACAACTGGGTAATCGGGGCCCAATCATAACCGCCTGGGACTCGACAGAAAATCGATCGGAAGGTGAATGGCACGACTATTAGAAGCATCCCATTCATCCGAGGCAGTCAATGGGCTGCCCTGATGGGTTAGTGTAAGCTATTTGTGATTGGTCATGGTATAACCACCAAGCGGGCGAATCCTCAATGGCTGGATTATCTGTTTCTCACAATTATGATGTACGATACGAACGAATACCGATAAATCCTGTATCATTGGATGAAGTCGTGAAAAGAATATTTTTTTTTTTTTACCAGACGAATATGGGTGAAATTTTAGCCAGGAAGTTGGGATTAGATCATGGAAAACCGGCTTAAGCGTTTTTGTTTAAGTATACTATTTAAATATTTTGTAATAATTTACTTTATTTTCGCTAATTGTATCTAATAATTTAAATTTTTTTTGGCTATACGCGGAATTAAATCTTGATTCTTTACTATTTGTTCGGACAGGAGTTATTCAGTATTGACAATCCAACAATAATAAAGTAAAACACAATCCTACCTAATACAGTCGTGGAAAGTTTTGTGATTGACTAAAATGTCCGATGCGAAAGCCTAGTGCGGGCCACCTGTGGTACATGCCGGCTTGTACGTGTTAAGTCATAACAACTTCTTTTGTCTCGTTTTCTTAAAAAATTTAATTTACTATAAATACCCGTCTCTGTTGAAATAATATAGTTTCATTTATTTTTCAGGAATAAAGAATTACAGTCGGAGAGAATTTATAAGGACTTTTTTTAAGCTTAATCAACGATTTAATTAAGTCCTTTTTACCAAACACCAGTTATGTATGGATTAATCTGTTTATCATGCCCGAATTCCAACATTGGATTGTCTACTCAAAATTTGAAGAATATAATATAGAACCTAAAACTACCTAAGCTAAAAAAATTTGAGTACTAAAGCCTTAGCCCCCTAGTTTTGGAACAAGATAGATCTGAACAAAAATTGTACTAATTAGAGCCCTCTTCATATCGGAAAACCTAAAAACTGTGAAATGAATTTTAAAACCGATTCTAAAGCCTTAATAATTTCTTTTCGGAAAATAATAATATCCTATTTAAATAATTTATGTTCAATTATATTTTTTTTAAATTCACAATGATTCACTAGTAAATATGTCGTTGTAAGAATAAGTTACAGCGAATTCTCCCATGAAAAACGATTTTTGGCATTTTTCTCCTTTAATTTTTTCTCAAATATATAGCATCAATACAATATATTATAATCAGTATTATCATCATAATCAGTATATTAAAGCACGCTGAAACATCTGTAGCGATTTCAGGACAGCATATCAAAGAAAATTACGCGATTAACCTCAATGAAGAAAAAATGAAAGCCGAACAATTGCATAATATATTCCAACTAGAAGAAACTTCGGATTTTATCAAGAAAAGGCATATACAATTTCTATACTGCTGGCATAGCACTTCAAACCCTCTATTCAATAAACGGACACTGACACTAACTCCAGTTCGCCGGCGAAACCAATTTCTTCGACCATTAGGGCATAAGTTAGCTAAGAAGTTATTTGTAGTTAGTTAAAAAAATTAGATAAATAATTATTAAAAGTCATTCTCAACACAACAAATGGCTGAGTTTTTAAAGTGATTATTACCGTGTATTAAGAAGTACTGCGACCTAACCAACAAAAAGTGTTATGTTTAGGGCATAGTAACTACCTAATTGCATTATTTGCTTCGAAATAGAAAAAAAAATCGAAAAGCCAAAATATTTGGGGGGGGGGGGGGGGGGTTCATGACTTCTGTGTATATAATGGGAATTTGAAAAAAAAAAAAAAAAAAAATTAAAAAAACCGACTTTGAAATTATTTAATAAACCTGTTCAAATATGGGTTTTTATTTTTTTTTTTTTCAAAATAAACTTGTAAGAAATATAAATGCCTCTTAGTAGATAATATTTCAATAAAAAAATATACTACTCTATTGCGCAAATTGTCTTGGAAATATCTATTGCACAAATATGATAAGTAACCGGCCCGCTAAGAAAGAAGTATTCCATTCAAAAATGCAAACTATCTCGAGAGATATTTTTTATTTATTTTTTTTTTTTTTTATAAAACATAGAAAATGTGGGAGGGGGCCGTGGGTGTGGTTCCAATCAGAGGGGACGTAGTTTATGTTATAGAGTAAGGAGCGGATCCCCCAGCGGAATACACCCCACACTATTTACGAGCGCATATAAATTGACAATTAACCTCGACAACTGACTTATGTTGGGGGGGTGTTTTATAGTCCACGGCTGAAAAAAAAAAAAAAAAAAAAATAACAAAAACAAGATGGAGGAAGGAAGGTATTTTTCATACATTGCCTGCCCGGTGAGAGGCCGGGTGATAAATCCAAATGATTTATTCCGTTCCGTCTCCCAGCGGTCGTGATTATGGAAGTTTCGGATGGACTTTACTCCGCACCAGCTGTGCATGGGGGCGGGGAGGACGCCATATTGAATTTATGTACTTGGAAATACAACATGTATAATCCATGCTAGGGTGATTTATGGGGCTGCCGCGGTGCCTTTGGACCAACGTTGAAAAGTTTTCTTAGCCAGTGGACTGGCGATAAGTCATTCGGATCCCACGGCCCTGTAGCCAACGCGATAACATTTATTATCGGTAGGGATACACCCTGATGGATGCAGCAAGGTGCTTTGATAAAAATGTTATTTTTCAAGGGAGATCTTTTGAGAGTTAAACAATTTTTATTCAAATAAAATAACAATTATCGATGCCACAAAAATATTTAAACAGGTTACGAACATTATCACTTTGTAATACAGAAATAACCATGGGATTTGAGCTTCACGATAAGACTAACTCTCTAGTCCATCGCTCCTTATATATAGTCGTAAGGACAGTCTAGAACAGTCTAGAACCTTCTGGGCCTGAGTAGATGGTACTCAAACAACGTAATCACAAACATGTGCAATGACATTTTGTTCCAACAGTTAGTTTGTTCTAAGAGAAGGTCTATAACTATTCTAAGCAATATTATTTTTTTAACGTTGCAACATATTTTTGTTACATCTTCGTGTCACATATTACCCAAAAATTCCTAAGTTTGTATCACATTGTTTTCCTATCGTTCGTCTTCTACATGCATTCCCTTGTTCATCATACTTTCCTTGACGCCTTCAGGGCGGGTCCACCAAGCATCACGCAAACTAAAAGAGATTTAGGACATTGTAAACTACAAAAAATGGAACAAGCCGGACCTTAAATTAATTAGAACAAGAAATACTAAATAACAACGTTTGAAGAGCATATAGTCTAAAAGATTGGTAAATTATCTTTCTAATGGACGCTGAGTTTGGAGAGAATTCTGTGAATGAATGGCTGGATAAAAACACTGAAGATAATTTTTAGCCATTAAGTCTAAACACTTGTATATTTTTATTTCTATAAATATTCGTGGCGCCTGTGAAACAGTGATTGTTTCTTCTAAATATAATAAAAATATGTGGTATAGAAAAAACATACGATTACATGAAAAAAAATATATACAAATATAATGATGGTTTGCTTTAAACGATACTGAAGATGAATATAAAAAAAATATCTAGAGAAGTGTATAGATTGCTTTACACAGTGCGAATCTCACCCTCGAACGCGAATCTCGAATTTACACTGAAACGCGAAGTCGAGCGAACAATGATATCTCATCGTACTAATGCACCTTGGAGCTAGCGGCTGTTCTGGCTTTTGTTCTATCTTATTATGGATAAAAGCAACTAAATGAAGGTCTAGAAGCTTATCTTAACTAACTCAAAAATAACAAAACGTTGGAGTTCTTGTTTTTTTTTTTAGAATAGCGAACACTGTTCCAGATTGGCTTTTCGATGGTCAGGTTCGCACAGTCTAAAGGCACATTTAGAAATGCCGTGGAAATCGATAAGAATCATGGCATTATTGTGGAGAGCAAAATGCATGAATTTGGCTACTAGGTACCTATATGCCAATTAAATATAGGGAAAACCGAGGTCTTGAAGGTGTTCAAGAAGTATGTATGTATGTATATTTTTGGCTTCCTATTTTACTCACAACTCCTTTTGAATTACTTTAAACCAATCATTAGTTGTTGTTTTTTTTTTTATTTTAACCATTTAAACTAATCAATTGATAACACAGGCATTCAGAGTAAGGGAGAAAAAAAAAAATATATAAAAGAATCATATAAGAAAAGTTGTTGTCTCCATTCCAAAGGCGAATTGACCGGAACCCTGGATAAACATGAATAAAATATGTCTCGACCTTGAATTATCAAAAAAGTTGGCTTGAAATTGGTGACTCATCTCTTGTAAGTTATAAAAAGCCTATTCTCGTTACACAATATTTACATTATTTTTCTATCATTGCCCTACATATACCGATGCTCCAAATAACCCTATTGAATTCTGAAACTCATAGGAGAGATAGAAAAATAAAGTCAATAGGAAAAAATAAAAATAAAAATCGGCAATCTGTGACCGAAGTAGCCGATAGTTGAATACCCGTTCCTATTATTGATAATAAGAAACAGAGATTACAGGAAGGGTACATAATGAGATGGCTGTTGAAGGAAGTAGGGATATAAATTACATAGGACGCTGTGCTGTTGATTACGTGCGGTAGGATCCCATCCCGACTATGTAATTTCATGCACATGGCCCTAACATCTGCTTGCACTATCCAACACAATATATAGGTTAGCAGTTTATTCTATATTTACTAAAAAGAACAGTTTGAAAGCTCCAACTATCCCATTTGGTACCGTTCGTACCGTTTTCATAAAAAAAATACAAGGATCTGTTAGTTATCAAAACGTTTTTGGAACTGGTTATCCCAAGTGACTGTATATATCGGCGATATGCTGGAACAGTGACATAATCAGAAATTCTAAACAATAAAGTTTATCAAAAGAAATATTTAAATTATCACTGTAATATTTATTTATAGATTGTAAAATGTAAACGTATAGTATTTTTGATGTAATTGTGATATTTTCCTTACTTAAAATGTGTGATATTTCATTTACGTTGGCGCATAAATGGAAATAACCAATTACAATTTCTAAACTTTTAAGATGTTAATCATTCTTGCCGATCAGCGATATTTTCATTGTTTCAATAATTTTGATTTTTTTTTTTAATTATTTTAGGGTAATTAAGTAAGCATTTGTTTTTCCGAATGCTTATCCATATTCATGAACTAAGTGCAAATATCTCATATAAATTATTACTGGCTCAGAATTCAATCTTAATTTTAATAAATCATTAGGAATGATAATATATACCTACATCCCAGGGAGGAAAAATAAATTTTGTTAGTTAATACTGTTGAAAATTTTAAAAACATCTTTAAAAACATCTTTATCATGCATTTATTTTTATTTTATTTTTTATTTTCGAATTAAAATAAAAAATATTTTAAAATATGTTACATAATCTTACATAAGTAAGTCCTCATTGTTATAAATTAAAATACCATCGAAATTAACTAGTTATATAGAAATAATTAGGGTAAACCGTACAGTTATTGGAACCCTTAAAACAACATTTCTGTGGTTAAATTAAAAAAAATACTTTTTATAAAGGGATCAAATAGAAACTTCCTATAGCTCCTCATTATCTATCCTCTTAAAGACTCAAGAGGTTTATTTGGGACAAAAGTTCAATAGTTTTACAATATGGTAATATTTATTGTTAAAAGTTCCAAATCTAGTTATTGGCACCCTGTGGATTTAATTGTGAAATATTCCATATGGTTAGTTTGTTAAAGTCTTACTTCATAGGTACCTTAGAGGACCCTTCAAACATTAGACTCATGTATATCTTGTAATATAAATTAGGACTTGTTTACCTATTTCTTTAAGTTAAAGTTGGGTTGCCAATAACTGTACTGAGTGCCAATAACCGTATGGTTTACCCTATGTCACTAAAATTTAGCAATTAACGATTATTCTACTAATGAAATAAGGATATATTCATTTTGAAAAATTGTGTTATAATTTTTAAAATATACATATAGGGTAAACCATGCAGTTATTGAAACCCTTAAGACTACATTTCTGTGGTGAAATTAAAAAAAATACTTTTTTTTTAAATTGAAGGGATCAAATTGAAACTTTCTTTAGCTCCTCTTTATATATCCTTAAAAAGACTCAAGAGGTTATTTTGGGTCAAAAGTTCAATAGTTTTACCACGTGGCAATATTTATCGTTAAAAGTGCAAAAACTAGTTATTGACACCGTGTGGATTTAATTGTTAAATCTTCCCTATGGTTAGTTTGTCTTGAAGTCTTACTTCATGGATGACTTAGAGGACCTTTCAAACATTAGGTTCATGTATATCTTGAAATAAAATTAGGACTTGTATACTTATTTCTTTAAGTTAAAGTTGGGGTGCCAATAACTGTACAGAGTGTCAATAACTGTATGGTTTACCCTACTTGTACTACTGAATATGCTCGATAAGAAGTGAATTTTAATTAACTCTTTCTTTCGATGATAAATAATTATGTTAGTTGTTTTTTACTTCGGTAAAACAAGCACATTTTTAACATTTTTTTCTTTATTCATTCCATTATATTGCGACGTTTCGGAACATTTTTCCATTTTATTATTCTTTCATCTTTTTTTTTTTTTTTTTATAATATTGCAATTGATAGTCAAAATATAACTACCATCCACTGGTTTGCTTTATATTATTTTTTCCAATTAACTCTGAATAATTATAAAAATATTTCCTTAAATAATAAACTGTTCGCACGTGTTCCTGAGAACATGATTAAAAACCACACTGTAAATAATAAAGATGTCTGCAATTATTATTATGTAACATTTCAATAGATCTACTTATTATTGACTTATATAACTTTAATGTGCAAACAAAATCAAGGGAAGACAAAAATATATGCTCATGAATATGCACTTAGCAGCACATGAACAGGTTTTTTTTCTTTTATTTTTGTTTACATAAACAAGTATGATTAGATTTTTTTTTTTTTTTTTTACAAACTATAATGAGTTCTAGTTTTCCAACGTTTCTCAGTTCTGATTAAGTGGAGGAAAACAATAAAAAAATTAAATCAAAATTATGGCGAAAATATTCATAAAATTGATTAAGCCCATAAATGGTCGGGGAAACGCCGAAGTGAAGTTTTTTTTTTTTTAATTTATTGAAATTTACAACTTTACATTAAAATACATCCACTAAATGTGTTGGTTAAGAATTAAAGGAAAATAATTTCATGAAAACTACCAGCATGCATCTAAGAAAAACTACCCATTGGTAGCGCTCAACTACAATGAGAAAACTGAAGTTGAAGTTGAATTTTGTGAAACAGAGTTGTATTTATTTCTATCGCTTTTGAAGTAAAATATCTTTAATTTTTTTTTACATTATTCAAACCTAAAGAAGCATGATTAAAAAAATTACGAAAGGTAATTTAATAAATTGGTTTGGCGCTAGTTCGGTATGGTTTTACACCGACCAAATATCAATCAGATAACATATCGTATTTTTGTTTTTTGTTATTTATTTTAGTTTTAATATTCTAAAGTTCTCACTACAAAAAAAAAACTCTAATCTGAATCTGAATCTGAAAAATGAAAAGATCCTCATATTAGGCTATAATATTAAATGAATCCGTAATCATTTATTAAGCACTGGAAAAAATCTATATGATTTAATTCATTATATAAACACTAATTAAATAAAGAGCTAAATACGAAAATGAAAAAATTAGGTTAATGATTAAGAAAATTTAGTAACATTAAAAAAGATCGCCTCTATCAATGATTGGGCCAATCAGCCCTGCAATTTGAAATAGAATTTTCGAAAAGATTTTTTTAAGACGCTAAGTCCTTTCTTGGTGTTCAGTCTTTATTACCTTAAATTTCATAAAACAAATTATCATAATCTAATACCTCTTTAATCTATGTCCATAATATTAAGCAAATATTTTCTCTCTCTTTGCGGATATTTATCTTAACATAACAAAAATCTTCATAAAATATTTATGGAACAAAAAAATACAACAAAATGATCATAAAACTTTAATCAATTTCATATAACAGTTTGAAAATTAAATGTAATTAACTATTAATGTAAAAAGAAAAACGTACTGCCAACTAGTTTCTATTATTCTTGATAATTTAATATATTTCAATCCTGACCAAAAATTAAAACTAAAATAAATATAAATAATGCGGACTTGCCCCAAAATAAATATATAAAGGTTTTTATTTTAATCGCCAAATATAGTGAGTGTTAACTCCCTTCCTTTCTTTTTTAACTTAAGAATTGTATAAAAATGTTTATAAAGACATTTTACTAATAATTACTAATAAATTTTCTTTATTTTTACTCCCATATATCATTGTTATATTTTAATCAAATATATGAAAAATAATTTTTTATTTTCACATTTTAATTCCATCCTCAAACAATGTTTCAAAAAAATTAGAAAACAATCATTCATATAGGTGACCTATTTTATAAAATTCGGCCAGCTTGAAGCTTCCATAAAAAAATTATAGTGTTTAACTAATATCATAAGAAGATTTAATTTTAAACTATGACGATACCCACAAAAAAAGCATAAAATGAATTTCTTGTGACCGAAAATAACGTCAAACGTGAACCACTTCGATGAATATTCAAAGAAAAAAATTTTTTTTTGTCTTATTTGTGGATGATGAATCGCTGAATGTTTCTCAAAGGTATCATGGAGGAAGTGGTCATTGAGTAAGGTCAGAAAGATAACTACGCTTTTACATAATTCTATTTTAATTCCTTGAATGAGCCGCTAGTGTCTAATAACAGTAGAGATTAATTACCTAACCATTAATGAGCACATAGTGGGACCTGCATAGGAGACATCTGTTCCCACTAGAGTAATATTAATGTTGTGTGCTTGACGACCATTACTGTCAATTTATACCTTTATCTGGGCGCAGTCATGGTAATGGCTAGATCCATGTCTGTTAATGGGATGGGGCTGATAAGTGTCCATTGGTGTTAGGGCTTATCATAGGCTTTGAATATTCCTCTTTATCTAATAGTAAATATAACTATCTTCATGTACATACTTAAAATATTATTTAACACAAATTTTGTTTATTTATTTTACTTTATTTTTTATTTTTGGTAGCAAACCCATATTTTCCTTACCAATTCACCAAATCTATTTCATCCCAAGGATAAAAAAAATATGAATTTTCAGTGTTCCTATGGCTATTTCAATCGCAGCATATGTCAAAAATATATTATTGGTAAATTTAAATATTATTTCCCTTCCGGAACCTTATTTTTCGGAAATGCCCTTTTTGGATATGAATGGGGCAAAAGTGAAAGAATAAATAAATCTCGATATTTGTTTTATTATTTTTATGTTTAATCAACATTAGCCATACAATTTTTTTAAATATGTAAAATTTAGACTGAATTAAAAAAAAAAAAAAAAAGTTTGCATAGTTTAAGGTGTGCATATTTGAAGTTTTCAAGCTCACAAAAACCATACTTGTGAAAAATTTAAACTATCTTTGACAACTTAAAAAATAATTTAGAGCTATATATGTATATTAAATAAATAAAGAAGCAGAAAAAATAAATAAAGAAGCAGAAAAAATAAATAAAAACAAAATATACTGGATTTTAAAAATTAGCAATGCCGAGATATTAGCATATCCCTCAGAAATAAGATGATAATAATCGTGAATAATAGATTGCTTTATTTCCGCATAACTAAAAACTTATAAAATTTATTTTTAAACTAATCAATTGTTTAACAAATAATCATGATTAAATAATTTCATAAAATTTATTTTTAAATAATTTTATTAAAAGAGCAATGATTGGCCAGGTCGGGAATCGAACCCAGGTATTCGGCTACTCTGTCCATAAAGTCAATTCTAGTCTTGTCAACCTTTTCAATTCAAATTATTGTCGATTATAAACATAATTGCTTGATGGAATCTTTAATTCCTTATATTACCGATTAGTCAGAGGCTAATGGGTCAAACAATTACAAATTATAATAATTATATATTTAAATTATCTAATATATTAGATTAATGACGAAGGTTAAAATAATTCATATTCTAACCCAAATGTTCCATATTTTGTCTCTCTCTGTATTCGTTTTTTTTCAAGCAAATGTGCCAAGAAACGTTGTTGGACATCCTTTTTTTATATTAAAAAAACGGGAAATATAAAATACTTGTAACATTAAAATCTTCAATTTTTCATCCACTTAATGTATCGAAGCGATTACATACAAATTTTAATTTTTAGTGAAAATTAAAAAGATTGTACATAATGTAAAAGCCATTTTATACAATTTTAAAGAAATTTTTATCAAAAGTTTTACCTGGAAACCCTTACTAACAAGCAAAAAGTAAAAGAACGGCACGCAATAATCCGATTAAAGCTTATCCGATAGTTTTTGAATAATTCAGTACAACTAATAAATTATCTTACCAACTGATAACTTTGTACATAAACATCCTAGTTTATAACTAAGTATGAAACATCATTAATAGGAAAAATGAAGCAAAATAAAGAGAAATTATTTGTGATGTAACCATTGTAAATTAAAATTATTTAGATGAGAAGGAAAGAAAAAAGAAGAAAGAAAATAAAAATCAATTGTTTGAATTATATGATTTTATGAAGAAAAGCATTACAATTTTTACTTAAAATCTTATAAGTTTTGTTATTTTTTTCAAGTAAAAACATGAAGAAAGTAGGTAAAAGGCGAAAAAACTTGAAATATTTTCGTGTCTATTTATTCTGGGCTAAAGTAGACATGGCTATCGTACATATTATACATTATTCATTTATTATTTTAATTTTATTTCTCAACTGAGGAAATAAAGTGGTAGTACTAATACATATTTAAACACAACAGATACATGGTTGATGATTGATATTTTAAAAGTTGCTAAGTTGCTTTGGGTTCATGTTGAAGGATGTGGGGCGAAATTTTTGAATTGAATTTTATATCTAAGTTCTCCTTCTGATTCTGACTCTACTAATTTTATCGCTTTCTATCAACTTCTATCAGCTTGCTCCTGTTGATGGAAAGTAGGACCAAGCTGTTTGGTTTAAAAAATAAATAGAGACCAATTCCGAAGATCCAGCTTTGTTACAGAACTCATTAAACAATACGATTCAAGCTGAAATAAAAACTATAAGATTCATAAAATATACAATACGATGCTTATAGAAAGAGACAGGGCGCCAATTTGTGAAAATAAGGTATCAGATGGAGAACTTGGGTATAATCAATTAATAGACTATTATGTAATTAATTAATATTTTTTATCAATACGAGGAAACCCGACCACGCGTTGCTATGGCTCTTAGCTAATATGGATTGAAATAATTACTATATCCTATCATTTTTAATACGCTCAAATCAAAATTCACTGATAAAGATAAGTTTCTGCACAAAACCAAAGGGATTTAAAATAGAACTTTACACAGAATTTAAAATTGTTTGGTAAAGAATTTAGAAGTTTTTATTTTTTACTTTTCATTATTGACTTAGTAAGTATTAATGATCCATTCATTAGAGTACCCACTGGATTATTCCAGCAGAGGCAAGATCAAATATAAATAACATACATGTAAAAGGAACTAATCAAGGATATAATAGGAATAGGGTTTAGTGCAATCGCAATAGGCAGCAAAAATGTTCCAAATAATTCTTTTGCCATAATACATATTAATTAAATTCAAAATATAACACATGATGATATAAGATTAGATATCATAGCGGAAAGGTTCTACCTGAAACAGGTTATCAAAATGTCTTTAGCAAAAACAAATAGATTCGATGCTTTCACGACACGAGGAAAGGCGACATATAATTGCCCATGGGAAAAACACGGATTTTCTTTGTCCAGAAAAAATAGATTTGGCTACAGGATGCTTACACACCCTAAATATCGACAGAAAATGGAGTGTTGTGTCAATAAATCAACTTACACCGCCATCCGTTTGAAATGTATATAACTTACAAATAATCACACTCAATCGTAGTATATATAATCGTAGTATAAACTTCGTTAAGTTGGGCAAAACTACACACAATGAGCCAAATTTCATAAAGATCGGTTGAGTAGCCTCTGATTTTACTCTTGACAAACATCGGGACACCAGATTTTTATATATATAAAGAATGTAGTAAATTTGATTGGTTATGCTCGGATAAATTCGTAAAATCGTATTTTTATTTAATTTTTTACATAGGGGGGGGGGGGGCGCGTACCGTGACACACCCGTACTTTTAAATACAAATATAAATATATTAAAAAAATTGTCAGCTTTATTAAAGCTGAATTGTTTTTTCGTTTTAATTCGTATTGACGAAAAAGCAGGAAGCCTATTGATATAGATGGTAGCTTCTACTAGTCATTGATGTCATGCGATATGTTTTATCACGCCGGTGGCTTATCGGCAGAATTATCGCTGTGGGCTTTAGATGCGAAGCAAGACAACTGTTGAGTTATTTACGAGCGTGCTGGTAGATAGAGCGCATTGACTGGCTAACCAACGAGGTTGTATTCAAATGAGACAGATACAGACAGCTGTGTGCTATGGAGGCGGACCTCTCTGTGAGCTGGACGTGGTGGGGGCTCCGTGACTACGGCCATCTTGGCCCCCCTCCCCCTTGCTTCCTCGCTAATGACACCTCATGTAGGCATGTGCTCCGTTCCGAAGACTCCGTCACCTTCCTTCGGAATAGCTATACTAAGTAAAAGAATGCGCACTTTCGAAAACTCAAGCGCATAACCATATCTGAAGACACCCAAAATCGGAAAATTGGAAGGTAACCAAAAAGAAAACCATCAAACTCTTCCTATTCTCAATCGTTGAAATCCAAAATCGTTCATAAATTACGCAAGGCGACAGAGTAAAAGGCGACTCTGCTACTGATTGAGCATTATTTTAGACTTCGCTTAGGCTTTCGATTTAGCTTGGTGTCTTCTCATCAAACTTTTTGATTAATATCTTCTTCAATATTTCGTTTCTAAAGAATGAGCTTACCATCAAAGTAGCATGGCAAGATTATCTCAGGATACTGCGACCATTATCTAACTTAATAAAAAAAAAAAATACTGAAATGCTTACAAACTATACACTTCTTAAACGAGTCATCAATTTCCTGCTCATGACTCACTGACTTTACTATAAAAAAAAAAAAAAAAAAAAAAAAAACCTCACTCCTTACTCCGAAAATTTGTTTTAAACATGACATGGTAATATAATCTTTTGATTTTTTTTCTAATATGAACATAAACTCAAATATCCATTGATATATTCTACTGGGTATTAGTAAAGTAAATAAGTAACTAAGTAATTTCAAGTAATCAGCTAAAGCCTGATTATTGGAGACTGAAAATTCATGTAGAAGAGAAGAAAGGGCCAAACAAAAGTCTCATACGCAACATTATATAATGATATATATTTGTCTATTCTGGCATCTTCAGGATAACATAATAAATTAATAAGTATGGCAGTAAATCTGAAAAGAATATTTATATATTTACCAAAAACATACTTAAATTATTTACAAAAAGAAAATCACCAGGAAAAACCAGAAAAGAAAACATTGTGGTTTTCTTTTCGTAACTGTTTTAAGTATATTTTTGGTAAGTCTCCTATAATTATTCTCTTCAGATGTACTGTCATACTTATTTATTTATTATATTATCCTGTAGATGCCAGAATAGGTGAAAATTCGATGGACAAATGTATATGACTATATAATGTGGCTTATGTTGTTTGGACTTTCTTCTCTTCTATACCGTAATTAAGTAAGTAAATTAGTAAATCGGGAAATTACTAATAGAAGCATGAACTCATTTTTGTAAATATTCAAAGATAATAGACCTCTTGATATCTTTATTAAGAGAAACACTGTGCAAAAACACAATGCAGAGCAAGTATCAACTTTGTTTGACTTTATAAAAATCATTAGTTGCAACAATAGAATTTAAATTACTATTAGATGTTAACAGCGTCATATTTAAAAAAAATATAAATAGTAAGACAAGTATGTAAGAAGTAAAAAATAATTGAAAATGTTTTGTTTGTTATTATATCTAATGCAATTAGAATAGCAGCTCTGCGGAACCTTGAAGGGATATAATACTCTTGACATCCTGAATGATGACACGATTGAGGATGACAATTCCCAGCCGTGAGAAAATATTTCAAAACGTCACGAATCCTTCCTTTTTTTCTTTGTTCAAATAAAAAAAAATCAATATATCAACTTATAACTCAAGCTCAACGCAAGAATATTATTTATACACATTAAACATTTAAACATTTAGTCAAATATTGAAATTCTTAGATATTTGAAGATGAACATTTTATTTTTTTCTAATGTTATGGAAAGTAATATTGCTTTTTATTAAATATACTATAATGATTTTGATGAAATCTTCGAAGTTTGATTTTTTTTTCTTATTTCTTATTAATCTTTGTTATTAATACATATCTCAGAACTAGAAAATTTTGACTTACTATGTTTCGCTTCTAAGCCGAAGAATAAGACCATTTAAAATATTAAAGAAAGTACCTCAATTATATTTAAGTAAATTATATTTTATACATTTAAAATAAAATAAATTTCAAAAATCAAAATAAGTATTCCAAAATAATTTTATACTACCTTTTATCTAGTGATAGAATAAAAAACGTCGCTTAATCCCATAGTCGACCGACTTCTATGTAATTGCTGTCAATTAAGCCTTTTAATTGCTGCTCTCCAATAAATCTTCAACCAGGGATTTTTAATAGGCGTACATACACCTGCAAATTTAAAATTATTACTGTACAATAATAGAAAATTATCGATAGTTATATTAACAAATAAAATATTCATACAAATATTAGTCCTGGTTGTTGTACCATTAACAATATTTTTAACGATCTACCTACTACTAAGATACAATATTCATACATTTAATATATTTTAAAAACAAATTCTAATTAGTTTAAAAAAGCTATAAATTTTAAAAATCCTACCTATTTTTGCTTGAAAGTTAAACTTGTTACTATTAACATAGTCTAAATCCGACGTCATTATACCTACTTCCTTCATTTAAGAATTCTCGGATCACGGATACGTTACGTGAAGTGTGAAACCTTGAAGTTATCAATTTTAGAAACAATTGTACTCTCAAATCGATTCTCGGAATTCTTGATGAGAAACAAATGGCACTGATAAAAAAGAAAAACAAAGAAACTGATAACCAAAACAAAACCTTATCCTTCTACTTGCTTTGTTGTGTCATTGTACATTATAATGAGGAATTTAAAGTATTCCTCATTTCAATTTTTAGTGATGTACAAGCTGTTTTTTTTTTTCTTAATATAAAAATTAAAATACTTCGTTTTGATTCAAAAGGAATAGTTTAAACTGTTATCATTGTCAAGTTTTCACTTTACAGGCTAGATCCATTGACCTCTATACCGTAGATATAATACAAAATTGATCTATATGTCAAGATCGGACTAAAGAAGCAGATTTCTTTCAAACGCAATTTTCTAATTATTCTTATTTGCTTCTTTATTATTTAATACTTAGCTACTTATACTTAGGTATGTTTACTTCTAAGTATACTTTACTTAGAATTATACTTTTCAATATTAATTTAAATTTATTTCAAAAAAGTAATACCACATTTAAACTCTCAAAGTGAACTCAAATAATTAAGGAATATCAGAAAAAAAAATTAGAGGAAAATTGGTTAACTGTAGAGTAATCGCAGAGAAAGTAGTTGGAATGCAACCACATAAGCATTTAGACTGAAATGTAAGATGTATTATATTTGAGCGCCGACGTTTCGACCTAAATTTTAAGTCTTCGTCTTCGTCGTTTTTCGGATGAAATTTATGATAGTTCAATTATAATGGCGCATAAATACTTTTTAAATTGTCAATATTCTTGTCGCTGGGCTATATAATAAAATAAACAACCTATTACTTTTTTTTATTTCAAGATCTCATAACAACCTAAAACTTAGGTCGAAACATCGGTTCCCAATTATATACGTCAGAAATATTAGTGCAATTGCTAATTTAATATTTTATGCAATCATTTTATTTGAAAATATTTGAGCTATTATTAATTAATATATGGCTAAATAGCAAATAATAAGTAAGTCACCTTTTCTTAATAAACTTTAATATTTAACATCATCAAATAATAATCATTTAAAACTCTCTAAACTTCTTCATATTCTGGCCATATGTTCTTCCTTTTTTTAAGTTTTACTCAAAGGTTTAATCGAAAAGTGTTATCAATTATTAATATTAGATTATCTGTGAAGATTGTGTAAAAATTGCGATTATGATAAAGTAAAAAGTTGGAGAAAATAATGATATTGCTAAAGAATATATGAGCAGGAAGAGAAAAAAAGTTTAGTTATGTTACTGCAATTAACTATGTGGAAAAATTAAACGTTTTTAATACTTGATTTACTAGCATTGATTGCATTCTTTTTTTTACTGAAATTCGCCTTTTTGTGTGTTATAATATAATACATTTTTTTTATTCAAAATTATTTACTTAAAGCTACAGATTTTTATTCATTCTTCTCTTCAATATATTTTTTTACAAGTCCGCACTATCTTGAATGTGCATTTTCCGCATGAATATTTGTTTCGTTTAATGCAAATTTTGTTGGACCTTTTTTCTTACATGATAATCTAATTGGCAAGATTTAAAGCATGCTCAAACTTGTTTGCTTAAGCATCTAAGTCAAAATAGCTGGTAATTGCTTTCTTATTTCTTTCTTGCTGTTTCTTATTCATTTTTATTCCATTCTTATCATTACTAGATTTTTAGTAGCAATACATAGGGTAAACCGTACAGTTATTGGCACCCTTATGACTACATTTCTGTGGTTAAATTAAAGAAACTACTTTTTTTAAGGGATCAAATAGAAACTTCCTATAGCTCCTCATTATCTATCATCATAAAGACTCAAGAGGTTTTTTTGGGTCAAAAGTTCAATAGTTTTACAATATGGCAATATTTATTGTTAAAAGTGACAAATCAAGTTATTGGCACCATGTGGATTTAATTGTGAATTCTTCCCTATGATTAGTTCGTTAAAGTCTTACTTCATTGATGACTTAGGGGACCCTTCAAACATTAGACTCATTTATGTATATATGTATATCTTGTAATAAAATTAGGACTTGTTTACCCATTTCTTTAAATTATAGTTGGGGTGCCAATGACTGTACTGAGTGCCAATAACTGTATGGTTTACCTACCCTATTTCCGAAAACATTAAAATTACTAGGGTAAGATAATGCAAAAAATTATTATATAATGAATAAAAAGAAGGGTGGTGTATATATGCAGTTTTTTTTTTTTTACCCTTAATTAACGTGTAGGAAATATATCAATGTAAATGCTTGTTTTAATGTATCCCATATCTTTTTGTTGTGAATATGTTGGTTTTTAGGTTTGAACTTAAGACATTAGGTATTCTCATCTGGGGTAAATTACATTAACAGTACATTTTGACAGTAAATTATTTTATTAATTTTTTAAACAATTACAATAATGTATGTAAGGGACAAGGGGTAAAAATACCTAATTAATAGAATTAATATAAATTACAAAAAAAAATAATTTATAGAAGAATATAATTGTCAATCGCATTTCAGCACTGAGGATAGCCGAATGGCCGAAACGTATGCTGATATAAAATAAATATTATGTGTTGAGACTAAATTAATGGTCACCTTTTATCCTCACGTTAAAATATAAATATATTAATTAAATAAATATATTAATTGCAATATGTAATTAAAAACCAATGCGTAATATCTAAATAGTAATATTTGCATTATTAGAATTTTAAAGCATTAAATCGAAATCCCGTCAAAATGCGGGTTCCGCACACCTAATATTATAATGTTTCTTTTTTAATTTTATATGTTTTAAATATTTATCAATAAGTGTTGATTTCTCTTTATTTATTTATTCATGGATAATTTAAATTTCAGTTAGCCTGGAGGGATGTAGACCTTGGAAGCTGTTGTGTTGCCAGAGTTAGGAGAGAAAGAGAGGGTTATGTAAGTGGGTTCGCCCTTGGCCCGGCGGTACCTAGACCTCATTTCGGCTCTAGCACGTTCTGTCATCACACAGCATGTCACAGAAACTATTGCGGTCTCTCCGAGATATGTACTTAGATTTTAATAACATATCCTTCATATGCTGTTTATACGCTATGCTATCTCGTTGCTTATACCTAAATCCACTTCATCAGTTTCTATCTATTCTCCCTCTGTTCTCATACACACATATCTCATTATGATAATTTAATTCAAACCACATAATTAAGATAAAATGGAAGAATTATACGCGAATCAAGTTTTTTTTTTTCAAAATTTAAATAAACAAAATTTTACCAAAAATTAAGCTGGGGTCGCCTGTGGTATAGTGGTTAGCATGGCATCCTACAATACTAAAGGTCGCGGGTTCGCTTCACCTGGTAGCCCTAGGATTTTTTAATGGGAGTAAAAAATCTTTGTCTATGCTGTCCCTCGGATATGACGTAAAATGGAGGTCCCGAGCCTGTATGATGCCAGGTACTCGTTTAAGATCCCTATCCTAATTATACCTGGATAGGTAAAATCTAGGACTCCCACTGTAGTATCGTCCGATTAGCCTTAGTGGCATAAAGTGACGTTAAAACAAACAAACAAAAATGACCCAAATCAACAATCGACCCTTATTCGAAAAATCTGATATAGAGAATTTAAGATTTAAAATCTATCTTTAATGATTAATTTAGCATTACCTTATTTCAGTTGATGTTCGTTTCTAAAGTCACTCATCTTCGTACATTGATTATTTCGTTTGTTTCATGTTAAAATATCTTATTTTACTTGAACAAGCCCTTTCTGTATATCATTGCGTAATTCAAACATTAACCAATTGCATTAAGGACACCATTTTAGCGATATATATTAATAAATAAAGCCAAAATATTGTTATTAACTAAGCTACAATGAGTATTTACTGTATCCACTAACTAAAGATTTATAGACTGGAGTTTACATGTAATTTTGCTGTATGAGATAATATTGACGGGTATAATTTTTGGTGAATGAAATGGTCACATAAGTTTTTAAAAAATATTTGTCTTTGCATCTTATTTTAAAAGTATAAATATAATATTTAATAATAATTTGGATAAAAATCTAGGATTTCAATGAAATGTTTAGAATAATAAAGTTCGGATTGATTTATTTCCAAGTAAGTATATTATTTATTTGGTGGTTGATAATATAAATCTTTTTAGCAGTTTTTAATATTACAGTGTTAAAAATTTAAGAAATTAAGGCTGCTTATTTTTTCAGATTCTTTATCGAATACTTTGTTATCACCAACACGAAACATTATTCAATTATTTTATCTGCTAAAAAATATGTTTATAATAACATGTCTTTTATTAGGCAGCTAATTTTAATTGATTTCTTTTTGTTATTTGGCTATTTATTTCTGGTCAATGATCGATTAATTACGAAAAAAATGTATAGACATTTTTTGGTATATAAATGAAAAATCAAAGGGATGTTATGATTGATTTATAATTTTTGATTATCAACTAACTAAAAATAACTGGGAAACGATCAGCACCGTGAAAAAAAGTATAATAGTAAAATCATATGAAATTTTAGTGCATGGTAAATTTTAAAATTTAACATTTTGTTATATTAGTCACTCTGATGGGATAAATAAAATTCCAGTTTTAATAAATTATTTGAGATTATAATATAATTTTTTTTTTCAGTCATTTACCAAAAACTACATGGTCATAAAACAAACTATGGTTTCATGAATCCAAATATAATTTTTTGAATAATGTTTCATATGGGTGATATGACAAAGTATTCGATAAAGAATCTGAAAACATAAGCAGCCTTAATTTCTTAGATTTGTAACACTGTAATATTAAAAAACTGTTAAAACTTATCTAAAAATAATATACTTACTTGGAAATAAATCAATCCGAACTTTATTATTCTAAAGATTGCATTGAAATTATAGATTTTTCTCCAAATTATTATTAAATATTATATTTGTACTTTTAAAATCATGATTATAAAATAAGATGCAAAGAAAAAAAATTATGTGACCATTTCACTAACGAAAATTTGTACCCATCATTATAATCTCATTCAGCGAAATAACAAGTCAAGTCCAGAGTTAGTGGATACAGTAAATAATCTTTATAGAATAGTTAAAAATCATTTTGTAGCTTTCTTTATTACATTAAAATGGTGTCCAATTAATCAATGTTTAAATTACGCAAAAATACATTTAAAAAAAATCTTGTTCAAATAACATAAGATATTTTAATTATATGCTATCTAATTACATTGGAATGAATCATGATGTGAAAATTCAAATTTGATATAATTATTCTCTAAATCCTTATTATTATACTCAATTACCCATGCTAATTGTTTAATAGTAATATAGTTCACTAAATAGACAAATTATATCAATTTGGGCATTTATTTTTTGATAAAAAGGTGTTATAATGTTGTTTAATTATATGCTTATGTTTTTCCATAGTTAATTGTTGAGATTAATTGATGATGTCTCCACTGATACTATTCAAAAATTAATTATCAAAAGAAATATGACATTATTAAATAATAATAAGGAAAATTAGGAAATATAATTATGAAATGGATAGCGTGGCTATTCGAGGCGCGTGTTAATAGTGATTTATTGACAGTTACAGTAATCGGTTACTTTTAAATATTAAGTTACTTGTCCTGATCATTAAGGATTTTATCGTTTCTCTACTCATGAAGGATATTATGATTCATGACAGACTTCCCCAAGCAGACAGCGTGAAAGTACGTTCCTCAAGGACGATTCAACTTGGGTACCTGACTCCTAAACATGACTACAGGTAGCAGCACAATACAGCACTACACATACACAAAGCTTTGTGTATATATATATACACACAATAATATTTATAAGTGTAATGAAAATCTAGATTATTACTGTTATTATCATTAGAAATAAAAAAATAAAAAATCGATTTTATATTTCAATAAACAATTCGGAAATATCGATGGCAACTTTTTTTTTTTTTAACTGATGTATTTCAACCGAAATTTAGGAATCAGCGAAGTCGAAACGTCCAAAGATAAAAATATTGTATATAGGATTTTCATTAGTTTCATTAACTTTTCTTTTTTTTTTTTTTTTTGTTTCTTAAAAAGAAAAAGCTATTTTCACATTAGTAAGGACTATTTTCACACATACTTTATTTATTAAATCCGAAAAAAAAAAATGCTTTTCGGAAAGAGTTTTTACGAGAATTTCTCTCAGCGCTAGGATGTTTTAATTTTAATGTAATAGTTTTTTTGTTTGTTTTTTCAAATGGTAAAGGTATGTTAAAAAAGGTTGAAATTCTTTTCGGAAAATATTTTCTTTTTTCGAATTGATAAGTAAAAAAAAATATATATTTCTCATTCATAACTAAAGTATTGTATATACATTAAAATTTGAATTCTCAAAATCTTAAAACTTTATAAAAGAGAATAAATATGTACCGCCGAAGTGATTACAATCCCGAAGTTTTGTCATGCATGAATAATTTTATTCTTATTATTTTACTAAGGGAATCAAAATTATAAAGTTGTTTTCAGTTTTAATTTCCTATTGATCAGTAAATAATATTTTTAGAAGAGTATTTATGTTTGTTATAAGTTTTCATAACAACTAAACGCAGAAATAGATTTAGACGTCATGCTGTATTAGGTTTTGCATTGTTACATTGTTTAAGATAAAACTAAAAATTAATACTTCTTTAGTGATTGAATGCACAGAAAAATAATGCTCAAAATATTTCAAGCTTTTTTTTTATTTGAACATACGGTACAATATAATTTTAAAATAATTATATTTTATTTTTAGTTTTGATGGAAAATGATCTTTAAGTATGGAGTATCTAGACTATAATTCGAAAACTAAGTTTCAATTTTCTATAAACCGTAAATCTCGCTGGCATCGATTACTATGCGCGATATATTTAATAAAAACGGTAAAAAAAATGGACTAATGATGAAATTAGAATTTTACTATCCTTAAAAAAAAGGTAATAATGACTTGAATATTACTTAAGACTTTCAAGCTTCGAAATTAATTATGTCAATATCAATTGTATTATTCTATTTTATATACATTACGTAGAATAACAAGTACAATTAAGTAAATAAATATGAATTAAGATATTTTCTGTGAAATTTCTAAATTACGTTTAGACAATTTTAAATACACATTTAAACAACTTATGCCTAAACATCTAGTAACAAGATGTAAAATCTTAAAAGCAATAATGTTTTCACCTATAAATGAATAAGAATAATCATATGTTCACTATTAGAAAAAAAAATATGAAATCCTGTTGTAAGATTACTATAGCATTGCATTTAGATTTACCTTCGTACTTCGTAATAGTTATGGAATCCGTAAAATTTCTGTGTATTTTTGAGGCACTATAATTTATGTGTGATTAATATACCGTGTATAAAATAAAAGAGCGCGATATAAAGGAGGCAGTTATAGGAAATTATTAAAAATGAGCCTAAAGTGATAAAGGGTTACACCAAAAAGGGAGATTAATTATTCGGTGGCAGATTGAGCGATTAGGAAGGCCTTATAATTTTACAGCCTAATGATATACATTTTAAGTTCAATTATGAGATTATTGGTGGCTCATGCTTTCAGTTTGTTTTATAAATTATTTCAAGAAAGGAGTGATGAAGGTTGATTGATAACATTGCCGGTAACTATCGGGCGTTAATATCAGACACTGTGGTGACTGAACACACGGTTACGATAATTTTATTTTATCATTTTATAAAATTATAGCTATGAATTTAAAGATTATTTACTAAATATTTTCAAAATTTCAAGCCGGTATATATGGTTATTTGTATATATATTTAAGAAATTTGAATTATCTGTCATTGTGGTCGTAAATTAAAAAACAGGAAATTTTTGTTTATTATTCAACAATCGTTATATTAACAATCCTAATTTTTTTCTAATAGTGAACAAATTATTTTTTATTATTCTTTTATTACTTGAAACATTACTACTTTTAAGGTTTTACATATTGTTGCTAAGAGTTTAGGCACAAATTATTTACATAAAATAATTATTTTTATATACAAATTATTTACATAAAATTACATAAAAATCTTTTGCGATTCGCCCAACACACAAATTTCACTTAACGCTCTATGTGAAGTATAAACCGACGTTTTTTGATAATTGTGTAAGCGTAATTTAGAAAATAGCTTTATCTATATTTATTTGCATATTTTTATTTGTTATTCTCCTCAAGGTATAGATTTATTGCAATTATCGCAAAGCTTGAAAGTCTTCAGTAATTTTGGATTCATTTTAAGGAGAATATCATCTATGGAGAATAAAATTCTAATTTCATCAATATTCGAGTTTTTTTAACCTTTTTTTTTTTTTTTAAATATATCGCGAACGGGAATCCATAGAAGCGGTATTTACGGTACATAGAAAATTGAAATTATAGTCTCGAATGCCTCTTAAGAAACCGACGAAGATCATTGCCCAACAAAACCCCCTCGCATTGCGAGTATATGTTGGAACTAAAATATAATTATTTTAGGGTCAAATTGTACCACACCTATTAAAAAGAAAAAAAAACTTTTAAAATTCCGTGTGTAATGTGCTTTTCTATGCATTCAACCACCTAAGAACTAATAAAAAAGTTTTTATTTAAATAATGTGACAATGCAAAACCTACTGCAGTTTAATTCTATTTCTGCGTGTAGTTGGTACGAAAACTCAGTTCATTCGAGATAGCACAGAACAGAAAGAATATATCCGGTGCAGTTATGGAAAGAAGAATGAAAAATATGAAATGTTCGTTCAACAATTGTAAGAAAGAAAAAAAAAAACATTTTTCGAAGAGAAAAGATTGGGCTCCGCCGGGAGTCGTACCCGGGTCTTTCGCGTGACATGCGCGGTGTGCTAACCACAGAGCTCGCTTCCAAGCGGAGCAAATCCTTCCTCTTCAAAAGATAAGTTATTTAAAATAATTTAAAACAAGGTGCTTACCTACAAAAATAGATTAAATTAATATAAAATAATTTAAAAATTGACCATCGTCAAGAGATGCCCAAAATTATACAAAAATTGTCCACCTCCCGTCAATACTCGCAAAACTTGCGAAATCGAGGGAGAGGTATCAGTGAAGATTAATATTAAAATAATTTTAAACAAGGTGGTTATCCATAAAAATAGATTAAATTAATAAAAAAAAAATGTATTTCATAATCCATCAGGGATGAACTATTTTTCTGCCGAGAGTTATTTTTTATCATTAGATCTTACTTGATATTATCAGACAGATTATATTAAAATGACAGACCAACAATAAGCTTTGTATAAGTTAAGCTATTCATATGAAGTAAACTAATGGATGGAAATACTGCAGCGTCTCACAAACAAGATCTAAAACATTGAAACGTATGTCTCTATTAAAGTCGTTTCGTTTTAAAAATCCTAAATACAGAAAATAATTTTTTTTCTAGCTGGACTGGTTCCTCTTGCTTGATCTCTATGATAGATTTTCGAGGCAATTTCTTTTTAAGGGTCTCCTAACTGCTCGAAGGTGCTCCCTACTGTTTAGGTCACATAACCGTTTTTGTCAAACTAACAGAAACGAAAAATCACTTACACTAATAACAAATATTTAAATAAAAAAATAAACAAAGGACAACTGTTATAGAGTCTTTCTATTGGCTATCAAACTGACGTCACTGTCCACGCATGCGATTCCAGGGTAAATTTCTTATGTTGTCCAACTATAATATGTATTTACTTATTTATTTTATTTACTCATTATGTCCAAAGTACATAAATATATCGAGCTCGGAAGAGACCCGCATAGGGACGAAGCAGCTGTTGTACAGATAAGATCCATCGGACAGCTATGAATTATGCATCCCCTAGCAGATGCTGTGTACCAGCTTTTGCCTCCGCTACTGTCGAACCTCGGCTGTGATTCAATATTTAAATAAGAGCAGAAACTTTCTGGCAAGTTGACAGCAATTTCGGTCCCCCCCCCCCCCCACCCTCGCTTATGAATATTAAATACCCGCCATGAGAGAGATGCTTGTACCATTATACGGCCTGTCTGCATAATTCTATGCTCTCTTCCCATGCCTTCAGCTTGTTTAAGGAAGGCTCAATGTCTTAAAGACGTCAAAATTTACCGCCTCATGAATCTATATAATTTTTATTATAATTATAGTACGGTTAAGTACACCTTAATTAAATTTCCTTAGTTATTTGGTCAATTTCATCACTATAATTAACATTAATTAGTTATGATTAAATAATTAGTTAGTAGATTTAATAATGTTACTGATGGATTGAAACAATATTTATACTTTTTTAAATAATTTTTGGTTCATAAGATATGCAATAAAACTAAAAATCAACAAAGTAAAACACATAATTGATTTATTCAGCTTCCTTCAGTATATTGGATCCAATTTGGTAAATTTAGATTATATTGTAACGGAAAATACAAAACATATGAATTAAAAGAGTTCTAGAATTTTTGTTGGAACAATTACCAACAGTTCTAGTACTGTTCGAGAACCTTCTACGCTTGCTCTGAAGCTCGAATCATATGGTTGTTTTTGTGTTATTGTATCGTTATAAGTTGATACCTTTTTGATTATTTGAGTTTACATTGTTTGTGGGGCAGTGTAATTTTTATTATTTGCGTTTAATAAAAAATATTTGAACCCAGAATAGTGTTACAATACATTCAAATATTTACAAAAAAATAATATATATATATATATATATTGATACATTCTAAGTTATCGTGGTCAAACATTTTTGTTTTCTTCAAATCAATATTATTATAATTGTTGTTAATAACTTACTACATTTAGCCTTACTACATTAAATATATCTGGTAAATTCTATTCAAAGAAAAATGAAAAGAGAAGAAGGATTATTTTCAACAGATTTCTCAAAGAGGGGCTGTAAGGCTCCAGCGAAAAACACAGAAAGACATATCATTGTGTTTTTTTGGCTCTGTTGAGCCTTCGACAAAACAAAGAAGAGACAGAAAAAAAAAATGGCGAAAAAAAAAATTAGCCCAAGCTGTGGGTAATGCAACAAAATATGGCATATTTTCTATAATACAAAAAAGATGTACTTTTATTTTATTTATACACTGTATGTACTATTTTTAAGTTAGGTTAGTTTTATTGGTTTTTACTTGATATGACCTAAAAATGACTATATAGAGCCTCTATAGTCATATTTAGGTGGCATTTCCATCATAGACATATAGTCCTACGTAATATACAGCATTCATACAGCTTCAGCTACAGTTTATTTTTTTTAAAAATGTTGCTTGGCACTATTTTGCCCCGACCCCTTCATATAATAAATAAAAAAAATAGTTGAGATGCGAAATAAATAAAAGTATTGCTTTTTAACATAAAAAAGTTTAAAACTTTTTTATTTTTAATTCATCTATAAAAATTACATATTTTATACTAATTCAATTATGTATAAATTAATATACTGTTCCTGTAAAGAAAATCAGTTCCGAAATGGAAGATCAGATGGATGGATAAGATGGAAGTATTGGGGGGGGGGGGTGTAAGTTACAGTCGCTGAGCTTATTTGAGTCAGTCACGGTGACAAGTGTTCTCATTGAAACGTAGAACAATGCCAACTATACTTTCAATCCTATTCATTCATTAAAGGTTTAAAGGTGAATAAAAAATCTGGTATTGAATAAAAAAGTGTAAAATTATGAAGGGGGTTATTCTTTAATCTTCAAATATAATTTGTATATACTGTCCTATACTTACTTTACTCGACCTACGATAAAGAATGAATTTCCACATGCCTTTTGAAATTCTCCTACCTAGTTCTTGTGCAAAGCTATCTCTCCTGAATATATCCTTTTTGGATCTTTCGGCAGGATGGAGGTTGACCAACCGACGAAGAAAGGAGGTCAGCGTTGGACCATCTTGCGTGGAATGCGCCTGACGTTTTCCTCACCACTAGTAGCCTCACACGGTATCCACAGCATACATCTTAAATATTCATAACTTCTGTTCAGCTTCAACATCACCAACAAGTTTTCCTTGAGGCAATGAAACCTAAAAAAGGAGGGAAACAATTTATTTTATTAACAGTAAAAATTATGAACAAAAAAAAAAAGTGATGAGCATAAAAATAATTTTGCTTTAAATAAAGCAAATAATTGTACAAACTTTCTATAAGTTTTGAACCATGTAATAAAATAAAAATACATAATACATAATACATAATAAAATTAATAAAAATAAAAATACAACAATAATAATATTAATAATAATTGTTTTTGTTACTATTAAATAATATCTTGTAACTGCCCTGTGTTTTCTCAATCATAAACTATTTTATAGTCCTCACTAAAAAAAAAAAATAAAACATACTTGGTTTTTGAAATATTGCTGTATGGCAATTAAAAATTGTAAACTCTCTATGAGGTATTTAATAGGCATCTATTTAATACTTTAAGAAAACTCCATACAGCTACTATAGAAACAAATGGTTTCCAATAAATAATACAAAGTGGAAATCGTTATTTTTTGGGTATAATTATTTTTTATGTTACCTAATGGAAAATTCGTTTGTAGGAAAAAAAAATCTGGTGCGTGCGCGCAACAAACAACTTTCACTTACCAACTTACTTAGATTACAAATTAATGTGTTTTGTTAATTGCCACTACTCAAAGTTACACATTTTTCCTCATTCATATCTTATTTTTGTTTTCATTTACTCAAAAAAAACAAAAAAAAAAACACTAATTTCCTTTATTATTAAATAAAAGTATTACTTGTGATAATTCGGCAATGCAAGCATAATACTCCAAGTCGTCTGATTTTATAATTCTCTATGTACTTGTTGAATATTTCATTTAGTTACTATGAAACAAATAATTTCCATTAAATGAACAGATCGGCTTTAATTATGAACAATGGTCTGTCATTAAAGGCGTACTCCGAACGCATGGGCTCAACGTGTTTTATGAGTTGACTGAATATTTTTCTTTTTTTTCTCCTCTATATATTACTTGATTTTTGAGATATCATATCTCATATTTAGCCATTTCTTATTTTTAGGCGAAACGAGAGACAGATAATTTCTCCATATAAACAAATACAAAGGTATTACTTTAATCAGTGAAGAGGAAGGATTTGGCACCGCTCGGAAGCGAGCTCCGTGGTGCAGTGGTTAGCATACCGCCCATGTCACGCGGAAGACCCGGGTTCGACTCCCGGCGGAGCCAAATAAATTATATATGAAATAATGAATCATGAATAATAATGAAATTATGCAAGAAATAATTATCTTCAAAAAATAAATTATTTAAATACAAAGGTACTTTATAGGAAAACAAAAAAGGCCCCTTCCCCATTTAACATTTTAATAATAATAAAGCTTAGCTGATATTAAAGAACACCTAATTTTAATTAAACACGACGATCGTTAAAGCCGTTTTTCAGATAATCGAGAAAAAGGTAAAAATTGGTCAAAAAGTTATAAAATAATGTCCTCCCTCCGGTTGATCAATTTTGATGAAATTTTTACAGTCATATCTCGGGCATATTAGTACATCAAATTCTCAGTTTAATCAAAATCGTTAGAGCCGTTTTTGAGAAAATCGAAAAAAAACACTTGAAAATGATACAAAATTTATTAAGTAAAGTGCCCCCTCCGGTTGATCAGATCCGGTTGAATAAACCATCATGGTTTTTGTCTGCAATTACTAATTTTGGATTAAGATTTCTTTAATATTTCATAATAATTCACTTTAAAAACTAATAATAATCATCATAATAATCTGAGACAAATTATCTATATCACTCTTTATGGACCTTTTCTAGACCCTTAAACTATTGGTAATTGAAAGTAACAAAATAAAAATATACGAATTTCACGATTCCAATTGAATCAGTTTAAAAAGCAATTTATAGTTACTCTTATTATATTCTTGTTCTTTGTTATTATATTCTTATTATAATATAGTTACTCTTGTTTATTCAAATTAGTTCAGCTGGGTTTAAAATTGTTTGTTCTAATAAAATATTTTAATATGAAATCTCTTTTTAAATACTTCAATATTAAAAAGAATAAAAGTGGAACAGGATTAAAAATATTTTCAAAAAAGAGAAGAAATCGAATGCATATCTACTTATACAGAAAAAAATACCCAAGTCAAGCCAAATACTAATTTATTCAACCGCAAATAGTTTACCAAATGCGATAAACATAAACAGCCAATCTACGGATGCATTTAAGTTAAAAAATAAATAAAAAAGTCTTGATAACCCTGAAAAATAAAAATAGTTAAAAATTCCACACTGGATGTAAATGACTCAACTATTCGATATTCAACTGATAGTTTTTATTTAAATAGGCAAAGCTTTGTGGTAAATATTTTGTATCGAACATTCAATAAAAAAATATTTTTTTGAATTCTGCCGCTACTAAAGCATACAGTAATATGACCCGATAATATCAATAAAAATATTTATCTCGCTTTTTTATATTTTAAAAATAATTTTCTGTTATAACAGAGTACGAGAAGCGGTGTATTGTAAAATTAATTCAGAATAGATTAATATTAAAATTAGCCAGACCCCATTAGATTAAGGAGGCATATAAACGTAACGGGAATTCCCATGAGTTGGCATTTTAATGCAAGTTCCATCTCTTCCGCTCTTCCAAAAATTTCCGCCCTATCCTACCACAGATTGCGCTCTGCATTTTAGTGGGTCTTATCAAATTATCTTGTCGCTCCATAATTTCTAAGATTAAAAACAAATGAAGGGTCATTTTTATAGAAAAAAAAAAAGAAAAAAAAATCATATAGACATACTGGAACCGTTTCGCTTTGTAATTGGAGAATCGAATAAATAAAATTATGTAATATATATATTTTTTTTGATAATTTCGTCTGTAAATACGAGATTACTTTACCATAATTCTGCAAGTGAGAGCCAAAGTTATATTTTATCTATTTCGGTCGATCTTTATTAATTCGAACATGCTAAATTCACTTAAATTATGAAAATAATCGATTCTGTAAAGTTTCCCGAGACTTTGAAAGCCAAGCTGTCGTAAGTCTAAGTCCTAAGGGTTTGTGATACCTACTTCACACTGTGCGAACCTCACATTCGAACATCGAACAGCCTGTTCGGAACAGTGCTCGGCTAATCAAAATAAGATACGAACTCCAACAGTTACCTTATCTGTTCGCCTGTGTGTTCGGGGATAGCGCTAGTGTCGCTTTTGAGTTATTTAAGCTTCTAGCCGTAATAAGTTAGAGCAAAAGTCAGAACAGCCTCTAGTTTATAATGAAAATAATTTACTAAGATGTTTAGATGCTGTTAGACATCATTGTTCGAACGACTTCACGTTTAAGTGTAAATAACTGTTCGTGGCACGCCGGTACGGCAAAGGATTACCTTTACCAAGATGAGGTTCATTAAGTGTAAAGGCATCTTTATGTACAGTGTTGAACGAGGACCAAACAGTCAATAATAATGGACTTCCGAGAGTGCTGGCTTTTTATTTATTTTTTTCAATTGATAAGAAATTGATTATTTAGATTTAACTCTTTCTGAGATACCGAATTATAGATCCCAGTAAGGAAAGGAATTCAATGTCAAAATGAAATTGAGAATTTTATTATTTTTTTTTTCAGTTTTTCAAAAATACAACCTTGTCCAAACATTTAAATATTGAGTTGATGCAAAATTAATGCAGGTTTTTAATATTTATTGAAAATAGGCCATATCTTTACTTTAGCTATATATATTAACTCAAAATAATTTCCATCTGAATCAATGCACTTTTGCCAACGCTCAACAAGCTTTCTTATTCCACCAGAAAAAAAATATGAATCCCTGGACTCAATGAAGTCACGAAAAGAATTTTCAATTTTATCCTGGTTTTGAACATTTTTCTCCCTCAAAAAGTGATCCAGATGCCTGTAAAAGTTGAAGTCTGTAGGAGAGAGGTCAGGTGAATAAGGTGGCTGTGGGAGAACTTCGTAACCCAACTCGTGCAGTCGTCGTAGCGTTGGTTGTGCGACGTGTGGTCTGGCGTTATTATGGAGAAAGGATAGGTCCCTTCCGATCCATCAATGCTGGGCAAAGACCAGTGGCGGTCTCAGGGGGGGGGGATATAGGGGATCAATCCCCCCACCGAAATTTCGACGAAAAAAAAATTAGTGGGATGAATTAAAAAAAATAATTACGCATCTAACTTCTACGAGTTTTCTACGGAAGTTTAGTTTAATTTTGACTAGAATTGTTTATAAATAATTTTGTATATGAACTTAATGTATAAGCATAAGCAAATAAAGTATGCTATTTTTACGCTGTTTTTTTTTCCTACCGACCAATCCCCCCCGAATTTTTTTTCTGGAACCGCGCCTGGCAAAGACGATGTAATTTTTGATTCATGTTGTCAATTTCTTGGCAGTACTTATCAGCAGCTATAGTCTCACCTCGATTGAGAAAGCTGTAGTGGATAACACCAGCAGTATACCACCAAACTGTGACCATAACTTTTTTTGGGTGCAGGTTGGGCTTCAGGAAAGGTTTTGGTTGTTCATCTTTGCCCAGCCATTGGCTACAACGCCTTCTGTTGTCGTATAAGATCCATTTTTCATCGTACGTCACAATGCGATCGAGATCATTTTTATTGCGTGTCACAAGCATGGAACAGATTTCAGAGCGGCGATTTTTTTGGTGGTCGTTTAATTGGTGTGGCACCCACTTGCCCAGCTTTTTTACCTTACCAATAGCTTCCAAAAGGCGTACAACTGTGGATTGGTTCACGCCGAGTTCTACCGCTATTTCTCGGGTGGTTTTGGTTTGGTCTTCTTCCACTATTGACCTCAGCTGGTTTTTGTCAAGAGCAAAATGACGGCCCCGACCTTCCTTGTCTTCGAGGTCGAAATCTCCACTGCAAAACTTCTGGAACCAACGCTGCACCGTGTACTCGTTAATAGCCCCCTGACCCCACACTTCGTTAATATTACGATCCGTTTGCGCAGCGCTGCGCCCTAATTTAAATTCGTAAAAATAAATTTGAAGAAAATCGTACTTCGACATTTTCGATTTAAGACCTTTGAACACACTGAACAAAACGATTTTACTGATCAAATTCATGGTGAAAGAGAGGCTATTAGATAAGGTTTGTTTTGGTATAATAATGATCAATGTTAGGATTTGCTTTGCTTACACAATTGGAATTAAGATATCGCAATAGAGGAAAACTGCATTAATTTTGCATGAACCCAATACATAAGTAAAAAAAAAAACAAACAAAAAAACTTGCTTTTGGATACTTACGAACCTCGCTGACAACAAAGACGAAATATTTATTTTTACCAGGAGGAAAGCTTAATTCTGGATTGACACCGTGGGGTTTAAGGTTTGTATGGTGCGTTTCTTCATTTCTGTTATATCTTGTATTATTTTCCTTACGATAATGTTTTGGTCCCTGAATACTATTGAGTTTCCGGATTTCATAGATATTTTGTGATTTTTAATAAGTATTTTACACTGTGATTATTGGTAGGTTTTGTTTTATTGATATTCCTATTCTAATAATTATTTTTGCCAAGAAAAAGTTAAATTTTTTTAAGTCTCTTAAAGTATGGGGTAAAATTTAATACAGGCTGCCATTAATTTACTCGTAAAGGACTGTGTCAAACCAGAGTTGGGCATATTTAAATAAAAATGTAATCATGATTATGACTAATAATCAAAAATGTGAATAATGATTGTAATCATCATTCACAAATCATTCTTTAGCGCGGAATCATTAATCATGAATTGTATTAATCACTAGTCGTGGAGTATTCATGAATATAATGTATTCAACAATCATGAATGACCATTATTCATTATTGAATGTTAGTCAGTAATCATGATTAGGAAGAATTCATTATTCATGATTACTAATTACTCATTAATCATGATTACAGATCATTCATTAATCATGAATAATATAAATTCATTAATCATGATTACAAAAAAAATCACAATTCTGAGTCTTACTAGCCATGAATCATGATTGAAAATTTGTTTGCTCTTTCTATACTTGTCAATAGACCTTTACTGATACCCATTGGAATTAGGGTCTAATTCTTTACTTGTGACTTCTAATGCTGTTCAGTTGACTACACCCACTCTTAGGACTTGTCCTTGCTCAATAGGAAATCTTTTAATTCAGAAAAGCATCCTCGTATTTTAAATTTTAATGAATAATGATTATGAATATATCATATTTATGATTGATGATTGGTGAATATTTGTTATTCATGATTGATGAATATTAGGCATTCATGATTGATGAATATTATAATAATCCTGGCTCATGAATATATTTTATTCATGAATAATTACTAACTGAATTTATCAGTATTCGTTAATCATGAATAATTGAATAACAGTTATTCATTATTCATTTAAAATGAATACCATATGCACTCAATAATCATCAAAAATACTCCGCACTGAGTATGAATAATGGTTATTCATTATTCATCTGTTGTATGATTACAATTATTCATATTCATTAATCATTATTCAGATTACAATTTGCCCAACTCTGTGTCAAACAAGGGTTAATTTTCTACCATTCCTTTTCTTAATAAAATTTAACAGTTTTATAATAGTTTTTCAGTTATATTTTTTAATGAATGATTAGTATTTTATTAAATAAAGATTAAATTATTTGTTTTTCCCAATTCTGGCACTGACACTCTCAGGTCAAAATAAATATAATTTTTTTTTTATCATAACATTTAATAAAAAGGATGACTTTGCATTTTTGTGGAAAAATTATTTTTCATTGATTTTTGCACTAACAAAGCAGCAATTTTAATCCTTATTTTTTTTATTTCCTGACATAATAAAAAAAGGAAACAAAATATTAACAAATAAAATCCATTGTTATAACCATGAATTGTAAATTGTTCATTTATTGATTCAGTGTCTTATTAAAGTTTAATCATTCATTTATTAATTACTGTTTTCCCTATTATCTTTTTGCTATTAAGGTTTTTTTATTTTATTTATTCTTGTATTCAATAACAGCCTTGTATTAAATAATACAGAGTTGGGCAAATTGTAATCTGAATAATGATTAATGAATATGAATAATTGTAATCATAGAACAAATGAATAATGAATAACAATTATTCATAATCAGTGCGGACTATTTTTAATGATTATTGAGTGTTTATGGTATTCATTTGAAATGAATAATGAATAACTGGTATTCAGTTATTCATGATTAGCGATTACTTATAAATTCAGTTAGTCATTATTCATGAATAAAATATATTCATGAGCTAGGATTAATATAATATTCATCAATCATGAATACCTAATATTCATCAATCATGAATAACAAATATTCACCAATCGTCAATCATGAATATGATATATTCATAATCATCAATCATGAATATGATATATTCATAATCATTATTCATTTAAATTTAAAAGACGAGGATGCATTTCTGATTTAAAAGTTTTCCTAATGAGCAAGGACAAGTCTTAAGAGTGGGTCTAGTCAACTGAACAGCATTTGAAGTCACAAGTAAAGAATTAGACCCTAATTTCAATGGTTATTAGTAAAGGTCTATTGACAAGAATAGAAATAGCAAACAAATTTTCAATCATCATTCATGACTAGTATGACTCAGAATTGTGATTTTTTTTTGTAATCATGATTAAAGAATTTATATTATTCATGATTAATGAATGATCTGTAATCATGAGTAGTGAATGCCCATTAGTCCTGATTAGTGAGTAATGAGTAATCATGAATAATGAATAATCATGATCACATTTTTATTTAAATATGCCCAACTCTGAAATAATAAAATGGCAAGCAGTTCATGAATTCGTTTGACTTATGATCATGAGAGGCTTATTCCAAAAAATATAATAAAAGAAGAATTCATAATATATATATATATATTTAATATTTTTCCTTTTCTTAATAATTTTTCTTTGGATGATTCTTCTATATTTTATTTTGTTTAAGGTGATTAACATCCAACTATATTTCTATTATAATATTTTTATTATCTTATGTGCGACTTTTCGAACCCTTTGTCCATCATCAAGTACCTAAAAGTTAATTTTGTAATCCAATACAAAATTCTTGATTACAAAATTAACTTTAGTTGCTTGATGACAAAGGGTCCGAAACATAAGATAATAAAAATACTATAATAGAAATATAGTTGGATGTCAATCACCTTAAACAAAAGACAGATATATGATAGAAGTATATTTCAATTTTCAGTACAGTTTTTGCTTAATTGTTGTTTTTATAATTATAATTTTTTAAAGGATAGGATCCTAGCCGTTTTTAATATATTTAGTGAAGTATATTACCATAAGTTGGCATTTTTGACTGTACCCAAACCAAGAAAAAATAAATTAGTACATTAAAACCACCTGTTAAATGCCAATAAATGAAATACAAAACCGATCATAAATAATCAATAAGGGTTCAGTTATCCATTATCGGAACATGATTTATCGTTTTATAATCGCATGGCCGACGTTTATAAGAGTAACGGAGCAGTAATTAGGGAGAACACTATAATTGTCCCTCAATTACTGCGGACAAAACACACAGAATGGACACAATTGGAAGTTCGTGTTCTCATTTCGCAGGTCCCATACTAAACTCGGCATTTATATATTTTCATTTTTTTTTTTTTTTTTTTTTTAAACATGCGAATTTTAATATTATTATCAATATTTGTTGGGTCGCGTATTTTTGGGATTTATTTTAATTTGAAAGACCAGTGATGGGTTAACCATTTTGATTCAGCAGTAAGAAACCTGTGGAATATTTCAAAAACAAACTTCGGAAATCTCATTAATTTAAACTGTCAGGAAACTTTTATTTCAAATTAATTATTTTTAAAATTCGCGATCACGGTTTTCGGAACATGAATCCATCGTTATGGGTATTACCTATTATTGTTACTAAGTTGATAGTGCTAACTATTTATTTTTATTTATAATAAAATAATTTTAAAACTTTAAGAAATTTTTAAAATTAAAAAAAAAACCTTGGAAATGAAGATATTTAAGCCGGATTGCGAGCCATTTTTGAAGGTTTTATTTATAAACTAGCTTTGGAGCCCGGCTTCGCTCAGGGAGTTGTGGAATAGGTAGATGAAACAATAACTTTAAAATGTAATAGTACAGAAAAATAGACCAAAATTATTCATGATTAAAACAAAATTTGTACCATCCTGAAACTTCAGCTTAGTATTAGCGGTAAGTTTCGAAACCTCCGAGTCCGCCCATATATGGTTTGGGTATAAGAGACCCCATTAATGCGGTTCTCTCAATGCGTTTTCTCCCCTTTTCTAGATTAAGAAAAATGTTTTTGGCAGCAAATATGTCCTGGTATATACCATTTTTTATGGTTTCTATGTTCTGATTCCATTGAGACCATTCTCATGACAGTACCGCACCCTTATCAAGTTGAGTAACTTCTCCTTTTTCGAATTCGGTTGATAATTTACGAACAGAACAGAACTATTAAACAGAAATATTATCTGAACACTTTATTTTCGGTATATATTCCATTAGGTTATATCTTTTAATAATATTATCTATAGGTTATCTATTTTATTTAGTGTTAGTTTTTATTCGCTCACTACACTAATAAGCATTTTTTTTTTTTGTAAATTTTCTGTTATATTGTATATTGATTAAAGACAATGTTTCGAACAATTCTTTCCTCTTCTGTAAAACTTAATTCGCTTAGGAATCCAGTTGGTTTTGTTTATTTTTAATTTCACTTCATTGCAGAGATGTAATGACCTTATTGAAAAATAAAAAGGAAAAAATAATTATTTATACATAATCTCGTGTAATTTAAAGAAAACAGCTGAAGCTAAAACCATAAAAAACCGAACTAATGAACGATAACCTTATGAATTGAGCTTAGCTAGCGCTCCTGGCTTCCAAATGTCGAACTAAATTTTTTCATTCATTAACTCGCATGGACTTATTAGAGGGGCTAATTACATGTAGCGAGAGGCTTAAAATTACAGCCCTTGTCCCTTCAACATTACACACTTAAAATGAAAACTGAAACCTTCTTCATCGTTAGAGGCAATAGAGCAATATGACAACATAACATTGTTGACAGTACGTGTGGTCGTTTTTGAGCCTTTTCGGCACGCACATTGTACACTTTGCATTATAATATATATTGATTATAACAATAAATTGCATTAAAAGTTTATATTAATATTAAGACTCGTCTAATATTAGTAGTAGACACACCATCAAACAGCGAATTCCGTTGTGAAAGAAAAGGAAGCAGTTATAAATATATCAATGGCGACATTTTATAAGGTAAGCAAGCCCTTTAACAGTCCAAAAATATTTTCTAATACAACTAGAAATATACAAAATCTGTTAGATTATATGCACTCATTTTTCCAGAATGGAAGGTACAGTACATTGAAAGAAAATAGCTTTTATTTAAGTTATCAGGAGGAGAGCTCTATATTTTATAGGGGAGAGCGGGGTTGGTTGACAACAGTTTTCACTTTTTTGATTTTTGAGTCGTTTCTGTTATATATAATATAATCCCAATAGGGCTGATACCACTGTAAACTCCAAGTATTAGAGTACTTCAAGTATATTTTTCTCCAAATAATATTTTATACTAAGATCATAGAAAATTGAAGAATTGGTCAATCCAGAGTAGGCCAATTAACCCCCTATGTGGGGCAGGTTGGCCTAGAAGTTGGGGTTGTTAAGCCATCTCATTCAAGTACTGCCTGACAGATATTATTGTTGTTAAAAGCTGCACTATAATGGTATAATAATTATGAATTGGTTTTTAACAGCTTTTAAGAGAAAATAGAATGACAATAAAAGAAGATAGAAGTTTAGACTGTCGTCACTTACTGCATAAGAAAAATTGCTCTCTTCCTCTTTGCTGGAACTAAAGACAACTGGTAGTTTCACCTTTTTTTATGTTTACCTTGCTTTTGTGAAATGCTACCGCGCAAACAAACCCCAGTTGAAGAGAGCCAACTAACCCCACAGGAGAGATCATATGAAAGATGGCTGCTGAATGGCTGGGAGAACAATCAAACAAGAAACTGGTTACTCGAAAGATTAGGTTTTTCAAAGGAGTTTTGGCTATGTGAACAGAGTCGGAGTCAAATGTTTTGCTGATGCGATCCTTAGGGGTCTACAGCCTCACTGAAGAAGAATTTCCTCAATTGGTTACTGAGGACAACTTTCCTAAGTTTAAACGTTTCATTAATGAATGGAAAACGATCGTGGGGCCTGCACACTTTAACATAGGAGCCCGAGGAAGAAGACGAGGACAGCCACCGGGAAGACCACCGGAAGATGAAGTCCGCCCTGGGCAGGTGGTGATGGGGTGATAGAGGAAGAAGTGAAGAGAAGAAACAGAAGAGAACCATGGCATCAGCGATGCTAAGCGTTTTAGCTTAGTGCCACTGTTGCCGAAACCCGTATGGCCATTAGGCCAGGTAGGGATGTAAATATATAAATAAATGTTTTGTCATGCCTTTAAACCAAATTTACTGAAAATATAAAAATTTACCTTAGTAATACCTCTATATAAAAGTACCTCTATAAAGTGGGTACCCTTAATTGAAAAATTAAGGGGAAAGAACCTGGCGGTTGAGCGTGATCACGGTCAAATCACCTCCTTGCACGACCGCTGACCAAGAAACAGTACTCTTCCTTACATAGTACTGCACCCAAGACCCTCTATGGGTTATAGTGGTACAGGTATTATTATTATTATAAAAATTTACTTACATGTTGTAAAATCAATCAATGAAGCACACTCTTCTCTACGCTGTTAGCATCGGAGGTCAAGCGGACAGAAACTGTGAGCCAATAACCAACCTACCCCCTATGCCAACCAACCCCGCTCTCCCCTACTCATTGGGAAAGCAGTAGTTGTGATGAAGGTTCTTCATTGGATAGCAGAGTCCAAAATACATACTGGGTCTTTGCAACAGATTCAAGGGACGTGTTGTCGGCTATCAACAACCTGACATCAATTACCTTAGTAACAACAAAAATAAGTAAAACTTAAAATTACGTCAAAAACCATAATAAGCTGATACTCCTAAGCCAAATTTGGTAGTCAATTAATATCTGGTCCCTAAAGACGTAGTTTGGAGGTACCTATATCAATGTATTACATAGCACATCAATATTATAGTATATCAATGGTATTAATTATGGTGGTGGTAATTAATAGGATATCAATTAATTAAGTAGATAACTAAATTAGTCTGGTACAGCATATCAATATCAACTTATTAATTGTAAAATGGGTACCGCGAAACTTAGAGCTTAGAATAAAATGGGGTCAATTGTGTTGTAATGGTTAGCATAGATAACTACAAAACAAAAGGTCGAGGGCTCGCAGCCCGGGAATGGCCCTAGGATTTTTAAAGAGGGTAAAAAATCGTTGGCCAATCGAGCCTGTACGATGTCAGGTACTCGTTAAAGATCCCTTTTCTTATTTTATCCATTACTCCAATTGTATCATCGTCCGATTAGCCGTTACAGCATAAAGTGACGTAAATAAACAAACAAACAAGCTTGGTTAATATAGCTTTGGGGTTGAGGCTAAAACAATAAATTAATAATGATTTAATTATATGTTTGGATTTTCGACGTGAGCGTAATTTACTTAATACATAATGAGTCATACAATAATGAGAGCCAGGCGGTTATTACACGGAGAGATATTATAGTAATTACGTAATACAGTAGCATGGCCTGATAAGGCACAATAATGACCGGCCTTTAAGACAAATCCCTCCAGGCAAATGGAAAACATCATTCACACTCCGATCTAAAAGGAGTCTGATTTCAGCACATTATATACCTTCCCTAGCAGTATAACAATAATTTAGCACCATTTTAAAATCTTGTTCACAATTTGTCACTCCTTTGACGATTTATGAAGAAATTATATAATTTTGCTTAGATAATTATACTCTACATCTAACGTGTTATGGGTATAAGTAAAAATGTTAACGTTTCAGGAGACTAATTTTAACGATTCATTTTCAATTATTTCTATAAACTAAACATACTACTGTTTCTGTTCGTAATTGGATGATTATTCAATTTTTTTTCTCCAGACTTCCTGAACATTTATATTTATTTACTTTATTATTACAGATATTTTTAGCATGTTCTAAAACAAACATGTTTTTTTAATACTCCTAGAACACACTATAGTTATATTGTTTTTTGACCAGAATTGACTTGTTAGTTTAATATGAACAGAAATATATCCATTTAGCATTCGAAACACAGTATAATCTAGAAACCGTATTTTTGTTACTAATACCTTTAAAGCCTTACACATTACACATTTCCTCGTTATTATTTTTTTTCTGCACACTACAAATGTTTCTTGTGGTAGAAATTCATTAAATTTTACGAATCTAATGTCTGTAAGGCATTTTTTGTTTTAGTTTGTAAAACTAAAACAAAAAAAATATGGAAATTGTTATTCAAAACCAATTACAAAATTGCAAAAACATTACTTTTTTTTTTAATTTCGTATGAATGTTCGCAAGGAAGTAAAATTATTATGAAAATCAGGAGTGTGTTAATACTAATAATAGTAATAGGATATTAATGATTTATATTCGGTGATGTAAAATTTCTGTATTCATGATGTAAAATTTCTCGAACCGAATAACGAATGTCACCTTCTTTTGAGTAGTTCCCTGAAAAAAAACGAAGTTGAAGAGAGTTACAGTTGGTTCTCAGTTTATTATTTATCCATAATACGCATCACTAATTTTGATCAATATAATTAATACTTTTTATAAAGGGATCTAATTGAAACTTCCTATAGCTCCTTTTTATCTATCCTTATAAAGACTCAAGAGATTTTTTTGGGTCAAAAGTTCAATAGTTTTACCATATGGCAATATTTATTGTTAAAAGTGCAAAAACTAGTTATTGACACCCTATGGATTTAATTGTGAAATCTTCCCTATGGTTAGTTTGTTAAAATCTTAAATCATAGATGACTTAGAGGACCCTTCAAACATTAGATTCATGTATATCTTGAAATAAAATTAAGACTTGTTTGGTTTAGGAATTGTTAGGCATTATTTATTGTTAAAAGTGCAAAAACTGGTTATTGACACCCTATGGATTTAATTGTGAAATCTTCCCTATGGTTAGTTTGTTAAAATCTTAAATCATAGATGACTTAGAGGACCCTTCAAACATTAGATTCATGTATATCTTGAAATAAAATTAGGACTTGTTTTCTTATTTCTTCAAGTTAAAGTTGGGGTGTCAATAACTTTACTGAGTGTCAATAACTGTATGGTTTACCCTAAATATTTAAAAATGTAATGGTCGTATGTTTTTTAAACGAAAAGTAATCGATGGATTGACATGAAAGTTCTACACAAGGTTGAATTGTAGAAGAGTGTTGGTATTTATTTTCCAATGAAAAAAAAAAAAATATAATAAAAAGAAAATATTTTTTGTCCATTATTTGTGTGCAAATTTTTTTATAAAAATAATATAAATCACGAAAACATCGCATTTTTTATTTTTGAACAAATGTTGTTTATGATTTTTGGCTGCATTATTGAATCGTTTTTCGCCAGAGTTCTACGTCGAAATAGTAACATTCTACAACTGTTGATAGCCAGTTGTTCTTTGATTCATTGCTCATGATCGGTAATGATTATAGTAGGTACGCACCTGTAATAAAATATTAAGACGAATATTTCTGCTAGCTGTTGGCATTCGAACACTTTTATTTTATACTTAACTAGAAACAAATCTACCTACTACCATTAACAGTTTAACCTATTAGCTGATGTCATCAGAAAAAAATCAAAGTTTTTAGCTCTGTTAAAGGTAGAACATTTACAAGACCAATTTTTCTATTTTATTTACTTTTTTGTTGAAGGTAAATGCACGTGAAAGGCTTCATTTTTATTTTAAATGAAGCATTCCAGATGAAGCACTAATGTCTTTTGCTTCCTTCTTGAGTTACGCCAGCAACTTTCATTTCGAATCCTTGGTTTCTTTTTTCCTATATATCTTTTTTTTTTCATTGCGCATTAGGACTAGCGCAACCTTGTAACTAGTTTTCAAGGACTGAGCTATGTATGCAACTTCCTTTTCCACTTTTAAAAAATATATCGAAAACGATTTATATTTAAAAAAAAAAGTTTCAAATTTTCGTATTAATTGCTCAAGAAAATACTAAAGGAAGAATATAAAAATAAAATAATAAGGTTATAAATGAAGTTACTTCGAATGAAGATATTAAAAAAAATAATTAAATAAACTAAAGATTGTACATACCGACAAAGGTATATCACACAATATTACTTCAACCTCAGTCGATACAATGTTAATATTGATAATTGAACACAATTATAATCTATTTACAAAAAAAAAAAAAGATATAAAAAAAATGAGAACATCAGACAAACATTTGAACTTGAGTTTTAAAACAAACCATTAAAACGCAGGCGTGGCATAATGATATTTAACTCTTTTTATTCCCCATTTGATGATTGAAAAAGATATGTGTGGTGTTGATGATCTAAGTGTTTATTCTTCTAAACAAAAAAAATAACTTAAAAAAAACTGAGTGCTTTGCAAATACGAATTCTTTAATAATATATAAATAATTTTTCTTTAAAAATGCTACGTTAATTTATTTTAATAAATTAAATTATTATACAACATATGTATATACTCCCAAGACTTCCCTTGTGGAGTGGAGGAAAGTCAGATACAATAATCCTTTGCTATTACTGTTATTAAAATTATAAAAATTTCACAAACGCATCAGTAATATTACAAAAAAAAAAAATAATAAAAAAAAAATACCTTAACATTTTTTTACGAGTCTACATGAAAAGTTGGATGAAAAATGATTTAATTTTTTTTACATACTTAACTATCTCACATATTGATATATATTCATAGATGTTTATTTCATTTATTTTTTTTTTTATTCCATTATAGAAAGAAGTTTTAGGTCCTTAGCACCATATTCAATTATAATAACAATTGTTATTTATTAAAATGTGCAATTGAACATTTGTTATTTGTTATTTATTAAAATGTGCACATAACAAATATATATTATAAATCGCTTTAATTTGATTTATGAGAAATTCAATCGGTTTTGCTATGGTTATTAAAATATATATATATTTATAATTTTCATATTAATTAATAAGAAGATAAAAGATTCCACCACGGCCGGGAATCAAACCCAAGTCCTCTGCACCTCTGCAGCGTTCTTACCACTGAGCTAACCGTTAATGCTCGGGACATTTCTTCGGTGTTCAAAAATGTAAAGCTGTGAGTTTATTTATTTGTTTATTTATTTATTAGTTTTCGTATTCGATTATAAAGGTTTATCATTCAAAATGATGAAAGAATATTAAGGAAATAGAGACATAAATTATTATTTAGCGATAGAGGTATTTTAATATGAATTTTAAGATGTAATAAATGTCCTTAATAGTTATAGCTTTTCTTAACCGTCTATTTCCTATGATTTTATAGCCCCAATTTCAAATCTTTAATTAATAATAAATTTATTGATTAATTACTGCCCAGCCTATAATAGCCCGGTATTAAAAAGTTTCTAATTTCGGTGTAAATTTGTGAGAGGATGCGGGGCTCGGTATAACACGCCATTATACAATCTAGATTCTTTATAAACTAATTGACTAGTTCCCGGGCCGTATCCATAAAAATTTTTACGGTCGTCAACCGTTAGGCTTATCTCGCTAACCGGTAATTAACCAACCGGTCGGACTGACCGGAGCTACTGCTCAGCGGGTCGGGGCAAAGAAAAGGAAAAAAAAACCAAACCGTAGCCGGTAGCTACAAAGGGACACACAGAGAGTCAACAATTATATTTGACACGTCCTGTTAATGATGGGACGGTAACCACCTCTGTTCCAAGTAGCTAGCTTCTTTTATTCTTCCGCCTAAGGGGGAGTCCGGATAATGAAGGAAGTTATAATTTAAAGTAATTTTGGGAGAGTGGGCTTATCAGTGAGTATTTTATGGTGTTTGATCATCTGATTATCCGGATCAGATATTGAATCAAATGCTCAACTACTAAATCATCTTGGAAAGAAATAGTAATTCGAAACTATTTATTTTTTTAGTTTTACAGGCGTAGATTAGTATTATTAATTGTGGATCGTGTTTGTTTATGATATAATTCACACATTCAATAATAATATTTTTTATATACCTATATATATAGATATATACAAATATTTGTACCACAATTACAATATACCACAAATGTTTGACTAATTTTAGAGAACGCTACTTGACGGTATTACGGGACTTAATTTTATTCTTTATTTTTATTCTCAAACAGCAAATATTGAAATAATTTTTCCTTTAATTTTTTTTTATTTATCTGATTTTACCTACGTTTTGGGGCTTTTCCACATGAGGATGAATACTTACTATCCATTCTTTTTTTTTAGTCTTCTTTTCCTTTACAAGATTTAATTAAGCATGATACAAAATATCTTTTAATATTAAGACAATTAGTAGATAGAAAAAAAGGTATGGTCTTAATAGTTATCATTAATAATGTGTAAAAGAACTTATGAAAGGCCTGGCGTGTAAATAAATAATATTCAAAGGAGAATATATTACACGAACTTTCGCTTTAAAATAAAATAATCAATAATCACCAGTGAATCGTTTTAACACAAGAATAAGTTTTTTTAGAATCATGATTACAATAAAAATCGACTTCCAAGATTTTATGTAATTTCATCTCTTAACAAAATTGGGGTCACCTGTGGTATAGGTTTAGCATGGCAACCTACAATACTAAAGGTCGCGGGTTCGCGTCCCGTGGTGGCCATAGGGTATTTTAATGGGAGTGAAAAATCCTTAGCTATGCGTCCATCGGGTAGGACGTAAAATGGAGGTTCCGAGCCTGTACGATGTCAGGTACTCGTTAAAGATCGCTATCCTAATTATACCTGGATAGGCAAAATTTAGGACTCCCACTGTAGCATCGTCCGATTAGCCTTAGTAGCAAAAATGGACGTTAAACAAACAAACAAACAAAATTAATCAATCCTACATTCTCATACATGTCAAAGGGATAAATTGCTGAAGACATGTGTAAAAACTGTTAAACTACCATTTTATATTTATATTTATATCATACGTAGTTTTAATATTTCTTATAGTTTTAATATTCTAATATTTTACTTCAGAAATGTGAAATTTGAAAACTAGCACAAAACAAATATTGTCAAAAATATTTTTGTTGACAACTTTTAGTTGAAAATTAGTCAATCATAATTTTTTAAATAATTTTATTCGAATATAATCGAATTCAGGACCTCTGCTTTAAAAAAAAAAAAAAAAAAAAAAAAAAAAATCAAAATGCTTTGTATATCTAATTTTGATTAAATCAATGAAATAATAATAAAAAGTAATCTGGGGTGGTTTATTTTTTCACTTTTGACCCCTTTATATGTTACAGAAAAATAGACTCCGAAGAATTTATAAATTTACCGATAATGTATTTAAGACCTATCTTAACATAGGAATAGAAATAAACAAATAAAATTTATATTATTTCTACCCTTGGGAAAGAATATAATTAATAATTCCCATTTTATAGGGGATGATTGAGTGATTTTCTTCTAAATTTGGTTGGAAAATATTTATATTATAATTGATAATAAATTAGCAAAAAGTATCTTCCTTTTTCACCATAAATAATTTATTTATAGCACATGTTGACGTTTCGGGGCTGTTTCGCCATTCTCAAAACATAAATAATTTTTCAATCGTATGATTGATGGTCTTTTAATAAATATTATAACAAATATATCAATGTAATATGCTAAAATACACCGTTATACATTTTATATATGTCAGCTCATAATTGTCCATTTAGTCAATTAGAAACACACAAATATATGACATTGATACATTTGTTATAATATTTATTAAAAGACCATCAATCATACGATTGAAAAATTATTTATGTTTTGAGAATGGAGAAACAGCCCCGAAACGTCAACATGTGCTGTATATAAATTATTTATGGTGAAAAAGGAAGATACTTTTTGCTAATTTATTATCAATTATAAAGGAATGATTGTTCTTTCGAGAGGGTCTCACGATCCATTGTATGTAACAGAATTAATAATTATATAATTTAAAAACAGTTGTTGAGTATATTTATATTTAGAAGAAACAAAATGAAAGAATAATAATCAGCAAGGTATACTTAGTTTGAATTTAATTATTTTTTTTCCTTTTTCAAAAGATTTTAACATCTTACGAAACATGCGGTTTGTGGTGAAGTTCATGAATGAAGACTGATAAAGATCTGAATAAACGGTTCGAAACATAAGCTAAAATAAATGTAGATTTGTTGACCCCAATTCCAATCCCTAATTTCAGCAACCGTTCCATCATTGTATATGTTCGTCTTCATTTAAAAATAAACGGAAAAAGTATTCAAGTACCTATTTGAAAATATGTACCATTCTTTCATAATTTATAAGATAAAACAAAAGATAAAACAGACGACTGAGCTTATAAATTTTATTAGCGTATACATTTTTGAAAAAACTTCTTTTACTTCAACTTCTTTATTTTGTTTAAAGAAATAATGATCATATATCCTCTTAAAAGTTCGCAACCATGGTAATTTTTCCTAATATTGTCACCTATATTTTCACTAGAGAATTTAGGTGATGTGAAAGAAGGTTTCCGCTTTGACCGCAAGTGAAGTAATAGAACGGTTAGTTTTTCCCATGTAATGGAATAGTAGCCGACAAAGAGAGGTCGAAAGGAGAAATGATAATAAATAAAGGAAAGATAATAATAAAGAGCGGGATGGGGCTGTTATTATAAAGCCGCCGTTTCAACTCCTGGCGCCACCACTCTCCTCTGTCTCCTTACTCTGAGCTGGAAGTAAGGTGTTTTGCGGGGAAATAAAAGATATTCATTTTATAAAAATAATTTTTAATTCCTTTATTAATAATAAATATCTGGACATTTTCAGTATCCTTCACTCTGTAAGTATTATATATTACCAATACCAAATAGGGATAATTATTAATTATGTGGCCCAAAATTTTTGGGAGCGTCGTAAAAAGTTTGAACCTATGTTCTAGATATACCTATTATACATATTTAACTAAGGCAACGTATTTTAAGGGTGCACCAAATCTCAAATATATCTTCCCAATGAATAATTGGTTAAGTCGAATTTATCCCAAAATAGGTTAAGTTGCTTAAAAGGAGCAAGGAGGCCTTTGTCTTTGTGAACAAGTGTTAAATCTTATGTAATCGGTTGGGGAACAATAACTCAACTCTAATATCTACGAGTATATAAGACTAGTCAGTTGGTTTACTGTCCGTAATCAGTAGCCACTATTTTGTTGGAACGAACTAACAGTTGAAACAAACTGTCATAGCACGTGTTTGTGACTACAATATTCGAGTACCATCCATGCCGTTCCACGAGGTTCTAGACCATTCTCTTTGCGTTTATATATATGAAGGGATTGACTTGATAGTTAGTCTTGTTCCGAAGCGCAAGTTATATGATTATCCCTTAATCGCCATTAAAGCAACTAAACCATTTCCGTGACCTTTTCCCTTTCGAAACACGCTGACGTCTGGTCACCTTCTTAATATTCCCCCACTTTGACTATTGTTGCACGATGTGTGGGGGTATCTCAGGGGATCTCGACGCAAAACTTAAACGTTTAATAAATTGTTCCAACCGATTTATATTCGGGATCACAAGAGACGTCTCCATGTCGTCTTTTTACAAAAAGTTAAAGTAGTTATATCCTTCCTACCGCCCTAAGTATTTCCTTCCTTTTCCAAGTTATCCGATCCTGCCGTCCATCATATTATCTCCGAATTCTCCGAATTCTTCATCCCAAATCCTCGGTACATTCCCGCAATACCCGCTCTAGGCCTTCAGATCTATATACACCGGCCCACCGAACGTCAGCTTTTGATAGATCTTTCATTATCCTGTCCACCTCGTTATTGAATTCCATTCCCACTTTCATCCGTAATTCCAATACTCTCTCCACCTTTAAATCCCGCCTATATCATCACTTTTCCAATAAAATGATCCAGCGTCCTTTTTAAACCGATGGAAGTTCTTATTCTCCTTATATATTTTATTTTATTTTTTTATTATCATTTTTCTTTTTCTTTTTTCTTTTTTTAAGAAAATATAAATACTGTTTAACCAATCTGTAAATAAGTGTGTAAATATGTATATATTATTAGATGTGAAAACTAGTTTCTATCACCTAAGCAAATATTTAATTTGTATTTTATTTTCTCTTTTTAAACAAGAGGTTCCCTAATTATTTGTAGTTATTTAGAATCATTTTAATTTGTTTATTTAAACTTTAATGCTCTAAAGCCCCCTTTGTATATTATTTAAATTTGTTCTTAAGGGGCACTTGTCCCAGAACAAATAAATAAAGAATTTATTTATTATTTATCCCTGCGTTACGAAGTGATAATTTTAGTGAACTTCTTAATTGTTTGTTTCAATATTTGAGTTCCTATAATTTGTGTGGCATTGAAAATTGTTATTTTTCTTTGAATAAAGAGTGTTACAATATTAATAACGTGAATGAATTCTTCTTTCAAGATTTCAGGAATCTTAATCCAAGGAAATGCTGCATATATAATGCAAACATAACGTTCTTGTACACTACATTTTAGGCAACCATGCATGAGGGAAGAATAGCCTGCATTTTTATGCGTGATAAAAATAAATTTGTGAATGCAAAAGTGTGAGTTCATATAGCTTTATGGCATGAGCAGTGCCTTTGTAAAATCCAATATTCCGACGACAAGGTTTGGGACAGGTTCGTTCTTTCATTGTTTGCTTGGGGTGAGCTGAATTAAGAAGTTAGGGCTAGGCTCCAGTGCTGTGGAAAGTTTTGACGAGTGGGGATGTGTTGTCAGCCAAGTCGACAACCTGCAATTATCATAAAACGCCAAAATTATGCACGGGTGAGGCCAACCCCATTCCTGAAATTTTTTTGTCAGTCAAAGATTTTATAGACAAAATGGTAATAGTAGGACAAAAAAAAATTATATGCTAGCAAAATGTTTTTGTGAGAAAAACACATGTGCGTGTCTTGCGATCAATGCTACCTAATATCACACCTTGCATTTTGTATCAATCAATTTAGCACAAAAAGATCATTGGGCTAGTTTTCAGCACCTCCTAACAATGCAATTGTAGCAATGCAATTACACTTACTCATGCAATTACTAATGAGTAATTATGTATGCAATAACACTCTTAACACAGCAGTTATGTTCCTTATAATTTAAATATTCAAATGATAACTTATACACAAGAGTTTTCAAATAATTTTAATTAATCCAATCTTAGTTCGTGGCTGACCACCATTTTTAAATTATTTTTAAATAATTTTTATTTTTTGAAGAGAAAAGATTTGGTTTTAAATAATTTTTATTCGTTGAAGAGAAAAGATTTGGTTTTAAATAATTTTGTGTGACTTTGGGAAATGATATTTAGCAAAACACGTCAATTTCTAATCTAAGTAAGTTGGTAAGTGAAAGTTGTGTGTTGCGCGCACGCACCAGATTTTTTTAAATTTACAATAGATACATAACTGACAATTATTATCTATATTTGACGTTATTTTATTAAATCTAATTTTTTCTTCGCATGCTTGATTGTCATTATCTTTTGAGCGTTTCAGTTGTTCAGAGCAATTCACTTTAAATAATAATCCTTTTTGGGAAATCGTAACTTCTCATTTTGTATATATATTTTATCACTTACGTGGATTTAAATCATTTTCATCAGACGAAAATAATGATTCACAATGTCATACCAACAATAACAACTCAAATAAATGACAATATTACAAAAAGTATCAATTTGTAACGAAACAGGAACAAAAAAAAAAGGTAACCATAGGATTCGTTCCTCAGAGCAAGACTAAGAATACGTCCATCGCTTCTTATACTTGGTCTGAATTAGAACTTTCCAGAAGATACTCGAACAGCCACGAACAAGTACTAGAACAGTATGTAACTCTTCCAACCATCAGTCTAGAACTCTTTTCAATCAAATGTTTTTGTTTTGTATAACGTTACAATATTTTAGTAAACTGTTATGTTTTAATATTTTTCTTACTTTTAATATTAATATTTATTTTTATTTATAATATTCACTTTTATACTTAATATTTTTTTTTTTTTGAGATTTCTTCCGTACAATTATAATGTAAACAGGAACGAATTTTTCAAAAAGAAATAATAATCAATAGTAGTTTCCTGAAAAATGTCGAAATTGGAGTTAGTCATTCTGATAACTGAAAACTCTTATTAAAATAATTTTTATTTTTTGAAGAGAAAAGATTTGGCTCCGCCGGGAGTCGAACCCGGGTCTCCTGCGTTACATGCGAGGATGCTAACCGCTACACCACAGAGCTCGGCTCAAGAGCAAATCCTTCCTCTTCACTGATACCTACTTCCCCTATCTCACAAGTTTTGTGAGTAGTAGCGGGAGGTGGACAAATTTTGTCCAATTTATGATATTTATTGACATAAGTCAATTTTTTAAATTATTCTCTTCAAAAAATAAAAATTATTTAAAACCAAATCTTTTCTCTTAACTTAGATTAGACTTTAAACTTACTTAGATTAGAAATTGACGTGTTTTGCTAAATATCATTTCCCAAAGTCACACATTTTTCTACATTCATATCTTATTTTTGTTAATCGTTAAAGCTGTTTTTGAGTAAATAAAAAACCCCGTGAAAATGATACAAAATTTAGTAAGTAAAGTCCTTCCTTCGGTTGATCAATTTTGATGAAATTTTTACAGTCATATCTCGGGCATATAAATAGATCAAATACTAAGCTTAATCGAAATCGTTAGAGCCGTTTTTGAGAAAATCGAAAAAAACCTAAAAAGTTATTAAATAAAGTACCCCCTCCCTTTGAGCAATTTTGATGAAATTTTTCCATTTCGCGGGACTTGGTTATTTCGATTCAGGGGGTCCCAAAACGTGTATTTCCGTTGAAAACCGGAAGTCGAAATTTTTCACGATCGCAATACTTCCACTTACTATATATTTCATATATAGGTAAGTGAAAGTAAAAAACCATAATAATTTTTTCACTCTATTAGAATAGAATCTATTCTTTCAATCTATTCTTTCTTCTATTTTTTTCACACTCTATTAGAATAGAATCTATTTTCCTAATTTTGAATATTCCATCACAATTTGAGACATTAATGGTGAGAAAAATTCAAAGAAAATAATTCCTTCTGGATATTTTTAGAAAAAGTCTTCTTTTAATTTTGAGAGCTTGCATTTCTTTAAATCCTGTGATACTACAATCCATGAAGGGGAGTAGGGATGTAGTGATTTAGGTGAAATGATTTGGTAGAGTTCATGCTCAGTTGCTTATAAATCACCATTTTTCTCTTAATACATTATTAATCTCTACAGAGAATCCGTGAGTACCACGAAGAGGACCCCGACTAATAGTAAGAGTGCACATACTCGTAGTTCACTGAACTACCCGTAAACATTCCAGGTTCGTATCTTCTGTGGAACGATGGAAATCTTGAAAAAAGCGTTGAAGGTTACAAGACCTTTAACTCTACAAAATCAATTACTCTATAGAAAGGTTGGTTTCAGAGTATGTATTGCCAGAGCTGGGCATAATTTGAAATTTGAGTAGCTTAATTAACGGTTTATATCACAATTAAAGATTTATTTCGGGGTCACCATTGCTGTATTGGCCACCATAGCAGCTTACAATGCTAAAATTCAAGGCTTCGCTTCCAGCCATAGGATTTTTTTAAATGGAGTAAAAAAAAATCCTTGGTTATGCAGTACCTCGGAAGAGATGTAAAATGGAGGTCCCGATCCGGTGTGATGTCAGGTACTCGTTAAAGATCCCTGTGGCAATTATACCTGGATAGGCAAAATTTAGGACTCCCAACTGCAGCATCACCCGATTAGACTTAGAAGCATAAAGGTACGTTCAACAAAACCAACAAACAAGAATTCATTTCAAAAAATCATTAACGTAGGGAAGAAGCAGGGCGAGCAGAAGTCAAGGCTTTTGGTGGACACAGGCTCTTTTTTTTTAAGCTTTGTCCTCCCAGCATTTGGGTAATATGAGAAAATGTCCGGAATTCATCGCAATTTGAATTAAAAAAAAAAAAATAATAGACGCCTCTTTTAAGTATGGTAAAGTATTAGATAGAGAAGAAGAGTTATTTTCTATAATATATTTTCAGAACTTTTTCATTAATCACAGTAGGTGACATTCTTTATCAAAAATCTTCATGCTTTAAGTCCTTATACCTTCCAACAAAGGAGCCACCACCAGGGGAGCCTCCACCAATCTCAGGGGTGTAAAATTTCTTTATTATGCAATTTGTTTGATTTATTAAATTTTGTAGGTATATATATATATATATATATATATATATCAATAAAATCTGTTGATTTATATGTTTTTCCTCCATTTCTTACCAGTGTCCTCCTTCTTCAACAGAAATGCCCTCCGTTTCCAGAATTATATCTAGTCATCCTAGGTGGAAGAAAGAACCTTCAAACCTTCAAACCTATTTGGATCTGTAGACCTGATCCTAATCAGCAGTATTTCTGTAGACTTACTTGAGAGAATAGACTGAGTCCTACGGAAGGGGACTTTTGGGTCGCCACAAACTATACCATCACTCGTTACATTCTATACCAGCCACATTAGATATGGAGATTAGAAACCGCACTGAGCGAGCTAAATTTCTTTTATTTTTTATCCTTTTAAAACATCTCGAATAAATCCCTGTTTATAAATAATTTGTTACTCTGCAGTTGTTGCATTAACCCCCGTTTGCCAAAAATTGCCAGTTTTTAATAAAAAATAAACGTAAATTAAAATCTATAGGATTTTCCCATAATTTAAATTTTTTTTTCATAATGAATGCTCGTAGGACCTTAACCTCCCAAACTAGTTGGCAGATGTATCGACGATGCTTCGAAAATTGAAAACCTTATCACATCTTTGGGCCAGCTGTCCTTGAGACCGAAGGCGATAAATTTCGGCGATCGGTTTTATCTCTACAATCGGGCACTGCTTCATGAAGAAAGATGTTTTCTCTCACTCAAGCCGAGGGCTGGCTACTACCAAAGGTCCCTCCTCTGTAATTAGGCTCTGCATAAATTATATCAAGAGTATCCCGGGATATGGGGGCGTAGTCCGAACCTCCTACGCCTAGACTGAAATATGCCCGAGCTGCGGAGGATTCTTCATGTTCTTTGGTATTTTCTTATAGGCGCCATAAATCAGTCAGTTGAGGTCGTCAATCTAACGTTGCATTCGTGGGGATGGTATTCACGACCGCACTATCAATACATTAGACACTCCATAGATCCATAATTAATGAAAACTCCCTGTTCAAAGCACAATTGTAGAATTTAACTGTTAATGTAAGCCAACAAATAAAATACATCTTGAGTAGCAGTCAGAATCCATGTTCAATACCCAGGTTTATGAGTCAGTCAATGGAAGACTAATCTAGACTTATCAAGACGATAGATTGATCTAAGGATGCAAAAGTCCTGATATGATCTTTATCACAATGATAGCAAATATAAAAGTCAAAGCTTGATTTTAATTATTTGAGGATGAATTTATTAGCTTTTTTTCCGATTTCTCCATATTGGTGTACATTATTAGGTTAACCGTTTTTATGGAAATCTTATAGGGTGTAATTAATCACCTTATATCGATCTAAAGATCGATTATTAGATTATCAAGGCTGCTGATAATGAAAATAATATTGATATAAAACCTCAAGCTCGCTCAGGTATCGATTATAACTTATCCGATATTTACAATATTGAAGTCGACTTCTAGGTTATTTAGGGCGCTGATTGTGAAAATGATATAGATTTTTCGATTACACGATGAAAACGCTATTAATTAGGATGTGATTTCTATTTATTTATTAGAAATATAGTCTGGATTTGACTTTTATTCTGTTTCCGAGAAAATAAGAGTTAATTTCAAGCCCTGTGTATTGAATCTATCTTTGTTTGTTTGTTTGTTTAACGTCACTTTATGCCACAAAGGCAAATCGGACGATGCTACAGTGGGAGTCCTAAATTTTGCCTATCCAGGTTTAATTAGGATAGGGATCTTTAACGAGTACCTGACATCATACAGGCTCGTGACCTCCATTTTACCTCCTATAGCTAAGGATATTTCACTCCCATTAAAAAATCCTAGGGCCACCACGGGGCGCGAACCCGCGACCTTTAGTATAGTAGGTTGCCATGCTAACCATTTCACCACAGGTGACCCCTGAATCTATCTTTATTTAGCTTATGAACTGTTTTCAAGTAAAAAAGGGTTAAATAAAAAATAATACAAATCAATCATGATCATAACTATTTACGAACCCATCCCCTTCGACTCCTCTCATGATATACTTGCATACTCGTACTTAAAACGGGTAGGCATAGCCGAGTGTGTTAGAGCGCGAACCGTATTGAAATTCAAAACAGAACGGCAACAATCCGAATACTCCCTTGGAGTATATATTATTGATGGATTTTTATTTTTACTAGATTATATTAGGGTTTTATTTCTATATACTTAACTATTCATCTATATTCTATTCTTGCGGCCCCACAGAATAGATCTCTACCTTCGTACCATGGTTAGAAAAGTTTGATCACATCTCTAGAACACAAGGCCAGAAAAAGAATACCGAACAAAAGAAAAAAACGTAAGTTAAAATATCTGTTTTCATTTTTTTCTTTTTTCGAGTACTTACATTACATATACCTAGCTAACTTGTATCAGAGATAAGCGTGTTTGAAATCAGTGTATTTGGCTGTTTTGGTATGCCTATGCCCGATGTATATTCGGTTTTTGGACTTGAAACTTTGCTTACAAGAAGTAGGTAATAATTAAGCTTGAGACATTTTAGGAATTAAAAGCATTTCTGTTATACTATTCTTAATTTTTATTTTTAAAAAAATGTTGAAACATATAAGGAACTTTGTCAAGGTCCGCCATATTTCTCGAGAGCCCAATGATAAAAATTACATCTTTTGTTGCGACGAACATTATGCGTGTACATTTATTTACCTTTAAAATATACGAGAATATAAAAAATACCAAACTACGTTGTAAAATTACATTGATTCACTATCGTTCACAATTTATTAAGCATAGAGGATATATATTTCAAATAATCCTCTTAATAATAATATATCCTAAGAGAAGTTAATAAATAAATGAAGTTTAAAATATTATTGACGGTGCTTCTATTGTTTGTGTCAATCATGTCATGAAAGTTATACATGTTCCTTTCGTCTTTCTGTTAATAATTTAGCATAGTTCTAAAGTTTACTCACTCTAATCGAATTGGCAGTACTAGAAAATCCATAACACTTCCGCAAGAGCCTGTGAAGAGGTGCGCTTCTAGCAAGGACTGGGGATAAACTGAGTTTGAGAACAAACTTTAAAAGTAGAGGCATTTTCAACGGCAATTTTATTTTCAAAAATTACACAGCGCCCCGCCTGTTATTATTATAATCTGAGTTTAATATGGAGTTATCCAGGCTGGGGCTCCATTACCGGCCAATTTCACGGCGCTATTACTCAGAGTCCTCGCTAGTCAGGAGGCAACCACAAAAAAGTGCCTTAACCATAATCGACCATGCACCACGATGCTCTCATTACTTTAATGCCAAAGCAAACTCTTACATACAAAAGAGATTCCGCTCATCGATTTCGATCTAGTTTATAAGCTAAGCTTTTGTTTTCAACTACATTCAACTCTAAATAAATGGATCTTCGAAGGACCGTGAAAAATTGTTCAACTTACATAACATCGTCTTATCGATGTTATCAATCGACGTGTCTTCTATATATTGACCATCAATCTGGAAAATTAAAAAATAATGATGTTTAGGAATGGAGGTAAACTGGCGAAAAATGGATAATCATTAATAAGTAATAATCATTTTTTTTTTACTTTCACTTACCTGTATATGAAATATATAGTAAGTGGAAGTATTGCGATCGTGAAAAATTTCGACTTCCGGTTTTCAACGGAAATACACGTTTTGGGGTCCCCTGAGTCCAAATAACCAAGTCCCGCGAAATGGTCTGTGTGTGTGTGTGTGTGTGTGTGTGTGTGTGTGTGTGTGTGTGTGTGTGTGTGTGTGTGTGTGTGTGTGTGTATGTGTGTGTGTGTGTGTGTGAACAGACTAGCTCAAAAACTATAAACCGTGCGAACCTAAAATTGTGTATTTAGTGTCTGTATATGCCCGCGATGTGACAGCGAAAATTTCGTCAAAGTTGTTCAAAGGGAGGGGGTACTTTATTTAATAACTCTTGAATTTTTTTTTTGATTTTCTCAAAAACGGCTTTAACGATTTTGATTAAACTGAGTATTTGATCTATAAATATGCCCGAGATATGACTGTAAAAATTTCATCAAAATTGATCAACCGGAGGGGGGACTTTACTGAATAAATTTTGTATCATTTTTACGTGTTTTTTTTTATTTCCTCAAAAACGGTTTCAACGATTTTGATCAAACTGGGTATTTAATGTATGTATATGCTAAAGATGTGATACCCAACATTTCATCAAAATTGATCGAACGGAGGGGGCACTTTACTGAATAAATTTTGTATCATTTTCACGAGTTTTTTTTATTTACTCAAAAACGGTTTTAACGATTTTGATCAAACTGGGTATTTGATGTATGTATATGCCAAAGATGTGACACCCAACATTTCATCAAAATTGGTCAAACGGAGGGGGGACTTTACTGAATAAATTTTGTATCATTTTCACGAGTTTTTCTTTATTTACTCAAAAACGGTTTTAAGGATTTTGATCAAACTGGGTATTTGATGTATGTATATGCCAAAGATGTGACACCCAACATTTCATCAAAATTGGTCAAACGGAGGGGGCACTTTATTTTATAATTTTTTTTCCAATTTTTACCTTTTTTTCGATGATCTCAAAAACGGCTTTAATGATTTTTATCAAATTCGTCGAGTTTAATGAAAATTAGGTGTTCTTTAATATCAGGTAAGCTTTATCATTATTAAAATGTTCTGAGGGGGCTTAAATGGAGTAGGGGCCTTTTTTGTTACCTACAATGTACCTTTGTTTTTGTTTATATGGAGAAATTAACTGTCTCTCGTTACGCCTAAAAATGAGAAATGGCTAAATATGAGCTTTGATAAAAATAAAGAAAACATATAGAGAAGAAAAAAAGAAAAATATTAATAATATAAAGTCAACTCATAAAACTTTTTGAGCCCACGCATGCGGAGAACGCCTTTAATGACAGACCATTGTTCATGATTAAAGCCTTTCTGTTCATTTGAGAAGTGGCAATTAACAAAACGCATTAATTTCTAATCTAAGTAAGTTGGTAAGTGAAAGTTGTGAGTTGCGAGCACGCTCCAGATTTTTTCAGTTAAAAACTGAGATGTGTATTGGTTACCATGGCAACAAGAGGTGTATCCAAATATCAATGTTCTACATACTATTTCTAAAAGTTGTTTTTTGTCGGTACGCTTTAACATTTTTGATATAATTTTAAAGATTTACTTCCCCTCTAATTGGGAAAAACATTATTGAGACCATGTATTTGATAGTGAACTATTCGGGAAGCAGGAGTTAAAGGCAGTATTCTAAATATCGGTGCGTAATTCGTAAATGAGGGGAATTGATAGTTCATAAGGCCATAATCATGACCCACTTTAAAAAAAAAAATAAAAAAAAATATAAGAGTGAGCATTCATCAGTTTTTGGGCTTTTGTACGCCATTCAATATTCAAACAATAACAGTCTTCTACTATTACTTCTACCAATACTACGATCCTCTATTTTAAGTCCTATAGCTATCGTCGTTACATTGTTTTCGATGTCTTCCTGTCTCTTTTAAGTTGGAATTTCCTTTACGTCTAATAAAACTTAAAACTCTAGTTTCACTAAAAACCTCGATGTAATAAAATTTTAGTTGTTTCAGCAAGTCAGAATCAATAAGAAAAAGAACATGGTATTACTTATCTGTTGCAATCATTGCACGAGAACCCTCCAACATCTAGCACATTGTGGAAGGTTATTACCCGTAGGCTGTAAGAGGTGGTTATCTGGGCAGTCAATGAATAATCTAAAAGATGCAAATCCACATCTCGATGATTAGGGGCCTTCTTAGCCATCTCCGTTTCGTTTCAAGAAGTCGGCGTAATTTGGAATGGATCCCTCTGCTTGGACTTGAAGGGTAGTTGTTACCGCTGCCTTGAGCAAGGCTGTCTGCTCCCGAGTGGAAAAAAGTTTGAGATAGGAGCCGGTCTAATGAGCCATTAACGATTAATTTCCATTTTGTTGCTATTTAATGAGGCGAACGCAGTAGCCTGCTAGAGCTGTAATCTTCACGTCAGGAAGACAAATCCCGGGACAACAGGTGATCGCTGTATCAGGTGCTTGATTCGAAATTAATTGCGGTGCACGGTAGCCGGGTGATTAGCCTTAGTATCTCCCGATGTAGAGGGTACGCCTCTCGGCACCTCATCGGAGGTCGGCGTCATAGCTGGTGAAGCTGCAATCTATCTCACAAGAGTAGCGAATACGAAAGCAACGATCCAGACATCTGTCATTTCTTAAAAAAAAAAAAAAAAACTCCAAGCCCACTTACTCTCAACCTTGCTTCATCCTTTGTTTCTGGTTATCCTCGTTGCGTCTGAAAAAAGATCTTATGGCCTTATATTTTACATTTATTATCAGAAATCCAACAACTGCTAGATTTCTATAAGCCATTTCATGCCATTACCTCTGCTTTTATGCTTTTTATCCTTAAACTGAGTGTTGAATCTTAATAGTTCGTATTTAAAAAAAAAAGTTTATTGGAACAGGAAATGGTTGGATTTTAGAGAAATACTCGACCTTTTAAATGTTGCCTACTTTCATGGAAAATTGATGGCAGTCAATCAGTGGAGAGAAAATTCGAAAAAGAAAAGAAACCGAAAACTGCATTCGTTGTTTTTAGAAACTATGAACTTCTATACGGCATCACAATCAATTATCAGCACTCTTTTCAGGTGTGAAACAAAACGAATCTACCTGTGCGAAGAGACGTGGAAAGCAATTATGAGTGACCAGTATGCAATTCAGGGGAAAAAGAGGATATTGTTCACTTTTTAGGAATCGGCCATGTCTATAGACATATAAGGGGAAAGAGTTTGGGTCGGGTTACTAGTTCATTAATTGGTAAAAAATTCAAAGTTCATATTCTTCTGTTCAGGAAGCCATATTTAGAAGATATTACGACATTTCCATCTTAAGCTACTAGTTTGTAAATCGTTATATTAAATCTTGGTTAAAAATTTGGTGTTTTAATAAATTAAATTTATTTATCATTTTTTTGTAATTTTATCAAATTTAATTTGTAAATAAAATAGCTTGTCCCACATCAGCCATCTTTCTAATAAAATTGGTTGCATAAAGGAGCATAGGTCATAAAAAAAGCAAATACACCTAATTTTTTAATATGGATCCTCACCTACTCCTATATTTTTTGTTTTCGCTATCTTTTTGCATTCTGAAAACAAAAAACGGGTAAGGTAGAATACTTGAAGTATTTATTCTTTATAGTGAAACATTATAAAAGATTTTCATAAATAAAAAAAATAAAAAACCCATATAAATGGTAAAGAGTGTTAAACAGGCAGCATATCTTTATAGGAACATTTTGGAAGGGAAATTCGATTTACTATGCTGGTATTTATTTATGCTATATAATTCTAGCTGTATATACGGGTTTCATCCGGAGAATTTCATTTTTTAAAACTATAAAATCTATAAAGTGAGACTTTTATCGACTCAAACTGTCGATTTCGTAAAGAACTATTGTAAAGCGAGATCATTACGATTTTTATAACAAAAAAGAAGAAAGAACACTTCAAAGTTTTTATTTTCGATTTATATTCAGTCAATTCATCTCTTTTTTTATGTCTGATTTTATTCGCTCACGGTACTACTAAGAAATCTTCACTCATATTGCATTAAATTTACTTAAGTATATATTATATATAGATTGAATGTAATGAGCCTATCATATATTAGCCTTCTTATGAGAAAACTAATTCTTTAAGGAATCCAGTTGGTTTTCTAATTGATTGCAGAGATGTAAAATCATTATTTTATTTTGAAAGCAAAGGAGAAACTAATTATTTTCGCTTAATTTTTTAGTAATTTAAAATGAACAGCTGAACAAATATATAACCTCTACTATTTGAACTGGATGAATGAACAATAAACGTTGAGTGAAACTGTTGAATATTTGATTTTATTGGAGTAATTTGAACTATTGCTGGCAACACTGTTTTTTGTTAAATTTTTAGCCTCAGCTGTTACCATAAAAATACTTTTTCCTTGATATATTTTTGTTACATGAAATAAAGCATTTTTCAGTGTTATTGTCTGGCCTTTATGAAACTTTAATAGGTTATGGGCCCAGACATGGATTCAAGAGCTATAATAGTTATTGATAAATTGTTGGGCCAATCGAATTGGAAAGATTGGAAATTCCAGGTAAGGATTCAACTACAATGTAATAATGCTATGCAGGCTGTTGAAGGAATACATAAGAAGCCTGATGAGCTGACTTCGGGAGCTACCAGTGCAGATGTGGAGAAGTATAATAAGGAATTGGCCGCATACAACAAAATAGAATTCTATGCACAGGGTTTAATTGCTTCAAGTGTAACTCCTGAGGTAAGAAAACTTATTAATATGTGTACTACTGCCAAACAGATGTGGGACAAGCTGCTCAGTATTTACGAGCAGCGTACAGAACAGCGTCAGGACCGTTTATTTAATGAGTTTTTCGGGATAAATGAGATGGATACTACTGATAGTGTTGCTAGTCATATTGCTAGGCTAGAAAAATTGTGGGAGGAATTGAAAGATGAGACTTGGAAGGAAGATAAAGCGAAACTTCCAGATTCTTTGTTTTTAAATAGAGTACTCAATACTCTGCCGGCTCGTTATTTCGAGTTTATCAATGCGTGGGAATCTGTCCCTAAGAAAGACCGTACCATTGATTTACTTAGGGAACGGCTTTGTACCGTTGAGTTGCGATTTAATGAGAGATGTAGTATGGGAGAGAGTCACAAAAATTCTTTGGCTTTGGTCGTTTCCAAAGACAAGAACATCTCCAAAGATTATAAAAAAATTCATAGGGGGCCACGTTGTTTTACCTGCAACGAGTTTGGACATATAGCCAGATTTTGTCCTATTAAAAAATGTAAAGATGCAAAGATCAGTCAGGGTGGGGCAGAATCAGCATATCTGGGTATCTCAGGTGTCTCTGAAGTTATAGGCACCAGAAGTAATGTGTGGGTGGCAGATTCTGGAGCGAGCCATCATATGACAATGAACAAAGATTTTTTTATTAATTTTCAATCTTTTTCAATTTTCCAGCCTGTGCTTATTGGAAATGGGCAGCATGTCATGGCTGTTGGTAAAGGAGATATTTTGATTGAAATGCAAGTCGATGAAAGGTGGGAGAAAGGCACCATGTATGATGTTTGGCTAGTTCCAGACCTGGGTAAGAATCTTTTTTCTATTTTGTCTTTGGTTAATAAAGGGCTAAAGGCGATTTTCGACTCAAATGGATGTACTATTATCAGAGGTAATGCCATAGCTGCCACTGCCTCTAGAAGCCAAGGCATTTTTAGAATGAATATGAGAGTCGTTATGCCTAGATTTTCTCCTCAAGCAAATTTAGTTCATAAGTCTGATAGTTTACAGATTTGGCATGAGCGCTTGGGCCATCAAAATAAGAAACATATAAAAGTTTTTTTAAAAGGGCTAGGTATAGATTTTGTTGATGATGATTATTTTTGTGAGGCATGTCTTTATGGCAAACAACATAGACTGAGTTTTGGCCAGCGCACTATAAAGCCCCAGAAGCCTGGTGAATTAGTGCATGCAGACGTTTGTGGCCCTATGCCTGTGACATCTTTGGGTGGATCCCGCTACTTTATAGTCTTCAAGGATGACTACAGTAAATTTAGAAGAGTTTATTTTCTAAAAAGTAAGTGTGAGGTAGCAGACAAATTAAAAGCTTTTATGGCGGAGGTTCGGACATGTGGGCACGTATTAAAAGAGGTACTCACAGATGGAGGAACTGAATTTAATAATAAGGAGGTAATAAAAATTATTGAAAATGAAGGGTTATCGCATCGCGTGACAATGCCATATACTCCCGAACAGTGTGGTGGTGCCGAACGGGAAAATCGCACCATAGTAGAGGCTGCGCGCAGCATGTTGCATGCCAAGTCAATGCCTGAGCACTTGTGGGCCGAAGCCGTTAACACAGCCACATATGTCATCAACAGGACAGGGCCCACCCCTGTGGATGGAAAGTCGCCATACGAATTGTGGTTCGGAAAAAGAGCAGTTGTCGATCATTTGAGGGTTTTTGGCACTGAGTGCTTCGTGCATGTCCCAAAGCAGCGGAGAAAGAAATGGGATAAGAAAAGTGAAAAGAGCCATTTAGTAGGGTATTGTCACGACAAGGATGGATTTAGAGTCTGGATTCCTCATAGGAATGAAATAATTAGTAGCAGAGATATTGTCTTAAAAATTGAAGAAGTAAGTTCATGTTCTTCAGGAGAATTTGTTGCAGAACCGGATTCACAAGATTGTAATGAATATCAAGAGTATGTTGTGGTCCCATCATCTGATGACGTGAAGCAGGTTGTGACATCTAGTCCAAATGCAGATAATCTTGGCGTGACAGATGTGCCAAGCTCAGCAAAGTTGAGAGACAGGGATACACTGAAGAAACCTACTCGTTTTGAGGATTACGCTATGCTAGCCGCATGTGAGGAACCAGTCACGCTAGAAGAGGCACTAGCATCTGAAGAAGAGCAAAATTGGAGAGAGGCTATTCGTGAAGAGCTTGAGTCTTTGGAAGAAAATGGTACGTGGATCCTTGTTGACCTGCCTGAAGGGAGGAATGCTATTGACAATCGTTGGGTTTTCAAGAGGAAAGAGAGTGCTGATGGAACAATACGACATAAAGCAAGGTTAGTTGTTAGAGGTTTTTCACAAAAACCCGGTGTTGATTTCAGAGAGACGTTTTCTCCCGTTGTGAGATGGGACACCATTAGAGCCTTTTTGAGCATTGTCAAACTAAATAAATTTAATTTGGGTCAATTTGATATTAAAACGGCTTTTCTAAATGCACCCATAGATGAGGAAATTTATATGAGGCAACCGAAGGGTTTCAGTGATGGTTCAGCTCGAGTTTGTCTGCTGAAGAAAAGTTTGTATGGCCTTAAACAGGCTTCTAGGAGGTGGAACAAAAGGTTTGTCGATTTTTTGGAGGATTGTGGTCTGGTTTGCTTTGATGAAGATACATGTCTATTTATCTCATTAGACCACTCTTTGAGTTTAATTTTGTACGTAGATGATGGACTGGTGGCAGCTAAAAACCGACAAGTTTTAGACGACTTCTTTCTGAAACTGCAGAAGGAATTTAAAGCAACTATTAATTATAAAGTAAATAGATTTTTAGGTATGGAGTTGTATCAGTTGCAAGATGGCTCTGTCTTCATAAGCCAGCAAATGTATGCGGAAAAGCTTATCAATAAGTTTGGGATGGATGAAGCGAACTCCGTGCTGACTCCTGTGGATCCCAGTCATCTTACGGACATTTGCACTGAGGATTTAGACCAATCCTTTCCGTACCGTGAGCTGGTTGGTAGTCTGATATATTTGTCCATTGCCACGAGACCCGACATTTCCTTTGCTGTTGGTGTGCTGTCCCAGGTGTTGGATAAAACCAAGGTAAAACACTGGAATATGGCTAAACGTCTGCTTCGTTATGTTAAAGGAACGCAAGATTTTGGTATTCACTATCAAGCCGATTCTATTTGCAAGTTGCAAGTTTACACGGATGCCGATTATGCCGGAGATTCAGATGATAGAAGATCTATTACTGGACTATGTTTTCGTTATGGAGGGGGCGCTGTTACTTGGAGCAGTAGTAAGCAGAAATGTATAGCGCTTTCTACAACGGAAGCAGAATTTATTGCCGCAAGTCAGGGAGCAAAGGAAGCAATGTGGTTGTCACGTTTGTATGGTTCTTTTCTTGGTGCCAGCGATGTTCCAATTCTCGTAATAGATAATCAGAGTGCCATTCGGCTTATTAAAAATCCCGAATTTCATAGTCGTACTAAGCACATTGACATTCGTTACAAGTTCGTGAGGGAGAGATACTAGGAAGGCGAGCTGCAAGTCCAGTATATTCCAAGTGGAGAACAGGTTGCAGACATCTTCACAAAGGGCTTATCAAGACCACGTTTCGAGAAACTGAGGGAGAGGTTGGGTTTAATTTCCAAAAGTATTGTGTTGTCTGGAGTTCAAATTAAGGGGGGATGTTGAATATTTGATTTTATTGGAGTAATTTGAACTATTGCTGGCAACACTGTTTTTTGTTAAATTTTTAGCCTCAGCTGTTACCATAAAAATACTTTTTCCTTGATATATTTTTGTTACATGAAATAAAGCATTTTTCAGTGTTATTGTCTGGCCTTTGTGAAACTTTAATAGAAACGAACCCTAGCGCTTCCTGGTAGCCTGGAGCTCGAACTAAATTTTTCATTCATAAACTCGTATCTCAATCTCAGAGAGGCTAATTAAATGGTGCGAGAGGCATAAAATTCCAGTCTTTTTCTCTTCAATTTTACACTCTTAAGAGAAAAACGGAAACCTTCTTTTCCGTTAGGAGTCATATGGCTAAAAGAAGACATAATTTCCTTAATTCTCCGTGGAGTCGTTTTTGAGCCTTTTCGGCACGCACATTGTACACTTTGCTTTATAATATATATTGATTACAAGACTAGTTGATTCTCTATTCCCCAACGAAGGAAATTTTTCCTCGAATATTTTAACCAACCTGTCTCTAGCATATTTTGTAGAAATAATGCAAATCTCATAGTTTGGAAAGGTATAATTTAGCGAACTATGACGACTATGTTTCCATTATACGACCACCTGAGCCCAGAAGCCTTCCCGTAGAAGCTGTAATTATAACTCGCTGGGAAGTAGGAGAGGGGCCCGGGTCTTGACTGGGTTCGAGTCTTGCTCCTTTTCTGACAGAGTGCCCGGGGGCCGGCTTAGAGTATGATTTACCTCTTGCCTTTATCCCTCCTCCTTGCTATTAATAATTCATAAGCAACATTGTTCGGTAGCCGCTAGCTATAATAACAGACTCCGCTCCCCGACAGCCTCATAAACTCTATTAGCGGCAATAATAATATTAATTTTATTAATAACAAATAAGACAAAAAGTAGTGTTTTTCCATTCATTTGTCACCATCATGCTCTGTACACATCCGTCTTCTTCCCTAGGACCGACATCACGCCATGGTGTTACGGCTCATTTGGGGCGATTAGAACTAAAGGATCGGTAAACATGGGTGATGATAAGAATGCCTCTCGAGGGAAAAATTGGCAGCGAATTGATATTTCCTTTTCATGTCGATATAACTGATTAACGTTCCAATGATTACTCGAATACTTTTTACATACTATGAATGCGCAAAATCTTCCTCAATCAATATTGATCAATATTTGTTTATTTGTGCTTAGCTTAAAATCATCATCAAGCATCCCATCAGAGAATTTCTAATTGGACATCATCTTATCTAAAATGTTGTGTACCACTTAATTTGTCAGTGTTGCTTACGTTTGTTTATTTGAAGTCCCTTTATGCTACTAAGGCTAATCGGACGATGCTACAGTGGGAGTACTAAATTTGACCTATCCAGGTATAATTAGGATAGGGATCTTTAACGAGTACCTGATATCGTGCAGGCTCGGAACCTCCAGTTTACGTCCTATCCGAGGAACGGCATAGCCAAGGATTTTTTATTCCCATTAAAAAATTCTAGGACCACATCGGGACGAGAACCCACAACCATGAGTATTGTAGGTTGCCATGCTCACCACTACACCACAGGTGAACCCCAGTATTGCTTGGGTAAAGATACTTCTTTTTATACGTCTTAGTCAACATACTGTAGAATTAAGTATACATATATATATTATAAATTAAAAAAAAATAGAAAATCTTTTTCTCTTTTATGAATACCCCAAAAAGAATGAATGAAATCCGATGTTCTCAATGTGAGGGAGTGATCAGAAAATTGCAATGACTAGTAGTATAGTGGGGCCAAGACTTCGGTAAGTATTGAGAAATTGCTCTAACGTACAGTGCTTTAGGGAAAAAAAAATATATATATATATCGGATATTTTTTCTTTACTGTGGATATAAATCATATGATACAATTCTTGGGGTTCAGTCAATAACAAACAAATATATTATGGCGATGTTTCAAGACTATATTGTTCTCATAATCTCAATGTCTTACAATGAACAAATAGGTTGTAGGATACAATTATATGAGCTATATAGGTAAAATTTCAGACTAAAGTTAACAATAATTATTGTTTGCCTAATATTGTTTATGTCTTTTATGTGTTTTACAACCACTTAAATTTTCACTAAATAAATTTTTTTATAATGGCGATCTTGGTAATGTTAACTGGTAACTGGTTATGTGTTTTACAGCCAGTTAAATTTTCACGATTCCACCTTCATTTCTTCCTAGACGATTAAAAATTTCCATTTCCTAATAAGTATAAATTTTTTTATAATGGCGATCTTGGTTATGCTAGTTTATGTTATACACGACGATATGTATACTTATACATGCCAAAAATAAATCAGATTTTAGGTGAGGTGTTTAACCATCTCCAAGCTGTTCGAGCAATCAATTATGCCAAGACATTTCTTTTATCAGTTTTTTACTTCGGGCTTTTAATTTGAATAAAATAATGAAAAATGTCTAAAATCCTCGTACTTGAGGATTATTGAACTTCGTACTCGTAATCTTGTACTCGCCCGGATTCTACCCTAATTCCAGTAGTCCCAGCAGTCCAGCAGCAGCACCGACCGCGAACAGGATACATTTCGGCTTTGATCATTACTTTACACAATTTTCAGAACATTTCATTAATTCCTAGAAGCGTGTCCGGGTCACAATCACTAATTGTGACAAATGGTAAAATGTCGTTACTATCTTGGCAGATACACAGGGCGGTGTTATCATTGCACGCGACCAATCAAACTATGTCCATTACCAAAAAAAAAAACATTTCTTGCGGAGTAAAAAGAACAGAAAAGTATAGGAATATTGAAGGTATAAGTAAGGTAAGTGTAAATATAATTAAAAATGCCCATGACAATATGACAATATTTTTTTTTTTAAAATATGAAATCAAATTTAAGAATAAAGTACAATAACGAAAATACAGGTATTTAACAAAAGACTGAAAATATTATACTTACGATTTTCCAAGGGCGCCGGGGGGGCAGGAGGGGACGCCCCCCCCTATATTTAGACAGGAGGGGAATGTCCCCCAAATATTTTGGCAGGAGAGGACCCAATGTAAAAAATTAAATAAAAATGCGATTTTAGGAATTTAACTGTGTTTAATCAATAAAATATAAATATAAAAAATTAGTTGATTTCACCAAACTCTATTGTTAAAAGCTAGTCAGGCGTATTGTATATTTGATGGATTATATATTTTTTATTTCAGCTCGAACTGTTTTGTTTTATTACTCTACATTTCTTTTTTAAACCAAGCAGCTTGATCCTACTTCCCATCAATTTGATGAAGCTTATAGAAGTTAATGGAAAGGAATGAAATCAGTGGGATCAGAATCAGAAGAAAAACTTGGATAAAATTCAATCAAGAAATTTTGGCTCAGATCCTTCAACATTAAGCCTTAACAATTCCTTAATTTAATGTATAACTGAGGCATAAATTGACAAGTTTTAAGAGACTATAAATACCTTTAAAATACAGCGTTGGAGGATAATTTAATTATTTCAACTTTTAGCCCCTCGAATTTCCACCTACCCTTTCTATAAAAATATTAAACCCCCCCCAATAATTTGGTGCTAGTGACGCCCATGCTATTTTCCAGATCATCAAAGTTCAAACCATCAAAAATCAGACAGAAACTCAATACAAACACATACTAACTGAAATCTATACGGTCTTAAGCCTCTACAAAGTTATGGTTCAGCAAAAAAGACAAACAAAACCGTACGTTAATAAGAAAACATATATAACAACTTACAATTATCAACTATCGACCAACAAATAAGAATCCACTATTCTGGCTTTCATATCAAATTGTACGGACATAGCAAGAGACTTATTAATGACATTGCCACGTCTGACATGGCTTATATCAGGCGATTGAAGAGGAGTTGGATGAGAGACCTTCTCTCCTGAAACAAGACCTGGATGATGTGCTGTTGTGCACTATCTTCCCTCATGCCTAAAAAGGCCAACATAACAGGATTTTATATCTCATTTGTTGAATAGTTGCGACGGGTGCAAATAAAAGTATGAATTAAAAAAAAAAAAAAAAAAGAACGAAATAAGTCATTTTAGCCACAAGTAGTAGGTACAAACAAAATCGAGGGTTTAGTTTGTTTTCAAACGTTAAGTTCTATTCAGATGTATAGAAACACAGGAAAGAAAGTCAGGAAGGTGATAGTCTGTTTTCATTTTTTTAAATTATTTGAATGTTAAAAAAATCCAACTTCAGTCTAAAATTACTTTTATTGCTTACATAGAGGTGGACGTTTAGGACATTTTAATCATATAAACAATAAATGTTTACCACTTTGTAAACAATAAAAGAAATTTGAGACTGAAGTTGGATTTTATTAACATTCAAGGTCATGTAGATATTATAATAAAATAAGAAAGAAATAAGAAGATTAGAATATCTACAAAAAAATTACTACTTGTAACCAGGGACGGATTAGGAACCGAATTCTTCTTGCGGGCGGGGGGCGTTACTGGGGTCATGTAAACCCCCTCTCCCGAATCCGCCCCAGCTTATAACTTCCTCTGAAGATCGACTTACATCCAAAACTTTGTGGCAGATAATAGAGGCCGAGACCTACTCAGCTTTTAATTCATACAAAGAAAAGTTGTTGAATTTACATTAAAAATATTCTGATAATTCTAATGAACTCTGCAGATTGTAAATTTAACTTTGTCATAAGTATATTTGTTGTGAATAAATAAATAATATACTTGTAGCCATGCTATAAAATAAACATTCTGGAAACGGTACCCGGTACCCTGGTCCTGTTCCTAATGTGCTCTTCATGAGGGTATATTCTCCTCCAACACAGACAAGGACATGATGAAATGATAGCCGACCAGTAATGATGATGGGATGTTGATGATTCGAGTTTAAGTAAATCGGCGATCAGCTCCAAGACGCCTCTCCCCGGGGACGCCGCCATCTTGCTCACAATGGAGTCCTCCATAAATAATTCATGAGGGACACAGATGTCCCGAACGGGGATCTGGTGAGAACACTCCCACTTACATCGGCGAAAGTAGAAAGTTTTCTTCTTTTTTTCAAGTCCAGATACGACTAACACGACATTTTTTTTTAATGCGAAAAATAGCGCCGGTCATTATGCAAATCAATCTTATCTCCTTTCGTAGAATCGGTCCGTTAGGGAATGAGTTAACAGGTTTGTTTACAGGGAGGAGTTGCTTAAATTTTCGAAAAAGGGGTTTATAATCTGAAGTGGAATGAGAGATTTCAACATGGATAATACAACTTCGAAGAATCAGTGAGAAATATTAAATTAAGTAAGCAGACGTTTCAGCCACAGTATGGGAACCATATTTTAAATAAGTGGGTCATTCTGGTAGCTAAATCGATTTGTAGCACTACTTAAGTTAGTGATATTTTTTTGTGAATTTAACGATAGCTTTGGTTCTTTTGAGTCTGGTTGTGCCTGAGTAGTTAGTCCCCTTTTAACTAAACTTTTTACTTAATCTGTACCCAATTCAGTTACAGAACTACCAAATTTTTAATCCTTTTCATTGTAGACGCGTCTGTCTCTCCCTACATTTCTTACATTGCATTCATTTCTACAGCTAGAATTCTTTCTCGGTGTACGGCACTTCTGTTCCAATAATAGACCATAGCTTCATTAATCTTAGGAGACATTGGTTGAGGTATGGTCTCATGAGAACTCACAATAATATTTAAACACATTTATTATATGCCAATATTTCAGTTAATTCTTAAGGCCTTCATCAGGGTCTAAGGATTTCTATCCATATTCATTTTTTATGCAGTTAGCATAACATAGGCACTAGACGATCATGCTGGTTTTATGTCTAAGTATTGTAAAGATTAGTTTTGTTTTGTGGTGCTCACACTTTACAGGTTTTATAACTGGGATAATATGGATCTGTCTAAGATTTATAGAGCTATCTTACTGCGTTCTCTTCAATGGAATAACCACAACCTTCCATGTGAATGGTAGAAACATTATTTTTTTCAGGCGACTTTTTTCTTTTCACTCCTCTCGAGAAGGCAAAAAAAAATTGAGTATCCCGAGGGCTTGGTACTTCCGGCTCGGATGTTTTTTCCCTCCAAGTTGTGAATGGAGGACGGGAAAGGATAGGGCGGTGATCCTGAGAGCCTCTTCCCCGGGATAGCTAATTGTATGGTCTTAACCACTCGAGAACAATTAAAACCCCCGACTGGAGCTGGCATGCTTGGATCCACTATTTCACCCTTGGCGGTAATTACCGTGGCTAGTCGAGGGATAATAATAAATTTCGAGGGGTTGCGCGCGCCACCCCTACCCGATAAGACTCTGTCCGCCCAGTCACAGCGGGGTGCTGTATTTATTTCCATCGGGTACTTAAGCCGTTAGTTTTCTTCTGAATCGATTCATCTTTCTGCATTCCAAATGCAGAAATGCACAAGCAGTAAATGATATTTACATTTCAATGAGGTTTCTTCTCACGGAAAGCTATTTTTTTTTATTGCGCATTATATTTTTACACACCAGGTAGTTTCGAGTTCCGGCGAGTAAACGGAGTTTTACATGTCGGAATTTTTCCGCGGTGCTCCATGTCAATCCACGGGGCGAACGTTATGCACCTAATAGTTACTTCATTTCGAATTCTTTATACACATTGAAATATCTATAACTTTTACCGAATAAATAATTAAAAGTGACTTTCATTTCAGTAGTGGAAAATTAAAGACGTATACTCTTTTTATTTTTTTAAATAAATTAAAATACATTCCAGTTGTCTCAGTCATATCTATAATGAGATTGGGCAACCATCGATGTCTATGTAACAGAGTCTATCCATGCGTTTGAATACCTTTCATACAGTAAAGACACGCTGTTAAACTGTTCATTTGATATTGTTTGGCTAGTTTAAAAATAAATTAAAAAATAATTTTAAATTCACAAATGCTTTATTATGTGGCCATTAAAATAATTAATGGGATGAGTCGGTTTGTTCATCAAACATTTTATTAAATAATAATGTTATTAATATAATATTATATTATGGAAAATTTTAAAGCCCCCCCAAAAGAACAATTAGTGAAACACTGCACCATACTAAATAATACGGCTGTGAAGGACCCTTTTCCAGCTCTAAGATGTAATGGATTTTGTTCAAAGAGAATTTAACCGAGACGTGACAAATACGAATTTCAAATCATTAATTCTTAATAAAAATTCTGTATTTGGACCTTTTAAAATAATAATTTTAAGTTCAATTCGAACTTACTAAAACTGATTTGTTAGCTTAAGAAATTTTTAACCTTGGTTGTGATTACAAAAATCGTTCAGGGATAACAAATCATTAATGTCCCTTCCTCGATCTTTTGGTGCTATCACGATAACATTCGGTGTGAGTTCAATGTTTAAAATATATGTCTTTGAAAATTTTCTGTAAGATGATATAAAATCAACGTTACGAAATAAATGACAGAAGATACTTGTAATCTCATAGGCAAACTCACTCAATGGCCTCTTAAAACTATCCATAAAACATTAAAACTATACTATAGTTCCCACCGATAAGCAACACATTAACATTATCAAAACAAAGATGAACGTTTCATTTCATTATAAATGTTAATAGTTCAGATTAAAACAGATTCATTCATAAAGACCTACCGTCCATATAAGAATGGCCCTAAGCTTGATTTTATTTCTGAATGAGTCAAGAACCAGCGCCCCAGGGAACTAATTAGAAAGAAGGAATATTAACATGAACATCATAAGGAGTCCAACTTGCTATAATTTATAAGGCTACCGTCTTCTAATAACAGGGCCCTTCAGATCATCAGATAGCTCCATGATACATACTCGATTTCGCTGGCGTTCTTCAACAGCTTCCGTTCCCTTAAAGTGTTTTTGTGGCAAAATGAAATAAAAATTATAATAAATATTCTAGCATGTAAATCAATTTTATGACGCATAATCAATCGCTACGAACATATTAAAATGAATAGCTAAGAAATAAAAAATTTAAATACAAGAAAGATATGATGGCTGTTACAACGGGGCTGAAAATATAGGTACATATATATCTTTTGTCGATTATTCAGGCAGAAATCAAAATTCATTAACCCTTTGTTATACGCTAAGCGCCATTCCATGCCGCAATTTTGGTAATTTCTTAATTCACCTAGATGAGCGCCACAGTATGATCCAGCAGGAATGAAAGTCTGACAGGCGCGTGTAACAAACGATTAAAACCCAAAACTATTTGTATTCAACAACCTCTGAATTCTATCCATCAAAATAAAAATCATTTAGTGTTGAACAAAAAATGTGGTGGATCAGAGATTTATTTCAGAAAATTTTATAACTTAGATCTTAACTTTGTAAAACGTTTATAATTTTATAATGTAACTCAAGCAATTCTTTAGAGTTGCCGACAAAGGAATTGCGCATTCCACTAGTAGGTGATTCTGATAGCAATGTTTAATATTTTTACTAATTGAAAATTGAATATCCTAAATATTGTTTGAGCTTTAATGCAACCTTTATTATTCAATGTAAATATGGTGCTGAACGGATATTCTGATCAGTTTTTGCATTCAATTTGAAATGGAAGTACGGATTTAACATTTTTGCCAAATTCTCCATTTTAATTTGTATAAAAAAAAAAAAAAAAAAAAAAAAAAAAAATGTTTTCGAACAAGTTATGGGCTGAATACCGCAACCATGACTTGGAAGAAAGGTGCTGTCAGAACTGGTTCGCGAATTTCGTGTGGGAGACTTTTCATTAAAAGAAGAACAACACTCTGGCTGACCAATTTAACTTATTGACGCACAAATCAAGGAAATTATCAACGAAGATCGTCGTTGTTTGTAGGAATTATAAGGGCATTCCTTATTTTGAGCTTTTAGCACGCAACTTGACGATAAATTAATAACTATAAATTTGACTATTAAACGCACTGTAACCATTCAATTGAAGAAAAAGAGTTGCCGAACCGGAGCTGTAGTAATCTAAAAATTGTTGTACATAAAATCCTGTTACATAAGTGTAAAGTTTTGCTGTTTTGATATTAATATGTTTCGTTACTATGTAAGAACTAACCCCAAATAAAAATCCCATGCACCCTTTTCCTTCTTCTCTATGCTTTTCCTTCGCTATGATAAACCTTCTTCTCCCGTTCATCTTAAAAATAGCCGACTTCTTTAAAACCAACGGAACGAAATTAGGTACCTCATTTTTTTTATAAATTCGTTAAACTAAACTATCAGCCCTTTCAAGTAATGCCATTTTAAAATTGTATAATAATTCAGAATATAAATAAACTTTTTTGTATAAGTATATGTAGCTCTTTGCTACATTGTTTGTAACCTTTTCTCGAAAAACCTTCGACTTTCAAATTGATGTAACGAATTTTCTACTTTCAATTAACCTTTTTTAATATTTTTTCTTTGAAATGTTTCCTAATAGCTCGCAAAGGAGGAATTGGATGTTTAAAGATGAAACCGAACTGCAGAATTTACGGGTCGCTGCTAATAAGAAATTCGTTGATGAATTTAAAAGTCGTTTGGATGTAAGTATTTTCGGTTCTTTTTTCATCAGTTTTTATTAAATAGAAGTTTTATTATCTCGAAATATTAATCAGTTTTTTGTAAAATATAAGTATTGTTATTTTCATTTTATTGATTTTGTTTAGTTAATCTTTAATAGCTTCTGTCTAATAGGAACTGATACATAATTTGACCTGTGCATCCTGATAGAATTCATTTATTACCCACTTTTTTTTTCATATTTTTCTTTTGCAGCCTAATGCCCAACAAGCAATGTTAAGTGCAGAGGAAGAGAAAACTCTACTTAGGTTCTATGAATTCCAAATGAGGGATCTTTGTAAGAGATTTGTCCCACCCATGCCTAAAGCTGTCATTGGTTGTGCATTTAACTATTTCAAAAGATTCTACTTGAACAATTCCGTCATGAATTTTCATCCAAAAGAAATTTTGTAAGTATCCCATACTAATTCATAAATATTTTTTTTTATTTTCCATCATTTAACCTTTTTTTTACCTTTACATTTTTTACTTAATACTCGATATATTTTTCTGCACTCTAAGATTTTGGTAATGCAGTGTTATCTCTGGGCACGGATTATTCCAACAGGTTGTTTCCATGATTTAAGAGAACATGTAACACGTTCTTTTCATCTCATTCTTCAGACATGATAAATCCATGGGCATATCCAAAGGGGGGTCACTGGGATCATGACAAGTATCTTTTAAAATAATAAAGTTTCATTTATTATTCAGGAATAAAGAAATACAATCAGACAGAATTTATGATTTTTTAAGAGTGGTAAATCGTTGTTTATGCTTCGCATTCGATGATTTCGGTCCTTTTGCCCAAACACCAGTAATATTGAGTTTTGTATTAACTGCAAATATATTAAATGTTTAAGTATCTTAGAACCTCTTACTCTAATTTTGTTTCATTTTAATGCTATATTATACTTAAAGTATAATGATTTTATGGCTGATCCAGATGGGGGTCTTGACCCCCTCAAATATTTTGGCTATTTCATTTTTTTTGTATTATTAAACGAATAATGCTATTAGGTAGTTACTATGCACTAAGAATAACACTTTTGGTTGTTTAAATTGCAGTCCGTCTTAATATATGGTAATAATCGCTTACAAAATGGTGCTGTAGCTACATGATTATGAGACAGGGGGGTCATGATCCCGCCAAATTTTGTACCCAATCTGTCCCTGGATAAATCGCTTAGCAGGTCTTTTTCAGTTTAAATGGGGATCATACTAAATTATGCCATGCCCTCAAGTAACTAAGGAGATTCCAGATTCTTCTTTTTCAAACAATTGCTAGGCTTTATATTTGTAACCGATATGCTGGTGGACTTTGACCTAGAATAAGCTAACTCTAGTCAATTATTAAATTGACCCAGTTCATTTTTCTTAGCTAATCTGTAGATAAAAATTGAACTCCTCTCTCAGTACCTTGCCTATGGGGCTTTTTGGTCTTATGCACAACTGTAAAATTCTAATACTTTTTTTTTGTCATTATAATAATTTATGAATGATCATCACATACTTTGGTAATTTAATTAAGAGTAAATTTAATAATGCCAATGTGCTTAATATTATTTCAGGGTTACCTGTGTTTATCTTGCTTGCAAAGTGGAAGAATTTAATGTTTCAATTGGCCAATTTGTTGCTAACATTAAAGGAGATCGAGAAAAGGCTGCAGACATTATCATCAATAACGAGCTGCAATTAATGCAACAATTGAATTATCATTTGACCATTCACAATCCTTTTCGACCCGTCGAAGGATTTTTAATTGATATTAAGGTACATTAACACCACTTTATTTATAAAATTTATATAAAACTATATTATGAACTTTTATTCTTCTCATTTTTTTCTCGGTTGTGGAATATATATTTCTCTTGCATGCCTCAATATGTGAAAACCTTGGTTTTTTCATGCATTGTAAAAAGGTTTGGCATTCCTAATCTAGAGCTGTCAAAAAGACTCATGATATCTCTTCTCATTTTGTTACAGGTGAGGAGCAACTTGAAAAATCCTGAAAAGCTCAGAGCTGGAATAGATGAACTGCTTGACAAACTTTACTTAACTGATGCCTGCTTGTTATATTCTCCATCACAGATTGCTCTGGCATCAATATTGCATTCTGCCTCTAAAAATCAAGAGAACTTGGATTTGTATGTAACACAAACACTTCTTGGTGGTGATCCTAGCCGTCTCACAGATCTAATTGAAGCTGTTAGAAGTATGTTTATCTGTATGAAAAATGTACTATCATTGTATCATTGTTGTTTATATATCATTTTTCAGACATGTGATGGTAATTTATGACTAAACTAGTATGGTTGTCATTATAAGTAACTTAGTAACTACATCTCGCTTTCGCCTCCATGTACTCACACCCATTTTTCAAATTCTCCACATCATCCACCCATCTCAGAACATAGTTTCCCTTTTGATTTTTGCCCTCCTCGGTTTCCTCCGTGTTTGTGGAATCTATTCTCTTGTCCAATCTTATTTTCCACTGTAATCTAACTTTGAGGTAGTAAGAGTGTATTATATAATATGCATTCCTGGAAGTAAATCACATTACTTCAGAGACATTACCATTAGAAGAAAGGTGTGATTCTTCTCTCCCTGAAACCATGCTGATATTCTCCAATAATAGTTTTGGCCTATTTTTGTGTTCTTAAACATAGTATATTCAAAATCTTGTAACCTATTGTGAGGATTGGGATGCCTCATGAATAGATCACATTAACGATGTATTTCTTTTAACGTGGTGTTTCATCTTATTGGGCTTCATTACTGTTTCAAAACTCCTTAGACCTGGTAAATTCAGTCTTTTTCCCTTTTAGGCCTATTTAGCATTTCATTTGAATATTTAGCCCCATGTGTTCAGACATTCTATTTATTGCCTCATAGATTCCCATTTTCCTTCTTATATTTTCTTAGCTTAACCCTTTAACAGCAATGAAAGTTGCACTGACAAGCTAAGGGGTGCAAGCCACTCTCGGCCGCTGACTGCCTCAACTTCTTCAACTCCTCATAACCTTCTCCGACTATTCCTTAATGTTTTATTTATTTTTTATCATTCTATTATACCTTTATCATTATTTCAATAAATTAAAATGCTAGATTATTGATTGCAATAACAGATTACGTGAGTGCGAAATAAAGCAGTAAATATCACCAAAAAAACACAGAGGACTATCGCTCAGAGTGTCTAGAACTCGAAATGAATAATGATAAATATGTCCTTCAAGACCCCTGATGGTAGCTGTGGGAGGGATAAGGGACAGAAAAAAAAATTTAGCAGGTAAAAAAGGGATTTAGGCTTCCCCGAACAGAAGACCCAGATGATAGGCAGCTACCCGAAACAAATATTTCCGCAAAAGAGACACCCCTGCAGCCTAGCGGCTGCTAGATGTACTTATTAAGTCTCCGTAGATCCGCTAGGATGTGCCTCGCGACAAGTTATCTGAAGACGTTGAATAAGTGAAAAACCGATTGCGAGATATAACGTATTTAGCTATTGGGGAGCGGCAGCCCGTGACGAGTTATCTCATCGTTAGCTTGTGGGGACCGACTTTTTTTTGCGAGATATATCGTCTGGAGCCATGAAAGAGTTAAATGCAGTTTCCACCTCCTTTTATGAAACATTTAGCTTAGCTTCATTAATCTTAACTTATGAAGTTATAAATAGTTTAAACTGTTTAGCTTAGCTTCATAAATTTTTGAAATTCCTCTCTTTATTCAAAAAAATTTATTGAAAATTTGCTGAATATATTCCTGTGGAGCTTCTTGCCTTTTGATGGATCTGTTAGCTAGCTTTGTTTCTTTCCTCAAGTATCTGCATTCTTTATCAAACCCCCTGTTTCTTTCCATTTTTCTCATAGAGCCTTAAATACTGGGCCACTTTCTGTAGCAAGTCCTTGATATTCTTCCCTCATTTAATTACTCAGGTTTCCACTTGCCTTTTCCTTTAGTTTTTCTTGCTGCGAACCTCTATATTTCTTCCTTACTTCTTTATTTTCCAGTTTTCCCATATCATGAATTGTAAAATTCTCAGCCCTTTTCTGGCTATCCAGGACTATTATTTCGCTTTCACCATATAATAAAAGTGTCGCAATTCGTTCCTTTGTATTAACTACCTACATCATTTATATTTTTTTAGGCTTCCATGGTCTGAATCCATTATATACATTTCTTCTTCAGGGTTTGACCATATCACAGGTTTTTCAACTGCCAGTTGAAAAATCTGTGACATGGTCAAACCCTGAAGAAGAAAATTATTTTATACATCATTTATGTCTGATCCATATTATCCATTGATCATTACTTGGACTAGAATATATGGAGATGTCCAAGGTTCCTTACGAATTTCTTTATGTGGAAGAATTTACAAATGGATGGCTATCACTACGACCATTGGAATTTCGTTTGTGTCTTGTTGGGGTTTTTATTCTTAGTTTTTTTGGTTGGTTGGAGAGTATATTAACTAATGATAATTGCACAGTAAGATTAAATAAAAAATCTTTAACAAATATTCTTTAGGAAAGAATAAACTTAAATTATAATATTTTACAAAGCTAAGGTTTAAACAGTTATTATAATTTAAAAAAATATATTGTAACACTTATTTGGGTTAAAGAATATTACAGTTAAAGAAATATACAGTTATCACAATGCCAACGAATTTATAAAACTTAAATACTTGAGCAGGTTACAAAATTGATAACGTTATATCACACAATCATATGACTTGAACTTCACTGTCAAGACACAGACTTCGACTAACTCGTTCAGTCACTGCTCCTTATATATAATCGTAAATAGTCAGGCCTGGATCATTCTACAACAATGTGGGCAGATATACGCCTTTGTGGACTAGACGCGAAAGATCTAGACAGTTCGTTCCATCCGCATATTTTGTTCCAACAAACGGTCCGGGAGTTTATGTAATTTGTTTTTTTATTTGCTTATCGATTTATCGTTACACTGCCCCCTCCTTTGAGACATTCCTCCTGGATGTCTTCCTTTTCATGCGTGTCTGCTCCCCAGGTCGAACGAAAGGTCTCTTCCGTAGTCCGCTGCACCTATTCTTCTTCGTGGTTCCTTGCATATGGCGCCAAGCGATTGTAATGGACAATCATAGGCCTTCCTTTGGGATACTTGGAGACCCTGTAGTCGCCTTCCGAACCAACGAGGTAATCGACGCTGAAGTCTCAACCTTAGTGCCTTTTCGAAGAATACTTGAGCTCTTATCCCTCGAAGGAAGTTTTACACTCTGTTCCACGGTGGTTACCACACTGGCTGGTCCCCGACTCCGTAAGGGCAGCACCTCTCCACTGATCTTGACACTCCTCTGTTCCAGGTCGAGCTGAAAGCCATACGTGTTCATAAGGTCCACTAGGACCGAGTGTGAGACAAGGCTTGAGCCTAACTGTAACTTTACCTCGGTTTCCCCAATTACCTTGGCTTTTTCTCCGGTCACAGTCCTCAGCTGCCATCTGGAGGGCATCAGTCTTTTCTTGCCAGCCACACTTGAAGAGACTATAGTCTTCGTAGCTCCAGTGTCAATCAGCATAATTTGCCTCTTGCCGTTGACGCCGCCATCCACATACGCACTGTCGTCTCGGTGTCCCAAGGAGGTTACCATTATTGGAGAAGCACCTTGGTGACTGCCCCGGGAAGCTTTTATCCTCCTGGTATTAGTGTGTCCTATTTTTCCTGTGTCAGGAGCGACCTTTCCTTTGCAGGATCTCCTAATGTGTCCGAGCTCCCCACAGCTCCAGCACCGTACGGGTCTCCTTTTACGGGATTGTAGGACTTTTAAAATTTCTAAAACAAGATTATCCAAGTCTGCAGTTATTGCCGGCTCCCCGCAGTTACTACACCGGAAGGGTCTTCTCTGCGAGTCTAAAGCCTTCGCAATCCCTGAGAGAACACCTTCTAGGTCTCTGCGGTTCACCTTGTCATTATCTATACAATATATAGATAATCATCTAAAAATATAAAAAAAAAAAAATAAGGCTCTATTTAGGAAGGGATGAGAGAGGTGTTGAAAAATGATCCTTAAAGTAAGTAAAACGAGACCATTTCCGTTTCCACTTCCATTTGCTATAAGATGATTGAAAAGGTGGATCTCTCAGCCTAAAAGACAATCCGTGAGAGCAGAGAAAAGATATCCTGCAGTAGCCAGATTTTCGGAACTGTTCAGTGCCTTACCAAAGAGCTGCCCTACTTCCTTGAAAGAATGTCTCAGAATATGATTCCCTCAATAACAAAATAGGCTTTGAACTCGTTTATTTTAAGGATAGGTTGGGTCAACCCAACATAATTTATGTATGTTTACTTATAATTATCAAAGTAATAATTTTGCTAATTAGTGGTTAGCAATCTGTTCATTTCCCGCTCTTCATGATATACCACATCCAATAGTCATAAGAGCCATCGTAGACTGACTTGTCACTCACTGTCTTGGAAATTCAGTGAAAAGCCTCCTCCGATATTCCATTTTCCTGCTAGTAATATATGTCTGTAGGAACACCATATTGTGTAGCCATAGATGGTTTATTTTCTCTTCTTACTATATATATTTATATTATTCATCAAAAATTATAAAAAATTGTATTTATTTTTTATTTCAGAAATAAGATCGTCCTGCAAAATAAACGAACCTCCTCCAAGAGAAGTAATAAAGAACCTTGAAAAACGCCTAGAAGTTTGTAGGAATGAAGAAAACAATCCTGACAGTCAAGTGTTAGTATTTAGTTTCTCATTAACTTTGTCATTTAATCTCTCCAATTATTTTAAAACATTATATTCGGTAACCCTTGATTGAATATCATCATTCATTGAGGAAATGTTTAAAGGTAGATAATAATGTAGAGGATTCATTAATTGTAATTGCGCCTGAACCCTGTGAAAACCAATGATATGCACAGGGGCTCAAAACCTTTTCTTGATGCCCTCGCACTATTGTATATCGAAAAACCTTCAATCCAGTTCAAAGACTCTGTTAAAAACCTAGGAGAAACCTGTAATTAACAACTTACTTGAAATCGTCACATATGCTAAATTACCCTAAAATCCATCTAAGTCCTTAAACAGCTTGTAAGATTCCTAGACCCATTTCCTCCAACTAACTTTTCGTCGTCTTTTAGTTTCTTCCCTTATCCTTCCACACTTTGATTAAGTATGCTTGGTTTATAGTAGTTTATCTAGTGAGCTGGATTCAGTAGTTTATCGACTGAGACTGAAACGATTAATGAACCATTTCATGAGATTTGTCTCCCAAGATACTCACATTTTCCTATTTTATTCCAAACAAAGTTCCACTCCCTAGGAGGAAAAAAAAAACCAAATATTCTCGACCTCCTTACCCCACGTTCATCCATTAATCTGTTAAACACAAGATCTCAACCCTCAGATTTGAACCCCTCTCACTCCACCCACCCACCTCTTTTTATAAATACTTTATTGTTCGTGCCATACTGTTCCTTACCTTAGGGGAATTCCTTTCCCTACTCCTTTCGTCAAGCATCCTTTCTCACCTTTTTAAACTCCTCCTATTTTTTCACCTCCTAAAACTTCAATCTTCCATATAAATATGAGAAACATTTTTTTTTTTTTTTTTTCATTTAAAGTAGTAAACATTATTTACAACTTTTTCATTATGTATGTATCTCTTAAGATTTTGCCTGACTTTGGCTTTCCTACCTCTTCGCGTTCATCGTAGGACATCAAAATGGCTGATATGAGGTTCCTTAAATGACGGGCGTTCGGGGCACAATGAAACGTTTCATGGAGTCCCACGAGTGTTTGCTCGTGCCGCACATGTTTTTCATTGTGCTATAAGCAGTCGGTTTTTTTCATTTTCATACAGATTTATGCGAAATTGAGAACGGAACACCATAAAAACTGTATTAATTTATGACAGCTTTCCTCATTTTGGAAAACAGCTGCTCGTGGACACACATTATGCATAAGATAATTTTTAAAGCATTTCTTACATAGATTAGATCCTAAGGTAACATGGAAAAAATAAAAAAATTAAAATAAAGACTCGGGTGGGGTGCTATGGGTAAAAGAAACTTTTGTGTTTCATTGTGCCCCACCCTCCCCATTATTTTTATAATCTATAATGAGGGGTTTACCAATCCCAATTGTAAAAATGCTTTAATTTACTATTTATATTGCTGTCCTCTAAATATAAATTTTCGACAAAAATAAAGATTTTTTTCTTTATCACTATGCATTATAAACTTAAATATATATGTGGTGTTACAATAATAATGCAATTAATTAAGTTTTTATTACAGATACAAGGAGAGAATGGCTGAACTTGTAGAGGATGATGAAGAAAGAGCAGCCAGGCGTTATGCAAAAGTTTCTAGAAAGCAAGCGCAAACAGAAGCTCAACTTCTCGGTGTAGCTCCTCTCGACACATAGTTAATGTTCTTACTCTCTATCTTATAAATACTGTGAATATGATGTATATATGTATTTATATCAAGATTGCCAATTTTATTGAACTTAATAAACCAAGAAATGATTTTTTATAATTTTTGTAACTAGGTCCAGTTCATTGTTGCTGGAAAACCATACCTATAATAATGCTGCTGTGTATCATATAAACTTTTTTGTAATTAATTAAGTAAACAATATTTTACTACCAAAATAATAAAGATTGTGTATATTTAGAGTTTTGTTTTATTAAAATCAATTATTATAATATTACAACTGATATTAATCTTATAATTCATAATTTATCTTATGGCTGTAAAAAATCTTATGATTTTGCATGTAATATTTGAAACAGACATAACAGTTCTTTTTACTTCATATTTATTGGAAGAAAATAAAATAAATAAATAGAGTCTCTAATTTAAGGAATAACTGTACTTTAATCAACAAGTCAATAGTACTTATTTGTCAAAAATGTTATTTGCTGTCTGCTGTTTCTAAGAATGTCTCAGTAAGTTTCTGTTTCTACTAGAAAAAAACAAGTTCTAAAGCTATAATTGAATCCTTCATTTGAATAAGCACATATTTCAACTTATGTAAAAGTAAAAAAACAATATTTTTTCTCCAACTTATTTACCTTTTAAGAAATTAGAAGTAGAAATATGAATGTCTTTTATTATATTTTTCAGCATGAAAGATGTCCAAAATGAAAATATATGTTTTTGGAAATCTCTGGTTTCTCAAATGACTGAAAAAATTTCGAAGGCAATTTTTTTTCACTACTTCTTTCTTAAATTGTGTTAAGTTCTTTTACTTAATTCAATTTCATAATAATTTTAGATATAATAACTTTTTATCGCTCCCACCTAGAGAGTGTTGTTCTTCCCTCAAAGAACTTATGTAAATATTATTTTACTGATAGAAAAAGATTACGATTATCATAGTTTGTTTATGGGTCAGTTTTAAAACGAGTGAAATTAAATAACATATTGATACTTAAGAAAGTAGGAAATGAACTTTTGAATGCTAAGATATCTGTAACAAAATATCCTTGCACAAGACAACAAATGGAGCTCAAGTATAATATTGAAGTAGTCGAAATGGTGCTGAAGTTCACTGCTTTTTCTGTAAGAATGAAGACCTTCCATCATGGGCGTACCCAGGGGGGGGCAGCTGCCCCCCCCCCCCCTGGGAGGCTGGAAGCAATAATTTTTTAGGCTTTTAAGACTGGAAGCAATAATAATATACATTTTTTTCAAGCAAATAATTGTAATAACTTAGTTGATAAAGCACTGCTAAAATTTTACATAATTTTGGTTTCCTTCGCCTTTTCCGCGGTAAGGTGTTACAACCTGAACGACCATAGCTTGCCCCCCCCCTAGTTTTGATCCTGGGTTCGCCCTTGCCTTCCATTCCGGTTTGTTTCCTTAGTCTCCAATAAATCTTTTATATTTCATCCTAGTTATAACTGGATAGGCAAAATTTAGGACTCCCACTGTAGCTTTAGTGGCATAAAGGTACATTAAAACGAAAAAACAATCTTTTAAATTTGTTTTATATTGCTATAAGGCACTTCTATAAAGAATATATAATCAAGTGATGAGTGTCCATGAATGATATATCTGTTACTGAGTTGCACAAGCAGATTCATGGGAAGAGCCTCTGAGAGATGATGCAAATAAACTATGATTATCTCTATATAAAAAGTTGAGATGAGAGATGGTCAACTGTTCTTCAATTACGATAGGTTAAATGATGGTCAGGATTTTCAGTTTACAATGATATTTATTATGGTAAGCCAACGTTTCGATCCAACTTGTGCATCTTCTTCTATATATTATTATCAGTTCTGTAATGTATCCATTTATTGTCACCCTCTAGTATAGATACTCATATATTTGTTTTCTTTTAGCCCTGATGAAGATCAACAAGTTGGATCGAAACGTTGGCTTACCATAATAAATATCATTGTAAACTGAAAATCCTGACCATCATTTAACCTATCGTATATAAAAAGTTCTTTTATTCAGTAATGTTTTATATACAGACTTAAAAGAAAAATGAATCGTATTTAAATATTCCATTGTGGTTTACAACATTGTTTTGTAGTAGTATTTAAAAAATTAGATCCTTCATGACTCATGGATTGAAAAAAAAAACTGCTCAGAACTATTAAGGACCCCTTTTGGTTTAGTTGGTGGTTTCATCAAATTTGTTTAAGCCTTCTTGAGGGGACTGTAGACTGGTCAGCCAGTAGGGACACCTTACCATAATTGAATAGAAGAAATGGACAAAAACTGCTTGACAAGGATGTGTAAGTGTCCTGATGGAAGAACCAATCTCCTGTCTTCCAGAGAAATAGTCTTTTTTGAAGATATCTAATATGGGATAGTTGATCAATCATCTGTCAACGGTCTAAAAATAGGACCTTCCAAACTTTTTCAACATTTTCATCAGGTCCAACTGCTGATAGACTTCCAGAACCAGGTTTGTTATCAAAAGACTTATCAAGAAAACCACTGGTAAGGTTGATTTTTTCATAGCGTCATAAACTGTTTTCAAAATTAAAAAAAATTCAGCAGCATTTTTACCGATTAAAAAAAAAAATTCATAGCATCACGTTCTTAGAGCCGGGATTGCCGAGCGTCTTGAAGCGCGACCCGCTTTAGCATGTTCAAGCCGTACGGCGGCGGTTTGAATCCGACCTATCAGGGTTGACTTTTATTTCAAGGAGGCCCCATGTAATAAATGTCGACCTACCCACCATGGTTAGAATAGGTTTATTGCACCTGTAGAGAAACCCCCCGTATGCCCCACAAGGCTAGGTAGGGGTACCGAACCAAAAAAAGCTGCAAGTTGTCACTTAAACAAGCAAGTTCAAAGAATGCTAGCAATAGCGGGCCTATTGCTAACCTAGAAATTAGTTGTGCCATACACTGCTAGTGGCCGGAATAGGTTCTACACAAGCTTTGCCCACGGCAATGCTCTTCCCGTTGTTTTGGGTAACCCCTACTATAAGACTTACCTGAGGATAATTGCTATTAGTGGTGTGGTGCCTGGAAACAGGTTTTTTATAACCACTTATTTTAAACTTACATGAATGTATGAGATAAAAAGGTTGTTCCATAATCGAAAATAAGTCCAGCACCGGTGACATTTATTTAGATAACTATTTATGAGCTTTATTGCTATTGAAAACATTCAGATAGTCGAGAGGTCAGCAATCGAAGTTGATATATATCATTATCTACCACAAAGTAAGATTAATTTCTCAAGTTCACTTGTGAATCACAAGTTGTGACTGAGTAATGACATGAACGTTATGGTACATAAGCAGTGTAACGTGACAACGAAGGGTACAAAGAAATATTGGTTAGTAACTAATAAAATTATTATTATCCTTCAGTTTAATATCACTACTTTAGGGTACGAGTTCTGCTGTACAGTGGATTATCATAATTAATCATATAACAGATTAACATCTGCCCTGGATCGATCGAGAAGTCCAGAAACCCTCCTTCCAATCCAGCTTCTATATAGTGGGCACTTATATTAAATAATTAATTAGGTGGAAAATTTGGCCGTCGGGCGTTATAATTTAGTCACCTCCCTTCACAAAAGTTGAACAAGAAACAATACCTTATTATAAAATACTGAACCTTAAATCGTGAATTAGTTACAATAGAGTAGGTTTAGCTTTTCATATTAAAATAATATATTTTGCTTTTTTTGAATTTGGTTAAAAACAATAACTGGGGTAAATCCGTGGTGGAAGTAGTTTACCAACACTTTTAAATAACAAAGTGTATTTACCAGTTTCGCTTCGGAAAGTTCCTATATACAAATAAATATCACCATGGCGCGTTGCTCTATGGGGCATAAATAGCTTGTTTACAACTGTTTTCGGTCACGTTTTGAGAATAGTATGTTTTCTTGAGGTTTCACTTTTTAAAAACAATGTTTAACGCGGTCTTTTCATCTTAGGTTACAGTTCGTTGGTGTTTTTATCTTCTCGATACTGTAAGTAGTTATGTTTGTAATCTATTTTTGACTTTACATTCCTTATGAAGTCCCAAGTGAATAGCAAGGGTGCACCCAATAAATTAGTCAAGAAACAGAAATTCAAAAAATCTGCAGACACTGTTTCAAAATTAAAGTTAGCTGTTAAAAATAAAGTGTCAAAAGAGTCCAATGATGTCGCAATAAAGTTTTCAAACATAAAGCACAGAAACTGCACTGGTGTTGACAACTGGAAGAAGTTCCTTGAAAGTAAGGGGATGAGTTTGAAGGTGCAGAATAATAATATTAACAAAAACAATGATCCTAAACTTAACAATAATTCAAAGAACCGGAAAGGCAAGAAAATCACGAAAGCAGTTGCTATGGATTGTGAAATGGTTGGTATAGGTGAGGATGGAGAAGACAACATGTTGGCTAGGGTATCATTAGTTAATAGTTATGGTGACTGTATATATGACAAATATGTGAAACCTAGAGAAAAAGTTGTTGACTATAGAACACCAGTAAGTGGTATAAGACCTGAAGACTTAAAGACTGCTGAAGAATTTGAAGTTGTTCAAAAAGAAGTAGCCGATATATTAAAGAATCGAATATTGGTTGGTCATGCTTTAAAAAATGATCTTTCTGTACTTTTTTTGACACACCCTAGGTATGCTATTAGAGATACTGCAAGGTTTTTTTGCAGAAAAAACAAGAGAACTCCATCTTTAAAAAGTTTGGCTGCTGAATATTTGCAGACTACTATTCAAGAAGGTGAACATAGTTCCGTACAAGATGCTCAAGCAGCCATGCAGTTGTACAACTTGTATAGAAAATATTGGGAATCAGGAAAAGGAAATAAATCGAAGAGAAGGATTGACACTTGTGTATCAGAAAATGTTGCAGATGAAAGAGTAGAACCGTAAGTTTTGTACAACCTTTATCATATATTAATTACCTAAATATACTTTTCTGTAAGTATTTAAAATTAATTTAATTATTATAATCTTAATTTGTGGCTGACCACCATTTTTAAATTATTTTTAAATAATTTATTTTTTGAAGAGAAAAGATTTGGCTCCGCCGGGAGTCGAACCCGGGTATCAGTGAAGAGGAAGGATTTGCTCTGCCTTGAGCCGAGCTCTGTGGTGTAGCGGTTAGCATCCTCGCATGTAACGCAGGAGACCCGGGTTCGACTCCCGGCGGAGCCAAATCTTTTCTCTTCAAAAAATAAATTATTTATATTTAAAATTAAGTCAACAAGGGGGAAGATTTTTTGTATGACCATCTAATCTTTATTTTTGAAGTTATTCATTAATGGAATTAATTTATCATAATTTCTTAAGCAAACTGTGCTTACAATAGTTCAACCTGCTGTAATACTCTCGAGACCAACAGTGGTTTGAATGCGCCCTGAACAGGATGACTTTCATTTCATGGCAGAACCAAAGAACTTTTCCAATGTACCATAGGTCGCAACATTCATGGTTTGGTACAAATAAAAATTAATCAAATGCAGGCTCTGCAAAGTTCTGTTGTTATGAACATTTTATACGCATTGTCTTTGACAATAAATAAGTTATTTTTGCAGGTCTTAATTTACGGTATATGGCAGTTCCGGTTGTTTAATTTTGATGAAAATTTCGTTATAACATCTGGGATATATAGTTGCAATTTCAGTTAAATATTTCTTTCCCTTGTGACAAAAAGTACCTAATTATAGAAAACATGTGAAACATTTTATTGTATTCTGGAAGGAGTAAATGAATGTTTTCCTATTGATTTTAAGTTTATTCTTATGAATTGAAAAAAAAAAAATCCTTTAACAGGGAACCTATGCTCAGCTACTGTGAAAAGAATGAAATATTTATAAATTAAAATTTAAATGATTTTTTCTAAATTATTTAACGGATTTCTAAAGGTTTTACAAATACATTTATGTAAGGTGCAAAACCATGGTCCTGCTTAAAAGTTATGATAAGTTTAATGGGAATGAACATCATCATCATCATCATATTCCTTCCCCTTCTACTGCTGCACAGTGTGGGGATGCCCTCTATAGAGCTTGACCCAAGTATCCCTCTCCTGTAACAGTTCTCTCCTCTTGTTCCAGAGAGGAGAGAACTTCTCAGGTGATCCATGGTCTTCCTCTCGGTCTTCTTCCGTCAACTCTCGTCTCATACGTAATCCTTGCCATTTTTTTTATGCTTATACTTAGGAGGTGCCCAAACCATCTCAGTTTATTTTCTAGAATGGTTTCTACCGGCTGTACCTCAAGGTTCAATCTTATAGTTATATTGCGGATCCTATCTGTATTCGGAGGAGTAAGATAGGATGGGCAGGAACGTTGACTTGTAGACTGATATCTCTGTCTTCTTCGTCACTTCTCTTTTGTTGAGGAAGCATTTCCGGATTGAGTGGAACATTCTTCCAGCTGCTCCCACTCTTTGTGATATCTCCCCATCGATATAGCCACTTCCGTTGATCCAGGCACTCAAATATTTGAAATCATTCATCCGCTCTAAGATCTGTCCTTTCAGCCTCAGAACTTTCATAACACGGCCTTCCTATTCTCATGCATTTTGTCTTATCTGGATTAATATCCATGTTAATGCTAGCCGTTTAACCGCCAAGCACTCGAAACGAGAGTTGCACTTCGACACTGAGCGGGTCTGCAGGCATTTCACTCCCCACACTAAGGCCTGCAGGCCACTCTCCGCCGCTAACTGCTTCAACTTCTTCAACTCCTCATAACCTTCACCGATTATTTATTGTTTTATTTATTTTTTATGATTCTATAATACCTTTATCATTATTTCAATAAATTAAAATGCTAGATTACTGATTGCAATAAGAAATTACGTGATATAAGAAGGTAATAATGAACAATAATATAATAATGTTAATACTTCTTATACATTTATTTATACATAATTTTTATATATATAATTAATATATACATATCTGGAGAAATAATAGCGAAATAAAACATTGAATATCACTGAAAAAACACAGAGGACTATCACTCAGAGCGTCAAGGGTCCTTCAGACCCTTGACGGAAGCCGATGGAGGGATAAGGGACAGAAAAAAAATTAGCAGGTAAAAAGGAGTGAGCCAGGATTCCCCGAAGGCAGCTACATGGCCGACACAAATATTTCTGCAATAGAGATACCCCTGCAGCCTATAGGCTGCTAGATCTATTTATTAAGTCTCCGTGGATCCTCTAGGATGTGCCTCAGTCACGAAAACTTATCTCTTGTGAAGCTGAGGAAGGTAAATAAGTGAAAAACCAATTGCGAGATATCTCGTCATTACCTTGTGGGGACCGAGGTCATCAGCAAAAGCGAGGTGTGTGTAGACTGTAGACTGTAGGTTCCGATGTCCTAGTTGAAAACGGCGCAATCTGGGTTTAGCTCTCCTTAACACCTGATCCAGCACCAATACGAAAAGTAGGGGGCTTTGGCTACACCCCTGGTGTATTCCCTGCGTCGTCTCAAATTCCTTGGAGATGTGATTGCCAGTCCTTACAATATTTTCATTCTTTTGATAAAGGCTTGTAACTGCCAGAATCGTTCCGATATCAACTTGCCTTTCTGTCAAAGCTCACTCTATATCCTCCTTTTTGAGCCTTTCAAAAGCTTTTTCTAGGTTCACGAAGCAAACAGAAAATTCTTTCCCTTTCTCGATGGACTTCTCTATGACCAGTCTCAAAGTGAAAATCAGGTCCTGTGTACTCCTCAAGTTTCTGAATCCATACTGCTCCTCTCCGATTTGGCAGTCGACCACTCTTCTAATCTTTGCTTCTGTATCCTTTTCTTTTTGCATGCCAAATTTAAAAGATGAAGAAACATTTCTTCACCTTTGCTACCCATATACCGCATCATTTCGGGAGTTATTTCATCCAGCCCCGCAGACTTACCCAGCCTCATCTTCGAGGTAGCTTCCTGCAGTTCTTCCTCGCTGATGTAATCGTCTTCTTCCGAATACTACATCTCCGCTTTGTATGTCTCATCTGGAATAAAGTCTCTTCCTTCCAGCAGCTTCTTGAGGGAATGAACATGTTAATGTTAAACTGCATATTATTTTCATAACTAAACGAATTAAATTTTTGAATAATTTATTGTATCAAAATGTATTTCCTGTAAAAATGTATCTCCTTTTTTTTTTTTCAGGGAAATCTAGCACTGAGTACAAAATTCTGCAATCAAATATTCAGGAGGAGACACTCGAAAATTTTAATTGTTATCGTGAACATTAAATTTTAATACTGTTATAGTGACATTTTAATTGATCTTAAATATAATGTAAATAATCTTTTATCTAGCATTGTATTTATTTTGTATAAATAATAGAACTTTTTGTACTTCTGTAAAAGGTTATATTATGATGTATATAATATACATGTAAGTTGTTAATGAAGCAAATATTTTTAAAAAAATTTTGTTATGAAACTACTATAAACACTAGTAATATTATAAATAAAAGGTTTAAATTTTTTTAGTTAGCCAATTTGTTTCCTATTTGAACCATTTGTAATATTCAATGTTAACATATTGTAATTAAGAGCCGAATTTGTTTTATTCATATTTAAGATTACTTGTTTTTAAAAGAGGATTTCTATCTATCTTACAATTAGATTATAGAATGATTAGAAGTTAAGAACAGTCAGATGTTTTCACAACAACCTACATTCCACGAAGGGTCTGTGCTATAGTATTGGGTTGGCAAATCAGTCCTTTCGGTTCTTCAGGGTGAAATAAAACTCAGTGTGTTATTAACATAAAATTTATTTTAATCTATAATATATCAACCCTTATTTGATATTACTTTTTCCCATCTTTCCACTAACTGCATGATGCAATGCTCATAAAATATCTGAGGTTTATTGTTAACCACTGATAGAAGTGGTTTTTTATCTCTTCCTTTAGGAATTTCTTTCCATTCCTAGCATACTGCCTAGGTCTGGTGAATAGGGAGGGTGGGGCAAAAGGTCCAGTCTATGGCACTATAATTTATTGCGAGTGACCAATGGGGTGTGGGGCCTAGCGTTGTCTTGGTGGAACACAACACCCTTCCGATTTGCCAGTTCTAGGTGTTTATTTTTAATTGATTGGTCCAATTTTGTTAATTGTGAGCAGAATAGATTTGAATCAATTGTTTGTCTGAATGTCAAAAGCTTGTACAAATAAAATCCTTTAAATCCCACCATATCAAGACCATTGTCAAGCATTACTACTTTTGAGGTCCCCAAGATTTTCTAAGGACTACATTATCGTAAAAGATAAATTTTTCATCTCCAGCCTTTTAAAAAATGGAGTTTTGTTGCCGTTTCTGTAATGAATCACAAACAGAATCCTGTTTCTGATTCATTACACTCATTATACATTATATTTATATATTATACATTCATTATACTCTGCTAGAGAATGAGGGACCCAAAAATTGAGCCTTGAAGCATATCCGAGATTGTGTAAATGTTAAGGCTATTTGACCAACAATAGCCTTAACATTGCTCATTTTAATTTCATGTGGGCGACCAAACCGTGGAGCATCATTGATGTCAAAATTTCCAGAATGAAATTTGGAATACCAATTCTGACCCGTGGTATACCAATTCCTTCTATATTCACATTGCAATAGCAAACTCAATACTAATCTAGTTTCAACAAGAGTACACTGGTATGTCGTTGACATTACAAACAGGATCCACAATCCACCTTAGGAATTAATTCATCAGATGAGAAGTGTATCATAGAGATATAAAAAACAGAAAAACCGAAAGCACTTATTTGCCAACTCAATACTTTGCTCAGGCATTGTATTATACCTTATCTTATTTATTTAGTCACAGGCTTGCCATTACACCTTAAGAAGAGAGATTTTACACCAGAACTCTGAAGGTGAAATGTGTAAATCATAACTGCCAATTTACTCTACTTCATGATCCTGGCCTTCAGACTAAGGCTTCCTTAGGTGAACAGGACATGATGGTCTTAAAACAAGTTACAATTACTTCTAGATTAAGAGCTCAATTAAATTGACTGAACACATATATCTTTAAAGCTATCAATTACTTTTTTAAACCTTTGTAAGGTTAACATTTCAATTTAAAAATTTCAGATTCTGCGGTGATCCTACTAAATATGACTGCCTCCAAATCCTACAACTGCCATACGTCAGTAAACAACATCGCACATACAACTTAGTAACTTTATTTCCTGCAAAGTCTCTTGTTTTATTAGTCTCTGCAGAATGCACAAAATGGAGCAGATGGAAAATAAAAAAATATCCTAGAAAAAAAAAAAAGCACTTGGATAAACATAAACTATTTCTTTTTTACAGTGAGTTTTATTTATTATGACTAATATCTGTCATCACCTTAAATTGAAAATTATTTTTATCTGAGGATCAATGGACAGATATTATAATAAGCAACAGAAAACAAAAAAATAAATCAACTATAATAAAAATAACAATTATTTTATTATTTAAGTTATAAAATACTGATAACATAACAAATTATTTGATCTTAGATATATGTTTTTTTTACTTCACAAATTTAATACATAAACTTATCTACAATATATAGACAAAATATTTACAAAAATTACACATCACCACATTAACATAACAAAACACCAAGAAACAATGAATCAGACTGTATTTAAATAATACATTAAAAGGCAAATTTACAATTATAAAATTATTTTGGACCCAGCATTTCTTCAGGTTTCACATATTTATCGAACTCCTCAGCAGTCAGAATTTTAAGCTTAATTGCTGTTTCCTTGAGGGTCGACTTATCTTTATGAGCGGTTTTAGCAATTTGAGCAGCCTAAAACAATGATTTAATAATTGAAAAAGAATCATACATGGATTTTAATTTTAGAAGTATAAAAAATTAACTATTATTTATCATTTATGTTATTTGATTTATTGAAAAAAAAAACAACTAAATGACAATAACTATAATAATGAATATCAGGAAATAATTGAATCAATCTTGAAAAAATCACTGGTACACTGGTTTCAAAAGTGAAAACCAGACATGGAAGATAACAATTTGGCAGAACTCCCTTTTATTTTATTTTGACATAAGTACAAAACATAAAATAAATATGTATGCATATATTACTTGACTTAATTCCTAAAAGAATAGAATTTCACCTTAGGGAATGCCACACAGTGGTACAACCAGGGAAAAAACCCTATAAATGAAAGTGTCCCAAACCTAATTTTTTTTTAGTTTTTGAATACTTAGATACTTGTAGAACAATGTTAAGAATACATTTTTTTAACTAGGTCAAAATAAAAATTTGTGTATATACCAGTAAAATTGAACTTTTTTACTCTGTATAAAATAAAATTAACTGTAAAATATTCCCCAATACTTCAGGAGTGTGTCATCTATATGTGCACTGTTATGGACTTAACCGTTTAAACAATATCAATAGTTAGAGAAGAAATTAATTTTTGGAACTTTATTGGTTTATAAATAGGTTGCGTTATGCTCGCAATGATTTAATATATAAGTGTAGGTAGTAGAGGAATCGTGGTAAAAATTTCATCACCAATTTTGGTATATATAAAGATTTAACCCTTTCTCTAAGGTGCGAGTCCGCACGCATACCTCCTCAGTGAGGACACCTCTAAACATTAGAGGCAATAAAGTAGAAGTGAAAAAATACTCTTGAAATGCTGCAAGGGATGAAACCAGGTATAATGAATCGCAGCGGTTGACAAGTGTGATAGGACCCTTTCGAGCTAAGGAAATGAATGCACTCGACCAATTATTTGTTACAAGCGACCCATATATTACAGATTTAAGACCAGTATACAAGTATGAAAAGAAAAAAGGGAAGCATACAATTTACTTACAATTACAAAATTGTTAACTTAATTATTTCTGACCCAAATAAATGAAAATAATTATATCCCATCTGTATTATTCTACATGAAAAATAATTATTTATACAATTTTTTTATTTTTCATTTTCCACTTCAAATTTTAACTTGATTTGATGCTCTGATTTCATTAGATTCAGTACCTCAAAAAACATATGCACGACTATATCTGATATTATATATGTATTTATAATATACGAACATAACGTAAAACACAAATCTATATATTTTTGACTTTTTGACCTCAAACTTGGACTTGATCTGGTGGTCTTATTGCATTGGTTTTGATTTTAATAGATTCTGCAACTCAAAAAATCAATTTATGTGTGGTTCCACGCCGCCAACAAAGTAATTATAATAGATATTAGGTTTTTCCCCATTTTTAGTATTTTTGGACCACTGTGCGCCATACCTATATTTGTAAATGGTCAGCATAAAGCCATAGTGAACTAAGAGCCAAACTCCTTATTTTGAGAAAATTGAAATTGAATTTTGTGAAATGAGGTTGTGTTTACTTCTATTCCTTTTGAAGTGCAACATAATTCACTTTATCTTTTGTATCATTCTAATAGAAAGAAGCAGGATTCATAAAAAATAACAATAGCTAATTTATAAAAAAAAAAAAAAAAAAATTAATCTTCTTAAATTGGTTTGGCGCTTACTTCACTAGGTTTTAAACCGACCAAATAGTATGTTAAAGAAAATTGAAAGTAAAGCAACATTATTCTTACCTTATCGTAACCAATATGAGGATTAAGAGCTGTGACCAACATGAGAGATTCATGCAACAATTTGTCAATTCTTTCAGTATTGGCTTTAATGCCAATAACGCAATTCTCAGTAAATGATTTGCAAGAATCTCCAAGCAATCTGATTGACCTTAAAACGTTGGCAACCATTACTGGTTTGAACACGTTGAGCTCAAAGTGTCCATTTGAACCTCCGACAGAAACAGCAACATGATTTCCCATAACCTGAGCAGCAACCATAGTGATCGCCTCACACTGTGTTGGATTTACTTTTCCTAAAAAACGATTGAAATCCATTATTATAAAAGACCTGAATTAGAACAAAAAGATAAAATTTGTGGATAATCATTATCCTGACAATAAAATTCAATTTTACTTAAGAACTTTATTATTTTTATTTTTCGGAACACTTTCTGACCATTTATGAGATACAGTTATTGTATCTAACTCATTGTATCAGCCACAAAATAAATAACAATACACTCAGGCCAGATCAAACTAGCGACACGAGACATGAGAATTCCAAAGTTGGTAATGCTTTAAAACTCCCATCCATCAAACCACACATGAGTACTTAAACATCATTAAATAGTTAATGCTAAATAATTTAGTATTAATTAATAATTAACTGTTATAAAAAATTATAGAAATTATACCAGGCATGATACTGGATCCTGGTTCATTCTCAGGAAGAATCAGCTCTCCAAGACCGCAGCGAGGGCCTGATGCGAGGAACCTGATATCATTGGCCACCTTCATAATACTGACAGCGATGGTGTTCAAAGCACCTGATACCTCAACAATAGAATCATGGGCCGCCAAGGCCTCAAACTTGTTTGGAGCAGTAACAAATGGCAGTCCTGAAAATGAATATATTAAAATTATATAGGAAAAAGAAACAAATAGATTACATATGTTTCATGTTACATATTTTTTTTCTAAGATTTACTTAAATTTAAAAAAAATAATTAATAGAATAACAATGATTCAAAGACTAATTGGGGAAAAAAAAATAATGGTATGTGCCTTAAATAACTTGTATATTTAGAAAAAAATGTTTAAATATGACCTAATCATTAAGTAATAAGTAATATAATGAACTTAAATAGTATTTTTGATTATAGTTCAAATGAAGTTTGGTCAACTTACTAATGACAGCAATACATTAAGTGATCTATGTACGCTACTGAACATTATAGCCTTAGACAGTTTTTTTTTTTTTTAAAGATAAATTGAGAATGAGAATTAATACAGGGTGTCCAAAAAGAGTATTCGGGGTTCGAAAGTTGAATAAAATCTCAAATATAGAATATCAATAAGGATGTTTACGTTTTATTTAAACACAATGAATTGGAAATTTATTTAGAAAAAATAATATTCTCTTCTTGAAAAGTAGGGTATACGAAAAGAAACCGACGAATCTAACACAATTGAAGCAAAATATCAGAACAGAAATTACGGCAATCTCAGGAACAATGTGTCAACGCATTTTTAGAAATCTGCGTTTGAGATTCGAGGAGTGCCAGCAGCGTTATGGTGGACACCTAGACGATATTGTTTTTTCTAAATAAATTTTCAGTTCATTGTGTTTAAATAAAATGTAAACATCCTACTTGATATTCTATATTTGAGATTTTATTCAACTATCAAACCCCGAATACTCTTTTTGGACACCCTATAGAAGTAATAAATTGGAACTTTTTTTTTTTATACTGAGGGCGAAAGTAGTTTCAGAAAACTATAAGATATTCAACTCTGTTCAAGTAGGGCTAATTTTCATTTCTTTACTTATATCAGTAAAGAACTGAACATATAAGATCAGGGTTGATCATGATCTAATAAAAGTAGCAATATTTTCAGTAATCCATAAAGGATTAACATTGAAGAATTAATATTAAAGCAGATAATAATCCAATTAAATTTAACATATATATATATATATATATATATATATATATATAAGTAAGGAAACCTGTCATTGGATAATTACAATGCTCTACTTCTTTTGATATTCCATGGATATCCATGACAGTGCTCCACTCCAAGTAATACTGTTTCCAACCTGGATAATCATTTAAAACTAGTACCATATTTTTTTAAAATCAGTAATGGTTTTATTAAAAGTGATAAACAAAGACTAATTATTGGCTCCATCAATTATCCTATATCCATCAATTGCGTCTTTTTTATTTAAGTGTCACAACTAGCATTTTAATGAGAAATATATGATTTATAGCATGTAATCGTCACTTTAAAAATAATAAGAAAGCTAAAACCCAAGAAATATTAATAATAAAATGCTTAAAGTGCCAGCTTGGTGTTGGGATTGATGGAAATTGAAATAAGTAAGATCATTTTTGTTATAAAAAACAACCATTATAAGCTTAGTGAAGATTTATTTTTAAAATAAAAATTTAGGATCCATTTTATATAAAAAAAAATTATAATCAGATATACTCAACCCCAATCAATTATACTATTAGTTTAAAACTTCCTTACATGAAATGAAAGTGAATTATGACATCTTTATTGAAATTGATCAATACCTGTAAGCTCTGCGATCTTAGCAGCAGACTTTTCTGCAAATCCAATCCTTGTATTGAGCCCAGTACCAACAGCAGTACCTCCAAGAGCAAGTTGATATAACCTAGGGAGAGTATCTTTCACTCGGCAGATCCCATAAGCAATCTGAGTTTTATAACCACTGAATTCTTGTCCAAGAGTCAGGGGCACAGCATCCTGCACCAACATATCAATATTAGGCTCAAAATTATATAAGTTAGAAAATTATATGTGAAAATATGGTAAAACAGAGGAAGCTACTAGAATTGATTGATCCCTGCATTTATTTTTTTAAAATAACTTCGCAGACAAATATTTTACCAGAAAAAATCAAATTGCAATTAGATAATAACCATTTGAAAGAAATCATTATTTAGTCATGTACAAACCTGAGTGTGCGTCCTTCCAATTTTAATGATTTTATCAAATTCTTTGGACTTGGCTTCTAAAGCATCATGTAACAGCTGAAGATTTGGGAGAAGACCACAATGAATTTCAACAGCAGTTGCAATGTGCATTGCAGTCGGAAAGGTATCATTTGAGCTTTGAGATTTGTTAACGTGATCATTAGGGTGAACAGGTTTCTTGGATCCTAGTTTACCACCAAGAATCTGGATGGCACGGTTGCTAATAACCTGGACATATAAAAAATTAAATTTGTTTAAAGAAATGATTAAAAGATAAAAAATAAGATCAGAAATTACTAATATACATACTGGCGCACCTCATTAGTATTCATATTCGTCTGTGTACCAGAACCGGTTTGCCAGATGACCAACGGGAAGTGTTCTTCATATAACTCCCCAGATATCACATCATCACAAGCTTGCGATATGGCATCAGCAACTTTGGCATCCAAACCATACTCTTTATTTACTAGTGCAGCAGCCTTCTTCAGAACACCCATGGCTTTTATAACAGGCAACTGTCGGAAAAAATTATGTTGGTAATTTCAAGTTTGTAAGTCAAATTATGTTTAAATTGATATAAACTCACAGGCATTCTTTCTGTGTGATCGCCAATAGGAAAATTGATCATTGATCTCATCGTCTGAGCTCCATACAGCTTATCGGCTGGAACCTTCAGTTCACCAAAGGTGTCTGATTCAACCCTGAATTCTCCTGAACTCTGTACAAAAAAAGTGAATTGATAGATTATTCAAATAAATGTCTATAATTTCTATAATAAAATAAGCAACATATACCATTATGAGTGATTTTTATTTCTTTGAATAAAAAAGGCAATTCCTTAACTAAATAATAGAATTTGGAGGTTCAAAGGAGACAGGCAACCAACATATTTTATAGCATAATCCCAATGACAAAAAAGAAGAATTTCAATTCCAATTTTGGTAATATATATTTTTAGAATTTTAATAAACTTTCATTTTGACTTGATCACATATCATGCACCTTGAAAATGAAATTTAAAATGTAGTCATATGTAAATTTATCACAGTGGGACAAATGTTTACATAGTTATGATTAAATTAGAATGGGAGAAAGTTTTAAAATTGTTTAATAAATAATAGTAAAACCAAACAACTCATTTCATTTATTGAAAAACTCACAATCTTAGAAACTGGCCAAAATTAAATAATGATCTGTCAGTTATTCAAGAAAAAGGTACAACAAAAAAAAATATGCAAATAAAATATATATTAAATGAATGAATAGCATCAATAATTTAGGAACCGAAACAAATACAGCTATCATTAGCATGAATTCAATAGTTAAATTAATGATGATGTATTGTCTGCTACCACATTATTCTTTAGTAGGAAATAAATAAAATACCAGTTCCTTAGGGGTTAAAACTACATAAGAGAATAAGGAGCAGCTTACCATGACTGCTGAGGTGGACAGCTTACAAATAACTGGCTTCATTGAAGGAGTGAGGCCTTTAAAATGTTTTGCTCCCCTCCTTCCATGACGGGAAAGTTGATTTATCAAAAGAGCCATCCTCGAAAATTAAGTAGAGAATAGCTGCAAGTTTCGGGCAGGTTAAATTAGGAAAGGAAGGTTGTACCGATGGAATTGTTCCAAGAATATTTAGCGCCACAATTCAAATCACCAAAAAATATATTTTACATTCTGTTTTAACTATACTGTACATATGGTTTACGATTTGTGTTTACACGTAACTTCTATTTTAATAATGATGTTAAAATCCGTAATAAATGCTGTTTCATCCTTTTATTCTTGAGAGTAGTCAATAAATTATCCATAGTCATGCTCAGTGAATGTATAGATACCATGTTGCTAAATTTCCGGATTGAAGGAATGGCTAAGACTTTTTTCAATCAGATTAATTCAACTGCTCTATTTGATAGCAAATAATGATTTTTTAAAAACAGTAGATAATCATAAAACAGTAATAATTATTAAAACAAATAACAGGATGATTGATCATCAGGATTTTCATTATTTTCTACATTTGGACAGCCTATGTTGCGATCCAAACATCTGGATCTTCGTCAGGGCTAATATGGAGAAAAATATATAAATATTTTGTCATTATAAAAATATATAACGACAGATATGTAGTAACAATAAATTTATTTACGTTTATATGACATGGGACTTTTGAAATCTATTAACCATACAAAATATAGTAAAAATATATATGAATACTTGAATAAATAGCTGAGATGAAAGTCCACATGTTCGGATCGAAACGCAGGTTGATCAAATAAAGAAAAAGTTTTGAATGAAAAACCTGATTATAAATCATTCTAATCATAAAGAAAACAGTTGATTATTACGCAACTCTAAATTGTAATGAACAGGAATTGATTGGGGGTGCGGTCAAAGTAATAAGTACAAATATGTGATTTTTACATATTTTATCACATATTTTTGTAAATATCACATATTTGTACTTATTACTTTGACGGCACCCCCAAACAATTCCTGTTCTTTATATCTACGGTCAACTATCTTCCACCATCTTAATAATTATTGTAGTTATTTATTTCAATTATGATTATCATATTATTTATTCCCTCGTCCTCCTCCACTTTCCAGGTTCACCATGTTTCGATATGAGTATTAATATAGAAGGGTAGGTGCAGATCCATGTTGAAAATTCATGGTGCAAAGGGCGCAACACACAACTTTCACTTACCAGCCTACTTAGAGTAGAAACCGACCTCTTGTGATAATTAAAGGGGTCGGGGTAAAATAGTACCAAGCAACACTTTTAATAAACATTAACTGTAGCTGCCGCCTCTTGTATATTATGTAGTATTATATGTCTATGATGGAAATGCCTGAAATATGACTATAGAGCAATCTATAGTCATATTTACTATAGAGCAATCTATAGTCATATTTACTATAGAGCAATCTATAGTCATATTTACTATAGAGCAATCATATAACTATAGAGCAATCTATAGTCATATTTACTACAGAGCAATCATATAGGCGGGCGCAATCGAATATAGGGTGCGCTAGTAGTTTTGCAAAATGTCGGAAAGAACGGTGTTAGACATATATGATGTGATAGAGATAATTGGTAATTTTAAAAGACCATTAATTGAAGGGCATACTATTCTTGATGCAAACCACATATTTACATGTGGAATAATATCTAAAAATAAAAAAACAGTTATTTTACAAGCCTCGTGCCTTTAAACCAGCAATCTTAAAGGACTGCCCCATCAAATAAAAGTGGAAATCAAATTTATTAATAATAACAAGCAATTTTCTTGTCATTGTACGTGTAAAGCTGGTAGTTCTGGTAAATGCAAACACATCATTGTAACTTTACTCGACGTTTTTCGGTTAGTAATAACATTAATTACCTATTCACACAATCATTGTTATGACGGCTTAGATTCTTTGTCATATTATTTATTTATTAGTCAAAACTTTCAGGCTTCGCATTGAAAACATGGAACAATTAAGCACAACGGATGTAATAGGGCGAGTGGAGCGCTCCAGTAAGTAATTTTCCCCAGTTGGCGACGGTGGTGGTTCCTGGTGGCGTCGGGGAAAACCCTCCCCACCGCCCTTATCTATAGTCTTACCTGATAAAGATTTTTGGACTAATTACCTATGCGAGAGGTAACTAGTCGCGAAAAAAAAAGCCGTATTAATTACGGTTTTTAAAATTATAGTTCGCGAGAACTGACAAGTGATCGCATTGAATTGATATTACTGTTATATTAATACTCCAGTGGAGTATACTGTTACTGGGCGCCAAATGGGGAAAATTAAAAAAGAAAAACAAATCTATGACACTATGGTCTCAATGTTATTTGCATAAAACTAGCATTTTGGAACAATAAAATGTCAAATACTAATATTTACCTGGATAAATATAGTCTCTTTCTTTAAAATAAAGAGTACATATCGTCATATGTTTCGAAACAGGCTTATCTATTCTTAATTTTACAATCCACTCTTTAAGAAGCTTTTTATTTTTTGGAAATAAAAGGGAATGACACGTCTTTTGATTTTCTAATTGAACATTGAGGGACCGAGCAATACCTATTAGATATTTTTCAAATTATTTTTTGCTCAATCGGGTTTTAATTATGGAAAAATAAATTAAAAACGCCAAAAAACCCTATGAATCCCAGGTAATGGCCCCGCTTTTATCCCCGTTTCTCTAGTTCCTGCAGCGCCGTCACAGAAGCAGCAACGTCGCTTGCGCCCGCCTATAACTATAGTGCAATCTATAGGCGGGCGCAAGCGACGGTGCTGCTCCTTTGCAGGAACTAGAGAAACGGGGATAGAAGCCGAGCCATTACCTGGGATTCATAGGGTTTTTTGGCGTTTTTAATTTATTTTTCCAAAATTAAAACCCAAATAAGCAAAAAAGTATTTGAAAAATGTCTAATAGGTATTGCTCGGTCCCTCAGTGTTCAATTAGAAAATCAAAAGACGTGTCATTCCTTTTATTTCCAAAAAATAAAAAGCTTCTTAAAGGATGGATTGTAAAATTAAGAATAGATAAGCCTGTTTCAAAACATATGACGTTATGTAGTCTTCATTTTAAAGAAAGTGACTATATTTATTCAGGTAAATATTAGTATTTGACATTTTATTATTCCTAAATGTTAGTTTTATGCAAATAACATAGGGACCATAGTGTCGCATTTGTTTTTCTTTTTTAATTTTTCCCATTTTTGTCTTACATCCGTTGTGCTTAATTGTTACAAGTTTTCAATGCGAAGCCTGAAAGTTTTGACAAATAAATAAATAATATGACAAAGAATCTAATCTGTCATATCAATGATTGTATGAATAGGTAATTAATGTTATTACCAACCGAAAAACGTAAAGTTACAATGGTCTGTTTGCATTTACCAGAACTACCAGCTTTACACGTACAATGACAAGAAAATTGCTTATTATCCTTATCCTTATATATATAAAAATCTCGTGTCCCGATGTTTGTCTCTCTATTTCTCAGAAACTACTCAACCGATTTTAATAAAATTTGGCTCAATGTATATAGTTTTGGCCAACTTAACGGACCGGATAGTTTTTAACTTGATTAGTGATCAAAATAATTCTTATATAGCGAATTATTGCAAATACAATAGGTCGTGTTTCGATTTATTAACATGGCGTCATATGTCGATTTCATAATGTTTTTATTTATAAGCATGCTATTGTAATACAGGTTATCAATATTATAATTTTGTATTGTATTATGTGAATGCAGTTATTTGTTCCTATATTATTATTTATTAGTAATACAAATCTTTGTATTTATTGTTAATTTTCATTAAAGAATAAATAAAACAAGAAAAGGTTACAATAAATTCTCAAAAGTGTAGGTATTTTTTCTTCATTTTCCTTTATTATTTGTATTTAAATTAAATTACTAGCTAAGCGCTGAAACGCTTTGCTGTGGCCCACCCTGATATCAACTTTTAGTAAAGTAAATACATTTAAATTAGGCTATTATTTGAAATAATACTCTATAAATGTTGTAACAGCACCTACTGTCACAGGTGTAACCTAATAGAAACCTGACTTGGGGAGTCACTGTTGCCAAAAAGTTGTGAAAATTAGTGAGCTGGCTACACTGCCGGTAACCAGACATGAAAACTCCCTGAGTGTGTTTTGATTAGGTGTTGTGGGATACTTTGTGATTTGCTAAAGAACTGCATAATTAAGACTTTAATATTATATTTTCAGTTGATTTATTTAACAGAAGTTTCTTTATTTTCATTATTCGTTTTGTTATTATTATTTAAATACAGTGTTTTTTTATTTTACCAAACCTTTTTATCATTTTTATCCCGAGATCTAAAATGTAAAATTTAAAAAATGTCAGTGAAGATTTGTAATTCCTCCTTTATCAACAATAACTTAAAGTTGAGAAAATTTAATCCCAATCGAATAGAGGCTGTTACTTCCTGTTCAGCAGAGTTGTAATTATCTTTAAATGTAAAATTTAAGAAATGTTAGCGAAGATTTTAATCCTTTCTTTAATTTAAATTAGGCTATTATTGGGAATGATATTTCGTTGTTAATTTCACCAGAATACAATTTTTTACTTATCTTTAAATTATTGGTGATTAAGAAAGGATTACAAATCGCAGCATTTTTTAAATTTTACATTTAATGATTATTACACCTCTATTGAACAGGAATAATTGTTATTTGGGTAACCTCAAGTTTCAGATTTATCCGCCATAAATATGAGAGTACTACTGCAAAATAATCCATCGGCAGATATATTTTTTAAACAATTGCTCTATATTGGAAACGGTGAAATAGAGCTGCATCGAAATTCAAAATTTATCAAATTACCAGAAAATTTCTGAACTGTTGTAGAGACGAAAAATGAACTGTCTACGAAAAATAAAGTGTCTCCTGATATTTTGAACAATTATTTGGAATATAATTGGCTGGGTAGTCGTGCTATTTTGGCAGAAAAAAATGTTGATTTCGATGAAATAAACTTCCAAAATCAATTGACAATGTTCTAGATGTAAACGAAGCCGTAAATTTCCCATCTGAATTTTTTAATTCCCTGGATATACACCCAAACAATCTCCAGTTGAAGATTGGCTCACCGATCATTCTTCTTCGTAACTTAAATCCACCTCAATTGTGCAACGGTACACGTTTGGTCATTAAAAGGATCACAGGAAATGTTATTGAAGGAAAAATGTTGCCTGGAAGGTTTACAGGAGATATCGCTCTATTGCCACCTATTCCCCTGGTACCGACAGAATTTTCAATAAAATTTAAAAGGCTTCAATATCCTATTCGTTTGGCTTTTGCCATGACCATAAACAAATCCCAAGGGCAAACAATGCCCACTTGGACTTTGAAAATCCGTGTTTTTCCCTTGGGCAATGGCATAACTTACGTGGGAAATGGGTATCGCCTGCTCACGTGTGTGGAAACCATCAAATCTTTGGTTTGTGTTAAAAAAAACAAAAACAGGTTAACCAAAAACATTTTGAACAAATTAGTACTTGAATAAATAAAAATTCTTAATTGTATTATGTAAAAACCTCTTTAAGAAGAGATTTATTATCACTCAAATATATTGCTAAATTAAAAGCTTCAACACACCACAACTTTAACTTTCTTATATTCTTTACCAAATACTTTTAAATGGTGCAATGCTCTATTCTCAATCACGTTGGATTTTGATTAGCTGAAAGGTTTTCATTTTTATCAATGAATATTGGTATTACTGTATTTGTTTAAAAATATAAGGATATAACTACTGAGCCACAGCAACGCGTGGCCGGGTCTGCTAGTAATTAATAAATTTGATTTCCACTTTTATTTGATGGGGCAGTCCTTTAAGATTGCTAGTTTGAAGGCACAAGACTTGTAAAATAACCGTGTTTTTACTTCTAGATATCATTCCACATGTAATTATGTGGTTTGCATTAAGGATAGCCTGCCCTTCAATTAATGGTCAGGTTGGATGAGGCATATAAGTTGTTTTCAAGGAGAAAAACATACAATGCTTGTAAAACTATTACCATTAAGTCTATTTTTAAATTATTCATGTTTATATATTTTTAGGGAGCGGGGTAGCCCACTGGTAAGGCAGTGGACTGCTGTGCTTAAGGTCCCGAGTTCGAATCTGACATGGCTTATGATATCTTTATTATTCGCCACAGTTCGTCTCGTGGGCCGAGAGACCCTCCTGGGGCAAACCCAGCCTCTATAAAGTGGGTACCCTTAATTTAAAAATTAAGGGGAAAGAACCTGGCGGTTGAGCGTGATCACGGTCAAATCACCTCCTTGCACCACCGCTGACCAAGAAATAGTGCTCTTCCTTACATAGTACTGAACCCAAAAGACCCTTTATGGGTGTAGTGGTACAGGTTTTTTTTTTTTTTTTTTAAATTACCAATTATCTCTATCACTTCAACTATGTTTATCCCCGTTCTTTCCGACATTTTGCAAAACTATTAGCGCACCCTATAGTCGATTGCGCCCGCCTACAGTCATATTTACTATAGAGCAATCTATAGTCATATTTAGGTGGCATTTCCATCTTAGACATATAGTACTACACAAAATACAAGACGGTAGCTACAGTTTATTTTTGTTAAAAATGTTGCTTGGCACTATTTTGCCCCGACCCTTCAATTGTTAAGACTAAATGTAAATAATTGACAGAAAATGCCTTAATCCACATTTATTTACTTATAAAATTAGTTTTCATTTACCTTTAAAGGGGAGATAATGAACTGTGCTAGGGTTCGAGTTCCGGCTTTTGCAGGTATGTATTTACTAGTTACATATATCAGCCATGTTTGGACCGATTTAGAGATAATCCCTAGGGGCCCACCGTGCCTCTTTAAAGCCAAATGTTTAGGTTCTCTGAAATAAGAACATTTTTTTAATAAGTCTTGATCATGCACTTCTTAACAAAAAACTGAACTGAAGACTTCATAAGCAGAGACCTACATAAGCAGTAAGAAACCAAGATTCAAACGATGCCTTATTTTAAGACAAAGGAACGTCAATAGCACTATTATAGGTCATTACAAACCGATTTTCTATTATTGATCTTGCTTATTGCTCTGACTTTAATTAAAACAGATCTTACTGGTTGGAAGGATTTGGGTCTTTCCTGGCTAGATATTGTGTCTTAAGCCGGATTATTTACATCGCTATTCTCCTGTTGGCAAGTGATCTGCCAAAATTCCACTCGTGTCTAATTTTCTTTGTTTGGAGAACCAATGTTTCGATCCAAACATGTGGATCTTAGTCTGGGCGAAAATAAAGACAAATATACGTTCTTGTTTGTTTAACGTCACATTATGCTACTAAGGCAAAACGGACGATGTTACAGTGGGTGTCCTAAATTTTGCCTATTCAGTTATAATTAGGATAGGGATCTTTAACGAGTACCTGGCATCGTACAGGCTAAGGACTCCCATTTTGTGTCCTAATCGGAAGGATGTAAAAAGGGTGCAGCCAAGGATTTTTTACTCCTTAAAAATATCCTAGGACGACCGCGTGACACGAGCCCGCTACCTTTAGTATTAAAGGCTGCTATGCTAACCACTACACCACATGTGATCCCAAGACAGATATATGAGCAACCTGTAAAGTATCTATGCTAGAGGATGATAATTAATTTTGTTTATCATATAATTAATTAACACAGGTAGTAACAATAAGATGTAACAAAATAATGAAAACCAAATCCAACTGACGGTATGTTTACATTACGTGGATACTTTAGAAATTGTTAATTATTTTGTTAATTCTTATTATTACTATATATAATTAATAATTATGTGATAAATAATTAATTATCATCATCTATTACAGTTACTTTACATGTTGCTCATATATTTGTCTTCATTTTAGCTCTGACGAAGACCCATATGTTTGGATCGAAAAGTTGGTCTCCAAATAAAGAAAATTATGTCTGAAAATCCTGACTATCAATTTACTAATCTTGAAGAAAGCAGTTGACCATTGCATACCTATAAATTGCTAAAAATTTAATTGAAAAAATAATATGACAACATTATCTTATTATCGATCTTCCCTCTTCTACCCTCTTAGTATTGTGTCTTTTAAATAAGAGTTGTCCAATTTTTATCACAAAATGAGTAGGAGTTATTACCAGTCAGGTGGTTTCATCCTACCTACATTTAATACAAAATATCTCCATTGAGCTAACGACGAGAAACCTGTTAAAAATCGCATCCAAGTAGGTAGGCCAATTCTTCACAAAAATCGGACAAAATTACAATTTTTCAAGTTTATAAGAAAAAACCGTAACAGACAATGGCAATCCTCCTATTTTATAGAAAAAACTGACGAAAATATAACGTGCAATGTGATTCATACTCCTGGGAAATTACTTGGTCCTAACTAATTGTTACAAATCAACTTCCATGCATACTGTCTTTTTTTTTTTTAAATGACAATATTTATAATTGATAAAAATATATTAGATGTTTTTGCATCATATATGTCTTACTCTCGTAATATATTATTCCCCTATAATATTATATGCATACAACAGAGTATTTAATTTGTGTCGTCCTTGCTGTGATCGGTATAGGCACACCTAAGATCCTTATACTTGACCCCAAAACAACTTGTTTAAATCGCGACCCGGCAAGAATAAGTCACTCTTTGGGTATTAGTGAAAACGTCAAAAAGTGTCATTACAGTATTTAAAAAATACAGGGACCCTTCATGTAGCCTCATTGCATTTTCCCCATAACAGCAATTTCAGTACCTCGGAAAACGCTGCAAAGGTTATACTCTCCATCAGTTACTGCTCTTTTAGGGACTAAGGGGGTTTCAGTTGGATTTTTTGTGATAGTTCCTACCTAATTATACTTCCATTAATGATGTAAAATTACAGGCGATACCATAGAATATTTTTTTAATAGCCACTTTTCATAGGTGATAACTGGGAGTGGGTGACCCTAATCTTCAGGTGCCACTTATCATCTGATGATCGGATGGGCCCCTATCAACACACCACATTTTTTCGATATTTTTAAGCTATCGATAGTAATGATAGTTTACATCGCTAACTTACATCTTTTCTCTCATTCTGTGAAGATTTACTATCTTGTACTTTTGAATTTTTTCAAACCTGTATCATGATTGTCAAGATGAAGAAGAAAACTACTGCCAAGTGGTCTAGTTCCATGGATTATAGCTGTCCAGGGTCAGCAGGCGTCTTTCCTGAGACCGTGCGTTTACTGATATGATAGAATACTGAATCCTGATTAACACATACACGCACACTAAATAACATATTCAGCTAGGAGGGAGTCATTGCGATCACTTTTTTTTTGTTCACTGTTTTTTGTTTTTGTAATGTTTCTAATGTTTGAACAGGTATTCTGAAAAACCAATTACGAGAAATAATGGTTTTAAAATTATAGCATTAATTACTATTGTTTATGTTATTGTCATACTTGTGCCATCTCAGTTAGTTGAAAGTGTGGATAAAATTATTACACAAATATTTTTACTTATTGTAGACAAATTTTTTTTTTGATTCCCGGCCTTACCGAAAAATAATTAATCTTTTCATGAGATGATAATTGATTATGCAAAAAAATAAAATATGGTAATATATATTGCTTACCGATCTCTGGACCCTCAAATACGGTTTCATCGGGACCGAAAATAATAAATGTCGAGTTCATTCTTTTATATTTATTTTTTTCTTAACTATACTCTTCCTCTTCCGCAGGCATCATCTCTTAGATTTACTCAAGGATGAACAAAATCTTCGTAATTTAAATATCTTTTTAACAAAATAAAGCTAAAGGATAAAAACGATGGGTATGAATATTGATATTGGAACGAAGGGCAGAATTCAATTTTAGATGGTATGTATTTCAAAGAAAGGGTGGTAAAAAAGGATGGACTTACTTTACTTTGAACTTGATTGACTGGATGGTTCTTCAACTCCTTTGTCATTTCGTCGGACACGAAGTAAAAGATACTTGGGCAAATAATTTTTCGTCATGGCAAGTTCTGAGAGTTTTAGATATCACCTGAACAACATATGGCATCATATGGACAACGGTTTTCTAATTATTGCCTCATTAGTTTTAGTTCGCAAGTTAGTAGTTAGTTCACTACAAGGAGTTCACTAGTCGTCCTAATGCAAAGTAGCGTTAATGCACTTTTGTTTAGAACAAACAATACAAATATTATCATTTCTTTACTTTTTTATACTAAAAATGAAATATTAAAACGTAAAAGGTAATTAACTAGAACATAATGTTTAGCTCTAGGATTCATGTAATGGAATTTTAATGCATTAAATAAATCCTATTTGTCTCAGCTTCTTTAAAACCAACAAAGACAAAACATAGTAAAACCTTAATGAATTTCAAGTAGCCATTGAAAATGTATTGTTATCTTATTTACATTTTAACGAAATTTGAATACGAAATAGTTCACCTCATTATTTAGCAAGCATTACTTAAAAAAAAAAAAGAAATATTTCTTTGTGCCTCAAATACGTATTTCTGCCTAAATGAGTCAATTGATAGCTTCAAAAACTTAGCAATTTATTTTCACCTCTTAAATATAAGCTTGTTAATTTTCTATTAATCTCAAATTAAAACTCAAGATCTACTAATCTATATTAATAAAGTTGAAATTCTGTTTGTTTGTTTGTTTATTTGTTCCTTATAGAAATCCATACCGTTTGTCCTGAATTCTCCAAATTTCGCTCAGTGGTTCTTTGATACCAGGTGCGAACACCTGTCATTTGCATAAATTGCATAAATTCAGCCGATCTCAGGGTATATTCTTTATTGTAATAATAATCGTTTTGATCTCGCTTTACATTGGTTTTCACAAAATCGACCATTTGAGTCGATAAAAGTCTCTGTTTATAGATTTAAAAAATGAAATTCTCCGGGTGAAACCGGGATATACAGCTAGTAGACAATAAAACGCATTCTCTTTTAATTTTCTTTATTGTATAATAAACACCTCGTCAAAAAAATCATGAAATTTTTAAAGAAATTCGGCTTGTACCAAGAAATATGAAACCAAGAAACAAAGCTTAACGCCAATGACCCCTAAGGTTAGAGGCGAAAAGTTAAATAAATAAATGAATAATTTCAGATTAAATGTTCGAAAATATATAAATAGTTAAAAAAAAACTATCTATCTATCTATCTATCTATCTATCTATCTATATATATACATATATATATATATATATATATATATATCACATGCTTTTTATTACAGAAAAATTGGAAGTGTATTAGTTACAGAAAAAAGTGGAAAGAAGGCCCAGGTTCGAGTTCCGGCCATGGCCAACTTTTTTTTTTCTTTTAAAAATTTTTTTTATCAAAAATTAACGAAACGAATTGGAATTTTCTTAGATATGACAGAAGGGCGCCTTACTGAATGGTGCGTGAGCTGACTGTCCGGAAGTTCTATGTTTGAAAATTTAATTGCTACAGGATTATAAATTTCAGATATTTTCACATTATATATGAAACTTCATATCTATATTGAATGAAATATATTTTCATATAGTATATGAAAGTATTATATAGAAATTTATAATATTTAATATGAATTGACGTAAACATCAGGACAATCTTCTACACTAATCTTTATTTAAATAAAGTGTAGAAGATTAATCACGCATTGCTGATGAAAATCCAATTTTAAAAGGATTGTTAAATACACATTCTATAAATAGATATTTTCCCTATTAAAACCGGTATAAAGCAACTTTGAATTATATATAAATTATGCCTCATCAAATCGTCCTTCGTAACAGGTTGGATGAGGCATATAAGTTGTTTTCAAGGAGGAAAACATACAATGCTTGTAAAACTATTACCATTAAGTCTATTTTTAAATTATTCATGTTTATATATTTTTAAAGCTGTCGAACTAGGAAATGTTAAGATTGATAAAATAAATTTCAACTGTTTCTGAATACTACTTTCTTAGTAATTCTTATTTATGAGGTCATCCAATAAGTAATGTCGGATTTTAATGGCGTGCTATAAGGTATAAGATAAAATCAATAAAACATGTTCAATCTAAAATGTATTTACTATATTGTTGTATAATATTTCTTGACCAAGTTTGACATCTTGAAACCAAGTTTTGAATGCCTGTTCTGAAAAAATCCTTTGGTTTTCAATTAAAGAAAGCTAACACCTCGTTTTTCACCTCATCGACTGAATTCATATTCTTGCCGCTCAGTGAGTTTTGGAGACTGCGGGAAAGGTCATAATCCGAAGGCGCCAAGTCTGGGGTATAAGGAGCGTGAGGAATAATTTCCCATCCAAAGTCCTTTAATTTTTGCAATGTTTGTTTTGCACCATGGGGTCTCGTATTGTGATGATGGAATAAAAGTCCTCGTCTATTGATAATTGATAGATGTTTCTCCTCAATTGCTCGCTTCAATCGGTCCAGCTGAACACAGTACAGATCTTTCGTGATTGATTGGTCAAGGTCAAGGAATTCATGATGAAGGATTCCGTCAATATCCCACCCTACAGACATCATCACTTTTTTTCGGATGAAGTCCTTCTCCCGCTTCTGTCCTAGGTGTTTCTCCAGGTCCTAACCACTGCCGCGACCTTCTAACATTCCGATAGAAAACCCACTATCATCTCCAGTTACTATCCTGTTCAGAAAAGGTTTTTGATTCAAACGGGAGGGGAGAGAAAAGCAAGTTTCCACCCGCTGTTGCAAATTACCGGGGCTTAATTCGTGAGGGAGCAGTTTCCCAATTTTGGTACATTACCTATTAGCTGCAAATATCGGTGGACTGTAGAATGTGTCGATCCAAGTATTTCTGCTAGCTCTTCGACTGTTACAACAGGATTTTCTTCTACAGTAACCTGCAGGAGTTCGTCTTCAAGCTTCCGGTTTCCCGCTTGAAATCGTTCAAACCACCGCTGCACTTATCGCTCACTGATGACATTTTCGCCATATATTTCTGCAGGTTTTCGGTAAGTTGAAGCAGCATTTTCTCCTTTATAGAATTCCCAAAGCATAACATGGCGTAAGTGGTTTCTTGGGAGATCCATTTTAAATGAAATTTCGGCACAGAATAAATAAGTTTCACCAACCAAAACATCATAAATAGAAGTGTATTTAATGCTGTAATAAACAAAAGATGGAAACAAAAATAAATTGAAATGGAGGGATTAGTAATCTTAACATAAACAAACAGAATATTAAAAACCGACATTACTTGTGGGATGACCTGATACTTTTTAAATGATCATTTACATTACTTGAATCGAAAAATTCGGCGATATACTTTGTACTTTTAGCGCTCATTCCGTATTCAGTATTAAAATATATCTACATTGTCGTTTGGTGATAAGAGAGATAAGGATTCATGTAACCAATTAAAAATGATGTAATTTTCCTTGATCTTGCCAAGGAGATAGAATTTTTTTTTTTTTTAATACTGTTTATGGGAAAGGATATAACAATTATATGAATGGAATTCCTATCTGTGTTTCAGTATCCTAATCTTGTAATGTTCAATAGCATTTGATATCGCACGTAAATTTATTCAAATTAATATACGTATTATCGCACATGTATCATTGATATAGAATATTAGCTGTATATACCAGTTTCATCCGGAGAATTTCATTTTTAAATCTATAAAATCTATAAAGTGAGACTTTTAGCGACTCAAACGGTCGATTTCGTAAAAACCAATGTAAAGTGAGATCAAAACGATTTTAATAACAATAAAGAATATACGCAGAGATTGGCTGAAGTGAAGCAATTTTAATATGGACAGGTGTTCGCACCAGTCTTGAAAGAACCACTGAGCGAAATTTGGAGAATTTAGGACAAACGGTATGGATTTCTATAAAGAACAAACAAACGAACCGAATTTCATCTTTATTTATATAGAGAACATTGAATAATATACATTGAATAACATCCACTTCAGCAATGAATATCGAAATGCTAACCTGAATGTCCACAGAGGGCGGCAGGGGAAGGCAGCTAGCTGCTCCCCCTCCCCTAGAAAATATGAGAAACATAAACTACAGATTAATTAAATAAATCCTTATTCATTTAATATATATATTTATTAAGTAATACATAAATAAATATTTTAATTTTTACTTATCAATAAGCTTTATTTGAAGCCATAATAAAGCCTTAAATGGTCAGAATACCTCGACCCCCTCCCACAATTGAATCAGTCCCTGCCCCCTAGACGAAATTTTTACCAGCCCCCTAGAGGATATCCTGAGTACGCCCTTCTTTCCTGATATATAATCCTGATAATACTCAAAGATCATGTAGATTTATAAAATTTGTGGTCAAAGCTTCCATTTTCTTTTTGGAGCCATCTTTATTTTTATTCATTGCAAAAATTTCGGAAATTATACCATGAACCTTAAGCCTAATCAACTATAAAACTTCCTAGTTTCTTCTGACCGAGTTGTCAAAATCCAGTTGTGTGTGTTCTAGGTATATTTATTTGGGAAAGCTCGGTCTGATGATAATGTAGGTATGATAGCGAAAGTTCATTCCAGAAAAAGTTTAGTTTGCTTTTGAATTTTTATTGTTGATTTTGGAATATTATTGGTGGATAAAACTTTTCAATTCATAGACAATTAGTTAACTCCTACTCGTCTTCCTAATTTCAATCATGATGAAGAACAATAATTAGTCGAAGCAATGGATGTTTTTATTTCTGCCCGACAACTCTCATCTTATCTTATTCTTGACTTTTATTTTCAATTCCCAACTGTATCCCTTGTATTTAAAACATATTACTTAAAATATATATATATATTCATAATGAAATTTGAGTTTTTAGCTTGTGGGGAAAGAAAAAGTTATAGCCAAAGAGAGCATCGTTCCTCTAGATCGAGATTGTTCATTATTCTTTAGTCTGAATATTTTGAGAAACTGTCGTTAGTAAGTGATGCAAGCTACAGATCTAGAAGTGGAAGTGATGAAAGCTAACAGACCTTTGACTCATTTCAGAGGCTTTTTCTTTTCTTTTTTATTTTTTCGTCCTTAACATTAAATTAGGTTTGTTTTTAATTCGTGCTCAATCTGACCTCGAGTCTTGAAGTGAGCTTAAGAGTTAGAAAATGATATGCTATGGCTCAAAAATATATATATTTCTCCTGCACTTAATAAAGTTTAAGGCAAGCTCGAACTAATAAATCATAAATTATACAATGCATATAACATAAAAAGAAAAGAAATGCTGCATAAAGGCGGAGTGAATTCAGAAAGAATCCGAAGGGGAGATTCCATCTAGTAAGAATATTATTGTTAGTTTGTTTAATTAACGTCGCTATATGCCACGTGGCTTAGAAATATATATATTTCTTCTACATTTAATAACGTTTAAAGCAAGATCGAACTATTAAATCATAAATTCTAATGTGTATTTAAGAAAAAGAAAAGAAATACTGCATAAAAGAGGAGTGAATCAAAGGCATGGCAAATAAAGAGTATGGGCGGATTCAGCCGGTCGTAAATGCAGCTAGGGAGTACGATACCAACAAAGTATCGATACCAATGCTCATTTAAGTACTTCCATCAAATATTCGATACCACCAAGGTATCGAAAGGAAAATATCGATAGTTATGAGTAATCATATAAAGTACTAACAATATTATAAATAAAAATATAGTTAGCAATAGCCACGTTATACCATTAATTAAATTTCATGTTTTTATAAGTTATTAATTATGAGATTGGTTTTATGGCCCTTAACGTGAAATAAAATTGTATTTACTTACTACATTTATATTTTAATAAATACTCGGGGATGATTGATAGTCAGGAATTTTAAACATAAAACATTATCTTTATTTAATCGTTTCGATCCAAAATGGGGGTCTTCATCAGGGCTAAAACGAAACAAATATATAAGTATAAAATATAACACAACTTCGTGACTATCAGTTATCTCCGAGAATCTTATAGAAAAACAGTCGACTCAATACCGATATCGGTACTGATTCAAGTATTTTATGTTCTAATATATTCAAGTAATTTATATTCGAATATAAGTAAATAATCGATATCAGGTCGATTAAGTTAAATTAAGGAACTCGATAAATAAAATTAAATGCAAACAGTTGCAATGTTTGATTACTGGATCCGTTTCCAATGGGGCTCTCAACGCATTTAAATATCGGGATACTTCATCCTGGAAATCACCTTTACTTATAATCTTTTTTCCATGCACAAGTTCCTTATGATGTTTCCAAAAATCGTAGGCTTCTACCCTGGAACCTGGGGATATGTCTTCCTCAGATGAACTAGACAGTGGAAAGAATTTTGGAGGGCAAATTTTTGAATCATTACGCTCTAGTAATTTTTCGATACTAACTTTCAGTATCGATACCTGTACTCATACTTGAATCCTTGGCATCGAGACCAAAACTACTTGGTATCGAAATAAAAGTATCGATCGGTATCGTACGTCCCTAACGGCAGCCTCACACTTCCTCCCCTGGATCTGTCAATCAGCTTTTTTACATTCATCTTCCTTTCACATAACTAAAATTCTACTTTTTCTGCTTATTATTTGTTCTTTGATTTACTTCCTTACTTTTAAGGTTATTTAAGATAATAATTTATCTTTACTAAAAGCAAGAATAAAACAATCCTATTTTTATATGTCAAAAAGTTTTCCAAAGGGAGGTGATGCAGTCCCCACAGCGGATCATTGAATCCACCATTACAATGGCATCAGACCTCCCAAATCCCTCAGCTAAAAGCTGATTATGCATAATTTGTGAATAAATATTTATAATTATGTGTACAACTTGTAAATGAAAGATTATTATTATATCGGTCAGTTTTATTAGTCATAATAGCTACAATCAGCAAAAAAAAAAATATATATATATATATATATATATATATATATATATATATATATATAAATCTGCATTTATTATTGTTTATTGAGAACTTGGAATTATTCAACCTGCTATTATTGTTTACAAATGCTATAGATAAACTAATACCTATTGTATGTTTGTTTAAACTGGATAAAAATGTATCATCTTTTCTACGTTACTGTTATCGATTCCATTGTATTTATAACAGGGTTATTGTTGATAGCAGAACTTCAGTAACTGTGACACTTTATCAATTGTTCAATAATTAATTCTTGTTGATAACATTGTTTAATCTTATGACTGTGGAAAGGTATTTAAATATCATTAATAACGCTAATATATATATATATATATATATATATATATATATATATATGTATGTATATGTATATAGGAGCAGAGCATACCACGCGTTGCTGTGGCTCAGTAGCTGTAATGCGTTAAATTAGCTATACCTTATTCTTGTCTATAGTCAAATCAAAATTCACTGATAAAGATAAAAACGTTTCAGCTGATCTAAAAACAAACGGGATTTAAAATAGAACTTTACGCCAAACTTAAAATTGTTTGGTAAATAATGTAGATCGGTTAAAGTTTTTATTGTTTACATCTTATATTTGACTGAAATGTGTTAATGAATGACACATGTAAAAGGAACTAATAAAGAATATAATTGGGACAAGGTTTAGTACAATCAAAATAGACAGTTAGCAAAATGTACCAAATTAATAATTTGCCATAATAAATATTAATCAAATTCTGAATGTAACACACGATGATATGAGTTACCATATCAGGAGGTTATTCTAATAGGTGCACAATGATTTTGGTTAACCTGTCTTTTGCTAAAACAAACAGATTCGATGTTTTCCCCTCACGTGAAAAGGAGAAACATAATTTGCCACACGGATTTTCCTAGTCCAAACCGGAAAAAATAGATTCATGCTTACCCTCCCTAAAGAAAATGAAGTGTTGGGTCAATAAATCAACTTAGATCGCCATCTGTTAGAAATTTATAGAACTTATCAATAATCAAACTCAATCGTAGTATAATTAACATTTAATTTGCAATAAAAGAAATATTGTGGCCAATGATCCAGACATAAACTATGCTATCTTTTAAGTTGGGCAAAACTACACACAATGAGCTAAATTTTATAAAGATCAGTTAAGTAGTTACAGATTTTACTCCCGAAAAACATCGGGACCCGAGATTTTTATTTATATAAAGATAATACAGTTATAATCATAAATGTTGATTTGCGTAACATGTTGCGTTTGATCTTGAACTAAAAAAGTACAAAATTTAGCCTACATTATTTCGTGATCTTTGCCCAATCTTGAGCATAGCCCCCCAATTTCACATAGTATAATATTTATATATAATTAATTATATTTGTAAATTAAGATTTTTATGGTTCCACCGCTGACTACTCAAGGGTAGGAATAGGCCTGAATCCACAGAATCTCTAGAAGGCTTCATTTATCTGAGAACCAGTTATTGTCTTCGTTATTAATAGCTTTGTTCCGACTAGCAGTCTTGGACTAACTGTGATGGTACGACATGCTCTTCTCCCATTTTTTACTTTCACTTACCTATATGGGACGTTCTTTTACAAACCGAACACCTTTCTGACCGACATATTTTAGATTTAACTGAAACTTTTTTTACGGGTTCTATATCGAAAAAAAAGAGATACTTGTAAAAGGATTTTTTTTTATTTTCGATATTTTGAAAAATAATCAAGATCGAAAATTCGTGAATTTGATGATTTATCGATAATAGCCTATTTTTCAAAAAATCATAACTCCGGTTCTATTTAAGCTAAAAAATCTATTTTTTTTTTTATTTTGAAGGTAAAAAGACAAACTTTAAGAAAAAAATACTTTCAAAAGAAATTGTCAAAAAATTCAAATTGTTATTAACAATTTCAATGTTTAAATCGATTTTTAACAGTGGCGCCACCCATGAATCAACTTTTTACTATTTTTATCGTATTCTGCGTCAAATTTTCTATCGAAAACGCTTTTAAAATCGATGGAGAAATTATTTTTACTGTAAGAAAAAAATTAATTAATTTAGCGCGGTACGTCACATCCACAATGTGGGTCACATTTCACGGCTCATATTCTTGTTTTACACCGTTTATCTCTTAAATACAAATAATTGTTTCATTTTTTTAATTAAAAAACATATTTTATTAGCCAAGAAGATGGGAAAAATAGAAAAAATACATTTATAAAAATAAATAAAAAACATTGTTGAAAATGAAATTTTTTTATTAAGATTTCAATAATGCATTAGTTAATAAGAACAATATTTAGAATATAATAATAAATACAATATTTAAAAATAAGACAATGTTTACATTTTCTGTTTAAAAATTTTTACAATAACCTTTTTTTCGCAAGATGAAAACCGTTTTGCTTCCAATTGCTGTAAAGAAATCAGATTAATACAATGATATTTTAAAAATCCTTTTATTGATAAAGTTTTTTGGAAACGTTCGTACAATTGTTCATTAACTGTCGAATAACAACACGTTATATTCGGCAATGCTTCTGTTGCCCAGTAATTGATATTGCTTCTGTTCATGTATTGCACACACACAGACAGAATGAGTGTCGCGAATTCATATGCAAAAAGACTAATCTTAAATATAACGTTTCCAAAAAGCTTTAACAATAAAAGGAACTTTAAAATATCATTGTATTAATCTGATTTCTTTACAGCAATTGGAAGCAAAACGGTTTTCATCTTGCGAAAAAAAGGTTATTGTAAAAATTTTTAAACAGAAAATGTAAACATTGTCTTATTTTTAAATATTGTATTTATTATTATATTCTAAATATTGTTCTTATTAACTAAGGCTTTTCGAAATCTTAATAAAATAATTTCATTTTCAACAATGTTTTTTATTTATTTTTATTTATGTATTTTTTCTATTTTTCCCATATTCTTGGCTAATAAAGTATGTTTTTTAATTAAAAAAATGAAACAATTATTTGTATTTAAGGGATAAACGGTGTAAAACAAGAATATGAGCCGTGAAATGTGACCCACGTTGTCGATGTGACGTACCGCGCTAAATTAATTAATTTTTTTCTTACAGTAAAAATAATTTCTCCATCGATTTTAAAAGCGTTTTCGATAGAAAATTTGACGCAGAATACGATAAAAATAGTAAAAAGTTGATTCATGGGTGGCGCCACTGTTAAAAACCGATTTAAACATTGAAATTGTTAATAACAATTTGAATTTTTTGACAATTTCTTTTGAAAGTATTTTTTTCTTAAAGTTTGTCTTTTTACCTTCAAAATAAAAAAAAAATAGATTTTTTAGCTTAAATAGAACCGGAGTTATGATTTTTTGAAAAATAGGCTATTATCGATAAATCATCAAATTCACGAATTTTCAATCTTGATTATTTTTCAAAATATCGAAAATAAAAAAAAATCCTTTTACACGTATCTCTTTTTTTTCGATATAGAACCCGTAAAAAAAGTTTCAGATAAATCTAAAATGTGTCGGTCAATTTTTGTCCAAATCTGTTCGGTTTGTAAAAGAATGTCCCATATATGAGATATATAGTAAGTGGAAATATTGCGATCGTGAAAAATTTCGACTTCCGGTTTTCAACGGAAATACACGTTTTGGGGCCCCCTGAGTCCAAATAACCAAGTCCCGTGAAATGGTCTGTGTGTGTGTGTGTGTGTGTCTGTGTGTGTGAACAGACTAGCTCAAAAACTATAAACCGTGCGAACCTGGAATTGGGTATTTAGTGTAGGTATATGCCCGCAATGTGACAGCGAAAATTTCATCGAAATTGCTCAAAGGTAGGGGGTACTTTATTTATTAACTTTTTTTTTATTTTCTCAAAAACGGCTCTAAAGATTTTGATTAAACTGAGTATTTGGTGTAATAATATGCCCGAGATATGACTGTAGAAATTTCATCAAAATTGATACACCGGAGGGGGGACTTTACTTAATAAATTTTGTATCGTTTTCACCAGTTTTTTTTTTATTTACTCAAAAACGGCTTTCACGATTTTGATCAAACTGGGTATTTGATGCATGTATATGCCAAAGATGTGATATCCAACATTTCATCAAAATTGGTCAAATGGAGGGGGCACTTTATTTTGTAACTTTTTTTCCAATTTTAACCTTTTTTTCGATTATCTATAACAGCTTTAACGATTTTCATCAAATTCGTCATGTTTAACGAAAATTAGGTGTTCTATAATGTCAGGCAAGCTTTATCATTATTAAAATGTTCCGACGGGGCTTAAATGGGGTAGGGGCCTTTTTTGTTTGTTTGTTTTTTTGTTTCCTATAAAGTACCTTTGTTTATGTTTATATGGAGAAATTAACTGTCTCTCGTTACGCCTAAAAATAAGAAATGGCTAAATATGAGATATGATAAAAACCAAGTAAACATATAGAGGAGAAAAAAAGAAAAATATTCAGTCAACTCATAAAACACGTTGAGCCCACGCATGCGTAGTGCGCCTTTAATGGCAGAACATTGTTCATAATTAAAGCCGTTCTGTTCATTTAATCCATGTATTCCGTGTATGTTTCATAGTAACTAAATGAAATTTTCAACAAATACATAGATAATTTTAAAATCAGTCGACTTGGGGTATTATGCTTGCATTGCCGAATTATCTCAAGTAAAAACTTTTATTTAGCAATAAAATATATTATTGTTTGTTATAGAGCAAATGAAAAATGAATGTGGAAAAATGTGCCTTTGAGAAATGGCAATTAATAAAACACATCAATTTCTAATTTAAGTAAGTTGTAAGTGAAAGTTGTGTGTTGCGCGCACGCACCAGATTTTTTTATTGTAACTTCATTAGTTTTCTGGTTCGAAAAGTGGTTTGGGCCCTTGCTGAAACACTGGGATGTTAGTCAAGGCTTACGGCTCAAGTCGTGAACATGGTTTAACTGCTTGTTAGAACGAAAATAGTATTGATAATATTCTTGGAAAAGGATAAAAGGGATACTTATTATTATAATTGTTACTCATGCTTGGGAAAATTGCTGCTGATCAATTAGCACGGATATTAAAATGTCTTTACCTCTCCAGCAACACTTCTTCGTTTAATCTTTCTCTTTTTTTTTTCTTTCTTTTTTTTTTTTTTTTTCAAGGCGACTTATGTAACGTCCTGGGATAGGTAGAAAATTATACTTTTTTAAAATATCTCTGAGGGGGGTTGACGAAATGTAGCGAAAATCTACTAGTGAAAATTCTATTGTCTTAATATCGCACAATAATTTAAAAAAAAAACATACAAATATATTCAAGCTACACCCGAAACATCAATCCAGGATTTTATTATTAAGTATGAGATCCCAAAAATTAAGATAAGAGTCTTTAAAGAATCTACTTATTGTTCAAATTGTGGTAATGAACAGAACCGAAAAACACCTTTATTAAAATAGTTGTTTTATTTGATATTTAAAGATTGAAAACCGATCTCTGCCGAATAAAATCGTATGTACATTGTTTGGTTAAATGATATACAGTTTTTTTTTTTCATTTTTAGTAAAATTTAGTTTACAATAAGTTTTACTAGCTGACCAGTGCGAAGTATTCGTACTCTAACCTACTTAAATCTCAATTAAAGTACCTGCACAACGTTTATATAGTATCGTATAGTGCGCATTTGTTTTGCTTGTAACTCGCGAACGACGTCGACGACAATCCGAAAAGTGCATATGTATAACTAAAAATGTTCTTCTAGATAATCTGAAAAACATTACACCTACACGAAAAAGCCCTGCGACCATTTTAACGTATTTCGCTGAGAATTGTAATTTTTCGCTTACAACTCGCAAACGAAGGGGTTAATAGAAAAAATGCTTATGACCGAAAATGCTCTCCTTGTAAACCATTTAAAAACTTCTACGACCAATTTGATTTTTATGAATCGCGTTTTTGCGCTTATAACTCGCAACCGAAGGCAATATGAGTGATTTTGTATATTTTTCCGGCGTAGCGGTTAAGGAAAGCTTTAAAATGAATACTTCATTAAATTTGATGAAGTATTGAGGAAGTTAGGTTGTACCGAAAAAAAAAGGCTTTGAGAAATAATATATTATATAATAGTTTTATTTATTTAACTACGTCTATTAGTTCCGCCCTAGGGTGTGATATTGTAGGAAACTGAATGAGGTCATGGCTATGAAGACCTCGACCCGCTATTCCGATCAATGAACGATTTACACTTCACTTTCACTTGAAAGAATCGACTGGCCAATATGATACAAACTTAATCAAATAAGTAAACATTACTGTTTGGATGAGACTGAATGTATAAAATATAATCAGCCATTATATATCTTCCATTATATTTGATCAATCAATCCTGTAGTCGATAGCGGATCCTGGATTTAAGTATAGGGTTAGTACTGTGGGGGGGGGGGGGGGGAGATACCTCACAGCAACAGGAACATTATTAAAGGTCACTGATCAAAAGTTCGAAGCCGCGGACTTGAAGCATTAGAGCCAACCATTCAATATCCATGGCAACGTATGATTGAGAACCGAAACATAGCAAGTTAAAAACCCGGAGCCAGAGGACAGTTAACAATACTCGGCATCAATCCCCCACCCTCTCCCCTGGCCCGGGAAACCCCGTATAGCCTAACAGGCGAGGAAGGGGAGGACCCATTAAAAAAAAAAAAAAAAAAAAAAAAAAAAAAAAAAAAAAAAATTCAATATCTAAAACTAAATATATTTCCTAAGTAAATTTCCCCACTATAAGGCGTCTTTTCAAAAACGCTTGAGCTCTTTGCTGGTGTAGGTCAAGGGCGTATCCAGCCATCACATGGGGATATTAGAGGCGGATTGACAAACTCTTTTACCACTACAACTGATCTGTTATTTTACTTAATACCTTACTTTTATTAAAGTTTTTTTTTATTTTATTAAAGTTGAATTCCGTGTTGAATTAAAAAAATATTATCAAAAAGAAGGAGAGGTCTGCAGCCAAGTAAGGTAACTTGTAGCTCACTCAGCATCCTCTATCAGAGGGTATCCGAGAAATATTTTTGAGGCTTTCCAAGCTTTCTTGTTGCAAATTTTAATAAGTTGGATTCAAAAATAACTCATAAAACTTAAAAAACAATACAGATGAAATTATTTAAATTTTTTGACTGATTTAAAACATATCGGCGACACCACGTTCAAGTAACAGAAGTGGATAGCTTTCGCAAGCACCTTCGTTACTTAAACGTAATAGGGACGTTTTATTGATGGAATAATCACTTTCCATTTATTTCCCAGGAGAAAATAAGTTGGGAAAACAACCTTAGTGACTGCTGCTTGCATGTTGTTGTTTTTTTTTTGTTTTTTTTAATTAAGTCACATCGACCTAGTATACAGGATACCTGTAGCATTTAAAATTGTACAATTAAAAGCAAGTTTTCATTAAAAATAGAAGGACGGATATGCTCCTCGGATGTTTCCAGAAGATTATATCACCGTTTCCTGCTCATTTGCAATATTCCTGCCCTCAAGGATTTACCGTAATTATGAAACTAACCACATGAGAACATCACTGCAGGTTTTTCTGTTTTTATTTTTTCATTATTATTTTTAACTCATATATGTAAGAGTATAAGTAAATTATTATATTGATCCTTAAATTCACTGAAAATATTGTGTTAGAATTAAACTATTAACAGTTTATTATTTTGATTTTAGTTATTACTAGCTGTATATACAGGTTTCACCCGGAGAATTTCATTTTTTAAATCTATAAAGTGAGACTTTTATCGACTCAAACGGTCGATTTGTTAAAAACCAATGTAAAGTGAGATCAAAACTATTTTTTTAACAACAAAGAATATACCCAGAGATTGACTGAAGTTATGCAATTTTAATATGGATAGCTGTTTGCACCTGGTATCAAAGAACCACTGAGCGAAATTTGGAGAATTTAGGTCAAACGGTATGGATTTCTGCATAGAACAAATAAACAAACAGAATTTCATCTTTATTTATATAGATTTAATGTATATATCGATTCATAATTAGCAAGGTATGTTTGTGCAGATTTTTATACGTAAAATAAAATTAACACTATGCGAATAGATGAGAATCGAATATTAATAGTTGGATACTTAGTATTCCAATGAGCAGTCAGCTTATTGGAGAAGTATCTTTTGGGATATTGGTGTCCAGTATCAAATGTAAACAAAAAGTGTATTTACTGTTTTTGTTGATTTTAAAATATTTTCGATAATTTTAATTTATTGTATGAATGGCTGTAATATTTATTTTATGTTTTTCCACCCAACTTTACCCACAAGCTAATGCGGGGGCAACTGTATTATGATATGCATTTCAAGTAGATGCAAGTAGATCAATTTGTATTTTGTTATTTTTTACGCTCACAGCTTCCTATCTGCTGGAGCTTCTCTCTCCTACCCATGGAAAAACTGATTCGGATACCCAACTACCAAGGAAACATGTTAAACTAAATGTCACGCTTGTCAAAAAGCAATGACTTATGAGCTTTGAGCGACGAAATGAAATTCGTAGTTTATTACTTTCTAATAAAACAAATGTGCAATATAAAATAACATGACATTGACTCATTCCTCAAATATCTTGAAAGCTTTATATTGCTTGAAAAATATATAAATAAAATGTAAAACTGTCCTTTAGACCTATATCATTATATTATTACATAAGTTTGAGTTGAACAGTGTTAGTTCTTATTATTTTCAAGATAATATAATCCGATGGTTGTATATTATTTTCTCGTTGGTTGAGGAGGTAAAATATTATTTTTTCACCTTCTAAGACGAATATTAATCGGACCTACAGGAAATAATTTTGTCTCATTGATTTCTTATCTGAAATTGACCTGTGACATTATAAAAGGTCATGGTGAATAAAAAAACTAAATAAATGCTGTCATACCCCGATGAAAAATTGCTAATTTTCATAAGACTTAGAGGTTTCAATTTTTTTTTTTTTTTAATACCTATTAAATTCGATGTCTTCAAACATAACAAATCTTGTGATTCAGAACCTCCAAGGCTTTCCAGTGATATAATGTAAACGATGACTAATCAGCTCGTTAGCAAAGAAGAATCTGTTGTGTCGTCATTCAAAAAATAAATTAATTTTTTTCTGAATTTTTAAATAGAAGAATTAACAGCTAATAGAGGAATAAACTAGAGAATCGAGGCTATCGTGCAATACAAAATCGCGGGAAGTTGACGGTAAGGGATAGCAAAAAATGAATCAAGAAAAAAGAGGTAATTCAGCGAAAATCCGAAGGAAAGGGTCCAAGTAGTGATGATATTATTGTTAGTTAGTTTGTTTAATTAACCTCACTTTATGCCACTAAGGTTAATAGGAGGTTGCTACAGTAGGAGTCCTAAATTTTGCTTATACAGATATAATTAGGATAGGGTTATTTAACGAGTACCTGACATCGTACAGGCTCGGGACCTCCACCATTTTACGTCCTATCCTATCCTAACCTATCCTATTTTTTACTCCCTTTAACAAATTCTAGGGCCACCGCGGCATGCGAACTCCTCGCAACCTTTAGTATTGTAGGCTGCTACGCTAGTCACTACACCATAGGTGACCGCAGTGGATTATTGTTTTGACTGTGATGATTCGATTATTTAAGATGTTCAGTCCTGGTAGAGTTCAGGGCAAAGACTGCGGTGACAACTATTTACTAAGCTACACTATTGCTAGGAATTATATGAAAACTATATATTTATAACAGGGAAAATTTCATTGGATTATAATCTGTAGGTCGAAAAAAAAAATAAAAATCAAAAGTTTAAAAAAATAAAAAAATAAGCTTTCCCAAATTTTAAAATATGAATAGGAAAGTATGGAATTTAATTTTACTCTATGATCTGATATGATTTGTAAAAAAAAAGTACAAAATTGCATACCTTATTTTTTCTAAATATCATGGCCAGGCTTAAACCAAAAATTTCGAAGTCCTTCTCATACCAAACAAAAAAAGTAATCAAACGCCGAAAGGTGATGTAAGCTAAAAGTTCAAGGAAAGAAGTCATGATACAACCCAAATAAAGAAAAAATAAATATAAAAAATTGCTGCAAAAATGAAATTATGAAGTTATGTCCTGATGATATCAATGGTATGCTAGTCGCTTACATCCGGGTCCGAGAATTACTTTTTTTTTTTAAATATCTTAACTTGACTTTAGTATCAAACTTATATAAAGTATTAGACGTTCGGAACTAGGAAAGAACAAAACAAAAAAAACCTTAAATTAACTCACCATTCCATAACTTGAAACCGATAAAATTAAATATAGTTTATTAACTAAAATAATGGAAAACAATTTAGCAACAATAAACAGTACAATTGAGCAAAAATTATACATATATTTATATAAATATAATTAATGTTGATAATTATTTATAAATCTATATCATCCGAGAAGAGTATTATGTCTATAGAGAAAAAAGAAAAGGTTAGTTAGGATAAATGGCAAATAATCTAAACCATTAAGGTTTTTATGTTAGGAACAGCTTGTTAATAAAGGTTCTCACACAAACCGACAATTACTCATACTACAAAACAACTTAGCTGTGGTTTTTCCTATACATGTGTTGTTTAAATCCGGGGTTAGTTCTATTAATAAAGTTGGTACAGCCATTGATTAAATTTTCTGCCCCGAGAAATTACGATTAAAACGATTCGAAATACATAAAATAATAAAATTTTGCAATATTTTCCCAGCAAAATTATCAAAGTATTACAATAAAAAAGCTAAAGAAAAAAAATAATTGTTTATCTTGATCAGCTTAAATTCAGTCATTGAAAAATCTCTATTTCATGAAAAAATAATAATTTTATGGTAGGGATCAAAACAATTGTAGTAGAAAGTCGTACATAGAAAAAATGCTGCTTCTGTCCAAAACACATGATAAAAATTAATTAGTGGTAATAAAATTATTGTAATGATAGTTTTCCTAAACATACATATAAAAAACACGAACGAAGATTGGTATGTCACAGGTATTTCATAATAAAAATCAATGAAGAAATATATTAAATTCATCTAATAAATAACAAAATAAACAAAAAAGTGTAAAAAGAGGAAATAGTTGTAAAACTGTATTATAAAAACATTGATTGAAAATAAACAGAGTTCCAGCAGTTGATAGGCAGGATATTGTAAAAGTTATATAATTAAACATGCGTGGTTGATAAAAATAGACTGATTAACGTTTATATAATATTCTTACACTCGGATAAACATACGAGTATAATGATGTAGATTTTGTGCGTTTATATATTGTCAATTAATAAGCTGGCAAAATCGTCATTCCTGTCAATTTTAATTGTAATTGTAGCTAACTTTTATTTAACTGAAATGTTTTTTATTTAAGTTTTTAAAAGTAAGTAATTACAAATATTGAAACGATATGGCCTTCATCTATTTTTATATTTCTTTGTTTTTTTCGTAATTAAAGATTTTTTAATCCTTTCAAATTAAGTCAAGCAATTATAAGAAATAACGAAAATTCTACTTTTTCTGCATATAAATAGATCTTTACCTTGATTTCTTACTGATATTATTAGTTCTTTACAAATTCTAAAATGAAGTAATAGCTCAACCGTCAAACAAATTCTCCATGAAAAGCTGAATCCTTTCCTGGAAAGGTTGTCGACCTCAGCTTTCTATAAACAATTGATTTCATTTTGTCCCTGAAGAACCTGCCCGGCATTCGAGTGATCGTAGAACACGCGGAATGTATAAGGAATTTTCTTGTTTCTAAGGATAATAATAGGAAGAAGTTAGGTTTAGGAGAGGTTAGGCCATTATAAATTTAGAATTATCAAGTAAAGAAGATAGTAATTTAATGAGAAGTAGTTATAGTAATATAACGTAGAGATACTTCCATAAACCTTCAGGCAGGACTGATCAGTCTTAAGTAATTTAATGAGAAGTAGTTATAAGTAATTATAGAAGTAGGTATAAGTAATTTTATTATAGAAAGTAGGTATAATTTAATTATAGAAGTAGGTATAAGTAATTTAATGAGAAGTAGTTATAGTAATATAACGTATAGATACTTCCACAAACCTTCAGGCAGGACTGATCAGTCTTGACAGACCGACCAGAACATGCATGTCAGTTAGTTAGGACTGAACATTCCAAAGCGCAACATCCGGGAAACCTGAACTTTGAGGGCCACCTGTGGTGTAGAGGTTAGCATAGCAACATAAATAGTAAAAGTCGTGGATTCGCGTCCCGCTGTAAAATACAGGGAGTAAAAAATATTTGGCTATGCCGTACCTCGGATAGGACGTAAAATGGAGGTCCCGAGCTAGTACGATGTCAGAAACTCGTTAAAATCACCTATCCTAATTATACCTTACATCCTATAGTCAAAATAGCATCGTCCGATTAGCCTAGTAACATAAAGGTACGTTGAACATACAAACCTATAACCTAGATTATATACTATAAAACGAGCAGACCCGACCACGCGTTGCTGTGACTGTAGCTATAATGCGTTCAAACTAATTATATCCTATTCTTTTTAATACAGCCAAATCAAAATTCACAGAGAAAGATAAAAAAAGTTTCATGTAATCTAAAAACCAACGGGATTCAAAATAGAACTTTACGCCAAATTTGAAATTATTTGGTAACGAATTTAGAACGGTTAATGTTTTTATTTTTTACATCTCATATTTGACTGTAGCAAGGATTAATGATCCATTCATTTAGCACTTAATAGATTATTCCAGCAAGTGCTATATTACTGCATATAAAAATAACTCACATGTAAAAGGAACTAATAAAAGAATATAACTGCAATAGGGTTTAGTACAATCACAATATACAGTTAGCAAATTAATCTTTTGCCATAATACAAATTAATTAATTTCAGAATATAACACATGATGATATGAGATTAGATATCATATCCGTAGGCTCTACCTGAAACAGATTATCGAAATGTCTTTTGCTAAAACAAATAGATTCGATGCTTGCCCTATATATAAAAAGGCGAAACATAATCGCTCATGGGAAAAACACGGATTTTCCTAGTCCAAGCCAGAAAAAATTGATTTGGCTACAGAATCCTTACCCACCCTAAATATCGAAAGAAAATGAAAAGTTGTGTCAATAAATCAACTTACACCGCCATCTGTTGGAAATTCATAGAACTTACAAATAATCACAATCAATCCTAGAATAATAAGCATTTAATTTGCTATAAAAGAAATTTTGAGGCCAATAATCGAGATAAAAACTAGCCTATATTTTAAGTTGGACTAACCTACATACAAGGAGCCAAATTTTAAGATCGGTTGAGAAGTTTCTGATTTGACTCCCGACAAACATATATGAAAGGTATTAGTACGTGGGCCAGACCCCCCTACCGTGCACCCCCCCCACATCCCTATAAATTGCATATCGTTGTGTTCCTTGTGATAAAAGATTAAGAAAAAGCCAATGTTCCCAGAAAAAAAAGTGGCCGCACTAACCGAAAATGGCGTTCAAACATGGCGGAATGACGAATTTGATTTTAGTTAGTTTTTTTATTACAGACATTCAACATTATGCTTAATTTCGCCATTACTGGTATTTTATTAAAGCTAGATAGTTCCAGATTCAGAATAAATAAACAAACGTGCTAAAATAATTAGTCTTGACAACATAAAATACCTTCAAAGTCAATTATTTCAAGACACTCGCGTAAAAGTTTAAATTTCAAGTTAATTTGTGATTAAACGGCCATCGTTAACGAAAAACACCCTGAAATAAAACATCTGGAGCAATTATTCTTCTTTAAAAATCAGTGGTCAAATTTCAAAATATATCAACTAGATCCATAGAAAACGGACCTGAACCGCGAAAAGGCGCCGGTGGCTCGGGCGCATCCAGTCCTCTGCCACATCGTTCAGTTCTCATACACGATATAATTACAGCGGGTTTAGGATATTATTTTGAATGTATAATCGCACCTATATAACAGCAAGTTTTTAATTTACAGAAATAATTAATATAACCACTTTTTTTTTTTTTTTAATTTTAGAATTCTGATAAATAAAGGATATAAATCTGATAAATAATAATGAATTATTCGCAGATTCCACATTATCTAAACCTCACTTCTATTGACTTAAACTAGTTATCTTGAAATTAAATAATAATGTTCTCATAGTAGTAGTTGGGTTACAGACACTGGCCTCTGATCATTCGTGAAATTTAAAATAAATACATTTTTGCAAAGTATTGATTATTTACAGATTTAAAAACAATCAAAATGAAAAAGATAAATAAAAAGTTTTGTTTGTTCGTTAATATGTAGAAATTATTCGTAATACAATTTAGGAAGTATATACCCAACACAATTTAATAGCTCACAACAATTAATGAATTGTATTAACAGTTACACTATGTATATATATATATATATATATATATATATACATTATTATGATTAATTTAAAATTAAACTACTACTGGAGAGGAAAACCAATTAAAACATGTAAGTATTCATGCATCTAATGGTCTATAATCCACTAAGTTGTGGCCTTTTTTGGTTTCTTGCATATAACTACACATCAAAAAGTTTACTTTCTCTTTTTTTCGATAAAAGGGTATACTAATACAAATAAAATGAAATATCTGAAGTTGAAATCGGAAGAGTTATTTAGCCAAATTCGAACATCAAAGATCGGTAATTTTTACCATTTTGGTGGAAACTCATGTTCCAACGCCTATAACTCGACAATATGTACTCCAAATGAAAAATGTCACATATAAAAGTTTTAGTACATTAAATTTAGCATAAAATAAGCCCATTTATTTTAAAATTGACTTATTCCTGCGTAGAGATAGAAATGAAAACGTGAAAGTATTCGTAGCGCTTAGTTCCTTCTTTTAACTACATCTTCATTCCTTCATATATCTACGCGTCAAAAAGTTTACTTTCTCTTTTTTTTCAAAAAAGGGTATACTAGTACAAATAAAATGAAATATTTGAAGTTGAAAACGGATTAGTTATTTACCTAAATTCGTACATCAAAGGTCGGTAATTTTTACCATTTTGGTAGAAACTCATGTTCCAACGCCTACAACTCGACATTTCGTACTCTAAATGAAAAATGTGACAGATAAAAGTTTTAGACCATTAACTTTAGCATAAAATAAGCCTACCTAAACAGTTAGTTCTGTGAATATTATATCATATCCCCTTGGACTTCGCAAAAAGGAGGAATTAAGCGCTACGAATATTTTCAGGTTTTCATTTCTATCTCTAGGCAGGAATAAGTTAATATTAAAATAAATGGGCTTATTTTATGCTAAATTTAATGTCCAAAAAACTTTTATCATGACATTTTTCGTTTAGAGTACATATTGTCGAGTTATAGGCGTTGGAACATAAGTTTCCACCAAAATGGTAAAAATTACCGATTTTTGATGTTCGAATTCGGCTAAATAAGTAATCCGATTTCCACTCCAAATATTTCATTTTATTTGTATTAGTATACCCTTTTTTCGATAAAAGGAAAAAGTAAACTTTTTGACGCGTAGGATATATGAAGGAATGAAGATGTAGTTAAAAGAAGGAATTAAGCGCTATGAATACTTTCACGTTTTCATTTTTATCTCTACACAGGAACAAGTCAATTTTAAAATAAATGGGCTTATTTTATGCTAAATTTACTGTCCCAAAACTTTTATCTGTGACATTTTTCATTTGGAGTACATATTGTCGAGTTATAGGCGTTGGAACATGAGTTTCCACCAAAATGGTAAAAGTTACCGATCTTTGATGTTCGAATTTGGCTAAATAACTCTTCCGATTTCAACTTCAAATATTTCATTTTATTTGTATTAGTATACCCTTTTATCGAAAAAAAGAGAAAGTAAACTTTTTGATGTGTAGTTATATGCAAGAAACCAAAAAAGGCCACAACTTAGTGGATTATAGACCATTAGATGCATGAATACTTACATGTTTTAATTGGTTTTCCTCTCCAGTAGTAGTTTAATTTTAAATTAATCATAATAATGTATATATATATATATATATATATATATATATATACATAGTGTAACTGTTAATACAATTCATTAATTGTTGTGAGCTATTAAATTGTGTTGGGTATATACTTCCTAAATTGTATTACGAATAATTTCTACATATTAACGAACAAACAAAACTTTTTATTTATCTTTTTCATTTTGATTGTTTTTAAATCTGTAAATAATCAATACTTTGCAAAAATGTATTTATTTTAAATTTCACGAATGATCAGAAGCCAGTGTCTGTAACCCAACTACTACTATGAGAACATTATTATTTAATTTCAAGATAACTAGTTTAAGTCAATAGAAGTGAGGTTTAGATAATGTGGAATCTGCGAATAATTCATTATTATTTATCAGATTTATATCCTTTATTTATCAGAATTCTAAAATTAAAAAAAAAAAAAAAAGTGGTTATATTAATTATTTCTGTAAATTAAAAACTTGCTGTTATATAGGTGCGATTATACATTCAAAATAATATCCTAAACCCGCTGTAATTATATCGTGTATGAGAACTGAACGATGTGGCAGAGGACTGGATGCGCCCGAGCCACCGGCGCCTTTTCGCGGTTCAGGTCCGTTTTCTATGGATCTAGTTGATATATTTTGAAATTTGACCACTGATTTTTAAAGAAGAATAATTGCTCCAGATGTTTTATTTCAGGGTGTTTTTCGTTAACGATGGCCGTTTAATCACAAATTAACTTGAAATTTAAACTTTTACGCGAGTGTCTTGAAATAATTGACTTTGAAGGTATTTTATGTTGTCAAGACTAATTATTTTAGAACGTTTGTTTATTTATTCTGAATCTGGAACTATCTAGCTTTAATAAAATACCAGTAATGGCGAAATTAAGCATAATGGTGAATGTCTGTAATAAAAAAACCAACTAAAATCAAATTCATCATTCCGCCATGTTTGAACGCCATTTTCGGTTAGTGCGGCCACTTTTTTTTCTGGGAACATTGGCTTTTTCTTAATCTTTTATCACAAGGAACACAACGATATGCAATTTATAGGGATGTGGGGGGGGTGCACGGTAGGGGGGTCTGGCCCACCGTGTATATTATACTCTAGGTTATTCAGGTTTACCAGGTTGACTGATCAGTCTTCATTGACAGACCTTCCTGAAATTGTATGAGGGGTTAATGACATATCTAAAAACATGTGACCGTATGTGACTATAACTTAACACGATATTCAGTTTCTCCCCTTGACGAGGGAAGGCTTAAAAGTAAAAAATATTTTTAATAAAACGCTGATAATTTTAATAATCATTTGAATATTTGTATCAACAAATTAAGTTAATGTTATCTCTTCCTCAAACTAGGTACTGGATACCACTTCGTTTTGAAAAACTCCAATTTAATTATTTCGATCTAACAACACAGATTGTAAAAAGGAAAATCAGAGCGTCACAATGGTCATTACAGAAATGAAAATCTTTTATACCAATGTAACTTAAGTAAATGTTTCAGTCATCAATGCTACAAAAATAAAAATTAGCATGCAGAGTTGTCCTATATAAAAAACTATTAAGCGATACACCTGAAAATTTAAGGGAAAACATAATTTATTCAGTAACGGGAACACGATCTTTCTTAAACATCAGATTTCAATTTAACCTAATGAAACGATGTTGCTATTTCCAGCAGTCAAAGAACTACTATAGGTTCTATAAACGCATTTCTTAAGTTATACCAACTTTCTTGGGGCCTGTGAAAATTATTTATTCTTAGAATTACAAGATTTGGACCCATTGATTGGGTTAAGAGTTTTTATTTAATGTTTAATGTTTAAATGTTTTCCAACTGTTACTTTTAACTTTTGAACTTCTTCTTATTAAAATATTTGGTTCCTTTTTCGAAGTGCCTATGTAAAGAATAAAATAAAAAGAATTTAAATTTTTAAAATTTAAAAATTATAAGGATTATCAAATTTTAAAATCAAGAAACTATTAAAATTGAACCTTTAAGAAACTGTACATTTTCACAAAATTAAATTTATGGAAAAGCCAAAAAAAAAAGGTTTCTACTTTTGCACTAAGAAATACCATTAAACCCACAGTTATCCTTAAAATAGCTTAGAATTAGAAGAATTAAGGTAGATAATTAATGTTAAATTCCTCTGACTAAATGAAAATGAATTAAATGTTTATTGAGTTGATAACAAAATAGCACAGAATGTCCCTGTTGACTTCATAAAATGAAAAACCAACATTAGTGGAAATGCTTAACAGAAGAAGTAAAGAGGCATTGCTGAAAATAAAGCACAAAATTATATATGTCAACTGCTCAGCCTTGAAAACCTGTTCTTTACTCCAAAAATATCATTGGGTTAGTGATCTCTTGATTTTTTAATCTATGACCCTATGTTGATAACCATTAATCCTATACCAATGTTGAAACATAACAAAATTAGCATTAAATGAAAAAGTCTAGTTATTTAGTGTCTAATTTTAATTATAAAATTTTGTTTCCTTAGATATTGGATAATTTTTTCACCAAATATCCTCCAATAAAATGTAAACATTATAGTCAGCGTACAGCAATCTCGTCTATGTGCATTCAGTCGGGGCCAGAGCGGATCCCAAAAATCTTTTTTTTACTTTCATAGGGGAGGTGGCCCTGATCTCAACTGAAAAGGAATTTTCTGGAATTATTGTCCTTGCCTTACAGGCCCCCCCCTCGTCCTCTTACTAGATCCACTAGTAACGGAGGGTAGAATTGTGATGGCTGGGTCAGTCTCAAACACTTATTTTCTTTGTTTGTCCCTTTAAAAAAGTAGTGAATGATAAATCTGGACTATAATTAATATTTTTTAGGTATGAGAAAAAATAAAAATGAGACATATTGGTATTTGAACTCTTTTTATAATTTTTATTCAAGTATAATATACTTAGTTTTATGTTACACTGTTGCTTTTAACAGCATAATGATCTATGTTGGTCTTCCATTTCTTAAATACTAGTTTTTCAATTACTGAATTATTCTTGAATCCAACTTCGCAATGGTCATTAGAAGGTCAAGAATCCATTTGAATTATCAGTATGATTCTGAATTGGAAAAAAAAAAAAAAAAAATCACTTTCTTAAATAAGCACTAATCAGTAATAGAGCCATACTGTATAATATTAATTTCTGTCAACTTTATGCAGTAAAAACTCCTTAATAGGAAATAACATATATTATTTGATTTAATAGATCATAAACCAATACATTCATGTCGGGGCTAGGAATTTACAGAAGAGGGGAAGCTTAATTTTTCCCTTTTCACTTGTTTAAATATGAATTTCGTTATGAGATTACATTTAGTTGCATTTCCAAATAAAGGTAAAAACAACCAAATAGTATAAATAATCATGTTTTACTTAAACTAAAAATTAATAATTTATTAAACTTTGCCACCCACGAAATTTAGTCGTCTTGGGTAAGTGCCCTTTTCCACCCCCCTCCAAAATCCGGCCACACACTCATCCAAATCAACAAAAATACACTCATAAACAATCAAGGTGTACACTTATTAAAAGTTCAGTTAGTTTAACGAGTATTTGGAAATAAATTACATTCTTTGATAAAACATGAACACACACGACATGGTTCCCAGCTCTCCAAATTGGTTACACTATATAATCATCATGGAAATTCAGGATATACAAATCAGCGTGGAGACATTTCTATATGATGTTTGGGGAGAAACTGGAAACTGGTTTTGAAACTGAATAAGAGAGAAGAGATAAAGGAAAAATAACTGGAATAGATGCCAAAGAGACCTTTAGCAGCCATAATTATTGGCAAATCAACATTGAGATGGAGAGATGGTATCTGATTTAGAAAGCTGCAAATCAAGAGGCACAGATAAAAGACTAGGTTTAGCAGCAGAAACTCATAATGGAATCTATTGTTGATGATGATCATTGAAAAAGTAGTTTTTTAACTTAAAGTTTTTTTACCACTGATTATTATGGATCCATCTTTTATTAGGTGTATTGTTTACAAATTAACATATAATTTATTATTTTTCTATCATATAAATAGGTCAAAATGATTTGAGGAACTTTTCTTTTTAATAATTTTAGTTTCAACTTAAATTATAAATTAAAAAGAATATGATTTTGTCAATAATCAAATTTCTCTGGTGACTATAAAATGGAACAAGAATGTGGTATGTGGTATCTTGTTCTTAGGTATCTGGCTAAATATGTGCCACCTATGTCTTGTGTTCATTGACGCTGTCTAACTGCTGCTAGAACGATCTTAGGTGTTTCCCAAAAAAATTAAAGCAATATTAGACAAACTGAAGAGTATATTTCTTTAAGAGAGAATTATTTAAGTAGGATCAGTAGTTATCAATAAATCTATTTTTGCGATCTGACATATGAGAAAACTCTTCTGGTGCCCATATAACTACTCCGAATCTGGTAGGTTTAAATTAGTTAGGGTGGAAAAAATGCACCCAACACTGCTTTCAAATGTTGTTAATTTTACATGCATTAATAACATTATCGGGCCGGGATGGCCAAGTGGATAGAGGCGCTTGCAATAGGTAATCAAAGTTAAGCAACATCGAGCGTGGTTAGTATTTGGATGGGTGACCGCTCCATTCAGGTGACCACTCGCCAATGAACGCCACGCAGTCCAAGCCTATCCCCACCCCCCGGGTATGTGAGGCCCGTCAGTCTACTGGAGGCGACTCACACCGACCGGGCGTAGGAGTGATGTACCTTTCCCGTGTATCCCATCGAGAATCATGGTGTGGTTTTCCAGGATATCAGTAACCGCCCGGAGATTTGGTACAAGGACGGTATGCTTCAGATAAAGAAATATAGGTCCTCAGGGCCTGCTGACTCTGGGCTATCATAATCCTTGGACCTAGACCAATTTGTCACTGTCCTTGAACCCAAGAGAGCTGACGCCATCGGTGGGAAGGACACTGCCAAGTAGGCCCCAATGGGATCGGTATGAAGCTATGGGCAGTCTTCCGCTGCACCATGGTGACCATGGCTTGCAGCAACGTGAGGTTGGGCTACCCACTCCTGGCTGTTTGTGCTCCCGCAAGAAAAAAATGTCTGTAAGAAGACCACACTGCGCGGCCAAAGGTCTCATTAGGCCTAATGCGCCCATCTAAAAACTAAAATAAAAACAAATAACATTATCAACATTTGGGAACTTTCTTGTACAATAGTGGGTCCCCTATTCCTTTCAATTTACTGTTAGATAATTATTTAATTGTTGCTGTTTCCTGTCCAGTGAAACTTCGACTGAAAATCTCTGATCAAACCTTCCTTTTCTGTCTTTTTCTCCCCAATACAGTAAAACAGAAAAAAAAGTTGAGGAGAGGAGATTTAATTTGAGGTGAGAGTTATTCAAAGACATAACTAAGAACTGTACGTTAACAGACACAAAATTAATGGAAAAAGAACTAAGAAATGTACAGCTAATCAAAGAAAAATTGAATAACATGGCCCTTATAAGGTAAAAGTTTTGATGAAAGAGAGTATTTTTTTTAAATGTTTTTGTTTCAAGAGAAAAAATATATATACATATGACAACTATGTTCAAATAAAATTAATTCATGAAATTCATAAGCTGAAAAAAGGAAAACAAAAAAAGGGGGAGAGGGGGGCTCTTTGAAAATTACTAACTATAATGAGAAATTTCTGAATAATAGTTTTAAAAAAACAGGTAAACTATTTTTTTTTTTTTTTTTTTTAAATCAACATTACACTTCTGATATTCAGTGTGTTTCAGAGGCAAAATAAGGAGTGGCACATTGTTTACCGACCCTTTTGAAAAAAATACCCCTCTACTCCCATGTGATTTATTATATTTCCTGATATATGAATTGAAACCTTATATATATATATATATATATATATATATATATATATATATATATATATATATATATATATATATATATTGGCAAGTTCAGTGAAATTCCCTAAGCTCTAGGTGAAAATTGTTAGGAACTATTGATGAAAACTTTCAAAAAGTGGCAAATTCTTGACCATTTTACAATATCTTTTATTTTAGAAGTAATTAAATCATGTTTGAAGTTGTACGTAACTACCAGAGAGACCTGTAATTTACAATCAGATTTTAGGTGGTTTCTACCTGAAAATAACCATATCTTTTTTACTTTTTTAACTTCATCCAAGACTGTAGTTAATTATTGCAATATATTATTTCAACATTTTAACATGTTATTCTGGGGAAAATATCACCTATTTATAATATTATCATCTCATAATTATAATGCTTTTAGTATCCTAGCATAGTTAGTAGTATAGCATAGTAGTCACTTTTTCAAATATTCAGAGCCTCATATCTTCCTAGGTAAGTTTCCTGGTGTTGAATTGTCATTAACAACAGTCTACTAATAAACTTAATTGATTTTAAAAATCAGAAAGATAAATTAATATTTCTCGTTGTTATGATGTCTACTGAAATAATAAGAGGTCATTATAATCAGATTTTTTGTTTACTAATAATTAACCACCATCTTGGCTAAAGTTAAAAAAGCCAAACTTAAACTGGTTATTGAAACCACCAAAAATCAATTGTAAATTGCAGGTCTATCTGGCAGTTGCATACTACTCTTAACGTAATTTAATTACTCCTAAAATAACTGGTAATGTTAAATGGTACAAGAATGTGCTACTTTTTGTAAAGTTTTTGATTAATAATAAACAAAAGTTTATAATTATTAGTAAACATAAAATATAAATAAAAAGATCTAACTATATGTGATAGGAGAAATATTAATTTGTTTTTCTTATTCATGACCCTTGTGACCCTCCCATGTCTGCATGCCAACCTGATCCAGAACAAATGAAGTCACACTACTATTTATCTTGAGTATGATTAAAATTGACCTATGTAGGTTCATTCCCCAAGTTCAAAATTATATCAATTCGAATCAAAATCACATTGTGGCTTGGGAAACATTCTTATTGGTGGGAAAAATGTAGTCGAATTTGAAGATGATTGAGCTAATTGATGTGTACCACGATCGGCCTAGTGTATGGAATTTTAAAATGAAATGGAATTAAAATATAAATATCGTAATAAAAAATATGACACCTTCTTTGTAATTGCAGCGAGTTTTGCCGTGGCGAAGAAAAAGTAGAGAAATCAAGCAAGTGTACGTCGGTATTCATACTGCTGCTCAAAGTCATTTCCAATGTGAGGCTAGGCGCATATTGAGACACTCGTGACGCAGAACAGAGCAGAGCAGTTTTTGTGAAACGTGAATTAGATAGGAACCGCGCACATTGGGACACAGAGCAGGCCAGCGCAGTTCCCTACCATACGTATTGCAAAAACTGCTCTGCTCTGCTCTGCGTCGCAGTCTCAATGTGCGCTCAGCCTAAACGTAGAGAATTGTTTGTGACAGCGGCAACTGCCTTTGGGATTTGGTCCTGCAAATTGGACTATATTGGCATAATTTGTATGCCCCTTTCGACTGTTTAAATTTCTTAGCTTTGTCGAATATTGGTTTGGATGCCTGGCTAAAACGTCTCTTCTGTTGTCCAACAAATTTATCCTTAAAATATTCTTGAATCTATTCTCGACTGATATTTTAAAATATCTGAACGATATTCATTTTAGGTTTATTTCCGTGTCTCATTACTATATTCTAGCCAAATTTTAGAAGAACAGGATCTCATTGTAAACGATACTCAACCAGAGCTTGTCACGTTTTTAAACCTTCTGCAGAAGATTTTCTATTTCTTTTCTAATTTGAATTTATGTATATTTATCTTCACTTAGCCCAACCTTTTTATTATTAGTTTTATAAAAAAAAAAAAAAAACTAACTTGCAACTTATCAAGAATACATGTATGGCAACTGCTTTCGCACATAATTACTTACAACCGTAGCAAGTTGCTATCAGAGTATAGGTCCCTTTAAATTTAAAGAAATCGTTGATTACCTTTTCTGCTTTAATCCTATGTAAAATAGAAATTAAGTTCTCAAAAATGACAATGAAGATTAACAAAGACATGTTCGTAAGTACGTTCGTAGATATATTTTGTAGGTTCTGTTGAGACACCATCAATAAAATTAATATTAAAGAAATAAATAGGAATCAGGTTACTTAAATGTTGGATCCATAAATTTTGTTGTAATGTTGAGTAAAACACGGTAGGATCTACTCAACTTTTGTGTGATTTTGAAAACTATTTTAAAATTTAAAAAAGGATGAGATTGTTTTACAGAATTTTTAAAAATAGCGGCGACGTCTACAAAATAAAGGGAGCATATAATGGATTATTGAGAGATCAAGAGATGTTTCATGTTGAAGACCGCTCCATATTTCAAATCTCTGCCGATGCTTTTGCTGCCTGGATTCGTTGTTTCTATAATGATCTGCATTGGAGGGGTATTGTGATGAATCCATGAAAATGCGATTATATATGGATGTGACCCATCGGAATCACAGTTTTCGTTGTTAATTTAAGAGACCATCAAGAGTGGTCATCAAGAAAGACCCGTTTTGTGCAACGAAATTGTGTATCACAATACAGGTACTAATAAATGGCAGAGATCCAAAGAAAAACAAAAACGAATTAATATTTGAAAGAAGTTAATAGATTATAATTAATGAATAGAATATATTGAGTTCACGATCACAATATTTTGGGGAAGTTCTGAAAATACTTCAAGTTTGAAGTTTAAGTTCCTCACAGCAAAAGGTTTTGTTGCTCAGTTTGTAAGCAGTTATCCCGATTGTTATGTTTCTACTTTGGTTTTTGAATTATGTACATCTTGACTATTTTAATTGGCTGTAAGGTTCGAAATTAAGAAATCATTGCAATAAATGACCTTCGTATAGGCTATCATCTGTGAATGAGATAACACGAGTGTACCGGTTATCATGCCAGTCAATCAGATAGCTTGTTGAAAGTGAATGTGTTTTTACGTTTTTATTAAGTATATTTTGTTTTCTTCACATAATCAGAGACAGACCAAGGAATCAGTTTTACACTTATTCGTGCATACATGTGTGTCGTAATTAGTTGATGTAAGTAACCTGATTGCAAACGTCCAGGTTAGAAAGACTGAAATTAAGTTAAATAACATTCATTTGCTCAAATTCTAGGATTATTTTGTCTGAGGATTACGGTTTTTAAGTTTAATTGAAGATTGTAGAATTTAGTGATTAATTCATCATCTTAGTTCCTCAAAACACTACCACTCTCCATGTTTATTTACCATTTTATATACATATGTATGAGGATGGTGCAAGTTTATAAATGACTAATGTTTCAGTACATACTTTATTGGAAAAATTTTATTTTATTCTATTTGCAAAGAGCATGTTTAGGGAAAAAGGTTCCACACCTGCCTAGAAATGTTAACTTTGCAGTTCTGTGTTGTAAAAGTCTAAATATTTATATATATAAAAATATGATTATAACCCTTGTATCTAGCTAATTTTCCTGGATTTTATTCTAATAAAATAAATATAAAGATAATATTTTTTTTATTACTGTATTCTTTTATTTGTTTGAGCAATTATCTGTAGATGATTAAGACCGGAAAAGTGGTTGTAGTATCGAAACTTATGTAACTTCCATTTTTTATTATCCTTTATAAATGGTAATTAGTTTTGTTAGCCATCAAATGAGAAAAATGTATTATTAATATCCTCTACGCCTCTCTTGGTATTGATTTAAAAAAAATATTTTTCTCTTAGTTGCTGTACTCAAGAATCACTGTTATTTCTTTTGATTGCCAAGAAATTCAGACTAATTAAATAACTTAATGTGCAATGATTTAATAATGTATTCTAAGGTTACTTTTGACCTTGTGTTCATTTCTATTATAAGCTTACTACTGAAGTTTAAAGTTCGTTTGCTTTTTGATCTACTTGTTGATTTTAATTTTTCTTGTGATATGAACTAAGCATTTATATTAATATTATGTGATGGTTAAACCTTTAACATTTATGCGATAGAGGATGGAAATTTGAATAAATTTAATATTTTATCTGTTAATTGTGCTTTATCTATGTGTAAATTTATCTATGACCATTTTTCAGATTGGATTATTCCAGGCTATGGTACCTATCACCTAGTAATTATGATCAAGACAAGATTTAAATTGTAAATATGTTATGAACAGAGAGCATGCTCTTACAAATAAGGATTATAAATTAAAACCAACAACATGAGGTATAGTTTTTTTATGAAGTTGATTATATTATAATTATTTAAAACTTTTTCTGTGATATTATTTTTTTCGTATGGTTACACTTTTTACTTTCACTTATTTTAATTAATGCCCATAGGTTCATATTAGTCAATTACTAGTTGACTTATGTTTTCAAATTAATATGTTTCGATAGTTGCACAGTATCACAAGACACCTGTTGAATTCATAAGCTCTTTCTTTTTTAATTTTTTTTCGAAATAGAAATAAGAACAGGGTCAACATTTTTTTCTGGTGAATTATGTCCTCTGTTCTTTCTAGTTATCTGGCCCATTTAAGTAATAAAAGTTACTGAGTGTCTAAACAATTATTTTTTCCCAATTTTTATGTTTTAATTGTTAGTTGAGTGTATTAAGGTTAATTTGAAACATTTATTATAATAGTAATAAATAGTAATTAAATCAAGATATATTTTTTATCAATCAAGATATATTTTTAATTTAATTTTTCGATAATACTATTTAATGGGTATATATTTTTTATTTTTTTATATATAATCTTATCTAATTGATAATGCGAAAATTCTCTAAATATGCATATTTTAGTTTTTTAAAAATTAAATATTTTGTTTGAAATATTGAAATGGCTAGCTGTTTTTTGAAGAACTGTATTAATTGAAGTACTTAAGCAAACAGTCACTATCAATACTAATGTTTAATTATAGTGCGAGACATATTAGCTATCTTGAATGTGCTCTTAAAAAGTTGATGCTTTAAGGTAGCTATGATAGACTTGAACTTCTTATTTTAACTTATTTGCCAAAAATAATTTAACAGTCCAGTGCAAAGAGAATGTTTTCAGAATATACTCAAGTAATATCTTAATATACAGCTCTTTATATCATCTCAAGCCTCTAAAAAGATTCATGGTCTATTATACACTATTGGGGTTTATTTCTATAATTCCATTATCATAAATATAATTTAGGTTTTTAAATAAATATAAAAAAATATTTTACTGCAAACATGTAATAACCATAAACTTTTTTTTTTTTTTCCAGTTTGATCATGTTTATAAGGACCATAGCTCGAATCATCTTTGTTATTGTGAACAATTTTTATTGCATTCCAACATCATGTATTTGGATTTTATTTCTTCAGCCAGTCAAATTTTACAAGCCAGATTGGTATTGGAAAATCGAAGGAACTTTCTTCCATTGGCTATTAGCTATGGTTAGCATGTGGAGCTGGTCAGCTGGCTATGATGGTAATTTGATTATTATTTAATTTTACTCTAGTTATAATTAAATGTTTGTATATTGTTAAGCGTGACACGAGGTGCGATGTTGGAATGTGGAACCACAGGAAGAGATTTCCTGCTTTATAAGTAAGGAGATTCATTTTAGGTTATGGAAGCCACTTACAGCTGGTAGAAGATGGCAGTTCCAATCCATTTTAGTCATGAATAGGAGTCATTTTGTCCTCCACATTTAAGATATCAGAAATACAACCTGTCCGCATAGTTTTTTTTATACTATTAGTTGAGTAATACATGCTAATATTTAAAAGGCAATATAATTCTATACCATCCTATAATTTTTTTATGTTAAAATATCATGTAATATAGAATCTTCCAAATTATACTTAATTTACTATAATAAATAACATAATGACATAACCTCACCGATTTGGAGCCTCTGCAAAAACCTATGAACCTGGCTTGGTAACCCTATAGTATAGTATCGAGTATCAAAAAGAACCCCATTGTCTTTTTTGATATAATCCATTAATGATGTATTAGATCGACCAAATCTACTTGGTTTGATGAATTTGTCAAGCAAGATGATTTCCCATTCCCATCCTTAATTGCTTCTATAGAAATCTTTCAGTACTTCATTCCTTTGAGGACTTCATAAGACTTAATAGTTTTCTTTGGCCAAAATCCTCCCGTTTTTTGTTTCTTTTGCTCGGATCAATTTAAATTTGGTCTTATCAGGAAATTGGTATGATCAGGAAACTTACGTTTAGTAACCCATCATGAAGTTTATTATTTATAATATAAATTATTTTTATGAAAACCTCTATAATGTGCGACTGCCCATAAGCTTGAGCCCGTCATATTTAAAATATTTTATGTACTACTTTTCGTAGAAGAGTTAGAAAAACATGAGTAGAACAAGCAAATAATATTCAATATAAATTTCAATAAACTGAAAACTTTAATATTTTTTCTATAAATTTTCAAAGAATTAATTTTAATGAAAATCAGGCTCTTAAATGGTCACTACTGGTTTATTTCTTTATTATTTTTCTATTATTATTATTGTTATTATTTCCTGATTTAATAATATTTAAAATTTTCAGTGGTTGAAATTGGTGATGACATTCGATTGTGTTTGGATGATCGGACTTTGGTTGTTGCCAACCACCAATCAACAGCTGATGTACCAATGCTAATGGCCAATTTTAATGCAAAAAAAGGCGTGTTGCCTAACATTATGTGGATTATGGATAGAATATTCAAGTTCACTAATTTTGGAATCGTTTCTATCATTCACGAAGATTTTTTTATTTTGTCTGTAAGTTTTAAGTTGTTTTCAATGTTACATTGTATTTTTAAAATTTAAATTACTTTTATTTTGATGGCTTGTCAATTATTATTAAACCTTCCAGTTGTGCCTTCATTTGTTACATAATTAGGAGCTTGGCACATTGTGTGCGCGCGCTATGCCTTTTTTGTAGTGATTAATGGGTATTTTTTAATTTATCAAAATTCTATATCCAATATTTGGTACATTAATATGTATTGACACAGTGTCTTATTCTGTTTATAGTTTCAAAAATAAATCATTCATAGATTTATTTGCATTTTTAGATGCATTTATGCATTTTTGAATAATTTTTAGGACCACGCAACACCTTGTTAAGTGAAATTTTCCCCATTTAAAAATGATAGTCTTATACGTTATCAGTTTAGCTATTGCTTCTTTATTCCTGTTCAGTTCAGCTGCCCTGTCTTGGTTCTAAAATATATTCAAATTCAACATAATCCAATTATCGATGAGAAATGGTTGTTAGCAGATGAATAACTATTCGACTAAAGCTATGACACGTACTACGACTATTTTTCAAGCTATTTTAGTGGGAACAATGAAGTTAAGATGAAACTAAAGCGGTAGCAGAATGAGGAAAAGGGTTAGATAAAGGATAATAGTGACTACAATGACATCCACTCTGTTTGGGACGTTTGATAGCCTGAAAACTGAGGATAGCACATTGAGCACACCAGCTGGAAGGTTAAGCACAATCGTATATATTACTTAACGACATCGGTTCTCAAACATTTTTATTTGCAACTAATTTCAGGTAATGAAATTTAAAACTTAGATGAGATGTAGGGTAAAGCACCTTTTGAATTGATAAATTGTCATGACTTTTCTCCACTGAATTAACTTCTAATTTTCTTTTTTCAAATCAAATCTCTTTTAAATTTAATTAAATAGCACTTCGTTGAATTCTGGTGTTAAAATTATGACGAAACTGTCTAGGGTAAATCTGCTAGAGAAGAAGCAGTCACTCTTCTCAAAAAACACCTTCGCGAGTCCTATATTCCATTAAAAAGGAAGTTAATGGTTCTTTTTCCCGAGGGAGGTTTCTTGAGGAAACGGAAAGAAGCAAGCAAGCGGTGAGTCATGACTAAGATTTCTTTTAGGTTTATGATATTTTTGGTAGGAATCAATCTGAATTTACTAGTATTGAACAATATTATTTTATTTACTTTTAGTTATTCTTAGTTTTTGCTCTCATTGGGTTTTCAATTTTTTTTTTTTAATTTGCAAATGTTGTTATCACCTATTTTAATAAAGCAAAAATAGAGGAAAGGGGTGAATCAACCCTCTCACTTTCAGTCTTTGAGAAAATAACGCCACCTCTTCCTAGAATTTTTATTTATATTTACAAAAAGTAAATTGTTTAATATATAAATTAGTATAAATATTTTAAAAAACTTGCTTAACTGGTTTTTTATTTTTACTTTTTTATGCCATAAACTTAAGCTGCTATGTGGTAAAAGGCTATGATTCACAAATTATTTTATGGTCATTATTTCCTGTGGTCATCAATTTTTTTCAACAGCCTTAAAAACCTGTCAGAAAATTTAAAAGAAAATATACAGTATCTTGCTTGGAGAATATTAGTCCTTTATGGAGATTAATTTAGGTGATTAACTAATGAGTGTCATCTTATCAAATTACTGATCATTTAGCAACTTACCGTTTTTTTTTTTTCTTATGAATAGTAATTAAATATTGCTTATATTTCAATATCAGCTTTTCCCATTAGACAAGTTTTTAGTTTTTGATATAATTTATTTTTGTTCTTAGATATGCAATCAAGAATAATTTACCAATCCTGACAAATGTTTCATTGCCACGTTTAGGCGCAATGCTTGGAATCATGGACGTGATGGTTCCTAGACAAAACTCCGAGGCTGAAAGGAGTATGTTTTACACCTCACCAAGTACGGCTGGTAGCATTAACATGACTAATTTGTATTTTTCCTTTACTAATTGGTAAATTATTTTAATAGATAGACTATTAACCTAGAGGCATGATGGATGAAGTAATTTTAGCTATGTTAGTTTGTTTTGATTTAAAAACTTTAATAAGCTTGTTGTTTTATTTTTATTATTATTAATCTAGTGGAACCTTCTGTATTTAGAGGAACGGTCCACAAGTGGTACACGGATTCTTTGAAAATCATTATTAATTTATTTGATTAATATGAATAATTAACCTAGCCAAAGTAATTATGTTAACTTCAACTTTTTTATCATTCACCAAATGCAAATTGCTTGATGGACAATGAATACCACTGCAATATATCCCTGTAGATCTGGTGGTTATATTTAGACATTTGACTAGATGTATATTGATAAGGACTATTAGCACTTCACTTATTTTGTTCTGTTAAAGAGTAAATGAACATTCTCCTTTTTTTTGTACCTGATTATGAGTTATAAAAACAAATTTTTACTTATTCCTTAGTTGCTTTTTACAGATGAATCTTTTCATTTACAATTCCATAAAAAGTAACAAAGCCTTTCTTTTCTGCTATGCTTAAAATGAGAGTAATAGTTATTCGGTTTCATCTTGGCCTTTTTTAAAACTTTATCCATGAACTTTGTTGTTTTATTTTAAACTAAATAGTTCCTGTCCAGCATTTGTTAAAGTATGACTTTATGAGGTCTATAATATTTGAGAAACGGTAATGCAGTATTCTCAAGACATTAAACATTTGACTATCGGAAGGGTTCTTTAGTACTACAAAGAATCAGTGGCTCATACTGATAGTCCGGGACAAGGACATATTGATAGTCAAGAGAGACAATAGTTTTATCCATCAACATAAAATTCTCGATCAATGTACCCTGTTACTGTTATCCAATGGTTTATCAATATCTTATCAATTTTACAAAAAAATAAGCTTAGTTTATTGAGTGAGATTGCATGAGGGTTTTGAAATTATTTAAGCTAAAAATGATATAATATAATAAAAATGTTTTCAACTTTTTATTTTAGGGCATGCAACGATTTTTCCAGTCAATGGCTTAACTGATTTTTTGGTTTGATGTTCAATTTTCCTTGGGGAGATTCTGTGAATATTTTCAATGAACAATCAGTCTCAGAAAACTGAATAGAGTAGAACCCCCTTTATCCGGAGTGATGATGGGTAAGGGGGTCCACGGGTAACCCCGGATAATCACATTTTATTGACTTAATGTGATAGAAAAGAAGGTTAAAAAAAATAAAAACTCCACAAAACACTTTTATTAACAAACGAACGTTTTAACAAACAGGAAACGAACAAAAGTAACAAACTAACTCCTTCAGCGCGTTTTTGCAGGAACTTCTTATAGGCAGCTTCATCTATGTATTTTAATGTAGAGTTCTTCATTGTTTTCCGATGACACGATGTTTGGGCCGAAGACGATACAAAGTCGGAAATTTCTTTTTTCTTCTTCAAAATATCACGAACAGTTCGCTCGCCGATTCCTAGCTATGATTCCTTACGATACTAGCTTGCTGTGTTTTTCCATTTATTACTTTATTTCATAATTTCTAAGAACAATAGATAATTAGCCATTGTGTCATCGTTAAAATATTTACGTATTCATTATTTTTAAATAAATATTATACATACAAAATAAATGGCATAAAAATTAAAAACAGATTATTAAAAAAAAAAAATGGCTCCTCGGAACCCCGGTTAATTAAAACCCCGGATAATGGGGGTCCTACTGTCTATATTATATTGTAAAGCAAATATTTTCAAATTTTACATTGTATCATGTATTTCTTTTTTCATTTTTTGTTCATTTCTCCCCTTCCTGGCTCTAGAGGGATAACCAACCTATTTTAACCTTGGTGGGAAGGTCAAGATTGTAGGAGAAGGAGAAAAGGAATTTCATAGTTATTCCGGTAGGTAGTGCCACCTGCATTAGGCTTGGAGGGGACCGGCCCATGGGTATAAAAACAGCGGCCGAATACTCTCAAGGCACCCTCTTACTTTCTCCTCTCAGCACTTCTTTTCTCTTGCATGCTACTAATTCTCTTCCACCTTATACTTTATTAATATACTGTTCCTTTATCCTCCCTTTACCGTTTCCTTATTTGTCAAACCTTCTTTCCTTCTCTTTTTACCAGTGAGGAGCATACTGGCATCCGAGACATGCGGTCGAGGCCAGTGCCCGTGGCCTTACAGATACCTCCGAGGTGAATTTCCCAGGTTTAGCTAAGACTGAGACTAACGTCCATGATGTCATAGCCACCCTTGAGATGCTATCCTTTTCCCTTGATTCCTGGCATTCCCAATGGCGCAATCATCTGATCTGTAGTCACAAGATATATTCGGTGGGTCTGCTATGAATTAAAAGTCAGCTCTCCGAGGGCGGATTTGAACTGCTGCCTTTTAATAATAGTTTATACTATTGTACAATATATTTTGCCCTTGCCCCATACGTGGACCATCTTCTTTTTTAACGATTGTTTTAACAGGACATCATAGCACTATATAGCTTAGTTCAGAAAAATGCTTGATTTTTATTTGTGTGTGAGAATGCATTGCCTACCATTGCATGTGTATGCTTATCCAATACCTTCTTTAGACATTGTTCTAACTAACATTTTTGTTCATAGTTCTAACAACAGAGTTCATATATATATATATATATATATATATATATATATATATATATATATATATATATGTATATATATTTTTTTTTTTTTTTTTTTTTTTTTCGGTTAGCAGGTAGCATACCTAATGAGATATTTGGTCTCTAAGGTGCAGTTTGGTCTTCCTAGACATTTATGTTGCTTGCAGGAGCTCAGACAGCCTGAAGCTGTTAGCTAAGACTTGATATTTATGCAATCCAAGGTCACCTTGGTGCAACAGCTGACTGCACTCCATATCCATTATAGTTCGATAACCAATCCCTTTGGATTGGATGAAGTCAGCTGTTTTGGGTTCAAGGACCTAGGAAAACTGGGCTAGGCCCTTGGATTATGGTTTTTCAGAGTCAGCAAGCCCTGAGGACCTATTTTTCCTTCACCAAAGAAGATTGTCCATGGACCGACCTCCGGATTGCTACTGATATCCTGCAAAGCCACACCGTAATTCTTGATAGGATACATGGGACAGGGTTATAACTCCTATAAAGGTTTGTATAAGGGGGGGGGCTTCGACTGTGTGGCTTCCTTCGGCAGGTGGTCACCCTACCAATTACTAACCGCGCTCGACATTGATTAGCTTTGTTTACCTTTTATAGACGCCTTTGTCCAATCGGCCATCCAGAGGCTCCCTTTAGATTTCATAGAAAATCGAAGAAATATTTATATATATAGGATGCAAGGCCTCAAAGTCTCGTATTATTTCAATAATGCACTTAATCATGCAGATTACATGCCAAATTTTCGCCTATTCAGGCATCTTCAGGGCTACTACAGTTTCGCAAGCAAGCTAGAAACACACTCATAATTCCATATACTTGTTGATAATGCTCATGGTACTACTTTTGTTTAAAATTCTGATATTTTTATTAATATTGGCACTAGAAATATTTATTTCTTTGATAATTATCTTCTATTAAATATATAGAAATTAGGCCAGCATTGATAAGTTTTATTAATTACCTAGAAGTATTAGCAGTTCAAATTTTTAAAGTAGTTTTTCTAAAAAGTAATATTACAGCAGTTAAGGGACGTATACATGCCACGACCGTCAGTTGCATCATGCCAATCGAAGCTGGACACGACGGTTATATTGTGTTTAGGCTAGTTGGATCATGGAAATCGTCAGACTTTACAAATTGGGTGTTCATATCAGGTGAACCATCCAGCTGCCAATATTTCTCGGTCTGGTCGGAATATGTGTGGCCAAAATTCTATAACTTTTGATTTAATGAGGATAAACAAATGATTCTTTTTTTATTTATGAGTGTGGGGTTACCTTTATTAGTGAGGTTAAAACATATTTACTGAGGATCTCAGGACTTTTCAAATTAATTTTTATTTGAATCCTTCATTATTTTAATCTAGTTTTATTATTAAGTTTCACTCTTAAAGGATTAACTTACTAAGTGGAAATCTATAACTTAACTATTCCTAATTTATTTTTTTGTATATAAATATAAAATTTAATAAAAATCTTAATGTACACCATTAACAACTTTGTGTTAGGGTTTATCTGTCGTAGCTTCTAAGCATGGTATGCTCCGATTGCTTGGCTTTACTTGAATGAAAACTTATATTGATTGATTGTTCCTGTTGGTGTCTTATTTTGATTTGATTTCTTTCCCTAACACACTAGTTTAATTTTGACTAACTTAAATTTGGATATATATTATATTACATTCATATATTTTTTCTCCCTCAAAAGCGATAAAAATATTCATCAATCATTTAAAGTTATTTTATTTATTCCTTAAGTTCCAGAAGAAGATGAACTTCGATGGATATTGGATATCACTATCGCCTACCCTGAAGGTAAACCGCTTGATTTACCTACGATAATCACTGGATCTAGACCACCTTGTCGCACATTTATGTTCTACAGGCTATTTCCGTCCACTGAGGTATTACTTTTCGCTTTTTGTTCTCTTAATAATTCAAAAATATTTTTTAAATACCAAATTTCTTAATTGTTGTCTGTCCACTTTCTTTGATATTTATTTAAAAGATCATAAATGGTAACGTTGTTTAAACTTTATAAACTTTTGATTGAATTAAAAATAATGTTTAAAATTTTTATGATCAATAAGTTTATCTGAAAAAGAAAACATCTTATGCTTGTTTTTATTTTTATAATTTAAAAAAAAAAATTTGCTTTATTTTATTTTTTCATTTATATCGTTTTTAGGATTCTAAATGCTTGTATTTGTTTGGAATGTAAATTATATAATTTTCATTAATAGAAAATCTTCCATTTGAAACTAATAAAATTAAAAATTTTAAAATAATTTATTTTTTTGAAGTTATTCATATCATATAATAATGAAAATCTTTTTACTAAGCTCTGAAATGAGCTGTCAAACACTCTTGCTATGTTGACTGTAATGCTATTAGCATTTTTACTTTCACTTATCTATATGAAATATATTGGAAGGAAAATTATTATGATCGTGAAAAAGGTCCCCTGAGTCCATAACCCAGTCCTGCAAAATGGTCTGTATGAGTGTGCATGTGCGTGTGCGTGCATTCATTATTTCTATAATCGCCTAAAAAAAATATTCATATATTTTTTTATATATAAATATTTTTCATAATAATATTCATATAAAAGAATTCAATTCCCTTTAAAGTGCCATGAGTAAATTTCATTCTTGGTACACCTAAATGAATTATTGACCCGACTTTCCAAAAAAAAACAAAAAAAAAAACAATTTTCATTGAGGAGAAAGTTTAGTATTCGTGAACCCTGTAGCACTTAATTTTGCCATTTTCTAATTGAATATTTTTAGTCAAAGAAAGAAGGGTGGTAAGTGAAAATTGTTTGATGCACGTAACACCCAACTTTCACTTACTAACTTACTTTGATTAGAAATTGACATGTTTTTTAAAATGCCATTTCTTCCAAGTCACATTTTTCCACATTCATTTACTTATTTTTGTTTGTATTTGCTCTTATTTTTGTTTGTACACAAATTTTTTTATTATTAAATAAAAGTTTTTACTTGTGATAGTTCGGTAATACAGTCATAATACTACAAGTCGTCTGATTTAATAATAATAATAATAATTCTGTATATAGTTGTTGAAAACTTCATATAGTTACTAGGAAACAAATAATTTCCATTAAATGAACATAACATCTTCAGAAGACCTTTACAACCATGTTTGTCATTAAAGGCGTACTGCGCATGCATGGGCTCAAGGCATTTTATGAGTTGCTGGAATATTTTTCTTTTTTTCTTCTGTATATGTCCATTTGATTTTTTTAATATTTCATATTTAGCCATTTCTTGTTTTAAGGCTAAACAAGAGACAGATAATTTCTCCATATAAACAAAAACAAAGGTACTTAATAGCGAAACAAAAAAGGCCCCTTCCCCATTTATGCCCCTCAGAACATTTTACTATTGATAAAGCTTACCTGATATCAAAGAATACTTGATTCTCATTAAACATGGCGAGTTTAATCAAAATCGTTTAAAACATTTTTGGTTAAAAAGTTATTAACCCTCCGGCGGGCGCGCCTGTCTGAGTTACATCAGCAGGCGCGCTGCGGTGTTTCGACCGCATCTTTATTTTTTATATATTTTATTAAAAAATAAGCAATAATTTATTTCTTTTTTTTTTTGTTTACTCACTGCTTTAGATTTATACTATTTCAAATGAATAAAAATTATAAATTGCATAAAGAAAAGGATGGCAAAAAATAATGTTTTTCATAACATTGAATATTTATAAGTTGAATTAAAAATATTTTGTGATATGTATACTGTAAACCAACAAATTTATTGTTATGAGGTTAATATATATATATATGTTCTAGCTACCTCGTGACCAAGAAGAGGTGACAAAGTGGCTGTTTGATCGGTGGGTTGAGAAAGACCGAGTCCTGGATATATTTTATAAGACTGGAGAGATCCCTGTTTCTGATTACTGCAGCTCACCTTTACCCCAGCAAGTAGTTCGGCAGGATCCCTTAAGATTTTTTGTCATACATTTGTTCTTCATCGCCTCATCTTACTTTCATTTCAGGCTTATAGCTTACGCTGTCTCTTTTGTTTGGTAACATTCCCGCGGGTATTTTAAAGAAGGGATCCTGAACCTATTCATGAACTTTTTTATTACATTAAAAATAATAATAATAAAAAAAAAATGAAGCTGCTACAATCGATGTGCCTCAAGATGTGCAGCATGGTTTTTAAAATATTTATAAAGAAACAATTAAACCTGTATACATTAATTTATAAATATTTATGTGTAAATGAATCTAATTTATATTTTTATGATCACGAGTATTTTAGTTTTGGTTTTTTTTACTTTGTTGATCATTTTAATATTAAGAGTTCCGCATCACATTAGTTATCATTTAGTTTGTTCTTATTTTTAATTATTTTTTTTCTTGAATGGCACCAAAGGTAGTAAGTACATAGGGTGCCTTATGCGTATAAAAATGGTTGTGAGATACAAGGCCAAAATCGAGGTGTATATTAGTTGTTTCAGGGTATTATTAGGTGCACTTAGAGTTGCAATTATTTTCCCATACTAATGTCAATTTTTTTTTTTTTTGTTATATTAATAAATGTTTTTTTGTTTTTGGCCATTGTAACACTCCACTTTCTTTTATGCTAGACACTTTCAAGATTTCAGCCTTTGATGGGGATTTCTTTATTCATCTAATGTTAACTATCATTTCAGTGTGATATAATTTTTAATTTTCGTAATGGAACAGGAGTGGTATTGGAGTAACCAAATTTAATTTTAATTTGATGAAAAGCTTCATCTATCGTCTTAATTTAATTAAGAAGTTTCAATTGTTGTAACTACTTGCATTATTATTGATTCTATTTTAGTGATATTTAATTGTAAGTTATAAAAGATAATTGGTTCAAAAAATTGAATTTTAAATGCGCCTTAGTCGAATTTTGTATCATTGTCTTTAATTGCCTGAAATTCCTGAGTTATATTTGTATAATATTTTTTTTTATAAATGAAGAATACTATATTTTGAAATATTAATTCATCTGTTCATTCTTCTCTTGACTGAGTTCATTCAATGTTCAAATCATCGGAAGCTCCCGCTTCTATAATTGTTCATGTATGAATTTAAAATATATTTGAACTATATGAGAATTTAATTAAATTATTCACTAGCCTTCTTCTCACAAATTATTGTTTTCATTTCATTGTGAATATGCATTCCTAAGATCACTTTAGAAATTTTATAAAGAATAAAGCAAAAATACATTTCATTAATATTAAGGAGAGCTAAAAACTGAAAAGATAATTGACATATTTAACAGGGACAGATATTTTTTTACCTCTGACCCAATTGGGCCCTATTCTTGCGTTTTTAGGTTAGTTATTAAATGGTTTGATTACTATGTTTAGTTAAGTTTTTTTTTTCTTTATTCCTACATACCATAGAAAAATTTGTGATTTAACTTTAGTGCAATAGTGGTTTTTTACTGTTATTACTAACGTATTTATTTAATAAATAATTATGCAGTTACGTCTTCTTTTTATTCATATATCTATTCATATTGTACATGTTGCTTCATATGTTTAATTAATATGGTTTGATAGTTAACAAAAAAAGAAAAAAAAACTATCCTTATTTAATATGTTAATTAAAGGGGTCGGGGCAAAATAGTGCCAAGCAACATTTTTAACAAAAATAAGGGTCTGGCCACTCATGTCCGCACCGCAGCAATAATATAGGTTATGTTCAGAATATTTTTAATTTAACTTACGTATTACCTTTAGTTATGCCTAAAGTTCAGGCCACACATGTCAGACACAGGCCACTTTAGGCATAACTAAAGGTAATATGTAAGTTAAATCAAAAATATTCTGAACATAACCTATATTATTGCTGCGGTGCGGACATGTGTGGCCAGACCTTAAACTGTATCTGCAGTCTGCTGTATATTACATGGGACTATATGTCTATGATGGAAATGTCACCTAAATATGACTATACAGTGCTCTATATAGTCATATTTAGGTGGACATATAGTCCTACATCATATACAGGAGACTGCAGTTACAGTTTATTTTTGATAAAAATGATGCTTGGCACTATTTGGCCCTGACCCCTTCGATTACAGTCTAAAATGAAATTAATCAATCAATAATACTCCCTTACAACCTATTTCAAGTGGTCCAGAGGAGGTTGCTTCAACATTTTTAATTTTTTAAATATTTTTACCATTGGGAGTACAATAAATTAGAAGTACGAAAATGCAATTAGTTTATTTTTATTTTGCCAACGGCAGCCTTTTTATTGTCGTCTAAACAGGCATTTTTAGCTATTTCAGTGCTCTGTTTCAAATCAAACATCCCCTCTTTTATTCATCCTACAACATTTAAATAACGACCAATCTCTTTAGAAAGATCTGAACTTCAATAAAGGTTGTTACAAGTATGAACTTAAAACTAAGTATAACGGTCCATATACCCTTTAAAGTTCTAAGCCATAATTTTACATTATGTAATAATGTTATAATAATGTTATTAGATAATGTAAAATTATCTAAGCCATAATTTTACAAGGCGGATGACTAAGTGTTTGTTGTGGGTGTTTTAAATTCACAAAGTTTCAAGCTGTGGACTTCACACAAATTTTTAAAGTCCCGAAATTTCCAAAATTTTAAAAGTTTAAAGCCTAATATCTCTGTTGGGGGTGGAAATAAAACTTTGAAATTCGGCTCAGATTTAGTCCATGGTAAGAGGACTCCAAATTTCATTTTGTGGACTTCACTAATTGCAAGGATATAAAACATTGTAATTATTATTTCAAAAGCGCTACGACAGCATATACATATATATTCTTTCGATTTTGTTTTGTCATATTATATTATATAAGGATTCAATACTAATTTTGCATACTTTTCAATGTTTTTTATCCTTGCACTTAGTGGAGTCCAAAAAATGAAATTTTGACAGTTCAGTCCTCTAACCAAGGACTAAATCTGAGCCAAATTTTTATTTCCATGCCCCACAGAGATGTTAAGCTTTAAACTTTTAAATTTTGGAAATTTCAAAACTTTATAAATTTGTATAAAAAATCTGTGCCAGTTCACAGCCTGAAACTTTGTGAATTTAGAGCACCCACCTATAGCTGTCAAATAAAAAAATAAACATTTTGTCATCCGCTTTCTTGTAAAAAAAAATTTTTTGAAAACCCATTTATCAAAATTACTGCATACAACTTTGAAGGGGTACATGGACCATTATACTTAGTTTTAAGTTTATACTTGTACTAACTGTTATTGAAGTATAGATCTTTCTAAAGAGATTGGTATTTATTTAAATGTAGTAGGATGTGTAAAAGAGGAGTTATTTGATTTGAAGCAGAACACTAAAACCGCTGCATGTTAGGTCTATAATTAAATTAAATGGCTGCCATCGACAAAATAAAAAATAAACTATTTGCATTTTTGCACTCTAAAGTGTTGTACTCTCTATGGTTAAAATATTTCAAAAATTAAAAATGTTGAAGTAACCAATTAATTTATTTTTGGTCCACTGTATATGGATTGACCCTCTACTAGTTTCATTTCTTTCACTATTGCCCACAAACAGATAAAAATCATATCTTAGAATTAAAATTTGTATTAAGAAACTAATTGGATTTGCATGATATCAAAATAATACATTTTTTCAGTCTTCATTTCCTCGTTTTCAGTCTACTGTTGAGAAGTTTTGAAATTAAACAAGATAAAATATTTTTTCCATAACTTTTTGTATACTTTGTTAAGGCAGGTCTTATTTATTTTATACTGGTCAACATTTGAATACTGGACATCAATATTTTGTTATACGGAAAGTATAAACACTCCCTTTATGGTTCTCAATCGTGCGGGCTTCACTGATTTGAAACAATCAGCTGTGTGAGATGTCATGGTCTTTATAGAGTTTCACTAGAATAATTTTTCCTTACACTTCTTATACCAATGTAATGAACAGGCCCCATAATCCACTTAACATCTTTTTTTAAAATCTCTACAGATATAATTCTAAAGCTTTCGTTGGTGTCCAACACTCCCATTTCTATTTGAAAGCATGCCCAATTAGAGTCTTACTTATTTATTACTTGGACATCATAGATAGAGTCTTGGCATAGGGCTTCCCTTTTGTCTATTTGCTTTATATTATTATTGGCTTGAACTGAGTTCTGGGTAGATAAATACACAGTCGAAGTTGAACTCTTCAATTTTCACCTTTAGTTCTTGATTTGTCCTCATTTTATCTCTCCTTCTGTCCCTCTGGAGATCAGGATGGCAATACTACTGGAATAAATAGTGTAGACTTTACATGTAACTATTTCAGCTTATGTGAACATAATCAAATTCAGCCCGATCAGCAAATATTTCTTTATGAATTTATTTCCCAAGATTAATTATGATATGCTTACTTAAAGTCTGGTTTTGTACTGATTGGGCTATTGGTTGATTATGGTAACAGAAAAGGGGTTCAGGACTAGAAACCTATTAATTATATAATGACAAATACAATTGAGATATCGGTTAAGGAGTTCTAAAAGTTACCTGGAAAGTAAACCTACTTACTGAAGTGAATGAAATATGGTTTGATTAATGATTGGGTTAAGTTAAAAATTTGTTGTTTTCTCTGCCGAAGTTTGGCTGAGAAGTTACAAAGTAGAATAGTAAAGGTAACTAATTTTCTTACTTGGAAGTCTTTTGTACTTGGTTAATTATGTAAAGAGAAAAGACAGGTGCATTATTGACAGCTGAGTTCCCCCAAGGGTTTATTTTAAATAAATAAACAGAGCGAAGAGTGTTCAGCCTTCAAATGGAGCAATATTAGCCTAGTATTGACTTAATGCTAACTTTTCGATTTTAATGGGAAGGGGTTGGTTATTTATTAGAAGTTGAGTTTAATCATAATAATAATTCGACACAAAAATACATGATGGAATCTTAAACGTTAAAATAAACATATAAATATCTTAGTCAGAAAAAGATGAAAACGTGCAATTTATCCCAGCAATGACATCTGCAGGATTTCGTCTAGGGGAGGGGGCAAGCTGGTAAGGGGGGAGGGGATAAAATAACAAGGTGAGGGGATCGAGTTATTCTGACTGTGTAAGGCTCGATGAATTATTGAAATAAAACTATTTCATTGATATTTGAAAATTAAAATATTTGTTTATATAATACTTTCGGTTATCGTACGTTGGTTGCCAAGGGCAACGCGTATTTCCTAATGCGTGTACCTACTCGGCCATCCCGCCACCCATATAATACTTATAATTATACTTCTATATAATACTTAATACATATAGTAAATGAGTATGAATTTACTTAATTTGTAGTCTTTGATTCTCATATTTTCTAGGAGGGCAGCTGGGACACCTTGTATATATATATATATATATATATATATATATATATATATATATATATATATATAAATATATATATATTTTACATCCACAGTTTTATAAATATGTAAATATTGTAATCTCATGATATAAATTTTTAAATTTTTTTTTGGAGTTAATTGACAATAAAAGAAAGCTATGTGTTCATATAGCCCCCCTCCCACTTGCTAAAACTAAGAAGTTAGATACCCCTTTGTAATCCTAGGGTTCAGAAAGAATACAGTTGTCTTGGTAGACATTTCGTATTTTTTACTAAACCTTGGAGAGATTTCCGAGAATAATTTCCTTCTTAGTAAAAAATATCATTAAACGAGGCAAAAAACGCTATTGCTTTTTTCCGCCTAGGAAGCCTTTTTGAAATCGATCATTCTTATTGCTGCCACTTTTTTGCTGGGCGGACGTTTTTACGAGGTTGTGGCCGATTATAAGATACTTCATGTTTAAATGCTACTGAAATGAACGTAGTCTATAGTTTTTATTATGCAAACAGTAAGATTACTAACTCGAGAAGTCCACAGACCTGACACACTAGAAGAGTAAATCAGTTAAACTATAGTTTTATAAAATCATAATAAAAATTAAATAAACTTTTTTTTCCTAATAGTGAGAATATTCTTACGATGTTTTTTTATTCTTTAAAGAATATTCATCAGATCATATAAATCAGGGAAGAGTGTTATTATGATACTAAAGCATTAGAAAGTATTTTAGCCGTACGGTTAAATTGATATACGTGTGACACAAGAGATTAAATTCTTTATTCTGAACGCAGATAATTCATAAAGAGAGAACAATCGATAACATATGATAACAATAATCGATAACATATTAATAGTATTTTGAATAGTAACAATGCACCACTACATCACTCCCCCCCCCCCAAGTGACAACGATAAGCAATATCTTCTGGAAGGCCTGATGATTCTTCCTGAAAACGTCCTTGTGTGCAAATCTGGTGGCGGTGGGATGTATCTTGAAACCAGAGGGTCTGCGAACCGTACTGTCTTCTTCTTCTGGGGAGCAGGATGTGAGGTATCGGCTCCATTAAAATGAGCGGGTTTCAGGCGGTCTCTAGATACTGTGACAGCGTTCCCGTTGAGGAGTATCTTGAAGGTCTTGGGTGAGCGGGAGATAACTTTGTGTGGGCCTGTATAGGCCGGCTGTAGAGGTGGGTGGGAGGAATCGTCTCGAAGGAAAACGTAAGGTGTGTGTTGCAGGTCGGTATGGCTGAACACCTTGTTTTCTCCATGCCACACAGGGTTTGTTGGTCGGCATTGTCGCATGATGTTAGTTGCTCTGCATAAGTTGATTGTGGCACCTCAAAGTTTGTGGACCTAAAGAAATCACCCGGTAAACGCAGCTTCGTCCCATAAACGAGTTCGGCAGGGCTAGCATTGAAATCCTCTTTGACGGAGCTTCTAAGGCCTAAGAGCACAGCGGGTAGGTGGGCAGTCCATGGTCCGTCGGCAGCCTGTAGACGACAAGTGAGCGCTGTTTTTAGTGATCTGTGCCACCTTTCCAGAAGCCCGTTACTTTGCGGGTGATATGCTGTAGTGTGTTGTACTTTAGAGCCCATCAGCTTCGACAGGGATTAAAAGATATTAGATTCAAAATTTCTTCCTTGGTCGGTAATAATTTGTACTGGAGACCCGAATCGAGCTATCCAATTTTCCCAAAAAGCAGTTGCTACGGTGAGAGCCGTCTGGTCAGGTATAGGGTAGGCCTCGGGCCACCTGGTGTACCGATCAATGCAGGTGAGTAGGAATCGTTTATCCCCAGCGGGGGGTAAGGGTCCGACTATGTCAAGGTGGACACAAGCAAAACGTTGATCCAGAGTTTTAAATTTTATCAAAGGTGATGATTCATGTTTAATTGTTTTAGAACGCTGGCAGTAAAGGCAGTTTCGAACAAAGTTGGTTATGTATTTGGTCATGTGTGGCCAAAAGTAACGGTCTTTGATGAGCTTAATAGAGGCGGACCTTCCTGGGTGTGAGGAATTGTGTATGTGCTCACATATCCGGTCACGAAACTGCTGGGGGACATACGGCCTGTCAATATCATTTTCAGTATAGCAATAGAGTCGGACACCTGGGGTAAGGGCGATTGCCGTTAGGCTCGGAGACTTCTGGCTCGCTACGAGGTGTGATAATTGTTCGTCCTGTTGTTGAGCTATTGCCAGTTCAGTGGGGGTGGGGATAGTGAGCGAAACGGAGTCAGCTCTTGACAGTGTATCGGCAACAATATTCTGGGAGCCCGAAACGTGTCGGATATCGTTTGTAAATTCGGAGATAAAAGAGAGTTGACGGGCTTGTCTTGGGCTCGGTTTGTCGGACCGTTGACGTAAGGCATAAATAAGGGGTTTATGGTCCGTGAAGCATGTGAAGTTTTGTCCCTCCAGTATGTGTTTAAAATGCTTTATGGAGCTGTAAATGGCCAAAAGCTCTTTGTCGTATGCAGAATAAATGGTTTCGGCAGGAGAGAGCTTTCTAGAAAAAAATCCTAGGGGTTGGGTACCCCTCTTGGATATTTGATGAAGGATACCGCCGATGGCCTTATCAGAGGCATCGGTATATAAATGCAGTTTACTGTTTGGATTCGGATGACAGAGGGTCACAATTTGACGCAGAGCATTCTTAGTTTCGTGGAATGCCTCTTCCAGGTTAGGCGTCCAGTTTATGGTGGAATGTCTCGGTACTGTAATGGCGTTCAATGGGGCCTGGATACGAGCTGCATTTGGTATGAATCTTCGGTAAAAATTTACCATTTCCAGAAATCTTCTTAATTGCGAGACTGTTTTTGGAATCGGGAAATTTTGAATAATCTTCAGCTTCTCATCCAAAGGTTTAACTCCTCGTTCTGATATTTCATGACCCAGAAATGAGACCTTGGATTGCGCGAAAACACATTGTGTTTGATTCAAGAATATCCCATAATCTTTAAGTCGCCCAAAAATAGTTTCTAAATGTTTTAAGTGTTCTTCTGAAGAAGAGGAAGCTACTAGGTTATCGTCTAGGTATTTAAAACAGAAGGGGAGACCGTGGAGTGCCTGGTTGATGAATCTCTGGAACGTTTGCGCTGCATTACGCAGCCCGAAGGGCATAAAGGGGAATTCATAAAGTCCAAAAGGGGTACTGATAGCTGTTTTTTCTATGTGATCTTTGTGGACGGGGATTTGTTGGTAGGCTCGCATTAGATCGATGGTTGAAAAGATGTTTTTTTTGTATGAAAAATTAGAAACGTCTTGAATGTTTGGTAGAAGGTATCGGTCCGGTATGGTTACGGAATTTAAGAGACGGTAGTCTCCACATGGGCGCCATTCTCCATTCTTCTTGTGGACCATATGTAAAGGACTAGCCCAAGGACTACTAGATGGGCGGCATAGTCCTAGAGATTCCATCGTGTCGAATACGGCCTTGGCTATTTGGTGTTTTTCCGAAGATAGGCGTCTGGGTGTAACATAAACTGGGTTACCTTTGGTTTCGATTCGGTGCAGAGTTGTGTGTTTTACTTTTTTGACATCCTGGTAGGTAGGTGGTGCGTCGAGACCATATTTTTTTAGCAATATCTTAATGGGATCCGTATGTTCAACAGCGCTAAGCGAATGTGGGACGATTTCATCGCAACGGAAAATGGTCGTAGAAAGTGTTAAAAATGAAGCCCTGTCGATAATTCTTCTTCCGGGAAGATCAACCAAAAGATTAAAATGAGTTATAAAATCCGACCCTATTATGGGTTTGGAAACGTCAGCTACAAGAAAATTATAGTTGAACTTCTGGGTCTTTTTCGTTTAATGCACAATTCGGTTATTAAAAAAAGTAACTGTTATTAAAAAAAGTAACACGTGATATAATTACAACCTCCATATCAGTAGAACATATGACTACATTTCTTAGTTTCGTTTAAAACTTCATAATGGCTATGTTCAGGTTATACGAAGATTTTAAAGATTTGGACCGAACCATTGCATTCTTACAAGAAAAAGGCCTCATCCATAAAGAAAAACTATGCCGGAATGGACATTCTATGAAGTTGCACAATGTATTCTTCCAGGAAGTATTATAATATCAGATTTATGGAAAGCTTATTCCACTATAGAAAGAATAGAAGGGTATGATTTTAAGCATTATACAGTCAACCATTCTGAAAATTTCGTTGATCCTTCAACTGGGGCACACACACAGTCGATAGAATCGTTATGGGCTGCGGCCAAAAGAAGAAATAAAATAGAAGCTGGAACTAGAAGAACAATGTTGGATTCATATCTCTGTGAATTTATGTGGAGACAAAGAAATATGGGGAAAGACCTTTTTGAGGTTATATTGGAAGATATTGCTTCATTTTGGAAATTAGAATAAACCATATCATTTGTGTTAACAATTATAGTTACTTTATATTAATCACGTGTTACTTTTTTTAATAACAGTTCCTTTTTTTAATAACCGAATTGTGCATTAAACGAAAAAGATCCGAACTTCTTTTTGAGGCCAAAGTCTAATTTTAGTAGTCGTGTACCGTACGCGGCTATTCGAGTATTATTTGCTGCATATAGATATTTAGTAGTATTGGATCTCGCGTCACAAAATCTTGGAGGAATAAGTGATATGTCGGCTCCGGTATCCACTAAAAATGCTACTTGCGTAGACTTATCGGTCAAGAAAAGGCGGCTTGAATATCCATGGCAAGAGCACGCCGCTGATGTCTGCCTTATAATTAGTTTTTTGGACCATAGGAACAAGGGGATCGGCACCTCTCGGCCTGTTCGCCAAATTTCGCGTGGTACCAGCACCAGTCAGATTTGTTTTGGGATGACGACTTTGAACGCTCGCGACGTTTATAGGAACCAGGACTACCATGGGTAGGGGATCTGCGATCTCGAAACCTAGATCTATGAGGTGTGGGTTATCTAGAATCTCGTAATTTGGTGGACAGGTTACGTACCTCATTCCTTAAGGCTTCCATTTCTTGCCTGAGCTCCGAACTTCCGTGCTCTCCGACACAAGAAGTGGCGTAGACTGCCGCCTGGGGTCTGCTAACATCAGCAATTTTATCAGCTATATCACTTAATTTCTCCAAGTCTTGTACCGAAGCCTGCAATATAGCCTGGGTTGAAATTGGCAGCCTTTGGATAAATAATTGTTTTATTATATCTTCTGATGTTTGGGGCCCACAAAGAGCTTTCATCTCTCTCAAAAGCTGAGATGGTCTTTTATCACCTAGTTTCAGGCCCGAAAGTAACTTCCGGATTTTTTGCTCGTCTGTCTCGCAGCATCTTTTAATTATCGTATTTTTGAGGAAATTATAATCAGGTTCAGGGTCGTTTGTCCTCAATAAGTCCCCGACAGTTTTTAAGGTTTCACTATCTAAGGCAGAAACTAAGTAGTGGAATTTGGTTTGATTATTAGTTACTCCAGCTAATGCGAATTGCGATTCCATTTGCCGGAACCATAGATCTGCATCGGATCTCCAGAATGGGGGAATCTTAACAGAGATATGGCTCACCTGTGTTTTGGGTTCTTCCCTGGGTTGCTGAATATTTCCCAAAGCCGCTTCGAGTTGTACGATTTTTTCCTTCAATTCTTCCATTCCGTCGGGGTCACCAATTTAGCCGTACGGTTAAATTGATATACGTGTGACACAAGAGATCAAAGTCTTTATTCTGTACGCAGATAATTCATAAAGAGAGAACAATCGATAACATATGATAACAACAATAATCGATAAAATATTAATAGTATTTTGAATTGTGACAATGCACCACTACTGTATATTAAGGAGCGAAATATGTCAAGATTATTTTAAACCAGCTGTATATACTGGTTTTACACGGAGAATTTCATTTTTCTAATGAAACGATCGATTTCGTAAAAAAACCAATGTAAAGCGAGATCATAACGATTTTATAACAATAAAGAAATACCCAGAGATTGGCGTTATGTAATTTTAATATAGAAAGGTGTTCGCACCTGAAAGAATCACTGAGCGAAATTTGGAGAATTTAGGACAAACGGTATGGATTTCTATAGAGAACAAACAAACAGAATTTCATCTTTATTTATATAGATTAGTAACAGTTACGTTAAAGAACAATTATTTTTCTATATAAAATCTAATAATTAAATAGTAACTTAAGCTATTCTTATTTTAGAGATTATATTTTCTTAAGCTATTTTATCTTTTAAATAGAAAATCGTTTGATAGTTTGTTTTAATAAAATTTGCATTTGAATTTATTAACAAAATTTATGAACCCCCGCATGTGCCTAATCCGCCTTTGATAATACTGCAACCACTTTTACATAACATCGATAAATGAAGAATTAAACCTAATCAATAAGTTAATGAATGTTTAATTTAACCTATCGCCACAGCAGTTTCACGATACTAATGAATTCGTAAAAAGCTTCCCAAGGTCAATCTTCGTTAAGATTGGTTTTATCTTTTCAGAGAACAGTTTTTAGATATTATGGAGAGGAAATGGTATGGGGAGCGGTCAAAGTAAATAACACTGATATGAAATAATCACATAATTAATTTTTGCCAACGTTTCTACCCGAATTTCAGTTCCTCATCGGGGCTAAATGAGAAAAAAACAGAAAACAATCAATAAGAGAAATTGTGTAAATAAATATCAATTGTATACTATATTTTATTTTATTAACTTAGGCTTCATTGTTACTGAGCATTGTAATCTTTATTATAATATTTTCACCTACATCTCAATATTACTTAATATTACCTCAGATAAACTATTTAGAATGGGGTCACCTGTGGTGTAGTGGTTAGCATGGCAACCTACAATACTAAAGGTCGCAGGTTCGCGTCCCTCGGTGGCCCTAGGATTATTTAATGGGAGTAAAAAATCCTTAGCCCTGCCGTCCCTCGGATAGGACGTAAAATGGAGGTCCCGAGCCTGTACGATGACAGGTACTCGTTTAAAATCCGTTAAAATAACAATCAGTGTGTATTTGTAAAAATCAAAATAAAATTATTCATCATATTGCATTTTTCCGCTTTTTATACCATTATCAATTTCGCTGTGTATTCTTAAAAATCAGAAGGTAATTATTTCATACTTTTCTGTGCATTTATTTTTACTGGTTCCTAGGTTTTGAAGTCGGTTTAATTTTTGTTATAACATGTTTTTTATTCATTTATTAATCTTATGATGGTCTTACTTCAAAAACTATAATCTTAAATTTTTTCAAAACCATAATTTTTACTTTCACTTACCTATATATGAAATACAATATATAGTAAGGGAAAGTATTGTGATCGTGAAAAATTTCGACTTCCGGTTTTCAACGGAAACACGGTTTTGGGGTCCCCTGAGTCCAAATAACCAAGTTCCGCGAAATGGTCTCTGTTTGTGTGTATGTGAACTGACCAGCTCAAAAACTATAAACCGTACGAACCTGAAATTGGGTATTTGGTGTATTTATATGGCCGAGATGTGAGAGCAAAAAATTTATAAAAATTGTTCAAATGGAGGGGGTACTTTATTTGATAATTTTTTACGTTTTTTTCGATTTTCTCAAAAACGGCTCTAACGATTTTGATCAAACTTGGTATTCGATGTATATATATGTCCACGATATGACAGCAAAAAATTCATCAAAATTGAACAAACGGAGGGGCACTTTATTTCATAACTCATGAAAAAAATCAAGTAAGTATACAGGAGAAAAAAAGAAAAATATTCCGTAAACTAATAAAACACGTTGAGCATGCTCAGTAAGCTTTTAATGACAGACGATTATTTATAATTAAAGATGTTCTGTTCATTTAATGGAAATTATTTGTTTCATCGTAACTGTATGATGTCTTCAACAACTTCATAGAGAATTATAAAATCAGACGACTTGGTACTCCAATAAATTCCGCAATGCAAGCATAATACTTTGCTCAAATCAATGTAAGTTTGTAAGTGAAAGTTGTGTGTTGCGCGCATCGCACCAGATTTTTACTTAATATATTTAATATTGTTAATGCTGCACATACAAACGATATTTCCTAATACAATTTCTCTCATTATTTGTTGTCTAGTTTTCCTCATTAAGCATTGATGATGACCTGAAATTCGGGTCGAAAAGTTGGCAAAAATAAAACATGTGATTCTTTCATATTAGAGCTGTTTATTTCAACCATTTCTTCTTTAACATAAATTATCAAGTGATGAAATAATAACTCTTGCTAGCGTTATTCATGATATCTTCTCTTTTTCAGAGGCATCAATGTCGGCAATGTCTGCCTCGATGTCGATAATCTATTAAGGTATTTGAAAAGACTCCTCCCCGACAGAGTTTATTGAAATGTTCGCTTCGATCTGCGATGGCTTCTCGCAAACAGAAGGCTGTCCAGAGTGATGAAGGAAAAGACGTGACGGATGAAAATTAAATGACATGGCCAAGGTTGCTTTGAAAAATTCATCAGGTTGGCCTCCGACATTCGTATCATGGCGATACTTTTGTTTGATTTATTTTTTAATGGAAAATGTTTAAGTTTTATTACGGGTATCCATGCAATTCGTTTTTTTTTAATAAAAAAAAAAAAATGGTTGCTCAATGGTTATCCGAACCTGTGTGTGACGGTCCTCCGATTGGGCATAACACACCAATTAAGTCACCTAGAAGTAAAAGTTTATAAGTTAAATTCTTAAATAGCGATCTGATTCCACTAAACATCGTAAAAAAAAATTAGGATGGCCTGTACCTTTTAAATTATTTTATTTTATTTAAAATAAAATGTGGAAAGAATTCCAGAAACAAATTAATTTGAAATGCTCAGAGAGATCCTATGTATATTCTCTTTATAATCATTATTGAAGAAATCCCAAGTTAATAAAATACAAATCTGGTGCGATGCGCGCAACACAAGAAACACAAAAAAAACGCAACACAAAAAAAACTTTCACTTACCAACTTAATTACATTAGAGATTGACGTGTTTTGTTAAATGCCTTTGTGAAATCAAATTTCTCAAAGTTACACATTTTTCTACATCCATTCACATATTTTTGTTTGTATATGCTCTCTAAAGTACACTACACAATTATAGACACTATAGTTGAAATTCTAAAACCCTCAAAGTTTTATAATATGTTATAATAAGAAAACTGAAGATTACAAAAAACAATCATAAGATGAAATTGTAACTATACAAGTCATAAAATAAATAGGAAATTTTACGGGCGTAATAATCGCGATATTTATCGCCCTAAAACCCCTATCCTATCCTATCCTAAAGTACACTATTTTTTTTTATTATTAAATAAAAGTTTTTACTTGTGATCTTCGGCAATGCAAGCATAATACTTCAAGTCGTCTGATATTATAATTCTCTATGAAGTTGATGAAAACTTCATTTAGTAACCATGAAACATAATTTCCATTAAATGAACAGAACGGTTTTAATTATAAACAATGGCCTGTCATTAAAGGCGTACTGCGCTTGCGTGGGCTCAGCGTGTTTTATGAGTTGACGGAATGTTGTTCTTTTTTCTTCTGTATATGTTTACTTGATTTCTTCATATTTCAGATTTAGCAAGTTCTAATTTTTAGGCGTAACGAAAGACAGTTAATTTCTCCATATAAAAAAAAAACTTTATAGGAAAACAAAAAAGGCCCCTTCCCATTTAAGCCTCCTCAGAACATTTTAATAATGATAAAGCTTATCTGATGTTAAAGAAGATTTGATTTTCATTAAACATGTCGAATTTGATCAAAATCTTTAAAGCCGTTTTTGAGAAAATCGAAAAAAACGTAAACATTGGAAAAACAGTTAACAAATAAAGTGTCCTCTCCGTTTGATCAATTTTGTTGAAATTTTTGTTGTAATATCGCGGACATATACCTACATCAAATACCCAGTTTTATCAAAATCGTTAGAGCCATTTTTGAGAAAATCGAAAAAAACGTAAAAAGTTATGAGATAAAGTAACCCCTCCTATTGACCAATTTTGATGAAATTTTCACTGTCACATCGAGGGTGTATAGGCACACCAAATACCCAATTTCAGGTTCATACTGTTTATAGTCTGTTCACACCCCTCATTTCTCGGGACTTGGTTATTTGGGCTCAGGGGACCCCAAAACCGGAAGTCGAAATTTTTCACGATCGCAATACTTTCCCTTACTATATATTTCAAATATAGGTAAGTGAAAGTAAAAATTCATTTGTTTGAATCTCTCATTTGACCAAGGCTTATAGAATTTCGGCCCCTTAAACACAAATTTTTTTCCACTGTTTGAGGTTGAAGTGGGTTGGTCATTTATTTTTCTAGCTCGTGGCTATGATTATAACTTGCTGTAATGATTTTTTTCATTTTCAATTCATCGCAGATTTGACATGTTATTATATTAGTTGTTATCTAGAAAATCGTTCTACTCTGTAAAACAAACCCGTCAACCAAAAACAACGTACGTTTCTGTTGTAAAGGACACCATAGCAGAGACACCACAAGAGCGTTGACAGATGTTTCATCTGATTTTGTATTAGCTTCTCTGGCAATGTTCCGGTTATCCCCGTTATCCGGTGTTTCCACGTAACCGATAAACCAACTAGTGTTTGCTTTATCTGTTGACTCGAGGTCTGACTCAAAGGCTCATTGCTCTACGGGTGTACTGTCAACGGATTTGAATGTGTTCATCAGAATCTCATTGTCTTAATTGAATCCTTCCAAGCTTTATATCCACCATATTTTTGAATTAAATAAAAAGTATTACATTAAAACGTTAACATTTACGCTTTTATTATATTTAACAACGTATCACTGAGTGAGTTAGAAACGGGTCCACCATGAAAAATAAATATAACCCTCCAAGACCAGATAAGAACCACGATTTATATTTCAAATAGGTCTTCAGAATATAGAACAAGTGTATTTCTCTGATAAAGAAGGTCATCTAGATATTAGAATAAAATAAGACAACCAGAGTTATACTGAATTATTCATTGTGTTGGCATTTCATATCAAGGATAGAAATAAATAAGTTTTTTTAAAGACGTCAAAAATATGTAATTGGTAAATATAAAAATTATTTACCACCGGGAATCTTATTTTTCGGAAAAGGACATCTGTGACCTTGATGGTTCAAAAGTGAAAAATTAAATCAGTACCAATTTTTAAAATTATTATTACATTCTTTTGATCAAGATTATGCATACAAAACATTTTAGGAGTTGATAAAAAAAAATTTTTCTTGATATTTGTGAAACACAAATAATTTTGTGTGAATTTGAAGTTTCATATTTCTGAAGTTTTTCCTATTTCAAGTTTTCAAGAAAACATAATTTAAATAATTAAAAAAAAAATACTAATCTGTCTTTTTTTTTTTTTTAAATCACTTAGTACCTTATAAATTAATTAAATTGTTTATTTAGGTATACCTGACATGGGCCCATCCATCACTTTGGTCATTTTAGCCTCTATAGTACCTACATAATGACTATGTTGAAGAGAAACAACATACAATGAGTAATTAGGAAACATACAACAGTACTTTGAGATCAGAAATACATAAAAACACATATGAATGAATGAATAAGTACAATAAAGAAGAAGTAAGAATTAAGGAGTTGCATAAGAAATAATTAAGGTAATACCACAAATCCTTTCGTATTTTATATTTAGCCATTTCTTTTCCCTAGGGATAACATTGGACAGTGATTCATTCGAAAAAAACAAAATCAAAGGTATTTTATTGGAAGATATTTTCTTTGTCTATTCACGCCCTCTCAGATTTTTTTCTATGAAGACAAAACCTACTATATATTAAAGAATGCTTCAATGGGGTTAAACGTGATAAGTTTAATCGAAATCGTTAGAGCCGTTTTCGAGAAATCGTAAAGAGAAAAATAGAGGTTAGGATGAAGTGCCTCCTACGTTTACTCGATTTAGACGCAGACAGAAAAAAAAATATTGAAAGAAAAATTTCAGTACAAAAAAAAAAAATATTGAATGAAAAATTTTACTACAAAAAAGAAAAGAAAAAGATAATACAGTAAAAGGTAATACTATTAATAATTTAAAGTAAAAACGATAATACAATGTAAGATGAAATGAAAAGAGAATTAAAGTTTGGCAGAAAGGTTTATTTTTTTAAGGAACAAGAAGAAATTTTCTGCCATCTTCATAGTGTTGCTTAGTATTTCGCCTAAGTACATTCCCAGCCTCATATTAATTTAAAGAAATCATATAATAATATACTGAAAACATATATAAATATTAAGGATGCGTAAACAAATCACTGTGAAATAATGGGTTTGATTGTATTTCATGATCTGTATGAATAAATTTGAATGATAATTAATTGATTTTCTGGAATTTTATATTTATTTAATTAAATTTGTTTCTCGGAAGACTGGATTATATCGTAAATTTTTTTATTTGTTTTGATTCAATCACCTACGTAGATTAACAGCGTTCAAGTTAATCCTAATAAAACGAAGGGTAATGCTTTTTTCGTCCCACAAGGATAAAAAGAAACTCCCCATATAATTTAAAATAAAAAGAAACGAAAATAAAATATCAGAATATGACACCTATCTTGGAATCTCCTTTGGCAGGCATATATCTTTCTTGTCATATTTCTGTAAGAAGATCAAAACTGTTTCTGATTATATGAAATACATCTATATTATAAATAATTACTGATATCTATGTGTGTAGTCTAATATTAGTTTGTGTAGTCGTTAGTCGTTATAATATAAATTTTATTATTTGGTTGAACATTCTTAAACCGAATTCCACAAATAGATTATGAACCCGGGAACAATATCCAATGTTTATTAACCTTCTAGCCGTGGGATCAGTCGGAAGTTGACCGTGTCAATTAGTGTACGTATCCCTTCTCAGCGCTTTTGGAAAGATTAAACTTTCAAAGTGATTTTTTTTGTTATCAAGTTCTTCGTACGAATTGAAAGTTATGGATTCTCATGGACAAGGTAAGAGACTTACAGATTACATATATAAAGTTATGATCAACTATCAAACTACATAATTTTTTTAAAAAATAAAAAACCCATTTTCATACTGTGATTTTCTTCAATATTTTTCATTTGCTAGTGTTTTTGTTTATGTATCGGGGTAGATCGGGCTATTATTTTTAATGTAGGTTATTATTTGATCCTTTTTCTTATAAATACAATCAAAATCATTTCCGAATATGTCCGGCTAGATACATTTTTGAGGGATCAAAGTTATTTATCGAAATTTCGTCTAAAATTGAAAATGTTTTTTAGCGACTTTTAACACAGCTTATGTTTGTTTAAGGTTCACAGGGTGCATCAGGAGTAAGCATTGTGACCCGAAAATACTTGTTTGACCTCATGAAAAACGAAAATTTGCCTAATTTTGGTCTTCACTGTAACCATCACATGATAAAAGATGATCTTTTAGATTTTTTAATTTGGCATCTAAATTAGGCAAATTTTCGTTTTTCATGAGGTCAAACAAGTATTTTCGGGTCACAATGCTTACTCCTGATGCACCCTGTGAACCTTAAACAAACATAAGCTGTGTTAAAAGTCGCTAAAAAACATTTTCAATTTTAGACGAAATTTCGATAAATAACTTTGATCCCTCAAAAATGTATCTAGCCGGACATATTCGGAAATGATTTTGATTGTATTTATAAGAAAAAGGATCAAATAATAACCTACATTAAAAATAATAGCCCGATCTACCCCGATACATAAACAAAAACACTAGCAAATGATTGTTCCCGGGTTCATAATCTATTTGTGGAATTCGGTTTAAGAATGTTTTTGTTATTTTGACATTTTGGACTTTTGGCCGCGTAGATCGTGCAAATACCTGTATGTGCGTCGTTTAAACAAGATTCCGTGTTTATTTTATTTTTTATTTTTTTATATGTACAATTTACGAACTCCTTGCTCCAAGATGTAAAATTACTATTGTCTATTATTACTAGAACTGTGAACTTGTTGTACTATTGAGAATAAAAAAGCAAAATGTTTTATGATGTAATTACAATTTATCTTTCTCGATATACATTCTCCAATTTAACCCCATCAAAACACAAATCATGCCTAATTCATTTTCAAGTCCAGCTGCTTTGCAAGTCCGTATCGACCCTCGTTATAATATCAATTTTATTACTTGGTTGAACGATCAGCTATTTCGCATTTCATTACCTTCCGAATTCGCCGGTTCACTTCTCTGCATTTTATCATCTTTTCTGTTTAAGTCTCATTTTACTTCGGGTAGTTCGAAAAATTCAGCTTTTTTGTCATCAAACCGAAATTTCCAAATAACCCTAAGTAAAATGAAATCTTTTAATGAAAAAGCCTAATTATGGCCGGGTGTACAACACCCCGTTTAATCAGGTAAACGTCGTTTAAACAAGATTCCGTGTTTATTTTATTTTTTATTTTTTTGTATGTACAATTTATGCCTGGAGAACTCCTTGCTCCAAGATGTAAAATTTTAATAGCATTAAAGAGAAATACAGTGTTTAACCACAGAACTACTTTTATCTGTAGTAGGTACGATACGTTATCAGTCCCGTTTCGTTAAACAGTGGTTAAAGAGTGCACTGTCAATTTAGTTGGTAATCTTTTAAAATATAAATCAAACAACTTAAACAAAAAACAAAAAGAACTTAAGAGGTAACAGAAATGAATAAAATTAGCACTTTAAACAACTTGCTCTATGGTTTAATGAATTAGTAAACAGAAATAATGTTAGGTTATAGTTGCTCCAAGATGTAAAATCTTAATAGCAATAAAGAGAAATAAAGTGTTTAACCACAGAACTACTTTTATCTGTAGTAGGTACAATACACACGCACACACACACACACACAGACCATTTCGCGGGACTTGGTTATGTGGACTCAGGGGACCCCAAAACGTGTATTTCCTTTGAAAACCGGAAGTCGAAATTTTTCACGATCGCAATACTTCTACTATATATTTCATATATAGGTAAGTGAAAGTAAAAAAAAAAAACCTCCGTCGTGTGGTATCTTATAACTAATTTACATTTGGCAATCGATTCAAATTTATGCAATTATACGAAGAGGACTGAATAAATGGCCCTGTTGAAATATATTGAACTACAAAGGCCAACGGAATGCAACGATGCTTGAACAAACGACTGTAATTTACTTGATTAGAGACTCAAATTTCCATCCATTACAGCCTCTTTCCTCGCCAGATTGCATGTGAACGATTTCAACGTAAAAACTTTCAATACGATTGTTTTATATACCGTAGTTGGGCTTTTCCTGGTGCTCGTTGGTAATGAAATCAATATAGCATTACTTCTTTATTTTCCTCTCAATAGCTTTACCAGGCTTTTTTTTTTGTTTCGTTTTTTACAGACCGGAAGGATATTAGCACATTTCTGATTTCTATTTCCAGCGATTTGAAGTAGAATGAAAATATTTTTGATAATTTTTTCCTTACTTACTTCCTCGGCGCTACGGTACTGAAAGTACTTTACCCTCTTCAACAATTATCCTCCATTCATCTCAGTCGTGGCCTGCCTCTTCCTCTAGTGCCTTCCATTAAGTTTCGAGGTACAGGCTCCTGAGGAATTCTTTCAACGTTTTCCAACCATCAAATGCGTCCACTTTTGATGATAACTCTTGATACCAAATCTGAGGAATTAAATAGCTGTTTAATTTCTGAATTAGTTCTTATCATCGATTGTCCGTTCTGATTTACCGTACTATAGATCTTCCGGAGGATTTTCCTTTCCCATATAGCGAGTAGAGTACCCATGTCTCGCTACCGTACTCACTCCATAGCCTAAGATGGCTTTAAACGATTCTACGAAAACCCTCGAGTATTCTATAAGCCTCCAGCCTCGCATATCCGGAATCGAGGGTCTTCCACCCGAAGTCGGTATTCCTGTCCCAATTCAAAGGGATTCCTCTAACATTTCTCGGAACCCTTTCAGGTTTAGACTCATTTACTGTTCCCATCAATGCCCATGCCCATCAATGCATCAATCCCATGCTTGTTGATTGTCAATACTAAATATACTATACCGCCAATATCATATACAAGTTGTTGATTTAGTGTGATTCACATCATTACAGATTAGTAACATTTATATTTCATATTATAATTTTAAATAAATTTAATTAAATAAATACAAAGGATTAACAGAAAAGTTTACCATTTTCTGTGTATCCTTTTGTTTTAAAATACCTGAAACAGTAGAAATGTGCATAAGAATGGAAATAATATAATGAAACATAAAAACACTGAACACACACAGCTAAAAAAAAAAAACAAGTAATAATGTGGAAAGTAATTAGTAGTAAATTATCAATTTAATACAACACATAATTTTTATGTTCATTGTAGAATGTGCTAAAATAAGTAGTTCCGTTTCCTATTTGTTATTGTTGTTGATTTTAGCCGGGCCTTCGACTCGATAAACCACAGTTTGCTGTGGGATAAATTATTCTGAATAGGCTTAAGTGGAAAAATTATCTGAGTTTTGAGAGTCCTGTATAGTAAGGCTTGCACCCAAATAAAGGGAAACCCTGAGGGACTATCAATAAAAAGTTAAAAATCACCGAAGGAGTGCTGCAAGGAGAAACCTTGAGTCCAATGCTATTTAATCTCTTCCTATCAGACATAGAGGATTTTTTTCGAAATCGCGATTTGTCAGGAATCCCTATAATAAATGGCGCTGACATCCTATTTCTTCTGTTCGCGGATGACTTGGTTATCTTTGCTGACTCTTACCCCTATCTTGTAAAGAAAATAAATACCCTTTAAGTATATTGCTCGGTCAATAAGCTAAAAATTAACATTGAAAAAACTAAAATATTGAATTTCTGTAGGGAGCCACCAAAGAGATATAAAAGTATATATTTGGAGGAAGAACTGGTCGAGATAATTAACAGTTATAATTATTTGGGGATTCAATTTTCTATGTCCGGTTTGTTCTTTCAAGCAGTGAAGAAAGCTATATCAAAGTCAAATTCAACGATAGGAACGGTAATAAACTTATGTGTAAATGCTAAAATTAATTCATGGAAGGCAAGGGAAAAGCTTAAAAAAGCTATTATAAAGACGTCCCTGTTGTATTGTGCACAAGTGTGGAGCTTTCGGTATATAGAGCTGTTAGAAAATTCAAGCATAAATTTTTACAAAAAGCTTTCTCGCTTAGCAAAACTACACCTAACTTTTTAATAAGATTAGAAACAGGTTCTGTGCACATTGGCTACAATATACTAAAATACACCCTAAACTGGTTGGTTAAACTTATAGAAATGGATGATAGGAGATATCCTAAAATATGTTTCCTAGCGTTAAGAAACAAATTGGATTTATCTAGTTCTATTATGACTAAATACAACTGGTGTTCCCAACTAAAAAATATACTTGATACCATAGAAGAGGGTAGATTAATATTTGAAACTAATGCAGCAAAGATAAAAGCAAATAGTAATAGAATATTGAATAAATATAAATGCTACTAACGATTGCAGCATTCTACCTATAGCGAACATATAAATCTTTTCTCGATTTAGATTTCAAATTGCTGATTATTTACTACTCCCAGCTAACTTTAAATGAGCTGGTGAGAATCAGAGTGGTGTAAGTCAAAAAAATAAAATATTTGAGTTAAGTCAATATTTATTATTGTGTTGGTTAATTCTGTTTAGTTTGAGAGTAAAAATAAGTCAATAGTTCACCCATTGGCCACTGGGTGAACTATTGACTTATTTCACTCTCAAACTAAACAGAATTAACCAACACAATAATAAATATTGACTTACCTCAAATATTTTATTTTTTTGACTTACACCACTCTGTACCGACTTTCAGGTAAATACATTGTAAAAATTTCTGTTAACAATAAAATTGTAATTATTAATCCGCAGCAAGGGTGCAAAATGTGCAATATGAAAAATAATGAAACACTATATCATATATTGTTTGTTTGCCCTATTTATCCCAATCTGAGGGAAAGGTTTTACCAAGGGATGGAAAATGTTAATGGAATAAACATTTTTAAGCCACAAAGCGTAAGAGATTTACGAAATTTGTTTTATTTTTTCACCAACATTTTAAACTATAGAGACTTGATAGGATGATTTCTCATAAAAATAGCCATGACACATGTCATCAGTTATAGATTGTTAATTTATTGGTTATTAATTAATCTTTGTAAATAATAAAGATTTAAATGTTTGAATTTTTTAATTTTATGACTAATTTTTAGATGTCGAGTTTTAACTAAATTTTAGATTTTATACATTTGAATTTTTTTATTTTTTCTTTATATTCATTTTAGATTTTATACATTGGAATTTTCGTATTTTTCTTTATATTCATATAAATTGATAATTAATAATGTATTAATAATGTTTGTATCGTAATGTTTAATATAATGTGTAATGTGTGTATCTATAATTTGTATAATCGATAGACTCTATTTGCATAGGGTGTTTCCCTGAAAGCAAATTATGATTTAATAAATAAATAAATAAAAGTAGTTTCGTTATGTTTGACTAATATTTATCTGACTTCTCATTAAATTTCTATTTTGTTTATTTTTTTATTCTTTGCTCTTAAATTTGTTTCCAAATCCTATACAACCAGTTTTTATTTTAATAATCCTTTTTGTCAGTTGTAGTTTACTGCCGTATAAAAAATGTTTACTAAAACTGTAGATAAATTATTATAAGGGAATAGTTTAATATTGATGACATAATAATAATATAATATTGTACCCATGCATAAAAATGATAAATATTTATTGCATTTAAAAATATTTAAGTATATATATATTTGTTGAAAGATAAACTCCATGCTAAGAGGTGCTGTAGAACCTTTAAAGCAATAAAGATTATCCTATTCTATTACACAACTAATAATGTTAATAATTTAATTTAATTATTTTAAAAGACTTATATAAAACTGTATTATATTATTATAATAAAATTTTGATGGGGCGTGGGATTGGGCTCTATGAAAAAAAAACTACAATAAAAAAAACATAAATCGATCGAAATCACTTGACTCAAAGTTCAATGAAATAATCGAAGGTGGCTTAGTAGCATTCTGTAGAACCGGCATTATCGTACCAGTGTATATGTAGAAGGGGCTTTGTATTTGTTTCTAATGTAGTCGGACCTTTACGATGCTAGGAAACCTTGAAACATTCGTTGATGGTTGGTTCGACCCATTGTATTTACCTTAGAATACACAGCATTCAGTTTTAAGCTTCGAATATTCGTATTCGAGTCTGTCCACCCAAAGAAGTTATTTTTGCACCCTAAGGGAATTCACATAAAAATTCTGGGAAACGTTGACGGGGCTTTTGGAAGGAGAAAAGGAGATTCTCGGAAACATTCGACTCACTTACCGATCGAAGTCGCTTGCATAGCGTTGTGTAGAACCGGCTTAATGCTTACCGATGAACAGTTCTGATTGATATGCTTTGAAGTGGAGGGAGCTCCACCTATTGTAAGCTTATAAAGTAACAGATTATTAAAAAGGTTTTTGTCATAACAGAGGAAGGGGGAGAGAGTGTACAGGGAAAGGGGGTGAGGATTTCGGATGGTGGGGGGGGGGGGGGGGGGTAACTCCAGGACCAGTCAGACGATTCTCTTCTGGGCGAACTTAATTTCTGTAAAGGTTACAAAAGTAAGAACATAAAACTAAGTACAAAGGTCCATATACCCCTTCAAAGTTCTAAGTGGTAATTTTACAAAACTGCGCTTAAAAAAATAAATAAAAAAATTACTAGAAAGCAGATGACTAAGTGTTTGTTATTTTTTTATTTTATAAATATATGTAGGTGCTCAATTCACAATAAAGTTTCAAGCTGTAAACTTGCTCGTTTTTTTTTCCTACAAATTTTTACAATCTCGCCGTTTGCAAAATTAAAAAAAAAACTAATTGCATTTATCTACTTTTGATTTATTGTACTTTCCATCGTAAAAATATTAAAAAAGTTGAAGCAACCAATTAATTTATTTTTGGACCACTTGATATGGAGCGACCCTGCTATGAGATAATTAATAACTTATCCAAATGGGATTCGAACTAATGTTAAGCGAGAGTTTTTCTCGCGAAAATCAATAGTTAAAATCCCTCGCGAATCGACCACGAAGCGATGCGAGAATGTGATTCACAAGTCAACGTGAATCAGGGGGCTCACCCTGCTTCATGTGAGAATTCCATGACTCCGTTCAGGACAGTTGTCCCGAGGAAGTAATAGAGAGAGAGAGTAACCTCATCATATCAAAGCATTATAACAATGTTTGCGAATAGAAGGAGAATCGAGAAATAATGCATGCTTTGACATTAACATTAACACATTAATTCGGGAAATGACACTTGATAATATACACGAGAGTACATTATATTATGGTAAATATTTTTACCATTCAAAGTACAATACATTTTTTTTCTTTTTTTCGTTTGGCGCATTAGGCCTAATGAGACCTTTGGCCGCGCAGTGTGGTCTTCTTACAGACATTTGTTTTGCTTGCGGGAGTACAGACAGCCCGGAGGGGGTAGCTCAAACCTCACGATGCTACAAGCCATGATCACCATGGTACAGCGGCAGACTGCCCATAGCTCCATAACCAATCCCATTGCGGCCAATTCGGCAGTGTTCTTCCCACCGATGGCGTCAGCTCTCTCGGGTTCAAGGACAGTGACAAACTGATCCAACTAGGTCCAAGGATTATGGTAGCTCAGAGTCAGCAGGCCCCGAGGACCTATATTTCTTTCCCTGAACCAAACCTCCGGGCGGTTACTGACATCCTGGAAAATCACACCACGATTCTCGATGAGATACACGGGGAAGGTTCATCACTCCTACGCCCGGTCGGTGTGAGCCGCCTCCAGTAGACTGACGGGCCTCACATACCCGGGGGTGGGGGTAAACTTGGACTGCGTGGCTTTTATTGGTGGGCGGTCACCCGAATGGAGCGGTCACCCATCCAAGTACTGACCACGATGGACGTTGCTTAACTTTGATTATCTATTGCAAGCTCCCTTGTCCACTCGGCCATCCCGGTACCTTGTACATGTCCCTAATGTACAATACATTAGAAGAACAAAAATGCGATTAGTTTATTTATATTTATTCCTCAAGTGGGGGCCATTTTATTGTCGACCAAACGCGTATGTTTAACTATTTTAGTGCTCTGCGTCAAATCGAATGTCTCCTCTTTTACTTATCCTAGAACATTAAATAATGACCTTATATAAATTGTTCCACAAGAACGTCAGTGAGTGATTTCGAGTAACTAAAATCACTAGTTGGTCCCGAAATAGTAAAAATGGACACCTTTAGGAGCGAAACTATAACTTCCCTTTATAACGAAATCTGTAATGGGTAATGTTTATGGATTCGCTTTGGTACATATTTTTTAATCTACACGACACGAGTATCTGATATGAATCAGCTTCGTTTTGGGCTTTTACCGACTGATATGTGGAAGAGAGCCTATTGAGTGAAGTGGAGGGGAAAGGCAACGGCCTGCAACATTCGAGTTTTGATTCGGGGAACTGCCTCACGAGGAAAACTCTCGTCCAAATCAGGCTTCATGAACCCTCCGTTGAAAATTAAACCTTTTACCAATAATACTCGTGTTCTCTGTATCCCAAAGGTACCTCTACACGAACGTTAAAATAAATTACTTTTCAAAAAAATACATGTAATGGAAAAATAGGAACACATAAAACTATTTTTCGACGAATAGCTTTGGGTTTAGTTTAGCTTTCGTACTTTGTATTTCTCGACCAGTGTTTTCTCTCTGGCGTAGAACAACAGTTTTTTTTCTCAACCCGGGCCATTTTTCCTCTTTATTGACCCTTTAAAGGCTATCTCTTCTAATAACAAGAAGAATGGTTTTCAAAGAGAGCTCTCGATCAAAGCATAGAATAAGCAATATGTAATGTATGTGTTACATAATATATAATAAAATATTAATTTTATTATACCCATTTATTTTTTTATTATTGATTTTTTAATTAGGGCCTATTCACACTATCCGCTCCACTCTCGCTCCGCTCCCGGTCCGCTCCCGGTCCACTCTCGCTCTACCCCATTCACACTAGCGCTCCGCTCCCGCTCCACTCCCGGTCCGCTCTCCTAATGTCTTACCATATTCACACTATATAATTTTACACCGTTCAATTTTGAAAGGTTTAAGCTATTAAAGCCATTAATAATCGAAGTTGTCTGTATTCGGATTTTAATTAATGATTAACTTTCAGTTATTTAAGTATTTATTTATTCTTCAATTTTACGGCCAAAAAAAAAAAATCAATTTTTCGTTTGTAGAAATAGCTGGTAAGTGTACTTTTCTTGATGAAGAAGATAGTATTATCAAAAAATATAATAAGAAGAATATATTGCAACACAATGATAATTAATAATAATAATTATAAATTAATTTAATTAATGGTGAAGAAATAATTTAAATTTTTTTCGGAATGTATTCGAATACGCTTGAAAATTTCAAGTTGAAATCGGCAAATGCTACAAATTTACCGATTGTGTTCTCTTCTTTTCCTGATTAATATTTTAATTATTTTTTGCTTTAATATATTTTTTTGTTAATGATTTGACATTTTTCATAATATACTGCATTTTTATTCGTTTCAAATTAAACGTTATTTTATAATAGCAATGAGTATGTAGTCAATAAATAAATCGGTGACCATTTTTTACGAGTAAATTAATTCATAGCAAAATATATCAAACTACATGAATTTTTCACGTCGAAAAACCGCGCGTATTGTTGGTGATTTTTTTTTTATCATTTCAAGCGTATTCTAATACATTCGGAAAAAAAATTTAAATAATTTCTTCACCATTAATTAAATTAATTTATAATTATATATATATATATATATTTTTTTTTTTTTTTAATTTGAACTTTTTTGGCCGTAAAATTGATGAATAAATAAATACTTTAATAACTGAAAGTTAATTATTAATTAAAATCCAAATACAGACGGCTTCGATTATTAATGGCTTCAATCGTGAACGGTGTAAAATTATATAATGTGAATATGAAAAGACTTTAGGAGAGTGGAGCGGGAGTGGAGCGAGAGTGGAGCGGGAGTGGAGCGAGAGTGGAGCGGGAGTGGAGCGAGAGTGGAGCGGGAGCGGAGCGAGGCCGGACCTGTGCCAATATTGTGATTAACCTCTCTCTATTCCTCTGTAGAATATTTTGCCAGTGAGACCGGACCTGGAGCGGAGCGGGAGCGGAGCGCTAGTGTGAATGGGGTAGAGCGAGAGCGGACCGGGAGCGGAGCGAGAGTGGAGCGAGAGTGGAGCGGGAGTGGAGCGAGAGTGGAGCGGGAGTGGAGCGAGAGTGGAGCGGGAGCGGAGCGAGGCCGGACCTGTGCCAATATTGTGATTAACCTCTCTCTATTCCTCTGTAGAATATTTTGCCAGTGAGACCGGACCTGGAGCGGAGCGGGAGCGGAGCGCTAGTGTGAATGGGGTAGAGCGAGAGCGGACCGGGAGTGGAGCGAGACCGGAGCGGTACCGATAGTGGAATTCTCTGTCTATTTCTCTTTAGAATATTTGAGCGGACCGGGAGTGGAGCGGGAGCGGAGCGATAGTGTGAATCCGCCCTTAATTTATTATATATATTATTAAATAATATTTAATTATTAATTACTTTTATCAATTCTTTTTCATGATCACCTACCTGAGTTTCGGTGAATACATTAAAAAACCTTCCCAAATGAAAAATTTCCTAACTCCCTAAGCTTTCCAATTAATGAATAATAAGATTTTTTTAATTATAGGAGTAGAGCTGGGGGTTTTATGGATACTTAGGCGCGGGATGGGGAAAAGAAGTTGGGAACTCCTGAAATTCACCAAGAATAAAGATTTTTTCTTTAGTGATTAGCATACCCAAATTAAGAAACCATCAACGTGCTTCCCCCCCTTAAGCTATCCAAAGACTATCGTTTTCTCTTTTTATTATTTTTTAGGTAATTTATAGGACTGCGTTGGGTTTATTTTAATAAACATTCCCATTTTTTAAAATGGTGCTTTTTTCAAACATTTTAAACTCGTTTACTACTTTTTAGCGGCTTATGTGAACAACTAGCGAAATAGTGAAACAATTGTTCGATCATTGTGGATTTAAGCCCTTATTCAAGACTAGAAATTTGTACGTTATTTTTATCAATACAATATTTCTTATATTGATTGGAAGATTCTGAATCTATAATGTTCCTATTTAGGAATCCAGTGAAATAATATCCTCGTTTATATTTCTTTATTATTCTCTGATCATGACATATTTTTACAACGTTTCGGGGATACAATAAACAAATATAACAATAACAATTTCACGATTTTCTTTATAATTACACTTAAAACAATTACACTTGCGAGAACACCCCCCCCCCTCCTGGCTACCGCGGCCAACGTTTTCAATGCGATCTCTTGTCAGTTCTCGCGAACTAAAATTTTAAAAACCGTAATTAATACGGCTTTTTTTTTCGCGACTAGTTACCTCTCGCATAGGTAATTAGTCCAAAAATCTTTATTAGGTAAGACTATAGATTGGGGAGGGGGGGCGGGTTATCCCCGACCCCACCAGGAACCACCACCGTCGCCAACTAGTTGTCCCCGCGCTTCAGTTAGCTCTCGCACTCGTTAATTTTCATTACCTAATTACTATGGTTTTTTTTTTTCCCAAGCTAATTACCTCTCGCAAAGGTAAATATTCAAAAAGTCCTTATTATGTGGTGAAGCGGCGGGGGAGGGCGGGTGGGGTTTTACACCCCCCCCCCTCCTGGCTACCGCGACCAACGTTTTCAATGCGATCTGTTGTTAGTTCTCGCGAACTAAAATTTTAAAAACCGTAATTAATACGGCTTTTTTTTTCGCGACTAGTTACCTCTCGCATAGGTAATTAGTCCAAAAATCTTTATTAGGTAAGACTATAGATAAGGACGGGGGGGAGGGTTTTCCCCGACGCCACCAGGAACCACCACCGTCGCCAACTAGTTGTCCCCGCGCTTCAGTTAGCTCTCGCACTCGTTAATTTTCATTACCTAATTACTATGGGTTTTTTTTTCCCAAGCTAATTACCTCTCGCAAAGGTAAATATTCAAAAAGTCCTTATTATGTGGTGAAGCGGCGGGGGAGGGCGGGTGGGGTTTTACACCCCCCCCCCTGGCTACCGCGACCAACGTTTTCAATGCGATCTGTTGTTAGTTCTCGCGAACTAAAATTTTAAAAACCGTAATTAATACGGCTTTTTTTTTCGCGACTAGTTACCTCTCGCATAGGTAATTAGTCCAAAAATCTTTATTAGGTAAGACTATAGATAAGGGCGGGGGGGAGGGTTTTCCCCGACGCCACCAGGAACCACCACCGTCGCCAACTAGTTGTCCCCGCGCTTCAGTTAGCTCTCGCACTCTTTAATTTTCATTACCTAATTACTATGGTTTTTTTTTTTCCCAAGCTAATTACCTCTCGCAAAGGTAAATATTCAAAAAGTCCTTATTATGTGGTGAAGCGGCGGGGGAGGGCGGGTGGGGTTTTACACCCCCCCCTCCTGGCTACCGCGACCAACGTTTTCAATACGATCTGTTGTTAGTTCTCGCGAACTAAAATTTTAAAAACCGTAATTAATACGGCTTTTTTTTTCGCGACTAGTTACCTCTCGCATAGGTAATTAGTCCAAAAATCTTTATTAGGTAAGACTATAGATAAGGGCGGGGGGGGGGGTTTTCCCCGACGCCACCAGGAACCACCACCGTCGCCAACTAGTTGTCCCCGCGCTTCAGTTAGCTCTCGCACTCTTTAATTTTCATTACCTAATTACTATGGTTTTTTTTTTTCCCAAGCTAATTACCTCTCGCAAAGGTAAATATTCAAAAAGTCCTTATTATGTGGTGAAGCGGCGGGGGAGGGCGGGTGGGGTTTTACACCCCCCCCCCTCCTGGCTACCGCGACCAACGTTTTCAATGCGATCTGTTGTTAGTTCTCGCGAACTAAAATTTTAAAAACCGTAATTAATACGGCTTTTTTTTTCGCGACTAGTTACCTCTCGCATAGGTAATTAGTCCAAAAATCTTTATTAGGTAAGACTATAGATAAGGACGGGGGGGAGGGTTTTCCCCGACGCCACCAGGAACCACCACCGTCGCCAACTAGTTGTCCCCGCGCTTCAGTTAGCTCTCGCACTCGTTAATTTTCATTACGTATCAGTACTGTATTGCGTATACTTACTCTTATTTTATCCCGTACACATTTATTTTTCTTACCTCTTCACTTTACATTAGTGCTAATATCAACAATAAAACAATTAAACAATAATACAATTTTTATCAATATCGTCAGTTGTTTTTTTTACTTTAACTTACCTATATATGAAATATATAGTAAGGGAAAGTATTGCGTTCGTGAAAAATTTCCGGTTTTCAACGGAAATACACGTTTTGAGATCCCCTGAGTCCAAATAACCAAGTCCCTTAAAAACTAGTGAGACGACCCCTTAGACGAGTGAGGCATAGAGAAGAATTCTACCTAACACCGACTCTTCCCAGTTTTGATCCAATTACTAGAATTGTTTGATTAAGGAATTTTTTCTCAGCCTTTTTAATCTCCATGCATTGATGGGGATGTCAGCTGTAGCCATGTCTCTTTTTAGGCGGTTGGTATATCCGTATAACTTGATGAAATGAAAACATTGGTAGATATATTGTGTTGATCAACTATTTGTATTTAGGTGAATAAATTAAAATGCTATGCAGAAGAATAGTCTCCTAATTCGCCTATAATTATTCCTAATATATTAAAGTATCTAACGCATATTAAACAAAAATACACTTCACATTCATTAAATCTATTAAAAAATATGTGAGCATAACGCTCGGATCCCTTTACCTGAGATAAACTGCTCTGTACTCAAGTAATAAGTACTAAGAGGAAATATTTTTCAATTTAAAAAAATATATAAATTATATTATTTCTCACGTCATGATAACATGAATGATGTTATTATAATTTTTAAATATTTTTTAAGAAGAGAAAATATAACCATCCCTAAGCCGGAAATTTAACCCGGTTTTCTTATCACCAGTAAGGCACTCATGCCACTTGAGCCACAGCTACATATCCCGGTCAAGTCAAGGGCAATGCCAATCTTTTTTCTTCTTATAAAAATATTTAAAAAATATAATAATAACATTCATGTTATCATGACGAGAGAAATAATTGTATTTATATTAAAAAAAAAATGAATATAGTCCCTTATAGTCAGAGACAAATTATCTACTTCACCGTAGAATTGACGAAAATGCGAGACCGGTGGGAAACACGGTTAGTAAAGAGAAAGGATTTATTTGACTGGAATATGTGCCTGGTATCTCAAGTGGAAAGAACGCCTCACTAGTAATAAGGAATTTTTCAAATCTTTTCTCTTCTTATAAAACATATTTAAAAATTATAAGAAACTATTTTGTTTTATTGGTCTATAGACAGCTCAAGGTCTATTGTGATATACATTATTTTGCATTGGATATCAAATAACTGCCTATTGGATACTTTCTTCACGAAGTTTGCACGTCGACTGATTGCCGGTATCATCAACAAAGGTTATCATGGCCATTCCCAACATTTTCAAAGAACAGCGTTGCCCAGAACAGCCGACAAAACTCGCCTTGAATTTTTCTACTAACCTTGGGGACAGATGTATTTTCCTGATTTACATTCGAAGTATTACAGATAACTAAGCATATCACTCACACCTTGAAAAACCACCGTATTAAAATGAAATACCTCAATGTTCAAATTTAATCAATTATCAGGGGTTCATTTCTGGATGTGGTGAACTAAGCATAACCAGCTTGGGGACTGTAACACTCGTGACATTTTCAAACTTCACATTGAGATATTTTGTTTTTTATGAGGCCTAGATTCATTTAAATGTTACCATCGTATTGGTATAACAGCAAACTATAAAACAAATATCCAACAATATTTTTTGGATATGAAAAAATATCTCAAAAACGAATGTTAAGACCGGGGACACTAAATGGTCAATTAATTTGAGAATCACCCCTATATATTTTGTTTACGTAGGTACGTATGGACATCAACTAAAACAGAAAGGCATGGTAACCCTTTAAAGAGTAAAAAAAAAAAAAAATTCTAGTCAATCGAGCTGGAGCAGAGTTGGGCAAATTGTAATCAGAATAATGATTCATGAATATGAATAATTGGTAACCATAAAACAAATGAAAAATGAATAACCATTATTCATAATCAGTACGGAGTATTTTTAATGATTATGAGTAATGGTTATTCATTTTTTTTGTTTTATGATTACCAATTATTCATATTCACAAATCATTATTCTGATTACAATTTGCCCAACTCTGAACTGGAGTGAATTTCAATCCGCTATGCCTGGATTCAAACTTGAGAGCGTTTGAGACTCGAGAATCACAGTGATGAGGGAGTCTACAAAGGCCATGGCAGCTTATACAGAGTACTGTAGTATTCCTTGTTTTTACAGTTAGCATAAATTTAAAACCTTAGGGGGTAGCGGTTCGCATAACAACCTACTGTACCGAGGGTTGCGGGTTTGTGTCCCGCAGCGGCCCTAGGATTCTTTAACCCTAAGCTTGGCTAGAATAGATCCAAAGTGATTTTTTTAAATGTTTGATATTTTTCTGTCAGTTACTAAAATAACAAGAATCTGAAGAAAACAATTTTTTTTTGTGAATACATAACAGTTTATTGGTATGGTACCGTATATGATACCTTGCCAAGTTTAGGAGGTCACTGTATTTGTTGTTTGTTAGGCTTGTTAAAAATATGTTAGGCTTATCTTGTTTTTACTTTTATTTGCACAAAATAACTACTTTATAATACCTAATTGTTTTATTTACAACTTATTTCTATGAATGCCCTTAAAAAAAAGCAATTTCTTATCCTGTGCAAACAAAGTGTTATAATACTGTATGATACTATTTGGTTAGCCACTCTGATTTTAAAAAATTTCAAGGAAATTTTGCTCTCAATCTTTTTTTATTCTTCTTTATACTTTGGACTGGTCTCTTTTATTTGATTATTTATGTGAGCCTGGTAAAGCCTCCAGGAATTTATAAGAATCCGTATTCAAATTTGGGGTGAGAGATAGAATAAGATATCCTCTTGAGAGAAAAAATGTCTGAAACCATAAAATTAAACAAATCCTCAATAAAATCGTGTAAAAATTTAATGAGGAGAAATGAAAGTTTAATAATAGTAGCTCGGAGAATTACTAACAAAGCAGGAAGGAGGACCTCCCATTCTTGGATTTTTTCATCAAATAATTAGAAGTTTGTGTTTTGGGGATTATAATAATTAAATTATTGATATAATACACCAAAAACAGTAAACAGAAATAGAAAAATTTACTTTCAATTTAATTCAATTAGATAAAATTACAATCTACGTAGCGCCATGTTGTTTGTGTTGATCTTGAAGAAGGTTTTACTTGTTTGGTCGGCTAAATAAGCTGCCACTATCAATCAATATATTACCAAATCACTTCTCAGATGAATTATCTAGATGGTGAAAAAGAAACGAAATGAAAATATTCATCCTGGAGCGGGGGAAAAATTCACAAAGTCATGGTGTCATATTCGGTACCTTGCCAAGCTAAGGGTTAGAGGGAGTAAAAAATCCTACGGGCTCCTAAGGGCTATGAAAAATCCTAAGGGCTATGAAAAAAATCAATAAAGATAATCAAATATCTTTGATATAATCATAAACAATGGCCTTGAAGAGCAACATGTTTTACCCTTTCATATTAAAACCCACCCAACCAGGGTTCACCTGTGGTGGAGTGGTTAGCATTACTACCTACAATACTGAAGGTCGTGGGTACGTGTCCCGTGGTGGCCCTAGGATATTTAAAAGATAGTAAAAAAAATTCCTTGGCTATGCCGTCCTTTGGATTGGACGTAAAATCGAGGTTCCAAGCCTGTGCAATGTCAGGTACTCGTTAAAAATCCCTACCATAATTATACCTGGATAGGCAAAATTTAGGTCTCCCACTTTAGCATCGTCCGATTAGCCTTATCGTCATAAAGTGACGATTGTTTGTTTAGCGTCCATTTATGCTACTCAGGCTAATCGGACGATACAAGTGACGTTAAATAAAAAAATCAAACAAACAATTTAAAACCGTAGAATCTATTAAAAACATGTAGCTTTGTCTTACGGAAGAAAGCTATTCATGATATCATTCTATGTATTTTGATAATTATAATAATCTTGGTCATCTTGCTAAGCTTGCTTCATTGGTTTAATCATGATTTTATGGCTTTATTTGAGGAGAAACGATTCGTGCTTGTGATGTAGACGTGAATCCCGATTCGAGGCTTTGAATTGTTAAGGCGGTAAAAGAAGAATGTAGGACCGCCTCGGGGACAATATCGATAGAGCAGGGACCATATAAAAAAACAAGTAAAAAACAAACAAGATGGCAGTTACAACATCAATATGTGCCGGATAAATATTTGATGGTGTCGAGAGACCACCCGAACACCTCCCCCTCCTGTACTACCACCCCCGTGAATATTTCATAGAGCAAAGCTGGTATCCTCCCCTCCAATCAGTGCTAAGTATGTCTGCCAAGAAGGGCCAGTTCTCGGACGTGGTCTTGCAGAGGATCAAGGCTGTGCCGCAGAAGTTGAGGGAGGCCCCGCCGAAGAAGTATGGGAAGGTAGGAGCGGCACTTGTCCTCGGAGGAGTGGGCTTCGGCTGGCTCATATTTCCCTACATCCTCAGCTTCGCCGTTGGAAAGGTGCATAGCGTACTATGTTACATCGTGCAATGTTACATCATACATATAACGTTATGTAAAAACATTTTTTAAATTGATTCCTCTTCATGATTTGCTAAAACTGAATATACATGATCATTTGTTAGTCCAGCGACCAAACGGATCCTCGGTTTCCAAGTCTAACTCTTAACATGAATAATCTATTTCAATATTTCGAACACATCACAATGAAATATCGAAATTTATTTAAATTTCAAATGTAATTGAAAGCGAAACAATTCTATAGGTAATGGTAAACTCCTGTTCAATGATTGACTTCTGAGTTTTTCATGGTTCTAACTATTTGGAGCATTATCATTTGAGATAGAGAGAAAAAAAATTACGTTTGCAATCTTCTAAACATCTGACATGCCAGACAATACAAATACTGCTAACGCTTATCATTGCATTTAATTTTGAAAGAAGCCTTTCAATTGAAGTGGATTTTCTAAAATGTAATTCAAATCTCTATTAATATTATAGGTGTCTATTAGTGGATTTTGGAAGACCATTTTTTCCATTTTGAGTAAAAGTCAAAGTCAAAGTTTAAATTAATAATTTTTTGTGCATTGAAAGAATAGTTTTCTTTTTGCTTTTATTCTACAGTCTGAATCAGGTCTTTGACTTTCAATATCATTTCTAACAGTTTTATCATATTTCGTTTTTGTATTTCCTAATCTATTGTAGATATATATATAAAACAAAGTCGGGTTGGTTATACCATTTATAAATCCATACCATTTATAAATCTATACCATTTATAAAATTTTTATAATGCTTGTTGGATTTGCTCCTTACCCAAAATAGCAGAATAGCAATTAAAAACGTTGGAAAAATGGTAGGGTGGGGAGAGTAGGATTTTTTTTAATATACCGGTTTAGCAGACTTCAAAGAATTCGGACGCACAGGTTTTTAAACAAATTAGTTATTTAAATTTATCACTATTATTAAATCCACTTTGATCTCTTCATCAATCAATAAAGTGGAATTTCTCCTACCATATTTAGCATCGAACTCGATTTTCTCAAAGATTTCACAACCCTTGTCTTCTAAGGTACACATTTATAATTGACAACAAAATGACAAACGAAAAAAAAGTCTGAAAAACAATAATTTGGGCTAAGGAAAGGGATGTATAATCATAAAAAAAAAATGATCAACACAGGAATGCACATCCCCACTCTCCATAAAAACAAACCTGGGGAAATTCTAATTTAAAAGTTTTTATACGATTATATTTTCTGCCGTCTAATCTATAATTTTTTGTTTGTTTCCTATAATTTTCTAAAAATTATAGTTTAAATTAAAAAAAAATATACTTGGTAAAAAGTTTCTCCCTCTAAAAATAAACTACACCGTAAAAATGTGTTCCTAACAAACTTTTGTTAGCACGACTTGATCAATGCCCCTTTGTTTGATCAGAAAAATTTAATTAATTTTAATTAGTATGAACTTTCTTTACAAATTCTAGATTCTCGGACTAAAATACTGAATGTTTGTTATCTTCTTATTTTTGAGATTGAGAAATACCGTTAAAAAAAAAAATCTGGTGCGTGCGCGCAACACACAACTTTCACTTACCAACTTACTTAGATTAGTAATTGACGTGTTTTGCTAAATATCATTTCCCAAAGTCACACATTTTTCTACATTCATATATTATTTTTGTTAATCGTTAAAGCCGTTTTTGAGTAAATAAAAAAACCCCGTCAAAATGATACAAAATTTATTAAGTAAAGTCCCCCCTCCCGTAGATCAATTTTGATGAAATTTTTACAGTCATATCTCGGGCATGTAAGTACATCAAATACCAAGTTTGATCAATATCGTTAAAATCGTTTTTGAGTAAATAAATAAAACACGTGAAAATGGTACAAAATTTATTAAGTAAAGTCCCCCCTCCCGTAAATCAATTTTGATGAAATTTTTACAGTCACATCTCGGGCATATAAATACATCAAATACCAAGTTTGATCAAAATCGTTAAAACCGTTTTTGAGTAAATAAAAAAAACACGTGAAAATGATACAAACTTTATTAAGTAAAGTCCCCCCTCCGGTTAATCAATTTTGATGAAATTTTTACAGTCATATTACGGGCATATAAATCGATCAAATACTCAGTTTAATCAAAATCGTTAGAGCCGTTTTTGAGAAAATCGAAAAAAACGTAAAAACTTAATAAATAAAGTACCCCCTCCCTTTGAGCAATTTTGATGAAATTTTTGCTGTCACGTCGCGGGCATATACCTACACCAAATACCCAATTTCAGGTTCCCACGGTTTATAGTTTTTGAGCTAGTCTGTTCACACACACACACACACACACACACACACACACAGACCATTTCGCGGGACTTGGTTATTTCGACTCAGGGGGTCCCAAAACGTGTATTTCCGTTGAATACCGGAAGTCGAAAATTTTCACGATCGCAATACTTCCACTTACTATATGTTTCATATATAGGTAAGTGAAAGTAAAAAAAAAGTGACGCATTTCCTTTCTTCAATTGTTCCTGTAAAAAAAAAAAATAACTGTAGGTATGTAGTTATAAAACTCCAATGGTTGTAAAGAAGCAAACCTAGACGGAATAAGAGCGACCCGAATCTAGAGTAATGAAATTTACCGCTTTCGAGATTAGGTTCGATAAAGTAGCCAACCTTAATTCCAGTGATAGTTTCCCAGGTGCCACTGTTGTCCTCTGATACTTATCACAAAAAGTTTTGTTCCAATTTCGGAGGTACTTATACTGAAAGTGGAATTAGAGCGTGTCGTTCATTAAGTTTTTAGGTTTTAATATTTAATATTCTTCGAATGAATACGTTTATATTATACTAGCTAGGGTGCCCGGCTTCGCTCCGGTAGTTGTGTGGTCGTTTTAATAACAGAAAAACTTTAAAATTAAAGGAAATATAGAACAAAGTTAACACTTTCTTGAAACTTCGGTTTTAACTTGGTATCAATATTAAGATTCTGCAGAGTCCGCCCAAATAAGGAACCTGAAAATGGGGGCTGAAAATGGCGAATGAACAATTAATTTTGCTGCATCTTTGTGGAATTATGCATCGTTTTTGATGGTTTCTGTGATTTTGAATCCTATAAGCCCATTCCAAGCAGTCAACAGATAATAATTTATTAGATTATAGTTGAAAAAACTTGCAAAAAAACTATTAGTTAAAAAAATTATATTTCGAGTACGAGTAAGCGCCGACTGCTGTGATGGTCCTATTAGATCTAGAAGTATAGAAACTACCGAAGAAAGTATAGAAACATTTTTTTAAGACCTTTCTTCCATTCCAACCTCCCTAAAGATATCCCCCCGTAATTTGGGCGGACTCATCACCTCTCCAATCTTACTACTATTACAAAGTGAAAACCAAAATATCATGAAGGCACAATTTTTTCACCATATTTCTTTTTATCCTGAACAATGAGGGGTGATAAAATCTTATTGAAAAAATGCTCTAATTTGAGTTCATCATACATCTCTCATCATACATAGTAATAAAACCAACTTCTTTTTCAAATTTACTTACAATAAGACACTTCAATCATTTTATTTTCGATTTATAATCAGTCGATTTATCTCTTTTTTTTTTTATGTCTGTTTTAATTCGCTCACTGTACTACTAAGAAATGTTCACTCATATTGCATTAAACTTACTTAGGTATATATTATATATTGATTAAATGTAATGTGTTCATCGATTCTTCTTTCTTCTTATCTACTTATGTGAAAATTAATTTTGTAAGGAATTCAGTCGGTTTTCTAATAGATTGCAGAGATGTAAAATCATTATTTTATTTTGAAAAAAAAGGAGAAACTAATTATTTTTGCTTGATTTTTTAGTAATATAAAAAGAACAGCTGAAAAAACATATAACCTTTACAAATTGAACTGAATGAATGGACAATAAACATTGAGTGAAACGCACCTAGCGCTTTCTGGTAGTCTGAAGCTCGAACTAAATTTTTCATTCATAAACTCATATGTCATTCTCATATAGACTAATTACATGGTGCGAGAGGCTTAAAATTCCAGTCCTTTTCTCTTCAATTTTACACCCTTGGCGGGGAAACGGATATGCAAAAACGGAAACCTTCTCCGTTAGGTTATATGGCTACACGCTGTCATAACTTTCTTGATCGTATGTTAAGTCCTTTTTGAGCCTTATCGGCACGCACATTGTACACTTTGCTTTATAATATATATTGATTAATATCGATTATACTTCGAATTTATTAGGGAGAAGAGAAAGACTTTATTACTGAGAGACCGCACTGACCCCTCGATTTTCGGATTTCCCAATTTTTATCGATAGCTTGGCTTTTACCCTTCGACCTGTGATTACGCTCTAAATTCACTTCCATCTTTCCCAACGATTTATCCATTAGATATAGGAAACAAGGGATTTAAAAGCACAGGAACAGAAGAAACATTAATTCGCTCTTTGAGGCTTCTTTTTGAGTTGAATCAGTCTTTCATTTGACGAGGAGTATAATTAATTAAATACAGATATTTTATGTCATTCTTGTTGCTTGATTTAATAATTGTTTTAAAAACTTTTTTTTTATTCGACGTTAGTAGTTAGTTTTGATTCTATCATAGCAATTAGCTGTGATTCAATCAATTTTAGTTGTTGCAGTATTAGTTATTGAATCTTATTAATCGAATTGGAATATCGCCGCGGCGTAAAATAACGTTTATTCCCATAGTAACACAAAGCCCAATCTGCGTTGGATGAACTCGGCGAAGCCGGTGGAACTGATTATATTCACCACACCCCTATCAACATTTAATTAGCATAGTTTTAGCAATGAAGACATTGCTGGGTCACTGGGTTATAAAATAACCGTTCCTCACTCTTCATTACAAAGATCACTCTATTGTCTTTGTTAATAATCGTTAGTAGCTAATCAATAAAAAATAATGCTAATATTATAATTAATATTGTTACACATATCTGAGTTTGGATCTATATAAATAAAGATGAAATTCTGTTTGTTCTTTATAGAAATCAATACCGTTTGTCCTAATATCTCCAAATTTCGCTCAGTGGTTCTTTCATACCAGGTGCGAACACCTGTCCATATTAAAATTGCATAACTTCAGCTCTCCCTTTACATTGGTTTTTTACAAAATCGACCGTAAAATGAAATTTCCCGAGTGAAACTGAGATATATTTGATAAATTAATACGAATAAAGAAAAGATATATCGACGAGATCGCTTCCTGTACATTACGAAAAAAATTGTATCTGCAGAATGTGATTTTAATCTGTAGTCTGTGATAACATTTAAATAACCGAATTGCGTTAACATTTTCGATTCAACAACGTAAAAACTGTAAATTAGCTAGTGTTTTTACCAAGAAAACTGTAAATTAACTGAGTTTGTACATGTTTTTTTTTTTTGTTTACCATACATTATGTGATTATAGTGAGAAAAAAAAACTAACTCTTTTAAGTATCTCTCGAATTGAGGTCAAAATGGGAGCAAGTATTGGACTGATTGTGGGACAAAAATAAAATTATAAATCGAGTCACTAGTAAATCGAAATAATAAATTATACATAGAACATTGTCAAGACACTTGTGAAAAATTCCATTTCCACCTGAAACGAATTCCTTACTTGAAGATACGAACTATAAAATATTTAGAATGAAAATTATGGTTCGTCGATTCAAGTAAGGACTGTACGTATTACGTTTTAAACAGTTCACTTATCGACTTTCCTCATGAAAAAAATAAATTTAGTCCGCTGAGTCCTACATTATCGAATCGTGATATTCATTAGAGGAATCCAAAAGAGAAAAATAGAGTATAAAAAAAAAAAAGGTATATACAGAAACCACAATTTCATTTAATATGAAATTATAAAACATTTAATCCTCATTACACTAAAGATTAGAGACAATAGTGAACAGACATTGCACAATATGTTCTGTTTTAGCTTATTGCTTCGGTGACGGATTCACGAAGATATTAATTAGTGTTGCTTAAGTTTTCCGGGAACCCTCAGAAAGGAATTTTATATTAGATTACGAACTAATATGTTGCTGCGATGCGAAGGTTCAGACTTTTCCTGCTATATCCTAATATTAAATTCCTTATTATAGATTATTTAAACTTTATAACTTCATGGACCTTTTCTCCAAAAAAATAAAATAAATATTTTGTAAATAATCTAAGAAATAGTATACTAATAGTCTTTATAGTTTAACACGTATATGCTGAAATATATTAATTGTATATCGATTAATATAGCAAACTTTTTAAATATTCTTAAAGTAATTAATTTTTTTAATTGAATACTTAAATCGGTCGTTTGAGAAACCCGACATTTCAAAAAATTCAAATTATTGGAAAAGTGAAAAAAACGTTAGTAGTTTTTCATTAAGAGATTTCCTTAACTTGAATTTTTTTCTCCGACACATATTCCTCGAAACGTCTTAAAAATAATCGTTTTCTTGAAATTATGTACTTGCAAATATGGTGCATGGGTTTTTTGTATCTTAAAGTTTTTTGTTCCACTGTTGTTTAGGCAAGTTAGGTATTAATAATGAAGACCTTTCGCTTCCCTGATGATGAAAGTATGTAACTGGTTCTCAATGCTCCTAGTTTTGATGATTAACGTAATAAAAAGGTACAAATAAAGAAAGAGTAACATAAAAGGTATTTTACATAAAGTTTCCCTTTGAAATTTAGAAAATGTTATTTTTTAGAATTCTCTGACATTTTCGAGCTTAAACAATAATTTATTAAATACAAATGAAACTACTTATAAAATATTATACATTCAAATGCCGTTGGCTTAGAGTTATGTTGACAATTTTAAATTAAACTAAGATGAAAAAATTATTAAAATAAGGATACAAAATTGTAAATGAACGGTTGATAGTTCTATACACACTAAATAACCACCAATTAACTTTAAAGTTTGAAGTTATAGTCCAATTTCAATAGAATATTATTTAAATGTAAATGTTAAACAAAATTTATTGCTCAGGCATTATTAAAAAATAATGTTGAAATTATGTTACTTCTAACTCTCCTGACAATGAATCATAACGTCAATCGAGAATTCCTCTTAGATCCGTCTTCTAATCCTCTTGATAGGGTAACACTGCAAAAATAAACACCCTGGGTGAACGAGAATGTTATAGCTAGCTATAGAATAACATTGCAAATGTTTTCAAATAATGTTGAAGGGTATGTGAATGATGTGTACTCGGCCTGCGAGAATCAGCAGCTGACTGCTCGATGAAACGTCTTCTGTTTTTCTCAGAGCTTTGGCTCCTAGCGTCTTTGACCAATCACAGACATCCACGCACACAACGCTAAATGAATATTAACTGGATACATAATATGGATTGGGATGATATTTAATTATAAAATAGCCTAATACAGTAATTATCCATTAACGAGATATATTAATTAAATTTACAATTGGTTTGAAAATAATGATATTGAGAATAATTAAACTTTACAATAGTTTAATATAACAAATGTGTTCCCTGAACAACTGTAGCGATATCCTCTGATATTAGTTTTATATGTGGGTGCAAATTATTTTATTCGAACAAAATAACAATATACAATGCCACACATATTGGTCAACGCAAATAATCTTCCAGGTTACAAAAATTATCGACTTGTAACGATACAGTAACACAAAAATAACCATATGATTCGAGCTTCAGAACAAGACTAACACTTCAGTACATCACTCGTTAAACTTAGTCTGAATTAGAACTGTCTGGAAGGTTCTAGGCAAGCGTAGATTTTTCTCGAACAGTCATGAAAGTGTACTAGAACAGTTTGTTCCAACTGTTCCCAGAACAAGCCTAGAACTCTTTTCAATCGTATGTTTTTGTTTTACTAGGATAGTTATTTGTTTATATTAGTTATTAAGTTAGTTAATAAGTTAGTTATTATTAGTTATTTTAGATGAGAGAAATTTCGGTGTTGGCTGAAAATATAATCTTGGACTCCCTGGGCATTATCCACTATCACCTATATGGCCACTAATTATGTGTGGCTGTTCTGTCTGTCAAAGACTTTTTTTTTTTTTTTTTTTTTTTTTATATATATTTGTGTACATTTTTTATTTATTTATTAATTGTGTATTTATTTATATCTATTCACTTATTTATTCATATATTTATATATTCGTCTAGTTATTTATCTATTAGCTATTTTGTTTTTTGCTCTGTATGCGTGCCACGATAGGACGGGGAGAAAAATGAGAGAGAATGTTGAAAGATTTGCTCAAGAGTGATGTAAACTATAACGGGGGAAGAAAAAAGAAAGAAAAATAATGGTTTAAGGGAAAAAAAAGGAAAAAAAAATAATAATAAATAAAGAGTAAATAAAATATTGGAAAGAAAAAAAAATGTAAGATTTTGTAACCGTACGTTTATATGCATGAAAAATTATAATGTAATTTTAGTTTAATTAATGTACGAAATTGTATTGATAAGTATGCTGTGTGTTGTAGCAACCCAATGTAATTGGGCAGCATTGTTTTGTTTTGTTTTAAAAAATAAAGCATTTCTCTCCCGGTACGTCGACTTGATGCGTGTCTATTGCTTACTTCTTATTATCACATTCACTGATTTGCGGACATGTTTGAATGCAACTATGTCGTAAAAAAAATTATATATTGAAAACAAATTCGATTAAACTTGTTAAATTTCCGCGGTAATATTAGCGTAGTGTGCCACACCAAATAGATTTTTTAAATTGTGACGTCGTTTTGGTTGATTCGGACTACCTTATAGGGTAAACCATACAGTTATTGGCACTCAGTACAGTTATTGCACCTCAACTTTAACTTAAAGAAATAGTTAAACAAGTCCTAATTTTATTTCAAGATATACATGAGTCTAATGTTTGAAGGGTCCTCTAACTCATCGATGAAGTAAGACTTTAACAAACTAACAATAGGGAAGATTTCACAATTAAATCCACAGGGTGCCAATAACTGGATTTGGCACTTTTAACAATAAATATTGCCATATTGTAAAGCTATTGAACTTTTGACCCAAAAAAAAAAAACCTCTTGAGTCTTTATGAGGATAGATAATGAGGAGCTCTAGGAAGTTTCTATTTGATCCCTTTATAAAAAGTATTTTTTTTAATTTAACCACAGAAATGTAGTCTTAAGGGTGCCAATAACTGTAAGGTTTACCCTACTTAACTAAAGGAATGTTTCATTTCAGTCCTCTTACCATAATTGCCTACAGCTTGTTACTTAACGCACCCACCAACCTTACATCTTCTCTTGCCGATTCCTACACCGGGAGCGAGTTACCGTGGATGCCAATTAGACTTATAAACACTCCACCGAAATCCCAGCGTCGCTCCAGGTCCTAACCACTAAACTGAGGTTAGCCTCACCATCTCATCTGCGGAGACATCACCTTGGGAGTATCCTCAAATTCTCCTCCCCTCTTACCTCAAAGTGTATATTCCTCAATATCTTGTTTCGAGAAAACAAGAAAAAAAATTTAAAAGGTTATTGATTTATATACCATGTACCATGTACAATGTACTGCACTAACAAATCCAATGCTGGATAATTGGCCCAGTACATGATTTCTTGAAGTTACTTTTTTTGTGTAAAGCACTAAAACATATCGATTTTTTATTGTATTCCCTTACTTCTTCTTAATTTTGTAAGTTAAATAATATCGTCTGACTACATGTCATTTAATTTTATGAAAACATTAGAATAATATTGAAACTGAACTTACACCAGCGTTTTAACCTATTTATCTTCAAGAGTAAAATTGGTAATCATTTTCGATTCTGTGCAAATTGCGAAAATATTTTATTATATTTTTGAATTATTGACCAGTTTCATAATATTTTTTATTTATTTATTTTTTTTAACGTCCGCTTTAGGCCACGAGGGCTAATCGGGACGGGTTATCTACGGTTAACCAACCTCTTCTAATCTATGGCAGGCCGCTGAGTCTGTTCAGTGAGGCCGTCACCGAACAGAATCGAGCGGGCTTGGGCGGGATTCGAACCCGCACCGCAAGCATGGGAGTCGGAGACGCTATCCACTCGGCCACGCCGTGGCCCACAATTTTTCTTAATATAAAATTACTTTTACAAATGTTTATATATATTCGTTATATTCACTATTCCCTTATTTTAAAGATTAATTCATTTTGCCTTCATATCACCCAGATCTTTTCTAAAATGTAATTATGCAATAGAACTATTGTAACTGACAGAGACATAGCTTGACAGAAGATACTCCACCCGCACCACTGTAGGGACTTGCGTGAAAGTATCATATCACCAACTGGCGTTGAATAAAAGAAAATAGTAAGAACCTAGGCTGCTCTAGAGATCTTTAACGAGTACCTGACACCGTACAGGCTCGGGACCTCCATTTTACGTCCTATCCGAGGGACGGCAGGGCTAAGGATTTTTTACTCCCATTAAATAATCCTAGGGCCACCGCTGGGCGCGAACCTGCGACCTTTAGTATTGTAGGTTGCCATGCTAACCATTATACCACAGGTGACCCCTAGGCTAAGTATAAGTTAGTTAAAAATTACTTGATTTTATCAGCTCTTGTATTAATTTTATTTTAATATTCGAATAATGAATGAAGAATTTAAATAAATTACTGAACTTGTTTAATTATTTTCTGTGAATGGTAGTGTGTTTTTTTTTGTTTTTTCAATTTATTTAAGAACCAAAACCTATATGAAAAAAAATCACTGAAGAACGAGAGAATGGTTTTGCTATATAGCTGAAAATTTTCATTAGTTCAGCAGATTCTGATTAAAATTCATCCATAAATAATTATCCATTTTAATGAGAACCAAGTTATAAATGCTTTGATGGTATTTAAAGTATTTCTAAAATGAACAAAAATTATTGGTCGCGCCAACGCGAATAATTTTATTTAAATATTATAAATAATACGGTTGGTCCGGCTCTGTCGGGCCATATGTTTTGATTGTCAATTGTTTTGCTTTTGTTTAATCCCATATGGCATATAGAAACATCCCCCAGTCAGTCTTTGTTCTTGCCAATGTGCAGTTGAGCATCAGTTTTTTAATAGTTTTTTTAAAATATTACGAGTACTCCCGAACCATTGGGTTAGTTGAAAATTCAGGGACAACTAAGAAGAGACCACCAGATTACGAAAAAGACGTAGAAGGAGTACAGCCAGTGGAAGCCGCATACGGGTGAGTCCCGAACTAATTTTCAATAATTTTAATGTTTCGGGAGTCTGCTGATTGTTAGAAAATTATTTAACTCATAATTTTAGTTATACAGTCCACTTATAAATTTATATGCCATAATTTATTGGTCCTGACCGAGCCGGATCGATTGCTAGTGATTTGTAGGGGTCGATTGTTGGGCCGTTCGATTATAACATAATTCTAGCACAATCGTTCCATTGGGTTAAGGTTAGTCTTTGTTTATCAAAGCAAAACATTTATTAATCAGTAAATTTAATTATTTTAATAATCTCTATAGGTATAAAAAAAAAAAAATGTCAGGATTAAAAGTAAAAATACTCATTGCTAAAAGGGAAAAGTATTTTATTAGAATTCAACGGTTATATGATATAGCTAATAAAGTTACGAGTAGTGATAAAAAATTGCTAGAGCAGTTTCAAATACTCCTTCATGTATTTGATGATACAGTAAAAGAATTTGAAAATACTGAATTTCGCATTAATGAGATTAAATGTCAATTAGATGAAAATTTTTCACCTGAGTTTAATGACTCGCTACCTGAAATGATAGGGTTAATTAGGTTAGACGCAACGAGGGAATTCCCGTCACCTAAACAAGTAGCCGGTACTGGCTTATCAGGGAGTGGTAAAGCAAGCGAAACTTCGTCAGCGGCCTTATCACAAGTAGGTGTTATGGATCAGGAAAAAATTATTCAACTTCCTAGAATCGATATTCCAATTTTCAATGGGCGTACAGATGAGTGGCCAGTTTTTTTATGAATTATTCAAAACATTAATTCATGATAATAAACGCTTATCGGATCTGGAAAAATTACAATATTTAGTTTCTAAATTGCACGGTCCGGCAGCGAACATCTGTAAAGCTTTGAAACCAGTAGCTAGCAATTATTCGGTAATTTGGAATGCTCTTTATGATCGATATAATGACGATAGAAGTTTAGCGGATTCCTATATTGACCAAATTTTTGGGTTTAAGCCCCTTAAATCAGAATCCAGAGAAGGCTTAGCAATGGTCTTGGATAAGTTTTGTACCACTATCGGTGCTTTGAAACAGTTAGGCTCAATTCCGTCTTTGGAGGATTATATTTTCTTGCATAGGGGTATTTTCAAACCCCTATGCAAGAAAATATAATCTAGAAGAAAATATAGATCCTATTACGAGAAGGGAATTCGAGGCCGCGCATCGAGATAAAAATATTCCGGAGTACTCGGATTTTGTTAAATTTTTAGAAAAACAGATCAGGACCTTGCCCTCGTCGGAAAATAGTCATTATTCAAAGCGTAACTCAAGCCTTAGTCATTCGCTGGTAGTAAAGTCGGATCCATCAGAAACAATTCGAAAAGAAGGATGCACATTGTGTGGGGTTGGTTTCCACAAAGTCCAGAATTGTCCTAAATTTTTATCTTTGTCACCCTGGGATCGTTATAGACAGTTAAAACAAAAACGAATTTGTCTAAAATGCTTTTCAAGCGACCATAGATCCAAGGAGTGTAAAGTTCAGACAAGTTGTTCCAAATGTGATTTACCACATCATACCCTTCTACATTTTGAATTTTCTAGTAATACCACAAATGATACACCGAATAAACAAGAAGCGAACGCAGTTGCAAGTCTTTGTTTAGAGTCTCGTTAGAGACTCAAGTCAGTCGTTCACAGTGCTCTAAAAGCACTGTTGTGTTAGCTACGGTGGTAGGTAACGTACTGGATGGTTCAGGGAGGATGCAAAGGATCCGCTTGTTAATTGATTCCGGTAGTCAATCCCATTTCATAACACTTAGACGATTACGACTTCCCATTGAAAAAATAAAATCGTCAATTTTGGGATTTGGAGGCGTGCCAAAGGCAATTGAAGGCAAAACAATGTTTGCATTGTCATCGTTAATTAATCAAAATGTCAAGTTAGACATTAACTCCTTCATTGTTGACAAGATTGTTGATAGATTGCCTTCCATTGCGATTGATAGGTCGCATTTGGATCATTTAAGGGAGTTAGATCTTGCCGATCCAAATTTTGATGTACCTCGTTCGATTGATGGTATCATTGGGGCTGAGTTTTGTCCATATTTTTTCGGAGGTCGACAAGTTCGAGGTTCCACAACACAACCCATAGCAATAGAAAGTCCATTTGGATTTGTATTGATGGGAAAAGCTCCTATTGGGGGTTACATTGAACAAAATTTGGCGCTCTGTTGTACAGTTGTTAGGGAAACGCCGATCGAAGATTTGGTTAAACGATTTTGGGAAGTGGAAGAAGTCTCTCCCTCACTGAAATCTACCTTAAGTCCTGAAGACCTTAAGTGTGAGGAGATATACTCCTCTACTGTTAGGAGGCAAGAATCCGGAAGATTCATGGTTCATTTACCTTTCCGGCAAGAACCTTCGTGTTTAGGTCAATCGGTTGAAGTGGCCAAAAGATGCCTTATGACCCTAGAAAAACGTTTAAGTCGTTCTGCAGAATTGAGGAAAGCTTATAACGCGGTGGTTACGGATTATCTACAGCAGGGTCATGCTTCTTTAGTTGCAATGACGGATTTTCCATCTGATGGATATTTTATCCCACATCATGGGGTTTTTAAACCGCAAAGTTTGACAACACCTTTAAGGATGGTGTTTAATGCAAGTGCAAAAACGACTTCTGGGAAATCCTTAAACGATATTTTGTTCGTAGGACCCAAATTGCAAACCGATATTATGGCATTGTTGATTAATTTCAGAATTTTCAAAATTGCGCTTACCGCGGATATCAAGCAGATGTATCGGCAAATTCTAATAGCTCCTGAACACAGGAAATTTCAGAGGTTTTTATGGAGAAATTCACTGGATGAGCCCATAAAGGTGTATGAACTAAATTCGGTAGTATTCGGGGTGTCCTCTTCACCATATTTGGCTTTACGTACGGTACATCAGCTTGTCGAGGAAGAGAAGGAAAACTTTCCTATGGTGTCGAAATTGATTCCCCGTGATATGTACATGGATGACTTGGTCACATCCCTTTCATCTAAAAACGAGGCCTTAGACATAATTCGAGAAGCTAAGGACATGTTTCGAAGGGGTGGTTTTGAGTTAACTAAGTGGGGCTCTAATGTAATTGAACTCGCATCTTCACATTCCGATAATAATCCGCGAGAAATACGGAAGGAATTTACGGATCATAATCCGTCTTCAGTGCTAGGTTTTCGATGGGTTCCAAAGGATGACGTTCTTCAATTTAAACTAGATCATGATCCAAAGGAGGGGACTAAGCGAAACATTTTGTCTACAGTCGCCCGAATCTTTGACCCGATGGGACTGTTAGCTCCAGTCACACTCTATGCAAAGGCTTTAATAAAGCGACTTTGGAAAGAAGGGGTGGACTGGGATGAGCCTCCCTCAGATTTAGTTGCACATCAATGGCAACAGTTTCAATCGGAATTGGGTAGTTTGCTGAACGTTAAAATCCCAAGACATATTGGAATTTACCCTGGGGCTAGAGTTACTTTGGTCGGGTTCTCAGATGCCTCGATGATAGGTTACGGAGCTGTCCTGTATGCCAAGGTAGAAAAGACCGATTGTAAACCTACAATAAGTTTCGTTAGTGGTAAATCAAAGGTTTCTCCGTCGAAGATCTTAACCATTCCGCGTCTGGAATTATGCGCAGCTCTGCTTCTGTCAAAATTAGTCAAGTCGGTCATAGAAACATTGAGGCTTCGGGTACCGGTGGATCGTTTTCTGTGTTTTACGGACTCAGAGATCGTCTTGCATTGGGTTCGGGCTTCTCCTGATCGATGGCAAACTTTTGTCGCCAATAGGGTTGTCCAAATTCAGGAAAAAACCCCGATATCTAGCTGGTTTCACATGGATGGGAAAATGAATCCGGCTGATTGTTTATCCCGTGGCCTTACTTCGCGCGAGTTGGTATCGCATCATTTATGGTGGAACGGTCCCTCCTGGCTTGTAGAGACTCCGGAAAATTGGCCGATTAATCGGGAGATGGAAATCGATAATGTACCGGAGGCGAAACCCGACGTAGTGTTGACTACAGTTTCCAATGGCATTACTAATTCTATTTTGGAGTTGATCGACCGTAGCTCGTCCTTTCGACGATTGTTAAATACAATGGTAAAAGTGCTCAAATTTCTCAAATTGGTTCCTCGAGATCAGTCCAATTATTCCAAATGTCTTGATATCGCCGAGCAATATTTATGCCGAGTGGTCCAAGCAAAACATTTTGCAGCGGAAATTCGAAATTTAAAACTAGGTAATCCCTGCTCAAATACCCTGCAGCGTCTCTCTCCTTTCATGGAAACCGGGATCATCCGAGTTGGTGGGAGATTGTCGAATGCTGATTTGAGTTATGAACAATGTCATCCGCTAATTTTGCCGAAAAACGACCACTTCACTAATTTGCTTATTGATTACGTTCATCAAACAAATTGCCATACCGGTTCTAATACGGTACTTTCATTATTGCGACAGAAATACTGGGTGTTAGCGGGTAGACAAGCCGTGAGAAAACGGATCCGAGTTTGTAATTTATGTTTTAAGTGCAACCCTAAACCCAAGATCCCAAAAATGGGCGATCTTCCGGCTTTCCGTGTTGCTGCTGTAAAACCGTTTGTGCAAACGGGAGTGGATTATGCGGGGCCCATACATATAACGCTAGGTCGGATAAGAAAGGCAGTCGTCTATAAGGCCTATATATGTTTGTTTATTTGTCTAGTGACGAAGGCTATTCATCTTGAACTGTGTACCGATTTATCTACCCAGACATTTTTAGCGGCGTTCAAGAGATTTCTAGCTCGCAGAGGAAGTTGTCAGATGATGATATCAAATTGTGGTACAAATTTTGTGGGTGCTAGATCCGAGCTAAACGCCTTGGCAAATTTGGTCCGTTCAAAGGATTACAGAGAAAGTCTGAGTCGACAGTTGGAAGAATTCCGTATCGAATGGAAGTTCTCACCGCCCCATAGTCCACATTTTGGTGCTATTTGGGAAGCCAACATCAAAGTTGTGAAGTCCCATCTCTTTAGGGTTATAGGTAAACAAAGGTAAGAGGAACTGAATACGGTGCTTATTCAAGTTGAGGCGTTGTTGAATTCCCGTCCTTTGTGTCCCTTGAGTTCGGATCCAGCAGATTTGTCTGCACTCACACCAGCTCATTTTTTAACCCTTACTCCGTTGAAGTCGCTTCCTGCTAGTGATGTATTTACAGTTCCAGAAAATCGACTGTCAAGGTTCCAACTACTGGATCAAATGATTCAGTCCTTTTGGAGTCGTTGGAAAAAAGAATATTTACACGAACTCCAAGTCCGGGCAAAATGGACAAAATCCGTAATTCCCTTAAAGGTTGGTACGGTTGTAATTGTGGATCAACCGAATGCCCCACCTTTACATTGGCCTTTGGGTATTGTAGAGGAAGTTTGTGCAGGTAAGGACGGAGTAGTTCGAGTGGCTGTAATTCGGACCTCTTCCGGAGTATATAAAAGGCCAGCTATCGAACTTCTCAATAGAATTTCGAGTGGGATTTTTTTTTTGTACATATTGTAAATAAGTTGTTTGTGAGTTTGCTTTAAAGTTTTATTTTTCTTTTCATATTTTAAAGTTGAACTTGATTTAACTCTTAAAAGTTGAAGTTAGGTAGTATGTTTGAATGTATAGTTTTTTTTGCTGATTTCTCAATCTGGGAATCTGCTGAAGGTAGAAACCTTCAGGGGCGGGTGTGTGGTCGCGCCAACGCGAATAATTTTATTTAAATATTATAAATAATACGGTTGGTCCGGCTCTGTCGGGCCATATGTTTTGATTGTCAATTGTTTTGCTTTTGTTTAATCCCATATGGCATATAGAAACATCCCCCAGTCAGTCTTTGTACTTGCCAATGTGCAGTTGAGCATCAGTTTTTTAATAGTTTTTTTAAAATATTACGAGTACTCCCGAACCATTGGGTTAGTTGAAAATTCAGGGACAACTAAGAAGAGACCACCGATTACGAAAAAGACGTAGAAGGAGTACAGCCAGTGGAAGCCGCATACGGGTGAGTCCCGAACTAATTTTCAATAATTTTAATGTTTCGGGAGTCTGCTGATTGTTAGAAAATTATTTAACTCATAATTTTAATTATACAGTCCACTTATAAATTTATATGCCAATTATAATTTTTTATAACTTTTATTTCTAACCAGTGTTTATTATCTTGTTACTTCCGGCAAAGATATTAATTTGTACACATTTTTTATATGTATTTTCAAAGTCTGATATCAATTTTTATCAGAAATGCTTTAAAATACACTTTGTAATAAAATGAAGTCAAATAATAGAAGAAATAAAACACCCTATAAATATATAAAATAAAATCCAGCTGTTACATAACGTTTGTTTTTATAGTTCGACTTAAATTCTTAGACATGGCTTAAATTCTGTGATAGTAACGGAATGATTGAATCGCATATACACGTTCAATTTTTCAGTCGTTATTTGCTATATGTGACGGTGGGTTGTTTAGCAAAGAGTGTTAAACCAAGCGTTAGTTTCTCCTTGTTATGGTATAAATAAGAGTTTTGTTTGTTCAACATCGGGGAAAAAAACATGGAAAAAACAAATTGTTGGTCTTTGGCGCAGCGCCAGTTAACGTATGCAACACTCGTTTACTTTCAGTTTTCTCTTCTCATGCAAATGGTGTCAATTTTTACATTTTAGGCTTAAAAAATTCCCTTGGTATCTATTTTTATAAGATTAACCGGTTGTTTATTCTAATTCGAATTTGTTTCCTTAGGCCACATTCAGATGTTGTTGGGCATTTGTGGTTATTCAACCGTAGTTTTCATCTTTCGGAAATTCAATAAACAACCGCATTTACTAAAATCAATATTAATTATAAACATAGTATAAAGTCTTTGGTTATATCTTCAGGAGAAAGCATGGAAAAAATTAAGATATGAAAGGATATATTTTATTAATTTATTCATATTAATATGTTGATTTCAATATAAAATCGATGGAAACTTCTTTTTCTTAATCTTTTGATGGTGCAATAACATTGCCGCAGAATCAAAGAATTGAGACATATAAGTGGAATAGGCTGTAAATGCCAAACATCGAAAAAAAAGTATATTAAAAATTTTTTTTGTATTAACAAATCTGCAGACTAGACCTTCGAAAAAAGGAACTTAGGTGTTCATGAAATTAGTTTAATGAAAGTTAGAGTCTGCCTGTTTTAATCCTTAGGCATTAATGCTCAATGGATTTTTGTAATCAAGTATAATTAGTTATTCTTTGTTTCGTTTTTAGAATCAGTTCATTGTCTAAAAGAGATTACTCAATCCTCAATCCATTGTTTAGATTATAACTTTATGTATCACCTCGAATCATCTTTCTGTCTAGGACGAAGATAAACTGTTTTTTTGCTGTTGAATGTGAATGTTTGTTTTCTAAAAAGTTGTCATGTCGAAATATAAAATACCGATTTAAAGTGATTTTTCACCGTAAAATTCTACGAAATCGTTGTAAATAATGTTGAATATTCAGTGATGCCTGAGTGAGATTAACATGTCTAGTTACAGATAATTCCCAGATGCATTTTCAGATAGTAAAATTCAGATGGTTAATATCTGTTTAACGCACGCACCTGGGATGTCCGTTAGACTAATTTTTTTCTTTTCAATTTTATTTCCCTCACACGTATCAATATAAAGCTTCTATACCTTAGGGACGTTAACATGAATATATACAAAATAACATGTTAGGTGCGGCATCGGATCCCGACGTCCGATATCGTCTGTGGCTCATACTAGCAGTCGGACCCCGGGGACCGATACCGTCCAATTCAGGATACCTCTAAAATACGCATCTGCACCTAACGTATTAATTTTTCCATTTTTTTACCAAGTAAGTATTACTTTAATCAGAAATGAATTCTTCGTTTTTCTTTTGGCACTAACCATATTTTTAGTCCATAATTGTATTCCAGGCATACATAAATATAACTTTAAGCCTAATATTATAGTACTTTATTATAGATTTGGTTCCAGTAGAACGACAGAGTAGCGCTATCTGGGATGGGTGTGATAATGCTGTCGTTAAACCCTGAGCTGCCATTAACACACCCACAACCAGCCAAGGCACTCGAGGACATTTTACTCGGTTTAATTTCGATAATGAATTCTCCGCTAATGGTTTAATCAGAAGCAAACTTGGTATGGGTTCCTAAGGATATATTTTTAAATAAATCATGTAAATATTAGCCATCTACTTGTTCGAATTAAGTAAAAAGAGACGTATATGTCATGTTCATCATCAGGGCGATCCTTTTTTACAATACAGGCTTGAGTTTGTTTCTAGGTGATAGCTGTATTCAATGATACGTTTCAAAATTTTGGTTGTATCTCTTAGTTTTATTAATTCCCATTAATTTATTAAATTCCTTTAATAATTCCTTAACTTCTTATATGTCCTATAATATAGTCATGAAATATTTGCCCGTTTTAGTATTTCTACCCTTACTTTAATGGAATTCAAATTATTAGAAAAATATCAATTTTAGAATGAATCCTCAATTTTAATTGGAATTATATTAATTTGGCAGCCTTATTTAGAAGAATAATCAATGAAATCACATTTAGTCTGTTTGATTGTTCATCATAAATGGAACTTATTCTAAATTTTAATGCCTTGTCTTTATCAAGGAATGTTGTAACCCTAATGCTGCAAACCTAAACGCTGTGATTGAAATTTTTCGAATTGATGAATGTTTTTTTAAATAAGTATAAACAGCTGTTCCTTATACAAACTGAGTCACATGAACCAATTATTGACTCATTCTTCTCGTGTTCATGAAAACATTATAGTTATAAGCGATATGGATAATGCTGACATATCCTTGACCATATAAAAGCTAGATGATGGATTGTTCTTTACTGAATTGAGGCAATAAATCAAGTCCGAAAGATTTTCCGACAGAAAATATCTTTCTTCAGGCATTCGATGTATGTTAAATATATTTCTCAAATTGGAAGATTTTTACTAATTTTTGACAGGTACAAACAGATTTTCCATATATAATCATATAAATATATGAAAATTCTTAATAGCTAGTTAACAATAAAAAAAAAACAGGGATGATTACATTACGAAATAAAATAAGAATGAATACGGCTAAAGATGGTTAGAACATTAAATAGGGATCAGTTTAAACGGATTTGCAACTAAGGATATTGCCTTGTTGAATGACAGTGGACTTGAAATTACATTTACTTGTAGGAATGAATCTTTTTGACTTAAATTGAGATTTTTCTATTGTCCAAGGTTTCATTGAAATGTTATTTGTTTTCGGTACTTCTTATTTATTTATTTCATTATTATTTTGTTTACGAATACCATGTTCCTTAAGTATTCAAATAAGTAAAATAATTTTTAGCGAGAATATTATTTATACTAGCTGTATGTCCCGGTTTCACCCGGGGAATTTCATTTTTCTAATTAAACTGTCGATTTCGTAAAAAAAACATTGTAAAGCGAGATCATTAAGATTTTTATTAGGATAAAGGATATTAGCTGAAGATCGGCTGAAGTTATGTAATTTTAATATGGACAGGTGTTAACGCACCTGGTATGAAAGAACCACTGAGCGAAATTTGGAGAATTTAGGATATAACGGTATGGAATTCTATAAATAACAAACAAACAAACAGAAATATTGCCCTGCAGTTTCAGCTTCTCGCAAATCAGCTTGCCTAAGCCTCTGTGGCGCAAGGCGGGCCTCGTATTCCTGGGCAGACTCAGTTTCCCGCGATTCTGCCTGTCTAAGCCTCTGTTGTTCAATCCTATTTTGATGTTCGTCGAGAGTTTCATCTGCTCGTATTTGACGTTGTTTTTTAGCTTTTGAGAGCACTACTCCTATTGAAGCTCGCTTCTTAGGAGGCATTTTTAAAAAATAAATTCACCATACATGTAAATAAACGTATTGTAATGTTAAAAAAAAAAACATATGGTTTAAAAATCCCAGAACTCGACGCCTGCCAAAGGACGGTCTTAACGGGCCTTGTTGGCCTCTTCAAAATCTATAAAATGATTTTTTAGGCCGTTTTTTTGACTCAAACGGTTGATTTCGTAAAAAAAACCATTGTAAAGCGAGATCATGACGAATTTTATAACAATAATGAATATACCCAGAGATTGGCTGAAGTTATGCAATTTTAATATGGACGGGTGTTCGCACCTGGTAACAAAGAACCACTGAGCGAAATTTGGAGAATTTAGGACAAACGGTTTGGATTTCTATAAAGAACAAACAAACAGAATTTCAACTTTATTTATATAGATTATGCAAAAATATCTCGAAGTATTCAAAATGAATAATAGATTTTGGGGAAGTGGATGGAGGATATATTTATACATTATTAATTTAAGAATCAAGATTAATTCTTATCGTCGATTGGCTATAGTGTCACACAACTCGACATTGTCAACATTTAAATTTTGGCATTGAACATTGTTGCTAATATAATTATGACATTGTTGCTAATATAATTTACTTCCTTAACCCTAGGATTACCAAGGGGTAGCAAAACTAAAAAATATAAAAGAAAGAATTAAAGTAAATATAAAAAAAAAAAAATAAACAAGTAGGGTAAACCATACAGTTATTGTCACTCACAAGGGGAGGGCACAGCTATGGGGTCGTCGATCGGGCCCATTTTTTTTTCTGGTGATTCAACATCGAAAAATAGTCGACACGTGTCCGAGCGTTCCGTCCAATGGGCCTTAGGTGCTGAGAAATAAAATAAAATACCTTGAAAATCCTTTATTTTTTATCTTGAGTTTGGAAAATGATATCGACATGATTCTTTCACTAATCCATTTATTTTAGAGAGTAGATTAAAGGAAAAATACAATCGTTAAAGAATATATTTCATATTTCTTCAATTTAATTTAAAAAAAGCTTCAAGTTTTCAAGTAAACTAGCTTTATAAATTTTTTCACATAAAAAAAAATAGCAGAATTGAGTTCAGCACCTCAAGAAACCCTGATGTCTTAAATATCATCCAAAACAAAAAATAATTTTTTTTTCCTGTCAGGAACAGCTTAAAAATGTTTCAGCAAAATTGTATGTGTAGTTTCAAATTCTGCATCTCGTGTTGAGCTGATCTGATTTTTACGTTCTTGAGCTCGTTGCATAGAAGAAAGCTTCCTTTTTCTAACCATATAAATAACTATTGTATTATCTCGGGAAGCTCTTGTAAAAAATGGTCCTAAAAATAAATATTAAAGTCAAACTTTTCTTTATATTATGTTGATTCATGAACACGTAAAAATATCTCGATTTTGTAAAAATGTGTACCTCTAGAGCCTTTATTTACCCTATGAATTTGATTAGAATCGGTGGAATTTTCTCCGAAATATAGTCGGATTTTTGGATGTTTAACGAAATTGTAAGGGTCTAGCCTTAGCGAAACTTTTAATGCAATTTTTAATTTTTTTTTTTTTTATTCTTCCCAAAATTTGCTAATAGGTTTTTTTGATTGTCCTCAAAACGAATCTGAAAACTGTTATGAAACAAAAACAGTTTCACTCTATGTACTAACTCAAAATGATTTTTTAATGTCATTATTTTGCCAGAATATTCCATGAACCTAACTCTAACAATAAGGCAGAATAAGGATAATAGTTTCCAACCCGAATAATTTCTCTATTTCTTACAGAAAATCATTTCAAAGTTTGGTGTTGTTTAAAAATACCCCTACACTCATTGAAGAGGAATGAAATTACTAAGCATTGATAAAAAAAAAATTTATTGTTAAGTCATATATACAATAATTTATTCTAACTTTTGCTTTACTACTTTTTACAATATTTTGGGTGGTAGGACACGTAGAAGCATTGAAAACAAAGCCGACTGCGGCACACAGCACACTGTATAAAACACACATCCCACACACACACCTCCCTGACTGGAAAAAAATTTTATTTTTTGTTTTGTAAGATATTTAAGACATCAGGGTTTCTTGAGGTGCTGAACTCAATTCTGCTATTGTTTTTTATGTGAAAAAATTTATAAAGCTAGTTTACTTGAAAACTTGAAGCTTTTTTTAAATTAAATTGAAGAAATATGAATAATTCTTTAACGATTGTATTTTTCCTTTAATCTACTCTCTAAAATAAATGGATTAGTGAAAGAATCATGTCGATATCATTTTCCAAACTCAAGATAAAAAATAAAGGATTTTCAAGGTATTTTATTTTATTTCTCAGCACCTAAGGCCCATTGGACGGAACGATCGGACACGTGTCGACTATTTTTCGATGTAGAATCACCAGAAAAAAAATGGGCCCGATCGACGACCCCATAGCTGTGCCCTCCCCTTGTCAGTACAGTTATTGCTACCCCAACTTTAACTTAAAGAAATAAGTAAACAAGTTCTAATTTTATTTCAAGATATATATGAATCTAATGTTTGAAGGGTCCTCTAAGTCATCTATGAAGTAAGACTTTAACAATTAAATCCACAGATATGCCAATAACTAGTTTTTGCACTTTTAACAATAAATATTGCTATATGGTAAAACTATTGAACTTTTGACCCAAAAAAACCTATTGAGTCTTTACAAGGATAGATAAAGAGAAGCTATAGGAAGTTTCAATTTGATCACTTCATAAAAAGTATTTTTTTTAATTTCACCACAGAAATGTTGTCTAAAGGGTGTCAACAACTGTACGGTTTACCCTATCTAAAATGAAGTTTCAAAACATTTAGCTCCTTAGCATATTTATTGGATGTATCAAGCATGAAATTCGGTGAACTTCGGGGGCTTTATAATGTACTAGCATTCCCCGTCGCGGCTTTGCCCGCGAGACTTTAAAATCAATTCTGTGATCATTATTTTGGTACTGATTTAATATAATATGTTAACTGATGTTCAGGAGATTTAGTAGAATAGGAGCTTCCGGTAGGTGGAATTTTGGAAGGGGGAGGTGCCGGCTCGGTAGAAGAGAGGGAGACACGCAGTGGAGAGTTCACTAAAACCGCCAAAACAAAAAATTGCTTACTCGTCGTGAACGCTTCATTTTTCGGCTTTAAACAACGGTTTTCGACGTCCCGTAGGGGCTGTCGAGTTAAACTCGTCGTAGCAAGATCTTTAAAATGAGTCCAAATTAGATATTTTTTCTCAAAGTGCAGAAATAGTTGTCCGTTAGAGTTAAACGACAATTTCGCCATTTAAACCCCTTAGGGGTTACATTTTTGAAATTCCTTTCTTAGCGGTTACCTACATCGCGTTTAAAATCTAAATTCAGAATTTCAAGTTTCTATCATTAGTAGTTTTTGCTCTGCGCTGATTCTGTCAGTCAGGACAAAGCCTCTTATACAATAAAGATTTAATTTCAATGACACGGAAGTTATAGCTAATCAGATTTACCGGGAAGGTCTAGAGTTTTCGTGAAATTATTTCTATTATATGCCAATGCTTTTGTGAAAACCCAGATTCCATTATATTGATTAAACAACAAGAATTGAGTTAAACTGAGTTTCAAGGTTAATTAATCTAGATAATGAAAAAAAAAAACATCACAACATATTCTAAAAAATCTGGTGCGTGCGCGCAACACACAACTTTCACTTACCGACTTACTTAGATTAGAAATTGACGTGTTTTGCTAAACATCATTTCCCAAAGTCACACATTTTTTTACATTCATATCTTATTTTTGTTAATCGTTAAAGCCGTTTTTGAGTAAATAAAAAAACCCTGTGAAAATGATACAAAATTTATTAAGTAAAGTCCCCCCTCCCGTAGATAAATTTTGATGAAATTTTTACAGTCGTATCTCGGGCATATAAATACATCAAATACCAAGTTTGATCAAAATCGTTAAAACCGTTTTTGAGTAAATAAAAAAAACACGTGAAAATGATACAAAATTTATTAAGTAAAGTCTCCCCTCCGGTTGATCAATTGTGATGAAATGTTGGTTATCACATCTTTAGCATATAAATACATCAAATACCAAGTTTGAGCAAAATCGTTAAAACCGTTTTGGAGTAAATAAAAAAAACATGTGAAAATGATACAAAATTAAATAAGTAAAGTCCCCCCTCCGGTTGATCAATTGTGATGAAATGTTGGTTATCACATCTTTAGCATATAAATACATCAAACACCAAGTTTTATCAAAATCGTTAAAACCGTTTTTGAGTAAATAAAAAAAACATGTGAAAATGATACAAAATTTATTAAGTAAAGTCCCCCCTCCGGTTGATCAATTTTGATGAAATTTTTACAGTCATATTTCAGGCATATAAATAGATCAAATACTCAGTTTAATCAAAATCGTTAGAGCCGTTTTTGAGAAAATCGAAAAAAACTTAAAAAGTTATTAAATAAAGTACCCCCTCCCTTTGAGCAAATTTCATGAAATTTTTGCTGTCACATCGCGGGCTTATACATACTCTAAATACCCAATTTCAGGTTCGCACGGTTTATAGTTTTTGAGCTAGTCTGTTCACACACACACACACACACACACACACACACAGACACACACACACACACACAGACCATTTCGCGGGACTTGGTTATTTTGACTCAGGGGACCCCAAAACGTGTATTTCCATTGAAAACTGGAAGTCGAAAATTTTCACGATCGCAATACTTCCACTTACTATATATTTCATATATAGGTAAGTGAAAGTAAAAATGTACTTCAAATTTTTAAGAAGTATCTACTTTAGTAAATAAATTGAAACCCAACCATCTTCTTTAATGCTACCTCATAAATATTCAAATTGATTATAAGTATATTTATCAAATATTTTAATCAGAACTACTTATAGGCGTTGGGATCTGAGGGTTTTACGCCTCTTAATTAATCAAATTTAAGAATTATTTATTTTGCATTATTAAAATGCCGGCCCGAGATCTACATCCTTATCTAACCAAGGGCACTGAATCAAAACAGGATGATAGTGTTGTTTAGTAATGTTCTTCCACACCATTTGGGAGATTTCATATCACAAATGATGATTTTGTTATAGTTATAGTAGTGGACAACATCCTGATTATCGAAAAACCGTTCATGATAAACCAATAGATTACCAAGAGGTATCTGACTTCTTAGATTTACCAAGGGAGTCTCTACGAACCCATAGCTTCCTTTTAGTTTTTAACTCTAAATAATTTTTTAAAAATTTATTTCATGAGATTACGATAATTATAAAATTGCGTTTAAAAATATATATAGAGGGTAATTAAAGTCCTTTTTCTAGATAATTAGAAATGCCATTTCCCTGTTTTCTAAAATTCATTTATGATATTTATGATATTTAACTAATTAGCACCTTCGAAAATTGTTTTTTCAGGTAAATTAAAGAAAAAAAACGTTAATTGCTTGAAATTTATTATCAATGCCTCAATGAAATTTATTAAATATAGTTTATTAATTTTATATTAATTCCACTAGCCCACAAGCGGTTTTCTTTTCACTCGATATTTTTTCCGGATATGAAATGTTACAGAAAATTTTCAATCCACGTTGACATTAGTCTTGAATGTTTTACTTACATCTAATAATTTTTTATTTAATAACTTATGTGCAAAACAGGGTGGAAATATTAATAAGCTCCAAGAGCCCCTAGCCCTTGGCAAATCCTTGGGTTAAAATATACAGTATTCAATTTATATTGTCTCACAAATTGAAATTCAGACTCGTGTCACTGTTTTTGCCGACCGATGATATAAAGAATCGGTGGTACATTACAATAGCGCTACCGATAACTGTAAACATTTTAAATAGTGAAAGACAGACAAAATAATAGTAAATTATTAGAAGCAATACATATTATCAATATGTAGCAAGCAATACATAGCTTAGCAACCTACAATACTAAAGGTCGCAGGTTCGCGTCCTGCGGAGGCCCTAGGATTTTTTAATGGGAGTAAAAAATCCTTTGCTATGCCGTCCCTCGGATAGGACTAATAAATAAAGTAAAATGGAGGTCCCAAGTCTGTACGATGTTAGGTACTCGTTAAAGATCCCTATCCTAATTATACCTGTATAGGTAAAAATTAAGACTTCCACTGTAGCACCGTCCGATTAGCCTTGGTAGCATAAGGGACGTTAAACAAACAAATATCAAAAATAATAAAATAACTGTTAACTATCAAACCGACACAATAAATTTAGGTACAAATTATACAATATATATATATAACACAGGAAATTATTTTAAATCGGAAATATTATGAAAGTAATTAGTGCAAAAAGAAATAACATCCTCATAAGTTGTAAAAACAAACAACAACAAAATAATAGATCGTTTGAGCAGCAAATATGATATATAACCAATAGAGGACAACGTTTATGTGTATATGTACAGTTGATACAAAAAAAAAAAAAAAGATGAAAATGACAAGTGGATTTAATATGTAATTATAATAAAAATATCAAGGGAAAATTAATGTTAAAAAATGACAAATTTATTATAATTTTAATAACGGGGGGTACAATCGTGTGAGAATTGTAAGAGAGGTTTTGAGAATGGGTACACAGCTCCGAAACATTAACTGAATGACATATTAATGAAAATATATGGAATATACTAAACGTTTATATATATAATTTGGTATTTATACTAAATTGAAAGAAAAAGTTAAAATTTAAAAAACAAAAACGACTACCTAACTATATAAAGTATTTATTGTAAAATCAAAACAAAATAGGAATGAAATGTCAAATACACAAAATAATAAGGAGTATAAGGAAATGGAAATTTTACTAACGAAAAAATTGTTTTAGTAGAAGTACCCGATATCCATGGTGTAATCTTGTAAACCAGATTACACCATGGTAATTATTCAAGTGTTTTCTTGAATTTGATATAGTAACCCAAGTAAAAGTTAAATAAATAAAGGTACATATCTCATGTCACATTTTCTTCGAATTATAACTAAAATATTTGTGATACGAATAATATACGCAATACGAAAACATCGTATTTTTCTATTTCTTAGGTTCTAAGAACCTTATCGACTTAGTTCCATTCTTCATTTTTTTATTTAACGCTCGAATAGTCCTGGATTATATTTGTCTTTGATCTTGCATCAGTTTTCGGGCCAACCTATTTCCTTCTAGCTGGTAAATTGGATCCTCATCTTATGGATCAGTTTATCTTATGGTTAATATTTAAACAATAAACTAATAAACTTACATGTGGAAACTAACTAAACTATGAAACCGTCAAATAAAATTGCAATAAACCCTTACTTTAAAGTTTGTGTTATTAACTTTAAAGTGCTCAACAAACAGGTAAAGCCGTCTCCGGCGACTACCACAGTCAACGGCCTTGCTGAAATAATTCGTTTTCTCCCCATGGAACGCTCATGAAACGACTTACAAAATTAGCTATTGCATTGCTAGAATGTAAAGTAATTTGCAAATAACAAATTTAATATTGCCATTTCTGAGAACCTTAGAAGATGCTGGTGAAATTAAAAAAAAAAAAAAAAATCGAATTAAAAGCAGAGCATGGAAGTAAAAATCCCATTTTTTTTTATTGGCAAATAAATGGAAGGGGATTTAATTAACATTTGAATTTAAATAAATAAGTGTGTTTAAAACCAGTGTGTCGAAATTACTTCAACTTTCAGGCCCTAAACAGAGACGATTCCACCAGAATTTCAAATATTTGACAAAAATATCAGCCTATTTTATCAAAGCTTACATACTGACTTTCACATGCAAATAGTCGAGCAGCACATAAAAACTCTTTACAAACGTTATCACACGAATATAAATCTCCTGATAAGAGATATGACTCCAGATGAAATGCCCATAAACGTGAAGAGGAGATTAAAAAGGCGTTGGATGAGAGATCTCCTTCTTTAACGGACCTGAATAACTGAATCAAACCAGGGAAGAATTACGTTAGTTCCTATCCTTTCCCACTCCTGGTATATCATTGTATTAATAGTAAAATGGCTTTGAAATCTGCTTGTTTTCGATATGTTGTTGACAGGCGTAAACATGCAAATGGAGTAAAAAAAAATCATTTAAATCAGATAAAGCGGTAAAAATAAATGAATCTATTAAAAAAATGATAAATGAGAACCCATTCGTAGGGTAATGGCTAGGGGTCGGGTCAAGCTTGCTTTAAAATATTTTTCCTGTTATATACCAATTACCGGAAGCTCTAGATTAGCGGTTTTCCGTTCACCACTTTAGCTCGCCTCCCACAACTATTTACCCAGATTCCTTAAGGGAATATTGGTACTTGTGTAAATGCTGGTTCCCCCCGATTACTATCCACCATGATGTTTATAACCTGGCACTAAATATAATGATAAGGCGCTGGTCTCTAGTTCGTATTGGGAAAAATTAAATAAAGGCGTTTTGATTAAAAAACAAAACAAAGCACTCTTATTTACTTAATTAACTTTTTGATAATGAGAATAGATGTGGAGAATTGGAACCACTTTTCACTGAAAGGATCCTTTAATGTGCCCCAATCTCCACTGAAACGGACCCCTTGGTGGTTCCTTAAATCTTTTCAGCGAGCGCATCAAGCAGAAGTAGAAAGCTTTAAAACATTTAATAAATCTATTCAAGGCCTTTTAAACGGAAAAGGATGTGATGGGGAAAACGATTCAAACTTGGTGCCCGAAAAACTGTGCAAATAAGGACATTAGTTCATTTCATCCCCTTCAGATGGTACAATAGGTTGGTTACAAATCTAGAGTAACCACACTCCCCTGTATGCCACATATTGCCAGGAGAGCTACGGAACAAAACAAAAAAAAATGACCTATTTTATTTAAAATGAAGTTTAGAACGGATTCGGGTGAAAATTAATTAGAAATGCCAAGAGAGATTCATGTATATTTCTTCTATCCTCACTAGCAAGGAAACACCTAGCTAATAAATGAATAATAAAAAGAATTGTTTATTATCAATTAATTGAGTAAATTACAATTTCGGCCACTGGAAATTGTAGAATTTAACCAGTTTTTCCCACAACAAACCCGAATAAAAGAAATTACACTTGTTTATTTTTTATCGCATGTTATGGTAATTAGTAGTATGAGAAATATTGAGTGCTTCTCTCCACTAAGAGTGTAGTCTATTTTAGCTATAAAATGGTAAATATTTTTTGTTAAATAAAAAAAAAACATTTTTATTAAAAAGCGTTTCTTTCGTTTTGTTCATCAGGAAATCTGAAGTGACATAATGTAACCCCAATATCTTGAATCTAAATTTGATTGGTTGGCTTTCCTTGGCTTCGATTTGCTCGTATTCCAACGCTGGACTGTTAGTTAAGGCGAACTGCGCATGCGAAAGAGTCGTGAACGTGGTTGAATTATCTGTTGGAACAAACCATTTAATTCACCAAAGACGATTAAAGGATTGTAAAAAAACAAGTTTATTTCTAGTTTTCCTTTTCATATTGACATGTAAGCCCCATATATCCTCCTACTGCTTATTAGTTCAAAGTATCCAAGTATGAGGAATCTGATTTTCGCTTATGTATGTATGTAAACATAAATTTTACTATGTGACAACTTATAATAAATGCACAATATATATATAACTACTAAATATTATAAGTTTCTATATCAAAACTATATGTTTTTAAGTAAATGAATTATGTTTATACTCTGTGCATTATGATCTTTTCTAGAACACTAGAACGTTGTATGTCCTAGTTGTTTGTATCGTTAAGTTTCAACAAGGAACTTGTTCTTTGTCGAGCGAAAGCTTTGTCTTCTTTGGACTCGTAAAGACGAAGAACCTGTGACAATAACTTCCTTGTCTGCTCTGATCAATTATTTCTTTTGAAGTCAGTTCACGTTTTGACTTGAGCAGTACACTCGCTTTCACATCTACTGTAAAAGAAGTTCGGATTCACCTTTTTTATTTATTTGTTGTAATGATCGTTTCATATGATTTTATCATATTTAGGAAGTATAATATGTTTTATAATAATTGTAAGAATTTAAACCACAGGTGTGTGTGAAATCACCATAATCATGGTAAGTTTAACTTCTTGAGGTGAAAAGTTCGCTACTAAAATGTTTGTCTTTCCAGTGTCGAGCCAGGATACGCCAGCTAATTAAGTAACGCTAACGTGAAATTCACTTATGTACCTACTATACCAAAAATATAAAATTAAATTTAGATAATTTTAAAATAACGGTAATAATGGTAATTTCATTGTGAGAATCGGATACCACTTATAAAAATGTAGAAAAATTATAGTTTATTTGAGGGAAAGAATATATCCTTATGGGTGAATTCTTGAAAAAAAAAATACTTAAAGAAATAAACTAAATTTAAAAATTCTTTTGTTCAATCTTTCATACTTTTCCTTAAGTTATCAAATTCCATTTTTAGGTGTATATTTTTATCTCGACGCTAACGAAAAGTCAGTGATCATTGATTAATAATTTTTTTAAAGCAATAACACTAAATAAACATCCATAAGTAATATTGAGATGAATAAATGGTTAAATTGAAAAATTTAAATGTACTGGCAGATATTTAACCTAATAAACTATATGTACCTTTTATAGAGCGTTAAAAAGAGATAGAATACACTTCTGTTTTTTAATGCATTTAATCTTTCAAGCGGAACAAATCAAGATATGATTACAACATATATGGTATGTTATTGGTAATAGAGAAATAAATAGGAAACAATTGTAATGGGATATTTTTATACAGTGCTTTTATCATAAATTTTAGAAAGTTTGAATTGGCGAAAATCTGATTCCTCTTTAAACCAATTATCACCAGAAGAATTGCTTTAGGCTCACATGAAAATAAGATAACGTTCAATAGGGATGAATAAAGAATACCTGTATTGACTTAAAACATAAAATATATATACAAATCTATGTGACATTAAGCAGATATTACAAATAAAATTAAAGTATTGTTAAAAAATTAAAGTATTATTTAATATTCAATTTAATATACATTTTCTCATATTCGCAGTTTGTTGACAGCCTCAAATTAAGATATGATGACAAAAAAAATTATACACACGTAATTGGTAGATAATATTACAAAACATACTCAGTTTGGTTCGAAATTATACCAACATAATGAACTCTAAGAAGTGAATATAATTATATACATATCCGAGGTTATGATTCTTTTCTTTTATTTTAATTAGTTCACCTTCTACTGACGAGAGAAAAAAAACATATTAATTTGCTTTAGGCAGGTAGGATACAAAAAAGTATACAAATGGATATTGAATGTTTCATGTATTTTAAATTATTTGAAATAATTGAGTCAACTTTGCCCTATCTTATAAAAAAAAATCTATATTAAAATTTACCCGATAGAAGTAAATAAAATAAATTGATCAATCTACATTAATGATCTATACGGGGGGGAATTTCGTTTATACTACCAATTGAAAACAAACAAAAAACAAATGACTTTTCAGAAATTTGATCAGGCGTAACTTGTTATGTTATTATTAAATTCATTTCAGTTAATTTGGAATACGAAACCAATTAAACAAAGAGCTTTTATTACTTGAAAGCGTGTTTTATCAGAGTGATTGGATCCAAAGTTTTTTTAACTGATTCGTAAAATATTGGATCAATTAAATTTGAATATATATTTTTTTTTTCGTTAATTCCCATTATAATCAAATAAACTGTTGAGATTCCTGGTGAAGTTTTCCTAAATTATATTTCTAATAAAACCCCAATAGTACATTTGTAACTTTGAGACTGAAAATAATACTTCAATTTATTTCCTTGAGGAACATACAAATCGACCCTCTTTAAATAAACAGGACTGCTGAAAGTGCATAAAAATATTTAAAGAGATATAGTGAATACAGTTTTTACACCTCATCAATATCTCATCGTTTTAAAAGGATGTGAATACGTTACCTACTTTGAAATAGTAAAACATACATCCCATGAACATTATTTTTTAGTTCTAGTTCCATTATTTACAACTTATCTAACTAACTTTTTTTTTTAATGAAACCAAGTAAAAAAAAAATATTTTGACTTTAATTTATTAATTCATGCTTAAAAGTAATTTTCAACAAACATTAAATGAAATAAGTCGTTTTTAAATTATTTCCACCTATATAGGCGATTTGTCCCACTTTGCGGCTTTGTATCAACTGTCCCGCAAATGTGTTCGGACTCACAGTGTTGCCTAACCATTGTCCCCTACTTATGTTGTACAGCTATATTTTTATAACATTTACATAACATTTTTTAGTTAATTTTGTTTGTAAATTTATTGGTAAGGCAATAGTATAATCAGGCTTTTTTTATATATTTTGCTACTGAATCATTATTTTTCGTAAAGCATTTTGCGTTCTGTATGAATTCATATTTTTCAATATTTTTTAAATACAATTGACTACAAGAATGTTAAACTGATTCCATTTTCTAAAAGAGTTCCACAAAATTACCACTCCCGACTGGTCCATAATTGGTTCTCCTAAAACAATATCTTACCCGAAACTTGACTTTGTGTAACATAAGATAACGGAGCACAGTGGAACGAATGACCAATCTAGGTGGAAAAAATTCATGATCGAAATTGATGAAACCCTTGTAGTAAGTGTAATGGGGAGATGTTTTTAGAACAGTATTAGAGGTTCTTTTGATTTCAGCAGGTGGATTCCGAAAGAAAAACAATGATGTAAATAGTATCTGATTCTGCAGGTTAAATTTTGTTGAAACTATCACTTTTTTCTATTGAAAATTGTACATCATCGTACAGATTTTTTTACATTATTATTTTTTAATTAGTGAATATGAACCGCCTTCATAAAACTAAGCTATTCTCCAAACAATTTTCCAATAATTTGACCCATTTTATAAATTTTTTTTAATATGTTGTAACGTAAGGCATTTTTAATCTTCAAAGATCTACTGAAAAGTACCCCAAAGTACCTTTGCGAAATTTATGGTAGAGGTTGCTTAGATGTAATATTAAATAAATATGAAAAAATTATCTGCCTTCATTTGTTAATTTGCTTTTCAGGAAAAGAAATTTCAATTCCACGCAGGGAGATATTTAATGTTTGCCGAAATTCCAAAGGTATGGATTCCGCCTTCCATTCATATTAGATAATATTATTTCATCTTCCATCGTCTTCAGCTGTGTTAAACCTGGTTTAAGAAACACTAATGACGGAAACACAGCAAGACGATTTTTCTAAAATCATGTTCTTAGTGCATCCCATTACTGGGTTAAATGTTGATCTTCTGAAGAGATTTTACATTATTTTAAGTACTATATCTTCTGGATATGAGATTAATGTGGACCATTACAGTACATATGTTCAGGAGACAAGAGGCTTATATCTAAATTTATGTTCCTGGTATTACATGTCTCCTACTGTCCATAAGCTGCTTGTTCACAGCACCGAAATAATCAGGAACTGCATTTTGCCTATCGGAATGATCTCAGAAGTACAAGAGGCGAGAAACAAGGACTTAGGAAGGTTTCGAGAATCTTTGAAAAGTTTTCACGCACAGCTACCAACAGAGATTTTATTTCGATGCAACTTATAACGTCGGACCCTTTGATTAATTCTTTCCGACAAAAGCCAAGAAAAAATAAATAAACTTTACCTATTACAGATATTATCGCAGCAAACCTTTTAAAAAACCAAGGTAGCAATGATTTGAGCATCTCGTCCACAGATGACTCTCCTGGAGAAGATTAAGTCTTTTCAGATGATAACAGCAGGTACTGACAATGATTAAAACAAAATATGTCATCAGCAATGCCAAATATTGCTTCCAGAATAGAGCTTTACAATAAGAATACTTGCCTGTCCTGTATTCTTTCAAGTTTTGTAAAATACACTATTTAGTTTTCGTTACTAGAGTGATTTTATTTTTGCTTATTTCGACTCAATTGTTTATTTTAATCGGGCTGCCATAACGATTTCATTGAGCCAGAATTTTTTCCTCCTATATTGGTCATTTGTCCCACTGTGCGGCGTTTTCGAGAATACTTTTATTTGTTTTTTAATATGTACTTTTAGATATAAAGGTTATTTTTGAGATTGGAATATAAGTTATAATAATCTTAACGTTAATAAATACACGTTATATAATCTTTATCTATCATTTACGCATTCATATTTTATTCTGCATCTAGTATATATTTTGACGTGAAACAAAAACAGATTCAGATTAGCCTTAGTGGCATAAAGTGACGTTAAAAGAAACAAACAAAAACAGATGATTATTTTTTAATAATAAAAAGAATTTTAGACTTTTATGTAACCGTTACATCACATATTGGAATGATCTAGTCCATTCTCTATTGTTCCATTTCGGACTAAATATAAGAAGTGATTGGCTAGGGGCTTATTTCTGCCTGGAACTTCCAAGCAAAAGGTTACTTTTCACTGTTTCGTCACTTATAGTTACTCTTTGTATTTATGCTTGTAATAAAAATAAACTAAATAATTTTTTTTATTTACATTCTATTGAAAAGAAGTGACATCATTTGTTGTTACTGTTTGTCTTTATACTTGTAATAGTAATAAATAAATAATTGTAATTATTTCTATTAAATTGAAAATAATTGGAGATTTTTCTGGAACCGTTACATTCATGTATTAGTACGTAATCACATGTTGGAATGATCTAGACCTTTCTCGATTGTTCCATTTGGACTAATTATAAGAAGTGATTGGCTAGGGGCTTATTTTTTCCTGGAACTTCCAAGAAAAAGGTTACTTTTCACTGTCCCGTCACTTGTAGTTACTCTTTGTATATATACTTGTAATAAAAATGAACTAAATAATTTTAATTATTTATATTCTATTGAAAATAAGTGAAATTTCTTGTTGTTACTGTTTGTCTTTATACTTGTAATAGTAATAAATTAATAATTGTAATTATTTCTATTAAATTGAAAATAAATCTAGATTTTTCTGGAACCGTTACATTCATGTATTAGTACGTAATCATATGTTGGAATGATCTAGACCTTTCTTGATTCCTGTAAGCAAAAGGTTACTTTTGAGTCATTATTCCGTCACTTGTAGTTACTGTTTGTAGCTTTGTTACTAATTTGAGATCTAATTTTTTTTTTTGTAATAATTTTACGTAAATAAATTTATTTATACGCGCATTGGTGTTACAATATCAAACCAGGAAAATCTGTTCCTTATATTTTTCGTTATAATTTTCCTTGATGAAGTATTCCATCATAGATTTAGGAGAATCGGATGAATGTATTCGAATATACCTATTAACTAAATAAAGCTAATTATATTCGGGTATTGTAGGCAATTACTGGGCACTGCGACCATTATAAAATAATGGGCCTAAGGGTGGAGCAATTTATAGTAACCATCAATTTAGCCTGATTGGATATACGATCGCCCCCCCCCCCCCCCGGTAATATCTGTACTTGCCCTTTGCACCTAACCTAAACATAAGGGTTATTAAAATATTTTTATTTTATTTTTGTAAAACCAAACAAAAAAAATAAAAACTGAAACTGGGATAAGAAGATATGATCAGTGCTTAAAATTATCTATATCTTGACCGACCACCTAAGGCAAGGCTGAGGGAGTCTGAAGGAACGGGATTAGTAAGAGAGGAGTGGAAGAAGATTTTACATAAAGATAATCTAAATGCACATACCATACAGTCTAAATGGTGCACATACATCACGCCTTAACAAAAAAAATCAGTGGAACACAGGCGAACACATGCGAACAAACAACATGACTAATGTAGAGGGGCTTGCAGAGATCGCATTCGCCTTAACTTAAAATAAGAGAGGAAAAATGAAATACGACATAATATTTTTAAAAGAAGATAGTATATGATAAACAGGGTCTCGTAGTGCCCTTTTCCTCGCCTAGTTTTTCGTTTGATACAATCAGAAAGCAGATTTGTTTTTACACATTTGTATATATTTGGAGGCCATTACATATTTCGTGTTTATTTTACATATCCAGTCAAAAGTAAAAATTGGAGTATTATTAATTTCTTAGTTTTTCTACTCGTGAGGATCATAGGTAAAACCTTTAAGATATAGCAAAACTAAAAAAATATAAAAAACAAAACAAGTATTTAAATGGAGTATTAATATTTAAAATGAATTAATGAACAAGGATCTAAAATGAAGTTTCAAAACATTTAGTTCATTAGCATATTTATTGCATGTATCAAGCATGAAATTTAGTAAACTTCGGAGTAGGATGATGCTCTATAATGTATTTAATTTCAATGATAAGGAAGTTTCAATTATTGCTAATTAGATTTACCTGGAAGGTCTAGAGTTTTCGTAAAACTGATTTTATTATATGTCAATGCTTTTGTGAAAACCCATATTTCATTATGCTGATTAAACAATATTAATTGAATTAAATAGAGTTTCAAGGTTAATTAATCTAGATAATGAAAAAAAATCATTAATTGTTTGAAATTTATTATCAATGCTTTTATAAAGTTATAGTTTAATAATTTTCAACATACCCGCGAGCCCACAAGCTGTTTTTTTTTTCCACTCAACTACATATTTCTTTTGGATAGTAAAATGTTACAGAAAAATTTCAATACACTTACATTTATGTTGAATGTTTTTCTCACAACTGCTTTTTTATTTAATATTTTATTTATTTATTTTTTATTTTAGATTTTATTCAATAATATAAGTGCCGGAAAAGGTTAAAAAAATTTAATAGATTCCAAGAGTCCCCCCCCCCCGTAATCCTTTTTGAAATGCGTTCATCTTCATTATCAGATTAATCATCCCATAACAAAGAACATGAAATTTGCACATATATTTTAATGTAATCATGATTTATTTTAGATTTATCATCATTTTATTAATTGTACAAGCAGCTTATTGACCTCAGGAGATTTTTTTTTGTAATATAAACTTTTTTTTTTTTTTTGTTTTAACTGAATAATTTTATTTGCACCTGTAAAATGACAATAAGCAAATGTGCTAAAATAAGTTACAAATGGCATGGGTAGGCATGAGGGAGATAGCACCCAGTGGTGCATCCTCCTGGCATTAAAAAAAAATTTACACGGTCAGCCTAGGAGGTCCCTCATCCAACTCCTCTTCAGCCTTCGCCGAGGTATGTCGGGAATGTCACGTCTTGCCATCTCTTGCACAAATTTGTTGGTATGTCCGAGTAATTTGTCGTAAAACGTTTGTAATTCATACGTATATAATTTGTCACAGTCGATACTCTTAAGTCATTGTGAAGGGTCTCGTTTGAAATGTAGGGTGGTGAGTTCGTGATTAATCTTAAGTACTGGGATTGAAAGGTTTCTATTTTGCTAATATGTGTCTTTTTTGCGGGTCCGTAAATTTGGCTAGCATAGGTCCATATAGGTTTTAGTAAATAGCTGTACAGGTCAAGTTTTTGTCTGAGGGGTAATTTTGAACGTCTATGTATGATGGAGTATAATAGTCTTAGTCTGAAATTTAACGTTTTTCGTTTCATCTTTACGTGTGGGCCCTATGTCATCCTTCGATCGAGAGTAAGTCCCAAGTATGTTACTGTATTTGTTTGTGGTATTGGTTGGTTGTCTATGTAGACTGGAGGGCATGTTTCGTGTCTCAGAGTGAATGTAACGTGATGTGACTTGTCTTGATTTATCTTAATTTTCCATTTTCTACACCAATTTTGAATGTTGTCAAGGTTTTGTTGTAATGTTAGGGTGGCATGTATAGGATTCGTGTTTCTTGTAATAATAGCGGTATCGTCAGCATACGTCGCAGTTAGTATGTTATTGTCAGTTGGTATGTCATTTGTGTATATTAAGAACAGGAGTGGGGCTAGAATTGAACCTTGTGGGACGCCTGCAGAGATTGGTTTTATTGATGAGATTACTGTGCCCTGGCGGACAGAGAAAAAGCGGTCGTACAGATATGATTGTAAGACTAAATAGTAAGTACTGGGAAGAATAGGTTTCAGTTCGAAGAGAAGGCCCTGGTGCCAAACCCTATCGAACGCTTGAGTAACATCTAAAAAAGCCCCAGAAGCGTATTGTTTTAGTTCGAGAGCAGACGATATGAAGTCTGTTACTCGGTGTAGCTGTTGTGTTGTGGAATGAAGTGAGCGGAAGCCAAATTGATGATCAGGTAGTATGTTTTGTTGTGACAGTAAGTAAAGAATACGTTCGTGTAATAGGTTTTCGAAAATTTTGGAACATAAAGGAAGAAGGCTAATAGGTCTATAGGAGTCAGGTTTATTTTTGTCTTTGTTGGGTTTAGGGATCATCAAAATTGTTGAGTATTTCCATTGGATGGGAAATTTAGTTGTCCTTAGTATAGCGTTGTATAATGTTGTGAGAAAGACTAAAGCTTTTCTGGGGATTTTTGAAGTAACTCAGCTGTGATAAGGTCGTAACCAGGAGCCTTCCTCTTTGGCATTTTCATAATCTGTTTTGATATCTCTGAAGGAGTAAAGGATTTTGGTGGAAGAGACATCGGAAGAGGGGAGTTCAAAACTGTTTCAACAAAAGCCTCATGAAGTGTGTCTGTTATGTTTGTGTGGGGTTGGAAGACGGTTGCAAGATGGTCAGCAAATAATTCAGCTTTATCTCTGTCCGTCACAGCCCAAGAACCATCATCCTTTCTCAAAGGGGCTGGTACCTCGCGGTATTTCAAAAGACGTTTGGTGTGTCTCCACAAGCTGTTGTCGTCAGATGTCAGATTTTCTAAATATTTGTCAAAGTTAGTTTGTTTAAATTCGCGTATTTCTCTTTTTAGTTCGTTGTTAAGTTTGTTAAAAGTTCGTCTGTCTGAGGGAAGTCGGTGAGTTTGCCATTTCTTGCGTGCCTTCCTCTTAGCCCCAATCAGGTCTCTGATATACTGAGGGTAGCTCGGCGATCTTGGAGCTTGCCGTTCTCGTAACTCTTGGGAGAACCAGGCTGCTTTCTGAACAGTGGCTGTGAAGTGTTCAACCGCTTCCTCTAAATCCTCTTCAGTTTTTAGAGCTTGAGGGACCGTCAGCTGCTCATCAAGGTATTCCCTGAATATATGCCAATTCATATTTCCGCGGATGAGAGACGGACTTTTTTCGCCTATGAGTGCCTCCATACCTATCATCAAATTCACCGGCAAATGATCAGAGCTAAGGTCTGTGTCAGTTGTTATAGTGATTGGCAGATTCTTTAAGTCTTTCGTTACAAATATGTCCAGTACATCAGGTTTTTTAAATTGGGAATTGGGTAAGTAAGTCGGTTTATCGGGAGCGAGTATGTCCAAAGATAGGTTTTGAGCTGCAGACCTGAGGTTCCTGCCCCTTGGAGTACACAGTCGTGAGCCCCATTGTGTGTGTTTTGCATTATAATCCCCTCCAGCTAGAAATGTTGTCCCCAGTGATCCAAATAGATTAATGAACATTTGTACAGTAATCGTATACTTTGGTGGACAATAAATGGAGGCTAGTGTTAAAGTTTTGTGTTTGGTCTGTAAGTGTATGCCTGTTATTTGTATCTGTGCCGTCGAGTCAATGTGAATGGGGTTGTGTTTTAGGGTATTTTTTATTAATATGGCTGTTCCTCCATGAGCATTGTTATCCGGATGGTCCGTCCTATATAAAGTGTAGTTTGGTATAGAAAGTTTGTTGCGTGATGTGAGGTGTGTTTCCGTTAGCAGTACAATATCAATACGTTTCTGGTTAATGTATATTTCTAGTTCCGTTTTATGTTGTATTAGTCCGTTAGAGTTCCAAAGGAGGACTGACAGGGACCCGACAGTGAAAGATCTAATGTCCATAAGTCGCGGCTAGGGCTTGTGTTATTTGTGAAATTTGAGTAATAAGGTTGAAGAGGGGCTGGATGAGAGTATTTAAATTATTTAATAAATTTAAATGGTGAGGAGGTTCAGAGCTAACTGGCTGCACCAGCTGATTACTGATCCCCCTCATACCTGACCTGGCTTGATGTTGAGGTTGAGCTTCAGTGTTTGGAGGAGGGTGAACTTGACTGTGCCTTCTTGAGTATGCAGGAATAGGTTCCGGGGGCTGCTGGTGATGAGGTTGGTTCGGCAAGGCTGGAAACTCCCCAAGGTCCGGTGGTTCAGCAATCACCGGTGGTGGGCGGTGGATATTCTTGCGCTGAGCTCGAAGGATCTTGAGGGCTTGACATCCTCTGTAGTTGGCTGGGTGAGCCCCAGAACAATTAGCGCATTTCGCTGGCTTGTCTCTGGGTTTTAGACAGGATGTGCTTTCATGAGCTTCGCCACAACGAACGCAACGTGGCTGATGGTTGCAATAGGTCTTTGTATGGGCATATCCTTGACATCTAAAACACTGGGGTATTTGTCTCTTTTTCCTGAGTTCCTCTACTTTAATTCTTGTATAATAGATGTGGTCTAAATCAAAAATATTTTCATTAAATGTATTTTTAGTGACATCTACGAAAAACATTTTTAACTGCAATTTAGTCCTAGTTGATATTGCATTGGTAATATTTGAAACTTCATAACCAAATGCTTTTAATTCCTCCTTTATTGCGGAAATCGGTGTTGACGGGTGAAGTCCTTTGATCACCACGCGAGGGTTTTTATCTTCTAACAGCTGATAGGTGTGAAATTCGGCGTTCACTTTTTTTAAACACCTGACTGCTCACCTGTATGAATCGGGAGTGGCCGGGTAAACAATCACATTTCTGGTTGTTGTTTTAATACTAAAATAATTTGGACCTATTTCTTTTTTTAAAAATGAAATTAAGGCTTCTATGTTATGAATATCTTTTAAATATATTGGAGGAGATTTTATTATCTTATTATCTATTGTGTTTGTTTGGGAATTATATTGTTCATTATTTTGCTCATCAGATATATTAGCTAGGCGATCGTACCTGTTGCTGGTCGTTATATTGTTCGGTTTTTTGGAACATATTCTTGGGTCCCGTGTTGATGATGACCTCTTTCGCCCAGTAATAACCTCCCACTCATTATTTTCATCACTTGAAGGGCCAGCTTCAGGTTGCAATTCCATATTGTTAACTTCTTCGCCCATTTCCACTTCAAATTTTATTAACCGTTTTAGTTTATCAGTACACTACTGTTTGTTATCAGAAACAAACAGTTATAACACAAATCAACTCTAGTTTTTGGCACAAAAACAGAAAAAAAGAAAAAAAAGAAAAGTAAAACTAACCTCACACTTTTCACATGTTTTTAAAAATAAAACTTTCAGTCACTTAAAAACTAAATGAACTATAACTACTTTCACTAACTATTAAAGAGTACTGAAACTGCCTTTTGGGCCAAAAATCATAACTTCTAGTCAGTTAAAATTAATACAAAAGCATAATATTAACAAAGACATTAATGCACGTGGTGATCACTTCACAAAACATCTGGTTCTGTAATATAAACTTATTTTATTATTTTTAAACATATCCATTACCGCACAGTCCATAGGTACCTAAGTCGAAGTAATTTTTATAATAACAGGACAACTTGAAATGCTTTTAGCATTATAAGGGAGATATTTGTTGGGCAGTTAATTTAATTGCTTGTTTGTTTCTTTAACGCCCCTATATGCTATTAAGGCTAATAGGACGATGCTACAGTCAATGATGTAAAAATGAATTTTTTTTTATTAATGATTAACTTAAATATGCTTACAAATAGTTAAACTTGGCACATCTTTGTAAACCAGTCTTCCGAGACTTAAAAAAAAATTAAAAATTTGGGTAGATAAAAATTTACTTATTAATTAACAGTTGATAAAAAGTTGATAACAGCAAAATATAAAATATGTTGCAGGAGGCAATGCACTTTTGTCAATGCATACTGTTGAGAATTTTTCACTACCTCTAAGGAAAACTTTTTTAGAAGTAAGATGGTTTTAATTGAGGACGAGCTACAGGAAGCCATGAGATCCAATTTGAAAGTAAAACTAGCCCCTCCGTGGCTTTCTAGCCATCTTCGTCCTTGTCCGCATTGTGAAACAAAAAACCCCTATTGTGTTTCAATTGGCTCTAACTTTTAATTTTTTCTTTTCATATTCAACCCTTCTTCGTAGTTTTTACTATTTAGTATATATTTTGAAGTTAGTCCGAAACACAAACGAATTTTTCTTTAAACTTTTCATTCGATGTAATTCAAAACTTTAGAAACTTAATTACTTATTTTAATCTAAGTTATGAATGTTCTTACTTCTTTTCCTTCCCTCTTTCTCTACCGCTTTTATTATATGACCTTTTTTTTTTTCTATCTCTTTCTTTATAAATATTTACATATTTATGATACCAATAAGCACTTGTATTTTGTACTTAAATTATACAACATGACAGTTATATGGTTATCACCCACTAGCTGGTTCAAAAATGATATTCCAAACGCATATTAAATCCAAGCAAAATTTGAAAAAAAAAAAAAAAAAACAGTATATGAAAAATCTGTTGCGTTGCGCACAACACATAACTTCCACTTACTAACTTACTTAGAATAGAAATCGACATGTTTTGATAATTTATAAACGCCACCCTTTTCCACATTTACATGCTTATATTTGTATATCTTCATAATTTATAATATTATGTAATACACAACTTAAAAGTTCTCAGTAATTTTCGATTCATTATTGCTTGTTTCTTTTTTTAAGGGTCTTAATTCCATCAGACGATTTTTTTATTGCTTGATTGTTTTTTTTACAGCGATTTGCTTTTAGTAAATATATCGCGAAGGTTAATCGATTTACGACTTGTAATAAAGTTTGTCTCTTATGCCTTTCTGGAAACAGAGAAAGATTAATGTTCTTCTAAAATATTATCTCCTATTTACTCTCTAAAGTAAAATAATTTTTTTTAATGTTAAGTGCCCCACCCCCCCGTTTGACCAATTCTGATGAAACTTCGGGTGTAGCATCGCGGGGATATAATTACATCAAGTACCGAGTTTAATAAAAATCTTTACCGCTATTTTTTAGAAAATCGAAAAAAACGTAAAAATTAGACAAACTTCATTAACTAAAGTACCCCCTCCGTTTGACCAATTTGGATGAAATTTTTGCTGTCACATCGGGGGCACATACATACACTAAGTACCCAATTTCAGATTCGTACGGTTTATAGTTTTTGAGCTAGTCTCTCCACACACATACAAACAGACACACACACACAGACCATTTCGCGGGACTTGGTTATCTGGTACTCAGGGGATCCTAAAACGTGTATTGCCGTTGAAAACCGGACTTCGAAATTTTTCACGATCACAATACTTTCCCTTACTATATATTTCTTATATAGGTAAGTGAAAGTAACAACAGTTTCTAAATTGAATTTTTTATATATTTATTCTTTAAAATAGGAGACCTAATATTAATTTAACCCTTCTTATAACTGTTTGACGTATGTTATGACTTGTAACATGTGCCCTCACTAAGAGAAATATAAATGCTCTCATAATATGCGAGTGGAGAATGCTGAGATGAATAAATTGCCCAAAATCGGAAAATTATACCAGGAAAATACAATATAATTCCGAACTGCAAATTCTTTCTGAGAGCCGGATTTGGCAAAGAACACTAAAATAAGGAAGATTAAGGTGGCTGGGACACATAGAAAGAATGAGAGAGGAAAGGTTGCCTAAGAACATGAAGTATGGTAATCTTGGAGGAAGGCCGTGCCTAAGATGTTTGAATTATGTGGGGAAAGACCTTCGTCGGATGGATGTTAAGAGATGGAGTGTCGTAATGGCTATTTATTTTTCTGCATTAATACCTTGCTATCTCCCTAGGCCTGGTAAAAACCGCGGATAATCTAAAATCCGAGGGTGAGGAAAAGATATCCACACCGTCTTAATCATTACGTTAAAATTATCAAGGTCTATTCTTTTAATTCAGAATCCTTCCGTATTACTTTCACTTACCTATATATGAAATATATAGTAAGTGGAAGTATTGCGATCGTGAAAAATTTCGACTTCCGGTTTTCAACGGAAATACACGTTTTGGGGTCCCCTGAATCGAAATAACCAAGTCCCGCGAAATGGTCTGTGTGTGTGTGTGTGTGTGTGTGTGTGTGTGTATGTGTGTGTGTGTGTGTGTGTGTGTGTGTGTGTGTGTGTGTGTGTGTGTGTGTGTGTGTGTGTGTGTGTGTGTGTATGTGAACAGACTAGCTCAAAAACTATTAACCGTGCGAACCTGAAATTGGGTATTTAGTGTATGTATATGCCCGCGATGTGACAGCAAAAATTTCATCAAAATTGGTCAAAGGGTGGGGGTACTTTATTTAATAACTTTTTAGGTTTTTTTCGATTTTCTCAAAAACGGCTCTAACGATTTTGATTAAACTAAGTATATGATGTATTAATATGCCCTAGATATGACTATAAAAATTTCATCAAAATTGATCAACCGGAAGGGGGACTTTACTTAATAAATTTGTATCATTTTTATGTGTTTTTTTTATTTACTCAAAAACGGCTTTAAAGATTTTGATCAAACTGGGTATTTGACGTATGTATATGCCAAAGATGTGACAGCCAACATTTCATCAAAATTGGTTTAACGGAGGAGGCACTTTATTTCTTAACTTTTTTTTCCAATTTTTACCTTTTTTTCGATTATCTCAAAAACGGCTTTAATGATTTTGATCAAATTCGTCATTTTTAATGAAAATTAGGTGTTCAATAATATCAGGTAAGTTTTATCAGTATTAAAATTTTCTGAGGGGGCTTAAATAGGGAAGGGGCCTTTTTTGTTTTCCTATAAAGTACCTTTGTTTTAGTTTATATTGAGAAATTAACTGTCTCTCATCGCGCCTAAAAATAAGAAATGGCTAAATATGACATATGAAGAAAATCAAGTAAACATATACAAGAGAAAAAAAGAAAAACATTCCGTCAACTCATAAAACACCTTAGGCTGACGCATGCGCCGTACGCTTTTAATGAGAAACCAATGCGTTATAATTAAAGATGCTCTGTTCATTTATTGAAAATTATTTGTTTCATCGGAACTAAATAAAATATTCAACAAGTACATAGAGAATTATAAAATCAGACGACTTGGAGTATTATGCTTGCATTGCTGAATTATCGCAAGTAAAAACTTTTATTTAATAATAAAAGAAATTAGTTATTTTTTTTTTTGAGCAAATGAAAACAAAAATAAGAAATGAATGTGGAAAAATGTGTAACTTTGAAAGTGGCAATTAACAAAACACAATAATTTCTAATCTAAGTAAGTTGGTAAGTGAAAGTTGTGTGTTGCGAGCACGCACCAGATTTTTTTATAATATCTGATGGGCCCGAACATTTTCCTAAAAACTTTTCCTTCCTGAACTTTCCCTCTGCATTTCTTGTCTGATAATGTAATTTTTTACAAACCAATTAGTTTTGATGGCATACGCTACTCATTTAGTGTCGCCAGCAGTTTTTTACTGTCACTGCTGTCATAAACCTGTATGAAGTCTATAAATAAACGATGAAGTGTTAACACTTCAGCGTCTGATCAGTGCAAGTGTAAACAGTGTGCGGGCCCTGTGGCCTGAGACCTTAGACCGGCTGCCGTGCCCGGTGGCCTGAATACTTTTTGCCATTTACACTCTCATATTTTTCTTCTAAACTCCCCCTATTTGACTAAGGAATTAGGTGCAGGTAAAATTAATTTGGAAAAAACGAAGAGAACACCATGTAATTAGTTTACACCCCTCGGATATTTTTGAGGAAACCATAAACATCGTCAGGGTTATACCTCAAACAGGGTTATAAATAATTTTCATATATTCTGCACTCGTCCTAAATATGAATAAGAAAATGATGACTATTTTTTCTGCTCGCCATGCTCCTCTAATATTAATGAAATTAAAATAAAAAATACGTGTAGGAACGTACCTGAGTAGACATACATATAATTTTTAGAACTGTTATATTAAATGTTTTATATATCTGTTTATTTTATAACATTTTTAAATTATATACTATATTTTTTAGGAGTCATTACCTACGATTTATGAATGTTGCATTCCTAAATAATTACTCATCGCTTTCGGATTTATAGTGTCAATAAATCCGAAAGGGATGAGTAAAAATTAAATTTTTGTTTTAAAATAAGCGACAAAAACATCTCTTAAGGTGCTGAATACTAAGGGTTTTATCCTAGTGCAATAGTAAAATGGAAAGAGTTAAAAAATAAGTATAAAGAAATTAAAATAAGGTCCGCAATTTCAGTCTTCTAACGCTGAAGCGGGCGGAACTGATGTATCAGTCTACAGGCCACAGGGACTGCAGCGCTCCAACTGATATATCAGTCTACAGGCCACAGGGACTGCAGCGCTAAAACTGTTTTTGTCTATCAGTCTGAAGGCGTTAAAAGGTTACACACGTAGGACTTTTCCAACATTAGTCTGAAAGAGAACAGATGATCGGTGTTGGATATTCCTGGCCTAAAACCTCCTTTATACTCACCAATTGTTCCTTCTGCACATTTAATCATCCTCCGGCACGAGGCTATAACTTTTATAGAGTATTTATAAGGGATACAGGTCAGTAGTTTCCATTCTATTCATATTATTCACCTTTTATAGAATAAGAAATAGGACAGATAATTGCCTCTGGTCATTCTCTTGGTATCTTTTCATCAATCCATACATCTCATACTATGCGGTACAGCTCTTCCCAAAGATTCCCTTCACCATACTTAAGAAGCTAACTAGAAATTAATTATTATATTACAAGCTTTTAGGAAGAGACTATTGAATTATAGATATAGAATTTAAGGCCTCAAAGTCTCGTATAATTTCAATAATTCACTTAATCATGCAGGTTACATGCCGAATTTTCGCCTATTCAGGCATCTTCAGGGCTACAACAGTTTCACATGCAACCTAGAAACAGACTGAAACCTTCCCATATGGAAGGAGGGCTAACAGGGAAATATACAGTGTTGCCAACATTCAAACAAATTTAGATAACAGAGATAATAACTGAATGAGGTCTATAGAAAATTAAACACAATATTAAAGTTGAAGAAGGTTCAAATAAAGTAATTTTAATTTTACATCTACACATATATACATACACACTCACACCCATTATACACATAACATCATGCACTAGAATTATAAATATATATAAAAAACATATGAAAAGCAAAGGCAATTCTAGAATAAATAATTCACTGTTGGTTTAAAATGTTAATAGTTCCAGCAAAAAAGTTGTTAAGATTTCTTGCATCAGTTTTAAAATTGACAACCTTATTAATGTTTGCAGCTATATATAGTGCTTCAAGATATTTTAATTTTTGCTCAGAATTTTCTTTATGCAAAATTATAGTTTTGTCATAATCGAAGCTATGCTTATGCTCGGATGTGTGTTTAGCTAGTGCAGTTTTAGGTTCTTTTATTCCTTTATTTTTATTCTGAGCAAAAATTAAAATATCTTGAAGCACTATATATAGCTGCAAACATTAATAAGGTTGTCAATTTTAAAACTGATGCAAGAAATGATGTTATGTGTATAATGGGTGTGAGTGTGTATGTATATATGTGTAGATGTAAAATTAAAATTACTTTATTTGAACCTTCTTCAACTTTAATATTGTGTTTAATTTTCTATAGACCTCATTCAGTTATTATCTCTGTTATCTAAATTTGTTTGAATGTTGGCAACACTGTATATTTCCCTGTTAGCCCTCCTTCCATATGGGAAGGTTTCAGTCTGTTTCTAGCTTGCATGTGAAACTGTTGTAGCCCTGAAGATGCCTGAATAGGCGAAAATTTGGCATGTAACCTGCATGATTAAGTGAATTATTGAAATTATACGAGACTTTGAGGCCTTGCATTCTATATTTATTATATTACTTTACTGAAACTATTTATTGAATTTTGGATAGTTTGCGAGCACTTTAAGACTGTAATCTTGATATAAAAAAGACCAAAGGAACATTTTCGGAAAAAAAAGAAGGTGATATCCCTTCTCCCGCTGAGTCTAATTAAGGTTATTTTGTTGGATTTAACCTTTAGAAATCCATTGTTATCGAATATGTTCTTACGGTAATTTGGAGGTAATTGGTCCTGTTATAACCCGATAACAAGGTTCCCGTAAGGCTCTGAACCTGTTAACCGCTAAATGAAGCTTAGTACTAAATCTCAACGTCTTATACATTCAATAGCTTCGACATTTCCTTACCACCACAAAACAATTTTTTTCCCCATTACCTAATTAAGTTTTTTTTTCAAGGTTTATTAAGGCTCATAGTTAAAAAGAACAATCCTAAAAAATAAATTTCAACAAATAAGCAAACCTTTATCTTTCACATGCAACCAACATACATGGACACATTTTAGGCGATTTAATACTATTCTGCGCGGACACAACTAATAAGAGACTACAGCTGATAAGGATATCAAATAGGTCCTCGATGTGACATTTTCAGATAAACATATTACAGTATCAATTCTACAATTTTTGTAATATTAATTATAAAATTTTATAATTTATAATTATAATTAAAATTTGTATTAATTTTATTATGTTAAAATAAAATAAAATTTTCAGATAAACATATCGTTTCAATTGAGCAAAAAGTTATAATCTATTATTTTAGTAATAATCTATATAAAAGATTATTAGATTATAATATAAAAAGTTATAGTCTGTAAAGTATAACCTATAAACCAGCAGGAGATTTTTCTTTTCAATTTAAAAGAAAAAGAATAAAACGTCGTTTTAAATAATGCCTTAGTAACTAAATTTAAATTAAATTTATGTTTTACAGTCCTCTTTAATTAAGCTTTCATTTATGCTCAAGAAAACTCCATAGAATTGCATTTCAAATTTATAACTATAATAAAATATATTATAATATAAATTTACCTCAATTTACCAACAGTTCGCCAACACTTAGTGACTCTTAACAAACGATTTTTAAACATTGAATCGATATAAAAATACCCGAATAAGAAATATGGCTTATACACCCCAAGAAATAGAATATAGAATGAAAATCTAAATTAATGAAAGAAAAAATCGTACCTATTTATATATTTATAAATTATAAATATTAATATAAGTTTTTTTCGCTTTAGATGGACTAGTTACTTGGACTGCTTGAAAAGTAACTGTTTTTTTTACTAAAACTAGATTAAATTACCAGTTACTTTTCAATCACCAATATATCACTATGATAATATGAAACAATGTCATTAAAAATAAATAAAATAAATAAATGCAGATAAATTCAATTTAGTATGTTCCTTTAATCTCTTTTCAAGCTCTCCAATGCACACTCCAATTACTTCAGAAAATTTCATCAAATTTCCAACACTGCAATGCACATTTTCTAACATTTTAACTTTAATTATTAAATAATCTCTGGTACTTTTTTTCATTTTGAAGAAAGGGATATAGGAATCAGAATACAATTTTTTGACAAAAAATTCATTTAGAGTAATGATTATGAATCTGTATATACAGATGATTATTAAATAATTCAAACACTTTCTTTTCAACCAGTAAAAGTAACTAAGTAAAAATTCATAATTTAAAAAATAAATCTATTTATTTATACCACGTTCTAAACTTCATAACTCTTGCTACATCATGTACAGAACATACCACCCGGTCAACACAGCTCACGACGGTACGGCTATACTAATAAAGACGTCACTGTCATATAACCCTTTATACTTACCCTCTACACCTGACATCCAAACTACAGGCTTAATAATAAACATGAAACATCACACTATAACAATAGCTTCGGTGTATTGTCCTCCTAGATATGTAGTAACACCCTCGATGTTTTGCAACTATTTCGAAAGCCTAGGTCGATGCTTTATTGCAGGAGCTGACTTCAACGCAAAGCATCAATGTTGGGGGTCACGGCTATGCACACCTAGAGGAAGAAATTTGAAGGCTGCTATCCAAAAGCTTTCATTAGACACTATATCACCTGATTCACCAACATATTGGCTTACCTCACCTCGTAAAACTCCTGACCTATTAGACTTTTTTATTACTAAAGGACTTAGGACCATAGTTTATACCATAGAATCGAGCTCCGATCTTTGCTCTGATCATTCTCTAATACAATTAACTCTCCTTGAGGCACCCAGCAACGTTCAGGGAACACCTAAGCTAATTGATGGCAAAATGGACTGGGATGCTTATAGAGAATTTCTGGACATGTAACTCTGCATCTCAGGTTCACTTAAAATAGAGGTGGAAATAGAAGAAGCAGTTGAATAATTTACCAAAAGTGTGCAGAAAGCTGCATGGACTTCTACGATACCAAAACCTTCAAGGATGGAAAACTTGCCAAACTATCCCCAGTATATTAGGGACTTAATCACAGCAAAGAGAAGAGCTCGTAAGGTATGGCAGACTAACCGACTACCCTCTGACAGACGAACATTCAACAGACTTAACAATGAACTTAAACGACAGATTCAAAAATTTAATAGAACAAATTATGATACTTACCTTAACACTCTATCGACTGACGATGGAAGCTTATGGAAGCATACTAAGAAGTTGTTAAAGCATCGAGAGGTGTCGGTACCCCTGCAAAAAGTAGATGGTACATGGGTCGTGTCGGAGAAAGAAAAATCTGAACTATTTGCTGACCATCTTCAGTATTTACACCATTCACGGACTTAACAGACACAGAACATGAATCTTTAGTACTTAATACTCTGGACATACCATTACAATTGACTCCACCACCTCTTTCATTTACTCCTTCACAAGTCGCACAGCACATCAGACAATTACCTAGTAGAAAAGCCCCAGGTTATGACTTAATAACAGCCGAGGCGCTCCAGCAAATGCCTAGAAAAGCTCTAGTGTTTCTTACGACAATATATAACTGTATACTTAGGACAACTAAATTCCCTATTCAATGAAAATATTCACACATCAAAATGATACACAAAACAGACAAAAGTGCATACAATCCTTCTTCTTACAGACCTATTAGTCTCCTACTAATTTGTTCAAAATTATTCGAAAAATTAATTTACAAAAGGCTTGTTGATATTCTGACTGACCAAAACATAATACCTGACCATCAATTCGATTTTCGTACTTCACACTCAACAATAAAAAAATTACATATAGTTACAAACTACATTGCTGGAGCACTAGAGGAGAAACAATACGCTAATGGTGTATTTCTGGATGTTGCCCAAGCATTTGAAAAAGTCTGGCACCAGGGACTTCTCTTCAAACTTAAGACCATTCTAACTCATACATACTACCTTTTGCTACAATCCTACCTCTCAAAACGGGTTTTCTCTACCCGACAGGGTTCAGAGATTTCTTCAGTCCGACCAATCTTAGCAGGAGTTCCCCAGGGGTCAATACTCGCTCCCTTACTGTTGAGTTCGAGCGTTCCCAATTCCCTGGTAGGGGGGAGTATGCCCTCACTCATTAGTAGTTTGTATGAAAAGTGGGAAATTTCAGTGATCAACATAATTTTGATATAATGAAAGAAAACAACAATTTTATTTTTTCTATTGGTAATACAGTTTCTGCTGAATAATGAAAAACAAGATAAGAAATAAAATGAACATTTGCCTTGCTCATATTTGAAGTTCATTATGTGCCGCCTGCTTCTCTGCCTGCCATCCCGGCTCCCCGGGTCCCCTTACTGAGTCCTTAGCCGGACATTGTTGAGTGAAAAGAAAGAAAAATGAAGAAACTTATGTGATGGGTCACTGTACCCTGTTCACCCAGGGGGGTCACACTTTGAAGTCACAGTTTTACTTGATTGGCCACTAGGTGGCGCTAAATTAGGCTCTTAGTTCTTATGATTTGTTCAGAGTGCACTGAACATACCGCCCACCTTAAATTTGTGTAGTTCAAATTTAAAAATAAAAATAGAGAAAGAAAACATATAAATAAAATAACCTCAGTTTTGCTTTGAGTAGAATTGTTGTTGTTGAGGAGTTGTTGTGGGCGTTGTAATCTCTGTATGCTGTGTTAGTGAGACACTTGTAATGATGATAATGAAAAAACTCTTGTTGGGAGTAAAGGAAGGAAAAAGAAAGTATCTCTTTCGGAGAAAGAAGATTAAAGAATAAAAATGAATAAATCAAAGAAAAAGGAAAGCTAATGAGAAAGAAAAAAAAAAAGAAAAAGAAATACTTCCAATTATGAAATAAAATTGAAAAACCTCTTTTAGACAAAAAGAATAAAACAACACTTAGAGTGATTCATTCTCTCCTGGAGGAGAAAAGGAATGTTTAAAAGGTGGTATCAAAGAGCTAGTCGCTCTTACGAGATTCATGCCCTGAGGAGTCGCATCTCGCACCAATCCATCTTTACCAGGATGGACTTTGACAATGCGGCCCACAGGCCTTTTTGACGTCGAAGGGCACGAGGCGCTGAATATGACTCTTAATTTTGTCCCAGCTGGACCTTGCTGCCGGACTGGGTGACGTGGAATGATGTAAGAAGAAGGTCCACTTGAAGGTGACAGGTAGCTCAGTTGGGCGTGTTCTTCCATAAATCCTCTATAATGCTGTGACAGATGAGGATCCTTGGTCATTTTGCACTCAAGAGCGAAAAATCGCTTAGAAGCAGTTTCTCGGTTGTTACCGAGGGAGCATGATTTATCGGTCAAAGGGAGTTGGGCACAATAACGTCCTTCGGAAGTCCTAAAGTGATTTTTAAAAAATTGCTCCTCGCAATATGCGTCCTGCGGAGAGGACTTTATCGTAACTTGTGGTTCCTCAATTTCCCAAGATTCTTGTTGCTGCCTTTCAATGGAGCAGTGATATTCGGTGAAGAAGGAACTATTAACTTCTGTGAGATCTTGATTACCCAATCTTCCAATAACGACCAATCCAAAAACACTTGGAAGGAGATGAACATCGTCTATACCCGAAGGGTATGGAGCCCCTGTTATGAGTCGAGGGTATAGGTCACATCCTATGAGTAGGTCTACCTGCTTTGGAACAAAGAATTCGTCATCAGCTAACCACTGTTGTTGAAGAGGACGAAGGTCTACATTGTTAATGGCGGAGCTTGGCAGGTTGGAAGATATTTTATCAACCACTAGACATTGGGCGTTGAGTTGTTCGGCCGATGGATGTGGGGTGATGATGACAGACATTGATCCCATGGGACGCGTTATGGAATCGCCGCCTAGTCCAGTAATAGTTCCTGAACAAGGGCTGATGGTTGTACCCAACTGGAGGGATAGTTTCTTGGATATGAAGCTCCGTTGACTATCACAATCCAATAGTGCTCGGCACGGCAGAAAATGGCCTCGAACGTTCTGCACGAGAGCTTTAACTGTGCCCAGAAGTATAACTCCGGGTTGTGTACCCTCTTGGTGAGGAGAGCAGCCAAAACCGATGAAAGCCTTTGGTCCATTTTCGCTGAAAGCAGAATCTTGATGCGAACCACTCGTCGTCTGTTCAACGGCGAGATTGTTTTTCCCATCCGTGTGATGAATCAGGCTGTGGTGCCTTTGATTACAAAACCGGCAGTTCCACTTTGAAGGGCATTCCTTTACTTTGTGGTCTTCACGGAGGCAATTCACACAACCTTTCCACGCGGGTATGAACTCCTGGCGTTGTGCTGGTTGCATAGCGACAAATTTGGGACAGTAGCCTAATAAATGTCTTCTCTTGCATAGAAAGCAGCTTTTTGTGGTGGGATAGGAATGACATACTGTAGCGGGAGACTGGTTACGTTTGTGGCTCTGCTTCTGTTGATTGTGAGTAAGGCGACCTGCAACTACGTCGGTCATATGAAAGGATGCCGATTGGTATTTTCTTTGATTCAAATTTGGACCATTGTATCCTGAAGAATTTCCTCCTTTGTGATAAGTTTGAAAGCTGGGGGCAGTTTCGATGTCCTTTGATAGTTTCAAGGCGGTGAGGCGCTTTCGGACGAATCCGATCACTTCTTCGCACGTTGGAAACTGCTGATCCCCATTGCGGGATAGCTCAAAGTTCCTCCGGGTTACACCGTCGAGCGTGCGCAGGGCCAGCGAAGCGAGCAGGAACTCAGCAGGGTCCGTCAGGCGTAGTCCCTTGAAGGCGTCGATGCTGTCCGCAACTCCAGATAAAAACCGCTCATAGCGACGTCGTTCATCGGAGATGTCTTTCACGCTTGTGTCTAGAATGCGTTGGACAAATACGGTGGCCAAAACCCTTGGATCGTCGTAGGTGGAAACAAGCTTTTCCCATGCCAGGATGTAAGATCGATCCTCTACGGGAAACCTGGAGACCAGAGAGGCTGCTTCTCCTTTAAGGGCGCCCAGCAAATAATGGAATTTTTCCACATTTGTGAGTCCATCGACTTCATGGACCAGTGACATAAATGTGTCCCGGAAATGAGTCCACTTCCACAAATCACCAGAAAATTCTGGTATTTGTATTTTTGGCAGGTGTGCTTTGCTGTTAGTGGCATTCGTGCTAAGACTGCCTAGTAATTGAGTCAGGTCGGTTTGAGGGGGTTTCTCCTCCTTGTCTGACCTTTGAAGTTGCATAAGGTAACTCTTTGAGGTTCTGATTTCCTTCAAGAGTTCGTCATAGATGGCGTCCCACTGTTCATTGGGAAATGCTTCTTCTCGACCTTGCTCGAGATAAGAGTCGGCGAGATCATCATAATATCGTTTGAATTCTAGCCAATCAGTGTGGGCAGACTCCAACGTTGCTTCAAAGAGAAGTCTCTGGTTTGGGTCAACAATGGCATTGCGTCCAGCTTCTGAAGTGCCCAATATGTTACGGCGTAGAGCGCGTAGTTTACGCTCCAGGGATTTAATATATTGATTAAAATCAACAACTGATCGTGGCATCATGAAGATTAGTAAGGGACTAGGGTGGCAAGAATGGCAGAAAAGAGGACAGGGCGACAACAATAAATGAGGGCGGACTGGTATAAGAAATACCAACGAGAAAAAGAAAATAAAAAAAACAAACAAAGCAAGTTCAGCAAAAGTTCAATTGGTTAAGACAGTGATCTTGTAAAAATAGAAACCGCCATGAGAAATGAGCGGATGATGAATAGAGGACTGCAAATAGATCATCCTGTTCAATAAAAACAAAGTAAATGTATGCTGCACTAAGAACTGAAAAACAAAAGAGCTAAACAGTAAATAACAGCTGTAATATTTATAGCGCCGATTGATGGCGAAAATGATTAGTGTGTAATGAGCGTGGTCAATGTTTGACTAAGTTTGCTCATTAACTAGTGCCAATCGATGGCGAAAATTGTTAGTGAAAATTAGAAATAAAATGATTAGTGAGCATGGTCAATGTATGAAGCAGTGTGTGCACCTGAAAGAAATGATATATTGATATATTGATTGAGATATTGATATAATGATATATTGATAGTGTTATAGACAAAATAGTAAAATGAAATGGTAATGGTTATGATAACCTAACATTAGTTACTTGTGATGAAATGAATCTATTGTGCAACTTTGAAGTTTGAAGAATCGATCTCCTAGCGCTTATGCTGGAACCTCCATGGCGGTAGTAAACAGCACTGAAACCTACTTCTACGCGCGCTGTTCCCTCATGGATCTCTTATCTGTGTGTGTGGGCTTGAGAAAAATAGTGTTTAATTGATGATGAATGTTCTTAGTTAATGGATTTAGTGAAACAAATTTTACATTAAATGAGTTTAGATTGATTTGTTATCAATGGTAAATGAATTGTGTTCTGCTTCAAATGATTCAATGTTTTACAAGCTAAGAACTGAGTTCATTCTTTTGCTCAAAAAGTTATTAGTTTTGATCAAGAAATTGTTTAAGGTGAACGTTTACAGTTAATCAGCTAAACTATTGAATTGTAACAAAGTGATCAATAAATATTTTTGCAATGTCAATACCTTGTTTTAGAAAATCATTTTCCTACAATTTGATACAAAAGAAATAAAAGTAACTAAACAAAATGAATTCAAAGTATATGTGATTATACTTTCAAAGTATATATAATTAAAATGTAAGTATAACAGTTAAATTTGACACAAAAGAAATAAAAGTAACTGAACAAAATGAATTCGAAGTATATGTAATTATGCTTTCAAAGCATATTCATTGCAATGTAAGTATAAAATTTAAATATGACGCAAAAGAAATAAAAGTAACTAAACAAATGTAATTATACTTCCAAAGTATAAGTGATTGAAATGTAAGTACAACATTTAAATGAAATTTAAATAACAGTGATAGTAAATATTGCGGCCAGAAAAGCAAAACAAAAAAAAGGTAAAATTAAGGTTATTTACTGAAATGTTTTGACTTGGCCTTAGATGATACAGATAATTGCAATAAATGTACTTAATATTTATAATTCCATAAAATGAATGATTTTATCAATTCAGCTTTTTAACTATGAACACATTTCAGATCTCATTTTAAAAATAAACAATAAATTTAGCATTTGTTCTTTTAGAAAACTGTTTCAATAAATTACAAAAAATAAAATAAAAGAAAATGATTTCGATTGAGAGTGAAAACAAATACAAGTAGGTGTAAAAATTATTAAAATTATACAGAGATCCTGAGAATTAGCTGTTACACTTCAAGCAATTGGACATTTATTAATCAAATGTCTTGACATTTAATAAATCAATTTAGCTGCTGTTATTAAGTAAATAAAAAATTTTATTTTTAGTTGAATGGCCAGTTGACTTGACCAACATGAAAAAACTGGCATTGAGTAAAGGTCACAGGACCTGTTGCATACTGTGTTGATCACTGAACTTTTTTGTTAATATTCTGCTTAAATTAGTGTTGACATCACGTCGGGGTCACCAAATGTTGAGTTCGAGCATTCCCAATTCCCTGGTAGGGGGGAGTATGCCCTCACTCATTAGTAGTTTGTATGAAAAGTGGGAAATTTCAGTGATCAACATAATTTTGATATAATGAAAGAAAACAACAATTTTATTTTTTCTATTGGTAATACAGTTTCTGCTGAATAATGAAAAACAAGATAAGAAATAAAATGAACATTTGCCTTGCTCATATTTGAAGTTCATTATGTGCCGCCTGCTTCTCTGCCTGCCATCCCGGCTCCCCGGGTCCCCTTACTGAGTCCTTAGCCGGACATTGTTGAGTGAAAAGAAAGAAAAATGAAGAAACTTATGTGATGGGTCACTGTACCCTGTTCACCCAGGGGGGTCACACTTTGAAGTCACAGTTTTACTTGATTGGCCACTAGGTGGCGCTAAATTAGGCTCTTAGTTCTTATGATTTGTTCAGAGTGCACTGAACACTTACTATACATTATCTACACACATGACATTCCTACAAACCCCGAAACATTAACTGCAACGTACGCAGACGATACAACAATTTTAGCAAAGACCATGACCTTGACTGGCTTCATTAAACTTACAAAACCACTTAATACATTTGACAAGATATTACTCACTTTGAAAAATGAAATTAAACCATGACAAATCACAACATATAACATTCACACTCCGACGAGATACATGCCCTCCTGTTTATATCGGCGACCACCAAATTCCTCAAACAGACAAAGTACGGTACCTTGGACTAATATTTCACAGAAGGATGACTTGGGGCTCTCATGTCAAAATGAAAAGACAGACTTTAAACAAACGACTGAAACTACTGTACTCACTATTTTTCAAATCATCAAAATTGAAAATCAGACAGAAACTCAATACATACACATACTTACTGAAACCCATTTGGACATACGCCTCACAAATTTATGGATCATCAAAAAAGACACACTTACAAAAACTACAAACCTTCCAATCCAAAATTTTACGACTGGTAACGAACGCACCTTTGTACGTTAGTAACAAAACACTACATACCGACTTACAACTACCAACTATCGACGAACAAATAAGGACACTCTATTCTGGATTCCATATCAAATTACACGGACATAACAATAGACTTATTAATGACATGGCCACGACTGAGATGCCTTTTATGAGGCGACTGAAAAGGAGTTGGATGAAGGACCTCCTCTCCTGAAACAAGTCCGGGATGATGTGCTGCTGGGCAATGTATTCCCTCATGCCTAAAATGCGAAGATCAAAGCAGTTTATATCACATTTGCTGATTGTCGCTTAGCTGCGACAGGTGCGAAAATAAATGTGAGGCAAAAAAAAAAAAAAAAAAAAAAATTTATATATTTATGAACTGTGAAAACAATCTACATCAATAATTATTGTTCTGTTATAAATTATTGTTATGATAGAATCGATTCGATATTTTATTATGGTTTTTAATAAATTACATACGGAAAGAGTATTACAAAAAAATGTCAAAACAATAATTAGAACTCAAATCAGTAACAACGTTACAAACAGTAACAACACGTTACAGAACAGTGACTCTTACCTTTTGCATGGATGTTCAAGACAAGACTATGATAATAGTCGACCGCTACTTATATTAAATCCAGACTTAAACTCAGAAAGGCCTGGATCGTTCCAAAACATGTGATTACGCACTAATACATGATTATAATGGTTCCAGAAAATTCAAGAACTCTTTCCAAAATAACAGAAACAATAATCTGTTTTGTATAACGTCACAGTATAATTATATCGAATTTAATGACATAATTAGGGTAGATTATCAGGCTGGAAATTTCTGAGAAGATGGGGGTAATCAAGGGCTCATTGTGCACTAGAATTTGCTCGATGTAATCTCCTCATAAAGTAGTGACTTGCAAGGTAATTTGTTGTGTCCTACCATCAGGCTTTATGGTTATAATAAATTCTTATTTAAATTTATTTTTGATGTTATCCTTGTAAATTATTGTAGGAAATAAAAACTAACTGATGAATTCTAGCCGATTAAGTATACAAAAATTATTTAGTAAACAGCTGTCATTTTTCCTAATCATGCAGCTAAAATATGTTTTACCACTATATTACACGGATTTGGGAAATGAGGAAAAGCTATTTAAGATTTCCCAAGTGGGTCATTCGTTTTCTCTCCAGGAAAGGGTTTCTTAAAATCATCTGAAACGTTTTTCTACTAACTATTTATTTTAATTAATTTTAGTTTCAATTTATGGTTTCAATTGATTTATTATTTTTAGCTTTCTTCTAGATTAAATTCTATCCCTGTTTCTGTCTCTTATCCCTTACCCTAATTCTTATTCTCAATCTTACATCATACATTTATTTAATATTTATTATATACTCCATTCATTGAAAAACCCTGTCAACTTAATCTGCACTGGTGGACAAAATTAACGCTCCACTCAATATTTTATTTAAAACTAGCTAGGGTGCCCGGCTTCGCTCCGGTAGTTGTGTGGTAGTTTTAATACCAAAAAAACTTTAAAATTAAAGGAAATATAGAACAAAATTAGCACCTTCTTGAAAATTCGGTTTTAACTTGGTATCAATATTCTGCAGACTTGAGAGTCCGCCGTAATAAGGAACCATGTATAATTTACAGGGGGTTGAAAATGGTAAATGAACCATTAATTTTCCTGCAACTTTGTCGAGTTATGCTTCGCTTTGATGATTTCTGTGATTCTGAATCCTATAAGCCCATTCCAAGTAGTCAGAAAATGATTAGATTATTGTTGAAAAATCTGGTATCTCAGTTAAAAAAATTATATCTCGAGTAAAACTTAAGCACTGACTGCTATGATGGTCCTATTTGATCCAGAAGTATAGAAACTACCGAAGATTCATAGAAACATTTTTTTAAGACCTTTTTTCCATTTTAACCTCCCTTAAGATATTCCCCCGTAATTTGAACGGTTTCTGCATATCTCGAATCTTACTACTATTACAAAGTGAAAACCAAAATTTCTTGAAGGCACAATTTTTTCATCATATTTCTTTTTATCTTGAACTATGAGGGATGATAAAATCTTGAATGCTGTTATTGGAGTTAGTCGTTTTGTCAACTGGAATGCTCATCATACTTAGTAATCAAACTAACTTCTTTTTTATAAATACAATAAGAACACTTCAAACTTTTTATTTTCGATTTATATTTAGTCAATTCATCTATTTTTTGCCTAATTTTATTCGCTCACTGTACTACTAAGAAATGTTAACTCATATTGCATTAAATTTACTTAAGTATATATTATAAATAGATTAAATGTAATGTGCTGAGCATATATTAGCCTGCTTATGAGAAAACTATTTTTTTAAGGAATCCAGGATTGCTGAGATGTAAAGTACTTATTTTATTTTGAAACGCAAACTAATTATTTTCTCTTAATTTTTTAGTAATTTAAAAAGATCAGCTGAAAAAATATAGAACGATTACACACTGAATGAATGGACAATAAACATTGAGTGAAACGCACCCTAGCGCTTCCTGGTAGCCTGGAGCTCGAACTAAGTTTTTCATTCATAAACTCGTATCTCAATCTCAGAGAGGCTAATTAAATGGTGCGAGAGGCTTAAATTTCCCGTCCATTTCTCTTCAATTTTACACTCTTAAGAGAAAAACGGAAACCTTCTTCTCCGTAAGGGGTCATATGGCTAAACGAAGACATAACTTCCTTAATCCTACGTGGAGTCGTTTTTGAGCCTTTTCGGCACGCACATTGTACACTTTGCTTTATAATATATATTGATTAAATATATGATCTTCCATTTTAATGTTGACTAACTATTGGTATTAAGGTGCTAATAGTGTAAATATAAACAATAAATAATGCTTTGTTTAGTCTTATAAACCCTTTTTCACCTATAGTAGCATTATTTAGCACCATGTAAAAAATGTTTTCACTTCCATTCTTTCTTTTGTATACATCCGCTCAACTTGTAAACGTTTTTAAATTTTCTTCGATGGCCCCAGTACGGCATGTAAGTCAATAAAATTGCGTTAAGGCTGTGAAATTGATAGAAGAGGAATACAGCCAGCGTTAAGTCGATTGGGTGTACACCACTCTTCAATAACTAGGGTTCTTGAGCGTTTTAGGGAGACTGGCTGTGACTCTAGAAGAAAAGGGAATGGCCGGCCTAGATGCACGGCAGAAGAGATGATAGGTAAATCCGACACCTAGCTTTACACAACCGGAGCGTTACCGGAAATGAGATAGGGATACTCATTAGGCAAGTCCGAAATGTTTCCAGTTCTACCAGGGCTTTAAGAAGAAGGCTTGATGAAAATAACCATAGGACTCGACATCCTCCCCGTGGACCTCTCCTTACGACAGCTCACAAAATGGCCAGGCATTCGTTACCATGTAAACTGGACTTTGGATGACTGGAAGAAAGTTCTCTTTACAGATGGGGTGAGAGTAGGGCTCAAGTCTTCAGATGGCCTTAACAACACATGGAGGCGCCAAGGAAAGAGGTACGCGCCTTGCTGTGTGGCTCCCGAAGTGGCATTTTATGGTGGTTCACGGATGTTCTGGGGTGGCACTTCCTTTGACTCTCGCAGTGAATTGGTTGTTGTGCGGGGAAGGCATTTAACATCACAGAAGTACATAGAAGACATAACCGAGGAACATGTAGTGGCTTTTGCACCCCATATCGGTGATGGATTCTTGCTAATAGACGATAATGCCAGAGCCCATAGAACACGAATTGTCGATGACTACCTGAATGAGGTTGGCATTCAGCACTTGGTGTGACCACCCCGGAGTCCTGACTTAATTCCCACACGTCTGGGACTAAGTTAAGCGAAGATTACGACAACGGAACTCATGCCCTACCACCCTTAAAGAACTGGAAAGAGCTCTTGATGAAGAGAGGGACGATTTTCCTCAGGAGTCAAAAAAAACTTTTTGAATCAATGGAAAGCGTTTAAAAAAATATGTTTACTTTTTTCCAAGTTGTCAGTTTTACTTTCAATATTTTTCTATAATCATTTTTGTACCTTTTATTATCTATGTACAATAACATTTTATATTAAAACCGCTTACTTTTTCAACCAAAAATACTTTTCAAGATGAAAATTAGCATAGATTGGAAATTTAAAAAAAAAAAAAAAAGGATGGTGCGTTAATTTTGTCCATCAGTCTATATCTATAATGTATATTTAAATTGTAATTCCCCAATAATTACATTTTTTCAATACACCTAAAAATGCATATGAATGCAGTAAAAAGCTTATTATTCAAGGAAGAGATAAATTAAATCAAGGAATGATATAATAATAAACAAAGGCGTTGATGACCAACATGTTTTACGCCTTGATTTTAAAAAACAATGAACCAACCAACTAAACGCCTAATAATAAGAGACACTGCTACCTCCAACTTACTTCTGAATATCTACAAGAAGAGTAATGGAAATGATACTCCTGGGTGCATTCCATCCCCATGCCTTACATGTCATCTAACTTTTTTGACAATCACTAACACATTTGAAATAGACATAGATAAAAAATATATGGTTTAGATATTACTATTTACATGTTTTATCAAATATTTAATATATATATTTTTTTATTTAGATTGTGACACTGGATGATGGGTCTGATGTTCGGAAAATTTGGAAGAAAATTCCTCAGTACTTGGAATTTAACATATACCTGTTCAACATCACCAATCCGATGGAGGTTCAGAACGGAGGCAAACCAGTACTCCAAGAGATCGGACCTTACCGTTACATGTAAGACAATAATTATAGACCTATGGGATTTTGTCATTTATTTTTTAACATGAATTGTAAAAAAAAAAAAACAGAAATTTTTTATACAAAACCATAATGTTCAGACTATGTGGAAGAGACTCCCCGAGATTACAGGATTGTTCGAATAAAAATTAATTCGCCAATCCCATTGAATAATTCTTTAGAACTTGGTATATTTTCTACTTTATAATCCATTTATTGTTTAAAAAAATCTTTTGATGTTTCTTCATCCTATTTTATCCTCAATTGCTTTACTCTAAAGACGCAAATGCATGCATATATTATTGATTTGTCAGATCTTGTGTAATTTTTTAGTAAGCATCCATTCAGTTGTAAAACGAAAATTTCCATACAATCGGCATTGCATTAACTTTTCCATTGACATTTTAATGTCGTGTTTAAAAAAAAAGAAAATGGATCACCCCTTCTTATCAATTTTGTAAACCAGTTAAAAGTCTATCAATTAACTGTCTCCAATAATCAATAATATTTAGTCCAGGAATCTAGGCTATCGTGTCTCCAATAAATCACAACTAAGTGTTAACCTTGTCAACTGGCAAAAATAACAAGTAAATCAGCTGAGAAATGCTTCATTCCATTTGACTGATGCAGTTTGTTCGGATTATAAATCCGATAAACAAGTTTGTTCCACTAGGGACGGAATTTAATTGACATTACAGATTTAATTTTTACTAATTATCATCATTTTACAAAAAAAAATAATAAAAAAATAACATAACGGTGATTAATGAATCGATTTAAAATGGTTACGTGAACTAAAAATGTTGTTGCGATCATTCGAGTGGAAGTTCAACTCCATTTAGTTAAAGTAATTTATGATAAAAGTTTGAAATGCATTTGTCAATTACAATTCGTTCGAAAGGAAGTATTCGGACCGAGATAAATTTTGACTTGGCAGATATCTCTGGACAATTTGTTACGTTAGACTACTTAATCTAAGAAAACAATGAAATGAATTCCAGTTGACTGTTTTATTTTTCGAATACTTCGGACGATAAAAACAGGTTTTTCAGTGATATATTGATTGTAGTTTGTGACGTTTTGATCCAATTTTGTGAAATCAGGCAGATTTCTCCAATAATAAACGCGCACAATAGAGCTAAGCCCCTAAAGTAAATATCTGAGTGCAAAATCCTGATTATTTATTATGCTTGGAATGATGTCGGAAACATTGGCGCAATATATAACTCTAAACAAGCATTTATTTTTGCCATTGTAAAATAAAAAAATATATAAAAAATACAACAATATGATGTTAGCATTATACTCTATTTTCATTTATTTTTTCTGTAAATGATTAAAAGTAGTTTCTTGTTCAGGGGGGTTATATTTTTACTCGTATATTGTATGTTATGTGTCCCCAAATTCAAATGTAATTAACAACAATAAAAAAATTAGTCGCAAAATCTCACCAGGGGAGGCTTGCGTTTTAATTACCAAACGTCCCTCACCCCAACATTATTTGGTCCTCCGGGCCGGATTCCAGCTCTATTAAATTATTTTGTTTATATTGGAGCAGTTTACCATTTCTATTAAATAGTTTGTTAGTCCTCCAAATTAACCCTATTTCATTGTTTCTAATCACCTGTTTATAACATATAGATCGAATTATTTGATTTAATTTTTGAGGTTTTTTTCACTAAAAATATTTTGAAACCTCCTCAAATCATGCCTCGAAAAATGCTAATGAAGTGCTTCAAACTACCTTAGAAAATTTATTATGATAGACCATTTAGCTGCCCAAAAAAAAAAAAAAAAAAATTAAGTAAGTAATTAACTACAAATGTTTTTAAAAATTAGTTCAAGATCTATTAAACTAAATAAGTAATTACTTAATCCTCTAATGGTAAGGCTAGGGTCAGAATGACCCAAGCCAGGTATAATGAAGCCGTGCCCATGCGCCTCTTCAACTACACCCACCAGATTCAAGATACCCTTTGCTTCAGTCCTCTTCTACCTGTCAACCAAGTTTCGTTACCCAGGTAAGTGGCATTTTTAACTTATGGATAATAATGTAGGACGTAGTCGAACTCTGGGTCAATTTGACCCACCCTTACCGTTTATGTTAAACATTTTTTACTGTTTCAGCATTTTAATATTTACTTGTTTTTGAATTTTCAGTCTCGCAATGGATAGAGTGCTATTATTTAGAACTCCTGAAGAGGTTTTTCACGAAATGCGTCGCCAAGAAGAGGAATCAGAAAGTGAAGGTGATGGTATTGAAGATGACTCAAGTTCAGAGACAGAGGACGGACCAATACCAATTGATAATGACGTGAGTGATCTATTTGTCGCTGAAGAAGATCTCGAAGAATCTGCAGATCCAGGTAACGACATAAATTTGGATTTGGGGAAAGATTGTGCAACTATTTGGGCAGATCAACTTTTGCAATCAAAATATTCTAGAACACCGTCTTGCAATAGAATTACTCATCTCCCTGGGCTTAAGCATGAAGCTAAAGGGGAAATAAATGAATTGAAATTATTTTCCCTTTTTGTAACTGACGAGATGCTTGGAAAAATAGTAATTTTCACAAATGCTGAAATTGAAAGAGCACAAAAAAATACAATTCGGAGCAATGGTTTATAAATCGTTCTGATGAGCTAGCATTTTCGCTTGCAAAACCACAAATGATTTTGAAACTGCAATGCAAATTCCTTCCAAGAGAGCTTCGGACCACAATAATGAACATTACGAATACTGAACAGATGATTCCTAAAGAACTCCCACAAGGTCCAAAACGAAGGAGGTGTGATCTATGTGATAAAGGCAAAGATAGAAAGAGCGGCCAGTTCTGTAAAAATTGCCATAAATGCATTTGTGGGGAACATCAAATTACTTTATGCACATATTGTTACTGTGAAGACTGAATAGTTACTATTATTTATTGTTTTATACTTTTAGCATTATATATTAGCATTAAATTTTATGTTTCCTTATATTTTTTATTTTCTTACATTATTTTATTTATTGATGTATATTTTACTATATCTTTATTTTTATTTTAAAAAACGGTGATCTAGTTTCTATACAATTTAAATAATCATTCACTTGCTATTTGATTTTTTAGTTTTATGTTATCTAATATCCTGTTTTTACTATATAATTTTCAAAATGTGTATGAAAGAAAAAATTCCTGTAATACTTGTCATAATAATTTTTATACTTTACTAAAGAATTTTATTTTACTTTTTGTTATATTTCTATACATAATGTATAATATAGATAAACGGTTTTATGTTACCTGATATATTGCAGTTAATTATATATTTTAAGAGTTGTGAATGCAAAAAGTTCCTGTAAGACTTGTCAAAATAATAATTTTGCCATTATTTTTCTACTTTTGTAAACAATTTTCCAATAATAGATATTCTAAAATCTATTTTATTAGTTTTATTATCACAAAAATCTATTAAAAAGCACAAAAAGTAAGATGAATTTCCTTTGGGTCAGAATGACCCAGCCTTACCATTTGTGTTTCACCCTCAAGCCTTACCATTAGAGGGTTAATAGTGATTTGCATAATTAAAACATTCGGCTTTTTAGAAATTCTATACTATTTTCGTTTATACACCATTTAACGATTCTCTCTTAGTTTTTAAAATACAATTGTGGACATCCTCTCTTCTATGGTTGCAAACTCAGACATGATTAGGAAATGCGTTTCCTTATCTGTGGAAGTCAATTTCTTCCTTTCCTCTAAATGTTAACATCCCAAATAGAACTGTCAATCCAACTGGCACTGTCTCTTCATATACTCCACCTTTCCGGTCTTTTTGTTTTCTTTTTGTCGCAGATAACAAACAAAGAACACAAATAACATAAAAGTTTGTATAATAGCAAATTCGTTAAAACTACATTAGACGCATTCTTCTAAGCTTATTATTTCAGAGGATAATTCTTTAGTTTTTTTATGTGAAGACCACTTGTTTTTAAACACATCACGCATATATAAAATGCATTGGAAATCGAAAAAAATCACAGACGAGGCTGCAAGAAACAGTTTGTTTAAAAACGTAATAAAAGTTTAGTAACATCTATTGTTAGCGGTAATGTTATTCAGTTTTGCAACGCAGATAATATTGCATGGCTGTAGTTTGGGGTAATGTATTTGATTGGGCATTGGGAGGGGGAAAAAAAAAAACGTTAAATAAGTATTAAGTTGATGTCTGATTGTTATTTTCAAAATTAATACGGTTTCTCCTCTACGTCTACTAGTTTTAAATTTTATTGTTATTTTTAATTAATTATTTAAATTATATTTTTTTTGGCTACGGGTATAGTAAAATAAACAACTATTACTAAAATTTCAATTTATTAGGCTAATATTTACAATTGTTTCCACATCATTATTATTAAATACAGTATAAAATGATTAATGTTTATGTAGACGCTAATTACTTATGTTAAATTACAATGTTTAAAAACAAGAATCCTCGACAAAATACACTCTTATCACAATAAGGCTTATCATAAGAAACATCACTTATCACTTAGAACTGTACTCGACGGATGTTTACATTTAACTAGCTGAGGCTTGTCAAAACTGCTATTTATATGTATTTGGGAAGATTATCTAGAACCATCCAGTGTTGCGTAGAACTAAGGCTTTGATCTCAGACGGCCGCCAGTCCCGTGCCAAACAATGGGGTGATTGGTCTCAATGGGCGCATTATCCTTCTCCACTGGCCGCAACAATATCAATATTATTTAATATTGTATACTATAAGTATATATAATATATGTAAAATTAATAAGTATGTTATTATGTAGTAATTAGTTATCGTTAGGTAATTAATTTATAATTTTTAAACTATTTTATTAGAAGATAAAAGAATCGACCACGGCCGGGAATCGAACCCAGGTCCTCTGCATCTACGTCGCAGCGCTCTTACCACTGAGCCAACCGTGAGTCCGTTCCGATCGTGATCGAAACTTTCTCTTCTGTGATCCCTCCCTCCAGGTCTCGCCACATTGTAGCGAAGTACCGGGCGGGCTGAACAATTGTCCAGACAGTATGCATGTAGTAATAAGTATGCATTGAATATCAATATTATCTAGTTGAAAATACTCTATGTACTGACCTGTTACCTAGGTTAACGGTTTACCAACGCAAATTGACGCTTCAGGAATAATACTTCATAAATTTGGAAGGATTTAAATAGAGGTTATGGAGAGATCTGAGGGAAACGAAAAATGTGTTGGATAAAGGATATTCTTTTAATAAAAATCGCAATCATGTTATGCAAGTTTTAGGAAAAGCGTCTTAAATTGAAACTATTTTTAATGACAAATTTAATATTACTCTTCAGTAAGGTAAAAAAACAAACAGCGTTTGGTGTTTATAAAGCTTTAAAATTCCGAAAAAACAGACAATTTTTCAACCTTTCTCTACAATTTTTTTTTCCTCCTCAAAAACTGTCAGCTATCTGCGACAATGCGATGGCTACAATCCATTAATATATTAGACAGTTAGGGCATTTAGCACTAAAATTGGAATGAAAATTATAATGATTATTTGATATATTTATGATTTATATATTCCAATGTCCCTCCCTATAAGTTGGAAGTTATTAGTAACCACTCTATGCTAGTTTCAACTGTGTTGTACCAGTAACAATCTTCAGCAGGACTAATTAAATGTCACTGTCCCTTAATATATTAATGAACAGTGATTATTAGTGATTGTATTGATATATTTATAATTTATGTATCTTTTTCCCCGAAATGGAAATTACAATGGAATATTGAATATACAAAGATAATCAGTTTGTATTTCATAATTCAGCAGTTTGTTTTTGGAAAAAGTTTACAGCTCATAAGCAATTTCGACACTAGATTTAGTTCTTCTTTCCTTTTAAAATAATAATGTAGTTAAAACAACCATCAAATCTGCTGATTGTCAACATGTTGTTGACAGGCGCAGATTCACAAATGGAGTAAAAAAAAAAAATTGCAGGTTATAAACAATGGACCTCAATGAGATTGCTGGCTTTTAGTCTTTTCACGTAATTATGGTAAAAAAAATCGCAATTAAGGGATAATTGCTTGGATTTATTCTAGTGTTAGAATAAAAGCTTAAGGGTAAGACCATTGGGACTCTGATTGCCACTTGACAATTTAAGGATGCATTTAAGGACCTCAAGTATCCGAAGTAAGCTATGAGATAAAGGAGGCCCTCAACGGATTCAAATAAGCTTCGCCAATTAGACTAGAAGCAATGAACATGACAAATTGCTGCGAATTAAAAAAAAAAAAGTTCAGCGATAGCAAAACAATACTATACAATTTTTTTTTCTTATATTATATTATTATAATATAATTATATTTGGAACTGTATCAATATTAAAAATGAGTTTCATGAAAAAAAAAAAAGATTAAAAAAATGTATTATGCAAGAACAACGTGGAATCATCACCGAAGTTGAATTGTATCTACTTTTCCGATCTCATCTAAGTCGAAACTGAGAGAGGTAATAGTGTGAAAACTTACATATTTTTTTTTTTTTATACCTATTTTTTTGTTAAAAAAATAAAATAAAAACTAACTAAAAATACTCTATAAACCACCATTAACAACATCACAATAGTCAATGAAATAAGTAGGGAAATAAGTGAGGATACAGGATCTTACCTATAGGTAGTGGAAAAAGATGTCGGAAACGGTGAAATAATTGTTAATAATAAATATAATCTTTTAATCTGTTATTTGGCTTGCTCTAGACTAGCTTCATTAAATTTACAAAATTACTTAACACATTTTAAAAGATATAACTCACTTTGGAAAATGAAATTAAACCATAACAAATAACAAAACAACATTCACACTCCGACGAGATACATGCCCACCAGTTTATTTAGGCGACCACATAATTCTAAAGTCGCTCATGTCAAAGTGAAAAGACATTAAACATTAAACAAGCGACTGGAAATACTATATTCACTATTTTAAAAAGCATAAAAATTAAATCTCATTCAGAGACTTAATACATACAAATATTTGCTAAAACCAAAATGGACGTAAGGCTCACAAATTTATGGTTCACCAAAAAAGCTACAAACATTTCAATCCAAAATTGTACGACTAATAACGAACGCTCCTTCGTTAATGAATAAATTACAATACATACCGACTTAAAACTACCAACTACACTGTTCTGCACTAAAATCCTCCTTCAAACCAAAACATGCTTTCTTACTGTTATCAGATGTGCTGAACACGAATTTGAAGTCAGATTTTGTCTATCACGCACAGTTTCCTGAGAAATTCTAGTTTTTTATCCAAAAAGGTGAGTTTTTTGTGGATTTGACGAATTTTTTTTCGGCATCAAAACATAATGAAAAAAATTCACAAGCCCGATGATTTTGAGCGCAATGAAGTATATTTGAACGAAAAAAAATTGATGGGAGTATTACAAGTAGTTAAAGAAATATGGCTAAAAGTGTTTTTTCAGTTTTTGAGCTTGAGGCAGGGATTTGGTCTCTACCTGGATCTTTAGGGGAATGACCCTCCTTTATCTTTTATGGTGGTACCCTTTTCATTCAAATCCTTAATAAGTTTTTGAGAAACAAAAAATCTAGAGACTACCGAAAAATAGTCCAAGAACTGCTTACTTCATATAAAACATTGGGATGCAATATGTCCTTAAAGATACATTTCCTGCATAGCCACCTAGACTTTTTCGCCCCAAATATGGGTGCAGTTTCGGACGAACATGGAGAACAATTCCACCAAGACATATCCAGAATGGAAAAAAGATATTCTGGCAAATGGAATAAGAAGATGCTGGCGGATTACTGCTGGACACTGCAGCGGGAGACAGAGGAGGAAGAGTACAAAAGAAAAAAAACAACTCATTGTCGATGTGTGTATTTTTTATGAGTTGTGTCATATCTAGTATTATACCTGATATCATGCAGAATTCAATTAATTATATTTTATCGTTGAAAAAGAAAAAAAATCTGTTATAATAAAGACAATAATTTTCAAATACAATTTTTCATTTTTTCCAAGTTTCACCTCTTTTCTCTCAAAATCAGAGGGTGATAGAATTTTTCTGAGTTCAGATTCGGACTCAGCACACCTGAAAACATGAGAAACAGGCAAAATTGTTCAAGGGAGGGGAGAAAAGTTTTTTTTTGCAGAACAGTGCTATCGGCGATTAAATAAAACCCCCTATTCTGTGTTTCACATCAAATTGCACGGACAAAACAGTTTTATTAATGACATGGCGACGACTGACATGTCTTTTATGAGGCGTCTGAAATGGAGTGGGATGAGAGACCTCCTCTCCTGAAACAAGACCGGGATGATGTGCTGCTGGTCTCAAGTGTTTAAATTTCAACATACAGCAGTTTATATTTCATTTGATGATTGTCGCACAGTTGCGTTTAAAGTAAAAAAAATAAAAAAAATCTGTTCTTTGATTTTTAGATATTGTTCCCCAGAGATTTCTTGATTGATAAAATATTGAAAGGAAAATGATTACTGTTTCACAATAGAAAAGTTGCATGGATCCTTTGATAAATCAATATGTAGTGTTGGCGGGAGTGTGGTGTGACCAACTGCTCATGAAAGATCTAGCAGCCGAGGTCTAGCATTTATTCATGCTATCAGCAAACAACCTGTCTTCCATCTTCTTTCCCCTTGTAGCGGTCTAACTTTTCTGGAATTTCTGGCTTCACTGACCTCCGAAGCAGGTCAGTCAAAGAAACCTTGTAACAATTTTCTACTCTCGGGTCATGGAGGCTCATGAATTAAGTTCAAAGTAATTAAAAGTAACGATTTAGCTTTGTGATCAATGGAATTAAGCGAGGAAAGAGTTCTTAGCTACATGCTGAAGTGGTATTCATAATTGCTTACGTTTATAATTCTTTTTTCCCTTAGTCAAATATTAATGCTTAGCTAAACACGTATGTAATATTACTTATGATAAAGTTAAAAAAGTTCACTAATAGCATTTTACCGATTCAGGCGGGAAAATTGAAATCTACTTTTAAATATAAACAATAGCGATTTGAAAAAAAACATGTTAACTTATGACTTTAATGTTGGAATATTCATTTATTTTTTATTTGTTATTCCGCTTGAGGATTTGCACCTGCAGTGGCGCATCAAGCGACTTTGGTCGCTGATGTTTCTTACTTTGACTTTCATGATACATTTTTAATTTATTGTAGTAAGAGGTCTCTTGGCCATTGTCGTTTCAGTCGACGCACACTGGGAAAATTTTCATTCATTTAGCTGCAAAAAATCCATAACTCCTAATTAAATGACGATAATTGAATAATTCTTGTTTTCATTAAACAGAATGGGATTTCCTTTATCTGTGAGAATAAAAAAAATAAAAATACCATCGCTCAAAGTATTTCAAATTAATTTTTAAATGAATTATTTCTTCACATAAATTTAAATAAAATTGTTTATTCGTTACAGGGTTAGACATATGGAATGAAATGAGTCAGGATTATTATCTATCGAGCTTTCTTCTTGTATACACGCCTTTTTCAGGTACTTGCTCCATTTGAAAGGTGTTTAAAATAATTATTGTCTAAATAAGAAAAAATCCAATAGAATAAATTAAAAATGCCCTATTTTTTAGGATTTTTAGCGGAATAAAATATTATTATATAATTCAACGAGAAGTATGTTTTATGATTTAATCTAATTCAAGGCCGAAAATATAATGTAAGTTCAAGTATAGGGATTTAAATCTTAAAATCGATATATCGCCGATCGATCGCATTTGATTGATCTAATTTTATTATGGTATTTTAGCACCCTTCACCCTCTACCAGTATGGAAAAAGTCAGAACCAACTATTGCCAATAACAGAAGTTATATCAATTTAAATACTTTTTTATCGTTAATTACATACTCAACGTGGATGAAATTAAAACGCATTCTTATCCAATAATTTTACAGCCATTCTTCTTATTTATCAAATCTTTTTGGATCAATAATAAAAAGTAAGGCTCAATAGAAAAAAAATTAAATTTATTTTAAGCAAAATGTTTTAAATCCCTATATTTGACCTTTCAATATATTTTCGGCCTCGAATTAGACTATATCATGAAACATACTTCTCATTGAATTATATGACAATATTTTTTTCCATTAAAATCCTGAATAATAGGGTATTTTTAATCTAATTTTTTGCATTTTTTCTTCATCAGACAATAATTATTTAAACACCTTTCAAATGGAGCAAGTGCCTGAAATAGGCATGTATACAAGCAGAAAGCTCGATAGATAATAATCCTGACTCATTTCATTCCATATGTCTAACCCTGTAACGAATAAACAATTTTATTTAAATTTAAGTGAAGAAAGGATTGATTTAAAAATTAATTTGAAATACTTTGAGCGATGTTTTTTTTTTATTTTTTTTATTCTCACTGATAATAGGAATTTCATGCTCTTTAATAAAAAAAGAATTATCCGATTATCGTCATTTAGTCAGGAGTTACAGATTTTTGGCCGCTAAATGGCAAAATTTTCCCACTGTGCGACGTCGAGGCTGACCAGGTAAACAGGGAGGAGGAAAGGGAATGGATGAGTGGGTTAGGGTGATGTAGTATTGAAGAGTGGAATGTTTGGTATTTGTCTTGTATGTTAGATTTTACGGTCGGTATGTTCATGTCATTGTGCAGTGTATGATTCAAAATAAACCAAGGTGCAATTGTGGTTTTTCTGAGAATTTTAGATTGTGAAGTTTGTATTTTGTTAATGTGGATGTGTTTTGCGGAACACCAAAGTTCTGCTCCGTATGTCCATATTGGTCTTAAAATGGTCGTGTAAATTAATCGTTTGTTTCTTAAGGTGAGTGATGATTTGTAGTCCAGGAGATGTGAAAGCTGCTTGTACCGTCTGTTGAGTTCTAGTTTTTTTAATTTTGGTATGTATGTTCCAAAGTAGTCGTTTGTCTAAGTACAGTCCGAGGTATCGTACGAAATTTTTTGAAGGAACTAGGTCATTGTTAATTGCCATAGGTTAGAATGTTAGAAACAAGACAGAAGAATGTTAGAAACACTTTTTATGTAAAGAATGTTAGAATATATATATTTTTTTAATCTCCATTTGTAAATCTGTGGCTGTCGACACAATGGTGACAATCAGCAGATTGGATGGCTGTATAATAATTAGGATGTTAATTTAAATTTGAGATTTCTATCCTTCTAGACTTTTACATTCCGAAAAAATACTTGCCCTCCAAATTCACCAACAGACACAGTATAGTCCTCAGACTAACCCGCGATAGAAGGATGATCTGGGGCCCGCATGTTGTAATGAAAAGAAAAACTCTTGATAAAGGACTAAAACTACTTTACCTACTTTTTTCCAATCCTCAAAACTAAGCCTTAGACAAAGACTAAATATATAAACATACTTACTTAATTCTAAATTGATATACTACTCAAAAATCTACAGGATTGCAAAAAAAACACACACAAAAAAAAAAACGCATTTACAAAAACTTTAGAATTTTCAATCAAAAATATTGCGACCCATTTCAAATGCACCTTGGTAAGTAAACCTTACATACCTACTGTCTTCCAGTTGCCAAAAGTCGATCAACACATAACGACTCCCTACAAACATTTTCATGCTAACTTACACGGATATTAACCTCCTTATGCAAGATATGGCTACAGATGACATGCCCATAAATTTTGGGAGGAGATTAAAATGGCGTTAAATGAGAGATCTCGTTCTTTAACATAACAAGAAAAACTAAAAAAAAACAGGAAAAAGGTACGGCTGGGGGCTTCTTCCCCATGTTATATATTTCCTTATATATGTCTATTAACAGCCATCAAATCTGCTAATTGTCGGGCCAAATTCTGTTGGCAGATACAGATTCACGAATGGAGAAAAAAAATACATATAAGATTTTCATTTATTGCCATTACATGTTTCTATAGACTTTCTGACTCTCTTGTTTGTTTGGAGACACGTTAAACAGAAAACAGCACCAAATTAATAACTTCTGAACCATACGATAGAGGAAAAAACCAATTTAATTTAACCTTCCTTCCAGCTACTTTTCTGACGCGTGTACTTGATTGGAAGATGTTGTAAGTTCAGCGTATTTTATTATTTTTCTTCCCAGTGTATTTCTGTATCTTGTTATAACACAATGCGCAATACAATGTTATTGCCAAAGTTGGTCGATAGTTGATTAATTGTTCACATATGAAATGATATTCTACACATTCCATTGTTATTTATTTAACGTCATTTCATTTTAGAGTGGCTAATCGGACGATACAGAGGGAGTCCTTAATTTTGCCTATCCAGGTATAATTAGGATAGGGATCTTTAAAGGGTACCTGACGTAGCAGGGGCTCTTGAACGCCATTTTACGTTCCCTCCGAAAAGGATAACAGCCATGGTTTTTTTCCTTTTAAAAAATTCTGGGCTACAAATCCACGAGCTTGGGTTATGCTAGAAACTAGGTTGTTATGCTAAAAAATACACCAAAGGTATCCCTTCATTAAACCATCCAGAAACCTCGCACTTTTGTTTACCACGGTTTTATACAAAGAATTTTATACAATGGTTCATAAAATGTAGAGTTCAAGTCTATAGGTGTGTTGCAAGTTTTCTGCACTAAATTATTATTGTAAAAAAGACCCTTAAACAACTAACTTCATTACCAACAGCTTCCATGAAATTCATAGTTTTGCCAATTGAAAATAGTGATTTGGATGTTTGCGCATTATAAAAAATCCATATTAAAATTATAAAGCCATTGTCTAAAGTAATTTACAGGATTTATGTATGTATTAATAAATAATTATATTATTGATATAGTATAATAATTTATTAATGTTTGGGCAGAAGGGCTTAAGTCATAAAAAATGTTTTTGTCTCGTCTTCTTAAAATTCACAATTGACTGTAATCCATTCGTTATTCACAATTTATTACATTCTCTGTTATAAGAATATAGTTTCATTTATTATTCTGGAATAAAGAAATACCATTAAAAAGAATTTATAATGGTTTTCAATAGCTTGGTAAATCGTTGTTTAAGCTTCACATTCGATGACTTAACCCATTTTGACCAAACACCAGTGAATTATCATTATATTATTATTTTTGCATTAGTTGGTATAAGCCATTGAGTCTTGTAGCATAGGGAGGTCGGAAAGTACTGCCTGCTAAACCGTCACAGCGCATTTTAAATACTTAAAATACTAATTCTGCACAACACTCGTGATAGGCAAAAATGTATGCTACGCTGACTTAATAAATAAAATTTAAAAGGAAAGGAATTTTTATCTCAAGTTGTGAATTGACATTATGTTTTCATCACTTAATTACGTAATCTACAATTTTATTGACGTTTTCTTAAGAGCCTGTTTGTTATTCAATAATAATATGTCAAGACCATGTCGTATTTTTATTATTCAACTATTTATTTAAGTATATTTGGAGTGTATTCTAATGGAGTCAAATAGTGACGTTACCTTCATTATATTTTTAACGAAGTGCAATTTTTTTAACTTTTTTTATCCTTCTAAAGACCTTTAAAACATTTTTTGATACATTACAAGTGGACAATGGTTGTAGTTTGGATTTAGCTTTGCAAGAAAAAGTTCAATTTACCAAACCCAGTTATCTTCCGATAAATATTTATTGTTTGAAATCTAGTGGTGAGATAGAAAGTATTATACTGTTATGGGTATGTCTGACTCTAAGAAAACGTAATTGAAAATAGAAGCTGACTTATCCAGAATACGAAATTACTAGAAAAACGTAAGCAAATCTGCTGAATCCCGGTACAAAAAATGTGTCATAACATTCCTATCGGAATAAATAACCAAGAAAGAGCTTACACAGGATTTCCCAATCGATCCAAGATATTTGACATCGTTCCAAAATAAGCAGGTGACTTGTGCAATATTGTTCCAACAGGATAAATGTGTTTCCTTTGCAGTAAAAAGACTGTTGTATTGTCTTTTCAATTATTATTTGAAAAGACTTATTTACAACATTTTCCTTTCCCTTCACGACGCTAATGATTTTTTTTTTTATTCTAGCTATATAAATCATTAATAGTTGGTAGAACTCGATTAAGTTAGCATTATTTTACTTGTATTTTTTTTAATGTTAAAAGGCCTTTGACGGTGAATAAATTGTAATATTAATTGTTATTTCATTTATATTAATTTATGAAAAAAAACACATAATTATTAGTGTCAATTTTGTATTAACAATGATTAACGCGATAGATTCAAACATGCATCAACACTTCTTTTAGGTGAAGATTGCGTAAGATATCGATTCCACATTAATAAATATGACCAATCTCTCTAATAAGATTAAACGCCTTCAAATTGTAAAAAAAAAAAATATACTATTTTAGTTCTAAATATTCATGTCCTCTTGGTAATAAATACGAAAAAATAATTTTCTACTCTTTTTTACATCATGTCCCACTTTCAGTCCGATTTCTTATGAAATACTCTGAGCTAATAAAAATAAATGAAAGTTCCATAAATGATTTAAGTATCGTACTATTATGTGTAAGAAATTTTTTTATATATGTTTTAAAAGTCAAACTCGATGCTACAACGTGTTGTGGTGATCCACACATATAATATTAGGTCATGTATAATATTATGTATTATGTATATTATTATAAATAAATTTTACTGCTAATTGTAATTGTAATTGTATTATGGCAGCATTGTATAAATTATAATTGTATTCATTAATGTATTATTGTATTCATTAATATTATATACCATTAAATGGAATTCCTTTAACTCGTAAATAAGTTAAGCCATACACGTTCAAAGTTATGACCAGTACATGAAAGAGAAACAAAAGAAAGGAAGAGAAAAATTTTAATTTTTCCAAAGTCGGGCGCCTGGCTGCTAGCCAATTAAAAAAACTTCATGTAAATAAAAAAAAAATTTCCTGTAAGAACATGCCAAGATAACTGGTCAAAATAATTCTAAGCCTCGGCTAATTCAGGTGAGTAGGGCTGGGTCTCCTCCAAAAAGTAACTCCTTCGGGCATTTTGTGTTTTATTATCAAAAAATATATATATACATGTAAAATTTACACAAGAAGCATCTGTAATAGATTGAAGGAAAAAACTATTTACATGAGATAAAGTAAGAGAAATAAAGGTAAATAGAAATAGCATTTTTAACAAAGGAAAAAGAATTTAATCAAAATGACATCTTAACAAAAGAAAAAGAGGTAAATGAAAATAACATCTTTACAAAGGAAAAAACCCATAAAACAAAAGAAACACTTTTCAAATGACCTGAATACATCATTTTCGTCAGCTACCACGTTACACACTCGGAAGGTTACACACAGTTTTCCCTTCCAGTGTTGTCACTTGGTTACAAAGTGTAGACGATAAGGTCTTTCTATACCGTACCTTATGCAAATATAGAAAGACCTTATTGTCTACACTTAGAACGTATATGGCTTAACTTATTTACGAGTTAAAGGAATTCCATTTGATGGTAAATAATATTAATGAGGTAAATAATATAATTGAATACAATAATACATTAATGAATACAATTATAATTAATTCAATGCTGCCATAATACAATTACAATTACAATTAGCAGTAAAATTTATTTATAATAATATACATAATATTATACATGGCATAATAATTATATTAGTGGATCACCGGTGTTCTAAACCATTAAAGCAATAAAGACTTATATTTATCTGTATATGATTAGAAACAATCATACCTTACAATAGTAGCTTAATGTAAAAAATATATAGAGATTTTAGACCACTTATATAACATGGAATGTGAATCAAACATCCATACCAACGTCAAATCCTTTTCTTCCCTTTTGCTCAAAAATCGTTATTTGGTGCGTAAAAATTCAAAACGGGTACTCTACCAGTGGAACTATGCCGAGCCTACACAAAATCTTGTGAAAAAAAATTGTCCTATTGCAATCTATCGGACTTATCATCGTCAAAATTTTGAAACATCTATTTTTATTTTTTTTTTGCCCTATTCAAAATTTACGGATTGAAATTACTTTTCGCCACGTCGCTTTCATTCAATGTCTCATCAAAATAAATCGCTCTTGGTTTTGTTGTTTAATCAGTTAACTTACCTTACGTATTTCATGCAGATTTCTGAATATTTTCACCTTGAACCCAGATATGATTGGTAATGAATTATTTTATCTGAAAATGTTTAAAAAAAATAAAAAAATCAGAGAGTGTTCCTATTTATATATTTATACAGGTATTAAAGCTCCGTAGCACACACAGTATACTGCTCCAATATAGCTTTCCCTCTAACAGCTATGGCTATTTCAGTGCGTTATATTTTATTCATTCCATTGTTCGGGATAATGTCTATTGTTCCTGTTAAATCTACAGTCAGTTCTCTATATATAGTGACTTTACAAAGAATTTTGTAATCTGTAATACTGAATCTTATATTGAATCAAATTTGAAATAAATTCCCGAAATTCATATTAAAAAAAAATAAACTAATAGTAGTTTGACGAGAGTCAAAAACTCTTAATTATGTCTGTTACATTTATAGCTATAGTCATGTATTAGTTGTTTTGGAATGATCTAGGCCTTTCTCGATTGGCCCATTTCGGATGAGATCTAAGAAGCGATCAACTAGCTTCTTAGTCTTGGCTTGAACATCGAAGGATAATTTCGAGTCACTGTTCTGTTACTTGTAGTTACTGTTCGTAACTTTTTACGCAAATAAAATAATTTAAACCCATATTTTTCTATAAAACTTCTTCCAATTTCTATAAAATATTCAACTACCAGTATTAATAGTATATTAGAGGTTAATAGTATATTTTTATTTACAAAAAAAGTATTAATACCAAAAATCAGCTGTTACTCTGATAATCAGACTTTACTGGTATTGAGTACCAACATAACATTTATTGGTTCAATTCATGTTTTGAGTCTTATTTCATAGAAAGAATACCAGTTTTATTTGATACAGCTAAAGACAAAATTAAAATGGAATTTAAATAATTTTGGGAGACGATTAAGGGTAAAAAATCCTTAGCTATGCCGTCCATCGAATAGGACGTGAAATGGAGGTACCGAGCCTTTACGATGTCAGGTACTCGTTAAATATCCCTATCCTAATTATACCTGGGGGGGGGGGGTTACAGGGACTCCCACTGTAGCATCGTCCGATTAGCCTTAGTAGCTTAAAAATGGACATTAAAAAAATAACAAACAAAACTGTTGTTAATAACTGCGGTACTCGAATCAGGATAGATTCAGATATTTTCTTAAATATTATCTGAATATGTATTATTATCTATATTAGGTCCTTTTATTGGGTACCTACTAAACTAAATAATCATAAAAACACATAATAAAAGTTATAGATAAAAAAGGAATGTTAAGAAAAAGAAAAACTAAGAGATGAAACACACAGACAAAAGAAAAAGAAATTAGCCCAGACATGTTCTCTGATACCTTTTGGTCAACATTTTTTATCCTTTCTTGGATTTTCTTTTCTGTTTATACCGAAACGGGTTCTAATACTTACTTTGATGTCCAGCGGCTTCTGTGAAGGCTTTATTGTTATATGTATTTCTATGAAGGGGTAAAGGGGGTTCCCGGAACACTTTTGCCTTAGTTTCACTAACATCTAAGAAGAACTACTGTCTTGACAATAAGTAAAACATAGCCCTTACAGATCTTTACCTCCTTAATGGAAAACAACAAATTCATGTTACTAGCACTATACTTTTTATGATAATACTAAGGACTGTCTATTTTGTACAGTTAATCAATACTTTAAATGCTGTTAGATCTTATAATAAATGAATGCCGTTTCGATGTTTATATTTTTACTTGATATAAAAAGGAAAGCCTGTTGTTAGCAATAGTATTTAAATAGAAATAGTAGAAGTGAGAGATAGTCAACTGTTCTTCAATTACGATAGGTTAAATGATAGTCAGGATTTTCAGTTTACAATGACTTTATTGTGGTAAGCCAACGTTTCGATCCAACTTGTGGATCTTCATCAGGGCTAAAAGAAAACAAATATATGAGTATCTATGCTAGAGGGTGACGATAAATGGATACATTACAGAACTGATAATAATATAAAAGTCCTACTACTGAGTCCAGGTGTATACTAAGACTAAAGGTAAAAATAAGGTTAGAGGTAGTGGTAGGGGGTTAGTTTGCCGACTTCAAATGTTTATGACGGGGAAATCCAACGCTTTTGAAGTGAAAGGCACATGACAAATGACTGAACAAAAAATTTTTTAAAAACTAACAAAATAGATGGTACTGTATAGAAATAGTTATGTCTAGACTCAATAATAACATAAAAATGAGATGATACAATCTAACAATGCATAAAAAATTGGAAAATATACAGAAAGAAGTACACAATACAAAAAAATAATAATAGTACAAGAGGTACAAAGATAATTGCAGGTACCTATGAAATCAAAACTAGAATTTGAGGATGCGGAAGCTGTTAGAATAAGTGAATGAAAATATCTCTTTATCTGTTTTATGATTTACAGGGTTATTATTATTATCTTGTTAACCAGCTACTTATTTTAAATTTCATGTATACACCATCTTTTACATTATTATAAGTTCTGTAATGTATCCATTTATCGTCACCCTCTAGGATAGATACTCATGTATTTGTTTTCTTTTAGCCCTGATGAAGATCCACAAGTTGGATCGAAACGTTGGCTTACCACAATACAATCATTATAAACTGAAAATCCTGATTATCATTTAACCTATCTTGAATAGAAATACTTTTTTTTTTTTTGGTTTAATCAAATGAAGTGTTAATTTTATTCATTTTATTTGTATTTATAAAGGGCGAAAAACAGCTACGGTTATCATCACCCATGAAATTGAAAAAGCTTAGCTCTTATATGAGAGGATAGTGCCCCATTTCTTTAACAAAAATTATGAGCTCTGTTATGATCTTCGGATTTTAACCTACTGCACCGGCGACAGACTGAGGAATTCCCATATTTAGCATTTTTTTTTTTTTTTTTTTTTTTTGAACTGGACAATCCTCTATTATTTACCTCACAGATAATGGTGTTTTGCACTGTTGGAATTGAGGTGCTGACATCTCGGCCATCAGATAGCCCGGGCTGAGGCGGTAGTGACCTTTATTCGTTTTTATTGAGGAAAAAAACTTCTGAATATTATTCTAAATACTTGCCATTTTAATAATTTAATCGCATAAAGTATTTACTTTGGCGATTTCTCAAAACTAACATAACATAATTTAACTTCGAACCACTCACTCACTCACTCACTGCAAGGCGAGCCAAAGCCTCTTCCATTACTCTGCTCTAACCATAGCCTTGGTGCGCCATTAATCTAACGTTAACCTGGCGTAGGTCCTTTTCCACATCATCCAGCCATCGTTTGCGAGCGATCTTCAAGAACCTCCAGGGTGACCATAAGACATTTGTTTGGGTAACCTCGAAGTTGGCATCCTTTCCACATGTCCAAGCCAGCCCAGTCTTCTTTTCTTAATGACTTGTACTATGCCCGCTTCGGTGAATAACTCTTTCAGTTCTTGATTCATTAACCTTTCGCCCGGGTCCAAATATTTTCCGATGTACCTTTCTTTCCCATAATCTGAGCTTGTTCTCACTCAAGCCGAGGTCATCACCTAGGTTTCACTACTCTATAGTACCGTAGGCCTGATTACCGTTTTGCAAATTAACATCTTAGCTTTCCTGGAGAGGTTTTTGAAAGAGCTTTACATAATGCATAGAGACGTCTATTACCAGCTGCTATTCGTGCCTTTATGTTCTCCGTTGTGTCATTATTTCGGGTGACACTACCTCCAAGATACTAAAAGGATCAGCATACTGCGAAATAGTGCTCATCTATCTTGACCTCTTCTTCCTTAAAAGCTCCATCTCTTACGGTCTTTAGGTATTTGGTTTTGTTAACATTAATAGCAAAGCCAAGCCCCTTAGTTGCTCTTTCGGACTCTTCCAGAGCTCCTGCCAATGCCGGTAACGATCTTGCAGAAATTACAACGAAGAGGAGGACCCCCTAGTAAGGGGTGAAATAAAGAGGGTCTCCTTGGCGAAAGCCTCGTTCCACTTTGAACTTGTAGGACATGTGCGACTGGATTTTAACTCCACATTTTGTGTCTGTCAGAGTCATTTTTGTCAGATTCAGGAGGTTTTAGGTCATGTGCATCTTGCTCAGTGCCAACAGCAGTTGTTTCCTGTTACCAATGCTGTCATAAGCTTGCTCAAACTCGATAAATAAGGGGTGAAGAGATACATTTGAACCACATAATATTTTAATATCCTTGCTCCTGAAGTGATATCCAGTAATATCCAGAAGTATGACGAATGAACTGTATAATATTAGATTTAGACTCTAAAATTTTATTAAATTAATTCGTTTGAATTGGTGGGTATACACTTACGTTGTTTGTGTGCATAAGGGAATTATTACATTAGTAGAAGACATATATTCATATTTACAATATTTGCAGTTGTGTCATTACATTTTCTGTTCTACGATTTTGACTATGCAGTTTTTCTAATTTCTTTTTGAATCGTCAATTAAATTGCATCTAACCTGAACAATTCACAGTTTCATTAACTAATTGATGTTTTTCAACGTCCTTTTATTTATTCCTTCAATGTAACGATCACAGTGTAATATGATCCGACAAATATAAACTTGATGTAATCATTAGATCGTCTAAAATAGGTATGCTTCAATCAGATTCATTAGCCATTGCATGATTGTACGTAATCTGAAAACAGAAAGTAAAATTAGTTTTGTTTTTAAATTAAAAACAAATTAAGTACTTAGTTAATAAAAAAGCATTTTTTGCTACCAAACCATGCTCACGAATGTAATACAATGCAGATACAGTACGAATTATTTACACAAAGAACCTATTTGATTCAAGCTCTTACGAGTATATCACAATTTATTGGCGTAAATGAACGATGTAATCTGATTTAAGCATATTGTGATAAATATTTTTTTATATAGTAAACAGCATTGTTTGAAACCGTTACAAAAGTAAGCCAAAGCATAAGTGGAGACTGAAAACTCAAGCGGAGGTAAGGATGGCCAAGAAACAGTTTCCAGCAATCTTTTATTCAAGCTGGTAAATTACTTTAATTATAGTTGAGATTTTTTCTGGTGATATAACTGATTTTTTTATTTAATTTTTTAAATATCCCATATACATCCATAGTTATTTATATTATATAAATTTATATAGGAGACTGTTTCATAGCCTTATTTTCCTTAACCATTACAAATAATTCTAAATACAATTTTTTATTTGCATAGTAATGATAATTTATAAAAAAAATCTAAATTTGTTGATATGTTTCGGAAAGAGAATGGAAGGAGAAGGTGAACTTAGTGGACGATGTTGCAGAAGACACGATAACCTACAGCAACCTCAACACTTGGTACTTCATGAAGGAGAAAAGCCTCCCGTTGACTGGGGATGAGCTGGTCACCATACCTCACCTACCCTTGCTGGTAAGTTATTTGAGCAATTTTTCATTTCTTTGTTTTGTACGGATTGGATATTTATGTATACCTATACAGTAAAATCCCGATTAACCGAGCGTGACCATCCCGGATAATTCGAAAAATGTTGGTAAATACTTGAAATAGCTAGAACTTCATTCAACGTTAATATTTTGAAAGATGGCCATCATTTGGAATATTTTATTTTACTTATTGAAAAATTTACTATTAATTAATGGTAATTAGTAACATATGATAACACTAGTAACAATGATAAAACGTTGAAGATTTTAATTATTATGAAATGTAAATAGAAAAAAATAGTTCGCATATCGATAATATGCGAGTCATATTCGGTCCGCACATATTAGTCTTGGTTGTTTCTATCTTCTTGCTGCCTTTAAGTGTTTCAACGCATCGTTTAGATTATTTATCGTTCAACAATCTGTGTATCTCTTTATAATTTTTTATTACCATAATTATCATAATATTCAGGTTGGTTAATTCTATTGTGATTTGAGCATCAATTATATAAGGAGTTTAAAATCATAATGTTTAAGTACGATTTATTCCTACTACTTCTTAAGAAGAATAAACAGAATTACATACTTTTCTATCATTAATCATTTTTTCTGTTTGAGTAACTTTGTGCGACCTATTATACCGATGAATAGCTCTCGAAATTCCGCCTAATTTATAAAAAAACTGGACATATCCCTTAAAAATAGCTATATTGGTGAAAACAAAAATTAAAATTTATGAAGTTAATTTTTAAGGCAAGTGAGAAACTTCTATACTTAAACTTTAATCCGTCAGACCCGAATAGTACTTAAATATATGTTACCTAAATGAAAATCAAACTATAATTCATTTTTTAGAAAAATGCTCAATACTCAGTGAGTTCAGGAAGAAATGGCTAGGAAATACGGTTCTTGACGAAAGTTCAGTCTTAGGGTACCGTCATGTTGAAGACTGAGTTACGTTAAAAAACAGCTATTTTAGAGAGGCTTATATTTACAGGAAGTTACTTATAACAGAAGTTAATTATTGATTGACTAAATTTAATTTAACATTTATTCATCTTAATGAAGGACTTTTGTTTGGTATTTAAGTATTCTTTCTTTTGTATATATTTGTAATTACTATATAACTACGGATTAGGAGCTTTTATTGTTTTTAACACCTGCATTGTGTCATATTTGCATATCTGTTCATTGAGTAATATTGTTTTTTTTTTTATCTATGATTATATCACTTTTTTTGTAATATAATTTGTATAATTTTAAGTTTGAAGGGCTCTAAGAGACGGACAATTGCCCATCGCAGTGGTTTTTGTATAATGATTGTAAATCATGCAATCATTGAAAATAAAACCATTTATTCAATCATTCACTTTGTTTGACTTATTCGTCCTAAATTGGGTTTTTATACATAATGTAACTAACAGCAAGCAATTAGATTTGATCACTGGAGAATATTGCCATACTAAAGCCTGTGCCTGGACTGACATTGAAAAGCCAATTGGAAAAGAGGGATGTAGCGATAAGGAGCTAATGGAATCGAGGAATGATTACTGATAAGGAGGTACATTTCGTGCTGGCATAATAGAATGGTTTAAGATATATTGAATACACCGGTAACAACTTTCCGGTCTACTAAATAAACATATTTAAATTTGGTTACAGGTTGTACATAATGGATAAATAAGTTTTAGGTTATCATTTACTAAGGTACAATAGGAAATGTAATTAAAAAAAAATGTTTTATTTTTATTTTTTAAATCAACTACTGTATTAACTAAAACAAAAGTAATATTGTGATCAATCACTTAAAATATTGGCTGGAGCAGGCTTTTAGCGAAACGTCTTATTAGTAACATTATAATATTACTAGAATATTTTTAATTTTAGTATTCGATAGATAAATAAGATTTTGTTAAAATCATAGATCCGAAACATAAATAGAACTATTTAATTGCGTGTTATGGTCGAAAAATTTCTGGGTACAAGTTATTGAAAATAACAATTTATTGATTTAGAAATATGCCAAAAAAATAAAATAAAATATCGAGTTTATCGAAATTATTTTCTTAAAAGAAAAAAGATTTGCCGCTTCCGGGGAATCGAACCTAGATCTTCTGCCTAAGACCTGGTTGGAAGCAAAACCCAGGTCTCATGCCGAAGACCTGGGTTCTATTCCTGGGCCTTATAATAAAATTTAAAAATTAAAATATCTTTGGATGCTCTATTTATTGCTATGTGTATTTTTTTTTATTATTTCAGGTTATTTATACGTATCACAATATAATAAAAATGTTAATTTCAACAATAAATAGCAAAAAGGAAATGTCTAATGTGAAAGAAATAATCCATTTTAATCGTAAAAAGAGGTATTTCAAAATGGACAAACACAAGTCCGAAACGTTGTACTTATAAATGAAAAATAAATTAGGACAATTGAATAGATATTTGGTTGGATGTATAGATAACCTGAAATAATAAAAAAACACATAGTAATAAATTATAATTTTTTAAATATGATAATAGTCTAATTTTCATCGAATAATGTTTAACTGTGAGAGTAGGTCAATTAGATCATATTGTTTGGACATTTGTCCAATCCCCGATTACTATGCTGCAAAATATTATACGAGAGACCCCAAAGTGGAGGCAACAAGAAATATTAACACTAAACCTACCGACATACGAGTATTATGTATATACCTATTTCTACCGATAGCAGTCAAATGACCGCATTTGAAATAAACATTATAGTCTTTTCCAGTTGATTGTAATTGTAGCAGCACCTACTTCTAACAGAAACCTGCCTTTGTCAATGTTGCCACAAATTATATAAATGTATTTATACCTGGCTACACTGCGGGTGACCAGACATATAAACTCTCGCAGAGTGTGTGTTGATTACGTGTGTGGGATACTGTGACTTGCTAAAAATCTCCAATATTATATTTTCAAGGGGTTTATATATTTTTTTCCAACACAAGTTTCTTTATTTTCATTATTCGTTTTGTTATTTTTATCTGAATACAGTGCTTTTTTTTTTTTTTTTTTTTTTATCAAACGTTTTTTATTATTTTTATCCCGTACTGTTACAAATAGAACTAATTACGTCGCAAATATTTACAATGCCATGTACAGAGCCAGTAATCTAATTTGAATGATCGCCATTTTGCCTCATCTCGTGAGTTAACAGCAGTCGCTCTGTAAAACAAACTGTAAGCACATGGTGTTTTCCTAGAACACAATCGGATGACATTTTCTTGGAAAACTACAGTTTTTGTGTTAAGCTTGAGATTTCAATGCAGATAACTTCATAAAATTTCATATATGTTCTAGCGGTCGAAAGACCGCTCAGGGTAGACAACGGTAGAGTACATATTATAGAGTATATATTATTATCAGGAAAAACGAAAGAAGAGAAATATCTATTGAAAAATTAAACAGCTATATATTATAGAAAAAGTCGTGCAGTAAGTTCAAGAAAAATAAACACCTGGAATTTAACAATTTAGATTTAAGTCTCAAAAGCGATCATTTGACCGCTCTGGTAGGTTTTGCGTTAAATAAATTAAATAATTAAATTTTTTTTAATAGTTGGCCCCCTAAAATGTACTCTAAATAAAGGTTAATAAATAAAATAATTCATTACTATTGTAGCCTATAAAATTTAATTAGCTTAGTCAACAATAAACTATTGTTATAATGTCAATATTACATATCTCTGAGTTGCCAGTATTGATCCCTGAGATAAGTTACATCATTATTTGTCTATAGAAAAGGTATCTTGTTTCTGCCTCTATTCACAATATATAACAGCATGTATTTTGCATCACTTTATCCCTTTCACAACGTGAATCTACTGAATACAAAATGAACAAATCATAAATCTTTTCCCCTGCAGTTCAAATGTTGAAATACCTCCAATTTCAAAGAACTGTCAGCAATCGAGCTACAGATGTCTAAGAATATTTCCAACTTATTTGTTTAATATAATATAAATTAGATTTGGATCCATAATGCCATTTTGGGTTTATTTCTATTAAAAATTATTTTCTTTCAGGTGTAATGTGGTTGATTGTTTTCTCTTTAGTACCGTAAATTAAAAAAAAAATGCCACACGCGTCATTTTAATCACTTCAGGGATTAATTATGTCAAGTCCATAAAGAAGAAAATATCGCGACACATTTGGTCGTGAATGCGATGCAAACTGGTTTTTGATGGTACACGGACATTAGGAAGATTGCCATCTTGGTCGTTAGATAGCTGTGCGTAGAAAACATACAAACAAAACCTAGCAGAGTTCGTTTTTATTCGTTGGAATTAGTCATGTTTGGTAAAAGTAGCAACATGATAATCACAGTTATTTTATACAAATAGTTGTAGTATTCCCATGTTATATTGAAATTTAAAATAATTCAAATTTCTCTAAGCTGAGGTTTTTTAGTACCTGAGTGAAATATAAAGTGGTTTTAGAGGAACAGTAATCGTTTTCGTTTCCGGAAAGACGTAAGTACAAATATTTTAAAATTAAGTTTTAATTCACTACAAGCCGTAAATATATCTTCTTTCGTTTCTCCTTCACGAAATATATACAAAAAGTAAAACGCATTAAAAAAAAATCAAAAAACAAATATTGATGAAATTAGGATTTTTCTGGGCCCTTTTATAAAAAGAAATAAATAATTATGAATCGAAAGGTACCGAGAACTTTCAAGTTTTGCTTTACAAATTATAATGTTCTGTAACTTATTTAAAGAAACAAAAATAAGTAAGTAAATGTGGAAAATTTGTAAAGTTGCTCTATGGTGTTTAGATATTTATCAAAACACGTCGATTTTTAATCTAAGTACCTTGGTAAGTATGTTGCGCGCATCGCACCTGTTTTTTTCTTTTTTTTTTACTTTTGATGTGTTTAAAAACCTCCCTCACAGTTCTGATCTCTTTTTCAGAAATCGGTTCTGTCCTGTTTCACATTAGAAAAGGGCCGTTAGACTGTCAATCGACTATAAAAGTAAATCTTAGCCTAATTCTACCCATTCGGTCCTTTTTGGTCAAAGGATCTCTAATTTCATTATTAAATCCTTGTTTAAATATATGATTGTTAATGAAATATAGCATAACGCGTTAATAGTAATACGAACGCAGGCTAGATATTTGACCTTAACTTTTCAATTGTTATGCCAAGCACTAGAACTCGGCATTATGGTATGCAATGGTTCGGAATTTACGCAATAAGGCTTCGCAAATTCAATTCAAAGTTTCTTAGGTTCTTCCACTTAGAATATAGGTTCCTAGGCCTATCACGGGTTATCGATAGATCATAAGTGGAATTGTTCTACCGTGATCATAATTACCAACGACCCTGGACATCGTTCCTCACCGAATGCATTCTTGCCTATTACTTATTTAAAAATCCTTTGAATACCCTATGATCGCCAAAAACAATTACAAATTTAAAATCCAACATATACTTGTTTCTTTTCGCTCTTTATTGGTTGATTTCCAATACTGATACATAGACTATTTCTTTACGCACCTCCTTACCTGTGTTTCAATATATTTTATTGCCTTTAATTTTAACATTTTTATTAATAATCTCTGATAAGGTGTAAAGAAGTAGAGCATCGGTTTAAGTAATAAAACCTATTTACTATCTCCCCATCCCGTTCTATTTCGCAATTACATAAGGGCTATTAGACTATCAAATTTAATCCTAGCACTAATATCTCTTAACTCCATCAATTCAGTCCTTTGTGGACAAAGGATCTCCAAATCACACTATTAAATCCATGTTCAAAGAGATAATTGGGCCATTCCACGTCAAATCATCCAGCCAAAGTTCAAAATTTTACCTCCCCCCTCAGATTTTGATAAAAATTTATAGGTATTAAGTACATACAGAAATAAGAAAAAATGCCAAATTTTACCCAATTCCAACAAGTAGTTTCAGAATTATGGTCATTTGAACTTTTGAGATATTTGAAGTTCCGATGACGACTTGAGCTCAAAACCAACTTGTAGGTGTTAATACTTTCCTCTGTAGAATGGGCATTAATTGAACTGAAGCTTTCAAAATTTATTCATTAATTCTGCATTTCATACAGAATCGGGTGATACCATAAATATTAGAGAGATCATTTTCCATCATGGAAAAAAAAATTCTTAAACATAAAAATTTAGATTTTTCCCAAGTTGTAAAACAGTCATCAAAAAATGCCATGGGCAAAAATCTCTCTCCAACCAGCCTAACAAACTATATATCATTAGAAAGAGGATAAAATTCTCTATCTAATGATGAAATAATATGAGTGGCTCTTTGACTTATAAGGATTTTATGTCGATTTGAATCAAATATAGTAAAATTTAATTTAAACGTGGCGCATACAAATTATTACAGTTGAAATATCTCTAAAATATCCTCATACAAAGATATATTATTGAAAAGGGCATCTAATTTCCTTTTAAATGATATAATGATATAGGTGGGCTTTTGAGTTGGAAGTGTTTTATGACCATTTAAATCTAATAAAATTAATTCAGCTCAGTGTGATGTACATTTCTGTATGGCTAAAATCTCTCTCCAAGACTAATAAACTATTACATATCGCTGAAATTGGATGAAATTTTCTATCAAATGATGAAATAATATTAGTGGGTTATTGAGTCATAAGAGTTACATTTCGATTTGAATGTAATATGGTGAAATTAACTTTAAAAGTGGCGCATACAAATTTAAGAATTTTTGCGGGCTTTTAAGTTTAAAGATTTGTTTTATAAGTAAAATTTAATAATATGAAATCAACTCACAACAATGATAGGAACAAACAGATTGACTTCGTCGCACCAACTATTGTTTCTACGCAAACTCAAATGTTCTACGTTTTCATGAGATAATTCAATAAAAATTTTATAAATTATAACTTTTCTTTGTAAATATTGAATTCTTACTAGAAGAGTTAAAATATTTGCCTACTCTACAAATAAATTTAATTCTATGCTCACCGCTACACGCCATAATTTCAATGGTTATAAGACTAAACGGTTTAAGCTATCTAACACGCCCATAACATTACACAATATTAACGAATATAACTAAATTAAACGCAGTAAAAGTTTAGCACTTAACAAAAATCTTATTCTTGGTTAAGATAAAAAGATGTTTGGAAATACTCTTCTTGTGAAAATTCAATATTTACAAAGAAAAGTTATAATTTATAAAATTCTTAGTGAATTATCTCAAGAAAACGTTGAACATTTGGGTTTGCGTAGAAACAATAGTTGGTGCGACGAAGAAAATGTCCCTATCATTGTTGTGATTTGATTTCATATTATTAAATTTTACTTATAAAAAAACTCTTTAAAATTCTTAAATTATATAAAAAGTGAGTACTTATTCTTTTCAGCAAAATATGGTTCTACGAGGATGTTTGGAAATAGATTTTAGCTGTATTAATTTGTATGCGCCACTTTTAAATTAAATTTTACTATATTTGATTCAAATCGACATAAAATCCTTATAAGTCAAAGAGCCATTATTTCATCATTAGATAGAGAATTTTACCCTCTTTCTATTGATATATAGTTTGTTAGGCTGGTTGGAGAGAGATTTTAGCCATACAGATATGTACATCACACTGAGTTGAATTAATTTTATTAGATTTAAATGGTCATAAAACACTTCCAACTCAAAAGCCCACCGATATCATTATATCATTTAAAAGGAAATTAGATGCCCTTTTCAATAATATATCTTTGTATGAGGATATTTAAGAGATATTTCAACTGTATTAATTTGTATGCGCCACGTTTAAATTAAATTTTACTATATTTGATTCAAATCGACATAAAATCCTTATAAGTCAAAGAGCCACTCATATTATTTCATCATTAGATAGAGAATTTTATCCTCTTTCTAATGATATATAGTTTGTTAGGCTGGTTGGAGAGAGATTTTTGCCCATGGCATTTTTTGATGACTGTTTTACAACTTGGGAAAAATCTAAATTTTTATGTTTAAGAATTTTTTTTTCCATGATGAAAAATGATCTCTCTAATATTTATGGTATCACCCGATTCTGTATGAAATGCAGAATTAATGAATAAATTTTGAAAGCTTCAGTTCAATTAATGCCCATTCTACAGAGGAAAGTATTAACACCTACAAGTTGGTTTTGAGCTCAAGTCGTCATCGGAACTTCAAATATCTCAAAAGTTCAAATGACCATAATTCTGAAACTACTTGTTGGAATTGGGTAAAATTTGGCATTTTTTCTTATTTCTGTATGTACTTAATACCTATAAATTTTTATCAAAATCTGAGGGGGGAGGTCTCTAAGGTGGATCTCTCTCTTGACGACGCCTGTCTTTGAAATGACGTACTCCAATTCCCTCCCACCTGCAAAAAAGGAGTTTTTTTGTATGCCCAATCTCTCGGCATACTCTCTCCCAAGCGAAAATAGGTAAATGCAGACAGAAACAGCATATCCGGAATTTGGACAGAGTCGCTGAGCTAAAGAACAGTGTTAAATAGGAGCGGATCATGAACCAGATCGAAATGAAAATATGTGGCTATGTTATGCAATCACATCAAATAAAATATTTTATCTATAGATCTTTAATAACATATTTTATTTAACTATATATATTTAAATAATAAAAAATAAATCAACCATGTTTCATAAGACATTGGAATTGAATGTTTCCTTAAGCTCCTGCTTTTATTCTGCCAAGTCGTTTTCATATGATACCCTCTTCTGCCTTATGAGGGTCGTTAAGCCTAATGAATTTTCTGCTTCTCTCATACTCCTCGGTCTAGAATTGGTTTTATTATTATTGCTTCCAAGTTTACTCATATATACCTCGCTAGATGTCTCCAGTAATCTAATAAGCCTTCACTTCAATCTTCTAGGCAATGTTCTTCTATTTATATTTACCATATTTAAAAAAGATAAAATTAAATAAAAAATTGCAAAATTATAGTTTTCAGAAGATCCCAAGTACTTTTCCTTTCTATAATAACAAGTCAGAGATTTGCTAACTTAACATGGATATATAATATTTTTATAGTGCAGTATATAAATAATATAGAGGGACCGGGATGGCCGAGTGAACAAGGGCGCTTGCAATAGGTAATCAAAGTTAAGCAACGGCCATCGTGGTTAGTACTTGGATGGGTGACCGCCCATCTATGAAGCCACGCAGTCCAAGCTATCCCCACCCCCGGGTATGTGAGGCCCGTCAGCCTTCTGGAGGCGACTCACACCGACCGGGCGTAGGAGTGATGAAACTTTCCCGTGTATCTCATCGAGATTCGTGGTGTGGTTTCCCAGGATGTCAGTAACCGCCCGTTGGTTTGGTTTAAGGACGGTATGCTTCAGGGAAAGAAATTTAGGTACTGCTGACTCTGAGCTAACATGATCCTTGGACCTAGACCAGTTTGCCACTGTCCTTAAACCCGAGGGAGCTGACGCCATTGGCCACCATGCAGCAACTTGAGGTTTAGGCTACCCCCTCCAGGCTACCCCATCTGTGCTCCCGCAAGCAACACATTAAGAAGACCACCCTGCTCGGCCAAAGGTCTCATTAGGCCTAATGCGCCCTAACCGAAAAAAAAAATTAAATAATTAAAGGGTAAATTAAAAACTTTTTAAATAAAAAGAAATGTATGTTTGAAGTGACTATGGGGTAACTTTCAACACTTCACTTGATCGCATCATTTAAAATTTCTATTTACCTGCATCAAACGAAAAGACAAAATTATGATTGTACGCGAACAATGTGTTGAAATTTTCTTCTTCAAAATAACAAAATTAAGAATAAAAACTTTAAAAAACAAAACAAAAAACTTCATATCGACAGAGATGCGTTGATTTAGTAGAATGATTGCGTAATCAACCAATTCTTTTTAAGGGGTATTTTATCATTCACCTTTAAACAATTAAAACATATTTTATATAAGTAAATTCTTAATTTTTTTACTTTCTTAATATACTCAAATATTAATTACGAGTATTAATTTACAAGTTGTGTAGTAGTTTGACGAGTTGTACCAAATAAGTTTCGATGTCCTTACTTAGTTGGTAAGTTTTATTAAAACTAGCTTATTAGTTCACGTTGTCTCTAATTTATCTACAGGATTATTTGTTTGAATGTAATTTTTCAGCAGAAGTCTCATTCAATAAGTTCAATAACTCAATTGCAATTTGAAACGATAATGTGAAAGAACCAGTTGATTTTGCCAAGAATTAAGATACTTCGTAAATAAAACAATGTAGATTACGAATGAATAGACTTTTCAACATAACGTTTAAAAGAATTTATTTTTAGCACTTTTAAAAATTGTGTGCATTGTTTTAGTTAAAGACCGACCTTTTATAGGTACTTAAACATTTTTAAAAATGAAAAATGTTTTCATTCCTAAATTAAGAATTCAGTCCAATACAATTTGTTTTTTCCAATTTCATGGAGTGGAATGAAAAGAGGCCTTTTCTTGTAAGTGCTTTTTAAGAGTTAAAAGAAGAAAAAAAAAAGTTAATCATAAAAAATATCAGTATTATTTGAAAATACTCGCTTATGTAAGTTAAATGAAATTTTAGTTAATTTCATAAACTCCTTTAATATAAGTCATCAGATAATATTTGATTAGTTGCAAGTTTGTTATAAAGTATAGGATATTTGTTTAGAACATCATTAAATCTAAATTATTCATGATAATTTAGATGATAATTGATATTATATCGATATTGGTTTTTTTCCTTTTTTGGAAGAAATGTTGGATGTATAAAGTAATATGGAATGGTATATCACATAATTAATGCCTATGATGAGAGACAATAATAACTAGAAGAACAACATATAAATTGATAAGACATAGTGTACGGGGGTTCGATAAGGACAATATCTTGTGTTCTTATGCAGTCAACTCTGGTTTTACCGAGAGTCAAAAGTATGGAAGACAAAAAAATTAAATAAAATACTTTTCACTACTGAGACTCCTTTTCGACAGATCAATAAAATGGGACCCACATGTTAACATGAAAAAAAGAACTCTCGACAAAAGAATCAATCTTCTCTATCCACTATTTTTGTCAAATGGTAAATGGTCAAAACCAAAACTGATACAAAAACTAAATACGTTCATTTACTTACTCAAGCCTATATGCTCATATTTCTCACAGATATTCGGTTATAACTAAAAGAACATATAGTAGGACCCCCATTATCCGGGGCTTTATTAACCAGGGTCCCAATTAACCGGGGTCCGAGGAGCTATTTTTTTTTTTTTTAATAAGCTCTTTTTAATTCGTATGCCATTTATTTTCTTTGCATTATATTTATTTAAAAAAAACTAATACGCAAATAATTTAACCATTACACAATGGTTAATTATCTATTGTTCTTAGAAATTATGAAATAAAATAATAAATGGAAAACACGGCAAGCGGTATCGTATGATGTGATGTTTCCATTACTACTTAATTTTAATCACTCTAATTCATATTCAAGGAACGATATTGTTTTCAAGTCTTTTTAGGAAACTTCTAATCTGCCCTGTTTGACTACAAAAAAAAATTCTCAGTTCTGATTTAGTGTCCATTTAAATACGAACTAACAAAATGTCGCAAAAAAGAAAACTTGTCGTTTTAAAGCTGGAAAAGAAAATATAAAAAGGTGAAATTGTTAAAACATTGTCCGCTGAAGTAGGATTCGGCGAGCAAACTGTTCCTGGTATTTTGAAGAAGAAAAAGACATTTCCGACTTCGTTTTATTGTCGGCTCAAACATCGTTACCTCGGAGAACAATAAAGAACTCTTCATTAAAAGACGTAGATGAAGCTGTCTATCAGTGGTTCATGCAAAAACGCGCTAAAGGAGTTCGTTCGTTTGTTTGCTGGTTGTTAAAACGTTCGTTTGTTAATACAAGTGATTTTCTGCTCAGTTTTGTTTTTTTAACTAACCTTCTTTTCTATCATGATAGGTCAATAAAATGTTGTGATTCGATTATCCGGGGCTTTCAATTATCCGTGGACGCCTATACCCATCATTACCCCGGATAAAGGGGGTTCTACTGTACTTATAAAAAGTTCAAACGTTTTAATAAAAATTGTTTCGACTTATTCCAAAATCACCCTGGTACGGGACTAACAAAACTTTACATACAGACCTGTATCTATATTACTAACAGTAGAACAGAACACATAACGACGATTTTTAATTAATTTGAATGGACATCCAAACATATTAACCAGGAATCTGGCTAATACGAGAATACAATAATTGTTTCGACTAATTGTATTCTCATAATTGTATTGTCATAACTAATTGTATTGTAAATAATTGTATTCTCGTATTAGCCAGATTCCTGGTTAAAGTATTTGGATGTCCATTCCAATTAATTAAAAATCGTCGTTATGTGTTCTGGTCGACTGTTAGTAGATAGAGGTCTGTATGTAAAGTTTTGTTAGTCCCGTACCAGGGTGATTTTGGAATAAGTCGAAAAAGGCGCTGGATGAGAGATCGGCCCTCTTAGACAGCCATGGTAATTGATTCAAGCCAGGAAGGAGGTGCTGCTGTGTGATTTCCACCTCATGCCTGAAATGTCATTATTTCCTATTACTGCCATCTCATTCGCTAATTGTCAGCCCTTTGATCACCGGGGCGATTAATAATAAAAGTAAAAAAATTGCCTTAATTTATATCTCGATTTTAAAAAATGATATCTACATAATTCGTGCACCAACATTTTTATTTTTTAGTATTTTTAGATATATAAATATATAGCTTCTGCCATTCTCAATTCTGCCTTACTCAATAATCTACGCTAAAATTCACATTATTAAGTGTTTTAACTTTCCCCTTCCAAATAACCAAACTCCTGTCCAAACAGCTTTCCTAACCCTGTTATTCATACCTGGTAACACATGTCTATTATTCACTACAGCGATTCTACAAATAGGAAAATTCCTGTTGTATTGATTCGTTTTCCATTCTTATTGTAGAAAATTTTTTGTTGAATTGGTACAGTCGTATCATGAAGAACATATTCTCCAGTGCTTCTTCTACAATTTAGTTTGATTTCATATTGTTCAATCATTTTAAGGTTTTTACATTTAAGCTTATTTGTAATTTTTATAGAGCGTTCTTTTGGTCGCTGAGCAAGATTTCCCTACTCCGATGCTGACGATCGTCAACGCCGCCGTACCCTTCATCTACGGCAAACTAGGATCGGTCTTCATGACGGCGAAGGTGAGGGAACTTCTCTTCGACGGCGTCCTCATAGACTGCACGGCGAAGAACATCGTGCCGAAAGCTATCTGCATAGCGATCAAGCAGAACAGCAAGGCCTTAGTGAAGCTTGGTAACAACAAGTATCTCTTCTCCTTCTTTGGAATCGTGAGTACTCACTACCTTAGTATATGATTTTAGTCAATATCAATTTATTCGGCCTTTTAACATGTTTTCATTAGCTCTGAGAATAAAATTCGAGGCCAGCCAAGATCCAGAAAGTGAAAATGCAGATCTTTATAAATTTATCGATTTTCCATTTGCTTTTAATTCTTCTTTTTCGATGGGGCTACAGCTCATGAAGAGTTGGGGCCTACCTACCTTTCTTTGCATAAAGATTTTTTCCTCCAAGAGCATTTTTTAATCTCATTATTGCTTAGTCGAGCAATGTGAACAGCCCATCCCAAGCGACCAACCTTTATTAAGTTAACGACATCAGGTTTTTTGTTTGTTCTAAGGTATAAAATCCTACGGGATCAATGCCTGTACTGTGAAGATTCTTTGCGAAGGCCTACAAATTAAAACATAACATGGTCACTAAAATCTTAGTTATTTAATGAGATATACGATTATATTATTCTTATAGTGATAACAGAAATTTAAAAGAAACTCAAGTACATTTTTTTCAACAGAAATGTTCATTGGTCATGAATCCGACCGTGACGTCCACTAGGTGGGTATATGTAAAATAATTATGTAATAATTATATGGAATTAACGAAATTGCATTTCCCACGACTGTTTATATAACAAACGAAGGAAGAATGGTTTCCGTTTCATCACTTAATTGTTACCTTTATAAGCAAATTCAATGCTTAATTGTTTTGTTCCGTTTGATATTACTATAACATGAAAATGAAATGCTCAGCTGATGAAAAAAAATATATATATATCTAGAATAAGTTCTAATATTAATTAACTAATTAACTAGTAATAAAATAAATACTTAAACTAAGGGGGATGTTTGTTTAATTATATTTTTAACTGATTTAAAGTCTAGAAAAACTTTCATGATATTGTGTTCCTCATGCGTTGATCGGCAAGACAATCAGAAATATATTTTTGGTGTCATAATCACATTAAATAGAAAAATGTGGACTTTTTAATATCAATATGTTAAAATGTTATGTTGAGCTAGGAAAAAATATGACTCTAATAGCACATGCTATTTTATTACCTATATAAATAAAAACAATTTAGAAGCTCAAAGTGGTAAATAGATACAGAGTAAATAACCGCTAGGATTTGAACACTTGAATAAAATGAACAAATAAATATTGATTTGTCTTTTTTGTTTTGCATAAGAATGTATACAGACAATGGAAATAATAATAACTATTTAATAATACAAAGGAAACAAAAGAAATAAAACTGAAATGCAAAGAATGGGCCACAAGCTCGAGAATAGGAGAAGTTATATTATGTTGTATTAGAATTCGCATAGGGATATCATTTCCGAGGCCTAAAAGCACCCACATGACAAACATGTAATAATGTACCCAAAAAGATGAAACACATTTTAATAAGCTTTTCAAATAATATACTGTATATTACAAGAAACTTTGACGTTTAAAACTTTAGACAAGTTTCTTGTGATTACTTGAGTTTGTTTAGAATTCTTGGTATGTTAGCTGAAATATAATGATTGTAGTATTTCACAGAATGTCGTCTTTGTATTTCGTTTCAACCTCAAAATAACAGAGCACTTCTGTAAAGGCATCAAGCTCAAGTATTGCTTTAACATGAGAAATCCAGTTGTGATATGTGTCAAGTTTATCCTTTTCGGACGATTTAAGTCTGTTGAAACAAAGTTTTGGAAGTCTACCATCTGTTATAGTGCGAGTACTATATATTCCTCTGACTTTATTTACAAAAAAACATAAAAGTATAAGATTTCTTATATAGAAATAATTGAAAAAATTTTCGTTAAAAAAAAAAAAAAAAATCGCAGAGCTTGTAAGAAAAGGGGTCTCAGTGACATTTGTTTTATTCCGAGTAAATTAAAGTAAAACAAGTTAAAAAAAAGAAACTATGACTTTGAAAGATTGACTCTTTAGAAACTCTTTCACACATCCTTACACGGACACGAACCTCCTTATACGAGATATGGCTACAGACGAAATGCCCATAAATTTGAGGAGGAGATTAAACAGGCGTTGGTTGAGAGATCTCCTTCTTTCACAGATCATAGTAACTGAAGCAAGCCAGGGTACTGTTTGGATACTTCCACATGCCTCCTGATATGCCATTGAAAGTCTAGTAAAAACCATCAAATCTGCTGATTGTCGTCATGTTATTGACAGGTGCAGATAAAAATATAGAGTAAAAAAATAAAATAAAAAAAATAAATTCGATAAACCGATTTTTATTTTTGTTGATTTTTTTATTTACCTTCTTCCTCCTTGCGAAAGGTCCTGTCCTTCTTTCCTCAACTTGCGGGTGTACCACTAGGTAGTGTTTTAAGTCCTTTACTCTATTCCGTCTACACATCAGATATCCCTGAGCACCTTCACACCACTATCTTTAGTTTCGCTGATGACACAGCTATCGTTTCAACACACCAAAATCCTACAATCGCATCCTTCGCCCTTCAAAGTCATCTATTTGAAATAGAAAAATGGTTCGAAAAATGGAAAATAAAAATTAACTGCTCCAAGTCAAGTCACGTAAGTTTTTCTCTACGAAAATCTACTTGCCCACCTGTGACAATTAACAATGACCTAGTTCCTTCAAAGAATTTCGTACGATACCTGGGACTGTACTTAGACAAACGACTCACGTGGAACATACATACCAAATTTAAATAACTGGAACTCAACAGACGGTACAAGCAGCTTTCACATCTCCTGGACTACAGATCAACACTCACCTTAAGAAACAAGCGAATAATTTACACGACTATTTTAAGACCTGTTTGGACATACGGAGCAGAACTTTGGGGTTCCGCGAAAGACATCCACATCAACAAAATACAAACATCACAATCCAAAATTCTCAGGTGCATCACAAATGCACCTTGGTTTATTTCGAATAATACACTGCACAATGACATGAACATACCGACAGTAAAATCTTTCATACACGACAAATACCAAACATTCCACTGTTCAACACTACATCACCCTAATCCACTCATCCATTCTCTTTCCTCCTCCCTGTTACCTGGTCAGCCTCGACGTCGACTGAAACGACAATGGCCAAGAGACCTCTTACTTTAGTAAATTATAACGCAAGAAAGTCTCAAGAAAGTCAGAGTCAAAAGCAGCAGTGACCAAATTTGCTCGATGCGCCACAGCGAAGGTGCAAATCTACAAGGGAAACATAAATAAATAAATCAATAAATAAATGAAAATGAAATTTACCTTCATTCTAAATTCGAGGAGTGGGGGTGGGAGAGTAATTATTAAATTTTCATGTTGTAAATATTTTTCCAAATAAATGAAAATTTAATAATTACTCTCCCTCCTATATTCATTCTTATGCAAAATAAAAAAACAAATCAATATTTATTTATTTATTTTATTCAAGTGTTCAAACCCTAGCTGTTATTTACACCATATCTATTTACCACTTTGAGCTTCTAAATTGTTTTTATATATACATGTAATTAAACAGCCTTTGCTATTTGAGTTTGAGTGAGTGAGTGGTATTTGAGTGAAAATTGTTCCAAAGTCAACATAACATTTTAGCACATTGATATTAAAAAGTTTACATTTTTATATATAATATAATTATGACACCAATAATGTATTTCTTATTGTCTTGGTGATCAACGCATGAGCAACAGAATATCATGAAACTTTTTCTAAAATTTAAATTAGGTAAAAATAAAGATAATATATAGAGTGAATTATTTATTTTTTACCAGTTTTTCTGATTTCAACGAATTTCACACACTGTTTATTATACGCTTATGTTTATAGTTTTTTATTTAAACTTATCTATATCTATTATCTATATAACTATCATCCAAATCCAAATCCATTTCGACCTCTTTACCAATCAAAAGAGTGTTTTTTTTCATGACCGAATTCCTTGTTTAATGCGATATTTCAAAAAACTTCCACTATCTTCTAAATTTTAATTTGTAAATTGAGAAGTTTGACTCTAAGATAACATCCCAGCGAAAATGCTTATACCAATTCCATTAATTGGCGTCTTTGTCGTCAAAGGATCTCCAAATTACATTGTTGAATCCTTGTTCAAAGAGATAATTAGATTATGTAGAGTTGAATGTTATTATCAATATAAATACAGGCTAATCTATAGATACAGCTAACGTTACAAGGTACCGAACACATTTAGGTAACCGTTTTTCTCATCTCTCACACACTCTCTCTCTCTCTTTCTCTCCCTCTCTCTCTCTCCTTTTCTCTCTCTCTCTCTCTCTATATATATATATATATATATATATATCTCGGGGAACGAGTTAATATTAATATTCATTATTATAATATTAATATTAGTAGCGTATTATGAATAAAATAATGTATGTTTGCTACTTCAAAACTGTAAATGAAGCTGATTGGATAAATCTGAAACTTTCACATTAACGTTATTTAGCCAAATAGCGGTCATACAAATATGGACTTGGGTTGTAAAAATCTGGTGCGTGCGCGCAACACACAACTTTCACTTACCAACTTACTTAGATTAGAAATTAATGCGTTTTTTTAATTGCTACTTCTCAAATGAACAGAACGGCTTTAATTATGAACAATGGTCTGTCATTAAAGGCGTACTCCGCATGCGTGGGCTCAATGAGTTTAATGAGTTGACTGAATATTTTTCTTTTTTTCTCCTCTTTATGTTTTCTTTATTTTTATCATATCTCATATTTAGCCATTTCTTATTTTTAGGCGTAACGAGAGAGGATTCATTTCTCCATATAAACAAAAACAAAGGTACTTTATAGGAAACAAACAAACGAAAAAGGCGCCCTCCCCAAAAAAAAAAGCCCCCTCAGAACATTTTAATAATGATAAAGCTTACCTGATATTAAAGAACACCTAATTTTCATTAAACATGACGAATTTGATGAACAAATTTTGATGCCGTTTTTGAGATCATCGAAAAAAAGGTAAAAATTGGAAAAAAATTATGAAATAAAGTGCCCGCTCCGTTTGACCAATTTTTATTAAATGATGGCTATCACATCTTTGGCGTATACATACACAAATACCTAGTTTGATCAAGATCGTTAAAGCCTTTTTTGAGTAAATAAAAAAAACACGTGAAAATGATACAAAATGTGTTAAGTAAAGTCCCCTCTCCGGTTGATCAATTTTGATGTAATGTTGGATATCGCATCTTTGGCATGTACATACATTAAATAGACAGTTTGATCAAAATCGTTATAACCGTTCTTGAGTAAGTAAAAAAAACACGTGAAAATTGGACAACATTTACTAAGTAAAGTCCCCTCTCCGGTTGATCTATTTTGATGAAATTTTTACAGTCTTATCTCGGGCATATAAATAGATCAAATACTCAGTTTAATCAAAATCGTTAGAGCCGTTTTTGAGAAAATCGAAAAAAACTTAAAAAGTTATTAAATAAAGTACCCCCTCCCTTTAAGCTATTTTGATGAAATTTTCGCTGTCACATCGCGGGCATATACATACACTAAATACCCAATTTCAGGTTCGCACGGTTTATAGTTTTTGAGCTAGTCTGTTTACACACACACAGACACACACACACACACACACACACACACACACACACACACACACACACACACACACACACACACACACACAGACACACACACACACACAGACCATTTCGCGGGACTTGGTTAATTGGACTCAGGGGACCCCAAAACGTGTATTTCCGTTGAAAACCGGAAGTCGAAATTTTTCACGATCGCAATACTTCCACTTACTATATATTTCATATAGGTAAGTGAAAGTAAAAAACAGGACGATTATTAAAATAAAAAACAGCCTATTTTATTTTTGATCAACATGTTTTTCTCCGGCTACATCCCTTAATCCCCAACGAAAATAATAAAATGCTATAAGGAATTCGCAACGTCCCTTCTTGTTCATTATAAGAGTGAAATAATATTTGTATATCCAATTCGAAAAATATCAGCAAAAATTTAGAATTTTTTCATATTGTACAGAAATTTAAAGTAGGCTATTTGTTATGATGTTTTTGGGTATAATTCACCGGAATATATTTATTCATTTCTAAAACTTAATATTAGAATATGCCACAGCAAAGCTTCGTCGGGTTTAGATAGTGGTTCATAAATATAATTTTTTTGTACATCATAAAAAACTTCATTGTAACGGAATCGTGAAACATTTTTTAGTTACTGTGTAACGGACAGTTTGGGTGTTACTATCCACATTGCTTGTTCCTAGCTCCATCCCTCTGTCACAGTCCAATACCAGCGGACTGTTTGTATTGAGTTCGTGGCCTCTGCTCACTTCCTTCATAAGACAAAGTCGATGGACCAGAAATAATCTTAGATTTATTTATAGAACAACTGATAAAAGTGAAGCAATGTTGGAGGTTAAATTAAAAAAATCTGGCCCGACGCGCGCAAAACACAACTTTCACTTCCCAACTTACTTTGATTAGAAATTCAGGTTTTTTGTAAAAGCCATTCATCAAAGTCACACATTTTTCCACATTCATTTACTTATTTTTGTTTGTATCTTAAAGTACACTAATATTTTTATTATTAAATAAAAAAAATTATTTGTGATAATTCGACATAATACTCAAAGACGTCTGACCATGAAACAAATAATTCCCATTAAATGAGCAGACTATCTTTAATTATGAACAATGGTCTGTCATTAAAGACGTACTGCGCAACGTGTGTTATAAGTTGACGGAATATTTTTTTTTTTTCTCCTGCATATGTTTACTTGATTTTTTTCATATTTTATATTAAGCCATTTCTTATTTTTAGGCCAAACGAGAGACATAATTTCTACTTACTATCAAAAACAAAGGTACTTTATAGGAAAACAAGAAAGGCCGCTTCCCCATTTATGCCCCCTTAGAACATTTTAATAACGGTAAAGCTCACCTGATATTAAAGAATACTTGATACTCATTAAACATCACGAGTTTAACCAAAATCGTTAAGGCTATTTTTGAGAACATCGAAAAAAAATGTGAAAAAAGTTATTAAATGAAGTACCCCCTCCGTTCAAACAATTTTGATGAAAGTTTTGCTGTCACATCACGGGTATGTACATATACCAAATGCCCAATTTCAGTAAATTTCAATACTTTAAATAAGTTTAATATAAAAAAAAAATGTTAAATAATATAAAATTGTATGTCCCGGCGCCCTTTACAAAACAGACGTTTTCCATAGCATTTACACTGCACATTTGATGTGTTTTGGTTAGTTTAAAAATAAATTAAACATGATTTTCAAATCCAAAAATAATAAAATGTATGGATATAAAAATACTTAATGGGATGAGGGGGCTTGTCCGGTCGACTAATGCCACATTTCTACAAATATCTGTTAAAAGTTAAAATTATAAAGTTTAAGCTCATAAGACGTTTCACTACCAATGACGTGGTAGGTACACACTGAGATATTACCATTCTATTAAACTTAGATACGTTAATAAAATTTTATTTTATATATATATTTTCTATTATTATTATTTTAAGTACTTCTAGATCTGATGCACGTGTAATTATCATATTGCCTATATTAGCGATGCAGACTGAAGTTAAATATTTATGCTATATCTCCCGAAAAGTTTTAACCACCAACGGAATATGATAACAAAGTGGTTTGTTGAATAAATAAACAAATTTTCTGTATAATTTAAAATGACGATCTAAGTTGAGGTGGTTTCTGTCTAACTCAATAGTCAGAAATGTTATTATAGGAAAAACTTAAGAATATTAATTGCCCAGGCCAACAAAATGTTTTTATAAAAAAATTATTAAGGTTATTTTTTTCTGATTATCCTCGAAAATTTAGTTGTATTTTAAAAATTATATCTGTGAACCGAGATTTTCATCTCATACTAAAAAGTGGAAGAGGGTCTTGAGTCTATTGTTTATAAGATAGATACATGCAGTTCCTTGGTCAGCGATTGTGCAAGGGGTGATTTGACCGAAACAACGCTCAAGCGAAGTTTTACACTTCGTTCCCTGAAATCATCGTATCGCATTTATAAAAGCTGAATGTGACCTGGTACAGTCGACTTGCTGTAGGATAGAACTCAGGGGCCTTGATCATAAGGTGTAGTAGTACCTTACGCACCAATGGGCTACTCACCTCCCGTAATTTATATACTTGTTTATAGATATAAATATTAAATTTTATTTTTAGATACCTGTATAAGATATATGTTAGGGTTGGGTTCCTCAGGATTACTAAGTCAAATATTAGGTAGGCATCGTCGTTGCAAAAGGTTGTATGTCATAAATTTAGATTTTGTGATTTTATTGGGTTTTTAATAAAAACGAGCAGCACGAGGGTCCTAAAAGACGAAGTATGTCACCAGCAAGTAGAAAAGAAGAATCATGCATACTAAAAAAAAAAATTCGAATTTCAGAATTCGCTTGGTCATTTATTCTGAGTGACACCAACCTATAAGATAAAATTTAACTTAACACCAAAATATGGATTACAAATAAAATTATTTGTTTGTTCTCTTGACAATCATCTGTTAATTGATATACGACCTTGTGCAGTATCAACGACGATATATGATTTAAAATATTATGAAATAAAATAAATCTAACGAGGTTTTATTGAGAGTTCGTTGAATTTTTTACCAGGCCCACTAAAACAAACCTCTGAAATAGAAATTCACAGAGATAGAAAGCTATTATCTGTCGAGTAAGAATAGGTCATTGCGAGTTTTCGCGCACAAATGTTTTTTAAAGGTTTTCCTCCCACTATTAACATGGGAAGAATTCAGTGTAGGAAGAAACTATGGCATATCGAACAAGAAATTTAGGAGAAACTAAAATAAGATTTGGCTCTTGGACCAACATTGAAGGAAAATTTTTGAGGAAATCATAAACCTCGTCACCGGGAAATACCGGGCAGGCTGGAAATAGGGTTGGGGAAAGGCTAATGCCAATTATGTAAAAATAATTTTCATATGTCCTCCACTAGTCCTGAATATGAATAAGAAAATGATGACTATTTTGTCTGCTCGCCACGCTCCTATAATATTCCTGAAATTAAAAAAAATACTTTAAGGAATGTACTTAAGTAGACATACTTACATATCATTTTTGAACTGTTACAGATAATGTTTTATATATCCGTTTATTTTATAAAATTTTTAAATTATATACAATATTTATTTTACGAGTTGTTACCTACAATTTATGAATGTTGTATTCCTAAATAATGATACGATAAATCCGAAAGCGAAGAGTAAAAATTCAATTTTTGTTTAAAAAGAAGCTACAAAAAAATCTCTTAAGGTGCTGACTACCGGGCGTTATATCCTATCGCAATAGTAAAATGGAAAGAGTTAAGAAATCAATTAAAATAAGATCCACAGTTTCAGTCTTCTGACGCTGAAGCGGGTGGAACTGATATATCAGTCTACAGGCCAAAGGGACTGCAGCGCTCCAACTGATATATCAGTCTACAGGCGTTAAAGAGTTAATAAACGATGAATGAATTGTTGAATTTATTTACAAATAAAACTGCCGAAATTCGTATTAACTTTTCATAACAATTAAAGATCCAGTGCTCACTGAACAGAATAGATTTCATTTAAGTTCTCTGACATTTTAATATTTACATTAATATTAGTGAAGATGTTTTGAATATTTTAATATAAATAATTTAAAAAAAAATTAAAGGAACAAAGAAGATGACAGTCCTAGTATTTTATTTCCAGCCGAAAGCCTACCTAATTTGTAGCTACCCTAATCTGTGGCTCAATTGGAACCACTACTTTTTATTCAAGTAGCTGCTCCATTTTCCAACGGACCCTTTCTAGTCCGTGCCCTTTAGGACAAGCTTTATATTCAGGATTCTTATCTACCAAATTTAGAATATTTAAATAAATTTGAATTTAGTAAAATAAATTACGTACAGATTAGATTTAGCCTTGTTTGTTTGCTGCAAATAAGTTTTAAGAACACTTTACAATTATTTTAATTTTAAAATATGTCATTCAAGCTCACCAGCATATCCAGGTGGGGTGGGGCGCGCCAAGGCTTGAACCGCATGGTTGACCCATGACTGATGTGACAGAATTAATTATTACCTGTCATATCGGGTCTTGAACCCGGAAACCGTTACCAGAGGATAGCACAGTGCCTTATACACCAAATTAACCCACTCCATTTTTTTATATAATCGCAATTATCTCGAAATATTTATTAGCCTAATTTAATTAGAATTTTATAAAACCATTTTCTATTGCAGTAATTTATAATTATTTGTTTTTTCAATTCTTACTTATAGGGTCTTTGCCGTCTAACAATAGCTTGATTAGATTTTAATAATCTGTGCGATGTCAGGTACTCATTAAAGATCCCTATCCTAATTATATCTGGATAGGCAACATTTAGGACTCCCACTGTAGCATCGTCTGATTAGCCTTAGTAGCATAAAGGAACGTTAAAAAAACAATAATCTATACCATTTAAGAATCGAAAAATATTGGAGACTCTTTCTTCATTATTCTTGCTGAGTTTTTCTTACATTATTAGATCTCCTTTCTTTTTCTGTTTTTCAAATAAGTGACATTCTTGAATAAGTGTCTCACTGACTGCGGGGTATATTTGATATATATAATGTTTTAATAATTTTTTTATTTTTATTTTATTATCTTATAAAACTTCTGAATTGTAATGGGGGTCATTGAAGTCTTATCATAATTTAAATTGTATTCTAATACTTGGTTTTAGAATTTCAAGGCAGTCGGGCGTCACTCTTTATTATTATCCAGATTTTTTCATGTTAATTCTAATATCGTTTTTTTTTTCTTTTCTCGTGTATTGTTAAATCATTTAATGCTTAACAATAATTAATAACTCAATCACTTACGTGATACATTATTGCTACCTGATGGGAGGTCACGATAAAAAAAAATAAAAAATTAAATATAGAAGCCTTTCAGCGCATCATATGTTATTCATTTCGTCGCGGATTGAATTTATGATTCGTTGTTATTCCTTAGGTACTCTTGCTATATAATATTCTCTACAATCGTAATGCTTAACTCTATTAAATATGTTTGCAGTCATGCAAAAGGCTTCGAATTTCTCTATCCTTTTATTTCGATGTTTATGTGCGATCATTTGTTTGCTCCCCCTACCACCGGAAAACAAACACTGAAATAATCTGAAATAAAATTTCATCAATATCCGATGCGCTGTGTAGAAAAAACGTATATTTCTTCCCTAGCAATAAATATCTGAGTAAGCACATTTTACAAATAAATGTTGCATTTTTCTTACTATCTACAGACATATTTCAGTTTGGGATTAGTGATGACGGTCATTTTGTTGGAAAATTAAACTATTAAATTTCCTCAAGTAAGCCTCTTAGCACAACAATATTGCAGAATATTTTCTAAAAGTTTCTAATGATTTATAAATCGTAAGCGCCAACGCTATGTATGAGTAAACTATAATACATAAAAACTAACAATTAAAATATCTTCTTATATAGTATTCATATTTCAAATACTTTTAACTGTATTAGTTGCTAAGTTAAGATCTTTGAATGTTATCTTGAAAATAAATATTTTTATAAAATAACTCCACCCTCAGAATGGATCATAAAACTCGATGAAACGATTCAGAATTTTATCTTATTTAGTTTATTTCCACAATAAACAATTTCTTTTTATAATTTTGTCTTATGACCTGAGAAAATTGGTCAATTCACGACATTCACTAACTTTCAACCTAAAAAACTATTTTTATTTTTATTTAAAAATTACTTAATCGAAAAAACCAATGGGAGCTATTTATACATTATTTACAAAACATCATATAGAGATTCTTGTGGAAATAAATTTCAACCCAAAATCCCTATTCCCACGAAAAAACTAATTAATTTATTAATAATGAGGATTTTAAAATATTTAATTTTTGATCTATGTGGTTACGGTGAATATAATTTGTTATTTAATGTTGTTATGTTATTTTCTGGTGTGTAAATGTTGAAAAGTAATGGACCAAGTACCCTGCCATGCACAACTCCGGCTCTAAGATGAGTTATACCAGAAATTAAGTTATCTAATTTTGCAATAAAGTTTCTGATTTTAGTATGAATAATACCTTCTGAAGAAAACGAAGTTTCCTTTCTTAATCGTGGTTTTTCTTATTACAATTAACCACTGAATAATTTAATTGGCTTACTAAATGGCGTATCAGAGATAATGCCTTCTGAATTATTTTACTTCAGCAGAGTCGGGATAGGTTTGCGGAGGAAATACTGTATTCAGGTCTTTACCTGGAGCTTAGTATAAGCTGAAAGTAATCCCCTAAACCTTGGTCGGTTTATTCAATTAAGTAAGCTGGGTTATCTACTTCCGGACTTTACAACTCCAGTTTAAATCGTTCGGTAGTGCAAAGATTGAATTGAACGCTTCCAAGAATGTTGACTGAACATTGTATAATGGAAATTTATTTTCAGTATTAGTTTTAAAGCTGAGTAGAATTTCGCATTGTACATTTTTTTTTTTTGCGATTGTACGATAGAGGAACGCCACAGCGGAGGAGGCCCGAATCACGGTGAAGAAAGGTGTGCAAGACGTGTACAGCATCGGGAAGGTGGTGGCCATGAACGGGAACTCGGAGAACGTGGTCTGGTCCGGCGGGGAGTGCCGCAGGTTCTCGGGGACAGACTCGACCATCTTCCCGCCGTTCAGGAAGCCCGACAACTACAGCATCGTCGCCTTTTCTCCGGAGATATGCAGGTACCTTAACTGCATGTGTATTAAAATATTTTTATCAAATGAAAATTTTATATATACAGTGCTGTGAAATTTTTTTTGAACAATGTCACATTTGAAATAATCTAAGTTGGGAGAGAAGAAAAAAACAAAAATAATTTTGAAAAAAATATTTTATTCAGTTAAAAATATCATCAATACAAGATTGTGAGCGGAAAATGGTAATAACTATATAACATAAGCCAAAAATGAGTATCTAGTATGTCCGCCTCTTGGCGCTCATCAATCTATCTTTAACGCTAGAAATTAAAGAGACTATATAATCTGGGGAAATGTTTTCCCATTCTTATTTCAGGATTCTCCACAGTTCTTCTAAACTACTTGGTTGCCTTTCAACCCTTTTCCTATCAAGTTATTCCCACAAATGCTCTATAAGATTAAAATCAGGACTCTGGGGTGGCCATTTCATACATTTTAACTGTCCCTGCTCTTCTTTTCTTGCCAAATACTCTTTTATACTTCTTGCTGTATGCTTTGGATCATTGTCATGCTGCAAAATGAATCCCGGCCCTATAAGTCTCAACCCAGATGGAATTGCATGAGGTGAGAGTATACGGTGATATTTTTTAGCGTCCATTTTTCCTTCTATTTTTATAAGATCTCCTACTCCATAACCTGAGAAGCAGCCCCAAACCATTATAGATCCTCCTCCATGCTTCATAGTTGGATTTAAGCAATCTTCCAAGTATTCCTCTCCTGGCCGCCGACTCACATACTGTCTTCTCCTACAGCCAAACATTTTGAATTTTGATTCATCAGTCCATAAAACTTTCTTCCAGTCCTCTTCGGTCCAATTTTTATGCTCTTTCACAAATTTTAGGCGCTTTTGTTTATTTCCACGACGAAAAAATGGTTTTTTCTTCGCAACGCATCCCCTTTAGTCTAACTAAAGAAGAAGAAACCTGTGTGCCTGTGGCTTCGGCAATTTCTTGAGCTAGCTGTGTGCTATTCTTTTTGCGGTTGCGTAAAGATAGCAACTTTAAATGTTTTTCTGCAGCAGAATTTAACTTTCGGGGCCTCTCAGAAAGTTTCAAGTCCCCAACACATTTACTCTTTCTGAATTTTTAATAATATAAAGTATTCCAGAAATAGAACCCTTCACTTGCCTTTGAATTTCACGAATAGTAAGGCTGATACAAAATAATCACTTTCTCTCGATCAAGAAGATTAATTTTTACCATTTCCTGAAAAACGGATAGCTTAAAGTATAGAAAAAAATAAGTTTATTACGAAAAACTATTTTTTATTGTTAACTTTACTTACGGTTTAAAAAAACACAGTATTCTATGAATAAAAAACGTTTTTTCGATAACACGACAACTATGTTCTCACTTTCAAATGAACTTTTATACTGATTTCAAGAGATAGAGACAGTATGATATAAACATTAAGACGTTGTCTATAGAAAGGATTATGAAGATACTTTAGACCATAATAATGACAAGCAGTTATAAATATTTATATCCTCTACTGTACGCAGTTTAACATTACAAAGTTCAATGCTCAAGTCTTTTAATACTCTTAGCAAAATAATAAGTAAAACATTAAGTGCTAAAATAAAATTATTTAAATTATTTTCACAAATACAGTTTTGTTTAAAGACTTTTTCACAGCACTGTAAATATTAAAGGGGCGTATGTTTGTAACGTTTAAGGCCTATTTACACATATCAGTGACGGCACCGGCAAATAATCCGTCCGGCTTATTTTAAGATATTCTTCCATGTATTTCAGATGAGTCTGTTTCCACACATCCGGCACAGTACCGTATCAGTGAAGGCAGTGCCCCGTCAGTGAAATTTAGGTTAGTCGTCCGATATTTTTAATTTTTTACTGACGGATTCAAACACTGATTTTCTGAATTAACTAAATGAATGATGAAAAACTCATCGAATTTCTTTAAAGTTGTTTATAATTATATATTATATTGAACTAGCTGTATATCCAGGTTGGATTTCTATAAAGAACAAACAAACAAATAGAATTTCATCTTTATTCATATAGATTAATTTATCTCTAAAAAAAAAAAAATTAACGTAATCACAGTATATAACCAAAATCTTATATCATTTTAATGTTTAGATTTACAAACAAGCCCAATGGGTCGTTCATTCATGAAGATCTTTATAAATTATTATTTATATTTTATATTTCCTATAAAATATATTACCACTGTCTTGTTTTCATTAAAATCGAAGAATGGCAATTTTTAAAACATGTAAACGCACATAGCTCAAATACTACATGTCCTAGAAAGATTAAACTTGTATCAATTAAAATTTTCATTGTACCAATCTGAATAATGTATATATTTTAAAATCCGATTTTGGATTGTTTATGGATCAAGTAGATTATGGAAATACCTCATTGCTCCATCGTCCATCAATTCCTCATAGAGTGTAGCGAACTCTCCTTCTGTTTGTCTTTTTATCCAAGTCTGATCAACCCACTGTTTCCTAACTTGTTGTCACTGACAGGTAACGTCACTGATGTGTGTAAATAGGCCTTAATACTTGAAAAGTAGCGAATGGTAAAATTGGAAATTTTATAGAACATAGCTGTTCGGCCAAACAGCGGAAAAATATTTATCACATTACAGAATGTTTGCATTTCAATCTAAACTATTATATATATCTCATAAATATGAAACAAGACACATGAAAAAAAATATTCAGTTATATTAAAAGTTTAATACCTCATCATTTTTTAGACACCCATATTATGTAGGTTAAGGTAACTTTTTTCAAGTACGAAATTAATATAAATACGCTAAAAACGATAAAAAATGTCTAAATAATATGTAAAGTATATAATTTTATTTTTTATAATTTTTCTCTCAATATTAATTTGTTATTCTTTTTTATTTTATTTATATTTAAAATCTATAGTTCTAATATCTATTTATAACTAGCTGTATATACCTGTTTCACCCGGAGAATTTAATTTTTCAAATCTATAAAGTGAGATTTTTATCGACTCAAACTGTCGATTCCATAACTAATTTCATGAACCAATTAAATGCGAGTAAATAACAAGTAGAGCGTGATCAAAACGATTTTTATAACAAAAATGAATATACCCAGAAATTGACTAAAGTTATGCAATATTTTAATATAGATAGGTGTTCGAACCTGGTGTCAAAGAACCACTGAGGCAAATTTGAAGAATTTAGGACAAACGGTATGGATTTCTATAAAGAACAAACAAACAAACAAACAGAATTTCATCTTCATTTATATGGATTGTTGATTTTTCTATGTACATCGATTTTTTGATGTGAAAATGCAAAAGCTTGTATCCCGAGCTTTTACCCGACTCCAGAACCTAACACAAGTTATCTTTCTTGGGGGCAGGTCAGAATGATTTATTCATTAATAGTTAATTAATAATAAGTTTTTTATGTTAATGTAAAATTTCAGACTAATAAAGATCATTATTATTATTATAAACTTTTTATGTCAATCTATCCAATGGAATATTTTTTAATTTATTTCCTACTATATCTGTGCAAATAGTTTTTTCTTCAATATAAAATGAAAAAGAATTCACAGGATAACAGGAATTAAAAGTTAGGATATATTTTTTTATCTTTTCTTCCGTTTATATTGTATATGAAAAGAAACAAGAACCGTATTTTTTTTTTTTTTAGTGAAATATTTAACTTGAGAATTTCGACTTTAAAATAATATCCCAGCACTAATGTTTATATTTCCATCACCTGAGGTCTTTGTCGCCAAAGGATCTCCAAATTACATTATTGAATCCTTGTTCAAAGGGATGATTGGTTTATGCATAACTACACGTTATTATTATTAACATAACTACAGGCTAATGTATACATATGTCTTACTAAACACATTTAGGTAACCCTCTCGTAATTCTACAGGTAATTTTAGGATATGTAACGAATTAATATTAAGAGGAAATGTCTGATCGTGGTAGCGTGTTATGATACAAACATTATACTACTAATAAACATGGGGGTTACCGCTGGGTGGGGGACAGGGGGGACGCGTCCCCCTTAATATTTTGGCAGGAGGCGATTGTCCCCCTCAATGTAAAAAATTAAATAAAATCATACGATTTCACCAATTTATTTGATATTATCCAATCACATTTAATGCAATAGAATTATTAAATATTAGTTAATTGCAGCATACTCTATTGATTTATTGCTTTTTATGCAGCCCTGTTGCTTTTTATGTTTCGTCAGGCGTATTTTATATTTGATGATCTAAATAATTTTTATTTCAGCTTGAAATTTATTGTTTTATGAATTATGTATCAAATTCGGTCTCCATTTATTTTTTAAAGCAAGTAGCTTGATCTTTACTTTCGATCAACTCGATGAAGCTTATAAAAGTTGAGGAAAAGCAATGAAAGTAGTAGGATCAGGATCAGAAGAAGTTAAGAAGAGGACTTAATTTAATAAAGAAATTTCGGCCCGTGAATAACGAAATTGTACTTGTTATTTTTCTATATGTACAATATAAAGAAAAATAACAGGTACAATATAACAAGCTGCAATGATGTATATTATTATGTAACATGCACAAGGCACGTAATAGATAAGACATGTAGCCATGGGGCCACTGCAATGCGGAAAGATCTATTTACCTCTAACACACGTTTTTTTTACTTTCACTTACCTATATATGCAATATATAGTAAGTGGAAGTATTGCGATCGTGAAAAATTTCGATTTCCGGTTTTCAACGGAAATACACGTTTTGGGGTCCCCTGAGTCAAAATAACCAAGTCCCGCGAAATGGTCTGTGTGTGTGTCTGTGTGTGCGTGTGTGAACAGACTAGCTCAAAAACTATAAACCGTGCGAACCTGAAATTGGGTATTTAGTGTATGTATATGCCCGCGATGCGACAGCAAAAATTTCATCGAAATTTCTCAAAGAGGGGGGTACTTTATTTAATAACTTTTTACGTTTTTTTCGATGTTCTCAAAAACGGCTCTACCGATTTTGATTAAACTGAGTATTTGATCTATTTATATGCCTGAAATATGACTGTCAAAATTTCATCAAAATTAATCAACCGGATGGGGGACTTTACTTAATAAATTTTGTATCATTTTCAAATGTGTTTTTTATTTACTCAAAAACGGTTTTAACGATTTTGATCAAACTTGGTATTTGATGTATTTATATGCCAAAGATGTGATAACAAACATTTCATCACAATTGATCAACCGGAGGGGGGACTTTACTTAATAAATTTTGTATCATTTTCACGTGTTTTTTTTATTTACTCAAAAAAGGTTTTGACGATTTTGATCAAACTTGGTATTTGATGTATTTATATGCCCGCGATGCGACAGCAAAAATTTCATCGTAATTGCTCATAGAGAGGGGGTACTTTATTTAATAACTTTTTACGTTTTTTTCGATGTTCTCAAAAACGGCTCTAACGATTTTGATTAAACTGAATATTTGATCTATGTAAATGCCTGAAATATGACTGTACAAATTTCATCAAAATTGATCAACCGGAGGGGGGACTTTACTTAATAAATTTTGTATCATTTTCAAATTTGTTTTTATTTACTCAAAAACGGTTTTAACGATTTTGATCAAACTTGGTATTTGATGTATTTATATGCCAAAGATGTGATAACCAACATTTCATCACAATTGATCAACCGGAGGGGGGACTTTACTTAATATATTTTGTATCATTTTCACGTGTTTTTTTTTATTTACTCAAAAAAGGTTTTGACGATTTTGATCAAACTTGGTATTTGATGTATTTATATGCCCGAGATATGACTGTAAAAATTTCATCAAAATTGATCTACGGGAGGGGGGACTTTACTTAATAAATTTTGTATCATTTTCACGGGGTTTTTTTATTTACTCAAAAACGGCTTTAACGATTAAACAAAAATATGATATGAATCTAGAAAAATGTGTGACTTTGGGAAATGATATTTAGCAAAACACGTCAATTTCTAATCTAAGTAAGTTGGTAAGTGAAAGTTGTGTGTTGCGCGCACGCACCAGATTTTTTTTTAAAGTCACATTGCTTAATCGCTACCTTTTTTTTTTTTTTTTTTCTTCATATTTTAATTCGCACCTGTCGAAGCTAAGCGATAATCAGCAATTGAGATAAATTGCAGTTATTTTGGCATTTTAGGCATGAGGGAAGATAATGCCCATCAGCACATCATCCCGGTAATGTTTCAGGAGAGGAGGTCTCTCATCCAACTCCTTTTCAGTCCCCTCATGTCATTAATAAGTCTAGTTTATGACCGTGTAATTTGATATGGAAGCCAGAATAGAGAGTCTTTATTTGTTCCTCGATAGTTGGTAGTTGTGAGTCGGTTTATATTATTTTGTTACTAACGTACAAGGGTGCGTCCGTTACTAGTCGTAAATTTTGGATTGGAAGGTTTGTAGTTTTTGTAAGTTAGTCTTTTTAGCTAATCCATAGCTTTGTGAGGCGTAGGTCCAAATGGGTTTTAGTAAATATGCGTTTCTGTCTGATTTTCAATTTATAGTGAGTACAGTATTTTCAGTCGTTTGTTTAATGTCATGAGGGCCCCAAGTCATCCTTTTGTCAAATATTAGTCCAAGGTACCGTACTTTGTCTGTTTGAGGAATTGGGTGGTCGTCGATATAAACTGAAGGACATGTATCTCGTCGGAGTGTGAATTTTATGTGTTGTGTTTTTTCATGGTTTAATTTCATTTTCCAAAGTGAATAATATTTTTTTAAATGTATTAAGTGTAATACTGCGATAATAGTATTTGTATTTGACAAAATTGTAATAATCACTAACTTTGAAAAAAATTAAAGACTAACAACAACGGTGTGCAATAAGGAAACATTACGATATACTTATGTAGCAAAATTTGTGTAGTAAGTTATACCAGCATTACTCTTCAATTTTATCATAAAAAATTATGGTACAATCTCTGTATTATTACATAAGAAATCACCTTATCGCAACATATTCCAAGTGGTTATGGGAGAAGTTGCTACTTGACGGCAGCACCATCCTCTAACTGCTCCTTTAACTGCCGGGGATATTTACTGACTAACTGGAAAATGTCAGCATTGAAGTATAGCATCGTAAATCCCATGGTTACACGCCGAATCCTCTACGCCTTTTCTACAGCAAGAATTTCTCTATTAAAGAGATATATTTCTAATCTAATAGAAAAAACTAGTTCTTTATCTCATTGTTTTATGTTTGTTTATGTTATAAAATGGAATAAGAAACAGTGGATGGAAACGGTGAAAGTTAAAATAAAATACTTAAATAAGTACGATTACTATAATATAAAGGTAACAAACATGATGTCAAGGCACAGTTTGTTCGTCGTCTCAAAGAACTTCCTTCAATGACCCCTCTAATATTTGTCCTATGATTCTTAAAATCTTTGCAGTCTATTAGTATATGACTTATTGTGATTTCTTCACTGCATATTCTGCATATTGGAGGAGCGAGACCTTTTAAGAAATATTCGCGTGAAAATTAACAATGTCCTATTCTTATTCATGCTTATAAATATAAATGTCCTAAAATAGGACGGTTTCTTCCCTTCGCGATGAACTGTTCGAAGTTGTCCACTTGATTGGGTTGCTCTTCATGACCCCATCTGGCCTTTCACATTTCACAAATTGTAAGATTCATTTTTTTTACTTGAAGTCTTCAAGAGGAATAGCAGTTAATATTTTTACCTCATTGGCTCCGGGAATTCTTGCTAAATGTGCTGCTCTATCTGCTAGCTCGTTTACCGTGAGTCCGCAGTTGTTTTATAATAGTAAATATCGAACAAAGACAAAAGCTATAGACAATCGATATCTTCATTCGCTGTGGTTTCAGCTGAAAGTTTTGGAAAAAATGAGACGTTTTGTGTTTCTGGCTCTCCTTTAAGAAGATATTTATTATTTTCTAATATATAGATTAGCGAATGTCAATCTTCCAATAACATCTTTTATTTAAACATTACATATAAAAATAGTATAACGCCCACGTTTTAGAAAATTTCGTCCATCTATAGGGCAATATTCTTCTGTTTCATATTTGTTTCTCATTTTTTGGTGGCTTGGTCAATTATCATATTTTCTAAATTTGTTTCACATGTCCGTTACAACTGTAATAGGTCACATTTTTTATACATTAAATTTATAACATATTAAATTACTGCCACATACATAGACCTATTTGTCCTTGTCACATCTATCTGTTATTTTCATAAAAAAAGTGTTAACTTCAATTACATATCTGCCAATTTTATTTTTACTGATTGTGTCTGGAAATGTATTTCAACATCAATATATATTATAAAGTAAAGTGTAAACTGTGCGTGCTGATAAGGCTCAAAAACGACTCAACGTACGACCAAGAAAGTTATGTCAGCGTGAAGCCATATAACCCCTAACGGGGAAGAAGGTTTCTGTTTTTCTCTTAAGGATTTAAAATTGAAGAGAAAAGGACTGGAATATCAGGCCTCTCGCATTATGTAATTAGTCTACCTGAGAATGACATACGAGTTTATGAATGAAAAATTTAGTTCAAACTCCAGACTACCAGAAAGCGCTAGGGTGCGTTTCTCTCAATGTTTATTGTTCATTCATTCAGTTCAGTTTGTAAAGGTTATATATTTTTTCAGCTGTTCTTTTTAAATAACTAAAAAATGAACCGAAAATAATTAGTTTCTCCTATGCTTTCAAAATAAAATAATGATATTACATTTCCGCAACCAATTAGAAAACTGACTGGAATCCTTAAAAAATTAATTTCCTCATAAGAAGGCTAATTGATCAACAATTTACATTTCATCAATATATAATATATACTTAAGTAAATGTAATGCAATATGAGTGAACATTTCTTAGTACTACAGTGAGCAAATAAAAACAGACATAAAAAAAAGAGATAAAGTGGCAGAATATAAATCGAAAACAAAAATTTTGAAGTGTTTTAATATGGTTTTATTGCTATGTATGATGATCATTCCAGTTGACAAAATGACTCCAATTACAGCATTTTTTCAATATGATTTTATCACCACTCATAGTTCATGATAAAAAGAAATATGGTGAAAAAATTGTGCCTTCATGATAGATTGGTTTTCACTTTATGATAGTAGTAAGATTGGTTTTCACTTTATGATAGTAGTAAGATTCCTCGCGCGGGTCTCATTAACGCGTATGGGGAGCGTCCCACGGGTGGCGGATGTGGGGATGGTCAGTGGAAATTCCTAGGAAGTTCCTCCCGGCGAAGTCCGTAGGACCCGCTGACCAACAATGAGAGCGGCCCCCCAGGCTTGCTGGAGGGTGTGACATAGGTTTGAACGCCCTACTCACATATTTTATAGTTCACCCAAACACCACAAACAGTCATAGATTCTCCTAAGGTAAAAAGCTCATTATCCGGAGGTAAACTAGTATTTCATATTGGTTCTTAAACTATTTTTATTTAACCGTGGCCATGTCGTAAAATAATCTGTTGGTAAGTCCTTCAAATTTAAGAAAAAAACGTATAAAATGCCATAAATGCCTTACATATAATTGCGTTGCTGCAGCCATCGGAATTCGCTGATTGTCGCAGACCGCTGACAGGTGCGAATCATCAATATTTGAAGACAAAAAAAGAAAAATTATTTATTTATTTTCAGCACTTTGCCTCTACCCTTAAGGGTCATTGGAGTTTCGTTTTTTCTATATTACAATTCTCGGCATGATCCAAGTTTTCTAAAAAATTTAAAGACTTTTTTTGATATGCTGTTAATCGTCTTCCAATAGATCGTGCAGTCTTTCTTCAAAATATTCGTCAATATTTGTTATCTGGAACAATCCATCAAATTATGTTCTACTGTAATTATCAAGGAGGATTCCATGGAGATGGGTGGTTCTAATTTTTTCAAGAGGAATTCGTGCGATAGTTTGCAATGGCCTGTGCAAAGATGACATAAAATGATAAGATGTCTCGGGATACAAACATAACTTTCTGTTAAATAAAAGCAATCGAGGTTCATATGACGGCCATAACTAAAGTATCGTTTAATTATATCCTGATCTTCTTCTCTTGACTTTCCTGATTTCTTCCTCTCTTGACTTTCGGTTGAAATTTTTTTTTTATTTCAGATTTTATTTTGCAAAACTTTTAAGTACTCATTTTCAACTTACTCTCCCATTCTTTTAGGAATTTATTTGCAGTTTCTTCAGTACAATCCTTTGCCGTAATAAATTTGAGCTTGGTAACCATTAAATCACTGTTATTAAGGCCTTGTTAACAGCATTACATAAACAATTTTTATGCATTAAAATAAGATATAAATTTGGTGAACTTCCGGAATATAGTATCATCTCAAATCTTTGAACTCATTTTTATTAAAATTTAATTAAAAATAAACTTAAATGTGCATTAAATATTTTATGTATTTTAGAATTTATGTATTTTTGTGTTATATAATATTAACTTTGCAGAATCCTATATAATTTATTCAGAATAATAATGACATAAACTGTAAATTAATGATTTCAAAAGCAATTAAACTTTGGTTAAACGTTCCTAAATACCGGACCGGGAAAAAAGAAAATAGCTGTAGGTAAATTACTGATGAGCAGCCTTTTCCAAAGAAAGTTAAATGTCTCTGCTCTCTCTTCTCATAATTAGCAACCTTGATAAATGATCCACAGCTTTATCGACGACCACTTTCTTACGTAACTCACTAAATCATTGCATCAATATAGAACAGCCATATAAATAATTAATGTTAATACAGTTTTCGATGTGAATAATCAACCTTTCTTTTTTTTACTCCATATTAATTATTGAAAAATATAATAAAGCTATCATAATATTTCCTTCTTTATAAGGCGCATTATTCAGAACGAGACATGATATATTTATTTTTATCGAAAGAAATAATTCAAGCTGCTACACTCGAGGGCATTACTGTTAGTGCCAGCATACTCTGTCATATTATACACAATGTTTTAATCGCATTAAATCGTCAAAAGAGAAAAACGTAGTAAAATGTGTTTTTCAAGGTTTAATGGAAATACTGATAAGAAACAAAAATAATAATAATAATAACTTTTCTAAATATTATACTATATTATATCTTAGTAATAAAATTAAGAAACAAACAGGTGAACATGAAATTACATTTTTTTTTTTTACATATTCAGCGCGGCATTGAAAAAAATATGACTTAGAAGATTTTTTTTAAAGTTAAGATTTACAACAGGTAATGTTTTAAAGATTTTTAACGACAGTATTTTGTTTAAATATTTACTAGCAGGCCCTTGCGAAGCATTCTCACTCTGACTTACTTAAATCTCACTTAATCAAAGTACCTGCACACCGTTCATTTAATAACTAATAGTGCGCATTTGTTTTGCTTGTAAGTCGCAAACGACGCACAGAGGGAAAATATTGTCATTTAGCGTCCAAAAATCTGTAACTCCTGACTAAATGATGATAATCGAATAATTCTTTTTTCATTAAGGAGTATGGGATTCCCTTTATCAGTGAGAATAAAAAAAATAAAAATAACATCGCTCAAAGTATTTCAAATTAGTTTTTATATGCATCCTTTCATCACTTAAATTTAAATAAAATAGTTTATTAGGTACAGGGTTATACATAGAGAATGAAATGAGTCAGTATTATTATCTATTGAGCTTTCCACTTATATACATGTCTTTTTCAGGCACTTGCTCCATTTGAAAGATTTTAAAATAATTATGGTCTAAATAAGAATAAATCCAAAAAAATAAATTAAAAATACCCTATTTTTTAGGAAGTTTAACGGAAAAAAATATTGTCCTATAATAAACGATAAGTATGTTTTATGATTTAGTCTAATTCGAGGCCGAATATATATTGAAAGTTCAAATATAGGGATTTAAATCTTAAAATCGATATATCGGCGATCGATCGCATTTGATCGATCAAATTCTATTATGGTATTTTAGCACCCTTCACCCTCTACCAGCATGGAAAAAATCAGAACCAACTATTGCCAATAATAGAAGTTATATAAATTTAAATACTTTCTTTTCATAAATTACATACTCAACATGGATGAAATCGAAACGCATTTTTATCCAATAATTTTACAGCCATTCTTCTTATTTTTAAAATATATTTAGTGCAATGATATAAAAAGTAAAGCTCAATAGAAAAATTAAATTTATTTTAAGAAAAATCTATGTTCATCTCTCTGGTATTATTTTTTTTTTCTATTGAGCCTTACTTTTTATATTATTGCACTAAATATATTTTATAAATAAGAAGAATGGCTGTAAAATTGTTGGATAAAAATGCGTTTGTGGGAAAATTTCGTGATTTAGCGGCCAAAAATCTATAACTCCTGATCAAATGACGATAATCAAGTCATTCTTTTTCCATTTATGAGCTTGGCATTTCCTTTAATAGTGAGAATAAAAAAAATATAAATATCATCACTCGGGGTATTTCAATTTAATTTTAAACTGAATCCTTTCTTCACTTTAATTTAAATAAAATAGTTTATTAAGTGCATATTAATACATAGAGGATGAAATGAGTCAGTATTGTTATCTATTGACCTTTCTGCTTATATACTCGTATATGTCTTTTTCCGGTATTTGCTCCTTTTAATAGATTTTTAAATAATTATTGTCTGAACACGAAAAAATCCAAACAATTAAATTAAAAATATCCTATTTTTTACAACTTTTAAGGGGAAAAAATTATCAAATAATTAAAGTAGAAGTATATTTTAGGATTTAGTCCAATTCGAGGCCGAAAATATATTCAAAGTTAAAATATATGGCTTTAAATCTTGAAATCGATATATCGCTAAACGATCGCATTTGATCGCTCCAATTCTATTATGGTATTTTAGTACTCTAAATCCTCTATCACTGTGAAAGAAATCAGAACCAATTATTGCCAATAAAAAATTTTACGTTATTTTAAATATTTTTGTATTTTACTGATATAATTAACATGCCGAAATTATATTAGATTGCTATTCAATATTTTTACAGGCATTTTCCATGTTTAATTAGTTTATTAGGTACAATAAAATGAAAATTGAAGGCTAATATAAAAAAATATATATATTTTCATATTTATTTCAATCTAATTTAAAGTACATGGAAATTACAAATTTTAATATGATCATGCAAATGTGAAAAAATTTTAACCTAGAAGAAGAAATAATATATCGGTTTAAAAATATATTAAATATGTTAAATAGTGGATTGAAGTTAGACCCTCAAAGGTCTGGGCAGTGTGCTAGCTCTACTTTAGAAGTTATATAATTCTCTTCCACAGTGAATATGTACTCAGTTTTCATAATTTGCCTTTTGGAGAACTATCGGAAGAAGCTCAAGAAGCTAATCATAAGGTATACAGAAGGTTAAGACTTACCAACAACTGCAAGATATCAAGGCAGCGAGCGAACGACGACCTTTTCCGAATTATGCTTGTCCCCTCGTATCCTCTGATATCATCTTTGAGATTGGGTAAAAAATGTAATGTAATCAATGAAGATTTTCCAAAAGATATTAGGGATATTTTTTGAATAGGTAATCGAAATAGACACTTGAAATTTGTAATTTCCATGTACTTTAACTTAGATTGAAATAAATATGAAAATATATACCGATATTTTTTATATTAGCCTTCATTTTTCATTTTATTGTACCTAATAAACTAATTAAACATGGAAAATGCCTGTAAAAATATTGAATAGCAATCTAATATAATTACGAGCATGTATCATCATATCAGTATAAAACAGAAATATTTAAAATAACGTAAATTTTTTTATTGGCAATAATTGGTTCTGATTTTTTTCACAGTAATAGAGGATTTAGAGAACTAAAATGCCATAGTAAGATTGGAGCGATCAAATGCGATCGTTTAGCGATATATCGATTTCAAGATTTAAAGCCTTATATTTTAACTTTGAAAATATTTTCGGCCTCCAATTGGACTAAATCCTAAAATATACTTCTACTTTAATTATTTGATCATTTTTTCCCTTAAAAGTTGTAAAAAATAGGATATTTTTAATTTAATTTTTTGGATTTTTTCGTGTTCTGACAATAATTATTTAAAAATCTATTAAAAGGAGCGAATACCGGCAAAAGACATGTATATAAGCAGAAAGGTCAATAGATAACAATACTGACTCATTTCATCCTCTATGTATTAATATGCACCTAATAAACTATTTTATTTAAATTAAAGTGAAGAAAGGATTCAGTTTAAAATTAATTTGAAATACCAGGAGTGATGATATTTATATTTTTTTTATTCTCACTACTAAAAGAAATGCCAAGCTCATTAATGAAAAAAGAATTATTTGATTATTTTCATTTGATTAGGAGTTATAGTTTTTGGCCACTAAATCACAAAATTTTCCCGCTGTGCGACCATTTTAACGTTTTTCGCTTAGAATTAATTTTTTTTTTTTTTTTTTTTTTTTTTTTAATAAATGTATGTCTCACACTAAATAAACAATGTCATTTTTAACATTGTTGTAGCTAACACTATTCTTTTCCTTTTTTCTCTACTCCCTGTATAAATAAAGTGAGAGGGGGGTTAGGGGAAGGTGCTCGATTTGTACAAATAGAAGTTTGCTGGCTTTGATCCAAGCCGAAGAGTAGGTAACAAGCACTCGGAAGCTCCAATTACCCTTCGAACTCGCTAGATCTGTCGATTCTACCCCTATCTGTCGGCGACAAGCAAATATCTTTTAAGTATAAAAAAAAAAATCTGGTGTGATGCGCGCAACACACAACTTTCACTTACCAACATACTTTGATTAGAAATTGACGTGTTTTGTTAAATGCCATTTCTCTAAGTCACACATTTTTCCACATTTATTTTTTGTTCCACTTATTTTTGTTTGTATTAGTTCTTTAAAGTACACTAATTTTTTTTTAATATTAAATAAAATATTTTACTTGTGATCATTCAGCAATGCAAGCATGATACTCCAAATCGTCTGATTTTATAATTCTCTATGTAGTTGTTGAAAACTTCATTTAGTTACCATGAAACAAATAATTTCCATTAACTGAACAGAACACATTTTACAAACATTCTGTCATTAAAGGCGTACTGCGCATGCGTGGGCTCAATGTGTTATATGAGTTGACGGAATACTTTTCTTTGTTTCTTCTGTATATGCTTATTTGATTTTTTTTAATATTTCATATCTAGCCATTTTTAAGGCGAAACGAGAGACAGACATTTTTCCCATGTAAACAAAATCATAGGCACTTTAAAGGGAAACGAAAAAAAAATATTCGCCATTTAACCTCTCATCAGAACTTTTTAATAATGACAGAGCTTACCTACCTAGCTTACCTGATTTTCATTAAACATGACGATTTTGATCAATATCGTTAAAGCCTTTTTTAAGAAAATCGATAAAAACGTAAAAGTGGGAAAAAATTTATGAATTAAAGTGCCCCCTCAGTTTGATAAATTTTAATGCAATTTCTAATGTCATTTCGTGAGCATACACAAAGATCAAATACCCAGTTGTATCAAAGTAATTAGAGCTATTTTTGAGAAAATCGAAAAAAACATAAATATGGGAAAAGTAGTTATGAAATAAAGTGCCCCCTCCGTTTGACCAATTTAATGAATTTTTGGCTTTCACATCGCGGGCATATACGTACATCAAATACCTAATTTCTGGGTGGAGCTAGTCTGTTCACACACTCACATTTTAATAATAATAAAGCTTACCTGATATTAAAGAATTTAAGCTAATTTTGATAAAATCGAAAAAACTTAAAAATGGGACAAGGTTTTTTTATTCATTTATATAAAAATATTTTAATGTAATGCAGGTAATCCTGGATTGAAATTGTTGTGATGCAAGGAAAAGATTGTTGATGTAACACTTTAACAGATTCACAACAGAGCTATTGATTGTTGGAATAATCGTTCTATTAATTTTTTATTCGGTTTTGCCTTCGAAGGAACTGATTATATTGACCCGGCTTGTGATTGTATATTTACACCTCCTCTGGCGTGAATCAGAGGTTTTTTTTTTCTATTTTAGGCTTCTTGATTCTATCATATTCAGACTGTTAATAATTATTATTAGATATTATAGAAATTAAAAAAAATATCATATTATAGTTTTACAAAATATTATAAGTATTAAGTTTATTTAAAAAGATTGAAATGTGAAGCTTAAACAACGATTTACCAAGCTATTGAAAATCATTATAAATTCTGTCTGATTGTATTTCTTTATCCCAGAATGATAAATGGAACTATGTTCTTTCAATAGAGACTGTAATAATTTATATATAACGAATAAATTATGGTAAATTATGAATTTTAAGAAGACGAGACAAAAAATTTTGTTTATGATTTAACCCCTTTTGCCCAAACATGAATGAATTATATTCTTCATTAATTCCTTTTGCATATGTGTTAGGGTCTGGCCACACATGTCCGCACCGGATCCACACCGCAGCATCAATATAGGTTATGTTCAGAATATTTTTAATTTAACTTACGTATTACCTTTAGTTATGCCTAAAGGTCAGGCCACACATGTCAGACACAGGCCACTTTAGGCATAACTAAAGGTAATATGTATATATATATATAATATAAAAAATATGATAAATTAAAAATATTCTGAACATAACCTATATTAATGCTGCGGTGCGGATCCGGTGCGGACATGTGTGGCCAGACCACTATTCATACGTAATCTCGCCTATGCTGAAATAATTCATTTCCTTCTATGGTCTGTAGTCTATCCTACTACTACTGCATTCATAATAAAAATACTGCTACATTTAAATTTCTTATAACTCATACGAGTTATAAAGTTTTTTCAAACGGCTAGTAGTAACTATTGATAGCCATGAAATACTCATATTGAATGCCTCACTAATTCCACGTAATGGATTAATCCTCTTATAGTGCCGGAGCTGCAGTGGCCCCTCGGCACTAAGTTTAATCCAACAATTGGAGCCCTGTTTAACTCTAGCTCTTAGATCTTGTGTGTCGTGACCCTTACTTTCAGCCTAGGCAACTACTAGTAGTAAAAGCGACATCTACTAAGTTTACTAGACTGGGATTTATTGCTTCACTTCGATCAAATATTGTTTTATGGGAGACTCTATGTATGTATTCAAATCACATTTGATTCTTCTTTAACTTTAAATTTACGCTCCTGTGTAATAATTTTTTTGAGATATGATATTCTTCAAAGAAGTAAGCGAAATATTCTTTTAAATATCTAAATTGTAAACAAAATCATATGGTTACTAGATGTCGTATAAGCGAAATGTCTTCTTTTCCTGGGCTTAACACTCAGTGCTCGTGCTATTATTTAGAAGTAAAAGACAATATGTATCATTATCAAGTAAAAGCTTGATGACGATTGAAGTTAGATTTCGATTCCGCCCAGAACTCTCCTGTTTTTGTGTTAGCGATATTTATAGAGATAACAGATTTAGCTCCAAATCCATTTCTTATCTCAGTAATAAAGCACGACTAGATTTTAGTCATTTTTCTCTTATGCATCTCTTTATTTCTTCTATAGATTTTCTTCATGTAATATATACTGAAATTACTGTAATGAAAATACGGAAAAGAACAGAAATTCTAGATATAAACAAAAACCTTGGATAACGTTTGATCGAGAACCAGAAGTTTTGCATCTTATAGCTAAATGTTCCATCCTCTATGAATTTAGAGCTGCTGTGTTTGGAAGAGTTTTTGTCTATTTTAATTCTAGTATTACCAAGGCGTATCTGACTTGTTTTACCAAGGGGAGAGGGGCTCTACGATCCCATAGCTTTCTGTTACTGTCAATTAACTATCAATATTTAAGTTTTAAAGTTGATTCCATGAAATTACAATATTTACATATTTACAAAACTGTGGATATAAAAAAAAATATAGAGGAAAATGAAAGTCATTTTTTTCAGATAATTTTAAATGTCATTTCCATCTTTTCTAAAATTCATCATTTATGATATATAAGATATTTAAATAATTTACACTTTCAAAAATTTTGTTTTCTGGTACATTAAAGAAAGAAAATTAATTTTATGAAATTTATTATCAATGCCATAAAGATTTTGATCAAACTGGGTATTTGACGTATGTATATGCCAAAGATGCGACATCCAACATTTCATCAAAATTGGTCAAACGGAGGGGGCACTTTATTTCATAACTTTTTTCTAATTTTTACCGTTTTTTCGATTATCTCAAAAACGGCTTTAACGATTTTGATCAAATTCGTCATGTTTAATGAAAATTAGGTGTTCAATAATATCAGGTAAGTTTTATCAGTATTAAAATTTTCTGAGGGGGCTTAAATGGGGAAGGGGCCTTTTTTGTTTTCCTATAAAGTACCTTTGTTTTAGTTTATATTGAGAAATAAACTGTCTCTCATCACACCTAAAAATACGAAATGGCTAAATATGATATATGAAGAAAATCAAGTAAACATATACAGGAGAAAAAAAGAAAAATATTCCGTCAACTCATAAAACACCTTGAGCTCACGCATGCGCCGTACGCCTTTAATGACAAACCAATGCGTTATAATTAAAGATGTTCTGTTCATTTAATGAAAATTATTTGTTTCATCGGAACTAAATGAAATATTCAATAAGTACATAGAGAATTATAAAATCAGACGACTTTGAGTATTATGCTTGCATTGCCGAATTATCACATGTAAAAACTTTTATTTAATAATAAAAAAAATTAGGTTTTTTTTTTTTTTTTTTTTTTTTTTTTTTTTTTTTTTTTTTTTTTTTTTTTTTTTTTTTTTTAAACAAATGAAAACAAAAATAAGAAATGAATGTGGAAAAATGTATAACTTTGAGAAGTAATAATTTCTAATCTAACAATAATTTCTAATCTAAGTAAGTTGGTAAGTGAAAGTTGTGTGTTGTTTATTTAATAATTTAGGTGCAAAACAGGTTAGAAAAATATTAATAGTCTCCAAGAACCCCCTCCCCCCTCTGGTAATCCTAGAATGACAAAGACTTTATATTTTAGTGTATATAAATATCTGAAATCGGCATTGAATTATAGAAGCATTTTAGCATAGATTATAGTGTTGTAAAAGATTTTTTTTTCATATATTTATTTAATGTTAAATTTTCTGTTTTCCTCCAGCATTTATACATCACTATCACTTTATTCATGCATTTCACTCTTATCTTGCTTCTCTCTTTCTTTTTTTATTTTTCTTTTCTTTTCTTTTTTATATTTTTTTTTATGACTTATTATATCCATATGTTTTTTAAGTAACTTCAGCAGACTGATGAAACAATCGATGCTTGTATAATTTTTTTTTTTTTTTTCAATTTTCAATTATTTTTCGCCAAAAGAAAGATGATAAAGCTACTTACTTAAATCAGGAAAAGTTTTCTAGACAATAGAAAATCTTTGTGTCTCACATTACTCGTATAACGCAAGCACTTTTTTCAGTCTATTTGATATACTATATTAGTATTCTTATTCTTGATATATCATATTATTTTTTAAAAAATAGAGTGCCAAAATACTTAAATTATTGTTTTAAGATATATTGTTCATTATTCTTTCAGGTTAAATATGGTTTTTCATTAAACTTAAGACCAAGTATCTCATAGATACGACGAAAGCACTCTTGTTGCTTCAATGGCGAAATCAAAGGATTGTTAATCACATTATAATAATATATAATATATGATAACCGTGTGCAGTAGTTTGTATGTCAAATATTGTATTAACTACTGTATAAATTTAATATTTTATCATATTCAGGACGATGTCAGGAACTTACGTGGGTGAAGGTGAATACCAAGGTGTGAAAGGCTACAGGTATGAGGTGTCCCTCGGCGACATGAAGAGAAATCCAGGTGAGATGTGTTTCTGCCCCTCCCCCGACAGATGTCTCGGAAAAGGTACCACAGACCTCACCAAGTGCCAAGGTAAGCACCAAAATCTTTCGAAAATATTATTCATTTTTCAATTCCTTTGAATAATATGCGTGTGATAACCTGTAATTTACAATCCTTATGTTTTGAAGTGAAAATTATGATTTCCTGGTAGGATTAACTTAAAACATATATGGTGTTCAGAGAATGATGCAAATTTTGTTTGTATCTTATTTGAATTTGATTTTGAACAAAATGATCCTATAAACATTCATTAATGCTCTGACGACTATTTTGACATCTTAACCGTTCATCCTATATAAAGCTAGATTTTTTTTAGAATTCCAATTCTGGCCCCATAAAACTTTTCCTTGCTAAGCAGAGGGTTAATCCAGTTATGTTTGTTTTTAGAGAATAAAAACATTATTTCAAGGATTTCAATTAAGGTACTCCAGAACTGAGGCGAATTCTTTAAGAGAATCAGTTTCTCGGTGCCTTTTTTATATATATATATATATATATATATATATATATATATATATATATATATATATATACAGAATTTTGTAGAATTCAGTTCTTTTAATGATTTATTTTATCGTATTTTATATTGCGAGACCTCCATTACTCAAAAGAAAATTCAATTTTTTTTTTTTTTTATTTGTAAACCATTGCAACTGGTCAAACTGGGAAACCGACATATATTAAAATATAACCTAAATTTAAGATATTTAGTAATATTTTTTTTTGGTTGATTTGCCATTTTTATAAAATTTAAAATAATAAATAAAGTTTAAGTAACACATTTGAAAAGTAATACTAACTGTGCAATATCAACACATTTTGAGTTGTGTTGGTATTGAGTTACCAAAGGTGAGATTGTTGGCCCAATTTTAAGAATAAATGAAATACTAGAAATGTCATTTTCTCTGATAGTGGTTATTTGGAGTTGTATATAGAGAATTATTATATATTATTCATCGAAGGTGCGATGTACCTATGACATTACTATTTGCAAATAATGAATTTTTATATTTTTTAAAGTTTATGATATATTTCAGTAGCTATATGTATTTAGTGTAAAGAATTATAAGAAAAACACTTAGAGGAGGAAAGATTATAATTATTATACTGACTTTTAATAAGTAGTGTTAAATTGAATTTCCTTCATTAAAATTTCCTTTTGGTGAAACAGATCAAAGTCGGATAGTGGATAAGTTTGTGAGGAGCTTAAACGGAATAAAACCCTTCTGATGTTTATTTTCATTCCATTCAACGGAGGCGGAGGTGATAAAATCTGTCTAGACCTTTCTCAGGGCTCAAGTTTTATACAATCTGAATATGAGCCCTTTTAGACGGCCACGAGGGATGGAAAAGTAAGAAATTAGGGCAACGGTCTCATTGAATTATGAAGAGATTAAAACGAAATAGCAAATGCTGATAAAAAGAGATATCTACCTCATCGTTCATTGATACTGTTTGAGGAGATGCGATTAATAATGAGTTAAATAAAATATACCTTAACTTGAATATATCTTCTTTATTACCATTATTAAGATCTAAAAAGAATTAAAAAAGAAATACTAATGAGGAAAGTATTAAAAGACATTTGAATACTGAAGGACCCACACCAGGCTTAAGAAACTTAATTAAACTTTATCCATCTTGATCTTCCGGGAAGGGTACAGAAGACTGGCCAATAATTTTATTTTTGGCTGGTTTAGCTGGCGCAATACGGTATACCACCTTGCCTCCTTCTGTAACTGCAACATTTTTATCATTAATCTTCATCCATCACAAATCATTTGGAAAAACTTCCATTCGAACTAAATGAATGAATGATATGATTCAGTGCTCCTGAAGTATTTTTTCCCGCACATTTCATTACCTGTCGTTATATACATTAAAATTTTTTTCTTTAAAACTTATTCAAATAGTTTTAAAACTTAATTTACCAATATAATTTATTTCAATATTAGTTAAGTGTACCAAGATTTATTTATTTAATCAACACACATTTTCTACTTTAACTTGTTTAAATTTATGTATACTTCATGATAATATAATACGTGACTTGAGTTTAAATATTTAATTTAATAAGCTTTATGTAGAAAGATGATACGTTGAGAAATAAATGCACTCGTAAGAGGCTTACTGAAGAAAGAAAATGGATAACCGAACCCATCTATATGAGTATATTAACAATAATACTATATTATATTAACAATGGTACTATAATACTATAAGTTATACTATATATAATAGTACTATATTAACTATGGTATTATTCACTTATAAGACATTCAGTACTTGAGAGTATATTGTTCAACAGGATATCAAGAAGGGGACCAAATTAGTCTCAACAATACATTTTTTTATTTATAAGACGTTTCGGCTCTTTTGAGCCATCTTAAGTTCAGCAAAACAGGAAGACAAACCATTTGAAGTCATACAGGGCAGATACAACTCTCAACCAATTTTCCCTAACCCCAAGACACCCAAAACACTCAGGGTGAGCAAAGTCCAATTCCACTTTTGCTTGAATTGGACTTTGCTCACCCTGAGTGTTTTGGGTGTCTTGGGGTTAGGGAACATTGGTTGAGAGTTGTATCTGCCCTGTGTGACTTCAAATGATTTGTCTGCCTGTTTTGCTGAACTGAAGATGGCTCAAAAGAGCCGAAACGTCTTATAAATAAAAAAATGTATTGTTGAGACTAATTTGGTCCCCTTCTTGATATCCTGTATGGTATTATTATTATTATACTGTGAATTCTTAATCAGGGCTTTACTCTACTGGCTCTGAGTAACCAATTTAAAAATTAATTCTCCAAAGGGATGATACTGTTACGGGCTTCGGGTTCGATAAAATGAACAATTAACACTAGGACAATAATTTATTAATCAATACTCACAAGGGTAATTACTGCCTTATTATCAGATACAAACCAGGCTGTGTATGCAGACTCTAATTACTTATAACTAACCGCACGGGTTAAAACAAGAGTCTTTTCTACGACATACACTATCACCACAATAACTTATCACAATAAGGCTTACCACTTATCACACTATCTTATCACAATAGACTTATCACTGTTCACTACGAAGTGTACTCCACGGGTGTTGCCAAACAACTCCGCTGAGGCCTGTTAGAGCCGGTATTTATTAGCCTTGGGTGGATTCTAGAAGGTTCGGGGTTCATCCAGAACAAAGTCTTTGATCTTCCCCGACAGCCAGTGCGGCACCGAACAACGGATGTATTGTTCACCAAAGGCGCTTTGTCTACTACCGCTGACCGCAACACTACCCCCTCCTTAATGCTGATCTGTCCCAGATCAGGTCGTGAATGGGGTGTAATAGGCTCAGGTGTTTTCTCCTCTTCAGCTTCCAGCAGGACTTTTCCTGTTTCCTGACCGAGTGTTAGAAGCACAGCGAGTTTCTTGAAACTACCAGGCGAAGCCACCTTCAACGAAAGGACACTGGCCGGTGCAACAGAGTCGAGCTCCACAATGCCAAACACATTTGACATTACACAAACACCAGAAGTTGGGTCCGGGACCTGGCTTGGATCAATCCTTACAACACTTGCTTTGGAAACCAGCACCTGTTGGTTGTGAGGGTCTAGACCAATGCTCTGCTCAACTAAGATTCCGTTAACAGCACCATGAGCAGCTGATGGTTTGCTCTCATCACCATTCGATTCGAGTCCTACTACCGCTGTTGGACTTTCTGTAGTCCCATGGGTAATATTGGGCTTAGGAGGAGGCCGTCCAGGTCCTCGAATGATGCCACTCACTGTCACTTCATTGTCAGTTTCTCTCTCCAATTTCAATTTCTCTGCTAAGGGGTCATCATCCTCATCAGAATCAGTAACATGCGTTCCCCTGTTTAACATTTCAAGTTCAGTATCATCAGGCTTCATAGACCCACACCAAGCCTTTCCCTGATTCAAGGTTCTTTGCTTGCTGTACCTGATTAGCCGACCACTGATTGAAAAGGTTCCAGAGTTTGTCACTTGATCGTTTCCAGCCCTCCCCGATATGGCAGTCCTATGTTCATTCAAAGACCGCTTGGCCAAACTCTTCTCAAATGCTCCAAACAGACGCCGACAAGCCTCCAAGCTTCCAGCCGGCTCCCAGCCACTCTGTTCAGAAGGGCATCCCTCCCATCCAAGGGTGTATCCGGCCCTCCTCGATACGGCTGACCTCTGTCCATTCAAAGACCGCCTGGCCAAACTCTCCTCAAATGCTCCAAGCAGACGCCGACAAGCCTCCAAGCTTCCAGCCGGCTCCCAGCCACTCTGTTCAGAAGGGCATCCCTCCCATCCAAGGGTGTATCCGGCCCTCCTCGATACGGCTGACCTCTGTCCATTCAAAGACCGCTCGGCCAAACTCTCCTCAAATGCTCCAAACAGACGCCGACAAGCCTCCAAGCTTCCAGCCGGCTCCCAGCCACTCTGTTCAGAAGGGCATCCCTCCCATCCAAGGGAGTATCCGTATTGCTTTTTTCCTGGATGGAACCTACGGGAAACAACAAACTCTTCTTCCTTATCTTGGGAGCTATCACCATCCTCGAGATGATCTCTCAAGTTCTCAATATCCTCCCTTCCTTTTTCAACACCAGTGGTTGACTCAACTTCCATGACTACTCTTGTCGAATCCACCTGAACAAGCCTTCCCACTTCAACAGGCGTTTCCTCAGCGCCTTCATCGCAATCTTCCTTGTCAGGTTTAGCATACCTAAAAGTACTAGAATCCATGACAGTCTGTACAGCAGCTAACCCTGCATTTCCTATTCTTTCAGGCTTGGGTTTCATGAACTCCTCGAAATGAACACCACAAGAGGATACACACACAAGAGCATCCACCTCTCTCAATCCGTCAAGCGGCACCTTCACATCTTCAACACTCACTTGAGGATCAAGGTCGAAGGGCTCTTCTTCATCTTCTTTATCATTTTGCGTAGCACTAAGAACCTTCTTAACCGAAATCTTAGGATTATCACTATCAACTAACTTATTTTCTAAAGTAGTAAAACATTCTGATAACGTAGAAAATAACTCATTTTGAATTTCTAACAACTCATTTTTCAATTTACTAAATTCTGTTTCAAAAAGAACGTGATCTGGATCTTCTCCACTACTAATTAAAGCTTCCCTGAGCCTTTGTTGCAATATAGACTTGTTCCCAGAAGTATCCAAATCGCGTTCTTCTAATTCACTTTTTAAATCTGCTACTTTCAAATCATACAATCTCAAGCCACCGGTTGACATTTTAAATATTATATACAATTATCAAAATTAAAATTAACAAATCAAAACTTAAAGACTAACAACAATAATTTGATTATAAACTAACAACGAAAAAAATAAATCTAATCCTATACACAGTTAATAAAATTTAAATTACAAATGAAATTCTCAACACTATAAACAATAAACTTAATTATTAAAAGAAACAAAAAAAAGATTAAATAAAACTCAAACATTAAATAAAATAAACAATATTCAAAATAGACAAACAAATTTTCAATAAACTAAATTACAATAATTAACTAAAGTAATAAACAGAAAAATTATTTACAACAAACTAAATAAATACGCTAATGCTAAAAATATCCCACTTCTGACACCAGTTGTTACGGGCTTCGGGTTCGATAAAATGAACAATTAACACTAGGACAATAATTTATTAATCAATACTCACAAGGGTAATTACTGCCTTATTATCAGATACAAACCAGGCTGTGTATGCAGACTCTAATTACTTATAACTAACCGCACGGGTTAAAACAAGAGTCTTTTCTACGACATACACTATCACCACAATAACTTATCACAATAAGGCTTACCACTTATCACACTATCTTATCACAATAGACTTATCACTGTTCACTACGAAGTGTACTCCACGGGTGTTGCCAAACAACTCCGCTGAGGCCTGTTAGAGCCGGTATTTATTAGCCTTGGGTGGATTCTAGAAGGTTCGGGGTTCATCCAGAACAAAGTCTTTGATCTTCCCCGACAGCCAGTGCGGCACCGAACAACGGATGTATTGTTCACCAAAGGCGCTTTGTCTACTACCGCTGACCGCAACAATACGTTTGTCATTTGGTTTATAAGAGAGCCTTACATTTCGTCCTCGTCGCTATTTTCATTGCTTTACGTGGATAGTTCCAAATGCTACGTCCATTTTTCTTTCATCAGAATGCAAAAACTTGGTTACTAAGAAATTGGTTAATGATTGCAGATTCTAGAGAAAATAAAACATTTTTATTGATGCAATTTGCGAAATGTTCAAGTTAATATATTTATATTATTATTTTGTAAGTATATAAGCTTGTGTGATATTATGTATTACAGGAGCACCATTGATTGGTTCTCTTCCTCACTTTTACGACGCTGAAGAGGATTACTTGAATGGCGTTGTGGGTCTCAAGCCTGACAAGGACAAACACGAAATCACTTTTATTATGGAACCCGTATGTAACGAAATATTCTTATTAAAATTGATTTATCATTATTTGATTGAACGAACCAACAGTAGCATACCTAAATTTTTGCAAGTGTTTTAGTTAGTAATTTTCCTTCGTGGGAAACAAAGCATATTTAGCAAAAATTATCGGATTCCAAAACTACCGATGTGAGAATTAAGAAGCAATATTCATATTGAACCTGATTTGATGTTTGGACGAATGAGCTTCAGAAACTGAAAATACGTTTCTCGGAATTCACATCAACGAAATATTCAGCTTTACCCGGAGTTGATTTCTGAGCCCTTTAAGTGGCAAGTCCATCATATTTATATAGATAGTGTACATACAACCTGTTCTTTTATTTTCTTAATAACATTTTCTGGAGGTTATTTGTTATTGTAATATATATTTTTTCTATCTTTCTTTATTTCCAAATGTAGGATTCGGTTTATTTCTTGAAGAATCGGATACTTGTAGTGCTATGTATTAGGTTAAGAAGTAGCCAAAATATTCATATATAATTGTCATAGCTGATGATAGAGACACTTACCAATTTTAAAACTTAATAAGTAATCAAATAAAATATATCTTGTTGGATATCAAAATTTTTCATTTTTAATAAAGAGTCGAAATTTAAAATCAGCTGATCAATATTTTAATTAATAACTAAATTAGTAGAGGACAAGGTGCTGATCGAATGCGGAAACTTCATTTCCTTTCAAGTTCCTTTTTAGGTAATGTGCTGAATTCAAGGCATCCTGTTTTTGTTTACCAGAGTAGAGCCGTTTCGACCGCTAAAATAAAAGCCGTTAAAATAGAATATAGTCCCCATGCTATCTGATTTTTATTAATTACTATCTTAATAACAAGAACCATGCAAATTAAAGTTTACAGGTGTTCTCCCTGGTAGAGAACCTACAAATATATCATTTTTGTTTTCATTTAAATGCCTTTTTAATGAATTTGTCAGTGGAGGAATATTTGCCCCTCCATTCCTTAGGCGAGGTGAGAGATGTTCCAGTGGTTTACTCTTGGATACGACTTCTGACAGTGAACTTGAAATGATCATGAAAGGAAGTGATAGAGTGTTCCTTCAGGACTTACAAAGTCTTGTTAGTTCATATGGTAATCCATAATGAGTTTTATGGAGTTGATTAGGTAAACATTTTAAAGAGTGTTTCGAGTTAGTGGTATAAAGATTATTATCAGGCTTACAGGACTCCTAGCCTTTTTCTATCATTTGGCACTATTGGATAATTGTTTTATCAAAGGCTGTACGAATAGAGACAGCCCTCATAGATCCTGGGAGTATCGAGATGAGTACCCAATATGTATATATGTTTGATTATTTTGTAATATGGTAGTTTTAGTATATTGTAGCATTTGGTTTAATCATATTTATATTATTTGTCCATTCTATCTTATTTGTAATGGTTGTAAGCTATGGCAGGGTTAATCATTAATTTAATAAAAACTAATTTTTATTCTTCAAAATATTCATCATATAAAATGTTTGTTCCTTTGATATAATGCTAATAAACAAATTGTTTATAAATTTCTTTTTTATTAATAATAATATTACCATAAATACACTCGTGCATTTTTTTTTATTTTAATCATATATATACAAATTCATATTATAAGCATGCAACATTATATTGCCCCACATATGCCTTTGAGAGAGGAATCCAATTGTTTATATTCTATTATTTTTTGATTCATAAAAAGGGGAATCATATTTATATTTTATCATCAAAAGGGGAAGGTATTGTATGTAATCAGGGGAAGTATATGTTTTATTGGTTTTGGCATTCCTTGTAAAATGCTCTGGCATCCCATTAAATCATTAATCACTTCTTAATTAAAACCAATAATAAATTAACCCCCATTGCATAGCAATAGAATGACTGGGCGGTAAATGAAACTTCGCAGAAAAGGCTTGAAGATAAATTCAAAATAATCTTTTTATAAGTTGTAAGTCAGATTGAAGATGTAAATGTACACATTAAGAAAGAGAAACTGAAAGTGGTAACAAAGTTTACCAAATGGGGAACAGTCATAGAAAATTCTGGGAAATACCTAACAGAACAGAAAAGCAAAAAACAAATGAAGTCAACTTCCAGATTGTCTACGCTTTTGTAGGAAAGCACTAAGAACGTCAAGTTCTATGTTTTTAATCTGTGTGCCAACCACTATTCGAAAGCTGGATATTCACAGGCAAGCAGAGAGCAGCCTCACTGCTGCTGAAATGAAATTTCTGCAGAGAACAGACTTTAAACTATACACTTTCGCGTTAAACTATACACTTTCGTGTTCGTAACGAGATCATAGGACAAGTACTTGAGATAGGCACGTTAAAGGAGTGTCTGTGAACACCCGAATTGAAACTGTTAGAATGGTAGAACATAGGGACCCATTATACGATGAGCACGTTTCCTACAGTAGAAGAGCTAGGAGACGCCGTGGAATACAGTATCTGAAATTCCTTGATACATCTTGTAGAGGAAGAGTAAAAAATCCCCGCCGGACCGGGAATCTGGAAAGGAAAGAGAGGAGTGAAATTGGTGTCTATCACGCTACTAGAGGCAAAAGAGGGAAGAACGAAAAAAGAAGATGTAACTGTTATATGTTGGATATTAACCCTAGGATTAGGGGGCTCTTGGAGTCCATTAATATATGTCCACCCTGTTATGCACCTAAATTATTAAATAAAAAATCTGAAAAAATTAGTAGTTGTCAGAAAAAAAATTACATTAAGATTAACGTAAACGTGAACCGAAACCTTTCTATTATATTTTATTAAATATTATTTTATAGCTATAAGAAATAGTTGAGTGAAAAAACCACTTGTCGGTGCGCGGATATTATTTAAAATTATTGAATAATAATTTTACTAAAAAAATACGATCCCAGACGATGTGATCTAATGAATTGAATCACAGATAAAAAGAAAACATATTTCATAAACAAAGTTCAAAAGTCGCTTTATGAAAGCTTTACCTTTTTATTATTAAGCATCACGTTATGGATTGCATGAACCATTTATACATTTTTAATACTTATTTGAGGATTGATTAATTAATGTATTGATTATAGTTATCTAATTAACTGATTAATGTTAATAATTAAAGATCAGTGGCGTACCACTACTGGCGAGGAAAAGACTTCAGTTCAACATCCATCTACACCCGGTGAGGTTTGTTAATCTGACCAAGAAATTGACACCAACATTAGTTCCGATTTTTTGGTTAGAAGAAGTAAGTTATACTTATTAATATATTATATTTACTAGAACATGTAGAGTAATTCATTTATTGTTTATTAATGAAACATGTATTTCCATCGAATATTTTTGGTTTTCATTAGGATGATTGATAATCAGGATTTTCATTCAAATATTCTTTATTTGGAGAGCAAACGTTTCGATCCGAACATGTGGATCTTCGTAAGAGCTTGTTGAGTCCAAAGTTATATGTGACAGTCTAATTAAATTATAATAAAGCTTAGGGGTATATATTATTTAAAGATACTCGTATTAGGATGTGGAAATAATTTTTAATTTAATGTTTGAACAAATAAAAGATATAAATGAGGTAAAGTATTAACGCATCGGCACACCCCATCTTCCCTAATATCTGAATTGGCTTAGGGTGCTGCAAAAAAATAATATTTATTTTAGAAGTTTTCCTTGAAAATAAGATTTTGAAAGCAATAAATGTTTCGTATTGAAAAGCTGGAATTAAACTGAAAATTCGGCACACTTTTCAAGATTATAAATAACTCAGTTAAAAATAAATAAATTAATTTTCACTGGATTAGAAATATGGATTGACAATAATACAACAGATTCTGGACTATAAATGCCATACTAACATATTTATATCCAGTAAATATTGAAAACTTCTCTGGGCTTAAATATGTTTTGTTTTATTTTACAAAAATGATAATTCACAATGTTGGACAAAACAACAAACAAACAATAAAAACTGAAATAATCAACAAGGTTACAAAAAGTATCAACTTGTAACGATACAGTAACACTTCTTTTATTCAAGAAAGTCTTTTATTCAAGAATCTGAATAAAAGACTGTCTGAATACGCACATTCTAGAAGGTTCCCGAATAGCATAGAAGATTCTCGAACAATCAAGAACAGGTTCTCGACCAGTTTATAACTGTTTCAACAAAAACCTAGAACTCTTTTCAATCATATGCTATATGTTTCACCTTACAATATTAATAATTAAATAAGTAATTAAATAGCGTTACAGAAGACTCAGTAACCCAAAAATAGCGTACAATTAAAAATTAGTTTTAGTAATTACCTACACTGTGACGGCTTCGAAGAAACTCTGTCTGATGACTGGCGTACTATTACACTAGATTGGGCACAAAATCCAATTTCATTTGCTGTTATAGATGCCAAAGGTGTTTTGAAAAAATATCAGTGATTTTCAAGTTATGAAAAAACTTATTTTATAGTAGAAAATCATTTTTAATTGTTTAAGAGTGAGGTTTTTAAAATTAAAAATTGGAGCCCTCGCACAGTGCTTTGATCAATAGACAAAAATCGAAAAATCAAGTTTTTATTTTTTTCTTGAATTTGCTCTTAAAATGTCCCTTATTCCTTATTTGTTAACTAAATTGCTATTGAAATTGAGAAATGTTTCGAAAAAAAGCAGTATTAGTGACCACTTACTTACTCGTATTAGTCGAGAAGGGATTTAAGATAGAAGGTAAATACTAGATGTAAACATTGGCTTTGTCGTAATCTTTTCATTTAGTCTTCTTTCTGCTTATAAGAGGTATACTGTGAACTTTATTTTAAGTGAAAATCGAAATTATTTTGGAAAATATGGCCAAGGGAAAGAAAAAATTTTGACTCTCTCGATGTTCTACTAACTTTAAAGTGAGATATTACAAAATGTCCGCAAAACACCTCTTTCATTTTTTTAATGTTTGTAGTCTAGCTAATTTAGAATAAAAATCTTTAAATATAATCTGCGATAACCTGCGACTCTGACTTTGACAAATTTTTTTCAAATGAAATCAGGCACTCAGCGCTTGCTTGAAAACCAATTCGCATCTACAACAATTAGATTAGCCGTTCTAATTAGATACATTTTTACACTCAGTTCCATACAAAATATTAGTTTTTACTACATTAAATTGACCAATATCAATAATTTTAAGCATTGTCTGAAAGTATGCCCTAATTAGAAAAATATATTTATAAAATCAATGTAGCTACTATTTTGTCTTTACATATATTTAATTTGTGTTTGGAAATTGCGTTTACTGTTGACTTTTCAATTAAAAATAAAATTCTCATTTAATTTTGGAACTGAATTTGTATTAAATTTGCCCAATAGTCATGAGTATCCTTTTTAGGTTTTAAAAATCGAATCTTTGACAAGTGGATTTCTGCCGCTCCCAGCAGTAACAAAGATGCCATCTTGTCTCATTTAGTAGGGGAAAAAATGGAGCCGATTTGGAAGATAAAGTTAGATTGTTTTGTTTGAAGTTGAGCCAAAAATGGAGTGAGTGCCGTCGTAGAAAAATTCTTTTTGAAAAACGTTACGAAGAATGGTTGAACATGGACTGCACATTTACAAGACAACAAAAAAATTTTGAACATTGATGATAAAGCAGGAACAAGTCGCGGTAGATCTTTAATAACCTTTTCAGAATGTTCAGTCAAAAAAAAAAAAAAAAAAAAGACGACTGGAGGAACTAATTTCCAAGAAGACGTCAGATGAATTGATTTTTATATAGCTTTTATGTACATACTTTCAAAATTTATTTTATTATGTAAAATATTATTCATATAAGTAGTATTATTTGTACAATCTCGAAAGTATCTTTTGTGTTTGGTTAATTATCTTATTAAAGATAAATTTTGATCAACTAACCGTAATGATTCTCTAATTTCCCTTAAATTTAAGATAATTTGCCAAAACCGTGATTTGCCTTTTTTTTTTGTATCTAACTTGGTTAAATATTATTTCCGACCCCGCATATGAAGTATATTCGTAATCAGCTCAGCATTCCCTATAATATTCCATGATCAAAAGATTTTTGTCCAAAAACTCCATATACTCGAAGCACTGTGCCCTGAAAAGAGAGACATTAAACAAACGACTGAAATTACTGTATTCAATATTTTCCAAATCATCCAAATTGAAAATCAGACAGAAACTCAAAACATACCCCTGCTTAATGAAATATATATAGACATAAACCTCACAAATTTATGGTTCAGCACAAAAGACACACAAAAACTACAAATCTTATAATACAACATTGAACGATTAATAACAAACGCACCTTTGTACGTTAGTAACTATAGGGTACGTACCGATTAGAAATTACCAACAAATAAAAATCATCTATTTCGGGATTTTTTCCTAAAAAGGAGTTGGATGAGAGACCTAAAAAAAAAAAAAAAAAAAAAAAAAACAAGACAGGAATGATGTGCTGCTGTGGACTATCTTCTCTCTTGCTTCAAACTTTTTTAGTTTGAACAAGAGTTTTTCTACCTCCAGCATCGGGTTTGTAATGAAACACTCCCCAACAGATGCAAGACGTAATATAAAAAGAAAATGACTCGCAAATTAAAAAAAGAAGTCAACAAACGACCACCTTAAGTGATTTGTTCGGCCATTTTTTAAATTAATGATATCACATGATTTTCTGTAACGATATTTAGACATCATTTCCATATTATTTGAACAATGTAGGCGATAATAACATTAATAGCCTGAATAATTTAATCGTCGGAAAAAATAGCACTTAGTGTGATGTTTGAATATTCTGAAATTAAAAAGTAATTCATAACTTCATTAAATATTTGCTAAATAAATGTAATCCAGGGGGATTTTCGTCTCGAACGCGAGGAATAAAATATTTAGGTAAATTAATTGAGGTTGTAAATATTTAAATAAATTATAATATCCAGTTCTCGTAAGGCTTTAGACTGAAAGATCTTTATTTACCTTAATAATTAAAGTAACAGTGACTAGGTAGAACCATAAAAAAAATGAACCAATAATTTATAATTTATAATAACCAATGAAATATCTTTTTATTTAGTTAGTACAAGTATTACGGAAAAGATATTGAATGAAAAGCTAAATTTCCTCAGTAATTTAAGGCGCTCCAACACTCACGAAAATATGTAGCTTCATCGTTTCAGCGAGTTGAAGACCAATTTAGTTTAATTTGGATAATTTAATCAAGCTAACTAAAGATTATTCAAATATATTTTTCTAAGGCATTTTTTTTTTAAATAGATTTTTAAAATTTGCTTTGAAACACATTCAACACTTTGTTCATATTATTATTATTATTATCGGTTAAGTTTCCGCTATAAAAGGATTCTTGATACCTGATTTTAAATCATTGTAAGTATATGAAGTTATTTTTTTTTCATTTTTTTTTTTTTTTCTTGGTTGAATGAAAATGACTTTTATTTTCTTATATATAATTAGAATTTTTAAAATCTCACCAATTCTATGGTGGATTTTCTTTAAAAATATATATTTTATTAACATACAGCAGAGGTTATCTACTTATTCTAAAACTCCATAAGAAGTAATTCGAAACCCTGGAGAAAGTTTGTCATTAATATAAGTACTGAATTTCAGAAATTTCATTCAGCCTTCTCTGTAGCTGTAGCCAAAGGTTTTTAGAAAAAAAAATTAAATGGACTTGTCATATATCGAAATTATTCGCCTCTTTTATAAAATAAACGAGCATTAATGTGAACAATGGAATATGGAGCACATTGAACATATCTAGATTTATATTCGAGGCGGCTATTCACAGTACTGTAATTATACATGGTTAAGTTAAGAAAAACCTGGTTTATATTAAGAAAAGAATATTTGAAATGGAACTATTTTCAGGATTATATTTTTTTTAAGTCTGTTTCTTTCTGTTTTCCGAAAAATACTGACGTTTATCGGTATACATATTTTATAATTACAAATTTTCTGACATTTAAAAAAAAAATGACTCTTGAATACTAGATAACTTCTAGTATCTGTTGGATAAGTTTGAACTCTTGTGTTCTTATGCTACTCAACATATCATGATAGTAAATTATGATCTTAGACAATCCACCGAACACCGTTCGCTGAGTATTCCATTCAGCGCTCATTCCGCTGAGAGCTTCGATGATTTATTCATGAGAAGCTATTTCAAAACCAAAAATTGTAGTTGGGTAATATAAGAAAACTACCCGTTCTATAGAACTTATTTGAAATAGGAATATACAATAATCCTGTTGATCTATATTCATTCTTTGTTCTTCTGTTTTTGCATTTATCCAAGTTTTTCTTCATCTTTTTTCTTTTTTTTTGGTTTTATGATATCAGTTCAACTTTCTGGGGTATAAATTAATACATTTCTTAACGAAATTCTAGTCAACCATTATAATCAAATAAATTTGAAATTGAGTGGAAATAATTTTAAAATATCACAGTTTTTCTAAGAAACTTTTTTATTATTTTTTATGACTATACATTTATTAGAATAAAATAGAGCAAATATAATTGTTTTTCCTTTGTGTTCGCCTCTACTCTCCAAATGAGGTTCATTGGCGTTGTGTTCAACTATATTTTATTATAGTACGAGTATATTACTTTAAAGTACTGGAACAGAGCACTATTTTTATTTTTGAGATTTAGAGTTTTTTCCCACATTTCAACTTGTTCCGTATCTCTATGTACTAAGGGAAATCTAAAAGAAGTTTCACTTTCTTGGATGAATTGTTAAATATCTGGTATATGGGTGCTTCCAAACCTCTGATGAGGTACCATGTGAGAGTACAAAATCACGGTCCTAATGCGGCCCATTATAATTTCATTTCTTCTCGAAGTTCTTGAACTTGGGGTGCATTTTTAAAATTTATATTTCTATTATGCTAGATTAGAGAGTTTTCTTTTTTACATTGCAGCAAGTGAACAAATTCTTCAACGATTGGTGCAGCCAGGCTTGTAATGTGGTTTATTTTAATATTGTCAAATTTTCTGTTTCATCCTGTCTAGCTGAATTCGCAGCCTGATATATTATATATTTTTTTTTTTTTTGCCCACTAATTACTCTGTGGAATTTGAAACAGACTAAAATTACAGTTTTTGTTCTTAGTTCTTATCTAGTTTTCGTTCTTAATTCCAGTTTCCACAATACGTTGATTATTTCTGAATAAGAGACCTACTTTAATATAATATAATTTAAAAATTCTATTACGAAAAACTTATAGATAACACTTAAAATCAATAATTATTTTATTCCAAAAAATTCAAATAATTTTTTTTTTATATTAGATTTTTAATTTTAAATTCACGCTTAAATAATTAATTAAAATTATTTACTTAAATTAATTTTTAAATTAAATTAATTAACTTGATTTTTATATTGATTTATTATATAAAACTTTCCGCCAAAGAATATTAATAATCTGCTACTTTTTGACACCTGAACATTTGGAAAAAAATTCTGTTTTTGAAATTAAACATTTCCAAACCCACTAAGGCAGTTTTTATGTTTCGAAAATAAAGATGTTTTTTTCCTAAACGTTGATAACAATATTCTTCACCTCCTAATGCAGACTCTTAATATATCATGGAGCTGATATAAAAAAAAAATAATTCGGAATTAAAAAATTATTGTTATTTTGAACATTTACTCAATTTTTAATTATTACTCAAAAATAACGACCAAGGTAAGAATTTTTTCTTATAATTAAAAATAAAAATTACTTTTGACAAGAATCGTCAAAAGATTTTTTTTTTTTAATTGATCGGATATTATTTTTATTTTAGATATTTATTTTTTAGTCATTAATTCCAAACACTGCTAATAAAAATACCTAAATATCTCATTTTTTCTTCTTTTTTAAGTTGAAACTTCAAAATTATATTTTAAGATATTTACAAAGTTTGTTGTTGTTTTTAATTCGGCAGAGGCCAACTAGAAATTTTAAAAAACATTGCCTGCAGGAAACAAAAGTTTTCCTGACTCCACGAAGTTAAAAACTAGGAAAGTTTCTTTTCAAGACCAGCCTTCCCAGATAATTCAATTTTTTTCTAAAGTGCCTATTTTAATTTTAAAAATATTTGTCCTTTTAGCTTTGATTAATTTGTTGTGGACATAAATGGGAAATAGGTGGGGATAGCAGGGCATGTAATGAATAAGTGGACTCGCCCCTAATGGAATTTGAAATCAAAGAGAGTAATCTACGACAAACTTGAAGCTAAAACGTGATCTTAATGTATCATTTCATTTGTTTATAATAATGGACGTAAATAATGTTCATGCAAGCAGGAATTAGATGTTTTTTTTTTATTAAATTTATATTTTTATGGTGATTCTTTGAGGCTATCCAGATATTAGTCGAGTTTCTCTGTGATCCTTTATTTTACCTCAAATTTTAGGATTTTAGAAAATCAATAAATTGTAAGATACAATCTGTAAAATTTTAATCATGGTTTTTAATTTATATTTTTCAATTGTTTATTTAAGTAACAATGGAGTTACGTGTTGGAAGGGATAATGGGATTGGTATAATAATCCATTTGAATTGGAAGCTTGAGTAGAAAGGACTATAGTTTTTAACTAGTAAATTTTTTTTTTTAATTTTTATGAAAAGTTTACTCAGCCTATTTTATTAAACATATTTTATGGTCACAGATGGGTAGGTATAAACATATTTCATTTTTTAAAATTTAATTTGTAAAGTTGAAATATATATAAAAATTCTAAATTTTAGATGTTCATGCCATTGATAATGGCATGAGTGCCGAAATTTTGAAAAAAGATTTGTAAAAGTTGAGGTAAAATAAAGGATCACAAATAAATTTGACTAATGATTTATATTTTTATATTATATCACCTTTAATGACTAATACAAAATGGTAAAATCAGATCGATGTTGCGGTATCTTCATTTAATAGGTTTGATTGTTTGTTTTGTTTCACGTCAATTTATGCCACAAAGGCTAATCGGAATGAGTCTATTAAATAAAAAAATCTGGTTCGTGCGCGCAACACACAACTTTCACTTACCAATTTAACTAGATTAGAAAATAACGCGTTTCGTTAATGTCACTTCTTAATGTTACACATTTTTCCATATTCATTTCTTATTTTTGTTTTCATTTGCTCTATAAAAAAAACTACTTTTTTTTTATTATTAAATAACAGTTTTTACTTGTAAGAAGTCGGCAATGCAAGCATAATACTCCAAGTCGTCTGTTTTATAATTCTCTATGTACTTGTTGAAAATTTCATTTAGTTACCATGAAACAAATAATTTCCATTAAATGAACAGAACGGCTTTAATTATGAACAATGGTCTGTCATTAAAGGCGTACTACACATGCGTGGGCTCAAAGTGTTTTATGAATTGACTGAATATTTTTCTTTTTTCTCCCCTACATTGTTTACTTGGTTTTTATCATATCTCATATTTAGTCATTTCTTATTTTTAGGCGTATCGAGAAACAGTTAATTTCTCCATATAAACAATAACAAAAGAACAGCCCCCTTAGAACATTTTAATAATGATAACGCTTCCCTGATATTAAAGAACACCTAATTTTCAATAAACATGAAGAATTTGATGAAAATCGTTAAAGCCGTCTTTGAGATAATCGAAGAAATGGCAAAAATTGGAAAAAAGGTTATGAAATAAAGTACCCCCTCCGTTTGATCAATTTTGATGAAATGTTGGCTATCACATCTTTGGCATATACATAGATCAAATACACAGTTAGATAAAAATCTTTAGAGTCGTTTTTGAGTAAATAAAAAAAAACACGTGAAAATGATACAAAATTTATTAAGTAAGTAAGTAAGTAATGAAGTAAAATTTATTAACCCTACGTTTGATCAATTTTGATGAAATTTTAACAGTAATATCTCGGGCATATTATTACATCAAATACTCAGTTTAATCAAAATCGTTCAAGCCGTTTTTGAGTAAATAAAAAAAAAAAAATCTGGAAATGATACAAAATTTATAAAGTAAAGTCCCCCCTACGGTTGATCAATTTTGATGAAATTTTTACAGTCATATCTCGGGCATATTAATACATCAAATACTCAGTTTAATCAAAATCGTTAGAGCCGTTTTTGAGAAAATCGAAAAAAAACGTAAAAAGTTATTAAATAAAGTACCCCCTCACTTTGAGCAATTTTTGCTGTTACATCGCGGGCATATACATACACTAAATACCCAATTTCAGGTTCGCACGGTTTATAGTTTTTGAGCTAGTCTGTTCACACACTCACATACAGTTGGTTGGTTATCTGGAATCAGGGGACACCAAAACGTGTATTACCGTTGAAAACCGGAAGTCGAATTTTTTCACGATCGCAATACTTCCACTTAGATTCTATATTTCATATATATGTAAGTGAATGTAAAAAAAAAAACTACCAATACCTCTATGAATCTATGAAGTCTTGGGTACAGTGGTGTGTAAGGAAGTACTGTTTCTTATTCAGCGGTCATGCAAGGTTATGATTTGACCACTATCATGCTCAACCGCTTGGGATTTTCCCTTAATTTTTCAATTTTACTTTTTGGTCCACCACTTCCTTGCCTTTTAGGCTATGCAGAGTTTTCCGTGCCAGGGGAGAGGGTGGAGGATTGAAGCCGGTATTATTAAACGTCCCCTGGCTCCGGGAACCTGAACTTGCTTTCTTCGGGTTAATACTCATATGTCAGTTGTCAGGAGCACGCGTATTTCCTAACGCATTTACCTACTGGGCCATCCCATCATCCCATTTTTTTTTTTTTTCTTTTGGCTTTTATTTTTTATTCGCACCTGTCTGCATAAAGCTGACAATCAGGGAATGAGCTGGCCGGATCAGAAAACAATGACATTTCAGGCTTGGAAAGAAAAGTATTCAGCAGCACCCCCTCCCTGGCTTGATTCAATTGCTAGAGCTGTTTGGGTAAGGAGATCTCTCATCCAACGCCTTTTTAATCTCCTCCTCGTATTTATTGGGATATCAGCTTTTGCCATGTCCATTATTAGGCGATTGTTATGTCCATGTAGGTTAGTGTGAAAACGTTTGTAGAGTGTCGCTGTGTACTGGTCAACTGTTGGCTGGTGGAGGTCCGTATGTAGAGTGTGGTTGGTCACGTACCAGGGTGCGTTAGTTATGAGTCGTAAACGTTTTGATTGAAATCTTTGAATTTTATTTAAGTGTATCTGTTTAGCTGTTTCATATATCTGTGATGAGTATGTCCATATTGGTATATGTAAGTATGTATATGTCTTTAATTTCTGTTTTAGTTTCAGTTTTGAAGTTTTTGAGAAGAGTGGATAAAGTAGTTTCAGTCTCTTTTTAAGCGTCGTATGTTTTATTTTAATATGAGGACCCCATGTCATTCTTCTGTCGAACGTACGTCCCAGATAATGTACTTGGTCTGTCTGCGGTATGAGGTTGTTGTCAATATAAACGGGGATAAATGTAGGAATAAATGTAGCAGTTTCCCCTGGATAAGTGTCCTTCACTTATGTTACTCGAGAGATGTTTCCTAAGCATTATTATTACTCTTACATAGTATTTTCCCTTGTAATTTCTTTCCTTACAATTTTTTTTTTTAAATTCTAACTTATAATCATTTAGGATCTTTCTTCTTATAAAATTAAAAAAATAAATACTGTAATACTATTGTGGATTAAAATGTGTTTTATTTGAAGAAACACTTCACAATGTTAGAAAAACAATGAAAACTGAAATAATCAACAAGGTTACAAAAAGTATCAACTTGTAACGATACAGCGACACACAAATAACCATATGATTCGAGCTTCAGAGCAAGGCTAACTCTCCAGTCCATCGCTCCTTATATTTAATCTGAATTAGAATAATGTAAAGTGTAGAAGATACTCGAACAGTCACGAACATGTACTAGAACAGTTTGGTTCAAGAAAAAATCTAGAGCTCTTTTCAATCATATATTTTTATTTTAATACATTTGACATTAATGTATATAAAGTTGGGTAGATTCGGTATTGTTTCAAGAGAAATTCCGCAAGAATGGCTTAGGTGTAACTCATCTGAAGTTTTGAATTGAAGTTTTCCCTTATCCCCTCTCAATCTCTTACTTTTATTATTAAAATATAATCCCAAAAAACATTAGCGACTCAAAATATATTTCACTCCAAGTCAAATCTGTTTGCGAAGGATGAAACCCTTCCTTCTTATAGTATAACTTTTGTTTTAGGGGGGGAGGGAAGGGGGGGCCATCATTCCTTGCTTCACTGAGGAATTTAATTTAAAACCCGGTCGGAGTATAAGAAAAAAAAAAGTTTCAGTTTTTTATATTACGTCCTTAAAGAAATAAAATGTTTCCTAAAAATAACAATAAGTCATTATTATTCAAAAGTTATAAATGACTAAATAAACTTTCATTATTCAAGGATAACTTTTTGTTCATACTTTTCCCGCTTTCTGTATGCATTCGGAGAATCCATCAATTTTTTTTTCATATTTTATTATTGTTTCACCGAAATTCATTACTCTTCTGGAGTAGTGGATCCAGCAAGGGGTAGAAGCGCATTTGGAAGATTTTAATATCTTTTGTGTGATTAATAGTGAAGTAAGTGATCATTCTTCTGAAGGATATAAGTTATTGAGTGTCTATTTCTACAAATAAAACACACTTCTGTTTATAAAAAAAAAAAAAAAAAAATTAAACCGACTTCGAAAACTAGGGAACAGTAAAAATAAATGCACTAAAAAGTATGAAATAATTACCTTCTGATTTTAACGAATACACGGCAAAATCGGTAATGGTATAAAAAGTGGGAAAATGCAATAAAACGAAAAAAAATATTTTGATTTGTACGATTACACACTAACTCTTAATAAAAAGTATTAAGTTGAAATATTAAATACCATGTTTAATACATCACAATCTTTTCGGAGGCGGCGCAAAATAGAAAATCGATAGATTTTTCATAATATTTAGGGTTAACAATTTTAAATTTTGCGCCGCCTCCGAAAAGATTGTGATGTATTAAACATGGTATTTAATATTTCAACTTAATACTTTTTATTAAGAGTTAGTGTGTAATCGTACAAATCAAAATATTTTTTTTTCGTTTTATTGCATTTTCCCACTTTTTATACCATTACCGATTTTGCCGTGTATTCATAAAAATCAGAAGGTAATTATTTCATACTTTTTAGTGCATTTATTTTTACTGTTCCCTAGTTTTCGAAGTCGGTTTAATTTTTTTTTTATTTCATACTTTTTAGTGGCGGGAGATAATTTATAGAAAGCAATAAGTTAATTAATAAAAAAAATCTAAGTGTTTTTTTTATACAGATTTTAAGTTTATTTTGAACTGATTTCTTGTTTCGATCTGTTTCTTGTTTTCTGATTAGAATTTCGAAGTACTTTTTTTTTTTGTTTTTTTTGTTTGTTTTTTAATAATTACAAAACAAAGACCAAATTTTTTGGTACTCCTCTTCGGACACTACAGGAGAGTTTGGTTCATTGGTTGGTTGTTCTATCTAGGTGGGAAGGACGAGATTTTTTCCGTGGGTCCATCGCGAAATAAAAGTCAATCCAGGTAGCGCTTTACCACATTCGTCCATCCCGGGCCTTTATATTATAACTACATTAAGAGTCATCTTTTCAATTTTATGAATACGCGCGGAAAATCAAGTCGTGCATTATACTCCTTTCAACACCCTGCCTATTTTGATTAGATGTATTCCAAGATGATGTAGGTCCGTCACTGAACAGTCGAGATTTTGTCCGTATTTCGAAAATACATGATGATATAATGAAGATGTTTATATGGCCTATAATAAATTGGACCCTAATTTTTGAATTATGATCGCTTAAGTATTCTTTTGAAAACTAATGCGATGAGGTATTCTGCTCCGGTAGGGACCTTTTATATTTCTTTATTTAAATTTATCGTTGGAAAGTAGTAATTAAACTAAATTGCATTTCCAAAAGCAACATCATTGGATTGAAGTACTCGCAGCAAATAAGGGGCAGCCATAAAATTGATGGTTATCAAAACAGGCAGCCGCTATGATAGAAGCGACAGCGTTTTGGGAGTCATTTTATGGTTAATTTATTATTGCGAATGATATTATTGTTCTCGATATTATAGTACTGGTTTAATTCAATAATATTTCTTGGTCGAGTCAATTATGTTCGTCATCCATTTCGATGAATTGTTGACTAAACTTGAGAGTGAAATGGTACGAATAATATCCTTCTTAATAAACAATTATTCAGAAAATGAGTTTGTAGAAAACACTGCAGTTTTAATTCTAGCGGAGTAGCCTTTTTGACATCAAACATTTTTATGGCTGCTATATTTTTGCTGCGTGGACTTTCATACAAAGTGGTTGTTTTTTTGAGAGATATCAACTTTAATTTGCCGTTAGTTTTATTGATGGATGAACAATGGCAAACATTGAAATTTTAATTTCTTTTTTATATGTCTGTAAAGACGATTTAATTATTATTACACTACTGCTGGGAGAATGTTTCCTAGGAAAATATTCATTTATAGGGGAATATAATGCACAACATATACGTTAGTTATTGCGGTACTTGAGTGCATGGCCTCCTCGAATCCGGAGAACCCATAAACACATCTAACCCAGACTGTTTTAAGTCCATTATCATATCTGTTTCAATAAAATGCATTCATTCAACACTATACTTAGGTCCTGAAAAGCGCACTCATCCTTTCAGTAAACGCAAACACTTAATGAGGTTTTGACTTTTGAAAGTCTTGGCAACCTTCATAGAATATTTAAATTTCTTTCGATTTAATAAAGATCGATCAAGACTTCAAAATCCATAAAAATTGAAAACACAATCTGGCTCTTTAGTAAAGATTTATTCTGCTACATTTCAGTTATTACATAGGAAAGGATTGATACTAACACATAGGCACACTATAGAGACTCTACATAGAAAATAGCATATCCTAAGTGCCACAAGCTAGGGACGTTATCATAACGTAAAGTACAAAATCATACAATTACCCATCATATATGGAATTGGAGAACGTATCTATTGCATTTTCGAACCACATTTGAACTTAAATAATAATTATTTCTTTCTCATAATCAAGCCATTTTCATCATACGCTTCAACAGTTGCAGAAACAAAATTAAAAACCGATAATAGTAATCCAGATAACATAACAAAAGTATCACTCCAGAATATCTTTATTTAAATCTATTGTTGAAAATTTTTCTAAGGTTATGTAAAAGGTTTGTTCCAACAAGAACCTGAAACACGTCAATAGCTAACAACAGACTACTCATGTTTTCCCCCTACTATTCTGATTCTGAATTTGATTTTCCGGCTTTTCCAACCGATTCATCGAACATTGAAACATTATTAAGCATTGCTTAAAATCAACCAATCAAAGTTAGAATAAAAGAATGAGGAAAGTTTGTTAGTTATTATCGTGTTTTAATTGTTTGTTGGAGCATACCTTATGTTATATATGCCATATGTTTTTCCAATAAGTAAATATTTTAAGCGTTAATTGAATAATTATTTTCAAGTTTTTTCCCGATAACTTATTAAATGAATTAAGAACCCAAAAAAGAATTAAATGGGACCACATTGGGAAAATACTCTACAAGATGCAAAAGGTTTCGTTCCAATTGGTCCACCCATCTCGTAGTAACCGGTGGACATACATAGAAAAAAGATCATCCAGTCCATGGAGGTCGGGGGGTTTCGTTTAGAATATATTGGATGTAAGAAAATTATATTGCTAAGGCTAAATATCGGTGATGGAAATTGGATGAGGCCAAAAATAGGGGGTAGGTGCAGGACCCACCCACCACCCACCGTCCTCCGCCCCTCGGCTAGACAGCAATTTCGTACCTCGAAAGCATACAAATTGCACGGGAACGGAGTCTTAGGCAGTATAAAAATTTCTAATTAAATCGAAATAGTAAAAAGGAGTAATTAAATCGAAATATTAATAAAATTTAAAAAAAATAAATTAAAATCGAGCGTAGTCCTCGGCTCCAAGGGTAGAGGCTAAATATCGGTGATGGAAATTGGATTGAGGCCAAAAATAGAGGGGTATGTGCGGGAATAATATTAAAAATCGGTGTAACCGCTCTGACCCACCCCCTAAACCCTAATTTATGACTTGGGTTATCATACCTCGAAAGCATACAAATTGAACGAGAGCGGAGTGTTAGGCAGTATAAAAATTGCCAATTAGATCGAAAGAGGATGAAGGACTACTTGAATCTTAATAATAAAAAAAAAAAAAAAAAAAAAAGGAGCGTAGCCAGGGTTCTAAGGGTCGAAGCTAATTATCGGTGATGGAAATTGGATGAGGCCAAAAATAGGGGGTAGGTGCAGGTAGATGCACCGCCTTTGAGGCACTGAGGTCTAAGCTACTCAGGGACACTGGGCTCTACGTCCTCACAGAGAACCAGTTCCCTGAGTTGATGAAAGAACGTAACTACCCGTACTACAAAGAGTTCGTCTACGGGTGGAAGGAAGCCGTCGGGCCAGCCGTGTTCAACCTCGTGAGAAGGGGACCACCACATGGAAGACCACCGGACAGCGAGCTACCTGGATAGAAGGTATTCCTAGACAAAACAGAAAATCCATCCAAGAGAAAGTTGAACAAAATAAATAAAGTTTTTTAGGCAAGATAAGAGCACTACTAGTGTTCTTATCTTGCCAACACCCGTGTTGCTGAAAGGCAAGGTAGGGAGGAAATAAATAAATAAATAAATAAAAAATAGAAAAAAAAAAAAAAAAAAAAAAAAAGGCACATACGTATCGAATTGAGTAACCTCCTCTTTCGAAGTCGGTTAAAAAATTGAGAATTTTTATTAAAAATGGTTTACTTAAGTGCTAACGGAAAGGGAACACTGAACTTTCAAGCAATGAAAATTGAATGAATGATTTTAGTGTTTAAGCAATTGCTTTTTACAATGGATAAAGGCCCATTGTAATATGATGAAATGTATCAGATAATATATGAGGCGTTTGCTATCAAAACCAGCTCATTCCATATTTTTTCCGAAACCCACTTTTTTGCATATTTTGAAAGTTTCGAGGGTCCTTCATAAACTGACGAAGGAATATAGCTCAAATCAAGCTCGTTCCAGGAAAGAAGGCCAGCAGAAGAAAACAAAGGATGTGAGCCGATGTATTACGACTGCAATTTCAGTTCAATAACGAGCCTTCTTTTTCCTTTCTCTCCTTGCTTTCTGCATTTTATTAACAATATTATTTTTCCTTGAAAAAAAAAACAAAAAAACAGATCTGTTTCGTTTGGCGTTGTACATATGATTTTTTTCACATTATACCACAGTTTACGTCTCAACTGTTCAATTTAAGATCGTTAAGTAATTATTTTTTTAAAGACACAAATATTAACTGGTAAACTGGAAAAACCAATTTCACACAACTTAATTGAACAAAAAAATGGAAAAAAACGACATAAAAAATCATGTTTTTGCATCAAAATCAGATCATTCCTACTTAATTAGTGTAATTACGCCTAAGGTAATGAACCTGGAATAAAAATGAAAAAGTAATCAAATTCTAGGCAGTTATACCTACCATTAGAAAATTTTAAAAAATAATTAGCTTCATTACTGTGGACGTGAGAAGTTTTTTGTCTCTCCTGTAAAATTTCAAAAAATGGAATGAGCTGGTTTTGATAGCAAACGCCTAGTTGGATAGTTATCATATTATGATAACTATCTTAATAATTTTACAATTACTAAATTAAAATAATAATGTCTATTAATATTATAATTACTTGTCATATTAAATTAGTTCTACAATAGTTCTTACTCAACATTTCACTAAAACCAAAAGTATCTTTAATTATTAACATAAAATAAATAAATAAAAAAGATCTTTTCCATAATGACATCAAAAACAATATCTTATGATCGACCAATAATATATAACTATAATACGTTTAATAATGACATACATATGTATATATAATTCCTTTTAAATTTAAAGATTACTAATTAATATAATGAATAAGTACAATACACATCACAAGTTAAATGGTTACCTTAGTATGAATCCCCTCTCCCTTTTGTTTAATTAATATGATTGCCAGATTATTTTAATTAAGTATACTTATATACTGTTTTAATAAAGAAGTAAATTGCATTTATTTTATTGATATTGTCGCTATGGAGAATATTTCCAGTGAAAGTAGATCATCGTTTATTGTGACACAGCTACGCAAATACTTGTTTCTATAATACGAGTAAAATGGGAATTCTAATAACAAATGCTTTAATCCATCCTATATATGTTCCTTGAACCTTTCACAAATATCTTCCGATTTTTTAATTTAATTATTTTTTGTTTTCATAAAGTTTCACACAATCGTTGTTGGAAACTCTTAGCTGGCTAACTAGTCTTATTTTTTGTATATTTATCTTGAACTAGAGGTATCATTCGGGTTGAGGACTGTTATAGCAGCATATATTTCTGTAGAAAGGATTATAGTCGCAATGAAAATTTATTTCTTTATTATTAAAAAGTTGGGTCAGTAATTCATACAGTGGTATACCAACCAATAAAATTGGTCCAATTTATTCAAAAATTTTGTACTTTCCAGGGATTCAATTGAATTTTTAAATAAGTAAATATTTTTTTAGGAAATTATAGAAATAATAATATTCGAATTTCAGAAAAACGCCTTCTCTCACAATGTTCTCTCTCGTCTTCTTTCTAAACAGTTCTAAACAGTTCTCTGTGTTTTTCATTTTAAAACAAAATAAAGGTGGTTGTTAGTAATTCTTTAAGTTTTGAGTTATTTTTAAGGCAGTTGCGATTAGTAACAGGGAAACCATGGTTTCTGTTAAATAATCTGAAAGTAGAAGTTATTGTTTTCTTAATACTCTAACCTTAGATTCAGCGACCTTCCACCAGATCATAAGGAAAACAATACAGTTATTGACACCCTAACTTTAACTTAGAGAAATAAGTAAACAAGTCCTAATTTTATTTCAAGATGTAAATGAATCTAATGCTTGAAGGGTCCTCTAAGTCATCTATGAAGTAAGACTTTAACAAACTAACCATAGGGAAGATTTCTCAATTAGATCCTCAGGGTGTCAATTACTAGTTTTAGCAATTTTAACAATAAATATTGCAGTATGGTAGAACTATTGAACTTTTGACACAAAAAAAAAACTCTTGAGTCTTTATAAGGATAGATAAAGAGGAGCTATAGGAAATTTCAATTTGATCCCTTCATAAAAAGTTTTTTTTTTTTTAATTTCACCATAGAAATGTAGTCTTAAGTGTGTCAATAACTGTACGGTTTACCCTAGACTTAATATTATTATTTCTTAAATTCGAAATTTTTCACGATCGCAATATATTTCCCTTGCTATATATTTCATATGTAGGTAAATGGAAGTAAAAATAAATTTTTCAACTTTTTTTTTATCTTGCTTGCTTCTTAAACTGTACGGGGTGTTCCCCTGAGCTAGGGGGTTGGGTGAACCCGCTAGATTTAAGTTCTTACATTACTGCTTATACCTACTGCAGCTAAGCCTGATATATTACTCAACAAAACGCTTTTTAATAAAAGTTCTCTGACAAATTCTCAAAGACTTGATTGTATTGATAAACTTGATTGTAAAGCTAATGAAATTAAGCTAAAGTATTTCAAATTAAAAGTTTTTCTTTAAAAATATGAATAATTAGTAAAAATTGTCATCCATTTTTTAGAACTTGGATCTTGGTGATGAGCTGATGGGATTTTTAGAAGCCAATCTTCTCACCAACTTGCGGCTGGTGAACGTTGTCAAGTGGATGCTTATCGTTGTCGGAGCTGGCGTTGGCGTCGCAGGAGTGGTCCTTTACAGGTAATATTATCAAAAGTACTTTTAAACAAACCTGGGAAAAAGGGTATTTTAATTTTCGTTTTAATATCTTATAGTATTTTTTTCCTTTTTTTTTTTATACATAAAATTCATTTTAACCTCAAATCATTTCAAATACTTTTCGATAAAAGTATATAGCCCAATAAGGAATTGGCCTTGTTATACTTCTATTTGACCTAAGAACAATCATTGTTTCATATTTCGTGTAAATCAGATATGGCGGTAAAATGTTAATATTTAACCCTCCACCCCGAAACCTATGCATGAAACCATTTATGTGAAATTAATCTCATTAGACATCTTTTTAGACAATCAACAACCAGTGTGACACAATTTGTTGAAATCGGTACAAAGTTAATAATTACGCCGCCCTCCCCCACAAAGAAACAAAACAACAACAACTTGAAATAATTAAATGATGAAATGTAATAAATTTATGGGCTCAATTAGGGGTGAGAGCTGTACTGCAAAGGTACACTATTAACGAAAGCTGTTATACTTCAAACTAGCTACTTAAGTTGTAGTTCATTTGATTATTTAAAATACTAAAAAAAAAAAAAGTATTTTAATTTGTATTTAAAATATTATAAATAATGCCCAAGTCTGCTTTTAAATAAGCAACAGATTAGATGAAAATTAAAAAAAAAATAAGTGTATTGTCCATATTAAAATTTGCTTAAATTAAATTAATTTAAAATTAAAAAAAAAAAAGAGGTATTTTAACTGTCCATAGTCATGACAGTTCCTGGACAATCCTACGGATCCGATATCTGGTTTACTACTAATTAACAAGAAAATAAAGTGCAAACTGCCGGAAAGAAGTTCTTAAGAAAGACAAAAGGTTGCAATATAGTGTAACGTTAAATCGATAATCAAATAAAAACTTATGCTTTAAAATCCCAAACCTTTTGTTGGAACGACTATTGGTCGGAACAAACCGTTGGAGCACGTGGACGGAGACCTGGAACCTCACTGGCGGATTCCGAACCTTCCAGAAGGTTTGTTTTGCGACTATATATATGGAGCGAGTGACTAGGCCGGTTAGTCTTAGTCTGTGTCTTGACTTTGAAGCTCAAGTCATATGATTTGTGTGTTATAGTTATCATTTTTGTAACCTGCTCGGATATTAGAGTTGTGTTAATTCGTTGTCATTGATAACTGTGTATTTTTGTTGAATAAATATTTGTTACCCACATAAGTGTTACAATATATTGGCAGACCTCGAAAAATGTGAGAATGATTTTGTAATGTCAGAACGGAAAAACTCTAAATAAAAGTTTTATGTACTCATATAACCGGTAAGGTCTCTGGGGGGGGGGGGATTCACCAATCCGGACTTAATCACTTTAATATTTCATAATAACAAGAGGGTTACGGACCTGGGAAACCGATTTAAATGAAACTTTTTATGGTAATACTAGGTCAAAAAATACTCAACTCAATTTCCGGGGGGTTTTGCCTATTCGCTCTGGAAAGTACTCAAAATTATTATGTTAACATAAAAAATTTTGGTTTTTGTTGTACTACCGATGTTTGTTCTACCTTGGGTAAGCAGGCCTAAGGACGAACCTGCGTTTACTATGCGTAATTTACCCTTCTTTGCTGGATTGCAGGAAGAAGTTGGAGCTTCAAGCGTATATGCTAATTACATCCTTTTCTGAAAAAGTAATTAAGCGTATTTAGACAAATCAAAGTTAATGGTTACATTGAACATTAAAATAATATGTTACAATTAAATGAATAAACAAATATTTCCAAATAAATAAATAGATAGCGATTTTATACATTTTTCAAATTAATAACATCAATGTATAAAGCAAATAGCATTTATTTATAGAATAGTGTAGAAAATAAAATTCAACAAAAACCAACACTTACAGAAATTGAATTCCTAGAACATAACTTTCTTCAATTCAATAAAGGAAAACTGTTTGTTGGTATAAGGGAATTCAGTGGTATTTATGAATCCAATCACAAAGTAATGTTCATAGACACGTATTTGCGCAAATTGAGAGAAAATATTTCAATGCAACTTTCTTGCATGATACTGAGTTTATTATTATTAATGTTTTGATAAAATGCCTCGAACCAATTTCAAGTTGATTAATTAAACTACATGAATAATAGCTAACAAGAATATTAACTATCTATGTAACGAATAAAAAAAAAAATATTTAGGGCTAATTCTTCTCCTTGTTGTTCAAAGTAGAGTGTTATAGATTCACAACAGTAGTTATATTTCTGTATACTTTTAATATCATCATTTAACTTACTATTAAAGTAACGTTTTTGAGTAGTTGTTCACTCTTTGCAGGTTATAAATGTGTATCCCTGTAGATTCGGCTTGCTTATGTAAATATTTTTTAGTTTGTTTTCAATATTCGTTAAGAAGATTCAGATAAAAGTGTAAAAAAATAATTTCAGTCATCTTTTAGGTGGCTTCTGTATCATAAATATTAAGTCAAAAATGTAATAATTCATTAATTATAATTAAATTTGAAACAAAAATCTAAACATATTTTATAAAAGTTAAGTTATAGATAATAATTAAAGAATTATTGAATGAAATCGTATTAATCAGTATGTTAATATTCGAATATTGGGAATATTTTATATACAAGCTTTTCCAAAATATCAAAAAAAAAAAAAAAATTAGGTTAGGAGTTTTCGTCTCGACTTTTGCAAATAACAAAACCAAACAGATCCTGGAGATAGCATGCTGATATTTGCACAGTAAATACAGAATGTATAGACACAAATTTCGACTTCTTATTTTAGAGGGTATTATGATTTTTTGTTTGTTTTGAGACCCTCCTGGGTATATGAAGTGCCGAATCTAAATCCATAGGTAGTCGTTTTATTTAGTGGATCGTCAGAAAGAGTATTAATTGAATGATAGTTTAGATATATATAAATTACAAATATTTTATGGCGTTTAGAATATTTTTTTCTTACAAAATTTTAGCGTTATGATTTATTTTATTTTGAAAGAAATCGGATCATCTCAGATATTATGTACGTGGTATACTTCACACTCTTTACTCATCCATCATTATTAACAAAGTTATATCCACTTCCATTATATCAGTTCTCATATTACAAAATGTGTGAAGTCTACATCTTAGAAATTGACACACGAATAAAATATTATACTAGGCAAATTAGGAAAAACGGGGAAATTTTATAAAGTTTTGAAACTCTGAGGAAAAACTCATAAGGGATTTAGAAGTAAGAAATAGAAAAGTTCGACCTTCTATGATGGGGCGTCACTGGTTATTGCCCCATAAATTCCAATTATTTTTACTTTTCACTATTCGGTTTCATAATTTTACTTCCCCTATCAGTTTTCCACTATCTACAGTTTTAAAAGTTTATAAATTCTTACCACCCCTAATATTTTTTTGAATTATCGCATTGAATTAATTCCATTTCATAAGTTTAATATAAAGCGACATGCTACTTTGCTATCTGATCACAGAAGTAGTCTCTCTTTTTTTCATAGGCGATATTAGCAACTATTCCCTCCACATATATGCTCTGCGTTTTAATAGTTCTTTGATAGATAGAAGCAATCCTTTCTGGAAAAATACTTCCAGTTTTAATTTAGCGCCATTCTGTTTTAGTTTATTCCATGGGTTCATAACCAAGCAATTTTTAAAGTGAGAAAAAAATCCGTCGTTACACCGTCTTTCGGAGAGGACGCCTGGCGAGGAATGGCGTCCTGTCCCTTTGTGATGTCAGATACTCGTTAAAAGTCCATATATTTATTTTGAATATTTAAAAAAAAAATATCTCCCTATTGTAATTATACCAGGATAAGCCAAATTGAGGACTCCCAGCGTAGCATCGCCCGACAGCAACATTATTATTATAATATTATTTGCTAGGTTCTTTTTCTTCTCTTAGTGAGGAAGAGTGCTGTAATTCATAGGATTTTTTAATGAAGGAGCTCTTCCGTGTTTGAAGTTTATTATTTTTTTCCCAACGTTTCGAGCTATTGCCTCATCCTCTGGGGTTATCTACACTACATATAATACATTAATCTTTTTCACTTAATTATAATATCCATGTATGTTTTACAATTTTTTTTATATTGGTATTACAATTACCTTTTCCCAAGTTACCTCTTCTTCACATTGGCCATTTGTCAACTTCTATATTTCTTTAAAACAGTATATGAATACTTTTGTCTCCTTATTATTTATTACATTTTATTTATTTCACATTTTATAGTCTTTTTATTTCACTGTCACATTTTAACTATTACAAGTATGTGGACTTTGGTACTTGCATTGATTAGTCTCCCTCATCCTGTTCTCTATGCTCGTTGATGTTTTGGTTTTGTTTCTATTATTTTTTCATAAAAAAATATAGAAGATGACAAATGGTCAATGTGAAAAAAGAAGTAACTTAGGAAAAGGTAATTGTAATACCAATATAAAAAAAATTGTAAAACATACATGGATATTATAATTAAGTGAAAAAGATTAATGTATTGTATGTAGTGTAGATAACCCCAGAGGATGAGCCAATAGCTCGAAACGTTGGGAAAAAAATAATAAACTTCAAACACGGAAGAGCTCTTTCATTAAAAAATCCTATATAATATTATTATATCCTTGGATCCCTTAGGTGAGACATAAGTCCTTTACTAAGTCCTGCCAGCCATCTTTATCACCTGCAAGCTCCTTGTCCCCTGACGATGTCTGCTACGTTCTCCATATCTCCTTCTCCATGGTTCATCTCCATGTTCCTTGTCGTCTTTTAACTCGGGGTTCCACATCAAACTCTGCCTAGCTATATCGCTTTCGAAGAGTATTTTCTACGTTTGATTATCTTGCCAATCGGTTCTTGTCCAGTTCGTGCCCATAATTTAGTGTTGGAGATAGTTTCAGGCCACCATACTACAAGAATATTCCACCTGTTTATGAAAGCCTGCAGCTTCATTGCCAGTTTTTTAGGGCCTTTCCTGGCCTCAAGAGCGTAAAGTAGTACAGCCTTAACATGGTTGTTAAACAGCCGCATCTTGGTACCCCTATGCTTTACTGAATATTAGCTTAAGGTTTCTTGAAATAAATAAATTAAATGGTTAATAATTTATTCTATCTCTACCCCAGGATGAAGAAGAAGGCTAACAAGAAGACGAGCTCACGAGAAGACCTGCTGCCCCCGGGTAGCGACGACGTGGAGGTGTTGGACCCGAGCAGGCTGAGCAGCCCCAGCCCCGGGTCCGGCTCCGGGTCCAGCCCCAGCCTCGCGGTCCCGACGGCCCCGGTGACCAGGACGGGCTGGGAGGCCGCCGCAACTCCATCGCTCCACCTCCCGGCGGTCGAGACGGTCAGGGTTTCTCCAGGCATCTCCAGCAGCGCACCACTGGAGCCGAGGGCTCGGGGATCGGCGGATCTCCACTCCAGGCTATCCACTGGCAGGCTTCGGAAGTACTAAGCACCTTAGAGGAACACAGTAGTTCAATCATCTAGGCATTTGTATTATATGTTCCAGAGTATTTTTGTAATAAATTATTTATTGAATGTTAGTTAGTAAAATATATTTTCAATCTTTATGTTTATTCGAAGTTTTATTCTTTTCACTTACGATCCTTAATTCTTCTCTGATATTCCAAGAATTTTCATGGATCCGTACTGTCCCTAAAATCTTTTCACCTTGTTTTGGGTCATTCCACTTTTCTATTCTAAATTTTCCTGACTGATATGTTGTATTTTTTTTTTTCATCTTTAGTTAAAAGTAAGTTCAAATGTAAAAGGGCTCTAAATGAACTGTGACATTTTATTTTAATCCTTTAATTTTTAATTTATTCTTTCATAAATTTATAATTCGTCTTCTTTTACTAGCTCAACAAGCGCATAAGCCTGTCCCTGGCTTTTTCCATCTCTGCCTTCTTCGTTTTCCTTCTTTACCTCAGTTCCTACATGCTTTGGAGTGATTGGGTCTCACTCTACTTCTCCTTCCGTCTGATTCAAAGAGTCAGTTTCCTTGGTATTTTCTCGTCCATTCGTCAGCTCAGCTTTATTACCTATCTGTACGTTTAAGTCGGCAAATATTACCATAATATCGTAAGAGGAGCATCCATCATATAATCTTTCTAACTGCTCCTATATATTTGTCGGTCAACCTAGTTGATAGCACAAGTAAATGGGAAGGGAGAATATATTACAGTTTAATTAATAGTTGGATAAAATAAATCCGTTATTAGTTCTGTTAAAAAGAGACACAAATTATTTTTTTTTCCATAACGAATTATAATAGCTTGAAGTGATAACAAGAGATATTCCTTTATTAATTTTACATGAGAATCTTCAGCTTTAAAATCTTATTGTTAATAAGGATTAATTTTAAATGAAGAGGTACGCCTCTAAACAACAACAAACAATAAATGAAGAGGTTCTGCGACGTTTTTGGCCAGTACCATTATTTATAAGTAATGTTTTGTAAAAGTTCTTTGGAAATTGTTTTAGATAGATGAAAGTTACATAATATAATAATAGATTCGCATCGTAAATGTAAAAAATAATCTTGAGGTTTTATATTTTTTAATTTTATCTTTTCAGCATTTATTTCAATGAGGAAAAAAAGTAAGTAAGTTGATTTTTCTGAGAGGATACAGGAACTGTAATGCAAAACTGTGCGGTTTTTTGTTCATGTGTGAATTTGTATAATATTCGCATTCAGATTTTGTGAAACGTGTAATAGATAGGAAGAGAGCACATTGAGACGGGGCACAGTGGGGCAAGTCCACTGTCCGGCCGGACATTGGGCCAAAACATGAAAGTTAAAATTTAGAGGTTTCATAGTAATATTAATAAACTAGAATCCTTTCCCCGTTATATGCACTAATTTTTAACTCAATCTTTGCGTTAATAATGATACAATATGAGTTGAAACATGGCAGTAAGACATTCATCTTTTTTATATTTAAAGTAAGTGTGCCTATATTTTTTGGCTAAACCTAATGAAATGTTTACAGTATGATCAAGCATTACTAACAAATTGTAATACACCAGAAATATAGTTTTGGAAAACCATATGCAACAGTTACGACGGTTCAAACAAATGTAAACTATTTGGTACAATATAGTAAAATGCCGGAAATTGCCCGGAAAACTACATATACCCTTTTGTTAGCAAAGGTTTGAAGTTTTATAAACAGTTTTCCGATCTTGCCACAATCTGCCTATTCTTATTTAAATGAGATTTAACCAGGCGTGAACACTGAACTCAAGAGTGAAATTGGTTATTTAGAACATCTTCTTAGCATATTTGGGTTTTCATCAACCCATAATCCTTAAATTAATATATTTCTAACCAACTGCAACAATTTATTCACCAAATTACGATTTCCAATAAAATAGCTTTGAACATTTAAAAAAATTGTTAATGTTTTTAATATTTTATATTTTACTGCAGTATAATAATTAGTAAGTTAAAAGAGTACACTGTACACGAAATGTTGTTAACAAAAATATTTCACTGTCTTTAATTTACATTAAATTATAAATAGACAGTAGTTGCTAGGTTAAAGTAGGTAGTTTGGAATTGACTAAAGTTATAATTTTGTTAGCCTTTTTTTTAAGTCCTGTCAAACAAAATCAAACGTAGGTATTATACGACTTTTGTGCTGCTAACATCATAAATATGTATAAAAAAAAAAAAAAACAATGACCTTCTTCTTTTTTTCAAAAGAATAAGATAGATTTGACTGATACGTCCTGGCTTCGGAATAAGGATCAAGAAACAAATCAGAAACATTTTTGGGATTATAGAGAGCAGCATTCCAGAAAAACGTCAAGAATCGATAGGGTGCTATAAACTCCGATCCCATTTCAACCTCAATGTAATAGTGTTGTGAAAAGTAAAATGTCCCAGGAAGCAAGAAGCTTGCTCATAAGGTAGAATGTGAAGCTAATGAATAATTTATTAATTTTAAAAAAGGTATATTACATTAAATTTGTTATTATTTAATTACATTTAATTACATTTTCAATCATAGTAGTTATCTATTTATTATTGTTACAACATACTACGGTAAACGCAATTGCTATAAATTTTAATATAAAATTGTTAATGAACTTTGAATTTATACTAATATATTTTATAATTATAATGTACACACACACACACACATATATATATATATATATATATATATATATATATATATATATATATATATATATGTATGTATATATGTAATGATTATGAATGAAATGACAATAATTAAGATTCTGCATCCTCAAAAACATAAACTGACACAATTTGAGAAGTCCAGCGAAATTTCTTTGAGAGTTATAGCCGATGTCCAACAGGAGTGTGGACTCGTCCCACTGTGCGGGGGCGTCGCAGAGCAGCTTTTGTCTAACGTGATTAGGAAGGAACCGGGCACATTGGGACGCGAGCAGAGCTGCGTTGTGTCCTATCTACCAAACGTATTACAAAAACTGCGCTGCAATGCTTCACCTGCTTTACAATGTTTCCCCGCCCTAAGAAGGTTGGTAAAATTTGCACACATCGCACCAGATTTTATATAAATTGGGGTATCTATAAATGCCTTATCCTACCCTCCACTCACTGAGGAAAATTTATTGCTTTGGTTTCTAAATAACATTGGAAATTTATTACTCGAGAAATCAAAACCACATTTATTGCATAAAGTTATTATTACTCTAGTCCTGTTGTTTCCCTCACTATTATGCAATAATTACCATTTTACTTCTTCGTTGTTTATTCTGAGTCTAGAACTTATTTCTGATTTATGCGTTTTTTAAAATCGATACAGAAATAAATTTAGTTTGCAGAGAATAATGAAATCTTAATATCACTTAGTAACGGTACATTCTTTTAGCTCGGGTTAGGATTCTTTTTTTCAATGTAATGCATTGTTTGGAGAAATGTCGAGAGTATTTATTTAATTGATTCTCTCTCTGTCTGGGACTTTGCCTAATGAAACGGGGTTGATAGCGAATATTTAAGAGAATGGTATTAACATAACAAATGGAACGAACTAGGAAATATAAGCGTAATGCTTTTGAAACTCATATGAGACATTTTCATTACATTTACAAGGGGCAATTAAAAAATTTAGTTTTTTCAAAGCAAAGGGCTTTGAAATCATCTAAATGAAATTCTGAGTAACAGTTATATGAGACACATATACCTTTGATCAATTAGACTAATTATATCATATTGAATATCACCTCTTTTGTGGATGCTAATTTTTTCCTAGAAGTTCGCTTTACCATATATCAGTTGAAGTATTGTTTTTAAATTTGTCAAAAGAAAATTCTAAAGTAAATTAATATATCGAAATGATTTGCTGCAATTTAATTCAAGAATTACAACAATGCTTGTACTTACAGCAATAGTAATTAGCCATCATTCTTCATATGTTGGGAGGGGGGGGGAGTTGCAAAAGCGCAGTTTTACATTATTTTAATAAATAATAATTAAGTAAATCCTTCCCAGAAGTCTCACATAAAAGGACACGTTACAATTGTTATTAATAAAATAAATAATAAATCTGGGGCGATGCGTGCAACACACAACTTTCACTTACCAACTTTCTTAGATTAGATATTGATATTGTTAAATGCCCTTTCTTCAAGTTACACATTTTTCCTCATTCATTTACTTATTTGTGTTTGTATTTGCTCTCTAAAATACACTAAAATATTATATTAATCAATAGAAGTTTTTATTTGTGATAATTCGGCAAAGTAACCATAATACTTCATCGCGTCTGATTTTATAATTCTGTATGTAGTTGTTGAAAAATTTTTGTTACTATGAAATAAATTATTTCCATTAATTGAATAGAACGTCAGTGATTATCAACAATCGTCTGTCATTGAAGGCGCACTGCGCATGCGAGGGCTTAGCGTGTTTCATGAGTTAACGGAATATTTTTCTTTTTTTCTCCTGTACATTGTTTACTTGGCTTTTTTCATATCTCATATTTAGCTGTTTCTTATTTTTAGGCAAAACGAGAAACAGATAATTTTTCCATATAAACAAAAACAAAGGTACTTTATAGGAAAACAAAAAAGGACCGGTCCCAATTCAAGCCACTTCAGAACATTTTAATAATGATAAAGCTTAGCTGACATTACAGAATACTTGATCATCTTTAACTATGACGAGTTTGAACAAATCGTTAAAGCCGTTTTTGAGAAAATCGAAAAAAAAACGTAAAAATGAAAGTACCCCTCTGTTTGACCAATTTTAATGAATTTTTTGCTGTCACGTCGCGGGCATTAACATACACCAAACACCCAATTTCGGGTTCATTTTGCTTATAGTTTTTGAGCTAGACTGTTCACACACACGGACCATTTCGAGGGACTTGGTTATTTGGACTCAGGGGACCCCATTGTGTATTTCCGTTGCAAACTGGAAGTCGTAATTTTTTACGATCGCTATACTTTCCCTTACTATATATTCCATATAGGTAATTAAAAGTAAAAAACGAAAAGCACCAAAACTTTGGCAAGGGTTAGGTTATCCAACAGACAAAAACAAATTTAATAAAGTAACAAGACTATTACGTATACGCGAAAGAATTTATTAAAAATGTTTTTTGACAGTTTATCGAAGTCTGACAAACCATTTCGGAACTTTGCATCTAGAAGACACTAACATATCTCATTTTGGCATTAACTAACGACCCATCGAAGAACGTGTATCGCATTTTTCCAACCCTGTTTCCAGCCCGTCCGGTATTTCCCAGTAACGAGGTTTATGGTTTCCTCGAAAATTTTGGAGGGTTGTAAACTAATTGACAAGGGGGTTCTTTTCGGGGTTTTTCAAATTAATTTTACCTGCACCTTTAGAAGAAAAATATGAATAAGGAGATAAAGAAGAGTGAATGTGGCAAAAAGTATCGAGGCCACCGGGCACGGCTGCCGATCTAAGGTCTCAGGCCAGAGGGCCCGCACACTGTTTACACTTGCACTGATCAGACGCTAAAGGGTTAAATAAACTAACTTAGTAAGGATAAACTAACTCTACTCATTTTAATAAACTAACTCTAACCCTTGTTCTTATCTTTGTTCCCTCCTTAATTCCTGACAATCCTATTGAAAAGAAGATGGCCTTGGGACCTTCTAATTTAGGATCATTATTAGAAAGCTAATGTTTGGAAGCTCTCTAAAAGTCTGTGCATGTCATTTTATTTTTGTTTTCACATTTACTGCAATTACTTTACTTTAATTACTGCAATAAATACAAGGTTAGAAGTGGTTGGTATTCTTCTTTTAAACCTCCCCACCCTAGGTCAATTTAATTCAACAAAATTCAATTTCCCCGCCCTCCTTCTTCGCAGACAGCTATTGTCGGCCTATTTAATAAAAGATCTCAAACTATTCCTCTCCTAGCAATCACCTCCCAATATCTACTCCATTCAGGATTTCTTAGCCTTTATAGTTCCTCTTCTTCAACCCTAACTCTGGAGGTTCTCGACCTAGGAAATGTGGTCCAGCCTTTCTTGTCCAGTGGCATAGATTATTACCGAGTTTTATATTTTTAGAGGTCTCCTAAAAAAAAAAAAAAAAAAACAACCAAAAAAACCCTATTAAGTATCCAGCATCTACAGTACTCAATATATCGTCCAATTCGATAAAACACGATAATATCACAAAAAATTTGCTTTTGAGTGTGAATTTAACTTTTAATATGTAAAAGATTTTTAAGGATTATAGCGTGCATTTTTTGTCTCTAAAATTTTAAATTTCCATTATTTTAATAATTTTAGCAGAAGAGGAAAGATTTCTTTCCCATGTCCGGGACTCGAACCATTGCAGCGCTCTTACGCATTGCGCTACCAAGGACTGTATCCTGGAACGTCCACCAGCCCGGGGGTTGAGTTAAAGATTGGACGATCTTATAATTAACGTTTTTTCGTAATGTACTCTCTTCTTGGGCCTATTTAATTCATGATATCCTAAGCTACCACTTATATTTTCTTAGATCTTTCTCTCTGTTAAAAATCATCCGGCACCCGCCTTTTGTACTGAAGCTCCATGATATTTCAACCAGTATAATCTTCCGTCGTTTATGGTCGATACCAGCAGAGACTACAGCCCGATTGTGATAATAAACGACTAAGCCTTATTTAATAAATCATTTATAATTCATAGCCATCCTAAAGCACACAACAGTGAAATACATTTTTCCCACCCTTGTTGTTTGACAGGGCTTGGCCATTTCGCATTCGAAATAGAAGCCCTATATTACAGGGCCCTGCCGAAAATTGATGACAATCTAAATCTAAATTAATTTAAAATATGTTTGTTTGTGACCTACATTATTTCTCAAAAAAAAAAAAAAATTAAAAATTATGACTATGAACTTTTTGTTAGAACAGTTCGAACAAACAGTTCTAGTATAGGTTCCTGACTGTACGAGAATCTTCTATTCTTGTCGAGAACCTTCTAGATTCTTCTTATTCAGACCAAATATAAGGAATGATGGGCTAGAGAGTTAGTCTTGCTCTGCAGTTCGAGTCATATGGTTATTTTTGTGTTACTCTATCGTTACAAGTTGATACTTTTTGTAACCCTGTTAGTCATTTGTGTTGTAATTATTTGTCAGACATTGTTAATTTTTTTTTTTCGTTTGGTAAACATTATTTAAACCCACCATAGTCTTGAAACATTTTAATAAAAACATCATTAAAACAATGACCCTCACAACGCCTCTGTATAAATATGGATTTTATAGATAACACTGATACATCTTCATAATGAAAGTTTTACTTAAAGAAAATAATTAATTTAAATTAAAAAAATGCCTTATTATTATATTGTAAAATAAAATCATGCCATTTTTTTTATTTAGCTTACAATGTGGATGCCACAATATTTTTTTCCCTTCTGACGCATTATTGAGATCTCATTATAACTCTCAATTTTTTTTATCTTTTTTTTTTTATGAATAATAAATAGTTGTTTGAAACAAATATTTTATTTCAATTATAGTTTATTTCTGTTATGTTTTTTTATCACCATATCTTCACTACAATTTTAAATTTAAGCTTGCTTAAACCAGCCTGGTGTATTCAACTGTATTAAAAAATGATAAAACATTCAGTGGAAAAATTGACTGACCAATTTCAACATTTTGGAGAAAAGCACTATTAATAATATTCCTCTAGGGAAAATTCGTGCCTTTTTACTTTGAATGTATATTTTAGCAAATTCTGATGCTTTAATATTTCCCTCATTCTATGAATAAAAAAAAAAATAAAACAAAAAAAAAATTGGAGTTAGTCATTCAGTCAACGTAAAATCCTCAATTGATTTAGACATTAAATTGATGCAGGGGGGGGGGGGGAGAAAGCAAGTTTTTTTTAGTTTTTAATACTTTTAATTTTTACTGTTCAGATTTTAACTAACTTGAATTAGTAAAACAAATCATTTTCAATACTGGGGTATCCAATACAGAGTAGCCTTAGGTAAGCTCATCCCACATGAGGTCATCGCAGCAATTAAAAGTGGAGGTGCCCTTTGGAAGAGACGGCGAAGATGTTCATCGCTGAGACATACCCCAGGGATGATCCGTCTCAAGATAATGACGAAGAAGCTTTCTTAAGACGCACTACGGTATACCCACCTGGTACGAATCTGTGCCCACCAATGGATTTATGGGATCTTCGTACTGCCGTGGACAAGCAAAAGACTGGTTGGGCCCCTGGTTTAGACGCAATTCTTAGGAAAAGTATCCCCTACATAGAAGAAAAGTTGTTGGCTATATTAAACGCTTGCCTGGAAAGGGGTTACTTTCCAAGAAGTTGGAAAATTGCCGACATCAGGCTCCTTTACAAGGAAGGGGACAAGGACAAACAGCTAGCCAAGTCTTATAGGCGTATATGTCTCCTCCCTATAATGAGCAAGGTACTGGAGAACTTAATAATGATGAGCCTACGGCCAATCTTGACACGGGCGAGTCATCCACGACAGTACAGATCAACCAAAGGAAGGGGAACTGCAGATGCTCTGCTGAGAGTGCGCCGTGACGTTGAAGAGAAGGCGGAGAAGTATGTCATCCTCCTCCTATTTGATATTTCTTCCGCCTTCAATAGTATTTGGTGGCCGAGCGTGCTTCAGCAGTTGCAAAAGTATGAGGCTCCCAGCAACTTATATGAAATTTTGAGAAGCTACTTGAAGGACCGGACCTTGAAATTAAGGGGTAACTTCTTTGAAGTAGAAGGCTCTATGGAAAGAGGTTGCCCGCAAGGATCCGTCCTTGGTCCTGCTATGTGGAAGTTAGTATTCGACGAGTTGCTGGGAGTGCTGGAAGATGAGCAGTTCCACACCACTGCCTACGTCGACGATCTGGCCGTTGTGGTGGCCGAGAACAGCAGAGCCAGATTAAAAATCGAAGCTGAACGATGCGCCAACCTTGTGCGGCGCTGGTGCGAGAAGAAGAAGTTAAAAATGGCCGCTGCCAAGACTCAGGCCATTCTTTTGGCTATATAGGGCTCACCCTATAACTATTTTTATAGAAGATTCAAGGATACGTCCAAGTGAGGTAGTCACATACTTAGGGATTAGAATAGGCAAGAATTTTGGTATGACGCCTCACTTGGACTATTTGAAAAGCAGGGTGGGCCTTGCCTTTAATGGACTCAAGCGCATCGGGGGCGCCTTCTGGGGCCTCAGATACCCAACTACACTTACTATCTACAAAGGAGTGGTTTTGGGTATACTGAGATACGCGTCCCCAGCGTGGTACAGAAGTCTCTCGCAGAGACAGTGGTGTAAATTGGCGTCTGTCCAGCGGATGGCTCTGCTTCGGGTCACCAGATCTTACAGGACAGTGTCTCACGAGGCGGTTCAGGAGAAATTCCTCTCGACATCCTGCTAAGAGAAGATTGTTACAGATATGTTGTTAAAAGGCAAGGCTTGGCGGATCTACCTGAAAACATCCGAGTGAGAATAGCAGATGAACCCAGCAACTGGAAGAGGATCCTCCGGTAGGATACACTAAAGGAATGGAACCGACGGTGGACGACCTCTCAAAAGGGGGCTACCCTGAGAAAATACTTCCCCACTGTCGGATCACGATTAGAGGCAACCTGGATCCTCCCGGACGATAGGATCTCACAGATTCTCACGGGGCACGGGGGTTCCCGAGCGAAGCTCGCAGACCACGGTATAAATATCGATCCCCTGTGCCCAAGTTGCGGAGTGCCGGAGACCGCCGAGCATATCGTACTTTCTTGTACCGCCTATGAGGCACCGAGGGCCCTAATGAGGGATACAGGACTCTACACTGTGACGGAGAGCGATCTCCTTCAGCTCGTCACGGAGGACAGGTATCCTCATTTTAAGTCCTTCATCTACGGGTGGAAGGAAGTCCTTGGACCAGCCCATTTCACTCTGGGAAGGAGAAGAGGAGTTGCACCCGGGAGACCACCAGAATGAGGCTCAATTTAAGAGGGACTAAAGAAACGAAGAAATGGACTATTTTTTCTATTGCAGCGGTGGGTTGTTAGGTATGCCTACCACCCCACAACTGCAAACGCCCGTATTGCCTTAAAGGCAGGGGAGGGTTGTTATAAATAAATCATTTTCAATAGTTTAGTAACATAGATAATTAATATTTCGCCGGAATATTGCAGAATAATGTCTTATGAAGAATATATCTTTAGTTGCCTAAATTGGCTCTCACTGGTCCAGTCATCCGAAAGCTGAAGTACTCCACGAGAAGAATTTTCTTAACTTCTAAAAAGTTTGTTTGTTTCCTCTAAGCGAATTACTTAAACTGGAAGACCTTTAAAGACTAAGTTAGAGAATTCCTAAACTGATGGAAGACACTCAACCAAGTTGACTGCCCTTCGCACTTTACACATGTGTTCTTACTTGAGCCTCCATCGAGAATACGTTCGTTCTCCTTTTTTTTTTTTTAACTATATAAATTTAAATAGAAATAGAAAAATAAACTTTATTCTGGGACGAAGTTCCTTAAGAATAACACAACTAAATAAACCGCTAAACGAATAAAAATTAATAGTTTGAAAAAAAAAGTTAAAATATAATAAATGATGAATAATTTATTTGCAGGGAAAAATCAATTAAAAAAGTAAAATGTAGTAAAATAACATTATTATTAATGACAGTTAGATAAAAAATAAATAACATCAAATTAATATAAGAAGAATTAAACTAAAAATCATTAATTGACCAGTGAGGAAAAAAAGGAAAAATGAATGGTATTAAAATAATATAAATCTTTATTGAGATGATCCATTATTAGCCTGTTGATCTGAATGGTATCTAAGAAGAAATTGGAATAGGAGGTTCTTAAATGTGGATATGGAGGTGGAAATGGGGATGCTGAAATGGGGCACATTTGTTAAGAGGGGTAAGAAATCACAATGATTTGTGGAAAAAGAGTGGATGGAGGAATCGAATTGCGAGAAACAGTAGGCAATTGTTAATAATTTACGGTAGGATTGGACGACCCGTCTTAATTCATGAAAACAAAGTCCCATTAACAATTCAAAATTCTATTATTCTAGCTATTCCAAATTTTTCATAGTCTTCCTCCAAGATCTACTAAGCGTTTGCTATCAAGAAACATTTTGTCAATATCAGATTATTGGTTGTTGTCAACATTATCTTCTAATAGATACTCGGAATAGTAAATAGAAATACATAAAGAACTTAATTTTTATTCTATCCTCAGTCGAGTTTTTCCTAGAGATAGATTTTAGTTTTGTTATTTTATAATATATTCTTACCAAGTTTTTATCCCATGCTGCTAATTGTCATTTTTTTGTTTGGAGCACCCAGTCTTCCATAGTAATTTTCTTCAATTTAGTTTCCCTTATAACACGGGCGTCACCGCTAAGGGGAGGGGGGAAGCGTCCCCCCAATGTAAAAAATTAAATAAAAATACGTTTTTTTAATAAAATATAAGGGTCTTTTTCATTTTAGACAACCTGTTACTAAGTTATGATAACGGTTATTTAAATAATAACAAATGTTAAATCATTATTGAAAACACATGATTTATTTACTATCTAACTTATTAACAAGAATTTTCCATTTAGAACACCGATTCTTTGTAAAAATTTTATAACTATTTTATTTGACTTCAAAGCACACAGATTCTATTTGACATTGACATTGACAAAAGCTATTTTATTTGAAATTCATTTTTAAGATACAGAGATTAACATTATACACCAACTCACATTGCGATAATAACCTTTAGACAATTTCAAATATGAAATCATATGATTTTATCTGATATAGATAAATCACTGTTTAAATTCATAAAATAACCGTTATCATAACTTAGTAACAGGTTGCCTAAAATGAAAAAGACTCAAATATAAATATAAAATGTTAATTACAGCATTCCTATTGATTGATTATACCCAATTTCTCCATCTGATACTTTATTTTCACAAATTGGCGCCTTGGCTCTTTTTTAAAAGTATCGTGAGGTGTATTGTATATTTGATGAATAATATTATTTTTATTTTAGCTTCAATGGTATTTTTTTGTGAATTCTTTGACAAAGTTGGATCTCCGGGATTGGTCTCCATTTATAAGTTTTAAGAGACTATAAATAACTTTAACATACATCGTTAGAAGAGGAATCAAATGTCCAAAATGTTGTTTTTATGCGTTTCTTCGTGGTCCCTTTATGGTACTAAGGCTAATCAGAAAAAAAACATCATTGTTATCGAACTGATTTTTAGGCGTTATTATTTCAACTTTTAGCCTGCCGAATTAGTATCTTCCCTATTTAGTAGAATGTTGAGCCGTCCCCCCCCCCCTCCCCAATAATTTAGTGCTGGTGACGTCATACCATGTTAGCGACTTGCCTAATGGGCTGGTAATAAGATGTATATAAATTTTAAAAAATATAAATTAACTATTATGAAAAGATCCCGTTAAAGCTAAAAATTGATATAAACAAAAATCACTCCAAATAAATTTTTAGGAGGATGTTCTAAGCATCTAAGTCAATTTGAAACATAAATAATGCACTGTACGCTCGAAAAAACTATTATATTCTTATGTGTAGGCGAAACGACTAAAGAAATAAAACGGTTTACGGACCCCAACTTCTCCATTCACTCTTTATAGTCCACAGTTCTAAGTGAGCTGTTGTCTTTTTTATTAGGAGATCTGTTTGGAGTTCTGTAAGTTGACCTTTGTTATACCCCTACTTTTTGGCCTATAAAGAAAATAAATCTATTTATTCTACAATATAAATAAAATATAGCTGAGATTTTTATTCAAACATATTCGCATGTTGAGCAAAGGGAGGCTTCCGTTGTAGGGAGCTGAAACTAGAAGAAAATCCTGAAACATTCCCCTAAGATCTCAACAGTGCGTAAGATCATAACGTTGCTTGGCAATACCAGGCAGGATTGTGTATTTCCGCGTGTAATGTTCAAAAAATAGAGGAGGATTCCTGTTATGAGAATTTCCAGAACAATTCTGCATAATGAGGTAATAAAGGGGGCTTTTTCGTATTCACCCCAAAAATCTGCTTCTCGTAAAATGTACGAATGATAATAGGAAATTCTTATGTACCACCATGTATCCAAATATTATTTGTTTTTTCCTCATGGTCCATTGAAACATATAACTAGTATATACCTACTTGAACATTTTAAATAAAAAACTTGAAAAAAAAAATGAAATACTAACATTCATTATATCTTAGTAAGAATATATCTAAGGGTATTTATTTAGTACTATTATTTGCATTTTTATTGGCTTACAGGCTTTTTAAAAATTTAGCCACCGAAACACGTTCACTCAGGGACTGTTTAATGCTGTTCGCTCTATCGGGCGGAGCTATTAGAGGGCATTATGCAGTATTGGCAATCCAACAATAATAAAATAAACAATAAAAATACTATCCTACTAGTTATGATTATAATACGATATAAATTATAATTTGTATTAAAAAATAAATGTTTATACGTTTATAAGTATATAAGTATAAATATAAATACAAATAAATATAAAAATAAATAAATTTACCTAAAATTTTTGATTATTTTAATTTTCAGCTATATAGAAATTATTTCTACTTTCTTAACACTTTGGCTGCCATGCCTCCTGAAATCGAGTAACTGTTCTCTTATCAGTTAATTAAATATTAAAATTGTGTGGAAACGAGAGATGACTCTTAGGTATTCTTTTTCGGCAGTCAAAGTGTTAAAGATCTAATTATTTGGCAGAGGCGGCATTCTAGCGTGAGCCACCGGTGGTAAGCGCCGCCCGATGAGGCAGTCAAGTGTGAGCCACCGGTGGTACACTCCGGCGTAGACGTGTTAACTACCCTATCATGAGGTCTCTTGTCAACAAGTTAGGCATGCATTATCTTATAGAGACTTCCAGATGAAATGCTTCGAGCTGCATGCACTAAAAATCTTAACCTCTTCACTTTCATCTCATAAGAATTCTTATTCGTCCTTTTTCTCAATTTTTTCTTACTCTGGCTCCAGTTATCTTTGGATGATTTTCCTCTCGATTCTTTAAATAATTCTGGAGCACTAGTAAGTGTCCAGGTCTCATAGCCGTATAACATGACTGGTTTTATCATTGCGGTGTACAGCCTTGTTTTATGATTTAAAGAGATTTTTCTGGATTCAGTACGTTTGAAAGAGAGAGAGAGAGAAGAAAGCTCTGTTTGCGTTGGTCATATGTTATTCTATTTACGTCGGTTAGTTATTTATTGTAGTACAGGGTGTACCAGCCAAAAATCAGGAAACTTCATGGCTCAATTCTCCACCTTAAAAAGAAATAAAAAAGTCTAAAACTCCACCTGTTCTTTATAACATTCTCACTTAATGAGCAATTAAAAAATGTGTGTACATATATATATGTTGTTTTAATAGTTTATATTGAAAATAAAAAAGAATTAACTTGCAAAAGCAAAACATTTAATTATCGAAAAAAGTTTTCATGCCGATTAAAAAAACCATAGTACATTGGTATATAGTTGTATGGCTTATTTATTGAAATAAAAAATTGGAAGCGCTAAAGACTAGATTAGATTTTATTTTATATTTTTATTGATTAAATATAAGTATATATATATATATATATATATATATATATATATATATATATATATATATACATTATATTTATATATCCAAATGCATAAATAATAAAGAAAATAATAATAATAATAATAAAGATATCTCGTGTTTTCTCTGATCAGTCAGTTGTCCGGTTGTTGAATGTTTTCTCATAAATGGGTATGTCATCTTTGCTATAACTAAATAGTGGTCAGACCCACAGTTGGCCCCCCGCATGACTCTACAGTCTTGAACTATCATTTTGGGTCTTTGCTTGGTAATGATGTAATCAATTATTGATTTCTGCTGTAACGAGGGTCTCTCCCATGTATATCTGTGAATATCTTTATGTGAATAGTGTGTATTCAGAATTTTTAAATCATACTGGTTACAAAATTCTACAAGATTTTCTCCAGAACTATTAATGACATTTTCTCCATATCTTCCTATTACTGTATCATTTACTTGGGAACCCACTCTCGCATTGAGATCACCCGCTATTATTACATCTTGGTGGTTTCTAACTTGGTTGAGTAGATGGTCTAATTTTTGGTAGAACTGATCCTTGGTTTGCTGTGCCATATCGTCGTTTGGTGCATAGACGCCTATTATAATTGTTTCAATGCCATATAGCTTGATAGTAACAGTGATAATTCTTTCACATATAAATGCATAGTCCTTGATATAAGGGCTCAGAGCTTTGTTAATTAGAATGGAGACACCTGCTTTTGCTCGTTTATGTTTATCAACTCCAGACCAAAAATGGATAAAATTTCCAAATTTCTCATTTCCTTGTCCCTTCTTTTTTGTTTCTGACAGAATAATTATGTCCACATGCAGTCGATTAATTTCGTTTTCTATTTCGGTGTATTTATTTGTCATGCTTTGAACATTCCATGTACCAACTCTCAGTGTCCTTTTCCTTGCCAATAATTGTCGTAATGTTTTTCCATCCTTTTTCCGAGGCTTCGCTTTAGATTCTCGAGCTTGTGGAAGCTTTTATGGATAATGGGGTGCTAGCCCATTGACCCAACCCCCAACCTGGAGGACCAGGAGTCTTGATTTTGGGGTACTCTACCCCTAGGAGAGTTGCCTTCACCACGGCTTGGGGAGCCTCTCCTGCCCGTGCTAGTTTTGGTCCGCCCCGGGTTTCCCCGGTACCCTCCATATCTGGAGAGCTTTCCCCTATCCGCCACCTGGGGAGGCGCCCGATGGGGGACTAGCAAACCCCACACGGGTTTCCCCGACCCCACCAGGAACCACCACCGTCGCCAACTAGTTGTCCCCGCGCTTCAGTTAGCTCTCGCACTCGTTAATTTTCATTAACTAATTAAAATAGTTTTTTTTTTTAGCTAATTACCTCTCGCAAAGGTAAATATTCAAAAAGTCCTTATTATGTGGTCATCATTAAAATCAAGATCATTAAAATGGTACGGACATATGTTGAGAATGCCAGATCAACGGTGGCCAAAGAAGATTTATGAATGGAAACCACCTGGCAGACGTAAACGCGGAAGACCACGGCGTTCTTGGACAGACCACATAAACGAAATAATGGAGCGTCGCAGCATACGCAAGGAAGATGCACTGGATAGAGAGACTTGGCAGAAGATAACAGGAATAAAACAAAATGTTGTTATTAATTGATCTTGGTATTGATTAATCCTGTAATAATAATAATAATAAAATAATAAAGATATCTTAAGCCAAGAGTTGAAGATACTTTACCGACTTGATAGCGTATAGGTTCTGCCTGGTACAGATGCAGAAGGCAGTTTTGCTGGGAACCAGAGTTGGGCAAATTGTAATCAGAATGATGATTTGTGAATATAAATAATTGGTAATCATAAAACAAATGAAAAATGAATAACCATTATTCATATATGAATAACTGGTATTTAGTTATTCATTATTCATTTCAAATGAATACCATAAACACTCAATAATCATTAAAAATACTCCGTACTGATTATGAATAATGGTTATTCATTTTTCATTTGTTTTATGATTACCAGTTACTCATATTCACAAATCATCATTCTGATTACAATTTGCCCAACTCTGCTTGGAACTGCGAGCATTTTTAGGAAATTTTTGAACATTAATGATTAAATTTGTATAGTGTTACCATTGACGGAGAGAAAAAAATAAAAATAATAAAGATATAAATAATAATAATTTCCAAAAAATTATAATTAGGATCCAATATAAGGAAAAACACTATGATTTAAGATTTAATACCAAATTTGAAAAGAATAGTTCAGTTTAAAAAGTCTAATAATTAAATTAAAAATTAAAAATAACATAAAACTATAACAATGCATTTGATAATGGCGATATTTACAAAAATAGACCCTTAATTACATTAATGAAGCAAATCGCTTTGTATATATATTTTTTTAATTGCAAAAACTATTAGTTATTGCAGAGCATTTTCTTTGATATGGAGTATTTAACTGCTCATTCATAATGCCTCAACTTTTTTGTAAAATAAGTTATCTAGGTGATTATGTTTTTATAGCCTCGTAATGGATGCGTTAAAATATTAGTTTAGAAAATTATTATTCAGAATTTTTTTTGTGAATAAAGGTATGTTTGTGTATACCTACGTTATGTTATAAAGTTTACCATACATAATGGACCCAGTTAAATGGACCGTAGCTAGTTTGAGTACAAAAAATAAAGTTGGCTTGGGACCTATCCCACGGCAGTGCACCGTTTTAAACCTCGAGAGACCGAACTCTGTCGGAAGGCAAAGTTTATATAACCTAGTCTAAACTTCGACTTTAAAACTCTAGATGTAATGTTACACATCACTTAGATACCTTGTCGTGAGTTTTGTTTGTTCCTAAAACTTATGAGGATTTTCCAGTTTATATTATTAAAAAAAAAAAAAAAAAAAAAAAAAAAAAAATCTTATGCGAATAGCAGAAATAAAAATCGAATCATATACAGAGCTTTCCAGTTTTATGGCTATATATCGTAAATATGAATCGATAGAAGGAGATCATAATAACGGCCGATGGTAAATTAGAAATAAATTTTAAGCTCTAGAATATTTTTCAGAAAAAGGCGGATATATTGTATTCTTTTGAGGCCAGGACAGTTAATACTTCTTATTATTAAAATGAATAGTTAGTAAAAAAGCAATTACAGCAAATTTTAAACATTTAGTTTACAATTGCCATATTTTTTTTTTCGGATCGATAAATAATTTGAGCAGCACGTACTTCTTTCTTTAAAACATTCCTCTTGGCCTCTCTCTGAATAATTTGTTTATTAAATATAAAACGAAATCAAAAGATTGTTACTAATTGTTTAAGTTCTGATTTAGTTTTAAGATAGTTTCCGATAAATAATAATCTGAAAGTAGAAATTAATTAGCAATGCAAATATTTTACTTAGTCTGCCCGTAAATCCATCAATATATTACATTTAGGATTAACCAAAAAAAAACATACTACACGGGGGGTCACCTGTGGTATAGTGATAAGCATGGCAACCAACAATACTAAAGGTCGCAGATTCACGTCCCGCGGTGGCCCTAGGATTTTTTTAATGGGAGTAAAAAATCCTTGGCTATGCCGTCCACGGACGTAAAATATACTGTGGTCACAAGCACTATTTAAAATAATGTAGAATTATTGTAGGAGACAGCACTCTTACTACACTTACCTATATGGGACGTTCTTTTACAAACCGAACACCTTTCTGACCGACACATTTTAGATTTAACTGAAACTTTTTTTACGGGTTCTATATCGAAAAAAAAGAGATACGTGTAAGAGGATTTTTTTTTTATTTTCGATATTTTGAAAAATAAACAAGATCGAAAATTCGTGAATTTGATGATTTATCGGTAATAGCTTATTTTCCAAAAATTCATAACTCCGGTTCTGTTTAAGCTAAAAAATCTATTTTTTTTTATTTTGAAGGTAAAAAGACAAGCTTTGAGAAAAAAAATACAATTTCATTGTTTAAATCGGTTTTTAACAGTGGCGCCACCCATAAATCACCTTTTTACTATTTTTATCGTATTCTGCGTCAAATTTTCTATCGAACACGCTTTTAAAAACGATGGAGAAGTTATTTTTACTGTAAGAAAAAAATTAATTAATTTAGCATATGAATACAAATTAGTAGAAAAACAATTGTCCGAACGTTTCCAAAAAGCTTTAACAATAAAAGGAACTTTAAAATATCATTGAATTAATCCGATTTCTTTACAGCAATTGGAAGCAAAACGGTTTTCATCTTGCGAAAAAAAGGATATTGTAACAATTTTTAAACAGAAAATGTAAACATTGTCTTATTTTTAAATATTGTATTTATTATTATATTCCAAATATTGTTCTTATTAACTAATGCATTATCGAAATCTTAATAAAAAAATTTCATTTTCAACAATGTTTTTTATTTATGTATTTTTTCTATTTTTTCCCATCTTCAAAATTTTCAAAATTTTGTCAAATTTTCTATGGAAAACGCTTTTAAAAACGATGGAGAAGTTATTTTTACTGTAAGAAAAAAATTAATTAATTTAGCGCGGTACGTCACATCGACATGTGGGTCACATTTTACGGCTCATATTCTTGTTTTACACCGTTTATCTCTTAAATACAAATAATTGTTTCATTTTTTTAATTAAAAAACATATTTTATTAGCCAAGAAGATGGGAAAAAATAGAAAAAAAACATAAATAAAAATAAATAAAAAACATTGTTGAAAATGAAATTTTTTTATTAAGATTTCGATAATGCATTAGTTCATAAGAACAATATTTGGAATATAATAATAAATACAATATTTAAAAATAAGACAATGTTTACATTTTCCTTTTAAAAATTGTTACAATATCCTTTTTTTCGCAAGATGAAAACCGTTTTGCTTCCAATTGCTGTAAAGAAATCGGATTAATACAATGATATTTTAAAGTTCCTTTTATTGTTAAAGCTTTTTGGAAACGTTCGGACAATTGTTTTTCTTCTAATTTGTATTCATATGCTAAATTAATTAATTTTTTTCTTACAGTAAAAATAACTTCTCCATCGTTTTTAAAAGCGTTTTCGATAGAAAATTTGACGCAGAATACGATAAAAATAGTAAAAAGGTGATTTATGGGTGGCGCCACTGTTAAAAACCGATTTAAACAATGAAATTGTATTTTTTTTCTCAAAGCTTGTCTTTTTACCTTCAAAATAAAAAAAAATAGATTTTTTAGCTTAAACAGAACCGGAGTTATGAATTTTTGGAAAATAAGCTATTACCGATAAATCATCAAATTCACGAATTTTCGATCTTGTTTATTTTTCAAAATATCGAAAATAAAAAAAAATCCTCTTACACGTATCTCTTTTTTTTCGATATAGAACCCGTAAAAAAAGTTTCAGTTAAATCTAAAATGTGTCGGTCAATTTTTGTCCAAATCTGTTCGGTTTGTAAAAGAATGTCCCATATATGTTTAGACTCAGGAAAGAAGCCAGGGTTCCTTAAAGATTGGTACAATTTTGGAATCTAACTTATGCCTCAGTTTTAATATGGATGAATCAAACTTCCTGGCACTTATCGACTCTACCTCGTGATAGTTCGGAAGTTAAAAGAGGGTTAAACTTTTCTGACATTACTTGCAGTGAGCCCATTTAGTATGAATAGAGTTTCTTGTACTGCTCATTGCCGTTGGCGTGCCTGAAATAAAATATTCTAATTACATCTTGACTATTTCATGTGAGCTATCTTTTTGCGTCTTACAACGGCTATTTATAATCAATAAAAATTATTCAACAATATATGATTGTCAAAAAATCTTAATTTAAAATAATATTTTATAAAATTGTATTTATTGATATTTAAAAATAAATATATCCATTAAATGTGAAAAACTTCAGTAAATATGACACGCAGAGGCTTGTAGAGAAATTTTTGGTATCACTCTAATAATACATGAGAAGGTTCCGGTGCCATCTACTTTTTAGATGCATGGAATGGAAGAGGAAAAATAGAATTAGGAATAGTAGGGAGTTGTATATGGACAACGAATAATCTTGTGACTAAATAAGTCGAAATAAGGATGGTGCTTAGGGAATCCTATGGATAGAATTGGATTTTTATGGGATCTAGAGGAATTTTATGGTTCGAGAACAAAAGCTTATTTCCGTAAGCCCAAACATATAATTGATTGGTAGTTTGAACGTTATCAAGGAAACGTTAAAGTAGGGGGTAACGTTGACCTTTTTAATTTAAGTTGAACTTTTGTCCAGCTGGAGTACTAAGGAGCAGCGCATCTGTTCGACTGGGACAAGTGGAAAATTATTAAAGGAAACCTTAGGAAAGGAGGTCGTCGGTAGGTATATGAAGAGTAAAAGTTGTTTGATAGAATGTGTTGGCATTAATTTTGATTTTTCAATTTTAATAATTAAATATTATTTCATGTTTCTTGGATGATTTAATATGCAGCAAAATCAGGTTTCGTTTAAAGAAGATAAGTTAATGATATTTTCAACAATTCAGTCATTTTAAAATAACTCAATCAATTATAGGAATTGACCAAGATAAGATCAAACTCCTTTTAAAAGTTGACTATTATGTTTAAAGATGCTAGTATATTTATTTTACGTATAAAAAGTAAATTTATTTTTACTTGTTTTAATTTTATCATATAATCGACCGTTGTGCACATATAAGAATTCCTACATCCCTCACCAACCCCTCTATTTTTTTTTCAACTTTTATCGCTAGCAGTTGAGCATCTACCCTTCTAGCTGTAATTAAGCTCGATTTGAAAAAAAATTTTCATCTTTACAGGACATCATCACTCACAGCTACGAAAAGTTATGGGGTAATAATTAACAAAAATTATGTGAATATTTTAAATAATATTTTATCAAGGTCTAAATCTTTGTTTAAAGTGTCCCATAACTTTGAAAGGTCATATTAAATAAAAAAACGCATTCAATAAGTGTATTATTATCTATGAAGGAGATGTTTGGAATTATAATTTATTAATTTTTTTTTTTTATTAATTTATTAGAAAGGTTACATGTTTTTAGTTAATCGACTAATGTAAATAAGTATTATTATGAGTAAGTATTAAATGTATAATTATGGATCAATTATATATGATTAATATTATGATGTCAATTGTTTTTGCTGAAACACAAAAAATTATGTTCATCTAGAAAATATCAGAGCTAACGACATTTTATTTTTTTGTGTTGTTTCATTTTGTTTTAATTTATTATTAATATTTTTTATTATTATTTTAGTTCTAAGGAACTTTGTAATATGATTTAATATTGTTTACCACCTATAATTGGGCAATTTGTCTCTTGGTGGAATTTTATATATATAAATAAAGAAAAAAAGAATTAGTAATTTTCCGAGAGAGTTAGCCTTTTTGGTAAGTTATATGAGCATATACAGAGGGGAGGAGGACGCGGCTGGAGTGGTAGGAATAGTTTGTTTGCTACTTATGCTACTAGTTACTACTTCATGTTAATAATGCTAATCGGTCGATGTTCCAGTGGGATTCCTAAATTTTGCCTATCCAGGTATGATTATGGTAGGGATCTTTAACGAGTACCTGACATATCCTAGGCTCGGGACCTCCATTTCACGTTCTATCTGAGGGACGGCATAGCATGTAGCATTGTAGGTTGCTATGGCCACAATGGTAGGAATTTATTTAGATTCAGATAATTTAGATTTGTGCTATAGGATTTGTGAGGTTGTATCTATGGCAAAGAACGACTTTGGGTACTATCCTTTAGTTAGCATTGGGATAAATTCCAGCGATTTAAGTAATTTATTAGCGGTGTAAAGAGGTTTTTGGACTCTTTTAGTATGTGTATGTTGTTAGATTAGGTGAGGGTGTAGGTTGTGTAGGTGAAGTCAGCGCTTTATGACAGTGGTTGAGGCGATCCCTTAAGAGTACTAGCTGCTTCCTGGATCTTAGTGGATTTGCCTGTCTCCGTTTCGCTTCTGTGCTCCACTCCATTCCCTCCATTAAATGCGGAACTTCTAAAAGGGTAGCGCTGTCTCATTTTTTAAACTCTTTGTGAACTGAGCAGGCCCCGTAATTGGTTGGATGAGCTTCCTCACAGAGAGCAGGTTTTTTATAAAAAAATGAAAGATGCGTTCCTGCACACTGAACATAGCTTGGTTTGGGATTGCAATAGATCCTCGAATTGCAAAGAATAACTTTCAACCCTTTAGCACCAAAACTTAAACTCACACAATTCACCCCGACGACTCTTGAGGCTGTGATGAAGAAACTTACTTCAATAATTCAACCACTGGAATTGATCACACATTTTTGTGGGGCACATATTTGCATTTAGCAGATTACAAATCTTAACCCAACGCTTGAAGTTTTACATAAAGTAAAGTAAAACGTACACGACAGTTCGAAAAACGTTTTGTTGTTTTATTAATTAATAACTACTGCAGACATTTCATACGCCATTTGATGTGTCGTGATTAAAGTTCGAGAAAGAAGTATTAATTCTACAACGACAATAAAACAAAAGAATAAAAGAGGTTTATTTTTATTAATATACAAATAGCAATATAAATACACCTATTTTGTTCGATATATGTGCAAAAGTATATACTAATTATAGAGGAACATAATGATGTTTTTTATACATAGATTGGAGAATGACAATCTTCCATTAATTTCTTTTATTTAAACATTACATATTTAAAAAAGGTCTAACTCCAGCGTTTCGGACTGTTCTCGTCCATCTTCAGGGCAATATTCTACTATTTCATACCTTCTTCTCCTAATATAAAATGTGCATATATAAGTCACTAACATAAATCAGCTTTAATTTTTGATAAAAAGTAACGAATTTACGTAAATATTAGTACATTTTTGTTTTGGTGGCATGGTCACCTCTTTTGTTCTTTTTACTTTCACTTACCTATATATGGAATATATAGTAAGTGGAAGTATTGCGATCGTGAAAAATTTCGACTTCCGGTTTTCAACGGAAATACACGTTTTGGGACCCCCTGAGTCGAAATAACCAAGTCCCGCGAAATGGTCTGTGTGTGTGTGTGTCTGTGTGTGTGTGTGTGTGTGTGTGTGAACAGACTAGCTCAAAAACTATAAACCGTGTGAACGTGAAATTGGGTATTTAGTGTAGGTATATGCCCGCGATGTGACAGCAAAAATATCATCAAAATAGCTCAAAGGGAGGGGGTACTTTATTTAATAACTTTTTACGTTTTTTTCGATTTTCTCAAAAACGGCTCTAACGATTTTGATTAAACTGAGTATTTGATCTATTTATATGCCCGAGACATGACTGTAAAAATTTCATCAAAATTGATTAACCGGAGGGGGGACTTTACTTAATAAATTGTGTATCATTTTCAGGTGTTTTTTTTATTTACTCAAAAACTGCTTTAACGATTTTGATCAAACTGGGTATATGGTGTATGTATATGCCCGAGATACGACTGTAAAAATTTCATCAAAATTTATCAACCGGAGGGGGGACTTTACTTAATAAATTTTGTATCATTTTCACGGGTATTTTTATTTACTCAAAAACGGCTTTAACGATTAACAAAAATAAGATATGAATGTAGAAAAATGTGTGACTTTGGGAAATGATATTTAGCAAAACACGTCAATTTCTAATCTAAGTAAGTTGGTAAGTGAAAGTTGTGTGTTGCGCGCACGCACCAGATTTTTTATTTTCGTTGTGGAATTAATGTTTCTTTCTTAAACTTTAATTACGACACTTTGGGGAAGCCAGAGAAACTCCAAGTAGACGATATTGTGTGAAGTTGGAACTGACCCCAGGGAACATCTTAACAAGACAACCTTAGGATTAATTAAACCAAAATGGCAGATAGTTCTCATCTCGCATGCAACAGTATGGCAATCGTATGAAGTGTCTGCAATATTAATTAATAAGACAACAAAACGTTTTTCGCACTAAGGATGCGAATCTAGTTAAACTATTTTTAATGAGTATTTGAAGAGTAAATTGATAATGCCATCTTTGTAACTTCTTTTCGAAAATTTTTGCAGATCTTAGCATAAGTATAAAAAAAAAAAATACTAAATTTTTCAGGCTGTAATAACGCTTGAAACTATTCATGTCTAGGGAAAAAACTATTTCAAAGATTGAAAAAGAAAAAATGAAATATATTTACCTCGGTTTCTGACAGGTGATAGGCCTGCTCAATGCCCATAACTAAATGGAGTCTTTCCCTCAATTCTGTCCGCCATTTCTTGAGAATCTCGTTTCTCAATATTGCGTTTCAAACATCTTCTTGGTTTTTAAAACATAGTTTCATTAACTGCTAACGTTCAATTTTCATGGATTATTTACGTTTTTTTTTTTTTTTTTTTTTTTTTTTTTTTTTTTTTTTTTTTTTTTTTTAGTTCTCTCTATCAAACATATCTGTCGCTCTATGAAGGCAATTTCGCGGATTGGTGTACTTTTTTCTATCAACAGACATTTTAAAGGCATTGCCTTAGTTCCATAAAACATTAATCTCACCTCATTCATAGTCCACAACTTTTTTTTAAAATTATCTTGCTTGATTATGGTTCCCAAGACCGGGTACCAAGACTTAATGAGTCTGCTGTCATTCGACGAAGTCAGTTTTTTGTTTTTGCATTTTAGAAAAGTTCAGCATGAATAAACTCTTGTAAGAAAAACATGGCTAGAAGACGCGAAGCAAATAATCAAGCGATTTAACCAACAATGAAGGTAATTAATTTATTATTCTCATACGTTTCAGATAGGATAGTTGGTTGCGTTAACTTACTTTATTTTTGTATACCTAAAGAGCCTTCCTTAGATCTCATATAACATTTTATAAAAACGTAGTTGGTGGTTTGCCGTAGCTTGAATGTTTTATTTGGTTTTGAAGTTTAAAAACGTTGTTTTCATATTGTAAGGAATATTTAAAAAGTCGCTTTTTCTCTCAAATCTTTATTCAATTTAATCATTGTTATGTAATCATTTTGTATCGATAATCATTTTGGTAAACACCGCGTAATTTTGAGTATCAATTGATAAACTTGTTGTGATTCCATTTGAACAGAGATTGAATGTGATGTTTAGGGAAAGCTCTAATTAACTTCAAATATTGAACTGAATTGATTCTACTTTGATAGATTTGAGTGAGCTAATGTTTCTAGGCACACTCTAGATCCTGATGATTACAATTACATGATGGTGATATCATTTCTCACCCCAAACTCTTACACAAAATTAACCTAAATTCTTGATCAAATCCAGTGATCGAACCATCATTTTAGAGACAATCCTTTTTACCTGTGCCAAAATAATCCCATCACCCCCACCCAATACCAAAATTATGGAAGAGGTTATGAAGAAAGGTTTTTTTTTTTTTTTTTTAACCTATATTAAAGACCTATCCAATTTCTTCATCTGATGCTGAACTTGACAACTAAAAGAAGAGCGCACAAAAAAAAAAAAAAAAAAAATAAACAAAACAGCTGACCATTAAGACCCACATTGACAGGTGAGCCGACCAAATCATGGCTGTTCTAGCCTTTTGTTTTGTGTATAAGTGAGTCAAATTTTAAAATTCTAAATTCAGTAGTCACCATTTTAATTTTTACTTTCACTTACCTATATATGAAATATATAGTAAGTGGAAGTATTGCGATCGTGAAAAATTTCGACTTCCGGTTTTCAACGGAAATAGACGTTTTGGGGTCCCCTGAGTCGAAATGACCAAGTCACGCAAAATGGTCTGTGTGTGTGTGTGTCTGTGTGTCTGTGTGTCTGTGTGAACAGACTAGCTCAAAAACTATAAACCGTGCGATCCTGAAATTGGGTATTTAGTGTAAGTATATGCCCGCGATGTGACAGCATAAATTTCATCAAAATTACTTAAAGGGAGGGGGTACTTTACTTAATAACTTTTTAGGTTTTTTTCGATTTTCTCAAAAACGGCTCTAACGATTTTGATTAAACTGAGTATTTCATCTATTTATAGGCCCGAGATATGACTGTAAAAATTTCATCAAGATTGATTAACCGGAGGGGGGACTTTACTTAATAAATTTTGTAACATTTTCACGTGTTTTTTTTATTTACTCTAAATCGGCTTTAACTATTTTGATCAAACTGGGTATTTGATGTATTTATATGCCCGAGATATGACTGTGAAAATTTCATCAAAATTGATTAACCGGAGGGGGGACTTTACTTAATAAATTTTGTAACATTTTCACGTGTTTTTTTGATTTTCTCAAAAACGGCTCTAACGATTTTGATTAAACTTAGTATTTGATCTATTTATATGCCCGAGGTATGTCTGTAAAAATTTCATCAAAATTGATCAACCGCAGGGGGCACTTTACTTAATAAATTTTGTATCATTTTTACGTGCTTTTTTTATTTACTCTAAATCGGCTTTAACGATTTTGATCAAACTGGGTATTTGATGTATGTATATGCCAAATATGTGATAGCCAACATTTCATCAAAATTGATCAACCGAAGGGGGGACTTTACTTAATAAATTTTGTATCATTTTCACGGGGTTTTTTATTTACTCAAAAACGGCTTTAACGATTAATAAAAATAAGATATGAATGTAGAAAAATGTGTGACTTTGGGAAATGATATTTAACAAAACACGTCAATTTCTTATCTAAGTTGGTAAGTGAAAGTTGTGTGTTGCGCGCACGCACCAGATTTTTTTATTTACTCAAAGAAGGCTTTCACGATTTTGATCAAACTGGGTATTTGATGTATGCATAAGCCAAAGATGTGATAGCCAACATTTCACCAAAATTGACCAACCGGAGGGGGGACTTTACTTAATAAATTTTGTATCATTTTCACGTGTTTTTTTTTTTTATTCAAAAACGGCTTTAACTATTTTAATCAAACTGGGTATTTGATGTATTTATATGCCAAAGATGTGATAGCTAACATTTCATCAAAATTGGTCTAACGAAGGGGACCACAACAACGCATTAATTTCTAATCTAAGTAAGTTGGTAAGTGAAAGTTGTGTGTTGCGCGCACGCACCAGATTTTTAGTTGCAAATTCATAACAAGATAATATAGTTTATTAAATTGTTAATTCGATATAGGATAAATCAGATAGCGGCTTTAAATAAGCTGACATATTGCTGTAATAAATATAAAGAGTGTGAATAGTGAAGAAGGGGGCCTAGATAGAAGCAATCAGCTGAAAAAAATATTTCATCAACATAAAAAATCCTCTCCTCGATTCACTAGCCTGAAGGAATGATCACTCTATTGAAAAGAGATAGATTTTTTAAACTTTTCACTTTCTTTCGTTTTAATCCAAGCCTGACAAAAGATATCAAAAAGAAAGAAAACTATTTGACAGTTATGACAGTTAGGGGGTATTCCTTCGCCTGAATCACCCAAGAGAAAATTTAAAGGAAACGTCCAAAGACTGCCTTTGTTGTTGCCAGCCAAATGCGAAAATCGAAAACGGAGGCATATATTTTATGAAATAAGAAAGCTATAGCAAAAAAAGAGTCTAAAAGTTTGGAGAGGAAGAAAAACTTCAAAATTAATAAAAAAAAATGTGCAAATAGTAAGGTCAAGAAATTATCTTTATATTTCAAAAGCGGTAACTCCGTTAAAATTAGTTGTTTAAAAAGTACAACGTGTCTCTTGACTTTCCGAAAAAGTGCCTGAAAGGGTACGAGTACCTTCCTGAAATTGATAACTCCGATGATTTTTTTTGCCCAATTTTTTATATTGAGGATACGAGATTTTAGTGATTGGCTATGGTGTTTTTATAATTTTGGACCATCAATCGCAACGTTGTTGTATACTTAAATTTCAAGCAATAAAGAAATGAAATTAATAAAAAAAAAAATCTTTCAAGCAACTAAGTTATTTCCTTCTCCTAAGAATTATTTATTACTTGATTATTTATTTATTACTTGAGTTGCTTACAGAGAAACCACCCGGTTTTAAGTTCTTGCTGTAGGTGTCAATAAGTGCTAACTCGTAGGATCTCGGGGGTCAGTTGTGCATTCATTTATGAATGCGAAATTTGTATTATACAGTGCAGTTTACTTAGAAATTTCTCTCCTAAAAAATCACTTAAATCTAATTACATACTCATTTACAATTGCTACACATATTTTCCTCAACAAGAATTCTCATCCGAATAAGAATGCTATTTTGTGAAATTTATAATTTCAATAGATTTAACTTTAAAACTCTCAGAAGAAATACACATAATTGATTTGTCTTATTGAATACTTTGCGTGATGAATCAAATCTAATAACTCCAACTTATTTTAACTGTATTGTGTATTATTCATAGAAAAAAATGTATACAAATTTCGAATTTGTGGAAAAGTTTCTAATGACCCACATTGCAGAAAATATAATCTATCGTCAGTTAAACTGTGTTTATTTAATTGTTGTATTTACATTAAATATTTCTGTAATATTTCTGAGCTAAAGAAGTGTCGAAAAGTGTATATGGTAATGGTGCAAAAATTTACCACCTATCTACTATAAGCAAATGCAATGCCATCTGGAATATATCCCATCATTTACAATTATTGATGGGTGAACACTTAAAAAAAACAAAAACAAAAAAAAAACGATTCTTACAATAGTTAGATGTGAAGAAATGTGACTTTCTTCTTTTATAATTCATACTGGAACTTTTGTCAAAGTATAGATTAACTCGCTCCTGAACTTCTTTTGAATACTTAAAGGAGGAATCGAGTACAGCTTAATAGCTCAGGGGATTGATCTATTGCTTAAATTATTTGATATTTCTTCTCTTTCGTCTTCTTAGTAGATCAATGTCATGAAATAATTCCTTTCAAGCAGGGGCTGGGTAGATAATTATCGGAGGACCGACACAAAAGCATGGCCTGATGATATACCATTATAGTAAAGGTTGCATTCATAATACAACTCCTTGGGCGATCGCTGACCTGACTTTGCGTCATTCATTTTCAGTTAAAGGTATTGAAATCTTCACAAGGAAATTCTAGCGCGTATCGTCCTTAGGAAATCCTTAATCGTTCTCAATATTTGTGTCATCTAAAGAAGTGGTCCTTGTTCTAAGGAAGCTCTTGTCACTCTTCACATGAGCACATAAGAGTGACGAAACATAAGTTGAAACTCATTTTAGAATAGGGTCATCCGACTTTTCCGCTAAAAGATAAATCGATTAATTAAAGTAATTAGCTATCGATTCTTCCAGACTAGCTAACAATGGTGAGTATCATGTTTGAAGAATGAGCTAGGGATCGTATTATTTACCTAACCTTCCTGTATCGATTTTGCCTTCCTTCGCTTCTTAACTATGATATAAAGTTTTGTACTTAGCTAGTCAGAATGGACAGTGAGTGACGGCTTTAGTTAAGGGCCTCCAACCATTTTTAGTAATTATAAAAAAATCATATGTTCATAATAAACATTTTGAGTTAAAGATATAAAATAAATGAATAATCAAATATAATAATATATTAATCAAATTAACAGTCCATATATTTTTGCAGAGAACACTGAGTGACGGAAGTCTAAATGGTATCTTAGCATTAATACAGATGAATATGGCGCAAAGGCGCCAAAAGCTCCTATGTTAGACATGTAAGGTCTGGAAAAATATATGGAATGTTTTGGAGTGTGTTACTTTGGTTAAAAGAAATACATTGTACAGTCTAAGTGTTGATAAATATGATAATATATATCAACACATACAGAATGCGCTGTGAAAACAACATAGTAAGCAAGAATAATAAATACAATAGACTAACTTTGGAAAAGAATAAGCAAGTAAATTCTATGATTGTTTATAAAAGCTAGGTAAATCAAGGTGATATTTTTAATCAGTATATAAATGCGCAGAAGGAGAAAATCAGGATTATGGATACAGAAGGATTCGGCCTCAAGTATATAAATTTTCTATATAAATTCTTATTTATTATATTACATTTAAACATCCGCATTTTCGCTCATCCCACATGGCTTTCTCATACTTATTAATTACAAAAACAAGTAATTCACCTTTTTCTTTAATTTACAAATGCATAATCTTAGGAAAAAATATATGGTTACCAACATAGAATTGATAAAGACTTTTCTGATATTAATGCAGAAGGGAATACTTTTGAACAAATAGGAAAATTTGGATATTTAGGGGCGAGGGTAATTAGAAAAACAGAACTCGATGAGGATATTAAGGCTAGATTTAGAGATGCTTGTTAGATTTCGGTATAGAAATCGATTAGCTCGCGCCTGAACTTAAAAATTAGGATTTAGAGAATATTTGAACCGATGAGGGACGAATGACCTGTAGAATTTAGACGTTAACACAATGCCTAACTGAGAGTACTGTATCCGGTAAATATTATTTTTATTAATATCCTAATGCATTATCCATGATACGCATGAAAGCCCAAAAGATGCCCAAATAGGCGAATATTTAAAAAGTGCGATCTTATAAGCCAATAGAAAATTTTGGTGCTGAATGCTTCTTCATATTTAATTAGATAATTTTCTACAGAGTAATACTAAGATTTTTTTCGTACCATTTTTTCTTTTTCTGAATATGGCATTTGAAGTAATATTTAATTGCCACTCCAAGAAATGTCTGTTGCATTTATACCAAAATTGCATATAGTTATATAATAATTAATTATAATTGATTTATAAGTAAAAAATATGTTATTTCATTCATTGTGACTGTTGGAATAAAATTTCTAGTTAGCATTGGTATAATTTTCCAGTTTGTAAATTTCGGAACTGGATTGCTATATTAATTAATGCATTGCTATATATTTATTAAGGAATTTAACTTGTACATTTTAATAAAATATAAACGGTGCTATAACAAAATGACTATAACTTCTAATCAACCGTAATGTAAGGAACTTTATTTCTTGAATGTCATTTCCTTTTAAAGGATCGTTATTAAACCATGGAAATTTGCTTTCATGCATATTCATCAACTTCTTCTGCCAATTTAGTTTCCGCTCTACTATTTGTATTAACAGCAATTCAATGGTTGTTTCTAGGCAGCCATAAATTGGCCCTAGTTAAAATTGCATTGGAAATCTATCACCATGCTAATAAGATATTGATAAGAGATTAATTATATGTTAAACGTAGAATTTACAGATTAACATTTAGATGTTACAGCACAATCTTCTACATTACCAAAAAAGAAATTATGATTTAGAAATCAAATATATCGTACAGTAGTGAATAATGAACTTGAAATTTCCCCCCAAAAAATAAAAATACACGTTTCCGTTTAAGAGAGATAATGGCATGGATATCTCAGACGTGATACAGAAGAATATTCAAATGGCATTGCAATCGATTCACTTCGGAGATTTTTAACTTTTCCCTTCTTAAGTGATTGAAAAAAGAAAAAAAGATTTCTGGGGGATAAGGGAAAACCGAACCCGGGAGGGAGATTAAAATCTCGCAAACATGGGCAACTTTTATACAGCTAACAAAAAGAAAGAGTAATCTCCTTTAGGTTCGACCCCAACTCGCTGGAATCTCTTCCATTATAGCATTCCCCCTGGTTTAGGTATATTTAATAGTAGGTAAATGTGATACATTTTTAGGAAATAATTATTTATTTTTTATTATACAATAACAGAACATTTGAAAATGATGAGTTTGCTACTAATTCACAGACATTAAAAATTATCATTAATAAATAATGAATAAAATATGTGTTCAGATTATTAAATTTAATTAGCCGCCACCGTTTACCTTAGGTAGGTAAGGATCATAAAATTAATGAATAGCTGATATTATTATTCCAACAATGGTGGTAAGGTCGAGATTTAGTCTATGGCCGCCACGAAATAAAAATCAACCTACCGAGGGTGTATTCGAACAGCCGCTGTTCTGCTGGAAAATGTTAAAGCGGTTCGCGCTCTAATAAGATAGGCTATCCCAAGTTGATTTGATCTTTAAGCCAATTAAGTTCCAGTTTTCGTTTGCTGCGCTTCCCTTGATTTTAAAAATAGATAGGAGTCTTCAGATATAAAGGATAGAAAACAATAGCTTATTTCTTCCCCTATCCTGATCTTTTCGTGAATTTACTCCATGTACTCATTTCGAACCTTTTTTCGTTGTTCTTGACTGATACGTTTTTATTTTATTTTTTAATAGCGATTTTTACTTGAATGCTTGAATTCCTATATGGAAGAAGAAAAAGGTAAGCATCCTATATTTCTTGATTTATGTTTACTTCAATAACAGCAACGCGAAGCGCGACAGAAAAAAACAGTTGCTTAAATAAGAACACCGCATGGTGGCGAAGCGAGCAGCCCAATACATGATGATGACATACATATTTAACACTCCATAGCTCCCGTCCGTGTATCTGTGAGATATACGAGCTTTCATTCATGGAGTTTCTTTACTGGGGTCACGAAAAACAAATTCAACGAGAGGAAAACTTTCAAATTGTCTTCAACCGATTGTAAATTAAGAACCATATTAATATGCAACAGAACCTTACTTAAATGCATTGTCATTTTCTTCAGTTTTTAACACATATTTTAGTAACACGGTGAATCAGAGAACATGACAAATTCAAAACACATGATCTTAAAAACTAATGCTAAAAACTAAGAAGGAATATTCAATAATAATTAGGGTTCCTGCCAGCCATGTAAGTTAGGTAATACTAAATAAACAATATAATTAAGGAAAACTAATTTCTTTTGAACATCTGATAATAAATAAGATGCCCGATACCTATTGAATCGACCATTATCCTGACAACGATATTATAATATAAATATTATAAACAAATATTCTCATAATTAATGAACTATAAGCTGAGATCAATGTAGCCTCACCAAAGGCTTTGAATCAACGCTGAATCATAGCGATTTAATAACTGTTTATGTTTGATTAGCAGTCCTAATGTAAACCACTTTATATGTAACATAACAGTCTGTATGGATAATATATTAGTAGCATTATATTTGTATTAAAGGCTTGTATTAAATGGGTCTTAGAGTAAATACAATCATGAACAGAAGCACAGAGGTACGAGTATTTTAAATTGACTAAAATTAATTTCATGATTGAGAATAGCATCATGAATAAAGTATTATTTTAAAAATAAAGAAGCAACAAATGTATATTTACTTTTAATGGCAATCATGTATTTATTACAGTAATATAGGCCTATTTAAATTTAAATTATGCTGATAAGAGAAAATTTGATGCCCATGAAACACGTCAAAGAACTACAAATCTGGTGCCATGTGCGCAACACGCATCTCTCACTTCGAAAAGTTTTGTTAAATTTGGAAACCCCATTCAACTTCAGCAACAGCAACTTTACAGGAAACAGCTCTTTCCACATTTATAATTTAATGTACAAATTCAATGCAAACCTTGGCAGCCGTCAGTAATTTTCAATTATACCTATTATTTCTTATTTTTAAATCAATAATCGAGTTTTATTTTTTACAGATTTTATCGATATATATCGTGAATATAAATAGACGAAAAACGGAAAACTAATTTCTTATGTTTTATCCCTGACTTCTTTCCTGAAACGAACAACGATTACTGTCCCGGTAAGGCCACATTTAATTTAACTCAGAAATCTTTTATAGAGATGAAGCTTATGAACTGAAAAATAAATAATAGTAGAAGTGAGAGATAGTCAACTGTTCTTCTTTACGATAGGTTAAATGATTGTCAGGATTTTCAGTTTACAATGATTTTATTGTGGTAAGCCAACGTTTCGATCCAACTTGTGGATCTTCATCAGGGCTACTGAGTCCAGGTGGATACTGAGTACTTAGTGGACTCACTAGCACTGATGAAGATCCACAAGTTGGATCGAAACGTTGGCTTACCACAATAAAATCTTTGTAAACTGAAAATCCTGACTATTATTTAACCTAATGAAAAATAAATACTATTCAGTGTATTTTGACACGAAGTTTATTTTAATCTACAATATAGTGACCATTATTTAATATGAATTTTCCCATCGTTCTCCTTACTGCTTAATGCTATATTCATAGAATGTCTGAGGTTTGTTGTTAAAAAACTTATCAAAGTGGTTTTTGATGTCCTCCTCTATTTTTTTCCTTTTTTTTTTTTGAAAGGAATTTTTATTCTGTGACATCTGTCCCCTAAGAATAACAGAACATGGTCAGATCCAGAGCCATTCCTTTAGGAATTTCTTTCCATTCATAGAGTTCTGAAGAGACCGGAATAAGTTAAGTTAAGAGTGACCAATGAGGTGTGGGGCCTAGCTTTGTCTTGGTGGAACACAACCCCCTTCCAATTTGCCAGTTCTGGGCAGTTTTTTTATTGATTGCTCCAATTTGGGTAGGGGAGACCGGGTCTAGTTGATACACTTTTCACTTTCTAATTTTTCAATTGTTTTTCTGCAATTATTTTGAAATAAATCGAATGTAATTCATAACTATAACTATTTGGCTATAACTTAAGATACTTCAATTATTTATAAAATTAAATCTCCCTTGTTGAACAAAAGTTTTAAAAACTTTCCAAGATGTATCAACTTAACCCGACCTGGGTAAAGTTGATACGGTGATGGGTAAAGTTGATGCGGTGATGGTTAAAGTTGGTACGCCTTTGAGTAAGCTGATACGGTGACAGGAATCATTGAAAAAATAAACAGCATAGAAACGTGAACATGATTTATTGTTACTACAAATGATTACATTAATCCGACTCTGAAGAGAAACATGGGTCTGATTGGCAGTTAATACAAAGGGGGTTGTCTTCTGCACAGGCGATCTGTGCCCACTTCTTGCAAGAAATGCACTGAATCCATTCCTGGCCAGGTATGGATGAGGAATATGTCCGATTCTTCTTTGGGTTTTCTTTGTCTGTGTCGTTTTTTATCTTTGTCTTCTTTTCTTGGTTCGTCTATCTTTTTGCTTATTGTTAGCTTACCACCAAATGATTTAAATAATTTTACCCATATACCGTGTATCAACTTGACCCAAACGTCGCCATTACACTAAACTCTAAATCATGTCAAACCACTAACATACAAAACTACGTTAAATAGGTGAAATTCTTACCTTTATAGCAAATAACAATGTGATGAGTCAACAGCACAGTTCACTAAAAATTCAACTTGCAAAACTACTTTAAAACGGATTGTGAAAATTTTCTTTGGGTGGTCAAAAACAGGTGTCAGTTCACTACTAACAATATGAATCAACTTTCTGTTTGAACACAGGCGTGGTTACTGAGTAACATTCTGTTGTTCAAACAAGCAAGTCACAACTTGTCTGCGCCTGCGCATTAGCAAGTTATTTGTCTTGTATCAACTTAACCCTGTATCAACTAGACCCGGTCTCTCCTAATTGTTAGCAGTATATATTTGAATCAATTGGTTTTTTTCTGTTTTTTGTTGTTCTGTTGTTGTTTCTGACAAAAACTTATTTAAAATAACACCCTTAAAATCCCACCGTATGGAAAGAATTATCTTCTTTGGCTGCAATCCGAGTTCTGACATTCTTCTTAGAGGCACACTACTTGGTTCTACGGACTACAGAGATAAGAGTAAAAGATCCATGTTTCCCCTTGTGTTAACAACTTTATAAAAAATGGGTCCTTTAGTCGCCGATTCCTTATTGAATCATAAAACATGATTGCGTGTTGCCAAGTTGAATTCTGTTAGAAAGTGAGGTACCCAAACATTAAATCTTGAAACATTGCCGAGCTTGTGTAAATGGTTTTCTACGCTTGTGTGCGATACATTTAGGGCCATACCAATCTCTCGCACTGATTGAGTGGGATTTCGATCAACAATGGCCTTACATTGCTTGTTTCAATTTCATGTGGGCTACCAGACCGTGGAGCATAATTGATGTCGAAATTTCCTGAATGCAATTTGGCATACTAATTTTTACACGTGCGGTTGTTAAGGCATCATCCCCACAAACACTGCAAAATTTTGATTCTCATTTGCAAATGAGCTTCTGCAGCACGCTTTATTAGAATAATGCAACAAAATATGGCGATAATGAATGATATTTTCTTCCATATTTACAGTGCAATAACAAACGCAATAGTAAGCTAGTTACAACAAGATTTAACAGGTATCATAGTTGGCATATTTCAAATAGGATAAACAATAAACCTTAGAGATTAATTTGTCAGAAAAGAAGTGTATCTTAGTGACATAAACATGAATAGAAAAACTAAAAAGACTTAGTTGCCAACCCAATACAAATTATCTTGTTCCATGTATTTTTCACTCTAAAAATCTGCTTTATATATGTTGAGAAACACTTTTTCTTTTTTTTTTTAACGCAATTACTCACTAAAGAACCGAAAACAGTTTTGCTTTTTATCTGTGACAGTATAGTGCTGCAAAACATAATTCTTCGCGCTGTCTAATTTTATAAGCTCAATTCTGTATTTATTACAATGAAAACTTCGCTCAGTTTAGTATGGAATCAAAATAATTTCTGTTGTACATTTCCATCAAATTCTTACTTATTTTGTATTTAATCATTTTTCGTTACGAGGCTAGATCCTAGATCCTAGATCCTATTTAAAAATTTCTATGATAACAAAACCTACATGATATTAAATAATACTTGATTCTAATTAAGCTCGACGAGTTCAATCAAAATCATTAGCCTATTTTTTGAGAAAATCTTAAAAATGAGATGAAATTCATAGAATAAAATATCCCTCCGTTTACTCAATTTTGACGAAATTGACGCAGTTACATCACGAGTGTATATCTACCCCAAATATCTATTTTGAGTACGATTTATCGTTTTTACCAGCTTAAAAAAGTGTGTAACCACACACAGACCATTTTGCGGGACTTCGTTATTCGGACGCAGGGTACCCTAAAACCAGTATTACCGATGAAAACTGAAATTTCACGATCGCAATACTTAGTTCCTTAAAATATATTTCACATATTGCAATTGAAAGTAACAAATAGACTATATTTAAACAAAATTTCTTATTCATATATCTTACTTAATATAAAAACGTAATACATATTCATGTTAATTAAATATGCTAGATATGAGTCTTCCTCCATGCAACTTAAGTGTTACATTTAATTAATATTACCGTATCATATGATTTATATTCTTATGGCTTCATACAATCTAACTATTAATGAAATATGGTGGCATTCTGTTAAATATAGAACAGAATATCATAAACATCTCAATTACAAGATTTTGATTTAATATATGCCTTTTGTTATATAAACCTACTAGCATTTCGCGTCGCTTCTTTGCCCGCGAGCCTTTAAAATCAGTTCTGTGATCATTATCTTGGTATTGATTTAATATAATATGTTATATATTCACAACATAACTGGGATCGGAGCTTCCGGTAGTTGGAATGTTGGAGGAGGGAAGCTGCCGGCTCGGTAGAAGAGAGGGAGACGCGCAATGGAGGGAGTTCTCGAAAACCGCCGAAACAAAATATTGCTTACTCGTCGTGAACGCTTCATTTTTCGGCTTTAAACATGGTTTTCGACGCCTCGAGGGGGATTTCGAGTTAAACTCGTCGTATCACGATCTTTAAAATGAGTTCAAATTAGATATTTTTTCTCGAAGTGCAAAAATAGGTGTCCTTTAGACTTAAACGACAATTTCGCCATTTAAAACCCTCTAGGGGTTACATTTTTGAAATTCCTTTCTTATTGGTTACCTACATCACGTAGTAATGTAAATCTAATGGAAATCTAAATTCCGAACTTCACGTTTCTATCATTAATAGTTTTTGCTCTACGTTGATTCTGTCAGACAGGACAAAGCCTCTTATATATATTGAGATAACGTTAGTTCAATCATACTTGAAAACTAACGTATCGAGTCTACTTGAATCGTAAACAATGGTTTCGTTTGCAGTTGACAAGCTTTGAACTGGCAGGTCTTGATGTACCATTAGGCTGATGAAATTTCGTTTCCATTGTCAGGATGATACTACTCGATTCAATACGTATCGTTCACCTTAATTATCATTAGTTTTATAACGCTGAACTAACCTTTTGATACAATAAATAATCGGTCTCCCAGCGTATCTGAAACAGAGAAGAAGCATTATTCTGTTACAATCATATTGTAACACTTAATAAATAAATAAATAAACAAAGCCTTTATTGCATGATAACAAAAATAATGATTACTTTCTTCATAAAATAAAAATTCATAAAACAAAATAAAATAAAAATCCATCATAAAATTACTATATTATACAATACACATGTCAGTTTTGTACAATACAATAATGCAGGCCTCCCCTAGATGGGGGTAGAGGTCAAACCTCCCTGGAGACCAGACCAAGTGAAATTTTGTAGTTCAAATTTTTATAAAAGTATTTTTTTCACTTGATTCTTATGTTTTTGATGGCACTGAGCACCTACCCCCCTATTTGTGGTCTTTCCGATTTCTATCGCTAATAGTGAGCTTCTACTCTTCGAGCTCGATTAAAATTAGTTTTTTACTCTTTCGATTTTATTCCATTTTAATGAGATAAGGTTCGAGCTGTGATAAGAGAAGCGGCATTAGAAATTTCCTCCGTCCAATTATTCCTTATTTTTCGTTGCAGCCATCACCTTAAATATGGTGCTAGCATACGTAAGCTTACGTTTTTAAAGCTCACAAATAAGTTCGAAAAACAAAATTTTAGTATAAAAAATAATTAATGCCAATTCAAGTTTGTTAAATAGTTAAATGTTCTTCACCATCAATGCTCCATTTTAAATTACAAAACCACCCATCAAATCGAAAAAATGTTTCTATTATTTCAGAAAGACGGGAAATTCCTGCTTCAAATGATCCCTCAAACTTAAAATCCAGTTAAGTCGTATGGTCAGAATCGCGAGTCAGAAAACCGGATATTTTCAAATTTAGTACACTAGAATGATAAAACTATTTTTTCGATAGGATACGAAATTTTTTAAGTTAAATAAGAAGGAAACTGGAAAATTGCATTAACTTCGTGGGTGTCTCAAGAATCTCTGAATTTACCTCAAGAAAATTTTGTTGGCGTACGTCAGGTTCTTGTTCTGCATCATCGAATATTTTTAGATAATTTACCACAAGACTACAGTTAATACAATAAATAGATTAAGGTTTTGGAGAGAAACAAGACTATTCAAAAGATGAAAAAAATATCTTTATAGTTTAGGCTAATTGTCATAATGTAAAAATATTGAAATATATGGGTGACTAGTTTATAATGATCATGGATTAAAACAATCTTAGTATGAGTAAGCTTGCCCACTTTTGAGGTCCTGAAGATTACAAGGAAAGTTTTTTAACATAGAGCTCAAGCATAGCATCGTACAGTTGACTATCCATATCTAAATCTCATGAGGGAACTATTAAATTAATGTAATATTTAATATTTATATTTGTTTAATATTAGTAATATTAAATATTTGTATTTTATTTATTTAGATATGCATAACTTATGATATTTTTCTTAAATTTGCTGTCTACTAACGTAATAAGCAAATGTGCAGACAAAGAAAAACCAAACCAATCAACAACAAAAAAATCGGAAATATAAGAAAATTAAGTAAAAACAAGTGAAAGGATAAATTTAAAAGCAAAAATATATGTATAACTGTTTAATACAGAAAATCTCTTGGCCAAATATTAAATATAAATATTTAATATTACCAATATTTAATCTATCTAACGTTACTATAATAGGTAAATTTCCTTAATCATTAATTATTGGTTGAGCTGGTTTAAATTCTATTCCAACTGTGGCTAGAAAGAATAAGTGGATCTTATCCATTTCTCTCGTTTCATTACACTACAAAGTTATAGCTGTAAAGTTTTAAGCATGCGTAATCCGTTATGCGTGGACATCTCAAAATATATGTTTTTGGATAAATACTAAGAGAGAGAGAGAGTGAGAGGGAGGGAGGGAGGGAGGGAGAGAGGGTGAGAGAGAGGGAGAGAGAGAGAGAGAGAGAGAGAGAGAGAGAGAGAGAGAGAGAGAGAGAGAGAGAGAGAGAGAGAGAGAGAGAGAGAGAGAGAGAGAGAGAGAGAGAGAGAGAGAGATCTTGTTTCTTCATTTGAATTACCCGTGATGGTAAAACTTAATCCTCAATTTTTTTTCACATTTTTTTATTTATTTAAAGTATTTAATAAAGAATAATCATGGTTCCATCAACAATAAAATCTCTATATAATAACTGTCTTTCTGCTGCAGCGTCATCATTAGAGCATCATTTGTTGCCGATGTGAATATTCGTTAAATATGTGAATATATTTACATCTGGACAAATCAACCTAAAATTTTAACATTTTTTTTTTCATAATGATCAAGCGAGAAATAAACTTCTATAAAGTTTTCCACCAGCTGCCCCTGATTCCAGGGACAGAACCAATTATCAGTCAGACTCTTTCATATATTATAAGAAAATAAATACGCTGAAACTCTAATTGTATAAATTATTCAATTATGTTTGCTGATATCAGCTATGCAAATCACATCAATTTTGGGCACAATTCGAACCTAACTTCCATGGAGCGTTAACCATAGATGGCGTTTGTTATACCCTATCATTTGTAGATGCATTATTGAGGAACCTAAATCCGTTATAACCTGATTGATTTGTAGATATCTGAAGGTAGAGGTTAATTTCTCGACATCTTTTCCTTCTGACCTACTATATCGTAAAGATATTTCATCCTTGTTGGTAATTCAATTTTCATCTCATTATATCTTCATTATTATATCTAGGCTATAAAAAAGGAATAATAAAAGCCTCAAATAGAATAAAAAAACAGGTATTTAAAAAAAAAAAAAAAGACTTTTCTGCAGTAAAAAAAAATCTGGTGCGTGCGCGCAACACACAACTTTCACTTACCAACTTACTTAGATAAGAAATTGACGTGTTTTGTTAAATATCATTTCCCAAAGTCACACATTTTTCTACATTCATATCTTATTTTTATTTATCGTTAAAGTCGTTTTTGAGTAAATAAAAAACCCCGTGAAAATGATACAAAATTTATTAAGTAAAGTCCCCCCTTCGGTTGATCAATTTTGATGAAATGTTGGCTATCACATATTTGGCATATACATGCATCAAATACCCAGTTTGGTCACAACCGTGAAAGCCGTTTTTGAGTAAATAAAAAAAACACGTAAAAATGGTACAAGATTTATTAAGTAAAGTGCCCCCTGCGGTTGATCAATTTTGATGAAATTTTTACAGACATATCTCGGGCATATAAATAGATCAAATACTAAGTTTAATCAAAATCGTTAAAGCCGTTTTTGAGAAAATCAAAAAAACACGTGAAAATGTTACAAAATTTATTAAGTAAAGTCCCCCCTCCGGTTAATCAATTTTGATGAAATTTTTACAGTCATATCTCGGGCATATAAATACATCAAATACCCAGTTTGATCAAAATCGTTAAAGCCGATTTAGAGTAAATAAAAAAAAACACCTGAAAATGTTACAAAATTTATTCAGTAAAGTCCCCCCTCCGGTTAATCAATTTTGATGAAATTTTTACAGTCATATCTCGGGCATATAAATAGATGAAATACTCAGTTTAATCAAAATCGTTAGAGCCATTTTTGAGAAAATCGAAAAAAACCTAAAAAGTTATTAAGTAAAGTACCCCCTCCCTTTATGTAATTTTGATGAAATTTATGCTGTCACATCGCGGGCATATACCTACAATAAATACCCAATTTCAGGATCGCACGGTTTATAGTTTTTGAGCTAATCTGTTCACACACACACACACACACACACAGACACACACACACACAGACCATTTCGCGGGACTTGGTCATTTCGACTCAGGGGACCCCAAAACGTGTATTTCCGTTGAAAACCGGAAGTCGAATTTTTTCACGATCGCAATACTTCCACTTACTATATATTTCATATATAGGTAAGTGAAAGTAATAAATAAATAAAAAAGTGATAATATCCATGAATAACTAATATACATAATTTACAAGATAGATAATTAGGCGTTAGTGAACAAGATAGGTGAATTTTTAATTTTCAGATATAAGATATTTTTTATAACGTATATTATTCTCAAGAAAGTGGCCAGTAAAGCAAAGAGCCTAAAGCGTAAAAAAAAAAAAACAAGTTTTTTTTTTTGTATAAACGTCAAAATACAATCTTGATGTATTTAAATTTTTAATAAAAACGAATAAAGAAATCTTTATAGGTACAATTTTTAACAAAGAAGTTGTTTTAAACTAAATGAAACTCTTAATTTTATAATTCCTTCAACACATTTTTTTTGTATCAAAAGACCTTGATACGTGTGAATGGCGATGAAAGAGGTCTTACTGAACTACCCAAATCCCAATTTGCAAATTATAAACCATTAAAAATATATTTCGCATTTTAAGCAGTTAAATGTATTTTTAATAGATTACGTCACTTTTTGACAATAATTAATTTATCTAAAAGGAAAGGTGTTTTTTTAAAATATATATATATCAACGACTTGAGTGGTTTTGTACCACATTAGTATTAAACAGTATTTAGACAAATTTACTTCAACTTCACTTTGTTTGCAAATTTATATTTTCTTCAACTGTTTTAAGAAATATTCTCAGTCCCCCTTTAGTTTAAATAAATAAATACACATTCCGTTTAATTTTTTTATGTAGGCGGTACCATATTCAATACCATATTCGAAATCGTGTTGCCTGAACTAACTCCTAACCATCTTTTTTCACGATATTAATGAGCTGAATTTACTAAGGTCTTTTGAAAACCTAATTATGTAGTTTAAATTTTAAATAGGTTCAACACAAAAGAAAGAGAGAAATTTTGCCTCCACATTCGTAATAAGAAATCAGGAAAATTTCAGAAATAACTATGATGATTTCGCACCATTGATGGACCTAGCTAAGGAGGCTTACTCATTGAAGTTATAAATGTCTTCCTTTGATATTTAAAATATTTAGGATCTCCTTTACGTGTTCCATGCTTTGAAATTTAAAAAATATTCAATTTTTCAACTGTAATCTCTGTTTTACCTCAGAAAACTTTAAAACCTTTATTAAAATAACAATTAAGTACAATAATTTTGATTAAATATATTTTTAAATCTTTTAAGAGGGGGGAAATATTAGGAGGCCAATAAAGACACTGAAGTTGAGAAACTAATAAACTACTAAGAAACATTCTGAAACCTACTTTTGTTTATTCCATTCACACAGTTGTCAACAGTAAACATACAGCCTTGAAGAACATTGAAGCTGTAAACATACAAGGCTTATTGTTTGTATTCAAAGCCCAAGCTGTCCTACACTGGTCCGCTTACCCTAAAGACAACCTTAGAATTTCATGGAAATTGATTGAAAAATTAAGAAACAATTGGCCACCCAATCACAATTATCATTCAAGAAACCATTAAAAAAGAAGACTATTGATCTAAAAAAAACAAAAAAAAACTTTTGTGACCCATAAAGCAGTGAAATTAAACCATAATTGCCTGTGACAAAGTCAAGTTCGCCTTGAAGAAGCTCCATAATAAATAATTAAGAAGCTAAGAGCGGCGAGGCTAGGATTAGCCAAAGAGGGCGTCACGCAGGTTGTTGAACAATTCAGTCTGTAGTGAGCTGCTGAAGGAGTGACATGGCGGCACCACTGCGGCTAGGGGTCGCCGGGGCTGTGATATCCTTGATCGGCATTATCTTCGGCTTCTGGGGGTTCCACAAGTTCCTCGCCTACAAGATAAACCAGGTGAGGGGCGAGGAGGAACAAGGAGGAGTCTCTTTAGAGAACTTACCCTTTAGAAGAAGGAGATTTCAACACCGTTCTGCGTGGAGTTCGGGAACTTGAAAAGTGTTGGGCGCCAATTTTAGTTATTTTCTACTATTTTCGGTCTAAAAATAAGTGCTAAAACAATTATTTTTGAATTAAGAAAATATTTAATTTTATTTCGACATTTTAATAAAAACGATTTTCAACTTTTTTCGAAAATATAGATGGTTGGTAATTAATTTAGGCAACACGATCTTAAATATAAGTATTATAAGTAGGATCTTAAAATAGATATATTAAACTAAATTAGAATTGAGAACACTGTTTACAATAGTTAAAGGAAATATAAATTAAAGACTAATGTGAAGTTAATGTAAATAATAACTAAAAACAGTTCAAAACACTCTCCTGATACAATGAGATCCAAAAACGCACAATTCGTAGAGCTATTCATTTTTTAAAAAAATCCCCTTGACAAAAACTTTTGGATAATTTTTCCTCTATATAGGGTAAACCGTACAGGTATTGGCACCCGTAAGACTAAATTTCAGTGGTGACATTAAAAAAAAATACTTCTTATCTAATTGAAACTTCTAATTCTAGGGATCTAATTGAAACTTCCAATAACTCCTCTTTATCTATCCTTAAAAAGACTCAAGAGGTTTTTTTGGGTGAAACGTTCAATAGTTTTACAATATGGCAATTTTGATTGTTAAAAGTGCCAAATCTAGTTATTGGCACCCTGTGGATTTAATTGTGAAATCTTCCCTATGGTTAGTTTATTAAAGTGTTAATTAGAGTACCCTTCAAACATTAAACTCATGTATATCTTGTAACAAAATTAGGACTTGTTTACCTATTTCTTCGAGTTAAATTTGGGATGCCAATAACTTTACCCTACTTAAAAAAATATAATTTTAAAATAAATTGTATACAAAGTCATCCACAAGATCTTGGTGTTATTTTTGAGAAAAAATATAAACTTCAACTTTAAAATGCAACAGTGAAAATTGTTTAACCCTTTTTGGCTATTTAAAAAAGGATATTGATCCTTCCTACGGACAACAAAGATAAAAAACAGGACAAGGATTGTATTAATGTAATTATTGTAGTAATTGATTAAATATTAATTAGTTATTAATAAAAATATTTAAAAAACTGACTTTTTCAATCACATATATTTTCAACGTTTAATACCCTTAAAATTCATAGCGATTTTTTCACTATCGAATCAACACCGATTTTAATGATTGGTGATTTTTTAAACCTTATCTTATTCAAAAAAATAAAAATAAGGAAAAAACATACCTGAAAGAAAAAAAAATATTTTAAAGCTTTGAAAATAATTATAAAATAATGGAACTTTTTATTTTTTTATTGGTGTTCTTTAAAAAAAAAAAAAATTGATAGCAAATAATAAGTCTTCTTATTTCTTCTTTTAATGTATTTTATTTATTTAAAAATAAATAAATGAATAAATACTTCTACCGTACAATGTCATTGCCTGACGAATGTGACCTAGAAGAATTCTGTAGCGTCAAGGTTAGGATGAATCCTTTTACCTACTGGTCAAAGGTTTTCGCGTTATACTTTTTTCTTCCCGAAATCTTTCCCGCTAGAGACGTTTTCGTTGTTGTTTATAGAGTTTTAAAAAATTATAAACCATTAAAAGGTAATAATGAATTTCGTCTAGCATTCATAAAATAAGACCTAGTAATCAAATTAAAAAAACTGATGCCTTGGAAATAAATGATAATTGCTACTTAACCTTTTAGAAGATGTATTTATTTAATTTGCAGATTTATTTAAACATATTACCTTCTGTTTATAAATAAAACAAGGCCAATATTTGATACTAATAGGAGTTATATGTATTAAAAAATACATATAATAAAAATTAACTTTTTTGCACCTACTAAAATATTATTAATACTAAAAACGGAAGTGGCCAAATTAATTGAGAAGATCTAAGAAGAATCTTCTTCCTCTCTCCTCATTAATAACGGTCTTTCGCATTAAATTCGCCGTTTAGTAATTCAGTAGTTTTCATGACAATTTTTTTTCTTTAACGGTATGTAATAATTTTGTCTTTCTGAACGTCCATGTTATAGAACCAAACTTAGCTGTCCTACTTAAGTCCTCCCAAGTACCGTAGAACTTGGTTGGCAAAATAGGATTTGCTAACAAATCTTGAGGCCAAAAAAAAAAAAAAAAAAAAAAAAAGAACTTGGTTCCCAGCGCTCGTTGGGATGTCAGTCCTCTAGCTTCATGCAGGATATTATTAACCTTAACAATATTATTAACCTTCATCACTCTATCAATGTCCGAAATGAACTTATGATTATATTATAGATGTATGCGCTTGATCATTAAAGAATACTGTAAAATAAAAAAAATAAATGTTCTAGAAATGGACAGATTCTATCGAAACCATTTAAACTTTTTGCCCCCCTTCCGAAAATCTAAAAAAAAATAGGATGTCAATATGGCTTAGATGAAGCTGGTGATTTTCGTTTTACCGGTAGAAGCCCTTGTGGATTAACGACTGTTTTACTCCATACTATAATATTTTTTTTTTAGTATTTCTTGAAAAACAGTGAGGAAATTCAGTGTGTAAAAGACGAGAGAGTTATCCAAAAATTTCTGCTTGTAGTTCATGAGATCTACTGCTTAAGGTTGCAATGAGAAATACTCTGAAGTTCGGTGTTCTAGTAACTATTTTTTTTAAATTTATTACAAAATATTTTTCTCTATGTTTTTCCTCTTTAATTAGTTTATATTTACGTACACGATAATAGAATTAAAAGTTATTTATATTTTTTTCTAAGTTTGGTCAATGAGTTAAGTGAGACTAACGCTAACTTTTTGCTCAACTTGCTTTTTTTCTTTAGATTTTAAATTACCAATAACGTTGTAGTTAAGCGATCAATATTTTTTTTTAATATATAAAAATTAAAATAGTGTTGGAAAAAATTTAAACTTTTTGTTTCAAAATTCAATTTTTTGTTGCTCCGGGCTATCCTAAAATAACCATTTTAGCTTTAAGTTCTTCGATAAGCCTTTCTTTAGTATTCATCGACCAACGAAGCAGTTTAATTTTCCATCAGAATAGAAAACTATTAGACTAAGGAGTAACGCCAGGATAATAAACCACAATTACAGAATTTTTAATCCCTTTTATCAAAGGTTTATTTTTTTATTTTCGGTGATTTTTTTTTTTATTTTCGGTAGTCTTTTTTATTTTCAGTATTTTTTTTCTTAACTTGATCGCCACCATCTATAAAATCCCGTATATGTATATATTTTTTAATCAAGGCTGTATTTATAAATCACTCTAAGAATACACATTTTAACAAAAAATATTATTTTTAATCCATGGTTAATGAAATGACAACTTCCACTATTTTTTATAATTTTTCTATTTATTTTTCATTTTCAACGTTTCGGGGCACCCGCCCCATCTTCAGGATAAACAACTAGAAACATTTATATATATAATTCACAGTAATTTAAATAATTTTTTTACAATAATATATCATATCATTAAAATTCTATTTTTTAAATAGTTTTTATAAATTAATTATAAATTACCTTAAAATTTCTTTTCATGCTTAATTACATGCTGTCAATTCCATCTTATATGTAATTATATTATACATCACACATATATTTACATATATTCATCATTTTTTAATAATTTAAAATTAAACATTGTTTAATGGTCATCTCCTTGTCACAGACTGATTATTTTTTCTCTATGGGGATCAATTTATTTACCTTTGATTTGATTCTAATCTTCTTCTCCTCATATCTAATATTTTTAACAGTTCAAATTTAATTTACTTATAATGTCTATATAATGTGTACCTAGATTCTTGGTGTCTGTTTTAAAATTTATTGTTTTATCTATATTTTTTGTTATCTGTATTGCTTCTAATATTTTTCTATTTTTAGCTATTTTTTCTTTTTCTATTATTTTTGCTTTATCAAAATTAAAAGTGTGATTATTTTTTATACTGTGTAGGGCCAATGCTGTCTTGTTTATATTTTTGCTATTTTTACAATCATTTTTGTGTTGTAATACTCTTGTTTTTAATTTTTTTGAAGTCTCACCAATGTATATTTTATTGCAATTATTACATTCAATTCTGTATATGACATTTTTTATATCTGTTTCTTTTATTTTATCTTTCATATTTGTTAAATATTGATTCATTTTGTTATTATTATACATTCCCATTCTTATATCATAATGATCATAGTTTTTGAAAGTTCTTTTTATTTCTTCTGTCAGACCTTTTATGTACTGCATTTTGAAGAACTTTTTATTTTTATTTAGATCATTTCCCCTTATTTCTCTTTTTTCTTGATTATTTGATTTTTCGGATGTTTTATTATTATTATTAAAAAATTCTGTTATTGTTTTTTGTTTTTTCTTTATAATCTCTTTATTATTTATTCCTTTTTCTTTTATTCTTTTATCTGTCATATATTTTTTGGTGATTTTCTCATTTAGATTATCCTCACTTTTATGATTTTGGTATTTTGGATGAGTTTTTATTCTTTTGTACCACAAGTCATTTATTATTTTTTTAGGATAAAAATTTTCTTTCAAAATTTCAAAAATTTTCGTTTTAATTTCATTTATGTGTACTTCGTCTGTTATACTAATAGCTCTGTTTATTAAGTTTTTTGCAACATTTATTTTTTGATATTTTGGATGGTTGCTAATAAAGTTTAATAGTTGGTTGCTTGTTATTTCCTTTTTTGTCCATTTTGTGGTTATTTTTTTATTTTTCAATATTAATTCCATATCTAAAAATCTTAGTCTATTGTTTTTTGGTATTTCAATAGTAAATTTTATTCTTTTATTATGGTTATTTAAATGGTTCATTATTTCTTCATAATTCTCTCTATCTGTAATTACTATTAGGTCATCTATATATTTTTTAATTAATACCGGTTGAGTTTTTAATATTTTCATTTTTTCTTCCATTAATTTATTGATGTATATTCCGCTTAAATTAACTGAGAGTATACCTCCCATTGGTAGTCCATACAACTGTTTGTAAAAATTATTATTATATTTAAAAAAATTATATTTAGTACACAATGTTATACCTTCCGTAAATAATTTTTTATCTTTAATTTTAGTATGATTTTTTACTTGTTCCCAATTGTCTTCTATGATTTTTATACATTCATCTATTGGTATATTGGTGAATAGCGATTTCACATCTAAACTTACTATTTCCGTTTTATCATTTTCTATTTCTATGTTTTTTATTATTTGTTTTAATTCATAAGAGTTTTTGATGTCAAAATTATTATTGTTATTAAGTTCGTTTAATGCGGGATTTAAGAATCTGGACAAGGCCTCAGTTGGTCCATCAATGTTATTTATAATTGGTCTTAAATCATGATTTTCTTTATGTAATTTAATTAATCCATGAATCCTTGGGATGGTAAAATCGGTCACTTGTAACTTGTTTTTTGTATGTTTATCAATATAGCCATTTTTAAATAGTTTCGCTACATATTTATTTATTTTATCCACCAAGTCACTTAAAGGTTCGTTTCTCATACTTCTATATGTTGTTTTATCATTCAATATATCTTCCATTTTTTTATTATATTCATGTTTGTATAATATGGCTAGCTTTTTTGTTTTGTCTGACCGTATAATGATTATATCCTTATGTTCATTCATAAATCTTTTAAATTCTTTGAGATCCTTATTAATTTTTGTATTAAGAGGGGTTATGTTTTTATTTATTTTATCTTTTTTGGTTTTATTAGTTAAGTAATTGTTTATAATTGTACATATTTTATTTCTTGTAGCATTAATATGACTCTCGGTTGTTTCTATGTTATCAAAAATATTTTCTAAGTCGGTAATTATTTTAACAATTTCTTTGTCTTTCTTTACAAAATCAAAATTGAAATTATCCCCCAGTGATAACAAGTTTAAAATGTTAATTGGTATCTCTACTTTTGTTTTATTTATTATCCTGTTATTTACTTTAAATAATTTTTTATATTTTTCTAAATTTTCAATTTCTGTATTATTGTAATTACTATTGTTTTTAATTTGGTTCTCTAGTTTTATATTTGTAGCTTGTAAAGATGTTAGTTTATTGTTATTATCCTTATTAATCAACTTATTAATTGATATTTTATTTATGTTAGGTTTGGTTATGAATTTATTTAATTTTTTATTTAGTTCAACTTTTTTTAAAGGTAACCATTATTAAAAAATTATAACCATAAAAAAAAAATTATCTTCAATTAAATTTTGTATGAAATTGTTTGCATTATAAGAATCAAACGAATGAATTGGAAAAAAAAACAAATATCGAAAAGAGAATGAAACCAGTTTTATTGTTACTCATGTTATTTAGAGTGCATTAAAAGATTGTATTTGTGAGGTTTTTCTTTTAGAAAAAATATTTTATCTCAAGGTAATCATTTTTTTTTTTTCATCACCAATATATAAGTCTAATTGTAAAGTACGATTAGTATAAAGTAAAGACTGAATTAAATAAATTACCAGTTATAGATTCAGTTTATGCCATTTATTCAATAAAAACATTCTAGATAATATCCATTTAAAATTTAATATTCCGTTGGGAATAATTCATTTGATGGAATGGGACTTGACGCAGGGTGGTATAGTATTATATAGAGAATAAAATTCCTCCGTTATTAAGGTATCATTGCAGAAAATTTTATTAAATAAGTGACAATTGAATATTTAAGACATCGATTTCTGCATTTCAGATAACTAATTATTGCTTCTGACCTTATTTCCTCTTTAAGAACCGATTGAGTACCTTCATAATTTAAAAGCTTCCGTTACATTAGAGTATAACGTTATATTATTCTGCGGCTATGAGCAAAGCATATTTTATTTAGATGTAATTGCGTATGCGTTAACGCGCGCGTGTGTGTATGTGTATCTTTTACTTTTTTTTAAATACGTTTTTCATCCGTAAATCTTCAGATTTAGACTACTAAAATACAGTTTGGAAACGCGTACTTTATTGGTCACATATTTATGTTCTTCAGGGAAAAAATACAATTTTTATATCTTTAACGAATATTACTAAGACAATGCTATGAATTCATAAATTTATAACAGAAAAAAATAACTTTGTTTTTTTGTTTGTTTTTTTACTGCTATATAACTGTTTGTTTATGTTCAAAAGCGAAGTGGTCTTGTAGTATTTTTAACTCGAATTGCAACTTTGTGTTTCGATTAAAGTGATTATTTATTTTCAACAATTTGCAGTCATATTTTGCCAAAGTAGTGACTAGATTTTCTTAAGCCTTCCAGGTTTCTGTAGCAAGTATTCATTATGTGATCACTTATTTTCAACAACTGTGAGTACACTCGCCAAGTTGCATTTAAGTACCAAGAAAATAGTAAATGTATAAAACCATTATCTCAATATAAAATTTTTGATGATAAATTAAATTGATGAGAAACTATTTCAATGAATTATTATCTGTGGCAAATTAGTTTTTTTTATATATTTTTTTTATTTAAAGAGATCCGTTCAAGCACAGAAAAGTGATGTAAACAACTATTTAACTATTCGATTATATCAGATTTTTTTATATTAAAACACAATACATCACATATCGAAAAATAGAAAACATCAGTTTTAAAATATTTGAGTTTCTTAAATCGTACATTAACAATGACAGAAATTATTCAAAGAAACGTCACTTTTTAATATTATTTTTTCACATGTTGTATATTCACATCTGGAAGGAAGAGTTTATGTCTTTAGGTTTTTCTTAAATGAAATTATCTCTTCCAGATTTTCTACAATTTCTTTATTCGCCAACGTTTCGGGCTTCGGGTCCATCTTCCAGGAGTATCTGTAGTACATTTTTAATAGTTCCAAAACCATTAGTTTGTCGAGAAAATTTGTCTTTGTTTAAATAATAGTTAACATTTTACAATATCTTCTGTGGTTGTGGATCTATTTTCATTGTCACACAATACTGCCCAGGACTGGAAGAAGCCCGTAACGTTGGGTAAATAAAGAAAGACGGAAGAGAATTTTTCATTTTAAAATTTTTTTAACTAATTTAAATAATTTTTTTTCTAAAAACAAAACAAAAAAAACATTGCTTCCTACAAACTTATATCAGGCTTAAGGAAACAGGAAGTTATGTGACCTAGAGTTCTAAAAATGAGTCTGTGACTATGATTTAACGAACAATGAAAGTTCTCATTATCGTACGAGGTTAGGGATTCAATGTCATTCCGCTGATTAAAACTTAATAGGACATGCGAAGATTTTTATTTACCTATACTTGCACATCTAAAGCATTTCAGTTTTTTTTGTTTTTTATTGTTATTTTTTTCATAAACATTAAATTTTACAATATTTTTATACTTTTTTTTTTTGATTTTGCAAAAAAAAAGTATCAGAAATCTCACTAATTTTTTGTTATACCTGGAATGTTCCAAAACAGAAATCCAAAGGTTGCTACATAATACAGTTAACATTAATATTCGAATATATGCATTTAAAAATAAGCATACAAATTAAAATAAATATATGAATAATTATTAATGTTCTTTGATAATTGTTTATCAATTACTAACCAAGAGGAACCATTCTAGAATATACTTAACAGTTACATGTTTAGTAAAACGTTCACGAATACGAATTAAACCCTTTCTGTATTAAAATTTGTATATTATATAAATATGTTTAAAAATTTTATTTAGGTAAAATTAATTCCAGACTCAATCTGTGTTCAATTGGGCATAAAAACCTCACCTCAAATACTTTTTACTCTACTTCATATTTTCTTAACATCATAATTTCCAACATTATCATAATGTTGGAATCAGATAATGATTTAATAATTATCTTTAAACACCTTGTAAGATTGTAAATTAGATTGTAGATTGAAAAAGAAAGAGGTAATCAAGTTTTTAGTTTCCTTATTCTTAGGAAAGATCCATGCCTTTAAAAAAATACTAAAAAATCTTTATTTTTTATTTTTTTCAAAGCATTTTAACATATCTCGTTCACGTACTTATAGATTTCGCTGTTATATCAGCAAATAGGTAAAAAATGAGTCATTGTAGTTTACCTTAAAAAGAAAAAAGTAGTAACATCAAGGATTAAAGATACCTGAAATTCATTTTTAAATTATATGTTTATGCACAAGATTGGTTTCTGTTGAATGTAAAACTCTACTTGATTATTTTTTTTTTTTTTATATAGAAAATATATTTACTATTCATAGTGTTCAATTACAACCATTGAATACCAGTATTACAAAAATATTTTTTTGAGGGAAAATATTTGTTTTTGTAGAATGTGGCCCTAAAGAAAGGCAACGATATGCGAGCCGCGTGGTCGAAATTCCCAATTCCTGTGGAGTTCAGGATTTACATTTTCAACGTGACCAACCCACAAGAGGTCCACACAGGGCAGAAACCCAAACTACAAGAAGTTGGACCTTACTTCTTCGAGTAAGTATGGCATGAAACCATTTGATTATTTCAAACCTAATCTGTTTTAGAAGGTATTAATATGTTTAGGATGGAGTCGTGGAGTATGAGTAAAAAAAAAAATATATAATTAAGTTATGGGTTATATGATCTTTTAGCATGCATTCAGGTGGAAAAGAGGTACTAATAATTACAGATTTAAATATTTCAATAAAAACCTTATTTAATAAACAAATCAGTTATTTCTTTTTTTTTTTTTTTTTTTTTTGGTTAAAGTAAATAAGGACTACCAATGCACCAATGAAGTTATTTGTTGAATCTATCATAGGTGGAAATTCAAGGTAGTGTCTGATCCCTTTCTTCATAAATTTTAAATGCTTTTATCCCGAGAATTCCTAACCCTGCCCTCAATAAATATCACACTCCTTTCAAAAACGTCATATCTCAAAATTCGACCATTTTGAGTTAGGTCTGTTTTCTGAATGCTGTGAAAGAGTATTATATCCTCAAAAGGTCGTCAAATATTAATCTGAAACCTGAATTTTTTTCAGAAAAATATCATAAATCAAAAGGATTGTTAAATATCTAAAACTTTTATATTAGTATTATTATATAGTTATACTTTTATATTGTCAAAGTTTAATATGGTTTTATATGTTCTTCTTCAAACTGAGACATTAATTCAGTTATTATGATTAGCGATCTGTTGAATGGCTAAAAGTTTAATCCAATGTTCAATATTATATTACATATATAACATTATATTATAATATAGATTCTTCTTTTAAACATTAAAGTTTAATATAATATGAACTTTTCTGAATTATCATGTTTTCAACATATGATGTTGTTGAGAGGAGTCAGCGATATCTCAACAATCAGATATTTTTTGTTAGGAATGTTTTCTAATTGCGTTGAAAGAGTAGTACTTAACCCTTGCATTGTCCTCAAATTTATGACTCAAACCAAAACAAAATGGAATTTAAAGTAAAAAAACATTACCATCTGCACTGGTCTGTTTAATGAAGGTTTAATGGCAAAAGGTTAACTAGAGTCTTTATCTTTCTGAAAACATTTGTTTCAGAAACATTCTATACTTCAACAAATTTTATAGTTTCAAAAAAAAAAAAAAAAAATTAAAATTTCCAAAAATTTAAGCTAATGTTCTGAAAAATCTATTTTTTTTGAAATCTGACATTGTTGAAAAGTAATAGCGATACTTCAAAATAGGCTCTTTTTACTCAACCTTTTCTTAATGCGCTGTAAGAGTAATATAAACTTATATTAAAAATAACCAGCTATTATGTAAAGCGATCTGCCGCTTAGTAAATGTTCAAATAAGAACGGTGTAAAAAGGAGGATTGAACTAAATTTCATGAAATAACATCAGAACCCCTTTGATCTACTTCATAAATCTATGAATTCTTACCGTTAGCGTCCTTTAATAGAATTCTACCTCGACCCTGTTTAACAGATCAAATAATCCACTTTTGAAAACAAGATCGCTTTTGGATCCTCTAATTCATTATTTTTGTAGGGGTGTTGATAACGAGATGTTTCTTTAAAAGTCTGTCCATGGCAATAATCCACTTTTATATTTTGATAAACCGAAAATTCTCATGAATATTCCCTTTATATTTTAATAAATAAATATTTCAATAGTGAATGGAAGGAGAAGGTGAAATTAGAAGACGACCCCTCAGAAGACACGGTCTCCTTCAACCAAAGGACGGCTTGGATATTCCAGGAATCCAGGTCGGAAGGTTTGACGGGCGAGGAAGTGGTAACCATTCCCCACCCTGCACTTCTTGTAAGTATATAAATAATAACTTATACATAATAAGTATAATAATAATTAATAGTAATATATACATAGTAGTACATAAATATGGTCTTGCATTATATAAAAGCCGTATTTAATAAGCATTGGCTATTTTTTAATTACTAATACACTATTTTTTAACCACTAATACAGCGATGAAGCGATTTTCGGTGTTAAAACCAGGCTTTAAAATCGACCATTAAAAAAATAAAATTCAAATCCAATTTGGAATATAGTGTAATATAAAAATGGTATAAAAGGGAGTAGGTTTTTTTACATATTTACATAGGGTAAACCATACAGTTATTGACACCCCACCTTTAACTTAAAGAAATAAGTAAACAAGTCCTAATTTTATTTCAAGATATACATAAATCTAATGATTGAAGGGTCCTCTAACTCAGCAATGAAGTAAGACTTTAACAAACTAACCATAGGGAAGATTAAAAAATTAAATCCACAGGATGTCAATAACTATTTTTTGCACTATTAACAATAAATATTGCCATTTGGTAAAACTATTGAACTTTTGACCAAAAAAAACCTTTTGAGTCTTTATAAGAATAGGTAAAGAGGAGCTGTAGGAAGTTTAAATTTGATCCATTCATAAAAAGTATTTTTTTTAATTTCACCACAGAAATGTAGTCTGTAGTAAAGTGTGTGTATATAGTTTTTGTCAAAAATTTATGAATGTCCAAGACATTGTCTAAGCTCTCCATTTAATTGTCTAGCTCTCTAAAATAATAAAAAATGTGAGGATGCATTATTTTTTACTCATGTTAATATAAAACCAGAGTTTGAAATCGATAATTAAAAAAAATTCAAATCTGATAAGTAATCATTGATTTCAAACCCCGTTAAAACTATTTAATACCCAAATTCCAGCCGGTTTCAATAATCTTATATCTCTGCAACCTTCCTGAAATAATATAGCTTTAATCAAGACTGGAGTAATACTGAGATTTAATCTGTGTTTTTTATTTTATTATTAACTAGCTGTATATACCGGTTTTTTTAAACCTATAGACTGAGACTTTTATCGACTCAAACGGTCGATTTCGTAAAAGCCAATGTAAAGCGAGATCAAAACGATTATTATAACAATAAAGTATATACCCAGAGATCGGCTGAAGTTATGCAATTTTAATAGGGACAGGTGTTCGCACCTGGTCTGAAAGAACCACTGAGCGAAATTTGGAGAAATTAGGACAAACGGTATGGATTTCTATAAAGAACAAACAGAATTGCATCTTTATATACATAGATTACAGCTATATCTCCCGGTTTCACACGGGGAATTTCATTTTTCTAAAGAAAGGGTCGATTTCGTAAAAAAAACATTGTAAAGAGTCATTCCATTTCAAGTGGTCCAAAGTGGTTGCTCGATCATTTTAGAAAAAAATTATAATTTTACCACCAATTACGTATGGGATCAGTAGTTCAAATCAATTTTTAAAAAAAATTTAGGATCAACCGTTTCAAAATGGCAGCCATTTTTGTTTCACCTTTCAGGCCGATTTTTGAGTTTTTAAGCTCTCACAGAAAACTCATTTTCTCAAGACTGGTAAGTGATAGACTAATAATTCAAACACAATTGTTTTCCATAAAGTCTGTTCTATATTTCGTGTTCTCTTTATTATTTGATTATTTAGCAGTCCAATACTTGAAAAGTGCTATTAAAAACAACTGCTTTAAATTCTCAAAACACCGTTTTTGAGGGTAAGTTTTGGGTATAAGGGCATATACGCCAAAGCTGATTTTTTGCATGATCATACACCTAACTAAGTAGCTTTCATTAAAAGTACTCTTAACCCGTATATTCTTTACCATATTTTTTTATGAATTTTTAAACTTCACGTTTTTTAATTATGTGTTAACTTTAGGCTCTAATATCTCTGGTGGGCCAGTTAATAAAAATCTATTTTTTTTACATGTTATGCTTACAAGCAACATAAACCTACTGCAAGAAATTTCAACCTGTATATTTGAGTACATTGGTAGCTACGAATTTTTGAATAGTCATTTTCGTGCTTATTTAACAATGCGTGAACTTGATCATACTTCAATAAAATTTTACTGTTTGTGAATTTTTTACTTTTAATAACCCTTATTAATTGTTTTGTTTCTTAATTTTATCAATGTCTAATGCAAAAAAAAAATATATTGGGTTTAATTATAATTAAAATCTACTCTATTAAATTTTTATTATTTGTTTTAACGAAAAAGTGATTAAAAATATTTTCCGTTGGACGTAGATAAAATTAAAAAAAAAAAACAATTAATAAGGGTTATTAAAAGTAAAAAAATCACAAACAGTAATATTTTAATGAAGTATGATCTAGTTTACGCATTGTTAAATGAGAGCGAAAATGTCCATTTTCAAACATTCGTAGCTACTAAAAATTGATTTAAACTACTGATTCCATACGTAATTGGGGGTAAAATTATATTTTTTTTCTAAAATGATCGAGCAACCACTTTGGACCACTTGATATGGGATGATTTTTATATCAATAAACAATATCAGCTGAAGATCGGCTGAAGTTATGTAATTTTAATATAGACAGGTGTTCGCACCTGATATCAAAGAACCACTGAGCGAACTTTGGAGAATTAAGGACAAACGGTATGGATTTCTATAAAGAACAAACAAACAGAATTTCATCTTTTGATTAACTATTTGTTCTTTGTATGTTGTAATTTAACTAAAAAAGTAATATTCCTACTAAATCGAGAAACTCGTACGTGTATTCTAAGCTTTTCCTCTTACAAAACTCGGAGAATAAAATAATTTTTTTTATCACTGAAATGTACATATTGCTGAATAATGTGATGAAAAAGTTTTCTTCCTTTTTTTTTCCCCACTATTATAGAGATGGAACATGAATAACGACCATTCCAACTATCGGAAGACTCGTTATTGAACAATTCAAAACTTTCCAGCGACTTCTTTCCAAATTGATGAGTAAAGTATAAAGTCTACTTTTTAGAAAAAAAAAGTTTTATTTTAATAAATTTCACCAATAACTATTTCGTATTGCTTTTACATCAATTAACCGTAACTGATAAATTTATCTTCGGCTGACGAAGAAATTGTAAACAGGTCTATATCCCTTTCAGAAACATATTCATTAATAATACCCAAAATAAATGATTTAACTTTCTTAAGCAGGCACATGACGGTAATTTACCACCAGTTTTACGCCTTTATGCCTCAACTATTTGCCAAAAATATTCAAATTTCTGCATATTCATTTTTTAAAAATACATTGACCTATAAAGTAATATAACTTGAAAAAGAAAAGACTTGAATAAAATTCAAACTACGTTTTTTACATGTTTTATAAATATTAATAAAACATCCAAACTACAAATATTATTTGCAATAAAACTGTTAAAAAGTTAAAAATTTCTGTATAAAGTAAAAATTTAATTTGCTATCATAACACATTTTAACTTCATCTTAAAAATTAACTTTGTTTAACTTCAATAATTGATTCGCACCTGTCAGTAAGGTGCTGACAATCAGCGAATGAGATGACGGTATTGGGAAATGATGACATGTCAGGCATGAGGAGGGAAAGCACCCAACAGCACCCCCTTCCTGGCTGGATTCAATTACCTTGGCTGTCTAAGAGAGCAGATCTCTCATCCAGCGCCTTTTTAGTCTTCTCCTATCCATCCGTACTTCAGCCATATTACTGATTAGACTATTTGGTTTCCGTTTAAATTATTAAAAAATCTTTTGTATAGCGTCGTTATGTGCTGGTCGACTGTTGGTATATGGAGGTCTGTATGTAAAGTTTTGTTAGTCACGTACCAGGGTGATTTTGTGATGAGTCGTAACAATTTTGATTGAAAAGTTTGAAGTTTTTGTAAGTGAGTCTTTTTAGCAATGCCGAATATATGTGAGGAATATGTCCATATGGGCTTTAGTAAGTAAGTGTACGTATTTACTTTTTGTTTCAGTTTCAGTTTTGACGATTTAGAAAGTAGCGGGTAGAGAAGTTTGAGTCTTTTGTCAAGAGTCCTTTTTTTCATTTTGACATGTGGGCCCCATGTCATCCTTCTGTCGAAAAGGAGTCCGAGATAGTGTACTGAGTCCGTCTGTGGAATTTGGTGGTTGTCTATATGAACAGGGGGGCAGGTTTGTTTTCTAAGAGTGAATGTGATGTGTTTTGATTTGTCATGATTGAGTTTAATTTTCCATAATTGAAACCAGTCATGTAATTTGTATAAGTGATGTTGTAATGTCAATGAAGCCTGTGTTAGGTCCTGATGTTTCGTGATAATTGCAGTATCATCTGCATAAGTTGCAGTCAATGTCTCGTTGTTAATAGGCATGTCGTGCGTGTAAATGATGTAGAGTAGAGGTGCTAGTATTGAGCCTTGGGGTACTCCCGCCAAGACTGGATAAATTGAAGAAATTTCCGAACCCTGCCGGACGGAGAAAAATCTATCGAAAAGGAAAGATTGAAGAATCAGATAATAAGTGGGAGGTAAAATTAACTTTAAATTAAAAACATACAATTAGCATCACAAAAACTAGGAACAAAAAATCACAAACTTCAAGAGGAAACAAGCCTAATAGAAATTTGGTCAAATTTTTTAAGAGAGAACAGACATATTCCCACAATTAAACCTCCAATAATGTCTCCTATGATCATGGTAAGAATGTGGTAAATGAAATTCTAAAAAAAGCATTTATCATATCAAAGAAAGATATTTACATTAAAATTATTTATTTTTAATACTTAAAGTTGCTCAGATGGTTTGAGTTGAAAAAGTACGTATAGGGGCGCGCGACGGTTATCTACCGACACCCGGCACTTTCGGAGTTAAAACATTAAAAGAGAAAGGACACTTTTCAGTATATGTTGATTCTTGTCTCTGCTGTGAGTGATAAGATTCAATTAGAGAATACATGCCCCTCCAGGCCACCTATGTCTCTTCTGATAAAACCTGCGTGAGGTTTTTTATGTATGACGGTAAACTATCGCGCGCACGCCCGGATGAAGGTTAATGATCGTTGCGTTATTTTAGGGAACGGTTTCATTTAAGGAAATTTTAAAATAAATTTTTCTCATATCTCTTGGAAAATTTTAGTTTTGGTACCTACCTACTTTTCATTTTCAGTGCCTTACATCTTTCACGCACATTCCTGATTAGCGATTGTTTAGCGAGTTCAAACCAACGAACCCAACTGTTTTATTATACTTAATAGCATAGATTATATCGATATAAATTTTATATGTAAATTAGAAGTATATATGTACTCCTACTCCTTTCCCTACTATTTGCCTTCCCGTCGACAGAGCATGGTGCTGACGGTGGAGAAGCAGAAACCAGGAGCCCTGCCGATGATCAGCAAGGCACTCCCAGCACTATTCAACAGCCCGAGCACCGTGTTCTTGACGGCGAAGGTCATGGACATCCTCTTCAGGGGCGTCCCCATCAATTGCTCCTCCACTGACTTCGGGCCAAAGGCCATCTGCACCATGATCAGGGCCAACCCAAAGGGCCTCAAGAAGCTCAATGACGACATCTTCCTCTTTTCCTTCTTCGGAACGGTGAGTTGTTTGAAATATATTTTTTTGTTTTGTTTGCCATTCAAATAATAAATTAAATATATCCCTATGTTTTCTGAATTTATAAATAGAAGAATAAGTAGCTCATAGAAGAATAAACTAGAGAAATAAGGCTATCGTGCATTACAAAATCGCGTGAGAAGGACATTAACTCTATGTTTTGAGATAGCAACAAATGAAATATACACGTTGGGCAAACTAGGAAAAAAAACACAAAATCCAATGTTTACATCTGAAGATAATTTTTATTGTTTTTCATTCTAGAGTAGTCAACAAATAAAAACGATCGGTTCCTTTCTTATCAAAAATTTCTTTTGAGTGGAAATTTAAGGTTTTGTCGTGATTGTAAAAATGCCTTTTTTTTTTTTTAATAAAAATATTTTGAGCTAGTTACAACACATTTCTGTGATATTTGTTTTACAACCTTTATGGGCGTATACAGACGTTCCACATTATAACAGTATCCATCCAATATAAATATTTTTTTAATTTTAAATATAATATGGTTAGTGTTATACTCAATGAAACTTGACAGCTGCTTCAGCCTCTTCCCAAAGAAAAATAGTTGAAGTACAATTTTCGACACTGGTTCTGGTCGAGCTGTTTTTATCCAGTCAAAACTGTCTAAATATTAGTATGAGGTGATTAGAAAGGCGATTAAAGACAGTGGTCTCAATATTTCTCTATAAAAAGTTGCAAGACATATGCTGGCAAAAAAAAAAAAAAAAAAATGCTACCTTAAAGGTAATTTAAATTAATATTTAAATCAAAGTAAAATTAGTTAAATTAAGTTTGTTTGTTTATTGAGGTTTAAAAGCCATAAAACCCTAAGGTCATCAATGTCTTTGTTTATCTGTAGCTAAATTAGGTTAAAAGTAAGTTCAATTATTTTTATTATTTAAATTATTCGTTCCTAAGTTTCCTTTATAATCATGCCTGACATCCGACAGACTCAGGACCTCCTTTTTACGTCCTATCTGAGGGACGGCATAGCCAAGGATTTTTCACTCCCTTTAAAATATCCTAAGGCCATCGAGGGACGCGAACCCGCGACCGTTAGAATTGTAGATTGCTATGCTAACCCCTAAACGACAGGTGACCCTTGAAATGTAAAAAGTGTAGTTATTTCATACACTGACAATATACCATTCTGCCATCTATTGCTAATGGTTACCTCACGAAAAATCATATAGTATAGTACCTAAATATCTCAAAGGCATGCGCCACATTGTAATAAACATTTTTTCAGTTCTCCAGAAAAATTGAGATTTTGCTGATTACTATGCGACCGATGAAAGCCTAAATACATATAAAAAAAAAATTGATTTATACAACTTGCGCTTAATTGCTATAAATTTAAGGTTAGATAATTATAATATATTATAATAAGTTAATACGCGAGTCGTAAGTGGATTTTTATTTGTTCGAAGTTCATATACCACAATAAACTCTTTATTGATTGTCCCGGGAACAAGTCCCTTAGGAACAAATTATACAAAACGTTCTAATAGGCTTCAGTGCCTATTATTATTATAAAAAAATGAATAAAATTAAAATGATAAAAAAAAAAAAAATAAATTGAATTTATAGTTAAAAGATGAATAAATAATAAAGGCCTATACCATTTAAAATTAAAATTGAGAATTCATAAGACTATTTACAATTGTTCGGGAAACTGGATGGAAAGGAGTTTGTTGTACAGCCGGGATTTAAAGGTAGGGAGAGTGTTGGAGTGACGGATAAAATTAGGGATACCATATTATAGGATTCGCGAAAGATTTTATGATGAATTCGTTTATTTAATATTGTGCTTCAACCATAAAAATAATAGATTTTTTTTCATTTCTAAAAATACCAATCACAAACCATTATTTCCCTGTCTACCCCAACATGCATTTAAATCACCGTCAATTCCATCGATAGACAGTCGTCAGAGAGATTTCTTATTAATTAAGCTAAGGCGCTATTGATTTCCGTTGGTGAGGCAACCAGTATACATTTTTTATCCCCCCCCCCACCAACTATTCGTCAAGACGTTGAACGGATCCGTCCGAGAAATCCTCTCTCTAATGTTATTTAAGTTTTCCTTATTAAATTATTTTGTAGAAACCCTTTCAGACAGTAGGATAATATTATGAATTCTCCAAAATCAATTTAGGCATTAAACTACTGAAATTTATTAAGGAAATTCCCGCTCTGCCCTTGTTTACTACACATCGCAACTTCCTGGTAACCATCCGGATTTTTCATTTGAATTTATTCCTTATTAGGTGGCAGTCTACAATTACGTTTACTTGTTTTGTTTTTTTAATTGTTCAATTGTTTTAATTGTTCCATGGATATGTGGCAATAATTTCAGGTTTCAGATCGGTGATTGGTGGTTTCATGTGTACATGGCATAAGGAAAGTATGATTTATATCACATATTTAGGACGTTATGTTCACATTCCCTGATTATCCCATTTGACTGTGTTGAAATCACAATAAAACCATAAAGATTAAAAAAAAGGTACAGCAGTAAAACAATATTTAGCAATCTAAAAATAAATTTTAAACTTAAGTGCAGCAATCACATTTTTGCAAGTTAACACATTATGAGCGGGACAGGTATTGGTACCCGTTTAAAATAAGTAATTTTAAGTGATACAAGGGAAGAATAATGTTTTATCAAATATATGGATCAGTGTATTTTTACCAGGAACACATCATACATAACATACAAAGTCATCATAAATAACAAAATTTGTTATTATGTTCACTTATGCTAGGTTTATATTTCCGAACTCCGTTTATTATGAGTTAGACGAAGCATTTGTCGTCTCGAATCTCACTAATTCTTTCCGTTTAATAAATATTTGTCAGAACGTTTATTTTTTATTTCCACAGGTCTTATAGTATTTTTCTGAAATATCGTTTTAAATGATTACCATAATGTTAAGGCAGCTTGGAAATTCTGAGTTTAGAACTTCTTCAAACTAAACCTTATTTAAATATAAATCTCTGGTAATTGCAGAATTAAATATGATTTTAATTTTAAATACAATATATTTATTGTAGCACAACTTTACATGAATTAATATTTACAAATAATTTCCTTTTCATCGAAAACAAAAAAATAAATAAGATCCTTGGTCAACATTTAATAAAAAGGAAAGCAAAATTCTGAATTAAAAAAAAAAAAATATATATATATGCCATATATATGTTACATTAAAAACAATTAAAAGAAGAAAAAATTAAATTAATATCTCTTAGAACTTATATATACAAAAAATAAATATTAATGTCCTCTACCGTCTTTGTGGAATCAACTTGTCTGTCTTGACCAACTTTCTGTGCTCCTGGAGCAGTTTTTTGAGCCTGGCTCGATCAATTTGCACTGGTAGCTGCTACCTCACCTGTCTCTACGGTACTCGTAAGGATACTGGCCCGGCTTACGATTGATATTGGCTAATACCAAACGTAGGTACCGGGCCGCTATAAACAATTTGTTTATACTTGCTATAAACACTTAATTTTTTCTAACAATTATTTAATAAAACAACTGTGGCCGCAACACTATAATATTTATCCAATATAAAAATATAAATAAATTTACATAAAATATAGTTGCAGAGAAGACCCATTAACAAATTTAGTAAAAATCTAACCATTACTTTTACGTCTATCAAGTTTATTTTCACACGCATATATTTTGCTTAGCTGCCAAATTGGCCCGCTACGCAGCACTGGCCTATATCCTAACCTAGCCGCTCATAATGTGTTAGTTCTTATTATGGGACTTATTAAATCAATGTACCGAAATACAGATGATCATTAATTAATAAACTAAGAGGACAGGGATCGGAAATAATTAACATATTTACTGTTATGTACACTAACGTTTCGGCTTAAGTTCTTGGCCTTTTTTCAGAGATACCTATCTTGAATGTTGGTTTTTTTTTAATCGTGCAGTTTAAATCAGATAGCCCGTCACGAATTTAATAAGATTTGGTCGTTTGAGTTTTCGCTGGAAATTAAAATAACCCCCAGAGGGGATCTTTCCTCTGCAAGTCCAACGATAATAATAGGTACAATTATCGCTCATTAGGAAAAAGACTGCAACAATAAAAAATAAAAAATAAATGAATTTTAGAGAACTTTATTTTTATATTTAAACCCTATAAATAACTGCCTTGACTTCTTTTCAGTCTTAAATATTAGCTTTAAAAATCTCGAAGTCTTTTAAGCAAAAAAAAAAAAAAAAAAAAAAAAAAAAAAGCAAAAACAAAACATTTCCTATTGTAGCAGTCTTCTTACTAAAGGGCGATATACATTAATCATTATAATTTTAAAAATATATAACATTTAACTTTCCTTCGAAGCTCTTAAAACATGGGTGATTAATGATAGTTTCTTATTTTTTTATATTGTACTTCCTTTGCAGAATAGCATTCAGGAATGACGTTTTATGTGCATTTATTCAATTTTGTATTTGAAAATCGATACCTCTAGGAACCGGTGCTATACATTTTGCTGCTAAATTAGTCCGACTTTACCTATTCATATGAATTATAGTTCCTTCCGCTATATTGGATTTCGTGAAATTTCACGCCAGTAATTTCACTGACAATTAGGCCCAGCTTGAATTGGCTGTCCACGAAACACGCTCAAATAAGCACCGAACTAACCATTCACTCGCTAACTGATTATCATCAACCACCCCACTATCATTTTGAACACTAAAATGCATATGAAATGTTTGATTTATAAACGTGATAGAAGGATTTGGAGGTAGCAAAACGTATTTATATTCCCCCTCCCCCCCCCAAAAAAAACACACACAAACATTACGTTAACCCTTCTCTAAAAACATTCGCGTCGAGTCAGACACACCTAACATACGCATGGCACACTTAGCAAATCTTGCCCCGCTCCAAGTCAGAACACTCCATGCACCTATTGGATGATACCTTGGATGATTCCACGAAGTTCTGGAACCTTTTAGGCTAGTCCTTTTACTATATATAAGGAGCGAGTGACTGGATCAGTTATTCTTAGTCTTGGTCTTGATTGTGAAGCTCAAGCCGTATGATTTGTTTTACAAAATGATAATTTTTGTAACCTACTTTAATACTTGTTAACCCACAAAAGTGTTACAATACATAAAAATTAAAATGAGAATTTTTATGTCATCAGGAGAATATAAAGGATTGAATTAATACTTAAATTAATTGCAGTAATGATATAATGAAGGGACCATGCATATGGACAAAAATTCTACTCCCCCGGTTAATTCGCATAAAAGCGAGATCGGTGGGAAAGAGGTCAGCAAAGAGAATGGATTGGCCTTGCCGGGATATGTGCCTGGTAGCTCAAGTGGCAGAGCGCCTTACTAGTGTTAAGGAAATCCGTGTTCAAATCCCGGTTAAGGCCTCATTCTCTCATTCACTATATATATATATATATATATATTGCCTAGGAAAAAATCTGCCACCATCAAAGGAATTGATATTAGACAAAAAATATGTAAAAAATAATAAACTATTATTATTATTAAATCACAACGGTTTGATAAAAATACTACAAGGCTCAAGCTGTTTTATTTTAATAAAGAAAAATACATCTATATGTAAATAAGGTTATATTCAGAGGAGTCAAGAGCCGTTCATTCCACCTTGGTGGAATGGAATTTACGTCAGGGGGATTTTTGTACCAATACAAGGGTTTGGTGTAAATATTTACGATTCTTGCCTGTTTTTAGAGCTTATGGATTAACTCTGGTATGGTTGGCACTCTTTAACGATACGCGTCTCTGATTACTTTGATATCACTAAAATATCACCAATGTTCCTCTATCATACAGGATGTGAGTTCTTGCAAGAAGTATAAATCAATCCGAATCAATGAACAATCAATTTAAAAAAAAAAAATCTAATAACAATTGACTTGAACCTGCATAGCCCCCTGGCTTTTTATGGCTTCGATGGTAGAGGTTTCTAAATGGTGTCAATCTTTTCAGGTTTTCAAGGAGAATATTTTCGGTCTAATACATTTTTTCGATTTACCATTTTTTTTGCGATTTGTAAGCGAAAACCGAAATTCTCAGGGAAAATGGTCGCAGTGCTTATTCAAAGGTGTCATTTTTTTTTCAGTTTGTCGAGATGAGCATTTTTTCGTTATATACACTTTTCCGATTGCCGCCGTCGCACAGTGGGAAAATTTTGTGATTTAGCGGCCAAAAATCTATAACTCCTGACTAAATGACGATAATCGAATAATTCTTTTTTCATTAAAGAGCATCGAATTTTCTTTATCAGTGAGAATAAAAAAAAATAAAAATACAATAAAAAAAAATACAATCACTCTAAGTATTACAAATTAATTTTTAAATGAATCCTTTCTTCACTTAAATTTAAATAAAATAGTTTATAAGGTACAGGGTTATACATGGAAAATGAAATGAGTCAGGATTTTTATCTAGTGAGCTTTCTGCTCATATACATGTAGTTTTCAGGCACTTGCTCTATTTGAAAGGAGTTTAAATAATTAATGTCTGATTAATTTATATCATCATTATATCTGATTAGTTATATCAATTTAGATACTTTCTTTACATAAATTTCATAGTCAACGTGAATGAAATTAAAACGCATTTTTATCCAATAATTTTAGAGCCATTCCTCTTATTTATATAATATGTTTGGTGCAATAATATAAAATGTAAGGCTCAATAGGAAAAAAAATAATATCAGAGACATGAGTATAGATATTGCTTATAATAAAGTTTATTTTTTTCCTCTTGAGCTTGCCTTTTTATATTAATGCACCAAACAAATTTATAAATAAGAAGAATGGCTGTAAAATTATTGGATAAAAATGCGTTTTTATTTCATCCACGTTAACTATGTAATTTATGAAAAGAAACTATCTAAATTGATATAACTTCTATTATTGGCAATAGTTGGTTCTGATTTTTTCCATACTGGTAGAGGGTGAAGGGTGCTAAAATACCATAATAGAATTCGATCGATCAAATTCGATCGACGACGATATATCGATTTTAAGATTTAAACCCCTATATTTGAGCTTTCAATATATTTTCGGCCTCGAATTAGACTAAATCATAAAACATACTTATCGGTGAATTATACGACAATATTTTTTTCGATTAAAATTCCTAAAAAATAGGGTATTTTTAATTTAATTTTTTGGATTTTTTCTTCATCAGACATTAATTATTTAAACTCCTTTCAAATAAAGCAAGTGCCTGAAAACTTCATGTATATGAGCAGAAAGCTCAATAGATAATAATCCTGACTCATTTCATTCTCCATGTATAACCCTGTACCTTATAAACTATTTTATTTAAATTTAAGTGAAGAAAGGATTCATTTAAAAATTAATTTGAAATACTTAGAGTGATGGTATTTTTATTTTTTCTATTTTCACTGATAAAGAAAATCCCATGCTCTTTAATGAAAAAAGAATTATTCAATTATCGTCATTTAGTCAGGAGTTATAGATTTTTGGCCGCTAAATCACAAATTATCCCACTGTGCGTCGTTTTTTTGCTTGAGTTACAAGCAAAAACATGTGATTTCAGTCATGGTCGTCAAGTATGTAGTTTTCGTATTCGTTACGTTTTCCAGGGTGTGCTCTTTCAGTGACATCTATGTCTGTGTAAAACAATAAAAAACTGTTTATTTATTAAATAAAAGTATATGAAAAACAGAAACTGAGATACCAGCTATCCTAGTTTTATGTTTTTTCGTGTATCTAAGAACTACAAGGTAGAATAACAAGATCAAGACAGCCCTGAAATAAAGGAACTAAAAATAATCAAGTTGCTACCTTTAGAGGCCCAGTTGTGTTTTTTCCATTTATCTGCTCCCTCTCTCTGTGGCCTTGGCAATTTATTTCCTCTATTCTAGGGAAAGTTATCTCGAAAAGGGAGAATTCGTGTTTCTAAAGCGTTAATTTTTTTCTTATAATAATGAAGTGCTTTATTGTTCCGTGAAAGTATAAATAAAAATCAAATGAAGGGGTCGGGGCAAAATAGTGCCAAGCAACATTTTTAACAAATATAAACTGTAGCTGCAGTCTGCTGTATATTACTTAGGACTACATGTCTATGTTGGAAATGCCACCTAAATATGACTATAGAGGCTGTATATAGTCATATTTAGGTGGCATTTCCATCATAGACTTATAGTCCAACTTAATATACAGCAGACTGCAGCTACAGTTTATTTATTATAGTTTATTTATTATTTTTGTTGAAAATGTTGCTTGGCTCTATTTTGCCCCGACCCTTTAAATAGTGTCGAGCGGATCACATGGTGTATTGATAAGTGACTCGATACTTATGATTACAGTGAATTATTTGTTAATAGTAAAATTTCGATGCTTGTATTTTTTTTTTTTTTCGTTGGACCGATTGTTTGTTGGTAATAGCACAACTTAACCACAATAAGAAACTCTATTGGTAATACAACACATTCATGACCGGGAACATACTATAACACTAATGTGGGATTAAATTATATTTTATACATATCAAAAATAATTATATTTTAGCTAAATTATATTTTATTGATTAAATTAAAGGTTTCAATAGTTTTCAGGTGAGCTAAATCGGGAACGTTAATTACGTATGTTGTTATTTAATCAATGATTATCTGTTAGATAATTTATTTATTTATTTAATAATTATTATTAATAATTACAATAATAATAATTAATAATTTTTAAACTATTTAATTAGAAGATAAAAGATTAGACCACGACCGGCAATCGAACCAAGGTCCTCTGCATCTACGTTGCAGCACTCTTTCTCTTCTGAGATCCCACCCTTTACGTTAATTACGTATTTATTTGTATTTTGATATTTTAATAAAACTACTAATTTCAGTGGAATACGATTTGTCCTTATTTGATAAGAAAACTAAGTACTAACTGTTTTTTTCTATTTTTCATGTCAAACATGATTACACACACACACACACTCATATATATATATATATATATATATATATATATATATATATATATATATATATATAATATATATATATATTTATGTATATGATATTATGATTATGTATGATGTATTATGATGTAACATGTATGATAGATATATGTATTTTGTTTGGAAATTATAAATGAAAATTAGGACGAAGATATTTATCCAGATGGGATCAGAAGTGAAAAAGCGTCTAGGCTTCCCTTTGGACATTATTTAATTTAAGGGCTTTGAAAAAAGCTAATTGGTGTAGTGATTTAAGTGCGCTGTGAAGGTCTTAATACCCCTAAATTGGCTCTCGTTCAAAAGTCATTAATAAAAAAAAGGGTTTTATAAAGCAAAAAGCAAATTCGTTTTTTTTTTTTTTTTTTTTTTTTTTTTTAATGTGAGGCTTTTCAGGTGTAATCATATCTATTATGCTACTTCGTTTTATTTTATGTTTTCAGGAGGATTTCTGTCAAAATTTTCTGATAATTCTGATAAGTGATAAAAGCTTTAATAATAGAGTAGTCCTTTCCTATAATTATTAAAAAAACAGTATATTATTATTTATATTTAATATATTAATATATTATTTAATTATTTAATATTTAATATATTATTTATATTTTATATATTATTTATAAACTAAAGACATCTATTTCCTTCAGTATGTTAAGGACTTCTGTCTTAGCGTTCCCTATATGTTTTTTCATCATATATCATCATATATGTTTTCATCATTTACTTAACAATAGTAAAATATTAGGGCATAATATTTTACTATTGTTAATGAAATTAACACACCTTGCTCAAACATGTCTATGAAGAAAATTGAAAAAACATTATAGACTGACATGAATTGTATGTAAGCCAGTCAGGTGAGGAAAAAGATATTTTGTATTGTAAAAATTCTATAAAAAAAAAAATAATAATAAAATAAAAAAAAATTATAACGAGATGAAAAAACATTTATCTTGTTACAAGTCAATTATACTATGCTAGGAAATTTTAAATAAAATCATCACTGGCTGCCATTACCTTGCTGGCAGGTGCGAATCAATAATTAAAGTAAAAAAAAATAATATAAATACAGTAAAATAAAATCAACAGAGTAACAGGATACTTGGAAATTTTTGATTGGCAAAATAGGATTTGCAATGGCAAATCCTGAAACCAAAAAAAAATTATATGAGCTAAATTCATTATTTTTTACATAATTATCCAAATACGTTGCAATAAATTTATATAGTTGGTCATATAGTTAAATTAGTGGTTAAGATTCATGAAGACACCACTTATTAAAAATCAAAACAAAGTTGTTGAGATGGTCGAAGTAAAGGGGATATCTTAGCTACGATTTCTTTTTTCGTCTCTTCAGGGGATGAAGGCAGTGATGCATACAAATAGCCACTTGAATGCTCCTCCAAACGGTATTGTTGCTTTCCATTCTTGCGTTCAATTTTATAACAATGGTTGAGTGGTAAAAAAAAAAAAAAAAAAAAAAAATCTTGAAAAATGTCATTGATATACCTTATTTTCAGGAATAACTGTTAAACTTTGGAGGAGGCTATTTCTACATTTACAAAGTTTATTTAGGAATAAAATAAAATATTAAAAATACTGAGTTATTTGCTATAAATCGAGATAATTAAGTATTATTAAGTTCGTTCAGGTTTTTTTTTTTAATGAAGGAGTCTCATCCATATTTTCTCTAATTTCTTTATTCGCACAGCGTTTCGCGCTTATGGCCCGGCATACAAATGGGGTATCTGTATAATACACTGTTTGAATTAGTAGATATTACAAAGAAGTAAGATATTATAATAGTAAGTTTTTAATATTATATTATATTATTTAATGTAATTACCTGTAGTAAATTTTTATAAGGGGTCACTTATGGTACAGTGGGTTAGCACGGAAACTTACAATAGCAAAGGTCGTAGGTTCGCGTCCCGCGGTGGCTCTAGGATTTTTTAAAGGGAGTAAAAAATCTTTGGCTATGCCGTCCCTCGGATAAGACGTAAAATAGAGAACCCGAGCCTCAGGTACTCGTTAAAGATCCCTGTACTAATTATGCCTGTATAGGCAAAATTTAGGACTCCCATTGTAGCATCGTACGATTAGCCTTAGTGGCATAAAGTGAAGTTAAACAAACAACATTTTTATAACTCCAGAACCATCAGTTTGTCAAGACAAGTTTTTCGTAAGATTTACATATTCTTGTTTAAATATTTATGGATATGTACAGAATCAAATAGTCTTGAATAAACAGTTATGGTTTTTGGTCAAAAGTGAACTACAACATTTTCATCTCAAGATCGATAAGAAAAAATCCCCAAGTAAACAGCTCTATTTTTTAGATTTTAATTGCACCAGGCGGCCGAATAGCAGAGCAACTGTCGGTTCCAAACTTTCCACCAAGTTAAATTTGTAATCAGGCCTTAACACCCTCTACTTTTTTTTTCTCTACATGAGAAAAAAAAAAACAAACAACCTGTACCACTGTACCACACAATCCATGAAGGGTCTTGAGTTCAGAACTTGTAAGTAAAGTTTACTCAGTGTTTATCAAACTATTAGGGTCCACAAGTACTGTTACTTGATCAAAGGGCGTGCAAGCAGATAATTTGACCTTTTTAACCTAACTCTGTTTAAAACGATAGTTAAAAAATAAAATTTAATAATACTCGGCATCAATCCCCCACCCTCTTCCCTGGCCCGGGAAACCCCGTATAGCCTACAAGACGAGGAAGGGGAGGACCAATAAAAAAAAAAATAAGAAAAATAAAAAAGTTCAAAATAAAATATTGTAGAAACGTTTTCGATAATTGAATATATCGAAATACATGCCAACGATAGAAAAAATCGAATATCGCAAGAAAAATATCGATATATTTTTATTATCGACTATCGATGGTCATTCCTAGTCCACAGCCTAGTGACACAATAATCCATATCAATACCACTTTACAAGCCTCGGCTTACCCATTAGACGTTCTCAAGATCACTCAGTGCTTATCAACCGATTACGGCCCACTTTTTTTTTTTTTTTTTTTTTTTTTTCGGTTGGCGCATTAGGCCTAATGAGACCTTTGGCCGCGTAGTGTTGTCTTCTTACAGACATTTGTTTTGCTTGCGGGAGTATAGACAGCCTGGAGGGGGCAGCCCAAACCTCACGTTGCTGCAAGCCAGACTGCCCACAGCTCCATAACCAATCCCATTGGGCCCAATTTGGCAGTGTCCTTCCCACCGATGGAGTCAGCTCTCTCGGGTTGAAGGACAGTGACAAACTTGTCTAGGTCCAAGGATTATGGTAGCTCAGAGTCAGCAAGCCCCGAGGACCTATATTTCTTTCCACGAAACATACCGTCCCTGAACCAATCCTCCGGGCGGTTACTGACATCCTGGAAAACCACACCACGATTCTCGATTAGATACACGGGGAAGGTTCATCACTCCTACGCTCGGTCGGTGTGAGTCGCCTCCAGTAGGCTGACGGGCCTCACATACCCGGGGTGGGGGTAGACTTGGACTGCGTGGCGTTCATTGGTGGGCGGTCATCCGAATGGAGCGGTCACCCATCCAAGTACTGACCACGATGGACGTTTATTTTTATTTTTTTATTTTTTTATTTTTATTTTTATATCCACCCTACCTTGCCTCTCGGCAACACGGGTGTTGACAACATGAAAACACTACCATGTTCTCATGTAGTCCCTAGACAGTACTTCCCGTTTTTCATCATTTCCAATTTTCGTCTTCATTCTTCAGAGGCCTCAGTCAGGTGGTCGGTGCTGTTGTCTTCCAAGGTTGAAGGCAGCTGGTCCGAGAACATCTTTCCACCCGTATACAAATGCTTTGTAATACGGGTAGTTTTGTTCGGCCATCAACTCAGGGAACTCGTTCTCCGTGATTACATAGAGACCAGTTTCCCTCAGTAACTTCGACCTCAGTGACTCAAAGGCGGCGCAATTTAAGACAATGTGCTCAGCTGTCTCCGGTATTCCGCATGTTGGGCACAGAGGATCAATATCCTTCCCGAAACTATGGAGTTTGGCTCGAAAAGCCCCGTGCCCGGTAAGGAATTGAGAGACCCAATAGTCCGGGAGGACCCACTTTGCTTCCAAACGTGCGTTAACGGTGGGGAAATACTTTCTCAAAGTGGAACCTTTCGCAGTGGCCACCCACCGCCTGTTCCACTCTTCAATGGTATCCTCCCGTATGACTTTTTTCCATTTGCTTGGGTCCTCTGCAACCCTTACCCGTATATTTTCCGGTAGACTAGCTGAGCCATCAGTTTTATATTTCTTCTTCAAAAAGTCTTCTCGCAGGATAAGGTCGAGAGGAACCCCTCCTGCTAGAACCTGCACCGCCTCGTGAGACACTGTCCGATACGACCTGGTGACTCGCAACAGAGCCGTCCGTTGAAACGTTGCCAACCTGGTTTTCTGCCTTTGTGTGAGGTTTTGGGACCACGCAGGGGAGGCGTACCTGAGGATACCCAATATTACCCCGCTATATATAGACATGGTTGCTGGGTATCTGAGGCCCCAAAAAGCGCCTGCCAAGCGACTCAGACCGTTCAAGGTTTGGGCTACCCTGTTTCCGAGGTAGTCCAAGTGAGGGGTTATGTTAAATTGCCTTCCAAATCTTACACCGAGGTAGGTGACCACCTCACTTGGACGTATTCTAACTCCATCAATGGTAAGATTTATAGGGTGAGCCCTGTCCGTCTTTCCTCTTAGGAGAATGGCTTGGGTCTTCGCAGCAGCCATCTTCAATTTCTTGGCCTCACACCACGATGGACGTTGTTTAACTTTGATTATCTATTGCAAGCGCCCTTGTCCACTCGGCCATCCCGGCCCCGATTACGGCCCACTACTAATTCTAAATCCCTCAATTTTTCTCGGTCAATTTATTATTCAAGGGGTTAAATAGTCTTTAATGAGTTGAAAAATTCATAAGTTAAACCTCCTCATGAAAATATAATTTAATTTATAATGATCAACTTGATTTTTTTTCTACACTGCTCCGTAGATGCCGTCTGTAAAGTGAGGTATTTATATACTAGGCTCGCTATATGCAAAGCGCGACTTCCAGCTTGGCAATCCAAGAAACTTTATTCCCAAGTCGGGAACAGAGATTATACAGGGTAGCAGGGATAACTGAGAATGGTTGCGAGAACAATGAAAATGTACCCTGCTTAAATTTATTTTTTAAGTTTCATGTCAAAAAATGTTTGCTACGTGTCTCGCCGTTCGAATGGGTGCCAGGGGGCCTGCATGACAAGCATTCGAAGTTACAAATACAGTTTTATTTGTTAACTTTTTATGACTAGGGATCTCAAGCTGTATATTTTTTGTTTTAGTGAAATATATCAAAAGTAAATATTTCGATCATTGAACCAAAAAATAATGGTCTTTTTTCATTTTATAATACATTGTAACGCTTATGTGGGTTTAAATAATTTTTATTAAACGAAAACTAAAAAAAAAAATATTAACAAGGTTACAAAAAGTATCAACTTGTAACGATTCAACGGCCTCGTGTGCGGAGTCAAGTCAACATTCAATCTGTAACTGGTGAGAAACCCAAGTTACCAACTGGTTTAGATCATTTCCAGTATCCCCGTGTGCATAGGGCCTAAGATGTTCGAGTACCATCTACGCTGGCCTCGAAGGTTCTGGATTGTTCCCCTTACGACTAAATATAAGGAACGTTGGACTGAAGAGTTAGTCTTGTTATGAAGCTCAAGTCGTATGGTTATTTGTGTGTTACAAAGTGATGTTTTGTAACCTGTTTAAATATTCTCTTTAAATAAAAATTGTTTAACCCACTAAAGTGTTACAATATTATATCATTTATGTTTGGGCAAAAGGGGTTAAGTCATAACTTTTTTTTTTTTTCCTCGTCTCCTTAAAATTCATAATTGACTATAATTTATTCCTTAATCATGATTTATTACAGTCTCAGTTGAAAGAACATAGTTTCATTTATTCTTCCGGAATAAAGAAATACAATCAGAAAGAATATATAATGATTTTCAATAGCTTGGTAAATCGTTGTTTAAGCTTCACATTCGACGACTTAAGCTGTTTTGCCCAAACACCAGTGCTATACAACAATACTAAAGCTACTATTTCCAATCAAATTTATTTACTTATTTTTCACTTCACAATATTTAATGTCAGTTATATATTGTAATTAATACTTTGTTGACGCATGTGTTACGTATTGATAAATTTAATCACCATTGATAACGTCACAGCTTTATGACGTCAGTACCCGCCTTACCTTTTGAGATCCTTTTAGTCGTAATTGAACCGCCACAAGTGAATAGCAATTATTATTATGGAATATTCATTCGCAATTGTTATTTGAATGGATCCCGGTAGTCTTTGTGTTTTAGAATTAATTTATTGATAGCATCTGCTAGCTTCGGTGTCAAGATGTCTAATTATCACATAAATTATTGATTGCATGGCCTGTTGTAACATTTCGTTAATGCTTCTTCTTGTCGGCATCGGAGGGGTTATTCTTAATTTAGCCTATCGATCAAACAAATAATTATGTATATTTCCATTAAGCAGGTTCAAAAATATTACATGGACTACTCCAATGTTTCAAGTATCGATCATGTGAAAAATTTAATGTTTTTTTAATAAATGAATAATTCATAAATATTGGATAGTTTTTACACATTTTTGAAGTAGTATTTACAGGCCAAACTTTTAGAATAAAATTTTTTTTATGACGAGCTCTCCTACCATAATTTTTCAAGAATGAGATATTTTAAACTTTTTGAATAACATTGTCTCAGTTAAATTTTGTTGACTATTATAAAGCAATGTAAAGGTATCTGTATTGTAAATGGTAACTTTTTGTGTGTGTGTGTTTTTTTTTTGTTGATAATAGTGAACAAAAAATTATTCTACATTTTCTATCCTTATGATTTATATAATCTCTTGAGTGTATTTATTTCCTCCTTGAATAATAAGTCTTTTACTGCATTTCTGTGCAATTAAAGGTATTGAAAAAATGTATTTTTTGTGGACTGTGTTTTTTGCTAAGTTACCTGTGACAGGGCTTACCTCTTCCTTGTATTAACCTTAAATACAATTACTTAATCCCAACATTCAAAAACTTGTTGCTATTGTCTTGGAAGATTCGCTGGGCTGAGGCTATTAAATAGTGGATTTAACAGCTGTTTTACAATACTACAATACTAAAGATCGCGAGTTCGCGTCCCGAGGTGGCCCTAGGATTTTCTAATGGGATTAAAAAATCATTCTCTATCCTATCCCTCGGATAGGTTGTAAAATGGAGGTCCCGAGCCTATACGATGTCAGGTACTTGTTAAAGATCCCTATCCTAATTATACCTGGATTGGCAAAATTTAGGACTCCCACTGTAGCATCGTCCGATTAGCCTTAATGGCATAAAGTGACCTTAAAAAAACAAAACAGCTGTGGTAATTTATCGAAAAAAGAATCCTGCCTCTTGGTTAAGTATTCACCGATTTTGGTAATTTAAATGCTTTTTGTACCTATTTGCTAATATGCCGGAATATGGCCGGCCGCATTAGGGTTGTATATACTAAGATTTTCAAATTGACTGATAAAGTGGCAGTTTTATGAAATTTTTTAAGACCAGACTTTTTGAGTCATGATGTTTTAATTTTTCTTTCGAAATGTCTCGAAAAATTTAGGTGTCTGTCGAAGTGTTCGCCGAGATCTGTCAGGCTGGTCGATAGTTTAATACGTTTATTATTTATAAAAATTACTTTACGAATTTTTATTCAAAAAAAATCTTTCGCTCTACTACTTATGATTATAATTAGTTTATACTATTTAATTATAATTATAACGAGTAGCTGAAATCTCAGGGTAAAATGCTTCGATTTCTGTATTCTTAAAAAAACTTTCCTCATCTTAAAAGATTATTTTACCTTATCAAAGTATTGCCTAATTGCGACGTCACTAATTATAATCTATTTATTTTTAATGAATGTATGATAAACGCAGTTACAGCAAAGACTCTTTAGTTTCTGATTATTGTTTAATTTATTCTATTAAAATAATCACTGCTTTGAAACCTTTATCTATGTGTATGGTTTACGACAAATCATTTAACACGTATAATTTTACCTTAAATATAACGTTTAATTTAACGTACTAAAGATCATAAAATAGTTTAATGATGTTACAAAGGATTGTTTGATACCGTTCAAAGGCGTAAAACCCTTTAAGTAACGAATGCCTTCAGTTTAAACTCACAAAGGTAATAAAATTTAAATGCTACATTTTTAGCCCTGTAGGGTGTACAGCATCTGTCTTTAATTTAATTGAGCGTTATTCTAATTAAAGAATATTTCAATAGTAATGGGAATTTTTGTGTTATTAATGTAAAGCTGTAAATTTTTTCAGGAAGACATTTTCTTGGTATTTTTTTTTCTTTTCCTGATCTTTTAATGTAATCAAATCAAAACCAAGAGTTTTTATTTTTGGTCGGGTAAACGAATGAGTAGGTATCAACTTATCATGGAAGTTTTCAGACCTCTCTAAAAATTGGAACTTGAAGTAAGCAAATTAAAACGTTTAAGGTTTCTTTTTTTTTTTTTTTTTCCATTCTTCCCTTTAAGACGTAAAATTTAGATATTATTACTAAGAGTAGAAGCTGCGGTATGCTCAAACTTTCAATTAACGCAAGAAATCAGTCGGACTAGCCCTATTCTTACACAAAGATACTGGAAGTGAATTTTTACTTTTATTTTTCAAACAGTAATTTCTTTTACAAAGTTCCACTCACAAATACCTTTTTCTATTATACCACGTAAAAACTCAACCTCTTGCGTAAAAATCTAAAATAGCAAAACACCCATATTATCCTAAACAAATAAATATTATCTTTCTACTGATCCAAATTCTTAAAGGAAATATTAAAAGTAGCTATATATAAAGATAAATTACTACGTTATAATAAATATTTAAAATTTATTTTTTATTTTTTTATACTTCTTCTATTGTAATTCATCTTTAAGAGGTTGAAAAGTTATAAATAACACATTAAGATTCAGCATTCTACATCGCATCGGTCTATCGAATGGATATTTTCAGCAATCATCTTGTAAAAATTCAATAAACAACAAAATCATCTCGGTTAAAAAATTCAATAAATAACTGGCTGTTGAGATGGTGAAATGCCCGTTGGATATTCATGAAATGCGTTGGTAATATTAATCATACAAATGGGCCGCTCGTAAGAAACATGAATATTTTATTGTCATCGCGAAGAAAATTGTTTAAAAATTAAATTGATTATTTAATAAGGCTCTGTGACAAAGATTTCTTGTTTAAATGAATTATACTTTATTTAAATAGCAGGCAGCGCTTTCTTCGCCCATTAATAAAAGACAAACACACCTGTTATTTAAAGCAACCAGTTATGGAAAAGTGTACTGAGTAAAATAGCCTGCTAATTAAGTAAAATTGTTTATATATTTAATTAGTTTTAAGGCGGTTTGCAATGAACAGCTAATGCTGGTAATTAAATTTCGTAAATGTAAGAATCCCCCTCCCAAAAGGGTTAATTAGGAATCATTGTAAAGTTATACGACCCAGGGAGAGAGACAAAAATTCAGATGAGACGGTCCAAAGGGACCTAAAATCATCGGGGGCCGGTATTGTTCAGTATTGAACCTTTGGGTAAGCTTAACGCATTTCGTCCCAAGGGTCGATGCAATATGAATTTTTGTTATTCCTAAGTTAATAAATGTTCTCTTTTTTTAAAATATTATTATTGCATTCCTTTAATCAAGATCAAACATTTCATCAAGTTTTTAAAAATTTACTTTTCGTGATATTTTTGACGCACCAATAAATGTGTCTGTCTTATTTTAAAATGTCTGTCTTATTTTATTTATTTTTTGTTTCTGTCTTATTTTATTTATTTTTTCTTTCTGTAAATATTATTTGTAAACTATATTTGTAAATATTTAATATCATTCACATATGGCCACACTGGCTAGATCTCTATGTTATGTTTGTAAAATTTATTCTAAAGGGACATCAGTCCCAGGATAATTTCATTACTTTTCATTTCATTTCATTTCACCAATCATTTATTTCAAATTTTCATATTTACTTTCCTGAAGTGTCCGTTTTTTAAGTTTTCAAGATCACAAATACATACTTAAAAAAATTAACTATCTCTGACATTTTTAAAAAATAATCTAGAACCTTATAAATTAATTTGTCGGAGTAATTCAAAAGTGCAATAGCACCAAACACCATATTTTGAGAAAACTTAAGAGAGAAGTTTAAGTTAAATTTTGTGGAATAGGGTTCTGTTACTGTAATCGCTTTTGAACTACAATATGTTTCACTTTCTCTTTTATGGTATTCAAAGGTAAAGAAGTGAAAAAAAAAGTAAAAATGTATTGAATTGGTTTGGCGCTTACTTTGACGCTTAGTTCACTCTGATTTCATACCGACCAATTAGAACAAAAATAAAGTAAAAAATCTCATTGTAAGATGCTAAAAAACAATATTTTTATTAATGATACGTAAATCATCTCTGGGACAAACTGAATTAATGAAAGAGAAATTTAGAAAATATATTATAAATTTACTTCATTGCGCACAAATTACAATTAAACTTTGAATATTAACACAAGACTAAAACATAATCTAAATCATTAAAAAGTTAAAATCAATAAATTTAAACTAAATAATATAGATATAAACAAGGGCGTTTATGACCAAAGGGTTTTACGCCTTCATACTAAAACAACCAACCAACCAGGACTAAAACAAAAACGAAAAAATAAATATATCTTTTATAATATTTTAGGAGAAATCAGCAGGTCAGTAAAATATATCTTTTTTTTTTTCAAAGAAATGGATTTAAATGGATATCCCGAATAATACCGATGAATAAAAACGTTAAAAAAACCATTAATTTAATGAAGACTTGAACTCTAGGTATAAAACAAAATCCATTACGGAATGCAAAATTACTTACATTCAATTTAGTAAACGTGTACGAAATTCCAAACATTATTTTCTTATATTATAGAATAGTTTGAAACTTATAAAGAAACAGAATTTTGGTAGATTATAGAGTGGATTATTTAAAATATACTGGAATGAAAAACATTTATATATTACTGGTTAGAAGATGTTGGTAAAACGATAAATAACTATTAAAGAAAAATACTGCATTTCAATACTATAATATTTAATTGTAAGTCTGAGCTAATTATTTATATTACAGTAATAAAAATAAGATAAATTATAATAAAAAATATAACATAATAAAATTATTTAAATATGATAAAATGAGCAAATTAGAAAAACTATTAATTTTAATGAAGACACTACCTTAACTGCCCGACGCAGATCTATACACTGGCGTCTTACAGAAAGTAGTGGGGGGCTTTATTTCTTATTAAAAGGAACCACTTTGTTTTGTTCTAAATGACATTTTTATTTTATTTTGTCTTATTTAGTTTTCGTAGTTAAGTAACTCGAGTACTTCGTTGTATCAAGGCTTAAAAAATATATATATGGCAGGAGACTGAATTTAGTAATAATCATTGGAGTGCCACTAAGTTTTTCTGCAAGGCATTTTTATACTATTATCTTTATTTATTCAATAGTTTCATTTGTAAATCAAATTAAACCAAAAAAATATATTGGAAAAACATTAGCAAGAAGAAAGAATAGAAAAGGAAAAAAGGCTAATAATTTTTCCATATTGTAATTAAAGGAAGGGGAAAATACATTATTTATCTCATAATCAAATAATAAGTAGTTATCATGGTTTGAATATTTTTATAAATTGTCTGAAATGTAACACTATTGTTTCCATTATTTTACAAAAATTTTCTATCTAAAATTCAAACTGAAAATCTGTATCTTTATAAATTTCTTTTTCTCATCATAAATATATTACTTGCAATTAATATCAGATAATAAAGAATATTATTTCTAACAAATTATAAATATTATTTTAATTCCTCTCAGTTCAATCAGTTATTTATTAAGATAATTAAAGTATATCAGAATAAATAAAGTATATATACAAAATATGTATATAAGGAAATAGTGTAATGTGATATAAGCCATAAATAGGTATTGCTGACCCTTGGCTGATAAAAAGCACATAAATCGCTGATTAAAGGCATCATCGAAAACGGATGCTGAAATTGATATTTCAAGGCTTGACTTATTGGAATATTATTCAAAACGAATAAAAAAATTACTTCTTTTGTTATTATTTCCACGTTTAGTATCCACAGATTTATAAATATGTAATCTCATGTTGTAAGTTTTTAAACAAATATTTATAGTTAATTAACAATAAAAGACAGCTATGGATGGGTACGTAGAGCCCCCCTTGGTAAAATAAAGATAAGGAGATGCGATATTTTTTAATTTTATTAAATATTAAAAATAAATAATAAAAAATGGAAGCATAAACAGTTGGCAATATACATTTAATTTCTCATTATTTAATTACTTATAATATTCACAGAAATATCTTGAGAATTTTTTTTTTTGAATTCCTGGAAAAATAAACATCAAAAACAATTTAATTAAAAATATTACTTTTAATTATTGTAATATAGCCGTATATTAATAAGATATTTAGACATAACGATTTATATATCAATAGAAATTATTTGAATCTTTAAAAAAAACAAAAAAAAAAAACTGTATTATCGTAAGAACTTAAGAAAGTCAAAGCTGAACATAACGGAGATAAATCACTGAATCATGATTATTTCATTGTGAGGGGAAAATGCCTGATTTCCGGGAACACATTCGCAGTTCAATAGCGAACCACTCGTTCGTGAAATTTCAATATCAATCTGAAAGAGAAGGGGAAAATTGGAAATAGTATTAATGTAATGAATATTTTGATCAATACATAACACACTTAATATATTATTTATATTATTATATATGATATTAACGATTATCAACATTTTCTCAAAACTTTCAGCAGAATAAAGCCTTAATTTTTTTAAAAAAAGAGATATAATATATTAATTTTAATGCGCATCTACTTACTAATGATCATAAGACCACCTTAATTTAAATATATGTTAAAAAATAAAAACAATTCTTTAAGACAGAAAAATATTTATTTTTTACCTAAATTTTTAAAAGATAGGCTTCCTAGAGAAAATATTATAGCGCATGCGCACCCTGATGCAGGAAATGAAATTATATATAAATTATGATTGATTATTTCTACTGCTACTCATTTTTATCACTTTTAGGCTAAATCGATGTAATCTTCTTTAAATGAACATAGGTGGTTAAAGGTTAGAAATTATGTTTGAGCATTTATTAGGAATTTTATTTAGCATAAAACCTAAAATCAATGTGTTACGAAACGTAGGATCCAGATACAATGCCGAAAAATGAAAAAAATCTCTTAATGCTTTAAGGATTTAATGACAGGCCGACGAATAAGGAATAAATATTATAGGTTTTAAAGCAATTTTTCCACTTGTTTTCATATGAATAAAAAACTTTCCTTACTGTTGTTATTTAGCATCAATGACTTTAACATTCGACCAATACATAAAAACTCTTTAACAAATGTTTTCTCACTAACTCACACGGACATATAAAACCTAAGAAGTATAAGAATATGTTGTATGCCTACAGATGAAATGCCCATAAATGTGAGGAGGAGATTAAAAAAGCGTTGGATGAGAGATTTCCTTCTTTAACAGATCAAGGTAACTGAATCAAACTCGGCAAGTACCCTTGCCTGACGCCATTATAAGTCTCGTAGAAACTATCAGATTTGCTGATTGTCGACATGACGTTAGAAAAAAAAGCATCAATGTCATTTATATATATCAACGACTTTATTACAACATATAGGTCATATGTCGTAAACTGAAAGGCCTTGCTTCCACCTTTCTCGATCATAACAATCTTCCACGGTGAGCCCTCTGGCCGCCATTCCTTCTTCCAAGCCATCGGTCCATCTTTTTTCCGGGCGTCCTCTTCTCCTCTTATCTTCAGGAACATAGGTAAGGAGCCTTTTGGGCCATCGTTCTTGAGTCATTCTCATTACGTGGCCGTACCAGCCCAATTTCCTAGTCTCGATGGTATATAGGATGTTTCGCGTTTCTTGTATCCTTTCCCGTATTTCAGCATTTGGATTGTGCTGAAATTTTGACAGCCTGCAGCTACGCCTACAGAAATCCATCTCCATCGCCAAGAGTTTTTTGGCTGAGCTGCCAGTGATGGCCCATGTCTCCGACCCGTACAACGCAACACTTTCAACAAAGGAGTGAAACAGTCTCTTCTTCGTAGCCATCTGCACTTCCTTACTCCACAATACTGAGTTTATTGTGCTAATGACCTTCCTCCCTTTGTTTACCTTCTCTCTAATGTCCAGAGCGCAGCCAGTTTTGCTGGATATCCACCTGCCCAGATATTTAAATTTTTCGTTAGGTGTCAATGTCCAATTGTCCAAGGTGAGAGAAGGGCTGTTGGAGTTAAGCGCCAAATATTCAGTTTTTGTTCTACTGATTTCCAGTCCTCCATGACTGTATGCTTCTAGAAGTTTTCTCATCATAAATGAAACATCCTCATCATCTCCAGCTATAATCACCTGGTCATCAACGAATTGCAGGTTATACAGGCACTCGTTTCCCACCATTATTCCCATCCCGCGACATTTCCTTTTCCACTCGCTCAGGATACTTTCAACATATATGTTGAATAAGGACGGGGAGAGATAACAACCTTGTTTATTCTCAATGTCATTTAAATTCTTAAAAAATATTTTTCGATCCTATTATTATTATTATTGTTCTGGCACTACGGTCCTGCGAGAATCCGGGCTTCCAACACCACAGCCGACCAATCTCTGCGATCCTGTGCTACTCTTCTCCAGTCTGGTATACACAGCAGTTTCAGGTCCTCCTCGACATCATCCAGACATCTGATTCGAGGGCGTCCTCTGCTTCGTTTACCGATTAAGCTGTAGGATCGAAATACGAATACGAATATCAACAATTAATTAAAACTTGACTAGAGTATTTAATTTTATTAGAATGTCTTTTCATCTGCTTAGTCAAATCAAATCAATTTAAATCAAAATATTGTGTTTTTTTACTAACCTAAATTAATAAACCTAATGCAAACAGAGATATACAAGGTTAGATATGTTGATAGAGGTTCCCGCTATCTCCATGAAATGCACATACTAGAGATCATTCCTCGGACATCATCAGACAGGTTAGGATAGGATCAGGTTTGGAGAGATCAACTTCCAAGGTTATTACGCCCTAAATAATATTCTTAATTAATAATATAGTATAGTCCTGAATGTGTCTTAATTCATTTTTTCTTTATTTTTTTTTTATAAAAGTAAATACATTAATATTATTATTATTATATACTAGTTTACATTAAATTATATACATACACACTCACATACATACACGAGCATACATATACTTCTACATGATGGGTTAATAAGGATTAAATTTTGTTGTTAGGTCGCTTTCTTTTAAAATAGAAACCATTTTCTCTACATTCGTCGGGTCGATTCCAAGGGATAGCTTCAATCCTCATGTCAGATTTCTGGAGTAAAATATATGGTAGACTGAGCAATTCTCGACGATAAGCACCGTAATTTGAGTATTGCATCTTGAACACGTAGGTAGCGGTTCCTTATTAATAAAAAAACATGAGTCAGGTTGCTGTTTCTATTCTCATGCGGGTCAGAACCACCTATTCTTTTCGACATCATCAGACATCTTAGGAAGCATACCATGGAGGTTGCAAAGCATAACTATCATCACCGAAGCGTAAATCGATCGAAGCCTTTAATTTTTTCCCCTTCCAAACCTTATCAACTATACGGGGTTTTTCAAATCTAGATCGAGGGCGTGGAATAAATATTAATTCATTAACTTAAGGTTGTTGTTAGTTTTCAGGGGCAAACCGATAGCGCTTTCGGGCACTCCGCCCACGAATAACATTATTATCTGCCATTTTAGTTATAAAACTGTATTTTAGAAGAGAAAGATATCTTTAGGTCTGAATCGGACATTATTTACTTCAAAATAGGGTCTCCTATAATTATTTACAAAATATAAGTTAAGGTTTTTATTACATCCGTCATATTACAATAAAATTATTATATTATCAACTTCACATATTGGTGTTATAAAAATTGTATTTCTTCATTTAACCCTTTAACGCCTTTATGACTGATATATCAGTTCGAGCGCTGCAGTCCATAGGGCATGTAGACTGGTATATCAGTTGCGACTGCTTCAACGTTTGAAGACTGAAACTGCGGACTTTATTTTAATTGATTTCTTAACTCTTTCCATTTTACAATTGCACTAGGATAAAACCCCTAGTATTCAGCACCATTAGAAATGTTTTTGTGGCTTCTTTTAAAATAAAAATTGAATTTTTACTCTTCCCTTTCGGATTTATCGTATCATTATTTAGGAATGCAACATTCATAAATCGTAGGTAACAACCCGTAAAAGGAAATATAGTTTATATTTATATTATGTTTTAATAAAAATAAAATTTAAAAATTTTATAAAATAAACTGATGTATAAAACATTTACTATAACAGTTCTAAAAATTATATATAATATGTCTAGTTAGTTTTTTGTTTTTGTTCCTACACGTACTTTTTTAATTTCATGAATATTAAAGGAGCATGGCGAGCAGACAAAATAGTCATCATTTTCTTATTCATATTTAGGACGAGTACAGGACATATGAAAATTATTTTTACATAATTGCCATTCGCGTTTCTCCAACCGTTTCCAGCCCGTCCGGTATTTCCCAGGTACGAGGTTTATGGTTTCCTCAAAAATTTCCGAGGGTTGTAAACCAATTGACATGGGGTTCTTTTCGGGCGAATTCAGAAGAAAAATATGAATAAGGAGATAATTAAGATTGAATGTGGCAAAAAGTATCGAGGACACAGCTCATACGCTAAAGGATTAAGAAGTTCATCAGTCATATATCAAAACTATTTTTGCAATACATTACTTGTTAGAAGAAGCTCTGGCATTGTGTGACAATCTTTGGGATTCGTCAAGATCATATTTTCCGCGAGTTCGCTTGGAAGCGAAAGCATCTCTTGACAAATTTGAATACGATTTCTATCCTAATGATTTTACCGTTCACTGTGGCATAGGTTCACATAGATTCTTCATGTTCATTTCACGAGAAAAGGTTTAGATACCAACAATTTAATGTTCATATTCATGGATCTTTCTTTAGCAACAGTGACCACCAGTTTCCACCATTAGGTTTTCTTATATAGAGACCTCTTTACCACATAATATTGTAACACTTAAGTGGGTTGAACAATTTTTATTGAACGAAAATAACAATTTTCGATGCCACACAAATTATGAAAACACAAAATAATTAAACAGGTTCACTTTGTAACACATAAATAACCGTATGACTTGAGCTTCAGAACAATACTAACTCTCTAGTCCATCGCTCCTTATATTTAGTCGCAAGAAGAACAACCTCGAAGGTTCTAGGCCAGCTAAGATGGTATTCGAACATAGTCACAAACATGTACTATGACATTTCGTAACAATTGCTAGTTTTTTCCAACAACAAGTCTAGAACTCTTCTAAACCATATGTTTTGTGTTTTGTTTCACGTTAAAATTAAAAAAAAACAAAAATAATTACGCTACTTATGCTGTCGACACAACAATTCTCACTAAACATCAAGATCCTATACATGCCTCACTTACTTTACAACAACACCTACATAAACTAAGCGACTGGTGTAAATTGTGGAAAATTCGATTAAATCATGAAAAATCAGAACACATAACGTTCACTCTTCGAAAAAATACTTGCCCTCCAATTTTTATAGACAATGTTCAAATTTCTCAAACTGATACCTTGACTTGGTCTTACCTTTGACAGAAGGATGACATGGGGCCCGCATGTTGAGATGAAAAGAAAAACCCTTAACAAACCACTCAACCTACTTTACTCAATTTTCTCTAAAACTTAAAAACTTGGACTGAGACAAAAATTAAATAAATATTCATACTTACTGAAACCAATATGGACATACTCTTCACAGATATACGGTACAGCCAAAAAGACTAACTTACAAAGAATTCAGACCTTTCAATCAAAAATTTTAAGACTCATTGTAAAAGCACCATGGTACGTGACCAACAATACCCTACATACTGACTAACAAATGCAAACAGTAGACCAACATGTAAAGACACTTTACAAACGTTTTCATACACACTTACACGGTCATCTCAACCAACTGATTAGAGGCATGGCAACAGCTGATATGCCCATAAATAGGAGATTAAAAAGGCGCTGGTTGAGAGATCTCCTTCGTTGAAAATCCAGATTACCTGAAACAAGCCAGGGAAGAGGTACCGCTGGGTGCCATCCTTCCCCATGCCTGATAGCCCTTATTTCAATAGCACAGTGCACATTTGCTAATTGTCTATGTTTGTTGGCAGGCGCAAATTGAATCATGAAGCCAACAAAAAAAAAAAAAATTAAAAATATACGTATACATAGACACTATTATTTTTTCGTTATTTAAAGTGCGGAGTATTTTACAGAAAAACTACACAATAGACGAGGGGAGGTTCACAGTGAAAAGAGGCGTAAGGGACGCCAAAGAGGTCGGTACCGTCGTCAAGTTTAATGGCAAGGAAATCCAGGATGTGTGGAGTGGCCCTGAATGCAACGCGCTGCGGGGGACGGACTCCACCATCTTTCCGCCGTTCATAGATGACAGCGAGGATATCGTCTCCTTCGCTCCTGATCTGTGCAGGTGACCTGGAATATTTACTATTTAAATCATATTTAAAAATATATATATATTTTTTCCAGAATCAATTGATAAGGTAATCTATGTAAGCAGATTTTCTAGTAGTTAGGCGTTCTATCCACATACTTCATAATAAAATCTGGAGATATTACCAACATTATTTGTATTCTGAAAATTAGGGAGTCATTTCATTTATACTACAATATAGATAGTATTTAATGTTAAAAACTATAAAAATAAAAAAAAAATTGAAAGATAAAAGCTTCTATTATCACTAATCTTGAGTAATGTCTTCAAATTAACATGATTTTTATAGTACGTTTTCATACATATTTTATATCATATTACGTATTCTGTTATAATTATTGATTATTTTTTAGATAAATTAATTAAAACATTACAATGTAGGTTTCCTCTTCAAATTTTGGAATTATTACAGTGTTCCCTTAGCAGCGCCGTCATTTGTCAAACCCACAGACCCCCAATTTAGTTCAGTCGTGAGGTATTGCGTCAACAGCTTATGAAGGTGCGAATCTGGTTTAACAATACACTTATGTACATCGTTTTCCTAACACAATTTTTATGTACGTTATCACCTTTAAAATAAAAACACACTTAAAAATTACTTATATCTTCTGTTACTATAAAAGCTAATCTCAATTATTATTTATATTAAGCATCTTCTTATGCTACCGTTAGGTCAAAACTAATTTTTCTTTTCACCTATTTATTTTACATACTTCTTATCAAAATAATTGCTCCTGAAAATGGGAAAAATTTTAACACTCCTCTGCACCTGTTTTCTTTAAGTCAGAAAAACTAAAAGGTTCCTGTCATTACCTTGTGACTAAATCTTTTGACGAAAATGGTGTGGTGTACAACTTTAAGATTTTTCTAGTTTTGGTTTACCACTTTATCTAGCGTTGACCTCATGACGTCCAGATTGAATACATAATTTACAATATATTATTATCACTAGACGATCTTAATAGTTATATTATAAATAAATAATTTACAATACATTATTATCACTAGACGATCTTAACAATTATATTATAAACGGTCTAAGAACAACCTTGATAACATAAAGTTATCATGTTATTGTTAGATAGAATAGATAGATAGAACGGTATGTTATCATGCGGTATGATAACATACCATTGTGAAATTGTCTCAATGATCACAAGTGACATGTATAAAAAAAAAAAAAAATGACGACTTTGATAAAAATCGTTGGAGCCGTTTTTGAGCAAATCGAAAAAACCCATTGTAAAAATGAGACAAAATTTATTTATTTATGAAATAAAGTACCCCCTCAGGTTAACAAAATTTATTTTGTCACATCAATACTTGATTCTCATTAAACATGAGGAGGTTGATCAAAATGAGAAAATAAGACAAAATTTATGAAATAAAGTCTCGGTTTAATAAATTTTGATAAAATTTACGCTGTCTCATCAATACATAATTCTCATTAAACATGACTAGTTTGATTAATATCGTTTGAGCCGTTTATGAGAAAATCGTTAAAAAATTAAAAAGTTATTAAATAGAGTATTTAATAACTCTATAATAACCCCCCCCTCCGAATGACTAGTGTTTATGAAATTTTTGATGTCACATCGCGGGAATATACCTACACCAAATACCCAATTTCAGGTTCATAGTTTTTAGACTGTTCACACAGGTAAACTTACACACTGTATTTCCATTGCAAACCGGGAGTCGAACTTTTTCAAGATCACAATATTTCCCCTTGCTAAATATTTCATATATAGGTAAGTAAAAGTAAAAAAATAGTCATAGTATAGGACTGCATATATGGAGTATATTACCCAATCAATTTAGCAAGTTTTTATAGTTACTAAGGTCGTGAACTACAAATGAGAAAGGTTCTATTTTTTTCAAATGGTTGATATCTAATTTCTAGTAATTTTAAATATAGAAGAAACGATAATATATTTTGCAGAACCATCACAGAGAAGTAATGGAATAATAAATTATTATTATGATTCGTTGATATCATATTACCTATCATTGTCGGTTTTTTTTTTTAATTCATAATTCTTTTTTTCAGGTCGCTTGGCGCTAAGTTCAAACACAAGATAGTATACAAGGGGATTCCTGGCAACCACTACACCGCCGATCTGGGTGACATGTCGTCCAACCCAGAGGAGAAATGCTTCTGCCCGACTCCTACGACCTGCTTAAAGAAAGGAGCATTCGACATCAGCAAATGTGTCGGTAGGTGTCTTAATACTGTTTTGGGAAATCCCGTTTCATTCGTTATAACTAATCAACTATAAGATGTAAACAAATAAAAACTTTAACCCTCCTAAATTTGTTACCAAACAATTTTAAATTTGGCATTATTTTAAATCCCGTTGGTGTTTAGATTAGCTGAAACTTTTTTATCTTTATCAGTGAATTTTGAATCGACTGTATAAAAAATAATAGGATACAACTTATTCAACGCATTATATCTATTAAGCCACAGCAACGCATGGCAGGGTCTGCTCGTTTATTTATAGATTACGATAATCTGTAGAATAGTTTTGCTGCCTGCAAAATAGAGCCCCGTTCGGCTTCTCATTGAGAACTACGACATCGCGGTCATTACCTGAAGGGGAGCCTCTCAACAGCGCTCCCTGTTTGACTACCACTTCATCCCCCATATCCTCTTATCTAACTCACTTCTACATTCGATTTGTTTTTCTTTTCTTTTTCTTTTGTCTGAGTAGTTTCATAACTACTTCTCTTGAAAAGTGCATAATGCCTACAGAATAAATGGAAAAGACAACCAAATAAGACGAAATAACTGTGCGAAAAATTTAACTGTAAGTTAAATGAAGTAAAATATACTTCATAAACACTTGTACACATCAAGCTTCAATCCTTCCAACAATTTTATATCTCAAAATTATGATTTTTCAGGTAAGTTAGTCTGAAGTTTAAAAACAAAATAAAATATTATCAGAAAAGGTACTAAACATTCAATCATTCCAAATTTTTACTATGGAGATGATGCTTTTACATTATAACGGACTTTTATTCTCTGTTTGAATAGGACAATTTTTTTTTTTACATATATTTTAAACAGCCGCTTTTGGTTTATGCCTTCCTTGTAAAAAAAATATTAATTGTGCTTGGATTGAGTTAAAAATTTGACGATCTAGCAGGACTGTACAACTCTTCCAGCGTCTTAAAAAAACAGCCATGAAAATAGCCTATTCTTAAAATTGTAACTTTTTTCATAAAACAAGTTGTCACTTCACTTATGTAAGAGATATATATGAAATATATACGTGAGTATATATCTGTAAAAAAAAAAATTATACTGATTGTGCCTGCGGCAGGACTGATATTAATTGAGTTTTGATATTATTAACATAAAAATCAAGGTTAACTAATTATTTTCTTAATGTCATATATGACAATGAGGCAAGAATAATTAAATTTTTCATGCATGGCCAAAACTTCAAGCCTTTAAACTCGTTTCGGCTTTTGTAAAAAACAACGCACCGAATCATCTATGAAATCATAAAATTACACAAAGATTAATTTTGCAAGTGCGCCACAGATTAATAACGGATAACGAAATATTTTAATGGAAAAGAATGATATTCGTGTTACTTACCTTTAAAATCTATCCTTTCCCAACATTCTAAAAAAATTAAATACTTAAGTAAAGATTTGATTAATTATCGTTATTCGTATACTTGTAGGACCGAAAAATATTTTTTTAAAAATTAAATGCCAATGATGCTTCTTTTTTTAATCCATTTTTATATCTGAGCCTGTCAAAAACATATCGAAAATTAGCAGATTTGAAGGCCATTCTACTAGCCATACGATGCCATGCCAGGCATGGGGAAGGATATCTCCTAAAAGTACCTCTTCCAAGGCTTGCTTCAGTTATTCAGGTCTGTTAAAGAAGAAGATCTCTCATCCAACGCCTTATTTTATTTCAATAAGGATCTATATGGTTATTATTTAAAGCTTCAATTATTGCCATAGACTCGATGTGGTCCAATTGACCATCCTCAAACGAGATGCTAATGGCCTAAATTCCCTCAACGACTGCCTTTATTGGCAGATCGAGTCCGAGATTCAATGATTCAATATTGCCCTGTTCCCTAACCGTTCAGTGTAATGCCGGTCAACAATTATTATCGGTCAAACCGATTTACATCGCTTCCGCTGGTTTCCTGATGATAATACAGTTCGCTGCCACCTTGAAATCTAGAATGATTAGTTTCAACAAAATAGATAAGCGATGATCCTTACATTTCGTAAAAGATGGAGTGGAGATCTGATGTATCTCTATATTCTGTAAGCAATGAAAAAAATAAGTACCTAATCCTAAATTAATTTTTTTTTTGGTGTTGAGTGAATAAGAATTTCACGGTGTTCAATGGGAACTGCACCATCATTTTTGCATTTGCAAGCCCCAACAATTTACCATTTTCTGGAAAATGTTTCAATGGATACTTTGGCATGTCGATGTTTTCTGTCTACTCATGAATGCTTTGATTTGTTATTTGTATGTTTGGTTAGAAATTTAATGTAGATCGGATTTATTGAGGTTCAAGTGCAAATACAATACAAGATGTAGAAAGACTATATGTCTTTTATGTTCTTTCAGTATTCTATTGGTCTCAGTATTCTAAAGCTTAAGCAAAAACATTACGTTAAGTAAAATTATAAAGTTAAGAGAACTCCTGACTTATATACTTATTCACTAGGAAGAAACCGCTTCTAAGACACTTCCAACCATCGACATCCAAAAATCAACTCTTCACATTAAGCCTTAAAAAGATCCTCTCACCTTCATCTTGGCCTATAACACGGACGTTTTCCAATCGGCACTATCGGCACTAGCACTTTAGTTCTATTTATTCGCTAAGCTGCAATCACCTCAATAATGATTACTGTATAATGATTACAGCTTGTCGCAATTCGGTATTGTATGCATTGTACCACACAGTATACGTCTAAATTCTTCGGTTTAAATTTCCCTCTTCGTCCGAATATTCTAACAATACTTTATTTTTCAAAGCGTATAGCCATTGCTCATCCCTCAATCTGTGCCACAAATTTTCGTAATCCTTTTTTGTTGACTTTAAATATGGACCTCAGGAGACGAGGTGTCTAACTGGCATTATTTACATTTTGAGTTGAAATTAGCAAAAACATACTTATATGGAATTGAAGGATCAATTTTCTATTTTTACTTTCTTCTACTCTTACTTTACTATTTAATATGAAATATATAGTAAGTTAAAGTATTGCGATCGTGAAAAATTTCGACTTCCGGTTTTCAACGGAAATACACGTTTTGGGGTCCCCTGAGTCCAATTAACCAAGTCCCGCGAAATGGTCTGTGTGTGTCTGTGTGTGTGTGTGTGTCTGTCTGTGTGTGTGTGTGTGTGTGTGTGTGTGTGTGTGTGTGTGTGTGTGTGTGTGTGTGTGTGTGTGTGTGTGTGTGTGTGTGTGTGTGTGTGTGTGAACCGACTAGCTCAAAAACTATAAACCGTGCGAACCTGAAATTGGGTATTTAAAGTATGTATATGCCCGCGATGTGACAGCAAAAATGTCATCAAAATTGCTCAAAGGGAGGGGGTACTTTATTTAATAACTTTTTACGTTTTTTTTTTATTTTTTCAAAAACGGCTCTAACGATTTTGATTAAACTGAGTATTTGATCTATTTATATGCCCGAGAAATGACTGTAAAAATTTCATCGAAATTGATCTACCGGAGGGGGGACTTTACTTAATAAATTTTGTATCATTTTCAAGTGTTTTTTTTTATTTACTCAAAAACCGTTTTTACGATTTTGATGAAACTGGGTATTTGATGTATGTATATGCCAAAGATGCGATAGCCAACATTACATCAAAATTTATCAACCGGAGGGGGGACTTTACTTAATAAATTCGTATCATTTTCACGTGTTTTTTTTATTTATTCAAAATCGGCTTTAACGATTTTGATCAAACAGGATATTTGATGTATGTATATGCCCGAGATATCACTGTAAAAATGTCATCAAAATTAATCAACCGGAGGGGGGACTTTACTTAATAAATTCGTATCATTTTCACGTGTTTTTTTTTTTATTTACTCAAAAGCGGCTTTTACGATTTTGATCAAACTGGGTATTTAATGTATGTATATGCCAAAGATGTGATAGCCAACATTTCGTCAAAATCGATCAACCGGAGGGGGCACTTTATTTCTTAACTTTTTTTGCAATTTTTACCTTTTTTTCGATTTTCTCAGAAACGGCTTTAACTATTTTCATCAAATTCGACATGTTTAATGAAAAATCGGTGTTCTTTAATATCAGGTAAGCTTTATCATTATTGAAATGTTCTGAGGGGGCTTAAATGGGGTAGGGGCCTTTTTTGTTTGTTTGTTTTTGTTTCCTATGAAGTATCTTTGTTTTTGATTATATGGAGAAATTAACTGTCTCTAATTACGCCTAAAAATAAGAAATGGCTAAATATGAGATATGATAAAAACTAAGTAAACATATAGAGGAGAAAAAAAAGAAAAATATTCAGTCAACTCATAAAACACGTTGAGCCCACGCATGCGTAGTAGGCCTTTAATGACAGATCAAAGTTCCTAATTAAAGCCGTTCTGTTCATTTAAAGGAAATCATTTGTTTCATGGTAACTAAATGAAATTTTCAACAGGTACATAGAGATAATAAAATCAGTCGACTTGGAGTATTATGCTTGCATTGCCGAATTATCTCAAGTAAAAACTTTTATTTAATGATAAAAGAAATTAGTGTTTGTTATAGAGCAATTGAAAACAAAAATAAGAAATAAATGTGGAAAAATGTGTAACTGAGTGAGAAGTGGCATTAACACAACGCATTAATTTCTAATCTAAGTTGGTAAGTGAAAGTTGTGTGTTGCGCGCACGCACCAGATTTTTTTATTTAAATTCATAAATCAACACTGTCATTAAATCAATTTCGTTACCTTTACGAATCAAAAGGGTAAAATTCCCACTATCGTAATTTGCACCTAAATCGATCTTTACACTTAGACCCTTTGTCTTCTAAGATCCAAGATTACAACCAATATAAAATTAATTATTCTAGTCATGTAGTACAATAGTACTAGTACCTACCATCTTTTAAGAATAAACTGTACTTAGCGTGTTTTCATCACCTAGCACAAGATTTTAATCTCCACGAGAAAAAATTCTAAAAGAGACAATATCTGAATTCATCAGAGCATAAAATGACTTTCATAGCCGTCCCTTGTATGAAGGGGCCCGGCAATGAAATGGCTTCAAGGGGATGTCAATCTTTTTGTTCTAGTGCTTTCACGTAAGAAAAAGGCTTCAGATGGAGAGTTTTAATGTTCCTTTTGCTGGAGCATCGCCATTATATTTTTGAAAAAGTGGATTCAAGGTTCTAATTTTGAATTGATAGGTATTATTATAAACCTACAGCCTTGGCAAAATTGTCTATTTCACTTTATTTAATAATTCTATATACACTGTGGCTCCCAAACCTTGTCGCGTTGATAATAATGGATCCCTTGAATGTATCATTTTCAATTACCAACTCCTCATTAATACTCTAGAAAAAAATAATGATGTATAAATGTAAACAAAAGTATGATGAAGTATGATTCCCAGTACAGTATTAGCTCTCTTATTGGTAGCAGTTGAGATTTTCTTTTATTTTATTAGATTTTGTTATAAAAAAATTAAATTTTCTTTTTTTTATGATTAAAAATGGTCAAAGTAAAAGAACTAACTCAGATCGAACGGGAAAAACTGCTTTTTATGTCGTCGAAAGGGTGTAGCCTTCCGAGATAGCAAAAGCTATGAAATGCTCTCGTTGTGCTGTTCAATATACATACTCTTTTTCGACATCGGACGCATAACACATTTTCCTCTTTACCTAAAACATGAAGAAATAAAATAACAGAAATACTTGAGGATAAGTTTTTGCTGAAAATATCTCTTCAGAAACTCTAGAAAACATCGAAACAGCTGGCTTAAGAGATGAAAACCTTGTGTTCTGTTGACATTTCTGCTCGGACAGTAAGATGAAGACTGAGAGAGAACTGTCTGAGAGGCTGTAAGGCTAGAAATAAACCCCGGCTTAGTGAAGCCAATCGCAAGAAGAGGCTTACCTGGGCAAAATTTCACCAAAATTGGACTGATCAAGACTGGGAAATGTGGTTTGGTACGATGAAAGCAACTTTCAGGTGAATATATTTTTGTAAATTGAAACTAAAAATTGCCTCAAATCAATGTGAAATATAAGAACATAGTTATTTTTAAAAATTCATAAATATATCGAATTTTGTAAAGATTTTCGGAACTCCTGGTGCTGTTTTTATACGAAGAAGAAAAGGCGAAGCCTATAATCCAGATTGTGTTGTCACTACTGTGAAACAAGGTGGAGGAAATATAATCATTTGGGGCTGCATGGGGGCTTCAGGTGTTGGAGAATGTTTTTACGTGGAGGAAAAATGAATAGCGATACCTATATTTCCATTTAAATCAAATCGTTCAACAGGATAATGCTCCATGCCACTTTTCACGCAAAAGTTGAGAATGGTTCGAAAAAATCAAAACTAAGGTGCTTGACTGGCCTCCTCAGTCCCCAGACCTCAATACAATTGAGCACATATGGTCTAAATTCAAAATTGCAGTTGGTAAACCTAACCTCACAAAAAAAGACAACTTATTTTCGTATTTAAAAGAAGAGTGAGAAAAATTAGACAAAGACGTTTGTTCAAAACTTTTGAATTCTGTGCCAAAAAGGAAAAGTGAGGTAATAAAAGCCAATGGCTTGATGACCAAATATTAATTTGATTTCTTTTATCTTTAAATAAATTATGTTATGATAGTATATGTTCTTTGTTCCCTTTTTGAATTTTTTTAAGAAAATATGTTGATGCCTAATAATTTTGGCCAAGGATGTATTGTCTTCAATCGATCTATTGGCCAGTTACAGAGCTGAGATAATGTTGCGTCGTTAATAGAATTGTAGAGGTACTTGATATGGTTAAGGAAATTCCTAATATCACGGGGTCAGATGGTAATGTTCTGATTAGCTATTAAGAGGTTAATAGTGAGGTAACCGGTGACAATATCAGATATACTAACCGGTAACGGAACAGTAATCAGGTGACTTAACCCGATACAGTAGGGTCTATCAGTCATTCTATAAGTTGAGTATATAATTATAAGCTAGTTCTCTACATAATCATAAAACGGTATTACCTGAAAAGAGGTTAAAATATTTTTATCTTAACACTAAACTTACCGATATTATAAACATATATTTCTACGGCAAGGGGTCAAATGACCCTTTATTTAAAAATTTTCTTTTTTAATCTCTCTTAAAACTTTTCTAAATAAAAATTCCAGCTTGTTATTTTTTAAATTAAAAGAAACATAAACACCATAATTGATAACAAATTATATCTAAAGATTATTAACTTTAGCTTGGTCCACCAACCGAAACTTCGACAGATCTATCTACAACTCCATTTAAAGTTTCCAAATTCCTATGTACATAAACTATTTTCTTCGCCTTCCATATTTACGAAAAATGATCTCTTCTTCACTATCTGTATTAGAGGACTAGAATACGACCGTATTGTCACTTGAATCCTTTTCAAGTTCTAAGCTATCTAATTCACTCGATAAGAATCGAAATTATCTAATGAAAACGTCGGCAGACATTTTTTAACCTTCGGGTTAAAGGATTCAAGAAAACAGACATTAAGTAGATAATTATCCTGCTACCATTCTCTGCGAAATCTATTCGTATATAGCTCCCTAAGCCTCACTCCCTATCTCATCCGGGAATTTGAGAGTCATTGCAATATATTTCCTGTAACGCGACGATACAATGTGCGTTCACGATTCCAAAAGCTCTTAGACAGAATATTGGATAGGAAGAGTATGAATTATGCCTCCTCCAATTCCACATTCCCGATTCTCAGCGCGACTTGTAAAACATGCACAGAAATCTCTGTACTTAATTTTTTTTTCTTTTCTTTTTTTGTGATTTTCTTCTACAGTACATAATTGCAAGAATAACCGAGGATTTACAACGTGTTCATGAATGTTACCACCGTTCATTTGGATCGCCTTTTACCACGTTAGAACTTGCTTTTCTAGTTACAAAGCTAGGGCAAACCCCCAATGGCTCCTTTTCAGTTTGGCTCCGGGAAATACATCACGGTATATTTTTCATGAAACATAAGCAACAAGTTAATGTTGAATTAGTAATTTCCTAAGTAATTTAAAGGGATCTAAGTTTCCATAAATGTAAAAAAATAGCCAACTCTTATCAGTGTCAAATTATAAAGAAGATGGAGTTATAGTATTTGCCAGTTCCATCCATACTTACCACCCCTAAAAACCATAATGTTAAACAAAAGATTGAGGCATTTTAACTTGGCATTACTTTTCGAAGAAAAGACCCATTTACGCCGAAAAAAAATCAGAGATAATAAATATCAAAAAAAACTAGAACTGTATTTTTTTCATTCTTACTGTTAACCCTTTAGCGTCTGAGCAGTGCAAGTGTATTGTGGGCCCTCTGGCCTGAGACCTTAGACCGGTTGCCGTGCCCATTATCCTGAATACTTTTTGCCACATTCACTCTTCTTTACCGCCAGAAAACAGACTAAAGAATTCGCCCAACCTGACTAAGGAATAAGGTGTAGGTAAAATTAGTTTGAAATAATCCGAAAAGAACCCTGTGTCAATAAGTTTACACAGTTAGTTTTTGAGGAAACCATAAACCTCTCGCTGGGAAATACCGGACGGGCTGGAAACAGGGTTGTCGAAATGCGAATGCCAATTACGCAAAAATAAGTTTCATATTTTAAATATGAATAAGAAAATGATGACTATTTTGTCTGTTCGCTATGCTCATTTAATATTCATGAAATTAAAAAAATACGGGTAGGAAGGTACCTAAGTAGACATACTTACATATAATTTTTAGAACTTCTTCTTCTTTCACTATCTCCTATTTGCTGCTAAGCGTGGAGTAGTTGCCTCTGACCATCTTGTCCAACGGTCCCTGTCCTGTGTAAGCCTTTTCATCTCCGGCATGGTGCTCCCTCTCGCTGTGCCAATTCTCTCAATCAGGTCTGCATACAGGTCTGTATGAGCCTTGGCCTGCCTTGAGGTCGCTTTCCTCCCGGTCTTGCTTCTAGAAGCCACCTAGCCTTACGGTCATCCCCCATTCTATTAACGTGCCCGAACCACTTCAGCTGTCCCTCTTCAATCGTCTCTAGGACGGATCTAACTCCTAGTTCTTCACGCACTCTTTCATTCCTAATTCGGTCTCGCCTGGTTTTTCCCAATACTTTTCGTAGGAATCTCATTTCCGCAGCCACAACCTTGCTGGCACAGCGGTCCAAGAGTGTCCAGCTTTCCGATACCTATAGTAACACTGGGAGAAAAACTGATTTGAATAGCAAGATCTTCGCTTTCCTACTCAATTCCATCTTTCCAATGAGTGTCATGGATATTTGGTAGAATATTCCATTGGCCTTTTGGACTCTATTCAGGACCTCCTGGTCTATTCTTCCATCCTTGCTGATCATTGTTCCCAGGTAGCAGTAGGTATCGGTTTGCTCAAGAGTCTCTCCATTGCAAGTGATTTTAAGTTGCTCATTCCTTCGTCCTACATACATAACCTTGCTTTTGGAGGCATTGATCTGCATGCCTCTGAGTTTCAGTTCTTCCTGCCACTCATCCACAGCGACTTGAAGAGATTCAGCAGTATCCGCAACCAATACCACATCATCAGCGTACAAAAGTGCCTGTGCCAACACTGGGGTCATATTCCACTATCCCACGATTATTCTGGGTGTCCTCCTTTTACAAAATTTCCATATGGCATCCATGAAGATTATAAACAGTAGAGGGCTCGGGCTATCCCCCTGTTTAACTCCCCTATAGAAATGGGATGGCCCGGACTCAGTGCCGGCTAGCCTTATTATTCCCTTTGGTGCTTGATAAACTGACTTTATGGCACTTAAGAGATTTCCTGGGATTTTCCTATCTTCCAATGCATTCCATATTTCCTGTCTGGGGACATGGTCAAAAGCCGCCCGAAGATCTAGGAAAGCTAGGTATACTACTTTAGCTCTGTCCCATGCCTTCTCTACAATCATTCTCAGGGAGAAGATATGTTCCTGTGTCTGCCTACCGGGCCTAAAACCTGCCTGTTCTTCTTCCAGTTCTTCTTCAACCAATTTCCTTAGTCTTTGTTCCAAATTTTTAGAACTGTTATATATACCTGTTTATTTTATAACATTTTTAAATTATATACTACATTTTTTACGAGTTGTTACCTACGATTTATGAATGTTGCATTCCTAAATAAACATATGATAAATCGAAAACGAAGAGTAAAAATTCAATTTTTGTTTTAAAAGAAACCACAAAAACATCTCTTAAGTTTCTGACTACTGGGGATTTTATCCTATTGCAATAGTAAAATGGAAAGAGTTAAGAAATCAATTAAAATAAGGTCCGCATTTTCAGTCTTCTAACGCTGAAGCGGGCGGAACTGATATATCAGTCTACAGGCCCTACGGACTGCAGCGCTCGAACTGATATATCAGTCTACAGGTGTTAGAGGGTTAACAAACATATTTCATTGAATTCAGTTTTAAGCCCTATTACTTCACAACCTTTCTTAGTAACAAAATATATTGATTGACTTATTTTAATATATCTGAATATCATAGGACCATTGCCTACCTGGAGAGGGCACTTAGTCGATTTTTATATATTTTTTATTTTTTTTGTGAGAGGAGGAGCGTAGGAAGCAGTATTTGCATTAGGCCATTTCTGGCTGAGTTCCCTTCTACATGACATATTTACTTCTCCTGGACTGGTTTGATTCCTCTGTATATTTATTTAACATAAAATCTTTATTTAAAAATCATATGTATATACCTACCAAACTATTTTAATTTTTACACGATGACTTTCATGTCCCAGAACAGACGTACTACAGAAGAGCTCTGGATGAATGTTCTAAGAATTGGCCACCGTTAATGAAAAAAATGTTGCGTATGGCTTGGGACTTAGCCACCCAAGCTGACGATTTCAACCCTGGGATAAGTATGTTGTGGTTCTGGTTAGTTAGCGTAACTGTTCAACCATCACAGCCATACTAGCAATATAGTAAAAGCAACTAATTTCCTAGCCTCTCTGATAACTACAGTGACTCACAAACCTGCTGCAATGATGGCTTGAGTTTACAAATTTGCATGCCGAAAGATTGAAATATATTCTGTGTAAAAAATATGTATAGATGGATTGAAAACATATTTATTAGTTTATTGAAACTTAGCTATGATATTCGAAGAATACCAAAGAGGAAACTGCATACTACACTAAGAATATAAATGAATAATCAAATATAATTTATTAGGGTAAACCGTACAGTTATTGGCATCCTTAAGACTACATTTTAGTGGTTAAATTAAAAAAAAAAAAAAAAAGACTTTTTATAGAAGGATCAAATAGAAACTTCCTATAGCTCCTCATTATCTATCATCATAAAGACTCAAGAGGTTTTTTTGGGTCAAAAGTTCAATAGTTTTACAATATGACAATATTTATTGTTAAAAATGCCAAATCTAGTTATTGGCACCCTGTGGATTTAATTGTGAAATCTTCCCTATGGTTAGTTTGTTAAAGTCTTACTTCATAGATGACCCTTCAAACTCAACAAGATAGGATCATGTACAGTACCAGCCAAAAGTTCAGACTCAAGAGGTATAATATGGCGAATATCTTTCACCATCATTATCTCAAGAGGTAACATTTGAAACAACATATAAGATTAAGTTTAGAATAAAATTATAAATATGGGTAACTTGTGGTGTAGTGTTTAGCATAGTAACCTACGATACTAAAAGTCGAGGGTTCGCGTCCCGTGGTGGCCCTGAGATTGTTTGATGGGAGTAAAAAATCCTTGGCTATGCCGTCCCTCGGATAGGACGTAAAATGGAGGTCCCGAGCCTGTACGATGTCAGGCACTCGTCAAAGATCCCTATCCTAATTATACCTGGATATTGAAAATTTAGGACTCCCACTGTATCATCGTCCGATTAGCCTTAGTAGAATAAAGGGACGTTAAAGAAACAAACAAACAAATTATAAATAAAGTTATAGTAAAATGTTAAATAAATAATATGTTGTTAATTTTGTAATTTTACAAAACTAAGGGTGAGTCTAAACTTTTGACTGGTACTGTATATCTTGTAATAAAATTAGGACTTGTTTACCTATTTTTTTAAGTTAAAGTTGGTGTGCCAACAACTGTATGGTTTACCCTACTTAATATAGCCTCAATTTTTTTCGGAATACTTTTGATATTACATATGTATAAAAACCGTTAGGATATTGTTTTCAATATAGATGGAGTCCGCTCACAACATTCGTAACTATTAATAATTTCTCCGATTATGGAGCATTTCCTTATTCATACCCAATTCCCTTTTCTATAAATCCAAATATATTCAATAATTCAATTTGTATCAGGAGGCATATTGAACTAATCTAACAAATTGCAAAATTTGAAAACAATTCATGGATTTTGTTTTTCTAGCCTTGAGCTTTGGATCGTTACCTTGTAAAAAAATTATCTTCTTTTTTGCTTTTTCCGAAACTTCCAACTTCCAATACGTGGCAGCTGAGATGACTGTAAAATACTTAGATTTTCCTTAGAGTGCATTTTTGAAGAATATTGAAATTGAACCTTATTTCACAGTATGAGCACAGAGCTGATGCAATGAATTTTCTAGCTTATATATTCTACTGCGAGTGTGAAAAACGACTATTCCCCAGAACTCTCATTTAGAATTTCAATTTCTGGTCCTGACTAAATTGTTTTGATGTGCATTGGCAGTTACAGTTGAAATCTTATACAGTTTACCTACAATGAGCAATAACGTACATATCATTGCCATGGTTTTGTGATTCACCGTATTAGGGTCTGGCCACACATGTCCGCACCGGATCCGCACCGTAGCAATAATACAGGTTATGTTCAGAATATTTTTAATTTAACTTACATATTACCTTTAGTTATGCCTAAAGTGGCCTGTGTCTGACATGTGTGGCTTGAACTTTAGGCATAACTTAAGGTAACATGTAAGTTAAATTAAAAATATTCTGAACATAACCTGTATTATTGCTACGGTGCGGATCCGGTTCGGACATGTGTGGCCAGACCTTTAGGTGTTAGTGTAAGTGGCGGAATGCCGAGTGGGCACATGCGTTGGAAAATATGCGTTGCCCATGGCAACATATGATTGGAAACTGAAAGTAGCAAGTTCAAAACCCGGAGCCAGGGGAAATTTAATAATACTCGGCATTAATTCCCCACCCTCTCACCTGGCCCGGGAAACCCCGTATAGCCTTCAAGGCGAGGAAGGGGAGGAACAATAAAAAAAAAAAATATAAAAAAATAAAAAGAGTTAGTGTAACCTACTTGCCCACTGTCATGCTCAACATATAATTTATAGCCTCTTGAGTATATTAAATTTTTATTTATTTAGATTCATATCTGTTTTTTTGTCTCCATTAAAAGATCGTCCATTATTTTAATAAACACTGTCATTAAAACATATTTTTTTTCTCGCAGTGTGCTTTTTATTAGGAGGCACATATAAAAACATCTATCAGTGTTTACTATTTATCAATAGTATAGTTTATTTCTTTGATTCTGTTTATATTTTCTTTTTCCGTCCACCAACTTATATTTAAAAGAGTAATCTATTTCTTGTTCCTCGAATCTCGGATAATTTGTTATATCACATAATATGAAATAATTAGCTGCATGCGCCGAACTTTTACAAAAATATTTTAACCACTTAGCTCCAACCATAATTTACAAAAATATTTTAACCAAATAAATCCTACCATATTTCCCTCAAAATGTGTATATCCTCAAAAGTATATATTATCTATCTCTTCAATTTAGAATTGGTACAAGTAATAAATAAAATTTGCTTATGCCCATTCCGCCTTACTATCCCCTTACTCATGTAATACCAAACAGATTAAGGTTGCATTCTTCTCACTATTGAAGCATTATAGTAAAGCTCCTATATTTTTTTCCTTCACAATTTTTCAAGGAACTTATTTTTTACTGCTTCCCGTCAAATTATTGTTTCTAATAGTAAAAGTAAATTTTATATTAAATTTGATTATATGCCTCTAATACTTGAGATTAGCCATAGTTTTGGGATTTGCCACTTATAGATAAAAATTATTATTTTCAAGTATATTTTACTATTTGGCCTTAATTTCGTATGAATAATTCAACGTCAAATACTTGGAAATAGCCGTGTATTTCATGCTCATGTGCCGCCAATTCGACTTAATGCAGACATCTGTATAAACACTTTGGAAGTATTGAATGATGTATAATCAGGGTACTAATTAGCTAATTGCAGCCACCCGAAGGTACTAATTAGGAACTATAACCACTTGTAGAAACTTGAGAAGGATCCCCTTATAAAGTGATCGCTGCAATTCTCAGTAGCGATAGTTTCATGTTACTCGAAACCTTCCATCCGGTCATATCATGAGGTACATTAATGCTACGTGTATTAACCAGAACCAATTCAATAAAATAAGTTTAAAAAAAAATATTTTTTTTTTTAACATTTGGCAGAACCCCGTGGTCTCCTGAACACACGACTCTCTAAAACTTTTAATGCTAATTGATATTGCCATATTTGTCTTGATTTGTAGTAGTGGACCTAAAGAAAGGCACTGGCAGGGCGTTAGGCCCTGAAACGCTGTGAATTTATTTTTCTTTTCTTTTTATTATCATGATCTGACGATAACAAAGTGATAAGGGAAATTTTTTTCTTTTAGTCAGATCAACTGACTGTCCTCATAAATAAAAATATATGTATAAACTTGATACAAGTCTTTTATATAGTTCAATTTGTTTTTTCATGTGATATGATGTTTCATTTCGTTTTTTCTGTAGGATGAATTTGCACACTTGAAAAAAAGTCAATATAAGAAAAGGAATAAAAACTTTTCTAATTGCCCGTTGGAGGATTTAAATAGGTTAAAAGCTTAAAAGTAGGACTAGTTTGCAACAAAATAAAAACACAAAACAATGTTTTAAATCTGTCCAGTTGTTTTAGGGTTAGCTGCAACAAAACTTCAGGTTTACCTTTTATAAAGCAATTTGATTCTCCTGCAATATTCTCTTACTACAGTATGTTTATTTACAGATAATTTATATATAATTCAAAGTATGAATAACTATTTCCGAAAAAAAATGTTACGTATTCGCTTTTTTATTTTTTTGTTACGAAGCAATAATGATAATAATATAATAATAATAATAACTATAATTTATAAAGATGGGAATAAACTAAATTATAATTTTGTAATACTTCATTAAAAATGCAATCATCTAAAAACTAATAAGGCCGAGGTGTGCTTGGGAGGATTAAAATTTAATTTGTAGGGCAAAAAGATTAAAATCTGCTCATTTAGTTTGTTTTGTTTTTTTTATAACTTAAAGGGATATTCCATCAATACAATTTTACATCATAAGAGTACGTCTATACTCTCTCTATCACACCCTAAATATAGCAACAACAAATGAATATTTCTTTGTGGGGGAGGGTCTTAATGTAAGTACAACGTGTTCATTAGGCATTGTAAGTTTCAATGTAGATTAGCAATGAAGAAAACTTATAACAATAAAAAAATAAAAGCAATAAGGTAGGCATAAAAATTTGTATTAATAAATAATTTTGCATGGAAAGTTGTACATTCAAGTGGCATGTTTTTGGCATCATTTCACATAGGTAGATGATACCTGTGCATGATCGAATCATTGTACATACACTAAATGAAAGCTTGGAAATTATTAATAAAGTATTTTTATTTTCGATTTTAGTGGCCACCTTGCATCTATAATGAGCAGAATTATGCTTATATACAACAGATAAAATACTGTTTTGAGTACTTCAGCAACAATTTTCCACTTAAAAAATTAAGAAAATTTTTTGTTCAGGTGACCAATTTATAACCCTGTCCGCCAATATTACGTTCCCCAGGGTAGTGATGTTGCAAACTTACTGTCCCCACACGAGAGAATAAGGTTATTATAATATTACATAAAACAGTCCTTCAAGAATAACTTCAATAATAATAATAATTAGTATTATTATTATTGATAATTAATAGTTTGCACTTAAATGTTGTTACAGGCTTCCATGGTCTAAATCCATTATCTGCATTTCTTCTTCCAGGTTTGACCATGTCACAGGTTTTCCAACAGCCATAAAACAGTTTGCACTTGTTTTATGTTTTCAATATACCTTTATTTTCGTTTTAGTTTAATTTAAATCATAGGTTTCTTATTTGTACTGTTTATTATGAGTTTTGTGGGGCTATTTAATTTGATTTTAAATTATATGTAACTTCATTCAAGAACGTAGAATACCAACTTGCGTATCAAGAAGCTGTTGGGAGAAGACTGGCTGAAGAATCACCTGGCGGCAGCAATATGGTTGGTGAGCAGTGGAGGATATGCAGAAAGGTAATCAAGGAAGCAGCAGAGGAATCCATTGGATATGAGAGTAAAGGCAGAAGACGATCATGGTTTGATGACGAGTGCCTACAAGCAGCAAAAGTGAAAAATGAAGCCTACCGAAAGATGGTCCAACGTCCCACCAGACTTTCCCTAGGTAAAAAGGCGCGAAGAGAATAGACTATTCCGCTGAAAGAAAAGAATGTGGGAAAATAGGAACATGGAAAACATGGAGGAGTTGAGAACTCAAAATGAATGTCGACTGTTTTTCCAAAGGATAAATGAGAGGAGAGCATCTTTCAAGGCCAGAGTAACACCCTGTAAAGACGCAGATGGTACACTCTTATACCCAAACACGAGGGCATACTAAATAGAGAAAAGGTGGCCAGTTAACCAGAGATAACGAGTGAAGCACCATTGAACTCCATGGGACCCCCGGATGAAGATGAAATTGAAAACGCCCTTAGTAAATTGAAAAATAGGAAGGCACCCGGTCTGGACTTAATACAATCAGAGTTGATGAAGTATGGGGGAGAAGAACTCAGGAAAGCCCTTCAAGAATTGATGATCAACATCTGGGAAAGGGAAACTAAGCCCACAAAATGGGCAACAGCCATTATCTGGCCGATACATAAGAAGGAAGATCAGACAGAGTGTACTAACATTCTGTTTGAACGGATCCTTCCGTATGCTGAAAAAGAACTATGAAGATACCAAGCAGGCTTTCGGAGAGGACGCTCAACCATTGATCAACTGTTCTCCCTCAGAATGATCTTAGAAAAAAGCTTGGAGCACAAGATGGTCACCCACCGTTTATTTGTAGATTTCAAGGCTGCGTCTGACGGCGTTGACAGGACTCAACTCTACAGTGCTTTGGAGGAGTTAGGCATTCCACACAAGCTCATACGCCTAATCAAGATGACCATGCAAAGCTCAAAAGGTCTGATACGTGTTGGTTGTGACTTCTCTGAGGAATTTGAAGTAAGCAGTGGGGTACGGCAAGGGGACGCTCTTGCCTGCCTATTGTTTATTATGGCAGAAGAAATAGCCGTGAGAGAGGCCGGTATCCAGACCAGTGGTACAATCTTCAATCGCCTGAACCAGCTTCTCGGATATACTGACGATATTGATATCGTAGGAAAATCTGAACGGGCTGTCAGAGAAGCATTTACAACGCTTGAAGCAGCTGCAAGAAGACTTGGTTTAGAAGTTGATGAAAGAAAAACCAAGTACATACATAAGGTCAATTGCGTAAAAGATCATCATTAATTGCTAACTAGAACTATGAGGTAAATTGCATTTGTACTGAGTATTTTAATCATTACCTTGCAGCGTCAGTTAATTATGAACAGGGCGCATGAACACAACACCCCGAGTCATTTTAATCATTTCCTCTACTTAACAAGGAAATATATAACTATAAGAAATTAATTTATTTTTTCTAACAATTTCCTGGTTTCCATGTGTATAAATGGCACCTTGATATATGGTACTTTCAGAAACAATGATTACAACATCCAATTGTCCTACGAGCAATCCAGGTAAAATACTCTAACGGGCAAAAATGTAAACTCCCTATGATAATAAATTTATTGCTAACAGGAATTAGGTGGTAAATTGCATTTGCATATTGATGTATTTCAATTGTTACCTTGCGGTTAGTTTATTATGTACAAGCAGGGGGCAATCCCCTTAAGGGCAAAGCGCATGAATCCCCCCCCCCCCTCTACCCCACCAAAGTAATTTTAATCCTTTCCACTTTTTTATTTAAACCCAATTATTTTTTTAACTTATTTCCCGGTTTGCAATTACTAGTGGCTTGCACTACGGTTCTCTCAAAAGAATCATTACAACATCTGAATGTGTTTGGATAAATAAGAATTTAAGTAAAATTCCCTATTCACAAGTTGTGAGCATTTCTTTGGTGAAAGCCATGTGGACCTTTTTTTTATGCATAACTATGATCTGTCTTTTTGATCGGATCCGTTCAAACATAAATATGTTTCGTTGTTTTTTTTTTTTTACAAATCACTGATTATGGAAAGAATAAAAAAGAAACTGGCTCAAGCACCTTTAAAATGAAGAACGATGGTAATTTTTTCGGTACCTCAGAGCAAAATAAATCCATTTGTATCAATATCGATGTAAGCGTCGATCTTTAATTAATCGAACACGATAACTTAATCCATTTGAGCTATTAAAACAATCGATTATGTAAAGTTTCACGAGACTGTAAGAGCCTTACTGTCCCAAGTCCAGTGTTTGCGGTACCTGAATATAATTCTGAGTACAATTGGTGAGCTGAATCCCTATTTGCCTCTAGGCACCAAAAAAAGTGTTTTTCTTTAGGGCTGTGTTATCTTACAATTTTCCAGTTACTGCCTTTCCCCTTAGCAGGGCAGAATAACAATGTGAATAGAATTAATTCAGTGAATAGAATTATCATTAAGATTGATAATTCGGTCTTGAACAGTCTGGTTCTAAGGTAACGATTTGATATGATATCAATTTAATACATCACAAGCATTGTTGGCATGAAGAAGAAAGTGCCCGAATTTGAAGTTATCCTGCAATACGGAAGCGAAGATCATAGCATTTTTTTTTTCTAATGAGCTTATAATTAGCCATGCTACACATCTTAAAATTCTAGAATGTTAGAAATAAACACGTAAAGGATCACTGACAGGTCATTTACATCAACGGTGGACGACTTCACCCAAGAATATAGCAATGGCTCTATACCGAATTTAAATGGCAAAACTTCAGGAACTTATAGGAGATCGAAAAACTAAGACAAAAAGTTCTTTAGAGATTTGCTCATTTTTGCTTAGTTTTGGAGAAAATCGCAAAAAATTAATAAACAAAACAAAAATGTTATAGGTAGCGATTATCACCTTTCAAAGTTCGTCAGGCTAGGCAGTGAGATATGTAAACACTTAATGTTATCTTTTACATTCTTTTATTTGTTTACATTTTGGCTTCCTTCTAGGATTATAATTCCTAAATCAGTCTTCAGTCAGTTACTCAGATATTTTTGTGTGAATAGCATCAGCCACAATGCCGCGTACATATTCTAATGTTGAATACGCTGATATGATTTTTGTGTATGGTTTCTGTAGAGGTAATGCTTTAGAAGCGGTGCGGGAGTATGCTCGCCGATTTCCAAATAGAAGAGTGCCTAATCGAAGAGTCTTTTCGTTAACTTTTAATAGACTACGAGAGACTGGGTCATTCTTAATACGTAATGAAGGCGACCAATTCCAGGCAGCAATAAGAGCAGATTATCGGGAAAGAAATGGCGTCCAACGCCACTTCGATAACAATCCTGAGACTAGCATCCGAAGAGCATCTACTGCATTAGGAATATCGCGGCAAGCAATATGGCCAACTTTGAAAGGTGATAATCGCTACCCATACCATCTTCAAAAAGTTCAGAATTTATTACCTTAAGATTATGTCAAGAGATTGAATTTTAGTAACTGGTTTCTTGAAAAAACTCGCGATGATAATTTATTTCCAATAAAAATTATATGGACCGATGAAGCTACCTTTACAATAGGAGGAATTGTTAATCAAAGAAATTATCATGCATGGGCTCTTGAAAATCCCAGAGCTATTAGAGAGAATAGAATGGAACTTGGAATTTGGAACGGATTACTGGTGGGACCATATTTTTTAACTGAAAGATTGAATGGAATCACATTTACACATTTTTTGGAGAACGACTTTTCTAATTATTTAGATGACATTCCCTTACAACAGCGGATTGAAATGTGGTTCGAACTCGATGGATGTCCAGCTCATTATAGCAGAGCTGCTCGAGCTTGGCTGTATATAAATTACCCACAACGATGGATTGGACGTGGAGGAGCAGTACCTTGGCCACCCAGATCACCTGATATGACACCCATGGATTTCTTCGTATGGGGAACCTTGAAGCAGGAAGTTTATTCGGTGTCAATCAACTAAAGAGAACAATTAAGAGACCGAATCAAAGATGCAGTGCACCAAATATCATCAGAACAATGTTTAGCTGCAATTTATCAAGTGAGTGCTAGATGTAATGCTTGCATTGGTGCAAGAGGACAACATTTTGAGCAATATTTACATTAAAAAGAACATAACATTAATGTAAATGTAAATAAATAATTATAAAAATGAAAACTTGTTTTGTTTCTTTTTTTGCGATTTTCTCTAAGTTAGTTCCTGAAGTTTTGCCATTTAAATTCGGGACACCCTGTATAATGACGGTGGGAACAGGGCAGAGTGGAACCTCTATAGCTGTGTGAACATGGCAAAACTGAGAAGTTGTGGTAATATTGAGCCCCGAGGGTATTACGAGGCCTTTAATAATATCTTAAGGGTAATTGCTAATGATTTCACAATATCAGGCTCAATCTCTAATTATACGGAGGCCTGTTGTGCAGATTAGATTGTTAAATTGTTGGTTTATTTGCTACAGTGTGTTCAGGATAATAAGTTCCCATTTATTCAGTCATAATAACAGTCAAAACAATGTTAATCAACTTTTATAGTAATATTTCTGATTTTTTCTCATTTGTTTATTCACAGAGATTCGAACCTTTCGATTGTTAATGTCCATGGCCATTTTCTAGAATTAAACTATTAGTATATATACAAAAATTACATATAGGTACCTGGAGTTCAGAATAATTTAAAGGGATCTGTTTTCACTATTCTTCGTGTTTTGTAAAAGGGTTGTCCAATTAACACCTCGAACGAGGTTGAAAAAATAAGGTAAATTATAAGGCCATTTATTAATTATATGCTTTATATATATATATATAAGATGAATTTTTTTTTCTCTAGTATTTTAGCTTCATTTAGACTTTTAATGAGGCTTCGTAGAGTGTTTTCTTCTTCTGCTAAGGTTGCTTTCACGTCTGGTAGTACAACGTTCCGAGAGAATACTCTTCTGTAACAAGGGCATTCTTCAATAATGTGTTTTATACTGATTGTTATGTCGCATGCAGAGCATTTGACTTTCACCAAATTCAGAACGATTGCTACCTTTGGTGAAGAAAATTCCTAATAAAAAAAAAAATCTCAAAAACTCCTGAATAATTGACACCCATTTTCTACAAGGGTTTTATGCCTTTAAACCAAACCAACTAACCAACAAACCTATTTAAGTTCAAATTAAGATTAAGATTAAGATTCATTTTTCAATCGATACAATTATTGCAATGAACAACAAAATTGTATATTTAGAGTGAAGTTTAGGGTCGACCAGCTGTTGAAGCCAACCTCTTTATCTGAATTAAAGAGACATCAAAATGTTTTTTTTTCTATTTTAGATTTTTTATTAACTGTATTGAAGAAAACAATCTTACACATAGATACGTGCTTCCGAACATCTTCCCGCGACTTTGGGAATTCAAAGGCATCAATTCGAAGAAAAAAAAATCTGATCGTGTTCTTTCCTGTTCATTAGAAACATATTAATTCGGAAGTTTAAGGTCCGGTTCCAAGTTGTAAACTGAGGGCGATTTTTGAATGTAGAGGGCGAAGTATTTGTTTTTTGAACATCTCTCGGGCGTTAAGGACAACAATGTTCTACGTCTTTATATATGGGGAAGAAAGTGGCGATCCCCATCATTCTGGGTCCACTGCAAAAAGCAGCTTCAAGAATCGATCCAGAAAATCATTCATTGATTTTTAAACATAATTTTACATGCAACAATTTTAAAAAAAAATCTATGCTATACACAGTGTTTTTTTTTTTTCGGGCTAGGTGGAATGAAGCCGTGGAGGGGGGAACCTCACCACATACGACTCGATCTCGCTAACTTAAGAATGTATTGTGCTTTCGGTCAGAATCCGTTATGGGAATTATATGAAAATATATCCTAAAGAAAATTCATGAGTTAAGTGCACTGGAGAAGATTAGTGAGGCGATAATATCAGAAAAAGATAGATCATAATTTATAACAATTACCATCTAAGTTACATACCTATGGAATCTACAGGAGGCGATCTATGTCTGAAGGGAAACCCTTTAAAGTCTTGGCAGGGTTTTCTTTTTTCCGGTTGAGATATTCCCGATAGGTAACGGAAAAAAAGATAATATTGGTTGTCGATCATTGATCAGATTAAATTTGAATGAAAATTTTCTTCCATTCAAATAAAAATACTGAGCGATGATTTCTCTTTTATTCCCCCAAAGTTGTCTCAATAGACCCTGTGATTAAAAATAGGAACTTTCTAAGAACGCTCTCGGTCCCTGTGACCTTCTATTCAAGTTTCTCTTCAACTCACGGGTTATCCTTTTCCTCTGCTGGAAATTCCTTCGAAAATTATTTACGATCTGGAATCCAGTTTCTAAAAATACTTTTAAATTACAAAGCTATGTTCTAAATGTTCTAAGTTTTAATATTTCTCTGTTAAAATATTTTACTTTTAGGAAACTGAAAAACAAATTTTAACTCTATAGTTGACATTTAATAACCTCAAGTGATATATCATATATGAATAAGCCAATTGTGATGAAGGATCAGCTATATAACACTTATTGGAAGTGTGTACTTTTTATTATGAAAGGCTTAATTCAACAAGAAATGCCAGAAAATATATGTACCGTTATGAGAAATGGGGTTATTTCTTCTCTCCCTGGACAGAAGGATTTCAAAAATCCTTTATTTATTTACATTTTAGTTGATATTTACTCTTTAAAAAGGTTTTAATAATTATTTTTTCTAATTTATAATTTTTAACTTTCTTCTAAATTTAATCCTAGTTCTGCTTATTAACCCATATTTATTTAACTTTACTTATTTCCATTATTTACTATCATATTTTATCCCATTCCTAAGAAAACCTACAACTTAAGACATTTTGTCCAAGAGTTACGTTTATTATTAGTTTATACGAGAGTGTTGGAGCGCGACCCGCTTAAGCATGCTCGAGCCGAATGGTGATAGTTCGAATCGGCCCTAAGATAAAAAAATCTGGTGCGTGCGCGCAACACACAACTTTCACTTACTAACTTACTTAGATAAGTTTTTTCAGACACATTTTTCTACATTCATATCTTATTTTTATTAATCGTTAAAGCCGTTTTTGAGTAAATAAAAAACCCAGTGAAAATGATATAAAATTTATTAAGTAAAGTCCCCCCTTCGGTTGATCAATTTTGATGAAATGTTGGCTATCACATATTTGGCATATACATACATCAAATACCCAGTTTGGTCACAATCGAGAAAGTCGTTTTTGAGTAAATAAAAAAAGCACGTAAAAATGATACAAAATTTATTAAGTAAAGTGCCCCCTGCGGTTGATCAATTTTGATGAAATTTTTACAGACATATCTCGGGCATATAAATAGATGAAATACTAAGTTTAATCAAAATCGTTAGAGCCCTTTTTGAGAAAATCAAAAAAACACGTGAAAATGTTACAAAATTTATTAAGTAAAGTCCCCCCTCCGGTTAATCAATTTTGATGAAATTTTTACAGTCATATCTCGGGCATATTAATACATCAAATACCCAGTTTGATCAAAATCGTTAAAGCCGATTTAGAGTAAATAAAAAAAACACGTGAAAATGTAACAAAATTTATTAAGTAAAGTCCCCCCTCCGGTTAATCAATTTTGATGAAATTTTTACAGTCATATCTCGGGCATATAAATAGATGAAATACTCAGTTTAATCAAAATCGTTAGAGCCGTTTTTGAGAAAATCGAAAGAAACCTAAAAAGTTATTAAGTAAAGTACCCCCTCCCTTTAAGTAATTTTGATGAAATTTATGCTGTCACATCGCGGGCATATACCTACACTAAATACCCAATTTCAGGATCGCACGGCTTATAGTTTTTGAGCTAGTCTGTTCACACACACACACACACACAGACACACACACAGACACACACACACACAGACCATTTCGCGGGACTTGGTCATTTCGACTCAGGGGACCCCAAAACGTGTATTTCCGTTGAAAACCGGAAGTCGAATTTTTTCACGATCGCAATACTTCCACTTACTATATATTTCATATATTGGTAAGTGAAAGTAAAAAAAACATTCTCGCATTTAGCTTTCTTCAGAACCACTTGGAAGAAATTGCTCACTGATCTTCTGGGGGGGGGGGGGATAATTATCAATAAAATAAATGAATATAAATCCAAAGAAATTAGAAATTTAGGTTTTTAGCTTGGAAAACATATTTAGATAAAACGAAAGAATTAAATAGAAAATAAGGAAGTTAACCTAGTTTACAAGACAGACGTTCAAATTTATCTTTAACTAACAAACAAACTTTTTAGAAAGTTCTACTAAAACCAATTCAGACATACGGGAGAGAACCGTGGGGTTCAGCTAAAAAGTCATAAATGAAAAGAATTCGGTTCTTTTGGTAGAAAGTGTTGCGGGAAATAGTTGACCCTGCGAATAATTCAAACGGACTTAAATATCCCAATAATTTCAGAAAACGCTAAAGAAAATTACCACTCCCATGCCCACTCCGACGATTAGGAAGGCAGTGGCCAAGAGTTAGTACGTAGGTCTCTTTCTTTCTCAATTTTAATTCCCATAAAAGGGCGCTGTGTAAGCAGCAGGCAAGAAAATATGCTTATTACAAAGAAATTTATAGATTGCAAATTTTATTCTGATGAAAAGTACGTAAGTAAGCCCAAAGCTGTCATCCCCTATGTAAAAGGCACCTCGGAAAAAATAGCCAGAACACTTACAAAAAACAACATCAAAACAATCTTCACCAAAGACAGGAAACTTGGACAGATCCTGCCCAATCCAAAGGACAATCTTGGACTCAACAAACCTGGACTTTACAGCTTCCCTTGCTCATGTGGTAAACAAAATATAGGATAGACAGGAAGGAACATCTCCACACGACTGAAAGAACATATTGCCGCAGTTAAGAAAATACAGACAGATAAATCAGCCATAGCAGAACACTTTCACTATTACACTTTCACTAATACACAACACACTATAGCCTTCGAAGACACCAACGCCATAGTTAGTTAGGACTGTTGATTGACCACAGATCCATTAAGGAGGCTGTAGATATCATAAAACAACCAAACAATATAAACAAAGAAGACGGGACTTAGCAAAAACTGGTACCCTGCACTAAACAACATTAGACAACACAACATATCTCAGAGAGCTGACGACATGCCCCCTCGGGCGCTAGCCAATGGGAACAAGACTTCGCCCCCGACGGAAGATTATAAGTTTCTGATCCCCTTCTCCACTCTCATTCTTGTATTGGCCCTGAAGAAGCCCACAGCAAGATGGGTGAAAGCTTGGCTGTTGGAAAACCTGTGACATGGTCAAACCCTGAAGAAAAAATGCAGACAATGGAAGCCTAAAACAACATTTCAATAATATTTTATTTTCTTCTGATAAATACTATTTGTTTTCATCATTTTACGGTTATATTATATTGGAACACATCGTAGGCGTCATCGAAGAACCTTTATTTAAATAAATAATGCATTGGTGGAATTAACAATATAAAAACTATAACCCTATAAAAACATCTCAATTTTCTTCCCAGGAGCACCCATCGTCCTAACGTTGCCTCACTTCTACGAAACAGACCCGAGCTACCTCGAGACAGTCGAGGGCCTGCATCCTGACAAAGATAAGCATCAAATTTTCTTGAACTTTGAACCGGTAATAATATGAACTATATCTATATTTGCCTTTTTTGCACTATTTCCTGAATTCAAATTATTTGTTTGCTTTTTTCTAAGATGACTGGTACACCACTGGGAGCGAGGAAGCGGTTACAGTTCAACATCCCAATCCACCCGATAAAGAAAGTGGCTTTGATGAAGGAATTGCCTGAAGCTCTTGTTCCACTCTTCTGGGTTGAAGAGGTCGGAATTCAATTCGTATTGATTTAACTTTTTTTATGTACATGATTTTTATTAGTGCTATAACGTCATTTGTTTGTGTATTTTCCAGGGTCTGGAGCTGGACCAGAAATTCATCGACCTCCTAGACGCCCAACTGTTCAGGGCACTGAGGATCGTCGGAGTCAGCAAGTGGGTGATGTTAGTCCTGGGGTTCGCAATGATCGGCGGAGGTATGGGCCTCCACTACTACAGGAAGAACAAGATGACGCCACCTTCGGTCACCAAAGTGTCTCCTCCTCCACAGAAGTACTAGCTCGGAGTTCTGACCTTCGTCGTCTAAGCACGTTAACCTGAAAGATTGCTCAGAACGTCGGGTACTTTCTTATCGATCATATTAATAGATATATATTTTAAAAAGTTTGAAATTATGAAAATTCTATTAGTCATCAATCATTGGCAGCCGCAGGGGGGGGGGGGGGGTGGAAGCTGTCCACTTAAAAATTTTGAGAACAGAAAACTAAAAATTAAATAAATTCGTTTCATTTACTATATTTTTTAGCATTGTATGAACAAATATTTCAACTTTATATATATCAATAAGTTTTATCTGACAAATTAATAAACCTTTCAAAGGTATAAATTGATGAACCTCGAACCCTTCCCCCAGATATAAGAACGTTACCAGGCTGCTCCCATGACAAAAATTTTAACAGCCTGTATATAAAATATTACTGTGCCTGTATGTAAAATAATAATGTACCAGCCTATGTAAAATATTATCCAAATCAGTGACAGTAGCGTTACAAAGAGGAAATAATTAAATGTGATATATTTAAAAGGCCAATAACAATGATATCATATCGTTAATTATTTGTTTTATTTGTTTCGTAATTTTCTATAATGCTTGACCCATAAAAGAAATACATATTATTATAAACATTCGATACATTATAAAAATTATAATCATTCGTTCTCAGCAATAATTATCCCCTTCTCCACTCTCATTTCTGTATCAGCCCTGAAGAAGCCCACACCATAATGGGAGAAAGAATGGTGATTGTAAAACCTATTACATAGTCAAACTCGGAAGAACAAATGTGTGTAATTGATTGAGATCAATGAGGCCTAAAAAAACGAATACATTTATTCATTTAAGACCCCGTTAAGAAAGTCGTTAAAACCATATTGGTTGAGGGCTTCTGTTTAAATTATGATCATATCTAATATCTATTGAGTTCATAAATCTTTAAATAATAACTTGTAACTCTTTTGACTCTTTATTTTTATTCTATAGAACTAAAATATAAGTAATTGTTTTGCTTTAATAAGCAATGGTCATCGTTTGAAATCGTATTTAATATCCTATAATGTTTTAATAGTTAATTCCTATAATGTAAAACCATTATTTTTTGTAAAGGTAGTCATTAAAAAAAAAATATCTTGAATCTCTATTATTCCCTAGTTCCTATATAATTTTGAATGAATCAATATTTTACATTTTAACATCTATTTTAAATAATTATTTATGATATGGTAGATAGACTGTTGTTTTATTTTATTAATAAATTTACCCTTGTTTTAATTAAGTCTCTTATTTTTTATTAATTGTTAGAAGAAAATAATAATACAAATATTAGACGATATTCACTGTGGATAATAAAATAAGATGAATATGGTGCTAAGCACTCAATGCTTCGCTGAATAATACAATGAATAAAAAATTAGAGACTGTTTAAAAACAAGGGTAAATTCTTATTTATTAATATTAATTATTTGTTATTGTTATACACATTACTCGAAATTTTAATTTTTATCTAATTTTCAAATGGTTTCAAATATTAAAACTTTTCTGTTTCATGAAAAGCCTTAATCGTGATCGAAGAATTAATAAGAAGTATTAATCCATTTATCTTAATAAATGATGTATAAATAATTTATACATCATGGGCGTCCTGCAAAAAAAACGAGCTATATAACATCATAAAATGTATGCCATCAATAAGTACTGTGAATGGTGTAATGGCGATTTGTGATTCTACCTTTCCTTTTTTTTTCTTTTTGTGAATTAATGCATGGGGATTAGGCGATCAAAAAACATCTTGTTGAATAAGTTTTTCTAAGATGTAGTGAATAGTTAGATTCGGTCATATTAAAAAACTATGTACCGTTGTGAAAATAAAAAATGTCATTTAATTATTATATTTTACTTTTTATTAATTATTTTACTTACTATCTAGATTTTTTGATATCCTGAAAGTGTGTTACAATTATATTTTTTTTTTTGTGTGTGTGATAATGTTATGAATGATGAGATTTTTCGTTTTATTTTTCGATAAAAACGAATTTCCTATTCAATCGTATGTTTTATATGTACACAATATTAGTTATAAATGTATTATAACATGTTTGTTTTGGCATTGATGTTGATAAATAAAATGTTTATTTCTTAATTTCTTGAAAATTTCCTTTTCAACGGTATTCTCTGATACTTTCTGATCCTTTCTGATTCTGATCCTTTTTGTTAATTTTATACTTAATTAAGTACCATCTATATTTCAAATTTCACGGACATAACGACAGACTTATTGATGACGTGGCCATGAGTAACAGTATAAAACGCCTTATATGAGGTGACTGAAAAGGAGTTGGATGAGAGACATCCACTCCTAAAACAAGACCGGAATGATTTGCTGCTGGGCACTAGCTTCCCTCATGCCAAAAATGCAAACATAACTGAGGTTCATCTCTCATTTGCTGATTGTCACTTGGTTGCGACAGGTGAAAATGAAAGTTTAAAGATAAAAATATATATATTTTTTAATTGTTGGATATGTACACAATTCATTTACTTCACTCTAATAAATTTATAAAGAATACATTTTGAGTGAATTATAAAAGGTATGTTAAACCGGGGATGAAATTTTCACCGACCATTTGAGCAGCACCTCCCCTTTTTCGGGCTTAATAGAAACAATCTGCAATACATAAAAAGATGTAAAGTCAGAAAATTCTGAAGAAATACGTGGAAAATATTCCACTACCTGCTTCTTTCCTTTATCTTGGGTTTTCCCCTCACCACCGTCTATACCCGTAAAATATTTTATGTTTTCCGAGTTTTCATGATTAAATCATATTTTAATATAAATAGTCCCCATTTTGTGGAAAATATTGTATGTTACGTACAAATACACATGTTGCTTAACGTGATGCAGGAATTAGTTCCTTGACACCTACTCGTAAAAATGATGATGCAAAAAGAGGCTTCTTACAAACAACCAATTGGGTAAGGAAAGCATTAATTAAAAAATCTGGTGCGATGCGCGCAACACACAACTTTCACTTACGAACTTACTTAGATTAGAAATCGACGTGTTTCTATAATATGTATTTATACTTTTACTTGGGACAAAATTTATTAAGTAAAGTGCTCCCTGCATTTTACCAATTTTGATGAACTTTGGGCTCTCGCATCGCGGGCATATTCATACATCAAACACCCAGTTTGATCAAAATCGTGAAAGCCGTTTTTAAGTAAATAGAAAAAAACACATAATAATGAGACAACAGTTATTAAGTAAAGTGCCCCCTCCGTTTAACCAATTTTGATGAAATTGCGGCTGTCGCATCACGGTCATATACATACATTAAATACCAAGTTTGATCAAAATCCTTAAAGCCCTTTTTGAGTAAATTAAAAAAAAACACGTGAACATGGGACAACATTTATTTAGTAAAGTGCCCCTTCTAATTAATCAATTTTGATGAAATTTTGACTGTCGCATCGTGGGCATATACATACACCAAATACGGAGTTTAATCAAAATCATTAGAGCCGTTGTTGAGAAAATCGAGAAAAACGTAAAAAATAGACAAAATTCTTTAAATAAAGTACCCCCTCCGTTTGACCTATTTTGATGAAATTTTTGCTGTCACATCGCGAGCATATACATACACCAAATACCCAATTTCAGTTTTGTACGGCCTATGGTTTTTGAGCTAGTCTGTTCTCACACACACACACACACACACACACACACACACACACACACACACACACACACACACACACACACACACACACACACACACACACAAACACACACACACAGACCATTTCGCGGGACTTGGTTATTTAGACTCAGGGGACCCCAAAAAGTGTATTTCTGTTGAAGACCGGAAGTCGAAATTTTTTACGATCACTTACTATCTATTTCATATATAGGTAAGTGTAAGTAAAAAATAATAGGTTTTACACAAATTCTAGGTTTACCACTTATTCTTAGTAACAAGAACATATAATCACATTTGAATAATTTAAAAAAAGATACGAGGTAAGTCAAAGATCAGGTAAGCTTGAATAAATCATTGCAAATCTTGATAATAATGGGGTAAGTACTACTTCCTTTATGTTACTCTCGCAGACGAACTTAAGTTAAGGCTAGACGCACGGAGAGACGCAGACGACGCAGAGCAAAGCAGTTTTTGTGAAAGGTGAATTAGATAGTTCCTATCTAATTCACCTATCTATGGTTTAAATTTATTTTCGGAGGTCTGGATTGTGCAATTTCGTCTATTTCATAAAGTCCAAAAATATTTATTTACTTACGTGGGAAATCAAAGGGTCCAAAATATCACGAAATTTTTATCTTTTGATTGCTAAGAACATTTGAGGTTTTGTGAGGTAGGAAAAATGAAAATCAACTTTATTTTTATCTAAAAAAAATATTTTTCAGCCAATACATCTTGTCAGTTCGCAACAGCCATGCTGCTGTTACTGTTAGAAATAACAAAAACAAGCTAAAAATAAACGTATTTTTGTAAGTGAAGTTAATATTTGATTTGATTTTCAAAGACAACAACACAGTTAAATTCAAAACTGAGCTGAAAAAACAACTTAATATTAAAAACTTTTTTCTCACGCCTTTGTCTATTAGCACCTGTAATTAAAATAAAAACGCTGATTGACTTTTAGAAAAATTAAATATGTACCACATAAATAAAATATACAATAGAGTATATTACATTATTAGGAGCTATGTAATTATCAACTCTATTAAATATGAAACTATGTAATTATCCTCGGAGCATTCTAGATGACTTAGGTGTGGTTAATTTGAATATATTTCGCAAGAAATTATTCTCGACTCTCTGGGTATTATTCATCACAAACTTAATTATAAAATGGGGAAGTTTTTTATTTTTGATTCATCTTTCCGTGAAAAGATTGTTTTCCATTCCTATGTTTTTATAATTCAAAAAAAGAGATTGGTCTATTTTGTTAGAGGATATTGTGTTCACTGTATGAAATTATCTTATGAAATAAATAAAGGAATAAAAAGTATAAAATATAAAAATATAAAAATTAAAAATCTTAATTCTTATTAAGGATAATTAATTTTTCTTAATTTTCCAATGTTGTCCCTCATGTTTTTTTTTGTTTTTTTATGTATATTTTACATTAATGGATATGTGTCAGTGCTTTGGCGTGATTATAAGATTTGATTAGTATTTATTTTTATATCAGTTACTTAACTCACATTAATTTCTTTATATATATGTTTTAAAATTATTATATATTTTTTGGGTCCTGTGAAAGTTAAATAAATGATCAGTTCCACAAAAAGGAAATGCAGTTTGATAATTAATATATGTTTATGATAATAGTAAATGTTTTAGAATGGGATGGTTAAATGTGAAAAGGTAAAAAATGCATTAATCTCATCTCTGATAGGTATGGTCTCTTTGCTTTTATAAATAATCATATCAAACAGTTCAATTAGACATATAAAATATTTAAACAATCGATTTAAATTCGAGGCAGCCTCGTTGAATAAATTAAGTGATTCAGAGTAACGTAATTTTTTATTCTTTTTTAATTGGCCTTCTATTATTTAGAAAGTATTGATATTTGAGAGTTATATGTACAGATATGATTATGCATATGATTAATATTCCATAGGTTAAGATATTTATATTTTTTTGAAAATTTCTTAATGGCTTTATAATATTTGAATAGTTCTTGGTAAGAATTTAACTCAAACGAGGCATAAATGGCGTCTAATCTACAGGTTACTTAACCATTCTCATCTGCTTGAGGAAGTGGTCGTATAAGAGTAGGTAATGGATGCTGTGAACTATGTTAATAAGCTAAATATTTGAGTATACCATAGGATATGCTTCGTGCTCAGATTCCTTCGAGATTACCCTTCTAGATCAAGAAAACCTTTTAATCTATTCATCGAGGTGTTTTAAAATGGAAAAAAAACACTCACCTTCGTAAATCAACAAATGTTCAACAACATTTATAATTGTTTTTTCATTGTTTTGAGAAACTTAATTACATGGCGGATAAAATAGAAGCAGGTTTCGATAGAGTTAATGATGATGCAAAAAGATTTTCTGAAAGAGTCATTTGACTTTATGATATATGCCATAAAAAAATAATAAATAAAAAAATATTTTAAGACATACATATGTGTGTTCAAATAATTTTTACTAACCAAAATTTATAACTCGCTATGGCATACAAAAAATAACAACTCAAATAATCAGCAAGTAAATAAAAGTATCAACACAAACCTAACCATTTGATAACATCTTCAGAGCAATACTAACTCTCCAGTCCATCGCTCTTTATATTTAATCTGAATTAGAAAATTCCAGGTTTCCCGAATAGCGTAGAATCATAAAACAAGAACTATAAAAGTTTGTCCCCACAACAAGTCTTGGACTCTTTTCAATCATATGTTTTTTTAGCTAGCTCTGGATAGGAAGGCCTGGTAAGAAACGTTAAACTGATACTTTGGTTAGAAGAGCTAAAATTTGGGGAAATTCTCAATAAATAAATAAAATTTAAACAAACAAAAAGTTTCATTAAGGATAATAACAATACTTTCCTTGTATTTATTACAATTTACATAATTTACATATACACAATGATAAGTAAAAAATAATTCTCTCAATAATACATTACAAATAGGATTATATTTAGAGAGCAACTGAGATATATTTATACGTATTGAACACATCATACATCATTAATTAATGATATAATTTTTTTTTTTATGAGTAAAAGAAATTATTTTTAACCTTATAACGATACTAGTATTATGAAAGCAGATAAACATTTTATTTATTAGCTCATCGGTATTACTGAATTAGATTGCTTTTAATTGTAAAATATTCGCTTTCACAAGAAAGCTTTCGTATTTATCTAAGAAAAATGTAAACAGCATAATATACATCTAGTTTAAGTAAAACACACCTTTGATGCTAATTTAAACAGAATATTATCTGTCTTAAAAAAAGAGAAAAAAAAGTGCTTTACTTAAATATTTAACCTTACATCAATAAGAAACTTATAGATTAGTTTATACGACATCAACTGAACATTTTATACCTTCTAGAGATTTATCAATATTTAAAACAGCCATCATTAGATGTACGACTTCTAATTAAAATACCAATCCTAAGTTAAAAAACTATCATTAACAATAAAAGCTCATGAAAACCTGTGTAACGTGCATTGAAACATTTTTCAAAACGCCTTATATAACTACGCGAATTTACTTCTTAATATGCATAATAACTTGTTAAACCTAGCCAACCAATATTCAATCCCTAATCCAATCGCTATTCCATAATAGAGAAAAGCCTCTGCAAAAAGATTAAAATATCCATCAACGTTTAAAATTTGTTATTCGAAATATCCAATAATTTTTTTTAATAGTTCCAGGGTGCAAAAAGATCAAGTAAAATTATTAAGTTAATACATGCCTATTACAAGAATAAAATAGCTTCGGAAAATTCAAAGAAAAAGAGAATTTGATTTTATGAATGGTACCACAATAATGTCTAAATAAAATAACAACAATTTTTAGTAAGTAAAGTCCCCCCTCGTAACAGGTAACTTTCGCTCATTCGGTGACAACTTTGTGTTGAGCATCGTACGAATTCGAGAAACGTCGCTACATTTTTAAAGTTTTTATTTCAAATTTAATCTTAAAAACCATCCCTAAGAAATAGAACCATCCAAAATACCCCCTACCAAGCGAAGCGTCTATCACTAAACTTCATTACCCTATCCAACAGTTTAAAAAAACAAAAACAATAATTATAGGCGAAAAAACTATTCAATTATGGAAAACGAGCTTATGACAGCAAACCGAAAGTTTGAAGAGCTGTCTCCACGAACGAGAATTTTCAAAATAAAAATTATTCATCAGTCAGGACCACTTGATTTCAACGCGTTTTTAAAAGATTTTCGCATTTAAAAAAAATAATTATATAGTTCTTTAAATTAAAGGACTTGAAAATATCTGATGAAAATAGACCTGTCCTTTTTAGCGGATATGGGTCTCCTATATTATTAAAAGAAAAAAGCTCAAGCTTCATCTTATAGAGAGTTGGGCATATTTAAATAAAAATGTAATCATGATTATGACTAATAATCAGAAATGTGAATAATGATTACCATCATTATTCACAAATCATTCTTTAGCGCGGAATCATTAATCATGAATTGTATTAATCACTGGTCGTGGATATTCATGAATATAATGTATTCAACAATCATGAACAACCATTATTCATTATTAAATGTTAGTCGGTAATCATGATTAAGAAGAATTCATTACTCATTGCTCATTAATCATGACTAATAGGAATTCAGTACTCATGATTACAGATCATTCATTAATCATGAATAATATAAATTCATCAACCATGACTACAAAAAAATCACAATTATGAGTCTTACTAATCATGTATGATGATTGAAAATTTGTTTGCTCATTCCATTCTTGTCAATAGACCTTTACTAATGCCCATTGTAATTAGGGTCTAATTCTTTACTTGTGACCTCAAATGCTGTTCAGTTGACTAAACCCACTCTTAGTACTTGTCCTTGCTCATTAGGACAACTTCTAAGTCAGAAATGCTTTCTCGTCTTTTAAATTTAAAGGAATAATGATTATGAATAGATCATATTCATGATTGATGATTCGTGAATATTTGTTATTCATGATTGATGAATACCTACTTATTATCTTATTTCTCGGCAGAATATATCTTTTCTTTATTTTTTGTCGAATTTCAGATCCACCACTTCGCGCTTAACAAACCTTTATTACACGAACAACATTAAAATTATTCCTACAACTAGTATAAGCAAATATTCTATTCACCAATTCGATTCACAAATGGATGATAATAAAACCTACATCTAAAACAAAATATGTTCCGTCAAAAGCTCAATTATTGAAGGTACTCCTTGTGTTGCACAGTTTTCTAGTCCACAGACGAAGCAATGAAGACAGCACTATCACAGCCTTGGAGTTGGAACATATGAAGCTAAGAGACTTAAATGGCGGTCTCGGCAGGAGCGTTGTAAATGATCTTGCCCTTGTACTCGGCGAGCTGCGGGCGTCGAGGGCTGATCCCGCCTGTCAGCCCCGTCGTAACATCCGAGCACTCTTCCCTGAACCCGAGGAATCTCTTCCACGACTGCCGGAACTGAAAAGAAATACAAGTATCAATAGTATGGAGGGGTAGTTGCGGGTTGTAATATACAATATGTTCATGAGATCTTGTTTACATGAGCAAAAATGAGTTTAATGACAAAAATCTGGTGCGTTGGACGAAACACACAACTTTCACTTACCAACTTTCTTAGATTAGAAATTAACGTGTTTTTTAAATACCAATCCTCAAAGTCACACATTTTTCCACATTAATTGACTTATTGACTTGTGCCAGCATAATACTCCATAATGTCTGATTATATAATTCTCTATTAAGTTGTCATGAAATTAATGAACAAAACGTCATTGATTGTAAGCAAAGGCCTGTCATTAAAGGCGTACTTCGCATGCGTGTTTTATAGGTTGGCTGAATATTTTTCTTTTTTTCTCCTCAATATGTTCACTTGATTTTTTCATATTTCATATTTAGCCATTTCTTATTTTTAGGCGAAACGAGAGACAGACAATTTTTCCATATAAACAAAAACAAAGGTACATTATAGGAAAACTAAAAAGGCCTCTTCCCCATTTAAGCCCCCTCAGAACATTTCAATAATGATAAAGCTTACCTGATATTAAAGAACGCCTAATTTTCATTAAACATGACAAATTTGATCAAAATTATTATAGCCGTTTTAGAGATACAATCGTCAAATACCCAGTTTGATCAAAATCGTTAAAGCCGTTTATGAGTAAATAAAAAAAAACACGTGAAAATGAGACAAAATTTATTAAGTAAAGTACCCCCTCCGTTTGACCAATTTTAATGAAATTTTTTCTGTCACATCGCGGGTATATACATACACTAAATACCCAATTTCAGGTTTGCACGGTTTATAGTTTTTGAACTAGTCTGTTCACACACACACACAGACCATTTCGCGGGACTTGGTTATTTGGACTCAGAGACCCCATTTGTATTTCCATTGAAAACCAGAAGTCGAAATTTTTCACAATCGCAATACTTTCTTTTACTATATATTTCATATATAGGTAAGTGAAAGTAAAAAGTAGATAATTCTTTTACTCATACATAAGTATTATTTCAGCCTTGTTGAAGAGCTTCATGTTAGGTTCAAAAAGTAAGCTGTTAAAATTATAATAATAAAATATAAAAAAATAAACGACAGCCTTTGAATATACACTGCACAATCAAAAATAAGTGTAATCGCAGCTCCCCCAACAAACCCAGTGGGGACACCTTCTGTATCCATATCTCGAAAGATACCTTATTCGACGGGAACAAAATGAGAAATAGTAACAAGTAATGAATCAGGAATGGAATCTTGGATCGAAGGAAAGAATAATTAGTATTAGCGATAAAAATAGGAAAAAACAAAAATTAAGGTGCAGGATGTAATTATGTAAGATAGCGTGTACAAGCTTGAGGTGGTATTCTATTGGAAAACAGGGTGAATAGGCTTTATGTGAGATAAATTGCTGTGATGTTGGCATTTTAGGCAGCAGGAAAGATTGTGCCCAGCAGCACATCATCCAGGAGAGGAGGTCTCTCATCCAACTCCTTTTATATCGGCTCATAAAAGGCCTCTCAGTCGTGGCCATGTCATTAATAAGTCTATTTTTATGTCCTTTTAATTTTATATGTAAGCTTGAATAGAGAGTCCTTATTTGTTTGTAGATATTTGGTAGTTGTAAGTCGGTATGTAGCGTTTTATTACTTAAGTACAAAGGTGCGTTCATTACTAGTCGTAAAATTTTGGATTGGAAGGTTTGTAGATTTTGTAAGCGTGTCTTTTTTGCTGATCCATAAATTTGTGAGGCGTATGTCCAAATGGGTTTCAGGTAAGTATTGTATGCATTGAGTTTCTGTCTGATTTTCAATTTTGATGATGTAGAAAATAGTGAGTACAGTATTTACAGTCGTTTGTTTAATGTCTGAATTTTGTATTTTGATATGAGGGCACCGAGTCATCCTTCTGTCAAAGATTAGTACAAGGTACCGAACTTTGTCTGTTTGAGGAATTTGGTGGTCGCCGATATAAACTGGTGATAAAACATTATCACACCTCGAAGGCTACATTATTTTATTATTCGATTAAAAAATAATAATGAGAATGAGAATGAAGAAGCAAGATATTGAATGAAGAATCTAAAATTTACAGTCAGATCATAGATTAAAAAAAAATCTTTGAGAGGAAGTTTACTTGGGTCGGAAGAAATGGTCTGGGAGATTGAATAACAGGAATAGGTATAAGGTTTGGAGTTGAAAGGTTTTGAGCTTGAAAAGGGAACCGGCAGAAATGGAGAAAATAATCCATCCGACCTTATTTTGGACGTCGGTAAACAACGTGTTTATGTCACAAGGTGTTTATTATTTGTACACCACATTGATTTTTATTTCAGTTTCAGTAAATCGATAAAAAGAACTCGGGTCTTTTTTCTTTAGCTAGGCCAGTTATTTTTATATGGGAAACCAGTTATATTTGAATCAATGTATTTATTCTTCCATTGTAAAAAGATCTGGTTTTTTTGGATAACAACGTATTTATACTATCTCGAAAGCAGTGTGTGAAATTCACAGTTATTCAAAAGAGGTTAGCGAACATTTTTAATCTGTTGGATTATTTTATAACAATTGTACAACTACTTGGACTACTTAGACCAACTAACTACTTAGACTTAAACTAACTTAATTAAGTAAACTTAATATTTATAAGGAACTTTAAAGTGATCTAGTGCTTTAAAGCGAAACCATTTTGGACATACCGGATAGGGTTGTGGTTGCTTACGAATAATTAAAGATCCATAAAAATTCAAGCATTCCAACAGACAAAACAGTGGGCGAAACTCTGTAGTTACTAATGACTTACACAAAGACTGAGACATTACATTAGCCTCGGAAATTGCAACAGAATACTAACAAATCTTCCACGGCATACTGACAATACAAGTATTTTCGCCCAAAAAAATTAAAATCGCTCATCAATCCATTCAGCCTACCTCGATCGCCTACCAAACTTCAAGGACTTCAAGTAAGATTTTTAATAAAGTTGTAAGATGTGATGAGAAAAAGAAAACAGCAGTGCAGAGAGGAATAGAATGGTTATTTAAGTATTATAATTGAAAATATGAATAAAATGTCTATAAATAGTCAAAGCCTACCATGAAAAACTACAATTCGTTCTATTTAATTCGCTTATTAATAAAAAAAGGTACCAAAAAGATTAATGTTTTCTTGATAATAAGCAATAAATTTTGTTCATACACTGACTCAAGTCTTTCTTGCTATCAAATACATATCTAAAACATTGATAATTAGCCGTTTGTTATTCATTCACAAAACAGAATATACAAAGTTAATCTGGTGTTCAAATAATATTTAACTGACCGAGAGATGCCATTAACAATTAAGTTTTGAAAGCTCGTGAATAATACTCTACTGGGAAATTAATCTTGTCATTGCCCTTCCAGGCGGTCAGAGATATTATTCAACGTTCGAGAAGTCACAATCAAACAGGACTTTCGCAACAATGGCGTGGAACTGTCTCGTCCTTGTGATGCTTTCCTCGTTGATTCAAATCCATTTACAAATAATTAAATTTCGTCCAATATACTGTAACAAAATTGTGAGTTATAGTAATTTTTATCAAACGAAAATAATAGTTTACAATGTCACACCAACAATGAAAACTGAAATAATCATAAAGGTTACAAAAAAGTATCAACTTGCAAGGACACTGCAACACAAACTTAAGTTAAAAATATGATTCGATCTTCGGCGCAAGACTAACTCTCCAGTCCATCGCTACTTATATTTAGTCTAAATCAGAACAGCCCAGATTGTTCTCTACAAGCGTAGAAGGTACTGCTCTGCTCTACGTTGCTTGCGTCTTAACCCTACAATTATGAAGGGGTATCCGACTCCAAGGTTTTACCAAGTGAGGCTCTACGATAGCTTTATTTTATTGATAAATAGCAAGGGTGCCCGGCTACGCTCCGGTAGTTTTGTGGTAGTTTTAATACCAGAAAAACTTTAAAATTAAAGGAAATGTAGAACAAAATTAGAAAATGCGGTTTTAACTTGGTATCAATATTCTGCAGACTTGAGATCTGCAGAGTCCGCCCAAATAAGGAACCCTGTATAAATTACAGGGGGTTGAAAATGGTAAATGAACAATTAATTTTGCTGCAACTTTGTCGAGTTATGCATCGTTTTGATGGTTTCTGTGATTCTGAATCCTATAAGCCTATTCCAAGTAGTCAGAAGATAATAAGTTATTAGATTATTGATGAAAAATCTGGTATCTCAGTTAAAAAAAATATATTTCGAGTAAAACTTAATCACTGACTACTCTGATGGTCCTATTTGATCCCGAAGTATAGAAACTACCGAAGATTTATAGAAACTTTTTTTATAAGACCTTTCTTCCATTTCAACCTCCCTTAAGATATCCCCACGTAATTTGAACGGTTTATGCACATCTAGAATCTTACTACTATTACAAAGTGAAAACCAAAATTTCTTGAAGGCACAATTTTTTCATCATGTTTCTTTTAATCTTGAACTATGAGCTATGAGGGATGATAAAATCTGGAATGCTGTTATTGGAGTTAGTCGTTTTGTCAACTGGAATGCTCATCATGGGTAGTAACCAAACTAACTTATTTTTCATAAATACAATAAGAACACTTCAAACTTTTTATTTTCGATTTATATTTAAGCAATTCATCTCTTTTTTTATGTCTAATTTTATTCGCTCATTGTACTACTACGAAATGTTCACTTATATTGCATTAAACTTACTTAAGTATATATTATATATAGATTAAATGTAATGTGCTGATCATATATTAGCCTTCTTATGAGAAAACTAATTTTTTAAGGAATCCAGTTGGTTTTCTAATTGATTGCTGAGATGTAAAGTACTTATTTTATTTTGGAACGCAAACTAATTATATCCCTTATTTTTTTAGGAATTTAAAAAGAACAGCTGAAAAAATGAAGAACGATTACATACTGAATGAATGGACAATAAACATTGAGTGAAACGCACCCTAGCGCTTCCTGGTAGCCTGGAGCTCGAACTAAATTTTTCATTCATAAACTTTAATTAAATGGCTAATTAAATGGTGTGAGAGGCTTAAAATTCTAGTCCTTTTCTCTTCAATTTTACACTCTTAAGATAAAAACGGAAACCTTCTCCGTTAGGGGTCATATGGCTAAAAGAAGACATAATTTCCTTAATCCTACGTGGAGTCGTTTTTGAGCCTTTTCGGCACGCACATTGTACACTTTGCTTTATAATATATATTGATTAAATCTAATTAATATTTTTAAATTGTTTCATGGGATTACAAAATTTAAATATTTATAAAACTTTGGATGTAAAAAAAAATTGAGGGAAGTAATTAGAAATATCATATCTGTGTTTTTAAAAATCATCATTCTTGATATATAAGATATATTAATAATTTCGAAAATTGTTATGATATCAGATATATCATAGAAAAAAAACTAATTTTTTATTTTTTTTTTTACTTTAATTATTAATTCGCATCTGTCAGCAAGGTGGTGGCAATCAGCGAATGAGATGGTGGTAATAGGTTATAATGACATGTGAGGCATGAGGAGGGAAAGCACCCAGCAGCACAACCTTCCTGGCTTGAGTCAATTACCTCGGTTGTCTAAGAGAGCCGATCTCTCATCCAGCACCTTTTTAATCGTCTCGTACCCATGCTTAACTTATGTCATCTTATTAAAAATTGATTTTCAATGCTTTAATAAAATTATATTCGCGAGTCCACAAGCGCTTTTTTTTTTTTTTTTTTTTTTTTTTCACTCATTCCTTCTGGATATAAAATAATACAGAAACATTTCAATTCAAGTTCACATTAATCTTAAAGTTTTTCTGACAACTATTATGTTTTCAGATTTTTTTTTTTTATAACTTAGGTGCAAAACATGGAGGAGAAAAATTAATGGGTTCCTATTACCCCTCGGTAATCCTATGGTTAATGTGCGCCATTAACTTACTTATACTTGTGTCTTCGGTCTGAGTACGCAGGACCAAACCATCAAAATCGCAATGCCTGACGGTGTTGCGGGACAATATCAAATCAGCTTGAAGGCGTTGATCCAAACAACATAACATTTTTCTTCTGACATAGTATATAGTTTTTAGTAGATAAAAGTTTTTATGTCCTACTTACAACTTGAAAAATGAACTTAGAACGCAATACAAATGAAAATTCTTGTTTTCATTACATCGTATACAAGGATAAAACTCTTCAGATGATTTTGATGTGTATCATGCCTTTAACTATTCGTACTACTCTCTTCACAAAATAAAAATAAATACACTTTGTGTGTAAGAAACAGATGAGTTTTCATACTTTCATGTCCACAGATTTCTACAGAATGCATTTCAACATTTTTCAAGAAAGCACTTTTAATTATAGTATAATACCATATGAGATTTTAGTAAAGAATTAAAGGATTATTTCTGCCATACTTTTACTATATAAAAAGTACGAATTTCCTGATGATAAAAATTAAAAAAAAAAAAAAAAATGCTTTCATGCAATTGGAGTCATTCTGTTAACTGAAATGATATATGTGGGTGTGTGTAAATAATATGTCGTATAAAACTTTATTTCTTTGATCTGTATATCTTAAAATAACCTTTTGAGAACACTGTAAATATTACCTCAAGGAGGAGTTTTGATTTAAAAAAAAAAAATGTTGAAGCCCTGCCGTTTGATAATCTCGGCACTTAACATAACGAGGGTATCCACCTACAAAGAACAAGCACTCTGCCCTGCCTTTGTCTTGATTACAATCGATGTCACCTCTTAAGGGGAAAAAAATTAAGAACGGCATCGAAGGCTTTTTCAAAGGAGGCTCTTCTAACGTTGAAAGACTCCTCTACAAAAACTTATCATTAAGCATTCTTCCTTTGAGGATTTACATTTTAATATTGCTGAAACTGCATTTTTTTCCAATAGCGAATTCTAAAAAAGATGATATACACCAACCTTCTATGGCATTCGTTTATTATTACGAGTCTTTAATGACTCTTGTTCAACCGTATATATAGTGCTGATGACAATGTTGTTACACAAGCATCCCTGGCGTTGGTCTTAAATTTAGGCCCGAAACGTTAGAATTTATGACATCTACTCATGACGTACATACCATCTTGACGTATGTACATGTACATGTACATTATTAGATATTATTTCAATTTAAAACAACGCACCCTGAAATTCCAATTTTCATGATCAACTAGTTGCCTTGACAGGCAGGAAGGGTATTTTGATTAGGAAATCACGTCCAATCCAAGGAAACGTGTGTTGGAAATCACAATTTTGGTTACCTAACGTAATTTGGTTAACTAATTGTAGTAAATCCAACCACATTAATAAATATTTTTTTTTTTTTAGCTTCGTCTTTTGCTTTAATTTTATTCAAGGCAATCTGCAAACAAGACAGCTATCCTCGACCCGGAGGGAAATTTCTTAACGGCCCCCGAGGTCCCGAGAGAAAAGTCCGAGATCTGAAAGTCAGCCCTGACCCCTGTCACAGAAAACCCGCTAATCCAACTAAGGAAAAACTTTATAGTATATTTTCAGTCGAAATACCCTCCCATATTTAATATTTTTATAACCTACTGTTACATTTCTGGTTAACCAAATGACAAAAGAGCATTTAAAGATATGCTGCAGCTGACAATCGCGAAAATGAGAACATTGAAGGATTTTGCCTTTTCCTCTATCTTATTGGAAATTTTATTATCCACTAATTATTCACAATGAATCCTTAGACAGTCACTCGAGTAGAATAAGAATTTTAAAATTGTTAGGCATTGGGGTCATTCCACGTCAATTCAACACAGGCTTGATCCTCACCATTTCAGATTTTCTTGAAATTTGATATATGTGTACTACTTATTTCTACTAGCACAATTGTGAAGTATTACAAGTATGAAGTACGGTAAGTAGCACAAGTATGAAGTATTAGTATAAGTATATGTCTACCCGTTTTTGAATTATAGGTCTCTAAAATCCTCAAAAATAGGCCCATAAACAGAAAAAAACATGATTAAAAATAGCTGCAGATGTTTTCCAAATTTGACTAGGACTATGAGATTGGTGTATTTTAACAGCGCATTCCATGCCATTTCGTATGATATACAGCAATGTATAGGTTGGTACTAAAGAAATTTTCTTAAAACCAAGTTTAAAATTTTAATTTCAATTTTCTCAAAATGGGAATTATTTTTAAAAATTTATATATCTATTTTTTTAAACATGTCATCCTGCCTATACCTATAAATTGCTGTATATCATATGAAACGGCATGGAATGCGCAGTTAAACGACACCAATCTCATAGTCCTAGACAAATTTGGAAAACATCTACAGCTATTTTTAATCATGATTTCTTATGTTTCTGGACCTGTTTTTAAGGGCTTTAGAGACCTATAACGCAAAACGGGTTGACATATCTCAGTAATATTTTACAATTGTTCTAGTAAATACAAGTAGTACACATATTCCAAATTTCAAGAAAATCTGAGATGGTGAGGTTAAAAATGATATATTTTTGTGTTGATTTGACGAGGAATGGCCCATTGTTAATAATATTTTGATTGTAACAAGATGATGAGCTTTTACTGTTGTTAGAAATGTGTTAGAATTTACTTTTGGAGCTATAGGCCTGGAGCTGTAAGCTATATAATTGGAAGCTGGGACACATAATGCCTATTCGTCGAGGCAGACCTCTTCCAAAGCAATTTGTCTCTTCCCCTTCTGTGGGACGTTTACAAACCGGGATTTGTCCGAAAGCATTAATTCAGGAACGTAACGCTCCGTATTGAATAACCCGTTTCCGTTATGAGCTTTGGGTGGGAGCTTAAGAAACATTATTTGGACGGGGAAAATAAAAAAAAATCATGGACCGAAGCAATTTTTTTCTCACACTTTTAGTTAAAAATGTTTATGAAATAAATAAGAATGAATCGCTATTGCCTGGGTTGAAGTTCAATTGATCATATTAAAAAACACTCCGATTTCCTTAAATTGTCAATAAGATGTTGAACAAAGGAAAATAAGTCATATTAAAATTTAAGAGAATAAAAAGTATATGCCTATCACTCGTCCAATGTTATAGATAACTTATTTATCATAATTTATATACTGACGGCAGTATTTCCCAATAGAATTTTTAAAAAAGGTCATAATGGTAAACAATTTTCAAACGTTCCATTTCTAATGGGACTTATTTAAAACAAAAAAATATGTACATTTTTGTCAAAGGAAAAAGGCTGGTAAGTGAAAATATATTATGCCCACATCACACCAGATTTTTTTTTTTAATTTTCGAAGTGGTTGACAAAGTCAAAATTTTGTAAACTTTTTCGTAATTTTAGTAACCAACAGGAAACTTAGCAGTAACAGTAAAAATTAGAGGATAAAGTAGGGTATACCATACAGTTATTGACACCATTAAGACTACATTTCTGTGGTGATATTTAAAAAAATACTTTTTATGAAGGGATCAAATTGAAACTTCCTATAGCTCCATTTTATTTATCCTCATAAAGACTCAAGAGGTTTTTTTGGGTTTTATTTAGTTCAATAGTTTTACCATATGACAATATTTATTGTTAAAAGGGCAAAAATTAGTTATTGACACCCTATGGATTTAATTGTGAAATATTTTCTATGGTTAGTTTGTTAAAGTCTTACTTCATAGATAACTTAGAGGATCCTTCAAACATTAGATTCGTGTATATCTTGAAATAAAATTAGGACTTGTTTACTTATTTCTTTAAGTTAAAGTTGGGGTGTCAATAACTGTACAGAGTGTCAATAATTGTTTGGTTTACCCTGTGTTAGTATATAATAGTATGGTTGATTGTTAATAGTATAACCAGAGGATGGAAAAATTGAAGTTAAACTTTCTCGTTTTTGAAGGAAGGTAATATTTGAAGAATTAGTGTTTTTTTTTTTTTGCAAAAAGTCGAAAGCAGAGCGAGAAGTGGAAAGAAACAGATAAATACTCCATACATTATATTCATTAAGTTAGTACATATTTCTTCTATTTAAAAAAAATAAAATAAAATAATAAGTAAATAAATGATCAGATGTTGACAAGAAAATAGTCAAACAGACACTTCAATTCACAAGCCATAAATATTTCTCATATTAAGGGAGAACCTTTAATGAAGTGAACTTTCATAATGATCTGACTTAAACGTTCAACCAAGAACTTTAATAAAAACTTCGTAGCCTAGAATTATTTGAAGAGCTTTCTAGTAAGTTAATATACTGCTAACGAAAGTTTTTCTATGAAAAAGTTCTGAACTAAAATCCCTATCAAACTCGGATTCCAACCAACTATCCAACAACACATACGAACTCTTTACACACATGTTTTTGTTAAATTACAAGGACATAATAACAGATTAATTAACGACATGGCCTCGGCTGACATGCCCGTTATAACGCAGCTAAAAAGAAGCTGGATGAGAGACCTCCTCTCCTGAAGAAGTGTCAAGCCCGGAAAGAGGTGCTGCTAGGCATTTTCCTTTTATCATGCCCAAAATGCTTTACATAGAAATGCGTTTGCAGTCATCACATTCGCTGATTGTCGCAGATTGCTGACAGGTCCGAATCAATGTTTGAAGAGAAAAAAAATCCTTGAAAGAATACATAAAAAAAAGGAGCATTAAATCGAATACGCCTTCGTTTTTTTCTTCATACTTTTAGTCACATCTGTCAGCCATTAGCGAAAATCAGCGGATGTGATCATATAAAATAAAAAGGTATAAAGGCATTGTAGGCATGAGGAAGGAAAGTGCTCAACACCTAATTCCGGACTTGACACTAATTCAGGAGAGGAGGTCTCTCATCCAGCTACTTTTTAGCCGCCTTCTATAGGGCATGTCAGCCGTGGCCATGTCTTTAATTAGACTGTTGTTATACCCGTGTAATTTAATAAAAAAGCGAGAATAAAGAGTTCGTATGTGTTGTTCGATAGTTGGTTGTTGTAAGTCTGTATGCAGAGTTTCGTTACTTAAGTACCTAGGAGCGTCCGTTACTAGTCTTAAAATTCTGGATTGAAAATTTTGTAATTTTCGTAAGTGTGACTTTTCAGCTGAGCCGAAAATCTGTGAGGCGTATGTCCTAGTAGTTTCAATCCAAGTAGTAGTAGTAGTTCCAAGTAGGCGTATCCAATTAGGTTTCAGTGTAATTTTCAATTTAGAAAAAGAATAAATTCGAAAATTTTCCTCTAACGACTACAGAAAAAAATTCTTTGAAACAACAATAAAAAATGTTACATCACTCTCCTACATTAAATTATAAACAGATGGCAGCTTTAGGTAAAATACTTTTACATTATACTGTTTATGAAAGTATTTCTTTCTAGAATGTTAGCTAGCCTATAAAATGACCCATTACACTACTAGTAGTGTAAAGGAGACATCTGTTTTCTTTACTGTACTAGTACAGTAAAGAAAACACATGTTAATAAACCTCTTAAAAAGCTTATTAACCTTTTTATCACTTTAATTTAAATATGTCTGAAGTAAGTGCTGAGACTATTCCCAAAACTATAATTGATCAAGGAAATGGAGCTACCGAAGAACTTCCTTCAAAATCACGTCATGGATACGAATGTGCATATAATAAACTACAGGAATAAAGACAAGTTGATGATCTATTGAGAGACGATCCATAATATAATATGAATAATGAAACGTGTACCAACTCCAAACGTGACATTCAATTACCACCTAAAGGATTCGATATTAGTAGTAATACAAAGTGTACATTTAATATAAAAATAAATATGAAGATTTTTTACGGGTAATCAATACATCCTACCATATGATTTTTTATTCATTATTTTTCAACCTTACACTTTTTATTAAATGTTACTTAAAATAAAATTCTTATAATGTATTTTATTTTATTTTTTTATTTTTTTAGTATAATGTAAAATAATTTACATCACTTGTACAGTGTCCATACAGTACTCGGTCTCGGCTGCGCCTCGCTCGCCAATCCCGGCCTCGTACTGTAAAAAGTCACTTTCTGTACTAGTGATGTAAATAACTATTACTACTATATTATACTAGTAATTTGAATCTAGTTATAAGGAAATCCGGGTTTGAATCCCGACCATACCAATCTTTTCTCTTCTTAAAAAAAAATATTTAAAAATTATATTAAGAATTTTTAGGTGATCATGACAAGAGAAATAAATAAATTAATATTTAGGTAAAATATATTACCTGAGAGTTGAGTCCAACGTAGATGATCGGGTTGTAGCATATGCTGGTCTTGGCGAAGACAGCAGGCACGGTGGCCAGACCCGGGCTGATCCTGGCGTCGAGGAAGGCTATGAGGAGAGCCGAGATGGCGTAGGGCGTCCAGGAGACGAAGAATGCGAGGATCATGACTGCTACCATCCAGGTCACTCGGGACTCGGCCTTAGCAACCCGTCCCGCGGTATGTCTACTCTGGGATGTCGATTACTGATATCAATTCAGTTCGTAAGTAGAACTGTATCATTAGAAAGAGAATAAAACAATGTTGTTTTGTTTTTTCTATTTTATTCTGCTTCCAATAACTACAATTTACCTACATATCTATAATAACCATTAATATACTACTTGATTCTTTTCTTTCACTTAGTGAGGAATAGTGCTTTATTTATAGGATTTTTTTAATGAAGGAGTCTCTTCCGTATATTCAAATTTTATTTAATTTCCCAACGTTTCGGGCTATTGGCCCATCCTCTGGGGATATTTGCTATATTTCAATTTTCCAATTCGTTGCTTAAGTTTCTTCTGGATTCTTCACCCAATCTTCTCATACGTCCTTCCATTTTCTACTGTATTTTTTTCCACTTGATTCTTTTCTTTCACTTAGTGAGGAAGAGCCCGAAACGTTGGGAAAACAAATAAAATTTGAATATAGGGAAGAGAATCGTTCATTTAAAAAAATCCTATAAAGAAAGCACTCTTTCTCACTAAGTGAAAAAAAAGAAGCAATTAGAAAATAAATACATTCGAAAATGAAAGGACGTATGAGAAGATTGCGTGAAGAATTCAGAAGAAACTTAAGCAACGAATTGGAAAATGAAAATATAGCAAATAACCCCAGAGGATGGGCCAATAGCCCGAAACGTTGGGAAATCAAATGATATTTGAATATATGGAAAAGACTCCTTCATTTAAAAAAATCCTATTAATATACTAATTTTATCACCTCTTAACATGTTAACCCAGCTTTGTTAATCCTTTTTTTCCTAAGCATTTCTCAAACACACGCCTCTGAGGCCTTCAGCTTAATTACTTATGATTTTAATATAGAATCATTCATTATATTTTTTTTTTGTTCAAATTTCACTGATTGCAAAAACGTTTCGTAAAAAAGAATCATTTTCTCATTATTTTCTTCTTATAGCCTCTATTTTGACATTATTCGAACAAGCGATCTTATTTTAAACTAGAATATTACTGAGGCAAACTTATTTTTGAGCCTAAACAAAATGAATCACTTTTCAAGCACAAAAATGTATCCTCTAAAAGAAAAGATACGAACTATTTATATTTGCCAGCTGCCGCGAACTTAAATGGGGATGACATATCTATGAGGGTTGATAGTAAGACAACCTTTTAACTGAGAAATAAAGATTTTTTTAAGGAATGTACTCATGCGCCTCGGAGACGTGTGGTTGGGAATGCAGGGTTAAAAAAAAATAACAATATACAACTAAAAGCTTAAATAAAGTTTAATTTTACTATTAAAAAAGCTATAGTTTAATATAATAAACGCTTTTTTAATATAATAAAAAATGTGTAGAATATTTAAAAGGAGATAAAAATACTTGAAATTCTGATACCACAATTTTAATATGGAAACATTGAAATGTAAGTACCTAGTTTAAACTTAATAAGACTTACAAGCATTTAGGATTACCTTTTTTATCGTGAAAATTATGTTGAGATAAGAGTAGCAAATGATGGTGATTGGCAAGAAGAAACCAAAAGTGAAGAGGTACATAATGTAGGAAGTTGAGGAGTGGCTTCTAGTCTCCCAGTTCACAGAGCAGCTAAGCAACAAAAACATATATATATATATATATATATATATATATATATATATATATATATATATATATATTTTAATATAGCTAATTATTATTTGATCGTCCAATTTAGGAACTAATTGAGTTAATTAAGATCAAACCTAGCAACAGGGGCAGTCGCGAGGGAGTATATTGGAGATCGCCCCCCCAAATTTCCGGGAATTTCACCATTAGTAGAATCAGTTTACATGGTTTTACGATTTTTCCTTTCACTTACCCATTTATGAAATATATACTTAAGAAAGTATTGCGATCGTGAAAAATTTCGAATTCCGGTTTTCAATGGAAATACGGTGTCCTTGGTTCCCTGATTCCAAATAACCAAGTCCCAAGAAATGGTCTGTGTGTGGGTGTGTGAACAGACTAATTCAAAAACTATAAACCGTACGAACCTGAAATTGGGTATTTGGTGTATGAATATGCCCGCGATGTGAAAGCAAAAATTTGATCAAAATTGGTCAAACGAAGGAGGTACTTTATATAATGATTTTTTTTAATTTTTACATTTTTTTTTTCGATTTTCTCTAAAATGGCTCCAACGATTTTGATGAAACTCGGTATTTGATGTAGGTACATACCCGCGATGTGACAGCCAAATTTCATTAAAATTGATCAATTGGAGGGAGCACTTTTCTTAATAAATTTAATACAGGTTCTCTATAACTTATGGAGATATACAAATATAAGCCTATAAATTTGGAAAAATGTTTGAAGTTGAGGAGTGCGTATTATCGAAACTCGTCGATTTCTATTCTAAGGAAGTTCGTAAGTGAAAGTTGTGTGTTGCCCACTTCGGACCAGATTCTTTTAGTATAGTAATTATATAGGTATGTTTATTCATTTTTATTTTACACACTACCGTACCTAATACTAACCGTTAAAAAAAAATACCGTACCGTACCTAAGCTCTTTTAACTCACTGTCCAAATGTTATATCTCTTATCTGTACAATAGAATATTCTTATCTGTACAATAGAATATTAGTAGGTGAGCCTTTCCCCATTTTCAGGATAGCTTTGCCCACCTTATATTTGTATTGCCTTTTTAAGTAAATGAAACACAAAAATGAGAATGGAAGACCAAATGAGATAGTTAATATGAATAAACAAAAGTAATAGCTCAATAAATTAAGCTAGTTTAGCTAGTAATAAGATTCCAATTAGTTAGTTTTGGCTTCCTCCGGCTTGAAATTTACTCTTAGAAGTAGATCTGTAGCAATGGACCAGGTTCCTCGAGTTCTCAACAACAATCATAACAAGCTTTGCTAAGTTGTTGGAACTTGATGACCGCATCAAAGGAGCTAACTGCAGAGATCGAATGGCCTTACATTTATAAAAACTAAAATCACGTTTCCTTTGATGTTTCGGTTACATCGGCTTACAGGTTTCCTAATTAAATCATACTTCGATTATTCAATAACGTTTCTTAATTAGGTATTGAAAATATTTATGAATGCCAAGTACATTTTTTTCTATTTAGAAGTCATATGTGTAGATACAAATATTTCCACACCTAGCATAAAAAGAAATTATAATATGAATAGAGTCTGTAGTTTACTGTTACTGATTACGTAACACCCGGTCTCCCCGACGTGGCAAAATGAAATATCAAAAAGCTCCAACGTCTTCTTGAACCTTCTTCCCATATGAATAACTTCCCATCCCACAATAACTGAAACATTTAGAAAGCAATATCGTCCAGTCCTAGCGGGAGTACCACAAGGTTCAGTACTGGTTCCTCTTCTCTACATTATATACACACAGGACACATCCGTAAGCAATGATTCACTGACCGCTACTTATGCTGACGATACAACAATTCTCACTAAACATCAAGATATACATGCCTCACTAACTTTACAACATCTACATAAAGAAAACGACTAGTGTAAATTATGGAAAATTTGGCTAAATCATGAAAAATCAAAACACATAACGTTCACTCTTCAAAAAAATACCTGCCCTCCAATTCATGTAGACAATGTACAAATTTCTCAAACTGGCACCGTACGTTACCTTGATCTTACTCTTGACAGAAGGATGACAGGGGGCCCGCATGTTAAGATAAAACGAAAAACCCTTAAAAATCGACTCAACGTACTTAACTCCTCTTTTTTTAAACTTCAAAATTACGACTACGACAAAAATTAAATTCATATGTATACTTATTGAAACCAATATGGACCTGCTCTTCACAGATATACGGTACAGCCAAAAAGACCCACTTACAAAGAATTCAGACCTTTCAATCAAAAATATTAAGACTCATAGTAAAAGCACCATGGTACGTGACCAACAATACCCTACATACCGACTTACAAATGCAAACAGTTAACAAACATATAAAAACACTTTATAAACGTTTCCACAAACACATACACGGTCATTTCAACCAACTGATTAGATGGCAACAGCTGATATGCCCATAACTAGGAGATTAAAAAGGCGCTGGATGAGAGATCTCCTTCGTTAAAAATCCAGATTACCTGAAACAAGCCAGACAAGAGGTACTGCTGGGTGCCATCCTTCCCCATGCCTGACATGCCCTTATTTAAATTAGCACAGCTCACACTTGCTGATTGTCGATGTTTATTGACAGGCGCAAATTAAAATTATGAAGCAAAAAAAAAATAAAATTCCCTTTCATTGTATTTCTTTAATATATTTTTTTATATTGACTAATTCGGAACTAAGTAAAAAGGCGTTTCAGTAGCCATTTTTGAAATAAAATGATGTAAAAAACATTTTTTATGTAAAATATGTATTTTTTAAAAACTATTCTGTTATTTTGATATGTTCATGATGTTTTTTTACTTCATAACTCATATTTCCGTACTATCCGGATTTTCGATTGCCTTTGATCGCAGGTATTCCGGATAAATGAGTTTAAACTCTAATAAGATGAATCGTACTCTATTTCCAACTTTTAATAAGCGGAAAACGGAAGCCCTGAGCTGCACACTGTAAAGGATGGAATTCACCACTAAATTAAATTGATGTAGGACATTCCAACATTTAATGATGGAAATGAGACTAATAGAACCAAGGCTTGGATACAATAGTTTACCAAGACAATGGAATTTTCTTTTTGATGCTATTGCCGCTGATGGAATATGGAGTGACCGAAGCACTATAATAGAGATAGTTTCCTAGTATTCCTTTGTTGGAGGTTCCTAGTGCCTGATTAGTTGGAGCAATAACAACATAGTATTACTCGATCAATATTGGCGCTATTTTACTAAAACAAATTTTCCCTAAAGATTAATTTCATCGATTCATGGATACTTCATGGGAAAATTAGGGAAAAAAATCTATTGCTGACTCTACTCAAAGTTTAAATTTGTATTCATTTCATTTATTTGACCGAGGATACTTTTCTGAATTGCATGTTCTTTAGAAGAAAAATTTTAAATACCTCAATTTAAGAGAAATGCAATCAAAATGTTGAGAATATGAGTATATAAAGGACGTAGCATGAATAAAAAGGGCGTAATAAAGCGGAAAACTAATACCCACATTACTTGAAACTTCTCTGGAGAAGTGAACACTAAAGTAATGACACTTAAATATTTAGCCCCACTCATAGTTTATATCCGTAGGGTCTAACGTTGCACAAAATATTTCAACGCCAAGGTGATAAAAGTACAAAGAAGTTTTAAAAAATTTTGAAGTTAAAAAAAAAATTAAATTGTTATAAATAAATAAAGTAATTGAAACAAAAGAGGTGGTAGCTCAGTGAAAACGGGTGGGTTCCTAAATGACTAATGATAATAAGTAAATTCAATAAAGACAGTGGCGCCACGCCATTTATTTTAAGGAAATAGATAAAACCTAAATTAATTAAATTAATAAAAATATAATTTCAATTTAATAAGTGCAAAAAAAGAAATAAAAATTAAGATTAACAGTGGACCGAGTTTCGAATCTAGAGTTCCTGCGTCCTAATAACACAGGCTACAATAGTCTAGATACTAGATAAATGCAATATATGAGGTTCGATTCATAATTAATAATGAACAATGACTATTTTCTTGAAATTTCTGTTGTCAGGCCTGATTAAAACATTACTCTATTTACACTACCAAAATCAACTCGAACTTATAAGTAAACAATAAAAAATTATTTACAAAAAAAAAAAATAAATAAAAGAAACGTATCTCCAGTCTGTTCCCTTAACTCGTAGCTTCGTTTGCACTCGTACTCGTACACCATCGGCTTGTGGACTTTCTCGTCACCGGAATCTCTTCCAGGAACAGCACTAATCTTCAATCCGCTGGTATTTAACGATACAGACCACAACCACATGAAAACCGAAAACAATCTCATTTAATCATCACTCCTCAAACGCCAGCGTCCATCTCTCCTCTTTTCTGTCGTTGTTTTTTTATTTTAAAAAACAAAAGCTGTTTTAAATCAATCTCTTGGGGTTTAGTATCTTCTTTTAAAATAAAACATAATTATTTTTATGGCTATAAAAAAAATATTCCAACAATAAATAGAACTAATAAAAACTTGTAAATCAAGATAAATTTTAATTTTAATTATATACATAAATAGAAAAATCCCTCTTCAAGGATTGGTTTATGGTTTTAATTAAATAATAAAAAGAAAAAAAAATTTTGTTTATTTTTCGTTACAAAGTTTTAATGATATCCATGTTTGTCGAAGTCTAAAATCTCGCTATAAGCTTAAAGCACTCCCGACTTAGAGCCTGTACTAATCTGATGAGCATTGTCTATGCCTTAAAGCGTCGCCTGACGCCTCGTTCCTCGAGGTGGGCCGATGTCATATTGGAATTGGTGATGTGGCCCTTTGCCAAGTTGGAATTAACCCAACGACTCCCTTGTCTTCTTGTCTAATCTTAAGATTCAATAGTATAATGTATTATATGCATATTAGTGACATTTATTTAAAAACAAAATTCATATGTTAAGCCATTTAAATTATATTTTGTTGAAGAATTGTTCAAAAAGATCAAATGGAATATAATAGAATAGAAAAAAGGACCTGCAATTTCGAAAAAGAAGGAATATTGCTATTGAAACCGTTTTAAAGCGATTCTTTATATAACTTTATTTGACCTAAGAAGATAAACATTCATATTAAAGATATGGAGGCGAATCACTTTTTTTTTTTTTTTTATTTAAAGATTTTCTTATCACTTTTTGTGCAGTATAAAACTTCATTAAAACATCCCTTTAGGCTTGATTCGGATAACTAACTTGAGTTCGCTCTATTTTGACTTTCCAATAACAAGATGCAATTGCACGGGAACCGAGCTCTACTTATAATGTTTTATCACGACAAAATGGTATTCAGAAATTTCCACTTTCTGTAAAACGATTATGTTTGCTTTCTTGTTTTTCTATTTGGGTACTGATTCTGAATTTAGTTTCATCTTTATTTTATGAGGATTATAAACAAACCTGAGGTTGGCAGCCTCCGGGCCATACTCCCCCCAGCCGACGAGGGGCGGGAAGGTTAGTGTGAATGAGTACAGCCAGACAGCCATGACCAAGAGGATGGCCGTCTTCCTGGTGAGCTGCCCGTGGCTGACAGGACGGCTGATGATGAGGTACCTCTCCAGGGAGAGCACCGAAAGGGTACCGATCGAAGTGATACCTGGGGAACATCATATTATATCATCAAAATATGTAAGAAAAGAAATATACTAACACTATGCGATGGCACTTGTGTTAAAAAAAAAAATACGTCTGATGCGTAAAACTCACAAATTTCACTTACATCGTAAAATGTGAATAAATAGCAGATTGAAAAAAACACAAGAGTAATACTAACATTGTAAAACATTATAAGATGAAGAACACGGGATAAAACTATCCTATGTTTTAAGTTAGACAAAACTACACACAATGAGCCAAATCGCATCAAAATGGGTTGAGTAGTTTCTGAATTTACTTTCGACAAACATCGGGACACGAGATTTTTATATAGGGTAAACCATACAGTTATTGACACTCAGTACAGTTATTGACACCCCAACTTTAACTTAAAGAAATAAGTAAACAAGTTCTAATTTTATTTCAAGATATATATGAATCTAATGTTTGAAGGGTCCTCTTAGTCATCTATGAAGTAAGACTTTAACAAACTAACCATAGGGAAGATTTCACAATTAAATCCACAGGGTGCCAATAACTAGATTTGGCACTTTTAACAATAAATATTGCCATATTGTAAAACTATTGAACTTTTGACCCAAAAAAAAACCTCTTGAGTATTTATGAGGAGCTATAGGAAGTTTCTATTTGATCCATTTATAAAAAGTTTTTTTTTTAATTTAACCACAGAAATGTAGTCTTAAGGGTGCCAATACCTGTACGGTTTACCCTATAAATTAGACCTAGTGAAATAAGATTTGATGCAATGCCTCATTTACCTTCATATTAAAATTTTGATACTCTAATGGTGCATTTTTTATGACATAATTTCCACTTCCTGTCATTAAATAAGAAACATTTACTTCAAATATTCTTCACCGAATTGATATAAAACAGATTCCATTCAAATGGTCTCTCTAAAGACCTGTTTGCACGCTGTTGTCCAAATAACGTATGATTTGTTATGAAGAATTAAATTATGAAGGTAATATCAATTTTAAGAATGAAAGGGATTGATGGTCTTTTAAAAAATTAACACAAATATTTTTTTATGTTTGATTAAGTCCAATAAGAATAAGATGCAAATACTTTTTTAATAGAGGAAAGTTGGAGCCTTTGAGTCTGGTCTTTGAAAAAAAAGACTTTGAGGTTGGTTTAACCCTTTACATTGACATTTATTATCCTCAAAATGTATTGGCATCCTTTTATATTGACAATCATCGGCAATGATTCTCTAAGAGAGCAATAATTGTCCTAGCGTTTTTTCTTGTTCTTTCCTTCATTCAATATCACGTCTGTTGAAAATTTGATGACGTTTAGACTGTCTCATCTCCTGCTACAATGGCTCTTTCTTTTTCCAGATTCCAGGATTCAATCTATTTCTTTCTCAAGTTATTTGATATATTGCAATACGGCTCGGGAATGCCTCGAGAACCTTTTCAGATCCAATTTCCTTTGAAGCGACGGCTAAGATGGGTAATTAAATTATAGTACAACACTGCATTCAATGATCGTTAGCGCCGAAGTGTACTCAACATCATCGAAGCCTCTTTTTTCATCCCTAACGATTAAGCTTGTTTGTTAACCACGAAATTTGCTTTCAGATTAACTGCTTTAATTGGCGGAAATACCTTCACGGCTAACTAACTTCACGCACGGTATAATCCGACCGTTTATCCAATTATTTTCCTCTCTAGATATTTTCTTTTGATCTTTTTAAGACATTAATATAACTATACGAATATATATGTTTTGCTATTTTGGTATGTTTATTAATACAGATAATATTGAATATAATTTTTTAAATAGGTAACTATATCTTTCTTAAAACTATAACAATACGAGTATGTTATATCCGGCGCTACAACTCGTTACATAGTTTGGGGAGCTTAATGCTGTTGCTATATTATATATATATATATATATATATATATATATATATATATATAATATATATTGATTCGTATCAATAAGTAAAATATTAAAAGTCAAATCAACTTTTCTACAACGAATTAATATGTCAGGCATTTTGGGCATGAGGAAAGGAAAGTGCCAAGCAGCACCACTTTCCGGGCTTGATACTTCAGGAGAGGAGGTCTCTCATCCAGCGTCTTTTCAGCGGCCGTGCAACAGGCATATTAACCGTAGCAAATCATTAACTCGTCTGTTATTATGTCAGTACAATTTTACAAAAAAGCGTGAATAAATAGTTCATATGTGTATTTATAGATTATGTTCATTAAGTTATTTATAGAAATATAAGTTGTGTTTCATAATATTCTCTTCTGCTCTATACATACATCAAATTTAACGACAAATATAAATTTCCTGACGCCATTAGATAATAAGTATTTAAAAAATTTTGTTTATTTAAAAGTTAAGGTATTGAAAAATAAAATTACCTACCAAGAATGGCCATGAAGAATCCATATATTATGCACATGGTTTTGCCGAATATCCACGTTTTCGCAACAGCGGAGACAAATGTGAAGGGGTTCCCCAAGAGAGAGACAGAAAAATCGGACATTATCAAATTAAGGAGAATGTAGTTGAGTGGTGTCCAGAGCTGAAACATAAAAGGAGGAAATTTTATTAAAACCATTTACATTTTACTATTTTGTTAATCTATTTAAATATTACATAAAATAACGTACTCTATGCGCACGTACCCTCGTCCATGCATCCAACCATCATTAAACATATATGTACATTCATATCCTGTATCACTGGTGATCTTCATAAATGCAAAATTCGAACGTTGAAAATTGTATTTTGGTTCTCGCGCTCGCTGAACGTCGAGGGTTATGATCTGCGTTTATAATGCGTTATAATATACAGATCTTGATCGATTATCTGTAATCTTGAAGCGGATTTATTTGAAACTGGCCCCAAATGGATACGATATGACTAGAATTTTTAATATTTTATAAGAATCAGCTTGTACATTCACGTTATCTTCATCATTATTAATGTATATATAACATATCTAAATATTAAAAAATACAGTATGGGATTCTAAATCGAATTAACCAATAAAAAAATCATTTTAAATCCCATTGGATTATATTTGAATTAAATTTCAAAATTTTAGCGTCTAAATCGGCATAAACGTAATGGTTGTGAAAGGTTATAAGCATAGTTATAAACAAGTGCAGGTTATAAACAAGGAAGGTAATTATTATTATATTTAAATTTTAAAATATATTGATTATTTACGGAGTATTATAATATATTATATATTTATATAAATACTAATATATATTATATTAAGTTAAATTATAATTTATATATATTTATAATATATATATATATATATATATATTAATATATATATATATATATTATAATTATATAAATTATTTTATAAATAATAAAATTTATAATAAAATAAAATTATAAATTAAATATATATAAAATATAATTTAGTATAATATATAAATATAATAATATATATAATATTTATATTAATACGATTATAGGAGTATACGGAGTCTTAGGCAGTATAAAAATTTCTAATTAAATCGACATAGTAAAAAGGAGTAATTAAATCGAAATATTAATAAAATTTAAAAAAAAAAAAATTAAAATCGAGCGTAGTCCTCGGCTCCAAGGGTAGAGGCTAAATATCATTGATGGAAATTGGATGAGGCCAAAAATAGGGGGTAGGTGCGGGAATAATATTAAAAATCAATGTAACCGCTCTTCCCCACCCCCTAAACCCTAATTTATGGCTTGGGTTATCATACCTCGAAAGCATACAAATTGAACGAGAGCGGAGTGTTAGGCAGTATAAAAATTGCCTACTAGAATGGACTACTAGAATCTTAATAATAAAAAAAAACAAAAAACAAAAAAAAAGCCACGGCTCTAAGGGTAGAAGCTAATTATCGGTGATGGAAATTGGATGGTGCCAAAAATAGGGGGGTAGGTGCGGGAATAATATTAAAAATCGGTGTAACCGCTCTTACCCACCCCCTTAACCCTAATTTATGACTTGGGTTATCATACCTCGAAAGCATACAAATTGAACGAGAGCGGAGTGTTAGGCAGTATAAAAATTGCCAATTAGATCGAAAGAGTAAAAAGGACTACTAGAATCTTAATAATAAAAAAAAACAAAAAAAAAAAAAAAGCCACGGCTCTAAGGGTAGAAGCTAATTATCGGTGATGGAAATTGGATGTGGCCAAAAATAGGGGGTAGGTGCAGGACCCATCCACCACCCACCGTCCTCCGCCCCTCGGCTAGACAGGAATTTCGTACCTCGAAAGCATATACCAATTGCATACAATTGCACGAGTGCGAGAGCTAACTGGAGCACGGGGACAACTAGTTGGCGACGGTGGTGGTTCCTGGTGGCGTCGGGGAAAACCCTCCCCCCCGCCCTTATCTATAGTCTTACCTAATACAGATTTTTGGACTAATTACCTATGCGAGAGGTAACTAGTCGCGAAAAAAAAGCCGTATTAATTACGGTTTTTAAAATTTTAGTTCGCGAGAACTAAAAAGAGATCGCATTGAAAACGTTGGTCGCGGTAGCCAGGAGGGGGGGGGGGGGTAAAACCCCACCCGCCCTCCCCCGCCGCTTCACCACATAATAAGGACTTTTTGAATATTTACCTTTGCGAGAGGTAATTAGCTAGGAAAGAAAAAAACCCATAGTAATTAGTTAATGAAAATTAACGAGTGCGAGAGGTAACCGGAGCGCGGGGACAACTAGTCGGCGCCGGTGGCGGTTCCTGGTGGGGTCGGGGTTAACCCGCCCCCCCTCCCCAATCTATAGTCTTACCTAATAAAGATTTTTGGACTAATTACCTATGCGAGAGGTAACTAGTCGCGAAAAAAAAGCCGTATTAATTACGGTTTTTAAAATTTTAGTTCGCGAGAACTAAAAAGAGATCGCATTGAAAACGTTGGTCGCGGTAGCCAGGAGGGGGGGGGGTATAAGACTATAGATTGGGGAGGGGGGGCGGGTTAACCCCGACCCCACCAGGAACCACCACCGTCGCCAACTAGTTGTCCCCGCGCACCGGTTACCTCTCGCACTCGTTAATTTTCATTAACTAATTACTATGGGTTTTTTTTCCCTAGCTAATTACCTCTCGCAAAGGTAAATATTCAAAAAGTCCTTATTATGTGGTGAAGCGGAGGGGGAGGGCCGGTGGGGATTTACCCCCCCCCCCTCCTGGCTACCGCGACCAACGTTTTCAATGCGATCTGTTGTTAGTTCTCGCGAACTAAAATTTTAAAAACCGTAATTAATACGGCTTTTTTTTTCGCGACTAGTTACCTCTCGCATAGGTAATTAGTCCAAAAATCTTTATTAGGTAAGACTATAGATTGGGGAGGGGGGGCGGGTTAACCCCGACCCCACCAGGAACCACCACCGTCGCCAACTAGTTGTCCCCGCGCTCCGGTTACCTCTCGCACTCGTTAATTTTCATTAACTAATTACTATGGGTTTTTTTTTCCCTAGCTAATTACCTCTCGCAAAGGTAAATATTCAAAAAGTCCTTATTATGTGGTGAAGCGGCGGGGGAGGGCGGGGGGGGTTTTACCCCCCCCCCCCCTCCTGGCTACCGCGACTAACGTTTTCAATGCGATCTGTTGTTAGTTCTCGCGAACTAAAATTTTAAAAACCGTAATTAATACGGCTTTTTTTTTCGCGACTAGTTACCTCTCGCATAGGTAATTAGTCCAAAAATCTTTATTAGGTAAGACTATAGATTGGGGAGGGGGGGCGGGTTAACCCCGACCCCACCAGGAACCACCACCGTCGCCAACTAGTTGTCCCCGCGCTCCGGTTACCTCTCGCACTCGTTAATTTTCATTAACTAATTACTATGGGTTTTTTTTCCCTAGCTAATTACCTCTCGCAAAGGTAAATATTCAAAAAGTCCTTATTATGTGGTGAAGCGGCGGGGGAGGGCGGGTGGGGTTTTACCCCCCCCCCCCCTCCTGGCTACCGCGACTAACGTTTTCAATGCGATCTGTTGTTAGTTCTCGCGAACTAAAATTTTAAAAACCGTAATTAATACGGCTTTTTTTTTCGCGACTAGTTACCTCTCGCATAGGTAATTAGTCCAAAAATCTTTATTAGGTAAGACTATAGATTGGGGAGGGGGGGCGGGTTAACCCCGACCCCACCAGGAACCACCACCGTCGCCAACTAGTTGTCCCCGCGCTCCGGTTACCTCTCGCACTCGTTAATTTTCATTAACTAATTACTATGGGTTTTTTTTCCCTAGCTAATTACCTCTCGCAAAGGTAAATATTCAAAAAGTCCTTATTATGTGGTGAAGCGGCGGGGGAGGGCGGGTGGGGTTTTACCCCCCCCCCCCTCCTGGCTACCGCGACTAACGTTTTCAATGCGATCTGTTGTTAGTTCTCGCGAACTAAAATTTTAAAAACCGTAATTAATACGGCTTTTTTTTTCGCGAATAGTTACCTCTCGCATAGGTAATTAGTCCAAAAATCTTTATTAGGTAAGACTATAGATTGGGGAGGGGGGGCGGGTTAACCCCGACCCCACCAGGAACCACCACCGTCGCCAACTAGTTGTCCCCGCGCTCCGGTTACCTCTCGCACTCGTTAATTTTCATTAACTAATTACTATGGGTTTTTTTTCCCTAGCTAATTACCTCTCGCAAAGGTAAATATTCAAAAAGTCCTTATTATGTGGTGAAGCGGCGGGGGAGGGCGGGTGGGGTTTTACCCCCCCCCCCTCCTGGCTACCGCGACTAACGTTTTCAATGCGATCTGTTGTTAGTTCTCGCGAACTAAAATTTTAAAAACCGTAATTAATACGGCTTTTTTTTTCGCGACTAGTTACCTCTCGCATAGGTAATTAGTCCAAAAATCTTTATTAGGTAAGACTATAGATTGGGGAGGGGGGGGGGTTTAACCCCGACCCCACCAGGAACCACCACCGTCGCCAACTAGTTGTCCCCGCGCTCCGGTTACCTCTCGCACTCGTTAATTTTCATTAACTAATTACTATGGGTTTTTTTTCCCTAGCTAATTACCTCTCGCAAAGGTAAATATTCAAAAAGTCCTTATTATGTGGTGAAGCGGCGGGGGAGGGCGGGTGGGGTTTTACCCCCCCCCCCCCCCTCCTGGCTACCGCGACTAACGTTTTCAATGCGATCTGTTGTTAGTTCTCGCGAACTAAAATTTTAAAAACCGTAATTAATACGGCTTTTTTTTTCGCGACTAGTTACCTCTCGCATAGGTAATTAGTCCAAAAATCTTTATTAGGTAAGACTATAGATTGGGGAGGGGGGGCGGGTTAACCCCGACCCCACCAGGAACCACCACCGTCGCCAACTAGTTGTCCCCGCGCTCCGGTTACCTCTCGCACTCGTTAATTTTCATTAACTAATTACTATGGGTTTTTTTTCCCTAGCTAATTACCTCTCGCAAAGGTAAATATTCAAAAAGTCCTTATTATGTGGTGAAGCGGCGGGGGAGGGCGGGTGGGGTTTTACCCCCCCCCCCCTCCTGGCTACCGCGACCAACGTTTTCATTGCGATCTGTTGTTAGTTCTCGCGAACTAAAATTTTAAAAACCGTAATTAATACGGCTTTTTTTTTCGCGACTAGTTACCTCTCGCATAGGTAATTAGTCCAAAAATCTTTATTAGGTAAGACTATAGATTGGGGAGGGGGGGCGGGTTAACCCCGACCCCACCAGGAACCACCACCGTGGGAAGTCACTTGTCTATAGCCCACGCTCTCCCTGTCTTCTAATCTTTCGACCAGATCAACAAGACTTTGTATTTTATTGTTGATATAGTCTTTGATGCTACCTACGGATTTCTTATCATGTTTATTAATGTATACCCGGAGGTTATCCTGTATACGCTTGGCATCCTTAAATAGGTTACCTACCACTTCCGATATCATTTCAGAACCAGGAGAAACCTTCCTGGCCCTTTTAAGATTACTTTTGCAGCCTTTAGAAACTGCTGGGTCATCCTCAGGTGAAGCACTATCTATTAACATCGTTTGTGATAACTTATATTACCAATGTACTTTTCCGCACTATATATACACTGTGTAATACTGGTGCTTACGTAATTGCTTGAGTTATCATACCTCGAAAGCATACAAATTGAACGAGAGCGGAGTGTTAGGCAGTATAAAAATTGCCAATTAGATCGAAAGAGGATGAAGGACTACTTGAGTCTTAATAATAAAAAAAAAAAAATTAAAATAAGCCAGGGCTCTAAGGGTAGAAGCTAATTATCGGTGATGGAAATTGGATGAGGCCAAAAATAGGGGGTACGTGCAGGACCCACCCACCACCCATATTAATTAAATCGAAATAGTAAAAAGGAGTAATTTAATCGAAATATTAATAAAATTTAAAAAAAATAAATTAAAATCGAGCGTAGTCCTCGGCTCCGAGGGTAGAAGCTAATTATCGGTGATGGAAATTGGATGAGACCAAAAATAGGGGGGGTAGGTGCGTGAATAATATTAAAAATCGGTGTAACCGCTCTGACCCACCCCCTAAACCCTAATTTATGGATTGAGTTATCATACCTCGAAAGCATACAAATTGAACGAGAGCGGAGTGTTAGGCAGTATAAAAATTGCCAATTAGATCGAAAGAGGATGAAGGACTACTTGAGTCTTAATAATAAAAAAAAAAAAAAAAAAAATCGAGCGTAGCAACGGCTCTAAGGGTAGAAGCTAATTATCGGTGATGGAAATTGGATGAGGCCAAAAATAGGGGGTAGGTGCAGGACCCACCCACCACCCACCGTCCTCCGCCCCTCGGCTAGACAGCAATTTCGTACCTCGAAAGCATATAAATTGCACGGGAACGGAGTCTTAGGCAGTATAAAAATTTCTAATTAAATCGAAATAGTAAAAAGGAGTAATTAAATTGAAATATTAATAAAATTAAAAAAAAATAAATTCAAATCGAGCGTAGTCCTCGGCTCTCAAGGGTAGAAGCTAATTATCGGTGATGGAAATTGGATGAGGCCAAAAATAGGGGGTAGGTGCAGGACCCACCCACCACCCATATTAATTAAATCGAAATAGTAAAAAGGAGTAATTTAATCGAAATATTAATAAAATTTAAAAAAAATAAATTAAAATCGAGCGTAGTCCTCGGCTCCGAGGGTAGAAGCTAATTATCGGTGATGGAAATTGGATGAGACCAAAAATAGGGGGGGTAGGTGCGTGAATAATATTAAAAATCGGTGTAACCGCTCTGACCCACCCCCTAAACCCTAATTTATGGATTGAGTTATCATACCTCGAAAGCATACAAATTGAACGAGAGCGGAGTGTTAGGCAGTATAAAAATTGCCAATTAGATCGAAAGAGGATGAAGGACTACTTGAGTCTTAATAATAAAAAAAAAAAAAAAAAAATCGAGCGTAGCAACGGCTCTAAGGGTAGAAGCTAATTATCGGTGATGGAAATTGGATGAGGCCAAAAATAGGGGGTAGGTGCAGGTGCGGTATAATAATACGCAAACATTACGTAATGCACGTTCTCTTATCCGCAAAAGAGGTAAACTTATTTTGTAAACTTTTAAATATTTTTTAGAAAAATATATATATCAATGTTTATAATGTATTTGAATATTTGTTTGTTTAACTAGCAGCGTCACTTTATGCCAATAAGACGTATCTTCCTAAATTTTGCCTGTCCAGGTAATCTTTAACGAGTGGCTGACATCCTACATGCTTGGGACCTCCATTTTACGTCCTATCCGAAGGACGGCATAGCCGAGAATTTTTTTTACTCCCTCTAAAAAATCCTAGGGCCACCGCAAGAACCCGAGACCTATGCTAGCCACTACACCACAAATACCTTTTTTTTTTAATAATAAATACTTCTCGGCGGGTAGAGGGAAATTCAATAATAAATAAATTAATAAAATTCAATTATCACATTATCAATTAGGCATGCGAGTCATTCGTATTTCGAGCACATAATAATTCCCTAACTAATGAATATTTTACATATACATTTTATTTTACATTGCATTTATAATGAAGGTAACCCTTTTTTACAATATTTTATTATTTCTTTATTATCCTGCAAATAAATTATAATATTTGAAAAGCGAACCTTATTCCAAAATAGAAAAAATAGAAAAACAATGTTATCGTCCCGCCCATCGTAGAATAATAGAGCCATACCTCAATAAACATTTAACCAACAAGTAACGTCAAAGCTTGTGTTTTTCCACAGAAACCCTCTTCTCCAATTTATGTTGTATTTTTCTTTTAAGGCCAGTTCTATTTTATCAGTTTTCATTTGATTCTCACAGTAAAAAGAATCAAATGGACCATTTCTTTCGTTTGCGAAATTGAATGCTTAAGATTTTTCTTTAATTCCATTATTAGGCAAAGGTTTCAAGATATTCTTCTTGTGCTTGGATAAATGTACACTAAATCGATATTAAGTATGTATGTATTTGTAAATTTAATAAACTTCATCAATATAACGCTTGTTTTATTCCTTAGCTCACTTAAAAATTTATGGTTTACATTTTACCGTTTTAATGATTTACATTTTATTAATTGAAAAAAACATAAATGAAATAAAAAACTAGACTTTTGATTATAAAAAATGAAAAGTCCCCTTTTAAAATAAAAATACTTTAATAGTGAATTAGTCTAATGGCTTTTAATAATACAATTTAATATCCAATTTAATGATAGAGAGGAATGTATTTATTTATTTATTTAATTACACTTAAGGTGCCGTGTACAACAACATGGGTTAGAGGCACCAAATTCTATTTAGATAACATACAACGCCATACATCAATTACAATACATCAAATGCATCTATATCAATTACATAGATCAAATACTAATGGAACTATAATCAAATTAATGGAAACTACATTAAATACCACTTTATACATATTTGTAAATATTTGTGTCTTTAAGAAATTTAAATAAGTTTTTTAATTTTCTGGTATTAGGGCTTCAGCGTATCCCTCAACGTGGTGTGTATTCCTCGCTGCTTTCAGTCCTGGGCAATTTTCCAAAATATGTTGTAATGTTAAATTTTCATTACATGTTCGACACATTGGAGGAGGTTTGTCTTTTAAGAGGTGCCTATGAGTTAGCCTGGTATGCCCAATCCTCAGGCGGGTTATTATAGTCTGCTCTCGGCGGCTTCCTTGTATTTCTGGGAGAGGTTTGCTATCACTGAAGAGCTTCTTCATTTTATTAGTAGCCGAAACCGTTGTCCAAAAATGACCCCAGGCTTCTTTATATTGATTGAGGATAGCTGTTTGGAAGTCATATAGAGTAATTTCAACTTTAGGAACTGGAAATATGTTGCAGGCTTCCTTCGCAGCTGTGTCAGCCAGTTCATTTCCCGTTATTCCGACATGACTCGGGACCCAAAGAAATTTTGTACTTTTGTTGGTTTCTAAAATAATTTGGATTATAGAGGTTATTATGGGGTTATCCTGGAAATGAAACTTTTCTATGGACTTTAGAGCGGAATAGGAATCGCTGATGATTAAAAAATTGTTGCAGGTGAAGTCATTGTTTATAATTAAGGTTAGGGATAGGTATATGGCAAATAGTTCGGATGAGAATACAGAAAAGATGGATGGAAGACTGTTTCGGATTGTCTCCGTGGGAAGGACTACGGAACAACCAACATTTCCCAATTGTTTTGATCCGTCGGTATAAATAGGTATGAATGAGAGGAATGTATTTTAATAATAAACCAATATACAAATAATTGGGATAATGTCTGAAACGAAATACCATATTTATGAATACAATTGGAGCATTAATACATTGAATTCTGATGGCGAATTAACAATTACTGAGAAAATTAAATAACTAGTGTTGTGTTGGCGATAAATCTCCCTTGATGTATTTCTAGGAAAGAGAATATCCAAGCAGCAAGAGTAAGAAGTTGTTCAACGGACTTAAGAGGCTTCAGTCGTTGCTCAATACATAAAGTAAAACTATACTATAGTGAATGTTTGATTTTAAAGGGCAAACGTTATTAGTTTTATCTTTATATTTTTAATTATCTGATTAATATAAGATAACGATCGATTTTCTACACCACAAGGAAAAGAAACAAATCGCCACGAGAAAGGACGAGCTAAGACCCTCATGTAGACGAATATTTAAGATGGTAATATATTACAACTAGAGTACCTTATTAACCATTAACCACTAAAACTAGATTAGTTTACTTAATATCTGGTTATAAGTGGACTACATTTTCATCTCAAGATTGATTAAAAAGAACTTAATCGTATGAACATGTCTGTTTGGTCAATTTTTATCGCCTCTGGCGGTAAAAATAGAAAGCAACCAAGTAAATGAGTCTTTAGTTGAAATAAACCGAATAACATAGCAAAAAAACAAATCTATAACCTACTACCTACCTACCTACTCACAACCATATTGAAGTAAGTTTTCAGGTAGAATTTCTGAACAGTGTGTCATGGGTCATTCAGTAAGACCCGATCTCCACCGAAAAGGACCCATTCGGGGGTTTATTTATTTCCGAAAAGCGAGCACAGCGAGCGGAAGGCGAAAGCCAGGATCTAAAAAAGCTAATTAAGGTCATTTTTACTTTCACTTACCTATATATGAAATATATAGTAAGTGGAAGTATTGCGATCGTGAAAATTTTCGACTTCCGGTTTTCAACGGAAATACACGTTTTGGGGTCCCCTGAGTCCAATTAACCAAGTCCTGCGAAATGGTCTGTGTGTGTGTGTTTCTGTGTGTGTGTGTGTGTGTGTGTGTGTGTGTGTGAACAGACTAGCTCAAAAACTATAAACCGTGCGAACCTCAAGTTGGGTATTTAGTGTATATATATGCCCGCGATGTGACAGCAAAAATTTTATCAAAATTGCTCAAAGGGAGGGGGTACTTTATTTAATAACTTTTTAAGTTTTTTTCGATTCTCTCAAAAACGGCTCTAACTATTTTGATTAAACTGAGTATTTGACCTATCTATTTGCCCGAGATATGACTGTCAAAATTTCATCAAAATTGATTAACCGGAGGGGGGACTTTACTTAATAAATTTTTTTATCATTTCCACGTGTTTTTTTTATTTACTCAAAAACGGCTATAACGATTTTTATCAAACTGGGTATATGATGTATGTATATGCCCGAAATACGTCAGTAAAAATTTCATCAAAATTGATCAACCGGAGGGGGCACTTTATTTCATAATTTTTTTCCAATCTTTACCTTTTTTTCGATGATCTCAAAAACGGCTTTAACAATTTTTATCAAATTCGTCATGTTTAATGAAAATTAGGTGTTCTTTAATATCAGGTAAGCTTTATCATTATTAAAATGTTCTGTAGAGGCTTAAATGGGGTAGGGGCCTTTTTTGTTTGTTTCCTATAAAGTACCTTTGTTTTTGTTTATATAGAGAAATTAACTGTCTCTCGTTACGCCTAAACATAAGAAATAGCTAAATATGAGATATGATAAAAATAAAGAAAACATATTGATGAGAACAAAATAATGCGGAGTTCGCCTTTAATGACAGACCATTGTTCATAATTAAAGCCTTTCTGTTCATTTGGGAAGTAGCAATTAACAAAACGCATTAATTTCTAATCTAAGTAAGTTGGTAAGTGAAAGTTGTGTGTTGCGAGCACGCACCAGATTTTTAATTGAGAGATCGGAATTCGATATCATAACAGTACTACCTGTATTCGATCACAGTACTACACCGCATTTTCTCAAAAGTCTCATAAGATCCTCACAAATTTTGAGACCTCCCAGTTTTTTCCCGTGCTCTTATTTAAGATTTGTAGGAATTTAGAAATCGAAATTACGATTATTCCTATTTTCAAGAAATTCTCGTTTCATTCGACACCGAATCCATCGCAACACATCGCTCTCGGCTGCTGGAAAAGAGATCTATGTTACCGTAGTGTATATATATATATGTGTTTGTTTTAATGGCACTTTATGCCACTAAGGCTAATCGGACGATGCTACTCTGGGAGTCCTAAATTTACTGTCCGGGTATAAGTAGGATAGGGATCTTTAACGAGTACCTGACATCGTCCAGGCTCGAGACCTCCATTTTACGTCCTATCCGAGGGACGGCATAGACAAGGATTTTTACTCCCATTAAAACTTCGGGACGCGATCTTTAGTATTGTAGGTATCTATGCTAACCACAACACAACAGGTGACCCCTAGTGTATCTATGTGAAACTATTGCGATTAAAAAAAAAATGTCTAGTAAAAAAATAATAAGAAACAGAACAGGCTTAGGAGCCACGGTCATTCACTATATTTTTTATTTACGCGTCATATTAAATATTTACAGGGGCAAATAAAAATAACGTGTATGGGCAACGATAACTGCAATCAAATTCATTTATAACTTTAAATCGTCTGTCGATGTTAATATGCGGGTGTGTATTATTATTGATTATGGAGGACTAATTCGTATTGCTTGTGAAAGAAGTCAACTCATCTCACTTTGATCCGAGCCATGGTTTCCACTTTACACCGGCAGCTACTCATGTCTCTTTGATACTAATAGAGGTTAATTTAACAGTATCCTGCTCAAATAATCACACGGGTTCAAGGACACTGACAATCGGCCAAGGTCCATAGATCATGTCCAATAAAATTCGAGTAGCTACTAAGATATACATATTCTTTAGCCTATATGCTTAACTGGTTCTTGGCTTCGAGATTGGCAACACTAACGCCCGTAGTTGTATCCACATAGGAGTGGTTTTTTTTCCTCCAATGCGATGCAATCATGGCCTTGGAAATAAAAGAAAACAACATGGACATTGAACGAACCTCCTTCGCTGACTAGTGCCAATTAAAGTAATTCGAGACCAAGCAATTTCTTTTCTTCCTCTTTTCTCCAAAGGGTTACCAAATATTGTTACAGCCTTTCCTCATGTATTGTTTTTAAACATATATGAATTTGCAATAAATTAATGATTCAATGATGTTATTTCTTTAAAAAGAAACATTTGGGAATTTACCAAAAGATTATTGTGAGCAGTGTAGAATCAAGTAGGATCTGATTTTTACGAAAATAGTTTCCTTATTGGGAATAGCTTACAATAACGCAAAATCTTGGAGACCATTTTTCAAAAATATAAGATAAAATTCATATTTAGCATTTTCGTTCAGATTCTTTTCTTTTTTTTTTTTCCACTCCTACAACTGCTCTTTTTAATAAAGAAAAGGCAGATCACACTTCTTAGAGGTGTCTATTTCAGGAATATTAAGCTTTTACTGAATTTAAATATTTCCTGTAAAAAAGAAAAAAAATACGACTGATACCTACCTAATGTTGTAAGTGGGACCGACCGTTATCTCAAACTTCAAACCTTGCCAACTCCCACTTGCTTCAAAATCCTTTCTAGAGAACTTTAGTTCTAACAGCATAGTATATGCTGCCTCTCAATTTACATACATTTTTGGGTTGTTTGATAAACTTTTATATGCGTTGTTTATCCAAGCTCCTTGGATGCCTTGTGATGAATAAATATTTTTCTGTATTGAGTGGTTGAGGCCCATCATACTACTTACTAGAGGCCAACTACCTTATTCTATTCCATACATATCCCGTTTAATTTAACAAAGAATTGCTGAATGGTTTTCTATTATGCTACTATACCTTGAAAGCATTTAAATATTTCCTTTACAATATATCCTTCCGATTACAATATATCCTTCCTAAGTGGAGTTATTTCAGCAGAGAGATTTATCTACTGCACTGGAGAAAGAACATTTAAAATTTTCATTCACATTAAAGTCACAGTAATTAATTTATTACTTAATTACAAGTAAATTTAATTTATTGTTTTACAGTTTGATTCAGGAACAAGACGCGTATCAAAGGAAGAGGAAGAAGATCAACAAGTGTCTCATTAATTACGAGTAATCATATAATCAACAAAGGCTTTGCTATCCAACTTACTTAACAGATAAAGTTAAACGTTACACTGAAGCGAAGTTCTTCCCAGCAGTTTCTGTCAATACTGTGTTGATATTTGAGAATCAGGCAGCGAATTAGAATTTCATCCAATTATGATTCAAAAAATCTGTATTATTTTGATTTAAACTTTTTAATTGTCCCTCTTTTAATTATTTTGCAATTATGGGACTTAGTTTCTCAAGAATTAATAAAAAAATAAACTAATTTCGATAAAGCACATAATTTAAGGTTCAAACAGTTCATATACACGCAGCATATGTAGGCTTAAACAAAAAATAATCTTAAAAATGGGTCATGAGCTAAAGAACGTTATTTGAAATAAATTTTATTTACTCTACGAAATATGTGACTATGTGACTATTACTCGCTATTTGCAATTCAATTATGTAAATCAAACGAGAGAATATGCGACGCGACTCTCAACAATGTTTATTTTCATGAATTTTAAATTATTTTTTGTGAATACAATTTCTATTACAACAATGTTTTATTTTAACATAGAGCTAGTCAGTTTGTTTTTGATGAAACGTTTTTGTATGTGATATGGTACCTGCTAAAATATTTTTAGCAGGTACCATATCATATAAAAAATACATCACCAGCTGAAAAGTGTGTGAATTTGAATCCTGCAGCATGATTTATCACTAATTTTTATTTTTGTTTAATTTATATTTTATAGTTTGTGTATTTCTATAAAACACTGTTTGTTAATTCCACTCTTTAACACTAAATCACTCTAATCCACTCATCCATTCTGTTTCCTCTTCCCTTTTGCCCGGTCAGCCTCCGCGTCTTCTAAAACGAGGAACTTCTACAGCAATGTATTCAAATCGTTTCATATTATCAAAAAACTCAAAGGGAAAAACAAAGATCACATGTGCTTGATGTGCCTCAGCGCAGTGCAAATCTGCAAGGGGAGTGTAACAATAATAATATTTTAAAACCTGATTACGGGGGTTAAAAAAATTTTATTGAAAGAGAAATGACAATTCTCAATGCCACACAAATATTTAAACAGGTTACAAAAATTATCACTTACAATTAGTTTCGTTAAAGCAAAAGGTCTAGAACTGTTCTAAATCATATGCGTTTTTGCTTTTGTTTAACGTTACAATATTTTAATGTTTTAAGCTTTCGTCTGACAAGATATTTTTATATTTTATTATAATAAAATATATAGCAATAAATCTTTTTTACTGTTATATGTTTTATACAATGTGGAGTTATTTCAGCAAAGAAATTTATCTGCTGCACTGAAGCAAGAAATTTTAAAATTTTCATCCTATGTATTTATACCTTCAATGATAATCTAATCCCTGAATCCCAAGCAGTAAGATATTTGGGACTTCACCTGGACAAGTGACTGACATGGAGAACGCACTTCGGACTGAAAATGAAACAACTTAATAAACGATTTGGAATATTATCCAGGTTACTCGATCCAGGTTCGAAATTATCAATAACTAACAAACAAACTTACTATTTACAAAGTACTATTACGGCCAATATGGACATACTGGGTAGAACTGGATAGGGGGTTCTGCAAAACCCTCAAGCATCCAAAGAATTCAGTCATTCCAGTCCAAGGTATTGAGGAAAATAGCAGACGCACCATACTATGTGACAAATGACTTTCTGCACAAGGCCCTGAATATCCCAACAGTTATCGATACAGCCACACAATACTAAAAAAACGTCCACCAAAGACCAACTTTTAACACGAACCCCTTAGCACAGACTCTAATAACAAACATAAACCCTTACATCCCACCCCGACCACTTTTGAGGCGGTGGCCGAGAGATATGCTAAGTTAGTATAAAGTTAGCGATTCATCCGTTAGGAGTTCAACCGATTTGCTTATTGCTAATTTGCAGATTGCAAATCATACAAAATGACACATTTTTGCATTTTTAAATAAAAATCTATTTAAAGCTGTGTGAATACTCATATCGAATGACTGGGTATAAAATGCACCCGAACGTACAAGCACTTTTGGCGCTGAAACTTGTTGTAACTCAGCTACATATAAAATTACAATGAAAAGATTTCAAAAGGAAAACTAGTAAATTAGAACCACTATAAAGTTCAGAACTTATCGATGGCTTACTTCACAGGTGTTCTATTTCATATCTTTTAAGTTCATGGAAACTTACTTAAGGAAAAATACAATTAATCTTTTTGAGGCATTTACCTGTAATGTTTACCACCTATTCACTAGAATTGTGTCTGTTACAATGATGTACTCGTGAGACAATTATGCAAACATAACACTTCTGTGCAGTATATACCACAATAAAAAACACATACGCCTATTATGATAACCTATGTTCTAGAAGACATTTACGTTTCATTTAAATCCTTTTCGCTTTTGTATTGAATACAAAACTCTGAAAGCCATGGCGTGCTTAACTCATTTTCGCCTATACCCTCATTATGGAAAGTAAGTCATCGATATTAAAAAATGAAGACAGTTTAATAGCATAGAAGGTAGTACATATATTACGATGGGCAGGAAGCATTATGAGCGAACACAGAAAGCCTCACTAAATCTTTTATTGCTGCTGAAAGAAAGACAAGGAAGCCGGAGGAAGGATGAAGGAGTTGAGAACTGGAAAGAGGCTGCCGAGGATAAAGGATGATTATGGGCAATTAACCAAAAGATGGGCTCACTTTGTTCAGCAGGCCTTAGCCTTATGTAACCTTGATCTGTAGCACCGCCTAGTAAGGAAATTTATGAAGTACAAATTAGCTGGTAACGGTTATTATTATTGATCTATTTAATTATTATTATTATTATTAGAAAGGTTACTCTATTATTATTATTATTTGTTCACAGAAATCTTAACAATTCCTTTTTTTCTTTTTCGGTAAATCTCCATTTATTTTTACGTTTATAAATTAACTTTTGTCGAATTCAAAGTGTCAAAGTCTTTGATGTATGCAACTTGTTGCTTGCCTGTATTTATTTTTCTTTGTGATTTCCTGCACATTGTAACTGACAGCTCTTCTATATTCCAGTGAAATCAATATTTTCACCAGCTTTTACGAATACTATATTTATGTACTGTATTTTTTTTATTAACATTAAAATCTTATTAAATAATAAAACTACTATGTTCGATGAAGGTAGTCCTATTTATAAATGTTACACCAGTTATCAATATCAAAAAACAGGTGGAGTAACTAGATATGTAGGTATAATCGAATGTACAGTTTTCTTTTTACAATGAATTTTACATGACAGACATGTTTTCAGTCCGATTCTGGCTCCCTGATATCTAAGAAGAGACCAAACAATCATGAAGACTAAAAAAGTCCGATTAAAGTTGAGTTGAGGGTTAAGGTCTAGGATGAGTTTCCGCTCTTCCTCTTCTGAATAAAAGAGTTGCCTTACAAACGATTCACTGGACTTGTCTGCTTCAAAAGATTTTCAACCAGTTTTTTTTCTTTTCCTTTACCTTTGCGTTTTTGTTTTTTTCATATCTCACACTTGAAACCTTTGTTCGTTTTAATGAAACAACTGAAGTAGGGCGGAACACCTCTCCCGAAACTCCATAGATTCGGCAAGTTACAGTACCTCACATGATTAAATTTCGGTATTGCCCAAATGTGTTAATCATTTTAAATGCAACGGTATACGTAACAAATAAGTCAAATAAAACCAAATTTGAAAAAATAAATCAATAAATCAGAAGGATCCTGTTTATGTTGGATGGAGGATATGATAGCGAGGAATCCGAGAATGACGAGTAAAATTTTAGTGGTGTCACAGAGAAGTGGAATCAAAAAATAGGCTTTTATAGGCCTTGGAAAAAGAACTAATCCTCTGTTTTTGAAAGTTACTAAGTAAACACTGCGATCCAATTCCCTGTAAAGAACGATTCTGTTGGAATAATGGCTGCCAACTTAAAATGTTCCATTTAAGCTCATAATGTTTCATTCCCCACGGTTGTTTTAAACCGTAACAACTCCAACTCCCCCCCCCCTCCAATGGGAAAACTGTCCCTTTCCCTTTATTTTACTCATGCTCCTCTTCTCACTTTCTCTCATATTTTTAATTATTGTTCTCAGGCATGAGACAATAAGTAAGCACTTAGCAATAGATTCATTGACGTACACCGTACAGAGAGTTAACTATAATGGTTTACCTATGTATACAGGATGCACAAGGGAAGAACAGGGATGGAATGAAAATAATGGAAGCCTGACCAACCCCATTTTTCTGAAGAACCCAATTTTCTGAATAAATCACCCGGTTGTCGGCCGAAAAATAGAAGAAAATTGGATGAGATGAAGCTTTTCGCGCAGGATTAAAAGGTTCTCAGAGTGGAGTGACACTGAAAAGCATCAAAGAGGAAGCTAAAGAATAAGAAAATATTGTTAGACAAGATTCCATTAATAATTCTATGCTAGTAGTTTGGTTATTTGTTTAACGTCCCTTTATGTTACTAAGGCTAATCAGAAGATGCTACAGTGAGAGTCATAAATTTTGCCTATCCTATATTTAGGATAAGGATCTTTAACGAGTAGCTGACATCTCGCAGGCTCGGGACCTCCATTTTACGTCCTATCCGAGGGACGGCATAGCCAAGGATTTTTACTCCCATTAAAAAATCCTAGGGCACCTCGGGACGCGAACCCGCGACCTTTTACAGTAGGTGGTACAGTGCCATGCTAACCACTACACCACAGATGACCCTTCTGTGTTGTTTTTTTTCGTAATTATGATTCGTACCACTATAATGTGTATTGGTAGGTGGTTAACTCAAATGTTATTCTTATAAGTAATAATCTTAGATGTTTTTTTTTGGCAGATTTGTAACCATCAATTGTTTTTCATTTTCTTCTTATTCTTTTATCCTTAACTTATTGTATAAATAGTGTAGTTTATAAAATAGCACTAGATAAAAAAGGGATTGCTATGGCATAAAATGTTTTGTAAATTAATTAAATGAAAGTAAATAAAGTGTGATTGTTTCGTAAATTAATAGCGTATTTACAGTCATACAGCCGCTTCAGACTGGTAATAGTTCTTAATCTCACCACCAGAAGGCAGTACTTCCTTATCTTGATTTAACAGTCATTGATTAATTACCTTCAAATTTATCAAAGTGGTTTATCATGCTTTCTCTATCTACTTAGTATCAATTCATTCTTTGCTATTTTTCTTAGTTCGTTTTCGACACTAATTTTTTTCTGATTGTTTGGTTGAATATCGTTTTTTTTTTTCCCGTCTTTTTGTTTTCTTGCCCATAGCCTCACTTCTAAGTTATATTTCGTCGTGCTGGGGTCTTTTCACCAATTTTTACTTTCACTTACCTATATATGAAATATATAGTAAGTGGAAGTATTGCGATCGTGAAAAATTTCGACTTCCGGTTTTCAACGGAAATACACGTTTTGGGGTCCCCTGAGTCCAATTAACCAAGTCCCGCGAAATGGTCTGTGTGTGTGTGTGTGTGTCTGTGTGTGTGTGTGTGTGTGTGTGTGTGTGTGTGTGTGTGTGTGTGTGTGCGTGAACAGACTAGCTCAAAAACTATAAACCGTGCGAACCTGAAATTGCGTATTTAGAGTATGTATGTGCCCGCGATGTGACAGCGAAAATTTCATCAAAATTGTTCAAAGGTAGGGGGTACTTTATTTAATAACTTTGTAAGTTTTTTTTCGATTTTCTCAAAAACGGCTCTAACGATTTTGATTAAATTGAGTATTTGATCTATTTATATGCCCGAGGTATGACTGTAAAAATTTCATCAAAACCGGAGGGGGGACTTTACTTGATAAATTTTGTATCATTTTCACGTGTTTTTTTTTTTTATTTTCTCAGAAACGGCTTTAATGATTTTGATCAAATTTGTCATGTTTAATAAAAATTAGGTTTTCTTTAATATCAGGTAAGCTTTATCATTATTAAAACGTTATGAGGGGGCTTAGATAGGGAAGGGGCTTTATTTGTTTTACTATAAAGTACCATTGTTTTTGTTTATATGGAGAAATCAACGATATCTCGTTACGCCTAAAAATAAGAAATGGCTAAATATGACATATGAAAAAAATCAAGTAAACATCTAGTGGAGAACAAAATAAAAATATTCAGTCAACTTATAAAACTCGTTGAGCTCACGCATACGGAGTACGCCTTTAATGACAGACCATTGTTCATAATTAAAGCCGTTCTGTTCATTTGAGAAGTGGCAATTAACAAAACGCATTAATTTCTAATCTAAGTAAGTTGGTAAGTGAAAGTTGTGTGTTGCGCGCACGCACCAGATTTTTTATTTTCAAGTCTTTTACGAGCCTTATCAGTTTGGCGATTATGATAAGTTTTTATTACTTATGCGATACGTTACATACTGATGATCAGTTTCTAAGAAATTCGAACTGATTTGAATAGCACCGTAGAAGTTTATCAACACAAATCTCAACAGTGACCAAAGGTTTCAGTGTAAATAAAGTTGTTTTTTTACTTTCACTTACCTATATATGAAATATATAGTAAGTGGAAGTATTGCGATCGTGAAAATTTTCGACTTCCGGTTTTCAACGGAAATACACGTTTTGGGACCCCCTGAGTCGAAATAACCAAGTCCCGCGAAATGGTCTGTGTGTGTGTGTGTGTATGTGAACAGACTAGCTCAAAAACTATAAACCGTGGGAACCTGAAATTGGGTATTTAGTGTAGGTATATGCCCGCGATGTGACAGCAAAAATTTCATCAAAATTGCTTAAAGGGAGGGGGTACTTTATTTAATAACTATTTACGTTTTTTTCGATTTTCTCAAAAACGGCTCTAACGATTTTGATTAAACTGAGTATTTGATCGATTTATATGCCCGAAATATGACTGTAAAAATTTCATCAAAATTGATTAACCGGAGGGGGGACTTTACTTTATAAATTTTGTATCATTTTCACGTGTTTTTTTTATATACTCAAAAACGGTTTTAAGGATTTTGATCAAACTGGGTATTTGATGTATGTATATGCCAAAGATTTGATAGCCAACATATCATCAAAATTGATCAACCGGAGGGGGGACTTTACTTAATAAATTTTGTATCATTTTTACGTGTTTTTTTTATTTACTCAAAAACGGTTTTAACGATTTTGATCAAACTGGGTATTTGATGTATGTATATGCCCGAGATGTGACTGTAAAAATTTCATCAAAATTGATCTACGGGAGGGGGGACTTTACTTAATAAATTTTGTACCATTTTCACATGTTTTTTTTATTTACTCAAAAACGGTTTTAACGATTTTGATCAAACTTGGTATTTGATGTATTTATATGCCCGAGATATGACTGTAAAAATTTCATCAAAATTGATCTACGGGAGGGGGGACTTTACTTAATAAATTTTGTATCATTTTTACGTGTTTTTTTTATTTACTCAAAAACGGTTTTAACGATTTTGATCAAACTGGGTATTTGATGTATGTATATGCCCGAGATGTGACTGTAAAAATTTCATCAAAATTGATCTACGGGAGGGGGGACTTTACTTAATAAATTTTGTACCATTTTCACATGTTTTTTTTATTTACTCAAAAACGGTTTTAACGATTTTGATCAAACTTGGTATTTGATGTATTTATATGCCCGAGATATGACTGTAAAAATTTCATCAAAATTGATCTACGGGAGGGGGGACTTTACTTAATAAATTTTGTATCATTTTCACGGGTTTTTTTATTTACTCAAAAACGGCTTTAACGATTAACAAAAATAAGATATGAATGTAGAAAAATGTGTGACTTTGGGAAATGATAATTAGCAAAACACGTCAATTTCTAATCTAAGTAAGTTGGTAAGTGAAAGTTGTGTGTTGCGCGCACGCACCAGATTTTTTTTTTTTTTATCTGTACGATTGTTGCTAATCTCTTTCCCTATTTTCTTTACCTCTTATTACATTTGTATCCTTCCTACCTGATTTTATTAACTTCTGATAATTTTAATAACTTCTTATAATTTAGATCGCTTATCACAAACGATGAATTTTGACTTTTGTATTTATTTATTATTATGAAAAAGAAAAGTACCTTTCAACTGAAGATGTATCACAAGTTTTTTCTTATGATGTTTCATCATAACGATATTACTTGAACCGTCTACCGAAGTTACTTTGAAATCCAAGGGGTAATCTCCCTCATTCTCAACATGTAATACTAATATATCATAAATGTATGTGCATATACATTTACATGTATATGTATATATATATACCTGTTGATCCCTGCACATAACTACGATGACAGTGAGGTTTGCGAAGAACCCAATAAAACCTATGAAGAACAAAATGATACTGGCAGCCACGTAACCGCCTGACGGCATGAGCAACTCCATCTCAACATTGGGAACCCTGCAAAGTTAATTCCTGTTAAAGTAAATTTTTAGTTAATAATTATTGAATAATTAATATTTAATTTAACTTTACCAACTATTCCAATGGCAAGCTACTATATCCTCTCCTGAAACAAACAATATTCATTATTTACAAAAAAGATATTACGATATAAACAAATAAACGTCCATTATGCACTAAAATATTTAAATACTTTAAAAATGTACCTAACAGCTTTATGTGATCCTAATAATATATATAATATTAAGTTCATTCAATGCCGTAAAATGTTAAATATTGGCAGTTTTAAAACAGAAATTAAATAAAGGTTCCAAATTTCTATAATTAATTACGATGGCCTAAAGGATAATTTAAATTGATAAATGACATTTAAAAAAAAAAAAAAAAAAAAAAAAAAACATTCTCCATAGAAATTCTAGCCTATCAACTGTTTTTAAAATGTATACTAATCGCATAGTCCATATTTAAAAAGTATGAATGAGTTTAACTCATCTACAATTTTTAATTGTGGAAGCATAGTCTTTATATTTAAAAAAATAGGTATTAGAGTCCTGAAAATTAATTACAAGCCTTGAGTGGAAGCCAGCAAAGCGGTTGTGAGAGATTTGCTGGGATCTTAAATTTTTAATCTCTTTTTTGCCTCTTCAAGTAGAAAGATGAACTTCTTTCAGAGATTCAATTTTTTATTTTATTTCGACCATATTTTAACTCTAATATGGGTTTAAATAATTTTATTAATGTAAAATAAGAATATGTAAATGGCAAACAATTAAAAATGTTTTCGAGGATACAGAAGTTTAGTTAGTATCATTTGATTGATAATCGTAATATATACGTATAATAATTATAAAATGTATTAGTATGAGTTCAACAAGCACAAAAAATTTTATTTTAAATTTAATTAAATATACAAATTAATGTTAAAAAAAAATTACATTCTAATATACCTTTTTTTAAATCATGAAATTATTCATCAGCTATACTTTCTATAAAGGGAAAACTTTTCGCTTCCTGGGAAATTTTACTTCTCACAATGTTGATTTAGTGGGATCGGTGTTCATTAGCAAATAATTATATAAATCGTTAGTATCGATTCTTGACGTTTTAAGAAAGCTGCTGCGTATAAGCCAGATTTTTTTTAAATATATTTTTCAATTTTACTACATATATGGAAGCTCGATTCTTGAGTAACAAACCACTTGTGTTTGCTATCTCAAGGAATCGTAGTGGGACCTATTGTGACGTCTCGTGCAGTAGCGAGTTCTGTTAGCATGCAAGCATTTTGTCTTTTTCACGAAATGTCTCTATTTTTTGCGGTCAAAAGCAAGTTACTAATATTTTATCATGAAATCAATGAGTAATATCAAGTTAATCCATATCAATATTTAACTTCTTGTTGTTTTTTTTAATTTCTTTTTAATCACATTTACTTGTTTTCCTAAATTAACTATAGACATTTTTTTATAAAAAAAAAAAAACACACCGTTGATAAAGAACAAACACTATAAGGGATATGATTTTGAACGTCAGGAAGATCTGTAAGGGAGGAACGTTGTTTTATGAATTGGACGATGAATTATTAATGAACGTTTCAATAAATGTTTGCTTAGGAGGTTTCCTTAGCATCAAATCAAAATTTTCAATATTACTTTTGCTTGTTGTCACTGCTTAATTGACTGATGAAAATATAATTATGAGAGAGAAAAAAAAAATCAAAAAGCTAAATATTAAGCAATAAAATAGTTTTGATTAGGATGCAATGAGCTTAATTAAAATTGATTAATTTAGATGTGATTTCAAACTACTGATTAAGTTACTTAGAATTAACATACAATCGATCGAGTGAAATAGAATCAAAATATTTAAATGTAATCACACTATTTCGATTTCAACATGATCCGTTAGACTGATGACGGGTGACATTATGTTCAATTGAAGGTAAAAAACTTTAAATTATTTAACTTATTAAACAATATTCGATTAAGTTAAACCAGCATTGTTTTTCTTTTTAATACTATTCCTTTCATAAAGAATAAACGCTATTTAATCAGGGCAACGTTATAACTAGCAATAGTGTGGGAGCTAAGGGCCAAAATGGTGGCTGATATGAAGAAAATTTTCGATCATATAGGCTGAAAGTACTCATTTCATAGAAAAGAAATGTGAACGTCTGCCACCTCCCATCGGTTGCCATCAAATTTTATAAGCGAACTTTTTTCAATTTTTCACTAATGACTCAAAAACGATTTATCGCAGAAGAAATTGTGTTCTTTCTAAAATAAAAGGGCATTCAATTTCGCGTCGACTGAGGTCCTCACAGTTAAAATCGGTTAAATCTTTTCGCTTTTAAATAAGGGGTTATACCATCTTGCAAACCTAAGTTACTGGGACACTGACTTTAAAAACACTACTTATTTGGGATAAAAAAAAATACTTTACAGCTGTTTAAAGTTCATTGGATTAATTTATTAAAAAAAATTCAATTTAATGTAATTACAGTAAACAAAATGCCTAGACTTATATTTTGCATTACTTTTTTTTTTTTTTTGCAAATGCCTATTCCAATACAATGTTATGATATGATTTTTAATATAAATATATAAAATAACAACAATAAACTATTATCGTAATATTTTCATTGTTTTCGTATTTAAAATCGAAAAGTAGCAATTTTTAAAACATGTAAACGCACGTAGATGGAATACTATTTGTTCTAGAAATATGAAACTTTTACAAATTTCCAGTTTTCATAGTACCAATAAGAATAAGATATATATATATATATATATATATATATATATATATATATTTTTTTTTTTTTTTTTTTTTTAATCTGATTTTAAAGCTTCCATACGTGATATATACTTCTTTTATGAAATCTGTTTTTCAGAATAGAGAGAAATACTTTGTATATACCACATGCATATTTATGAAATACATCAACTTCGTATTGGAAAATCAAATTAAAGTAATTGGCATTTTTCTTATTCAAAAGCTTGATTAAATTTATTAGTCTTTGTAATTTAAAAAAAAAATGTCTATCTGAGGAGAAATGATTGGTCATGACCGGGATTCGAATTTGAAAAATTCTCATTAATTATTTTAATTTATATCAAATTACAAATACCAACAAATTTAATTATCTACTCAATTAGAACACACCCTTCGACATAGTCCAGCCCCGGATTCAAATCCAGGCCATGGCCAATCTTTTCTCTTCAGATAATAATATTTAAAATAGAGTTATAGTGTTAAAAATGGAGGAGGCCCAGGCGTAATGCCGCACTGTATTTAATATCGCTAATCGTGATATTAAAAATAAAGTGGAAAAAAAATTAAAATTGAAATCGACTGATAACAGGTGTACCTTAATGTTTACCATAGTTTGATTCCATTCCTAGAATACAGAAATATTAACAATACTATTTTGAGTTATCGAACGCACAGTAATGTTCCCATAGAGATTATTCGTTTGAAGAGAGATAGTACAAGGACAACTTTTCGTATCACAACTATGATGGCTTTATCACTAACGAATCAAAATCATAACCAAACACACATTGTTAGACCATTGGGAACGATACATTGCTTAAGAATTATGAAAATATATAAATAGTCAATCTAGAAAAAATAAAATAAAATATTCCAGATACTTATTGTTTATTTAAACTTATTTCTACTTATTGTTTATTAAAATTTTTATCCCCCTATTTAAAAGCTTCTTTTCTTTTTTCCTAAACCGATTGTCAATTTAGACACTTTAAAATTAATTTTAAAATTATCCCATTCCTATGGAGACAACGAAATCAAAACGTGAACGTATTTAGCGCCTTGTGGTCTAAAATCCATGAAATTTTTGTGATTTTTTTTTCTCGCATACAATTCGGCAAATACAGATAACAAAGTATTGCTTTCTTCTAACGATAAGAGGATAAACTATTGCAAACAGAATAATATATTTGAAGTTTAAATCGGCTTAGTGGTTTGGTATATTAAAAATCTGTAATTTTTACAGTTTTGGTGGAAACCGTGCTCCAACGACTCTAACTCCAAAACACCTAATTTAAATGAAAAATGTTTTAGATAAAAGTTGCTGAGCATCAAATTTAGCAGGAAATAAGCTCCTTACACACAACATTAGCTAAATCCTGGGGGAAATACAAATCATAACTTGATATTATTGGTATCTAAGTAGTTATTTTCATGAATATTTTATCTAATCCCCTGATACTTCAAAAAACGAAGTCTTAGCAGGAAGTACCCACTACGAATAATTTCACGTTTTCATTTCTATTTCCACACAGGGTTCAGCTAATGTTGTGGGTAAGGAGCTTGTTTCATGCTAAATTTGATGCTCTGCAACTTTTATTTAAAACATTTTTCATTTAAACTACATGTTTTTGAGTTACAGGCATTGGATCACGGTTTACCACAACGGTAGTTAATACGGTGGTTAACCACAATCGTAAAAGTTACAGATTTTTGATGTACCGAACCCGGCTAAACCATTAAACCGATTTAAAAGTTCGAAAATGTCGATTTTGTACGCCTATAAAATTTGATGGCAACCGATCTGAGGTGGCAGACGTTAACATTTGTTGTCTATGAAATGAGTACATTCAGCCTATATAATCCAAAATTTTCTTCAAATCAGGCACCTTTTTGGCCCTCAGCTCACGGATTACAGCGCTTTATCAGTAAAATACAGTTACAAAAATTACTAATTTAAAAAATATTTTGTATAATCTATATAAATAAACTTGAAATTCTGTTTGTTTATTTGTTCTTTATAGAAATCCATACCGTTTGTCCTAAATTCTCCAAATTTCGCACAGTGGTTCTTTGATCCAGGTGCGAACACCTGTCCATGTTAAAATTGCGTAACTTCAACCGATCTTCAGCTGATATTCTTTATTCTCCAAATTTCGCTAAGCGTTTCTTTCAGACCCGGTGCGAACACCTGTTCATTTTGAAATTGCATAACTTCAGCCGATCTTCAGCTGATATTCTTTATTGTTATAAAAATCATAATGATCTCACTTTACAATGTTTTTTTTTACGAAATCGACCGTTTCTTTAGAAAAATGAAATTCCCCTTGTGAAACCGGGATATACAGCTATAATCTATGTACATAAAGATGAAATTCTGTTTGTTCTTTATAGAAATCCATACCGTTTGTCCTAAATTCTCCAAATTTAGCTCAGTGGTTCTTTCAGACCAGGTGCGAACACCTGTCCATATTAAAATTGCATAACTTCAGCTGATCTCTGGGTATATTCTTTATTGTTATAATAAACGTTTTGATCTCGCTTTACATTGGTTTTTACAAAATCGTCTGTTTGAGTCGATAAAAGTCTCAGTTTATAGATTTAAAAAATGAAATTCTCCGGTTGAAACCATTATATACAGCTAGTTCTTAATAAATCTGCATTGTAGGACTCTGTTGCTCGCAAACTGCCTCTATTTTATATCAGTGATGCCAAACGGCGAAAAGTACCGAGATTTTCCTAGAATCCTGCTTTTCCGTCTGAAAGAGGACGGATATCCCATGGCTGATATATGCCCATAAATGCGAAAACGCATCTCAGGGACAAAATAGGTTAATTATTCCTCTACATTTTGAACATACCAAATAAGAGCCAAAACTGCTTAGTTTAAAATACCACTGGACCAAATCTTGAAAATTTTAAAAATGAGGTAAGAGAAACTCATAAATTTGCTGGTTGCTTACCCTCGAATACGGTTAACTGATCTTACTCCTGAAAAATCTACCACAAAAAGGATTTTAGTCCTATTCTTTAAGATTATGTTGGGCTTCAGAAAATCTTATTTAAACTATCGAACCTGGGTTTTCTAATTTTCATTATTTTTTACTTTCACTTACCTATATATGAGATGTATAGTAAGGGGAAGTATTGCGATGGTGAAAAATTTCGACTTCCGGTTTTCAACGGAAATACGCGTTTTGGGGTCCCCTGAGTCAAAATAACCAAGTCCCGCGAAATAGTCTTTGTGTCTGTGTGTGTGTTTTTGTGTGTGTGTGTGTGTGTGTGTGTGTGTGTGTGTGTGTGTGTGTGTGTGTGTGTGTGTGTGTGTGTGTGTGTGTGTGTGTGTGAACAGACTAGCTCAAAAACTATAAACCGTGCGAACTTGAAATTGGGTATTCAGTCTATGTTTATACCCACGATGTGACAGCAAAAGTTTCATCAAAATTGGTCAAAAGGAAGGGGCACTTTATTTAATAACTTTTTACGTTTTTTTCGATTTTCTCAAAAACGGCTCTAACGATTTTGATTAAACTGAGTATTTGATGTATGTATAAACCAAAGACGTGGTAACCAACATTTCATCAAAATGGATCAACCTGAGGGGGGACTTTACTTAATAAATTTTGTATCATTTTCTCGTGTTTTTTTTTTATTTACTCAAAAACTGCTTTAACGATTTTGATCAAACTGGGTATTTGATGTATGTATATGCCCGAGATATGACTGTAAAAATTTCATCAAAATTGATTAACCGGAGGCGGGACTTTACTTAATAAATTTTGTATCATTTTCACGTGTTTTTTTAATTACACAAAAATGGCTTTAACGATTTTAATCAAACTGGGTATTTGATGTATTTATATGTCCGAGATGTGACAGTCAAAATTTCATCAAAATTTATCAACCGGAGGGAGGACTTTACTTAATTTATTTTGTATCATATTCACGTATTTTTTTATTTTCTCAAAAACGGCTTATAAGATTTTGATCAAACTGAGTATTTGATGTATGTATATGTCAAAGATGTGATACCCAACATTAAATCAAAATTGGTCAAACGGAGGGGGCACTTTAATTCATAACTTTTTTCCCGATTTTTACCTCCTTTTTCGATCGTCTCAAAAACGGCTTTAACGATTTTCATCAAACTCGTCATTTTTAATTAAAATTAGGTGTTATCAGGTAAGCATTATCATTATTGAAATGTTCTGAGGAGGCTTAAATAGGGTAGGGGCCTTTTTTGTTTGTTTGTTTTTTGTTATCCTATAAAGTACCTTTGTTTTTGTTTATATGGCGAAATTAACTGCCTCTCGTTAAGCCTAAAAATAAGAAATTGCTAAACATGAGATATGATAAAATCAAGTAAACGTATAGAGGAGAAAAAAAGAAAAATATTCAGTTAACTCATAAAACAAGTTGAGCCCATGCAGACCATTGTTCATAATTAAAGCCGTTCTTTTCTTTTAATGGAAATTATTTATTTTATGGTAACTAAATGAAATTTTCAACAAGTACATAGAGAATTATAAAATCAGACGACTTGGAGTATTATGCTTGCATTAAAAAAATAAGAATGTGTGACTTTGAGAAGTGGCAATTGACAAAACGCATTGATATCTAATCTAAGGAAGTTGGTAAGTGAAAGTTGTGTGTTGCGCGCACGCACCAGATTTTTTTTTTTTTAATAAGGAAGAAGTAGACCATAATTCAAATGAGCGAAAATTTTATCCAAACGAACGAAACTTACTTATTTATGTCGGTTTCTGTTATATACATTCACTTTTAATCCATATTTCACCAACTATTATTTTATTTCTTCCTTCATTTATAAAGTCACTAATGAATTGAAGCTTTTGACGATAGATAAATCAGTAGAAATATATTTCATCGTTATGAAGTTTGTGTAAATCTCCAATTGACGTTGATGATACAGATAATTTTATCTCCTCCGGAAGTGGAAGTGAGATGTATAGATTGATTGGAACCTAATTGCATTAAGGACCGCAGGCCCTTCCATTCAGACGAAATCAATAATTTGTTAAAGGTAAATTTAAGAGTTCAAATATTAACAATCACAATGAATGATGGAATGAAACCAAAGAAAGTGCGTAGTACCCATAAAATTTTATGATATGTATAATATTTTTTTAACGGTCGGAGAAAGTATTGGGTGGCTTTCTTTCAATCTATCTTTCCATATTATTATTGATTTTCTTATTTTTTTTTTATTTCTAAAAAATGTAAACTATGGAACACTTTCCGGAGTAATCTGGCTGGAAAGTTTGGAGAATCCTGGATTAACAATGAGAAGTAGTCCACTCAGATTGTTCTAAGTTATTCCAAGAATTTTTTTACAACTGCAGGTACTGAAGTACTGTCAATGGAATAGAGATGTTACATTCGATCAAGGAACTGAAATTTTATTTGCTCTCAAAAACGAAGAAGTTTCCTATGTAAAACTAGATGTAGCAGCGATAGTTGAGGAAACTCGATAAAATCGAGGGGGAAGAGGGAAAACCGCTGGGTGAGACGGAAAGCCAAGTCTTTTTATGCCTGGGCAGCCAAGATTTACGAGAGTCGATGAAGTTGCTCTGCTTATGCAGCGGGAAATACTGAGGGAACTGGGGCCGGTGATTAAGGTTCGGGGTTACCGCTGTCGGTGAGAATCCACTTCCTTCTATCGCGATGGAATCTAGTTTAAAAAAAAAATCAACAGGATAGACAAAACATTGGATTATAGAATCTATCAACCATACTCATAGCTTTATAATGCAATAAAAGATTCATCATTCCATCTGTACTTTAATGTTAATGTGTTGGAGGTATAAAATAAAAATATGCATCCTTACCACCTGTGGTAGCACTAAGTAGAAAGAATAACAGGATCTCTCTCTCTCTACCTATCTATTTTAGTCTATCTAACATAATAAATAACGGCTTAACGAAACTGAAGTTTCAATGTCGATGCGACCGCTTGTTTCCAACAAACCTCCATCCAACGACGCCGTCCAAATCCAACTCCGAAAGATCGGTAAAGCAAAATCCTCCCACCTCCTTCTCAGCCTACCCTTCGATAGGCCATTTTCCATTCGGCACCGCACTTATTGATCTTTTGGAATTCTTTCACGACTAACAAGGGGAGGGCACAACTATGGGGTCGTCGATCGGGCCCATTTTTTTTCTGGTGATTCTACATCGAAAAATAGTCGACACGTGTCCGAGCGTTCCGTCCAATGGGCCTTAGGTGCTGAGAAATAAAATACCTTGAAAATCCTTTATTTATTATCTTGAGTTTGGAAAATGATATCGCCATGATTCTTTCACTAATTCATTTATTTTAAAGAGTAGATTAAAGGAAAAATACAATCGTTAAAGAATTATTCATATTTCTTCAATTTGATTTAAAAAAAGCTTCAAATTTTCAAGTAAACTAGCTTTATAAATTTTTTCACATAAAAAACAATAGCAGAATTGAGTTCAGCACCTCAAGAAACCCTGATGTGTTAAATATCATCCAAAACAAAAAATAAAATTTTTTTCCTGTCAGGAGCAGCTTAAAAATGTTTCAGCAAAATTGTATATGTAGTTTCAAATTCTGCATCTCGTGTTGAGCTGATCCGATTTTTACGTTCTTGAGCTCGTTGCATAGAAGAAAGCTTCCTTTTTCTAACCATATAAATAACTATTGTATAACTCAGGAAGATCTTGTAAAAAATGGTCCTCAAAATAAAAATTAAATTCAAAATTTATATTATGTTGATTCCTGAACACGTAAAAATATCTCGATTAGGTAAAAATGTGTAACTCTAGAGCCTTTATTTACCCTATAAATTTGACGAGAATCGGTAAAATTTTCTCCGAAATATGTTCGGATTTTTGGATGTTTAACGAAATTGTAAGGGTCTAGCCTTAGCGAAACTTTTAATGCAATTTTTAATTTTTTTTTTTTTCTAAACTTCCCAAAATTTACTTATAGGTTTTTTTGATTGTCCTCAAAACCTGTTATGAAACAAAAACAGTTTTGCACAAAATGATTTTTTAATGTCAATATTTTGCCAGAATATTCCATCAACATAACTCTAAAAAGTAATTATTTCCATCCTTTTCACGATGTTTTTATCACTAGTAAATTCATTTTACGGAGCCTATTTTGTTTTTCTTGGTCGGCTAGGAGAAAATGGGTTCATACCGATAGTTTCACGTTCGTCTTACAAAAAATGATTTTGAACTTCAAACGAACTAAAATTTAAAACTACTTTTTCTCAATGATCTATATGCAATGTGTTTTTTCTATGCCCTCGCCATCAACAAGAAATACTTTTTTCTTATGGATATACTTCCAATGTGAAGGTGGTATAATGAAACAAGTGCGAACTAAAATAGAAAAACGTACTTTGTACTCGTCCGCATATACTCTTTGTTTACTTACTGGTGAGGGTAGGTGGGGGATTTTAAAACTGATACGATGTGAATCATTCCTAATTGTTATTTGTTATTGAAAACTCTTACAAACCTCTCTCTCAAAGTGATCGACTAACTTTTTATTTTCTTTCATTCTTGGATTTTTTTTAAAATTATTAGTATTGTTTTTGGTTGGCTCATTTGTTTCATAACAGTTTTCAGGTTCGTTTTGAGGACAATCAAAAAAACCTATAAGTAAATTTTGGGAAGATTAAAAAAAAAAAAAAATTAAAATTTGCTTTAAAAGTTTCGCTAAGGCTAGACACTTACAATTTCGTTAAACATCCAAAAATCCGACCATATTTCGGAGAAAATTCTACCGATTCTCATCAAATTTATAGGGTAAATAAAGGCTCTAGAGTTACACATTTTTTCCTAATCGAGATATTTTTACGTGTTCAGGAATCAACATAATATAAAGTTTGAATTTAATTTTTATTTTGAGGACCATTTTTTACAAGATCTTCCTGAGTTATACAATAGTTATTTATATGGTTAGAAAAAGGAAGCTTTCATCTATGCAACGAGCTCAAGAACGTAAAAATCGGATCAGCTCAACACGAAATGCAGAATTTGAAACTACATATACAATTTTGCTGAAACATTTTTAAGCTGCTCCTGACAGGAAAAAATTTTTATTTTTGTTTTGGATGATATTTAAGACATCAGGGTTTCTTGAGGTGCTGAACTCAATTCTGCTTTTGTTTTTTATGTGAAAAAAATTATGAAGCTAGTTTACTTGAAAACTTGAAGCTTTTTTTTAAATTAAATTGAAGAAATATGAATAATTCTTTAACGATTGTATTTTTCCTTTAATCTAATCTCTAAAATAAATAAATTAGTGAAAGAATCATGTCGATATCATTTTCCAAACTCAAGATAAAAAATAAAGGATTTTCAAGGTATTTTATTTTATTTCTCAGCACCTAAGGCCCATTGGACGGAACGCTCGGACACGTGTCGACTATTTTTCGATGTAGAATCACCAGAAAAAAAATGGGCTCGATCGACGACCCCATAGCTGTGCCCTCCCCTTGTAAGTTCCGGCTATTTTAAACGCCCGTTCTACAATCACCATAATACTTATATATATACGAGCAGACCCAGCCACGCGTTGCTGTAGCTCAGTAGCTATAATGCGTTGAATTGATTATATCCTATTCTTTTGAATGCAGTCAAATCAAAATTGATGAAGACTGATAAAGATAAAAACGTTTCAGATAATCTAAAAACCAACGGTATTTAAAATAGAACTTGAGGCCAAATTTAAAATTGTTTGATAAAGAATATAGAAGGATTGAAGTTTTTATTGTAAAATGGAAAAGGAACTAATAAAATTGGAATATAATTGGAATAAGGCTTAGTACAATCACAATAGAAAGCGTAAATGTACCGAATTAATCTTTTGTCATAATAAATATTAATTAAATTCAGAATGTAGCACATGGTTCCACCTGAAACAGGTTATAAAAAATTCTCAAACCATGTTTAAAAAAATCATATGTTCTTACAGTACTATGTATCAAAACAAAAAATTTAATTTTATGAATGAGATAAATTATAACTGTTATAATAATAATTTACATTTTCCTTATTATTAGATCTCACGATTTTTATTAGATGTAGTGCTAATAGGTGCTCTATGATTTTGATTAACTTGTCTTTTACTAAAAAAAATCGATTCAATGTTTTCTCCTCACGTTTAAAGACGACACATAATTGCCCATTGGAAAAAATGACTTGATGCTTCCCAATCTAAATATCGAAAATAAAATGAAGTCAATGAATCAACATCTGCTGGAAATTTATAGAGCTTACACACTCAATCGTAGTATAATAATCATTTAATTTGCAATAAAAGAAATATTGAGGCCAATTTTCGAGATAAAAACTATCCTATCTTTTAAGTTGAACAAAACTGCACAAAATGAGACAAATTTTATAAAGATCGGTCGAGTAGTTTCTGACTTTACCCCCGACAAACATTGGGACACGAGATTTTTATAAATATATAAAGGTATTTTTCAGTTTGCGACATGAATCCCCTGAGGTAGTCTACAGCCTGAGACTATGAAGACTAGTCAACTCTGGACAATGAGCGTTTTACCTTATGGATATCCAGGACTATTTGTGGTGTTTGGGTGAACAAAAGATAAGTGAGTAGGGCGTTCAATCCTAGGTCACACCCACATCCGCCGTGGGACGCTCCCCGTATGTAGTAATGAGACCCGGTCAAGAATTTCAGTAAGTACTTTTTTAAATTCACCTCTCCATAGAACCGAATAAAAAAATTGTATCAAAATCATTTTCAATTTATAGCATATTTTATATAGTGTAAACAAAAAAATAAAAAAAATATAATTAAGCATCAACTTGTGCTTTATCAAAACAATTAGGATTACAAATGTTTTGACAAACATTTTATCAGTTATAATGTTAAGGAATCACATGTTCAATGTATCACTTGACCCAAATCGCAGCCCCAGGTGGTTCTAGCATTGTTCAAAGGAAGAATCTTTGGTCATCACCGTCCATTGGAGGGGACTTATAATCCGGCTCCCAAGTGTGTTGGATGTCCGGACATGTTAAAGATCCCAATCCAAACTATCACTGGATTGACAAGGTATAGGACTCCCTCTGTACCATCGACCAATCAGCCATAGTAGCACAAAGAGACGTTAAATAAATAAAGAAACAACCCGAGGGCATTTGGAAGTAGACAAAGACGACCGATCACCAAAACTAAGATGATGTTTATGTTAGGTTGAATTAGCATAAGGCCTTTTTTAATTTTTACTTTTTTCAATAAATAAAATGAAACATGAAATGCCTCAAATAAATATGTTCAGTTGAACCTACTTCTGGTAGGAAATAAATACCCTGATAAACATGTTTTTTTCCCCCCATCTGACAACATCACAAACAGAAAGATTCATTTGCTAGATTTTTCGCTTATATTTTCCCAGTCTTCTAGGACAATATAAACGAAAACCTATTTCATTTTATCTCATATATTATTGAAATTCAAAGAATTATTAAAAAAAAAAAAAGCCATTTGCATTTTTTTTTATTTATCAAATTGTTTAGCGCGAAAATGATTACATGATGAAAGCGTGAAAGACTATTGAGCATGTAACATGTTTCGGAGTTATCAGTTCGTTTTCTGCTAAATTGTTTTCGAAAACAATCGGTATAATTAGTTATACGAGTTAGCTGTCACGAATTCGTTGAGGCTTCCTAGAACTTCAATCAGTTTGAAGTTTTTTAATCACGGTCGTGTTTCTTTTTTTTTAATTTAGAAAACAATCAACAAACGAGTATACTGGAAAGAAATTTAAAAATTAACAGGAATCAGTTTCGCTGATATGGGCATAGGTTTCATTACTTATTAATTACTAGCTAGGGTGCCCGGCTTCGCTCCGGTAGTTGTGTGGTAGTTTTAATACCAGAAAATTAAAGGAAATAAAGAACAAAATTAGCACCTTCTTGAAAATTCGGTTTTAATTTCGTATCAATATTCTGCAGACTTGAGATCTGCAGAGTCCGCCCAAATAAGGAATGTATAATTTACAGGGGGTTGAAAAGGTAAATGAACAATTAATTTTGCTGCTACTTTGTCGAGTCATGCATCGGTTTTGATGGTTTCTGTGATTCTGAATCCTATAAGCCCATTCCAAGCAGTCAGCAGATAATAATTTATTAGATTATAGTTGAAAAATCTGGTATCTCAGTTAAAAGAATTATATTTCGAGTACAACTTAAGCGCCGACTACTGTGATGGTCCTATTAGATCCAGAAGTATAGAAACTACCGAAGATTCATAGAAACTTTTTTTTTAAGACCTTTCTTATTTTCAACCTCCCTTAGGGTATCCCCCCATAATTTGAATGCTTTCTGCAGATCTCGAATCTTACTACTATTACAAAGTGAAAACCAAAATTTCAAGAAGGCACAATTTTTTCATCACATTTCTTTTTATCTTGAACTATGAGGGATGATAAAATCTTATTGAAAAAATGCTTTTATTGGAGTTGGTCGTTTTGTTAACTGGAATGCTCATCATACATAGTAATCAAACAAACTTCTGTTTCACAACGACAATAAGAACACTTCAAACTTTTTATTTTCAGTCAATTCATAACTTTCTTTATGTCTCATATTATTCGCTCACTGTACTACAAAGAAATGTTCACTCATATTGCATTAAATTTACTTAAGTATATGTTATATATAGATTAAATGTAATGTGCTGATCATGTATTAGCCTTCTTATTAGAAAAATATTTTTTTAAGGAATCCAATTGGTTTTCTAATAGATTGCAGAGATGTAAAATCATTATTTTATTTTGAAAGCAAAGGAGTAACTAATTATTTTCGCTTAATTTTTTAGTAATTTAAAAAGAAAAGCTGAACAAATATATAACCCTTACAAAATGAACTGGATGAATGAACAATAAACATTGAGTGAAACGCACCCTAGCGCTTCCTGGCAGTCTGGAGCTCGAACTAAATTTTTCATTCATAAACTCGTATCTCAATCTCAGAGAGGCTAATTTAATGGTGCGAGAGGCTTAAAATTCCAGTCCTTTTCTCTTCAATTTTACACCCTTAAGTAAAAAACGGAAACCATCTTCTCCATTAGCGGTTATATAGCTAAACGACAACTTTGTTAATCGTACGTGGAGTCGTTTTTGAGCCTTATCGGCACGCACATTGTACACTTTGCTTTATAATATATATTGATTAAGCCCCAGGAGGTCGAAACGTCTGTAATAAAGAAAATAAAATTATTGGAAATAGACAAAGACGACGATCACCAAAACGAAGATAATGTTTACGTTAGGTTGTATTAGCATAAGTGCCCATAAATTTTACTTTTTTCAATAAATAAAATAAAACATTAAGTGCCTCAAATAAACATGTTCAGTTGATCTCTGAAACATACACTTCTGGTAGGAAATAAATACGCAGATAAACATGTTTATCCCCCCTCCCCTCCCCATCTGACAAAATCACAAACAGAAAGATTCATTTGCTAGATTTTTCGGTTATTTTTCCCCAGTCTTCTAGGAAAATATAACCGGAAAAATGGTAGTTGTTTTATTGAAGACAAAATTAGCTAAAAAAACATAAAAAAATTAAGTATCATCAGACTGTTCAATATAATTATTCTGGTATGATAACAGTCGTCATATTACATTATTTTTTACTTTCACTTACCTATATATGAAATATATAGTATGTGGAAGTATTGCGATCGTGAAAAATTTCGACTTCCGGTTTTCAACGGAAATACACGTTTTGGGGTCCCCTGAGTCAAAATAACCAAGTCCCGCGAAATGGTCTGTGTGTGTGTGTGTGTGTGTGTGTGTGTGTGTGTGTGTGTGTGTGTGTGTGTGAACAGACTAGCTCAAAAACTATAAACCGTGCGAACCTGAAATTGGTTATTTAGTGTATGTATGTGCCCGCGATGTGACAGCAAAAATTTCATCCAAATTGCTCAAAGGAAGGGGGTACTTTATTTAATAACTTTTTACGTTTTTTTCGATTTTCTCAAAAACGGCTCTAACGATTTTGATTAAACTGAGCATTTAATCTATTTATATGACCGAGATATGACTGTTAAAATTTCATCAAAATTGATCAACCAGAGGGGGGACTTTACTTAATAATTTTTGTATAATTTTTTCGTGTTTTTTTTATTTACTCAAAAACGATTTTAACGATTTTGATCAAACTGGGTATTTGATGTATGTATATGCCAAAGATGTGACAGCCAAGATTTCATCAAAATTGATCAACCGGAGGGGGCACTTTATTTCATAACTTGTTTTCCAATTTCTACCTTTCCTTCGACTATCTCAAAAACAGCTATAATGATTTTAATCAAATTCGCCATGTATAATGAAAATAAGGTGTTATTTAATATCAGGTAAGCTTTAACGTAATTAAAACTTTCTGAGGGGGCTTAAATGGGGAAGGGGTCTTTTTTGTTTTCCTGTAAAGTACACTTGTTTTTGTTTATATGGAAAAATTAACTGTCTCTCATTACGCCTAAAAATAAGAAATGGCTAAATATGAGATATGATAAAAATAAAGAAAACACAAAGAGGAGAAAAAAAGAAAAATATTCAGTCAACTCATAAAAATCGTTGAGCCCATGCATGCGGAGAACGCCTTTAATGACAGACCATTGTTCATAATTAAAGCCGTTCTGTTCATTGAGAAGTGGCTATTAACAAAACGCATTAATGTCTAATCTAAGTAAGTTGGTAAGTGAAAGTTGTGTGTTGCGTGCACGCACCAGATTTTTTTAGTTCTGGTATTATGAAGAACTTGAACGGAATCAAGTACCATATTCTTGTAGTTATATCCCCTTTTTAAGTTTATAAGTGTTCCTGTCGTTACAATATTAAGAATATCTTAACAAAGCCTGGTACAATCTGATGAAATAGATAAAAATCTGGTGCGTGCGCGCAACACACAACTTTCACTTACCAACTTACTTAGATAAGAAATTGACGTGTTTTGTTAAATATCATTTCCCAAAGTCACACATTTTTCTACATTCATATCTTATTTTTATTAATCGTTAAAGCCGTTTTTGAGTAAATAAAAATACCCGTGAAAATGATACAATATTTATTAAGTAAAGTCCCCCCTTCGGTTGATCAATTTTGATGAAATGTTGGCTATCACATATTTGGCATATACATACATCAAATACCCAGTTTGGTCACAATCGTGAAAGCCGTTTTTGAGTAAATAAAAAAAACACGTAAAAATGATACAAAATTTATTAAGTAAAGTCCCCCCTCCGGTTAATCAATTTTGATGAAATTTTTACAGTCATATCTCGGGCATATAAATAGATGAAATACTCAGTTAAATCAAAATCGTTAGAGCCGTTTTTGAGAAAATCGAAAAAAACCTAAAAAGTTATTAAGTAAAGTACCCCCTCCCTTTCAGTAATTTTGATGAAATTTATGCTGTCACATCGCGGGCATATACCTACACTAAATACCCAATTTCAGGATCGCACGGTTTATAGTTTTTGAGCTAGTCTGTTCACACACACACACACACACACACACACACACACACACACACACACAGACCATTTCGCGGGACTTGGTCATTTCGACTCAGGGGACCCCAAAACGTGTATTTCCGTTGAAAACCGGAAGTCGAATTTTTTCACGATCGCAATACTTCCACTTACTATATATTTCATATATAGGTAAGTGAAAGTAAAAATAGACTATTTTCACCAAAAAAAAAACGTATCAACTTTATTCAATTAGGCAACGTTTCGGTTTCTGGAAATATTCTCAAGCCTGCAAACACTTTTTATCTGAAGTATTGTATTACTTATAATTTATTACATTAGGTAATATTTTTCATCATTTGATCTTTAGCTACTATGCATCATTCATAACTAATGTTTGCAATTGGAAAAGGCTATTGTTACAATTAATAACTAGTTGTTCAATGTTTAAATTATACACTTTTAAAAAAGGATTGAACATTAAGAGATATTTATGGTGCTATGTTATATCATACCTGAGTAAGGTATGAAACATGCTGTTTATTAGTCCCGAATGTTGTTGTTTGCTTAATATCACTTTATGCATTTAAGGTTAATCGGACGAGTCCTAAATTCTGCCTATCCAGGTATAATTAGGATAGAGATCTTTAACGAGTACCTAACATCTTAAGGGCTCGGGACCTCCATTTTACGTCCTATCCGAAGGACGGCATAGCCAAGGATTTTTTACTCCCATTAAAAAATCCTAGAACCACCTCGGGACGCGTACCCGGGACCTTTAGTCCCGAATGTTATCCAGACAAATAAAAGTACAATCTCGAAGAAGTTGTTTCACGGATCTTCATCATATATTTCAATATCATCATACAACATTTTATTCTTAAGATATTCACATACCTGAGATCTCTTATCAGTGATAAAGCAAACAATTTTTTTGACTTCGAAGATTATTTTATGTACCTTATACACGCGTCCAGGTATGGCTACTCAATTTCTCAGGCCAACCGCTGTTGGACCCTATGGTTGAATCTGTGCAGGGTAGTTGGATCATGAGATTTGAAGGGCCTAACGGTTGGGTGGTCAAGTCAGGTAAAACATCCGACCACCCGATTAGTCATATTGGAACGTTTGTAGCGTTGATCCACCGTGATTAAAATTTGCGATTCAATAGCCTACATTCTATAAAAGTTTAATTAATGACGATAAATGAATAATTCTTGTTTGTTTGTTTAACGTCACTTTTTGCCACTGAGGCTAATCGGACATGAATGCTACAGTGGGAGTCCTAAATTTTGCCTATCCAGGTATAATTAGGATAGGGATAATTAACGAGTACCCGACATCATACATGCTCGGGACCTCTATTTCACGTCCCAACCGAGGGACGCCAAAGGTAAGGATTTTTTACTCCCATTAAAAATCCTAGGGCCACCTCGGGACGCGAACCTGCGACCTTTAGTATTGCAAGATGCTATGCTATCCACTATACCACAGGTGACCCCTGAATAATTCTTGTTTCGGGGCTTTTTAAATTGAATATTAGTTGAATCCTTTCTTCACTTTATTTTAAATAAAATTGTTTATTCGGTACTAAGCCATCCTAAGGGTATGAAGTGAACTAATACCCTTATATGTTAAGCTTTACGCCTTTTACAATCATTGAGTACATCTAAAATATTCATAAATAATAATTATTATTATTTAATTATTATAAGTAAATTATAACATAGGTAGGGCTCTCAGATCAGGACGTGCTTAATAAGTTCACTTATTGTACTCACAATCAATGTATTGAGGTACCTTGATTACATACTAGAATTCACGACTTATTGACAGGTAATATTCTAAATCTTAATAGGATATAATAAAATATCATTTTATATTAATTCAATCTTTATTGTGGGTAACCACCTTTTTTTAAATTAATTTTAAATATGTTATTTTTGAAGAGAAAAGATTGGGGTCCGCCGGGAATGGAACCCGGGTCTCCCGCGTGACATGCGGGGTACGTTAACCACTACACCACAGAGCTCGCTTCCAAGCGGAGCCAATCCTTCCTTGGAACGTGGAACGTCATTCGAAAATAATATATTATGTTATATTTCATTCGTGTTGGACAAAAGTCATAAAACGATTTTTTGTCTCGTCATCTTAAAATTCATAATTTACTATAAAGAACATTCTTTGTTGAAATAATATAGTTTATTTTAATATTAAGGAATAAAGAAATACAATCAGACAGAATTTATAATGATTTATAAAGCTTGAGAAATCTTTGTTTAAGCTTCACATTCGATGACTTTCTTTTGTAAACACCAGTTACTTAGAATAATTAAAACATGAACCCTACATCAGCATCATTATAATTATTCTTGCTGCAGTAATCCAAGATACCAATACTCCAAATGATCATGTATAAGTATAAAATGAAAGTCAATATGGAAACGTCCAAATTGATTAGAATTCCGCAAATATTTATTTATGGTGTGTCATAATTGATGAACCATTAAAAATGTAATTTTTTATATTGGATAAAGAAAATAAATTCTTAATGTTAGGATGAGATACTTACAAAGAAAGAAAACCGTATTTAAAGAAATGTATATTCTAGTGAATTAATGCAATGAAATACTCCTTTGTAAGGTTAGTTCGGATTACCAAGGGACCTTCATATCTCGGCTAACAGCATTAAGTTTCTCTTTACAGTCCTTCGTCATTCATACCTACTCATACACTCTACTCCTTAGAGTAAAGATTAAAGAAAGAAGGATCTAATCTAACAACACTCAAACCACTATATACATAATTTCTTATAAGAACTTTATTTTTTAAGGATTTAATTATAAGATTTAAGATTTAATTAAAAAGCATTGAAATGAATGGGATTATTTTATCTTTTTATTTGGAACAGTTTTAAATTAGGCCAAAAACATTTAAAACTAAATTAATCTGATAATAGTACATGACATCAGATACGTAAATTGTTAATTTATTACATCCTCATTAATCTTTATAATGATAAATATTGATGTTTGAATATTTTACGGCTAAGGCTGAGGTTATTTTCAATCTACAACTTATTTGTTTGTATTGAATATAAGTAAATTTTGTATTTTATGGTTTTGAATGAATTTATGAAGTTTTTATAATTATATATGTTGAAAATTAATAGTAGAAGTGATAGATAGTTAACTGTTCTTCAATTACGATAGGTTAAATGATAGACAGGATTTTCCAGATAGTCAGCATTGTTACATTATGTATTATCTCATTTTTATGTTATTATTGAGTCTAGACATAACTATTTGTATACAGTGCCATCTATTTTGTTAGTTTTTAATATTTTTTATTCACTTAGTTGTCATGTGCCTTTCACTTCAAAAGCGTTGGATTTCCCCGTCATAAACCTTTGAAGTCGGCAAACTAACCCCCTACCACTACCTCTCACCTTATTCTTACCTTTAGTCTTAGTATCCACCTGGACACAGTAGGTAAATATCAGATTCTATTTTATCTTGTTAACCAGCCACTTATTTTTATTTTCATGTATACATCATCTTTTATATTATTATCAGTCCTGTAATGTATCCATTTATTGTCACCCCCTAGCATAGGTACTCATATATTTGTTTTCTTTTAGCCCTGATGAAGATCCACAAATTGGATCGAAACGTTGGCTTACCACAATAAAATCATTGTAAACTGAAAATCCTGGCTATCATTTAACCTATCGTAATTGAAAATTAATAATTTATTACTATGAGTAATATCCATGTAGTTGATAGACTATATTTGCTATGGGTTCCTATCCCGATATATCATCCCTAATAGCAAATTATGATTAAATAAATTAATTAATTCCTAATACAATTTCTCTTTTCTCTTTCCTAACAAGAGAGTGGGTAGGTATAGTAGTATAGTCATCTGAGATTCTATTCCTGTTTAATATATTGTAACGTGAAAAAAAACGTAAACAAAAACATTTGATTGAGAAGAGTTCTAGACTTTTTTGTTGCAACAGTTACAAACGGTTCTGGTACATGTGCGTGACTGTTTGATAATCTTCTACGATTGTCGGGGACCTTCTAGATTGTTCTAATTCGGACTAAATATAAAGAGCAATGGACTGGAGAGTCAGTCTTGCTCTGAAGACCGAATCATGTGCTTACTTTCGTGTTACTGCGTCGTTACAAGATGATACTTTTTGTAACCTTTCTAATTTTATGTTTGCTATTTTTGGAATGTATTGATAAAGCAAGCATGGTACTGAAGATTGGTTTATTTAACATTCAAATAAATAAATAAATAATGAAAGCAGTCTACCTAGATAATATAAAAACATTGATCTTTCAAATCAACATCAAAATATATCTGTAAACTTTAAATTTGTTTTATTAAAAATTAAAAAATCACTTAGAACCCTGGCCTTCTAAGATTCAAATATAAATATATTGTTTTCTTTAAATTCTTTGTTGATTTTAGCCTGCTGGCCCTCTATTCATTTGGTCATTCCGTTCACAAGTTAATATTATATTTCAAACTCTTACATTTTATTCATAGGATCGATCCAAAAAAAAACTCAGTTAAACTATAATAAAAATATAATAATGTATGAATTGCCTTGGATAAGAAAAGACTGTACTATTAATTATAATTTTCACAAACAAATTAAGTTTTGCAGAAACTTTTTGGTCTCCCCTACCAACGATTACCCTCAAAGTTAATCTACTAACTTAATCCTTCTATTTCTCTAGATGGTCGGTATAACTTCAAATTGAAGTCAGCATCAATATTTTGAGAAAATTTATGTCAATATTTTGAGAAAATTCATGGTTTACTGTAACATTTCTGTGGGTTAACAAAGATTTAGTAAATGAATTATCAATGCCAGAAGAATTATAACAAAATAAATATTTGAGCAGGTTACAAAAATGATAACTATATATATAGCACACAAATCATATGACTTAAGCTTCACAGTCAAGACAGACTAAGACTAACTGGCCCAGTCACTCGCTCCTTATATATAGTCGTAAAAGGAACGTTCTAGAAGGTTCGAGGTCCTCCTGGGAGGTTCCAGGTCTCCGTCGAAAAGATCTAGGCCCATCCACGTGCTCCAACGGTTTGTTCCGACCGATGGTTCGTTCCAACAAAAGGTTTGGGATTTTAAACCATATGTTTTTATTTGACGATTTAACGTTACAATACGGTTATTTTTACTTCTATCACTTTTGAAGTACTGCCTGTTTAACTTTCTCTTTTATCATCGTTTCTTCCTTATTCTTGAAACTTTTAAGTTTAATGTAACTTGTGAATTATAAGGTTGAAATCATTAATTTAGACTCAACACATAGTAATTGTTTTAGAACAGCATCGGTTTCGGCCATCGGCAGTGCTCAAACGCGATTGACAATTATATTCTTCTATAAATTAAAAAAATATATATAATGGCTTGCCATTAAAAATTAGGTATTTCACATTTTCTTACCCTTGCCCCTCCCCTTACATACGTTTTGATTGTTTAAAAAATAAAATAATTTACTGTCACCTACCTACCTGTAACCAGTACATCCCTGGGTACAGATACCTTTTGTTTATATAATTAACTGTTCAGGCAAGTTAGGTTTTAATAACAAAACCTTTCGCTTCCCTGATGAAGAAAGTATGGCTGGTGCTTAATGCTCCTAGTTTTGTGGGTTAATGTAATAAAAAGGTATAAATAATAACAATAAAGAATAGCATAAAAGGTATTTTACATAAAGTTTAAATTGAAATTTAGAAAATATTAGCATAATTAATAAGATGAACAAAATAGTATAAATGGAAAGAAATAAAGAAAATTCTCTGATATTTAAAGCTTAAACAATAATTTATTAAATACAAATACTTTATTAAATAAGAATGAAACTTAGATGATTGAATGAAAATGAAATACAACTTATAAACTATTACAGACAAGAATCAAATGGCCATTGATAAACTATAGGATGAAACAATAAATAAACGGTTAATAACTTAATACATAGCAAATATAATAACTGAATTCAGCAATTTGATTTAATGTTAAAAGATAAAGTCCAATGTTAATAGAATGTTATTTAAAGTTGAAGGTTAAACAAAATTTAAGGTTTAGACATTATATAAAAATAATATTGGAGTTATTTTACTTTAAATGTCCATGTAGCTCGGAACTTAATCTTTCTCTTCGCTCAGTCTTCTAAAATAATGTCTGCAAATATGCCCAATACAAAACCGAACACCCTGGGTGTACGAGAATGTCATTAGATGTTTTTAATGAATGTTTTAAGCGTGAGGAGTAATGCGTACTCGGCAGCCGAGAATCAAAAGCTGACTGACTTGATGAAGCGTCTTTTGTTTGTCTCAGGGCGTCTTCGACCAATCAAAAATGCCCACGCACATTACACAATACTTATGCTAATTAAATACTTAATATCGATATATCGATTGATATGATATTCAATGTTATATTTGATTAATAAATTAACGACAATTTATTAGTTACTGAATTTACAACTTAATTATTATTGAATTTAGAATTAATTTAAAAATGCTGAACCAAAAATTAAACTAAAGAATTATATAAAATAAAAAAATGGGTTCCCTGAACATTAACATTTAAAGAAGCAAGATTAATCAAAAGAACAATAGGGTTTTTTTATTTATTAAATTGGTTGGCGTAAAAATTATTACATGATGAAAGCGTGAAATACTATTGAGCATCTAACATGTTTCGGAGTTATCAGTTCGTTTTCTGCTAAATTGTTTTCGAAAACAATCGGTATAAATTAGTTATACTAGATAGTTGTCACGAACTCGTTGAGGCTTGCTAGAACTTCAATCTGTTCGAAGTTTTTTAATCATGGTCGTGTTTCTTTTTTTAATTTAGAAAAACAATCAACAAACGGTTATATTGGAATGCCATTTAAAAATTAACAGGAATCAGTTTCGCTGATATGGGCACAGTTCATCCTGTTCGAGTTTGTTTTACATCTTTAGATAGTTTTTAATTACTTATTTATTATTAAGGCCACTGAATAATTCTTAATGTTTCATAATTTTAAATTTGAAAAAGATAATTTGAACTTTGATATATGTTTCATATTTCATATTATGGAGGAAATAATTTTCATTAAATTACTATACTGCTCGAATACAGCGATTTCGATGCCCAACACTCCTCCAACAAAAAGTGGAACACTACTCGGTGAACCATTAAAAGATCACTTTGATGATATTTGCTTTTTACTGATAAAAATGACATCACTACCACGTCAAGCTATCGAATTGTAAATTTTTAAATGGTTCTTTTCTGGAGAGCAAAATAAACCCTACAATGGTGAAACCCAAATCAATCTTTTTCCTAAAGAACAAGTTTTCATATTTCTACTGTCTATGCTCAATCTCCTTTCGAATTGAAATTTATTCTGCCTATATTTCATCTTCTTTTAGGTGGTGTAAACATTCATTAGTTTTTGCTATACCAATGTATTGAATCTAAATAAAAAATCTGGTGAGATGTACGCAACACACAACTTTCACTTACCAACTTACTTTGATTAGAAATAGACGTTTTGTTAAATGCCATTCCTCAAAGTCATACATTTTTCGCATTCATTTACTTATTTTTCTTATGTTTGCTCTTTAAAGTGTACTAACTTTTTTTATTATTAAATAAAAGTTTTTACATGTGATGATTCGGCAATGCAAGCATAATACTCCTTAGCTGTTGAAAACTTCTTATAGTTACCATGAAACGAATAATTTCCATTAAATTAACAGAAAATCTTCAATTATAAACATCGTCTGTCATTAAAGGCGTATAGCGCATTCGTGGGCTCAACGTTTTTTATGAGTTGACGGAATATTTCTCTTTTTTTCTCCTGTATATGTCTACTTTATATTTTTCATATTTCATATTGTTAGGCGAAACGAGAGACAGATAATTTCTCCATATAAACAACAACAAAAGTACTTGATAGGAAAACAAAAAAGACCCCTTCCCCATTTATGCCCCTTAGACTATTTTAATAATGATAAAGCTTACTTTATATTAAAGAATGCTTCGTCCTCAATAAATATGACGAGCTTAATCAAAATCGTTAAAGCTATTTTTGAGGAAATCGAAAAAAACGTAAAAAAGTTATGAAATAAAGTACCCCCTCCGTTTGATCGATTTTGGTGAAATGCTTGCTGTCGCATCGCATACAAATACCCAATTTCAGGTTCGTACGGTTTTTGTGCTAGTCTGTTCACACACACACACACACACACACACACACACATAGACCATTTCGCAGTACTTGGTTATTTTGACTCAGGGGACCCCAAAACGTGTATTTCCGTTGAAAACCGGAAGTCGAAATTTTTCACGATTCCAATTCTTTCCCATACTATCCATTTCCTAGATTATTAAAAAAGACTGGAAAAATGAAAAAGATTTCAACAAAGATTTTGCAAAGTGTAAATTTTGGAGAGAAATTAGGAAAAGAAATTGAAAAAATTCAGATCGATGAAGACTTGGACAGAACTTACAATTATTTCAAAATGGCGATAAAGATCGGTAGGTCAGAATCAGACAAAGAAATAGGTACAGAAATGAATAAGAACTGTAGACGCCTTCCCAGTAAAATTAAAAATATGTTAAATAAAAGAAAACAACTCAATAAATCTAATCTTCAACGCTTAGAGTATGTGGAGTTGTGCAAGACAATAAGAAAAGAAATTGACATATGGCTTCATAACAACAGGTTAAGCAGATTAACAACATCTTTAACAGAAGGCACTAAATTGAAACAAAATACGGGAGTAAAGAATATTATGCATGCCATAATTGATCAGAACGGAGTAGAAACTAGAGACAGAAAGCAAATTTTATCTACAATTAAGACCTATTTCCAAGAACTATATGATGATGAAGAAGTTGAAGGGTTTGATAGGTCTACTGGAGAAGATGGCGATAAGGAAGAGTCCATTATGCGTGAAGAGGTCATGAGCGCCATAATGAGTCTGAAGGATGGCAAGGCAGTTGGGCTGGATGGGATATATGCGGAAGAGATCAAGGCAGGAGGAGAGGAGTGTATAGATTTCTTAACTACCTTCTTCAACGTCTGCTTACAATACGGCCAACTCCCAAAAGACTGGTACTCTGCCAAGCTAATATTGCTGTTCAAAAAAGGAAGTAAAAAAGAGTTAGCTAATTATAGACCTCTAAGTATTCTTTCGATTCCCTACAAACTGCTCACCACCATTCTAATGAAAAGGATAGAAACGAAGCTAGAATTAGATTTAACAAAAAATCAAACAGGTTTCAGGAAAATTTTTTCGACTATCGACAACATCTTTGTTGTTGGCGAATTGATTAAAAAAGCAATAGACTATAAATTTCCGTTAGTTCTATTATTCCTCGATTATGAAAAAGCATTTGACTCAGTAAAAACAAACTTCATCTTACAGCTGTTGAAAAATAAAAACATTAGTGCTGAAATCAGAAGGATATTTACTAATATTTACCAAAACTCCAAAGCCATATTCAAATTAGATGACCACTCAGTTGAAATAAAAATAAGAAGAGGAGTACGACAAGGAGAAGTGGGATCACCAAAAATATTCACAGCAATTTTGGACTACGTAATGAGAGACTGCGAATGGGAAAGCAAGGGGATAAACATCGATGGAGAATGGCTAAACCACCTGGAATTTGCAGATGACCAAGTACTTGTCGCCTCATCGATAGAAGAAGGTTTGCAAATGTTTCAAGAAGTGAAAATGAGAGCTCAAAATATTGGCTTAAAGATCAATTTGAAAAAATCAAAATTGATTAAAATTAATGTTATGGAGCAAAGAATAATACCTGAATGCCCCATTGAAAGTACTGATGACATCATATATCTGGGCCGCCAAATTAGCACCTCTGGCCAGTGGAACGAAATATTGAGGAGAATTTCTTTAGGGTGGAAAGCCATGTGGAGGCACAAGGGATTTTATAAAAGCAAGGCTGACATGAAGCTGAAGAAGAAATTGTGGGAAACAACCGTTCTACCAGTTCTTATATATGGATGTGAGACTTGGAGACTGAGTAGAAAAGTCGTGAGCAAACTTAGAACAACCGAGCGTGGCATGGAACGATACATGCTGGGAATAACCAGAAAAGACAAGAAAACAAATATATGGATTAGGAACAAAACAGAACTAATCGATGTTGTAGAAATGGTTTTTAAGAGAAAATGGAAATGGGCTGGCCATATCATTAGGAGGAATGAAGACAGCTGAACGAAGAGGATCATGGAGTGGACACCAAGGCAGTACAGGAGGGCAAGAGATAGGCCTACCACTAACTGGGACAAGGAGATGAGGGCTACATGCGGAGGAAGTACCTGGAGCAGGGTTGCCAAATGCCGTGAAGAATGGAAAAGGCTAGGAAATGTTCACTACCTGGTCTGGCTGCAAGGATAGATTTTTATTTGTTTTTAAAAGCGATTAAGTTTCTTTGTTTTGTTTTCTATTTAGCTCATTACTTAACTTTTTCATTATTTAATTTTGTTCAACAACCGAACTCACAAAAATCCTCAGCTAAAAGCTGATTTTGCAGTGTGTAAATAAATGTATATTATTATTTGTAAAATTATTTAATGCAAATAAAGGATTATTATTATTATTATTATTACTATCCATTTCATATGTAGGTAAGTGCAAATAAAAACAAAAAATAAACAATTTTTTGTATGATTGAAGATTTAAGAATTTGAAGTTTGGCGTGGAATAGGCGATATGATGTAAGAGTATGTTTATATTATAAGTTTCTTTAATATTTTGTGTCTCGTTTTAAATAGCTTACCCAATATTTTTGGGCTTAGCAACGAACGAATCCCTATATTGCTATTTAGTAACATTATCGTCTATAGTGTAGCCCGAAGCATAAGTGGGATGATGGGGTTTATGGGGATTATAGGGTTTCAACGGATATACACGTTTTGGGGTTTATGGCTGTCTACACAAAGAGTAGTTTCAGCATTGAACCTTTCGTTTAGTTCACAATAAATACAATTATTGTCATTACAATATCATCATTATTATTGTAGTTATCAATCTTAAATCATGAGCAAAACGACAAATAATGTAATTTTGTGTTAAAATATGATTAGAACTCTATATATATCTATATCTCTATATCTATATATATCTATATATATCTATATATATATATCTATCTATATCTATATATATCTATATCTATATCTATATATATATATTATATATATATCTAAATAGGTTTAGAACTCTTTTTAATTTTTAAATAAATTGTAAATTATGATCATTTTAGCGTAATGTTATAGATGACCTTTTTGCATGGAAATAGTGGTTTCCTAATGAAAAATCAATTGGCCCTCTTCCAGGTTGGAAAACCCTCATCTCTATAATTCAAGGCAGGGTTTATATTCCTTCTCTGAGAAATTTGTTTTCTCATTGAAGTTTGAAAGCAACTGAGCTTTTACACAGTTTGAAATAAATTCTAAAAAAAATTCATGGAAGTGTTGTTCTTTATTCACTAGAAAAGTCACATGCAGAAAAAAAGAAAAGAAAAAAAAGCTATGTATTCTATGAGAATATTTGAAAACTTATTTCCGGAATATCAAACAGCTTGTTTCATGTTCATTGTGTTAAGCAAAGTATAATATTTTATATAAGAGTAGGTTGTGTGGCAGAAAGTTTTAAAAAATGTATGGACTTTTAATCAAAGTAACACATTCCGTGTGTTTTTGGAGTGTGTTACTTTGATTAAAATAAATCCATTGTACAGTCTAACTATTAATAAATGTATGTAATTTAACTGATTTATATGATATTGTTGTAAAATAATTGCCCATAGTAAAAATAATTTTATCCAAAGATATAATATTGGCCATTCCCGCACCCAACGGTGTTCAAACCCCGGCCATGGCCTTTCATCTTTTTTTCAGATAAAACTATTTAAATAATTAACATTTAACATTTAATAAATATAATAAAATAATAAACAAAGTGAAGTATAATTAAACTTTAAATCCCAAAACGATTGTAACTAGTCCAGTCAGAACTCAATTCGACATCATTATGCTTGTACTCGATTACATAACAACATCGGCCTTTTAATGGAACTGTGTGATTCACGCAAGCATAGTAGGGCGAGTTGTATCAGTACAAATGCCGGTTCCCAACACACTTAAAATTTCCAAATATTTTGTTTACGGAGGTCTAGATTTTAAAAATAGAATAAATTTTAAAATTCCATGGAGTGATGGAGTACTTTAATATTAACTTAAAAAATTATATGGAGGGAGTTTATCCACATTTCGTTCTCGAATATTACATTCGTGTAATGAAGTTAATTCTTCATAGATATTATCATAGGGGGGGGGGGGAGTAGTTATTCAAATTTTATCAGTTTATCCGATTTCAATTAAATATGACGCAATAGTTTCTGATGGGCCAAAAATAATAGTTTTACCAAGGGACGGCTTCTACGAACCCATAGCTTTCTTTTATTGTTAACTAGATATGGTGCCCGGCTTCGCTCCGGTAGTTGTTTGCTAGTTTTAATAACAGAAAAACTTTAAAATTAAAGGAAATATACAACAAAATTAGCACCTTCTTGAAACTTCGGTTTTAACTTGGTATCAATATTAAGATTCGAGAACTGCAGAGTCCGCCCAAATAAGGAACCCTATATACTTTATAGGGGGTTGAAAATGGTAAATGAACAATTAATTTTAATGCAACTTTGTCGAGTTATGCATCGTGTTTTATGGTTTCCGTAATTCTGAATCGTATAAGCCCATCCCAAGCAGTCAGCAGATAATGAGTTATTAATTAGATTATAGTTGAAAAATCTAATACCTCAGTTAAAGATATTATATTTCGAGTATAACTTAAGTGCCGAATACTGTGATAATCCTATTAGATCCAGAAGAATAGAAACTACCGAAGATTCCTAGAAACTTTTTTTTAAGACCTCCCATTTCAAGCTCCCTTAAGATATCACCCCCTAATTTGACTCTGCAGAACTCGAATCTTATTACTATTACAAAGTGAAAAGCAAAATTTCATGAAGGCACAATTTTTTCACCATATTTCTTTTTGAAGAACCAAGAGGGGTGATAAAATCTTATTGAAAAAATGCTGTATTTGGAGTTAGTCTGAAGAACTAATAACTAATAGAACTGGAATGCCCATCATACATAGTAATCAAAACAACTTCTTTTTTATAACTACAATAAGCACACTTCAAACTTTTTATTTTCGATTTATATTCAGTCAATTTATCTCTTTTTTTTTTATGTGTCTTTTAATCCGATCACTGTACTATTAAGAAATGTTCAATCATATTGCATTAAATTTATTTAAGTATATATCATATACTGATTAAACGTAATGTGTTGATCAATTAGCCTTCTTATGAGAAAATTAATTTTTTTATGAATCCAGTTGGTTTTCTAATGTATTGCAGAGATGTTGAATCATTATTTTATTTTGAAAGCAAAGGATAAACTAATTATTATCGCTTAATTTTTAGTAATTTAAAAAGAACAGCTGAAAAAATATATAACCTTTACAACCTCACTGGATGAATGAACAATAAACATTGAATGAAACGCACCCTAGCGCTTCCTGGTAGCCTGAAGCTCGAACTAAATCTTTCATTCATAAGCTCGTAACTCAATCTCAGACTGGCTAATTAAATGGTGCGAGAGGCTTAAAATTCCAATCCTTTTCTCTTCAATTTCACACCCTTAAAAGAAAAACGGAAACCTTCTTCTCCGTTAGGGGGCATACAGTTACTCGCTGACATAAATCTCTTAATCGTACGTGGAGTCGTTTCTGAGCCTTATCGGCACGCACATTGTACACTTTGCTTTATAATATATATTGATTAACTAAATGATTTATTTTTTAAATTTCCCACATGAGGTTACAATATTTACATCTTTATAAAACTGTTGATGTAAAAAAAAAAAATGCATAGAGTAAAATGAAAGAAATTTTTGGGTGATTCTCGGGTATTCTTTTTCGGCACTAAAAGTGATAAAGATCTAATCATTTGGCATTCAAGCGTGAACCACCGGTGGTACACGCCGCCCGACGAGGCAGTCAAGTGTGAGCCACCGGTGGTACACACCGGCGTAAACGTGTTAATCTTGAATGCTTTTCTGACAACTTCTAATTTTATTCAGATTGTTTATTTAATAATTTAGGTGCGAAACAGAGTTGACAAATATTAATAGGCTCCAAGAGCCCTAGGGTTAATCATGACTAGTTTGTAGATACAGTGATCTTCTAATTGTAGCAGACACAGGAGCCGACGACTAAAGACACAGACCGGACCCGACTTTGGATTGAGGGCGACCGGCATTAGCCCCGCTTTTGATCTCCGCTGAGGACCTTCGCAGGGGATTCTGTTACGATGAAAGGACAGTTCCTCCAAGCCGTACGGTGGTAGTCACAGCATTTCTCGACTAATTGCTGCTGCCTTAGAGTTAGCACTCTATATTTATCTCAAGGATTGCAACACATTCTATTTCCAAACATTATGAAATTATTCTTGTTATCATTTCACAAGGGCTAGTTCCATTTGTTTGTTTTTTATTCAGTTGTCCATTTCAATAAATGGCAAATAATATATATATAAATATATATTAAGAATTACTTTTGTACTTTTACGCCACTCGTCTACTGGAAAAAATATTGCGCGACGATTCACATTGCCTAATCGAGCTCATTCGTCGAGCGATATTGGGCTATACTAGGTAACTCGAAGAGAGACATCGTAGATAGTTTAAGAGCTACAATTACTAGCGAAGGTTAAAAATCATACGATTAAGATTTAAAATGTAAATTAAGTGTATAAAACAAAATAATGGAAACTTATTATTTTACGGTAATCATTCGTTATTTTATAAGGTTGTCAAGTGAAATATTCGTAACTATAATCAAAATATAATTTTGTTATATAACTATGAGGCTTCATCCGAATAAGCTTTGGACAGGCGATTATAGTCTGACTTTGGCTTTCCTACCTCTTCACGTTCATCGTAGGTAGTTAAAAGACATCAAAATGGATTGTATTCACTCGAGAGGATTGCGTGAGGTATACAATATCCTAAATAATAGTACAATAGAATGAAGCTTAGAGTGCTTTTAGGATATAATCTATGTAAGGAATGCGTTAAACATTATTTGATCCATCCTGTCTGACCGCGAGCAACTATTTTTCAAAAAAAAATTTTGTTTCATTGTGCCCCCGATTTTTCGTTCTTGCTTTAGGATAGTCATGAAATCTTCAGGAAAGAGGAAAATTTGACTTTGGAAGAAAGTTGTCATAAATTAATAAATTTTTTTGTTGTTCCGCTCTCAATTTCGCACCAATCTGGAAGAAAATGAAAAAAAACGACTGCTTATTGCACAATGAAAAACACATGCGGTAAGATGAAACGCAAGACGAAACGGTAAACGAACGCCCTTGTTTCAAGAAACCCCATACGATCTATTTTGATGTCTTTTAACTTCCTACGATGAACGTGAAGAGGTAGGAAAGCTAAAGTCAGACAAAATCTTAAGAGATATAATCATAATAAAACGTAAGAGCAGATTGAATAAAATAATTACTCATACCTACAGACGAAAATCCGTTCGACGAAATTTGTTAGTTTTCCCACACAAAACCGCACTTCAGCATGTGGAGTCGAAAGGGGACAATATGCTGTCTTTGTTTGGAGTCACCCTAACCGCTCGCTGTCTGAATTTGGTTGCTCTAGACCTTTTGGTTCGCCCAGTGCACCGACTGTTTCATTGTGCCCCATCCCCCCCTATATAGATGTATATATAGGTAGATTCTATATGAATATATAAAAAGTCAGTTATTATCAACACATAACGATCTGCTGCATTGTAGAAATCGGATGTAAATATCTATTCTAAACACTTTTTACAATACTCTTGAACTTTGAATTCTCTCCCCTGAAAATAAGATATTTTTTTAGACATGACCTCGCAATCTTAAACATTTTTTAATGGAGTCAGCTATATATTTGAAATCATATATTTAGAACAAATTTACTTTAACATAAATTCATTATAACTTAATGATTACTATCGATGAATAGATGTATTAATATTATGAACTTTATATATCTAAAAGAATTCAATTACCCCATAGCGTGGCCTCCAACTTTCCGACGCCCATGGCTATTGGCCACGCTATTGGGTAATTTTTTGAAAATTAATCTTTATGTTTTAGTACTAATTTCTCATACTCCATTGTTATTAGAGACACTAAGACACCCCACGCGTGGTCACATGTTACCATTTTTGTTGTTAATCCTCGCAAAATATAATAAAATATTACTTAAAAATGTACATGAACAATATCACTTCCGGAGTTTTTATAAAAATATCAGTTACCTATCAATAATTATATAATTATTAACAATGTACAAGAAAAAAACTGAAGGAAACTGAAAAAGTTGTTCAATTCATTTCCTGAGATAATATCTTGATATACTTCAAGTCAGTTGCAGATATCATCCTGTTCGGGTCTCTCCCTTGTATGCCTTGTCAATATAAAATAAAAAAATATCTCCAACCAAAAATTCTTATAACTTTAAATAAATAGTTTTCTGACGTGTAGTTTCTTTTGCAATGCCCCTTCGGCTGTAGACGATCTAAATAGTGACAACAAACCAGATCCTGACGGTTTAACTTCCAAGCCATGAAACATGTTTTAAATAATTGGGTAGCTGGAAACAGATACGAAAGTATCACTCGCTACCTGAAACTCATTTGCATGCCATAACGGTAATCCAATCTCCTTGGTCAAAGGAGAGAAGAGTAAAGAGGTTCTGATTTGGTAATGGTCCCTGCAGGTAAATGGATACCCACTTGTACATATTCCAAAAGGAAGGAGATTCCTAGAAACCTAAAAATGACTTCTTATTTCTTTTTTTTTTTTTTCTTTTTTTTTCTTTATGAATAATACAGTTATAGTTATCTCATTATTTTACGTGTTTATTTAATAGTAATAGTAATTAATAATACCAATTAATAAATTATATTTCGAGAGTACCTACGCCTTTATACTTTTATTTTTTCATTTATAAATTTCTTAGTCCCTCTATTTACCTTTGGTGTCATATTTAATTTATTTAACGTTATTAATTAGGCCTTAGGTCACCAAATAATAATTTAAATCTATTTTCTACGATCAAGCTTCATTGTGCGATTTTCAAGACTTCCGTGATATAATAACCTATAAGCACACTTGGTAGTTACAAGTAATAGGATCAATTTATTTTTATTTTTTAATTTAAACTGTTCATTCGTACCTGTCAGCAAAATGCTGACAATCAGGGGATGAGATGGCTGAAGGATATATGACATATACTCATCAGATGTAATGACAGGTCAACCATGAGGAGCGAAATCAGCACTCCCTTCCTGGCTTGATTCAATTACCGAAAAGATCGAGATTCTGAAACTTGCTCACTCTGTAATTCTAACTGCCGAGAAGACACTTATCACTTTCTAGGGGGATGTAGCATATTACAGTAAACCCTCGATATAGCGAACTGGTGGGGGGTTTGATATTCATAGATCGCTATAAAGAGGTTCGTTATAACCTAGGATTATTTTTTTTTTTTTAGCCAATGGCCGCAATAATTTGATTATATTTAGAAGGAAATTCATTCATTAGAACTAGTTAAATTATAACGCATGTATGGAATTTATTTTTAGATAAATTACATATTCATTAAACAATGAGATTCATTAATTCACCTGTCAAGTTCACTTGAGAGTTCTTTAGCCATAGCTTTAATAAGAGGGTCTGAGATTGGTGTTTGAGATCTCATTTGTTTAAAGCAATTTATCAATTTTTTTCCAAATATTCATGAGCCGCAGAGCGTAGTCGTTTATTTATTTGATGCTGAAGTTAATCCTTGGGCTGCGGTTGAATCTATTTTACCTTTGTTTTTTATAATGGTTGACAATGTTGAGTTTGGAATTCCATATTTTTATGCGATGTTTTTTTTACTTAAAATTCCCGATTCAATATCCTGGAGAATTTTCAATTTTTCCTCAATTGATAAGGATTTACGTTTGTGACACACGTTTACAAACGAACTCATTGTGTATTTTAAAAACAGTATAAACGACTACAGAACACTGATTCGAATAATACAGAGGTTGAAACAGAACTGAGCTAGTTTTGAGAAAAAAATCAATGGAATCAGAGAGAGAGCAAAAGGAAATCGGATTAGTTAAGGGTAAAAAAATACCTCAATTCTAGGAAGTGGAGCTACTTCGTCTTCCCGCGCTCATCCTACGTAATACAGTAAAAAAAAAATAATAATTATAAAAATTTTAGTAGTTCGTTATAACAGAATAAAATGATTCTCAGGCATCAAATTTAGTTCGTAGTTCGCACTAACCGAGATATTTCGCTATATTGAGGGGTTCAGCAGAAATATAATGGTAATTTTGGAGGAATAGTATTTTGGTTCGCTATATCGAGGTGTTCGTTATATCCGAGTTCGTAATAATGAGGGTTTACTGTATCCGAAATCAGGCTTATTTTATTTTGGGAAGCCTTCCCTCTCAAGGGAAGAAATTGTTTTGTACCTAACTGGTCAACAAGACCCCCGCCCTTTATTACGCTATGTTCGCCATGCCATGGAAATCAAGTTACAACTGGTTGTCTGATATATAAACTGTTTTCATTTTCTTGGTATTTATTTCCTGAACTCTGTAAAATATGACTTCCTTAAATTGTAAATTATTACTTCATATGCTGTTAATATCATTTCTTTACTCTGTAAAACATAGCAGTTAACTCTGACAGACGGCTTTTGCCATTTTCATTAATATTTTTCAATTTTTAATTGTATTATATATTAATGTGTAAATAAATATTATTCATTCATTCAATTACCTTGCTTGTTTAAAAGAGGAGATCTCTCATTTATCGCCTTTTCAGTCTTGATAATTTCGCATGGGTTATCGTAGCTCAGAGTGGACCTATTTTAACGGGAATGAAATCGTAAGTAGTAAAAAAGTAACGAATTTCAATCGCCATCAAAGCTCGATTGGAGCGATAAAATTGGAAAAGTCAAATAGAGGGATAAATACGGAATAAAAAGAGTATACAGGACTGTCAATGAGCAATTTTATTAGGAATATGGCAGACAGGCCTGGATATAGAAGACTAAAAAAGCGTTGGATGAGAGATCTCCTGTCTTAAATAAGCACGGTAATTGAATCAAGCCAAGGAGGGGTTCTGATAGTTGCTTTCCCACCTCATGCCTGCATGTCATTATTTCCCATAACGAACATCTCATTCCCTGATTGTCAGTACCTTTCTGACAGGTGTGGATTAATAATGTAAGTCCAGAAGAAAAATAAAATAATAATCCTCTTATATCATGGAGGTCTTGAAAATCGCACAATAAAGCCAAAATGTAGAAAATAAATATTTTTTAAGATTAAGTGAAATTATTATTTAATGACTTAACAACGTACTTAACAACTAAGTAACAACGTTAAATAAATTTATTTACAAACATTCATTTGTATTTATAAATTTATGTGTCTGATCTTTAATGAGTTATTTCTATTATTAATTAGTAATCAGTAAAGTTTGCATGAGTACCACGAACCTATGATTATGAGAAACATTATTTATAGTCTTCAAATTATCTAGGAGGTCTATATGTATTGATTCAATCTTCTTCTTTGGCAAAGTTATAAAGTTTTCTTGACTATGAAATATCAGCATTAAAAAGGCCACGTTTTAGGGTGTCTTCAACATCTTCAAAACAACTCTTAACTAAAAACGTGAAACACATATTCTTCCTAGAGTAAAATAAAATATAGTTAAATCCAGTTAGTTTTCTTTTTATACTTCCAGTAGTCCTAGAGATAGAGATAAATACTCGATAAATTTAATAGATTTTTTTAAATAAATGAAGTATTTAATAAAGCAAATCAAGTCATCGACCAAACTAATTGGAACAATTTATTTTTGTGTATTTTCTTTTCCTACAAACACTATTGAAAACGAGATCACCTGTGGTGTAATGGCTAGCATGGCAACCTACTATACTAAAGGTCGCGGGTTCGCGTCCTGAGGTGGCCCTACGATTTTTAATGGGAGTAAGACTTCTTGGCAGTGCCGTCCCTCGGATAGGACGTAAACTGGAGGCCCCGAGCCTGTACGATGTCAGGTACTCGTTAAAGACCTGTCCTTAATCCTAATTATACCTGGATATGCAAAATTTAGGACTCCCACTGTAGCATCGTCCGATTAGCCTTGCTAGCATAAAGGGACGTTAAACAAACAAACTATTGAAAATTATATCCATCTTTCGTATGTTCGTTACTAATGCATCAATGTGAAATTCTTTAATTATACGATTCGTTTATTGAATAATTTCTCTTTTATTTTTTCTAAATTTATGAATAAATAAAAACAATACTTTCAAAAATAAATTAAAGTAAAAATAATTATTTCATATCGTATTACCCGGAATACGATCATTGTTCAACAAATGATTAATTAGTAGAGATCTAAATAATTGAAACCGGTTTTGTGATTTTAAAATTCTTTGTTAGCTTGATTCAAATGTAATTGTCCGAGTCAATCATTATTTTAAAATATATTTTTATATCATAGAAATTATTTGGGCCAAATTAAAACAATCTGACCAATTGTGTTTGTTTTGTTCTTTCGTTATATAGCCCTCCAAATATACATTTTTACCTTCAAGCAGCAAAAAATCTTTCAAACAAATCTAAGCCATCAAGCCATCGTAACCATGCGTCCGCCTTCGTATGTAAAGTCTATACGATGTCAGATACTCCTTTAAGGATTCCTATGCTGATTATACCTGGATAGGAAAAATTAAGGATACCCACTGCAACATCGTCCGATTAGCCATATTGGTATAAAGAATATTAAATAAATAAAGAAACAAAGCAACAAACCAAATTACAAAATAATTGTAGCAGTAAAGTCTTCTTCTGTTTTAACACTGCTCTAACCAACATTCCTTGTTTTATTGTTAATTATTTTTATTTTATTTTTACGATGATTAATAGTCAGGATTTTCAGTTAAATATTTTTTATTTTGAAAAGCCAACGTTTCGATCTTTATTAGGGCTTGTTGAATCCAGAGTAATATTCGTATTTATTTACACATACTTATTTTATTTTATACTCTCTCTATTATTTATAGAGTATTTATTTATTATTTATTTTGTTTAGTATTTTTATTTTCTTACTCGTACTTAACTTACTTTATTTTTCAATCCTTATTATTTAATTTTTTTTATACTTGCAGCGTTTTAAAATTATTTTAGCAATCTGATTTTCGGCTGACTCCATATATGTTTGTACCATAAATAAATAAAGTTTTACAAAATCCGATGCGTTTATCATGTTTCCAACCGCACCTCTGAACAATACAGTCGATGTCGGGCTTTATAAGCCCCATTGAACGTTAAGTCCCAAATATAAGTCCCATTGAAATCGGTTCAGTAGCTCAGGAGAAAGAGAGGGTCAGAGGGAATTGGAGCGTTGAAGGCGGTAACAACTGCACAAAAATTTTTACTCACGAGAGGCCTTGAAACTTAATTAGTTCTCCATATATATATATATATATATATATATATATATATACAAATGACAAACCATAATGTTTCGAAAGAATTATAGATAGTTAAAGAATTAATATTATAATCTTATAATAGAGGTGAGAGATAGTCAACTGTTCTTCAATTACGATAGGTCAAATGATGGTCAGGATTTTCAGTTTACAATGATTTTATTGTGGTAAGCCAACGTTTAGTCCACAAGTTGGATCGAAACGTTGGCTTACCACAATAAAATCATTGTAAACTGAAAATCCTGACCATCATTTAACCTATTAAAATCTTATAAAAATCGTTGCTATTTTTTGTTTAAATTACTGTTTAATAAAATGTATCAACACTAAAATTATATTTAACTTAAACTTAAACTCAAGTATTATTTGAGTCCATCTATGAATATGATATAAATTTAGTTATTTGTTAATCCTTTATAATTTATAAAAATTGTCTGTATCCTAAACTATCAACACTATTTTGTAATGAGTACCAATTTTTTTTTTCAAGCAGGCTTATTGCTGTTATTGTTATTGTTGCCTATTGTTTATTATATTTAAATTTACTATTATATCAACACTAGATCCTAATATTAAATAAAAAATAAAATAAAATAAAAACAAGTTGATTTTCAACTTAATGTTAGATAGTTTAACATAAGGAAATATTTACTGGCCTATTAAAAAAATAAACTGGTTTGAGAAATCACATGGTATTGGATTGCAGGTAGAATTACTAGGAGGATAGTAGCAACGCATTGTTGTCATTATTTAAAAATAAAAATCCTTTGGGGTTGAATTATTTCGAAATCATCACTTCATTCTTGAAGACATTCATAAATTCAAAAAATATTTTATTGAATAAATAAGAAAATCACGATGGTGGGACGCTATGTTATATTCTGTAGGAGAAACAAACAATGCTAGTACAAGATGTGGACATGCTTTTTTCGTTTTATTTAATACAGTTTCTTTATTTTATACAGTTTTATGTTTAGAACAAGAATTTACCAATGTTAATTCAATGATTGATTAAAACTTCTTAAAAATTATTAAATTAACAATTTAAAGTCTGTTTTTTTTTTTTTTTTACTTTTTCTGAAGTTCCAAGTTTTATCAAGTTACTCTGGAATTAAAAAAAAAAAAAAAGAATTAACTTTTCAATAAAAAATTTACTGCTACTGCTAGTGCACTCTATCTCGTCAAAAAGTCCATAACCATAAGTACCTATAGTGGTTTCGCAAACACATGGGGTACAGGAATTTCAAATATTTTTTTTTTTGAGGGTTAGCACTTTCTACAGTTTGATTATTAAAAAAAATAAATAAATAAAATTATTATGATGCGTTGCTTGTATACTAACCTTACAACTTCCTACATCCAACACCACGTGTTTTCTCAACGGAGTTAAAGCGAAAAAAATTCTTGGAATAATATCTTTAAACCTTATCTGAAATAAAATTATACATTATCTGAATTATTTTTTGAGATTTGCCAGTAGCCTCTAGTTTTCACAGGGGTTAATGAAAAAACATACCTAAAAATAATAAATAATAGTATAAGAATGAAGAAACTCTTATTTCTTATATTATTTTAATACGTTCAGATTCTGGTATTGAGATCGACTAATTATTTAATGATTCATTAATACTTATGTTATATTACACAATTAATAATTATAAAGGAGCTTTGTCTAGAAAAGATACAATTTATTGGAAAAATTAACAGAAGTAAACAAATCCACAATAGAGTTAAATGTCGTTTTTGAATAGGTTAATTGCTTACTACTTGTAAAAAATAGAATCATCTTTGGGTAACTTGAGTTCTTAATAAGAGTTAAAGGAACGAAAAATACCTTTTTCGTAGAAGAAAACTTTGGTACTAAATTTCTTACGAAAACAAAATTATGTTTATTCACACTCTGGTCTAAATAACTGACCAAGGTCACTTAATTTCGAAATGAATTTAATCTAAAAATGTAACAATGTTGAATGTTAATTGCCGTAAACCAATTTTTTGCATATAATTCGATAGTTACAAACACTAAGTCTTAGCACCTAAACAATGAGTTATCACCAGGAAAAAAGAACCAATACCATATTTATGCAGAACAAGACAATTAAATCTCACAACATCAGCCCAAGAAAATGATCTATCATCAAGACATGATCCATTACTGCGAAGCATGGATTATTATTGCCGATAATTATTCTCAACAGTTTTAAGTCAGTCTGAGTGTTGTTTTTTATTCTTTGAATATAATAATTTATTGAAGCGAAAAACTTTTTTAACTTAGCTATGTTGACTCACAGTGTCGTAGTAATACTCGCGAGATAGGGAACAGCTGAGATCCGGTGCAAGCCGCTCCATGCCTGGAACTCAACTGACCCCCCGCTCCAGTGGCTGAGGCCTTATCTACCCTCCCCTCCAGTGGATCAGGCCCATCTTCCTCGTTAACCATCTTGTTTTTTTCTTCTCATATTATAATATTTTATTCATAAAACTCGCGACAGCATGTCTTTAAGAAAGCTGATATAAAAAATGATGTTTATAAAATCAAAACTTTAAAATAAGCTGTTTTGTATGAATAAGATTATGACAAATCTATATCAAATTAAAAAACTTACAGGTTATTCATTATCATAGAGTTTTGGGGGAAAACCCTTATATAGATAAGGAAAAATTATAATAATAACTGTTTTAATGTAATTTAATCTACAAGAACTTTTATAGGAGACTTTTGAAGCCGAATATTTCCACTCTAATTTTATGAGAGAAACTCATGCATTGACCATATCAATTTATTAATGTTATCAAACTATAATTCGATGGAGGAGATGCTTTCCTATTCTCATACAAAAATAAATAATAAGTTTAAAATGTTGTTTAATATATCGTCGGTTATACTGCCAAACCACGGTTAAACTCCAATGTATGAACAAAACTTTTTCTTTTTTTTCCTTTTCTCCTTGTTAGTGAAACATATAAACTAATATTAAAAGTTTTGTTTCCAATAGGACGGTTTTTGGGTAATATAAATATTGCACATCTGAAAAAAGTTTTATTTGTTGGTTACGAGGTTTACCTAATAGTTTAATAGATTTATTTCATTTAAAAAAGGGAAAAAAAATTAAAGATTGTTTTCATTAATATTTTCTCTTATTATTACACAAGAATCAATATAAATCATTTCAAGACTATAGGTCATTCTTTATCGAAAAACTTTAAAGTTGAAATCTTTAAATAAACTAATTATTTATCAAGTCATTATAAGAAGAAAATATTTTTTGCTGTACTTATACTTTCCATTCGATATCACAATTGAATAGTCAAATAAATGAAGGTGATACGTAATGTCTTTTGAGTCTTCATGAAACTGTATTTGAATCACCTCAAAGCAGGTGTATGTCGTCACATGGATTCACTCGTGGATATGGATTCGTGTATGTCATAAATCAATCAAAAAAGTATTGATTTTCGTGAATGGAGGAAGGAAATAATGAATATTCACTTTACTCCTTTATGTTTAGAAGCAATTAAATTCTTACAATAGTATCACCTTCATTCAATTGACCATTCAATTATAAGCATAAACATAAACGTGGTCCAGCCTACGCAGTCATAAAAGATAAATTAAAACAAGAATAATTGAAGATCTTCTATTGAATCATGACTGATAGTAAATTTAAACATTGTTTTACATAGTCTGATGGTGAAAAAAATCTGGTGAGATGCGCGCAACAAACAACTTTCGCTTACCAACTTACTTTGACTAGAAATTTACGTGTTTCGTTAAATGCCATTTTTCTAAGTGAAACATTTTTCCCCATTCAGTTACTTATCTTTGCTTTTATTTGCTCTTTAAAGTACACTACATTTTTTATTATTAGATAAAAGTTTTTACTTGTGATAATTAGGCAATGCAAGCATAATACTCCGAGTCGTCTGATTTTATAGTTCTCTATGGGTCATTCCATATCAAGTGGTCCAAAGTAGTTACTCGATCATTTTAGAAAAAACTTATAATTTTACCACCAATTACGTAAGGACTCAGTAGCTCAAATCAATTTTTTAAAAAATTTTAGGATCAACCGTTTCAAAATGGCAGCCATTTTTGTTTCACCTTTCAGACGGATTTTGGAGTTTTTAAGCTCTCACAGAAAACTCATTTTCTCAAGGCTGGTAAGTCATAGACTAATAATTCAAACACAATTGTTTTCCTTAAAGTTTGTTCTTTATTTTGTGTTCTCTTTATTATTTGAATATTTTGAAATCCAATACTAAAAAAGTGCTATTGAAAACAACTGTTTTAAATTCTCAAAACACCGTTTTTGAGGGTAAGTTTTGGTTGTAAGGGCATGTACGCCAAAGATGATTTTTGGCATGATAATAAACCTAACTAAGTAGATTTCATTAAAAGTTCTCTTAACCCGTATAATCTTTATCTATCTTTTTTATGAATTTTTAAAGTTCAGATTTTTTCATTTTATGTTAACTTTAGGCTCTAATATATCTGTTGGGCCAGTTAATAAAAATCTATTTTTTTACATGTTATGCTTACATGCAACATAAACCTACAGCAAGAAATTTCTACCTGTATATTTGAGTACATTGGTAGTTACGAATTTTTGAAAATAGTCATTTTCGTGCATATCTAACAATGAAGAAAAACTCATTTTCTCAATACTGGTAAGTCATAGACTAATAATTCAAACACCATTGTTTTCCTTAAAGTCTGTTCTTTCTTTCGTGTTTTCTTTATTATTAAAATATATTCCAATACTTGATAAGTGATATTAAAAAAACTGCTTTAAATTCTCAAAACACCGTTTTTTGAGGGTCACTTTTGGGTATAAGGGCATGTACGCCAAAGCTGATTTTTGGCATGATAATAAACCTAAGTAGCTTTCATTAAAAGTACTCTCAACCCGTATATTCTTTACATTATTTTTTTATGAATTTTTAAACTTCTTATTTTTTAGTTTTTTGTTAACTTTAGGCTCTAATATCTTTGGTGAGCTAGTTGATCAAAATCTCCTTTTTTTTTACATGTTATGCTTACATGCAACATAAACCTACTGCAAGAAATTTCAACCTGTATATTTGAGTACATTGGTAGCTACGAATTTTTGAAAATATTCATTTTCGTGCTTATTTACCAATGCGTAAACTTGATTATACTTAATCAGTATTTTACTATTTGTGAATTTTTTTACATTTAATATCTCTCATTAATTGTTTTGTTTTTAATTTTATCTATGTTCAAGGTAAAAAAATGGGTTTAATTATAATTAAAATCTACTCTATTAAATTTTTATTATTTTTTTAATGAAAAAAAGATTAAAAATGTTTTCCGTTGGACATAGATAGTTAAAAAATTAGGTTAGGTGTATTATCATGCCAAAAATCAGCATTGGCGTACGTGCCCTCATAACCAAAACTTACCCTCGAAAACAGTGCTTTGAGAATTTAAAGCATTTTTTTAATAGCACTTTTCAAGTATTAGACTTCAAAATATTCAAATAATAAAGAGAACACGAAATATAGAACAGACTTTAAGGAAAACAGTTGTGTTTAAATTATTAGTGTATGACTTACCATTCTTGAGAAAATGAGTTTTTCTTCATTGTAAAATAAGCACGAAAATGACTATTTTCAAAAATTCGTAGCTATTAATGTACTCAAATATACAGGTTGACATTTCTTGCAGTAGGTTCATGTTGCATGTAAGCATAACATGTAAAAAAAAATAGATTTTTATTAACAGGCCCACCAGAGATATTAGAGCCTAAAGTTAACAAAAAAATGAAAAATGTGAAGTTTAATAATTCATAAAAAAATAATGTAAAGAATATACGGGTTAAGAGTACTTTTAATGAAAGCTACTTAGTTAGGTTTATTATCATGCCAAAAATCAGCTTTGGCGTACATGCCCTTGTACCCAAAACTTACCCTCAAAAACGGTGTTTTGAGAATTTAAAGCAGTTGTTTTCAATAGCACTTTTCAAGTATTGGATTTCAAAATATTCAAATAATAAAGAGAACACGAAATTTAGAACAGACTTTAAGGAAAACAATTGTGTTTGAGTTATTAGTCTATGACTTCCCAGTCTTGAGGAAATGAGTTTTCTGTGAGAGCTTAAAAACTCAAAAATCGGCCTGAAAGGTGAAACAAAAATGGCTGCCATTTTGAAACGGTTGATCCTAAAATTTTTTAAAAAATTGATTTGAGCTACTGATTCCTTACGTAATTGGTGGTAAAATTATAAGTTTTTTCTAAAATGATCGAGCAACCACTTTGGACCACTTGATATGGAATGACCCATAGAGAATTATAAAATCAGACGACTTGGAGTATTATGCTCTCATTGCCTAATTATCACAAGTAAAAACTTTTATTTAATAATAAAAAATGTAGTGTACTTTAAAGAGCAAATAAAAGCAAAGATAAGTAAATGAATGTGGAAAATGTGAAGTTTAAAAATTCATAAAAAAATAATGCAAAGAATATACGGGTTAAGAGTACTTTTAATGAAATCTACTTTGTTAGGTTTATTATCATGCCAAAAATCAGCTTTGGCGTGCATGCCCTTATAACCAAAGCTTACCCTCAAAAACGGTGTTTTGAGAATTTAAAACAGTTGTTTTCAATAGCACTTTTCAAGTATTGGATTTCAAAATATTCAAATAATAAAGAGAACACGAAATATAGAACAGACTTTAAGGGAAACAGTTGTGTTTGAATTATTAGTCTATGACTTCCCAGTCTTGAGGAAATGAGTTTTCTGTGAGAGCTTAAAAACTCAAAAATCGGCCTGAAAGGTGAAACAAAAATGGCTGCCATTTTGAAACGGTTGATCCTAAAATTTTTTAAAAAATTGATTTGAGCTACTGATTCCTTACGTAATTGGTGGTAAAATTATAAGTTTTTTCTAAAATGATCGAGCAACCACTTTGGACCACTTGATATGGAATGACCCATAGAGAATTATAAAATCAGACGACTTGGAGTATTATGCTCTCATTGCCTAATTATCACAAGTAAAAACTTTTATTTAATAATAAAAAATGTAGTGTACTTTAAAGAGCAAATAAAAGCAAAGATAAGTAAATGAATGTGGAAAATGTGAAGTTTAAAAATTCATAAAAAAATAATGCAAAGAATATACGGGTTAAGAGTACTTTTAATGAAATCTACTTTGTTAGGTTTATTATCATGCCAAAAATCAGCTTTGGCGTGCATGCCCTTATAACCAAAGCTTACCCTCAAAAACGGTGTTTTGAGAATTTAAAACAGTTGTTTTCAATAGCACTTTTCAAGTATTGGATTTCAAAATATTCAAATAATAAAGAGAACACGAAATATAGAACAGACTTTAAGGGAAACAGTTGTGTTTGAATTATTAGTCTATGACTTCCCAGTCTTGAGGAAATGAGTTTTCTGTGAGATCTTAAAAACTCAAAAATCGGCCTGAAAGGTGAAACAAAAATGGCTGCCATTTTGAAACGGTTGATCCTAAAATTTTTTAAAAAATTGATTTGAGCTACTGATTCCTTACGTAATTGGTGGTAAAATTATAAGTTTTTTCTAAAATGATCGAGCAACCACTTTGGACCACTTGATATGGAATGACCCATAGAGAATTATAAAATCAGACGACTTGGAGTATTATGCTCTCATTGCCTAATTATCACAAGTAAAAACTTTTATTTAATAATAAAAAATGTAGTGTACTTTAAAGAGCAAATAAAAGCAAAGATAAGTAAATGAATGTGGAAAATGTGAAGTTTAAAAATTCATAAAAAAATAATGCAAAGAATATACGGGTTAAGAGTACTTTTAATGAAATCTACTTTGTTAGGTTTATTATCATGCCAAAAATCAGCTTTGGCGTGCATGCCCTTATAACCAAAGCTTACCCTCAAAAACGGTGTTTTGAGAATTTAAAACAGTTGTTTTCAATAGCACTTTTCAAGTATTGGATTTCAAAATATTCAAATAATAAAGAGAACACGAAATATAGAACAGACTTTAAGGGAAACAGTTGTGTTTGAATTATTAGTCTATGACTTCCCAGTCTTGAGGAAATGAGTTTTCTGTGAGATCTTAAAAACTCAAAAATCGGCCTGAAAGGTGAAACAAAAATGGCTGCCATTTTGAAACGGTTGATCCTAAAAATTTTTAAAAAATTGATTTTAACTACTGATTCCTTACGTAGTTGGTGGTCAAATTATAGGTTTTTTCTAAAATGATCGAGCAACCACTTTGGACCGCTTGATATTGACTGACCCCTATGTAGTTGTTGAAAATTTCATATAATTACCATGGAACGAATAATTCCCATTATATTAGCAGGACATCTTCAGTTTTAAACAATCTTCCGTCATCAAAGGCGCATTGCGCCTGCGTGGGCTCAACGTGTTTTATAATTTGACGGAATGTTTTTCTTTTCTTCTCCTGTATATGTTTATTTCATTTTTTTCATATTTCATATTTAGCCATTTCTTATTTTTAGTTAAAACGAGAGAGAGATTATTTCTTCATATAAACAACAACAATGTTAATTTATAGGAAAAAAAAAAAAGCCCCCTCAGAACATTTTAATAGTGATAAAGCTTACCTGGCATTAAAGAATACTTGATTCTCAATAAACATGACGAGTTTAATCAAAATCATTAAAGCTATTTTTGAGAAAATCGAAAAAAACATAAAAATGTAAAACGTAAGTAAAAATGGGAAATAAAGTCCCCCCTCCGTTAGATAAATTTTTTTTTCTGTCATATCACGGGCTTAGACATACATGAAATGCCCAGATTTATCAATATCGTCAGAGCCATTTTTGAAAAAATCGAAAAAAACGAAGGTATGAAATAAAGTACCCCCACCGTTTGATCAATATTGATGAAATTTTTGCTGTCACATCGCGGGCATATACATACCAAATACCCAATTTCAGGTTTATAGTTTCTAAGCTAGTCTGTTCGCACACACAAACACACAGACCATTTCGCGGGACTTGGTTATTTGGACTCAGGGGGCCCCAAAACTTTTATTTCCGTTGAAAACCGGAAGTCAAAATTTTTCACGATTCCAAGTCTTTCCCATACTATCCATTTCATATGTAGGTAAGTGCAAATAAAAACAAAAAATAATAATAAAAAATAAACTATTTTTTGTTTGATTGAAGATTTAAGAATTTAAAGTTTGGCGAGGTTTAGGCGATATGATGTAAGAGTATGTTTATGTTATAAGCTTATTTAATATTTTGTGTCTCGCTTTATAAAGATACGCTATGTTGTTGGGCTTAGCAACGAACGAATCCCTACATTGCTATTTAGTAATATTATCGTCTATAGTGTAGCCCGAAGCATAAGTGGGATGATGGGGTTTATGGTTTAGATTTATGGCTGCCTACACAAAGAGTAGTGTATTTCCGTTGAAAACCGGAAGTCGAAAATTTTCGCGATCGCAATACTTTCCCTTGCTATATATTTCATATAAAGGTAAGTGAGAGTAAAAAAATTAAGTAAAAAAGATATTTTTTTTATTAAATTTTCAGTATTTAAGGTAAAATTAATCGGTAAATTCATAAAAGCCCCGCACAAACTTCACTCACTCACTCATTCAGCGGCGCAACAACTCATTGTTGAGTCAAGGCCTCCTGGATCAGCCTGCGCCATGTGTCACGATCCTTTGCCGTTTGCATCCAATTGCGCGCTCCCAGCAGCGCCCAGCCATCGTGGGTCACACCATCTCGCCACCGCAGCTTAGGTCTTCCTCTACGCCTGGAGCCATAAATTTCTTCATAAAAAACCTTCTTTGGGATGGAATTTTCGTCCATCCTCGCCAAATGCCCAGCCCACCTTAGCCTTCCGAGACGGATGAATTTTGCAATGTCGGGTTCATTGAACAGTTTGTACAGTCCATATTAGTTCTCCGACGCCATTCATTGCCCTCCATGATTCCTCCGTAGATGGTTCGGAGGCTCTTCCTTTCATGAATCAGTAAAGCAGATTCATCCGATTTGGTAATTGCCCATGTCTCAGAACCGTATATCAGGACTGGACGGATCAATGTCTTATATAACACTATCTTTGTAGCTCTCGGAAGTAGGCTACTGCGTAAATAGTTACGTAGGCCATAGAAGCATCTATTGGACTTGCCTATGCGAGACCTAATCTCCCTGGAGATATCGTTTTCAGAATTAACTTCACAGCCACAAACTTCACTACTTTAATATATTTTATTGAGAAGCAGGGTGAGAAAAGCGCTGGGATTCCAAGAGCCTCATTAACCCCTCGCTGGTGATGGGGGAGGAGAGGTAAAGTAAAGGTGGAGCGTTCTACGGGGTCCTCAGACTAAATTTTAAATATTGAAAATAATACGCATGTAATGGGTCTTTATTTCAATTTTAAATTTTATCATTACTTTCTTTTTGTTGTTAAAATGAGTAACTTCTAAAAATAAAAATTATATAAAATAGTGTAAAAGTAAATGTTGCATCGGCAAAATGAGTCATTGCTATATTTTAAAGCTGTTTTATTATATTCCATAAACTTATTTTTATTTTCAAAAAATAAATTATAAAAATAAAAAGTTTATTCAGGACGTTAAGAAGCTATCCGGCATCTTACGGTATAATTGACAATATTCATAATTTGGTTATATTAGATCCATGATCTATAGGCTCTCCTCAGCTCAAGATAAGAGAACAATTTTTTACCCTCTCTCAAATTTCTCAATTGATTCCTCTTCCATATATTTTCCTTAGAAAATATGACGTGCGATTTATCATCAAAACAACCCTCAGATAACTCTGCCGATTTTCTTCATGATTCATGCTTGTTAGAAGAGATGATTTTTCGCTTGATGTTTCTCTTTATTATTATGCAGAATTAAAATGACGATTCCCTCAGTTTCCACTTCAAAATATACCCTACACACAACCCTTCCTCCCTCTGTTGTTGAAGAATTGCCCACAAAAGTCATTAGTAAGCTCCTGAAAAACAAGTTCCGGCGACTCCTTTGACCTCTAGCTAATTTTCCCTGCCCTTTAGTAATGTCCAAAAGATCCTTCCTACCCCGTGTTCCTAATTTATGGAAGTCTTCCCAACATCGATTCGCACTCTCCTGCCTTCCTTTTTTCTAATTTAAATTCTGGTGCTTACGACATTTGTTCAATACTCAATCTGACTCGTAGACTTACAGGAAGAAACAATATCAAAACTTGACAAATCTATCATGTTTTAAGAAAACCTTCCGGTCTTTCATTATTATTTCATTATAAACTTCACATAATCTTTTCAATGAACTGGATCAATCAGTCTTAATGAAAAGTTTTTTGGATCATTTGAATGGTTAAAACTTTTTTTTTATTCAAACTACATATGAAGTTTTAAACCAAAATACTAGAACTACTTAATCGGAAAAACCGTCGAGATAATCATTATTTGAAGGGGGCTTTTTCTTTGTATGTGGTATGCTGTTTTTTGTAACACCCCGCATATATGTATGTAGTTATCCCCGCTGTGCACATTGGAAACACACCAAAAAATGGTCGAATATTAATTATATTATCTCCTGTCTTATCGTACCACAAAGACAACTGCGATTTTTTTATTTTATTTACTTTTTTTTGCTAGTCTGACAAGGGTGCTAGGAATTTCTTTTTAGTTCGACCACGAAACCGCGAAGTTTTCTGTCCGACAAGGGTTCCTCAGAAAAAAAAACTTAAGAACCGCTTATAGATAAACGATTTAACCAATAAAAGATGATAAAATCTGGTGCGTGCGCGCAACACACAACTTTCACTTACCAACTTACTTAGATAAGAAATTGACGTGTTTTGTTAAATATCATTTCCCAAAGTCACACATTTTTCTACATTCATATCTTATTTTTATTAATCGTTAAAGCCGTTTTTGAGTAAATAAAAAACCCCGTGGAAATGATACAAAATTTATTAAGTAAAGTCCCCCCTTCGGTTGATCAATTTTGATGAAATGTTGGCTATCACATATTTGGCATATACATACATCAAATACCCAGTTTGGTCACAATCGTGAAAGCCGTTTTTGAGTAAATAAAAAAAGCACGTAAAAATGATACAAAATTTATTAAGTAAAGTGCCCCCTGCGGTTGATCAATTTTGATGAAATTTTTACAGACATATCTCGGGCATATAAATACATCAAATATTAAGTTTGATCAAAATCGTTAGAGCCGTTTTTGAGAAAATCAAAAAAACACGTGAAAATGTTACAAAATTTATTAAGTAAAGTCCCTCCTCCAGTTAATCAATTTTGATGAAATTTTTACAGTCATATCTCGGGCATATAAATACATCAAATACCCAGTTTGATCAAAATCGTTAAAGCCGATTTAGAGTAAATAAAAAAAACACGTGAAAATGTTACAAAATTTATTAAGTAAAGTCCCCCCTCCGGTTAATCAATTTTGATGAAATTTTTACAGTCATATCTCGGGCATATAAATAAATGAAATACTCAGTTTAATCAAAATCGTTAGAGCCGTTTTTGAAAAAATCGAAAAAAACCTAAAAAGTTATTAAGTAAAGTACCCCCTCCCTTTAAGTAATTTTGATGAAAGTTATGCTGTCACATCGCGGGCATATACCTACACTAAATACCCAATTTCAGGATCGCACGGTTTATAGTTTTTGAGCTAGTCTGTTCACACACACACACAGACACACAGACAGACACACAGACACACACACACACAGACCATTTCGCGGGACTTGGTCATTTCGACTCAGGGGACCCCAAAACGTGTATTTCCGTTGAAAACCGGAAGTCGAATTTTTTCACGATCGCAATACTTCCACTTACTATATATTTCATATATAGGTAAGTGAAAGTAAAAAATGAGGTGTATTGATGGTGATGATTTGAGTAAGATAAAGAAGTTACCATATCAAATAACTTTCATTCGACGTGGATAACTAGCGAATGATACACTTGTAGGTAACTCTAAAGAAAAGAGAAACGAATCATTAAATTTTCTTAGAAATATTCTGAAAATATAAGCACATGAACTATTTATAAAACCAACACAACAAAAATATACTTAACACAAATGTTGTTATTCAGATATTTTTTAAACTAATTAATTAGAAGATTAAAGATTCGACCCCGGCCGGGAATCGAATCTTTTATCTTCTAATTAATTATTTTAAAAATTATGAATTATTTTTTTAATAAACAATCAATGGTTAAATAATATTCTTTAAATAGTTTAAATATATATAGCAACACAAAGTGAATTATTGAAAAACTATAATGCTAATATTTTTTTTTTTCATTAACAGATTTTGTTTCTAACGCTGACATTTAAGCCTCTTTTTTTTTTTTTTTTTTAACGTCTGTCCCTAATCCATGCAAACGAATATAATCCAGATTTTGTTCATTAAACGAATTCAAAAGGATACCTGATAATCCTATGATCTTATAAAAGCAAGTGGTGCTTTAATCTCAGAGAACATGCTTACTTTTTAAGATTCAGGACGAAATTCAATATACATAAAATCCAATATTCTGCTAGAAGTCATAAAAACCTTCTAAGATCATGGCATCGTTTCAGCAAAGTAATTAAGAACTTCTGGAATTAAAACTTTTTCCTAATGTTTTAAATCTTATAATTTTATTTTAAATATTTTTGCCGTTGACATCATTGTAGATAGAACTAAAGCGCACTGTTTTATCTCTAAATAATATAATTGAACTTACAAATCGAGTTGTGAAAGAAATAATTGTATAAAAAGTCCCCATAGGAATTGGTGTACAAATAGTTGAATTGAAAAAGAAAATGAGATAAGAGATCAGGTATAAAATGATAAAGAAACAACCCAAAATAATGGATTATTTTTGTTTTAAATAAGATTTAATCATCAGCAGATTTGTTGTTTCATGAAAGTTTTGAATTATTATAAACATAAGTACTTGACTGAAAAATCATCCTGGTGCGTAGCTTTCCACTTATTTTCAAACATGTATACATGCCACTTCTGCCCTATGTGGAGGGTTTAATGTTGGAGACCCATGTCCGCATTGCAAGGAGGGCACGCATTGGAGGCCTCGGACTTTTAAGATTTAATTGTAAGTGAACACACTTATCCTCATTGTATGGATCAGATTTCAGCAATACCGACGGGGATTCCCGAGAGGGATAATCCATAAAGATTCCATATGATGAGGATGCCAACTTCGGAGAATTCCGAGAAGTGTGTGCACCTCCTCTTCTTCCAAACAGAGCAGGTTGTTTTTTTCTTGTTTACCTCTATCTATTTATCATTTCTTAGTTTTTTATCATTAAATATGACATTCAAAATTAATTACCATTGTACAATTATATGAGGAACTTTATGATCTAAAAACCCTCAACACACTTCGCGGGGACAATATCTGGGAATAACCGAATGATAATTGAAAAAAAGTCGGGGCTAGTCATACGGGGGTGAGTGAAAAATTGCTTCAGAATTTTAAAGGTCAGAAAATAACTTAAATACTCGAGCTCTTCTCTCTTTTGATTAATATGATAGTCCCAAATCGACTTCCGACTTTTCCTTTGTCCTTTTTCTTCTGCTATGGCCAATAAGCAACTAACAATAATTGCTTCTTCATCCATGTTAAAATATTCTTAACTGCGGACGAGTGATATGCCGGGAAAGGGGAATCCTCCACTCCAAATAAGCGTGTGCAACCCTAGAAAAAAATCAGATGCATCCATGCATGCCGTCCATACTAAGTGGACAAGTATGAACCATTACTGGGAAATAATACTGCTTCTGAACATCGGCTATAGGCGGGCGCAATCGACTATAGGGTGCGCTAGTAGTTTTGCAAAATGTCGGAAAGAACGGGGATAGACAGTGGATGTGATAGAGATATTTGGTAATTTTAAAAGATCATTATTTGAAGGGCAGGCTATCCTTCATGCAAACCACATAATAACATGTGGAATAATATCTAAAAGTAAAAAAACAGTTATTTTGCAAGCCTTGTGCCTTCAAACTAGCATTCTTAAAAGGACTGCCCCATCAAATAAAAGTGGAAATCAAATTTATTAATAATAATAAGCAATTTTCTTGTCATTGTACATGTAAAGCTGGTAGTTCTGGTAAATGCAAACACATCATTGTAACTTGACTCTACGTTTTTCGGTTAGTAATAACATTAATTACCTATTCATACAATCATTGTTATGACAGCTTAGATTCTTTGTCATATTATTTATTTATTTGTCAAAACTTTCAGGCTTCGCATTGAAAACTTGGAACAATTAAGAACAACGGATGTAAGACAAAAATGGGGAAAATTAAAAAAGAAAAACAAATAAGACACTATCGTCCCAATGTTATTTGCATAAAATTAACATTTTGGAATAATAAAATGTCAAATACTAATATTTACCTGGATAAATATAGTCACTTTCTTTAAAATGAAGACTACATATCGTCATATGTTTCGAAAGAGGCTTATCTATTCTTAATTTTACAATACACTCTTTAAGAAGCTTTTTATTTTTTGGAAATAAATGGAATGACACGTCTTTTGATTTTTTAATTGAACACTGAGGGACCGAGCAATACCTATTAGACATTTTTCAAATGATTTTTTGCTCAATCGGGTTTTAATTATGGAAAAATAAATTAAAAACGCCAAAAACCCTATGAATCCCAGGTTATGGACCGGCTTCTATCCCCGTTTCTCTAGTTCCTGTAAAGTAGCAGCACCGTCGCTTGCGCCCGCCTATCGGGCATGGCGTTGGAGTTTGTCATGGTTATACATATTTATTTTTCTTCCTGCCGATTTATTGCCATAGAGTAAAAGTTAAGCCAGTAAGAATTGCAAACTATTTGAGGGTATTTTCAGAATAAAATAACTAAAAATTCAATATTAAATTATATTATCAGTGATACTATTAGTAGCATATTTATCATATATTTTATATTATCATTTTTTTACTTTCACTTACCTATATATGAAATATATAGTAAGTGGAAGTATTGCGATCGTGAAAATTTTCGACTTCCGGTTTTCAACGGAAATACACGTTTTGGGGTCCCCTGAGTCGAAATGACCAAGTCCCGCGAAATGGTCTGTGTGTGTGTGTGTCTGTGTGTCTGTCTGTGTGTCTGTGTGTGTGTGTGAACAGACTAGCTCAAAAACTATAAACCGTGCGATCCTGAAATTGGGTATTTAGTGTAGGTATATGCCCGCGATGTGACAGCATAACTTTCATCAAAATTACTTAAAGGGAGGGGGTACTTTACTTAATAACTTTTTAGGTTTTTTTCGATTTTTTCAAAAACGGCTCTAACGATTTTGATTAAACTGAGTATGTGATCTATTTATATACCTGAAATATGACTGTAAAAATTTCATCAAAATTGATTAACCGGAGGGGAGACTTTACTTAAAAAGTTTTGTATCATTTTCACGTATTTTTTTTATTTACTCAAAAACTGCTTTAACGATTTTGATCAAACTTGGTATTTGATGTATTTATATGCCCGAGATATGACTGTAAAAATTTCATCAAAATTGATCTACGGGAGGGGGGACTTTACTTAATAAATTTTGTATCATTTTCACATGTTTTTTTTATTTACTCAAAAACGGTTTTAACGATTTTGATCAAACTTGGTATTTGATGTATTTATATGCCCGAGATATGACTGTAAAAAGTTCATCAAAATTGATCTACGGGAGGGGGGACTTTACTTAATAAATTTTGTATCATTTTCACGGGGTTTTTTTATTTACTCAAAAACGGCTTTAACGATTAACAAAAATGAGATATAAATGTAGAAAAATGTGTGACTTTAGGAAATGATAATTAGCAAAACACGTCAATTTCTAATCTAAGTAAGTTGGTAAGTGAAAGTTGTGTGTTGCGCGCACGCACCAGATTTTTTAAATATATGAACTACTGCTATATCATTCATGTTTGGGCAAAAGGGGTTGTCATAAAAAAAAATTTTTTTGTACGTTCTTAAAATTCATAATTGTCTATATTTTATTCTTTATTAAAATAAATTATTTTAGTCTCTGTTGAAAGAATATAGTTTCATTTATTATTCTGGAATAAAAAAATACAATCAAAAGGAATTTATAATGATTTTCAATAGCTTGGAAAATCGTTGTTTAAGCTTCATATTCAATGACTTATCCCCTTTTGCCCAAACACCAGTGATATATATATGTATAAAATACGATATTTTTAATTTCGAACAAGAAGTTTAGAGGGGGCCTCAAAATTTTGCCAGGCTCCAGAATGGTAGTTGCGCCAGTGGCAGGGGAGGGGGGTGGCGTTAGATTTATTTCACCAAGGGGACCTGAACAGAAAAGTTTGGGAAACCCTGCTCAAGAGGCAACAGCAGGAGAATTGGGACCAACTGGAAATGCAAAGAAAACCAAAAGCTCCGAATCTGGTATCCTAATGGATAATGTGTAAAAATATGCAGCAATACTTGGGAAAAATTAATGTATTTTTCAAACCTGTGGTCCCTGATAACTGCAAGCAATGACATGGCAGAGTAAACTGAGAGGAAAAAAGTTATTTCTAACCGATGTTACTAAAGGCTAATAAGGTATTTGAGGAGTAAATACCTGTAAAGGTAAATTAAATCATGGCAATACAAGAATTACTTAGACAGGTTCTGGCATAAGGCTCAGAGTCATGGTCAATATCACAGTTGATTGAGCGAAGTGTTGTGTCTTTTAAGAAAAGAATTCTTCAGCGCATTCAAGAACTTAAAAGAGTTGGTCAAACATTCATCAGGTTGTTTCCTTGGCGACATTGTGAAGCTTAAGAATCTGGATAGATTTAGGTTGGCAGGCCCCAAGGTTAAATGTGAGAGGATAAGAATAATGATAAAAATAATGAGAGCGGCCAATCTAGTATTAGGTATAACGAAAGACTGTCTTAGATGGATGGATGACTTAATAGAGGATGCCCAAATGATATGGTGTTCAGCGACTGGAGGGCTGCAGGCCTACAGCAAGTAGAAGAAGAAGAAGCTGTGATTCATGAAATTAAGATGAAACATATATGAGTATTTAAACAAAAATGTAGATCTTAACTCGATAGAAGACTTTAGCATACAAATATTTTCTACCTTGATCAAATATGATCAATAAGGTTATGTAGCCTGAAATAATAGTTCATCAATTTGATGAATATGATACATCCTTAAATATTATTTTTTAAAGTAATCATCCCTCTAAGTGAGCCTCAAGATAAAATGACAACATTAAAAGGAATAACAAAATCTGTACATCTGGGAAGATCTTTCATTTCATGAATAATATGAATCAACAAATAAATAAAAATCTTTGGAGGCATATCATGACTCCAAAAAAATGAAGATCTACAAAGTATAATTTTCCAGCAGAACTCTCAGCCTGATTAGAAAGATTTGTAAAGAGGGGATAAATCAAAATACAGATGAAGTATACTCATATCAAAGCTAATAGAGAATAAAAATATCTGGAAGCTTACGAATATTACTTTTTACAACTTTTATATGTGGTTAACATGGCAACCTACAATACTAAAGGTCGCGGGTTTGCGTCCTGTGGTGGCCCTAGGACTTTTTAAAGGGGCTAAATCCTTAGCTATGCCGTCCCTCAGATAGGATGTAAAATGGGAGCCTATACAATGTCAGGTACTCGTTAAAGATCCCTATACTAATTGTACCCGAAGAGGCAAAATTTAGGACTTCCACTGTAGCATCGTCCGTTTAGCCTAGTAGCATAAAGGGTTAAACAAACAACAACTTTTATATTAGTTTCGCCTCCAGGTCTAAAAATGCAATCGTACAATAATGTAATAAGTTTGTTTATCTCATTTGAACATTTTGGGAATAAAAAAATACAACTAAAATAAAACCTATTGACGAAATAATTTCTGGAACATACATAGAACACTAAAGAGGAACTAAGTTTTACTTCAGAGACTCAAATTAACTCAATTAATTAATAATTAATCAAATTAATTCAGTACTAGATGAAATATGCACAATTATTAAACCAATTAACACATTACAATAAGACATAAACAAACCTGGTACAATATCAGAAGAAAAAATATAGTAAAAGATAAAGATGAAATAAGATAAATTTATAAGGTAAATATATGAAATAAGAAAAATTTAAATGTTAAACATTAAAATTATATATTATTTATATTTTAAATACTTTATTGTTAAGCAAATTAAATAAAAGATGGCTCAGCAAGTATAAAATATATTGCTAAAAATAAAACAATTATAATCGATAAAAATTCTTTATCACATTTATATATGCCATTATGTGATTTTACTTAAATCAAACGGAGGTTATTCTCTGAAATATTGGCTTATTTCTCACAAATAAAATCAAACTAAAATTCTGTCTGAATGATATTCACACATGTTTTAAACTCAAGAGAATTATGAACACAAGCAAATCAGCTTGCTAAAAATAAGTTCTTCATTCAAATGAATAAATGGTATGTTGTATACAAATGGCTAGTTATTTTTTAATTATTTTTATCTGAAGACAAAAGACTGGGTATGGGCACGTATCGAATCTTAGTCTCTGTACCACTCCGTTAAAAAAAGTCTAAAATAGGGACCTTGGTTAACCAATGATTAAGAGCACTGCAAAGGTGATGCAGAATCCTAGGTTCGATTCCTGGTAGTAGTCAATCTTTTCTTTTAGGATCAAAATCATTTAATAAATATTAGCTTAAATTTTAATTATTACTTTTTGAAGTCTCAATCATCTAAGTGAAAAGTGATTTATTCATTATGAATAGAGTATACTATTAGGTAATAATAAATATGTAATAGATAAACTAAGTTAAATCGCTGTTCAGCTATGAAAGTGATATAATTTTAAATAATGTATCTGATCAATACTATATAGAATTCTATATACAATGTTTTATACATCACAATAATTCATCATTAAATAACTCAACTAACTGAGAATGTGTCACTACCAATAATGAAATTTTAGGTACTACTTCGGTTAAGCAGCTGCAAGATGAAGGCCGGCGTGAGTAAACAACAAGGTATTCCGATCATGCCCTTCCCAATATCCACGATTCAGTTCGAATAGGGTAGAGAGTTCCCGAGCAGATGTAGTCCAGGTAACTTTAAATTAAACTGAAAATTTCTTGAAATTTAAAATTTGATGGCCTATTTAGCAATATTCAACAAAAAAAATGTAATCTTTTGTTTGTAAATTTATTTGTTTGTTTTTAAAAATATGTTATTGTCTTCCTTAAATGATTAAATGGGTTTGAGTTAAATGCACACATAAATGCAAAGGCATAAATAAATTGATAATATAAGAATCGGAGTATTCTTAAACACCAGATTATTTATTTTTATTCTTTTTCGTTTTTCAAGAAAAATATATTTCAATAACCAAAATGGATATTTTTAAAAATGATTTGATGATTTTAAATTATTGACTCTATAGAAAAAGAACAAATTGTATAATACATGATTTATTGGATTATAGAAAGGGAATAAAAGGTTTAAGAAATTGTATCTATTAAAATCAATAAATTGTCGACTAACTTTATTATAATCCACTGATGATTAATTAAATAGAATTAATTTAAAAATTCAATCAAATAAATTTACAAAACAAAAGATTTAATTTATTTGCTAAATATTCCTACATAGGCCATCAAATATCAAATTTTAAGCAACCATCATAAGAAATTTTCAGTTTAATCAAAGTTATCTGGACTACATCTGCTCGAGAAATCTCAGTCCTACCCGAAATGAACTGTGGATATCGGGTAGGACGTGATCAGAATACCTTGTTGTTTACTGATGCTGGCCGCCATCTTGCAGCTGCTTAACCGAATTAATACCAAATTTTACCATCTTTCTGATTCAAATTTAAAACACTAATTTTGATTTGTGCCATTAAGGAAGCGTAGCAGCGGTATTAATGTAAAACAAAAATTCAACAATTCTTCCAATTCCAATCAAATTAATTTTATTTACATCATAGACACATAAGTTGATACATTAATAAGAACTACTTATACAAAAACATTTAGAATTAAAAAAAACATTTCCTCTAAGTAACAGACATGTTACCACACCATAACTTACTTTTCATAAAAAATATTTACATTTAATAGCACCAACATTAAACCTAATTCCATCATTGAGACCAATTCCAAATAACATAAGTTAAGTTTTAAGGCTGCATTCTTATAGCACCATCTAAACGAATGACCTCACCATTCATAACAGGATTCTCAATGATTGATTGGACGAGAAGAGCAAACTCTTCAGGTTTACCTAACCGTTGAGGATAAGGAATTGATTTAGCTAAAAAATTTCTAACTTTTTCTGGCAAAGAGGAAAGTAAAGGAGTATCAAATAATCCTGGTGCTATGGTGACTACCCTGATTCCTTGTGAAGCAAGATCTCTAGCAAGAGGTAATGTCATTCCTACAATAGCAGCTTTACTTGCAGAATAAGCCACTTGACCAATTTGACCATCAAAAGCAGCTACACTTGCAGTATTAACAATAACTCCTCTACCACCATCCTCATCTGGACTATTTTGACCAATGAGACCAACTGAAAGGCGGATGACATTAAATGTTCCAACTGAGTTAACCATCAAAGTTTTAGTAAAATCTTCAAGTTTATGAGGTAAATTCTTATTAAAATTGTATGTTTTAAAAGCTACTCCAATGCCAGCACAGTTCACTACACAATTCAATTTCCCAAACTTTTCTTTGGCAATGTTCAAGGCATTTGACACATCACTTTCAGAAGTCACGTCAACTGGAGCAAAAATAGCTTCCGAACCTAATCCATCAGCCACTGCTTTACCTTGTGAAGTAGGTAGATCACACACAACCACTCTACCACCATTCTTACATATTCTTTCAACTGTGGCTTTGCCTAAGCCAGAAGCACCACCAGTGACAAGGGCTACAATATTTTTAAACATCTTAACTACAGAGGGACAGAAAGGAAATGAAGCTTCAAACTGAGACAATGAGGTTACAAAGGTCAAATTACATAATTAACATTTCATATCTTCATTATAATAATCAAGTGTTTGAGATAATAGATAAACTCATTTCTCCAACATAACCTTCCCAAAAGGTATTGGCTTTCAATTGCAGTTGTTGACAAAATAAAAGGTTTGCTTAGCCCTTTAAAAATAATAGTAATAGATTTATAATGATTATTTTATTATGTTGATTTATTAATTATTTTTCGAGAATAAAAAAAAAAAGTAAATTTCGCCAAATAAAAAATCCATAGAATCATTTATAATGGAATAATGTCGTATATTGCTTATTATTATTATTTAATATATTTTTATTTATGAGATAAACACCTTTCAATAATTAAATTAAATAATAATTAAAACCTTATCATGGAAGAAGTGTTCATTTACGTCATTTCCGCAACGCCGCGGTTGAGCCATTTTGCAAGGTATTGGTGTTGTTGTGACCGGCAGTTGTGATTTGTTGATAGTTGTCATAAGTATTATAGAAGTATGTATCTAAATGCTTGGAATTTATATTTTTTTATATTTTACATTTAATTAGAGCATAGCTGTTTGTCTTAATGTGACTATTGTTAAGTATTTTTCAAGAGAAATGTTATTCTAAGACGCTTGGTGTTGATTATGCGTCCATGCTAGCTTCTAGTTACGTTGTTTCAATTTTTTTCTTACGATATGATTTGGTTTTTATTTAATTATTGATATTGCTACTAATATCATCATGTTATCTTCGTAATTTAACTTAGTTTACTATGGTAGGGTTATGTCAAATGTCAAACTAGTTCTGTTTAGACTAGTATAGTAAAAGCTTCTAGTTACTTATCTATTTATTGTCTTTCAAATTAAAAGATTATCATGGAAAGAAGAGGAGGCAGAGGTGGTCCTTCCAGGGGTGGTTCCAGAGGCAGGGGCAGCAGTTTTGGTGATAGAGGGTAAGTGCAACTTAGTTTATTGCTATTGCCGATATGCTGTAAGTCATAAATAACATTAAGTGAGTGATTCAGTTCATAACTATTTGACCGGGTTTTTTACTAGATCATCTAGTCCATCTTGAAAGTTATTTGTGGTTTTATATATATTCTCCACATTCTATAATTTTATATTCTGTTTTCTGAAGTTCTTCAGCCTTAGCTTGTTTTTGATAAACTAAAAACTCCTGCAAATAAACATTAACCCTCCGTCGGTCGCAATCAACGACTCACTGAGATCGGTCGCAATGTGCCTGACAGGCACACCATTGAAATTGCCCTTACCCGTCTTCTGTTCACTCTGGGGGCCCCATCTTTGGTACTTACCTTCTTTAGGATGTATATAAAGGGATCAAATGGAGAAAAAAAATTCAAATAAAAACATTTATTATAAAAATATTAAAGAAGACAGAACCCGTTTTATAACACATTTTTACAAGAATTACAAAATAATTAAAAAAAGCAACACATTTTGTCAAATATAATTTTTTTTGTGTGTGGTATCTTTAGGTGAACACTTATGAATTCAAACCTCTTCCTCTTCATTTGAGTGGGACTCCTCCGAATAAGTTTGTCTGGCTTGACAATCTTTGCACACGTAGTTGGCGTGGGTGAGGCATATGGCTCTCTTGCAACAGAAGCAGCTGTACTTAGAAAGCCTTCTGGTTCCACTTTCTTCCGTACATGTTGCGCATCTGCTTCTCTTGGCTGTTGAGGAAGGAGACGGGGTGCTTTCATTGTCTTCATCGTTGGGTCGGTATCTTTTCAGGCGTGCTTGAAGGCTGGTGGGGATTCCCCTTAGTTTGAGGCTCCTTCTCTTTAGCTCTGGAACTGTGAGTTCATGGGCCAATTGTTTTAGAAAAACCCGTCTCCGCAGCGGCTCCAGTCCATTGCCGATATGGACAACGTGTGAATATATACCAGCTACGTTCATCATGGTATAAAATATGATCATTGGCCAGCGCTTACTGTTTCGGCAAACATTATATGTTGCGCACATTTGATCTGCGACATCCACCCCTCCTTTTGTCGCATTATAGAACGTGATGATTTCGGGCTTTTTTTGTTGTCCAGAAGATTCATCGATGGCATCGTCAGAGTGAAGGGAAGACACGAGGATAACATTTTTTCTCGGACGAGGGATGTAAGATACGAGAGTTTTTCCATCATTGTAACCGAATTTACTCTCATATTGTTCTCTCCCTCTCACATTCACAAACTCTGGTGGCAGCTGTCTCTTATTCTTCCTCACTGTTCCGACATATGTTAGCTTATTAGTTTTCAGATAATCAATCAGATTGAAATCTGTAAACCAATTATCGGCTGTTATATTACGGCCACTTCCAAATAAGGGCTGAGCAATTCGTTTGACGACGTCACATGGTTTGTTGCTTATTTGGAAGGGGCCATCAGGCTGCTTGCCAGCATATATCTCCATGTTGTAAGTGTACATCATCTTGGCATCGACGAGGGCAAAACATTTAATTCCGTATTTCGTCGGCTTTGACGGAATGTATTGCCGGAAAAGGCATCGTCCTCTGAAGCCTGGGAGCATTTCGTCAACGGTCACGTTTTCACCAACAGTATAGCATTTTTGACAATTGTTGACGAATGCTTCAAAGATGTCACGAATAGGATAGAGACGGTCATACTGTTTACGTTGGGGTCGGGTTGAACGGTCGTCAAAACGGAGACACCGTAGAAGAGTTTTGAACCGCCTTAGGTTCATCACAAGTCTAAATTTTTCAACCCCGTCATTCTCTCGACCCCACAGTTCCTCAAGACTTTGCCGATTGGCTCTGTATGCCCCTGCCAAGTAGAGCAAGCCAAGGAATGCCCTCACTTCAATGGGATCTGTGGGCTGGATATCCCTTTCTCGAGCGTATTTCTCCTTTACGTGGTTTGTGATGTATTGATTGGTGTAAATGACAATCATTTCAATCATTTCTTCACTGAATAAATGATTCCAGCATTCCTGTGGCGTTTTTGCTTCCCTGGCCTCTCCTATCACTCCTGGAAGCCGAGTGATAATATTTTCTCTCCCCCTGCGTCTAGCGTTATTAGGTTTTTTCCAGCTCCACTTCGTCAACTTATCTTTTCCCAGTGTGTAAGACTGTTCTCTCTCACCTCCGGAACCTTCTTCACTCCCAGAATCATCCCCCTCTTGCTCCGTGCACGAGTCCTCTCTTTCTTCCACCTCATCTTGTGATGCTACATCACTTTCCTCCCCCAAATCCTCCACTAACAACGGGTCTTCTTCAGCTAGGAGTAGATCCCTGACTGCCTCCATATCTTTCGGATCATTTAGGTTGAACCACTTCCCGGCCATCCTTGCAGAAAATCTGAAACAATTGAAAATAATAAAATATGTATGGCTTTTGACGAGTTCGGTCGCAATGTGCCTGGCAGGCACAATATTTCAAAACAACACCAAAAATAAAAAAATCAGTCATCATACCCCATAAACTGTTCAAATATAATTAATTAAGATAATTGCACATAAGAAAATGAGAAATTACTTACCTTTGAAAGTGTGACGCAATCGGTCGCAATGTGCCTATTAGGCCACGCGTGCTGCTGCGGGTCGCTGGAAAAACTCGCGAGGCACTGAGGGGGTGGATTAGGAGGGGGTAGCCGAGCCAGGAAGGTAGAAGGGAGGGGGGCACCGTCCGGCGGCGTAGGGCAGACTGGCGCCGAGAAAGGGTCTGCCTGTGCTTCACAGATCAGTTGCGACCGACGGAGGGTTAAACGGTGATCCTCTTGAAACTGAATGTTTGTTTTTTTTTTGGACAAAGCTCCTTTGCAACTAGTGTTGTTCTTATTGCAGTTGTACAAATTAATAATAAACAAACTACGACCTAACCTAGCATTAAGGCCCTTATTAACCAACTAGGAGGGAATAAGGGATCAGTAGTATGACAGTCGGGCATTGTCAAAATAGGCCAGGCCTAACAGTAACATAGTATAAATGTTACCCCTATTTTCAGTGTATTTCTCTATTGTGGAAATTCTTGATGTTCATGTAATTAATTATTGTATTAGGAGTGTTTAAGGGTAGATTTCAAGTTAATAGACTGCCTTAAATGTTGTAGTCTTAGTTAAGCCTCCCTGATTGTTATTTTAAACTTAACAAGGTCTTATTTAGTACTCCATGTTGAACATAAATAACTCTTTACCTATTCTAAATTAATTATAAACTATGGATAATTCTAAGATAGGTTTTTTGGGTCAGTAGGGAATTGTTTTTATTTAATTTATTTATTTACTTTTAGTGGTGGCGGATCCAGAGGTCGTGGTGGCTTCAGTAGAGGTGGCAGGGGAGGAAGTATGGGTCGAAGTGAAAGCAGGTTTTCTAGAGACGAAAGATCTGACAGACCCCCATTTGAAGGGTAAGCTTTAAATATGTTTATCATTATATATTAGATATCTTATATTTTATTTACAATTATTACTGTAATGATTCCTAATTTATCTTTATTTCAACAAAATTTATTCTTTTTTAAATTACTATTTTAGTCGAGGTGGTGGTCGGGGAGGTCCTCGAGGCCGAGGTGGATTTAGCCGAGATTTCAGAGGAGGTGAGACATCAATAGTTTACTTCCTTTTTTTTTTTGCTTTTACGTTATATTTGAAATTGTTTGTAATTAGGGCCTTTGGAATTCATAGCATGTTCAAAGTTCACATTCAAATATTCTAGAGTAAAGTGTTAGTTTTGACGTCTTAAAATATCTTCACTTATAGTACAACCATGTTGTATCAAATTGTAAATATTCTTGTTCTCAAATTTCATGCATAAATTATATAGCACTGAGTATGGTACCCCTCCACTTTACAGCATTCTCCAGAATGCGTTGTAAATCCTTAAATTTATCCTTATTCCTATGATTCTATATTGCATTTAATAGAAACCCTTCCTTGTGAAGCTGGAACAACTAACTGATTTAATCATACAGCAATTATAAATATCTATTCCTACATTTGAAAATCTTAATCTTGCTTGTTAGAGACAAATTTTACAAGATTTGTTCATTTTATGTTGGTTGTGCCATGTTTGTTGAAAGTGAAATTTCAATGGTCAAGGTTACTCCTGCAATATAGATACAGTTACTTTGGTTATTGCTTTATAGGTGGAAGATCCAGTGATAGAGATTTCCGAGGTGGGCGAATGGACAGGGGTGGTGGTATCCGTGGTAGCAGAGGAGGCAAGAGGCCTGCATCAGGCCCCCCTCAAATGGGAAAACGTCCTCGATATGAAGGAGGATCTTCCTATCCTGACGCCAATGGGTACTCAGCGTAAGGATTATTGTTTTATTATTTTTATTTTATTTTTTCAGTTTATCTCTGTTATGTTTTCAATCATTCCAACAATAATTTTGCTTTTTTATTTTATTTTTTTTTAACGTTTCCTATCTTTTATTATTTGATTTACCTTTTATTTATTTATTTGCAGTCCCTATCAATCCTATGAAAGAAATCCTCCTCCAGCACAGTCTTCTTATCAAACACAACAAGTACCTTATAGGTAAGTTCGGTTATAAACCCTTTTCCTGTTCCTTCTATTTATTTCTTTGTTTTATTTTTTCTTCTCCCATCTAGTAGATTTTATATTTGTATTACCTGCTGTTTGCTTCACTTTTTTTTGTGTGGTTTGTAGCAATCAACTATGTTGGTAAGTTGAAGATACGATTAGATCTTCCATTTAATTATATTACACATCGCTAACTTGTATTTCTTCATTCAATGATTAGGCTAAACATGTCTAAGTAAACAACTCACTTATGATATCCTGTTGTAGGGGTGGAGCCGGAAGCGGTGGATACGGCGGAGGTGATGCAGGAGCCTACGGAAGTAGTGGTGGCTATGGTAGCGGAGGTTACATGTCATCTTCTGGCTATGATAGTGCTGGTGCTGATTATGGTGGATATAGTGCTCCACCCCCTCCGGCACCTGATCACTATGGAGATTCTTACAAACCGAAACATTATGAAGGTATTTAATCAATTCCAAACAACCTTTATTCATCTTCATCCCTATCTACTTCATTCCTGTCCTACTACATCTTTTATTGGTGTTTTTCTTAAGGCTTATTGTTTTGTCATTATCCACTTTTCATTTATTAATTTCCCAGTTAGCACGGTTTGTTCACAGATTCAAGTTTACCATTTACAGATTTTAAGTTTAAAGTTTACCATTTGTTCACTTTTTGTTCCTCTCTCTTTATTTGTACTTAAGCTTTACAGGTATTTTTCCCGGGTCAGGGATTAGACGGTAACTTTGCACCTATTATTTGATTTGAAGGTAAAAATTTATTTCCGAGTGTTTTAGAGGCAAATGAACAAAACTAACTTCTATGCGTTAGAAATTTAAAACTTTGAAAAATAAGGCAAAGGATTGATGTTGAGTTGTAAGAGATCACCTTTCCCTGCTCTAACTTTATATTAACTTCAGGTTGTGATAGTAAGGGACCATGAGCATACTAATGCATTAGCCCGTCCGTCCTCCCAGCCCATAATTATTAGTTCAACTGTAATTTTTTTTAAATTATGATGTTTTTTTGATACTCCTGTTTTCATAATATTTCCAGAAGCTTCACGATTTTGTTGTGATTTAATAATAATAATTCAATCAAATCCATTCCTGCATAAGATACATTGCTATGGAAGTATGGAGAACTGTCTTGTATTGGCTTCATTATTTATAAATATTGATCATGATATGTTTGAAACTGTCTGGCAAAGCTGTTCTAACCCTTTTCAACCAATCAACTACTTGTGCATCTGTCCCATTCTGATTTTTTGGTCATTTTAGGCATTAAATTCCTACAAGACCTGGCATCTATTTGCCTTTGTCTAATCAAACAGTTCTGTTTATCCCTACAGTTCTAATTTCTGTGAATTGTCATATATCAATCAGAATCCTCCATTATTGTAGAACTTTTCTACAATTAAGTTCTTTATCGTGGATGCTTCACAACTTAGGTCTCCACACATTTTAATTGTGAAATCTTAGTCTTATATACTGTCAATTTTTATTTATGGAAATGACAAAATGCTTATTTTTCAAATTGAAGTTTTTCCCTAATTTCTTCATCCTTGTCAAGATTCTCTTCATTAAAACTCTTGAGATATTAGAACTGTACATACACTGCGAAGTATAAGTGAACAATGCTTTTTTTTTTTCTTCTTTTTCCAGAATGACCTAGCTTTCTATAATATTGAATGAAAAGAAATTGAATTTTGCCTATAGGAATAATGTTATGTCTGGCAGTGATATTTGAATCAATAGATTAATAATTTTTGTCCTCACCTTCACACTAATCCAATACTTTCTCTATTAATAACTTTAACGAAAACAAGATACCTATCAAACGCTATAATTTAAAAGTGAGCCACTTCGATATAATATAATAATAATAAAGGCCCTGTTTTCATTTTGGGAATATTTCAAATCTACTATACTAAAAAAGAAAGTGCATTGCTTACATATTTACATTATAATTTGCTATTCCTGAGCAGGTAGGCTTTACACTTATTGTGAGTTGGCTGTAGTACTTAAAAAAATAAGCTTGGGGGGGGGAGTTAATGTAGTGTAACTTATTTGATCCAAATAGTATCCACTGTAAAATTAAACACCCTATTGGAGTTGTTATTGTTGTCCATGCAATACTTTGGTGTCAGGATTTATTCCTTTGATACCTCCTGATTTGGTTTTGGAAAGAAAAAGGTACTGTTATGTTGGTCCGAATCATTATAATTTTGATGAATCTGAAGAAAGAACTTCAAAAGCTTAAGAAAAACTTTGTTGAGCATTTTAAGTGAGAGGACACAAGTAAAATTTGTACGAACTAATAAGTTTTGAAATTGGTGTATTGATATGAACTAATAAGACATATAGCAAACATCAAATTAAAGATTATTTTATCTAGAAAAGTTTGAATTGTACTTTTCAATTCAAACTTGTTAATGCCCAGAATATTCATCAAGTCACTTCAAATGCAACAACTAATGATAGATTTCTATTTTGATCATTACTTTCGTTTATTTTACCTTCTGTTGGCCCTACTTTTCGATGAGATTATTGCTCCTTAGAATTCTTTAACACTACGGTTGGGTAGAATGAGTATGCAATGATCTGCAGAAATTAGGATTGGGAATGCAGTCAAAAACCCACATGAATAATACAAATGAAAAATACTACATTATCACGATAAATGTATAAATGGGAAATGAAAATTGTATATATAGAAACAATGGGAAAAGAAATCAATAAAGGTTGGCTAGAATATCTATGATCATTCTTTATGTAGTTGTGGTCTCCAAAAATAGTTCTATGAAAAATACTGAATCAAATAGAGAATTTTGGTCCTCTTCTTATATTTAGGAAGCTAAAAAAAAGGCCATTTATGGAATAGAACATCAATCAATATATATTTTCGTTTAAAGGTCAATATCACCTCCCTTATGTTTTTATTTTGTTTTGTTTTTCAAATACTCCAAGTGTTTCTGAGTAATTTATCTACAGCTTATTGCTCATCAGTCAATGTCTTGCAGAAAAGAAATTGTATTAAAAATTAGTAAAAAATTCCTTAAAATCTGAAAACTGAAAAAAGCAAATATTATTGTACTGGCACCTTTTACATTTTTTACTTTAATTTTGTTTTCTAATATAATCTCATTTATATTTTTATTGTAGTGCAGTGGTAAATAAATTATTTATTAAGTGTTAAGCACACACTTATTGCAAACTTGTTGAAAAATATCATTCTTAATCCTCATTTTAAATTCCTTTTTTGTTACGACTTTTTATCGTGCTTCTTGCCGCAGTTCATCTGCTGCCGTTCCAAATTTAATTTGAACAATGAACAATAAATCTTTTGCTCACATCAGGGCCTCACTCCACATGTCTTAATTGTCGTGTATGCCATTGGTTTTCAAACTTATTATTCAAGGTCACTCTATAAGTTTCAACTATAATCCAAGCCCCCAATCTATAACAGTGGGGTTTCTTAAATAAAACTCAATTTTATTGCTTATGCATATTGATTACATGTTTGAAGCTTTTTCCGAGTGAAAAAATGGTTCCAATTTTAAAATTAATCACATCTATTGTTCCATACAAATAAAAATCCTTTTTTATTTTTATTTTTCCTAATAACTTAGCTTTGAGTCCCTTCATTGAGAACCATTGGTGTATGTAAAATTTTTGAAGTCTGATCCCTTTACTGTATGAACCTTATAGATTTTTTATAGGGATTTAAGAAATGATCAGTTGTTAAATTTTTCACTACCTAAAGTTGAAAATTCCATTAAAGATTTTCTATGAAAAATAACGTGTTATAAAAATTTGTCATTTTCAAAATTTTCTTTAATCTGAATTATAAATTTCTATTACCCTGGTCTCATATGTCAGTTAACTCTGAATTTTAGTTTCTATAATGATGCATTACTGTAAAATGTTACAAGATTGTGCCAAATACCACCAGCATTTTTAGTACGATATTGCTCTCAAATTTGTATACAACTTTACAGAACTTTATATGGCTATTAATTTTACAAATTGATGTTAAACTAATTCTCAGAATTTCAGGACTTGGCTAAAATTTCTATATTCAGTTCTTAACAAGGGCATGATAAAGAAAACTATTAAATAACTTGTGGTGGTCCTTAGATAAATCAAACCAAAACAGGCTGCTACTCCTTAACAAGGTTGTACGGATAATGGAAACATTATGTATACGCAATATTATTAGCGACTCAATGAAGAAACATACCAAAACTGTCTGATCAATGATTTACATGGTTCTTGGTTGCTAAAAATATATTTAGAGCATTATGTATATTTTGTCAGAGAAGATTTAATTTCCGTTATCACAACGGTATTAGTAATTTTAGCTAAAACTCCATGATGCTGCAAAAAAAAAAAAAAAAAAAAAAATTGTATTTTCTTTATTCCCAAGGTTTCTGCTGCAGTTAATTCATGTTACGAATTATGGCACAACTAATAGAGCTACAGGCTTGCACTAAAGAGGTGTGATATTATATTTGTAAACCGACTAGGCAAAGGGTAGAATCATAACAAAGGAGGGGTGATTGATATATATTTTTCGACATTATAGCAATTTTTAGAGTATAGAGGACCTCGCTAATCCAACCTTGATGCATCTAGGGAGTGGGTCAGAATGTTAAAAAGGTCGAATTAACCAGAGGCGGTATAATTAGGATTATTATTATTATTATTTTAATCATATGTGTGTATGTATAGCAAAGTGTAAATTTTCCATGCTCAAAAAAGTTTGTAATTTATTGGATAGTATTATGATTCAAAATTTTTTTTTAAATCACCAGATTCTGACTCCTATTCCCAATTTTGATTAGGCTTTCCCTAAAAGTATAATCCAATCCTTAATTAAAATATAATTTATATTTTGCAAGGTTTATACATACCTACATACAAGTTTAATATAAAATACTCAGTGGGGGTGATGGCATGGTCCAAATGCCCGGAGGGTGGGATCGGCGAGTTTCTACTGCATAAAGATAACCCTTAGCTGTGCATAAATATAGTTTTGTTGTATCATGGGTTGCTATTTGGTATTCCTAAGCTGTATTAACTTAAATAAGTGGGAACTTATTTAAATAATTTTAAATGGTATGGACATCATACCAAAAACTCATTTTTTAGGAAACTAAGCAAGGGAGCAGTATTATGAAAATGTGCCATTTGAATAAACTTGAGTGATCTATTTTTTTATGTAGGTGAAAGTTAGTTTTTTTCAGGTAAACTGAAAAGAAAAAGGGAAAATAGTAAAATGCAATACAATTTGAACATTAAATGAATGAAGGATTGGTGTAACATTAAACAGAGATTAATAATTTTGAAATTTCACCCTCTTGCAGGTTCATCTTCAGGTTATGGGCAAAGCAGAGAATATTCTAGCCAACCACGTTCAAGATATTAGGCTTTTTGACGCTATTTCTGTGTGTCACTATGTGACAGTTTAACTTTCATATTTTAAGTATTTCTGTGTAGGTATTAGGCATACAGTATGTATAATTTTTACTGTTAAAAAATGAGTAGTGTATTTAGTGTTAGGAAATAATATCATTACGCGTCCATATATTAACTCTTCATTTAATGAGTTCCCAAAAATTATTTATTATACTTTTTTTAAGTGTTTTATATTTGTTTTATTTACTTGTAATATTCAGTGTTATAATTTTAATAATATAAATGTTAGTTCTTCCAAATTTGATTTGGATTTAACTTTTTAATTGATATTGTAGTTATAGTTTCCTTGTTGCTGTTGTTTAAGCAACATATCTATTGTATGTTATGAAGTCAGAGTTGTGATTATTGCAACGTGGCATGTGTCTCTGATAACTAGTCCTAAATCAGGCTTAACATTATTGGATATTCAACAGGGAAAAGTACATTGTAGATATCTCTTTACTTAAGTGACCCTATCTTATGTGTAATATAAAAACAAAACAATAAATGAATTGGAAAATGAATAAATCATTGTTTTCTATAATGAATGACATGGCTAGAAATTCAACGGTAAAAGTCACACCATGATGAAGCAAAAATGTAAATGATAAATATATTTAAAAATGGAGTTTGAATGTTGTAGCTAACTATTATAGAAGGAAAAGTTCTGGACATGACTAATTAATTAATTCTGTATGATAATAATTTGATGTTTGTAACGAAATATAAGGATTAAAAAAGTATTAATGGCTTATTTTGGCTGTGTTCCCAGATATCTCTGTATTTTGACAAGCTAGGGCTTGTATCAGTAAACCTAAGCTATTGAGAGTTTTAAAGAGGTGAAAAATTATTAAGTATCCAAATTTAAGCAATATGATTTATTGAAAAATTAATAATAAGGTTTTTCAAAACAAGTTGAGAAATAAAATCCATAAATACATATTTGTTTTATATCTTCATATGATGATAATTACTGAGGACGCCATTCATATGTAATTGGGACTTGTAAGTACTACACTGAAATCTGATAGCATACGACAGTTGAGTCTGTAAAATCACAAATGTATAAGGGGAAAATGGTTTTAATTTGTAGCCAAAAGCTGGTTGTGTACTATTGACAATTGTTAAATGGAAAATTTATTGCAAGCTTGTGCCATTTACCTAACCTTAATATAAGGTTTCACAACGAAATTTTAAAAATGATAAATATATCAGAAGGACGATATTAATTATTTGATAGTTGACTGTAAACGTATTCAAAAAAGAGGTGGTCTAGTAAAAAATTTCTGAGCTTTTGTTGTAGGAGAGGTTTGACAATATATTCATTGATTGCTGTCTGTATCATGACCTAATAAAAGATACAAGTATTTCTGCCTATTGATTACAAATTGAACGATTAATACATCTGTATAATGATAGTATTGGGTACTTCTTACACAGACACAAACTTTTATGAAATTGAAACACCTCTAAATCTCTCGATTATATTAACAAATTTTAGTGTAATATATTTATTCATTCTCACATTAATTTGGAAGAAGTTTAAAATTAAATTTGGGATATAGGCTTTAAATTTATTTTTAAATTGAATTAACAGATGTATGATCTGTAAAATAGGGGGGTTAGTTCACTGTTATGTGGGTAGGGGTTGGTCCTCCATATCTATTTTTGGTAAGCATTTAGTTGCAGCTATCTGATAGACAAGACAAGCAAGGCTCAAGCTCAATATATTGAATATTTTATTTATACCACCTTCTATTGAAAAAAAATTACCATTAAATGAACAGTGTGGGTTGGTCTGCCGTTATAAGTATATGCAGCATTAAGCTCTCGCAGAAAAACATAGCCTGTATAATAATGACTGTGGGGATGGCATGCTGTTAGGCTGATAGCCACCCAGGAATTTTAAAAATGGCTGGTGTCCTGGTCTTCATTTTATTTTTATTTTGTTCGCTTTAAAGTTTGAAGTGCTTCCTTATATCATTTTTGTATCAGTTGAATATTTAAAGGCCTTCGAGGAGGGGGACTTCTCTGTATAATACAAACAATTTAAACTATAAAACGTAAGAAAATCAGACATTTAGAAAATGTATTAATTCCCTAAAGATATAAGTTAGGATTACCTTTTTATTTTTTTCAAAATATGAACTTGTGGAAAGTGATAGCCCTAATTGGCTATAAACCATAAAGATTGGTAAGCTTTAAATAATATATATGTATACATATAAATCTGAGGGTAGATATATGGTATTTTTCCAATTCCAAAAAAAAAATAAAAATCCAGCTATTCTACTTAAACACACTTCACTTAAAGTAGATGAAATAATATTTCTTGTATGATGAATGTTAGAAATATATAGTTAGACTAAACATCATTGTTCTGATTTTGAAAGGTGGATTAAGATATAAATATCTTTTAAGTCCTACGAAGGCAGTCAAAGACTAAAAGAACTGAGATGATGGTGATGACAACTTTGAGATGAACTTAGTGATTGCTCCAAAAAAAATCTGAGGGGTTTAGTAAGCTCACAGTAATCACCTTATTATTTGATCAATGATTTCGCCAGATTTTTATGAATTTAATCAGAAATGAAACACTGTTAATAGTCAGTACTGATATCTTGTCTGACATTCCCTAATCTTTTTTTTTTTTTCATATTTATAAATAGACAATGTTAATAAATAAATAGTTGTCATTGAACGCAAATACTTAATACATTTATTCACAATCTTTTGCTATGCACATGAGAAAGTTGGATGATAAAAATACGTTTCTTATTGTTCGAAATCGTTACAATAATTTTCTGCAGTGCAATCTAGCCACGTAGATTTACATATATACATGTTTAAAACAAGAAAATCCAACTACCAAAAAAAAACTTATAACAAAAGAAGGGAACTATATTAAATGAATGGTCTTTGAAGGCTTTTTAAATAAAAATGAGTGAATATATTAAATCAAAGTATTAAAACCTATTAGAAATTAAATTGCTTTTCTTTTACCCCATTGAAAACATAGTTTGACATGAAAAGGCAACAAGCCATGGGTCAATGGCAACATTTTTTACTTCAAAACAGTAAGTAAGAAAACATTAATAGTATTGATAAATTTTAATCGTAGTATGTAGTACAAATCCTTTTTTAGATTTGCTTCCTTCCTATCCTTGCGACTTACCTCTTTATGGAATCTCATCTTCTTCAATCATTTATATTTGCTTTTGAGTAATACTTATTCCTTCACCTGCTTTGTAGCCGAACCACTCTATCCAAGTGAATTATGTGTATTTTTTTAAACATCATTACCTTAAATGTTATAAAACAATTGTACATGAAGGCTGTACTTGTGGTTTATTAAGTATTTCGTCTAACATTATAAGAAACTAAATCGATGACTTTTATTTTTCCCATTGAAAAAATAGTGTCTGTGGCAAAATAAATTGTTAATTTCCATTATTTCGCCACTTTCAGTGCCTCAATATCAGGTGTTAAGGTACTTATTATTTACTACTAGCTGTGTATCCCGGTTTCACCCGGGGAATTTCATTTTTTTAATAAACATGAACAGTTCTATAAACATAAAGTACAACAAAAATAGTACTAATAGATTACTATTCTAAAGCTTTCGGATTTACTATATTTTTAGTTTTACACTCTGAGGCATATATAATTATGTCTTTAGGTGAACCTATTCTAGAGCATACAACGTAAAGCTGACCATGAGAAAAACATTGGGATTCCAAATTGATACAGCTACCCTCATTGATTGCTTATGAGCTTTTCATATAGTCATCGCAAATGCGACCCATACTGGGTATTGTACTCTTTTGAAATCAAAGGGCATATCACTGGGACAATAGGGATTCGGGGTATGTTTGATGTTCGTCAGGAGTTTCACCTGCTCGTATTTGATGTTGTTTTTTAGCTTTTGAGCTCAATACTCCAATTGAAGCTCGCTTCTTAGGAGGCATTTTTAAAAAATAAACGTATTAATAACTAAGTAATCTGTTGGGTCGTATCGTTCAGCCTTAAAATGTGGACCCTGGTCCGTTCTGGAGGAACGGCCTTGGCCTCTTCAAAATCTATAAAATGAGACTTTTTTTGACTCAAACGGTCAATTTTGTAAAAGAAAAACCAATGTAAAGCGAGATCATAACGATTTTTATAACAATAAAGAATATACCCAGAGATTGGCTGAAGTTATGCAATTTTAATATGGACAGGGCTTCACACCTGGTATAAAAGAACCACTGCGCAAAATTTGGAGAATTTAGGACAAACCGTATGGATTTCTATAAAGGTAAAACAAACAAATAGAATTTCATCTTTATTTATTTAGATGGTCGAACTTGAGATTTATCAAATGGAAATACTTCCAGCTCTAAAATTACTAAAAAGTTGTAAAGAATATGTATAAAACAGTTCATTTTTGTACTTTAAGAAAGGTATCCCAACCATCCAGCCTTAATTTGACCAATTAAAGATTTATGAGATACTTGGCTTTCGAGAGCAAGACAGAACAGGCCTATAATTTTTTGGTGGTCTTAGAAAAAATAAAAGTTATAATTCCTTGAATATTGAAGAGACATAGGAATTTCTTCTATAACTACGATAAAATGACACTTAGATTCAAATGTTATTAAGTAACTATGTAATTAGAGATTATTTTTGTTCATGTTATTATAAAGTTATAAACTACATGAAAGGTTGGATTGATTTAAATTTGGTTGAATGATATCCAGTTTTCCTTCTTGATATTATTAAGTACATCATCATCAATCCATTAATTTCGGTTGTTTTGACTAGCTTATTTTATCTCGCTGTCGAATTTCCTGCTAACAGTTCCAGTTTCACATTAGGCTGTATATCTGAATCCTATTTAAATACTTAGATGGTTTGTCTGGAATAAACTTGTATTTGAAGAAAAAGAAAATTCATTATCCTAATGTATTTCTATTTTACTCTAATTATGTGATTGTTGGTGTAAGAGTTTATGTGAACATACGACAATGAATTCAGATAAATATTTTTTACAAACATAATCATTAGCATAGGGTGAGCGTCGAGTATTTAACAACCCAAGGCACACATGACAAAATTAGGCTCTCCATAGGTTCGATTTAAGTCACCAGAATGTTTTTATAAATTATTATCCATAATTTTGTTGTTTTAAAAAAAGAATTTTTTTTTCTGTTTTGGAAGTATAATTTAGATATGAGGTTAGATTTAGGTAATAAAATTAGAATTCCAAATATAGAAATTTCTGATGAAGTAAAAGAGTATATTTTTGTATTAAGAAAGATATATAGAAATAATTATGTAAAAAGATTGAGAATCCCTGTCGATAAAATTAGAGATGATAAAGGGCATTTGTTTCGGGAACCTCCCAACTGAGACCGACTATTTCTTTCCTTTTTTCCTGCTGATATAACGAGTATGAATCTACTATCACGTCATTAAAAACATTACTAATGTTTTTAGAAAGAGGTTCAAATAAGATATATATATATATATATATATATATATAAACTAAATGCTGTATTTTAATAAAGAGCAAGTCAGGATTAATCCTTGTAATTTATTTTAAACATTTCCCTCTACATTTAATTTTGTATACTGAAAATCCTTGACCTTATAAAAATTTTATTTACTAACATATGATTTCTTTTGGCCCCTGCTTAGCTGGTATATATCAGAAAGGGTTTTATCACTTATTTGAAGAATACATTACCATTTTGTTGGGACGGAGTGCCCGAAGGGGCTAACATGGCAGCGAATATGTATTGCCCCCATCAAAATTTATAGTGAGTTCATCACCCCTGGCCTGGAAAAAAAATCAGCCTAAAAGGTGAAGACAAAAAATTACATATGAATCCTCTTTATACACCTCTGGTAGATCTTTTAATCGTCTTATCTTATACTTTTAGGTAATTTTTTGCTGTCAGTCTGTGTTCTTTTATTTGTCCATTCTACAAACCCTCGGTGGATCCTTTTGTTCTTGTGAACTCATACAGCTTGCAACAGTTCTTAAGTTTTATAAGTACTTCAAACTCTGGCGGGATGCTATTGCTTTCCCTGTTTTCTTTTATTTTTATTCTTTAACAATCAGTGAAAATAGGTTTGGAAAATTATGGATTAGAAGCCTATGTCTTATAACCATTGAAGTACCATTAACGTATTATGCTTTTGGGTCTTGATCTTGATCTTCATTTTCGTTTACTTTGATATTAAATGAGTTACTCAAACTCTTTTTTTTTTTTTTTTTTTTTTTTTTTTTCGTTGTGGAAATTAAAAAATTGTTATCTTAAATCTGAATAGATAGGTTTTACTATTTATAGATGGAAATACATTGACCTGAGATTAATGAATTAAATGATGATGCCATTTTAAGATGAGGAAGATAACATAGGTTTCTATTTCTCTTACAAGGGGACTACGTCACATTTCCCTCTCCGATTTTGATGAAATTTTTTTTGGTGATTCTGCATCGAAAATAAGTCGACACGTGTCCAGCCGTTCCATTGAATGGGCCATCTGGACTGAGAAATTAAATATTTTAGATTCAAAAATCTTTAAAACTGGCTTTCACAAAACAGTCATTGCTCCATTCTACCTGAACCAATTTTAATGAAACTTTCAGGGATTCTTCTACTTGAAAATATATTAGACACGTGTATCGGGATTTGTCGCAATTCACCCTAGTAAGGCCAGAGAATCACATCAAAGTTGAGGCTTGCGTTAGTAAATAGTGTTGATGTGACGCTCTGGCCTTACTACGGTGAATTGTGACAAATTCCGATACACGTGTCTAATATATTTTTAAGTTGGAGAATCCCTGAAAGTTTCATTAAAATTGGTTCTGGTTGAATAGAGCAATGACTGTTTTGTGAAAGCCAATTTTAAAGATTTTTTGACCTAAAATATTTAATTTCTCAGTCCAGATGGCCCATTCAATGGAACGGCCGGACACGTGTCGACTTATTTTTGATGCAGAATCACCAAAAAAAATTTCATCAAAATCGGAGAGGGAAATGTGACGTGGTCCCCTTGTTAGTCTTATCAAATTAATGTTAGTTTAAAGCAATATTTTTCATTAGTTTTGTTTCATTATTAAAATTGAGAGTGGTGAAATTGAGAATGCAGTCAAAACTTCAAATGCAATCCCCATAACACATATAACAGTTTTTTTAGTTGTGACCATCTTCCTGCTGACTTTCGATATGTATTATAGAGTAAAATTTAATAATTGGTTATAAGATCTTTAATAAATTAAAGAAGGATCTTCGAGTTATTAAAGAAGTTAATGATAATTATTCTTTTGTATTTTTTTTTTTTTTTTTTTTAGTTCACTATAAATATTTCCTAGAATTATTTTTAAAAGGGTATTTTTTTTCTCTTAATGATTGACTATATTTGGAATTGAATTGTAAAATATTATACTTCCAGATGTTTGAAGACCAGCATTTCTCAGATGCTCTTTCAAAAGTTTTAATTCATCTGTTTGCAAGAGACCTTGGGATTTTTTATATGAAGTGGTAAGTCTTATGTTATGTTTTTATTAAAAAATTATACCTACTTGGTGAATGTAATGTGACTGTTTTCTAGTTGTCAACTTTCATGATAATATTACTGTTCGTTAGTTTAGAATAGTGGTTATTTGAAACTAGGAGATGGTTCTTGTAACTTTCCCTTGTATTTAAGAAAATGGTTGATATTGCCTACCTTCTGATGAATTATGCTGAAAAGATTATGTCATATACATGTTTATTTTTTTTAATGATATTTATATATGTATATATATATATCCCTTTATAATCCACCTTCTTGGATCAAATTATACAGTGAAGCATCAATATCCTGAAATTCAATTATCGGAAGCAGAAAAAAAAAGTTATTACATAAAATTAAATTACAGAAGAACCTTCATATTTGTGACCTGTAAAACTTTTCTTGTGGTTTCCGAGTGTACACACATATTTGAAGTTGTTACAGTGCCACAAACAAGCCTCAACCAAAATGCAAATGTTGCAAAAGTTACAAAAAAAATTTAAACTCCTTCAGAGTTTAGGCAATAGTATGTCATTTTAAAAATTATCTTTGAATTAAGAATAGGCTTCATAATTAAAGATTGAGCAAATATTGAATCGTACTCCATGAGAGAGGAAGTTGAGGAGGTTTTAAAACTAGAAAGATTCTCTGAATTATGTAAACAAATATTTATATTAAGAAAAGGCAATGCTTTTCAGAAAACTATAGTAGGAGAGCGGGAGAAAACTTCAGCAAGTGACTTCACTAATGGGAATTCCATTACGGTATCCTCCATCTTGTTATTTCTGGAGAAATGCTCTCAGCTGACAATTATGCAGTCTAAATTTTTAGGGGAAAAAGAGATATTACTGCGTCAACCAGATGCCTCCTAATGGTCAGCTTATAAGTTGATTATATTGAAATGAGATTATCTGACAATATTAGAAGATAGTTACTGGAAGGTGTATGACCATGACAACTAGGTGGATATTATGTCGAAGAACTTGAAATTGATTACACCCTAAAAATTCAGGATTTATATCAAAGGTTTCCTATTCTCTGTTTCTTAAAATGCTAACATAGGTCCATAATGTACGATATAAATACCATATTTAAAATATCTTTATCCTGATTTTATCCAGTAGAAAAAGAGCTGTATTTTTACAGTATATTTTTAGGACTGTAGTGCTGCATGTTACTTAACACATTTATATTTCAGAAAAAGGTTGACAAAATCGAAGGAACTGGTCGAGCCTTGAGAGCTATTATTTGATGAGTATGGAGGGCCTACTTTGCGCAAATGACGTAGTAAATTAAGTTTACTTCTCAATCAGCAGCCTGCAATAAAAAAGGTAAAAAAATGAGAAGACATATTTTTATCAAATATACATTAGTTATTTTTAATTGGTTTATTTATTAATTTAAATACAAAATACTTGCAATTGTTATACTATAATGTTGTTTTAAGAACCATAAAATAAATAATGTTTCAGTGAAATAAGATTCATAAAAGCATTTTTATATATTAAATGAAACTAAAATTAAAACAAATCTGTTTTAATATCATGTCGCTCATTTTTTTTTCTTTTTTTTCAGGTATCAGGATGCGGTATTGTGGATGGAGTATTAAACTATGGAATTGAAAAGAGATTCTTCAACATAAGACTATTATATGTATTAATGTTTTAATTGAAATTTTATTACAATTTCATCAAAATATTGTTGTGTATATTTTACAAAGCATACCATTATAGCAACAAAGCATGTCATTATGGTATTCAAATCAAATTACTTTTTAGATTTTTAATAAGATTGTAAATTAAAAAGTAATTGTTATCTATATTAAATTTATTTTATCCTCCCTCACTTTTCCTTCACTTTCTCTTAAATGTATGCTGTGATGCATAAAATACTTCATGAAACAGAAGAGAATAAATGTGAAAAGGTTGGGAAGTTCTCAGTTTTTTATATGCTGATTTTATATGGATTTGCATGATAATTTTAATTTTTTAGCTATGCAAACCCCTTGGAGTTGTATTTATTTATAAATAACCTTAAGATTTTCAACATTAACCTACGAAAGTTTACTTACCTTCATCTAACAGTAAATTTTCTGAAAGTAAAATCCTTAATTGATTTCATATTGTTTAGGATTTTATGATATAGTTAATTTTAAAAATCCTTTCTGAAATTATTTTGGCATATGAAAAATAATGTTTAGTTATAAATCTAGTCCATTTGATTTTTTTTTTCCAAATCATTAAATTTTCCTCCTACTTAACATTTTTTAGGTTCATTTCTTTCTTCCTTTTCAAAGAGTGAACATCACAAAGGGTGCAATGAAATGGAGATAGAATATCTAATATTAACCATAATTTGCTTAGTAAACTGAGGGCTCTTCATTCGTTAAAGCAATATTGTTGTTTATGGTATAATCTCAATTTCAGATTAGCGCTATGATCATATATTTTGTAAGTTAGTTAAATGAATTTAGAAAGTTCATTTGTTTAAAATAATTTTCTTATTTAAATAAGAGGTTTTTTTTTTTTTTTTTGTATGTGTTCATATATACAGTCAGTAAAGTTACGTTAGTAAATATTGAACAGTTTTTTACTCATGGATGCCTCACCTAAGCATTTTAGCTCTGAATGCTTCCCTGAACATCAAATATATTGAGCCTCCGAGAACTAATGAAGTATATAGTGTAAACATGGTGGATTTCGTCCCTTTTCAGTCTTCCTGTCAATTTGGTTAAACCTTTCACATTTCAAAATATCATTATATTTATAGTTCTCAAGTCACTTTGAAACTTTAAGTTCCTTAAGCATATTTAAATATAGATTTATTATTCTCAAGGAAAAGAGTTAAATTATTAGAACTAGCCAAAATATTTATTCTTTGATTTCAAATATACTTAAAGAAATCTAATGTTCAAGGTTTGCATCAAGCAATCAAAAAAATTATAAGTGGCACTTACTTCCATAAATGTTTCCACACTGCTTAAATGATTTTTTTTTTTTTAATTCACTAAAATAACGCATCTGATAGGGCTTTAGTGGCATAGGAAAATATTTTTTCTGTAAAGAAGAAAGGGTGTCCATCCTTCCCCATATTAATAATGGTAATAGTGAAGTTATACTTAACACTACTTGAAACACCAAAAGATTATTAACTAAATAAGGAATGGAAGTTTTTCTTCTAACTATATTTATAAAACTAATAAGAAAAAGGTACTTAGTTGTTTTTATTTTTTTTGCTCCAAACATTACAGACTTTAATACTTTGTAGATGAGTCCTTGATGAAGAAATTAAAACGTTAAAAGATCTCTGCTAACTGTCATAAGTGTGAAATAAACTAAAAACACTGATTTTACAAAATGTCAACATTGTGAATTACATTTTTCTCAAATCTAGACTTTGGATTTAACAAACTTTACAAGTACAGATATATTTGTTTTAACATACCTATGTATTTTTTTTTTCAGTGTAAATCAAATTACATTGCTATTATGTCTGAAATTTTTTAGCTCTCTTAGGAAATCTATTATAAAATTTCTATATATATCATGATCATATAAAAATATCTATTTATATATTATATATACAGTACTATTATTAACAAGAATTTCATTCTTTATTTGTTTGTTTTAACATTACTTTATGCATGACACTAAGGCTTATTGGATGACACTGCAGTGGGAGTCCTAAATTTTGCCTATCCAGGTATAATTAGGATAGGGATCTTTAACGAGTACCTGACATCGTACAAGCTCGGGACCTCCTATCCGAGGGACGGCATAGACAAGGATTTTTTATTCCCATTAATATATAGAGACTTGAGAAAACTAGAGGACTGTAATGTTACATAAATTTTAATTTTACCTATTTTGATAACCTGGAAATTTTCGAAAGGTGAAAAGGAAAAGACAAGATATTAAATAAAAATCTTTCTGATTAGACACTCTGGACTAAATAGTTGGAATTAATTTTTATATTAAAGTAAGGTATTTACACTTTAAGACAGTCTATTTCATTTTTAAAAAAATTATCTTAATATATAACAATCAAAAGCTTTAGGCATCTCAAATCTTTCTCAAAGTGCCATATTTATCTATATAATAAAATTCTTTTTATTATGGAAGAAAAAAATAATAGAATTGTCAACATGATTTTTTTATCTTAATTTTTGAGATCCATTAGCCAAAGCTTAATGGTCATATTCTTACTAATTTGTAGTTTAGCTTCTAATTGTGGCAAATAAAGCTTAACTTTTATTTTGAATTGGGTAAAATTGAAAAGAGGGGGGGGCAATTTTAGATTTTTCAAAATCTAATTTTTTTTTTTAAATAGGTTACTTATTTTATTATGAGAAATAATAGATGTAATTATCACTTCTTTTTTTTTCTAATTTATATTTATATTTATATATAAATATATATAATTATATATATAATTATATATAATTATATATAAATTATATACAAATATGTAGTACCAGTTTACCTTGTATAAAATTTTAGAGTAGCTTTATATGTAGTATTTACAGTATAGAGACTGACAAACCTAGAGGACTGTAATGTTACATACATTTTAAAAAGTACCCATTTTGATAACCTGGAATTTTTCGATAGGTGAAAAGGAAAAGTCAGGATATTAAATAAAAATCTTTCTGATTAGACACTGGGCTAAATAGTTGGAATTAATTAAAGGTATTTACACTACAATCTATTTTATTTCAAAATTTATCTTTATTTAAGACAATTCGAAGCTTTAGGAATCTCAAAGCGCCATATTTATCTATATACAAAATTCATTTAAATATGGAAGAAAAAAAATAATTGAATTGTCGACGTGATTAAAGAACATTCTCACCTTAAATTGATAAAACATTTTTATCTTAATTATCGGAGATGCATTAGCCAATGCTTAATAATCATATTCTTACTAATTTGTAGTTTAGCTTCTAATTGTGGCAAATAAAGCTTACTTTTTATTATTTTTTTTTTTCTATTATGTGTATTATTCCAGGAAAATTTTATACATCCAACACATTTTCATTCTAATTGTCGTCTTTATTTTTCTTACATTTGTACAATGTTTCGGACTTGTTTGTCCATTTTCTAGTACATATCTTAACTTCCTACTACATTAACACTTTGAAATGTCTCGTCATTATTTTTAAAAAACTACGAGTATCTCCTCACTATTCACCCGCTCATCGCTTTATTGTTGACCTTTATTTATTGGTCAACAATAAAGCGATGGGCGGGTGAATAGTGAGGAGATACTCGTAGTTTTTTAAAAATAATGACGAGACATTTCAAAATGTTAATGTAGTAGGAAGTTAAGATATGTACTAGAAAATGGACAAACAAGTCCGAAACGTTGTACAAATGTAAGAAAAATAAAGACGACAATTAGAATGAAAATGTGTTGGATGTATAAAATTTTCCTGGAAAAATACACATAATAGAAAAAAAAAATATAGAACATCCAAAGAAATAAGAAGAAGAAAGAAGAAGAAGAAAAAGAAAAATGCTTAATTTTTATTTTGAATTGGGTAAAATTAAAAAGAGGGGGGGCGCACGATCAAACAGCTGCTGATATAAAGAAAAACAATTTACGTTTCATTATCGTTAAAACATTTTCCTTAGTATTCTAGACGTTGCGTTATTTTTTAGCGTTTCTAGTTGTGTGAATTCCACGGTTTTTCTTATATAAAATTGAATATTATATCTTTTACATCGGTTCGATTATCTGTAGTGCACTACAGGGGCGAGTGCGACGGCGCGGACGGGGAGTACCAGAGTGGTAGCCGCGACGCGAGAAGCCCCCAGCTGGAGGTTGTGAAAGAGCTCTCAAGAAGCCTGGCTTAGCGAGAAGGATGGGACCTGGAAGGAATCTGTTCTGGTGAAGAGAGTGGATATCCTTCGGGGAGGCTAGGGCGGCGATACAGATATATAAGAGCGGGCCAGGAGCGCGGTGCGGGAAGGGAGATCAATAGGTAGGAGAGCGGAGTGACGTCACACATTAGGGAGGACTGAATGAGTGAAGTCGGATGGGGCGGTCCGGCCGGCTGGTCGCCGTGAGGGTAGCCTGGCATGTTGCTCACCGAGCCGGACACCATGGCAGAGGGACCAGACCTCTCCCACCTCACCCCAGAGGAGAGGCTCATCATAGAGTCCGTCATGATTAGGCACCAGCAGGAGGAGATGAGGGAGCACGAGATCATGAGGTAACTCCTATACCATCTTCTATCACTATCAAACATAAAACCTTTATACATACTGCCAACAATAAAATTACTATAAAAAAAATATTGAAGTTGATCCCGATAAAATATTCATTATCTGAAATCCCTTGATTCTATCTTAACATCTTTAAAAAAGACACTGTTTGAAATTATGAATCTCACATAGGCAGGATATCACCTTCCTTCTTATCTATTACGGTTCGCTACCAACGATCACCTTTATAAATCTAAATACAACCAAGAGTAGAGTTTTTCATTGTTGGTCCCCACGAAAGATCCAAATCCTTAAAACTCTTGCCTTTATTTTAATATCGTCGAAAAGGACACAGTTTGAACCTATGAACCTGACATCGATAAGTACCCTTCCAAGAAACCTTAACCACAAACTCACACTGTTTTACAGTCTTTACTAACAAATCAATATAACTAATCCGTTCCTTCGACATATAAGACTAGTTACTGCATAACAATAATTCAAAACAAAATTTCAAGCTTCCGTTATTTAAAAAAAAAATGGAACATATCATGAGATAAGCTAACTTTTTATATCAAACGTTCTATTTTCACTGCAACATCCACATTTATCATTACACCTACAGCCAACGATAGAGTTTCGATAAAAAAAATCAAGTTGATCCCGATAAAATATTCATTATCTGAAATCCCTTGATTCTATCTTAACATCTTTAAAAAAGACACTGTTTGAAATTATGAATCTCACATAGGCAGGATATCACCTTCCTTCTTATCTATTACGGTTCGCTACCAACGATCACCTTTATAAATCTAAATACAACCAAGAGTAGAGTTTTTCATTGTTGTTCCCCACGAAAGATCCAAATCCTTAAAACTCTTGCCTTTATTTTAATATCGTCGAAAAGGACACAGTTTGAACCTATGAACCTGACATCGATAAGTACCCTTCCAAGAAACCTTAACCACAAACTCACACTGTTTTACAGTCTTTACTAACAAATCAATATAACTAATCCGTTCCTTCGACATATGAGACTAGTTACTGCATAACAAGAATTCAAAACAAAATTTCAAGCTTCGGTTATTTAAAAAAAAAAAAAGGAACATATCATGAGATAAGCTAACTTTTTATATCAAACGTTCTATTTTCACTGCAACATCCACATTTATCATTACACATACAGCCAACGATAGAGTTACGATAAAAAAAATCAAGTTGATCCCGATAAAATATTCATTGTCTGAAATCCCTTCATTCTATCATAGAATCTTTTCTATCTTAGCAACATGGTACTGTTTGCACCTATGAATCTCACATAGGCGGAGTATCACCTTCCTTCTTATCTATAACGGTTCGCTACCAACAATCACCTTCCTAAATCTAAATACAACCAAGAGTAGAGTTATTCTAAAAAAGTAAAAAAAAATTGTTGTTCTCCACGAAAGATCCAAATCCTGAAAACTCTTGCCTTTATTATAACATCCTCGAAAAGGACACAGTTTGAACCTATGAACCTGACATCGATAAATGCCCTTCCAAGACATTACTGTTTCACCATATATGAGACTAGTTACTACATACTAAAAATTCAAAACAAAATTTCAAGTTTCTGTTATTTAAAAAAAATGGAGCACATCATGAGATAAGCTATGTTTTTTAACCGACTTCGAAAGAGGAGGTTACTCAATTCGATACGTATGTGCCTTTTTTTTTCTATGTATTTCCAACGATTACTCCGAGATGGATGGACCAATTGGAACGAAACCTTTTGCATCTTACAGAGTATTTTCCCAATGTGGTCCTATTAAATTAAAGCTATCTTTTTATATCAAACGTTCTATTTCCACTGTGTCATCCACCTTTATCAATATACCTACAGCCAACGACAGAGTTGCGATAAAAAAAATCAAGTTGATCCCGATAAAATATTCATTATCTGAAATCCCTTCATTCTATCATAGCATCTTTTCTATCTTAGCAACATGATACTGTTTGCACCTATCAATCTCACATAGGCGGAATATCACCTTCCTTCTTCTTATCTACTTTACGTTTCGCTACCAACAATCACCTTAATAAATCTAAATACAACCAAGAGTAGAGTTATTCTAAAAAAGTAAAAAAAATTGTTGGTCCCCACGAAAGATCCAAATCCTGAAAACTCTTGCTTATATTATACGAGTAATATCCTGGAAAAGGACACAGTTTGAACCTATGAACCAGACATCGATAAATACCCTTCCAAGAAACAAATCAATATAACTAATCCGTTACTTCGATATATGAGACTAGTTACTGCATACTAAGAATTCAAAACAAAATTTCAAGCTTAAAAAAAAATGGAACATATCATGAGATAAGCTATCTTTTTATATCAAACGTTCTATTTCCACTGTAACATCCACCTTTATCAATACACCTACAGCCAACGATAGAGTTACTATAAAATATTCTATATCTGAAATCCTTTGATTTCATCTTTAAAATGAGACTATTTGAACTCTAAAAGGAACCTGACCTCGATAAATACCTCCCCCAAGAAACCTTAACCACAACCTCACACTATTAAAACTATCAATGTTCCTCTTCAGCTGCTTCGATATCATTATTAAATCAGTGCATATTAACTCATTGTCAAAAGATTCAATTCCTGAGAACTCATGATTTTATTTTAATGACCTCGAAAAGGGCAATGTTTGAACTAATGAACATCTGACATCGATAAATATGCTCCACGAAATTCTAACTTTATCAATAAATGTACATACAACCAACGCTAAAGTTGTTCTAAAATAGTTTTAAAAGAATAAATCTTTTATTTTGGTCCCCATAAAAGATTCAATTTATTGAATCTCTCGATTCAAACGAACTCGAAAATGACTGTTCGAACTAATGAATACCTGACGTCGATAAATATCACTCCAAGAAACCTAAACAACCTGTCACTATTTTACAGTCTTTATTGACGAATCAATATGCCTATTCAGCTCCAGCGATATATTATTCAGGTTAATGCATTTTAACAATTAAAAAAAAATATATATATATATACAAATATGTGTTATTTACATGTTAAGAGATGAATTCTATGTACAATCTTCTTATACCAAAACATACTAGCTCAACTATATATAACATTCAGCTTTATCAATATAACAGTGCTTCCAGCTAACAATACAGTTACTATAAAAAAAAAGACAAGTTGATACTAAAAAAATCCTATATTTGAAATCTTGATTTGTTTTAAAATCATTGAAAATAGCCCTGTTCGAACATCTAAATATGTATATTTAAAAATGAACATCAAATATCGATAAATATTTCTCTGAAAAACATTATTCACAAATCAATTTTCCTGTTCCATTCCTTCAATAATATTAGCTATTAAATCGCTGCATGTAAACTCTTAGCCAGAATCAAAAGATAATGCGGATTATCTCCTTTCCTTCTTCTTCTAACGTATTGAGGTTCTTGACTCACAATAACTTTTATCAATGTCCCTACAGTTAACAATAGCTTCACTCTTAAAAATATATTAAAAGTCTATCTATTTGATCCTCATAAAAGTATCTGAAAACTCTAAATTTTATTATAACATACGTGAAAACGATACTATTTGAAGCGATGGACCATCCATAAATATTATTTCAAGAAGCCACAATCACGACCTTACCAGGTTTTACAATATTTTTTAGAAATCAATGTAGGTACTTCTTCGATTAAATCGATGTATATTAAATGATAGCAGAGTTACATATTGATAATAACATATTGCGGAATATCACTTTCTTCTTTTTAACTCTAGCGGTTCGTTACAAACAATCTCCTTTATCAATGTATATACAACCTTGTAAAATACAAAAATGTATTGTAAAAAAAATCAGTCATTTTGGTGCTCCAAAAGATTCAAGTTCTGAAAACTCGTCGAAAAGGACACTGTTTGAACCAATGAACATCTGTCATCGCTAAATATTCCTCCAAGAAACTCTAACCACAACCTCTTAGATTTTATTGCCCCTATTGACAAATCAATGTTTCTATTCCACTTCCTAGATATTATCCTTACACTACTACATTAACAATTTAAAAAATTATGTTATAAAATGGTGGTTTCTTATCTCAAACGGGTCTTTATTACTCATAACCGCTTTAATATAAAGATTTAATACCTTAAATCGCTTAATTTTTTAATGTAATCCCTTAATCACGAACCAATGACCTCACATCAACGAATTTTCATCCAAGAAAAACCTTCTCAGCAGATTTTGCAGCCTCATCGAGAAATTAATGTATCTAATCCCTATCACGGTATAAGTGATATATTACCGCAGATTCATCATCGGCGTTTACATAGTTTATGTACGAACACTGTAAAGTATGAAGAAATTAAATTATCAAACAATCATAAAAATGAGATTAATGAACTAGAGATGTAGAGGCAATTCATCTGCATCGTCTTCCTTTTTCACATCTGCAACATAAATTAACTACCAATCACTTTTATCATTACACAGTGTTCAGAAAAAGTTTATAACTTACATTCTTTAAAACTTTAAATATAATTTTAACCAAAATTGTTAACATAACTTTTTTGACTTAAATTCAGAAATGAATGAAGTAATGTTCATAATTATTTACGAAGTGAAAAAACTATTAAAAAATACTTACACTTATATACACTTTATTTTTGCATTAATCATAAATTGGTAAAATTTATCTCCTAGTATTAACTGCTTATTTTGTTGCTCTGGCCTGTTAATTGTTACTCCTCTCCATTATTTATATTTATATCCTGCATTTGACAGTTTAAAGACATCGTTTTATAATGGCTATAACAAAACGAAATTCCTCTTTGAAAGAGAGATTAGAATTGATTTTTTTTTAAAGTAGAGGGACATATATTAAAAAAAAAAGTGCAGAGACCTTATTACAACTTTCCAATGCGTATTGCATAAATTAATTGATTTAATAAGAGGAATTGTTGGATGATAAAGGTCTATCTGGAGATCCTAAAATATTTTGCCAAAGAGAAAAGCAAATAATTTTTTTTTTTTAAATCGAAGAAGATCCAAAAAAGAAAAAGAAAACTGGAAAAGTAAGAAATAAATGGCCACTTGCCAGAATTAGCAGGACCTGATCCATCACGCAGAATATTAAAACGAGATGGATTTGTAGCCTTCGTCTTTTTTACCCACAATCAGTTAATCAATTGATATATATATATATGGTATAGGCAACAAGGTACAGATGCCTATATATACATACAAGGTGCTCTAAAAGGAAAAAAAAAATCAGTAACATAAATTCCAAACAATCACATCATCAGAAAATCTCGAACCCATTGATTTCACTTCAAAAATATTCCCACTAGAAACTCTTTCCACTCACAATCTCCTTAGATTTCTCTGCCATTGAATTTTGGGCCCTCTCTATAATTACTCTATGTAATGGAGTCTTAAAAACTCTACAAAAAATCACCTGTTAGAAGAAAACATGTTTTAGATCTAGGATCAATTAATAACTAAAATAAAAAATTCTTTCACTTTACCGTGTAAATTTTATTCTAAGGATTTTTATTTATAAAAAATATTAATTCACTTCATCTGTAAGCAAATCAATTGACCATTCCATGCCTTATCGATAAAATCTAAAACCAAAACAAATAGATCTCTCTTTGCAAGATTTATTTGGCTCGTTCGTGCTGAATTTATCGTTGATATTATATTGTTTTTATTAATTTAGGGAAAAGTTTCTTCAATGCCGGATCTGTGAGCTCGGCAGCTCTTCAAATAAAGTTTGTTGGAAAATCTATCTTGTTACCAAACTAATAATGTTAAACGCTTAACATTCGAAATCCATCTTCTAATTAATTTATTAGAATTAATGAATTAATTTTAATGAAGAATTCGCTATACTTTCCTTTAAAAAAAAAATGTGTTGATTTATCTTTAAAAATTTAAAAAAAAAAAAAGTTTGTTGTATTTTTTAAGACATGGATTTTTGACTTTTACTATAATAAATACATTTCTTTTACATGAAATTATGTTCAATCTTTTGTTTCAACGATTTATTTAATATTTTTGAAGTGATAATATTTTTTATATTCGGCGAACATCTCTGTGTCTGAAAAATAAAAAATCTGGGATGCTGGACTGAAATCTAAATAATATCCCAACCTTCAGTTACTTCAACTTACTAAAACATTCAATCCATCTTACTTAGCTCAAATCAAAATGTGCCTCAATGACATTTTCTTTTTTTTTGGCATTCATAAATTCGATCATTCGATTTTTCAGAAGAGCCTTTAAAAGTTGAATATTGAATAAAAGTTGAAATATTAGTTAGCCAAAAAAAATATCAGCCAAAAAAAAAAACCTGGAAATTCGACACTCCCTTAAAACTTTCAGATTGAATACAAATTATGGGGTATAAAACTTAATCAACTTAATAATTTCATTTGAAAAAAAAATTAAAAGTTAACTTTACCTAGAATCAAACCAAATTAATACCCACAGTCAAAATGAGGCAGTAACCATAAGATGTTAAGTATATATTAGCCTTTCAGTTGACAGGCTACTTCCAATTTCAACATTGTCGAGGATAGCACTTTTAATAATATTTCTTTGGAAGATTCTTGGCTTTTCATTAATAATACGACAGACATATCAAAACAACAAAATTTACTAAAATGTGCATAGAAAATAAAAAGTTGCGAATTTTCCAAAGAGAAATATTATTTAAAGTGATTTCCTGAAAAATGTTAAAATTTTTTAGTTAGTCATTCTGTCAAATTAAATTTTACTTTCAGGTAACTATTCATTGTACTTTTATTTACTTATTTAAGTACTTTATCTTTTCAACGTAAAACGATTATTGCAACTTACACAGGTATTGGGATAATTTAGCATCATAAATCCCGTAGACTTACTATGCAGCTATCTGCATTCACCCTATATGCAATGAAAAGCGCGAATACTCTCATAATTTTCTTATTTCTTGGGAAACATGGTGACTAAAAAAAAATTATTAATTTTTTTTTTTTTTTACTTTCGCTTTATGCCACGAGGGTTAATCGGGACGGGTTATCTACGGGTTACCAACCTCTCCTAATCCATGGCCAGCCGCTGAGTCTGTTCAGTGAGGCCGTTACTGAACAGAATCGAGCGGGCTTGGGCGGGATTCGAACCCGCACCGCCAGCGTGGAAGTCGGAGACGCTATCTCCTCGGCCACGCCGCGGCCCAAATTAACTATTTATAGTTAATTTGATATTTACGGCCCAAATTAACTACACTCGCGGCCAAAAAAACCGGCGCACCTAGATTTTTGCACTTATCTTTTTGTTGGACTGAGATAAACTTCCCAATTTTTTTCTGAGCAAAGCGTATACTATATGCTTCTAAGACGCACAAGGAAAATGAAGAAAAAACGACATATAAAAAAGAAATAAAATTTATTATAAAATAAACGAAATATCTCTAAAAATAAAAATTGACTTTTTACATTTTTAACTTTGATTAAACAAAAAAAAAAGCGTCCTCAGTACCGGGTATTCCCTCTTCTGGTTCTGATGACTGCTTCAACCCTCCTCGGCATACTTTGGATGAGGATAGCTACCCGTTCCTGGGATACATCCTCCCACTCTTCCACTAGCGCTGTCCTGAGGTCCTGTACAGTAATGGGAGGGTTTGGCCGCCGTCGGACAAACCTCCTATAGCTGTTCTATAAGGTTCAGATCAGGGCTTCGAGCTAGCCATGGAAGAGTACGAATGCCGACCTCATCCAGATACTCTTGCACGACATGTGCTGTGTATGGCCGGGCATTATCTTGCATAAGGCGAAAATTACTGCCAAAGAAAGACTTAAAATGCATCACATGTTCTTCTAGAATCTCCGTGATATACGAGGTTTCATTGAGGGAGGGTCTGTTGAACACGTGGAGGTCTGTCCTCGCTTGTGATCTGATGTCTCTCCACACCATATCAGACCTACCTTCGAAATTCACCGTTTCAGCGATGTTGCACTGGCTATACCTCTCTACCCTTCTTCTCCATGCTCTTACTCTGCCATCCTGAGTATACAGGTTAAACCTTGACTCGTCGTTGTACATAACGGAGGCCCAATCAGGTTCAGTCCAGTTAGCATGTTCTCGGCAAAATTGAAGACGTGCATTCCGGTGAGCTGCCGTCAACTGAGGACCTGTTACTGGGGCCCTGGAGTGCAAGTTCACTTCGGCGAGCCTTCTACTCATTGTTCCTAAACTCACATTCACCTGTCGAGCAATTCTCAGCCGACAAGCGGTTTCTACTGCAGTCTGTGTGCGGTTTCTTAACGTTTGCATCATGATGGAACGGTCATCTGCTGGCTCAGTCGTTCTGGGGCTCCCTGATCCTGGCCTCCTCGTATAGAGTCCCGTCTCCTGCTACCTCTGAACCGCCCTTTGAACCGTTATTTCTGGTTGGCCTAACGTCCTGGCCACCTAACGTTGATTCCTACCTTTTTCTACTAACGCAATTATTCTCGCAACTGTCATAGCTTCTAAAACCATTTTATTAAAATAAAAAGATTAAGTTACAACCACAAACACAAAAAAACGAAAGAAAATTAAAAAGAAAAGCACTTTAAGCAGGAAAACGTATAGCATTGAAGTCGCATATACGTACTGATGCAGTATTGTTTCGAATTCTAATCTGTTGATTGTTTACTATGGAGGATTATTGACATAATATTGAAGGGACATGTGCTTATTTTAGATAAGAAATAAAAAATCGATGCTAGGACGCGTTATACCTACGTTAAGATACATTTATTACTAAAAATGAAGGTGCGCCGGTTATTTTGGCCGCGAGTGTATTTATAAAATATATTGATACTGGTGTAAATATGTGACTTAAGTTTTTTTTTTAATATTGATGATAATTTTAAATATTAAATAATGATAATTATTTCTGATAGCTACGATTCACGTGCTTAGTAGCTATTTAAGAGGATTTTAACAGACTGAAATGCTAATAGTTAAACTTATTTTAATATCGTATGTAGGGAATGATGAATTTTCTCTCAAATAAATGTCATACATTATACAGTTCTTCGTTCATGAATCACTTTTTCCTGGGTTAAGGAGCTATGAATCTTATGGGGGATTTTAATGTGTTTAACTTTTATTAATTTTCTCAATTTCATTTGAAAATGTTGCGTAAAAGGTTTTTAATTTAATCAGAATTTCGCAGAAACCAAACATTTTGGGATTAAAAGATGAAATGACTAGTAATACAGTCAAAACTCAAATCCCTCATTGTCACGAAACACATCATTTTTGCTTTAAGGCTTTCTGAATAAATGGAGTGTTGCTATACCTGCTATGCAGTCTACCGAATGTGCTATTATATTTTTTATTTATTAATTAACAAGGATAACTTTCAGATAAATATCAGTAATAGGCTAATTTTCGGAGGTTTTAAATCCAAAGCTATAATTTTGCTAATATAAGTTCATTATACCTCAGGCAATGTATTATGAGAGAAAAGACCGATGTATGTTGTAAAAAGTTATAGATTTTAGAAATTTTTTTTCTAATTGGGTTTAATAAATATTTTAAATGAATTAAGAGCCGTATAGCAATTCAGAGTTAAGGTCTGGTCAGACATGCCCAACCGACCCGTTATCCTTCGTATTTGGATAGATAGTAACGGGTAATTTATTAAATAAATAAATAATCCGTATAATTTTCCTTCAAGTGTTAATCAGTTAACGAAATATGTATATATTTTCTATTATGCGATGATTGACTGGATAAACATGGGCTGTAATAATTGAACCAATTTCCTTATAATCATACAGGCCCGTGCTGCGATGCGGTTATGTGTGACCAGACCTTTAATTGTAGGATCTGGATCAAATTAGACGGACAGGAAAACATTTCTTTGAACATCTGTCTCATTTAAATAATTTATTTTAGCAAAAATTAAACAAACCGAAAAAAAAATGTTATCTAATTTAACAGTTTTAAAACATATTCATTGATACTGGCAATTGAATAACGAATCAGAATATTGAATTTCAGAGGATTATAAGTAAAAGATTTATTATTGCTTTAGAGCAGATCGCACATAACCAAGTCAACTTACGACTATAGTTGACATTTTAACTTGACTTGAGATGTTACTTGGATTAAATCTTTAAAATATAGCCTAAATTATTTCAACTATTATTTTTTTATAAATCCATAAGGTTACGGATGAATGTGAATTATTGAAGGTATTCTTATGACGAATACTTTCTAGGAAACAACGAGTAGGGGACAACAAGTGCTGAAATATCGATCACATTCTGTTATCGGTTTCGAAGTGCTTTTCAATGTGAGAGCTATTGTGGAGGATAGCAGAATTTTTTTTTTTTTTTTTGTTAAACACTATTTGTAGTTTATTTCTCTCTTTGAAGGACTGATGGAACAGATAACAAAGGGTCGGTGCAAAACCATAATGAATTAAGCGCAAGCTCAATTTAATAAATTTTTAATTTTTTTAAATTACCTGTTGTCAATTTTTTAAACCATGCTTCTTCATATTTGAATAACATATAAGACAAAGTGAAACATATTGTACTTCAAAAGCGATTAAAGTTAACACAGCGCTATTTTAAAAAAATCAACTATAACTTCAGATTTCTCGAAATATGGAGTTCGGCATTTAGTTCACTTTGGCGTTACACCAACTAAATTTTCAATATATATTTAACTGTTGTTGTGGTATATATGACAATGCACTTCACGAAAATTCCATCGCCGAATTTGCTAGATATTACATTGTAATATTTCATAAATTGGCATTATAGTAAATAAAAAATCTGGTGCGTGCGTGCAACACACAACTTTCACTTACCAACTTACTTAGATTAGAAATTGACGTGTTTTGCTAAATATCATTTTCCAGAGTCACACATTTGTCTACATTCATATCTTATTTTTGTTAATCGTTAAAGCCGTTTTTGAGTAAATAAAAAAACCCGTGAAAATGATTCAAAATTTATTAAGTAAAGTCCCCCCTTCGGTTGATCAATTTTGATGAAATGTTGGTTATATTTGGCATATAAATACATCAAATACCCAGTTTGATCAAAATCGTTAAAGCCGATTTAGAGTAAATAAATAAAACACTTGAAAATGTTACAAAATTTATTAAGTAAAGTCCCCCCTCCGGTTAATCAATTTTGATGAAATTTTAACAGTCATATCTCGGGCATATTAATATACCAAATACTCAGTTTAATCAAAATCGTTAGAGCCGTTTTTGAGAAAATCGAAAAAAACTTAAAAAGTTATTAAGTAAAGTACCCCCTCCCTTTAAGTAATTTTGATGAAATTTATGCTGTCACATCGTGGGCATATACCTACACTAAATTCCCAATTTCAAGATCGCACGGTTTATAGTTTTTGAGCTAGTCTGTTCACACACACACACACACAGACACACACACACACACACAGACCATTTCGCGGGACTTGGTTATTTTGACTCAGGGGACCCCAAAACGTGTATTTCCGTTGAAAACCGGAAGTCGAAATTTTTCACGATCGCAATACTTCCACTTACTATATATTTCATATATAGGTAAGTGAAAGTAAAAATGAACTGTTTTATACATATTCTTTACAACTTTTTAGTAATTTTAGAGCTGGAAGTATTTCCATTTGATAAATCTTAAGTTTGACCATCTAAATAAATAAAGATGAAATTCTATTTGTTTGTTTTACCTTTATAGAAATCCATACGGTTTGTCCTAAATTCTCCAAATTTCGCGCAGTGGTTCTTTTATACCAGGTGTGAAGCCCTGTCCATATTAAAATTGCATAACTTCAGCCAATCTCTGGGTATATTCTTTATTGTTATAAAAATCGTTATGATCTCGCTTTACATTGGTTTTTCTTTTACAAAATTGACCGTTTGAGTCAAAAAAAGTCTCATTTTATAGATTTTGAAGAGGCCAAGGCCGTTCCTCCAGAACGGACCAGGGTCCACATTTTAAGGCTGAACGATACGACCCAACAGATTACTTAGTTATTAATACGTTTATTTTTTAAAAATGCCTCCTAAGAAGCGAGCTTCAATTGGAGTATTGAGCTCAAAAGCTTAAAAACAACATCAAATACGAGCAGCTGAAACTCCTGACGAACATCAAACATACCCCGAATCCTTATTGTCCCAGTGATATGCCCTTTGATTTCAAAAGAGTACAATACCCAGTATGGATCGCATTTGCGATGACTATATGTAAAGCTCATAAGCAATCACTGAGGGTAGCTGTATCAATTTGGAATCCCAATGTTTTTCTCATGACCAGCTTTAGGTTGTATGCTCTAGAATAGGTTCACCTAAAGACATAATTATATATGCCCCAGAGGGTAAAACTAAAAATATAGTAAATCCACATATAAACACACACACACACACACACACACACACACACACACACACACACACACACACACACACACACACACACACACACACACATAGACCATTTCGCGGGACTTGGTCATTTCGACTCAGGGGACCCCAAAACGTGTATTTCCGTTTGTCGAAATTTTTTTCCGTTTGTATAATTTTTATATTCCGAAATTTATATTCCGTTTGTCGAAAAAACCGGAAGTCGAAATTTTTCACGATCGCAATACTTCCACTTACTATATATTTCATATATAGGTAAGTGAAAGTAAAAATATATTATCTAATGAGGTGAGGTGCAAAACTCATTCATTCCACTTTTCTGAAAAATTGAGATGGCAGTGGATTTTAAAAGATATTTTAACAAAACTTGTTGTTTCATATAGATTTTTGCTATACAAAATGCGGTTCGTTGCAGGACTGATTCGTTCCATAGCCCATTGTGTTTCAAAACTGGTTCGTTACTCGTTGTGAAGCAAAACTCCTTGTTTCTCACTTTGCACGCATCCCATTCGTTCACTTCAGCAGTTTCTGTTACTCTTTCTGAACAAAATATCGAAAGATCCTTAAACTCGCGTAATTTTATGTCAGTTTATAGTCGATTCTTCTTACCTAACTATATTAATAATTGATTTTCCAATGGCTCCAACAAGCTGAAAGACATAGATAATCTGCTGAAAAAGCATTTCGGTGACGATTGGAGGGCCAATAATTCATTGAAGTATTACACACGAGTTCTCAATATATCTGCCGCTGACGAGGGAAACAACGAACAACAGGATGATGGCCTTAGAGATCTAGTCTTTTTGTAGTCAGATGTTTTATATATTTTTTATGTACGCTGATATTTAAGAAAAATTCGTCTACAAAAATATGTTTAGTCAAATGTTATCACCTAGTGGGTGAACTTCGCTTTTGTTTTCTTCTCCCCGTATTATTATCCTTATTGGAAGATCAACTTGCGCTGTGTGAATTAAAACTCGTTGGTTCTAACGTGGTGTGCAGCAAAATTCTTTCCTTTAAACATTTTGTTGCAAAAATTTCTCATTTCATAATTTGTTCCTTTTTTCTTTTTTTTTTGTTACATTTAAATCAATACATTTTTTCATTCCAAGCTCACTTCCACATGGTAGCTGTACCTTTCGAAGGCAAACAAAAACATTTTTATCTGCCCTATCTAAAAGACGTGATAAGTTTTTTGAGTTTCCTGAAAAACGTGTTCATGTGGAACGAACCATTTTTGCACCTCACCTCCTCATATATAATAATATATAATATACATAGATAAATATCTTATCTAATGTATTTATATTATCTAATATCAAAAATTATATTTAATACAACCTTTGTCACCAGCAGTTGCTTAGTTGCTTTGGTCCTTTTGTATAATAAACTCATTCAAAATCATGATCGAAAAATAAGTAGTATACAAATAAAACAGCATCCAAAGAGAATAGAAAATAGTTAAAATAATATTGATTTAAAAAAAAATCTGATTCCTTACTTTTAATGACTTTTGAAATTTAAAATTAGCATGAACCAAATCACAAAATCTGATTTGCTGAATCTTATGAAAACAGCCCAAATTAGATATTTTTTCTCATTTTATGGAATTAAAATATATTTCATATAATTTTACAAACAACAATTGCAGCTCAAGTAATGTGAAACTAAAGAATTACTTTTTCATAACATTTTCATGTTTTCCTAGAATATGTAATATGAATGAATCTAATATCTAGTACTTCGGCGATTGGATTTCTGTAAAGGACATTGTCATATAAACTACAATCAAAATTAAATATATTGAACATATAGTCGGTGTAACGCCAAAGCAAACCTAGCGTCAAACACTATATTTTGAGAAAACTGAAATTAAAGTCGAATTTTTTGAAATAGGGTTGTGTTTATTTTAATTGCTTATAAAGTACAATATATTTCACTTTATCTTTTATATTTTTTGTGTCTGTTGAATTTTAATCAGATCAGAATCAGTCATCGTGAGAGTAAAAGCGAGTGTTTTATCTAAAGTCTAGTAGCATTCAAACTGCTCAAACGAATTTGATAAAATTTGCTATGCCCGTCATTCTCTAAGTCTTGGCAGTTAAAAGACTTAGAGAAAGACGACATAGCAAATTTAAAAAAAAATCTAGCTTTTAATTTAACTCATCATATAGACGAATTGGAAAGTATTCTGTAATTACAGATTGTTTTATAATAATTAAAATAATCTGATAAGGCTTTAATTGCTAAGGAAACATGATTTAATTTCGGTTATTTGGGGTAATTAAGAGGCTCTCATCACATATTGCTATTAATAAAACATGTCTAAATGTTATTTGATAATGGAATAAAGCGAAATGATTTCCGAGGTCGAAAACCAATTTCCAGCAATAAGAGTAGTAATGTATATATGGGACATTCTTTTACAAACCGAACAGATTTGGACAAAAATTGACCAACACATTTTAGATTTAACTGAAACTTTTTTTACGGGTTCTATATCGAAAAAAAAGAGATACGTGTAAGAGGATTTTTTTTTATTTTCGATATTTTGAAAAATAAACCAGATCGAAAATTCGTGAATTTGATGATTTATCGGTAATAGCCTATTTTTCAAAAATTCATAACTCCGGTTCTATTTAAGCTAAAAAATCTAATTTTTTTTTATTTTGAAGGTAAAAAGACAAGCTTTAAGAAAAAAATACTTTCAAAAAAATTGTCGAAAAATTCAAATTGTTATTAACAATTTCAATTATATATATTTTATATTTATATAAAATTTTATATCCTTTTTTTTTCGCAAGATGAAAACCGTTTTGCTTCCAATTGCTGTAAAGAAATCGGATTAATAAAATGATATTTTAAAGTTCCTTTTTTTTTTGGAAACGTTCGGACAATTGTTTTTCTTCTAATTTGTATTCATATGCTAAATTAATTATTTTTTTTCTTACAGTAAAAATAACTTCTCCATCGTTTTTAAAAGCGTTTTCGATAGAAAATTTGACGCAGAATACGATAAAAATAGTAAAAAGTTTATTCATGGGTGGCGCCACTGTTAAAAACAGATTTAAACATTGAAATTATTAATAACAATTTGAATTTTTCGACAATTTTTTTGAAAGTATTTTTTTCTTAAAGCTTGTCTTTTTACCTTAAAAATAAAAACACATTAGATTTTTAGCTTAAATAGAACCGGAGTTATGAATTTTTGAAAAATAGGCTATTATCGATAAATCATCAAATTCACGAATTTTCGATCTTATTTATTTTTCAAAATATCGAAAATAAAAAAAAATCCTCTTACACGTATCTCTTTTTTTCGATATAGAACCCGTAAAAGAAGTTTCAGTTAAATCTAAAATGTGTCGGTCAGAAAGGTGTTCGGTTTGTAAAAGAACGTCCCATATGTGTGTGTATATACATAAAATACCGTTAGAGAGCTGGAAATTTTAGAAAAAATAATATCTAGTTTATGAAGTAATTGGAGGTAAGAGATAGTGACCACAAATTAATAATTTCTACTTAATCAGAGTTTGGTCAATGAGAGTCGATTTTTTTTTCTACTTTTTTCACCATTCGTTTCAGTTTTAGATAGCACATAATTCCCAAGGTGCAACAATTGAGCTTGCTGCATTTTTTTGCCAAGTGGGCGTATCGGGCTTACCCCATACCCACGCGTCCAATCTGATTTGATCAATAGAAGCTAAAGCTCTATTTTTCATCTACCTCCAAATGTTCCTCCCTATACCAGGAATGATTGCAAATCTTTTTTTTTTTAAATGGTAAAACTTTATATTACTTGGCTTCTTGTCGGTGTAAGGCCGGATTCAAATCTACACTCTTGCCTTAATTACCTAGCATTTCGTTTTCTTATCTTTGGTGTTCTGCTTGTTTATTTTTATTTGTTTGTTTTTTGTTAATTTGTTGTATCTTAATTCACTTCATTTGCTGTTTTGTTAGGATGGGAGCTCAATATTTTTTTGGCAATTAAAGTCATTTATATAATTGACTATCGAAGTTTGTTTAATATATCTATCCAAAAAGTTTCAAAATTCTTTTATTGTATGTCCGCCGAATATCTGATCAAACAATCGTTAACTAGCAGTGGAATTTTTGTCTCATCTTATAAACCATCTGTATATACTCTGATTTTGTTTATAAATATTAGTTTCTGACAATTACTTTCAGTGAATTCAAGTTAAGAAAACATGTTTTCACAATGGTATTTATACATAATGCAACTGCTAAATATACTATTTGCACCATTTTGCCCCGGAGCGTGGAGTGGTATGCAGACGAAAAGTTTTGTGCAATGTTTACACGAGGTTGGAACTAACCAGTTGTATTTTTACTTTCACTTACCTATACATGAAATATACGTTTTGGGGTCCCCTGAGTCCAAATAACCAAGTTATACAAAATGGTCTGTGTGTGTTACATACTACCTCAAACACCAACATACCACCTCAAAAACTATAAAACGTACGAACCTGAAATTGGGTATTTCACGCGATGTGACAGCAAAAATTTCATCAAAATTGGTCAAACAAAGGGGGTACTTTATTTTATAACTTTTTACGTTTTTTATGATTTTCTCAAAAACGGCTCTAACGATTTTGATAAAACTGGATATTTGTTGTCATTATATGCCCGAGATTGACAGAAAAAATTTCACAACTTTGTTAACCGTTTTTTTCGATTTTCTCAAAAATAGCTTTAAGAATTTTGAATAAACTCGTCATGTTTAATGGGAATCAAGTACTCTTTAATATCATTAGTAAAATGTTCTGAGGGGGCATAAATGAGTAAGGGACCTTTTTTGTTTTCTAATAAAGTACCTTTGTTTTTTTTTATATAGAGAAATAATCTGTATCTCGTTTCGCCAAAAAATAAGAAATGGCTAAATATGATATATGAAAAAATCAAGTAAACATATACTTACACTTCAAAAAAATAAAAATATTCCGTCAAATCATAAAACACCACGTTGATCCCACGCATGCGCACTACGCCTTTAATGACAGACCATATTTATAATTAAAGATGTTCTGTTCATTTAATGGAAATTATTTGTTTCATGGGAATTATATGAATTTTCCAACAACTACATAGAGAATTATAAAATCAGACGACTTGGAGTATTATGCTTGCATTGCCGAGTTATCAGAAGTAAAAACTTTTATTTAACAATAAAAACTTTAGTGTTAACTACTTTAAAGAGCAAATACGAACAAAGATAAGTAAATGAATGTGGAAAATTTTGTGACTTTGAGAAATGGCATTTAACAAAACACGTCAATTTCTAATCAAAGTAAGTTGGTAGGTTAAAGTTGTGTGTGCGAATCGCACCAGATTTTTTATTTTTGTTGTCCCTTAATTTTAGTATTAACTTCAAAGAAGGCATGAATGAATTCGCGCTATTGTCGGAAATAATGGTAACTATAAATCGGACTAACTAAAAACAGATAAAAGAGGGTAACTCTGATGATCCTCCCACTCCCCACCACCGGGGTCAACACCTCTTTCCAATAACCAATTCCCTGGTTATCCGTCTTCCTCAGAATAAAAATATAAATTTCTTTGACATGACTATAAAAAGGAAAAAATAAAATTATAAATATACATAAAACAATCATATGTATATTATTATGCCTTCGAATTCTAATTTGTTCAGCAGGATCAAAGCAGTCATGTTTCTTATTCATATTATTTTGCCAATTAGATACTATTAAAATTTTAAGTTAGTTTTTTCAAATTCAAAGTAAGAAAAAAAATTATATCGTTAGCCATTTTCGTTAATGCTGAATAAAAAAAACCCCGATTTTTATAAGATATTTTTACTTTCACTTACCTATATATGAAATATATAGTAAGGAAAGTATTGCAATCGTGAAAAATTCCGACTTCCGGTTTTCAACGGAAATACACGTTTAGGGGTCCCCTGAGTCCAAATAACCAAGTCCCGCGAAAGTTTCTGTGTGTGTGTGTGTGTGTGTGTGTGTGTGGGTGTGTGTGTGTGTGTGAACAGGCTAGCTAAAAAACTATAGGCCGTACAAAACTGATATTGGGTATTTGGTATATGTATATGCCCGCGATGTGACAGCAAAAATTTCATGAACATTGGTCAAACGGAGGGGGTACTTTATTTAAAGAATTTTGACTATTTATTACGTTTTTCTCAAAAACGGCTCTAACCATTTCGATTAAACTCGGCATTTGGTTTATGTATATGCTCACGATACGACAGTCAAAATTTCATCAAAATTGATGAATTGGAGGAGGCACTTTATTTAATAAATGTTGTCCCATTTTCACGTGTTTTTTTTTATTCACTCAAAAACGGCTTTAACGATTTTGATCAAAGTTGTTATTTGATGTATGTATATGACCGCGATGCGACAGACGAAATTTCATCAAAATCGGTTAAACGGAAGGGGCACTTTATTTATTAAATTTTGTCTCATTATCACGTGTTTATTTTTTGTTTTTTTTGTTTACTCAAAAACGGCTTTAACGATTTTGACCAAACTCGGTATTTGGTGTAGGTATATGCCCGTGATGGCACAGTCAAAATTTCATCAAAATTGATCAATAGGAGGGGGCACTTTACTTAATAAATTTTGTCCTATTTTCACTTGTTTTATTTTTTTATTTACTCAAGAACAGCTTTAACGATTTTGATCAAACTTGGTATTTGATGTATGTACGAGTATATGTGACAGCCAAAATTTTATTAACCATTTTATGAAAATAAAAACTTTTATTTATTAATAAAAAGATTAATTTTACTTAAGAGAGTAAATACGTGAAGCTCAAATTTTTGAAGCATCGCAGGTATGTAAAAATATGGTATAAGATAATAGTCTATAATTTATGTAGGTATATTTTAGTCTAGAAACTTTTGTTCCATCACAAATTTTTGAAAACAATATAAAGAGATTTTAGAGGAACAGTAATTGTTCTTGATTTGCAGAAAGGTATAAGAGACGTAAATACATCTATTGATTCACCTTCACGATGTATTTGCAAAAAGCAACTCGTAGTAAAAAACAAGCGAGCAATAAAAAAAACTTGACTGTTTATGAAATTAGTCCCTTTAAAATAAATTAGCAATAATGAATTAAAAGTGCTGAGAACTACCAAATTTTGCTATACAGATACTCTATAACTTATGGAGATATACAAATATAAGTATATACTTAAATGTGGAAAAATGTTTGAAGTTGAGGAATGGCGTTTACATATTATCGAAACACGTCGATTTCTAATCTAAGTAAGTTCGTAAGTAAAAGTTGTGTGTTGCGCGCATCGCACCAGATTTTTTAGATTAATGTTTGCCATTTGAACTTAATTGATATTCCATTCATACTTTTGTCTTATAATCTTATGGATATAAAAGAATAAATGAAACATTGGTTAAAACTGATGACTCAATGGCTTTGACCTCCCGTTGCAAGTTCAATAAACAGCACCTTTGCTTAAATCGAGGTTAATTTAACACGTTAGGTGCGGGGTGTATTTTAGGTATATCCTGAATTGGACGGTATCGGTCCCCGGGGTCCGACTGCTAGCATGAGCCACAGACGATATCGGACGTCGGGGTCCGATGGAAAAACTTTGACGAAAGCTTTATCTTCTGATTAAACTTTACTTAATACATGTCGTCCCATTTTAACGTGTTTTTTTTTATTTACTCAAAAACAGTTTTAACGATTTTGATTGAACTTGGTATTTGATGTATGTATATGTGACAGCAGAAATTTTATTAACCGTATTGTGAAAATAAAAACTTTTATTTATTAATAAAGAAGAATTAATTTTTACTTTACGTACTAGAGTAAATACGTAATGCTCAATTTTTTTGAAGCCTCAAAGGTATGTAAAAATATGGTATAAGATAATAGTCTATAATTAGTAATTAATTATATTTTAGTCTAGAAACTTTTGTTCCATAATAAATTTCTGAAAGCAATATAAAGCTATTTTAGAGGAACAGTAATCGTTCTTGATTTCCAGAAAAGCATAAGAGACGTAAATACACCTATCGATTCACCTCCACGATATATTTGCAAAAAGCAACTCGTAGTAAAATACAAGCAAGCAGTAAAAAAACTCGACTGTTGATGAAATTAGGTCCCTTCAAAAAATAATAAGCAATAATGAATCGAAAAGGGTTGAGAACTTCCAAATTTTGCTATACAGATACTCTATAATTTGAGGGGGTATACAAATATAAGCATATAAATGTGGGAAAATGTGTAAAGCTAAGGGATGGCGAAAAACGTAGATTTCTAATCTAATTAAGTTCGTAAGTGAAAGTTATGGTATGTTGCGTGCATCGCACCAGATTTTTAACACATGATATTTTAAATTTCCATAGCACAACTGATTCTCATTTTATACGAATGTTAAATCATAGATTCTTGTTTTCCGATGTTTGATGAAATTTAACTCTGTATATAATACTGTATTGACATCCGCATTATAAATTAAAAAATCTGGTGCGTGCTCGCAACACACAACTTTCACTTACCAACTTACTTAGAATAGAAATTAATGCGTTTTGTTAATTGCCACTTCTCAAATTAACAGAACGGCTTTAATTATTAACAATGGTCTGTCATTAAAGGCCTACTCCGCATGCGTGGTCTCAATGAGTTGACTGAATATTTTTCTTTTTTTCTCCTCTTTATGTTTTCTTTATTTTTATCATATCTCATATTTAGCCATTTCTTATTTTTAGGCGTAACGAGAGACAGTTAATTTCTCCATGTAAACTTTATAACTTTATAAGAAAGAAACAAACAAAAAAGCCCCCCCCCCAAAAAAAAGCCCCCTCAGAACATTTTAATAATGATAAAGCTTACCTGATATTAAAGAAAACCTAATTTTCATTAAACATGACGAATTTGATAAAAATCGTTAAAGCCGTTTTTGAGATAATCGAAAGAAAGGTAAAAATTGGGAAAAAAGTCATGAAATATATTGCCCCCTCAGGTGGACTAATTTTGATGAAATGTTGGCTTTTACATATTTGGTATATATATACATCAAATACCCAGTTTCTTCAAAACCGTTAAAGCCGTTTTTGAGTAAATAAAAAATATGTACACGTGAAAATGATACAAAATTTATTAAATAAAGTCCCCCCTCCAGTTGATTAATTTTGATGAAATTTTTACAGTCGTATCTTGGGCATATACATACATCATATACCAAGTTTGATCAAAATCATTAAAGCCGTTTTTGATTAAATAAAAAAAACACGTGAAAATGATACAAACTTTATTAAGTAAAGTCCCACCTCCGGTTAATCAATTTTGATGAAATTTTTACAGTTATATCTCGGGCATATAAGTAGATCAAATTCTCAGTTTAATCAAAATCGTTAGAGACGTTTTTGAGAAAATCTAAAAAAACGTAAAAAGTTATTAAATAAAGTACCCCCTCCCTTTGAGCAATTTTGATGAAATTTTTGCTGTCACATCGCGGGCATATACTTACACTAAATACCCAATTTCAGGTTCCCACGGTTTATAGTTTTTGAGCTAGTCTGTTCACACACACACACACACACACACACACACACACACACACACACACACACACACACACACACACACACACACACACACACACACACACACACACACACACACACACACACACACACACACACATACACAAACACACACACACACACACACACACACACACACACACACAGACACACACGCACACACACAGACCATTTTGCGGGACTTGGTCATTTCGACTCAGGGGGCCCCAAAACGTGTATTTCCGTTGAAAACCGGGAGTCGAAATTTTTCACGATCGCAATACTTCCACTTACTATATATTTCATATATAGGTAACTGAAAGTAATAAAAGTATCAAACTTTAATATTTATTGAGAAAAAAGTTGTTACCACATTATTTTAGAAATTTCAATAAAAAATTGTTGGTACCTTACGGCATTGATTTTTTTTTTTTAACATTCACAAGTTGTTGAAAATGAAAGAATTTCGTCTTTAAAGCTTCGGTGGTTTATGACGGTATTTATCGGCAAATTTTATTTTATATTTTCTGATTCTAATACTTATCGATAGATCTATTTTTTGAAATAATACTGCCGATGATAAGATTTGAACCAGGCGGTTGGAAGAGATAAAACCACGGTGGAAGTCAGGTGTGGGTTAGCGAAGATAGGAGCTAGCATCTTTCCTCCCCCACCTCCGCCACCTCTCCCCGAATCAATATAACAGTTCAAAGCACGGCTGAATAATGTACATATTAATTTGCAACTATTCATCTTATTTCTACATTACTTTCACTTACTTACATGTGAAATATCTAGTTAGGGAAAGTATTGCGATCGTGAAAAATGTCGACGGTTTTCAACGTAAATACATGTTCTGGGACCCCCTCAGTCCAAACAACCGACTCCCACGAAATGGTCTGTGTGTCAAATGACTAGCTCAGAAACAATTTGTCGTATAAAACTAAAAATAGATATTTGAATTATGTAGGGTAAACCATACAGTTATTGGCACCCCAACTTTAACTTAAAGAAATAGGTGAACAAGTCCTAATTTTAGTTCAAGATATGCATTAGTATAATGTAAAAAGGGTCCTCTAAGTCATCTATGAAGTAAGAAGTTAACGAACTAACCATAGGGAAGATTTCACAATTAAATCCACAGGGTGCCAATAACTAGATTTGGCACTTTTAACAATAAATATTGCCATATTGTAAAACTATTGAACTTTTGACCCAAAAAAACCTCTTGAGTCTTTATAAGGATAGAAAAAGAGGAGTTATAAGAAGTTTCAATTAGATCCCTTCATAAGAAGTATTTTTTTTAATGTCACTACTAAAATTTAGTCGTGAGGGTGTCAATAACTGTACGGTTTACCCTATGTGACATCAAAGATTTCTTTAAAACTAATTAAACGTGGGGGGCACTTTATCCCAACCACTTTTACGATTTATCAAAAACGGTTCTAACGATTTTTATTTAACTTTTTTTTTTTTTTTTTTTTTGGCTTCGAGAATTTCCAATGCGAATCCTATTTTACCAAAGTTAGTCTTTATTAAACGAAAATGTTACTGGAATGATTTAGAGCTATTATAAATAAAAATCTTTGCTGAAAAACTAGGAATAAATAATAAAATAAAAGTAAAATTTTAGAATATAGATAAATAAATATAATTAAATGTTTAACTTTATATAATGGGATTTCGGTGTTCTATAATCCCTACAACTATATTGCAACTTTTTATTTTTTTTTTAAATTTTCTCAATCGTGGGCCCTATCCTTTATTAATAGACGAACAGACCCTAACACGCGTTTCTGTGGCTCGGTTAGATATATGCCTTGAATTAGTTATATCCTCCTGTTTTATATAGTCAAATCAAAATTCACTGATAAAGATAAAAACGTTCCAGCTAAGCTAAAAATCAATGGGATTTAAAATAGAACTTTACGCCAAATTTAAAATTTATATGGATTAAAGTTTTTATTTTTTACATCTTATATTTGGCCATAGTGTGCCCAATCAATGACACTTGGAAAAGGAACTAATAAAGAATATAATTGGAACAGGGTTTAGTCCAATCACAATAGACAGTTAGCAAAAATGTACCAAATTAATCTTTTGCCACAATACATATTAATTAAATTCAGAATATAACACATGATGATATGAGATATCGTATCAGAAGGTTATACATTAATAGGTGCACAATGATTTTGGTTAACTTGTCTTTTGCTAAAACAAAGAGATTCGATGTTTTCCCCACGCGTGAAAAGGCAACATATGATACGCCAATGGAAAAACACGGATTTTCCTAGTCCAAGCCGGAAAATATAGATTTACGTTTACCCTTTCTAAATATCGAAAGAAAATGAAGTGTTGTCAATAAATCAACTTTCACCGCCATCAGTTGGAAATTTATAGAACTTAAAATAATTACTCTCAGTCTTAGTATAATAAGCATTTAATTTGCAATAAAAGAAATGGCCAATAATTGAGATAAAAATTATCCTATCTTTTAAGTTGGACAAAACTACACACAAGGAGCCAATTTTCATCAAGATCGGTTGAGTAGTTTTTGAGTTTACCTCCGACAAACATTGGGACACGAGATTTTTATATATATAAAGATGTTAAATATCCCGTCGTGTCGTCTACAAAGGATCTCCCTATTAAACTTATCATGTTTAATTCTAATGTAGTATTCTTTCTAATATTACGTAGGTTTTTTCATAATAGAAACGATCCGATGGGTCTCAAATTTCTAAGGAAAAATTATTATAAAGTAGGTTTAATTTTGACTAAATAACAGTCCCTTATTATTACTAGTAACCAAAAATGGTTAAATACCTATTACGAAAGGATTTTTTAATCAAATAAAAAAGAAAAAAATATATGATTTCCTAAAACGAAAATTTCAATATCAATTTCAATAATGATATGAATAGTAATCTATAAGTGAAATATCTCGTTGAAAAACTGGTTTAAGTAAATTAAATCTTTTAAGGGGAAATGATGTTTAGTTTATAAAGTAGTGGAAGGTCACTGTTACGAAATATAGAGGAGGCAAAAATATAATAATTGCTACTTTAAGATTATTAATGAAACTATTCGTTTCCATGGCAATTAGTAGCAACTGTCTAAATAAAAAAATAAAGAATTACAAACAATCTTATTAATTTCTTTTTACAGTGGAAAACAAAGAAAATTATTTAGAGAGATGTCGAGAGGATTGTTTATAGTTTATCGATCGGAAAAAACCAAATGGCAATTCGTAAATTACTTGACTAATGATTTAAATAAAGGAATATTAACTTTGAAATATTTCCGTCGATTTCCGAAAAATACTCGAACGGGCAAGTTTACTATATATCAGCGAAAAAATCGATAGTTCATTCTAAAATTTGTTATTTCTATAAACCCCTAAAAAATGTTTGTATAAAAAAATTCAAACGCGAAAAGTACGGAGTCCTATGAGTAAGTGGTGCCAACTTCATTCGTGGAACACAACTGTATAAAGCATTAACGACTGTATCCACTATCCGAAGTACGCCATTTACAAAAACGAATATCTAATGAAAGGAGAGTGGTAAGTGAAAGTTGTATGATGAGCGCACCTCAACAGAGGTAAAAGGTATAGATTTTAACAATTTATCATTAATAGTAAAGCAAAACCAAACAAGGAATATATGATCTATTACCAAGTATAGATGACCTGATTTTGATGAAGGTAATTCTTTGAAGACCAGTAGCTTCCTTTCATGTCGGCAATTTCGGTCATGGCAGTTCTGTCGGAGACGTAGGACAGCGGGAGTTAACCTGGTGACAGTCGAAAACATTCTGGTTATAGAAAGGTTGATATCATGATTATAAGGAATGAAAATCTACCAAAATATAGCATAAAAATGTCTTATATCTTCATTATAATAAATTAAATAACTAAATGTAAGCTAAATTCATAAAAACGAATCTAAATGTCAATTTTAGTTCGTATTCAATATCGTAAAAATAATGGATAGAATCAATTTCAAGTTTACAACAATGAGTACTATAATTACCTGCATAATCACCACACAATATCTAGGGTTTTTAAGGTGCGATTATGTAAGCCATTTTGATGTGATGGTTAGAAACGTTATAATAGCTGTAGATACCGCCAAAGTTATTGCTAAATATCTAGTAAATCCTTATAGTAAGTAAGTACCTACTGCTAAGACAGCTAATGTACTCGTATTCCTGGGTGGCGGGATGGCCGAGTGGGCAAACCACTGAGTATAGAATACCATTATTTGCCATTTAGTGTTATTGTTACTCAGTGGGGCAAACGCGTTAGGAAATACTCGTTGCCCATGGCAACGTATGATTAGGAACTCGAAGATAGCAAGTTCAAAATCCGGAGCACAGTGGTCAATAATTGCTTTTTGGCGGTCATAAATCGGCCATTTTCACAATTTTACAGATAAATTGAGGGGATTTTTTTTTTTATTACCTTCGTAATAAAATTCAAAAACCAAGGAAACAATTCCCGTTGAGATTGCTTTGGTATAAGTGTCCTTTTTGCTTACCCAAAACCAGGTATTAATAGATAGTTTTCGTTAGTATGCAAAAAAACACGGAAGAACTCAATATTTTTCAGAATTTTCTTTTTTATTTTTTTAGTCTGAGGGTGGGCTTTCATACCACCGAGTATCCAAAAGAAAATTCAAATTGCATAGAAGTAATGGGTATTTTAAAAACAACTAAAATTAACAACATTCAACATTAAACTCGATTTTCTCCTTTTAGAAATAAGATATCAATATACGGATTTCACTGAAAGTTTACATTCAGCGGCTAGTGTATTACGTATGAGCAACATGAATTTGGTTTGCTTATTAGATTAAAAAAGCAATTTATATACTACTTTTTTTCAATAAAAACTGTTTTTCTCGGTTACAAAGGGGTGCTCCCCGGAGTTATCACTGGCCTAATTTCTAGTCTTACTTGTACTACGACAATACAAAAAGGTCAGTTAAATTCACTTGCGCCTTTTTTAGAAAAGTATGTTTTGTATATATTTATAGAAAAATTGGTAATGTTTGGCCCTGTAATCTGCTCTAAATGGTACAGGTACATTTAGAAGCTCCTTCTAATCTATAACATAAAACGACTAAACCTATACATAAGGTTTTCACTTATAAATGTATACTACGGTATAAAATTTTGAGTAGCCTTATTAGACCTTGGGTACCTGTTATCGAATAAGTGGTTTCACAAGTAAACAGAATTTTGTTTCCCTTTTTCAGTTGATTAGGTGAGATGAAAAAACTACTGAATAGCTGAAATCACGTATATATTTCCTCTTCATTAAACTTAAAACGAATAAATATAGACTTTCTTTGTAAAAGAAAAACTAACCGATTTATTCTCAGTTAATTTTTCATATCAATTTACACTCGTAAGGGTAAGATTTTATGACTTTTCCTGCAAACACTTATTATTTAGAAATAATAATTTTCTACCTATAGTTAATCAGGCATTTTTGTAGTGGAGGGTAAAGGAAGTAGGAAAGAATCAGTATGACTCTGCTCTTGTGTTGCTAATCGGCTTTGTCTGCCTTACTTAAAAAAGATCCCATCAATTTATCTGTAAAATTTTGAAATGGCAGATTTATGTCCGCCAAAAAGCAATTATTGACCACAGTGCGGAGCCAGTGGACATGTAACCCTTTGCACTCGAGGTCTCCGGAGCCATTTAAAATTTGTCTTCGAACTCGAGGGCTCCGCTACGGAGACAATGCAAATACTTTTCAGTTTTTAGCATATAAGGAAATCAACAAATCGTAAAAAATATGTATAGGATATTTCGCTTTTGGTGATAAATGACCGTCACGGCTTTACATTATTTTCATAGTACGTTAATCTTTTAACATCGGCTATATTTTGTGGTTTTAATTCATCTTTTATTTCCTCAATTGTACAATAATTTAGTTCGGGGCACCAAATAATCCCTTTACTTTTATTTAGTTTCCCATGTGCTTCTACTTTGACCGGAAAGATATTAAGTAGATTTTCACATTTTAGTAGCTTTTCTAATTGGATATCTGAGAAAACTTCAACTAAGAGGGTCCTATCTCATAATTTTTTAACTGTTTTTACTTCTCCAATTAGATTTTTTATGCTTTTATATATAATAATGATAATTATTACATTTATAATAAAATTATAAAAAAATATAAAATTTAAAGTAATTGTGTTTTTTTTTTTTGTAACTATGTATGTGTTCTTGAAGCTTCAGATATACATATAACCTAAATTTCATTACAATTACTTCCTTGTTTCCAAAATTTTACTGCATAATAATGCGTCGAGTTGCCGGTAGGTAACGTCCAAAACGGTGCCGAGTGCTAAGGGTTAATAATGCTCGGCATCAATCCCCCACCCTCTCCCCTGGCCCTGGAAATCCCCGTATAGCCTTAGAGGCAAGGAAGGGTAGGAAAAAAAAAAAAAAAGTAAAAAAAAAACTAATGTATTCCTATCGAAGAGTCTACCTGAGAGCTCTGGCAGCTGCTGCCATTACTACAGTTGTGACAGTCTTCATGGTACTATGGCTCGTTGAGTTAGGAATGATAAGCATGTGGAGTAAAATATTAATATTAAAAACATTAAATAATATTGCATTTACGGCATCAATCAAGAGCCCCAGCTTATCTCAAATATTTAAAATATACTTTACACTTCACTTTTTGTCTAATAATATTTCACTGCTCCTTCCAAAATTTGTGACACAAAAAGTAATCGTGGGAGAAAAATAAAATAAATAATCCATTTCCACTGCTTGGGGACAGTCTCAGAAAGTATTCTTCCCTGTTTTTCAATAACAATGTTAATTTTTAGAACACATATCATGATTAGTTTTTTCTATTTTTATGCTCTTTTGTTAATGAAGTGTTTGAGAATCTGTTTTTTTGGCATCTTATTAATCAGAATTTTAGAGAACAGGAAGACAAAATCCTATTCTATAACTTATTCCTTTTATTTTTTGATCGATCTTTCATATTAAAAAGTGAAAAATGATCATATAATTAAGAAAATTACATTAAAACTGGTTGACCCGTGCAAATAATTCTGTTCTGTGAGACGAACAGCCAAAATGTAGACGGACAAAAAAAAATTACATTGGATAATTCATGATTGACCGAATATTGAGTAAATTTAAGAATAGTCCGGGGTGGTAGTCAAAAAAATACAAATAGTATTAAACCATTTTATTGCAGCTAGCTTTTCAATCTATATTTAAAACTAGACTCATCTATATTTTTTATCTCTATACCTCCATCACTAATTAATCCCACTTGGGTTTTATGCCGTTAAACATAAATAAACAAACAAACTAATTAATCCCTCCTCATTTCCGGTTCCTTTTTGCCTCCATATTAACTCTTCAAACGCTATTCTGATACCATATCTCCTTAAAAATCTATCTTGCCATAAAATATACCGTGCCTTAAAAATGCATTACTTCACACTATCAATGTTATCAGTTTCAATTGTCATACTACGCCTTGTTACTATCTTTATATAGGGTAAACCGTACAGTTATTGACACCCTTAAGACTAAATTTCTGTGGTGAAATTAAAAAAAATAATTTTTATGAAGGGATCAAATTGAAACTTCCTATAGCTCCTCTTTTTCTATACTTTTAAAGACTCGAGAGGTTTTTTGGGGTCAAAAGTTCAATAGTTTTACGATATGGCAATATTTATTGTTAAAAGTGCAAAAACTAGCTATTGACACCCTCTGGATTTAATTGTGAAACCTTTCCTATGGTTAGTTTGTTAAAGTCTTACTTCATAGATGACTATTTCATTATTTATATCAATAGTAAATTAATTTACGAATTGCCATTTGGTTTTTTCCGATCGATAAACTATACATAAACTATAAACAATTCTCTCGACATCTCTCTAAATAATATTCTTTGTTTTCCACTGTAAAAACAAAATTAATAAGATTGTTTGTAATTCTTTAAATTTTTTTTTTAGTTTTTTATTTAGACAGTTGTTACTAATTGCCATGGAAACCAATAGTTTCATTAATAATCAATTAATAATTTTGTTTCCTCTATATTTCGTATCAGTGTCCTTCCACTACTTTATAAAGTAAATATTATTCCCCCTTAAAAGAATTTAATTAACTTAAAAAAGTTTTTCAACGAGATATTTTACTTACTATTACAAGATTACTATTAATATCATTATTGAAATTGATATTGAAATTTTCGTTTTAGGAAATCATATATTTTTTTCTTTTTTATTTGATTAAAAAATCTTTTCATATTTGATATTTAACCATTTTTGGTTACTAGTAATAATAAGGGACTTTTTTTAGTCAAAATTAAACGTACTTTATAATAATTTTTCCTTAGAAATCTGGGACCCATCGGATCGTTTCTATTATGAAAAAACCTACGTAATATTAGAAAGAATACTACATTAGAATTAAACATGATAAGTTTAATAGGGAGACCCTTTGCAGACGAGACAACGGGATATTTAACATCTTTATATATTTAAAAATGTCGTGTCCCGATGTTTGTCGGAGGTAAACTCAAAAACTACTCAACCGGTCTTGATGAAATTTGGCTCATTGTGTGTAGTTTTGTCCAACTTAAAAGATAGGATAGTTTTTATCTCAATTATTGGCCTCAATATTTCTTTTATTTCAAATTAAATGCTTAAGATACTACGACTGAGTGTGATTATTTTTAAGTTCTATAAATTTCTAAAATATGGCGGTGTAATTTTATTTATTGACACAACACTTCATTTTCTTTCGATTTTTAGGGAGGGTAAGCATAAATCTATTTTTTTCCGGCTTGGACGAGGACAATCTTTGTTTTTTCCCATGGCAACTTATGTGTCGCCTTTTCACGTGTGGGGAAAACATCAAATCTATTTGTTTTAGCAGAACACAGGTTAACCAAAATCATCGTGCCCCTGTTATTATAACATCCTGATACGATATCTCATATCATCATGTGTTATATTCTGAATTTAATTTATATGCACTATGGCAAAAGATTAATTTGGTACATTTTTGTCTAAAACTGTCTATTGTGATTGTACTAAACCCTGTTCCAATTGTATTCTTTATTAGTTCCTTTTTCAAGTGTCATTCATTAGCACACTATGGTCAAATATAAGATGTAAAGAATAAAAACTTAAACCCTTCTAAATTCTTTACCAAAAAATTATAAATTTGGCGTAAAGTTCTTTTTTAAATCTTGTTGATTTTTAGATTAGTTGAAACGTTTTTACCTTTATCAGTGAATTTTTATTTGACTGTATTAAAAAGAATAGCATATATACAGTTCAACGCATTATAGCTACTTAGCGACAGCAACGCATAGTAGGGTCTGCTGGTGTATTATTTGATTACAGACCTTTATATGTTATCTAATTAGTTCATAATCTTTGTCCTATGTATTTTTAATTTTTTTGTCTGTGCCTTGACCATTTAGCCCTGAAGAAGACCTGCATTGTTTGGTCGAAACGTTGGCTGCAGTGAAATAGTTTAAGACTATTTGTATTTTTTGACCGCCGCACAGTGGTCAATAATTGCTTTTAAGCGGACATAAATCTGCCATTTCCACAATTTTACAGTAAAATTCACTTGCGCCGTTGGAAATTCTTTAGAAAAGTATGTTTTGTATATGTTTACAGAAAAATTGGCAATGGTTGGCCCTGTAATCTGCTCTAAATGGTACAGGTACATTTACAATCTCGTTCTAATCTATAACATAAAACGACTACACCTATACATAAGGTTTTCACTTATAAATGCATACAGCGGTATAAAATTTTGAGTAACCTTATTGAAAACCTAGAGTACCTGTTATAGAATAAGTGGTTTCACAAGTACACAGAGTTTTGTTTCCCTTCTTCAGTTGATTAGGTGAGATGAAAAACTATTGAATAGCTGAAATCACATACATATTTACTCTTCATTAAACCTAAAACGAATAAATATAGACTTTCTTTGTAAAAGAAAAACCAACCGATTTATTCTCAGTTAATTTGTCATATCAATTTACACTCGTAAGGTAAGTACGTCGTAAGATTTTATGACTTTTCCTGCAAACACTTATTATTTAGAAATAATAATTTTCTACCTATAGTTATTCAGGCATTTTTGTAGTGGAGGGTAAAGGAATTAGGAAAGAATCAGTATGACTCTGCTCTTGTGTTGCTAATCGGCTTTGTCTGCCTTACTTAAGATAAAGCTATGTTTTCTCTAGACAATCTATAGCACTACAAGTATAATTCAGTCATTCTTGTTTTGTTACGAGAAAAATGACAATGTCCAACCTGAAGTATAGTTATGAAGAAAGTAGATATGCAGTTCGTTGAATAAATTATCTAGGTATGTAGTAATTAAAAAAGAAACTCTGAAAGTTACTTTTAGTCCTGGTTCATTATATTGCTTTATGTTCTCATAGTTCCTATTCATCTCTGAGAACTTGGTTTACTCCATTCTTCTTGTTTGCTCCATCAGAAGAAGCGGATGGCCAATAAGGGATAATAGGATCCGGGGGACAATTAGTTGTGGAGATGAGGAGCGGAGTTGGTTTTAGAGGACTATAAATAAGGTTAAATATCGACGGAGGGTGAGGGTGACCTAGATCGGATCGACCGATACTTGCCCTCGCATTATATCCCCCGCCGTAGTCCCAACTTGCTTCCCTTGCACTTTTTTAGAATGCCTAAGGGTTTCTAAACTTATAATCTCCTCTCAATAATCTTTTCAATATTTAACTTCTATAATCATAAGTAATAAATATATTTTTTTTCAATAATTTTCTTTCGTCGGAATTATCAACTAATAAAAATAACACGTAACTATTTTTGAAAGAAAATTTAGTTAAACGCGGAATATAGTAGCTTGGTTGATATTGTTGCTATTTCGTTTTGTTTGTTTTCTTCTTTTTACTTTCACTTACCTATATATGAACTATATAGTAAGGGAAAGTATTGCGATCGTGAAAAATTTCGACCTCCGGTTTTCAACGTAAATACACGTTTTGGGGTCCCCTGAGTCCAAATAACCAAGTCCTGCGAAATGGACTGTGTGTTTGTTTGTTTGTTTGTTTGTTTATTTAACGTCCATTTTTATGCTACTTAGGCTAATCGGACGATGCTACAGTGGGAGTCCTAAACTTTGCCTATCCAGGTATAATTAGGATAGGGATCTTTAACGAGTACCTGACATCGTACAGGCTCGGGACCTCCATTTTACGTCCTATCCGAGGGACGGCATAGCTAAGGATTTTTTACTCCCATTAAAAAATCCTAGGGCCACCGCTGGAATTGAACCCGCGATCTTTAGTATTGTAGGTTGCCATGCTAACCACAACACCACAGGTGACCCCCTTGGACTGTGTGTGTTACATACTAGCTCAAACACCAACGTACCACCTCAAAAACTATAAAATGTACGAACCTGAAATTGGGTATTTGGTATATGTATATGCTCGCGATGTGACAGCAAAAATTTCATCAAAATTGGTCAAACGGAGGGGGTACTTTATTTAATAACTTTTTACGTTTTTTTCGATTTTCTCAAAAACGGCACTAACCATTTTGATTAAACTGAGCATTTGATGTCTAATATACCTGAAATATGACTGCAAAAATTTCATCAAAAATTGATCAACCGGAGGGGGCACCTTACTTAATAAATTTTCTATAATTTTCACGTCTTTTTTTTTATTTACTCAAAAACGGCTTTAACGATTTTGATCAAACTGGGTATTTGATGAATGTATGCAACATACATACGTATGTATGTTATGTGGGTATTTGATGCGTGATGCCAACATTTCATCAAAATTGGCCAAATGGAGGGGGCACTTTATTTCATAATTTTTTTTCAATTATTACCTAAGAATAAAAAATCTACAAAAAATCTGGTGCGATGCGCGCAACACACAGCTTTCACTTACCAACTTACTTTGATTAGAAATTTACGTATTTTGTTAAATGCCACTTCTCAGAGTCACGCATTTTTCCACATTCATTACCTTTTTTTTTTGTTTGTATTTGCTCTTTTAAATTAGGGTAACTGTACCAATAGTTGACAGGTTAAGAAAAAAATATTAGATTATTGACACTGTTTACAAAAATATTGATGTTAGGTTAATCTTCGTTATGAATTTAGTTAGGCCAATCCCTCTAGAAAACTGGGGATACAATATCCTATGGTCTACTTTAACGGTTTTTATAAAAAAAGATTTCTTTGAACCTTCTAAAATGTGCCAATAGTAGACACATCAAAATGGAAAGGTTTGGAATGTTGACATTTATTGTGTGAATAGTTGACACTTACATTTTTTTTTAATTTCCCAAAGGAGAATATTAGGTAATAAGGACTGCAATAAAAGTTAATCATTTTTTATTTATAAACTATTCAAAATTGAAACGAAACAAATAAAATTTCCACAATTTAATTACTTTATACACAAAAACTTAATAGACAAAAGAAAAAATATTAAACTGAAAAATGAGATCCTTTGCTGTCCATTAAAGGTAAAAACTTTGGGAATATGTATCACGGATATAGTATCACATGATGGGACTGTGCAACATGTATCGGTGTTAATAAAGCTTGGTATCATCCGATTTCATGGTTGTAAAAGTAAAACCAGAATCTCTAATTTACTGACAACTTTAGTAACTTGAGCCAGACATTTTTTACGCTTAAATCTCTTATTTGAGAACCCAACTATTATAGATTTTCCTTCATCAACACTTAAACTACCTTGCTCATCCTCTTGAAGAAATATTTCTTGATCAACATTAATTCTCTGCTCCTGCTCTTGGGAATCTAAGCTTTTCTGATTTTCTTTCTCGTCCCAAATTTCAGATTGGGATAGTATCGTTTCGTTTACTTCCAATGCTGCAGCATTTTCAGGTATCTCCTGATTAACTGAATTTTTCTTAGGTTTCTTTTTGAATTCTGTTTACAACATTTATTTACAACATCTATTTACAACATCTATTTACAACATCTATAATTATTATAAGTTTATAATAAGTTGTATTATTTAATCCATTCAACTATTTAACTTTACGATATATTTTATTCCCTAATAAAATAAAATTGATATGATTTCCGATGGTTACAATTGTTACTTAATTTAAAAAATAAACAAAACAACATTATGTCAAATAAAGCTGAGGCTATGCATGGATGTAAACTATAAACACACAGGATGTCAACTTTACAAACAGAATATTTCACTAGTTGACACGTTTGAACGGATAATTGACACCCCTGTCGAACATTGATTAGGATGGAGCTAGATCAGTGATTCCACCACCGATATTAAACCCAGATATTTTTCAAATCAAGGAAATTATTTTAAACTATCAGTTTCATCAGAGTAAAAAACACCAATAGTTAACATCGATGTCAACTATTGAAATTAAGGATTAATTTTTGTTCTAATAATTGACACCCACATTTAAGCCCTAAAACATTGTATAAATATATCGGAAAGGATATCAAATGATTCCCATGAACTTAATGGATATCATGAAAGTAGTTAAAAAATAATTGAACATAAATAAACCAACCAAAAAGCTTATTTAACTTGACTTCCACCTTAATGAAACAGGGTAGCAGAAACCAAGTTTTCAGGCCACTAGAAAATTCGCCAATACAACCTCTCACAAATAAGCTTGAGTTTTCATCAAACTAATGTCGATGACAGCACAGCTAACTAGTCTAGTACAACTTGGCAAATTACTGCCAAATTTTGAACCAAAATAATCAACCCTGAATCTTATTATTCACACTTTTTGTGCAAAATGTCAACTATTGGTACAGTTACCCTACACTATTTTTTTTTTATTAAATAAAAGTTTTTACTTGTGATTATTCCGCAATCCAAGCCTAATACTCCAAGTCGTCTGATTTTATAATTCTCTGTGTATTTGTTGAAAGCTTCATATAGTTAACATGAAACAAATCATTTCCATTAAATGAACAGAACGGCTATAATTATAAACAATTTTCGGTCTTCTCCTTTTTTTTTCTCCTGTATATCTTTACTTGATTTTTTTTATATTTCATATTTAGCCCTTTCTTATTTTTAGGCGAAACGAAAATCAGTTAATTCCTCCATATAAACAAAAACAAAGGTACTTTATAGGAAAACAAAAAAGGCCCCTTCCCCATTTAAGCCCCCTCAGAACATTTTAATAATGGTAAAGCTTACCTGATATAAAAGAAGAATTGATTTTCATTAAACATGATGAGTTACATCAAAATCGTTAAAGCTGTTTTTGAGAAAATGGAAAAAAAACAACGTAAAAACTGGGAAAAAGCTATGAATTAAAGTGCCCCCTCCGTTGATCAATTTTGATGAATTTTTCGCTGTTATATCGGGGGCATATACATACATCAAATATCCAGTTGGTTAAAATCGTCAGAGCCGTTTTTGAGAAATTCGAAAAAAACGTAAATTGTAAATATCTAGTTCTGAGCATTTGGTTTAATTTAATGCTCGCAGCCAGACCGAAGATTTTTTTTTATTCTTTAAAATTTTCCGTCCGAAGAGCATTTTTTTTATATAGAAATTTCGTCAATGTAACGAAACAAAACAAAAACGTGTAAGTTAAGGAATTTATAAGTTATTTCTTATTTCGTTTTTTAAGCAGCTCGGAGCAAAAAGAAATAATTATCTCCGTATAATATACATACATAATTAATAAACTAGGTGCATTTATTTTTTTAAAATAATAAATAATTAATTTGAGACGTGAATCCGGACGGTGGGAAAAGAAGCCGACAACGGCTGAGGAGAGGAACGGCCGGCCAATTTCAGTTCGCTTCTCTATCAAGTAACTCATAGATAATTTTTCCGACACATGAATTATAAGTTGTGCTTCTTTGATGGAAAGTTCGGTTTAGATCTTTTCAGAGACATAAACAACACCAAACTGAAAGGTAACAACACATTCGACAAAAAGAGCGCAGGGAAAAAAAAAAAAAGGTAAACAAATTGAAATTCTTAGAAACGGTTATCTCTCGTCCATTCTTAGTTTAAAAGATTATAATCCCAACTAGATTTTTTTTTTTAAATTCCAAATATTGGATTTTTATTTAAATTTAACACTTAGGTGGTTTAAACAATTTTTATTGAAACGAAAACATCAATTTGCAATGCCACAAAAATTTTGAGAACACAAATAATTGAACAGGTTACAAAAATTATCACCTTGTAACACAGAAATAACCATATGACTTGAGCTTCAGAACCAGACTAAATCTCTAGTCCAACGCTCCTTATAATAACAGTCATAAGGAGAACAATCCAGAACCTTCGAGACAAGCGTAGATCACTCGAACATCAGTCACAAACATGTACTATGAGAGTTTGTTCAAGCTATCAGTTCGTTCCAACAAGCCTAGAACTATTCTAAATCATATGTTTTTGTCTTTTGTTTCACGTTACCATAGATACTATGAACAGGAAATATGAATTATCGAGGGGACTAAATTACGTTGCTTTTATATGAATTAGAGGGATATTATCAAGTTACCAGCGAATCCATACGAATTATTTGGATTCCACTGTCTAGTATGATTTGGTTTTGACTTTTATCGCATTAAAAAAAAAAAGGCAACAAAATCAACCAATCTACTATATTCCGCGTTTAACAAGATTTTTTCAAAAATATCACTTAGAAATTAAGTACTCTAGGGTCCACATGTGTTATTATTCGATAATTTCAACGAAAGAAAATTATTGAAAAAATATATTTATTACTTATGATTATAGAAGTAAAATATTGAAAAGATTATTAAGAGAAGAGTATAAGTTTAGAAACCAACGTTCTTCAGGGTTTTTCTATAAATATTTAATCTTTAATTTATGTAACCCATCTCTCAATCCTATCTTTTTTATCACAAAGATAGATGTTTTGTGTATTTGTCTTTCCCCTAGAACAGTTAGGAAAAGCTTTTTTAAAATAGATAAAAATGACCAATTATACCTAATAAAAACTGACTACAACAAATTTAGGGGTGAAAGAAGGGTTACAGAAATGAAAGATAAAATTTTTATAGAAAAACCCCTGAAAATGGAATGAATTTCCGAAACGTTGATTGAATATGTAATGTTATGACTTGTTTTTAATAAACATATAAAAAAATAAAATACAAAATTTTTATATCTCACCAATCACTTATTTGAATAAAATATAATATAATTATCTGAAGATCCTCATATAAAACAACTTTAAATACATGAAAAAGTTTGATTTTAGTTCTTGACGTTTCAAAATTATCATTCTTTTTGCAACTTAACTTCGGCAGACGGTTTTCCATGCCTTCATAATTTATTGCATCAATACGTATATTTTTTATGACTTTGTACAATTTTTCAAATAAACTTTTTATTATTAGCTTTTATAATATTATTTCTTATATAGGTTCATAATCTCAAAGTAGATTATATAGTTTGGAATAGTAGTAAAACAGCTTTCTGGCGGATGTTACAATTAGGTCGCATATGTTTTATGATTGGATGGGAAAAAATCCTCCGGAGAAGTCAATTCCAAAAAAAATTTATTTCTATAAAATTCATATCTTTTAGTTTTCGTAAATCCATAAAACAACTATATTAAATAAAATATATTTGGCCTTTTACTTCAAGAGTCTTTAGGATTTCGTGATGTCTTATACATTTGAGTTACTTTAATACGGCATATTTTTTTTTTTTTTTTAATGATGAAAAATCATTTTTTGTCGTCTAAATATATATCTAATATTTTTCGACCAGGAACCTCCAAAAATATGTTCAGAAAATCCGCGAGAAACTGGCCGTGTGCTCCAATTGTGAGTAAATAGAAGCCACAATGTTGTTTTGTGAAGGATTCAAATTTTGAACTGCCTTCTTATAGCATCACATAGAAAAATTTGGATTTAAAGAAGAAAAAAAGTGTCAAACATTTTGTTCAAAAACACATTTATATTCGAAAAAGCATTGAAAAATAAGTACGATATACAATTTAATTTTGAAATAATACAATTAACGAATAAGTCATCCTGAAGCTGTAAAGCACACGATATCTAACCATTGAACCAGAATGGTGATGAACTGATTAAAAATTACTGAAACTGTCAGAAATAAAAAAATGAAAAAGAAAAATGGTAACGTTAAACTTGTCAAGCTGAGAAGTGAATCCTTCAACGATAGCTTTTTATTTTTTGTGCCTCCCAACCCTCGCCGTTTAGGCTATATGAGGTTTCCCGGGCCAGGGGAGTGGGTGGGGAATTGATGCCGAGTGTTATTAATTTTTCCCCTTGCTTCAGGTTTTGAACTTGCTACCTTCGGGTTCCCAAACATTCGTCGTTTGTCATGGGCAACGCGTATTTCCCACTTGGTCATCCCCCACCCAAGGAGATTGGCATTAGCTGGGATTTGAACCTGGATTTCCGTATCACTAATACTGCGTTTTTCCACTTGAGCCACCGAGCGCATGATTGATAGCGGTTATCTCGTGCATTCCTTTATATGCATTTCCATTATCGTTTCTTCGTGATGGATAACAGTGAATTTTTCTTACTTGCTAGAGAGCTCCTAGGTTGGAGACCTCTCTGGTGGTGGAAAAGATAGGTAGCTACTATCCCTCTTTTGCACAAAATAAACTGTTTTAGCTAATGCTATTTAGTTAGAAGAGCTATTTTTTATAGGAAAAAATATATTTAACTCGAAACAGCCTAAAATAAAATTACCTCACTATTGCTGGATCTCCCTTGCTTCAGTGTTAATAGTCTTGTTGATCAATTTTTATGAAAATTCATACGAACACGGGTAAATATTACCTAGATAAGTAATAATTATTTCCATAAGAACATTAATTTGTTTTCTATATGAACATACAGAATAGAATAGAGATATGAAAATTAGTTTTATTTCAACTCATTCACCTTATCATAACTGAAATCCAGTGGGTTTGATTTTTTGTTTGTTTTAGTTTATTGGCGTAAAACCTCAATAGTTATCAACTTCTATACAGTTTTCCAATCTCAATAATATGTTTATAATAATTTTTTATCTATTAATTTATTATATTTATTTATATTGTAACACTTAAGTAGGCTTAAATTATTTTCATTAGACCAAAATTATAATTTACAATGTCAAAAAAACCCAAAGTCTTAACAAGGTTGCAAAAAGTATCCAATTTTTGCAACACTGTAACACAAAGGTAATCTTTCGATTCGATCTTCAGAGCAAGATTAAGACTCCAGTTCATTGCTCCTTATACACTTACTAACAAAAGTCTCTGCACACCCTCCAGCTTTTTTTTTATTTTACCTAAAGATAGGTTATGAGCCAGATATTGGCAATGAAACACACATTTTTTACATAATTTAATCTATTTTAATAAACAATAATCAAATTTAGTAAAATTTATTTAACTTAAAATTTATGAGGAAAATTAAATAAAATGTCAGAATATTGATGCGCCAAAAGTCCCTGCACACATCATTTTTCTTCAGCTTAAGCTTAATTATTGATGCCAAATCAACTTTAATAGGTAGCCATTCCTTCCTTATTTCTTATCACTTCTCATAATCTATTTGGCATGGTGTGAACTAGTTTTTTGTAGTTTCTGGAGTAATTTTACCCCACAATTCCTTTAGTACTCTTTTTAAGTGGTCTTTGTTCTTTATCTTAATTTTTACTTTCTGACGGCTAGTTGATCCCACAGATGTTGTATTGGATTAAGATTAGGAGATTAGGGAGGTGTTTTAAGTTGCTGTGGAGCATTGTAGAGCAACTATTCTTGAACTTTCTGCGCTGTCGTTATCTTGTAGAAAAATGAATTTTTCCTGGAGATCAAACTTCATTAAACTTTCAGGTAAATTACTCCTCAAAATATTTATATAAACGTGTTGGTCCATTATTCCGCAGATAAATTTCAAATTACCAACTCCAGCAGCACACATACACCCCCAAACCAAAACACTCCCTCCACAATGTTTCACAGTACCAACTATGTTTTTTTCCAGGGGCTCTTTGTTAGGTTTTCTCAAAACTTTCCCCCTTCCATCTGATCCATGAATGTTAAATTTACTCTCGCCAATAAATAAAGCACGTTCCCAGAACTATAAGGGCTTGTTCACGTGTTGCTTTGCGAACTGCAGTTTCAATATCCGGTTCGTTTACTAATGAATGGCTTACAACTAGGCTTAAGCAGATTATAGCCAGCTTTCTTTAGGGTCCTTCTAATCGTTTGTGTAGATACCCTAATCTTGTAATTTTCTTACACCATACCCGCTAAATTTAGAGCATTTTTTTGGGGTTCTTCGGCTAAAGTCCTTATGATAGCCCTCTTGTGGTGAGCTTGGAGTACGGGGGGGCGACCAGAGCGGTATCTGCTTTCCATTGTACCCAGTTTTTCATACCGTTTTAGGACATACCTTACCGTATTATAGCCCATGTGACGATTTGTCCTATTTACCTGTATGAATTGTATGAGTTTCCTCAAATTTACAATTTGGTCGGAAATCGTTGTTGGAACCTCCATTTTTTATCACACTCTTAACTGTTTGGGCCCAAATTAACACTGGCAATTTAGGATTAGCCGGAGGATGAATGGGATAATCTGCAAAATGTATACATATCAGTATCTTGGCTAATTCCACTGCGTGCAGAGACTTTTGGCGCATCAATATTTTGACATTTAATGTAATTTTCCACATAATTTATAAGTTAAATAAATTATATTAAATGTAATTGTTGGTCATTAAAATAGATTAAATTATGTAAAAAATATGTGAGTTTCGTTGCCCATATCTGGCTCGTAAGGTATCTTTAGGTGAAATAAAAAAAAAACTTGAGGGTGTGCAGAGACTTTTGTTAGTAAGTGTATATAGTCTGGATTCGAACAGTCTAGAAGGTTCTCCAAAAGCGTAGAAGATTCGCGTACAATCGAGAACATGTACTTGAACAGTTAAGATAACTATTCAAACAAAAAGTCTAGAACTTTTTTCAATTATATTGGTTTTGTTTGTCATTACAATACGTTACTCGTTAAAATAGGGTTTTTTTTTTTTGCATTCAATTTCAAATTTTTTATATCCCGTTAATAGAATTTAAAAATTTTAGGACCAACTCTACTGTGGTTTTTTCGTTTTTTATGATTTTAATCAAATCGGATTTTAGCTCTAAATTATTGATATGCGGTATGTAAAAGAGAAATTTTTTGAAAGTATGACATACTGTTGGAATATTGCTAAAATGTGGTGGTGATTCTTTCACAACGAATGGGATAGTAAGGTGTGTCCCATTCTCAGTCTTGTCAATACGGCACTCTTGAGAATACGATTAACACGTTCACGCCGGGACTGTTTAATGCTTCTCGCTCTATAGGGCGGGAGCTATTCCAGGGCATTATGCAGTATTGGCAATCCGACAACAATAAAATAAAAAATAAAAAATACTATCCTATTTAGTTATGTTTGTAATACGGTATAAATTATAATTTTTATTAAAAAATAAATGTTTATACGTTTATAAGTATATGAATATAAATATAAATAAATATAAAAATAAATCAATTGATGTTAAATGTTCATTATTTTAATTTTCAGCTATACAGAAATTATTTCTAATTTCTCAACACTTTGGTGTCAGAGAATCAAATATTAAAATTGTGTCGAAACGAGAGCGCGACTCTCAGGTATTCTTTTTCGGCAATCAAAGTGTTAAAGATCTGATTATTTGGCAGAGGCGGCATTCTAGAGTGAGCCACCGGTGGTACACGCCGGCGTGAACGCGTTAAAATGGAATACTGTTGGGCATTTAAATTTTCTCAGGAACCTACTGCTATTAAACATTGCTATCGTCCAAGTCTTTTTCAATATTTAATTATCTATCGTTCAAACTCTTCTATAGATCCATTATTGATATTACCTGTTATTTTATTTTGTTACTATAATATTTAATTTTATTTTATTATTATCATCATATTTTGTGTCTATATTTTTTTTCAATTTATGATTATATATAAACAAATAATATTTTTTCGAAATCTTTTATGTTCTTTTTATTTTTTCTTTGTCTATCAAATTTTAAGTTATACATTAACATTTCCTCTATTTTTCTCTCCTAATATTCTATTTACCGATCACCCATTATTTTAGTCTTATTCTAAAATATTTAAATTAATAAAAATTATATATTATCATTTCATCTCTCTGTGTGTTTCTTATAAAATTGTTTTTCTCTTTGCTTCAGTCGAGATACATATCTTATTGAGCCTCTAATAATTACAAAACGACTCTATGTGTTGATGACCTGGGAATTCTACGCCTAAACACTCAAATAAAGGAATAATCCTAATTTTTCAACTTATTTTTGTGTTTGTTTAAAGGACCATTCCCCCCAACTGACACCTCACCGACATCTATACATTGTCCTCGATTACGGAATAGTCAGTAGCTACATTGGAGTTTCTGAGTATGTGAAATGAAATTGTAAAAATAAGTTAAATAAAATAAAAAAAATTATGAATGATTACTTACAAAATGAAAGTGAAATTGAGGATGAGAGGTGGGTTTCAGAAGTGGAACCTATTGGTTGGCCGATCCCGAGGAGGTAGCCAACTACACTGGGCAAGGGGTGCCCTCCAAAGGCTTCGCTTCCATATTTAGAACTGAAGCCAGTCTTTCTGTCGATACCATGAGGAGCAGAAGGGTCTACTTTGCAGACGATGCCTTTAGGTATGTCTATGTAATATTAATCCATAGCTAGGAAACTACCCACTAAAACAAATGTAGTAGTCTCGTCTGCTTCATTTCCTGGCTCTGTGATGTCTCCTGCGATGAGTTGTTTAGTTATTTTGTCGAAACGACCTAGCCAGATGATATATACATAGATGATCGCATGTTGTTTTTTTGATAGTTTGTTGTGCACGTGACAGATGGTACACATATTCGTCTGTTAGCGACGGCTGAAGGATTCATAAAACATTGGGGACCGATTCGATCTTTATTGGTATATTTATATAAATTACAGATTTAAATATATATGTATCATTAAAACATAACAATAATGACTTTTAATTGGTCATAAATCGTTGAAAATTTGAATTTAACTACTCACTCAATTTAACTCTAGGTAGTTGTTTTTTGTTTTGTTTTTTTTAGCTCAAAAATATCAAGTGTGTTGGATATAAACAAACGCTGAAAAAAATAGCCATGTTTCTTAGATGCTAAGCCTTTGCTGAATAGAATTAGCTGAAATATGTAGTTAGTTTTAGCTAAATTGTATCATTTAGTAAATTAGTCATAGGGAATAGATTGATTAGTTGTTGGTATTTAGACAACTACAAAGGTTTACTAGAAATGTAGATTAGAAGAAACAATAGAAGTTGATTTTCTTAGACTAATTAATTATGATTTAATAAATTAGAAATTCGTTGAATTTAATTATTAAACCAAAATTAATTTTCCCGGTTTTTATTATTTCATAATTTGCCTCCATTAAAGTGGTGAGCACTCTGATCAACACATGCATTCATTGTAAATTACATTTTTTTAAAATTTTGTAGGGAACCAATATTTCATAGTCTATGAACTATGAAGAAAGAACTTTAGCGTATATCGTGTATCGTGTGTATCGTAAATTTTCGTCATCCACCCATCATGCAATTTTTGTTTGTTTGTCTTTCACATAACTATTCACGGATATCTCTCTTTTAAAAGCTTTCAATTTGTTGAGTCCGAAGGTGAAGTCTCTGCATTTTGTCCTTGATTGCTCTCAAAAATATTTACCAAATCAGTTCAAACCACCCCTGAACAAATGCATTGATTTTTCCCTTACCGATGATTGACTGCGTCCTGAATGATTTTTGCCATCGATGCTGATTTCACCCTACCCAAATTTTATAAACCCTTTTAGAAACCTTGAACAATCATCCGTCCAGCCCTACTTCCAAAATTTCCTGAACGTCTCTAATTGAGTCAATACCTTAGTTTATATGAATGGCATGGAATTTTTAAACTAAACTCTGAAATTTTGACAATTTCCAGATTTTTTAAATCTTTTGTTTAAAAAAAATATGTGTAAAGAAAAATTAATAAAACGAATCCACTGTAAATGGAAATAAATAAAAATGGATTATAGAAATATGTATTTGAAATTCAGCCACCGAACTTTTTGGTCATTGCGGTGCAGCTGTCCATTTCTGCTCGCTTTTCAAGCCTAAAAGATTAAATATTCTTTTATAGCATATTTTTTAGAGATAGTAGAAAAAAAAGCTACCAACATTAGCAGCTTAAATCAACATCCAGTGAAGTCTATGTAACAAGCAAGTCCCCGACCCTTTACATATGATGTTTGATGGGGGGCTTAATGTTTGAGAGTGAATTACATTAAATGGGATATTCACTGTTGCACTTTTGTTTTTTATATTTTCAGTCAATTTATTTGTATATTTATTCACGTTTGTGTTTTCTTATTCTTTATGTTTAAAATTATTATTTTTATACAAACATTGCATCGCTGACCTTGAAATCGTAAGTAATGAATATTTAATCCACAAACCTGTTGCTTTTGTGATGTGATGTTGTTTTAAATAAATGATAGTATAGCACTAAAATATCTAAATTAATAATTGGTTTTTTAGCTATTAACACCAATTAACAATTTATTGGGACTAGATAATAATTAATGCCTGGGCACCAAACCACGCTAAATTGGTGACCCCAACTAACGCTATAACATCATGGATACATAGGTACATCGCCCCGGTTCAATTTATTTTATATATAAATCAGTATATCTCAATTTAACGAAATTACATTTCCAGGTTTGAAATCGAAATTTTCCAAAAAATCTTGTAATAATTATTGTATTTAAAAAGCATCCTTAATTTATAAATACAAATTGATATCGATCTGAGACGTTTATTTATTTGATTATAAATAATAATCACTTAATGCAATGGTATTACATAAATTTTATTGATTTTATCAGAAAATGAAATTCTCCTGTGAGAAGATGTATTTTAAAGTTGTATTTAGGCGTTTAATTCAATGTGATTTCTGTTTCTATTCCGTACTAGTTACGAAGTTTAACATAGTTGAGCATGGTGTATTAAAGATTTCACTAAAACTGTTCACTGCAGAATGTTAACTAACAGAAAAACTCTTGTTGTAATAAAACTCTTCCACCATCATAAAGGCAGTTTGTCTTTTTATATACTGTTGTAAGCCAAAGGTTCATAAGCATTTCGGAAATAAAGATGCTTTTTTTCCTAAAAATTGATAACAATATTCTACACCTACTCTTGCAGACTCTGAAATTAAAAAAAATTATATTTATGATTGAATAAGTATTGCTCAAAAATTATTGTTTTTGGGAAACTTTTTAAACAATATCCAGTATGTTAGGGACTAGATAGTAAAAAGTTTACATAAAAATAATAATCAGGCCATTATCGATTTCCAGGCCTTTATACTTTTTTTATAGAATCAATACTTTGTTTTTATTGGTTTTTAATTTTTGATGGGCGGCACTTTAGCTTATGAATGGAATTTTACGATTGCCTATATCTCACATGATAAGACGGGGAAAAGGAAATTATTTCGTTAGATACTTTATTAAATGAAGCGTCTTAATAGCTTTGTGTTTTGCAGAGTAAGTTTAGTTAAAGATTTTACCTAATATTTATTTTAGCTACATTACTTCTATAAATCAAAAATAAAAGAACTTGGAAAAATAAAATGGTAAAAAATTTAGATGCCTCAAATGATGTACAGTACCTGATAACGAATTTGACATCTTAATGAATGACGAAATCGGCTAAGGCTATTACGAATTCTTTAATTCGTAGTCATAAGTGAATAAAATAATTTTTCTAACATAGTTTGGACTTTTTTATAATCAAACTTTTATTTGCACCTGTCTCAACTAAGCTACACTCAGAAAATGCGATATGAACTGCTGTAATATTGGCATTTTAAGGCGTAAAGGAAAATAGTTCCCAGTAGCACATCATTCCGGCCTTGTTTCAGCAGAGTTTGGACAAGTATCACACTAACTTAGCTTAATAATATACTTATGTTTTAAACATTATTGACATTTAAAAAATAAAAATGCTTTGTACGTTCAGCGTTCATGTCCAAGATAATATAAGTATTTGAATACAATTTCTTTATATACTGTAGTTTTTTTTTACGAATTATTACATGAATGAAATTTATTGATTATCACATTAAGTTATGTTTTTTTTTTTAACTACAAATATTCCGCATCACATTTGCTAAGAGTTGGGTTGTAAATTTTAAATCAAGTTATGAACTCTCTTATTTTTATTTATAATAAATTATTAAAAATCATTTTACTCTCTCCTAAACTAAGTCATTTCTTTTTGTCATCAATTGACGCATACATAAGGCTGAAACATGTAAAAAATGATGTATGTATTCAACCAATGATCACAATGTCATTTAGTTAACTCTCATTTATTAGGAATAAAGATTATGATTAATGTTCTTATTGCTTACTTTTAGATCTAAAAGAAGGAACGTTTTTAGATTCTTCCTTGCGTAAGTCCCAAATATTCCAAATTGTACTTAATCAAATCTAAGTAAACCATATTCCTATTAGGTGATGATAATGAATCATTATCATTTTTTTTTAAATAACTTCTTCGACCACGAGCGTTTTTTACTCTATAACTTTGTGTTAATTAGCTACTATATTTTTTTTTAAATATCTATATTTTAAAAACTACAAATTTTACAGATTAAATAAAATAACTCTCAATTTGTATTAATTAGAACCTGATTTCAAAATAGATATATGTATTTCACTTTAGACTTCAAATCCGCATAAACCATTCTTGCAAATATTGGTTTAGTCTTGTATACAGTCTTGTTTTACCGAGTTAGACATTTGTCAAGGTGCAGTGGTAAGGAGCGGATTTGTTGGAGAATAAGTGGAGTGAGACAGGAAGGTAGATCGTAGGTGTACAACTATGAGTAAAGGTGATTTTTTTTTTAATCGATTTTTATTCTCTAGTTTTCGACATCATTCTTCAACCTTTTGATGTGTGATTGGAGAATTTGAGATCTAATGATTGGACCGCATTAACTATTACACATGTACCATGACATTCGTGGTGATGATAGTATCAGGATGGGGGCGAGCAAAAAAATAATAAATACTTGTTACCGAATCCAACTATACTTTGCGTGATATGTGAAGATGTAAAAAGAAAAAATATATAAGCTTTTCACAACCTCTCACTATAAGGATTCGTAGAAGCCTTCTCAAGTCACCTTTTAACTCCATTTCACCTTTTGTCTTATTGCATTAATCCATCAATTGTCCGAAACACCCACCTCCGTAGCCTATAATATTCTACTTCTAAATTTTCATTTTTTTTCTTTCTATTAGATAATTTGAACGAAATTAAATCAAAATTATTAAATTTAAATATTTTTTTTTTAATAATTAACATGCAGGGATGCGTCATTCTCCTGAGTTATTATTATTCCTTTTGCTTTTGAATGGTCAGAACTTCTGACAGTTTCCATACAAGATATTTTTTTCTAAGATTTGAAACATTGAGTTATTGAGTTGCAACGATAAAGATATTATGTGTTCACTTGATAGCCTAAAAAGATATGATTATGACGGTCTTTGATTATAATTGTGGTAACTACTTGATAATAGATCCATTCCGTTTGATGTCAAAACGATTCTGATCTGCCTCGGTGTTGTTGTTAAATTGATGCCTTGTTACAAGCTACAAAACCGCGTTTGTGGATTTCCTCTTTCTTATTTGATTTTTTTTTTTTTGATAAATACAATCATTCGCACGCAAGGCAATTAGTATATAAGGTGTATAAGTATCCATTTAGACTCCATATGGGCATAAATATACTCTTAGATGCGAAAGGGAAGTATAAATAAAATAAAATTAAAAAAATATTACATTTAGTTTCTTTACAAATGAATTATGGTAAGTTAAGAGGTTGTACGTTCGTAAAACTGTTTGTGTCTTTTGTAAAAGCATTCATTCTATTTTCTTGTAAAATACAAGAAATAAATCCGCTGTTAAATCACACTTTAAAATGAAAAGGATGTGAACTTTTTTTTTTTTAATATATATACAGCTCTTTTTAATAAGAAACGCCTTGTACTTTAGCTCTTATAGTACAGAAATCCGGGTGACCATCTGCAATGTCTGTTGAAACATTATTTCCTGGTATCACTTGTTGTTGATACTTTTCATTATAAATGCTTCCAAACTATTAGGGAAGAAACAAACATTAGTTTTTATTTATTTAAATTAAATACAGCTTCAGAGGAATGTAAATAATTCGAGAAAGTGAATATCGATCAGTATAAAAAAAAAAATTTTTAATTATTTGTTTGAAGTAGAAAAAATAAATATATAAAATTTTCAATATAATACTAATTTTTATTATTAACTTTCCGATGACATTTTAAACGCTCTTATAATAAGTTATATTTTCTTCGGATTGTATTTATTACAATATTATTCGATTTTATTTGGGGGAAAAAATCATATTCATTATAATAAATTTTAACCTGAACTGAACTGTCTTCATCCTTGGATCATAACCGATTTCTGAGTGCCCTTGAACCCTCCCCTCCCCCTCGCCCCGGGTATTTGAACGTGAGTCGATGGAAAGGTCATTGTCGGTTTCGTATAAAGTGGACCAGATATTGAGCAGTAGGTAGACCGCCGCTGAACGACGGAAACCATGGTTCACTGCCATGTACCGTCATTTGGTCCGTATCTTGTCTACCTGTATACTTAAAATTAAGCCGGTTTAGGGATTGTGACCAGTGTGGATATTTTGATGATTGTGGCTGTTCTAGGGTTAACAATTATTTAAGGAACCTTTTTTTTTTTTTTAAACCATACCACGGATCAACCTTTTGTTTTTTTACATTATAGGAAACTTGGTGTTTTAGATAAGTATCGAAAAAAATACCGGCAATTCCACATTATATTTTCTAATAAAAACGTTCCAATAAAGGTTCAGTCTATCTCCTAGCTGAAGACTATTGTTTTAACGATTTAACTAGTAATTAAATTATGATTCAATGAAATATGCGTGGGAGAATTCGAAGTGACCAATTTTTAGGCAGCGCAGGATTATTTCTTCTCTCCTCGATCTTCTACAACTAGTTGCCATTTTTTACATTCCGCTTTTATTTGCAGTAGATTTTCTTACTATCATTCATTGTTCTTTTGTTTTTCACTTTAATTCATTTATAATATTATCCTTTATAGTAATCTCCCTTCCTAAGCATCACCTAAATTAATAATATTAATTAATGATACTACCTTCTTTATTGTATTCTGTCATCCATCATTTTTATGTTACTATTGCATTATTTTTTTTTTTTACTTTTTAATATTTCTCTTTATACTATTTAATATTTCTCTTCAGACTTTTGGGAATGTTCTATGGTGGCTAAAATGACCCAAGTGGTTGAAAAGCCCATTTTGTTACAAATAAATAAATAATGTGGAGTAGTTTTGACGGGCTCCTACTCTAGGCTTTATTCCGTTGAGTCATAGGTTTAATTTAACTTTACATGTCTCACCCAATCCTCTCGGGGAATGAGGTCTACGGATTTGACCTGACTATGATCCCTTGTACGGGCCAGTTTCGATGCAGCATCTGCCTTTTCATCCCCTCCTATGCCACAATGGGATGGAGCCCAGATAAAAACAATTATTCTGCCTACCCTCTGGATGTCCTAGATAAGGTTACGTATTTCAATGATAGTGGCGTGATCTGGTCTTTGACTTCTTATTGCCAGTAGAACGCTCATCCAGTCGGTAATAATAACTGATTTTTGATTATTAACTACTTTACAATGGAGAAGGACTTCCCTTATAGCAGTTGCCTCGCCCCTGAAGACCGAGCAAGCTTCAGGCAATTTAAAGAGGTATGAGTCTTTTCCTTTTATAAAAGCATACCCTACTGCTGAATCATCATATTTTGAAACGTCGGTATACATAATTTGTTTGCCTGTTTTTTCTCTCTTTGGAGAGTTTTGTATTCATTTTTATATTATAATGGTTCCAGGGAGGTTTAGTTTCTTCTGGATATTTTTGTTTGTGAATCAAGCTCATGTTTTCGCCGAGGTCTGGGGCTAACCTTGTAATCCTTCTGAACCCTGAATTCCGTTTCTCCAGCAGCTGGGTGCAGTGGATGCATTTGTAGTGATGCCAGTTTCGCAAAATACTTTTTTGATAGGTAGGCTTTTCTTAACATCAACGAGGGCTCTGCACTCTCGGCATAAGGGCTCCGGACTGGAAATGTTCTGTACGCTCTGGTGCATAACATATATTTATTAGATTTCTCGTAAGTTTTGTGATTATTTTATTTAAATATGTTTTATAATTAGTTACTGAAAATGGGAAGTATTAAATCGGAAAAAAACAAATTCAGATGACTGTTACTGTTAATAATAAAAAAGGTTTAGAATCGTCTGAAACGGTTATATGTATGTATATATGTGGTTATTTTTTATGTCATATCAACTGTTGTATAAAATTCCGCGTCCCAATTCCCGCGAAATGGTCTGTGTGTATGTTTGTGAACAGACAAACTATAAACCGTACGAACCTCAAATTGGGTATTTAGTGTATGCATACGCCCGCGATGTGACAGCCAAAATTTCATCAAAATTGGTCAAACGAAGGGGGAACTTTACTTAATAATTTTTGTCTCATTTCACGTGTTTCTTTTATTTACTCAAAAATGACTTTTGATGAAATGGTAAAGGTACTGAAGAGTGGCTGATGGGCGGGGCCTGTATTGAGAGGTCATTTGACAGTGATGATATCGAACTCCCATCGCCTTTTTTTCAGTTAAAAAGTGCCTTGATTGGCTTTAAATAGTTTCTAGCTTTCGACTCCCGCTCGCTGCGCTCGCTCCTCAGAGGTAAATAAACTCCCAAAAGGGTCCTTTTCAGTGGATCGGGCCTTACTTTGAAGGGCGCCTTGCGCATAAGCCGCACTTCAGTACTTGTACCGATGAAATTAGGTCCCTAAAAAAGAAATATGCAATAATGAATCGAAAAGAACTTGAGAACTTCCAAGTTTTGCTATACAGATACTCTATAACTTACAGTGATATACAAATATAAGCATATAAATGTGGAAAAATGTTTGAAGTTGAGGAATGGCATTTACATATTATCGAAACACGTCGATTGCTGAGTAAGTTCATAAGTGAATGCTGTTTGTTGCGCGCTTCGCACTAGATTTTTTATATTTAAATAGGCTAATAATTCATTGTAACATTTTTTTTTTTTTTTTTACCATTGTTTATTTATTTATGTTTCCCTTGTTGATTTGCACCTGCGCTGTGGCGCATCGAGCAAATTTGGTTACTGCTGCTTTTGACTCTGACTTTCTTGAGACTTCTTGCATTATAATTTACTAAAGTAAGAGGTCTCTTGGCCACCTTCGTTTCAGTCGACGTCGAGGCTGACCAGGTAACAGGGAGGAGGAAAGAGAATGGATGAGTGGGTTAGGGTGATGTAGTGTTGGAGAGTGGAATGTTTGATATTTGTCGTGTATGAAAGATTTTACTGTCGGTATGTTCATGTCATTGTGCAGTGTGTTATTCGAAATAAACCAAGGTGCATTTGTGATGCATCTGAGAATTTTGGATTGTGATGTTTGTATTTTGTTGATGTGGATGTCTTTCGCGGAACCCCAAAGTTCTGCTCCGTATGTCCAAATAGGTCTTAAAATAGTCGTGTAAATTATTCGCTTGTTTTTTAAGGTGAGTGTTGATCTGTAGTCCAGGAGATGTGAAAGCTGCTTGTACCGTCTGTTGAGTTCCAGTTTTTTAATTTTGGTATGTATGTTCCACGTGAGTCGTTTGTCTAAGTACAGTCCAAGGTATCGTACGAAATTCTTTGAAGGAACTGGGTCATTGTTAATTGTCACAGGTGGGCAAGTCGATTTTCGTAGAGAAAAACTTAAGTGACTTGACTTGGAGGAGTTAATTTTTATTTTCCATTTTTTGAACCATTTTTCTATTTCAAATAGATGACTTTGAAGGGCGAAGGATGCGATAGTAGGATTTTGGTGTGTTGAAACGATAGCTGTGTCATCAGCGAAACTAAAGATAGTGGTGTGAGGGTGTTCAGGGATATCTGGTGTGTAGACGGAATAGAGTAAAGGACTTAAAACACTACCTTGTGGTACACCCGCAAGTTGAGGAAAGAAGGGAGAAAGAGAAGAGTCAACTGAAACACAGAAATACCGGTTAAGAAAGAAAGATTGAAGAATCAGGAAGTAAGTAGAAGGAATGTGCGGTTTGATTTTCCAGAGCAAGCCCTTGTGCCATACACTGTCAAAAGCTTTCTCAATGTCGAGGAAAACAGCAGAGCAGTATTCTTTTTTCTCGAAAGCGACAGAGATTGCATCTACTATTCTGTGACACTGTTGAATAGTTGAGTGATAAGACCGAAAGCCAAATTGATGGTTCGGAATCACTTCACAACTTTCCAGGATTGGCTTTAATCTATTCAGAAAAAGTTTTTCAAATATTTTCCCCATGATTGGAAGAAGTGCAATAGGACGATAGGATGAAGGATTAGTGGTGGGTTTGGAAGGTTTAGGAATCATTTTGATAGTGGAAAGCTTCCAAAGAAGAGGAAAGTAGGTTGTGCGCAAGATTGCATTATAGATGTAAGTTAGAAAGATGACAGCTTTTCGTGGTAAGTGGCGAAGGATGAAGGGCGTGATTAGATCATAGCCAGGAGCTTTCTTATTTGGCAGTCTGTTTAATTCTTTGTATACTTCTTTAGGATGAAATGCTGGAGGAGGTGGTGACAGCGGTAGTGGTGTGGCAAGGTCGTCTTCAATTTCGTGAGTGATTCTATTGTCGTGGGTTTTGTCTGTCGCAAACACCTGAGATAAGAATACAGCGAATTCATTGGCTTTCTCTTCGCCCGTTATTGCCCAGGTGTTGTCTGTACGTCGTAGAGGATATTGGATGTCTTTCGTCTTCAGTATTCGTCTTGTTGCTTTCCATATTGATCCATTGTGTTTGTTCATGGAGTCTATGTAGTCTCTGAAGTTATTATTTTTCAATGCTATTAGTTCGTCGTGGAGTGTTCGGGTAAGTTTATTAAGTTTTGTCTTGTATGATGGATATCTGGTCCTTTGCCATTGAGCCCTGATTCTACGTTTTTCTTTTATGAGATTATGTATTTTCTGGGGGAGGTAAGGATCAGATTTAGTGTATGATTTCTTTGGTATGGTTGAATGCCAAACAGACTTTTGTATGGTCTCTGTTAAGTAGTTTACTGCGTTGTCAAGGTCGTCAGCCGTGGTAATAGAGGTCGTCAATATAATTTTGCTGTTAATGTAATTTTTAAAATTTTCCCAGTTAATGTAGCCATTGATTAATGTTGGGGGTTTTGTTGTAACATTAATAAAAAAACATGTAACATTGTAACATTAATAAAAAAAAACTAAATATGATCGTAGAAATAAATAATATTACTTTTGTTTTATTTGTGTTGTCGTCTATACCCTAAAGGATCGTTGGCGTCTAATGTTGCTTTACACCCATCTGTAGAATTCTGTGCTCCTAAGGAACTTAAAAGGGAGGTGACTCTCTCTTCACTGCCTTTCATTATTTCCTTCGATGAACCAGAAAGAACAATTTTTTTTCATGAACTCTTTGAATCGTGGGCTCTCTATCAGCAACTGTTGGACTGTCAGAGAGACATTGCCACATTTTTCACATGTTGGGGCTTATTATTAGTTTAATTTTACTTTATTTCACTATACTTTTAATTACGGGGCTTAATATAGCTTTAAATTTATTTTTTTTCGTAATTAATTTGGTAATAAGGCCCTCGGACCAGGGTTATTCTTTAAGAGCTTAGGGCTAAAAAATAAGACTAAAATAATCTAGGGGGCCTTCTACTGCCTCAATGTTCTATTTGCGTAGTGAAACGAATATTTTAAATATATCATTGGATAGTTATATGAACTATGGTCTGAAACGAACTTATTTTACAGTTTTCGATTAAAGTAATTCCATGTGTAATGTTCTTTTGTAGGAGGAAACAGGACGAAGTTGAGGTGCTGGAGGAGACAATACGACAGAGGAACGAGCAGCACAAGAAGGCCGGCGTGGAGCTGGAAGCCACGTGTCACATTTGCCTCAAGACCAAATTCGCAGACGGCATCGGCCACGTTTGCAACTACTGCAGTATCAGGTGCTGTGCGCGCTGCGGCGGCAAGGTTACCCTCAGGTCAAATAAGGTAAGCTTAATCTTTATTATTATTTATTAATTTTTTTTTTAAGTAGGGAAGAGCGGGGTTGGTTGGCATAGGGGTAGGTTGGCCATTGGCTTATAGTTTCCGTCACACCTCTTGTGAAGGCCCCACCATGTGACCCGCTAGACCACGGGAGTCTTGTCCTGAGTTTTCAATCCGATGCTAACAGTGTAGAGAAGAGTGTGCTTCATTGATTGGTTTTACAACATGTAAGAAAATTTTTATATTTTCAGTAAATTTGGCTTAAAGGCATGGCAAAACATTTGACTCCGATTCTGTTCACACAGCCCCAAAGTCCTTTGAACAACCTAACCTTTCGACGAACCAGTTTCTTGTTTGATTGTTCTCCCCTGTCCTGGCAGCCACCTTTCATATGATCTCTCCTCTGGGGTTAGTTGGCTCTCTTCAACTTGGGTTTGTTGGCGAAGTAGCAATTCAGAAAAGCAAGGTAAACATAAATAAAGTTGAAACTACTAATTGTCTCTAGTTCCAGTGAGGAGGATGAGAGCAATTTTTCTTATGCAGAAAGTGACGACATTATAAACTTCCATCTTCTTCTATTGTCATTCCATTTTCCCTTAAAAGCTGTTAAAAATCTATTCAAAATTATTATACCATTATAGTGCAGCTTTTAATAAAAATAATGAGTCAGGCAGTACTTAAATGAGATGCCTAAACAACTCCACTTTCTAGGCCAACCTACCCCACATAGGGGGTTAATTGGCATACTCTGGATTGACGATTTCTTAAATTTTCTATGATCTTAGTATTAAACATTATGCGGTGAAAAAAATACTTGAAGTACTCTAATACTTGGAGTTTAAAGTGGTATTAGCCCTGTTGGGATTATATTGACAGGAACGACTCAACTATCAAAAAAGTGAAAACTGTTGCCAACCAACCCCGCTCTCCCCTAATAATAAAAAAAAACTGTACCACTGCAACAAATGAAGCTTGGGTCCAATACTATGTAAGGAAGTACTGTTTCTTGGTCATATGTTCGATGAGATGATTTGACCGTGATCACTCGGAGATTCAAACTCGGGATCCTAACCACAGCAGCACATTGCCTTACCAATGTGCTAGCCCGCTCTCTTATTATTATTTATATTTTTTATTAATAATTTAATTTAGCCTCCTCAGCTTAGATGATCACCGGAAAAAAGACTAAGGAATGTTTATTTACAATAAGGTAAACTTGTGCAATCGTGACTTCCGGAATTCTTTGAAAATAACAATTTGTGGTCCTCTGAGTCCAGATATCCAAGTACCGCAAAATGGACTGTGTACGTGTGTGAACACACTAGTTCAAAAACGATTAATAGTACGAAACTGAAAGTAGGTATTTAAGGTATTGCCCGCAGTGTGGCAGCGAAAATTTCATCAAAATTGATCAAACGCAGGGTGTACTTTATTTCATAAATTTTGTCCAATTTTACGTTACGGCCGTACTGATTTTGATTAAACTCGTCATGTTTATTGAGAATCAAGTATTCTTTAATATCAGATAGGTTTTATAACCTAATTGATTTAAAATTATAAATATTATTATTGATTAAGCTGGCATGTATAAAAAATTGCAGAGATTTATTGCGTTTATTAAAGTTTTTACCAATTCAGTCTAATCAAATATTAATAATTAGTAAAATCGAATGACTATTAGAGTTAAAAAAAATATTAAGTCCCTCTCGGTGAAGCCCTATGTATTTCAATAAAAAAATAAAATATATATATATATCCACCCCCAAGCGTTTATATGACCAGTTATATAAGGCAAAAATCTTATGTAATGCGCAATACCTAAGTTGAACCTCGTTATTTAATCTTTTCCTCTTCTTTTCTTATTACATAAAAAAAAAAAAAAAAAAAAAAAAAAAAAAAAAAAAAAAAAAACAGACCATATGGCTGTTTATTATTTTTTTTTATTGTGATGCTAAAATCCAAAAAACATTATGGAATCAGGAAATCATAAACGAGGGTTGTTTGTTTACAGGTTTTTATGTTATTTTATTCTCTTTCTTTTTGTTATTTTATCCCCCTTCCATCCTTGTGACGGATATAAACAGCAGTTCCGGGATTGCCGAGTATGCTAAAGCTCAATAGCTCAACTTGCTTTAGTATTCTAGAGCCAAACGGTTGCGTCACGAACCCACCCTGGGCGAGTTGATATTTATTTCGTGGCGGATCTACGGAATAAATCTCGACCTTCCCACTATGGTTAGAATAGGTGGTAGAGTAACCCCCCCCCCCACCTTATGCTATACTGGACTGGGTCAGTTTGGGTACCGAACAAAAATAAAATAATTGAAGGTAATATAATAGCAGCAATAAATTGTGATTACTATTTGTATAAGGGTTTATCAAATTAAATCTAAAAATTCACGTATCATAAATGAAAAATAAAGTTGACATATTTACTTAAAACCATTTGGACATACGCCTCACAGATTTTCGGCTCAACTAAAAAGACACACGAAAGTTACAAACTTTTCAATCCAAAATTTTAAGACTAATAACGGACGCTCCCAGGTACGTAAGTAACCAAACTCTGCATACAGACTTACCCCAATCGAACAACACATGAGAACTCTTTATTCACTTTTTTTGTTAAATTACACTGACATAACAACAGTCTAATTAACGACATGGCCACGGCTGACATGCCCTATAGAAGGCGGCTAAAAAGAAGCTGGATGAGAGACCTCCTCTCCTGAATTAGTGTCAAGAGAGTGCTGTTGAGCACTTTCCTTCCTCATGCCTACAATGCCTGTATACTTATTTATTTTATATGATCACATTCGCTGATTGTCGCTAATGGTTGACAGGTGCGAATAAAAGTATGAAGAAAAAAAAAATTGATATAAAATCTAGTTTCGTCAAAATCTTGATGCCACAGCTTCTTCCTTCCACAATTCCCGTAATACCTCAATGTCGTGCGAAAGTGTTGCACACTCCGCCTTAAAGATAGATCCTACTTTGTATTTCATACTCTCGAGTCTCGACGTACGAGAGATATGCTGCACAGTGGTCCAACCTGGGAATAAACCTCATTAATGAAAGTAGCCCAAACCTAACTTTATCTTTTTTTTCGAATACTTAGATACTTGTAGAGCAATGGAAAGAATATATTTTTTTAACTAGTTCAAAATTAAAATGTGTGTGTACCAGTAAAATTGAACTTTTTAATGATTGAAAAAATCATACTTTTCTACCAACATAAAAAAAAAATTCTACTCTGTATAAGATTAACAATTAAATATTCCCCAATACATCAGGAGTGGGTCATCTATATGTGCACTGTTATGGACACACATTTAAACATGTTTAAATAATATCATTAGTTAGAGAATAAATTAATTGTCGAAATCGTTGCTGAAATAAGTATGATTTTTTGACTTTGTTGGTTTATAAAAAGTTTGCGTTACGTTGCGTTACGATCGTAATGGTTTAATATGTAACTGTAGATAGTAGAGGAACTGTGGTAAAATTTTCAGCGCCAACTTCGGCCAACTTTGGGATTTATAAGGATTTAAACATTTCGCTATTAAATTTCGCGAGTGGCGAGGAACTATGACCTTGGGGAGGAACTATTAGTAAACAAAAATCCTCCTATATGTCTCTAAGGTAGGGGGACTCGCTCAGAATAAAAATAAAATAAATCACACGTTATTTTCATTTTAATTCTAAAATACTAAAAAAAAAAAATATGTTTTATTTTGTATTTTAAATAATCTAATAAACTACAAGTAGGTCGTTTGAAGTTGCACAGTTTGCTTATAGTGATCCTTTGCTCTGGAGCTCTCACCCCTGAAAATTGAGGTGGTACATTTATTTCAGTTTGATGCTTTTATTGTTGCAAGTTTTTTGAAAATCCTTCACTACCCGGGCAAATTACAGGGATAAATGAAGAATTGATTATGAGATTAAAAACAGTACTAGATGTGATTTTATCTCTGTACCCGATTGTTACTGCAGCATTTCGCAAGTATACAGCGGAAACGGCTGAGATGGCAGTGACTCGGTACCAACAAATGAAGTTGTAACTAGCGACCCATATATTCCGGATTTAAGAACAGTATAAAACTATAAAAAGAAAAAAGAGCTAACCGAGGAAGCATACAATTTATTTAAACAAGATTATATAATTATATCCTACTTGTATTATTGTACATAAAAATGTTAAATAAATAAAAAATCTATTCAAATTTTTATTTGATTTACCTTATCCACCTTTTTTATGTTCCACCTCAAATTTTACTTGATATGATGCTCTGATTTCGTTGATATTGATTTCATTAGATTCGGCTCCTCAAAAAACATATAAGACTATATCAAACACGAATTTTTGACGTCAAATTTGGACTTGATCTGGTGGTCCCATTGCACTGATTTTGATTTCATTACATTCGGCACCTCAAAAAATCAATACACGGGTGATTCCAAGCCGCTAGCAAAGTAATTATAATAGATATTAGGTTTTTTCCCATTTTCTGCTTTTTTAGACCACTGTGCGCTGTGAGGTGAAGAAAATAAACGCTTGGCAATGACATTTTCGTACATTTTAAATTATTATTTCATAACTTATTGGCTTTGTCTGGACCTCTTATGTTATTTCGAAAATGCTATTTTCAAAACGCTACCAGTCTTAATGAAAAATGAAAAAATAGAAGCTATTTTGAATGGTAAAAACCAAAAATTTGCATCAATTTTTATTTATTTAATGTCAGCAATTCACTGGTTGTTACTATTATATTTACAGGTGCGAATAAAGATTAAAATTAAAAAAAAAAAATATTTAAACTCTTTAAAAGTTTTTAGTTAATAATTAATCATTATATTATAACCTTTTAAGGCACATAACTAAATGATTCCAACATGAATTCATTCTTGAACAAGACTCCGTTTCTCTTTTTCGTATAAATTTTATCTTCTGCGTTAAAATTCTTTTCAAAGACAAATATAATATGTCTTAAATATTATATTGACTTATAAAATATAGTCCTGAGGAAAGACTTTATGATTTTTTTTTTGCGCCGGAAGCGCTCATCCTGGACACAAAAAAAAATTAACGAATAGAATTTTTTAACATTTCTACATTCTGTCATCTTAGTACCCGCATTTAATTTCTAAAGGAACCTCTTATCATTTACTTTTCGAAAAATTAATTGTCTTGATAATTGACGTTTTTAAATACTAAAATATGTTTTACTCAAATTAAAAAATGTTCAGAAAAAGGTTAAAACTCGGTATTTTTGGTGTAACTGATGAGGAAATACTACTCAATAAAAATATTAAATTTGGAAAATCATTGGATTTAAAATAAATTTTGTATTGGTTGATACTGGCTGACCCTAAGATAACGCCTGAACGACATGTGCTTCAAATTTCTTCATAAATTTGCAAAAAGTTAATAATCACCCCTTCCTCTTCCCCATTTTTCCGATGTTGAAATATTTATTCTCCTATTCGGGGCGAACACAACTTCAACAAAGCAAAAATTATAAAATTACGTCCGACTGCACTTGATTTTTAAATGGTGAAACTAATCAGACTTTGCTTTATACATCAATCATTCCAGTGAATAAAGAAGCATGGAGGAACGACTCAATTTGCGTTGAGTCTCTTCTAAACAGTCGGCGAACAATTAGTCAACTCTAATATCTCATTACTGATAATGATATTAGAGTTAGTTAAATGTACTGAATCAGTAGCCACTATTTTTGACGAAATTTCAACACTTATTAATAAAAACCTGATTGTATATCAATAATGTTCAAACTTTTAAAGTCGTACCCTGAGCAGTAAGGAAATTCAACTTAACCAATTATTTACTGGGACGGCAGATTTAATGTCTATAACTAAAAATAATAAAAAAGTTAGAACTGATTTATTAATTCAAAGACCTAATTGGGATTTTAACATTTTTTTTTCCCTCACCTTCCTCGCCTTTTAGGCTATACGGGGTTTGCCGGGCCAAGGGAGAGAGTGGGGGATTGATGTCGTATTATTAAATTTTACTATTAGTAATACCATTAGTACTACTGGTAGTACTGTAGATATTATGATATTTATCAACTGTGGATAGTTTTTTGTACTATCGAAGACATCAAATTTTGTTTTTATTGGGGGAAGCTGATGTGCCATGTAATTTACTTTAAGAAAATATTTGCTACCTTAACATTAAAAAAGAATTAAATTAATCAACCAAAATACTGTCATAATTAAATGGTTAATTAGTGTGGGTAACACACTAATCAAGGCCAGGGTTAGTCCGGATACAGAAATTTTCCGGATATTTGGCTTGATACAACACAAAGTAAAATTGATGTAAAACAGTAAATAGTACTAAATAGAAACAGAGGATACAAATAATATATTTTTAAACGATTAATCTTTGTAATCAGTACATATGAAAGTAATTAGATATCAAAAATAAAATAGAATAAAGAATCATATATGGGTCATTCTCCCATTTCATTCAAATTTCATTGTTCTAATTTCAATGTGAAATTAGAATTAAAATTATTAAATTTTCCTAAGATTTTTTTCCACAAATTGTTAAAAGATAGGCTGCTAAAGGGGTTTACAAAAAATGCCTTCAAATATATATTATTTCTCAAGGCCTTTTTTTTTTTTTTTGTCGTTATGCCATAACTTCCTTAATACTTCATCTAATTTCATGAATGAGGCATCATAAAGCTTCCCTTAACCGCTACACCGGAAAAATATTCAAATCACTTACTTCGCCTTCGATTGCGAGTTATAAGTGCAAAACCGCGTTTTTTGCGAGAAAATCCAAATGGTCGTAGAGGTTTCTAAATGGTGTCAATCTTTTCAAGTTTTCAAGGAGAACATTTTCGGTAATATACGTTTTTTCGATTAACCCCTTCGTTTGCGAGGGTCAAGCGAAAAACTGCATTTCTCAGCGAAAATTTCAAAATGGTCGAAGGGCTTTTTCGAAGGTGTCATTTTTTTCAGTTTGTCGAGACGAACATTTTTGGTTATATACACTTTTCCGATTGTCGGCGTCTTTTGCGAGTTACAAGCAAAGACATGTGATTTCAGAATAGAGTCAGCACACTGGCTGTTGATAAAGTACTTGCTACTGCTCTATACGATACTAAATATACGGTTTGTACTTTAATTAAGTGGAATTTAAGTAGGTTAGAGTGCGAATACTGCGCAGGGGTCAGCTAGTCAGCACATACTCGTATATCCGAATACTTACTTCTAATCCAGAAAAAAGGGAGAATATTAAGCATAGATACCACGAAATCAAAGAACTCAAGACCAGACTCTTAACTAGAAAGCCATTAAATAATAATTACAAGATTTTGAAATAAGTTTATAACATATTACTACATTACAGTTTCTAAGAATATGCTTATAGTATGATATATATATTTTAAAGACAAGTATCTTTTTATTCATTAGGGTTCCAGAAACAGAAGTTTTGCAAATGCTTATTTATTATTCAAATCAAAATGAAAATGTAAAGTATTCCAGATAATTGTCTTTCCGGTTAACTGACGTCCCTATAATCGACATTCTACTGTAGTAAAAAAATATTTTAAAATTTTATATACCGTAAACGCGGGTTACTTGAGCCCTGGGTAACTTGAGTCCCAAAACTGAAAAATGTTTGGTTCTCTGGGTATTTTCGACATAAGTTTAACGACATATTTCAATGCTATGATGGTAGGCAGTAGTGCGAGTTTAGGAGGTTTGAGAAGTCACCAATAGGAACTAGTTTTGCGAACTACGCACCTTGTTCGTTTATTTCACTCTGCAAACTTTAGTCTGGATAAACATCAGGAATAGCCTAAAACTGAAGCTAAGCTCATACATTTCGTCCTAAGTTTATTTTCAAAGCAAATACCTCATATATGGAACATTATGTTATTAAGTAAAGCTGGGACACATCTAAAAATACGGGTTATATGAGCCAAAGGGTTGAAGTGAATGTGACCACATTTAAAATTTTTAAATCCTAATTTTATGTTGGCCGGTACCTGTAAGCTGGACATATGCTGACGTTACTCTCAAAACGTTGGAAAAAATGCCTTGAAGCTGTAGGTAAGAAGGAAGAGGAAGACGCAGAGAGCGGTGGGATTTAATAAAATTAGTAAAGCTACTTTCAGAAGGAATGGCAGCCTTCATTATACACATTAAAATCAGATTTTAAGCTGTTTGCTAAATCAAGACAAAGATGTTCTAGAAATAGGCAACTTCGTTCTGGTAAAATGAACAAGATGGAGTATCCAGGTGTCATCCTCGCTATAATAAGTCCCCCAAAACTAATAAAACGAGGTTTTTTTTATTTGACAGGACTCTAAACATTGTTATACGCTCAACTAATGATGTATGGACAAGATCTCTAAAGTGTTGCTCAAAATAATGTTTAAATTATATTTTTCAAAACTAGCATTATTAAAATTATGTTTTAAAATAATATTTGTCTTTAAAATGAACGTTTTGATGTTTACTGGATATTCAGGAATTATTGTTTTTTAATAACAACCCTCTTACTTGGAACCAAACTGCCTTCAAATAGTATTTTCAACGGGAGTCGAGTTTGGGGTCACCCAGGTAGCCTGGGGTAACCCAACCTTAAGGTGCCTTTACACCTTACGAGCCTCACCTTCGAACAAGTTCTCCTTCGAACCTTGCCGTACCGACGTGAAGCGAACAGCCATTTATACTTCACGTGAGGTTAAGCGAACCAATATGGCTGACGCACCCAAAGCTAGCTTATGACAAAGAAAAAATCTCCATTATCAATATATTTTATATTATCTGAAAAATAAAAAAATAGGAGACGATTTACGTTTCACAAATTACACTAGTATCACAAACAACTCCTGTCACTTAGGAAAAACCCAAATCAAAAGTGACACTAGCGCTATCCCCGAACCCAGGCGAACAGATGAAGTACCTAGGACACCCGAACAGTCGACGTGAAGGCTTCACGATGGTTGTTCGAGGGTGGTGTTCGAAGGTAAAGTTCGTAAGGTGTAAAGGCACCTTTAAGGTTAACTTGAGCCCAAATTAAAAAAAATAAATAAAAATATTGACTACGACACAAACAATACATATTATACGTTAAAGTATTCATAATAAACTGTAGTTTAATAATATAAGGTGAGTATGTCAAAGAAAACAATATGTTGTGCCTATTTTCAAGAATAATGTTAAAAGTTTCAAAATCTGTGCGTTTACCGTAATTGTTTTTATATAATTGATGGGATTTTTTTTAGAGTAATTTTTCTTAAATTTTAATACGGTATCCTAAGGAGGATATACGATATTGCTGTATATTATTGACCGACCCTCATGAGAGACACTAGACATAAAAGTTCGAGAATGCTAAGGGGAAGGAGATGGAAGGTGTAACAAGTGATGTGTGCTATGGGGTTATGAATAAGAGCTGGGAGGTGACGTCACCGGGTGACGTGCCCGCCTATTGATCCCTCCCGGGAGGGTGGGGCTACTTAGCCATTCCCATTGTACCTCCCTCCTTGTCTCATTGACTCCTCTCTATCTCTAGCCTCGGTATCTACTATATCAATAGTCCTCCTGTCATCATCATCATCATCATCATCATTAACTGAACAACAGTGTTAACTAAATGAACGAAAAGAAATATCCCAAACGCTATTTAATAAATATCTCATATACTATGCTCAAAGTTTTACCCATTAAGACTTTTCACATCTAGCCCTTTCTATGTAGACAGTTATAGCCATAGAAGCATAATACCGCAGCCACTTCCGTGGCAGTACTCTCATGCTATTGAGAGAAGTAATACATTCTGCCACAATCAGGGACTTTTATGTTATAGCTCGCTTATGCACTTAGTTACTATATAGAAATATAGATAATATTAAAAAAAAAATCAATAAAAATAAAATTTGAACTCGGAAGATGGACATAAAAAATATATTAATAATAAAAATGAAATAAAATTATGGTCTCACATTCATAAATATTTACAATATATACATTCGCCCTGGGAAACGCCGAATTATGCTTTACTGCCCACTTTTAGAAGACAAAGCAGGACTCTATGAGTTCCCAGTACTTCCCTCCCAGCTCCCCAAAACCAATAGAGACTTAGTGAGAGCACTCAGCTACCATCATACAGAACTCAAGTGAAGAAGCTTGCCATTGCCAGGACTCCGACAGTATATTAATGTTTTACCTTTATTTTATTTATTTATTAGCGCTACAGTCCTACAAGGACTCTGGCTTCTCTTTGGATCTTTCTCCACTCTCATCTGTCCCGGACAAGCATCCTCCATCTTCTTATGCCCATCCTCTTCAAAATATCCTCCACCTGGTCCAGCCACCTAAGGCGTGGTCTTCCTCTACCGCGGCGACCACCAGGGCGATCCTCCAGCAGGCGTCTGGGAATCGAATCTCGAGGCATACGTGCCACATGCCCCAACAATCTGATTTGGCTTCCTCTTATTATTGAGGCCAGATCCGGTTTATCATATAGCTGGTAAAGCTCCTTATTAGAGCGAATCCTCCATTCTCCATGTTCGCTTACCGGTCCATATATCCTATCCTGCGGAGAACCCTTCTCTCCCATGCAAGCAGTTTTCTCTCTGTGGCCTTGGATACTACCCAAGTCTCGGAACCATATGTGACCACAGGTCTTATGACCTTCTCATAAAGCGTTATCATGGTCCTACGAGACAGTTATAATTTAGTATTTTTCTCAAGGCAAAGCAGCATCGATTTCCGGCTGACAGTCTAGCTTTTATTTCTTCTGCCATTTCATTACCTTCAGTAATCAGTGAGCCAAGGTATTTAAAGGCTTTGACCACCTTCAGAGTGTGACCACCTACTGTGATATTTTCACCTGTTTCATCCGAATTTCTCGGTGTCTGCATGTATACTGTTTTCTGCTGATTGATAAGTAATCCCAGTTGTATGTTCCCATTGTAGTATTAGAAGTAAATGTTTTACCTTTACCTTTACACTGTGCGAACCTCACCCTCAAAGAGGTAATCCCCCGAACCTTCCTTACTTCACCACGAAAAGCTATTTACACTTGAATGTGGAGTCGAACGATCAGTGATATCTGACCGCACCTATGCACCTTAATACAATAATTTTCATTACAAAGACGGCTGACTTTGAACTAGCATCTGTTCTGACTTTTGCTCTAACTGTTCCCAATAGGCTGCTCATGGGTGAGGTTCGGAAAGTGTAAAGGCACCTTACGGTCTCTTGTCCACTGCTGTTTTAACATTCAAGGAGAGTTGTAGCAATTGTACTGAAGTATCAGAATGGTGGCTAGGGATCTGATGAACTTTAGAGAATCTGGATGGGATAATTTCAAGGACAGATGGGATGTTGAGTTTGTAATGTAAGATTTAGTTGTTGACGTGAAATGGGGCATTGAGTATGGCTCGAATGACTTTGGATCGGAATGACTGAATACGTTTGAGCTTCGAAATTTTTCTGTTCCCCACAGTTCGATCGACTATAGGTATAGTTATTTACATCACTAGTACAGAAAGTGGCTTTTTACAGTACGAGGTCTGGTTTGACGAGCGAGGCGCAGCCGAGAAAGTAGGGACACTTTCTGTACAACTGAGGTAAATTATTTTACATTATACTGAAAAATAAAATAAAATATATTTTAAAAGTGTTATATTTTGAGTTAAATTTAATAAAACGTGAAGGTTAACAAATAATGAATGAAAATCATATGTTAGGAGGTATTGATGAATCGTAAAAAAACATATTTATATTTATATTACATGTACAATTAGTATTATTACTAATATTGAATCCTTCAAATGGTAATTGAATGTCACGTTTGGAGTTAGAATACTTTTTATTATTCATATTATGTAATGGATCGTCTCTAAATAGATCATCAACTTTTTTTTTTATTCCTATAGTTTATTATATTCAAACTCATATCTGTGATTTTGAAGGAAGTTCTTAGGTACCTTCATTTCATTGATCAAATATAGTTAGTTTTGGGAATATCCATAGCACTAACTTCAGATATATTTAAATTAAAGTGATGAAAAAGTTAGTAAGCTTTTTAAGAGTTATATTAACATGTGTTTTCTTTACTGTACTAGTACAGTAAAGGACACATATGTTTCCTTTACACTACTAGTAGAGAAGAAGAGAAGAAGAAGATGTAATTTTATTCTTGGACGTCATGTCCCCTAAGAATAACAATATATGTACAAATCCAGAGTCATTTGTCTGGCTAGTTTAGAACAAAAAAAAAAAAAAAAAAAAAAAAAAAAAACCTGTACCACTACAACCCATGAAGGGTCTTGGGTTCAGTACTATGTAAGGAAGAGCACTGTTTCTTGGTCAGCTGTCGTGCAAGGAGGTGATTTGACCGTGATCACGCTCAACCGCCAGGTTTTTTCCTCTTAATTTTACAATTAAGGGTACCCACATTATAGAGGCTGGGTTTGCCCCAGGAGGGTCTCTCGGCCCACGAGACGAACTGTGGCGAATAATAAAGATATTATGAGCCATGTCAGATTCGAACTCGGGACCTTGAGCACAGCAATCCACTGCCTTACCAGTGGGCTACCCCGCTCCCTAGTTTAGAACAAAGTGGTTAAATAAAATAAAAGCGAGTCTCATTGAACAAAAAAACAATAGCATAAGAAATTAGAATATAAGTTGACTAGTTTTCAACCAATTGAACTTAAAAAAAAAAAGAAGGATAAAGAAGATTTATGTATACAAACACCGATAAGTATTGTAAATTAAAACCGGTTTCATTATTTTACATAGTTGCGGTAGTTTGAAGATTAAGGAGGTGGAAGAATAATTGGGTTTTAAAAGAAGTGAGGGATGAATTTTTACGGATGGAAACGGGTAAAGAGTTCAAAAAGGAGGCACCACGGATAATAAATGATTTTGTAAAGGAGGCAGTTCGGTAGTGTAATGGATCACTTTCTAGGCTAGCTAACAGTCTAGAAAGAAATACTTTCATAAGCAGTATAATGTAAAAGTTTTTTTCATTGTAATAATATGTGTAGACAACTAACTTTCGCAATGTCAACTATCACCGATAGATGATAAATTATTCATAATTACGCCTTACCTATCACGAAATTTAAAAGGTTGTTTTTACTCCTTCATGGTGATACAAATGTTCCTATCGCTTCTTGACCAACTTTGACGGTTTCGTGGGAAATAAAACTTAGTTTTTATCATTCATCATACATACATCAGAGAGGCCTGGGCCCACATCGGCCTGTAGTGCCTTGGAAGAAGAAGAAACTAATAGTAAAAATCACAATTTATTTACTTTAATATATTAACTTCAACGGTCTTTGGTCGGACACATGGCCGGTATTCGAACCCGGGTATCTGCATCATCGTTGTAGAGCGCTAAGCAACTAGGCATACTTTAATGTTTTTCTAAAATATGTAATACTTTATCTAATGTTGACTTAAAATATCTAATCAATTTTCAACAACATCGGATCTGCGATAAAACTCGATCAGGACCAACATTTATTGAGTTTTTGTTTTGTTTTTTAACTTCATTTTTACATTTGCACCTGTCTTAAAAGAAAAGACACTCAACGAATCTGACGACCAAGCACGTAGAATAACATGGCTTGATAGGCTTGGAAAGGGTGATACCCAGCGGCACCTCTTCCTGTCGTGATTTGCACTTAGGCAGGGAGTTCACCAGCTTCCTTTTAGTCTTCTATAGGTGTGTTCGGGCATGTTGACATGCCAGGGCATAATGATTGGATAACCTGTAACAGTTGTTGCAGGATACTAAACAGGAGCTGAATAAGGCTATTCAACCCACTAATCAATTTGGAGCGTTCAGCTGATGGATCACTTGATTTCTACTTTTTTTTTCTACTTTTAGTGATAGTTGAACACAAACCTATCCAATATATGTAATTCACAATGTCTGTCAAACAATAAAAGCTCAAATAACTACCAAGGTTACAAAGAGTATCAACTTGTAACAATACGGTAACACGAAAATAACCACGTGATTCGAGCTTCAGAGCCTCTACTAACCCTCTACTCCATTGCTTCTTATATTTATTCAGAATTAGAACAGTTTAGAAGGTTTCAGACAAGCTTAGATTATTCTCGAAATGTCCCGTACATGTAATAGAACAGTTTGTTTCAACTGTCCCAACCAAAAGTTTAGAACTTTTTTGAAACATAAGTTTTGTGTTTCACGTTACAGTAGTATTTATCTATCGATTTCAATGTCTATCTCGTTTTCTAATAAAATCGTAATCAGTAATCTGTCATTTGGAAATTTTCCATTTTGCGCCGCTGATGAAAATATGGTGTTGTACTGAACATGGTATTTAATATTTTAATTTAATAATTTTTATTAACAGTTAGTGTGATTTCGTACAAATCAAAATAAAATTATTCCTTTTATTGCATTATTCCGCTTTTTATACCATTTTGAATTTTGCTGTGTATTCATAAAACTCAGAAGGTAATTATTTCATACTTTTTAATACTTCTATTTTTACTTGTTCCTAGTTTTCAAAGTCGGTTTAATTTATTTTTTATAAAAAGTTTTTTATTCATTATTAAATAAAATTTTTATGTCTTTCCTCTTATGTCATATTTTTATGTATTTTCTCGACCTTCAATATGTTTTAAAGAATGTTTTCTGTTGGTCAGCATGGCTCTCAGACTTTGCTCGGAGGAACATAAAAAATTCGCAAGTAGGGCAGGCCACACCGTCCACCCGTGGGACAAGCTCCATCGCACTAATGAGCCCGCGCCATGAATACCTTCTATCAAAAATGAAAATTTTAATTTCTTCCCTCTTATTTTTGTTTTTATTTTTCATATACAGGGCTCGGTGGTTACCTTAGCTTCAGGCGTTGGCGCAATTTCAACCACATTCATATATAGCTCCTCTAATGTAAGCATGTCCTAAACCAAAATCGCCGTTTAATGTATATTTTTTATATTTTGAAGAATTTTCTTTTATTATGTTTGTACAAGAGCGCGTATAGAACACGATGATGAATCCTGAAACATTTCAACAACCGTGCAAAGCAGGGAACGGGTTTGAAGGGAAAAGAAGAAACTTTAGTTGGTTCTCCTGAAAAAGTTGCTATTATTTTTTTTAGTTGGATAGGCTTGAATCGGACGAATGATACGTACAGAAATACAATAGTTTGTCATGCTATTCGTTATTTGGTCTTTGAAAGAGAAAGTTTATTTAATTCTGGTTCCGAACATATTTTAACTATTTAGTCTATTCAAAAGATGAGGATGTGCCTCGTGGGTATATTGAGTGATTATTAATTTTGTTCCAGACAACAGTTCTTAAAGTTTTTCAATTTTAAATAGCTAGAATAAAAGAGAAGAAGAGAATGATTAGAAATGTAAGAAGTAAGACAAGATATGAATATTGCATTCCCATAGTAAATTTTAAAAATCATCCAAGTATTTTTCCTAAATTTTACAGGATACAAGAAAAACTCCAACACACACAAAAATAGAAATAATAAGTAGCATCACGAATAAGAGTCACAAAGTATGAATTGAAACAGAAACGGCATTGGCGATGTGTAAAAGTCCGAAGGAAAACCTTAATCTCCTTCGGAAACTTATAATTTTTGCAAACTTTATAATTTTTTTTCCAAATCTGGTACATACGTGGTTTTGCAAATTTACTATCGATATAATAATATATATATATAGATGGGAAAAGTGCAGCTTTTTCCAATTATATCATTGCCTATCCTGGCCAGACTCAAAATTTTCAAATATTGCACTTTTGTAAAGTCTGACCTCCTAAGATATTTTTTGGTTTATTAAATTTCGTGATTTTTTTTCTCGCTCTTTTACTGGTCCTATCCAGGATATCTCCTCAGGATATAAATGTTCTGGAGATACAGTCCAACTATCCCATCATTATCAAGCATTTCATGCTTTTTTTCTGAATGAAAACTATTTTCGTTATAGTTTCATTGTTATATGGCTCTGTTGTGAATGTAATGGTAATATAAAGAAATAAATGATATGCAGGGCTGCAATTTCTTTACCAAGTACAAATTTGAAATGACCTCGAAAACAGTTGAGTCCTAATTATAAGAGGTTTCATGTTTCGTTTTTAATCCCCTGATGTTAATGTTAAATGTAAATGGACAATTAGACTAATAGATATGTAATTGGAGTTGTTATTTATTCCACGAATATCTCCCCTCACTTCTGCTTTTCAATTGAAATTTCATTAAAATCGCATATCATGAAAGAATTTTGATATCTAATTCCTAATTTGGTGTTTTTTTTTTTTCACAATATTCCATTACCTCTTAAATACAGCTTGTTTTGGACTTTCCTCTTCTAATATTTGAAACTCAAATATCTGATTTGTAACTCAGTTGCCATCCATATCTATATATGCCAGTATTATTTACAACCTTTTTTTTTATATATCAATGAATTATAAAGTTATTAAAATAGAGTTGTTTAAACTATGTGTTCATTTGCATACAAATCTGTTTACTTTAGTGTCTTATATTAAGGTTTTGTATAAGCCGTTATTTATATGAAAATATATATATTTTCATATTATTTATTTATTTTATATATATATATATATATATATATATTTTTTTTTTGTATCCTCCCTTCCATAGCTGATAATTTATTTATAATAATAATAACGACTTTATTGACAAACATTGTGTTCATATGTCGTTTCCAAAAAGAATAGTATTCCATTCGTTCTTGTCCTGCCATAGGCCTTCTCTAAGCCCTCGTGCAGCCATCCCTGCATACACCGCCTCCATCCATTGCTTCTTTGGTCGTCCTCTCTTTCTTCTCTCTTCTGGAGTGAACTCAAGCATGCGTTTGGGCCATCGGTCAGCTCGCATCCTCATGACATTCCCATACCAACTGAGCTGTTTGGTTTCTATGGAGTAAAGCATTGTCTTATCTTGGTTAACTGTCCTTATTTCAGCGTTCGGGACGTGGTCAAGCTTTGAGATCCTGCTACTTCTTCTCCAGAAGTCCATTTCTAAGGCGAGCAGTTTTCTTTCTTCATTCTTTTTTATTGTCCATGTTTCTGAACCGTATAAGACAGTGCTTTCTATAATGGATTTATATATCCGCTTCTTGGTCTTCATTGTCACTTCGTTACTCCACAGTAAGGAATTCAAACAACCTATCAGTATCTTTCCTTTTTGTACTTTTTGTAAAAGATCTTCTTCGCACATACCTTCTGTAGATATCCATGTACCCAAGTATTTAAATTTCGGGCAGCTATTAAATGTCCAATTCTCTAATTCTAGAAAATTTGTATTGGAATTGAACACCATGTATTCCGTCTTGTCCTTGCTGACCTCCAAGCCCATTGATCGTATATCTCAATGAGCTTCCGAAGCATGTACTGTGAATCATATTCGTCTTCAGCTATAAGTATTTGGTCATCTGCAAACTGGAGAGTGTAAAGAAATTGATCTCCGATCCTGATGCCCATTTCGGAGCATTTCTTTTTCCATTCTTTAAGAACTTCTTCAATATAAATATTGAAAAGTAGAGGTGAAAGAGAGCAGCCCTGTTTTAGACCCTTATTTATTGGAAATCTTTCACCCAATTTTTGACCGATTTTAATTTGGCCTGTTGAATTTCTGTATAACCCTTTGATGGCTTTGATAAGATATTTACTAATCATCATTTGATAATACATTTACTAATCACAAATAAATAATTAATTTATTTATGAATTTCGAAATCAAATTGTATCAAGTAACATATAAATTTTATATATACAAATAAAATAGAATGTTTTGCTTTTATTATTGATTCGCATCTGCATGACAATCAGCGAATGAAAAATACTTAAATTACGTGATTTACGTTTATAAATAAAATTAAAAAAAAAAATAATAATAATTTGTTACTTTCTCTTTTCTCCCAATCTGTATCAGTGATATTAACGGTAATCACCAGTGATATCATACAGTGGTATCATGGGGAACGAATTGGCCGACCGAGCCAGACTCACCATATTCCCAATCAATGAATAACATATTGTTATATAAAATATTTTATCAATATTGTAATAGCATTCTGACAATATTTTTTATCTTTCCAAAAAGCTCTTTTTTTATCTCGTTGCTCAATGGTTCAGGGCTAAAATCCGATTTGACTGAAACCCAAATAATACTCGAACACGATAGAATTATCTATCGTATACATACATTGCAGTTTTCAGTACTTTGTTAAACGAAAAATACTATCGGGCAAGGCCTGAACCGTTGTTCATTGAAAAATGAAGAATGTGTTTTCTAAAATAACGTTGAATTTAATAAATAGGAGGCTTATACTGTGCATAGTTACCAAGTTCCATTGAAAATTGATTTGTCTTTTCAGAATCGCATGTTGATTCTCCCTTTACTTTAAATAAATCTTTGTTACGTGAGCTATAAGAGAGCCATTTCCGCTCGTCTCTACAGACTCAATAATAAAATTTTGATATTTCCAACTTTTAATTTCATTTACCTGATTTTCAACTGCACATTTTTTATCGTTTACACGAATACTTTACTTTGAAGTGGTGCCAAAAAAATTTGAAACTGAGATCTGTAGAGCATTGCTGGCCTCTCTAAAATAAAATAAATTTGATGGATGGATTTACGCTATGGGTCATTATGATGGATTCTTTTCGACAATCGTAATGCCCCGGCCGATGCAGAATATTCTAAATAGCTGCAACCAATAATCTATCTACAGCGAAAAAACAATTATATTCTTTTATGAATACAGAGTCGCAATGAATATTTTATGAATATTTTGAATTATTGGCAATATTTGGGACTTAATAGAAATAACGCTGTTTTGTGGGTTTTTAATAGTAATTTACAATTTAAGATTTTTGACACAATTTAGCCGTATTAAAATGAAATCCGAGGTTAAATATTTTACACGTTCCATTTCACATCCTTGTTATTAGTGAATGAAAATTTTTTATTATTATTGATATCTTATTATACTGTTACAAACAGGATGATCAGATCCGTCTTTCCATTCAGACAATCCTTAACTTTTGACCGCTCATCTACCATAAAGACTATTGATTTATTTTCCTATATTTCCTGATCTATTCAAAGGATTCGCAGGATTTTTCTATTGCCATTCTGGGTTATTACCAGAAATATCCTTTAAGAGAAGCTTTACTTAGAACCCAAAACAGAATTTTATTATAATAATCTAAAGAAAGAAGACGCCTGGGATGAGTTTTGAAATGTTGTATCATGTCTCTATTAAATTCCATATTCCATTTAATATATAATGAAAGTCCTCTGCAGACATCCTTCTGAAGTTTTTGAAATATTCGCAAGTTTCAAACCCAATCGGTTTTAAAAGTAATGCATTACTTCTCTCGCTGTAAAACTTTCTTCGCCACCGCCGCTTTTTCCCTTTATCTTTTACTGAATTAAACAAATATAGATATAACTAAATAACTAAAACTGGCGCAGATAAAAAAAAAAAACTAATATAAAAAACTGCTTTAAATGTCTGGTGATTGTTTATTCCGCTCCAAAGACGCCGAACTAAGTGACTTAATGCTCAAGAATGTTTGTCCCTCTCCCCTTCCTGCCGAATATATTCTGGGAGCATTCTGTACGTTTGCACTAATGTGGACGAGCCCGAAGAAGACACAAAAATGGACTGTTTTAGTTTTTTTTTTAAATGGACCACGCATAAAATGAAATTTTCTGTTGATAATTGTGTCTAGAACCCTCCCAGATTTTCTCCAATAAGAACTGAATCAGCCTGTATAATGAATGACCAGTTTGTGTAAGATATTTTTATTGTTTATTCTCGCCCCTCCGCCGCACGTGGTCAACTACTTATTGTGTTACGTTACGGCAAATGTAAAGGTCCTGTTTGCTTAGGTTCTATAAATGTGGTTCCGTCTGATTTAAATATTAAATTTAAATAGAAAATTCCACTCTCACATTTAGCAATTACAGTAGCCTCCCGATTAAAGGAAACTGTTTTGAGAAGAGCGTCAGAAAATGAAGTCCTTTCTTAACTACTAAACACTGCTGTAGAAAAATAATTTCTCCATAAGGCCCAGTTGGTGGGGGGGGGGGGTGAATGCAACAAAACAAGTTTGTTTCGTAGTTATGTTAAACCTAGAAGTTAAAATCTGGTAAAAATCTTCGTGCGAAATGCTTCGCGCAGGTCCTGCTAGTTATTATTATTATAAATTTGTTTAAAAATTACAAAAATATTTAATGATAGATACAAGTGGGGATGGGGTGATGTATGACGAGCCATAGAGACGGCGGGCCTGGAGACAGATAGCATTATGAAAGATATAATGCGCTCGGGTTGGCTGTAGCGCTGGCACCGGCCCAAACTCCACTGCGGCAACAGTCATCTAATATTTACATTCTTATCCCACACCACACAACATCTTATTTTTACATGTTACGAACCATCTAATACTTTTTGTTTCAATGGTTTCTGTACACTCTCCAAGTGGAGAGGTTAGTCAGGTTCCAAATGATCTCTCTTGGCACGCACACTAACTTCGGCATTATGCTACACTGCACCAAGGCATAAGTTAATCTCCTCAATCAAAGGTGTGAATTTTGTCGCCTGCACGATTTCATTTTCGATTAACCTGACGAATGAACCATGGAAATGTACATATTTTATATGCGTACTAGGAACTGTATTCGCGTGTACAATGTTAATTGTGTATACATGATGTTCGGAAAAACATCATACATACTCTCTTCTAGCACTTCCTGCTTTCTCAAAAACAAGGATAAATAGAATAGTATTTGCTTGTGAGCGTAAATTTACAGCCCAAACTACGCTTTTGTGATACGAAAATCAACCTGCAGTGTCAACTATTCATATATCCATAGTAATATTGATATCATAGATATTTTTTAACTATCGAGACTATTGATAGTTTTTTGGACTATCCACAGTACTATCGAAAACATCAAAATTTGTCATATAATTAATTTTAAGAAAATACTTTAAAAATGAACCCAGTCTATTTTTATTTATTGATGAACAAATGCTTACATACTCCATAAAAATATATCAATTTCATCTTTTAAAAAAATTCGAATTAAGTGTCCGGTTAACATTGTATTTCCTTCTAACCTATATAACAATATAAAACTTGCCAACGAGTCCGTTCACAAAAGACCACTATTACATCATCTACTGAAACGCAATATTCTTTACTTTTTACTCTGCCCGTTCCCTCCATTGATGTTCTATCGATAGTTGATAGATGTCCGATAATAACGAAACTATCACACACTAACTATCCCACGCATTTTTACATCACTAGTTACTGATCCTCTGATATAAAATTTCTTGCATATGAATCATCAGATTTCTTGGTGTATACAGTAGAACCTCGTTAATCTGATCATGATGGGACTAGGGGGTGGATCGAAAAGTAAAAAGGCCGGACTAATTAGAGATGAGATATTATTAAGAGAAAAGAATGGCCTTATTCGGGAATCGAACCCGGGCTTTCCAGGCAACATGCGTGGTACGCTGCCACTGCGCCTCCAAGGTACCAAAAAATTAGATGCTAATTTGTGAACTTTCGCTCTTAATTTGTTGTGACAATTTCTGATTTTTTATTTAAAATGAATAATGAAGATTTAATTTTTTTTCTTACAGGTGATCTGGGTATGCATACTTTGCCGAAAGAAGCAAGAACTGCTGAGCAAGACCGGACAATGGATCAACAAGGGGATGACGGGGACGGACTCGGCGGTGATGCGGAGGATAGAGGCGGACATGTCCCTCATGGACAAGCGGCCCAAGCTGGAGCGGGCACACTCAGCCGCCGAGAAGGAGAACCAGCCGCTGACCAGGTCCGGCAGCTCCCTCAGGCGGCAGTACTCCCAGCAGGACGCCCAAGCCAAGGAGGAAGAGCTCAGGTAACTAACTACATTCAACTTAATTTATCCGTTTGGGATAACTTCCTGTGCAAAACCATGAGCGTAACTAATATAATGATTGTGGTACAGCACACAGTGCCGGTCCTGGTAGAAGTCTTCAATATCAAACTCAATAGAAAACTCCTAACTATAAATTTGAAGCTTTGGTTTTTTTCTTACTTGGAATGAATAATCGATATTTATATTATAACCATATTAAGAATGGTATCCGAACCTTCTTTAAAAAAAGACTTACTAACCCAAGGGAAGTCATTTAGTGACACTGCCGCTCAAATAATAAAATTAGGGTAACTGTACCAATAGTTGACAGTTTAAGAAAAAAAAAATCATATTATTAACACCGATAACATAATACCGATATATTGATATTAGGATTATCTTTGCTATGACTTTAGTTTGGCCAATCCTAGAAAACTAAGAATACAATATCCTATGGTCTACATTTACGGTTTCTATAAAAAATGGTTTCTTAGAAACATCTAAAATGAACCAATAGCTGACACAACAAAATGTAAAGGTTTGGAAAGTTGACATTTATGGTTTTAAACTTAACACATGCATTAATTTTTGATTTCCTATGATTTTTAATAGTACTTCAAATTAAGCACTGCAATAAAAGGTAATATTTTTTTATTTATAAACTAGTAAATTCACAATGGAAACAAAATGAAATTTCTCAAATGTAATTATTTAATACACACTCAAATGAATTCAAAAGCTGAAATGAGACAAAACAAAACGAAAATTGTATTTAAATGAAAAATGAAATCATTCAGTTAAGTAAGTATGATAAATAGATTTTAGTTTCTTTTTTTAATTGTTGGGTTTGCACAATTTTAGACTGACAAATGGTGAACTTCACTCTTCCAGTGCCCTTTTAGACAATTAAAGATGACTACCTTCATTGGTTGGATAAAATGTGTAGCATTTTGATAGAGTGCGACTAATAGCAAGTATCCAAATTTTGAACCAAAATAATCAACCCTGAATCTTATTATTCACACTTTTTGTACAAAATTTCAACTATTGGAGCACTGTCAACTTATTGTACAGTTACCCTACATACGGAATCTCGTTAATCCACTCATGCGCGCTCGAGGTGGTCGTACCTAGCCAGTGGCCTACACCGACCACCCCCGCACATGAAAGGCGAGAAGAGAGAGGAAAGGGACAGAACCTGCTAACCAGCCTGACCCCAACAAACACTCATGACCTGTACAGGTCGGCGCTTGGTGGTCTCAGTAACCACGACCACCACGTCCATACCGAGCACCCCGAGGGGTCTCGGCACCACCCAACGATGTACAGTTACCCTACAGTTATGTTTACTTATTTAAGATCCTTTACTTAAGCCCCACTTCTTGAAGTAATTGTTCGACTTTTCAAGTCATTTTCCCATTTACGCCAATAATTCATTATAATAATACGCCAATAATTTATTCCAAATCATCATTCAACTGTTATCTTCATCATTCCTATCAAAAGACTGAGTGAATGAAAGAGGAGAGACGCATTTCAGATACATACTCAATAAATGATATGATAAGAATAAAACAAAAAATTTAAAACTAAAATGAAAATGTACCTGATTTATTGAAATTAAGTAAAAATCCAGATGATGGTTCTGGGACCACGAAACTTGATTGTAAAAAATATACTAAATGAAGGATCGCATCATCTATAAAATCTTATATCGCAATGTTGCTATAATATTTCAATAAGTTAATATTGATATTAACATATTATCCTAACCTAAACTTCGATGTGAGTTGAATATGGAAAATAACCTCAGGGTGTTGCTGAGGGACGTGTAGGATTCGGTGAAGGTTGTAATGACTTGTTTGAAGAAGACATGCTGTACAAACAAGCTTAAATTGTAAGCGTTTTTGCTGATGACCCTCCAGGGTAGAGGAAATAATAAATAAATAAATAATAATTCAAAAATATGTTATTATAAAATTTTCCTTCTTCTGACTTACTGTTTAATTCCGTCTTACTTGACAAGCATACACTTTGTTTTTAAAGAATGTAATGAGCTATGCAGTATAAAAAAATTTAGAACTGGAGTTCAAAAGGGTTGTGTACTTTATTTATTTATAACATTTTTCCTCGTCGTGAAGGCTAAACGTGTTTGGCAGTGGTAACATATTCATACAGAGAATATCACTCATGTAAACGAAGGGTAGTGTAATTGCACCATTATTCCTCAATATTTTCACTACAGAATTACCTCTTAAATACATCCCCTCTACTACTTATATCACATAGAAATCCTGAAACATAGCCTTCTACCCAAGATGACTCCAACAGAACCACATAGATGACATATTTAGTTGAACTACCAGGTGGAAGGCAAAAATGAATGGTATGAAAAGTGTATTTATTGCTTTCACCCTTTATCATACGATAAAAAAAATCTGGTACGATGCGCGCACCACACAACTTTCACTTACCAACCTACTTAGATTAGAAATTGATGTTTTGTAAATTGCCACTTCTCAAAGTCACACAATTTTCCACATTGATTTACTTTTTTTTTATTTGCTCTATAAAACACACTATTTTTTTAATTATTAAATAAAAGTTTTTACTTGTATTAATTCGGTAATGCAAGCATAATACTCCAAGTAGTATGATTTCATAATTCTCTATTTAGTTTTTGAAAACTTCATTTAGTTACCATGAAACAAATAATATCCATTAAATGAACAGAACATCTTTAATTATAAAGCATTAGTCTCTTATTAAAGGCGCACTACGCATGCGTGAGCTGAACGTAGTGTTTTATGATTTGAAGGAATATTTTTATTTTTTTCTCCTGTATATATTTACTTGATTTTTTCCATATTTCATATTTAGCCGTTTCTTATTTTTAGACGAAACGAGAGACAGATAATTTCTCCATATAAACAGAAACAAAGGTACTTTATAGGAAAACAAAAAATGCCCCTTCTTCATTTATGCCCCCCTCGGAACATTTTAATAATGATAAAGCTTACCTGATATTAAAGAATACTTGATTCTCATTAAACATGGTGAGTTTAATCAAAATTGTTAATGCTATTTTTGAGAAAATCGAAAAAACGTAAAAATGGGGAAAAAAGTTATGAAATAATGTGCCCCCTCCGGTGGATCAATTTTGATTAAATTTTTATAGTCATATCTCGGGCATATTAGTATATCAAATACCGACTTTTATCAAAATCGTTTGAGCCGTTTTTGAGAAAATTAAAAAAAAAAAAAAAAAACGTAAAAAGTTATGAAATAAAGTACCCTCTCCAATTGACCAATTTCGATAAAATTTCGCTGTCACATCGCGGGCATATAAGTACTCCAGATATCCAATTTCAGGTTCGTACGGTTTTTAGTTTTTGAGCTAGTCTGTTCACACACACACACACACACACACACACACACACACACACACACACACACACACACACACACACACACACACTATTTCGCGGGACTTGTTTATTTGGACTCAGGGGACCCTAAAATGTTTATTTCCGTTGAAAGCCAGAAGTCGAAATTTTTCACGATCGCAATACTTTCCGTTACTACATATCTCTATATATAAGAGGCTTTGTCCTGACTGACAGAATCAACGCAGAGCAAAAACTAATAATGATAGAAACTTCAAATTCGGAATTTAGATTTTAAACGCGATGTAGGTAACCACTAAGAAAGGAATTTCAAAATGTAACCACTAAGGGGTTTAAATGGCGATATTGTCATTTAACTCTCACGGACACCTATTTTTGCACTTTGAGAAAAAATATCTAATTTGGACTCATTTTGTAGATTAGGAGTATAACTCGAAAGCCCCTATGTTTTAAAGCCGAAAAATGAAGCGTTTACGACGAGTAAGCAATTTTTTGTTTCGGCGGTTTTAGTGAACTCTCTCCATTGCGCGCCTCCCTCTCTTCTACCGAGCCGGCAGCTTCCCCCTCCAACATTCCACCCCCCGGAAGCTCTGATTCTACTAAATCTCCTTAAAATCAAATATTAAATATATTAAATCAGTACCAAGATAATGATCACATAATTGATTTTAAAGGCTCGCGGGCAAAGCCGCGATGGGGAATGCTAGTTTCATATATAGGTAAGTGAAAGTAAAAAACTAAGTGTGGAAAACTAATTTAAACATTTTTAATGAAATCATTTGACTTATATTGATTAAAAGAAATGTAATAGAAAAAGTAAGATTGCATTTCTTCTCAAAATTCTTTCATAGGCTAGTTATTTAAGGCCGTTTCCTTTTTTCGTCTCGATTTCTCTTTTTCAGCCTGGTATTCAATAACTGGCCAAACTTTTATAAGAGATTTTATTTTACTTTTTATGTTTACAGATTTTATAGAGGGGAGATAGAAGACCTGATGCGGTCACAAGGTTACCCGCAGAAGCAGCCTGAATACCGGAACGACTCCTTCAGCTCGGAGCAGTCTTCCTCGATGGAGGTCAGCGGGGGCAAGAAGCACCGGCGGGCGGCGGGGATGGCGAAGAAGGGCGGCCCCCCGCCGCAGCGATCGTTTTCCAGCTCGGACGACGAGCTCCGCTCCACCCCGGAGTGCACCAGCTGCGAGGAGCACGAGGCCGAGAAAGGTGAGCGAGCGCAACGAGCGATTGATACTAACTGCCTCAATAACCTTAACCCCTACACTTTTATTTTACCTTATTCATCTGACAACTATGCTCTGTTGGTATACGGGGTCTGACGTTATCTTCTCGATCCCCAGGTGATCCGGGCAGCTACCAGCTCGATAAGCAAGCCATCTTAGATGAAAAAATAAAAAAGTTTCTGGCGGTGAGCCTCTTAAAATATATGATATTACAAGTTTCTTTTTTTCAGTGTTGCTCTCCGGTGTTGGAGCTTGGTTGTGTGCATGATCCTCTGGAATCCAGATTTCTTAATCTGTGTCGTCCTCTACCGCCTGTACATAGATTTTATTTGATTTATTTATATAGCCTTTCACTGTTTTTATTTAATCATTTGGTTTGTAGTACCTTTTTTTTCTTTTTCTTTTTTTTTTTTTTAATTTTACCAGTGTGAAATATGATTTTACAGTTATTTTATTCTGTGTGTAGCTTAGAAACTACCAGTACTTATGAAAGTTTGTTTTAATTAACATTTTATTTGCTGCACCTGTCTTCTAAATCTTGATTAATACTTTATTAGCGACGTTTATTATCTGCTTTATGGGTGAGATTAGTTGAATAGTAATGATATAGATATTAGCCCAAATATAGTGTTCTTTTGAAATTATCTTAGATATTTCATAGCTATTATTTTAGTTAGGAAAAACGTTAGAATCGAAAAAAAAAATCATTTTCAGTTGATATTTTTTTTTTACTTTTACTTATTTATATATACAATTTATATTAAAGGAAAGTATTGCGATCGTGAAAAATTTCGACTTCCGGTTTTCAACGGAAATACACGTTTAGGGGCCCCCTGAGTTATTTAATAATTGTTTAAGTTTTTTTCGATTTTCTCAAAAACGGCTTTAACGATTTTGATTAAACTGAGTATTTGATGTATTAATATGCCGGAGAAATGACTGCGAAAATTTCATCAAAATTGATCAAACGGAGGGGGCACTTTATTTCATAACCTTTTTTCCAAGTTTCGATTATCTGAAAAAGGCTTAAACGATTTTGTTCAAACTGGGTATTTGATGTATGTAAATGCCAAAGATGTGACAGCCAAACTTTCATCAAAATTGATCAAACGGAGGGGGCACATTATCTCATAACTTTTTTCCAATTTTTACGTTTTTTTCGATTATCTCAAAAACTGTTTTAATGATTTTGATCAAATTCGTCATGTTTAGTAAAAATCCAGCTTTATTTAATATGAGGTAAGCTTTATCATTATTAAAATGTTCTGAGGGGTCTTAAATGGGGAAGGGGCCTTTTTTGTTTTCCTATGAAGTACCTTTGTTTTTGTTTATATGAAGAAATTATCTTTCTCTCGTTTCGCCTAAAAATAAGAAATGGCTAAATATGAAATATGAAAAAAATGAAGTAAACATATAGAGGAGAAAAAAAGAAAAATATTCAGTCGACTCATAAAACACGTTGAGCCCACGCATGCGGAGTACGGCTTTAATGACAGACCATTGTTCATAATTAAAACTGTTCTATTTATTTAAAGGAAATTAATTGTTTTATAGTAACTAAGTGTAATTTTCAACAACTAAATAGAGAATTATAAAATCATACGACTTGGAGTATTATGCTTGCATAGCCGAATTATCACAAGTAAAAAATTTATTTAATAATAAAAAAAATTAGTGTATTTTAAAGAGCAAATAAACAAAAATAAGTAAATGAATGTGGAAAAATGTGTGGGACTTTGAGAAATGACAATTAACGAAACCCATCAATTTCTAATGTAAGTAAGTTGGTAAGTGAAAGTTGTGTGTTGCGCGCATCGCACCAGAGTTTTTAAATAACGTTGATGTAACCAATAAGCACAAAAAACACTTATTGTGATGACTAAAGATAATATAAATTATAGTCATAGTGAGTTTATAGAAACTTTATAAGAAACCAAGTACCTGCAGTTTTATTTAATTTATAATATTTTAAAATCTCTTAACACTATCGTTGAATCGAATTTCGAAACTAATGAATATATATTTAAAGAGAAGGCTCCTATGGTAAATAATATTATTCATATTACTATCTTTTCTCATGCATGGAATGGAATTAAATGCAATATTTTTTCCAAATATGTCACTTGCCACCGAGCTTCCGGTTCCAAGCTCAGTTGCTTTACACATTTTATAACTGTTACGTTCCGAAGTAACCGTTTAATTTTGTCAACTAGCATTACGAGTTCTTAAAAGTGTCACTGTTTTCATGAGACCACGACAAACGAGTGTAACTCCTCATGCTAAGGTACCAAATAAAAGGTTACTTTCGGAATGGATGGAATCTTTTATATATCATACATTTATCTTTAAGAATAAAATAATTCGACATATCAGTTTATACTAGCAAGTAATCATTCTGCCGACTTTAACGGAAAAAAATAGGTTTCAGATCTCTTTAGCGAACTTATTTTGCCGCACTTTGATATTCGTGATCTAATAAATGCTGCGATGTTTCAGTAGAGATTAACGGTTACTCAGTTAAGGAACTGTTTCAATAACTGTTCCAGTAGGGAAGCTATTCATATAGGCTAATTCATATATGAGCCTTTCAGTTGACAGAATGACTAACGCAAATTTCAACATCTTCCAGAAGAGCACTTTTAATATTTTATATTTTGGAAAATTAGTACTTTTTATTTTTTAAAGAATGGCAGAAATATTAAAACATAACACTTTACTAAAATATAGGTACAAAAATAAAAAGTTACAAAATTTTTCCATAGAGAAACCCTATGTAAAGTGCTTTCCTGAAAAATTTTAAAATTGAATTTAGTCATTCTGTTAACTGAAATGCTCATATGTTCGTACTACAAGGGATCCAAATGAGATCGGTGTATTTTTATATTTACGTTTTCATTATATAATACCAACAAATATTATTACGAAACTATCTTAAGCAAAATCAGCGATTACTTTCCTCTCTTAAACGTTTCAATTAATTTCTAATTATACTAATTAAATAAATTAAATATAATTTTTATAATTAATACATTTTTTTTTCTTCTTAGCCCCTACTTCGTTTTCATTGTTCGTTGAATGGCAGGAAAAAAAATTAATAAATTATATCTAATTAAATAAAATGTATATCTTATATCACATGAATTCTTGTCGAGTAGAAGTTTTCAAACTTTCGAAAAACCTAAAAAAAAAAATGTCTACCATCAATATTATTACTCAAAGTATTTTTTTTTTTTGCACATAAAAAAGAAAATAGTTTTTCTCATTTTACCCTAAATACAAATAATACTTGTATTAAACTGGTATCTACTGTAAAATGACTTTTTTTTTCTGAAATAATAATTTCTTAAAATAACTTTAAATGATATTTTAGGGCTAGTGGTTAGCATGGCAACTTACAATACTAAAGGTCGCGGGTTCGCGTCCCAAAGTGGCCCTAGGATTTTTTAATGGGAGTAAAACATCCTTGGCCATGCCGTCCGTCTGATAGGACGTAAAATGGAGGCCCGGAGCCTGTACGATGTCAGGTACTCGTTTAAGATCCCTATTCTAATTATACTTGGATAGGCAAAATTTAGGATTCCCACTATAGGATCGTCCGATTAGCCTTAGTGGAATAAAGTGACGCTAAAACAAACAAATGATATTTTAACCAGTTGTAGTATTTTAAGAGGAAAGACATTATACTTTATTTTTTAAATATTAAAATTCTAAAAAAAGCAATCAGTTTGGTTTTAAACAACGAATAAAAACTTTTTTAAGGGCTTTTATTGATGATTCCAATTATTTTAATAAGTATCTAGTAAATGTAAACAATAAATTAAAAAAATCCTTAAAAATCTTTATGAGTCCACATTGAAAGTAAGTCTTGTAAGTCTTTCGAATTATCCTTCCAATAGTTCACCTGGGTTTACAGTCTTCATGTAAACTCGATGTTTCCAAATATCAAAACAACAGATCACCCTGCTTGTTACTTGTGACCATTAAAGCTTCATTTCAACAGCGCTAAATAAATAAGCTTATTTCATTCAATTATACTCTTCGCAGTATACTTACTAGGTAAGTAAACTATCTAATCTTCGAACGGTATGTTTAATACACCCAATATCACGATCACAGTGTAAAAATGAGTTTCCCCTGGGTGAGGACTATTAAAATAAAAAATATCCTAGAGGATTGCAACTAGAATAGCTAGAAATGTATTGCACTTAGCCGCCTCGTGATTTCGTTTTAAGGGTTTATGCACCATACAGAAAACCGTATAGCTGCCCCGAAAAATTCATCTACCTACTGCGGACTCAACCATATAAGTTAAATGTCAAATTATCTCCTGATCGAGAGATTGAAAACCAATTGTGATACACAGGGGGGACAAAGGGGCAACTTTCCATAAGCCTAGACAGAAAAGTTCCCATTAATATTTCTTTTTCTGTATTTTTTTCCTTTATTTATATTTATGAGAATTCATAAAATACTTAAAAAAAAAGGATAATTTTAAAAAGAAATGGGACATGGTTGCTTAAACTTTAATTAACTCATGCTAGGTTAATCTTTGTTAATTATTGTTTTTCTTGGGATCTGAATAAAATGTCAACGCCCAACCCAAACGTTGCTGAAAGCTCTCTGCCTTTCTGAAATAGACACGATTAATTCTCATTGCAATGGGTCTAATGAGTGAACAGCATAATTTACTTCTTAATCTCCACTTTTACAGCCACAATGATTAATAAATAATAAATTAAATATTTAATAACAATAAATGCAAAGATTATTGTTATATATAACTCTTGCTCTCTTGAGCACTGTAGCCCCATCCGAAATTTCTCCTTGGGCATCACTACTTTTTACTACTCTATGATAACTGTGATACACATAAAGTTCAGTAATTTTTAAAATATATGATTTCTCTTATCAATAATATATCATAGCGCCTAGACAAACGCAAAGAAGTGAAAATAATTTTGTGAATACAATGACTCTAAAACTTCTCTGCCAGATTAACTTTTAATAATGTACCTCTTTAATGAAATAACAATAATGTGTGAAGTATACTAAGACCAGCTGTTCTATATACAGTATACTGTATAAAGAAGTACTGTTTCTTAGGAAGCGGTCGTTCAAGAAGTTGATTTGACCGTGATTACGCTCAACAGAAAATTATTAATGGTGGCTGGGTGTGCTCTATGGTCTTTCGATCGCAGAGATGATCCGTGACAGAATAGGAAAGATCGAACTTAAAGAACTTTGACCACCTTGAGCAGTTCAGTGTCCTTGCCATAGAACAAAAATTTATCTTTTCATCTAATATCCCTGTCCTCGTATTTTTTTTTATAATTTTTGCTTTTTAAATTCGAAGATTCCAATCACGATATCACAAATTTTCGTAGTCTATAAACATCCTTACAAAAAAAATAAATCTGCAAGCTTAGGGATAGGATTAACCGCAGTCGGGACCTATTACATACAGTCAACGTATAAGTTATTTGCATAAAAAACTAGTTATTTTTTACCTGAAAGTTATAATATTTAATTCAGGCAAAAACTATGATGAACTCAAGCTCCATAAATCGTGATGCAAAAAAATGTATTAACCCAAATGGTTGCAGTACATTTCTATTTGGCATCTTCATTTTATTTATATTAGGTCATAATGCTTGGAATAGGTGGGTACTAAATTAGAAAAGGGGAATTTCCATAAATCATTAAACATTTTTTATGCTATCTTCCTTAGAATATTTTTTTCTGTTAGTAGACTGATAAATCGAAGACAGAAGCAGGTGTAGCATTTAAATGTCAACTGAGAAAATTTTGAAGAATTAAGCAAGGAAAAAATTATAAATAAATAACAATAAAAAAAAAAGCATGGAAAAATAACTTGAGTATTCTCTACTTTTATTTCTTTCTTTTGAATTCCTCAAGCCTCTTTCTGTCTGTCTTTCCCTTTACGCTTGGTGTGTTGTATCTGGTGGTTGTTGTTGACCCTGCAGCGGTGACAGAGGTCGTCGAGAGGCGAAGGAAGAAGACGGTCCGGTTCGGCGCGCCGGCCCCTGGGAAGGACTCCGGAATAGACACCTCCTCCACCTTCACTTCCAGCGAGGATTCCAACTCCACGCCAAAGGTAACTCTCCCCTCAGGACTCCAGGTAGCCAAGCTTAGTTTAGCCTGCTTAGAGTCAGTATCCGTCTTATGGGTTTGCTACCAAGGCGTCTGAAGGAATCGTATTTTAGATAGAAAACAGTCAAGTTAACGAATAAATCAGTAATGGGCGCTCCCATAACCGAAAAGTAATTATTAGTTACTTTACGTGTAGAAACAATCCCATTTTATACACTCCTCGCATAAAGGCTCGACCACAGCCATTTAGAAATTCTGATAATATCGTGATTTAAATCAGGTTTGAACATAATTTTTGATAAGCAGATAAAAGTAGCCTGTCTTCTTTGATATACGGTGGCCAGTTACTTTTGAATAAATTACAATGATCGATAGTAACTGAAGGGCAGAGGGGAAAAACCCCCTCAGACAAAAAAAGGAAATTTTGAGAAATGCATCTCGGGGGCTCTATTTTAAAGGACAACCTAAAAACATATATCTTTTTGACTTCCATAAACAGTCAAAACTTTATTATAAACTATATACTAATATAACAGAATAATAGACAATACTATAATTATAGAAAAATACAGAGTAAAACTTAGCATAATGTAAGGCGATAATGACCCTACTTATTGACACCTTCATATATATATATATATATATATATATATATATATATATATATATATATATATATATATATATATATATATATATATAAAGAAGACTTTAATTAATGAACTAATAAATTAATGAACATTCAGAATTGGGGCCTATTCACACTATCGGTTTCGCTCCCGCTCCGCTCCCGGTCTGCTCTCGCTCTACCCCATTCACACTATCGCTCCGCTCTCCTAAAGTCTTATCATGTACACATTATATAATTTTACAGCGTTCACGATTGAAGCCAGTAATAATCGAAACCGTCTGTATTTGGATTTTAATTAATAATTAACTTTCAGTTATTAAAGTCTATTTATTTATTCCTCAATTACGGTAAAAAAAAAAGTCCAACTTTTTGTTTGTAGAAATAGCTGTTAAGTGTACTTTTCTTGATGAAGAAGGTAATATTATCCAAACATATAATAAGAAGAATATATTGCAACACTATCATAATTATTAATAATAATTATAAAATAATTTAATTAATGGTGAAGAAATAATTTAAATTTTTTTTCCGAATGTATTCGAATACGCTTGAAATGATTTTTTAAAAAATCACCAAAAAGAAAATAAAGCACGAAATCTTGGTGTGAAGCGCGAGTGGTACCGATCGTGGAATACTCCCTTTCTTTTTCTCTTCAGAATATTTTGCCAGACCGAGAGCGAACCGGGAGCGGAGCGATAGTGTGAATCCGCCCTTAATCTAAGACATGTGACATATAGATTAGTCTTTAAGACTTAGTAAGAAGTATTATCTAATTACACTTTAATAATTATATCTTGCCAATAAAAGTAAAATCTTAAGTTTTACTGTAGTACCTGTTCTATATATATCGTTATAAGCAATATAATTCGCATTATGACTGACGAGATTTTTCCACAGTACATCCAATTTTCAAACAAAAATATGATAAACTATTCCAAAAGTTCAGGTACTAAAACAATAGCATCATTAATTCATTTGAAAGTGAACTGACTGACGGGGTTTTTCCCCTGTAACCTTCAACTATTAGTTAGTAATTCCGTCAACATATGTTTCATATAATTCATAGCCACAGGAAATGACTGGGGTGTGTTGGGAAATATTCCACAAAATTTATGTATACTAGAATCATTTCAGAAGCCTTCTGCACACTATGAAGAAGACTATGATTATTGCAAAGTTATCGACATATTTACAGTGTATATAATGTATAGGCTTCTAAAATGGTTCCAATATACAAAACTGATAAGGGCTATTTTTCAATTTACCTAGTTATTCAAAGCCTGTTGAAAGGCGGCTAAATAGAAGCTGGATGAGAGACCTCAACTGATTATCAAGCCCGTTAAGAGCTGCTGCTAGTCACTTTCCTAATGCCCAAAATGCCTGACGTATTAATTCGTTGTAGACATCTCATTCACTGATTTTCGCTGATTGCTGACAAGTGAGAATAGAACTTTGAAGAGAGATTAAAAAAAAATATATATTTATTTCGTGTGGACGTGGAAATGCAGCTCTTTCAATAATAAAAATGAATTATTTGAGGTACATAATAATTTTAAAGATGGAAAATGTGCTCCGGTGTTTTCATAGATAAATAACTTGTCCGCAAAGTAAGACACGTGAAGTCCTCATTAGCCATATTGATTAATATTTTCCGTTGTTTTTTGCTATTTGGTTTTTCCATTAAAAAAAAACATTACTATGATGTTTATATCACTTAGTTTTACATTGTAAATAACAATAATCATGATAGTTTATTTAAAAGTAACTGGCGAAAGTTTATCATTAAGACCCAAAGTCGCTCACCTCGGTTAATTTACAATAATATTTTACTTAATTTTTTTTTCGTCATTTTATTTAACTACCTTAATTACGTGGATACCAAGTTGACTGAGATACCGAAACTTCTCTCACTAGATTTCGACACGTATATTTCTTTAATTTATGCACCTAATTGATATTTAGTTGTAAATTCCACTCCTCTGTATTTCCTGATTTGTTCCCTTAAAATATTAATACAAATATAAAATAAAATATACGTACGTCCTAAATAGATATGATACAGCAATAAGGAAAAGTAAAAAAATAATAAAATAAAAGGTTCCTTACATTATCCATCGGAAGTAGAAAGAATAGTTGTGAAAATATATAATTTCAAAAAATATATCGAAGCAAAGCTATTTTACTGTTAATTTGTTTGGAATATACATATATCAAAGTATAGTTTCAAGAATTGGTTTTTGCTAATTTCAGGAACTAGCAGGCGATACTATAATTTATTTTTGCGATAGATAAATTATTAACACAGGTCTACAATGGTCTTGGTGCCCAGAGTTTTATAGCAGATATTGAGTATAATTGGTGCGCTGAATCCAAATTTGCCATTAGTTTCCCTCTATCAGCTCTAGTTGTTGAAATATATAAATTGCGTGACTTACCTCTTAAAACATAATTACTCGAATGCATATGCAGGTCAATAGCAGGTGAAAAAAAACAACAAAGATATTAAAATTCTTTACATAAAACATTTTAAATCAATTAAAACCATATAAACACACACATTGTTTACATAATCACTTTGTAACTAAAGTTAATGTTAGTTTTTTTTTTCAAAAGAAACCAATTACATTTCAAATAGACTCTATTGATGTGTGACACTTCTTTTGCGTGATTTTCTAGAATATTTCTCAAACAGTCTCGTTTTAGGTATGCTGAAGCTAAAAAAGGAGAGCTGATAGAAAAAATATGATGGCATTATTCGGATCAGTTCCCAAAACAAAGTTAAAATCAGCTAAAAGATTTTAGGCACCAACAAACAATTTTTTCTGTAGGGCTGTGTAATCAATGATTAATCATGTATATAATATTTAGTTGTGCGGTTTCAAAGGAGTTTTTTTGAACGATCCCATAAATTAACTTTATTATCCCTTTTCCTTTCACTTGTAGTTTAATCATTTTTTATTTATTTTTTAGGAATAATGTTAATTTTTTTTTTTAATCAAAATATCAAATTAGTTTTATGAATTATTTATAACTCGTGTTACTTGACCAACTCTTGATTTCATAAATAAGATGATAATGGTTTTAAGCACTGAAAATTAAAAAAAAAAAGAAGTAGTTAATTAGTTTCATTAAATGATATCCCCAGCACCCAGAAAACAAAACTTTATTGATTCTTAAATTTAAAAAAAAAATTATCTTAGTTTCGCATGGAAGAATTAGTTTCGCACCTATAATTCTTAATTTATCTCACTAAAACGCACCTTAAACACTTTAAATAATAAATATCATTATTATCATGGACAAAACGATTAATAATCTCAGGAATATACCTATTATTGTTATAATACCGGTTTTTAATGAGCTTATATATGAATAAAATATATTTGAGGTATTTAATTAGGAATTAAATCAAAAAGAATTTATTGAAATACTAGTCTCTATATATTTTTTAAAGACTAGAGCATATTCCTTGTGTGAACGACCAAAGAGTTTAACAAAATTTAAATATCGAAGAGAAAAACGGATGTTTTTCACTATTGATGACTCGGACCCGGTTTGATTAAAATAATAAAAACAAGCATTGAGCGATAGATTTTTTAATGCAGTTTTGAACCCTGGACCCTATTTTTTTGAAGAGGAAGGAACTGCAGTTACTGTGACAACAGCGCGCTACGTTGAAATGCTAAACAACTTTCTTCGTCAAGAACTTGAAAGGCGCCAAGTGAACATGAGAGAAACACGGTTTCAGCAGGACGGTGCCATAGCTCACACGGCGAGAGCGTCTGGAAGTGGTTCGACAAATGTTGCCAGGACATGTGATTTCAAAATATGGAGGCGTTCACTGGCCTCCTCGCTCACCCGATTTGTCGATATGCGACTTCTTTTTGTGGGGATATTTAAATCAAGAGTCTACAATAACAAGCCTCGCAAAATCGACGACCTGAATTCCATTCATCAGGAAATTGAAGCAGGATGAAATGTTGGTGAGAGTCGTGCATAACTTTCAGGAGAGGATTCATATTTGTATCCAGCAAGGAAGACGTCATCTCCAAGCATTATTTTTCGATCCTAATTAATGTATATTTCAGAATTGCATTAAAAAATCTATCGCTCAATGGTTGTTTTTGCATAGTGAAAAACCATGCGTTTCCTCTGCTCCACCCTGTATAATCAATTTATGCATTTATTCACAAGACTGTGATGCTGATTAAGAGCTATGTGACCCGTGAGGGAAGTTGGAAAATAATAATTACATTCTCTCAATGCCGAAAAATATTTCCAAGGATAATCTGTAGGCCTTTCTGACATGGATTCAAGTTACCATTAGGTCTTCCAGGAGATAAATTGTATTACCAACTAATACAAAAATCAACTCGGACAGTTCTTCTCTCCTAATATTATCCTTTACTATCCTCAGGAAAATTACACCTCCAACGAACAGTGCAGACAAATATTTTTCTAATCTTCTGTTCGCTATAGTATTAAAGATGAAATCATGTTTTAGAATATTTTCCTGATCAAATTATACTATAATGTTTTATTCTTATTTTTTATATTTATCCAAATTTTCGCTCCTTGATTCCTATTACGTTTTGTTCCTTTTCAAGTGAGGTTTTTTTTTAGCTCCTGCGATAAGTTGAATCTCATCGAATAAGTGGACATATGGTGATCGGTGATTTTCCTTTGTTCTATAATTTAATTCAGTTGAAGTCTAATGTTATCAATGCAGCTTAATTAATGTTCTAAATTTGAAGAATTTGGTGGTGAATCTTTTGTCGTTCTCGGTCTTGATTCCTTCCTTCTATTCTCTCCTCACAATTGTTTCGAATTTCCGCAAAGGATCCTTAAATAATTCAGGTATGCTCACCAACATGCATTTATCTCCATCTCATCAGCCCCGAAATCTACACCCTTTACATAAAGGTTTGTAGATCGGTTTTTTTTTCCTATACTTTCGGATTTCCTGCTGGTTTCGGATTCCCATGTACTAAGTAATCTACGTGATTTGGCACATCTTGGCAGTTAAAATTGTATATATCTACTTGTAATATATACATACAAAAATTAATTGGCTTGTATAGAACGAATAACACACCTTCTTTGGTTTTAGCACTCCCACTGTAGGTAGCATCGTCCGATTAGCCTTAGTGGTACAACGTAATGTTAACAAACAAACACCTTCTTTGGACTCTAAAAAAAATTTCAAAGATTTCTTATATCTTTTTAAATCATATGTAAATATGATTTAAAAAGATATTACAGAGATATTATAGAATTACTCAAAAACCACTGTAGAGTAACTAATTCAATATTTAATAAACTGGGAGGTATAGAAAAAAAATACGAATTCTCTTATGATAGGAAAATAATTTTTAAAATAAACTTAACTAATATAAGTTGAAAAATCGTCCATTGCGAACCCGGTGCAAGATTCTTATTTGTACAGCAGCATTTGACCAAGTTCGAGTTCCTTCGTTGGTTCGGTTTGTCCAAATATATCCCTTCTTATGTATTCTTCATTAGATATTCTAAAAGTCTTCCCTAATGTATAATTAGCCATTTTTTATTACTTGTTAAATCCAAATTTTATTAGAATTTAGAATTTAAGAAAAGCAAAAACATTAAATGGGGGTCACCTTTGATGTGGTGGTTACCATGGCAGCCTACGGAACTCAAGGCACATGGGTTCGAAGCCAGAAAGTTGGCCCTAACATATTTATTTATAAGAATTGGGATAACTAATTCTTGGCTCCATTATCCTGGCCTCCGAAGGGACGGAAAATGGAAATCCCGAGCCTGTGCGAAATGTCTCGCGCTCTTGAAGCAACAATAGAGCAAACGTTTTATCAATGAGATACGTGTTCTTAATTTTCTACACTGGTGCTATGAAAAAACTAATTGAACCAAATACGAGATACAAAGTGTCTTCAAACAATAATTTATGTACTATCGTTAAGATTTCTTCTTAATCTCTTTAACTCGAGTTGTATCTCTGAGATACAAACATGATCTATTGTCTAGACACTTTTTCCTAATATTAATTACAATAATTATCATTAATTTCAGTATTCATTACTTAATATAAAACCACTATAAGGAAATAATCAGTTTTAATAAGAAAAAATAACTTATAAATCTAGTCTCTCTTTATTAAAACTGTTGCGGGGCGAGACCTTTTGCCTCTGTGCAAAATCCAAAATTGCTGTTAAGCCATACACCCCAAAAAATGATTGCACTACTGGAAGGGGCCGAAACCTTACTTTAAACGTCCCTAAGCTGTTATTCTTAGGGGTCTAAAAGTCCCAGAATATAGTTATATTTTCATTCATAAAAATTTGGGATTCTCATTGTAGCATCACCCGATCAGCCTTAGTAGCTCAAAGTGACGATAAAGTGAAGATAAATAACAAGCAAAAAAGAACTTTAAAATAGGCTTTTGCAAAAATAAATAAATAAATTTAAAAACTTTTGACTTAATAACACCAAACAGGAATGGAAAAATAACCATAAATGTCAATTATTCTGAAAAGTGCGGTAATTAAGGTAACATATCTTCCCATTAATGAAATATCGCTTATTCATTGTTTTAGCGCCGGGATAAACATTTATGGATATCAGAGTTGACGTGAGAGAAGAAAGAGTTTTCCCAGTGACTATCATAAGTTGCCTCATTAACTACCGAGAGAAAGAATAAAAATATATAATATAAAAAATATATTTTAACGCTGAATCGCTTCAAGATTTCATAAAAAAAGTTTAAATTTAACCGTATTTGAGGAAAAAAAAATGTATAAATCAGTCATCCTTTATATTTCGATAAATATTTCCAGAATTATTAGTTAACAATATATCATTCGTATATCCGAATAAGACATGTACGTATCAACGTTACATACGATCAAACGTTAGTGTAGATGAAACCGTTGGGCTTAGTCTGTTCGTATTTTTATAAATAAAGGATACAAAAATTGGAATAAAATGTATTTTAAATTGTAATAAAAAAATAGAATATATGGGGAGAAGGGCGTTACCCCAAATTCTGATATACAAGACATATCAAACATTGTCAGAATGACATACATTTAGGAATTCGAAAAGATGAAATAAATGCAAGAACATGGGGTACTTTGATAGACAAAGAAGGTAGCTGATAAGAGATTAGTTTGTATTAGGTTAGCTAGTGTACATAACTGTAGCACGCCGCTGTCTGTTGGGTTAGAATGACAGCAACCTAATTATGTAAGTACAAAGCAGTTTACACCAATCGCAGTTCCTAGCTTTTTGTTGCATGATTTGTTTTTGCTGTATTGCTGCATGTTTTTAAGTGCGATATTTACTGCATTATGTTTGTTTATATACACATATCTTTATGTTATATTGTAATGATGTTTACATGTACATTTATATCATATTTGAGAACGATTCAGATGATTTTATTGAAAATTGAAAAACTTTTTCAAGACAAGTTTTTAACATCAAATTACACTTTATTTATCATACAAATACCATTTTAAATAAAATACTTATACATTTTAAACCTTAAAAAAAAGGTTTAAATAAAACCAATGTTGATTTTATGATTGTGTGGACGCTTAAGTAACACTCTCTCACTGAAATCATCTAATATTAAACTTACTTAAGAATTTAAAAATAATATTTATATATGCATTACTTAACAAAAAATACTTTATTATAAAAATAATTTTAAGATAGCTTTATATATATACTTATCTGTACTTTTCAGATTTTAATGTTCCCCTTTTTTAGATTTCGCTATTTTATGAATTTCATTTATTCATGAAAATTAGATTGATATTACATTTTAGTAAAACTGACCAAACTGTAATCGAATCCGGAATGGAGGATCCTCTGCCTGCCGTTTACAGAAAGAGTCATATTTTTTTCTGCCTAATTAGTTGTCAGGTGTGTACATTGTAGCGGCTTTGGAAGAAGAGAACAATAATTATCAATACAGTGATAAAAGTTTGCTTGAAGGTTTTTTTATCAATTCATGGCATAAATGAAACTCGAGTCCGGTTCTTTAATAAAAGTTTAAATAATACTGGGATAGGGCCAAAAGATCAAAGCGGGAAACATAACAATCGACATCACAAAAAGTCGATTTTCCTAATGAAAAACTGACGTAATTTGACTTGGTGGAATTAATTTTGGTTCTCTATTTTTCGAACCACTTTTCTTGTTCAAATAGATGGCTCTGAAGGGCGAAGGATGCGATAGTAAGATTTTGATGTGATAAAAGGATAGCCTTGTCATCAGCGAAGCTTGAGATGGTGGTGCGAGGGTGTTCAGGGATATACGAGTATAATGTGTACATAGAATAGAGAAACAAAATTTATTTCTATTAGCAAGTAGAAATAAATTTGTTATTTAAAGTATCATTGTTTCGTTTGTTTACCCAAAAAATTAACAGTAATTTACAGGTCACAAGCAAATAAGCTATGGACTGCAGTGGTTTTTCCCCCAAACAATGAGCAGTTTGGTGATGTTTTCTTATTTCTGGGGCTATAACTATTTGGTTTTGAAAATTTCTTTTAGTGGGTAAATAATTATTTGGGTTAGAGAAATATGTTTTGTGAAACTAATTTTAACTTTTGGAAAATGAATCAAAGGGACCATAAACTTTGAATAACCTATGGACTAGAGTGGTTTTTCACCCCAACAATGAGCAGTTTGGTGATGTTTTCTTATTTCTGGGGCATTAATAACTACTATTTGGTTTTGAAAATTTCGTATAGTGGTAAACAATTATCTGGGTTAGAGAAATATGTTTTGTGAAACTAATTTTAACTTTTGGAAAATGAATCAAAGGGACCATAAACTTTAAATGTCATTTTTCTCAGAACGGACTAGATTGGACTACCGTGATTTTTCCCCATGACCCTTCAATTGTTTTGTCAATATTTCTCAGCTCTTAAAATTAAGGATGGTGTCTACTGACTGGGTCGTTCTGTTGATTCAAACAGTACTGCCAGTATACCAATGTGCTATTATTCTCTCGATCTCAGTTTCAAATCGGACTGTGGCAGGTGATTAGTTATTGCTTTACATCATCTTTGGATACTTAATGGATCAAGAGACTCAACTTGCACAACCGTTGGCCTAGAAGCAATTCATTCTTGTATAGTAATGGACCTTCTGAGGAGCACTCATGGGAATGTCAAAGTACCAATGTTTTTTGTTTTTTTTAATAGATCTTTCGGATCTAAGGAAACCCAGTGCTTTTTATTTCTTAAACTAATTCAGACAGTATATGTTTATTTATGTCTTTCTGCGTACGTTTTTTTTTTTTTAATTTATTTTCTATCATTCCATCCCCGATATTTCCCATCATTCAGACCTGATTGTGATGTGATATTCTGGAATATTTTAAATGAAAATTTAATTTGCAGCCTAGATGTTTCATAGCATATTGTAAAAATCCCTCATGCAACAAGCTCACTTTGTTTTGGTTAGTGTTAGGATGGTTCTGGATGGAAGACACTGGCACAGCTCATCGATAAATTTCACGACTGTTGAACTTATGACCTGATTTCACGACCCCTCTTCATCCCCTTACGCCCCATTTTTCATGAACATTTATAAAACTTAATACGTCCTACAAACTCCTGACCCTTTCAAAACCACCACATACTTGAACAGATTCCAATGTTGTTATTTTAATTTCTATTTGAAAAATAAACCTTGCTATAACATTAAGATGACTCTGCACTTTTTGTCATTGTTGAAATGTTTAAAGACTTTAAGCCTAAACAAGACGTTAAGATTTCCCATCGATGAGCTATTTAAACTAAAAGTACATTATAGAATAGAAAATATTGGTACCCTAGTATTACCAATTAAAAATAAGCAACAAAACAGCAAAAGAGGGAAATTGTGGCTATTAAACTGAGTCATGACTTTTAGTCGTGCCTGAAGCATTTGCTTCACTCAAATTGTTGGATACAATAAAAATATAGATATTTTTAAAAATTCTTTTATTTAAATACATTATTAATAATTTACTGCCAGTAAATTTTAATAGAAAAACAGATTTTTAAGAAAACTAGAAGCGCTCAAATAATAATTTTAAATTATAAGGTAGAGAGGACATCTACTTTTCAGGCTTCTTGGATTATTGCTAGAAATAGAGGAGAAACCATTGTTGGAAACGAGTGAGTTCGTATGGCTAAAGAATTTGTTGTAAAATGTATCTGAATTTGGCCAAATTTGCGACCAAATTTCATAGTTATAAATTATTTGAATGTAATACTATTAGTGGCGTATATAGAAAACAAAATTCGGGGAAAGGGGTGTAAGTGGCGATGAACAGTTTTCATCCAACTAATCATACTGACAATCGATGGATTTTTGTGGAGTTCTGGTATCTAGAGCTACAAAGGCAACTAAATTACTTTAACTGCCATTTAAATTGGTTTCGCTCATTGACATGATTCATCAACATAATTCAAATTGAGGTGCTTAATTTTATCTTTATAACAATAAAATAAGGAAGGGCGGTAGATCCCGGCTTAAACACGCTCTTGATTACGCTGCATTGAATGAGGTCAAACAGTTACAATACTCCCATCATGATAAAAAAGAAACTATTGATGCCACCAATTATCAAATGGAAATAATCAATACCACTGAATATCTTAAGATAGGAAAGTCACATGATTTGTTTTAGACAGAAGACAGGCCAGCATACAGGAAGAGGAAACCTGTCCTTAAGCTAAGAATGCTGAACAAATAGTTATCGATGTTTTTGAGCTAGTCTAGCTCGCTGTTGTCGAAATCTACGATCTAATAAAGATAATCAACGCCCTTTTAACTAAAAATGACGGTTCACTGAAGTAGTAACATGCATATTTCCATACTGTCTTCTCGACTGAATTTTTCTATATATATTTTTTTTATATATAAAAGTTCACAGCATCCTATTCCGAAGAAGACAATATCAATACAAACCGTGATTTTTTTAATATAACCAATAAAGAACCGAAAGAAAAATACTATACAATAAATAAGTACAAGTTATAGACTTAAAATTCCAAAAAAGGTTGCACGAGGTAACCGTGTCTAGCGGCAAGGGCAGATCCAGGGGGGTCACAGAGGTCAGGACCCCCCCAAATATTTTGGCTTCTCAATTTTTTTGTATTTATTAGCGAATATTGCAATTAGGTAATTGCTATGCCCTAAACATAACACTTAAGGTTGTTTAGATCGCATTCCTTCTTAATACAAAGTAATGATCTATTAAAAAACGGTGCTGTCAGCCATGTGATTATGAGGCTGGGGGGGACATGACCCCCCCCCAATTTCGTGCTAAACCGCCCCTGGCTAGAGGGTAGGTTCTTAAAGGCCAGAACTGTTATTGATGTTTAAGACATTTTATAGTTACATAAATCTCCATTATTTATCGTGAATTTAACTGTATCAGAATGATATGCTAAAAAAAACGTATTTATTAAAATACGATAAAACGGCATAAGTTGCATCGCTAATTCCACCGTCTGAATGTCTTGATAACCCCCATTGTGACATATTCCCAGTAGTAATATCAAAAATAACAGACATATGGCAATTAAATTGGACTAAGACTAGGGAAAATAAATTAGGAGAAATCAAACACTCAATACGACTATGGAAATCATCAATTCGGAACAACAGGCGAGAATAAATTATATCAACAAGGTTACGAACTGGACATACACTATACACACATCATCATTTGCTGACTGGAAAACCAAGATCAACCTATACACAGTGCATGGGCGGATCCAGCCGATCGTAAAGGGGGGAAGTTCCACAGCCCTTCATTTGGATCTGCTAATCAGCTTTTTTACCTTTATGTTCCTTTCCCACAACTAAAATTATACTTGTTCTGCACATTATTTGTTCTTTAACTTGCTTCCTTACATTAAGAAAAGCCAAATTCTATCTTTTAATGACGAAAAATTTTCCAAAGGGAGGGGCTGCAGCCCCCACAGCCCCCCCCCCCCCCCCCCATGGATCCGACAATGACACAGTGTAACGTACCTTTGACAGTTAAACACTTACTGACTGACTGCAGTTGCTAAGTACGGATCTTCCATATCATTTAGCGACCCTACTAAATCACGAAAGCACGTATAACTCTGAGTTATTCGAATGCTTAAAACAAATAAAATATATGAACTGATTTAAACACCCCAATGTATACGAATTGCATTTCATTATTACCTACTCTTTGATTTGCTTTTTTATCTAATTTTCTATTTTTTCATTTTTTTTGTTTTATTATCTTTAAATATTCCTTTTTTTTTTCTCTCTACCTTTTTAAATCATCATCTGAACTGTTACTATACTGTACTGAACTGTTATTAGTAGTATGTCAAAAATTAACATCATAAGTCGACAAATATCACCCTAGCAGTGGATTGCCAGTAACCATTAAAATAAATAAATAAGTCAACGTAAAAATGAGCAACATTTTTTTGGTGATACAGCATTTCAAGTATCAATATTAAATATTAAAATTGTGTTATATATACTTGGATCATTTCAAAAGCCTTCGGCACACCAGGAAGAATTCGATAACTCACAGCTGTAAATGTCTAGATGGTCTTTATGAGTACTCCAGAGAAATCAACTTCTTAATAGTTGTAAGAAGGCTTCTCTGATGATCCCAATATGCGTAAATCATGAGAACTATGTTTCCTAACTACCCATTCCCTGAGATCTTGGATAGGTGTCTTCAGCTGTTGGTAGCTTTTATCTACCTAGAATTAATTTTATATGAAGAAGAAAGCTTGGTAATGGCCGGGATCCGAAATGTATTTGTGTCTTAGCGTCACAGATGCGGATCTTTATATTAATTTATTTAATGAGTATTAAAAATTAATGATATATATTTATAAGCTAGATAAATTATCTTTCACTAGTATAACTTGGCTGCAACATATAATATCATATGCTCATCGTCATCCCTTGCTTGATCATTTCATATAACTTTTTAGTACATCTAGTGGAGAGGTCAGGATTTTTTTATGTGGTTTCAATGTTCCTATAACGATTTGATTGTTTATTCTATTCTGAAACTCCAGTCTTTTCTTTTCATAACCTTCAGCCCATTAGATAGTTTATTTTTTTCTGATTTCGATAATTATAACAAGCAAGTCTCGTAATCATTTAAAACATGGTGCCAATTATTGAAAGAACATTTTTATTTCTTTAATTTATGAACTTTTGTCGAATTAATAAATGTTTGCTCTTGTACGGAGAGTGCATTTCTCTTTATTTGCACTTTTTTTAGGATCTTAATTATCGACCTTTGGAATTAGTACTTTTAGGAAGCATTGTCTCTTCACTGAAAGAAATTATACAATTCCAGTCATCTCATTGCTTATAATTTCTTTTTATTTTTTTCTTTATCAAATAGTTTGATATCGGTTTTTGAGAAATATTTAGAGAACTTTTGTTTACCAATAGGGATTTCAAAACACCTACGAACTATTCACCAAAAGATTTGGGCGTATACAGCCCTGACCAACAGGAAGCAGCAGTCACCAACATGAATTTCCTGGTCCTAGCCTTGGAAATACGTTGGACGACGAGCCAAACAAGGTAGGTGAAGATAGCTTCCTACCGTTTTTTACTTAATCAATCGTTTTTCCTTTGGTTTTCATTGAAGTCTGGATTAAGTATCATTCATAATTCTTTATATAGCCTCAATAAAATAATTTTAAAAACTGCTGACCTAAATATCATTGATATTAAAATAGTTCGGTCCAACACAGCTAAATAAGAAAAAACAAAAACTATGAATTCTGAAACCATTTACTCATCAAATAAAGGTGACTACTTTTTACTGATAACTCGAAAACCCGTTGAACCTTGATGATGTAAAACTATGTATAGTCTCGACATTATCGGATGTAAACTAACGATGGTATACAATTTAATTTTATATCTGAAAGCCTTCGTCTACAGAAGAAACAGGCTTCGTAAAATCATGTAAACAATATCCTTTAAGAGGTTTGAAGGCTGGAAAATGAATTTTTGGCTCACATGTATCTCATGAACTTTTGGCTTTCTCCGAAAAACTATATATTCTATATTCTTCACTTAAAAAATTCAAAATATATTTGACATCTGTAATGGCTAAACAAGCTTTTCCCTAATTTAGTTTTAGGTTCTACTGTTTTAATTCTAGTTGTATACTTTCATTCTTGTGATAATTTACAATATGTGAGTTACAATGTAAACATTTCTGGTCAGTTATTTAAATTTACATTTTTATGATGTGAAAGTAATATATATTTTTCATTTTGTTTATTTTTTCCTTAAAATAAATTATTATATATGAGGCGTTTGGTTTCAAAACCGGCTACATCCATTTTCAACAATTTTTCAGGACTGATAACAAAAATATCTATTTAAAAATTAATCACTTTAACAATTTTTTTACTTTCACTTACCTATATATGTAATATATAGTAAGTGGAAGTATTGCGATCGTGAAAAATTTCGACTTCCGGTTTTCAACGGAAATACACGTTTTGGGGTCCCCTGAGTCCAAATGACCAAGTCCCACGAAATGGTCTGTGTGTGTGTGTGTGTGTGTGTCTGTGTGTGTGTGGGTGTGTGTGTGAACAGACTAGCTCAAAAACTATAAACCGTGGGAACCTGAAATTCGGTATTTAGTGTAGGTATATGCCCGCGATGTGACAGCAAAAATTTCATCAAAATTGCTTAAAGGGTGGGGGTACTTTATTTAATAACTTTTTAGGTTTTTTTCGATTTTCTCAAAAACGGCTCTAACGATTTTGATTAAACTGAGTATTTGATGTAATAATATGTCCGAGATATGAATGTAAAAATTTCATCAAAATTGATTAACCATAGGGGGGACTTTACTTAATAAATTTTGCATCATTTTCAAGTGTTTTTTTTTATTTACTCAAAAACGGCTTAAACGATTTTGATCAAACTGGGTATTTGATGTATGTATATGCCAAAGATGTGATAGCCAACATTTGATCAAAATTCATCAACCGGAGGGGGGACTTTACTTAATAAATTTGGTATCATTTTTACGTGTTTTTTTTATTTATTCAAAAAAGGCTTTAACGATTTTGATCAAACTGGGTATTTGATGTATGTTTATGCCAAATATGTGATAGCCAACATTTCATCAAAATTGGTCAAACGAAGCGGACATTTTATTTCATATTTTTTTCCAATTTTTACCTTTTTTTCGATGATCTCAAAAACGGCTTTAACGATTTTTATCAAATTCGTCATGTTTAATGAAAATTAGGTTTCCTTTAATATCAGGTAAGCTTTATCATTATTAAAAGGTTCTGAGGGGGCTTTTTTGTGGGAGGGGGCCTTTTTTGTTTGTTTGTTTCCTATAAAGTACCTTTGTTTTTGTTTATATGGAGAAATTAACTGTCTCTCGTTACGCCTAAAAATAGGAAATGGCTAAATATGAGATATGATAAAAATAAAGAAAACATAAAGAGGAGAAAAAAATAAAAATATTCACTCAACTCATAAAACTCATTGAGCCCATGCATGCGGAGTACGCCTTTAAGGACAGACCATTGTTCATAATTAAAGCCTTTCTGTTCATTTGAGAAGTGGCAATTAACAAAACGTATTAATTTCTAATCTAAATAAGTTGGTAAGTGAAAGTTGTGTGTTGCGCGCACGCACCAGATTTTTTTTTTGTTCTTTTTCGTCGTTTTGCTAACAATTACCTTCAAATAAAAATTTTTGACAACTTTTTATCACGTTTTCTATTTTAAATCTCATTTAACATTAAAAAATATGTTGGATGTACCTGACTTTGATAAGAAAATATCAATTTTTGGTTAAATTATGAATAGACATTTTTTAAAAACAAATCTCTTTATTTGATATGAACAATATATACATAGTTTTTATTTTTTAAATATACAAATTTTCATTTAAATCTTGATGGTGACATTGTACTGTCTATCACAACTTTTAGGGTACCTATCGATATCCAGTCATCTCCATAATGTTTTTCTTAATAGAGTACCAACACCATCCAACTGTTTGGAAACATGGATACCGTTTGGGATTTCGAAAAATTGAAGGTTTTCTGGAAAGTGGAGTTTGGATGGAACCGCTTCTGATAAGAAATAGAATCATCAAGTATTGATTTTCGAAGGATCTAGACGTCTTTTTAAAAAAACGCGTCTAACACATTATTTCTAGCATTAAAAACTTGAAAAAAAAAGAAAAAAATGTTTTTTGAAAAAATGGATGTGACCAGTCCTGAAACCAAACGCCTCATATGGCATATTGGTGCTTAAAGTCGAAGGCTAACAATTCTCCACGTTAAAAACAAATTTCGCTACTTTCGATACTACTATCAATAGATCAAAAGACTATCTATAATATCGACATTACTATCGATAATTTTACATCACTATTTAACCTTTGATCCTTAGGGAAGTTTATGGGATGTGTGATAAAGAAAAATATGGCGGGAGAAATTTACCGGAATTGAATTAAAAATTAAGAGCTGTTCTGATTGAAAAATAAAAATATTCCTGAGATATGCATCAATAACCAGTTCAAGCTACATCAAATGGAATCCATAAGAGATGCCTGGGAGAAGTAACTTCTAGATTCTAGAAGCAAATTTATATTATTTCATAGAAAGTAAATTTAAATTCTAGATTCTAGTCAAAATAAAAAAAAAAATTCTAATTATGTTGCTGATTTGTGTGTGTTGTTTCTTTTGGTTTTTGTTTTTTTTAATTTGTGGGGATAATAAACAACTTATCTATACTAAATAATTTTATCTAGAAGAGAAAGGATTGGCCTTGGCTGGGAATTGAACCTGAGTCATTATTATTGTAGTGCACTACTGTGGCTCTTCCCACAACCATGTCAACCTTCTCTCTTCACCGATCCCATATTGCAGCGAAATCATGGGTTGGATAATTGCCCAAATGTAAGGATCTAAATGACAGATGGTCGCTTTGATAAGTTTATTCTAGAAAAATAAATCACCTCGTACCTGCCTTAGTGCACCTGAGACCTGAATTTCTGTTATTGAACTCTGACAAACTATCATATGCTCTATAATAAGTTGATATTTTATCTCTTTTATATTAATTTCCTAAGCAAGCAAAAAAGATATTTCTTCTTACAACTTCATTATGATCAATGCATAAATGGTAAAACTATGCTTAAACAATCAGTATGATTTTGTACAATTACAACTAGTATGATTTTATAAGTGCTACTAGTTTCACACCATGAATTTTAGTTTTATATTATTATTTTAAACCAATTTCCATTTTTGTTTAATTATGACTTTATTTATTACCATTCTTTTTGCATCTATTATAGAACTTTCCGATTTTGAATATAAATTAGATATTAACTTAAGTTTCAAATTATATTTAATTTCAGCCATCGGTAAATTTACCATGAAGCCTACAACGTATTAAATCTGGCTATAGGAGAATCTGATGAATTTGTCATAAATTATATAATGTGTATCTGATTTTAGCATTAAACATGATATCTGTCATATTCAAATTTTAAACTCAACATCTGAATCGTTCTCAGTCTGAAAACTGGTCATTATATCAATCATACCTTTACTGATCCTTGTTTTGTGGGGCGCAGCACCCGATATCTTGGCAGGTAAGCAAAGATGGCCGAACAATGATTGGGCATATGGTACTGAAAAAGAGCCTTCGAGAGGGCATCGGTTCAGCATCGAGTGCTTCAATCCTCGGCCTGAAAGTGGTGGGAGGAAAACTATTGGAAAGTGGTAGTAGAGGAGCTCTTATAGAAAAAGTAAAGAAGGGCAGTATAGCAGACATCGATGGACAATTAAGGCCAGGTAATTAATTGGAATATTCTAAAGCCTATTTTAATTCTCTATTATTATTCAAATAAACCTTAAAATGTTAAAGAGATTATTAATAATAATAATTGTAAAAATGTTCTTGGATATCCACCCACTTCTTCACCATTTCTGTCCTATTAGTGGGAGGGAGAGGGGTTGTTCTAGAGATATAACCTTGAGAATCTTGAGTGTAGAGGATAACCAGAAAGCCTGAGAAATCATTTACCAATGGATACCGAAATGAGTTAACATGCATGAAAAAAAAAAAGGAAGCCACTTGCTGAAACCAGCCAAGTTAGAAAAATCTACCTCTAATTACAGTGGAGGAAAAGTTGGGGAGCCTTTAGCTTACAACCACAACGCAAGTAGTTGTGTAGTTGCCATGCATTACTACATCCCCCAAAACAAGGCACTATCATCTCAGAGGTCATCAGATAAATGAACAGTGCCTCACAGAATCAGCTCCTAATAAGTCATAGACTTTATCCCTGACATTCTATCAACCTTGTGTGCAATCAGCAATGCTACCTTCTCACTAAAAGCCAAGCTACAATGTGCTACTTTACCGCATCCATGTTATATGAAGTGTCAACTGTGTAGTCTATGGATGCTCTGATTACCAGTTGATTATTCAACCCTATACCTCAGGCTACAGAGTAGAGCTTAAAATTCACAAAAAAATTCTGTATGAATCAGAAATTATCCAAATGGCTTAGCATAAAAGAGCTAGCGTTAGGAGCAGGATTATGGGAGGACTAGAATGATGGGAGTATAATTATGAAATATAGTTATTAAAAGAATAACTATTGTGTATGTTAATTTAATTTGAAATAACAATGGTTTAATATGAATTAATAGATATTTTAATAAACATACTCTCTGATTATACTTTTTAAGGTATCTGATGAAAACTCCTAATATAAAATACTTCAACAAAAATTTTGGAATTGGGAAAACCTGTTTATTCTTGGTATTGAATGTGATTTATACTCACTAAACATTGTTTACTCCAAATCTGCAACTGAGGCCACTGTCTATCAATATCAATAGACATATTTTCCCCGAATGTGAGGCCTACCTTGGAACGCTAGTCAAAAAATTAACTCAGCAAGGAAATAGAGGTAAGAATTGCAGCAGTTAATTGATGGCATTTCAGGGTTCTAATGGTGTTCTAATGTTAAATGTTTCAAAGCCTTTCTTGGAGCACCAAGGTGATCATGTATAAGACAATTATATGCCAAATTCACTTATGGCAGAAACGCATGGGTCCAGACTCAGGATATGGAGAGGCTTCTATGCTTATGGGAGCCAAAAGTACTCGGATAAATATATGGACCAGTCCGCTCCAGGGGCGAGTGGAGGATCAGGAAAAACAATGAGTTGGGAGCACTATATAACTAGCCTAATAAATAAATAATATTAGAATAAAATAAATAAATGATATTATGGCAGTGATCATGGCTTGGTCATGTAGAGCGTAAAGAGACCATCTCTCAAAAAAACTGATGTATTCTTAGTATGAAGTATAATATAAACTGAAGCTAGAAGATGTCCTAAGATGTGGACATACTAGAAAGCGATGGTTGGATGATGCTGAGGTAGGCCTATGGCGTTTAGGAATCAGAAGATGGAGAGTTGTTGCTGCTGACAGACCAGCCTGGCAGTAAATCTGTGAAGAGGCCCATGCTCATGCTCTTGGAGGGCAGTAGTGCCAAATAATAATAGTAATAAACAATTTTTGAATTCCATTATATGATAATTGTCCTAGACCAAAAGTTGGTTATTAATAGGCTATTCCATGACTTGGTATACAAAAACTTAAGGCACTGGTTTAATAATTGCAATCGAGGGCTTATTAAAATATCATTTTCAATCAATAAAATATTAAATTAATATTTAATAAATTAATGGTCGATCTATATTTTCAGGTGATGAAGTTCTTGAATGGAATGGGCGATCGTTAAAAGGAAAAAGCTTTCAAGAAGTTTATGATATTATTGCTGAGAGTAAGCACGAACCTCAAGTTGAACTTGTAGTTTGTCGGTACCAAACTAATCGCCATCCACGCCTTCCATACCCTCCAGTAAAGAGTCATAAGGGTGAGTATATTATTAGAAATTATTAATGAAGCATGATTTTTTTTTTCTCATTTTTGTCTAATAACTGATGACTCCAATTTTTTATGTATATAATAATTTTTCATCATAGACCTCATTAAATTCATCTAAATGATGATCCTGCATTTAAAACTTGGATCAATTTCAACTCCATAAAGTCTAGACTAAATTTCCTAATGATTTATGTTTATAATGTTTTAAATTAAAAAGTTTAGAACCCCTCAAACAGCCTCCATATTGTGCTGCAGAACTCAGTTTCAAATCTCCTGTATGACCATACAGTTTCCTTCCAAACCATTCCAGCCACCTTGTGCTGTTTTGTCATGTTCTTATCACAGGGGTGAAATGCCTCATCTAACAAAGTATACCCTGCTTGATGAATCCTAGCTCGTTAAGTTCCTTATTTTTTGTTTGTTTATTGAGGTTTTTTGGCGTACAACCTTATTTTTTGTTTTCCTCCAGATTCCTCCCTTTCTCGTGGCTCCAAGGATTTTCCTAAGTGCTAGTCTTTCAACCTTTGTTGGGTTGTCTGAAGAAAAATCGATGGAGGATTTCACTAAATCACCTCTTTAGATAATCTCCTGAGGAATTATTTCTTTGTATGGATTTCTTAATTTATTATCCTCTTCCAAGCAAACAATTTTTTTTACCTCTGTAGCATGTCACTTTTCTGGAGGGTGATTTCAGACTTAAGGACTAGGAAAGTATTCTCTCTCTTTTCTGTTGAATGACTTCTTCCCTTGATAAAAATGTTCTGAGAGCTTTTGTCATCGAAAACTCCAGACTGAATGTTTGTGAAATTGCAAAGAATCTTTCCTTCAGCAAATCAACCATCACTGACTACCAATTGTATTATGTCAACTAAATGGGATTGAAAAAGCCATGTCATGCCTTATGTGGCCGCAAATAAATCACAAGTATGAAGTTTACACTGCATTTTTGGATAGAGTAGACACTTGTTATGAAAAGTGAATTATACCCTATCTACGAGAATTCTGAATGTTTTGGACATTTTCTCATCAAAGCAGAAGCAGTACTTTTAACAAAGCCCCCAACTCATCAAAAAAAGGTAATGGTTAATGTTTGGTGAGCTTCATTTGAACTGACTCATTACAGATCCTTGAATCCTGGTGAAAAAATCAATGCAGAAATGCATTGTTCTCAAATTGATGCCGATCTCCAGAAATTGGCATTTATGAAGCTATCTTTAGTCATTCAGAAAGGCCCTGATCTTTTCTGTTAAATTATTATTATTTGAGCAAGAAAAGAGAGAAAATTATTTAAGCTTGATTATGAGACTCTAACTCATCCACTTAACTCTCCGGCCTCTCCCCAACCGACTAACATTTTTTTTTAGATACCTGGATCACATTTTAAGAGATAAAAATTTGATTGATCCTAATTTGATTGAAAATGTTTTTTTTAGATTGCTATTAAAAAAGACTCAAAATTGTATAGATTGCATAGAAAAGTTAGTAACTCGTTGGCAGAAATGTATTAAGAGTAATGGAGCGTAATAAAAAGTGTTTTAAATAATTCATTTTATTTTTTATATTTTAAAATCATAAACCTGCATTAATTTCGGGACAACACAATACTGACCTGTTATTCTCTAACTAGGTGATTTTTCGCATATCTGACCTATTAGGGAGCTTTGGGCATACCAGAGTATATAAGTTACTTTAGTACAGTTAAAGTAGTCCAGACAATTCTGATCCCTCACACCGTGCGCATTTAGAAATTTCTTCAGTGATCTTTATAAATCACTTAAGTTTTACTCTGAAAAGCCTTGGCCTTTGAATACGTATGTATGCCAGCCTATAAGTGACAAATAGATGGTGAGAAGTCAGCTTATGTTTAACACATATCATGCTCATTCATGCTCCTCGCCCTTAGGCAGCTGAACTTAATCCTTTTCGCCGACAGGAGCAATTCCTGGGCATTATGCATTATTGACAATCTAGCAATAATAAAATAAACAATAGAAATACTATCCTACTAGTTATGTTTATAATATGATCTTAATTATAATTGTTATTAATTAATAAATGGTGATAAGTTATATAAATATAAAAGTAAATGAATTTACTATCTCTTTTTTCATTTTCATTATTTTAATTTTCAGCTATATGGAAATTATTTCTACTTACTTAACACTTTGGCTGCCATGTCACCTGAAATCTAGTGATGGTTCTCTTGTAAGAGAATCGAATGTTAAAATTGTGTCAAAACGAGACAATTTTAATATTTGCGTGACTCTCAGATATTCTTTTTCGGTAATCAAAGTGTTAAAGACCTAAATGTTTGGTCGAGGAGGCACTCTAGTGCGGGCCACTGGTGGTACACGCTGCCCGAAAAGGCAGCCAAGTGCGGGCCACCAGTGGTAGGCGCCGGCATGAACATGTTAACCCCTAATATCAAATGGGTGCAGATCTGATCAGTGATCGAGTGGGTACTTCTAAACTATACAGATTTTAGTAAAAGTTCTCTCTCAGCAAACAGAAATGGTTTGTCAAATATATTATTTAGCAGAACTGCATTGGCACATGAGAGGCTATTCAGCTGTAGTTTGCACATTCCTATTGATTTCATTTCTTGTATAGAAGACAGATTATGCCGTTATCCCAATCTTATGGCATCCTTTCCTCTGTCCGGATGACAAAAATGAGCATTAAGAACACAATATCCAGAACTTTACTATCATACTTCAATAGCTAGTCTGACTACATTGACTTCATTGCAGATAATTTTATCATCAGTTCCATATAAAGTTTGCATCATTCATCAACTCATTCTTTGTAAAGCAATTTTTTTTTAACCCATTTTATAACTATGTTTCCCATAGGATTTCTTAATACAGGGTTATTAAGTAGAGTCAATAAATGGTTTGTATCTTTCAATTAGATAATTGAGGATCCAACATTTTCTGTAGAAAAGAATCAAATTTTTATGTACTTCATTCGTTATTATTTTTTTATTATTAAATTAGTCTTTATAATTTTAATTGTATATTTTTTACAACTTTCAGCCTTAATTTAAAAAGTTATCTTTATATAATTTGTTAACTTTTATTAATTTATTCTGAATAATAATTTTTTTTAGCTAATATGAGTAGCTGCTTTTATGTTATCATTATTGTACTACTCAAGATCAATTATTAGTATTTATTTTTTTTTTATATTTTTATTTTTATTTATTTTTTTTGTAGTTTGTTCTGTATAGACTGCTTTTATACTATATATTAATTTAAGCTAATGTAGTAATTAATATTGTTTATTCATGAAATAATGTTTCTCATATGTACTTTAAATTTCTTTTTTGATACTCTAAACAACTTCTTTAAGCATATGAAATGTTTCAATTCCATCAACTACTTTGCTTCTTTTTTTTTTTAATTTATTTTTTCTCAAAAAAAAGTATTTATATATAAATTTATAATGGGCGAGCACCTTTTTGAAATATCACTTTGAAAACTTAAATTTACTTATTTATATTACTAATTGAGTTCTATAATTAAATTTTTGGCTGTATTCATACGAAGTACCATGTTATTTGAAAGTTCTTTAATGTTAGCTTAAATCTTCATTATCCAGACCAAAATTGTAATACTAAAAAAATACAGCATTGTAAACATTTCAGCAATTCAACATAATTATCCTGGAAAAACAAGTAGTCAGGTGTTCTAATAACCTTTAATATTTTTTACTGTTACAGGTATTGTTTACTATTAAGGTTTCCTTCTACTTAAATCTACAAATACTCCCTTGAACTAAATTGTTTTTTTGTTTTAGACAAGATGGCTACCTTTCTAGGAGATTTTATTCTATTTTCTAAATATATCTTCATTTACAGATTGAATTTCTTTTAGTTTCATTTGTTGTTTTTATTGCATGACTGTATTAAATTAAGACTTTAAACTTCATCCTCTCTTACCAACAGAGCATATATTTCCTTATAGTTTTAATAACCCATACTCCTTTGTATTAATTGAATTGTACTGTATGTATTTGCATTAGTTTTTAATGCCATTAACTGTATTTATTTTATTATTATTACTCCTGTAGATAATTATATTCAACTCTGTAGTAATCAATGTAGTGTTTACAACTCTTTGTCCTGAGTGTGTATGTTTTAGTCAAATGATGAAACACAGTTGATTCTCAATAGCTTACAATGCAAGGGGCCAGAGAAAAATTTAATATTAGGGTTAATCCATAAGTTAAGATAAGTTATCCATTAAGTGGTCCAGAGGTGGTTGTTTAATATTTTTAATTTTTTAAATATTTTTACCATCGGAAGTACAATAAATTAGAATTACAAAAATGCATTGGATTTTTTTTTTTTTTTTTTTTTGCCAATGGTGGCCATTTTATTGTCGACCAAACAAATATCTCCTCTTTTTCTCATCCTAGAACATTTAAATAAAGACCTATCTCTTTAGAAAGATCTGAACTTCAATAAAGGTTGTTACAAGTATGAACTTAAAAAATAAAGATAACGGTCCGTATACCCCTTCAAAGTTCAATGCTGTAATTTGACATAAACAAGTTTTAAAAAAAAAAATTTTTATAAGAATGCAGATGCATAAGAGGTTGTTATTTTTTATTGATAGATATAGGTGTCTGAATTCACAAAGTTTCAAGCTGAGGACTTTCATGTTTTTTTTTAATTGAAATTTCCAAAATGTTTAAGCTTAACACGTTAGGTGCGGCATCGGTCCCCAGGGTCCGATATCTTACATTCCCCTCTTAACAGCCGATTTTCACATGAAAATGGCTGAAAGTCCGAACACTTCAAACACTCAATTTAGGCGATTTTTAATGAGATTTTTGCATTTGAGTGCAGGAAATGTTGCTAACAGCTGAAATTCTGTTGTTTTTTAGAATCGGACTCCGAGGTCCAATTTTCGATGAAGAATGGCGTAAATCCTGTATCGGCCTGTCCTGTGCCTATTATGTCTAGTTCCTATCCTTATCACGAGATAATGCCCTTGAGACGCTCATTAATTAAAAGATAACGCATTCCCATCGGACCCCAACGCCCCATACCGTCTGTGGCTCATACCAGCAGTCGGACCCCGGGGACCAATATCGTTCAATTGAGGATACCCCTAAAATACGCCTAATATGTGTTAATATTTCTGTTTGGCATGAAAATAAAAATTTGAAATTGGGCTCAGATTTATTCCTTGATTAGAAGATTGATTGAAGAGTCCTGAAAATGAAATTTTGATGCTTCATTGTTCTAGCCAGGAACTGAATCTGAGCCGAACTTCAAATTTTATTTTCATGCCCAACAGAGATTTTAAGCTTTAAACATTTAACAAATTTTTAAAATTGAATTTTTCCAAATTGTTAAAGGTTCAAAACTTAATAATTCTGTTGGGCATGAAAATAAAAATTTGAAATTCGGTTCAGATTTATTCCTTGGTTAGAAGATTGGACTGTCAAAATTTCATTTTGAGGACTCTTCTAATTGTAAGGATGTATTCAATCAAAGTTCTGATTATCAAGGGGTTAACTGTGATCGTATTTATTTTCCATTCGGGAGCATAAGCACTGTGTATACTAGGAATTTAACTTTCATTTAATGTTGAAAACGTTAAGATATTTTAAATTATAATTGGAAATGTCTTATTACCGAATTCTTACTAATGAACATTAATCTATTACTCATAGTTTTAGTGGAATAATTGTCTCTGTCTTATGTTTGTTTACATACTCCCTACCCATTTCTCATATTTGAACTTCTAATTTTGGGAAGAGAGGTCGACAATTTGCCTGAAAGTGTTCTGCTGTTACTTGTTTTCGAGTAGAGCTCTACTACTTGCTCTACTTTCCATTTGTAGCTGATGGAAAGATTCCTCTGTTTTTGCATTATTTTAGAGCATTGGTGTCTGTAAATGATTTTTCATTGGATATCCATACTCATTAATTCAAACAGCATACAACAAGCAGTTTATCACTTTTCTGGCTTATAAATAAGTATCAAGAATTATAATTACTAGTATTAATTGATTGGGTACAAAATAAAGTTTTGTTTATTGCCTTTTAGTCCCTTTTCATTACATATAATAATTTCCTCGACAATAAAACACAGAATCTTTGCTGCTGTTATTAGCACCTAATGCTGTGTCAATTTACCAAACTGAAATGATATGTGAATTTTTGTTTCTCAGGCATTGAACAGCAGATAAAACATTTGACTCAATTAAAATACTTTCGTTTATGGCTCATATTCATAGACCGAATATTTAAGATAGATTTGTTGAAAGGAAAGGAATGTTCTTTATTCCCCATTTCGATAAAGGTTTTGGCCCAAAGGCAGTGATGAAATGTGTTGGGGTTCCTACTGTGTTGGTATCTCAACAATCTAAGTTCTGCATATGTGTAGGCAAATCCATTAACATTTTTTGTTCGCCACTTATATTATTGTACTTTTATAAAAACTAGACTTCCTGTTAGAGTAAGGCTAATTTTTTATTTTAACATTTAAATGGTTATTTATTTAAAACAAAAATGAATTCACATTTATTTAAAGATATATTAAATTTTATACTAAAGATAAATATGCATTTCATTACATACTTACAGAATAATAATTTTTTTTCCTGATATATTCTAAGGTATTACATTTTTATCAGTTAATTAAATAATTTATTTTTAGATGTTTATGATGTCCGCAAAGACAAACCTAGTGTACTTGTAACTTCACCTGGTTCTCCAGATATTCATGGCCATGGTCAAAGAATAAGGCCTCGTCATTCTCCTAATTCAAATGTAGGAGGCAGAATACAGGTAAAAATTATTCTTATTCCAACATTTATATTTAAATCGTTGTTTCATAAATTACATCCCATTTAAGATTCCTTAGATATAATTTTATTTTATTTTTTAAATTAAGGGCAACTTTTATTTTATATTTTGTTATTATTTATTTTCTTTTAGGTGAAACTTTGGTTTGATTCTGGTGCCTTGCAACTGGTAGTAACTTTAGTCTGTGCAGCAGGTCTAATACCTAGGAGTAATGGACAACCAAGAAATCCTTATGCCAAATTATTTTTACTTCCTGACAGGAGGTAAGTAGTTAATTATTATTTGCAAGATACTTGGTAGGAGTGGTCCTAGAAGAAAGTTTTGGGGGAAGAGGGGCGAGATCAATTGATAGGGAAAAAAAACACAGCACACTTAATTATTTTCAAATATAACAGGAACTTTATTAAAGTCATATACATGGCCCGGAAAAAAAACGGTAAAGCTGCTATAACTATTATACTTGTAAAGGGTCAGGAATGGAAAAAAAAATCCTATTTATATAAACTAAAATACAAGAAAATTAGATGCATAATTTTATTACACTATTGTTTTTTTTTGTTTTTTTTCGAAATGGGACGATATGCAAATTATATTTATATACTGTCCACCCCCCTTATAAATTCGCAAAACACGCAAGCTCATAGGCGCAGTGGATATCGTACCGCACATCACATGCGGGAGACCCGGGTTCGACTCCTGACCGAGACCAATTTTTCATCTTCAAAGATAAATATTTAAAAAAAAAAAATATATATATATATATATAGCTTTCCCGCTAAGGATTCCAGCATTAGAGATGTAGAAGGAAAACTGAAACTATATATTCCATTACTAATTCATAAAATTCCTTTATATATGTCTGCTGGGACAACCAATTTAATTGCATAAAATCAGATTGCTTGTAACATGAAATGAACTTTCATTTTGAGAAAGAGAACTTGCTGGATTTTTTTAAACCGAAACTGTCCTTTTCATGTTTTTTTTATGTTGCATTTTGCTTATTGTAAAATTAACTTTTATGAATAATTTAAACGCATCTACATGTTATATCTAAGTTATATCACTGGTGTTTGGGCAAAAGCGGTTAAATCATCGAATTTGAAGCTTAAACAACGATTTTCCAAGCTATTGAAAATCATTATAAATTCTTTTTGATTGTATTTTTGTATTCCAGAATAATGAATGAAGCTACATTCTTTCAACAGAGACTGTAATAAATTATGAATAACAAATAAATTATAGTCAATTATGAATTTTAAGAAGACGATTCAAATTTTTTTTTTTATGATGTAACCCCTTTTGCCCAAACATGAATGGTATATAAAATGTAGTTTTGTGATATATAAATATTTTAAAACAAGTTTTTTTTTTTTTAGTGAGAAATCCAAAAGGAGAACCAAAACATTAGCTAATACGAATGACCCTAAATGGAATCAAAGCTTTGTCTATTCTTCTGTAAGGAGGGCGGACCTCAAGTTAAGGGTAGTGGAAATCACAGTTTGGGATTATGTTCGCTATGGTGCAAATGACTTTCTTGGTGAGGTAAATGAGAATTTGAACCTTCATCAATAATAAATAAATTTATGTATTAGAAATAAAATTGAATTATTGATTTCAACCATAGGGATTTACATAAACTGTTTAAATTGTTTTCAGGTTTTAATAGAGTTAGGTGTGGCGCTGCTTGAAAATGAGCCTGAATGGTTTCATTTGAGTGCACACGATGAAATTATTGCTCCCCATGTAAGTTCTTAGAGTTTTTTATTTTTTTTTTTTCTGAAATGAATACATTTAAAATTTTGAAAACAATAATGATATTTAACATATCCATGAAATAATTGTATGTAAATTGAAAACCCAATTACTATCTTATTTTAACCAACTTTTTTTAAATAATGCAAAAGGATTTCGATTGTGTTATCGTATTTTTATATTTGATGAAAAGGAAGGGATATCTAATTTGAAAATTTGTGAATAGGAAAAATTGTCAAACTCATATGCTTTCCTGATAGAAAGAACAACAAAAATCTATGTTTATCAAAGTATAAGTATGCAAATTATACAAATTTAGTGTTTATCTGCTCAAATATCGAATGGAAGCAAATGAGCTTTACTTTATTAAAAAAAACTGTCCTAAATTTGGAGGGATCTCCTATAATTATAAACATTTTTAAAATTAATTTATTGTTTATTTAACCTTCTTCCGGGCGCACCTCCTAACATAGCGTAAGCAGGCGCATGACGGTAATTTACCACATCACCAGTTTTAGGCCTTTTTGCCTCAACTCTTTGCCAAAAATATTCAAATTTCTGCATATTCATTTTTTAAAAACACATTGACCTATAAAGCAATGTAATTTAAAGAAGAAATGGCTTGAATAAAATTCAAACGCCGTTTTTTACTTGTTTTGAAAATATCAATGAAACATGCAAACTGAAAATATTATTTGCAACAAAACTGTGTATTTATGACATTGAAGAACAAAAGTAAGCAACAAAAAATTTAAAAGTTAGAAATTACTGTATAAAATAAAAATTTAACTTGCTATCATAACACATTTAAACTTTAAATTTTAACTAAAAAATAACTTAGAAAGAAATTAGACATATTTTTTAGGATGAGAAAATTTAGTATCACAAAAACTTGATTTTTAATAGGAACAAAAAATCACAAACTTCGAAAGGAAATAGAATAGGAGAAAAATAATTAAATAAGTAAATTATCAGTTTTATTCTAAATCTTACACATATTATGTAGGAACAAACAATTTAGGAACACAAAAGTAATAATGTTTCATATGATCATGGTAAGAATGTGGTCAATAAAACTATGAAAAAAGCATTTATTATATCAAATAAAGATAGTTAGATTCAAATCAATTATTTTTAATACTTAATTTCATAGTATTGATTGATTCTCCAATGGTTAGAGATAAAAAAGATCCCGTAAAGAGGCGTGCGGCAGTAATCTACCGACACCCGGCACTTTCTGAGTTAAAACAATAAAAGAGAAAAGACACTTCTCAGAAGATGTTGATTCTTGTCTCTGCGGTCAGTGATATGATTCAATTAAAGAATACATGCCCCTCCCGGCCACACCTGACTTGCCTGATAAAACCTACATAAGATTTTATATATGTGACGGTAAACTACCGCGCGCGCCCGGATGAAGGGTAAATTTTTTTTTTTGCACATGGGATCACCTGTCATGCAGCAGTTAGCATAGCTGCCTTCTATGCCTAAGGTCATTGGTAAGTAGCTTGGCAGGTGGCCCTAGGATTATTTAAAGATAATAAAAAATCCCCTTTATGTTCTGATGGGACATAAAGGGAAATCCTGACCCTGTGCAATGTCGGTACTGGTTAAAGATCCCTATCCTAATAATTGCCTATCCTTGCCCAACTAGCCATAGTAGCATAAAGCGACATTGAATAAATAAACAACTTTTTTTCACTTTCACCTACCTGCATATGAAATAGATAGTAAGGAAAATATTCCAATCTTGAAAAATATCAACTTCCAGTTTTCAACAGAAATCTATTGTTTCCATGAAAATGAGTAGCAAATGTCTTAATACTAAATAAAAAGTAGAAGAATAACAAAATGTCTTTTTAATTCCATATTACAATGGAATAAAAGGAAAAATATTTAGAGTGAAGCCGAGAGCATTGTTGGGAAAAAAGACTAAGTGTGTGCTGCTCAAAATGTTTTCCGATTGGAAAAAACATATGGAAATTCTAAGATGGAATAAAATAACTATTTTGTTGACTATTGATATCATTAAAAAAACATTAACTGCCTCTATCTGAGAAGAATACAATATCGCCGTTGTTTTCTGAAAAATATTTAAGTGCTCTAATTTTGAAAATTTCAATCTAACCCTCATTACAAACCCCTTCTATGATTCTTATTTATGATAAATCGTAAAAAAAACTTGTTCGTTCAATCTACAATTCGATTATTTCTACAATCACTTAAAAAAAAATTTCAAATGAATCTTCAGAAAGTGCTGATTCCCATGAATAAGTGTTGCCGACAGATGTATAGATTATACATTTACACATTTTATACTTTTTATTGTTTTGATTTTTTTATCAGACTATTGGGGTATTTATTTTGTCCATTCATAATTAATTAATAAAAGCAATCCATTATTTAATTGATTCATTTTGTATTAATCATGTTCTAGACTATGGATATTGAACGAGATCTAGATGTTGTAGTAACGCCTACAGAACATCTTTCTCCTTCAACAACATCACGATTGTCAGACTCAGATCCTTCGGATCTTGATGATTCAAGAGAACGAAGGGTTGCAGATGGTGCTTCCATTTCATCTGTTGGCAGCTCTAACAGGTTTGTTCTTATAGTTAAATAAAACTCCGTGTTATCTTTAATATAAATGCAGCTTACCTTTTAATATTTCTATTTAATACTCTGATAATTTCAAAAATAAAGTTGAAATCTAAACATTTATAAAATCTGTTTTTGACTAGAAAAAATTGTATTATATTTAAGTGTGTTATATTTCTATTAGCCTAGAAAATGCTAAGGCTAAAGGGGCATGCTGTAGCACTTTTCTTCCTTCCTTTGATTTCCTATATATTTTTAATTATTTATTTTATTTTATTTATTGCTTTCATTTTTAATTTCACTTTATTATCTAAAAATGAAATTAGAATGATATGATAAAACTTTCTTTGACTGTAAAATGATCAAATATAACCTATTTTTCAGTGACTAATTTAGGTAGGTCAGCATGGAAACACTTGTAGAAGCTTAATTATATTTCTCTTTGAGCATTCCTTTTCTTTTTTCCTCTTCAAGTTAATTAAATTATTTAAAATAAGTGACGACTGTTTCTTTAGCCCACCACCTGATATAGAAATGAGTGAAAAGAGGAAGTCTAGAAGAGACATGTCTCCGCAAGGTAGGAAAGGCATCATGATGATACAGTTTGGTGCACCTATTGCCGAACCTCATAGAAAGGTAAAATCACAGGTGATATATTCTTCTTTATTTTATATCATATTATACCATATTATATATTTTTTTTAAATAGTATTATTCATCATGTATGTCTACTTTATTATCTTAAAAACATAAATCTTTTTTACATACTTAATGTTGGAAATCAAAGATATCTCAGATTCTGATTTCTGTTTTTTACTATCTTATTTAATTAGCTTTTCTTGAGAGTGTTCAGGATTGGGATGAAATTAATATTTTAAAAAATATGGTGTGATGAGTGCAACACGAAAATTTCACTTACCAACCTACTTGGGGTAGAAACCGATGTGTTTTGATAATTTAGTAAACGCAATTTAGAAACTTCAATTTAGAAAATGGCTTTATCCATATTTACTTACTTATTTTTATTTGTTATTTCCCAAAAAGTATAAAGTATTATAATTATTACAAATGTGAAAGTCTTCAGTAATTTTTGATACATTATTATTTATTTCTTTTTGTAAGGGGAAAATCCTAATTTCATCGATATTCGAGTATTTTTTAAACCTTTTTTTGTAAATAAGTATATTGTGAATTGAAATCAATAGAAGGGATATTTTAGAAAATTGGAACTTAGTTTTCGAATTTTATTCTCCAATTCCTTTCCAGAAACCGACGAAGATAATTATCGATGATTGTTCCAGCAAAAACCACCTTATATTTCATTCATAAATTTATTATGGAACTAAAGTTTCACACCAACATATAATTATTAAGGATAATATTGCATCATATGTAAAAAAAAAAATAGTAGAAGAGAGAGATAGTCAATAAATCAAATAACTGTTCTTCAATTACGATAGGTTAAATGATAGTCAGGATTTTCAGTTTACAATGATTTTATTGTGGTAAGCCAACGTTTTCACAACCTCCGATCTCTACTTTCCTATCTATCCCATATATCCCTATTCTCTCAAACAAAATTAAAAAATCCTTCTCATCGAGTTTCCCACATATACGCCTAGTATTAAAAAATAACAATAAATTAAAAAATCTGTATACCAAACTCAAAGACCACTCCTAGACAAGTGTAATGTAGTTTATCGTATCCAGTGCTCCACGCTTAATTGCAACAGTCGCTATATCGGTGAAACCAAAAATTATTTTAAAAAACGAATTTATCAACATAAATACAGTATTTCCACGCGTAATTCATCCACATCTAAATTAGCAGAACATGCCATTGCCCACATCCATTCCTTCGACTTTGGGAACCCCTCCATATTAGCTACTGTACCTAAACACGATAAACGAATCCTCTCAGAATACATTTTCATCCATCTAGAAAAAAATAACCCTGTAAATCATAAAACAGATAAAGAGATAATTTCATCCACTTATTCTAACATCTTCCGCATCCTCAAATCCTAGTTTTGAGTTCATAGGTACCTGCAATTATCTCTGTACCTCTTGTACTATTATTTATTATTTTTTTTTTTTTTTTTTTGTATTGCATACTTCTTTCTGTATATTTTCCAATTTTTTATGCATTGTTACATTAGGTATTATCTCATTTTTATGTTATTATTGAGTCCAGACATAACTATTTGTATACAGTATCATCTATTTTGTTAGTTTTTAAAAATTTTTGTTCACTCAGTTGTCATGTGCCTTTCACTTCAAAAGCGTTGGATTTCCCTGTCATAAACCTTTGAAGTCGGCAAACTAACCCCCTACCACTACCTCTCACCTTATTTTTACCTTTAGTCTTAGTATCCACCTGGACTCAGTAGGTAAATATCAGATTCTATTTAATCTTGTTAACCAGCCACTTATTTTAATATTCATGTATACACCATCTTTTATATTATTATCAGTTCTGTAATGTATCCATTTATCGTCACCCTTTAGCATAGATACTCATATATTTGTTTTCTTTTAGCCCTGATGAAGATCCACAAGTTGGATCGAAACGTTGGCTTACCACAATAAAATCATTGTAAACTGAAAATCCTGACTATCATTTAACCTATCGTAAAAAAAAAAAAAAAAAGAAGCTTTAAATATTTTTACCATTCCGTGCTTTTCTACGCATTCACTTACTGAAGAACTAATAAAATAGTTCTTATGTTTGATAATGGGACAATCTAAAACATAATACATCATGGCATTTAATTTTATTTCTCTATTTAGTTGTTATGAAAACTTAATTTAGTTATTATAGAAACAAATGATTTCCATTAAATAGATTTTATCCAACAAGCACTTAATACACATAGACAACTCTTTTGCAGGCATATTACACTTTACTTGTTAACAATGGCTATTAGTAAAGTACTTTGCATGAGAAAGATTTGTCAACATGTTTTAAGTGCTTGTTGGAACAAGGCTTTTTTTTTTCTTTGTACAAAAAGTATTTATGACAATTTTTTCTGAGATTCTCAGCTTTCCAACGATATATTATACAAATATATTACTACACTCATCTACAGAAAATGAAATTTTCATCTTGTGGAAACACTTTTCTTTATTTCTCCTCTATATGTTTATCAAATTCTTTCATATTTCATATTTAGCCATTTCTTATTACTGCTCATAATGAAAGACAGTTAATTTCCACATATAAACAAAATCCAACGTATTTTATAGGAAGGAAATTTTCCTTGGCCATTTAAGGCCCATTAGAACAATTTAATGATGATGATGAAACCTATCTGATATTAAAGAATACTCCATTCTCATTAAACATGACGAGTTTAATCAAAATCGTTAGAGCCGTTTTCTTGAAAATCGCAAAGAACTTATAAATGAGATAATTTATGAAATATAGTCCCCCTTCCGCTTACCCAATTTAGATGAAATTTTTTCTGTCACATCCGGGGCATATACCCACTTCAAATACCAAATATCAGTTCTGGGCAGTTTATCATTTTTTTGTTAGTCTGTTCACGCACGGATACACGCAGACCATTTTTTGGGACTGGTTATTTGGAATAAGGGGACCCTAAACCGCGTATTTCCATTGAAAACTTTGTCAACATTTTTCACGATCGCAATACTTTCCCCTACTATAAATTAAAAATGGTATTACAATAAATGCCTATTCTGTTGGCCTTCTGGGCATATGAGAAACTAGGAGTCTCTTGCAACAGGAGGGGACGAATTAAGGTCCTACTGAAAGATTCGGTTGTAGTCCGACAACACATACTTATTATAAATTAATACACATCGTATTAAATAGTTTTGTACTGTTTCTTTTTCTTCAATACTTGATCATCATTTCCTAATGCTAATTATAATATTCAGCTATTTCATAAATAAAGTAATTGGTCATTTATTTTTTCCATAGATACCTGTGAACCAAAGGTCTCATTCTGCTGCCCCCACAGACTCACCAAGTGTACATACTAGATCCAGATCAAAAAGTCCCCATAGGAGCCTTTCACCTCCTGAATACAGGTTAATATTTTATTTATACTTTTTATTTATAAAACTAAATGTAACAAGACATTGGATAATCAGTTTGATAATAATAAAAAATAATAATTATAAGGACGAAGAAAACAGTTATGTAAAGAATGTAATAAAAGTTTGCTTGTGGTGTGGTACTTAGTCATTTATCATGGAGAAATAGATTCCTACTACCAAATGTTATATTATACCTTAGTGTTTAAAAATTTTATTTCTGTAAATATTTTTATAAAAAATATTTAGCATATTTTTTTTTAAATTTATCTGACAAAGAAAAATGAATATGGACACAGGAAGCAGGTACCCTTCACTCTTTAGGCTGCCAGGCCTACAATACACTCGCATTACTCAATTCCTAAATTGTTCAATAATTCAACAATTTTTTATTTATTTTTTTCCTTCCTCTTTATTTTTGTTTTATTTATTTTATTTTTTAAAGAAACTCCTTTAATTCAAGGAAGTTATTTTATTTTGCAGTTACAGGAGAGCAGTTCTTCCATCTCACGCATATGTACCAAGATTCACTTCGAGGTCTGCTACTGCAACCCCAATTACATCTCCTAAGAAACGACAACTTCCGCAAATTCCTCCTCATCCTACGCATCACTCAACTTACCGAGACAGGGTCTCTTATGTATGTAGTTTTTAACATTCCTTACTCATAAAAATAGATTTAGTTTTTGCTATAAAAATAGATTTATTTTTATTTAGGTTAATTAAAAATTTGGTAACAATGGCCTGTTTTTGTTTTGTTTTTTTAACTCAACAGTTTAACTTTTCTCCTATCTATCTAATGGCCCTACAGCCCATGATGGGCTTTGGCCTCCGAAAGAATCCTCATCCGATTCCCCTATCAGCCACCTCTCCATCTCTTCATTCCCATCTGCCGCCTCCATGTCCTCTAGCCACCTCAAGCAATCCACCTCTTCTTCTTAACTTCCTCCTCGAAGGTGCCAGCCATCGATGCTAGTTTTCTTCCTGTTATGACTACATCATCAGCAGCATAGGCCATATGCTGTGTGAGTCTGTTCATAATTGTTCCACCTGGGCTTGTCCTAATGCCTCTTACTTTGTTTAGTAATAATGCAGGTGACAATGGATCTGTGTAAGGCCATTCGAGGCATTGAATTCCTGGGATATGTGATTTTGTATTGTGTGACTAACCTGACACTTTGTATTTTTTTATGGTCATTCTGATGAGTTGGATAAGTTTCATTGACAAACCCTAGTCTTGCAAATTCCTTATTGTTCTCCGCTATCCACTCGATTATAGGCCTCTTTAAAGTCCACAAATCGATGTCAAATTCGTATGCTTTTTCTAGCATTATCCTCAGGGATAATATATGTCCTGTTGTATACCTGCCAGGTCGGAAACCACTTTGATACTCTCCAACCAATCTTTCCATCCATACAATTACTCTGTTGTGGATTGCCAGAGATAATACTTTACTAAAGAGAGCAATTCCTCTACAGTTTTTGCTTGCAAGCCTATCACCTTTTTTATATTTGGGGCATAGCAATGGCATACTCCATTCCTGGGGCCTTTCTTCATTCATCTAGATTTCCAAGATCAGATCGTACATTTGATCAATCACTGCAGTCCCTCAATACTTTAGTAGTTCTCCCTGGATCTGGTCTGAGTGTCTGAATTATTTCAACTATCTCTTCTTTCTCTGGTGGGAGGACATCGTCTGTATCTTCTTGGGTATGCCTCTGAGTTGGGTCTGGCATAGCTGTAACTGTTTCTCTCTGAGCATTGAGGAGTTCCTGAAAGTGGTCTGCCCCCCTAGCAAGCACTGCAGCTCTATCTCAAATGAAATTTCCCTTCTTATCATTTCACATTTCTAATTGGGGCTTGAATCCCACTTTGAAATTCTTCATCCTCATGTAAAACTTTCTCTTGGCCAATAGGTTTTCTTTCATTGCTACCAATCTTCTAGTTTCCCATAACCTTTTTTTCTTTCTGCACAACGATCTAACTATCCTTCTCTTCTGATCATACTCCTCCACAGCTCTTCTCATTCTCCGTTGTAGCATTCTCTTCTTTCTTGCCTCATTTCTTTCCTGCTCTGCATTTTTGCATTCTTCTTCATACCAGGCGTTCTTTATTCGAGTGGGTTTTGGTCCTATCACATTTTCTGCAACCTTTCTTAGTGTGTGCTTTATCTTTTTCCACTTTCCCTCAACTGTTGCCTTGTTCCCAGTGTTCCAGGAATTCTTTTGTCACACTTTCTTCAAAATGCTTGGCAAATTCTGGGATTTATAGTTTCTCTTTCTTCTCGACTTCTCTCTTAAGTCTACTGATTCCCTAACTATTGTACCATTTTTTAAAAATTTACTTTTATTCACATTTCATGCTTCACAAAATATAAATCATATTATTTATAGATGGTTACATGTATATATGTATATATGTATGTATATAAATATACATTACAAATTAAAAAAAGTAAAGTAATAATGTTTATTATTTTGGCCTAGAAAGTATGTAATAAATATCCTTTGTCAGGCCATTTTTGCATTTAGCACCTACCACTTTACTGTTTTATCTATTAATTAATTAATGTATATTTTGTTTGAAAACAGGGACTACTTTTTTATTTTTTTTTAAAATTTATTTTGATTAATAAATTTTTTTTTTTTTTGTTTTTTGTTTTTTCTCCTGTTTATTTTTTTTATAAATATTACTTTTTTTTTAATAGCCATATGTTGTCTTAAGTTATAATTGAATGTTTTAACTATCGGTAAATGGCTCCACACTAAAAACACCTCATACTTGACCTGCTCATACAATGTCTTTACAGTTTTTGCTAAAATTCCTGTTTAATATAGTCACACTTATTTCCTTTTGTTAGGAAAATTTGTTATAGGATTATACTCCCCATAAGTAACAGTGTTGCATCAATTTCTGATTTTAGTCTGCTTCTTATTAATTAATTTTTAGTCTTTTGCCTAGATTCTATCATTAAAACAAAAATAATTATATCTTTTCTGTCTAATTTTAAAATACATTAATGCTTAGCTAATTCAATTTTCTATTCCATTTTTAAAGGATGTCGACGATCGGCCACACACGATGAAACAAAGACCAAGGAACGTTCAACATAGAGGTACATAATCTAGATTCATCAAAACTTAATCAAATTTATAAACTTTCCAAATTTAGAGCCGATATGTGTGTGGGGGGGGGGGGTCTTCCAAACCTGGTATTATGGATGGTGTTAATTTTAAAAATTTGTGCTTTCTTATCATGATATGAAGGGTCAAATCTGATCATGGTTGTGTAAATAGTCTGAATATTAGAACATAATCACAGATAAGATCAAAAGAATTAGTATAATGATGTAATATCCTGATATCATATTGAGAACCTACTATTTGCATAGAGAATAAACGTCCATGTTACTAACATTATATATGTTACAGGAAATATTCATTACATATGATATATGATATGAAATATACCTCTACCTACCTTATTATATACTAGAACCTTGAATAAGTTCTCGCTGTTTTTGTGAAAATTAATACTTACATCTGTCATACTATAACACAAAATATTTTCGTTTGCTGCCAGTGCAGCAAGAGTTCACACATGAGAAAACATCATTCGGCATCTCTCTATACCAAATAACCTTGCTTCTACCTCCATTCCTGATGCTTTCAAACATTTTGAAACCGTCGCGTAAACTATTAGTAAAAGTTTTCTACCTTCAGCTAGCGTCTTGATTAATTAATTCCTACAATTCTTCGTTTTCAAACTTTTTGGTACGCCAAAACTTTTTTTGTCTAAAAGATTAAAACCACTCTTTTTGAAGGCCCTAAACCAGTTTCTGCATATCAAAAGACATAAAAAATGTTTAGATCAACTAAATGAAATATAAAATGCAATAAAGTCAACTAGACTAAAAATAAAATAGTGCTATAAAATTTTCCCCCAAATACTTTTTACTTGGCATAAAGCTAGATATTTTTAAAACTATGAATAATTATATTGTTTGCCCTGACTTGAACTAAAAAACACTGAATTCAAAGCTTACCAACAATAAATACTTCATAGAAAATTGCATTACCGTAAAATGAAACTCCATATCACTATGATGCCATTTATTAGGAAACAGCGAGGATTTATTCAAAGTCTTAATAGAAATCGATATAGTTTCCCAGTTAATTGTTAAAAATTCATTAAATTTTATTTACCGCATATATGAGCTTTTTTATGGATCAAAACTTATTATACCGCATGAATGATTAATGGGTTATTTAATTTCCTTTTAAATACTTATTAATGTGTTTGTTTGTATCTTTTCTTATTCAGCAAGATGCTCTATGGATGTGAAACCTTGAACATAGGTGCTTTAAAAAAGCCTGCATCAATAGCAATGAAATTCTAGCAACGATCAACTGAACAAATGGCGGGAGAAGGTTCCTGTACTCTTCTCTCTCATCACATTTTCCATTACCTTACAATTTACTCTTTCATCATATTCAATAATATTGTCAAACTACTTTTTCACTTTCACCACTTTTCAATCCATATTTATTAGTTTTTTTTTTATTATTATTTTTTTTTTTTTTAGAGAAATAGAAATGAAACTATTCTGAAACAATGTTCCTTAAGAATAATAAGAATGTATTTACAAATAGGGATCATACCAGGCTTTAATATAAATTAATAAAACATAAACCATGTTTACACTACAATAATTAAAAAATATAATTAACAAAACATAAAATTTTCTGAGAGGAAATTTAACTGTAAAAACAATTAAAACAAGTAAAAGAATATTGAAAAAAGAGAGAAAAATAATATAAGCCCTAATAATTGATTCTTAAAGTTAAAACTTAAAAACATGTAAAGTTTTAGATTTTTCTGCACCAGTATTCTATCATGTTCCAAAATTGAAACTTAACTAAAGTGAATATCATGCCTGGAAATAATCACTGGAAAACTCCTGAAAATCTCTTATTAATTATAAGAAATATTAATTAATTATCTTATTATATTATATAGAGCATGTATTATGTTTATTTGTACAGGATGGAGTCGTCAGGGTATAACTGGTTTGTCGGACAGTGATCTTAGTCAGGATGTAAGGCATCGATCACCTCCTGATAAAGAACTTGGTGATCCTTGTGATAGTGATATGGAGTCCGTTGCAAGTATTACTAGCAGCGCGTTTTCCACGCAAAGCGAAAGGCCAAGGGGTAGTCGTTACAGGTAATCATTTTGGATCTTTTATTTTTTTTAGTATGTGTATTATTTTAAAAAGTAATTTTATTTGATCAAGTATTTTAGATTTCTTATCTATTTATTATTTATAAATTTTAGTGAGTACGGAGGAACTGCTCAAACTCCTCTCGTAGGTGGTGGGGAATCTCAAAATAACAATAAGCGAGCCCCATTTTCCAGGAGCTTATCAAATGCAGACGTTCCAGCTGAAGAACGTGGAGGCAATTTTTTTTATTATTATTATAATATACTATTATCACAGTGATCAAGAACAAAATTAAATAAAAAAAGATAGGGTACCCCATTTTTTTTGCTTTTAAGCTTCCGAGAAGTGGTGCAGAGTAGAAATACGCCAGAATTAAAATCGTACAGATGGCACTTTTCGTGCAAGCGCAAAAAACGCTTTTTTTTCCCAAAAAATTGTGTTTTTCGCCGTATTTACATGTCTAATCCGCTGATTTGACACACACGCACACATAAATGAAACAATTAATAATGAATATAGCATACTGAAGTGTATATAAATATCTGAGATAAATTTAAAAGCAATAGGTACTAGGAAAGTATTATAGTAATATATAATTACAAAGTCTTAGTAATACTAATTTTTTATTATAATTAAACAATACACAAAGTCAAAATAACATTTTTATTAAAAAATGTTTACTATAATTGCAAAAAACAATTGAAAAGTAAATAGAAAGAGTTAATTACCAAACAAAAAAAATGTGTTTATAAATATCTAAATTTTTACATTAATCGAATTTACAAAATAAATTATTTAAATGTGACAGCTGTTAGGTAAATATTAGTTCATTTTAATTTTCAATAAATCCTGCACTTTATTTAACAAACCACCGGATATTTTATAAACAATCTTTTTCTTTTCTAAACAAATGATACAGACTCTGCACCGATTCTCTTAATGGGTTACAGCATGATTGAGTTTCTTTATTATTAAAGGTTTTACCATTTTTAACAGATTAATTTTTTAAGATGCACTTAACTCCAAAGTAATATGAAAAATCACATTTTAATGAGAAAAAACTGTATGAAGAGCGGTCGAAGTGAATTTTCTTTAGTTACCGATAGATTAATCAAATATAAATTTGGAATTTGTAATTTTTCCGTGTATAAACAAATAACAATGCAATGGGGTCAAAACATTTTCAATATTTACATATTATGCGATAAGGTCGTTCAATCATATCATTCAATAATTGTAAATAGTGTCATATCATTGGCCCTCTTTACACTGCATGAAAATAGAAGACACCGGATTCGCTAAATATTATATGTAAAATATGCGGTCTTCTGTATTTTCTCTCTATTTTTCGCGCAATGTAATTTACTTTTAAAAAGCCTATTAATGTAATAAAAGTTATGTTGCCCGTACGCATTGCTCACACATGTGTGTGTGTGTGTGTGTGTGTGTGTGTGTGTGTGTGTGTGTGTGTGTGTGTGTGTGTGTGTGTGTGTGTGTGTGTGTGTTCGTAGTTGTAAAATTAGTATATCACACATGTAAAAAAAGGTGAAAAACACAATTTTTTGGGGAAAAAAGCATTTTTTGCGCGTGCGCGAAAAGTGCCACCTGTACGATTTTAATTTTGGCGTATTTCTACTCTGCACCACTTCTCGGAAGCTTAAAAGCAAAAAAAATGGGGTACACTATCTTTTGAATCTTTGATCATATGAAATATTTGTATCACCTAATTTAATTACCATTTGATGTTTTCTACTCTGTGACCTGTTTCCCAAACAGCAATTTAAGTTTATGAAAAAAAACTGTACCTTGGCAATAATTATTTTCAAATGTACTTATTTTTGTATTAACACGTCCACTTGGATCCCACTTACCCAATCATATTTCAGAATCACTTTAGCAGGAATAATGGAAGCTCATTTTTTAAAATATCAATACTTCCTTTCAAAGTTTTCCTAAGTTTCCTTGGGTGATTAAATTCTTTTTTTCTTCTTTATTACTTTTCATGTATTGGTCTGGATACTAGCAGGTTGATTTATTACTCCAATTTGATGTGCTGAAAAAGTTAATGATTGTATCATTACAACTACCCTAAATAGTTTCTTGTCTGCCATTAATTATTTCCTTCTTTCAACTGAACTTTGAATACTAAGCTTGTGTTATACTTCATGAGCAAAGTTCTATTTTTTCAGCTAGTTAAAGCCATGAGAATCAGGCTGTAGGAACTTTTAAAAAAAAAATCCATTTTGATATAATTTCTTCTATTTTTGTCTTTCTAAGGTTTATTTTCACTCTCCAGTTCTGTTTAGTTTTTTCTATGTTGGTGAATTTATTAGACTGCCTCCACAAGAAGGAAATATTGAATTCATAAAAACTCTATTTAGGAAGCACCATCAAGAGTTGACAGTTAGAAATAGGCATTGCTGTGGGAATTCAATAAGCACTGTTTTTTTTTTTTGGTTTTTAACCAGTTAAATTCTCTCCACCGTCCTACAATCATTTCAGTTTACTATTATTAAGGGAACATTAGGTTGAAAAACGTTTTAACGGAAATTTATTTCTGATAGATATAGATAGTATTATATATATATAGTATTATATATCTGTATATAGTAATATATAGATATATATTATTTCTGATATAGAACATCAGTAATGCCTTATTTTATTTTCTATTCAGATGGTAGCCTGAGTGATACTGCTCTCGGCAGACAACAGACGGGTGGATCCAGAAGGAAAACCCCTTCAGGCTCATCTCCAGCTCCCAAATCGTCTTCTGGAATGGGGAAAAAAAGCAGTTCAACATCTCAGCTTTCAGCTACAGGTATTTGTTATTACTTCTATGCGTATGTGAAATATGCTTTTTGTTTAGGGATGGGTAGGGATGTATAACTTATATTTCAGGTAGTAAGAGTGTTTTCATTACCTTTATATAAATGTTTTTATATTCGCCATTTTATTATATGAGAATGATCTGCATGCCAAGCAAGTTGGTGTGAAAGTTGGTTATTGTCAGACTACGTTAACTTTCACTGAAATATATTACAATATCCAAGAGCTGTTTATTCTGTTTTCACTAATTTTAGATAGCTTATATAGAGAGCAAGTCGGAAAAAGACATTTTATACAATCACTCTAAAACAAAATTTAAGCTATTGATTTTGTAATATGCTCCTCATTCAATATGTAACCATAAAATGTGTTAAAACCAAAGAATACCAAAAAAAAACAGTAAAACTTGTTTTTAAAATATTTATTTTTTGTTACTTTTGTTTTCTAATTTTCATTTTTAGATAATAAAATTGTAGTTATTTACTAATTAATAAAACATTATGTATATTTATATTATTCTTGCTTATTTTGTAATTAGATTACACCTTGCATAAAAATAAACATTTATGGAAAATTTCTTTAATAAAAGTGATCATCTATGAAAATTAAACAATCTGTAAGGCAAGGATCAGCTAATAAACCCATAACCCCTGAACCTGTACTGGGAATAAGCATAAGCTACGCCAAAAGAAGGATCGGGGAAATATATGGAGCTATTAAAAAACAATATTGGAAGGATAAAAATCAATATCACTCCAAACTCTTCTTAGACGGCTATTCAGTCAAAAGAAGCAATATGTTGCTGAATCTTGACAGGAAGGCACTTAAAAAAATTACAGCGATCTACACAGGACACTGTAAACTAAACAAACACATGTATAAACTAAAGTTGGCGGAAACACCAATATGTAGATACTGTGGCAAAGAGAACGAAACAGCATATCATATAATCTGTTGGTGTGACCGATTTGTGCGGTTAAGATTTGGAATGTTTGGGCAGGAAAATATAACCAATCCAACTTCCAACGACTTATTAAATCCAACAAGCATACTAAAATTTACCGATGTTTTAAGGATTCCAATCTGAAACACGGGCATAGTTAGGCGCACAATAGACCCAAGGAGGTCGCGGTGCATCAAGTCGCGAAAAAAAAAAAAAAAAAAAAAACAATCTGTAAAATCATAAATCCAATGAATGATCGTTATTTTATCAGCTAATACATAACCACTAAAGATCTTGTGTCGCGTTTGAATTTAATTTAGCCAACACTTTTACAATCATATTCAACCACCCAATTTTTCCCCCATTTGAGGGTACCCACATTACACACACAGGTCCCTTTTAATTACAATAACTAACATAAATTTAAAATATCATTATTCCTTACAGTAATCAGTATAGTATACTTATATCAGCATATTATAGCATACTTTATTTATAATTTATATAGAATTACCAATGCTATTCATCTAAAATTTAAATTCTATCTTAACATTTACCTTGAAAAATATACTATAATTTAGATATATTATAATGCTTATAATGCAACATACTGTAATATGATATGCAGTAGCATATTGGTAAAAGTTACTCCATCATCCAAATTCAAACCATAAACATTTGTTTTATTTTCCTAATTTACTTCATTATCTGAAGTTTATATTGTAACACTTATGTAGTTGAGAAATATTTATTTAACAGAAATATACAGTTATCAATGCCAACGAATTATTACAACTTAAATATATGTGCAGTTTACAAAATTGATAACGTTATAACACAATCATATGACTTGAGCCTCACAGTCAACACACAGACTTAGACTCAGACTTCTACTATCTCGTTCATTCACTTGCTCCTTATATATAATCGTTAATGGTCAGGCCTGGAATGTTCCAGAACAATGTGGACAGTTCTACGCCCCCGTGGACTAGGCCACGGAAAGATCTAGACCCAAACAATTTGTTCCAACCTCTTATATTGTTCCAACAGACGGTCTAGGAGTTTATGCCATATGCTTTTTTTTTTTTTTTTTTTCTTATCAATTTAACGTTCCACTGCCTCCACCTTAGAGACATTCCTCCTGAATGTCTTCTTTTCCATGCGTGCCTGCTCCCTAGATCAAACGAAAGGTCTCTTCCGTAATCTGCTGCACCTGTTCTTCTTCATGGTTCCTTGCATATGGCGCCAAGCAATTGTAATGGACGATTACGGGCCTTCCTTCGGGATACTTGAAAACCCTGTAGACCACATCGTTGATGCGCTTCTTTATCACGTAGGGTCCCTCCCAGTTCTCCTGCAACTTTGGGCAGACTCCTCGCTTTCTTCTCGGGTTATAGAGCCAAACGAGGTCTCCTTCTATGTACCCGCCCTGATCGGCTCTACATCCGCTCGCTGGTGAGGCAAAGATTCTTGCGAACTAACTCGTGTGTGTATTCTATTCTCTTCTGGAGTCCGGATACATAGTCTTGCCCAGATACATCCACCCCGGGTTCGCTGTCCTGGTTTTTCGAATCCCAAGCCTCTTGCAGACTTCCTGGAATAATGTGCTCTCGAAGTTCCTCCCCTGATCTGAATGTAGTTCAATTGGTACTCCGAAACGGGTGATGAACTCCTTCTCCAAAACGTCAGCCAAGGTAGCAGCCTCTTGGTTGGGGACAGCATATGCTACCCACTTGGAAAAACAGTACACAATTACAAAAATGTACTTATTTCCAGTTTCACTTTCTGGGAATGGTCCTAATATGTCCATGGCTACCTTCTTGAAGGGGCTCCCCGCAATATACTGCTGCATCCGAGCGTGGCATTTGGGAACTGGTCCGTTGCTTGCAGAGCAGGTGTTACGTTTACGGCACCAATCCTTGACATCGTCAGAGCAGTTCACCCAGTAGAACCTTTCTCGTACTTTCTGGAGTGTTTTTGTCACGCCAAGGTGTCCTCCTGACACTTCATCATGTAGCAGACGAAGTACCTCCGGCACGCTGGTCCTCGGAATCAGAAGCTGCTTTCTGGATAGGCTGCCATCAACGTTCTCAACAACCCTCTTGAGCAAACCATCTTCCATTACAAGGGAGTTCCACAGTGCCCAGTAGGCCTTCAAAACAGGTAAGAATGGTGCTACTTCCTGCCAGGTCGGGCGGCGATTGGCTAGTTTCCAGTCCCGCATCTTTTTTAACTCGGGATCATTTTCTTGTCGGTCCCGGATTGAATCATGTGTCCATTCTTCGCTAAATACTCCAACGGCACAAAGGTTGGCTTCCTTTTGTTCGACTCTACAGTGGGAGCAATTAGCTGGGCATAGTCTTCTAGACAGGGCATCTGCATTGCGATGTCTTACGCCTGGTCTGTGTTCAATTTCAAAGTCGTATTCCTGGAGTTTTGAAGCCATCTGGCAACTTGGCCTTCAGGATTCCTGAAATTTAGCAGCCGTTTCAAGCTTGCATGGTCAGTCCGCAAGCAGTACCATAAAATGAGAAAAAAAAAATTAATCAAGAAGTAAATAAAAATAATCCAATGAGTACATGCCGATTAACAGGGAGGGAAATAAAAATATAATAAAAAAGTGTAGGCGCCACGCCGTTTTTTTTGTTCTTAAAACCTAAGATCCGGAAAAACGTCGAAAACCTAATCCATACAAGGCAAATGATTGATTGAAGTACTATTGAAAAGACTTAAAAAAAATAAAAATTGAATCCTTATCTCTACAATGAAATTCAATATGGATACCAGGGAACCAACATCTCTTATGTTAATTATTTTTCTTCCTTTTTGGATCAAACTTACCTTGTGAAATAAATAATAATTTGGTAGAAAAAAAACTCAGTACTGTGAATTCAATAGCAATTTCTTTCTCTTTGAGGGAATATAAAATTCATTTACAAAAAAACAAAACAAAAATAAAAATCTGGTGCGTGCGCGCAACATACAACTTTCACTTACCAACTCACTTAGATAAGAAATTAATGCGTTTTGTTAATGCCACTCCTCAAAGTTACTCATTTTTCTTATTTTTGTTTTCATTAGCTCAGAACATTTGAATAATGATAGTGCTTACCTGATATTAAATAACACCTAATTTTCATTAAACATGACGAATATGATGAAAATCGTTAAAGGCGTTTTTGAGATAATCGAAAAATTGGAAAAATGTTATGAAATAAAGTCCCCCCTCCGGTTGTTCAATTTTGATGAAATGTTGGCTATCACATCTTTGGCATATATATACATCAAATACCCAGTTTGATCAAAATCGTTAAAGCCGATTTAAAGTAAATAAAAAAAAAACACGTACAAATGTCACAAAATTATTAAGTAAAGTCCCCCCTCCGGTTAATCAATTTTGATGAAATTTTTACAGTCATATCTCGGGCATATAAATAGATCAAATACTCAGTTTAATCAAAATCGTTAGAGCTGTTTTTGAGCAAATCGAAAAAAACGTAAAAAGTTATTAAATAAAGTACCCCCTCCCTTTGAGCAATTTTGATGAAATTTTTTCCGTCACATCGCGGGCATATACCTACACTAAATACCCAATTTCAGGCCCCCACGGTTTATAGTTTTTGAGCTAGTCTGTTCACACACACACACACACACACAGACACACAGACACACACACACACACACAGACCATTTCGCGGGACTTGGTTATTTCGACTCAGGGGGTCCCAAAACGTGTATTTCCGTTGAAAACCGGAAGTCGAAATTTTTCACGATCGCAATACTTCCACTTACTATATATTTCATATATAGGTAAGTGAAAGTAAAAAAACAAATTGAACATCAAAAGAAATTAATATTGGTTTATTTACATTTTTTTTTTTTTTTAAATTACAATCATAAAAAAAATCAACTTTTGATCAACCCTATAAATATTTACAATAAGAGGCGAAAATGCTCAAAACAAAAAAAACTCCTCCATCACACAAACTATATAATAGTAATTACAAAAGCTACTTTTCTGTCCTTATTTTTATAACTACTATTATTCCCTCAAATTATTACAAAAAGATTCATTTCTCTCCAACATATTTAAAAGATTAATTCAGAGCTCTGAAAATAAAGAAAACTGAAACTTAGCTGGTTGGTGGGTGCACCCGTCGGTCGCTCGCCCCCAGTCCTCTTCTATTTTCAATTTTTGGCTCTTTGCTCGCCAAAACAGCCGCAGATTTTCCTGATCTTGTAAGTACCCTCCTCGGGTAATGTTCGGCTACCACACTCACTTTGGAACTTAAAAAAAAAGCCTCAGAAAAAAATTTAAATCCGGCAGAGCCGTCACCACTCAAGCCTCGCCTCGACTGTCTCTCCCCGCTCGTCTTTTTTTTTCTCTGCCATCACGTAGCGCTCGTTGTTATAAGTTAATATTTCTTCACTTTCACTTCTTTAAACAATATGTCTTTGAATTCCACTAATATTGTAACGGTTATTTTATTTTATACTAGTTTAATTTACATTTAATCTTACATTTTATATAGCGAACTATAAAAAAAATATTCTAATGAAATTGCTATTAAATTTCGAGTTATTAAGCTCACTCGATTTGGTTCCCTTTTGTTTATTGCTTTATAACACTAGGTTAATTAATTTAAATCTTGAATTATGACTTGAAAACAGTCAGAAGTTCCCGCCTGGTCACACAATAATTACGCTCAGGTTTTGATAGCGTCTTGCTGAAATATCCAATAGCCCGTTCCTGACCATCCTGCAATTGTGATAAAACACATAAATTCATTAGGTCCATGCCGATAATCACTTCTTCTATATCAGCCACTAGTGCTGAATGCGAGACACAGTTTGAACCCAACTGTATCTTTACTTCTGCTTCCCCGAATACTTGGGCTACATCTCCAGTAGCGGTCCTCAGTCATCACCTGGAGGGTGACAGCCTATTCTCGCCCACCACCTACGGGCAGACGATAGTTTTCGTAGCACCAGTGACTACCAACATGACGTATCTCATGCCGTTGACGATGCCGTCCACATATAAACTACCGGCCTTTCACCCCAAAGAGGCTACCACCACAAGGGGAGGGTCTTGAAGACGTCGTTGGGTCGATGTCGCCCTCCAGGAGTCGACCCATCTCAGTTTCTCTGGGATTTTTGGTGCATCAGTGGCGGCCCATTTCTTGCAGGTGCTCCTGGCGTGTCCGAGTTCTCCGCAGCCCCAATACCGTACTGGTCTCCTTCTCCGAGAGTCGAGTGCTTTGACAACTTTCAAAACTACCTCTTCCAGGTTGTTTAGGTTCACCGATTCCTGTTGACTTTCACTGCAGTCGGTAGTATCCATGGCCCGGACCCTTGCATTGCAGTTCTTACCCCCATGAGAAGCCTCCGTAGCCGCTTCGTACTCCAACACAGTAGAGAGGGCATCCACCAGCAATATAGGGCGAGCAAGACGCCCTCTGAAGTTTCACGTCACGTAGGCCGTCGACGAATGCTTGGACCGCTAAGCACTCCAACAAACTTTCGGGTGCTGTTGGAGAAGCCGGTCTTACCATTCTTGCAACGTCGGCCTCGAACTCTTGAATAGACTCGACGGCCTTCTGCTTCCTGCTTTTCAGCTGGTACACATCTGGATAGACATCCAGAGGGGTCTGGAAGACATCCAGAGCTTCATCTCTGAGGGCTACTGTTAGGGCAACAGCCTTATCTTTCGTGGACCACCCATTAGCGCTAGCCGCTGCATTGAACTGTTTGAGGTAATTCGACCAGGACGACTTACCATCGAATGTCGGTGGTTTTATCCTGGCTCGGCTCTCCATAACTATGGGTTCACATACTTCCTCCTCCCGTAATGGCTGTGAGCAGAGTTGCTCCCTGATGACCGCCTGGGCCCCTTTTTCAATCGTTCTTTTAAATTTTTCAAGCTCCTCCTCAAAAGCGATAGCCCTTGCTTCCTGTTGAGCCTGTTACATAATGTTATATACGATTGAATTGTTGTTCAATCTCTATGGCATCTATAACCACGTGATTGTTTTTACTCGAATTATATTCAGTAATAAAGATTCTTTCTAGAGGTTAACTTGATTAACTTTATATCTAGTACTTTAACATGGCGCAGTCTTAAAGCTGAGCCATAGTCAGAGAAATTGATTGGGAATCTGAAGATGGAATTATTAGTACCGCCTCTGAGAGAACTGAGCTCAAGCGAGAATGGTTCTCCTCCAGAAAGAGGTTCCTGACTTACTTTGAGGCGATAGGAGCTGAGGACCTCTATTCAGAGAAGAGGAGGTATGCCATCTTCAAGATGATACTAGGTGAGAGAGGACTCCATATGCTTAGTAGTTTACCTGAGGAATGTAGTACTGTAAACGAAGCAATCAAGGCCTTGGATACATATTTCTTACCTCATAAGATAGCTTCTCGGCTTGGTGTCACTTGTAGAAAGTCTATCGAAAGGTTGTCTACGTATTCAGGGGGTAAGCTGAACGTGATAGGGACCTGTAAACTCAGTTGCTCCTATAAATGTTCTATCAAGCGTCTTGAGTTTGAGGTTGTAGATACGCCCTTTTCCATAGCTCTTCTCGGGTTGAACTCTTCGGTAGCACTGGGTCTCATAGCCAGGGTTGACGAGATCACTAAGGAAAATTTAGCCAGCTTATACCCAACGCTCTTCAGTGGGTTTGGGAAGGTGTCCGGCAAGTGTCACATTACAATAGACCCTAGTACTACCCCGGTGGTGCACGGCCCAAGACGTATCCCTTTTGCGGTTCAGGATAAGGTGAAGCGAGAGTTGGAGCGCATGGAAAAGGAGGGTGTTATAGAACCCGTGTCTGGGCCTACAGACTGGGTTAGTCCTCTGGTAATCGCATACAAGCCGAACGGGGATGTTAAGCTCTGAATAGACCTCAAAGATTTAAATAAGGGCATTAAGAGGGAGCATTGTCAACTGCCCACTGTAGATGAGATCGCTAGTGACTTGCATGGTGCTAGGTACTTTTCCTCATTGGATGCAACCGCAGGCTTCAGGCACATGGAGCTGGATGAGGAGAGTTCTAAGTTATGTACTTTCATCACGCCTTGGGGACGATTCAAATTTTTGAGGTTGCCTTTTGGGATTTCATGTGCTCCAGAAAAGTTTCACAAGCGGTACAAGGAGGCTTTTGCGGGCTTGAATGGAGTAAAAACTTTCATTGATGATTTATTGGTGTTTGGGCATACCAGGGAAGAACATGATAGAAACTTGGAAAATGTGCTGAAAAGGGCTGAGTCTGAGGGCATTAAGTTTAATTTAGAAAAATTTAAAATAGGATTGACTGAAATAACCTATTTGGGGCAAAAGTTTTGTGCAGAGGGAATTAGTCCAGATACTAGGAAAGTTGAAGCGATAGTAGAGATGCCAAGGCCACAAATAGAAAAGATTTGGAGAGGTTTTTGGGTTTGGTAAATTATATGGGAAAATTTATTAAGGATTTGGCGACCCTCGCCCAACCTCTGAGGTTGTTGCTGCAGAAGGAGGTGGCCTGGCATTGGGAAGACTTTCAGGAGCAGGCATGGAATCGGATGAAGTCAGCCTTAAGAACAGCTCCAGTATTAGCATACTATGATCCCTGTCTGCCTATTTCGATTTCGGTTGATGCTTCGCAGACAGGCTTAGGAGCGGTCCTGTTTCAAAATGGCCATCTGGTGGCTTATGCATCAAAGTCTTTAACCGGAACTGAACAGCGGTACGCTAACATTGAGAAGGAGTTACATGCGGTGGTATTTGGATGCGAGCGGTTCCACATGTATTCTTATGGTAGGCCGTTTGTCGTGGAGAGTGATCACAAACCTCTTCAATCCATCTTCCAGAAACCTCTTTATAGTTGTCCGCCAAGACTTCAAAGGATGATGCTCCGCCTCCAGCGATTCTAAGTTCCCGCCAAGAAGATGACTGTTAGCGATATGTTGTCCAGAGCTCCTCTGAAGAACCAACATGACTTGGACTACTTCTCAAAGGAATTAGAATCTTACGTTTTAGCTATGATGAAACTTCCGGTATGTGATAGAACATTTGCTAGAATCAAAGAAGAAACAAAGAACGATGAGGAACTTCAGGCCCTAATGGGTTGGCTAGCTGAAGGATGTCCAGAAAATATTTTTAATTCATTTGTAGAAAAATATAAGTTTTTGAGGGATGAATTATCAGTACAAGAGGGGTTGGTTCTTACAGGTCAACAAATTGTAATTCCTCGGTCCTTACACAAAGAAATGCTGGGCAAGATCCAATATGCACATCCGGGTCGGAATAAGTGTCTTCAAAGAGCTCAGGAAGCGTTGTATTGGCCAGGTATGCAGTATGATATTTGTTTGTTAATGGGGAAATGCAATGTTTGTTTGAAATTTAGAAATTCAAAACCGAAAGAACCAATGGTATTAATGGAGTTACCGGAGGGACCTTGGCAGAAAGTAGCTATCGACATTTTCACGTGGAAAGGGTTAGATTGGTTGATCATAGTGGATTATTTCTCCAAATTTTATGAATATTCTAGATTGCCCAATATTACAAGCCGGACAATAATATCTGAGGTGAAGAAAGTATTTGCTAGACATGTAATCCCCTTTGAAGTGATTGCAGATCAGGGACACAATTTTCATCGAGCCAGTTTTTAGAGTTTACCAAGTCCTGGGGTTCCAAGAGGACTTTGGTGAGCCCAAAGTACCAGCAGGCCAATGGACAAGCAGAACGCTCCATACAAACTATCAAGAAAAGCCTCAAGAAGTGCCTGGAAAGCGAGAACGATCCGTACAGATCTCCCTGCCCCGGCGGAGCTACTCATGAGCAGGAAGCTGAGGGGAGTTATTCCTAGAACTCAAGAACAGCTTAAGACTCAAACCAAGGACCTTGAGGAAACGAAAGCTGTGCTGAGAATGCGACAAGTCAGCAAGAAGTATTACGACCGGGGAAGCAGGAAGGTAGAAGGGTTCTGTCCTGGTGAGCAGGTGGTGTTCCAGAAGTCTCCGGGGTCGAGCTGGACTCCAGGAACAGTCAAGGAAGAACTGGATCGACCACGATCCTATCGGCTGATGACTAAGGATGGAGGTAAAGTGGAGAGGAACCAGCGACATATCCTGCCAGCTGGGAGAGAGGAAAAAGGAGATAAAGAGGACGAGGCGTGAGGAGCTGGGGAAGGCGAAGGAAAAGCAAAAGATCGAAGGATCTACAAGACCAGAAGCGGCAGAGTCGTCCACCCTCTGGCCAGGCTCAATTTTTAGGAGGGAGATGTTATATACGATTGAATTTTTGTTCAATCTCTATGGCGTCTATAACCATGTGTTTGTTTTTACTCGAATTATATTCAGTAATAAAGATTCTTTCTAGAGGTTAACTTGATTAACTTTATATCTAGTACTTTAACAGAGCCAATCTGTCATTAATTTCACCAGACATGTTGGTCAATTAATCATTCATCTCGGCTGATTGGCTGGTCAATTTGTCATTCATTTCGGCGGATAAGTTGATCAATTTGTAATTTATTTCACCAGTCAAAGTGGTCAGCTTATCATTTATTTCACCCATTTGACTGGCCAATTGGATCTTAATCTCAGACAAGTTGGAATTTAGGCTATTTATTTTCTCATTGATCTTATTTGATATTTATATATCAATCAATCAAAAATCAAAATATATATAATCAACGTATATCAATCAAAATATATATAATTGATATTTATATATCTCAACCGATTGGCTAGCCAATTTTTCGTTTATCTCAGCCGACAAATTGGAACTTAGGCTGGTGAATTTGTCATTTAGGCTGGTGAATTTGTCATTTAACCCATTTATTTCAGCCGACAAATTAGAATTTAGGCTGGTTAATTTATCATTTATCTCTGCCGATAAAGCCTTCAAAGAGCTATCCTCAAACTCTGCAGTTTCAGGATCTATGCCTTGACTCAGGTAATACTCATAACCAAAAAAGATCGTCTTCGTACCTGTAGTGTCTAAATCAAGCTCTTCTAATTCTCTCCTCGGCTCCGGCTCCGCTACTTTAAGTTCTCAGATTCGTTTACCTGGCATTTTTTTTCTTCTTTCAACCCCACAGCTGCCACCAGTTGTAACACTTATATGGGTTGAGAAATATTTATTTAACCCTCCAAAGGCACACTAATATTTTTTTCATACATGCTACACTGGGGTCATACAGACCCCAAAAGTTCATCCTTTATATAAATTATAGTTTTAAAATATTTTTAGAAGCTTTTATTTAGACAATTAAAAAAACGTACAGGATCAAGAAAACAATAAATTGGATTAAAAATATTTATTTTAATTTACGTAACATAAGAAAATACATTTAAATTGCACATTTTTCAAGTAGTTTTTACAGTTTGGAAAAAACGTATTTAGAAATTTGAAATTTTATACAAATCAAGATTTATTATTTTTCTATTGTTACTTGGTTTTCCTATCTTTTTGTCTAGAACAATAAGAGCATCTTCCTTTTTAAACTGTCCTAGGGCCTTTGGACCAGGGCCATTGACTCCTAATTCCTTAATTAATATTTTTATTGACCTTCTCACTTTAGGCCTAACCCATTCTGAAAAAATTCACATTTATCACAAAGTTAAGCAAAATAATAAATAAAACGTAACCCACACAATAAAACATTTTGAAAGAAATATTTGTTACAGTTACCTCACTTACAAAGCAAATTGTAATAAAAGTGTAATAACAAAAAGAAGAACTTAGATGCCACACTGGGGTCTATAGAACCCCTACACAAGTTTTTAATTTTCTATAAAAACAACAGAATGAACTACAACTTTTCCAACATAGGCGCTAAGGCGGCAGGTGTACCAACTTTGAATACATAGAAGTCACAGCCATTAGAATAATTTTATCAATTAGATATTCGTATATAGTATGTTCTTGGGGTCTGTCAGACCCCAGTGTGCATTGCGAGGGAATATAGAGTTATCAATGCAGAAATATACAGTTATCAATGCCAACGAATTATTACAACTTAAATATATGAGGAGGTTACAAAATTGATAACGTTATAACACACCATCATATGACTTCAGCTTCACAGCCTTAGACTCAGATCTCTACTATCTCGTTAATTCACTTGCTCCTTATATATAATCGTTAATGGTCAGGCCTGGAATGTTCCAGAACAATGTGGACAGTTTTACGCCCCCGTGGACTAGGCCACGGAAAGTCTAGACCCAAACAGTTCGTTCCATCCGCTTATTTTGTTTCAACAAACGGTCTGGGAGTTTACGCCATATGTTTTTTTGTATTTATTTGCTAATCGATTTAACGTTATATAGCAGTTTTATAGAATTACTTTTAAATTAAAATTTAAAAAATCGAAGTAAATAAAAAAGAATGTTTTCATTCATTCAAATAATTATTTCTTAGGAATATTTTAAATTCTTCAATAATCTAATTAAGTATAAATAAACAGTAAAATAAGTAAGAGTAAATGTTTTCAAGAAAAAATCATGTAGTAGTTAAATACGTTGATATATATTCAGTTTATTTCATCATATATTTATATACAGTCGATTCCGTTTATTTGGTCATCGGATAATTGGGACCACCACTTAATTCAGCCATTTTTAAAGGTATATTATATAGGTTTTTACCATTTAAGGTAGTCATTACTTAGGTAAAACATCACCACTTTATTGGAACATAACATCGGCTAAAGGTCAGGCCACACATGTCCGCACCGCATCCGCAGCACGGATCTGATTCATTTACGAAGGATCAGTGGCGGTCCCAGGGGGGGGGGATATTAGGGATCAATCCCCCACCCGAAATTTCGACGAAAAAAAAATTAGTGGGATGAATTAAAACAATTAATTACGCATTTAACTTTTACGAGTTTTCTAGGGAAGTGTAGTTTAATTTTGACTAGAATTTTGTTTACAGAATTTTGTATATGAACTTAATGTATAAGCATAAGCAAATAAAGTGTGCTATTTTTACCCTGTTTTTTTTCCTACTGACCAATCCCTCCCCCCACCCCCCGAATTTTTTTTCTGGAACCGCCCCTGCGAAGGATAGACAGTAACCGTTCACACACGCGGATGCGGATGCGGTGCGGACATGTGTGGCCTAACCTTTCCAATCAACAGGATGTAAAAAAACTGTGAGCTCCGGTGTCAATCGAATAACCTACGTATCTAAGACCACCCCTGTTTCTCTACCAGAAGCAAGAAATCTCAAAAGTTTGTCGTTTTTTTTTTTAAAAAGGAATCTTGGAATGTTCTGTAGACGCCCCATATGCGCTAATTATATGGCTTGTAAGTTTAGAAGTATAGTGACAATGCAAAATTGATTCTTTCCCGTTAAAAAAATTGAAAGAGAAACATGTTCTGATTCATTTCTTATTTCAAAATTTTGTCTAAATAAGTTTAATTTATATAATACACAGTTTTTTAAATTGTTTAATTTTTTATATTTTGTATATTAAAACACCTATTTAAGAGAAATACATTTTAAGGGTTAAATCAATCTTATTATTTTGACCCAATCACTAAATAAATAGACGAGAATAACTAGCCTATACCAGCCATTAACATGGTTTTCCCACAAATATGTCCAATTAATGGCATCAATTACCATTCTTGTACCATAGCCCAGTGATTAGGCGCATTTAGGCATTTGTATTTGTATTTACTAGCAGATTCATGATCTCCTCTTTATTAGGTCCTGGGCCTAATTGGGACAAAACAAATTTTCGCTTTATGGCCCAATAAAACGGAGTCGACTGTACATCAAAAATTAATTTTTAATCTCAGGAGGTTTTGTTTCTTTTAATAAATACGATGAGTGATGGTCTGCAAAGATAAAAATATAATTTAATACAAAATTGTGCAATATTTTGGCATTGGCACTCACATTTTCATGCACAAAATTTAGGCTATTGATTTTGTAATATGCTCCTCATTGAACATGTACCATAAAATGTGTTAAAACCAAAGAATACGGAATGACATACCAAGGCCTCCCAAGGGTCAAACACAGGCTCGATGAAATCAGTACTGTTTTCTTCCCTAATTTTTGAGTTTTATAGTATTTTTAGTATTCGTTCCATTAAATTTATAATTATTTAATATTAAATGTGAATATAAAGGTATATTAAACTCTGTATTCAGGAGATAATAATGTTTTAAATTTTAAAATTGTTTCTTCTTTTGTATGTAACTTCCAAACTAATGATAATTTGTTCAAGCTTTTATTGCTAAACTTTTACTATTATAAAAGCAGATTATCGTCTGAATTCCATCAAGTTCCACTTGTTATTTTTGAAGTACTGAAAAAAAAAATAAAAATTTTAAAATGTTTCAATTCTGGAGCAATTTTTAAAACGTTTCAGCATTTGGATAACTCTAATTTTCATATCATACTTTCCTTTCATTCCTAACATAACGGTATAAGAAGATAAGGAAGACCTAAATTGAGAAAGTCTGATAGTATGGCTTAGGATGCTAAAAATATTCTGGGTATAAGGAGCTGGATGGGATCCGCAAAGGACAGGGCTGGATGGCGAAAGCTGTTGGAGGAGGCCAGGACTTGATTGGTTAATATTCAACAAATATGCAAAATTTTCTTTACATGTTCGAAAGTCAATAGGACTTTGTCAAATTTTCATTTTTATTTTTTAATTAAATGTAGAAACAAAGATATTTGATATAAAAAAGTCGGTTTGATCTCATAGGGACTGGGGCTGTGAGGCTGGTAAGGGTAGAAGTCCAGTGGGCCTTTCTCCAGCAGGCCTAGAATGAAGTTGCAGCACATAATGTTGAATGCCTAATATGGAGCATATTAGAATATCAATAATCTTAATTTTGTGCCTGAAGATGGCAATGCTGATGTAAATATTGCAAGTTTTGTGTAATAAATGACTATTAGGAGATCATTAGTCCTTGTTTTTATCTTCTAAAAACCATCCTAAAAGATATTAGAGGTCTCGATTAGGATTCACATCCGCCTCTCATTATAATTGTAATTGGTTTTGGATAAATAATTAACAGTATCCTTAGGTTGGTTTATATGGTTCAATTTTTTATTGGATAAGCATATCAATCATCTTTGATAAATAATCAGCGACTTCAACTCAAGTCAACCTTTTGTCAACCTTTTGTATCCTTTATTTAATAAAACTTTGGCTATTTGGATGGTGCTACAGTGGAAGTCCTAAATATGTATTGCCTATCCATGTGTAATTGGAATAGGGATCTTGTAACCATGTATGTTACATCCACATTAACATCTGTAGTCATCATTGTAAATATTAATAATTTCAAAATCAATCGATTTTTTTTGGTTTTTATGAATTGATTGAGCAATGTTTTTTTTTTTTTTTTATTATTATAAAAATGTTAATTTATGAATTATCTTAACATTGAAAAAACTAAATTATTTATTCTCATGTTGGGGCATCCATTTGGATGATGTTTCTAACTTCATCATTAATATTTGTGTGATTCATTATTTTTAAAAGTGAACTGTGTAAAACTGCCTTATTCGTGTTCATTTATTTTTAAGTTTGATTAACTAACATTTGTAATTTTAGGTAGGCAAACACCAGCAACTTAGCTTCAGGTTCTTCTTACCAATCCAAGCATGAGTAAGAATATTCCAATATTTATTGGGATACCATTAAAAAAAAACTGATTTATCTTTGTGGAAATCAATCCCACTTTATTACAAAATGAACACTGTCACGCTCTATTTAATTATGAATTGCAAGGAAAGAATTGCATTAACAAAATATTGTAAATCAATTGAATTTCATTCCTTTAAAACTATTCCTTCATCAAGATCTTACAATAATTATTACTTCCACCGGATACTTAAAATAAAAGAACATCAGGGACAAAACTGTAAAGTGCGGCTGGAAGTGATTGTGATGTTTCCGCATTGCTCTAAGATTCACAAGTGGAATGAATGAAGCATCAAGAAATGAAATTTTATGATATAGAAAGTCATATTGATAAACAAATCTCATTAAACCCATTGTTATAAAAAAAATTGTCTGCATAATAGTCGAGTTTAATAAATACATTTTTTTTTTTTTTTTGTTTTAACTAATCCTGGCTGTGTGCCTAGATATGAGAAATATATGCATGTACTTACAAAGACATGTCTCGATAGTTATTGGAAGTCTCCTTTAACCCCCTTACAGATTGTATTTATGAAAGGATTCATGAGTTTTTGATTTGAAAGAGATTTTATACGTGATAGATGAATCTTCAAAGTGGTCTTACTGAAACATTTTTTAAAATGAAAAGTAATCTCTCGGTTTGGCGTTAGGAATGTTTTAAAGAAGAAATAAAGCTTCCTTTTTTATAAGATTAAACTCCATATCACAATTGTACCCCCACTCCATCTTTATTTTGCTTTATAGCAATAATCTTTATTGTAAAAAAAAAAATATATTATTTTTTTGTTTGTGCATGGTATTTTTTTATTTTTATTTTTTACAATCATAATAGACTATAAAAACTAAAGAAGTTCCTTTATTACTTTTGAAAAAGAGGCAGATACAAAGAAACAAAAAGTTAGTGTACATATGAAAGCACTTATCAATCTGATAAGTTGACATAATTATTTTTTAATGCAGAAAAATAATTGTTTATTAATTATTATAGTTTATTTATTGGTTTATTGACTACATAAAAATTTTTTATTCTAAGAAACAATTGTAGCTTGAACTCTTCAGATGGTACAAAGGTATCAGATTTGTGAATTTTTATTGAATTTAAACTAAAATCTTCCTAGGCCCCCACTAAACTTGAAAAACTTCAAAGTATATCACAAATTCCTTAACACATTCAACGCCGGCTTCATATTCTCTAGGTGAGCAAGGGAGCCGAAGGGTTTTGGGTCATCAGTGAGCCGGTACGTCCCCAGGAGGTAGTTGGCCCTCAGTGTCCCCAAAGAGTTTGTTAACCCACAATACACCAGCGAAAAGCGCTGTTACCTTTCATTTTCGTTATTATGTTTTTTATGTTTCATATTACTGCTATAAAAATAAATTAAGAATTTGTTAGAATGATCTAGTAAATTTATAATTAAACAATTCTGAATGAATTTGAAGTAAAAAAAATGAAGAGTAATTCCTTTGAAAGTGAAACTAATTGTGGGTACGGGAATTTTCAGTTAAAAAATCATCATCAAATTACTGTAATATTTTGTTTTCTTTATAAATTGTATTTTTAAAAAGCATTAGGTATAACAAAAAACAACAAATAATATTAACTAATGAGATTATTTACAAGATTTTAATTAATTACACAATTGTAATCCTATACCTAGTTATTTTAATACTTACTATAATTAACACTATTTACAATTGGTTTGTGAAATGAAATTCAAATAAATTAGTATATACAAAACGAAAAAAAAATATTCAGTTTGTGGTTCCCCAAGGGCAGCAGCATCTACAAATCTCCTCGTTCTTGTCCCTAAAAATTTGTATATAATTTTTTGTTCTTTTACTAATCCACTGTAACTGGATAATGTAATATAATAATGCAATATAAGTAGTGAGAATAATTTTAAAATTAGACAAAAATTGAGTGAAAACTTTAAAAATCCACAATTTTGGATACAAAGCAGCTAGGAGGAAACCAAAAACGCTGAAATGACCGTCAGGAACCAGTGCAGGTGGCTGACTAACTAAATTCAAAACTTTCCTACCTGGCCATCGCTTTTAAGTGGATAGGATAGAAGATACCTGAGTACGTCCCTGAGACGTAGTTGGCCACCTGGGCTCGCCGAGTGGTACGTCCCTGGGACGTACTTGGCGTTGAATGTGTTAAAGAAAGTAGAATATTCTTGCTAGGATCTTTTTCCTCACTTAGAGGGGAAGAGTGCTGTAATTTGTAGGATTTTCTTTAATGAAGGAGCTCTTCCGTGTTTAATGTTTTTTATTATTTTTTTCCCGACGTTTCGAGCTTGTGGCTCATCCTCTGGGGTTATCTTATCTTTAGTTGCTACATTTCCATACAAGCCATTTGTCAACTTCTTTTTTTAACAGTATAAAAATACTTTTGTCTAATGCATTTTATGGCCTGTTACATTGTAGAATATTCTTGTTTCCAAAGGGTTTAATTATTAAGAATTATTTTATGATTTAAATATTTTTAGTAATTGTTGGATCCAAAATTATTAATAATGATTTTTTTGTTAAATTAGTCATCATTGAATGTACTCTATTAGTTAAAATTGTTTGAAGAAATTTTCCATTGGTTTTTAAGAGGTTAGACGTTTGTCAGAAACAGGTATTAATGGAACCGTGAGTACCAAGTGGGATAAAACCATTTCTTTAATTTATAACGGATTATTGCTACCTTCAAACTATTTAGATTAGATTATTTTTATTTTTACGTAAGTGATTATTTCATTCTCTTAATTTTATTTTCCTCACTCGTATGTTGTAGAAACATTATTTGATCAAGGGAAAATTTTGGAAAAATAGAAGATAAGCTAACTAATTAGCTCCGTGAATATTAGGTACTATAAGGAATTAATTTTTTTTATTTTTGATTATATAGTAATATTCATCATTAGAAGGCTGAAAAAATTGTGAATGGGAGAGCATCTGTAAATTTCCTTTTCAATGAGACAGAGCCAAGAGATACCGGAGGAAGAGATACAACTGCTTGTTTACTCTTCCTAACACTTCATACATTATTTGATCACTCATACAGGCAGACAATCCAGTCGATGTTAATTTTGCCAGGGGCATTTATGAAATTTAAGTTACAAAACGTGAACTATTGATATAAAGTAATAGTTATTTATTATACAAGTGACGAAAGTAGATCATTTTACAACTCGAGTGAAACGTTTACCCACACGAGCGAAGCGAGTGTGGTAATTTCACGAGAGTTGTAAATTCTACTTTTTTCACGAGTGTAATATTAAATTTTTTCTGTAATCGTGTAATACATGATCAGATCTAACCAGAATAAGAACAAAATTAGGATGTTGTGAAGATTATGGTATGTTGTTGGTAGGTTATAAGCATGGTTGTGAAGTAGTGCAGTTATAAACAAGTGCAGGTTATAAACAAGGAAAGTAATTATTATTATATTTAAATTTTAAAATATATTGATTATTTCCACCAATAATTCATTCACATTTCAATTTATTTTGTTAAAATAAATTCTTACAATGTTAAGAAACATTTAATTTCCAACTTCAAATTATTTTTTAATTTATACTTATTACTAATTAAGAAGGCTATTCACTTTCTTCACTTGTGAAGAAAGTAATCACTTTCTTCACTCTATTGCAAAATGTTTCACTTTCTTCACTCATTTCAGTTTAGTAATGTTACCATTATTCAACGATTACAGAAAAAATATTATTTTTATATCAATTGTGTTTAATATAATTTAAAGTTTGGGCTATTATTGTACAAATAATTTAATAATTGAAAAAGATATGTCACTAGTTGGTTATATCTGCCAATTCTAATTCTACATCACACATTTTATATTTATGTTGTTATTGATTTTAAAAAATACTGGAGCTACGTTTTTCTAAAATATTAGGATATTCCAAATTGGTTAATTAAATAATTTGCATGGGTCATTTTAGATTTTCATTTAACCAAAATTAGAAGTTCACTACATGGTTTTTTAGAAATTTGAACAATTTTTTTTTGCTTCATGTGGGTATTTCCTTACAGTGTTTAATTACTATAAATTTTATTTTGTTTGTGTGCCTTAATTCCCCATTTCTGACAATATCTAACTTTTACATTAATTTTTTAGTGTTTTTCTGTTGTTATAGTTTGTTTTGTTTTCCTTTTTTTATCTGGATATTAAATAATTTAAGTTGGCCTATGTAGATTTTTTATCTTAATATGGAATGATTGTTTTTACTGTTTAAGGTATATTTAAAATACAACACGATGCAAACAAAACAAAATACACTTTTTTTTCTAAATTCTTTCTCTTTTTCAGTTGAACTCAATTTATTTTATGATTAATTTTTTTTTTGCCAACCATGTGACTCCTAAAATTTAATACAACTTGATTATATTTTATTAAAAATATAATTAATCAAAGATTTAATTCATTTCTATTTCAGAGAATTTTTTTCATTATAAATAATAATAAAATTTAGATTTGGTTTAAAACTTTGATACGTAGATTTACACAGTAGTTTAAAATATTTCAGTCTTTTAAATTTTTATTTAACATCAATAAAGATATAAAAGATAGCCATAAAGTTGTTATCTTTTTCTGTACTTTTACATTGTTTCCAGATAAAGTTTTGTTTTCCGTGCTAGTATATTATCATGTTACAATTATTAACCAAATTTAATTTTGAATGTTTTATTTACATTACACAGTTTTGAATGTTCAGATTTTTATTTATAGAAATTCGTACATATAAGACAACAGAAAAACATAAAACTTATATATGCTATGTCACATTATTATACTAAGTAGGATCTTTAAAACAAACAAACGCTTTTATCTGGATTATAGATATGTATTGAAGTGAATTTCCACAGGTCGTAAACGTAGGTTAGGTTTTGGTACGAAGGGTAAATCATCTTTTACTGTCCATCGGAGTGAAGAAGTGGTCCCAGATGACATCAAGCATCTTGTGAAACAGGGATCTTCAGTCTCCAGCGATGGGGAGGGTTCTCAGGATGGAGACAGGTGGAGACTCTAAAGTCCTCTCCTTATCTTTCCTAAAAGCCTATGTCTATCCAGCACACATATATTCCTTATCCTCACCAAATCCTTCTATTAAACCATTTTGAAATCAATTGAAACATTTAATCAGTTGCGTTTATGAATATAATTATAATGTCCCCTGGAGTGAACACCAATTTTCTTTTATAGATCATTCATACATACAATACATTATGTTAATATTTCAGAATCATCGCTTGGACCTTCATTCTAAAAGGAATAGCTGCGTGAAACAACTTTAACACTTGATAAACATCTCAAATTACTATTTTTTGTTGTTTAAGTTAAATATTACTGCTGCATATTATAACACTTTATTTTTTACACAAACATACTTAACATCATTGATCTACGCATGAAATATAATTTATTTGTATTAATCTTACATTTATATGAGAAAAAAATAAAAAGCTATAGTTTGATTTTTTGTTGGGATATTTCAGAGAAATGATTGTTGTGAAAAGTTGCCATTACTCAATTGGCTGTAAATATTTGTGGCACTTTTGTGTTAAGTTGTACTTTCATTTTATTTGGATTGACTCATAAATCAGAAAAGGCCTGGGCCATTTATGGATGTGCTGTATGTCGCAACTGCTGTATAGTTGTTTCTACAGTGTTTGATGTTTTTGATTTATTTGTTTTTATTTTTTTAATTGTACAGATTATTTTGGAAATGAAAAGCAAAAGATTATTAAATTTTTCTATATTCAGAAACATAGGAGTAAATAGATATTGAATGTATTCATAGTTGCCATGCAAAAGTTTGCTAAGATATCTAGTTTTGACTATGAATACAATGCTTGTAGCATGCTTCTTATTTTTTTTTTTTAATTAGAATAAATTAAACAATATAATTAGAGCTTTTAAGAGGTAGAATATGTATAATATTTTTATAGGATTACTACATATATTATTCTCTTGATATATTAAAAATTATTATAGAACTTTAATTGAAAAATATTTAGTGTTAAGGATTTCTGATAGGTTAATGACTATTAATTTATAATTGAAATTTGAAAACTTATAATATTAATTATGGATTAAAGATAAATCTATTTTTTTTTTCATCTTTCAATTTATTTTATTATTTAAATGTATGTATATTACTACCACACACAAAAACATAAACATACATACATACAAATAGGTATGTGTTTGTGTGTATGTATGTAAATTTATAAGTTTGTGTACATATGTATGTGTCATGTTGCTGTGTGGTAAACCTAATCACCTTTATGAATTCACAAATTAATATTACACAGTTAATGCTTTACTGTTACACAATCAGTTTATCCAAAATTTAATTTTTATCTATGTATTTGCTATTGCAATAGTTAAGTAAAATTAGAGCAGTAGAAACTTTGCTGGATATTTTGGATAAGCTATAGTTTTTAGATAACACCTGCACAAATTATCACCAAAAAATTACCAGTGAGTTTAAATCGAAGGCATATTTAACTGTAGTTTAATCTCAAACTTAATTTTTTATATATATAAAAAGTTAATCAGTGTCAGTTTGAATTTTACTCACTTGTAATACATTGAAATTTATTTTTATTGTATCAATAATTTTGGCTAAATATTAAGCATGAAAAGCTTTTTATGTTAAGTGCAGGATCAATTTAGGTGAATATTTAACAGATTTAGCTTGCTACTAACTAGAAATCGTGCATTTAAAATATATCCCATTAGTTGCCTAAATTTGATTTTTATGAAAAATAATCTCATTGTTCAATTCCTGTTGCAAACAATATGATTATGCATTTAATAATTAAAAAGCATTTAAAAAGAAAAAAATATTATAAAAAATATTGTCGCAATAGTATTGGTTGTATATGGTGGGGGGCTAGAGTAGAGTAGTCAGTAGTATCTGTTGGTGCAGAGGGCCAGGGAAGGCGTGGTCCCAGCGGAGTTATCGGGTTCCAACGTTCGCAAGAGGTCCCAAGCCCACGCCATGGGAGCATTCACAGCATATCTAGCTCTGAAGCATCATCGTAAGTATAAAATTTATTAGCATTAACAGGGATTGACCTACTGTTTGTTTTAAAAGAAAGAAGAATGTTTTCTTAAATCATTAAGACTAAAAATAAATAAGGTGCTATAGATTTGGTTTTAGGTCTGTCCCAAAATCATATGATCACAACTGCATGATCACTATGCACTTGTTTGTTTCTTGCATCTGCTATTAGTTAGTTCAAATCAATTATTGCATGTTTGAAATTTTATTCATTTTTTCTTCTTAATTTATACCATTAGCATGCCCACTATAAAAGCTGCAAAAATCATATTTTTAATATTTTGGATATTAATGAGTGTGCTGGCTACATAAAAAGTGCGCACAACTATGTTTCAAAAGGGTAAACTATACTTGCATAGTTGTATGTATCATAGCTTTCTGTGATTAATTAATTATGTTAAGTTTATTATTTCCATTCATGTATCATCGAGGAATTGTTTTTTTTATCTGTCATGCGAGACTATCCGTTATCGCATAATTTATTTTATTTTTGTTAATTTTATCTTTCTAATAAGTGAAATATAAAATTTTAATATAAACTGTGTTTAAACGATTAATCATTTTGTATAATCTTGGTTTTGCTTAACAATTGTTGATAACTAACTATCTAACATTGTTGATAACACTATTATTAAACAGTAGGGATATAATCAAGTATAGTTTTAAATTTCCCTATTTTATTCTGTTTCATAATGTATTTTATTGCCTTGGAACAATAACTAGCCTGGATTGTATAGGATTTCTTATCAATATATAAGGTGAAAATAGATTTAGTATATATTAAATAGCTAATTAGTTTAAAGTTCAAAATAACATTTATCTTATTTTTATTTCTTTAATTTTTAATCATGTTTTCTTACTTTCTGTGAATTCAGTGAATCGTCTTTAACATTAGGATTTTTATTATAAATCATTCATGTTTGGTGAACTATTAAATTTATAAGTATCAATAATAAGCATTTTCTTTTATAGATATTCTTTTTATATACGATTACCTTTTCTATTTTCTAATTAGCTATTTTTTATCTACATATATTATCCATGCCTCTTCATTTTGTATTCTATCTATTTCAATTGTTTAAATTTTGAAACCAATGTAGGTCGAAATAGTTGCAGCATAAACAAAAGGAATCTGTGTGATCAGTTAGGAAATAGGAATTCCAATGTTGTCCAATTTAATCCTCACTCCGGCACCTCTACAGTCTTATCTTCAACTATTCCATCTTCGGCAGGATATAGATCCAGACAACATGGCTGGGGAGCCACTCACTACATTTTGAGAAATATTTTCTGGGGGTAGGAATTTGGCCACCATAATTTTTCAACATTTCAGAGCTTGCTCTCAATTCAAAAAAAAAAAAATTTTAGCCATAGGACACTGTGTTGAAAAAACAAACCATTTTTTTCTCATTGTTTGGAAGATAATAACCTAACAAAATACAAATGCGCTAAAATTGGACCTGCTGGGTGTCAGAAATTCAAAAGTTGCTACATAGGACAGAGCAGAATGGCACAAACTCATTGAGGAGGCCAAGATCCAATTACGGTTGTATAGCCTAAAGAGAGAAATAAAATGAGACCAGCTGGCTAACATTATTATATTTGTATCCATATTTTTAAAATCTCAAATTAATCTATACAGATTCCAATCCACTTTTCATAAAGCAACATAGAGCATATTTATTATTTGGATGGGTGACGCCTCTATCCCATTTATCCTATCGAGAATTGCGATTTTGTATTCCAGAATGTATTCCGGAGAGTCAGTCAATGGATGGTTGGCTTCAGGAATAGAAAGATAGGTTCTCATGGGCTGCTGATGCTGAGTAGCCATAATCCACAGACCTTGACCAAATCTTCACAGTCCTTGAACAAAAAGAGTTGAGGCTATTAGTGGGTATTGGTTATGGAGCAATGGGCAGCCTGTTGCTGCATTATGTAGATCATGGTTTGCAGAAACATGAGGTTCCGGCTACCCCCTCCAGGCTGTCTGTGCTCCAGCAAGCCACATAAATGTTTGTAAGAAGAAAAAAGGTTATTAGCTTAATCATATAGTAGAGGAGATGGAGGCACATATTTGTCACGTAGGTTTATTTTTATGTTGCAATAGGTGACCTTTAGGAAAACTAAAAGGATTAAATTTTATTTATAAATTCAGCTATGCAAGTATTGGTTTGTTATATTTATAAAACTTAAAATCTGAATCTGCTGTTTTGTTTTATAGTGCTTTTGAAAAAGGGCATGCAAATATTCATGAATTAGTTTAGCTTCGCTTTTGCCATAGATTTATTAGCCTTTATGAGTTTACACTTATATTATTTTCTGTTTGGGAAATCTACCTTTAACACTAACCCAATAAATAATATGAAATTCTATAGGTTTCAATTACATATTACATTTAATTTTATTTGTAAAAATATCTTCTTTCATATGACATCTCTATACTTTTAGCATTACTTTTTTATAAGATCTACATATCTCAAATATAGCTTATATATATTGATATATTTATATCTGATTCATAGAATTTTTAAGAAGCATTTTGATAATCTACACTTTTCATTTGAATTTTTTTAATGCACATAATTTAAATTAAAACATCAAAATACAAATTGGTATTCACTCTCATACTATTTCTCTCTTCTTCCTTCATGTACAAAATTTTTAAATAATCTCACTAATGCATTAAATGAGAATGATTGCTATATCACATTATTTCAGTTCTCATAATCATTATCCCTTTCACTTCCTTCATAAAACTATTGCTATTATTTTTTTTTTCTCATGCATTAATAGTATTAGTTAGTTTCCCTCATTATTTACTTTTTATTTTATATATTTTTTTAAAATTTTATCAACATCACAATTAAGATATTTCCTCATTTATTTTAATCTAGGTTTTAAGATGCTGATTATTTAACCATTTTATTAGAAATTAAATCAAAGAAGAAAGGTGCCTTTTTTATTATTTTATTTATTTATTTTCCATGTATAGTTATTAACAGTAATATTATGAATAAAACAAAAATTAAATAATGATTAACCTAACAATGTCCATCGTTTGTTCTTATTAAATTATCAGTTATTAAACAAAAATCATTCTCTTATAAAAAATAATAACAAACTAAAATCACTAATTATATTTTAAACATTTTATTTGAACTATTAATCCTTTTTGATAAGCAGGATATTGTTTCTTTTATTGTAGCATTTCATTTTATTCATTTCATTCAGAAGGAATATGAAGATATATTAATTGCCTTTAAATGCATTGTATATCATCTAAAAACTGCTCTTTCGTTAGGTTTAATGAATGTTTTTTGAGGAGAAACAAAAGCGGTTTCTATCACAACTTTTTCAATTAATAAATTGAAATTTGGGACCAAAATAACTTTCAGGTAATCCATATACGAGTACATATTTTTATTTCATATACGATCATGTTTCATATCTTTGGAGTAACATGTTGCTTTGACATTAAGATGCAATTTTTCAACTTTCATTCTTGGTCACTTGAGTAAAAAAGACTTGCAATGATAGTAACAGCAATGTTTGTATTTATTGTCGCAAATAAAAAATGTACAACCATTTATTATCGCTGATTAAAATCCACAAAGATGGAGTTACTTAACTAACTACCTAGATCATATCAAATAACACTAAAATATTATTTAACTCTAGGGTTTTTTTTTTCAAATTATAGTTATTTGGAATTATCTATTTCTAGGCAGTTTTTAAAATTTAATTAACATGAACTTTTCCTATTCAATTTACCAGGCATCTTTCTTTTTCATCCAAAAAATTGTTTAAATGGTTCTAAATTAACCTAAGTCTTGAGGTAATATCTTATTATTATTTTTTTTTAATCATGTAATATTTAGTAAAACATCAATTTAAAATTTACTAATTTGTTGATGATGGAAACATACCATATCTCCTAGGTATTAGGTTGATCAGTTTAAAATCATGTAATGTTAACATGAAAAATTACATATAAGTGGATTATAAATAAACTTAAATGTATAAATCTGGATATAGCTTTTTATGCCAGTCTTGTGATGAATGTTAATTTAAAAAAAAAATAATATTACATATTAAAAATAACCTTTTCCAAGAGCTCCTAGATTATTAAATTATTTTTTTTTAAATGAAAAAATATTGATCTTCATATCACTTTTTTCCTTTGTATATATTTATTGTTTTTTATTCTTGACCACTTATATGTGATAATACTTATTGTATTATATTTTTGACCTTTGAATTGGTATTGATTTTTTATTTATATTAGGATTATTCCATTTACAGAACACTTTCCTTTTTATGGACTTAACAATCAATTTACTTAGTTGTAGAACTTCTTTTTCTTTCTTGTTTATTAAACTAGACTTGGAGATGTTATGATAAAGTTGGTTTGTATTTTCATGATCACAAGTTTATCAATCTATCCAAACTGGCAAAAAATATTGTGACTTCCATTTTTTAATAGCAGAGTTTAAATCTGTCTCTTTCTATCACTCTATCTGTCTCTTCTCACTCTCTCTCAGACTTTTGTAGTTTTCTTCTTTAAAAATAAATTTGTTTAGGTTTTTGTAGTATATATTTGTTTTAATCCCTGAGTAATATTAGGAATAATAAAATTAGTTTAAATGTGAGTTTCAACTCATGTTTTTTCCAAATTTTTAATTTCTCGAATCATCTCATATTTAAAATCTTTATATCATCAAATATATAGTTCCATTAGGGTTATTTCATATCAAATCCAGGAAGAGTCTGAAACCATAGGTCTTGGATTTTGATCTTCAAGAAAATAATATGGTCATTTGATATATGACCAGCAGAGAGTACAGAATGCTAAAAAAAAAAAGACACTTGTTCAAGCTTTCTAGCTGAAATAGTTTACGATATTACAAAACCTATTTCAAAAAAGCTCTGTTATTTTATTTTTTTTATTTTTTTACTTTGAGGATTTAAATCTCAAAAACCATAGTAAAAAAAAAAATATATTCCTATTTTCCTTTACATGTGGCATGCAACAAATAATCCAAAAACGATCAAAATCAAAGACCTAAATATAGTTTCAATGATGTGTTTAAACTGGTTGATTTGATATGGAATGACCGATTAGCCCAATATTGTATTTAGGTTCTTATATTACTCATAGCATTTTAAGAAAATTTTTATCACAGAAATCCACCAAAAATATCCTGTGTTAATTTTCTGATATATTCATGTTAGAAAGGAATTAATATTATTGAAGTAGATTAGAAAATACAAACCATTTGTAAACTATTAGCTATCGTGTCTTCTTTTTATGAATGTCCATATCTTCCAGTCTTGTTTTCATTTTACTTACCTTTTCAATCTCTTGATTTCAATCTAAATAAAAAAAGGACAGTGTTGGAAGTTAAATAGTCGGTCAAGCAGGAGGTGGACTGTCCTCACTGACTTCCTTTCTTTCTGAAATTTGTGTTTTATTTTTAATTCAACATGTTTGACAGTTGACTTAGAAGAATTGCTTCTTTTGTTTGCTTTAATTCAAGAAAGACAAAAAAGAAATGGCATTGGAATAAAAGATTAAACAGAAGAGCTCAGTATGTTTTCCCAATTTCACTGTAATATACCGCAATGAGAAATGATATAACTCCATATTTATACATTCTTAGCTACAACTTTATTATCAGACTAATAATAAAATTTTTAAAAAACACTCCCTCACTAGATATATTGAATTTTTATTTTTCATCAACCGTTACATTCTATTCATGTTGACTTAGTTATAAATCTCAAGTGTTTCTTGACTAACAGGTGGACTTGTCCCTATCGACAGTCCTTCTCTTGTTTGACCAAGCCTTTAAAAGCTGAAACTTTGAATGTTTTTATTCCTAATTATTTCTTATTCTTATGATGTTCTTATAATCATATTATGTTTAATAATAGATTTTTTTTTAAATCTAATTGAAATTCATCACAAGTTAGAATACAAAATAAATTTTTATTCTATTTCAGTGCTCTCTCATAGATAATTAGTTTACATGATTTAATAGGTTTTCATATGAATTACCATGATGCCCATTTCCACAGGTCAAAATTTAAGTATAGTTATTGACTAAATAATATATATTTTAATAAAATAAAAAAGTGATATCAGCAAAACGATAAATCATATGCAGCAGGCATGAGCAAAGAAGATAGGATGGCATAATAATACTATAGATATTTTTATTTATATAAATGATTTTGTTGAGAAATATTAATCAAAACATTAAAAAAAGTTAAATAACTATTAACCTATAATCATATAGTAATTATATAAATATAGAGTATTTAGAAGTTTTTCATGGCATGCTTTATTATGTTATTACTTTTACCATCAGTTTTGATTTTTTTTTTTTTTTTTTAATAATACTAAAGTTGTACTTTTTTTTCCAAACACAATTTATTTTTCCTTGTAAGGAGATAATACATACAAAATAGGCCTGATATAAGACTAATGTGTAATAGCATAAAAAGGAAGAGATAATAAGGAAGACAAAATAATAAGATAATAAGGTGTATGCGTTATGTCGCAAGATGGTACGTGTAGAAATAAAGTTACTCATTACAGGGTTACTGTAAGGAGGTAGACCTCACCAAACATTGTTTGGTCATATTTCATAATTTATTTAAATAAATTCTAATCCTTCTATTGGGATTAGTGATGGAAAAGAAAGTTCATTCAAAACGCATAACTGGACCTTATTTAGTTATACTTTTCTTCTTGATATTAAACAGTCTCTTCGAACTTATCTCGGTTAAACTCCATATAATTGATAATTGATAATTATTTTCTGAAAGTCATATTAACTTAAACTTGCCTAATAAACTATCGTTTTGTTAATATATTGGTTATGAAAAACTAAAAGATATGTATTTATTTAGTGTTCAAAGTATAAAACATGATGTGTAAAACACTTTTTGTGTGTGAGAATTGTCTTATTTAATTCATTTAGACCAATTTATGTATCTTACAGTACTTTTGATGTTTTGTGTATAATAAAAGTGATTAACAATTTTTCAATGTAAATATTAAATTATTTCTGTATTGTTAAAATATATTATATCAATAAAATTAAGGTTTTAAATAAAATATAAAATATAAAATAAAGGTTTTAATGCTCCTTTTTTTATAATTATTTGCTAGCCAGAAATAGAAATTGAATTAATTGATAAAATATTTGTAATATTTCGATAAAAATAATTTCCTCAGTTCACAAAATATATATTTTATAATATACTATACCTCCTGTTTCCCTAACGACGGACCAACCCCCCGTCCGCTTTGCTTTGGACTAACAGGGCCAAGGTCCTTTTTGCTTTCACTTACCTATATATCAAATGTGTGTGTGTGAGTGTGTGTGTGTGTGAACAGACTAGCTCAAAAACTATAAACCGTGCGAATCTGAAACTAAATTTGGTATTTAGTTTAAGTATATGCCCGCGATGTGACAGCAAAAATTTCATCAAAATTGGTCAAACGGAGGGGGTACTTTATTTAATAACTTTTTACGTTTCTTTCGATTTTCTCAAAAACGGCTTCAACGATTTTGATTAAACTGAGTATTTGATCTATTAATATGCCCGAGATATAGCTGTAAAAATTTCATCAAAATTGATCAACCAGAGGGGGCACTTTACTTAATAAATTTTGTCTCATTTTAACGTGTTTTTTTTATTTAAGTAAGTAAGTTGGTAATTGAAAGTCGCACCAGATTTTTTTTCTTGTTTCTCTAAAACAGAAAACAATGAATTAATATGAGAATAATTGATCTATTATCTCCGAATTAATGGAACTATACTGAATAATAATTGTTAGCCTTATGTTACCATTGGTATTTTAAGGTAGTTTATTTATAATAATCAATTATGCCTCTCATTTTTAGAATCGAGGGGCCTCCCCATGATGATTCTGCAACGTTCATTTTTCCCCCACCTAACAGTGGACCAATGCCAATTTTACAAATGTTCATTTAATTTTAAAATAATTTTTAGGTATTTATTCCAGCATTTTCATTAATCAACTAAAATACTAACAAAAATATGATTAATTAATTTTTTCAAATGATGTGAGAATGTAAAATAAAATATTACTCCTAAAATTGTTTTCATATAATAGAAAGAAAACATACGTATACCATTCAATAATGTTTTAATTACATTACCGCTTTTAAATATATTGCGCCTGTAAGTTGTGTTCTTATTTCTACGGTTTTATAACACACATTATTATTACGTAGTATGCATAACACGTTTATTTACTGAATTAAAATTACTAACATTAATAACTTATTCATTTCTATTTAACTATAAAACAAATTTATAATATAGGACTGTGGAAATGTGGCCTTTACAAAAATTTTCATCCAGATAAAGTTTTCCAATAGTGATTTCATTTTCACTTTTGGATCTATGTGAAATACCATGATAAGAATTAATTTTATTAAAACTTTGTTGCATAAAATTTGAATTGTCTGTTTTTAACCTAATTATATTAAAATATATACTTTGAACAGTTAAATTTACTGATTAATTATCACCCATAGTTGGGCTCCATCACTAAAAGGTTCTGATGGTGGCCAGTTGAGTGACTTCATCGACGGTTTGGGTCCTGGACAGCTTGTTGGTAGGCAAGTCCTCGGAGCCCCTTCCTTAGGAGATATACAGCTCTCCATGTTGTATCAGAAGGGTTACCTTGAAGTGGAGGTCATCAGAGCACGAGGGCTCCAAGCCAAACCTGGCAGTAAAACGTTACCAGGTTATTATTATTTTATTCTAGCTAATAATAATTGCAATATGTTTACTCAGGGGTGTCCAACTTTTCATTATGTATACCATAGTCAAGAGTTTCCAATATTGAGGTGTGCCACAATTCTATCTCCCACGTCTCCTTCACTTTTAACTTAGTATTTCTTTATAGTATCGGCATTTGTTTTATAAAGGATTTATCTCCTTTTATCTATTTTGAGAACATCCTTTACTATGAAAAGAGTTAATAACTATTATCGTACCTGTTCCTTAATATCACTTCTGCTAAGAGCTTGGTGAACAACTAGAGGAGAACCTTTTAGTTTATTTGGAATTTTATAATTTAATTAACTATAAACTTTAAAAAAAAAATGTTTTCAAAAAATTCACGATCATACATTTTAAAAAAATTGATTATAATCAACCATCCTAAGCTCTGTCCACATGGGTTTGCCGTAGTAGATAAATTGTTTTTGATATTTTATTAGTTTTCCTTTTATGTATTGGAACACGATAGAATGATGCTGTCGTGCAAAGTGCAAATATTTTGTAAATGTACTATTTTAGGCACATTCAGAATACATAACATTTACATATTGCTCACTCCTTTCAACATCATATCTCAAAAACATTATTTTCATGAGAGAGAATTTAATGTTTAACAGTAGAATAAAATGTGTTAAGAATAAGTATTAAGCCTTCACTTTCTACTATGCAGCAAATCATTTTGAATTATGACTTTCTTTCTTTTATATATATATATATATATATATATATATATATATATATATATATATATATATATATATATATATATATATATATACATACATATATAAATAATAATAAAAACAGCATATATTTCAGGACGTATATATACGTCCCGCCCGGTTAAAGGGTTAATGTACTTTTAATATATATTCATAATCTTAAAGTACATTCATTGTGAAAAAATGTGAAATTGACTTACACGACTATACATTTTGTCGTCTCATGTAATCTAGAAATTTGTAAATTAATCTTATTTCACATCTTTTAGCCCCATACGTCAAAGTTTATTTGGTGAATGGCAAGAAATGCCTTGCTAAAGCCAAAACTACTACAGCTAGAAGAACATTAGACCCTCTCTACCAACAACAACTTACATTTAGAGGCCCATTTCATAACTGCATTCTTCAGGTAAGTTTTATGTTCTTTTTATAATTACGTCTGGATAATATGTTGATATTTTTGTTTATTATAAATTTAGGATCATTCTAAATGTGATATACTTAAGTGCATGGGCGCAAATCTGTCTGAAATTTTGGGGGTTCTAAGGGGTCCACTTTAAACTTTGAGAGGTCAAGTAACTATCTTTTAGAACCGTACTTCCCCTTTTATCATTAATTATCAGTAATTACCTAAATTACATTCTATAACTAACAAGCAATGGCATATCATGAATATGCTCATTTTGTTTGGTTAAATACTTGGGTAAAACACAAACCCATCAGCTATATGAGTCGTTTACTATATAATGACGATCACCTCAGCTACCCTTGCATTGAGACTTCAACAGTGATTACACGCCCAAGAGCTAGAAGAATGAGAGTGCCTCAATCTGAATATCCATTATTACACTACACCATGGGTCATCATTATGGTGAACTTTTATTTTCAATTCATAAAAATGAAACAAATTTTTATTACTTTCACTTACCTATATATGAAATATATAGTAAGTGGAAGTATTGCGATCGTGAAAAATTTCATCTTCCGGTTTTCAACGGAATTACATGTTTTGGGGCCCCCTGAGTCCAAATAACCAAGTCCCGAGAAATGGTATAGGGGTGTGTGTGTGTGTGTGTGTGTGTGTGTGTGTGTGTGTGTGTGTGTGTGTGTGTGTGTGTGTGTGTGGTGCGTGCGTGCGTGCGTGCGTGCGTGCGTGCGTGCGTGTGTGTGTGTACAGACTAGCTCAAAAACTATAAACCGTGCGAACCTGAAATTGGGTATTTAGTGTAGGTATATGCCCGCGATGTGACAGCGAAAATTTCATCAAAATTTCTCAAAGAGAGGGGTACTTTATTTAATAACTTTTTAGGTTTTTTTTCGATTTTCTCAAAAACGGCTCTAACGATTTTGATTAAACTGAGTATTTGATGTATTAATATGCCCGAGATATGACAGTCAAAATTTCATCAAAATTGATTAACCGGAGGGGGACTTTACTTAATAAATTTTGTATCATTTTCACGTGTTTTTTTTTTATTTACTCAAAAACGGCTTTAAAGATTTTGATCAAACTAGGTATTTGATGTATGTATAAGCCAAGATGTGATAGCCAACATTTCATCAAAATTGATCAACCGGAGGGGGGACTTTACTTAATAAATTTTGTATCATTTTCAGGTGTTTTTTTTATCTACTCAAAAAGGCTTTAACGATTTTGATCAAACTGGGTATTTGATGTATGTATATGCCAAAGATGTGATAACCAACATTTCATCAAAATTGGTCAAACCGAGGGGGCACTTTATTTCATAACTTTTTTTCCAAATTTTACTTTTTTTTTCGTTGATCTCAAAAACGGCTTTAACGATTTTCATCAAATTCGTCATGTTTAATGAAAATTGGGTTTTCTTTAATATCAGGTAAGCTTTATCATTATTAAAATGTTCTGAGAGGGCTTAAATGGGTTAGGGGCCTTTTTTTTGTTTCCTATAAAGTACCTTAGTTTTTGTTTATATGGAGAAATTAACTGTCTCTCGTTACGCCTAAATATAAGAAATGGCTAAAAATGAGATATAAGATGAAGCCGTTCTGTTCATTTAAATGAAATTTTCAACAAGTACATAGAGAATTATAAAATCAGTCGACTTGGAGTATTATGTTTGCATTGCCGAATTATCTCAAGTAAAAACTTTTATTTAATAATAAAAGAAATTGGTGTTTTTTATGGAGCAAATGAAAACAAAAATAAGAAATGAATGTGGAAAAATGTGTAACTTTGAGAAGTTAGGCATTAACACAATGCATTAATTTCTAATCTAAGTAAGTTGGTAAGTGAAAGTTGTTTGTTGCGCGTATACACCAGACTTTTTTATTTTTAAAATGAAATATTTTCTTTATAATAATTTAATGTAACGCTTCTGTGGGTTAAAAAATATTTATTAACAAAATATACAATTTCAATGCAAAAAGAATTATCACAACATAAATATTCGAGCAGGTTACAAAAATGATAACATTATAACTCACAAATCATATGACTTGAGCTTCACAGTCAAGACACAGACTAAGAATTACTGGCCCAGTCACTCGCTCCTTATATATAGTTGCAAAACAAACCTCCTGGAAGGTTCCAGGTCTCGGTCGAAAAGATCTAGGCCCGTCCACGTCGACCAATAGTCGTTCCAACAAAAGGTTTGGGATTTTAAACCACTTGTTTTTATTCGATTATCGATTTAACGTTACAGTAATATATATTCTTATTTAAAAAATAAATAAAAATAATGAATATACATAAGAAAAATATTGGGGAGTCCTAAGGGATCCTCTATGAACATGTGGGGGGTGGAAGTGGAGGGGGTTAAAGACCACCCGATTTGCACCTGAAGTAAAAATCCTTCTCTTCGGATTATTATTGCTTGGGAATAAATCTGTATATTTTGTATTTCCTAATGTGATTTTTATTTCAATCGACTTTAGTGGATATCATTTGGTTTCCTTTATTGAACTGAGATCTAAAAATATTTGAGTAAAAATAAAACTGCTATTTAAAAAATCAAAAACCGTGATTAATCGAAAATAGTGGTAAATAATAATAATAATAATAATAATAAACTCTTTATTGATTGTCCCGGGAACTAGTCCCTCAGGAACAAATTATACAGATACATATAATAGGCTTCAGTGCCTTAGAGTACTAATGAAAAACAAAACAAATAGAGCAAATTAAAATGAAAAAAATAAAATAAAATAAAAATAAAAAACTGAGAAAAAATTATAAACATTGGGGAAATCTTCTTGTGATAAAAAAAATTAAAACTAAGTAAATCCTTATTCACTTGAAATGAAAAATAACTTATTTACACATACACTAAATGGATCGTATATTTTAAAGATAAATAAATAATAAAGGCCTATACCAATTTGCAGTTAAACTGTTTACAATTGTTCGGGAAACTGGGTGGAGAGGAAGTGATTGAACAGGCGGGATTTAAAGGTAGGGAGAGTGTTGGAATGACGAATAAAAGGGGGGATAGAGTTCCATAGGGATGAGGACCGGATAATGATAGATCTTTCAAAGGCTGACGTTCGGTGGGCCGGAGTGTATAGATCTGAAGACCTGGAACGGGTATTGCGGGAATGGACAGAGGATTTGAAGTGGAGAAGTTCGGTGATGTATGAAGGACGGCGGGATCGGATTACTTGGAAAAGGAAAGAGGCCAGGAAATATTTGCGGCGGTAGGATGGGTATAACCACTTTAACCTTTCGTATAAAGGCGACACGGAGACGTCTCTTGGGACCCCAAAGATAAATCGTACGAAACAATTGAATAAACGTTTTAGTTTTGCTTCGAGATCCCCAGAGACACCCCCATACACCGCACAACAATAGTCAAAGTGGGGAAATACCAGGGAAGTGACCAGGAGCCTACGTGTTTCAGGTGGTAAAAGGCTTCGGAGGTGATTTAATTGCTTTAAGGTAGAAAAGGTACGGCGGGAAATATTGGAGATGTGGTTTTTCCAGGAAAGGGTTTGGTCAAAGGTCACTCCGAGGTTTTTGACAATTGGGTAAAATTTAATGGGATTATTATTTAGGAACAGGGTAGGGATGTTAGGGACGGTTTTAAGGAGGTAATTGGAGCCTATTAAAATTGCTTTCGTTTTTTCTGCGTTCAGCTTCAACTTGTTAGCCTCTGCCCAGAGACTGATTCGATTTAAATCATCCTGAAGCTTTGTTGTTGCAGAGGATAGCTCGGAAGGCGGGAAGGATAGGTATATCTGGAAATCGTCTGCATAGATGTGATATTGGGAGTGAGGGATCAGAAGAGGAAGGTCGTTGATATAAATGGCGAACAGAGTGGGGGATAGAGAGGAACCCTGCGGAACACCACAGGAGAGAGGAAGTGTTTTGGATGGAGGTTGGCCTGGGACGACTACAAACTGTGACCGGTCTGAAAGAAAGGATTTGAACCAATGTAAGGCGCTGCTTGATAAATGGAGCTTTTGTAATTTGGTGAGAAGGATATTATGGTCAACGGTATCAAATGCTTTGGAAAAATCAAGAAGGATGAGGATAGTTAAATTTCGTTATTTATTTTATTAAATTATTTATAGAAATAAAATTAAAATAGACCATTTCTCGACAGGAACTGTTTCAATATGAAATTTAATGTAAATGTAACTTCTCTTTGATAATATCTACATAATTTACTTATACCCTCATACAAATTGGGTAGAAGAAAAAATAAACTTTATTCAAATCCCATAGATAGAACTTATTAGAATAGAACTTATTAGAATTGATAGAACAAATCCCATAGAAAAATTACAACCGGCCAAATAATTAAAGTTACGGTGGATGGTGAAAGATAAGATTTACATAAAAGACGAAATATATATTCATTAATAAAAAAAAAATAAAAAATATATATATATATATATATATATATATATATATATATATATAAATCATTAATCAAACAAATAAGAACGGTAATTAATTAAAATAAATTTCCAAGGAAAAAAAGGAGAAATTAATAAAAAAAATGATTACATGTGAAAAAATGACTACAAACTTAGAGCTTCACTAGACTCAGACGGAAACAGTTATTTGAAGAAAAATCTTTCGTGACCTGGTGTTTTCTCTATATACTCATTTTACCATGACTTTTGTTGTAGCAATTTTTTTCGTTTCTAACTCTATATCCGAATCAGGTTCTGAGCTTAAATCCAAGAAAATTACATACTTTCACTAAATAAGCCCCTGCCTTTGGAAAACTGCGGCACAGAAACTGCTCTCCAATGTGCGGGCACCTGTGCGACGCAGTTTTTTTTCGTGCCGCCTGCTCTGCTCTGCTTTGCGTTGCCTGCGTGACACAGTCCAATGTGTGCCTTACCTAAGTGTTAAGTGTCTGTACAAACAGTATTAAAATGAGTTCATGACAAAAATGAAAAATGAAAATATTTTTCCAACCAATCAATTGATATTTTTATGAATGATTTTTTTTTTAAATAGTAATAAACATCTCAATAATAAATTTTATATATTTGTTAATAAAATTGTACTTAAAATATTTATTTTATTATTAGTGTCAGTTAACATATATACAATAAACATGCATCAGACTTGATGTTTAATTTAGGTATATGAGGTCATATATTTATTTATTTATTGTTTCATTTTTTTTTTTTTCATTGCAGGTGACTGTGTGGGGTGATTATGGACGGATGGAGGGGAAAAAAGTTTTCATGGGTGTTGCCCAAATAATGTTAGATGACTTGAATTTGACGAATCTCGCTATTGGGTGGTACAAACTGTTTGGGACGTCTTCATTGGTCAGTGGCCCACCCTTCCTCGCCCTTTCAAGACGCACTTCCTTAGCTAGCCTTGATTCCCTTAAACTTTCTTCATAGTGATAACTTCTTTAGTGATGCTACTAATCCATTTAACTCTTCCTCTCTGAGGTTCAATTAATATGAATAAATAGAATTTTTCTGCCAAGAGCCGAGTCCAGTTGTTTGAAATAATTTAAGTAATATGTGATATTCTTTTAAATTATCATTGAATTTAATATAGAAGCTTTTCTGTGATTAACAATTCGAATTCCCCAACTAGTAACTTATCTTTTATCATTAAATTGTAAAAGATGTGTGTGTGTATATATATGTAAACACATGCATTAATACAATTAGCTATTTTTAACTTCAAATTCTTTCAAACATACATTTTTTTATGAAAGAGAAAGTAGTAATTATTTTTTTAAGCTTTGAAAAATCAATTTTATATTAATTATTATTATAACTTCAATCTTATTTTGGAATAGACTGTTAACTTACCTCAATTGTTAACTGCTATAAATTTTATTATTATTAACCAGAGAAATTGATTTATGTTGCTTTTTCCATAAGTTACAAAAACCTTTTCTTAATGTGACCAAAACCTTCAACATATCCTAACACAGGAAGTGGTAGTTAGAAAGTCCAAGTCCACAAATAGGCTTCATACTCAATTAGTAGGTAACTTTAGTACTATATTTAGCAGCACAATTAATTTATTTTGCAACTTATTGTTTAATGCTTTCTTTGCTTGGCAGATATTAAACTTCTCATGCTTAATCTGCTGTTATGTTTTATTTTTTGAAATTACTTATTCCTCGTAGAAATAGCGAGTCTAAGAGCTCAAATATATATATACTGTAATATTGTTACACTGTAAGCATTTAAAAACATTATGCAGACTCTTTGCTTGCAATAATTTATCATGACATGCATGATTCGCTCTGGCATTCATAATATATCTATGTTCTAAAAAAAAAATTTGTTCATAGTAGAGTAATAAGCAAATTTAAGTATTTAGGATAAATTAAAAAATATATGTATTATAAGTTTTTCTTTCTGTTAAAAGTCAGTGACTCTTTAATTATTCATTAATGTTTTAACATAAAGATGAAAAGTGTTTTGAAAAGAAAGTATTACTTCTGATTCTTAAGGCTTAATTCAGATATTCCCTCATTCCGTCTCACAGCGTTCCACTTCCACTTTTAAGATAATTTGACAAACCACCTTAGGATACCATTAAGCAATCTTCTTTACAAAAAAAAAAAATAATTGTTTATTAATCAAATCACTAAACATTTATTAAACAATAACAAATTGAATCTAAAATCAAAAGGTTATCAATTTTATATTACAAAAAAAATAAGAAAATTTATTGGAACCCTTTTTTATAATCATAGCATCAATGTTAGTCTTAATGGAGTTTAATATGATTAATAAGTCCTTTTCAACATAAAGTGCGGGGTCACCTGAGGTATACCCAGTGGTTAGCATGGCAACCTACATGACCAGCTATGCCGTCCCTTGGATAGGACATAAAATGGAGGTCCCCAGCCTGTACGATGTCAGGTACTCGTTAAAGTTCCCTATCCTAATTATACCTGGAGAGGCAGAATTTAGGACTCCCACTGTAGCATTGTCCGATTAGCCTTAGTAGAATAAAAATGGACGTTAAACAAACAAACAAACAAACATAAAGTGCTGTACTTAATCTTTACAACCGCTTTTAACCACCACAGATTTGGTTAATTAATTTAAAATTTTAATAATTATAAAAGTATCAATAGATAAATCATTAGATCAATTAAAACTGTTATCCCTCATGCATTTTGGTTGATAAATTTCCTTGTTGGTGTACCATCTGAAACAGTCTTGCATGCTTCAATCGGTATGAAAACTAAATTTTTGAATCCCCTGATAATACAGTGTACTCCAGTGAAATTTTCATAGAAGCGTTGTATTATTCGTTATCCTTTGGTAAAATTTTATTCTGAGAATGGGCACCCATAAAATCTGGATGCTCAAGACAGCTCCAATACGTTGATCCCAAGTTGTTTATTCAATATTTCCTGAAAAGAGTTTAACAAAATTCAAAAAGAACACTAATCTCCAGTGTCATATCTATATCATATATTGCATTCCATGGCAGATGTATGTCCCTAGAAAAATAAGCCTGCTGTTTTGGTTCTGAGTCGGAAGAACAGATTTGCAACCTGAATTCGTAGGAAATATAATAATTATGATTAGATTATTTATGATAATAAGTAAATTAAAACTAAAAACTAAACTAATAACTTTTATTTATAAAAGTAATAAATTTACTTAGTTCATTATAGGGCATTTGAAAATAACCAATTATGCATGCCAAGAAAAAAATTATTTCATGAACTACATTAGCAAAATACATAAGCAATTTAGCATGTATTATGGCCTCTTAAAATAAGTTTTAATGTTAGTAACGCTGGTCGGAAAGAATAGCTACACAAGTCAATATTGTAAACACAAAAATTTATCAAAAAAAATATTTAAATTGTCATTGTTACAATTTTATTTATAGATAGTATAGTGTAAACAAGAAGTGAACAGTATTTAATGTAATTATGAAACTTTCCTTGCTAAAAATTTATAATATTTAGTGCATATAACGAAAAATCTAAAATTTCTAAAAATTTTAGTTGCATCACTATTCTTGCCAACCAGCAATATGTATCTATATTGACAGTTTAATTCACAATCATTTTGGTAAAATTGTGATTTTTTATTTCAGTGAGGAAAACAGAAACATTTGAAGTATTTTAATGTTGGAAGTTGAAAAGTGCTATGTTGATGATGTTATTCATCCAAAGCTTTTATTCTATCGGGAAAACCTCTCAACTACAACTATGTGTATTCATTTCGACAACTTATAATTAAATATTGCTGCCTCTCCTTTTATTTTTGTGATACAATTTTCTATAACATTTATTCTTCAAAATAACATTTCTAGGAAATTTTGATGTATTATTTATAATTTTAAAGCATTGAATAATTTATGGGTTATTAGTATTATTTCTACTCTATTTTATTGTTTCTGTGACAATAAAAAAGAAGAATAAAATAATATAGTACTGATCTATACATATGAATGTATAATCAAATAATTATACATATATATATATGTCTTGTGAATAATTTCTAAGTGCAGGAATCGTTCCCGTATTGTCTGTACTAGATTGAAAAGGTGTTGTAAAGTTATTTACGGATTAAAAGTTGGTCACCTTATAGAAATATAATGTGTAAATAACAAAAAAAATAATGTGATATGTAATGTTATAATCTTATTGTTGCATATATATATTTTATATTAGTATTTATTGATTTAAAACTGGGAAGGATTGAACCTATGTTACTGTAAATGGATGTGTGCTGTTTTTTAATATATATATATATGTATATATATATATGAATATATAAAGTATAAATAGGACTGAATGTAGAAACTCTATATTATTTAGTTTTTTTATCCTTTAAGTAAAAAAAATAATAATAATATTAAAACCTGTACAAAATATATTACTAACAAACTATTTATCATGTTTTAAAAAGAGCTATTATTTATTAATATATATCTGATTTTATAAGCAAGATCGAGGTTATTGATGGTTTATAGTTTATAAAGTTTGCTGTTCATTAAATTTCATAGGTTTGCTTGTATATGAAAGTTTATACGATATCCTTCTTGTGGACTATATTATCTTAAGTGGACTTTATATTAAGTTGAAAGTGCTGGTTTTAAGGATTGTTAATAAATTTAATTGTATATATAAACTTATAATCTGCCTCCAATTTACCATAACTTTTTAGGTGAATGTATATATCACAACACTTTAAATGAAGTTTTATTTTATCTCACTTTATACTCCATACATCCAGTGACCAACTTAAAAAATAAATGTAATGAAAAGACACTTCCATTTGCTATTAGTTAAACTGTGATTTTTTTTACTACAAATACATCAAAAGCAAATATCTTTCATTTTAAACATTGCAAGAGGAATTTCGCTAATAGATTTTATAGATACATAATACTTTATAGTTTTGTGTATTCTGGCACTATATTTTTTTCAATATCCATCCTTTGTTCTGGTTTCAAAGGAGTGTGTTCGTTATCCATAAGGTACTATTATTTAATCACACATTGTATCGTATGTATAATGAGAATTGCACATGACCAATTAAAGAAAATCAGGAAGCCTTATATCAGTTCATTATTATAACAAAATAAACAAACAATGCTTTAAAACCCAAGTTTATGTGTATGTGTATACATATAATCACTTATATGTATATGTATATATTCATTTTATATATATATATATAAAATGAATATATACATATATATATGAATTTCTAGGATAAGGAATGTAGATTTTTTAAACTTTTATATTTACCATCAGGCTTTTTCATGTAATTTGGGTATGTAATTATGTATATGTGTTGGTGGGTGTGTATTTTTAAATGTATATGTAAGTGCATGCATAATTTGAATAAATTGTGTATGTGTTCATACTATACATATGTACATAATACAGTAGTTAATATACATATTGAATTGATATACACCAACAGATACATATACCTGTACATATACTACATATTTTATGCATTAGGTGCTTATATTAAAAATTAAAAAATAAATAAATGAACAAAAAAAAATCAATTTTAGTCATACTTATTATTAATGAGATACAATGTATGTATTATTTACGATGAAGACAATATACAAAGTTTGGCTATAAAATTTGTTGAATAGTATAAAAAGAACTGCACGATAATTCTTTTCCTTTATGAAGAATAGTTTGGAATATAGATTAAATCTTACCTCTTACCTCATAATTTGAATTCTGGACCTAATGCAAAATAATTTGCTCTAATCCCAAAATTATGATCCGCTTTTATACATGTTCACAGACTCACACTCACAGATATTCACAACAGAAAATTACAGTTGGACTGAATGTGTATATTTGCATATGTATATATTTACATAAGTATATGCATATACATATTATATGTTACTTTCAAAACAATTGATTACTATATTATAAAACTGACTATTATTACTAGCCTGCATATGCACTAAATTTATCCTGTAATGGCTGAAACTTACTTTGTCAAAATTTTAATTGGCAAATTAATTTATTATTATATATAATTTTTTTTATAAAACTTTATTAAATTCAAAGAATATTTTTATGTATATGTTGTTATTCAATGATAAACCATCTGTTTTTACAAGAAATTAGTTCAGTTATATTTAAAGTATTAGATTTTAAGTATGTGCCTTTGAAGTTGTGAGGATTTCTCTTCCTTCTTTATTTTTTCTTTTATTTCTTTTTTTTTTTTTTTTTTTTTATGTCTCTTCATTTTCTTTTCTCTCAAATTTCAATAAGAAATTAAATATTCTGTCTATACCTGTATCAATCTTTTGTTTCGTTTGGGATTAAAAACTTACATATCTTTGCAGTGTGATTTATATAATGAAAAATTGATTCACTAATTATTTAAATATAGATAAATAAACCAAAAAAATTGAATTAATTTATTGTTTGTGATTAATAAAGTGTGTAAAGTTAAAGATCATGAGGCAGAAGAGGTATATGAGTATCATTTATAAGACATTTATTAATTAAGAAGACTAAAACAAAAATTAACTATGAACTGATTTTGCCTCATGACATTAATGCCTTGAAATCAACTAGGCCAAATAATGAGTTGTTTTTCAATAGCTATATCTTGGGATAAATTTGAGTATTTAATTTTACTGTGAATAAAATCACTCTTTTAACTTGAAACAAAGGAATGAAAAATACTAACTATTAAAATAAATTTCATCTCATTTGCGTTTCAATGCTCTTCATTAAACAACTGATTGAAAATATATAAGAATGTTAATTCACACAACTTTTTTTTTTCTTCATTTATATGTATGTACATTAATATAGAATGATGTTTGTTGAGATGTACCAATTTTGAAATTGTGATATTAATTAAACTTAATTTTTTAACTAAACAAAAAAGTAGTTTTATTAGTGCAGTGAGATTTTTTAAAAATTTATTTTCAACTTTATATGTGCTCAAATGTTAACTAACAAAATATTTAAAAGCTTAAATGACAGTACTTTGTTATAATAAGACATTTCTCCTTTATATTACAAACCATAAGTGAAGATATCAATGGTAATTAAGAGCTTTAATATGCAAAGGATTTTAACATAAAGTATACTGTAAATAAAAATCTTTTCCTTATAGTAAATTTACTTTTATTTTCAATAACGTTTTCTATCCCTATATTTTCCAAAAATGGGAAAATATTGGCTTGGACATCTAATTTGTAATTTAAAGTGTAATAGCTACATAAGATATTTACTAAAGTGATATTTGCAATGATTAATATCCAGTGCTATCCTTTGAAATTTGGCACCCAAGGGCTATGACATCAAGAGTGCCTCTTCCCAAAAAAAAATCTGGTGAACTCACATAACTTTCTCTTACCACCATCCTCTTTGAATAAAAATTTAAATTACTTTTTGAAAATGGAACACTAACAATTGGCGTAAGTGGAAAGGGAACACAAAAAAATTTCCTCAATAAGCATTGTTTGAGTTTATTCGTTGGGAAAGTTGGTAGTGTCCTTAGTACTTTATGTAGTGGTGTCCCAAGAATGAAATTGGCTCCACTTACATTTTTTTGCTCCCTCTATACTGCCTCTGAGTTACCTTTTACCACATAGCCTTTCCAACGATATATTTTGCATATATATTACTACTCATATTATCAGAATTCAAATGTTTGATTAAGAAAAACATAAATTTTTCATTTGATTATGAAATCATTTTATATTTAGCTTTTTATTGTTACTAGGAATAGTAAGGGACTCTTATTTACTCCAAATAAACAAAATTAAAGGTACTTTATAGGAAGAATTTGTCCTTTGCCATTTAAGCTCTATAAAATTGTTTCCATGGTGATAAAGCCTACATTATATCAAGGAATACTTCATTTGGATTACTATAAAGAGAAAACGCAATGAAATAAAGCGTCCCCCTAAGTTAATTAAATTTTGACGAAACGTTTTTTTGTCTCATGATTGACATCTACCTATCTCAAATACCTAATTACCTACAATTTATCTTTTTTGAGATTCGGTTTACTTCATAATTGTATAAATTTCTATATAAGTATCCCTCTGATTGTGTTTCTTTATAAGAAAAATTAATTTATCTCATATCTTTAGCAATTTTTTATGATTCCCAAAAAGCAGAGTTGGGCATATAGGTATTTATGAATTTATTTATATCGTAATTTTTATGTGAACGTAAATACAAATTTATTCATACTACATTATTTGTAAAACGTGTACAAATAATACATTATGAATAAAATTGTAAAATGAACAGTCAGTGCAGGCTTCATTAGCAGATGGTAACCCACTTCGAGCAGTCACCGATCCAAGTAGTAACCACATTCAATGTTACTTATTTCAAGTATCTCAGCCCACTCAGCCTGGACCCTTTCAAACCAATATATTAAAAGTAAATTACAGATTTTTGAAGAAAATTCACTATTTTATTATATATTTACTAGGCCTAAGGAATGCATTAATAAATTTCAGCCAGTACAGTACTCTGTTAACAGCAGACTATATTCAATCAAACTACAGACAAAGTTCACCTGCATTACACTCCTCAGGGCCACCTCCCCTAGATAGCCGTGCCGGATGGGGGAGCTGTGAGGAGGCGGCAGGCCGATTCCCTTCTCCCCCTAAACAATTACATATCAACAAAACTACCAAGAAACACTGGACTGCTCATTAGAAAACAACACAGACACTGTCAATTGGACTGTAGTTTGGCTACATCGAATGTTTTAACGTTACATAGACCAGGAGCACTTCAAACACTCCTAGATACCCTGACCGATTATGCAATAGACATTGTGACTATCCAGGAAATCAGATGGACAGGAAATAGAATCTTTAAGAAGAGACAGCAAACAATCTACTATAGCTGCGATGATCACCTCCACACTTTTGGCACAGGTTTTGTCATAGGAAAGAGACTGGCCTCTTTTGTAATTGACTTTAGACCTATTAACCCAAGGTTATGCAAGCTGTGACTTAGAGGAAAAATCTACAATTTCAGTTTAATATGTGCCCATACCCCCACCGAGGTCTCTAATGAGGAAGATAAAGATGTTTTCTACAAAGAGTTAGAAAGATGATATGTAGTATGAGCTATGACATGAAAATTGTGATGGGTGATTACAATGCAATGTAACTTAACAGAAAGAAACAGGAGGTTGCAAGTTACTGCATGTTCAGACCTATCCAGGCCTGCATACTAGCCGCCAGTATCACATCTCTGAGCTCAGTTGTTCATTAGCAGTGACAGATTAAAGTGCGTATTATGGCATTGTGGTCATGTAGTGAAGTAAGAGCAGTTTTGCTATAAAATTTTGTGCATGGTTTAAGCATAGATCAATGCTTAGAAGAAATGAAGGTTGCATTGAATAATGATTGCCCACATTGTACGACCATATTTAGATGGTATAGAGAATTTGAAAGGGGCAATTTCATTCTGGAGTACGCTGAGAGAGAAGGAAGGCCGCGAACATCTGTAACAGAGGAAAACATTTCTGCTGTGAAGAAAATGCTTGATGAGGACCTTCGAGTGACGTATCAACAGATAGAGGAGACATTATGCCTTCATGCACCAGCAATTCATTCAATTCTGAGAGACCATTTAAAGGCAAAAAAACTTTGTTGTCTTTGGGTGCCCCATAGTCTAACAGAAGAGCAAATGACTCCTGTGACTTGGTGCCAAAAGATGCTGAAACTATTTGATAAGGGACATTCTACATATGTGAACAGCATCGTGACTGGTGACGAAACTTGGCTATACTATTATGATGTGCCGACCAAGGCTCAAAACAAAGTTTGGGTATTTTATGATGAGGATACACCTGTAACTGTCAGAAAATCTCGATCTGTAAAAAAAAAAAAATGATCGCTGTATTTTTCAGATCAAGCAGAATTGTATAGCATGTTGTTTTGGAGACACAGAAGACAGTGCCTGCCTAAAGTCATAGAGTCTATGAAAAACCTACGACCAAAGTCAAGAATGGACACCTGGTACTTCCACCTTGACAACGCACCAGCTCACTGTGCCAGAGCCTGCACCGAGTATTTGGCCACTACTCGGCTGAAACTTATTAAGCACCCTCCTTACAGTCCAGAACTTGCTCCCTGTGACTTTGCACTGTTCCCACATGTGAAAATGAAGCTGAAAGGAAGAAAACATTTTTCAAGGACAAGGACCTTCTGAGGGCTTGGGACAACTAATGTGCCTCAACCCCAGATGAAACTTGGCATAGCTGGTTTAATGACTGGTTTCGAAATATGGAGAAGTGTATTAAATGTGGTGGAAATTAATTTGAGAAAATTAAATAAATAAAGCTGTATTGCAAAACTTATGTAGTACCCTTTGTACTTGAATGCATTCAATAAAGCCACATCACACTGTTAAACTGCACTATTGATATGGTTTGGTCAGTTTGAAAATTAATTGAACACGCATTTCAAATTCACAAATAATTTATTGTATGGAATTCAAAATTATTAATGGCATGGGTGGGCCTTGTCCTTCCCTCCACATTATAGAAAGTGATAATGTTAATATAAGATTTTGTATAGGAAAATCTTAATGGTTCCCCAAGCGAAAATCTTGGAAAACAGGTCTAGATGACACCCTGTTCCATCAGTAGTTCGTACTCACTGTCATACCTCTTTTTATTTATATATCAGAGTCAACATTTTTGAGTCATTGAAAACACTAAAAAATCTTCGATATACACTGTCTGTCCATGAGGCATACTGTCCCTGTCTCATCCCATGAGTAGAAAACAATTTAACAAGTCGTAGCTTTAATTATCTAGTAAGAGTTCATTCATAAAAGAAGAATTAAAGTTAAACTAATAACTTTCTTTTTGTTGCCAACAAGGAGATTATAATGAAAAATAGCATTCCAGAACCTAGCTATAATGAAAGCTCTACAGAAAGCTCTAGGGAATGGGCTATATAGGCCCATTCCCTATATATGTTCTATCCGATTGATTCAACATTTTTTTTAACATTACCTAGACTTCACGTTACTGTTTTATTTTGTGTTCCAATAGGCAATTAATAAGTTTTTAACATTTTTTGTGAATTTGATACTGGTTTTACTACTGTGAATTGAAATTAAGCACAATTCACTATCTTTGACAAGGTTTTAACTGTCATTTTTGGCTTAAGTTAATTTTATTTTTAGACTACAACTACAGATTTATATATTAATTAAAAAATCTGAGGTATAATACTATTTTCAAAAACTATCATAACATATTAATCATCGCATTATAACTATATAAAACTTAGTATGAGGACACAAAATAGTTAAATTTTATTAATGATAACAAAGCACATTAAAATTATACCTTGTTTTCCTTTAAATTAAGGTTAGATCAGTTAGATCCTGGTCAAATCAAAACAGGGATTGTTTGATTGAATTAATTATTTTATTTAATACTTGATAGGAGCAAGTTTTGCTAAAATATTGAAAATAAAACTTGTTTTAATGAAATTGCTGTTTGTATAATTTTAAAAAATAATCTAAGTACTAAGGGTTGAACAACAAAAAATATAAAATACACCACTAATCAACACTTTATTTAACTGAATATAAAAAAAAAAAATAAATAGTATCAGTCTTCAGTAGTAATTCAAATACAAAACAGGTACAGAGATTAACAATACATTTGGCAATATTTACAACAACAAAAATAATAATATTAAGAAAAATTAAAAATGATTAAATTTAATGCTCCATCTTCTCTCCAGCCTTGTTCCCTCCTTGTTTGCCTTCTTTGACAGCTGGCTTGTTGGTGTGAGTAATAGGTATATCTCGTGATTTGGCTTCTGGCAAGGCCTATAATAAGAAAATGAAATTACAGGTTAATTTTAAAGTACATGACTAGGAAATTCATGGAATCAGTTGCATTTAGCCCATTTATGGAACCAATAACAAATACATTATAACACCTTCTAATAGATAATAGAGGGTACTCACCTTAGGAGGAGCCTTCAATGTAAGAACGCCATCCGAAGACAAGCAGGAGGCAAGGGCAGCCTCATCAACATTGTCTGGAATCTTATAGCGGCGAGTGAATTGACGTGATATATATCCATGCTCATCAGAACGTTCTTCATGTTTACCATCAACGACTATGAACCCATTAGCGACAGAAACCTTCAGTTCTTCAGGTTTAAACTGCTGAACATCAAGGTTGATTTGAAACCCATTTTTGTCTGCTTTAATAGATGAAACTCCAGAATCACCAACAGCCAGGTTTCTCCAAGGTCTTAAGTATCCACTTCTCATAGGGCTCAAAAGGAATGTGGTTGTGGGATGTAATATTTCATTACTCCAAAGACCACCTCCAAAATGTTGATCATAAAGGTCACTCAAAGGATGTCGCCTCTGATCATCCAGAAGCTCATGTAGTAGAGGTAGGAGTGACATCTACAATAAATGAAATAAAATGTTAGTTTTAAACATAAAAAAATAAATCAACACTACAAGACTTAATCTTCAGAAAAACATGTAAGAACAATTAAAAGTTACACTGCGGGAGAAAATTCTTAATATACCTAAATGAATACAATAGATAACATACTAAATGAAATATCATGGATAACATAGGAAAACTAGAAAATATTTTTAAGAACATCTTTGAAAAGAATAACACAATTTAAAAATAACAGGGAGTACTACAACATACCTTAGCAGTAAGATAGTTCAAGAGATTAGCCTTCACAAACAAACAGATCGATTTCTGAGATATCAATGCGCAGGGGAGCACTAAGCAGCCTTATATAGGTACTACCATAGAATGTACCAGACTGTTCCAGAAACAGAACATTCTGGAATGTTCTTCTCAGACACATTCTAGAACTTTCTTGGCGAATCGACATTTTAATATTACTTAAACAGAAGTTTTTAAAAGTATTATTGAATACAAATCGTAACTGAACAATATTTACGTAAAAATAAAGCTATAAAGGGAAAGACAAAATAATTTGGGCGCGAATATAAAGTAATCAATAGTTAGTTGGCCAGGCCAACTTGGCCCTATTTGCTTATGTGATAAACAAGCCGGTTGATAAGGTTTTGTAACCTTCTGGTTTATTTTTATCGCATTCAAATTTAGTATTCCATTTGTTCCAATTTTATTATATGTACCGCCGAAGCGAGTACATATTCAAATTTATTTGTGGGTTATGTTGTATTTGTGGATTAGAATTATTAGAAGTTATTTATAATCACTGTGTTGACATAATGGAGCATATTTTTACATATCAAGTGAAAAGATAGGCGAGCGCAAGCGACGGTGCTGCTTCTTTGAGGAACTAGAAGGAACTAGAGAAACGGGGATAGAAGCCGTGCGATTACCTGGGATTCATAGGGTTTTTTGCCGTTTTTAATTTATTTTTCCATAATTAAAACCCGATTGAGCAAAAAATTATTGGGAAAATGTCTAATAGGTATTGCTCGGTCCCTCAGTGTTCTTCAAAAAAATCTAAAGATGTGTCATTCCATTTGTTTCCAAAAATAAAAAGCTTCTTAAAGAGTGGATTGTAAAATTAAGAATAGATAAGCCTGTTTCGAAACATATGACGATATGTAGTCTTCATTTTAAAGAAAGTGATTATGTTTATCCAGGTAAATATAAGTAATTGACATTTTATTATTCCAAAATGTTGGTTTTATGCAAATAACATTGGGACCATAGTGTCATATTTGTTTTTCTTTTTTAATTTTCCCCATTTTTGTCTTACATCCGTTGTGCTTCATTGTTCCAAGTTTTCAAAGCGAAGCGTGAAAGTTTTGACAAATAATTAAATAATATGACAAAGAATCTAAGCTGTCATAACAATGATTGTATGAATAGGTAATTAACGTTATTACTAACCGAAAAACGTAGAGTAAAGTTACAATGATGTGTTTGCATTTACCAGAACTACCAGCTTTACACGTAAAATGACAAGAAAATTGCTTATTATTATTAATAAATTTGATTTCCACTTTTATTTGATGGGGCAGTCCTTTAAAATTGCTAGTTTGAAGGCACAAGGCTTGTAAAATAACTGTTTTTTACTTCTAGATATTATTCCACATGTTATTATGTGGTTTGCATCAAGAATAGCCTGCCCTTCAATTAATGGTCTCTTAAAATCACCAACTATCTCTATTACATCAACTAAGTCTATCCCCGTTCTTTCCGACATTTTGAAAATGCTACTAGCGCACCCTATAGTCGATTGCGCCCGCCTATATTAAATGGTATACAGAATAACTCTATTCCAATGAAAATATTTAAACTCAACGCAGGGGCGGTCTTATATTTTGGTCCCTGAAAAAAGTTCTCTAGAAAAAAACAATAGGCGGGCGCAATCGACTATAGGGTGCGCTAGTAGTTTTGCAAAATGTCGGAAAGAATGGGGATAGACGTAGTTGATGTGATAGAGATAATTGGTAATTTTAAAAGACCATTAATTGTAAGGCAGGCTATCCTTGATGCAAACCACATAATTACATGTGGAATAATATCTAAAAGTAAAAAAACAGTTATTTTACAAGCCTTGTGCCTTCAAACTAACAATCTTAAAGGACTGCCCCATCAAATAAAAGTGGATGGGGATGGATTAATCAAATTTATTAATAATAATAAGCAATTTTCTTGTCATTGTACGTGTAAAGCTGGTAGTTCTGGTAAATGCAAACACATCATTGTAACATTACTCTACGTTTTTCGGTTAGTAATAACATTAATTACCTATTCATACAATCATTGTTATGACAGCTTAGATTTTTTGTCATATTATTTATTCATTTGTCAAAACTTTCAGGCTTCGAATTTTTTTTTTTTTTTTTTTCTTGTTCGTTACCCCTACCTGGCCATGTGTGGCATACGGGGGGTTACTCTACAGGTGTAACCAACCTATTCTAACCATGGTGGGAGGGTCGAGATTTATTCCGTGGGGCCTCCACGAAATAAAAGTCAACTTTCCCGAGGCGGATTCGAACCGCCGCCGTTCGGGCTCGAGCGTGCAACAACGGGTAGCGCTCCTACACGCTCGGCTATCCCGGCCCTTTCAGGCTTCAAATTGAAAACTTGGAACAATTAAGCACAACTGATGTAAGAAAAAAATGGGGAAAATTAAACAAAGAAAAACAAATATGACACTATGGTCCCAATGTTATTTGCATAAAACTAACATTTTGGAATAATAAAATGTCAAATACCAATATTTACCTGGATAAATATAGTCACTTTCTTTAAAATGAAGACTACATATCGTCATATGTTTCGAAACAGGCTTATCTATTCTTAATTTTACAATACACTCTTTAAGAACTTTTTTATATTTTGGAAATAAATGGAATGACACGTCTTTAATTTTTTTAATTGAACACTGAGGGACCGAGCAATACCTATTAGACATTTTTCAAATGATGTTTTGCTCTATCGGGTTTTAATTATGGAAAAATAAATTAAAAACGCCAAAAAACCCTATGAATCCCAGGTAATGGCTTTTATCCCCGTTTCTCTAGTTCCTTTAAAGAAGCAGCACCGTCGCTTGCGCCCGCCTGTAATATAATATTAAAAAGATAAAAACTGTACTCTGATAAGAAAAAAACCTGTACCACTACAACCCATGAAGGGTCTTGGTTTCATTGGTCAAGTATTATTAAGGGAGTACAGTTTCTTGGTAAGGGGTCGTGCAAGGAGTTGATTTGACCGTCATCACGCTCAACCACCAGGTTTCCCCGCTTAATTTTTCAATTAAGGGTACCCCCTTTACAGAGGCTGGGTTTGACCCAGAAGGATCTCTCTGCCATCGAGACGATCTGTGACAGAAAATATTAAGGTATCCTGACAAGCGAGATTCGAACTCGGGACCTTGAGTACAGCAGCTCAATGCCTTATCAATGAGCTACCCCGCTCCCTAAAAATAATAAGACCTTTATAAAATTTATATAAATCAATACTGCCATATAGAAAACTGGATGCGAAAAATTATTTAACTATTTTTTTCGATATTTCTTGGGGGGCAGCCCCTGCTTCTTCGAAAATATTGAATTTATTTTCCTCTGGAAATTATTTTCGTTTTAGCAAATACCAGTTTTTTACTTTCACTTACCTATATATGAAATATATAGTAAGTGGAAGTATTGCGATCGTGAAAAATTTCGACTTCCGGTTTTCAACGGAAATACACGATTTGGGGTCCCCTGAGACCAATCAACCAAGTCCCGCGAAATGGTCTGTGTGTGTGCGCGCGTGTGTGCGTGTGCGCGTGTTTGTGTGTGCGAATCTGAAATAGGGTATTTAGTGTATGTATATGCCCGTGATATGACAGCAAAAATTTCATCAAAATTGCTCAAAGGGAGGGGGTATTTTATCTAACAACTTTTTAAGTTTTTTCCGATTTTCTCAAAAACGGCTCTAACGAATTTGATTAAACTTAGTATTTGATCTATTTATATGCCCGAGATATGACTAAAAATTTCATCAAAATTGATCAACCGGAGGGGGGACTTTACTTAATAAATTTTGTATCATTTTCACGTGTTTTTTTATTTACTCAAAAACGGTTTTAACGATTTTGATCAAACTGGGTATTTAATGTATGTATATGCCCGAGATATGACTAAAAATTTCATCAAAATTGATCAACCGGAGGAGGGACTTTACTTGATAAATCTTATATCATTTTCACGTGTTTTTTTATTTACTCAAAAACGGTTTTAACGATTTTGATCAAACTGGGGTTTTGATCTATGTATATGCCAAAGATGTGATAGCTATCATTTCATCAAAATTGGTCAAACGGAGGGGGCACTTTATTTCATATTTTTTTTCCAATTTTTACCTTTTTTTCGATGATCTCAAAAACGGCTTTAACGATTTTTATCAAATTCGCCATGTTTAATGAAAATTAGGTGTTCTTTAATATCAGGTAAGCTTCATCATTATTAAAATGTTCTGAGGAGGCTTAAATGGGGTAGGGGTCTTTCTTGTTTGTTTGTTTTTTTGTTTCCTATAAAGTAGCTTTGTTTTTTTTTTATATGGAGAAATTAACCGTCTCTCGTTACGCCTACAAATAAGAAATGGCTAAATATGAGATATGATAAAAAAAAGAAAACATATAGAAGAGAAAAAAAGAAAAATATTCAGTCAACTCATAAAACTTTGGGCCCAGGCATGCGGAGTAGGCCTTTAATGACAGACCATTGTTCATAATTAAAGCCGATCTGTTTATTTGAGAAGTGACATTTAACAAAACGCAGTAATTTCTAATCTAAGTAAGTTGGTAAGTGAAAGTTGTGTGTTGCGAGCACGCACCAGATTTTTTTTATTTTTTTTTTTTGCTCTCCTCCGAACTCATTTCTTTTTCAATGGACACCGTCCGATAATATAGGATATATCACAATGCGGCTAATATGCCTTAGTTCCCTAATACTAAATGTTCGTAGCAGTTTCGAACTACGTTCGTTTAAGTAGAACCCTTTCTTGGTATAATTTTTAAATATTTCAAAAAATACTAAAAATAATTTTAATCTGTTAGCTATTTTTTGGAATCTAGTACCTTTGGAGTAAATAATTAAATTAAGCAATTTACTTACTAATGTTTTGAAAATGACGTAATATTCTCTGGATTTATCCACCTTGATGGGACAATTATTGAGAGAGGGTTGAATTCTTTTGAATAATTAGCAATCCTCATTTCTAATCTACTGGATGAAAAAGAAGTTATATTGACTTTTTACACAACTATCCCGTGAAAATTTCTAAACTTTTAATTTTTTTTTGTTCAATTTTTTATTTCCGAATATTTATAAATGGGACCATTTCAGACATTGTCGATAGCAGATCCAACTGATTTCAATTCCAACTGATATTAAACCTTCAGATGCTAAAACCTCTATTGAACAATTATTTATGATAAAAGTGCTCGTGGAAGGATTTAAGTTATAGGGCATCTCGTTCCGCAAATGAAATTAGAGTATAGATTCGGGGGGGGGGAGCTGCTCCCCTAGAAAATTTGACAAACAAAATTAATAAATTAAATAAATTCATATTCACTTAAAGGTCAGGCCACAAATGTCCGCACCACAGCACTAATATAGGTTATGTTCAGAATATTTTTAATTTAACTTACATATTACTTTCAGTTATGCCTAAAGGTCAGGCCACACATGTCAGACAGTGGCCACTTTAGGCATAACTAAAGGTAATATGAAAGTTAAATTAAAAATATTCTGAACATAACCTATATTAGTGCTGCGGTGCGGACATGTGTGGCCTGACCCTTATACATACATTATGGGTGGCAGTATGACAGAGTGGGCAAACGTGTCAGAAAATACGTGTTGTCTATAACAACGGACATATGATGGGAACCGGAAGATAGCAAGTTCAAAACCCGAAGCCAGGGGACATTTAATCGACATCCCCAACCCTCCACCCTGGCCCGGGAAACCCCGTATAGCCTAAAATGGAAGGACCAAAACAAAATATATATATATATATATATTATGTATTATATAAAAACATATATTAATTTTCATATACCATTAAGTTTTATTTGATCAATTAATTGAGCCTTACAGTCAGAAAACCCCAATCGGTCGTAAGAATTTTATTAGCCTGCCTCTCTAGACGAACATTTTACGAACCTGTCCCCCTAGACGAAGTGCTGCCGACGCCATTGCAGGGGCGGATCCAGGGGGAGGGGGGATCACAGAGATCGTGAACCCCCCAAATATTTTGGCTTTTCAATTTTTTTTATATTTTTAAGCGAATAATGGAATTAGGTAGTTACTATGCCCTAAACATGACGCTTTAGGTTGTTTAGATCGCATTCCATCTTAACACAAAGTAATAATCTCATTAAAAAACGGTACTGTCAGACACGTGATTATGAGAGAGAGGGGTCGTGACACCTCCTCTAAATTCGTGCTAAATTCGCCCCTGACTATACTAAACCATAAGTTTAATAATATACCACATACAGAGCAGTAAAGAATATTTTGTGTGGCATTGTAAGGAACAAAAATGTTCAGAATGCTCCTGGAAAACGTGACCATCAATTCTGACTATAAATACAACACTGGTTTGCCATGATACTTTCAATCAACAAATATTATATGTGATTTCTTTCTGATTTATTTATTACATAACTCATAGGAAAATATGTTTCTAAATATTTTTTAAAAAATTAATGATATAAAAAACATTTCTTATGTCAAGTTGAAGATATTTCATTAAAAAAATAATAGAAAATGAAAGGTTGCATGGTTTGGCAGCATTGTTAGTAAGCCCTTTCCTGTGAAGTTGTTGGAGGGACGCTAGTGGTTTTAGAATTGGTCCATTAGTTCTTGATTTTTCGGGTTCATCATGGATACGTTCTCAAATAAAATGGAAATGAGTCTCGGTAAGTGGAGGAAAAAAGTAATAAGCTGTTATTTTGCAGAATTTGGATTCATTTTAAGTCTAATTTTCAGCGTCAAAAAGTGCCCTGGAGGCACTAACTTAGCAGTAGTTGTGTCCTAGTTTAATTCACTATTTTATACTATTTTTATTAACTTATTTCTCTATAATCTAGACGAAATAATTTTACAAGAACAAAAGAAAAAAGGAATATTAAGAACCAGCAGTAGTAGCAGTTTAGAAAATTTAAATGATGACATAATACAAGAGGAGGCTCCTCAGGTTTCAATGAATTCCACCAAGTTCATACCGGAAAATTCTAAATTCATTCCAAGAAGGTTAATTTGTTTATCAATCTTTGTTTTTAAGTTTTTTTTTAATAATTTTAAATACTTTTGTCCTATCAATGTTGTTAGGGTTCCTGGGTTGTCTCAGCATCAGTGGCTACAATACCGGAACATGAATAAATACAATCATAGAAGAAATGGTCATGTAAGTCTTTGATGATTTATAAAGTATTTCTATATAAATTTTTGAAAAATAAAAAAGATTCTTCAACATTTAAATAAACAAGTGTGTAGAAATTCAATTATCTGAACTAGTCATGTCAGGAGTAGCTGAGATCATCGAAATTCACTAAAATATAAATGTATATCTAATTAGTTAGGTATTTTAGTAACTAATATAATTCTCAGTAAACTATAACATAATGAACATCTTAAGTTGATTGAAATTCACACAGGAGATACATGTCAAGGGTGTCTAGTATGTGGGAAATTAATGAATTGCAGGTTATATGGGAATTTTTAATTTTGAACCAAAAAAGTGGGAATTTTATTGAAACCATTTAAAAAAATTAAACTAATCAATCCTTTAGTAATCTCTTCTAATGATTGGAATATTGGAAAGTATGATTGTGACGTGACCTACCAGCCTATTTCCATCGAATAAGGATCTGTATCAATAGCAAAAGCATCGATGTTTGATGCTGTTTACTCAGTGAAAATTCTGATGTTTGAAGTACAGAACCAAAAATTCATGCTTTGATACATTTGAACACATTGAAACATTGATTTATTTTTTGTTTTTTTTTTCCCCCCTTTCTAATAAGGCCAAAAGTAAATGAAAATTAAAACCACAATCAGAGATGAGGGATGGGTTCAACAGCAAAAATATAGGTTTTTTTTTGTGTTATTATTATAAAGCCCTTTAAGTATTAAATTATGAGTGATTCAACCTAGTCCTGAACAATTTTTTTTCATCGAATTTGGTCAATTGGTCTTTTTAATTTTTAAAATATAAATCGCACGTTGGCAAGAAGATGGTTGCAACTCAAAAAATTGTTTGTTTTTTTTTAATGTGAAGTTTCAACTGCACTTTCAATTTTACTATGTACCAACAAACAGCGACCTAACTCAGATCACAAATAGTCTACCGTTTGAGCAGTTAGTACCATTGGTATTAACTGTAACCCAAAAGTGAATAATGAATTTTTGGCCTTATTCCAGCATGAAAGTTAATGTTACTAAAATTAAAAACAAAAAATTAATTCTAATGTTTCAGATACAAAGGCGGTATCCAGGAATCCCACTTTTAAAGCTGAAAAGAGGTTTCAGACAAGGGGTACTTGGGAATAATAATTATAAGGTTAAAGTAAGTATTTAACAGGACATAATAGCAATTTTTTTTTTGCCATAGGTCCTTGTATCATTGATTCCCTTAGGCTTATTTTTATACTAATTTTTATTTTATTTTTCAGTTTTGGAGGAATTCTAATGCTCCCCGATTTCAGGCAGTGTAAGTTTAAAACGTATTATGACATCTTTGTGTATAACAGTGTTATAATATCACTTTTGGCTAATTTTAACATAGTTATTTATACTTTGTTGGTTTTGGGTGAAAAACTTGTTTCTGTCATAATGTTAACATTGTAGTTTGAAACAAAACACAAAAGAAATGATCTAAAATGGATCTAGACTTGTTGGAACCAAATGTTCTAGTACATGTTTGTGACCAAGAAGTTCGAGTAGGATCTATGTTGTCCTAGACCCTTTCAGACAGGTCTTTTTCAGACAAATATAAGGAGCGATGGACAGCAGAGTTAGTGTCGATATGGAAATCGATAATAAGATATAATAAGAAACACCTCACCAGCGATCGGATGAGAAGACCAAATGGAAGAAGAGGGAGACCTTGTTTGGCTCTACAACCCACGAAGAAAGCGGGGATTCTACCCAAAGTTGCAGAAGAACTGGAAGGGACCCTATATGATAAACAAGTAGATCAACGATGTGATCTGTTGGGTCTTCCAGTATGATAAGGGATAGCCTATGGTCATTCATTATGGTTGCTTAGCGACATATGCTGGGAACCACAATGAAGAACAGGCGCAGCGGATTACGGGAGAGACCTTCAGTCACTAGGGACCAGGCCCATGTGGAAAAAAAGACATCCAGGAGGAATGTCTCCAAGGAGGGGTCAGTGTAACGTGAAACAAAATATGATTAAAATAGTTCAAGGCTTGTTGGAACAAACTGTTATGGTACATGTTTATGACTACGATGTTCAAGTACCATCTATGCTGGCCTAGAACCTTCCTGACAGTTCTTCAGACTAAATATAAGGAGTGATAGACAGCAGAGTTAGTCTTGTTCTGAAGCTCAAGTCGTATGGTTATTTTTGTGTTACTGTGCAGTTCCATACAAAGTGATACTTTTTGTAACTTTTATGATTATTTGAGTTTATATTGTTAGTATGGCACTGTAAATTATTTAAACCCGCATAAGTGTTACAATATATTATGGACTTAATCAACTTTGAGGTATAAATGACAACTACTGAAAGGTTTTCTTTATAATACTCACATATAATATTTACATAATAACTTATATCTCTATGTATTAAGGAGAAGGACAGAAATCTGATTTGAGAATCTCATGAGGGTGTCATTTTCATACATATCAGTGAGATAATTTAGATCAATTAAGTTTAGAATTATTTCAGGGCAATTTTTTTTTTAAATTATTCTATTTATTATATAATGATTCATACAACTTTAGTATGTGTCATCACCATATTAAGTTAATTCCTTCTGTCCTTCCAATCTCCATGCATTCCTCTGACTCCATCAGTCCCTTTCCCTTGTCCACCTTTTCTTTGTTTTCCCTCCAGTCTCCTTTTCCAATATTCTTTTCGTCCACCTTTCTTCATCCATTTACAAACCCAAATCACTTCAGCCTCATTTTTTCAATGATGTAAAAGCTGTTTTCCATTTTCGTCACATTAACTAAAAGGTGGTCATCCATCATGCTCATTTTTATTTTTTATTTACAGAAGAAGTTATTCTGGAAATACATACCCTCTCACAACAAATTACTTACAACAGTTTGATAAGCAGAACCATGTCCCGATGCCTAAAAGAGGCCCAGGGTCAGTTGGAAGTAGAGCCTCTCTTTGTTCTTACTGTTCTAGAACCTCTTCTGTCAGATCTCATACTTCCTATCGTTCAGTGCCCTCGAATCGATCTGGAAGATCTATTCGATCACGTTCTTCTTATTCACGGAAGTCTACTGCTCCAACTTCATATAGATTGTAAGCTTATATTTTTTTTGTCTTATTTAACTATGAAAAACTACTTTGTAACTTAATGAGCATTACCATAATATTTTATTAACTAATTTATTAAATTCTTTGGGCATTTCATTTCAATATATATTGATAAAAAAGCAAAAAGCTATTGCCTACTATCTTACTTGGTTTTTATGGTAGGAACTGAATAACATCATAGGACCTACAAAAAATATAATTATAGATAGTTTCAGAGTTTTTAATGAATGATTGAGTTCTAAGTCAATCCGGGCAACTTTTCCAATATTTCCTTCCATATTAACTAAGTTGGACCTTTTACGAACATTTCAAAACAAAAAGAAGCCAAATTTGTGAGCCGTTCTCTCAAGTGATGTGTTTACTCTGAATATCATTTCTTTTTTATTTGTATGGTAAAGGAAAGGAATAAAAAACAAAACTCTGTAACTTGGTTAATAATGGTCCGATGTCGATTTTTATTTTAACTTGTGGGGAAACAAAAAAAACATTAAGACTTTACCAAGTCAGTTACATAACATACAATTATAAAAATCTGGTGCGATGCGCGCAAACATGATGTTTATCAATCAATGCCGCTTTTGAGAAAATCCTAAAGAACGTAAAAATGAGACAAAATTTATTAAATCTGTTGGACCAATAGTGATTAAATTTTTGTGGTCATATCGCGGGCATGTATATACACCAAATGTCTAATTTCACGTTCTTACGGTTCATAGTTTTTGAGCTAATCTGTTCACACAGTCCCACAGGCCATTTCGCAGGACTTGGTTATTTGGACTCAGGGGACCCCAAAACGTGTATTTCCATTGAAAACTGGAAGTCAAATGATCTCAATACTTTCCCTTATATATTTCATAAATAGGTAAGTGAAAGTGTAGTGATATAGAGTGTATAGTTTTTACTTTCACTTACCTATATATGAAATATATAGTAAGTGGAAGTATTGCGATCGTGAAAAATTTCGACTTCCTGTTTTCAACGGAAATACACGTTTTGGGGTCCCCTGAGTCGAAATAACCAAGTCCCGCGAAATGTTCTCTCTCTCTCTCTCTCTCTCTCTCTCTCTCTCTCTCTCTCTCTCTCTCTCTCTCTCTCTCTCTCTCTCTCTCTCTCTCTCTCTCTCTCTCTCTCTCTCTCTCTCTCTCTCTCTGTGTGTGTGTGTGTGTGTGTGTGTGTGTGTGTGTGTGTGTGTGTGTGTGTGTGTGTGTGTGTGTGTGTGTGTGTGTGTGTGTGTGTGTGTGTGTGTGTGTGTGTGTGTGTGTGTGTGTGTGTGTGTGTGTGTGTGTGTGTGTGTGTGTGTGTGTGTGTGTGTGTGTGTGTGTAATAAATTTTGTATCATTTTCACGTGTTTTTTTTTATTTACTCAAAATCGGCTTCAACGATTTTGATCAAACTGCGTATTTGATGTATGTATATGCCCGAGATATGACTAAAAATTTCATAAAAATTGATTAACCGGAGGGGGGACCTTACATAATAAATTTTGTATCATTTTCACGTGTTTTTTTTATTTGCTCAAAAAAGGCTTCAACGATATTGATTAAACTGGGTATTTGATGTATGTATATGCGTAAAGATGTGATAGCCAACATTTCATCAAAATTGGTCAAAGGGAGGGGGCACTTTATTTCATAATTTTTTTCAAATTTTTACCTTTTTTTCGATGATCTCAAAAACGGCTTTAACAATTTTTATCAAATTCATCATGTTTAGTGAAAATTAGGTGTTCTTTTAAATCAGTAGGGTAAAGGAACCAATTACTGACACTATAAGAACCATTTTTTGGGTTTTCATCAATATCTCTCTTATTTATTGGTGCAGCCTAACAACTCAAACTGGGCATTTGATGTATGTATATGCCAAAGATGTGATAGCCAACATTTCATCAAAATTGATCAACTGGAGGGGGGACTTTACTTTTTTTTTTTTTTTTTTTTTTTTTGGCCCCAAGATTTGTTAGCAAATCCAATTTTGCGGGGACTTTACTTAATAAATTTTGTATCATTTTCACATGTTTTTTTTATTTACTCAAAAACGGCTTTAACGATTTTGATCAAACTGGGTATTTGATGTATGTATATGTCAAAGATGTGATAGCCAACATTTCATCGAAATTGGTCAAACGGAGGGGCCACTTTATTTCATAACTTTTTTTTTTTTTTTTTTTTTTTTTTTTTTTCGATTTTTACCTTTTTTTCGATTATCTCAAAAACGACTTTCATCAAATTCGTCATGTTTAATGAAAATCAGGTGCTCTTTAATATCAGGTAAGCTTTATCAGTATGAAAATGTTCTCAGGGGGCTTAAATGGGGTAGGGCCTTTTTTTGTTAGTTTGTTTTTTTGTTTCCTATAAAGTTCCTTTGTTTTTGTTTCTATGGAGAAATTAACTGTCTCTCGTTACGCCTAAAAATAAGAAATGGCTAAATATGAGATATGATAAAAACCAAGTAAACATATAGAGGAGAAAAAAAGAAAAATATGCAGTCAACTCATAAAACACGTTGAGCCCACGCCTGCGTAGTACTCCTATAATGATAGACCATTGTTCATAATTAAAGAACGGCTAACTAAAAGAAATTAGTGTTTTTTATAGAGTAAATGAAACAAAAATAAGAAATGAATGTGGAAAAATATGTAACTTTGAGAAGTGGCATAAACACAACGCATTAATTTCTAATCTAAGTAAGTTGGTAAGTGAAAGTTGTGTGTTGCGCGCACGCACCAGATTTTTTACTTTCACTTACCTATATATGAAATATATAGTAAGTGGAAGTATTGCGATCGTGAAAATTTTTGACTTCCGGTTTTCAACGGAAATACACGTTTTGGGGTCCCCTGAGTCGAAATGACCAAGTCCTGCGAAATGGTCTGTGTGTGTCTGTGTGTGTGTGTGTGAACAGACTAGCTCAAAAACTATAAACCGTGCGATCATGAAATTGAGTATTTAGTGTAGGTATATGTCTGCGATGTGACAGCGTAAATTTCATCAAAATTACTTAAAGGGAGGGGGTACTTTACTTAATAACTTTTTAGGTTTTTTTCGATTTTCTCAAAAACGGCTGTAACGATTTTGATTAAACTGAGTATTTGATGTATTAATATGCCTGAGATAAGACTGTAAAAATTTCATCAAAATTGATTAACCGGAGGGGGGACTTTACTTAATAAATTTTGTAACATTTTCACGTGTTTTTTTTATTTACTCTAAATCGGCTTTAACGATTTTTATCAAACTGGGTATTTGACTTATGTATATGCCCGAGATATGACTGTTAAAATTTCATTAAAATTGATTAACCGGAGGGGGGACTTTACTTAATAAATTTTGTAACATTTTCACGTGTTTTTTTTATTTACTCAAAAACGGCTTTAACGATTAACAAAAATAAGATATGAATGTAGAAAAATGTGTGACTTTGGGAAATGATATTTAACAAAACACGTCAATTTCTTATCTAAGTAAGTTGGTAAGTGAAAGTTGTGTGTTGCGCGCACGCACCAGATTTTTATTTATGCAGTTTGACCTTAGTTTTTTTTTTTTTTCTTTTTACATAATTCTGACTATTATAAATATTTTAAAACAAAAGGAGCCTATTGATTTGAGCTGTTCTCACCTGATGTGGTTACTCACCAACCAACTTTATTAACCTCATTTTATAACCCACCAATCTATTTTATTTTTATAGATTACTGGCTGCTCCGGTTTATAGTTTGTACTTAAGTAATTAAAAACTTTAAATTATTAAAAAGTTCATTGCCATCTTCGTTATAAAATCCTCTCCTCTCAAGAAAGGATACTAAAAAAGTGTGCACTAAGACTGCTAGGAAATTAGTGAACAAAATAAAGAATATAAAAATATGATGTTAAGAGTAAAAATTGGAGAATAAAAAGTTTAAGAATTAGAAGGGTTCAAGGAAATTGAATATGTTTGATTTTCAGATTTAAACGGATAAGAAAAGAGAAAGCACAGGATTGATGAATGTTTACTCAATTTTGATCAAGTGTTAAAATTAATTTTTCCCCAAAAAAGTTCATAATTACTTTTGTATGTGGACGTTCGTCAATAAGTGTTAGGTACGTTAAGTACAATTACAACTGTCTATGTTGCATTGGCGGATCCAGAGGGGGGGCTGTGGGGGCTGCAGCCCCTCCCTTTGGAAAATTTTTCGTCATTTAAAGATAAAATTTGACTTTCCCTAATGTAAGGAAGCAAGTTAAAGAACAAATAATGTGTAGTACAAGTAGTATTTTAGTTGTGGGAAAGGAACATAAAGGTAAAAAAGCTTATTAGCAGATCCAAATAAAGGGCAGTGGGGCTGCAGCCCCCCTTAACGATCGGCTGGATCCGCCCATGCTATGTTGATTGGGGGAGTCATGAAAAATAAGTTATTTTATTGAAAACTTCAGTGTCTCTAGTATTGTATTTGTTTTTTCAATTCTAGTTAATGTTGTTATTTCTTGAGCTTCTTGCTACAGTAGATGGGTTTGTAGTGACTTTAGTTTTGTCCAAGAATTCCGCTAAGCAATATAACATTACTTTTGAAACATTGGTAATAACAGAAATTATAGATTATATAACTAGGGAAATGAAATGTTCCAGTGGTTCTCCTCCAGTTAATCTCTAAGTATGCACAATATCAGTTGGTAATTTTCGAATAACATTAGAAAATTCTAAATTGTTATTGTTTTTATACAAAAACTATGATAATAAGTCAAATCAGGTTGCTGTGCCAGGTGATGCTCCATATTTTGGATTTACAAAAGTATGATCAATTATGAAATCATTTCAGCTGGCCATAATATCTAATTATTAGGGGAGAGTAGGGTAAAGTGGGGACATTTTTTTCGTCTTCTTGTGAATCCTTCATTTTTCACTAAAAATCTAATATGAATTATAATTTTGAAACTTCTACTACTTATCTTTATGTTTGCTAAGTGTTTTGGATTAAATCGGAACGGTTCGGCTGTAATTAATAAAAATACAAAATATAAAATATCCCCACTTTACCAGCACCTTCGGGTAAAGTGGGGTACCCCTTCGGGTAATGTGGGGCATCCGTTTTGAATTGCATAAAAATGCTTTATTATTGTTATGAGTACTATAAAAAGCATACATTTATGTATAGTAAATGCTATTATAAAAATACTTAAGCGTAGGATTAATAAAAAATTGTTAAGCTGTTTATTACAAACGAAATGGAATATCTCCATATCTGAACTATAATTATTACCACAATGACAAAAATTATTCATTTTAATAATATTTGATCAAATGATAATTAATTACTAACAACTAAATATATTTTAAAACATTACGCTGGGGGAACTTTGTGATTCTTGAAAGTTCTGCAGAGCTGGCATAGAACAACGTCAAGTTAGAATTGGCACAACTCAGAACACTGGGAATTCTACATTTGAACATAAAGCACAGTGCACACAAGCACACTGTGCAAAAATCATTTTCTTCAAATGATTTTCTTAGCTCTTTTTCTTCAGTTTTCTCTTCTTGACTTTTTTTTTTTTTTTCATTGTACATTTTCTAACGGGTTTTCATTGATTTCTAACGTTTTTTCTTGGTTATTTTTTCTGAAGAAAAGGTTATTTCTTTATCAGGTAATTTTCTTTCTTTAACGTCCTTTTTTTTTTGCTTCGTTTTTTTTTTTTTTTTTTTTTTTTTTCGAGTTTTTGTTTGCAAGCTGAACAAGTTAAAATGGCCACTGCCCCAAGTTTTCCATCATTTAATTTTCTTCGATAATAAGTAACTTGCAATTTAACGAAAGGTAAAACTAGAAAATTTGTTGGTGAGAATCGTGCGTTTTATTTTTGGATCTGGAAGATATGGCATGATCCGACTTGTAGGCGGTTATTGTATTTCTATTTCTATGCACTGACATTATTGAAATAAAATAGGGAAATATATTAGGCATACAGAGTAACAACAATGAGGTAAATGATTTGGTAAATGTAAAAGTTAGGTTAAATAAGACATCGTCGGCTAAAGTGGGGACGTCCCCACTATACCCAGCCCTTAACGTCCCCACTTTAGCCGACTGGGTGTTTAATGAAAATAAAAATCGTAAAACGGTAATAAATATTAATAGAAACCTTAAAACAAACGGAAACACATATGAATAGGATGACCAATCCAATGAAATAATAAACGTAGCAATCAAAGAATATGTGGTTGAATTATACCATTTTGAAGTCAGTACTAAAATGAGAGAAAATGCACTCAAAATATATATTTAACTCTCCAATTCAAATAGAACAACTTTTCACTCTAGAACCCCTTGTTAAACTAACACCACAACCAAAGGAAACAAATATACCATTCAGTTGATAAGCAGAGCCAAAAGACACCGCAATCAGATCGGTACCCCACTTTACCCAACTTTCCCCTACTTAATGTACAACAATACTACCTGCTAGTTAACGTTGTGTTCCCAGTTCTCTGGTTAATTGTATAGTTATTTATTTGCATAGTTTCTATTAGAATAAAAACAGAAAGTATTCTGTTATAAAATGAATCTAACCTTGTCATTTCATTTAAATATTACTTAATGAGTTAAGTTATTCTGATAAACCATTTACTCTTTCAGCAGCTACTACTTGAATAGAAGAATTCAACAACACATACAGTACATGCAGGAGAACAAGGCTCTTCGCTTGCACAACTCGTCCAGGGAAGCTCTCATCGACGAACCTGCCAAATGTAATCCTATGCCGAGGCACACTTGGTGCACATTGCATCATAGATTTAAGAAATTTATCTTGAATCCGATAGATTAGCGTCCCTCCAATAAATGAAATAAAGTGGGATTATAAGTATGTGCTGAGTAGGAATTTTAAAAATTTAAGAAGAAATAGATTTTTTTTCAAATAAAACTATTTTAGCTTTCATTTTTATTAATAAATTTGTGACTTTCTTCTTAAAAATTTAGTTTAATGTTTTAGCAGAGCTATTTTCTATTGACTTAAAGTTTATACTTCTAATATGTTTCTTATTACTTTCTTAAACTAACTAGCATTTTTATTTCCCATTATGACTTTTTTTTTTCACTTATTCTCAGCTTCTTATTTATTAACATTAATTTATTTGATAATCATTATAATTTTAATATATGTTGGTTCAATTTTGTATATTTTACAATAAATACAGTTGTTTATTATTGTTTTTTTTTTCATTAATATAATCGTAATTAACTCTTTAACTGCTACTAACACACATATGTACGGTGGGCAGGTGTGCCTCTGGTGCTACTAACACAGAAATAAATAAATAAATAAGTAATAAATTTGTGTGCTTAAGGGAGCGCGCCTCCAGTGTTACTATCGCTGATCTGTGATTCTCAACGTCTGCTACTCGCACATATTTCTGTGCCGGTGAAACAGCATCTAGAGGTCTCTAAATCAATCTATGGACTCTTTGAATACCCGCTAGGTAGCGTAGGCATCCACTTTTCATTTTATTCCAGGTCTGAGTGGTCTGACCTTTTTATACCTGGTTTGGCTTAGGCACTGTACCTGTTCAAGTCCCTCAGTAATGTTTGTAGTGAACAAAAAAAAAAATTTTAACGATGTATTGCTGTGATATGTGTGAAGTACCTTTGTGTTTATTGCCGTATTTCAAAACATATCACACACAAGAACATTATTTTAAAAAATTTAACTCTACCGATGCTGGTCTAAAGTCCGGATATAAAAATGAGGATGGAATTTTTTTTTTTCAAATCAGAAATGATGAATTTGCGATGAACTATCACAAAGAATTCAGCATTGGGTGGTTGCTCAAGCGGCAGCCCCATTGCACCCACTCAAGGTGAAGCCTTGGACTGATCTTCAGTTAAATTATCAAATCTGTCCTCTTCTAATCTTGTATAATTTAAGAGATTCTTTTTGTTATTAAATTTATGACTTTCTTCTTGTGGAAAAATTTAATGCAATGTTTAAGTAGAGAAACCATTTCCTACTGCAAGTTTATACTTCTGATTTTTTTTCTTATTACTTTGGTAAACCAACTAGCAGTTTTATTTCCCATTATGGATTTTTGTTTAAAGTACTTCTAGCTCAGCTTCTTATTTATAATAATTAATTAATTTGATGATTCTCAGTCATTTCAGTATGTTGGTTTTAATGATTTATTAGTTACAATAAGTGCAGTTGTTTTTAAATTTTTTTTTTTTTATTCATATTATAGTTATAATTAATTAAATGATCAATTCTAGTTTCTTGTGATATAGAGTAAAAAGTTTTATTTAAATCACTTTGTCATTTAAAAAAGGGGGGTCTGATTTTCTTTAAATGGTAGTTAATTTCTATCGGCATTATAGTTAATTTCTTTTATTTTATTAAATTGTAACAGTGATCGATATTTATAGTTCACGTTACATATTCTATCTTTAAAACCTTAATTTATATGTTTTTGTTTAACATTCCTTTATGCTACTGAGGCTAATTGGACAATGCTACAGTGGGAACCCTAAATTTTGCCTATCCATGTATAATTAGGATAAGGCATAGCCAAGGATTTTTTACTCCCATTAAAAAATACTAGGGCCACCACTGGACGCGAACCCGTAACCTTTAGTATTGTAGGTTTAATAAAAACTTATATGTTACTGGTACTAGTTTTAAATTTTTGAAATTCTTGTAGAAATTGTTCGCAGTTTAAAGTACAAGAGTTGTCAATTTTTAAATTCCTCTACCTTTTTGATTCCCAATAATAGGGTGTTGATCTCCACTCTCGGTTAAATAGCCGATAGATTAAAAGTTGAATACATTTTTAATTTAGTCATCAGCTCAGGATTGCTCTTACTTTAGATTTACAAGACCAAATTCTTTTCACATATTTCTTTAGCTGTTTTTTCCAGATAAAAAATCAAATATATTTTTCAAATTGTATATGATTATTAATCATATCTATCATGTGTATAAATTTAATTTATGTATTAGATATTCTAAGTTACACCATGGTTTTTGTAGTAAACAACCCACTGAAGAACCTTTTCTCCAATTTATTATGTAGGAAGGTAAGCACACTTGTTCTCTTTACTGATGAAATTAAATCACTTGAAAGATAAAGCTAATTTATTAAGTATTTTTTAGTAGTTGAATTAATTTTATTCTTTTTAAAGAAAAGTTTAAGGTAATCTAACCACCCACACGTCTTCTTGAATGTCTTAAATTTTTATTAAGTAGTTTCCTTCTGCAGAACTCTATATGTACTGTTACTTGCAGTCCAGAATGATTTCCATCGACTTAGTTATTTATGTTTTTATTTAATGGAACCATTTCTCAATTTATTTTTCTAATCACATGTTCTATCTATCAGCATAATTAACTTACATCACCAGTTCTAAACATCTCAAACATATGATGACTATATTCTTATCAAGCATTTATAAAACTATTAAAATCAATATCTCAATATTTAGAATTTTTTTTATTAGGAAAGTAGGGTATTGTTATTTTATTTATTAGATGTGCTTTTATTGCAATATAGATGTTTGCGGGAGAGGGATTTTTAAACTTATTTTTTTTTAACAACCACTGTTGCCATTAGAACAACATACATGTTTGACATTTGCTGTGTCACAACTTTCTCTCCTTTTCGAGAGGCTAAAAGTTGATATAACAATGCCTAAAAACAACTTTAGATATATAATTCCTCCTCTAAAGATGTATTTTAAAGTCATTTAGAAAACTTGCCAATTTATGTCTGAGTGTAAGTAGTTGTCCCCTTCTAAAATATTTGGGGGGAGGCGCCCATGGTTATGATTTTTTTTCCCGCTAAATGATATAATTATTTTTACTTCATATAAGGAGAGTAGTATATATATCCTGCAGAAATTTTTTTCTTCAGAATATAGGGATAGTGGATCTTACCTCAGACGGTTCATAGGAATACTATTGCAGTTGGTTTCACTACACAATGAACTCAACTGGACACAAGTATATGGTTTTATCACTGTTTTGTAAAAAAAAAAAAAAAAAAAAAAAAGACTAGAGGAAGAATTTTATCATGCCTATGCAATGGGGAAATTTTTCTTTGTATTGAAATATGTTGCATATTTTTGTAATGAAATCATTTTTCACATATTTAAAACTCATGCTGGCCATGGGCACTGATACAGGTGTTACTTAGGTTAACAGATATTCATCTTGGGTGTTAAACTACTCTAACCACAGCAGGAAGGTCAAGACTAATTCCCTGGATCAGCCACAAGATAAATTCTAAAAATGTGGCAGATAAATGTTTAAAAGTGTTTAGAATTTAAATCCAGACTGATTGTTACATAACTTAAATATAATGAAATCATTTTTAACTAACAAATAAATAATCAGTTAAATTCGACAATCTTTGCAATTTTGGTTTAAATATTTTTTAAAAAAATTATTGCCTTGAAAAAATCTAAATGGGAATACAACTTCGTAAGTTGAATCAGTAGTTCACAGATTTAAATTTATGGCAAAGCCAAAAACAAAATTTACACTAAGATATTCCCTGAGCTTTAATTATTATATTCGACATTTATCCCATATTAGAACTTAGAATTAGAAATATAATTCTCAAGAATTATATTTCTCTGCAAGGGCAAGGGCCTCCTCAGGTATTTTGATCTTGTAAGATTTCATTATTTTTTTCAAATAAAACTTATTAATATTTAACATTTAAAATACTTGTTTATATAATGCTTAAAAATATAGTAAATGAATACGAATTTATTTAATTTGTAGTTTTTGGATACCGAAATTTCTTGGGGCCTACCTCCACTGCGGATGCCCATGTGTCTCGGTATGGTAGAAATCCAAAAATAAATAAAAATGAGAACCATTTTTTGGAAAAGTTTCTCGAACAACTGTTTTAATTGTAGTTAGGCATTTTATTTGTTTCAATATAAATCACTAGCTGTATATACCGGTTTCACGCGAAGAATTTCATTTGTTAAATCTATAAACGGTCGCTTTCGTAAAAACTATCGCAAAGCGAAATCATTACGATTTTTATAACAACAAATAATATCAGCTGAAGATCGGCTGAAGTTATGCAATTTTAATATGGAAAGGTGTTAGCACCTGGTATCAAAGAACCACTGAGCGAAATTTGGAGAATTTAGGACAAACCGTATGGATTTCTATAAAGAACAAATAAACAAAGAAACAGAATTTCATCTTTATTTATATAGATTATATTGTTTATCAGCACTTCAAGCTTTAATTTCGAATTCTTTACGTTAATATTTTTTCAAATAATAAAATGTAAAGATTAATGATAGACACATTAAGGCACATCGCTGGAAATAACTATTCTATATATATATATATATATATATATATATATATATATATATATATATATATATATATATATATATATATATATATATATATATATATGTTATTATCCAATCCTTTCTCATACTATTACCCAAAATTATTGATCTAATGATCAAGATAAAAGTGACTGGAAATGAGAAAAAAAGGATACTAGTTTATTATTATTGCAACCTTGGTTTGGAATTTTAGCTTTCATTTTTTCGCAATATCTTAGGCTCGCACCACTCACAATTATCTCGAGAATGCTAAATCGGTCGACGCTCTCACTCTCAAGTTAGAGATGCACTCAAAATTATCTCGAGCGGCCTAATTTTAGAAAATTACTCTAGTCTAGTACATTTATCAAGTAGTTTCAAAAATGTATTTTTTTAAAACTTGTGTAAAAGGTGCTTTCTGAATTTCAAATTGCTGCTACGTAACAGTAGATCTATAGATGTTGAGGAGTTCCAAAAAAACAAAACAATGTCAAGTTATGTTTAAATGATCCAGTTTTGATGTACTTAAGGAAGAGTTTTCTTGGAATAATTTTAATTGATTTCTTGACTTCTTTATGGCACATTACAAGCAAAATTATAACATAGCACCCACGCTTCTTGAATGTTCAATTTGCTCTTGTCTCATTATTACTTTCACTTACCTTTATATAAAATGTATAGTAAGGGGAAGTATTTCTTGAAAAATTTAGACTTTCGGTTTTTAACTGAAATGCACGCTTTGGGGTCCTCTGAGTCCAAATAACCAAGACCCGCGAAATGCCCTGAGTGAATGAACAGACTTCAAATCATATGAAACTGAAACTGGGTATTTGAGGGTGGTGTTTGGTCATGAAGTGACAGCAAAAGTTTTGTCAACATTGAGTAAAGGGAGGGGGTACTTTATTATGGATTGAAGAGGACCTCTTTTCAAACCAAGTTTCGACAATAATGTTACTTAGCACCTTTGTGCAATTCAGGTATGTTAGCTTGTAGATTAGTTTTAGAATAATGGTATGTTTTTTTGTTTTTTTTCCAGATTCAGGTTCATTACGTTTTAAAGCGTCATTTAAATGTTCACGAATACATAAGCTATAAGCTCCTTCAAGAGGCCGGGTTACCAGTTCCTAAGCATGGGATAGCTGACCAAAAGGATCAGATAAAAAAACTCGCCCAAGATTTAAGTTCCAATGATATTATATTAAAAGCACAAGTTCTAACCGGTGGGAGAGGGAAAGGAACCTTTAAAAATGGACTGCAAGGAGGAGTAAAGCTAGTCAACTCGTGCGTATAGTATATTTAGAGTAAATTTGCAATAAGATAATATTGATCGATTCTTACTTAGCGGGCCTATTCAATAAAACTCTTCCGTCCTAGAATTTATTTATTGGAACTCTGCATTATATTTGGAATACTTTAAATTCTCTTCTTCAAGTAAATTGGTAGTAACTTTTACTAAGGAAGCCACTGCAAGGGCGTCTTCTGGGTTTCGTCTAGGGGGGGACCTGGTAAAATTCTTATGACCAGGGTGGGTCAAGTCATTCTGACTAAATAATTTTTCAAATAAAACAAACAAAATTGAAATATTTTTATATATAATACTGAATGAATATAGTAAATGAATCCGTGGGTGGCGGGATGGCCGAGTGGGCAAACGCGTTGCCCATGGCAACGTCTGTTTGGAAACATGAAGATAGCAAGTTCGAAACCCGGAGCCAGGGTAAAATTTAATTAATCTCGGCATCAATCCTCCACCCCCTCCCCTGGCCCGGGAAACCCCGTATAGCCTAGAAGGCGAGATACCAAAAAAAAAAAAAGTAAATGAATCCGAATTTATTTAGCATGTCGATTTTGTTTTATTTAATTTGGCATCTGCCCACTACTGCCCCCCTCCTTGCGGACGCTCATTAGCTACATTGACACTCTTGAGAGCTTGAATTGAATAAAATTAGGGGAAATCTTTTGATAAAAGTATTTATTAATCGAGTAGAAAGCAGCACAGTGGGTGGCAATCCATATCACATATGGATCGCAAACTACATTGTGATCTACTCTGCAGGCCGCGCTGGGCTGAACATGAAATGCAATGAAAAACGAAACAAAGAAACTTTCTAATCTGTCCCTTTCTAATCCCCCATATAAAAAAATATATGGACAGATTCAATCTTCGATCAAGGATTGATATGCTTTTGACAGTAATTAAACAAATATGAAAAGAAATTCATGCAGGCTTAGACTTAAATTGACATGTATGGTTCAACGATATTAATTTTATAATGATATCAAATTCTCTCATTTCTTCAGAGTCGATGAAGCTGTTGAAATTGGTAGTAAGATGCTTGGAGAAATCCTCGTGACCAAACAAACAGGTGAGAAGGGCCTGAAGTGCCAGAAGTTAATGGTTGCCGAAAGAAAAAAAGCAAAAAAGGAATTTTACATATGCATCATGATGGAGAGATCCTTCGATGTGAGTTAATACGATTTTCAAAAAAAAAAAAATTCAGTTAAAATAAATTACATCAAGTTTACAAACAAATTCAAAATTAATCTCTACAGGCAATAAATATATTATAATTGTCAATTTCTTATAATAAATAGTACGAAAATGCATTTATTTATTTAAAATTCATAATAATAATGGATTATAATAAAAAGGGGCCTGTTTTGATGGCTTCGGCGGAAGGTGGTGTTGAAATCGAAGAAGTAGCTGCGAAAAACCCCAAAGCAATACATTATTTTCCCATCGACATTCACAAAGGTGTGTACTTTTTTTTAAAACGAAGTATAGCATGTAATCTAACTTAAACTTAAAATAATCACTCAAAGACAGATTAGAGATTTGCTTAATCTTAAATAACATTTAACAACAAAATAATTTTTAAAAACATAATTGTGTCCTACTATTATAAACATTTTTACTTACAAATTTATTATTTTATTAATAACCAAAAAGTCTATTCTTAGTGATGAAAAGGCACGTAATAGGATCAAACTATATTATAATTGGGATATTTTAAATATAAGACAACAGAATGTTATTCTATTTGTGTATAATAATAATAATAATTTCTATATTATTATTACGATATATTATGTTATATGTTAATTATTTTCTAGGAGTGGAAAAAAATACAGCTCTAAAAGTGGCCGAATTATTTAATCTCACTCAGAAGAAAGACGAGATAGTGAAATTAGTTACTAATATGTACAAGTTATTCGTTTCGAAAGATGCCACGATGGTTGAAATTAACCCTCTAATTGAAGATCCGAATGGTCAACGTAAGGACAAGGATTTCTTCAATATTTTTGTATTCTAACAGATTGAATAAGATAATACAGGATATAAACTGTATGTTCATTAAGGTTTAAAAAAGACCCACGATTTTACATATCTCATAAAATAGTACTGGATGTCGGTAGGACAAGAAAGTATTCCATTAATATTTTCGGGCGCAAGCGACGGTGCTGCTTCTTGGCTGGAACTAGAGGAACGGGGATAGAAGCCGGGCCAGTATCTAGGATTCATAGGGTTTTTTGGCGTTTTTAATTTATTTTTCCATAATTAAAACCCGATTGAGCCAAATATTATTTGAAAAATGTCTAATAGGTATTTCTTGGTCCCTCAGTGTTCAATTAGAAAATCAAAAGACGTGTCATTCCATTTATTTTCAAAAATAAAAATCTTCTTAAAGAGTGGATTGTAAAATTAAGAATAGATAAGCCTGTTTCGAAACATATGGCGAGATGTAGTCTTCATTTTAAAGAAAGTGACTATATTTACCCAGGTAAATATTAGTATTTGACAATGTATTATTCCAAAATGCTAGTTTTATGCAAATAACATTGGGACCATAGTGTCATATATTTGTTTTTCTTTTTTAATTTTCTCCATTTTTGTCTTACGTCCGTTGTGCTTAATTGTTCCAAATTTTCAATGCGATGCCTGAAAGTTTTGACAAAGAAATAAATAAAATGACAAAGAAACTAAGCTGTCATGAAAATGACAGCTGTCATAACAATGATTGTATGAATATGTAATTAATGTTATTACTAACCGAAAAACTTGGAGTAAAGTTACAATGATGTGTTTGCATTTACCAGAACTAACATTTTTACACGTACAATTACAGGAAAATTGCTTATTATTATTAACAAATTTGATTTCCACTTTTATTTGATGGGACAGTCCTTTAAAATCGCTTGTTTGAAGGCATGAGGTTTGTAAAATAACTGTTTTTTTTTACTTCTAGATATTATTCCACATGCAATTATGTGGTTTGCATCAAGGATAGCCTGCCCTTCAATTAATGGTCTTTTAAAATTGCCAATTATCTCTATCACATCAACTATGTCTATCCCCGTTCCTTCCGACATTTTACAAAACTACTAGCCCCCTATAGTCGATTTCGCCTGCGAATTACTGGATAGAAAAGCGCACTATTATTATTTTATTGATATTATTATGATGGGGATCATGCCGTTCAAATTAATTACTGCATTTCAATTGTTATCTGTTGATTTAATACAATTATGGTACAACTTTTAACGATTTTATCTTTTAATTATCCTTTAATCGGTTGCAGTTTTCTGTTTGGACGCAAAATTGAGATTTGATGACAGTGCTAAATTTCGCCAAAAAACATTGTTTGACTACAGGGATGTAACTCAGGAAGATCCCAAGGAGGTTGCTGCTGGAAATTTTGATCTCAACTACGTTGCTCTAGATGGTATTCAAGTAGATAATTCATGAAACTTAAAGCAATAAGCTTACAAGTTTGAAATCAACACATCATTTACTGTATTTTTATTCAAAATCAATGGTAAACCTCTTAAAAATAAGTAGATTTTTTATATAATATGAATGTGGTGAATCTCTCACCAGTTGAATCTCGCGTGGAGGAAGTTCTGAAAAGTTATCTAATTAAAACTAAATCGGATGAAAACCTTTATTCCTGAAATCACCATTTTAATGTTTTTTTTTTTTTTTTTTTTTTTTTTTACAATTTAAATCACTTAATGTTTTCAATAATTAGTTATTACAATAATTAAATAAAATTGATTTAATTTCGCTTTGACAGGTAACATTGGCTGCATGGTTAACGGAGCAGGATTGGCTATGGCTACGTGCGACATAATAAAACTTCACGGTGGGAATCCTGCTAATTTTTTAGATGTAGGTGGAGGAAGTCAGACGGAACAAATAAAAGAAGGATTTAGAATTATTCTTTCTCATGAGAAGGTAGGTACTGTTAGAATGAAAAATTCAAATTGGATTACTTTTCAGTTTGCTTGTTTTAATATATATCATTTCTAAAATTTAAAAAATTATGTAGAAAATTTGAAAAAATGTATTTGGCTATTTGCATTATGTGTATGTACATGCTTGTTACTTAAAAAGGATGTATGTAATTTCCTGAACTAATTTATACAATCATATAAATGATATCCGAAATGTATATTACTAAAGGGACCAATAAAATATTTTTTAATTAATAAATGAACAAATTTATCATGGTAAAAAAAGTCTTATGATATTATACTAAAGCTGTAAAACTTTTTGAAAATTAAAGATAACTTTTGTTAAAATCAATGTGTGTAATATTACTTTTCTGGGCAATTCAATTTAGATAGGACTACATTCTTGTCCCTGGTACATGGACTGCATCGAAAAAAATCTGGTGCGTGCGCGCAACACACCACTTTCACTTACCAACTTACTTAGATTAGAAATTAATGCGACTTCTCAAAGTTACACATTTTTCCACATTCCACTCAGAACATTTTAATAATGGTAAAGGTTATCTGTTATTAAAGAACACCTAATTTTTATTAAACATGACGAATTTGATGAAAATCGTTAAAGCCGTTTTTGAGATAATCGAAAAAAACATAAAAATTGGAAACAAAATTATGAAATAAAGTGCCCCCTCCGTTTGACCAATTTTGATGAAATGTTGGCTATCACATCTTTGGCATATACATACATCAAATACCCAGTTTAATCAAAACCGTTAAAGGCGTTTTGAGTAAATAAAAAAAAACAAGTGAAAATGATACAAAATTTATTAAGTAAAGTCCCCCCTCTGGTTAATCAATTTTTATGAAATTTTTACAGTCATATCTCAGGCATATACATACATCAAATACCCAGTTTGATCAAAATCTTTAATGCCGTTTTTGAGTAAATAAAAAAAACACCTGAAAATTATATAAAATTTATTAAGTAAAGTCCCCCCTCCGGTTGATCAATTTTGCTGAAATTTTTACAGTCATATCCCCGGCATATTAATACATCAAATACTCAGTTTAATCAAAATCGTTAGAGCCGTTTTTGAGAAAATCGAAAAAAAACGTAAAAAGTTATTAAATAAAGTACCCCCTCCCTTTGAGCAATTTTGATGAAATTTTCGCTGTCACATCGCTGGCATATACCTAAACTAAATACCAAATTTCAGGTTCGCACGGTTTATAGTTTTTGAGCTAGTCTGTTCACACACACACACACACACACACACACACACACACACACACACACACACACACACACACACACACACACACACACACACACACACACACACACACACACACACACACACACACACACACACACACACACACACACACACACAGACCATTTCGCGGGACTTGGTCATTTGGACTCAGGGGACCCCAAAACGTGTATTTCCGTTGAAAACCGGAAGTCGAAATTTTTCACGATCGCAATACTTCCACTTACTATATATTTCATATATAGGTAAGTGAAAGTAAAAATGGGTGGGATCCCTCCTTACTCATATCTGAAGCTTTGCTGGAAGAACGTGCTAACTCATTCCTACTCAATTCAGAATTCAATGAGTTAATCACCTCTTATAATAATCAAACTCGTAAATCCAGAGACTTTGGTATAACAAAAGTTCATATTAATAATTTAACAATCAGAATTTGACAATTTTAGTTTTCCAAAACGAATTCTGATGGCATGGAAAACATTAAAAAAGTGTAACTTTTATTAAAAGTGTTAACAACTTTTGTTAACAACGGTTCTACTTTACCTATTCCCCTTCTGGCTCTGACAGCTGATAAGCACACTGCTACCTGTTGGTCACCATGTGAACTACTTGGACCGCCATCTTTCTTTACACATCGATTTAATGTCAGTCGATACAATTATCTAACTTTTAAAAAACCCGCGTCTCCCCACCCTTTGCTCCATCATACTTTACTTTCTATCTATTTCTCCGTAGTAGCGGAACCAGGGAATGGGCGGGGGGGGGGACGCCCCCCCCCCTGAAAGGTTAGGACACTCATAAAGTATTACTATCTATATAAATAAAGATGAAATTCTGTTCGTTTATTTCTTCTTTATAGAAATACACACACACACACACACACACACACACACACACACACACACACACACACACACACACACACACACACACACACACACACACACACACACACACACACACACACACACACACACACACACACACACACACACACACACACACACACACACACACACACACACACACACACACACACACACACACACACACACACACACACACACACACACACACACACACACACACACACACACACACACACACACACACACACACACACACACACACACACACACACACACACACACACACACACACACACACACACACACACACACACACACACACACACACACACACACACACACACACACACACACACACACACACACACACACACACACACACACACACACACACACACACACACACACACACACACACACACACACACACACACACACACACACACACACACACACACACACACACACACACACACACACACACACACACACACACACACACACACACACACACACACACACACACACACACACACACACACACACACACACACACACACACACACACACACACACACACACACACACACACACACACACACACACACACACACACACACACACACACACACACACACACACACACACACACACACACACACACACACACACACACACACACACACACACACACACACACACACACACACACACACACACACACACACACACACACACACACACACACACACACACACACACACACACACACACACACACACACACACACACACACACACACACACACACACACACACACACACACACACACACACACACACACACACACACACACACACACACACACACACACACACACACACACACACACACACACACACACACACACACACACACACACACACACACACACACACACACACACACACACACACACACACACACACACACACACACACACACACACACACACACACAGACCATTTCGCGGGACTTGGTCATTTGGACTCAGGGGACCCCAAAACGTGTATTTCCGTTGAAAACCGGAAGTCGAAATTTTTCACGATCGCAATACTTCCACTTACTATATATTTCATATATAGGTAAGTGAAAGTAAAAATGGGTGGGATCCCTCCTTACTCATATCTGAAGCTTTGCTGGAAGAACGTGCTAACTCATTCCTACTCAATTCAGAATTCAATGAGTTAATCACCTCTTATAATAATCAAACTCGTAAATCCAGAGACTTTGGTATAACAAAAGTTCATATTAATAATTTAACAATCAGAATTTGACAATTTTAGTTTTCCAAAACGAATTCTGATGGCATGGAAAACATTAAAAAAGTGTAACTTTTATTAAAAGTGTTAACAACTTTTGTTAACAACGGTTCTACTTTACCTATTCCCCTTCTGGCTCTGACAGCTGATAAGCACACTGCTACCTGTTGGTCACCATGTGAACTACTTGGACCGCCATCTTTCTTTACACATCGATTTAATGTCAGTCGATACAATTATCTAACTTTTAAAAAACCCGCGTCTCCCCACCCTTTGCTCCATCATACTTTACTTTCTATCCATTTCTCCGTAGTAGCGGAACCAGGGAATGGGCGGGGGGGGGGGACGCCCCCCCTGAAAGGTTAGGACACTATCTATATAAATAAAGATGAAATTCTGTTCGTTTATTTCTTCTTTATAGAAATACATACCTTTTGTCCTAAATTCTCCAAATTTCGCTCAGTGGTTCTTTCAGACCAGGTGCGAACACCTGTCCTTATAAAAATTGCATAACTTCAGCCGATCTTCAGCTGATACTCTTTATTGTTATAAAAATCATAATGATCTCAGTTTACAATGTTTTTTTTTTTTCAAACTCGACCGTTTCTTCAGAAAAATGAAATTCCCCCTGTGAAACCGGGATATACAGCTATAATCTATGTATATAAAGATGAAATTCTGTTTGTTCTTTATAGAAATCCATACCGTTTGTCCTAAATTCTCCAAATTTCGCTCAGTAGTTCTTTCAGACCAGGTGCGAACACCTGTCCATATTAAAATTGCATAACTTCAGCCGATCTCTAGGTATATTCTTTATTGTTATAATAATCGTTTTTATCTCGCTTTACATTGGTTTTTACAAAATCGACCGTTTGAGTCGATAAAAGTCTCAGTTTATAGATTAAAAAAATGAAATTCTCCAGGTGAAACCGGTATATACAGCTAGTTTCTATATAAAATGAGCTATATTTAGTCATTTTTCAAGTCCATTAATTGAAAATGAATTGTATTTAAACATTTACAGTAATTTACAACGTCATTATGTTCTAATATGTATTTTAAATTAGGGCCTTCATTACTCATGAAATGTAAAAAAAAAAGTGCGCCCCCCTCAGAAAATTTTTGGATCCGCCACTGTTTCTCCGAATACTTCGAAGAATCAGTAATCCGAACTGTCGCTGAATAATTCAAACCTATACCATTAAAAAACCGTACTTTTTCATTTAGGATTTAACACTTCATTTTTAAAAACCACTTCGATCTCTTTTTTAATAATAAACCCTAGACATGCCACGAAGATGAAAAATGGGAAAAATTTATATTGAATATTATTCATTTCTTCAATTCATTTTTAAAAACCACTTCGATACCTATTTTAATAATAAACCCTAGACATTCTATGAACTTGAAAGATGGGAAAATTTCATATTAATTAATGGTCAATGTATTGTACATTAAGTTATATTAAATTCATTGTAAATTTAATATAATTATTAAACTTTAACTTTTAGTGAAGTATGTAAATGTCAGTTCTTCATAAATGTATAGGCATAATGAAAAGATATCAGCTTATAGAAAAACGTGAATAATGAAGTGGATAATGAGGCAGTGTATAAACAATTTTTCTGGAAAAATATTCTTAAAAAACGTATATTTTGAAAACAATAGGAGAAAATGTATTTGAAATGAATCAACCATCATAAAATATTTGTTTGAAAAGGAACTTATATGCATAATGAATAGTTACCCAATTACTTCTATTCGGTATGGTATAGGTTAAATATTTATATTTTTCAGCGTCTCTGATATACTAATATTCGACATATGAGAACATTTTCATGAAAAGTAATATTTGATAGATGGAAGGATGGGGAGACGCGGGATTGTCAAAATTAATCATTTCTAAAGAAAGTACGATTAAGTACGATAGGCCTGGCTAAATGGAGCTCTGAAAAAACAATTAAATTTATAATAGAGTATAAATCACACGAATGCCTCTGGAATTTCTAATCAGCAACCTGTAAAACAAGCAAATTCGTCATGCGATCGTTTATATCAAGTTAGTAAAAGCGAAGAATTAACCTGACTTTGGTGTACCAGAGGTAAAAAATAAAATTAAAAAATTGAGGTCAATATACAACAATGAAAAGAAAAAAATTCACGGTTTTAAAAAATCTGGTTGTGGATTATCTTAAGTTTACGAATCCTGTGTAAAATGGCTCCAGGGATTGGAACCTACCATGGAAATCGGGTACAAGAGGAAAACATAAAAAAATATTGGAAATATTTAAACATTTTTTTTTAAATCTATGAACTTAAAAATTAATGGCAGGTATAATAAAATTGCAACATTTCTTAAAAACTTTTTGATTTGTATTATTTGCCTCCTACGCGGAACCATGTTTCACGAACGTATAACCACAATGCACTGACTCGCCCGCTATCTCCTCCACGTGTAATCACCCCAATCCTCAATATTTTGCTCGGCCGAGTGACAGAGCAAGCTACTCAGTTGGTGTAATTCAGGCTTAAGTGAAGGTGGTTGAGGTTGAGATGACGTCACGGTCTGATGCAACTAAAGAAAGGCGCATAAATTCGTCCTTTAACGGCTAAGAAGAGTGGTGGTAGGTGGATGGTAGTTCGCATGGTGACCAACAGATTGCTGTGTGATTATCAGCTGTCAAAGCCAGAAGGGGAATAGGTAAAGTAGTACCTTATAATACCCACCAAAGGCTTAAATAATATTTACTTAATCGTGATAATATGGCTGCTCCGGAAGTACCATGACACAACTGCAAATATATAGCATTTTATAATACTAGCGAAAGGAAAATAATTCCGATGTGCCAGAATAAAATGGACCATATCCAGTAGCGAATTTTCCAATTGCACTTGTACCAATTTTATAGCCGCTTAAAAGCCCTAAGAAGTATCCTCCAAGAAAGGCGTGCTAAAGTAAGAGGTAGTTTTTAAGAGACAGAGGCTTGCCTATTGAGGTTGCCCTCAGGGTTTAGTTCTTGGTCCGGCTCTTTGGAACCTTTTTTTTTTTTTATTGATTTTTATTGGGAAGTGCTTGAAGAGTGCACGGCCTACGTTGACGATGTGGCTGCTCTAGAGTCCTCAGAAGAGCCGGTATTAAAGATGAGTAGAACTGTGCGCCAACTTGATACAAAAATAGTATGAGAGAAATAAGTCAAAAATGGCTGTTGCCTAAACTCAGGCTATTCTTCTAAGAGGATAAACAGATCTGGCCCAGAACTCTCAGCATTGACGGAATAAGATTACCTCCAAGTGAGATGGTCACCTACATTGGTATAAATTTCGGAAGAGAAATTAACATGACACCTCGATTGGACTATCTGAGAAATACGGAGACCTTAGCCGTATGGGAGGAGCTTCCTATGGCCACAGATAACCAGCTTCGTTCACCATATAGAATGGTGTAGTTTTGGGTATCCTGAGGTATGCATCACCAGCATGGTTCCTTTAGAGCATTTAGAGAAGTTACGAAAGACCTTTCCTGCGAGCGAGTCCTGACGTCGAATGGACAATGCGTTTACTCCCTGATGAAAGTGGCTAGCATTTCTATTAAAAGCAAGACGTAAATTTCATTGACATGCATAACCGCAACACACCTGTTCAGGTGGACTAAACTGAGTCCCACATTCACTGGTCTTATCGTGACTAATTAGAGTAAAGGGCATTTAGATAAGTTCCGAAAGACCTTTCCTGCGAGCGAGTCCTGACTTCGAATGGTAACAATGCATTTGCTGCTTAATGAAAGTGGCTTGCATTTCTATTAAAAGCAAGATGTAAACCCACCGCAATATAAATAGCTTCATATAGTTTGTGATTTAAATTGTTAAAAAAAAACTAAACAAGTAGGATATGATTTAGATGTTTTATTTACAGGTCAAAGGAATACTAGTCAATATATTTGGTGGCATTATGAGATGTGACATAATTGCAACTGGAATAGTTTTGGCACTTCAAGGAATGAAATTGAATGTCCCCGTTGTTATACGATTGCAGGTAATAAATGAAGGAAAGAATTAATTTAATTAATGTAGGCTCCTCCTGTCATCAACGATATTAAAGACCACCTCCCTGCCTCATGCTTAGACGCAAACTAAAAGGACTACCTATAACTTTAGCCTGGGCTTAGCAAAATGTGAACTTGAATCAGTTTATTAATTTAGTTGCGATTCCATACTCGCCTAAGGCCTTTAGTTGAGATGTGTGTGAAGTTCTGTCGAGTTCCTTTTTTCTTTTATTTCTACGTTTAGGCACCCCTACAATAAAATTAAATTTTTTGTGAAACTTATATTCTTTTGTTTCAGGGTACAAATGTTCAACAAGGAAAAAAAATTTTAGAAAGCGCCAAGCTCCCTGTACGGTCTATAGATGATCTAGACGCAGCTGCGATAGCTATCGTAAAGGCAGCGAAATAGAAATAATCGCAACAGTCTAAGATTAAAACAGTACTTATATTGTAAAGATGTATACCAAATAAGTGGCTAAGAAAATATATGTAGATAAAGTCTTCATGAAAGAATTTTTTTTTTATAGCGTAGAAAATAAACACAGTCTAACTTCTATGCTAATAAAAAGGGGCGAATGTGTAATTTTTATGATAAATCCTTCAATGACTGACAAAGTAATGTGTTTCTTGTAATTTCCCAATGTAAATTAAAAAGAAAAAAAAAGAAAATATAGGTGCTTCGTTAATTTAGTCACTGTGTGTTTAAAGTATAAGAAATACTAGTATCAAAAAGAACTATCATCCTAAGAGAAAACAAAAAGGGGTATTTTTCAGCAATTTACAATAATCGATGAAAAAACATTTTAATGTAATAAAATGATTATTTGGTGTATGACAATTTTCCTTATATCAGTAGCGGATCCAGAAATTTTCTGAGGGGGGCGCACTTTTTTTTTTTACATTTCATGAGTAATGAAGGCCCTAATTTAAAATACATATTAGTACATAATGACATTGTAAATTACTGAAAATGTTTAAATACAATTCATTTTCAATTAATGGACTTGAAAAATGACTAAATACAGCTCATCTCTCTCTCTCTCTCTCTCTCTCTCTATATATATATATATATATATATATATATATATAAGAGGCTTTGTCCTGACCGACAGAATCAAGCAGAGCAAAAACTACTAATGATAGAAACTTGAAGTTCGGAATTTAGATTTTAAACGCGATGTAGGTAACCACTGAGAAAGGAATTTCAAAAATGTAACTTCTAAGGGGTTTAAATGGCGAAATTGTCGTTTAACTCTAATGGAGGCCTATTTTTGCACTTCGAGAAAAAATATCTAAATTTGGACTCATTTTGAAGATCTTGATACGACGAGTTTAACTCGGAAGCCCCTACGGAACGTCGAAAACCATGTTTTAAAGCCGAAAAATGAAGCGTTCACGACGAGTAAGCAATTTTTTGTTTTGAGGGTTTTAGTGAACTCTCCAATGTGCGTTTCCCTCTCTTCTACCGAGCCGGCAGCTTCCCCCTCCAACATTCCACCTACCGCAAGCTCCGATCCCTCTCCCCCTTTGCTCACTTTGTTTTTTAAAATTGATTTTGTTAACATATTATATTAAATCAATACCAAGATAATGATCTCAGAATTGATTTTTAAAGGCTCGCGGGCAAAGCCGTGACGGGGAATGCTAGTTTTATATAGAAATAGAAATACTTTATGAGTGCCCTAACCTCTCAGGGGGGGGGGCACGCGCCCCCGCGCCCCTCCCCTGGATCCGCTACTGCCTTATATAATAGATTACTTAAGAGTATAGAAAGTTTATTGACTCGCCTGTTGAGATATCTAGTTGAGTGCCTGCGATTAGATATAAAATGCTCACAAAGAGTTCATCTTAGATGTATTCCTAGAATATAATTTCGTTAGATTAGACATTTTTGTATAGTATGGGTTACTGAATGGACTTGACATATGGATTTTTCTATTGATTAATCTGTTATTTAGTTATTGTTCTTATCAAACATTAAGAATAAAATCCATTGTATCATAAACTGGTTCAAGTTGAGAATTGATTCTACCTCCAAGTAAATTATTATTTTTCTTTCCTCTTATGATCTGCTAAATAAACCCCTTCCGTAAATTCTATAGATTAAATGAGGAAACAATCATAATAGTGTTTAAATTCTTAGTACTTTAAGCTCTCCTATTTTACATGCATATTCAAACATAAGTAAAAGATCATTGGAATGTAGATGTGATTAAGGAGCAGTTAAAACATGGTTGAAAATCCTTCGTTATTTTTTCGGACAATGACAAGAATCTGCAATACAATGTTAACCAATTAAAAGCAGAACCATTGACTTAACCAACTGAAAGAAGAACTCATGAAGATAAACATGGTTATAAACCCCACGAAAACAAAGGTAATGAGAGTTGGGAAGAAACCAAGGAGAATAATGCGTGTGATCAGAGTTGAAGGAAAAGCCCTGGAGCAGGTGGAAAACTTCAAATACCTGGGTGCACACCTCAACGAAAATGGTTACATTGATTCAGAAGTAAATGAGCGAATCACAGCGGCGGATAGGATGTTTGAAGCAGTTAAAAGAGGCTTCCTTAATAGAAGAATGGTGAAAAAGAAAACGAAAGTGGCTGTATTCAAATCTACATTTCTCCCCATTCTGACGTGCTCTTCGGAATCATGGACGATAACAAAAAAGCATTAATCAAAAATACAAGCAGCTGAAATGAGATTTCTCCGAAAGATAGAGGGGAGAACAAGAAGAGATCGAGTACGGAATACCACGATCAGATTGAACCTGGACGTTAACCCTGCCAACGATTTAATAGAGGAAAACCGGTTGAGATGACATGAAGGCAGCTTGTAGATGACCGACAGATCTGGAGAAGGCTATATAAACTTCCTCCTCACACTGCATAAAAGCGGTTCTTAGAGGAATGACTATGAATGAATGAATGAAAATCCTTCTTTGTTATGACGTAAAATAATTTCAAATCATCGTTATAATCTCAAAGAGTGATTTAAAATTTATTTGACCCGGTCTTTTGAAAAATCGCCGTATACCTATAAAAGGTAGGCTAAAATATTCTTCTCCAAATGGTCACTAGAAATCAAAATACAATTAGGCTGGGCGAACAATGAGACGCAGAGCAGAGCAGGACAGTTTTTGTAATACATACGTGTGTTAGGAAAAGAGCTGCGCTACCCTGCCCTGCCTTCCAGGGCAGGGCATTTGCGCTGTTCCTATCTATAATACACGTTTCACAAAAACTGTGGTGCGCTGCCATGTGCCGTAATGTGCGCCCGGACTTACAGTTGAACAAATAGACCCGTCGACCTTGCTGAATGGTAATTGATAAAATTTTCAATGATTCTCTTAATAAGGGATGGTTTCCAAAAGATAGAAAATCCAGATTCTCCATAATGGAGGGGACTTGGATCAGTAGCTCTCCCAAATAACTGCACCAAATTTAATTTAACACTTTGAAAAATTTAAACAATTTGATTTTTTTTTTTGTCAAGAATTTTGGTCAACAGCAGCGGTGTTTTGATACGATCGCAGATAAGATAATTGGATAACTAGTAAATGTAAAGTTAAGGTTGCTCCTTGAACATAGCTTTAATCCCTATTACTAAATTAGCTATTAATGTGGTATCACTTTATATTTATTGAATATTAATTGAAATTCGCCTAATTGAATTATAACTATTTTTTTACGCTAGGAATTAAGATTAAGTTCCATATTTGTTCCATGGCTCATTTTGATAAAAATTCATTTACAGAAAGTAAACTACACCCTATTAAAAACAATTAATTATTTTCCCATTGATATCTCTGTGAATTGTGATTATTTGCTCAGTTATAGTTTTATTAAAATAACTTTAGTCGACATTGAGATAACAATTAGTTTAGGGCAACACTGACAGGTCAAGTATTAATTTTCAGTGTGGCCTTCTGAAATTTTCAAAGTTTTTACCCAGATTGTTTGACAGTTTCTGGTCCGTGGATTTATAAATAAGGTCCATTCCTGTTGTAATATCTAGTCTAAGCTTCCATTTAGAAAATAAAAGTATTATTTCTTGTTCAATTTTGTTATTTTTCTAATATATTTTGTAGTTGATTTAATTAAATCTAAAAGATATGGCAAATATTCTAAATAGAGCTGTCTTCTATGTTACGAATTCTGTTTCCAAAACATCACTTAAGGTATTTATATATGACATCGATCAAAATAAATTTTGAATACATTTTGCAATAGTGGCTCTACCATCACACTATTTTTCAGATATTTGCCAATAGTCCTGCTTTACAGCAAACCTATGAACAGAGAAGAAATCTAAATGTTCATGAATATATAAGTTACACTCTTCTCAATGATGCTGGCATTCCTGTGCCAAAATTTGGTGTTGCCAAAAGTGCTCAGGAAGCTGCCGATATAGCACAGAAGTTAGGAATCAAAGATATAGTCCTTAAGGCTCAAGTTCTAGCTGGAGGTCGAGGAAAAGGACATTTCAAAGGAGGGATGAAAGGTGGAGTGAAGATGGTTTTTACGTAAGTTAGCTATCTGTGTATTTTTTTCAGTTTGATATTTGAGCAACCTAGTTTAGTAACAAATTTTTAAAGACATTTTAAGATATTTCCTAATAATGTAAAACATTTAAATTTTATTTGATTGTTTTTTATCTGTGGGTAATAGTCTCTTATAGACAAGATTGGTTTGTTATTTAGATTTCAAAATTTCTTCCAACATTTGAAGTTTATATTTTCAAGTTAGACGCTAATTGATTGTTTGTACTTGAAACCATTTTCAGCTTGTAATAATTATTTGAAGTTCACTTTAATTAATTTGACAGTATCTATTAATAATTTGGGATTTATAATGTGCCTTCATTTATGATATAAGTTTTGTTTAAGGTATGGTGACCATTAATTAAAAATAATTTTGTGAACAATTCCTGATACTGTTATCTATTGTTAACTCCTCAATCACCTCTGCTAACTTACCATTCTCAATGAAGCATTAAGATATATTACGTATGTGTAATTTGGTTACAATTCTTTTAGTATACTCTGTAGTACAAAGTAGTAACATCTGCTTATTAATATTTACATATAAAAATCATATTCATAAAAATCAACTTTTTGGCCATCAGTATTTTTTAAATAATTCTCGCTATTAAGAAGCAAGAGTTATAAAGATTTTACTACTTGCAAGTAATGATAATCAGTGAATTTTTTTTTTTTTTAAACAGACGTATAAAAATAGTTGTTTGAAACATGTTTTTCATATTTTAAACTTTGTTACTGATAACAGTATGCCATGTTATCTTTGTTACTGAGGACCACATACAATATACAACAAATCTACTAGTCAAAAGCGGAGATATTGTTATCAATAAATTCCTCATCCTTTTTCACTAGTTCTGATATATTTAATGTGTCATACTATTCCATGATTTATTTTGTTTTAATGTTGGATTCTTTGCGAGAATTGTGTCGTACCATTTTTAATCCATTTCTGAAATTTTCAGAGTGTCATATTAAAAAATGGAAAATTATTACCCATTCAACTGATGCAATATATATGAGATGGTAGGCCACAAAATCACTGTATTCAGAAAATGATTTTAACAATAGTTATTAATACACCACTTCTTGTAAATCAGTGTTGATTAAAAAAAGTCTGGATCCAGTATATTAATGGATTTATCTCAACTCATGAATTTAGCTTAATTTATTATAATTGTGGGCAAAACAGGTATCTAGCTATAAAAAATTGTCTAGTTTATTGTTGAGGCGTTTGAAATGTATTAACAAATATGGAGCTTTTCAAGCCATTTTATTATTTATTTTTTCATTACTAGTAACTTGGGGCTCACCTATGGTGCCATTGTTAAGGTGCCTTACACTCAACGAACTTTACCCTCGAACAGCCTTCACGTTCACTGTTCGGGTATTCTAGGTACTTCGTCTGTTCGCCTGTGTTCGGGGGTAGCGCTAGTGTCGCTTTTGATTTGGGTTTTTCCCACGTGACAGGAGTTGTTTGTGATACTACTGCGCCGCTGTAATTTGCCTCTTATTTTTTTATTTTTCAGATAATATAAAATATATTGATAATGGAGATTTTTTCTTCATCATAAGCTTGTGTTGGGTGCGTCAGCCATATTTGTTCGCTTAACGTCACGTTAAGTATAAATGGGTGTTCGTGGAAGGCCAGTACAGAGGGGGGTCAGGGGAGAAAGTGAGGTTCATAGAGTGTAAAGGCTCCTTTAGCATAGCCAACTGCTGAACCCAAGTTTGCAGGTTCGTACCCCTACAGGCATGCACTCGAATTCAGCATTAGGAATAAAAAAATCCTTGGCTATGCCTTCCTTCGGATGGAATATAATATGGATGACCCAAGCCTGTGTGAAGTAAGGTCCTCATTAAAGATCCCTATCCTAATTATATATGGATATGCAAAATTTAGGACTATGATTGTAGCATCGTATACTGTGACGTTAAATAATAAAATTACTAATAACTTATTCTATTCTCAATTTTCATTTGTTTTATTAAAAAACTAAATACTTTTTCAATTAATAGTTACCAGAATGTACCTTGGAAATTTAACTAGTGTTAATTTTGAACTGGATAAGTAATATATCTCAATTAATATTGTTAATAATGTATTTTTCAGTCCCGAGGAAGCCGCAAATACAGCTGGTAAAATGATTGGCGATTATTTGATAACAAAGCAAACAGGAGAAAAAGGTCGTATTTGTAATTCAGTAATGGTTACTGAAAGGAAATTTCCTCGTAAAGAATACTACTTTGCTATAATGATGGAAAGAGCATTTAGTGTAAGTAATTTAAAAAGTATAATAATGAGCCCTAAATTGTTAATTTATTATGTAATGGTTGTGTATTTTCCATGTAATGCTTAGGTTATCTTCATACACTTGATTAGTTAATAATAGTCCATTTTGTTGACTGTCTAACCTATTCATTTGTTTATGCTCCTTTTTGTTTTTGTCGTAAACAATTTCTTTTTTTTTAGGCATTTTAAATTATATAGAAATGCTCAAATATTCAAGAACACTTAATCATATGTTATTTAAACTTTGGTTCATAGTATTGATTCTGAGTGTCAACTATTATATGTAGTTTGCCAGCAAATTCACTGGTTGTTACTATTATAATAACAGGTGTGAATAAAGATTAAAAGTTAAAAAAAAAAAACTATTATAGTTCAACCAGTAGGTGTTGGGTATAGCATATTTGATTGCCCTTTTTTTCTACGTTGTGTTTTGATTTTAGTTAATACAGTTTTTGAATAATAACGTGTTTATTAATAATGAATAATACAAAACAACATCAAAAACTCATCAAGCCATAATAACAAATATATTCTGATGTAACTTTGTATCGTAAAATAGTTGATGAAGTTATGCATATAACTAATATTGTATATTAAATAAAAGCCAGCCAATCATTCAATTTAATGCTTATGTAATGCTTTAATTGTAAATTTTTCATTTGTTTTCTAAAATGTTTTTTATCCATTAATCCTCATATATGTTATCTTATCTGGAAATCTAGTTCAAAGGGGAAAAAAAGAAGACAATTACTAATATTATCAATAAATCTGTTCCATGAGATTCATCTTTGTATACTCGTTTAATCCACAGGAATGTCTTCCATTTCTTCAATCTACTTACTGTCATAAAATTTTATGTTATTAAGAAATTTTTTTATTGTATTTTTAATTTTTAATATTTATCCTAAAATTTTGAACCTGATTTGATAGTTGGTTTAATGAATGGGTCCACATTTATTTGTAAGTCAATAGGAAATAAACTATAGGCTACTATAGTTTACAGTAGTTCACATTATTACCTACTTGTATATAAAAAAAAATCCTTTATTGAAATATTTTTCAATATTTTTAAATATTTGTTATTTTTTAGGGTCCGGTTGTTATTGCCTCTTCTCAGGGTGGTGTGAACATTGAAGAAGTTGCTGCAGAGAATCCCGATGCTATTCTTTACGTTCCCATTGACATTACAACAGGTATATTCATAATATTCATTAATCTTTAGCATAGAAAATACTCTTACCATTTTAAATCTAGTCATAATTTGCAATTTGGCTGTTAATTTATTTTAACTTTTGGAAGTCATGTTTATAAAAATCCTTGTAAAATTATATTCTTAATTAAATGTTTACCGAGTATTCTGATCGTTTCCCGATTCTAAGTGTCCTTTCCCTGTAACTTAAATAACTTTTGAAATTTTGTTCACGATTTCACAATATATATATATATATATATATATATATATATATATATTTATATACATATGTGTGTGTATGTGCTTGCGTGCTGTGGTTTCTTCTTCTCTGAATTCATCTATAACAATTCTAATATTCATTTTTATTTTTTTTCATTTTTATTACTTTAGTTTCCTAATTTATTTGAAAAAACTTATACAAATATGCCCTATATTCAAATCTTATTATTAACTAATAATATTTTATTTTTAATAATTCCTTTTATAAATTATTAGATAGGTATTAATTATTAGAGTCTATAATTATTAAGTTCTGGTATTAATTATTAGGTATTAATACTTAAAGTCTATAATTATTAGGGTCCCCTGTGGTGTAGTAGTTAGCATAACAGGCTTGTATGCCCAAGGTTATGGGTTGCAAACCCGGCAGGTGGCCTTGGGATTTTTGAAGGGAGAAAGAAATCCTTGGCTATGCCTTTCTTTGCAGGGAACTTACAATGGTGGTCTCAAGGCCAGTGATGACAAGTACTCGTCAAAGATCCCTCTCCCAAGGTAGCATCGTCTGATTAGCCATAGTATCATAAGGTGATTTAAATAGAATAAGAAATAAATTATTGGAAGTCTGATTCATTCTCAAAATTTTTTTTGTTGAATTTCATAAATAATCGAGGTTTTTTTCATATATCTAAGCCATATCATTAATAATTATGATATTGATAAAGATATCTTCCTGAATAATTCCAAAATATTAATAACTTACTATAGAAGTGTCCTAATTGCTCATGTAATGTAAACATTTCGGAAGGTAATATTAACAAAAAAAAAAATATTTACCCCCGTAGTCTTAGTTTCTTTTTACTGTGAGGAAGTTCTGTTTGTTTTCAACGTCACTTTATGCCACTAAGGCTAATCGGACGATGCTACAGTGGGAGTCCTAAATTTTGCCTATCCAGGTATAATTAGGATAGGGATCTTTAACGAGTACCTGACATCGTACAAGCTCGGGACCTCCATTTTACGTCCTATCCGAGGGAGGGCATAGACAAGGATTTTTTACTCCCATTAAAAAATCCTAGGTCCACCTCGCGACCTTTAGTATAGTAGGTTTGTATGCTAACCACTACACTACAGGAGACCCCAAGGAAGTTCTGTATTGGTCAACAATTTTGTAAGGATTTAATTTGACTAAAATTAGATTCAATTGCCATGCTTTCCCTATAAGTAATTTAAATTGTTATTTAGTTGAAAGTGCCCACTTAACTTAACAGAGCTGTATGTGTTCTAGTAACCTCTCCCTCCCATAGGCGATCAGTTATATTATATAGTTATATTATATATTATATAACAGTTATTATTATATATTTATTTTATTTTCAGGTCTTTCCAAACAACAAGCCGAAGATATTGCTGTGAAGGTAGGCCTAACTGACAAAAAAGAACAGACAGCTCAGATGCTATTAAATATGTATGACCTCTTTGTCAAAAAAGATGCTCTTCTTATTGAAATAAACCCATATGCAGAAGACTCTAATGGAGATTGTATGTTTACACAATCTATCTGCATGCTTAAATTGTTAATATGTTTCTTAATGCAAGTATTTCTTTTAGAAATGTTCTCAATTCATTTGATCTTTTTTTTTTTAAGATTTCAGTCTTGATGCAAAATTTCGATTTGATGATAATGCAGAATTCAGACAAAAAGACCTGTTTGCATTAAGGGATTGGACACAGGAAGATCCCAAAGAGGTCGAAGCTGCCAAACACAATTTAAACTACATTGCCCTCGATGGTGAGACTTTATATCAATATATTTCTTTGTCATTTATATAACATTTTGACAGCTTACTTTTTCAATTTTTTTATAGTTTTTAATTTTTCAAATGAATGATGGAGAAGGAGAAAGGTCTTGACTAAGATAGCAATAGTAGGGTTAATTGAATGTAGCAATAAATGTGTTTAACCATAAACTACCCAATTATTTGTTTTAATACAATTTTTCGATTTGATTCAGGTGATATTGGTTGCCTTGTAAATGGTGCTGGTTTAGCTATGGCTACAATGGACATCATCAAACTTCATGGAGGAGAACCAGCCAATTTCCTGGATGTCGGTGGTGGCGCTACAGCTAATCAAGTCAAAGAAGCCTTTAAAATCATTACTGCCGATCCTAAGGTAAGTAATTGTTATATGCTCTTTAATGTATTGGTTCTCATGTTTATCTTCTGCCAGGTAGCAGCAACTAGTAGTTTAATTATATGTTCATTACTCATAACATTTATTTATACCATTAATAATAATTACTATATGCTCATGTTCAAAATAATACCAGAGATATGAACAGACAAGAACTTACCCCGAATCACTCAGAATTTTAATTCCTAGATATATAAATAAAAACTAACTCCGTTATGATATAATGTGGCCATTCACTAGATGTAGATTGTAAGAGAGACAAATTAATCGAGGTTCTTAATAGATATTAAATAATCCATAGAATCTGTGGCAGAGTATGAGAATTATCCTCATTCCATAGTGTTATTTTAATCTGTTCGGCATTTCTATTAATGGCTGCTAAAAAATATTTGATGGTATAATATGTTGTTTTTATTAGCTGTACGTACAATCATACATACATGTACTGGTTCTTTGCTCATGATTTATGAATGGTTTGCAAACTTGGGTACTTATCTAGTTCCTGCCCCGCACAAAACCTACCCTGTTATCGCGCCTTATCTCTCTTATCTGCCGAGTTTTTTAGGGACTTAATAACCTTTATTAGATTACAGCTTTTGACCTCACTCAAAAGAAATATCAAGTCCCCAACAGGTCCTTTTAAGTTGAGATCGGGCCACACTATAAACAGTTTTTCGTGTTATCAGTGAGTGTGAGGTTTGTTTTAACCCTCGCTGCGGAGCAGGAGCTGAGACAAGTACTCAAATTCTTTATATGGAAGGAAATGTTGATTACTATAATTTTAATTTTAATTTTATATGTATGGATATATATTAACTAATATAATATTAACTTATTTTACATTAATATTATTTTCTTTATTTTATATTAATATTATTTATATTTTACATTTATATATTAATTAATCCTTATTATTTTTATTAATATTTGTTTACAATTATTTTATAGGTTTATGCAATCATGGTCAATATCTTCGGTGGCATAATGCGTTGTGATGTGATTGCTGAAGGAATAATTGCTGCAGTGAAAGAACTCGACCTCAAAATACCAATCATCTGTAGGCTTCAGGTATGGTTATAAATTATGTAGCAGGTATAAGATCAAAAAAATAAAAGTAAATATATATGAAAATTAGTGTTAGCTATTTAAGGTTCAAGATAACATAAAATCCCATAGGTAAATATTATGGTTCCAAGCCAAGACTGGTCTAACTCAAAATCACATTATATATATATATATATATATATATATATATATATATATATATATATATATATATATATATATATGTGTGCAAGACTGTGAGAGTGATGATACCTCTAACATCTTAACAATCGGTATATTTACATTTAAACTATGTAAATTAAAAATTACATCATCCTTTGCATAGTTTTCTCTTATTTAATTTATAAATGTTTCCTTTATTGTTAAGAAACTCTGCAAATAATTTCCTGAAATGATTTTTAACACAGATTTTAATCAATGCAGTTTCTTCTTTTTAAAAGAAAAGTGTTTCTTATGTTCGAACATTAATGAAACTAATCACAAATTGATGGTACTCGAACATCGTTGTCACAAACACGTGCTATGACAGTTTGTTCCAATAATTCTAAACCAAATGTTTTTATTGTTTTTGTTTAACCTTACAGTATATTTATATATATATTTCTTTTTGACAGGGAACTAATGTTGATGATGCTAAAATATTGATAGCTCATTCTGGAATGAAGATACTTCCTTGCGATAACCTTGACGAGGCAGCACGATTAGCTGTTAAATTATCATCTATAGTCGGTCTAGCACGAGCAGCTCACCTTGACGTCAACTTTGAAATGCCACTTTGAACATAAATTTAATTTAAGTGTGACACTGTGCACAATGATATATACTCTAGTTGTCTATATTATTATTTATATTCCTTTCATAAAGGTGGTTAATCCTTAGACCGGGAATGTGATATTGATTAATTTATTCAAAATAACTGCGCCAATGATTTTTATGTATAATTAATTAATTAGTGATATGATTATGCCAAATTTTTGTTTTGCTTACATTTGTTTGGTGGCAATGATATATTTATATCAATGCAAACTGTATTTGTTACTACCTCTTCTTTTGAAGAATTTTTAATCAAAAGTGTAAATGTGATTCTTATTTTGAGGTAAAATATTAAACAACATTATTGAAATGACAATTTATTTTATGACATATAATTTATTAATTTGTTGTTGTTTTTTTTTATTGTTTTTCTTTTGTTCTTGTTTGAAATATCTTTATAAATGTTATTTAAATTTCTGTTGAATCATTAATATATTTTATAGTTTATAACTATTACTGATTGTTTCTAAAACTAATTACTAAACATTTCAAGTAATTTTCATGGATTTAATATTTAAATATTAAAATATTATTTAATCAATATAATATTTAATATATTGTAACAGCAATAAAACTTTCATCCAATTTTTAATCTTGTTCAAAAATACTTATACTAAACTTATAAAATATAATAAATTTTAGATTAATGATCTTATTTTACAGTTTTAAACTGTAAAAACAAAAACAGTTATACTAAAATAATTAACTAATCGCATTTTGGACTACTTGACTCATATTTACCGTAGCCAGCAGGTTGTTAAAATTCAAGTATATATATGGAATTCTAGTTATCTCTGAAATTTAGATAAATGCTTTTGTTGAAATGTTAAAACTGAAAACACTCAAGATAACAAAATATTGATCCGTTTTACTTGAAATGAATATAAGAATCTATTTTACCATTCTGGGAAATTGTAAAAAACCATCGTCCAACAATTTCTAAGATTTTCTAGATGTTTTGAGATAGCACAGTTAAAAACATCAAGAATTCATATATCAACTACTAACTTATGACTAATATTTAACATTATAGTATAACAAATTCTAATAAACCATTAACAAACATTGATGAAACAGCATAAAATAATCTAGACGAGACAAAATAAATACATAATAAAAGCCGTCAGTAAAAAAGATTTAACAATTATTAATATCATAACAGTCTTTTCAAAAATTTTAATAGCATAAAAACAGGAAGTTGTATTTTGGCAAATATTTCTTGGATAAAAACATTAACATCATTTATTAAAAACAGAAAAAAACAAAACAATATTATTAATAACTGGTATTTTTAAAGAGATCACTGCAACGACTGTACTTCATAGGTTCTGTTAATCTGAAGTCCATTTTCTTGTAATAACCGCTGTAATCAATCCGGCTGCTTAACATTCTTAATTCGTGTTTATTGCTTGAAGATAATTCTAGCAGAAATTTTTTCAAAACATCCTAAAAACAACAATTAAGAACTTGAATGATTTAAAATAAAAATGGTTTAAAAGGTTAGCCAACTGTCTATGTAGATTTTTTTTTTTTTTATTTACAGCTGATCAATATGGTAAAAGAGTATTGAATATATATTAGCATGGTCCAGTAAGCAAGCGGATAATGGATGGTGAAACTGTGGTCCAAATGCTTCCCAGGCTGTCGGCTGTCACCGATAGTGATGTAAAGCTATCATAGTTTACAAATATCGATAGTTTTAAACTATCAAGGCTATCAATAGTTTTTTAACTATTGAAAACATTGTTTTTAAAGGATAAAGTGATAGCCTCTGCCATAACCACCCATATACTATGTAATAAATGGAAATGAAAAGTAAACAAAATGTAACAGTGTAATGTTATTTATGTTCTAAACAAAAAATGCTTATCTACTCTATAAAAAAAAAAATTTCACATAGAAAATATAAGATTGAAAATTTGAATGGTTTGCTCATACATGCCTTCCAATTTGATGGAATAATATACAAACAAAATAACTGATTGTCTGCCAGTCCATTGACTCGAAAATTACTTGGTTAATAGCATAGAAGCAAAATCACAGTTTTGTAAAAAAATATTATCAACCTCTATAAATCAACTACTTGAGAACATTTTTTTGAAGTATGCACATTCCAAGAGTTGTCTAGACAAAGTTCACAGAAACATCCTTTTTCCTTCAAAAACTCCGACACTTTTGGGGATTGAGTTCCGAATTTTGTGATGTCAAATGAACTACTTCGACAACTGGAATCCTGGTTTAATGGTTCCTTAAAGAGGGTCGATATGTTTTCCTCTAAGTACAGTTTCTTTGACTATTTGATATTTTTTTTTTTTTTTCAAACTATAATGGAACCCATCCTTTATTTATAGAAATTTTCATCTTATCCCCTAATAAAAAAGGAAAGAAAAAAGTGCAAATGGAAACATGCATTATAGCTCCTATCGTTTAAATGAAAAAGTCTACTATTCTAGCCCCCTCCCCCCCCCCCCGTCATCACCTTTAGACTCGATAGTATTATATCCAATTCTATCTAAACTGTGAATAGCGGAGACTATTAAAACTAGTGAAGTTTTACAGTTACCGACCACCGAACAGATAACATTGTTTGCTTGGCTGCATTGAACAGCCTAATATATTCTATTACTAATGATGACAATTTAAAATTAGGGATAACTTAAAATTTGTATAAATCAAGGTAAAAAGTTAAAATCAATTTTTTTCAAGAACAAACAAATCAATTCTGCGTGGTTAAATGTAAATTTCCATAAATCTCTTTAAAATTATTTTCTACTATTAATCAGGCCCTAATTACTGAAATTCCTGACCTGAATATTAGAAGTCTATTGAACCTTGCTATAGAGTTTGACTACATAATGAAATTTATTATTAATAAAAAAAATAAATATTGTACCTGGTAATTTCTGTTTAGAATGTTATATCGGGCTCTCGTGGATGACAAAAAAGTGCTAAACTTCCTGTTTGACTGACTAATATCCGCTTCTAATTCATGATTGGTACCATGAACATTGACATGTTGTTCTCGCTCAACCCTTAATGCATATTCTTTAGCTACATGACAACAAAACGTCTCCTCTAATGATTCCAATTCAAAAACTAAATCCCATACCAGTCGTAACTCATTTATAAAAGTCTAAAAAAACGAAGTAAAAATAATTTTTAGTGAAACATCATCTTTCAAAATATATAAAACAGAGTTTTATTAAATTGACATAAAAAAAAATGACAAAAAAAGGCACAAAATCTAAAAAAAATAATTGTTTTATTTATCCTAAATATTTCTTAATATTTAATGCAAACATTAATAATGTATTTTATATTATTTATAAAATATTTCATGTTTATAATAATAGTTGAATACAGCATTTTTACCTTTTCTTTTCATGAACTACACCTAGCCTAGGATATACCGAAGAAAAAAAAATTGTTTTTTGAAAGATTTTTTTTATTATTATTATTTTATTTTTTTTATTTTTTTTTTTTATGGCCTAGTCTTTCTCCTTTAAGGGCCTCTGAAGTGTTTGATTGCTGGTAAAATAAAATACGTCAAAAATGAATTAAAAAAAAAAACTGTTTTAGACCTTTGGATGTAATCATTTATTAGGTGTTCTGATATCTATCAGTTAAAAATTTTTTTGGCTGTTCTGTATTGAAGAAATTTCTTATATCCTTTTTTCCTGGATTAACACCTCGAATTATATCACTAGATCCATATTGTGAGAATTTAAATTTAGCAAAAAAAATTATCTAGATTAAAAAAAAAAAATAATAAAGAGCAAATAATCTGCCCATGGATATTTGGGAGTTTACTTTAACTATCTATTTATTCCAATGGCTTTATACAGATTTTATTTGCATATTTTTGTTTAAAAATAAACATTATACTCATAAAATAAATAATAATATTTAAATAAATAAATTATATTGTTGTGCTCAATTTTATTAAGAATAGCAGAAATTAATCACATTGAATTATACTTGCCCTAGAATCTTTATCTTGAAAAGTTTTGATTTGCATTTCAATGATAAATTCATCATGAGCTTTGATTACATCATCAAAGGATTTAGCTTTAGTAAATGCTAATTGAAATTTTTCCCACAAACACTCAACAACTTCAAATAAAATATAATAATGGAAATGCTGAGCAAAATGTGACAACTCATGGGATAACCTATCTGCTAAAACCAGGACTCCCTTTATCTCTGAAAAAAAAATAAAAAAAGAAAAATTAAAAACATATAACTACCTCAATAAAATTATAAGACAAATATAGCATTTTTATACCAGGGACTCTATCAGACAACCAATTCAACGAGTTTTTAAAAGCCCATCTTTCTTTTCTCAAGCTAAGTAGAATATATTCCATTCTCTTAGTACGCCACAAAAAATTGAACATGTGGCTATAAGCTCCTTCTTTTATTTTCAAAGCCTGAAAATTAAAATTGAATCAAAAATACATATACACATAATTTTATATTTAATGTCGGATAAGAATTTAAAAAGTATATAATGCTTTAACTGATGCCAGGTGAATTTAAGGATTAACATTAGTTGAATCACTAAGAGAGATATACTATGTAGTTTATCTTGAACCAAATTTTGAAGATCTGTATCTTTAAGCCAGAAAATAAAATGCTGATAAACTATATAGTTTATCTATCTTATTGATTCACCCAATGTTAATACTTGAATTTTCCCAGTATCAGTTAAAGCATTGTATACTTTTTAAATTCTTATCCGTCATTAAGTAGAAAATTATGTGTATATGTATTTTTGATTCAACATCTTCAATATAACTAAAATGTAGTCCTTAATAAAATTAAAAAATGTATTTATCATGTAATAAGTCGATTTTTTTTTTTTTTTGAAAGGACATATCCAAATATAATGTTCTGTTTCTGGAGAAATAAACCATTGTAAACAATTTGTCCTATACTTAATATCAGGTCATCCCATAAGTAATGTTGGTTTTGAATGGCGTGCTATAAGGTATAGGATAAAATCAATGAAACACATTCAATCTAAAATGTATTTACCATCTTGTATAAGAGTTTGCCATCGTGAAACCAAATTTTGAATGCCTGTTCTGAAAAAATCCTTTGGGTTTGAATTAAAGAAAGCTGACACCTCGTTTTTCACTTCATTGACTGAATTCTTGTTCTAGCCGCTTAATGAATTTTGGAGACTGCGGAAAAGGTGATAATCCGAAGGCGCCAAGTCTGGGGAATACGGTGGGTGAGGAATAATTTCCCATCCAAAGTCCTTTAATTTTTGCTATGTTTATTTTGAAACATGGGGCCTCCCATAGTCAGGATGGAATAAAAGTCCGCATCTATTGATAAGTGATGGACGTTTCTCCTCAATTGCTCGCTTCAATCGATCCAGCTGATCACAGTACCGATCTTTAGTGATAGTTTGGTAAGATCAAGGAATTCATGATGAAGGATTCCTTCCATATCCCACCATACATACATCATCACTTTTTTCGGATGAAGTCCTTCTCTTGCTTCTGTCCTAGATGTTTCTCCACGTCCTAACCACTGCCAGGACCATCTAAAATTCCGCTGAAAACCCACTTTTCATCTCCAGTTACTATCCTGTTAAGAAAAGGTTCTTGATTTAAACGGGAGAGGAGAGGAAAGTAATTTTTCACCTGCTGTTGCAAATTACCGGGGCTTAATTCGTGAGGGATCCACTTTCAAATTTGGTTTCAGCATGGCAAACAGTTAAGCAAAAAGATAGTAAATACATTTTAGATTGAACGTGTTTCGTTGATTTTATCCTATACCTTATAGCACGCCATTAAAAACCGACATTACTTATGGAATGACCTGATACATAGACCCAACTTTTAGCTCCTTTTCAAATCTCTTAATTCTCAATTTTATTATCATATATTCAGTTTTATAAAAGAAAAGTAAAGAAAAACATTTTTAAACAATAATTAATTAAATACCACCATACTGAATGAATTAAATAGCATTATTTCATCAGAAGTCTTCCTTTCTAATTAATTGAATTTTTTATATTAATTAATTTTCTGCATTGATTATAGTAAAAAAAATCCAAACATGCAATAAGTGAAACAAAAAATGCTAATACAAATTTAGAAAATCAACCGGATAAAATTAGAAAACATTTTGTAATTGTTAAAAAGGAAAATCAAGCAAAAAAGGATTATTTTATACATAGTAATGAAAAATAACATACCGCATCAAGAGGATCATGCATTATGTACTGTAATCCAAACACATCAGATCCCCAGTCACCGCCAGAAGCAACTAATAATTTAACAGAGACCCTGTTAAGTATTTCAGGATCTTCATATCTTGCTAGAGTACCTCTCTCGGCTGAGGATTTCAGAGACATCAATTCATGAATTTGTAATTTACTTGCAGGTTTTCGCATTTCAGGTCTAAAACAATTCCATTATAAATTATCAACATCATTCACTCTTTTAAATAAAGTGATTTTTATTTATTTAAAATTATATTTAGATATAATAGACTAAGAAAGTAATTTTTTTTTTTTAATTTACATACATACTCGACAAGTTCCATATAATAATTAACAAAATCTCCTTGACCAAGCAATATATATCTCCTCAACCCTTGAAAGTGTTGAAACAATTTGAACTCATGAACTAGAGTATCAAGTACTTGTTTAGATGTTTCCTCAAATATAGCGAATATTATTTCTGAGAGCTTACTTCTAGGATCTGTCAGGTCAAGTATAGTGACATCTAGAAAAATAATAATAATAAAACTAGGTGAAAAAGAACTAAGAAGTAATAAGATGGAAATCAAACATTTTTAAAAAGGTTTTCTAGAAAAGAAAAACAGGTACCATCCTGTTTGCGGGAGTACAACAGCATCTGGTCCGGAAATAAACACCGATCTAGTAAAAGGTTGATTTTTTTCCCCGGAAACAATCTCCTCTTATTTATAATGTATTTTTCCTATACAAAATTTCTGTTTTTCTCATTTTTCATTTGATCCTCATAGTGAATAGTACCATTGGATCATTTCTTCCATTAGTGAAATTGAATATTTAAAAATTTACTGTAATTCCAATAATGAAATGCAGATTTCTAGATATATATTTAATGCTTGGGTAAATACGTAATAAATAAATGCAAAGCATGTACTTATTTGTCAATTTAATAAATGTTATCAACAAAATTTTGATTTTGTTATAAATCAAACTTTCGATAAATTTTTCTCATCAATTAATGATTTCCACTATCAGGCGTTTTCTGTTATTCGGTGCAATGTGGTTCCTGGGAACTCTGAATAATAGAGATGTGGGATATTTTTTAAAACTGAATTTTAGTTTTTAGATTTTAACCCACTTCTTGTAACAAGATGTTACTACTGATTATTGTTTTAATAAGCTCCTAAGTACATATAAAATATTGGGAAGGTCTTCTCTATTCTCTGTATGTATGATATGTGATTGCCAAACAGGGCTAAAAATTGTATTTTATAATTCATTCAGTTTTAAGTGACCTACCTTTCATTTTGTGGAGTCTTTCTCTAGCGCCGACAATAGGTGTTTTCTTCTCGCATATAACATTTAGGAAATTAACAGCTTTTCCTGACCGTAAAATCATATGTGCCTGTTTTTCTGACATTACATTAGGTATTAAATCCTGTCTAAAATTAAGAAATTGTTCAGTATAAAAAGAAAATACAAACATGCTTTGCTGAATTGGGAGCTGAATAATTAAAAAAAAAAAAAAAAACAGTATAAAAATGACAATCTCTCATATTTAAAATATAGTTGCAGTAAGTGCACAATGTTCTGAATTCTGAACGATTTAATATCCACAGATATTATTTCATGAGTTTTTGCTATAAACCAACCATATATGAATAATATATAAGTTATTCAATGCAATATTCCAAGACTTGGAGCTTAAACATTGACGTTACCTGAAACTAACTTTATTAACATTTTTTAAAATATTTGTAGCTTTGACATTGTTAATGAGAGCCTGCCAGTTATATTATGTTACTTGAAAACAGGCAGCTATCTGAAAAAATCTAATATTTTTACTTTCGCTTACCTATATATGAAATATATAGTAAGTGGAAGTATTGCGATCGTGAAAAATTTCGACTTCCGGTTTTCAACGGAAATACACGTTTTGGGGTCCCATGAGTCTAAATAACCAAGTCCCGCGAAATGGTCTGTGTGTGTGTGTGTGTGTGTGTGTGTGTGTGTGTGTGTGTGTGTGTGTGTGTGTGTGTGTGTGTGTGTGTGTGTGTGTGTGTGTGTGTGTGTGTGTGTGAGTGTGTGTGTGTGAACAGACTAGCTCAAAAACTATAGGCCGTACAAAACTGAAATTGGGTATTTGGTGTATGTATATGCCCGCGATGTGACAGCAAAAATTTCATCAAAATTGGTCAAACGGAGGGGGTACTTTATTTAATAACTTTTTAAGTTTTTATCGATTTTCTCAAAAACGGCTCTAACGATTTTGATTAAACTCGGTATTTGGTGTATGTATATGCCCACGATGCGACAGTCAAAATTTCATCAAAATTGATTAATTAGAGGGGGCACTTTACTTAATAAATGTTGTCCCATTTTTAAATAATTTATTTTTTTGAAGAGAAAAGATTTGGTTCCGCCGGGAGTCGAACCCGGGTCTCCTGCGTTACATGCGAGGATGCTAACCACTACACCACAGAGCTCGGCTCAAGGCAGAGCAAATCCTTCCTCTTCACTGATACCTACTCCCCCTATCTCACAAATTTTGTGAGTAGTAGCGGGAGGTGGACAAATTTTGTCCAATTTATGATATTTATTGACATAAGTCAATTTTTTTAAATTATTTTAATTAATCCAATCTTAGTTCGTGGCTGGCCACCATTTTAAATTATTTTTAAATAATTTATTTTTTTGAAGAGAAAAGATTTGGTTCCGCCGGGAGTCGAACCTGGGTCTCCTGCATTACATGCGAGGATGCTAACCACTGCACCACAGAGCTCAGCTCAAGGCAGAGCAAATCCTTCCTCTTCACTGATACCTACTCCCCCTATCTCACAAGTTTTGTGAGTAGTAGCGGGAGGTGGACAAATTTTGTCCAATTTATGATATTTATTGACATAAGTCAATTTTTTTAAATTATTTTAATTAATCCAATCTTAGTTCGTGGCTGGCCACCATTTTAAATTATTTTTAAATAATTTATTTTTTTGAAGAGAAAAGATTTGGTTCCGCCGGGAGTCGAACCTGGGTCTCCTGCATTACATGCGAGGATGCTAACCACTGCACCACAGAGCTCGGCTCAAGGCAGAGCAAATCCTTCCTCTTCACTGATACCTACTCCCCCTATCTCACAAGTTTTGTGAGTAGTAGCGGGAGGTGGACAAATTTTGTCCAATTTATGATATTTATTGACATAAGTCAATTTTTTTAAATTATTTTAATTAATCCAATCTTAGTTCGTGGCTGACCACCATTTTAAATAATTTTTAAATAATTTATTTTTTTGAAGAGAAAAGATTTGGTTCCGCCGGGAGTCGAACCCGGGTCTCCTGCGTTACATGCGAGGATGCTAACCACTACACCACAGAGCTCGGCTCAAGGCAGGCTCGGCGGAACCAAATCTTTTCTCTTCAAAAAAATAAATTATTTAAAATGGTGGTCAGCCACGAACTAAGATTGGATTAATTAAAATAATTTAAAAAAATTGACTTATGTCAATAAATATCATAAATTGGACAAAATTTGTCCACCTCCCGCTACTACTCACAAAACTTGTGAGATAGGGGGAGTAGGTATCAGTGAAGAGGAAGGATTTGCTCTACCTTGAGCCGAGCTCTGTTAGCATCCTCGCATGTAACGCAGGAGACCCGGGTTCGACTCCCGGCGGAACCAAATCTTTTCTCTTCAAAAAAATAAATTATTTAAAAATAATTTGAAATGGTGGTCAGCCACGAACTAAGATTGGAATAATTGTCCCATTTTCACGTGTTTTTTTTTTATTTACTCAAAAAGGGCTTTAATGATTTTGATCAAACTCGGTATTTGGTGTATGTATATGCCCGCGATTTGGCAGTCAAAATTTCATCAAAATTGGTTAAACGGAGGGGGCACTTTACTTAATAAATGTTGTCTCATTATCACGTTTTTTTTTTTTTTTTTTTTTTTTATTCAACAAAAACGGCTTAACGATTTTGATCAAACTGATTGTTATTGTTGAGAGGGTATTTGATGTATGAATATGCCCGCGATGCGACATCCCAAAGTTCATCAAAATTGGTCAAACGGAGAGGGCACTTTACTTAATAAATTTTGTCCCATTTTCACTTGTTTTATTTATTCAAAAAGTGCTTGAACGATTTTGATCAAACTTGTTATTTGATGTATGTATATGTGACAGCCAAAATTTTATTAACCGTAATACAAAAATAAAAACTTTTATTTATTAATAAAAAATTAATTTTACTTAAGAGAGTAAATAAGTGATGCTCAAATTTTTGAAGCATCGCCGATGTGTAAAAATATGTTATAAGATAATAGTTAGTATATAATTAATATAGGTATATTTTAGTCTAGAAACTTTTGTTCTTGAAAAATAATAAATTTTTGAAAACAATATAAAGCGATTTTAGAGGAACAGTAATCGTTCTTGATTTCCAGAAAGGCATAAGAGTCGTAAATACTCCTATCGATTCACCTTCACGATATATTTACAAAAAGCAACTCGCAATATAAAACAAGGAACCAGTAAAAAAAAATCAACTATTGATGAAATTAGGTCACTCAAAAAAAGAAATAAGCAATAATAAATCAAAAAGTACTGAGAACTTTCAATTTTTGCAATACAAATCCTCTGTAACTTATGGAGATATACAAATATTAGTGTATGCTTAAATGTGGAAAAATGTGTGAAGTTGAGGAATGGCGTTTTCTTATTATCGAAACACGTCGATTTCTAATCTAAGTAAGTTCGTAAGTGAAAGTTGTGTGTTGCGCGCATCGCACCAGATTTTTTTTATTTAAATATGAATTGACTATTATAAAGTTTATCAAATTTATCTATATTATAATATATACTATAATACTATTATATATATATATATATATATATATATATATATATATAATATGAATTATAATATTATAATACAATTAATTTATACTTCTCACTGCCACCTTCCTCAAAGTTGGAGAAATAAAGCCACTTAAAGTATGGAATAATAAAATCTGAGTGATTTCATGTAGCAAGTGATATAAGTTTTTTTTCAGATGTCATTTTTTTTACATGTTTTTTAATTGTTTGATTGTGATGTTACTCAGGAGATTATAACCATCTTATGAAATATTCAAACAAAATCATGTTGAAAATATAATTAACTTTCATAAGATATAGATACATTACCTAAGCACAAATTTATCCCTCCATATATCTCTATCATGGCAGTTGGTATTCAATGATATAAAAAATTCATTATGAGGATCGCATAGTTCACCTTCAACCATCCAATTAATTATCATTTTTATGATAGGTCTTCCAGCCTATTAAAAGATGAAAATTGAATAAAAATATTTATAAAATCAATATAAATCAAATGTAACAAAAACTATTTGGATCAGATTGAAAATAAAAAATGTTATTCATTAAATGGCAATGCAGTTGCCCTCATTGAAAGTCATGGTACAAAAAATAATGGAAATACTGAATAAATATTAAGCAAAACCATCTGGAATTTATTTTAAAATTCATGTTAATTTCTTTGAATAGATGAATTTCAAATTTTGAAAGGTATATCTTTCTAGAAAGGAGGGCCTTTTTTTTAACTATTCAAAACCTTGTGATCCACATTTATATATTAAATGATTCTTCCATTAAACGCTTCCTTTAATTACAAACATACTATTAAATTGTATGAACAAAACTCACGTGTATTATAAGCGATGTAATAACCTCCCTGTATCTCTCATCTCCATGATGATGGAATAGATCTAAAGCTGTTGTAGCAGTTCCGGAATTGATATTTCGCACAGCATTCAATGCATCACAGACTGCTTGGAGAATTAGCATTGATTCTTCAGTAAGGAAGGACAATTTGTTAAGAGTGAGCGAATTATCGTCACAACCATATTCACTTAACAGAGTGTCATCTGCCATCTTACTGCTTTTCAGATACTGAAAGGAAAAACAAGGAATCGAATAATAAAATTATGATAAAAATAAATACTTGTTATTATATGAAATTACATCCTTAATCAGACGATGCTATAGTCGGAGTCCTAAATTTTGCCTATGCAGGTATAATTAGGGCTGACATCTTTCATGAGTATTTGACATCACACAGGTTCGGTACTGTCTTTTCCTATCCCCTCTAAAGGAAGGAATAAAACCAAAGATTTTTTACTCCCTTTAACAAATCCAAGGCCCACCTGCTTGGCCAGGAACCCGGGAAAACCTTGGGTTTAGTAGATTGTCAGGCTAACACCACAGGTGACCCTGATGAGAACTTTTTTTTAAGTGTATGCTTTAAGTTGAGTTAGTCCTTTTTACCAAATATAGCAATATTACCTAGGTCTTACGCTTTTAGATTATAATATTCCCAACCTGCTTTACCTATCAAACAAGATTCTACAAAATTTTCTTACTATAAAATAAAACTTTTCTTTCATTTAAACTCAAAATTTTCTTTGCAGAGCTTTTGTATGTTGTTAATAATTATGTATATATACATAAGTGAATATTTGAACAATTTAAATCTTTAAATTAAAGGTTATTATTCCTTATCACAAATAACTAAATATATATTAATAAAAAAATACATTATCAACTACAATTTAAGTTTCCACATTGGTTGTCATCAGGCTATGGGTGCTGTAGCTTCCCTCACTTGGAAACTTTTTGTTTGTTAGTTTGTTTTAACGTCACTTTATGCCACTAAGGCTAGTTGGACGATGCTACAGTGGGAGTCCTAAATTATGCCTATCCTGGTATAATTAGGATAGGGATCTTTAATGAGTACCTGACATCGTACAAGCTCGGGACCTCCATTTTACGTCCTATCCGAGGGACGGCATACACAAGGATTTTTTACTCCCATTAAAAAATCCTAGGGCCACCTCAGGCCTGGGACACAAACCCACGACCTTTAATATTGTAGGTTTCTATGCTAACCACTACACCACAGGTGACCCCAGAGATTTTTTGCAATATAAAGACAGAATATAACTTAACGAAAATTAAGGCAAAGAACAAATGATATGCAGAACAAGTAGAATTTTAGCTGTGGGAAAGGTAAGAAAGTTGATTGGCTATGCAAGGGAAGGGCTGCAGCACCCTTTTACAACCAGCTGGATCCGCCCAGGGTTATCATAAATTACCAATATTATAAGACTAAACTTACCTCTGAATGGAAGGGTCCAATCAATCCATAAAAATCGACCAATTTTTGCCTTATTGCTATCAAGATGGCTTGAGCAACAGAGCCCCCTTTCTCTAAGCTTTTGCACTGATTAACAATGTTATTATGAAGAAAACCAATTTCCATTAACCTTTCAACCAACTGGCACTGGGGTACTCGAACCTTCAAGCAAAATTAAGAAATTATAATTCGTAAATTGACTAATCAATAATATTACAAATAGATGATGATAATAATAGATGAAGGTGGGTATTTAGCAGTGATTTGTTTTTGAATTCATTTTTATTTTTTCTTGACTGTATAAAAAGTGTTTTATGTAATTTATAATTTAACATTCTTCAATTAATCAAAAAAAGTAAAAACTAAAATGCTGGGATATTTATTTTTCAATTAAATGAACAGTTCTAAAATGAAGTTGATTTGCTGTCAAGCAGACAGGGGGTACCCCTCCTCTCGAGTAATTAAAACCACATCTATATTCCATATTTTAAAAAATCTGGTGCGTGTGCGCAACACACAACTTTCACTTACCAACTTACTTAGATATGAAATTGACATGTTTTGTTAGATATCATTTCCCAAAATCACACATTTTTCTACATTCATATCTTATTTTTATTAATCGTTAAAGCCGTTTTTGAGTAAATAAAAAACCCCGTGAAAATGATACAAAATTTATTAAGTAAAGTCCCCCCTTCGGTTGATCAATTTTGATGAAATGTTGGCTATCACATATTTGGCATATACATACATCAAATACCCAGTTTGGTCACAATCGTGAAAGCCGTTTTTGAGTAAATAAAAAAAACAAGTGAAAATGTTACAAAATTTATTAAGTAAAGTCCCCCCTCCGGTTAATCAATTTTGATGAAATTTTTACAGTCATATCTCGGGCATATAAATACATCAAATACCCAGTTTGATCAAAATCGTTAAAGCCGATTTAGAGTAAATAAAAAAAACACGTGAAAATGTTACAAAATTTATTATGTAAAGTCCCCCCTCCGGTTAATCAATTTTGATGAAATTATTACAGTCATATCTCGGGCATATCAGTAGATCAAATACTCAGTTTAATCAAAATCGTTAGAGCCGTTTTTGAGAAAATCGAAAAAAACTTAAAAAGTTATTAAATAAAGTACCCCCTCCCTTTGAGTAAATTTGATGAAATTTATGCTGTCACATCGCGGGCATATACATACTCTAAATACCCAATTTCAGGTTCGCACGGTTTATAGTTTTTGAGCTAGTCTGTTCACACACAGACACACAGACACACAGACACACAGACACACACACAGAACATTTCGCGGGACTTGATTATTTTGACTCAGGGGACCCCAAAACATGGATTTCCGTTGAAAACCGGAAGTCGAAAATTTTCACGATCGCAATACTTCCACTTACTATATATTTCATATATAGGTAAGTGAAAGTAAAAAATAAATCACAATACATCAATAATTATATTATTGAATATAATTTTTATTAAGGATATTTCAAACTTATTTGAAAATAAACTTTTTTTTTAATATTATACATGTTCCTTACTTTTAAGAATAAGATATTTATTATAAGACTTGTAATTACAGAAAGTATAATACAACATCATACTCAAACATATTAACATCATATTAATGCAAAACAGCTGGAGGTTTTCAGATCAACTTAATGCAAACATAATAACCAGCAAGAAAGCTTGTTCTGGAACTTCTTGAAAAAAAAATCTAAAAATCAAATTGAAATAGTGAAGTTATTTATGTCGTAAATCATAATGTTATTTTTATGATTTACAACTGGACAACAATCTTCTCCTTATAACATTATCATCATTGTTATTTTATAAAAACATTTCATTTATATACAGTAGAACCTTAACTTTGTTAACTGATGAGACCCTCCTAAGGCACGTAATTCCCCTAAGTGAAATACAGTTTAAAAGCAAATATATATTAAAATAGGTCTTATCAAAGAATTATGAGTATAATTTATATAGAATCAAAAAAAAAACAAAAAAACAAAAAAAAAAACAATCAGAACCAAACAGAAAAAATATCAATATTCTAATAATTGTTACTATTAGCACTATTGTCACTCAAGAAACGAATAACAGTTTGTAATTGGATGGTCAAGCAGATAAAATTGAAAAGAACTAACACTTTTAGTTTTGAGTAGGATCTTCAGCTTTGTCAAATCAGTTGTTAACTGAATATTGAATCTATGTGAATTGGAGGAAGAAATAATCAAAATAAATCACATTAAACCTTAATATGCAGCAATAGTACAATTTTTAATATTAAATTAAATATTGGGAATGTTTCTGACCTGAGGATCAATGTTGAATCCAAGATTATGATCCAATTTTAACGAAGCACCTTCTATTCCTTGGAAACAAAAGAGTAGTTCCTTAATCACAGCACTGCTTGAAACTTCACTTTTTTTACCTACACACACGCAAACATTTAGGGGAAAATAAAATAAGAAGGTATATAAAATAAGAATTTAATTACATACATTTAGAATATTGTGGTGAAGAAACAAATTTATCACTAGCACTTCTTGAAATAAATGAACTTGTCCTATTTTGATGCTGAACCAAAATTGGTCTTGAAGGGCTTTTAGATATTCCTCCATCTGAAATCACATAAATAATAAATCATTGTTGCCAACATAATTGTAAGCTTTAATAATGTTTAAAATTATAAAATCATTTTTCAATAAAAAAATTAAAATTACCTCTTCTAATAGAAACATTGTTTGACAATGTTGTAGAGCGAGATAAAAAAGAATTCTGCCCAGAACTATCTCCATTGGATGATAATATGGAACTGTCTGACAAGTTTTCTCCACCACCCTAGAAGAAAATCCTTTATACAGAGAGAACCCAAAATACATCAAATCATAATTTACTTTCTCCAAGTGTTTTGATAAATGGTTGCAATTAAATCATTAATTAACAAGAAGGCTCCCTCAACTTATGCGCCAAATCAAGTGTAAATATCAAGCACACCAGACTTCTGAAACTTTTATAGTCCATGGAGCCCAATTTATATTATCTCCCACAGACCCCATCTGTGGACAAGATTTTTGTTGTTTGATTCTTCCATCTAAATTTATGCTGTTGAAATGGATCCATTTTTTATAATTGCCTTCCTCCATTCCAATAATTAATGTGATGTGGGGTTAATTATCACTGCCTCCAAGTGGAGTCAACTTGAGTGTAGTTCATTTTGAACCAGTGGGAATTTTCCGATGCATAAATTTATTAGTCTTTGGGGATTGGCCAACTCTTTCAAGCGGGCAAAAGTCAAAAGCTGTGATTTAATTAATCTAATTAAGACCCTGACCAACTGAAAAGAACACAAAGGGAGTTCCCTACTATCCTGCTCACAAAGCCAGGACCGAAAGTGAGAAAGCAATAGTCTTATCCTAATATTATTTACAGTTTATTATTTAGAAAATCTAGAGTATGATCATTAAATGATAATTTTAAATAAAACAATGTAACAAAATACTGAATATAATACCTTTAAGGCAGATGATGAATGATACTTATTACTAGAAGAGATGAGGTCTCTTTTTTGGAAAACTGGTACTTTATCTTTCTGTGCCTGTTTTTTCTCACTAACATTCAGAAAAAATGAAAGCACACCTTCGCGGTTTGTCAAAAGGGAACGAAACTAGAACATAATATCAATAATGATTCTGCTACATTATAAAAAATAAATATTGTAAGGATATAACGCAAAATGGAGCATGTCAATTTTTCAAGAAAATATATTGTGATCAGAATGTGAAAGTAAATATTTAAACTTTGTCTTTTAGTTTGCCAATTATGTTAGATTTAAAATTCAAAAAAGTAATAAACATTTAAACACCTATTCCAGAACCATAATGAACAAGCTTTGAAATGTTTGTGAGTAAACATAATTGAAAACATTTTGTCTATCAATCCAACACAGAATTAGATGAGACGCTTGTCACTGATTAGAGTTTAGTGGAAAACTGATATTACTTATCAATTTTTTAACTAAAAAAATAAAAAATAGAATTACATTACTATGGCAAAGTTTCCTGTGTAGACGACGAAACTTAGCAATATCTTTTTGTTTGCCCAAAGACACCAACTGTTTTTCAATATTTTGGGCTAATGTAAACTCATCAGTATCTTCAATATAATCAATGGAAGAGTTTAATTTACTTTTATTAATATGACGCACAGCACCTTTGACAATGCCCTTTATATCCTCTAAAAAAATTTAGCAAATGATGATTAAGTAAATAAGCACTAAGTAGTTAATAGTCTGAACAGGCTAAAATTACAAACCTTCTCTTAGGGAAGAGCAAATGTGATAACATAACTTATTCAAAGTTTGATAATAAGATGGTATTGTTTTTTGATCGTTATTAAACATTATAAACTCTAAAAACTAACTGATTCTAAATAAAAACATATAAAACAGTTTGAATTCAAATTTTAGAGAAAACAAACCATACAAATAAACATCCAGGGAAGCCCACCTCTTTCTCTTTGGTGTTTGGATTAGTACAAACTAGGTGGACAAAAGTCATGATTAGAATTCTAAAAATTGGTATTATAATAATGTAAACAATACATTAAAACATGAAACTCTACTATTTGTTTATTTCTCACATACTCCACCTCCTTATTAAAAGGGTCCAAAGGTATATATCCATTATGTAACAGAATAGATCAATTGAATTTTAGCCATAACTTCAATCATAAAAAATGCAGTGTTCCTAATTTTGAATAGATTAATTGTTAAAGATTAATATTATTTGGACTAGTGAGTGCTAATTTATTCTAATTCAGTCAATTTATCTGTAACTCAAACCACAATAAAAATATATTTTTCACATGATTACAGGATTTTTCCTCATTTCGAAACTTTTAAATGATGGTAATGGTAATGACTTGTACCCATTCGTACCCGGGATAATTTTTCTATATATAATAGGTGCACCTTTCAACTAATTAATAAGATGTATTATAGCCAGCACACTCGACTACATCATTCTTTTTTTTTTAGTACTTTCTTTCGAAAATGGATATTTTTTAATAATGGTTGAACCACTCTATGAGAGAAAAATCCTTTTCTCCTATTCCATGTTTTTATTCCACTATGCACATAAATAAGATTAGTCAAACTCGTCTAAATGAATAAATGAATTACAACTACAATGCTACAATCCTTTGCAAAAAGACAAGCATTCTGTAAAATATAACAAAATACTAAGAAATGTGTCAAATCACAATATCCAGAACTAGACAATGTTTCAAAGATTTGTGACAAGTGTAGGAAAGAAATTAGTTTCATAAAATAGTCTACAGTTTGAGAAGCTTAATAGCTAATGGCTTTTTCCATCCATAAGCAAAACTCACATTTTTTGATAATTATTTTAAGCATGGACCCATTGCTGTCCCATCATAATTTTTATAACACTTACTAATGACAACCTTATCAACTCTACTGATTTTTTTTTCAGATTTTTAAAAAATGCGCTTTTTGAGAAATTCAAATTTGAATTTTTGAAAAAAAAAATTTCCTCTTAACCCTTATTGAATTGCATATCATAAGGAAGGTCTTAGATTCAGCTTTAAAATGACATGAATTTCAACTTTCAATCTTGGCTAAAAGAGTGGCAATTTTAATTTACAGATGATGTCTGTCCAAAATTGTGCGTTTTTAGTGAGTTTACATAGCTATATTTTGAAAACCGTTTAAGATATTGAGCTGAAATTTGGTATTTTTTTAATCTACAGGAAGGTATCCATTAAAATCTGAGATGGTAAGGGAAAAAAGTGTGTTGATGTGGCATGGAATGACTCTTAGTAGATTCATCTTCGGTGTCCCCAAGCTCTCCCACGGTTAATAGATATTTATTAACAAAGATATATCTATTAACCGTGAAGCTCTCCCTCCTCTCCAGTTGGTATGCTAAATTGAAGTGGCTCTACCCAGTTTTCCGGTGGCAGTACTTCCTAGGTGTGCATCTTTTCCAAACCTTCAAGACCAAGAAGCCGCCGTATATCTTCCATTTGTTCACACCCTACTCCTCTATACATTCTCTAAACACCAGATCCCAAACTTTTAACCTGTACATCCCTTTCTAGCTAACTGCCTCCTTTAAAAAATAGTTTATTATCGGTGCTGCCGCCTTCTGGAATTCCTTACCTGTCTCCATCAGTATAACTTCATCCCTCACCTTCTTTAAAACCCAATTATTTCTCCACCTCCTGAATCATCAATCTTCCGTAAATATGTAAATAGTTAAACCAGCATTGAGGTCAGATTTATTTGATTTTTATTATCATTTTTCAAGCTCAAAAGTTTATAAGCTGATACAATTTTTGTTTCCAATATTCAAATGTTCTTTTTCATACTGTCATTTATTTTGTTTTCTGAGCTTTACTTATATTATTAGGTTTTTTTTTTTTTTCATTTTAACAAGCCATCAAAACATGGTCAGATCCAGACAAATGGCTCTGAGAATAAAAATTATTTTCTTTCTTTCTTTAAAGTAATTAAAAGGAAATGAAGTATTAGCCAATTAGATACTCTAAAGCCTATTACGCATTCGTACAAGCAGACTAGGATGCGGCCGATGAAAGCAGGTCATGACTTCTCGCAATTACACTTTAAGTAAATCTTTTACTAACATGCATTTAAGAAAATGCCTTTTCCTTTTTTCCCATTGGATTTTTTAGCAGTACAAGCACCATCATTTGATATCCGATCAAATTTATCTTTGCATAGGTAAGCTCTGAGTTCACTGTAGTATAAACTAAAAAACAAGGAAAAATACTGAGGACATGTTTCCCCATTTTCGAAAAAATACAGATGAATTTTTAACCATCATCGCCATCAGAGGAATCAGTATGTTTTAATTAATAATTTTGTTTTTTTTGTACGATTTTTAGATTTCTATGATTTCTTTAATTATTTTTACTTGACTTTTTCTTTGTACTCTAATGTGTTTGTATTTGTATAATAATTGTATATTTGTATTTATTTAGTATCTAGAAGAAGAAATTTCAGATCACTTGTTAAATGGATTCGACAGAAATTACATCTTTAAGCATCTTACTACCCAGGAAAAGGCAACTGCATACTAAATTCATGGATTGATGGATGGAAATATTCCTAAGCTACCAGGAAATACGTATTGTCATATTCTGAAGCACATTTTATTTTTTGGATCAATATGTTCTACTGCTAATAATGCTTACTTCCCAACTCCAACTGGATTGGTGTTACCTAACTTCATGTTGACATCAATGAACTTAGTAAATAAGAAGCTTACGATTTTCAAATTACATTTTATTGTTACGTTTAAAATATATGAGAATTTCGAGGACTTTACATAGTACTGATAAATAATCAACTATAAAACAAATTTTAATAAATAAACTTATGACTAATATTTAACAATATGCTATAACAAATTCTAATAATCAATTTACAAACATTGATGAAATAACATAAAATAATCTAGACGAGACAAAATATATACATAATAAAAGCCGTTAGAAAAAAAGATTTAACAATTATTAATATCATAACAGTCTTTTCAAGAATTTTAATAGCATAAAAACAGGAAGTTATATTTTGGCAAACATTTCTTGGATAAAAACATTAACAGCATTTATTAAAAATGGAAAAAACAAAACAATATTATTAATAACTTATATGTTAATGGCCTAATTAAAGAGATCACTGCAACGACTGTACTTCATAGATTCTGTTAATCTGATGTCCATTTTCTTGTAATAACCACTGTAATCAATTCGGCTGCTTAACATTCTTAATTCGTGTTTATTGCTTGAAGATAGTTCTAGCAGAAATTTTTTCAAAACATCCTAAAAACAAAAATTAAGAACATGAATTTTTAAAAAAAAAAAGAAAAAGAAAAAAATATTTATGATTAAAAGGTTGGCCAACTGTCTATGTATTTTTTTTTTAATTTACAGCTGATCAATATGGTAGAGGAGTCTATTGAATATCCATTAGTATAGTCCAGTAAGCCAGCTGATGATGGGTGGGGAAACTGTGGTCCAAATGCATTCAAAGCTGTTGGCTGTCACCGACCACCAAGCAGATAACATAGATTGTTTGGCTGTATTGAACAGCCTAATGGTATTGTCAGACTACATAATGAAATTTATTATTAATAAAATAACTAAATATTATACCTGGTAATTTCTGTTTAGTATGTTATATTGGGCTCTCGTGGATGACAAAAAAGTGCTAAACTTCCTGTTGGACTGACTAATATCCGCTTCTAATTCATGATTGGTACCATGAACATTGATATGTTGTTCTCGCTCAACCCTTAATGCATATTCTTTTGCTACATGACAACAAAACGTCTCCTCTAATGATTCCAACTCAAAAACTAAATCCCATACCAGTCGTAACTCATTTATAAAAGTCTAAAAAAACAAAGTGAAAATAATTTTGAGTGAAACATCATATCTTTCAAAATATAAAAATTTTTTTTTTATTTAATTACAGTAAACTCCTGATTAGCCATGGATTAGTTGTACCTACTTCTGCAAATAATTTGTAAAATAACATATAAAGGCGTGAAATCTTACAAAATATTTTTTTTTATTTAACCTAAATATTCCAAACAATGGCCTAAAATGGAATATCATATTCATGTTATATTTATAAAATATTTGATATTATTAAATATGTATTTTATATTAATTATAAAATTTCATATTATTTATAAAATATTTCATGTTTATAATAATAGTTGAATACAGCATTTTTGCCTTTTTTTTTTCATAAACCATACCTAGGATATATAGCTCGACTCCTCAAGTAATTTACCTGGGAATCGCATGCGCGAACTGTGACGTCATTTTAGTGGCCAATAGAAAGGCACTATAACAGTTAGGGTACCTTACTTCGTTGTTAGTTTTTGCTATACTTTGTTTTTGTCAGTTTGATTGTGATCTAACAGCTAAAATGTCAACACCTTCATGCAGTTATGAGACTCCCAAGAAGAAAGAGACGGGAAAATCTACTATAGTGATCAAGAAGGCAGGCTAGAGAAATGGTTTTCCTTTTTCATGACTACCTAAAAAAAAACAATGAGATACATAGACTTGATTACAATATTTTAGATGTAGTATGTGAAATATCGCAGTTTTCGAAACCTACTGTGATTAAAATAGTGAAAGCAGGTCAGGAAATGTTGAAGACAGATGGAAAATTACATTTCTCCACATCAACAAAAAGAGGAAAAGTGAAAAGTGCGAAGATTAATATTGATTCATTTACAGAATCTTTGATAAGAAGAAAAATACATCATTTTTATATATCTAAGAAGGAATGTCCTACTTTAAATACCCTGAATGCAGCTTTAAAGATGGATGGAGAATTGAATTGTAGTAAAGAATGTTTGAGAAGAAAATTGAAATCAGTGGGCTACACTTGGAAAAAGTGGCAAAGCAACAGAAAGATTCTTGCAGAAAAGCCTGAAATTGCTGCACCGAGAATAAGATATCTCAGGAAAATGTGGGAGTACAAATATGAGAAAAGAAACATTGTTTATGTGGATGAAACATATCTGCAGAAACTCATACAGTACATACCTGTTGGCAAAGTCCTGATGACATTGGTGCAACCAAAAATATTTCGAAGGGCCCACGACTGATAATTGTGCATGCAGGAGGTGACGGAGGATTTATTCCTAATGCCCTTCTTATATTTGTCGCAGGAAAAGACTGCAAATTATCACGGTGAAATGAACTCATTGAATTTCCATAAGTGGATGAGGGAAATGCTTATACCAAATATGCCAGAAAATAGTTTGGTGGTTATGGATAATGCTGCATATCATTGCATGCAAGTTAACAAAAAACCAAATTTTGGATGTTTAAAGAAAGACATTGTAGTGTGGCTTAAGGTCAACCAAATACCCTACAGTTTTGAAATGTAAAAGCCTGAATTATTAGAAATCTGCAAGAGATTAAATATTGAAAAGAAATTTGTTGTGGAGGAAATGTTGAAAGATAATGGTCGCAGTCTATTATATTTGCCACCATATCATCCTGAATCCCATTGAATTAGTGTGGGGTGATATAAAAAATAGGGTAGTACAAGGATGCCTATCTACTGCATTAAATGAAAAAAGAGAATACCTGGAATTAATGTTCAGTAAATACACCAAAGAAAAATGGAAATCATGCTGTGAGCATGTAAAAAAAAATTGAAGAAGATTATTGGTTAAAGGATGGTGTCATCGATGTTGCCATTAAAGAAATTATTGTTTCATTAGGTGACACTTCTACATCCGAGGATTTTTCGAGTGAATTCAGCGATACTGAATAAGATGAAATATTTGGTCATATTAAATTTTTTTTCACAAAAAATAAATAAATTTCATTTAATGTGATAGATGTGTTTATGAAATTTGTTTAATTTATTTCATATCAGACTTATTTTATCCTATACAATCATGATTATTACTGTGATTTACCATTTATTCATTTTTTTTGTAAATACTGCATGAATGTGGTTAGTGATCATTATAATATCATTGTCCTCCACTGTTTTGAGTTTTACATTTTCAGAAAGAAAGAAAAAAATCATGTTTTTTTGATTTATTGCACTTTTGTATTTTATTTTATGAAAAATTGTATTATTTTTAAGTTTGTGATTATATTTTGATTAAATTTGATGTATTTAATTTTATTTACATTGAAAGAAATTCTATTTATGCATAATTATAAATAAACCTTTTTAAAAAAAAATTTTGTATTTTTACATTTCAATTTTTATTTGAATTTATAAAATTTAAATATTTATTTTTATTAAATAATGTTTTGGAATAATAATTTGAATATTGATATTAAATTTATTTCTGAACCTTTTTTTATTGCCAATGATAATTATTTCATGAAATATAGTATCCTTGTATTGATTTCTATGTCCTCTCTATCTGTTTGTCATCATTGATAGCATAACCTGACTCACTTCAAATTTAGCGCCAAAGGAGAAGTAGGCGTGGCTTATTTAAGCTCCGCCCTCAGGTAAATTACTTAAGTTGTCGCACTATACCTAAGAAAAAAAAAAAATCTGGTGCGATGCGCGCAATACACAACTTTCACTTACGAACTAACTTAGATTAGAAATCGACATGTTTCGATAATATGTAAAAGTATTTACTCTCTGAAGTCAAATAATTTTTTTTTTAATAATATTTTTTAATAAAAGTATTTATTTTCATTTTACATTTTAGCTGTCACATCGCGGTCATATACAAACATGAAATACCAATTTACTAAAAATAGTTAGTTTGATCAAAATCGTTAAAACCGTTTTTGAGTAACTAAAAAAAAAAGTGAAAATTATACAAAATTTATCAAGTAAAGTCCCCGTTCCGGTAGATCAATTTTGATGAACTTTATACAGTCATATCTCGGGCATATAAATAGATCAAATACTCAGTTTAATCAAAATCGTTAGAGCCGTTTTTGAGAAAGTCGAAAAAAACTTAAAAAGTTATTAAATAAAGTACCCCCTCCCTTTGAGCAATTTTGATGAAATTTTTGCTGTCACATCACGGGCATATACATACACTAAATACCCAATTTCAGATTCGCACGGTTTATAGTTTTTGAGCTAGTCTGTTCACACACACACACACACACACACACACACACACACACACACACACACACACACACACACACACACACACACACACACACACACACACACACACACACACACGACCATTTCGCGGGACTTGGTTATTTCGACTCAGGGGGTCCCAAAACGTGTATTTCCGTTGAAAACCGGAAGTCGAAATTTTTCACGATCGCAATACTTCCACTTACTATACCATATATTTCATATATAGGTAAGTGAAAGTAAAAATTGTTTTTCTAAGTCTAAAGTGTTTGATTGCTGTTGAAATTAAAATGCGTTAAAAATAAATTAAAGAAAAACTTTTTACATCTTAGGATGTAATCATTTATTAGGAGTTATTTTTGTGATACCTATTAGTTAAAAAAGCTTTTTGGCTTTTCTGTATTCAAGAAATTTCTTATATCTTTTTTTCCTCGATTAACATCTGGAATTATATCACAAGATCTGTATTGTGAGCATTTAAATTTAGCAAAAAAAAAAAAAGTTATCTGCAAAGAGCAAGTAATCTGCCCATGCATAATTGGGAGTTTACTGTGTATATCTATTTCAATGGCTTTAAACAGATTTTATTTGCATATTTTTGTTTAAAAATGAACATTGTACTCATAAAATAAATAATAATATTTAAATAAATAAATCATATTGATTATAATTTTGTGCTCAATTTTATTAATAGCAGAAATAATTCAAATTGAATTATACTTGCCCTAGAATCTTTATCTTGAAAAGTTTTGATTTGCATTTCAATGATAAATTCGTCATGAGCTTTGATTACATCATCAAAGGATTTAGCTTTAGTAAACGCTAATTGAAATTTTTCCCACAAACACTCAACAACTTCAAATAAAATATAATAATGGAAATGCTGAGCAAAATGTAACAACTCATGGGATAATCTATCTGCTAAAACCAGGACTCCATTTATCTCTGGAAGAGAGAAAAAGACAAATTAAAAACATATGACTACCTCAATAAAATTATAAGAAAAATAGAACATTTTAATACCAGGAACTCTCTCGGACAACCAATTCAATGAGTTTTTATTAGCCCATCTTTCTTTTCTCAAGCTAAGTAGAATATATTCCATTCTCTTAGTACGCCACAAAAAATTGAACATGTGGCTATAAGCACCTTCTTTTATTTTTAAAGCCTGCAAATTAAAATTGAATCAAAAATACATACACACATAATTTTCTATTTAATGATAGATAAGAATTTAAAAAGTATATAATGCTTTAACTGATGCCGGGGAAATTAAAGGATTAACATTAGTTGAATCAACAAGAGAGATAAACTATGCAGTTTATCTTGAACCAAATTTTGAAGATCTGTATCTTTAAGCCAGAAAATAAATAAAATTAAACTCTGATTATAACCTTCAAATTAAGAAGATATTTTAGTTCTATATCCTATATTATAACTAAAATGTAGACCTAAATAAAATTAAATGTATTTATCATGTAATCATTTTTTTTTTAAGTATATATCTAAATATAATGTTCTATTTAAGGAGAAATAGACCCTTGTAAACAATTTGTCCTATATTTAATACATAGGACCAACTTTTGGCTCCTTTTCAAATCTTATTATTCTCAATTTTATCATATATTCAGTTTTATAAAAGAGAAGTCGAGAAAAACATTTTTAAACAATAATTAAGTAAATACCACCATACTGAATGAATTAAATAGCATTATTTCACCAGAAGTCTTCCTTTCTAATTCATTAAATTTTATATATTAACTAGCTGACCCGGCAAACATTGTTTTGCCATATAAATTATTTCTAGGGAATTTTTAGTGTAGAAAAAAAATCACTAACTTATTGCAAGTATATAAGGATATGATTTATGAGTGATTTATCGGAGCACTGTGAACGTTGAGGGAATATAAAAAGAACAAAACACCAAACATTAATTTTTTAAATTTATTATAATTTATTCCTTAAAATTATATGTATCTTAACAAATACTGTCAATATGTAAATGTAATTCATAATTTTTGAATGAGCTGTTCTGCCTCCATCCAATAAAGTTGCTACGATGATGCAACGGCCAAGGCGATGCTATTATTTGATCGGAATTTGGCGAGAATTAGCGAAATAAGGAATGTTTTGCCAGTTCCACCTGGTGCATCCAAAAAGAAGAACCCACCTTGTCCAGCTGAAAACTGCTAGCATAATGCGGTCGTAAATGATTCTTTGTTCCTCATTCATTAGTGTGATATTGCGAGGAACAATCGCCGCCATTTTTACTGTTGTACTGCTGTTCATGATTCACTTCAGCGTTCATTAAATCAGATGCATTTCAATTTGGCGAATTCATGCCCAAATGACTGAAAAGTTGCCAATGATAATGCAAAGTACCTCTATAGGAATCAATGCTTCAATGTACAAAGCGTCACTGAATGTCATCGCTAGATCGTTGCACCGTGTAGGATTTTGATGCAATATATCATCAGCTATTGAATCTTTGTGATTATACCACAATATCTCTGCTCGGGGTTTGATTTGAATTAATTGAGACATTTATTAATGCAGCTTGCGGTGAGCCTTGCTTGCGGGGCATCCATTTTTTTGTTTGAGCCTATGTGAAATAGCGTGGAACTTGTGAATAGAGGAATTTTCGTGCAAAGGCACCAGAATCATCCGCACGATTACACAATTCAAAAAATTCAGTGAGTGTAGTTTTTGGTGGATTTACAGCATGATCAATCGCTGTCTCGTTCGTGAAAAATACACAATGACCATTTTTCAAGATGGACGGCTAACTGAGCAACTGCTTGATCCCGTTCATGAATTGGAAAAACAAACATATGCCAAGCAGCTTCATTGAAGTTGATGACCGACCAATTTGGTAGAGCATTATTTCATCGTTTTTATTCACTGCAAAAGCATTCCTTTATGGACATACTTGCAAATGTATTTGATGCTCTTCACAGAACTGCAGAACTCAACATTAATATGGGCATTGTATGTCTTGCTCAGCAGAGACGAATATGGCACCACCCAACGATTGTCAATGTCAATGTCTGTGTTGCTGATGTTTTTAATAAATGATCGTCCGCCATTATCGGGATTTCTTCGACGATATATTGGATATCCGTCAACATTTGTGATCGTATCGTTAGTGGAATCTTTAGGGAAATTTTTAGTACATTTTCCATCTGTCATGCAAGGCGATGAACGATTAAGAGTACCGCATGGGTCATGAATCATGTTTGCTGTAACAATATCAAACAGCAATCTGTCAGTAGACGGATCTGGAATTTCCGCAGAAATTATTTTATCTATTTCTTCAGGACGGATTTTGTCGATTGACCAAACCAAAATGTATGCATGAGGTAATCCTCGCTTATGCCACTCAACCAAATGCAGCCAGCAACGTGTGGGTTGACCGAATACATGTAATTTAGTAATGAAACTCATTAAAGACTTCAACTTTTGTCTGAACACACGTGCTGTAATGTCATGACGATATATTTGTACCAAAACTCTTCTGGTAAACTGACCTATAAAGCTCGTTATTGCAAGTAAACATTGCTGTTTTTTGTCTAAAAGATCTTGCTGCTCCTTTTGTTTTACTTCAAACTTACTCATCATAGTGTAAAATAAATTCTGCACATCACTGTTTATAGTTTTGTTCATTTTAAATGATAAACTCCGTTATAAGCATATACAAATTGTTTACAATTTGTCATGATGGGTGACAAAATGACATTGATAGAATGTTACCATGTAAATGTTTCATTTAAATGTTAGGCTCAACTGGCAGGGATAACTTACCAAGTGATAATTGATCAATTATCGTGCGGGATGAAAAATAAACATTAAGCGCCATAGAAAAGATGATGTATTTTTGCATTTGGCCTAAGCATTTTTTCCTAATTTATAACTTTAATATGATTAGAATGATACATAAATCGCAAAATAAATAAATAACAAATTTAATTTTGGCCATTAACAATAATTTTGAGAGCAGTACATGCCTACCGCCCGGCCCCAGAGTAATAGCCCGCTACCTGAAGTAGTAGGGAGATGTCCGGTTATGACCGCCACGTCAATCCCTTCATACTTATTTATTTACATCCCTACCTGGCCTAATGGCCCTACGGGTTTCGGCAACAGTGGCACTAAGCTAAAACGCTTAGCGTCTCTGATGCCATAGTTCTCTTTTGTTTCTTTCTCTTCACTCCTTCTTCCTCTATCACCCCATCACCACCTGCCCAGGGCGGACTTCATCTTCCGGTGGCTGCCCTCGTCTTCTTCCTCGGGTTAAAGTGTGCAGGCCCCACGATTGTTTTCCATTCATTAATGAAACGTTTAAACTGAGGAAAATTTTCCTCAGTAACCAATTGAGGAAATTCTTCTTCAGTGAGGCTGTAGATCTCTAAGGATCGCATCAGTTTGGCCCTTATCGCCTCAAACGCAGTGCAGGATGTGATCACGTGCTCTGTAGTTTCGGGAACACCACATGATACGCATAGAGGCTCGACATCCACGCCAAGACTCTGGAAATTAGCTCGAAATCCTCCATGATCAGTAAGGAATTGGGAAACTCAATAGTCCGGGAGGACCCACCTAGCGGATGGTCGCGATTTTACAGTGGGAAAATATTTTTTCAGAGTACTCCCATTCGAGGTTGTTATCCACCGCAAGCTCCACTACTCAATCCCTTCATACCTGATTCTCTGTCCCTTGCATCTCCATCCCTCAGTTTTGCTCTTGGCTTCAAACCTCTTCTTCTCCATGCACCCCCAAATTAAAAAAAAAGGCCAATTGCATTGGTGAATTGTTCGGGGCCGGAGCGGTCCCATACGCCTTGATATCACCCTCGGGGGGGCTGGCCCCTGGCCGAGAACAACCTTTTAGGACACAAAAGTGTCGTCCGTGTGCACCGGGCCTTAGCTGGCGGGAGCAGGCGGCACCTGGGGACCTCCTCGGCCCCAGGGAATAGCCTAACAGCGGTAGCAATAGCGTAACGCTTGGCGCTCAACGTATTACTAAAATGACTAAAAAAAATTAGGGATTGGTGATAAAAGGGTGAAAATTTAGGGTTGTATGTATTTTTTAATGCCACATAATAAAAAAATAAATTTTGTCCAAAAAAAATAAAAAATGTTAGGGGTGGACAACCCTTATCACTTAGGGGTATGAAAAATAGATAGTAGCCGATTCTCAGACCTACTGAATATGCATATGAAATTTTATAAAAATCAGTCAAGCCGTTTTGGAGGAGTATGGTAACTAACATTGTGACACGAGAATTTTATGTATAAGATTAATTTTCTGCATTAATAATAGTAAAAGAAATCCAATTATCCAATAAGCGAAAAATGCTGATACAAATTTAGAAAATGAATATACAAATTTGAAAACATTTTGTAACTGTTAAAAAGGAAAATCATGCAAAAAGAATTATTTTATACGTCTCAAGTACTACTAGCAGAAGCAATGAAAAATAACATACCGCATCAAGAGGATCATGCATTATATACTGTAATCCAAACACATCAGATCCCCAGTCCCCGCCAGAAGCAACTAATAATTTAACAGAGACCCTGTTAAGTATTTCAGGATCTTCATATCTTGCTAGAGTACCTCTCTCGGCTGAAGATTTCAGAGACATCAATTCATGAAATTGTAATTTACTTGCAGGTTTTCGCATTTCAGGTCTAAAACAATTCCATTATAAATTATCGACATCATTCACTCTTTTGAATAAAGCAATTTTTATTTATTTAAAATTATTTTTAGATATAATAGACTAAGAATTTTTTTTTTTTTTTAATTTGGATACTTACTCCACAAGTTCCATATAATAATTAACAAAGTCTCCTTGACCAAGCAATATATATCTCCTCAACCCTTGAAAGTGTTGAAACAATTTGAACTCATTAACTAGAGTATCAAGCACTTGTTTAGATGTTTCCTCAAATATAGCAAATATTATTTCTGAGAGCTTACTTCTAGGATCTGTCAGGTCCAGTATAGTGACATCTAGAAAAATAACAATAATATAAATAGGTGATAAAGAACTAAACTAGAATTTTTTTGAAATGTTAGCAATATAAAATAAGTATACTATATGTTTATACACATCCACAACCACTATCTATATATTAGGAGAGAAATATTCCTTATTAAGTTATGAACCAATTTAATCTAGAACAGTATAGCTCTCCTTAACTTTTCGATGGATGGAGGTGTGCAGAGAGCTAGTTGTGGTTCCAGCATTGAACCTTTGGATTCACTAAGCCTTTATTATTGTCATAAAATTAACATTCAATTATTGGATTATCATTTACCAAAAGGAGCTAGGCGTATTAATTATTAAAAGCACATAACCATCCTGTAACTCTTTATACACTATCTTATTACTTCACTAATATCCTACAAATAAATTATATAGTTGGAAGTCAAACAATTTTTAAAAGCAGTTTAGAGATGTGTGATATTTTTTAAAACTTAATTTTATTTCTTAGATTGTAACTCACTAATTGTAACAAGATTTTACTACTGATTATTGTTTTAATAAGCTCCTAAGTACATATAAAATATTGGGAAGGTCTTCTCTAATCTCTGTATGTATGATATGTGATTGCCAAGCAGGGCTAAAAATTTTAGTTTATAATTTATTTAGTTTTAAGTGACATACCTTTCATTTTGTGGAGTCTTTCTCTAGCGCCGACAATAGGTGTTTTCTTCTCGCATATAACATTTAGGAAATTAACAGCTTTTCCTGACCGTAAAATCATATGTGCCTGTTTTTCTGACATTACATTAGGTATTAAATCCTGTCTAAAATTATGAAATTGTTCAGTATAAAAAAAGAAAATACAAACATGCTTTGCTGAATTGAGAGCTGAATAATTAAAAAAAAAAAAAAAATAGTATAAAAATGACATTATCTCTCTATACTTAAAATATAGTTGCACTAAGTGCACAATGTTCTGAATTCTGAACGATTTAATATCCACAGATATTAGTTCATGAGTTTTTGCTATAAAACAACCATATATGAATAATATATAAGGTATTCAATGCAGTATTCCAAGAATTGGTGCTAAAAAATTGACTGTAACCTGAAAGAAACTTTATAAAATTTTTTTAGAATATTTGTAGCTTTGACATTGTTAATTAGAGCCTGCCAGTTACATTATGTTACCTGAAAACAGGCGGCTATCTGAAAAAACTAATATTTTTTTAAATTTAAATATGAATTGACTTGTATAAAGCTTATAAAATTTATGTGAATACTATCTTTATATTTTAATAATCTTTTTTTTACTTTATTGTTTAATTATTAAAATATCGTGTCCTGATGTTTGTTGGAGGTAAAATCAGAAACTACTCAACCGATTTTGATGAAATTTGGCTCACTGAGTGTAGTTTTGTCCAACTAAAAAGATAGGATAGTTTTTATCTCAATTATTGGCCTAAATATTTCTTTTTTTGCAAATTAAAAGCTTATTATACTACAACTGAGAGTGATTATTTGTACGTTCTATACATTTTCAACAGATGGGGGTGAAAGTTGATTTATTGACACAACACTTTTCTTTCGATATTTAGGAAGGGTAAGCATAAATATATATTTTTTCCGGCTTGGACTAGGAAAATCCGTGTTTTTAAGATGGTAAATTATGTGTCGCCTTTTCATGTGTGGTGAAAACATTGAATCTATTCTTTTTAGCAAAAGAAAGGTTAACCAAAATCATTGTGCACCTATTAGTATAACCTCCTGATACGATATCTCATATCATCATATGTTATATTCTGAATTTAAATAATAGATATTATGGCAAAAGATGAATTTGGTACATATTTGCTAACTTTCTATTTAATTGTACTAAACTCTGTTCCAATTATATTCTTGATTAGTGCCTTTTACATGTATCATTCATTAACACATAATGGTCAAATATAAGATGTAAACAATAAAAAGTTTAACCCTTCTAAATTCTTGACCAAAAAATTTTAAATTTGGAGTATAAAAATATTTTAAATCCCGTTGGTTTTTAGATTAGCTGAAAAGTTTTTATCTATATTAGTGCATTTTGATTTGACTGTATTAAAATGAATAGGATATCATTAATTCGACGCATTTTAGCTACTGAGCAACAGCAATGCGTGGTAGGGTCTGCTTGTTAATTAAAACTTCTCACTGCCACCTTCCTCAAAGTTGGAGAAATAAAGCCACTTAAAGTATGGAATAATAAAATCTGAGTGATCTCATGAAGCAAGTGATATAAGATTATTTCAGATGTCATTTTTTTTTATGTGGGCCCTCTGACCATTGTTTGATTGTGATGTTACTCAGAAAATTATAACCATCTCATGAAATATTCTAACAAAATCATGTTGAAAATATAATTAACTTTCATAAGATATAGATACATTACCTAAGCACAAATTTATCCCTCCATATATCTCTATCATGGCAGTTGGTATTCAATGATATAAAAAATTCATTATGAGGATCGCATAGTTCACCTTCAACCATCCAATTAATTATCATTTTTATGATAGGTCTTCCAGCCTATTAAAAGATGAAAATGGAATAAAAATATTTATAAAATCAATATAAATCAAATTAAACAGAAGCTATTTGGATCAGATTGAAAATAAATAAAGTTATTTATTAAAAGGTAAAGTAGTTGCCTAATTTGAAAGTCATTGTGAGGCAATACAAATCATGGGAGAAGGTATTCTAAAAATTACCCTAAAATGGAACACATAATTTAAAAATAATAGAAATACGAAATAAATATTAAGCAAAACCATCTGAAATTTATTTTAGTATTCATGTTAATTTCTGAAATAGATGAATTTCAAATTTTGAAAGGTATATCTTTCTACAAAGGAGTGCATTTTTTTTTAACTATTCAAAACCTTGTTATCCACATTTATATGTTAACCTGTTCGCTGCGGATCAGTCCAAGGCTCGACCTTGAGTGGGTGCTACGGGGCTGCCGCTTGAGCAACCACCCAGTGCCGAGTTCTTTTTGCTAGTTTTTCATCGCAAATTCGTCATTTCCGATTTAAAAAATAAAATAATTCCATTCTCATTATATCCGGATATTTAGACCGGTATTGGTAGAGTTTAACTTTTTTTTTTTTTTTAATAATGTTCTTGTGTGTGATATGTTTTGAAGCACGGCAATAATCACAAAGGTACTTCACACCCATCACAGCAATACATAGTTAATTTTCTATTTTTGTGTTTACTACGAACTATACTAAAAAAAAAATAAAATAAAATAAAATAATTCCATTCTCATTATATCCGGATATTTAGACCGGTATTGGTAGATATATATATATATATATATATATTTTTTTTTAATAATGTTCTTGTGTGTGATATATTTTGAAGCACGGCAATAAACACAAAGGTACTTCACACATATCACTGCAATACATCATTAATTTTCTATTTTTGTGTTTACTACGAACTATACTCTGGGATTTGAACAGGTACCGTGCCTAAGCCAAACCAGGTATAAAAAGGTCTGGCCACTCAGACCTGGCATGCAATGAAAATGAGATGCCTATGCTACCTACTGGGTATTGAAAGAGTCCACATATTGATTTAGAGACCGTTAGATGCCGTTTCAGCGACACAGAAATATGTGCGAGTAGCAGACGTTCAGAATCACAGATCTGCGATAGTAGCACTGGAGGCGCGCTCCCTTAAGCGCACAGATCTGTGTTAGTAACACAAGGGGCACGCCTGACCACCGCACATATTTGTGTTAGTAGCAGTTAAAGGGTTAAATGATACTTCCGTTAAACCCTTCCTTTAATTACAAACATATTTTTAAATTATATGAACAAAACTCACATGTATTATAAGCGATGTAATAACCTCCCTGTATCTCTCATCTCCATGATGACGGAATAGATCTAAAGCTGTTGTAGCAGTTCCGGAATTGATATTTCGCACAGCATTCAATGCATCACAGACTGCTTGGAGAATTAGCATCGGTTCTTCAGTAAGGAATGACAATTTGCTGAGAGTGAGTGAATTATCATCACAACCATATTCACTTAACGGAGTGTCATCTGTCGTCTTACTGCTTTTCATATACTGAAAGGAAAAACAAGGAGTATTTGTTATATTTAAACTTTTAAATTAAAGGTTATTATTCCTTATCCCAAATAACTAAATATACATAAATTAAAAAAATACATTATCAACTACAATTTAAGTTTCCACATTCCTATTACCAATATTATAAGACTAAACTCACCTCTGAATGGAAAGGTCCAATCAATCCATAAAAATCGATCAATTTTTGCCTTATGGCTATCAAGATGGCTTGAGCAACAGAGCCCCCTTTCTCTAAGCTTTTGCACTGATTAACAATGTTATTATGAAGAAAACCAACTTCCATTAACCTTTCAACCAATTGGCACTGGGGTACTCGAACCTTCAAGCAAAATTAAGAAATTAAAATTTGTAAATTGACTAATCAATAATATTACAAATAGATGATGATAATAATAATGAAGGTGGTTATTTAGCAGTGATTTGTTTTTGAATTCATGTTTTTTTTTTTTTTTTGACTGTATAAAAAGTTTTTAATGTAATTCATAATTTAACATTCTTCAGTTGATGAAAAAAAGTAAAAACTAAAATGCTGGGATATTTATTTTTCAATTAAATGAACAGTTTTAAAATGAAGTTGGTTTACTGTCAAGCAGACAGGGGGTACCCCTCCGCTCGAGTAATTAAAACCACATCTATATTCCATATTTCCATATCTTTGGTTACTGGGGACCGGTTGCCTGCCACAAGTAATCTCGTCCGCTTGTGATGACCGTATTTTTTTTTTTTAGATATTTCGACCAGAGCCATTAAATGGTAAAATATTGAATCTATCTGAATTGAAGGTAGAAATATTCAAAAGACATCACCTTCAACCTTATTATGCAGCAATAGTACAATTTATAAAAAAAAGTGCCACATCACCTAAATCCACCTGGCCCTTATTAAATTAAATATTAGGAATGTTTCTAACCTGAGGATCAATGTTGAATCCAAGATTATGATCCAATTTCAACAAAGCACCTTCTATTCCTTGGAAACAAAAGAGTAGTTCCTTAATCACAGCACTGCTTGAAACTTCACTTTTTTTACCTACACACACGCAAAAATTTAGGGGAAAATAATATAAGAAGGTATATAAAATAAGAATTTAATTACATACATTTAGAATATTGTGGTGAAGTAATAAATGTATCACTAGCACTTCTTGAAATAAATGAACTTGTCCTATTTTGATGCTGAACCAAAATTGGTCTCGAAGGGCTTTTTGATATTCCTCCATCTGAAATCCCATAAATAATAAATCATTGTTGCCAAAATAATTGTAAGCTTTAATAATGTTTAAAATAATAAAATCAGTTTTCAATAAAAAAATTAAAATTACCTCTTCTAATAAAAACATTGTTTGACAATGTTGTAGGACGCGATAAAAAAGAATTCTGCCCAGAACTATCTCCATTGGCTGATAATATGGAACTGTCTGACAAATTTTCTCCACCACCCTAGAAGAAAATCCTTTATACAGAGAGAACCCAAAACACATCAAATCATAATTTACTTTCTCCAAGTATTTTAATAAATGGTTGCAATTAAATCATTAATGAACAAGAAGGCTCCCTCAATTTATGCGCCAAATCAAGTGTAAATATCAAGCACACCAGACGAATTTAGACTTTATTCCATGTCCATGGAGTGCATGGAGACCGATTTTTATTATCTCCCACAGACCCCATCTGTGGACAAGAGTTTGGTTGTTTGATTCTTCCATCTGAATTTATGCTGTTGAAATAGATCCATTTTTTATAATTGCCTTCCTCCTTTCCAATAATTAATTTGATGTGGGGTTAATTATAACTACCTCCAAAAGGAGTCAACTTAAGTTTAGTTCATTCTGAAGCAGTGGGAATTTCCTCATGCATAAATTTATTAGTCTCTTAGGAATGGAGAACAATCAACCCATCGATTTATGTTAGCTTAGGCATATCTACCAGAATCTACTATTTTATCACTTCTGGGCATGGCCCCGCTTTAAATTGAAAAGGACTCATTGGGAGATTGGCCAACTCTTTTAAGCGAGCGAAAGTCAAAAGCTGTGATCTAATAGACCTAATTAAGACCCCGATCAACTGAAAAGAACACGAAGGGAGTTCCCTAATATCACGGTCACAAAGCCAGACAAAATAGGCCAGGCCTGATAGTGAGATAGCAGTTGTCTTATACAATTATTCATAATCATTATTAAGTAAATCTATAGTATGATCATTAAATGATAATTTTAAATAAAACAATGTAACAAAATACTGAATATACCTTTAAGGCAGATGATGAATGATACTTAACACTAGAAGAGATGTGGCCTCTTTTTTGGAAGACTGGTACTTTATCTTTCTTTGCATGTTTTTTCTGGCTAACATTCAGAAAAAATGAAAGCACCCCTTCGCGGTTTGTCAAAAGGGAATGAAACTAGAACATAAATAAATAATGATTCTACTACATTATATTAAATAAATATTATAATGATATAACATAAGATGGAGCATGTCAATTTTTCAAGAAAATATGTTGTGATCAGAATATGAAAGTAAATATTAAAACTTTGACTTGTTTGCCACTTATGTCAGCTTTGAAATTCAAATAGGTGATAACATTTAATCACCTATTCCAGAACCACAATGAACAAGCTTTGAAATGTTTGTGTGTAATCATAATTGAAAACATCGTTTCTATCAAACCAACACAGAATTAGATGAGACACTTGTCACTGATTAGTTTGGTGGAAAACTGATATTACTTATCACTATTTTAACTAAAAAAATTAAAAATAGAATTACATTACTATGGCACAGTTTCTTGTGTAGATGGCGAAACTTAGCTATATCTTTTTGTTTGCCCAAAGACACCAACTGTTTTTCAATATTTTGGGCTAATGTAAACTCATCAGTATCTTCAATAGATTCAATGGAAGAGTTTAATTTACTTTCATTAATTTGTCGCACAGCACCTCTGACAATGTCCTTTATATCCTCTAAAAAAATTTAGCAAATGATGATTAAGTAAATATACACTAATTAATAGTCTGAACAGGCTAAAATTACAAACCTTCCCTTAGGGAAGAGCAAATGTGAGAACATAACTCATTCAAAGTTTGATAATAAGATGGTATCGTTTTTTCATCGTTATTAAACATTATAAACTCTAAAAACTAACTCATTCTAAATAAAAACATATAAAACAGTTCGAATTCAAATTTTTGACAACGGACTAAGCCACCCAAACAAAACATTCACGGAACCCCATCAAGACCCCGTCCCGCCTTGACCACCATGTCATAGTGGATGTGAATATATAAAAAGATTTTAAATTTTAACAGAAGCCGTTTAAAACCAAAAATTTAATTTTCAGTATTAAAAAAATTCTTTAGACTTTTAAATTTATGGTTTGATTAAATTTAATGTCTAAATTACGAGGTTATTGACAGCTGATTAGTAAAACCTGCTGTTTTGATAAGTGTTGTTAACAGTGTCCTAGGTTCTAATCGTAGCTGATGTTTTCGAAATTTTGTGGTTGGTAATTCTTTAGCCAAATTATTAAATTGCTTAGTTCCCTAACGAATTTTAGATTTTTATTTGAATATTATACTTTAAATTTTAGGTTTTTCCATGTATTCGTTTTTGAAAATAATTACTATCGTTTAGTAATTATTGAATAGAACTGATTTAACCCTTAGATTGATGAATAAACTATGCTCTTTGTTTAGGCTTTTTATCATATTCTACAGTTTAACAATATATCTATCAATGTAATGACTGTTATACTCCTTAAGTGGCAAAATATTTTGTTCTTGAGGATAATTGTCACTGAGACACTATTAGTCCTCATTACTTATTTTTTTTACGACAATTAAATTTTGATAAAAAATCAAAGATTGATTTGTTAAAAGTTGCATTAGTGTTTGAAGATTCCTAAGGAGCTTAAATCATATTACCTTTGATTAGCCACTCTAGATATGTAAGTTACCTGACTGATTCAGCTCATTGAGGGTTGTTATTCTCCTTTGAAACACCTTTTATTTTACAATATTCATTTACCATAATGAGTACTTCATTACAGATCATCAAAACATTTAACCCAATCTTTAAGACACCAGGTCATGAAACAGAAGAAATTTAAAAAATTTCTATGTTAAAATGATTGTTAATTACTATATTTTATCTTTATCCAGCAGTTGCTTACCATGTACCTTTTTCAGTGATTATAAAAAAACTGAGATCAAGTATAAAACAGATTTGCAATCAACTTAATTTCTTAAATTTTGTCAGATATAATGTTTAATGAATGAGTGACTTGTCGTATGATGTCCAATAATAAACCCTATACAGTTCCATATCGGTATTTTAATTGTGATTTGGTTTTTGTTCTAGCAATACCTTAGGATGTCTAAATCTAGCACTCCAACTCATTTTTCTGGTGAAACAGATCACTTTTATGATCCTAATTTCACTGCTGAAATTAGCCAGAAGATGAGGGTTCCTAAGCGTATTAATGTTGACGGAGTTTGTGACATGCCAAATGTCAATAAAAATGATTTCAATGCTTGGATGCCTGCTGAGAAACTTGAAATGCATGTGCCAGAAAAAATCGTTATTGCTGGTAATAATTTTTTTTTTTGTTAATAACAATTAAATTAACTAATATATTTATAATAATTAAAATATTGATAACAATTAGACTTAATTTAACACATCTCTTGTTGCTTTGCTAAGATGAGCCATCGGATGATAATATATATTATATTGGTAAGGTAAAATTTCTTTTATTTTTAAATGATTAGCATGAACTCGTAATTTTTCATGTGTTTTTTTTTTGTTTATTAACTAAGTGATCATTGTTTAGGTAATGATGAACATTTTGGAACTAGAACAATTCCAAGAGAAATGGCACTTGATAATTCCATTATGCCACCTGATCCTGGTATAATTAGAGTCCAGGTAACTGTGCTGTAATAATTGATATGATTGTATACTTTTTAATTGATAAATGATGGGCTGCTTTATTTCATTTCTATTTTCATTGAAATTAAAATGTTGAAAAGATCTAGATAATTGTTCTTTTGGTATTACTTCGGATAAGCAACTCCTAGATGGCGGCCGGCGTAAGTAATCGACAAGGTAGTCAGATCACCCCCTACCCTATATCCGCTTACCGAGAGTTCCCGAGATCCAATGTAGGCCTTATCCACACTTTTGATTGGGTTCGGGCAGAATAACATTAAAAAATATAAACATTTAATAAAATTAACGTTGCGCAGAGGTAATATCGTAACCAATGAATGTCTACTGAAGATTGATTATTGCTAGTTGAAACTTATTTATATAAATTGATTCTATTTAATTAATCATCAGTGGATTATAATAAAGTTAGCCGATAATTATAGTTAAATTGATTTTAATAGTTACAATTTCTTAAACCTTTTATTTCCTTTCTTCAACCTAATAAATCATGTAAAGTTTTTTTTTTTTTTTTCCTATGGAGTCATATCATTTAAAATCATCATCAAATCATTTGAAAAAATATCCATTTTGGTTCTTTAAATACATTTTTCTTGAAATAACAAAAAAATAATGATCTGGTGGTTAGGAATACTCGGATTGTTATATTATTAATTTATTTGTAGCTTTTGCTATTTATCTATATATATATATATATATATATATATATATATATATATATATATATATATATATATATATATATATATATATATATTTATTTATTTATATATGAGATATTATTTACTACATCTCAATTTGAGGAAGATAATTTATGAAAAAACAAAACAAGAAACTGAAATAAGAATTGCTTTTGAAATATGAGTGGTTACTATCGTAGAAAATTCAATCCTAATCTATCATTCCTTGTGAAACCATCAATTTGATCAAATGCTGAACCCATTCAACCATTTAAACAGGACAACATACTTTTAAAAAACAAATAAATTTACGAAACAAAAGCTGAAGAGATCATCAAATTTAAAATTTTAAGCAACCATCATAGGAAATTTTCATATATTGAAATAGTACTTCTATTCATATCTAATGTAGTACTCTAATTATATTAAATAAACATTCATTTGTACATTACGTTGGTTCTTCCCATTATTGAGGAAGGTTACCTGGACTACATCTGCTCGTGAACTCTCATTAAACCCGAACTGAATCGTGGATATTGAGTAGGGCGTGATCGGACTACCTTGTTGTTTACTCACACCGGCCGTCATCTTGAAGTTGCTTATCCGAAGTAATACCGTTCTTATTTATCATATCTATAAATCATTCATTTTTGTTTGATTCTTATATTTTTATCGACTGGATACATTTTTTGTATTCTGTAGGAACAACTAGATGTGTTATAAGATTTTATTTTCACTTAAACATCATTGAAAAACTGAAATAAGCCATAAGAATACAACTTAAAGAGTATGTTAAATCTATTTAATACTTTTTAATTATTCAATAACGCTCTAGCTTTAAATACCTACCGCTTTACAATTTACTGAGAAAAGGATGGTAACTGAAAGGTTAAGAAACTTTCATTATATTAATAGAACTCTACAGTTATTGCTGTAATTATATAACAGGTTTGTTAGTGCTTTTACAAATTCGGTAAAAAGGGTGATATTGTGGCTGTGTTGTAAGACGTAAAAAACCAACCAAACATTCCACTTCAGAAAAAGAGTGTTATAGTAAAATTGCTGTTTATTTGAAATACATAACATAACTGTATATGATTTCATTTTTTTTTTTTTTTTTTTCGAGCCAAGGGTGAGGATGGGGGGGGGGCAATGTTGAGTTTTGAAAAAACATCCAGCACTTCAAACGTAAACTCAGTAAGTTCGTGGTATCGTTTAAATAATTAGTGAGCAATACCTTAGCCAATTTAGCCACCCTCTTTGTAGTATTATTAAATGTATGCAAAATTAATTTAATTTTTTCTTTTATTCCTACTTATCCAACTCCCTCTCCCACATCCGAATCACCTCCCTCTGTTACATTATTCTGGATATAGAGAGAGAGAGTCTACTGTATCTTTTTTTTTAAAGGACGTGATCAACATTCATTATAATTCTCATATCCAGATCACCCTCACACTCATTAACCTATATAGAGAGGAGTTTTACTGTATTTGAATCGATTTTGTTGAAAGGGTGTGATCAACATTTTTTAAGATTTCTACTTTTTTGCTTTTAATGATGGTTGAACAAAGACCTATCCATATTTGTTGAAAAGACATCTTTGCTCCCTCCAATTTAAAAAATATCATATTAGTTGAAAAGGCTGGAATTCTCGAGGGTTTTGTTTAATTTTCTTAAAGTTTGATTTTTTGCAATGACACCCTTTCAGCCAATACTAATTCATTCATAAACTGGTTTAGTGATTGAGATTTTTACTGATACTAATTGATTTAAGAATAATTCTGTCAAAGTAGATTTGCTTAAGCAATAACCTGGTTTAGTTCTAAGTTCAGTTTATCTTTATATTGAAGTATAATTCCTCTTATTAGCTAAAATTTAAAGAAGTCTTATAGATTATTCCTCCTAACTTTGCATTTTTGTGATACTCAATTTTTTAAAGCTGTTAATATTTAGATTATTTGTGTTCCCAAAATTTTGTTCTGGATACATCAGGATAATCTTGGCTTATCACCATGTCATATGGTCTGGGTAGTTTAGCAGATAAGTGTCTGAAAGTGAAGGTATGTGATTGATTTCCAGACCCAAATTAAAAACTGCAGTTTAAGGGGTGAAAATTTTGTTACCTTAATTTTTTTTTTCTAGGATTGATTAATTAAAATTAAATCTAGTTATGAAATTAGTTTTGGATAATACTAGTTATACTTTTTGGTTTATAAATTTGAGTGATCTTTGACCTCATTGAAATGATCTTATTAGTAGGAACTTTTTTCTGGTATTGTTGACAAGCATTTTTGCAAATATTCTATGAAGTACGTTGCTATAGCAGTATTCAAAAGTATTGTGTCCTTGAATTGATCAACAATTTATAGATTTTAATTTTATTGAAAATTATCAAAAACAACTGGATTTTATTTATTTATAACCTATGAAATATGATCATCTGTCATCTATCATCAATAAATTTATTTTACGATTCTTTATTATGAGAAAATTACAAAAGTTCTATAACCCTTGATAAATAAATTTGTATAAATCATCACCATCAATCTAATTGATGAACTAAATATTTTGAGTTCATGAACATTTTTGGAAATTTAGTTTTCAAATAGGATACCTAAATTTTTTTTTTTTTTTTTTTTTTTTTTTTTTTTTTTTTTTTTTATTGCTTCTACAGAGCTACTAATTTAAATTTCAGAGTATCTGAAGCGAGCGTTGTCTTCAAATTTTCATTCTAATGATTGGACCACAAATAAGGAGTAATATTATAGCTCTTTCAGCAAATAAAGGTAGTTTCTACTTTTACAGATTTTTATCTGTAGTTCTGCTAGCAATATGTCATAAGGACAGTAATTAAGTTGATCTCCATTCTGTGAAATTCAATTTGGAAAATAATCCAATATCCTGAACATTCATAATCATATATTATGGATATGACCAAGAAAATAAAGCTTTGCATTTAAAAGTTATGTATGATTCAGCATTTTTCTAATTATAAAATTGATATAAATCATTTAATTCGGGAGTCAGAAGGTGAGGCCTTCAGGCTGTACTATTTAATATCAGTAATGTTTGTTTGTTTGTTTGTTTAACGTCCATTTTTATGCTACTTAGGCTAATCGGACGATGCTACAGTGGGAGCCCTAAATTTTGCCTATCCAGGTATAATTAGGATAGGGATCTTTAACGAGTACCTGACATCGTACAGGCTCGGGACCTCCATTTTACGTCCTATCCGAGGGACGGCATAGCTAAGGATTTTTTACTCCCATTAAAAAATCCTAGGGCCACCGCTGGAATTGAACCCGCGATCTTTAGTATTGTAGGTTGCCATGCTAACCACAACACCACAGGTGACCCCATATATCAGTAATTGTGGGCCCTTAAACATATCTTTTTTACTCAAAACTTATTTAAGAAATATTTTATTTATAATCCAGGAGCTGAGGGCCAAAAAGGTGCCTGATTTGAAGAAAATTTTTGATCATATAGGCTGAAAGTACTCATTTCAAAGTATTCTACAACTATTATATGTAACATTTTTTATTTGGAGTAACCCTCTTTAAATTGCAGGCTTTGGAACATGAGCGTAATTAATTTTTCCGCTAAAGTGGCTAAATTGACAGTCTGTTTTAGCGAAAAGACAACCGATTTTAACTGTGAGGTACTATTCCTTCTGCGATAAATCATTTTCGAATTATTAGCGAAAATTTGAAAAAAAGTCCGAAAATGTCGATTTTGTTGCCCATAAAATTTGATGGCACCCGATCTGAGGTGGCAGACGTTCACATTTTTTGTCTTTGAAATGAGTACTTTCAGCCTATATGATCAAAAAATTTCTTCAAATCAGGCACCTTTTTGGCCCTCGTTCCCCGGACTATTAGTTATAATAAATATCCAGTCTTTGTAAATTGGATTGTCCTGATTAGGGGAAAACCTAATGTTTGAATATAAGCGTGGTGTCACCTCCTTTCACAACTGTTGGCCTGAATACAGTTCTTCCCTAAAAAGTGATGAACACAAGGTACATGGGTTTTGTAGGGAAATTTTTACTTATTTATTTTGCATTTTGTTGATATTTAAAGAGCATCGATATTTTAAAATCTAAATTTTATTTTATCAATTTTCATTTCCCCTCCCCCTTTATAAATTAATATTTAGCATAAATTTAAATTTTTTTTTTAAGGCATTTTGTTAATTCAATTTTTTATATATGTATAAATTAATCTTCTACTTACTAATTATTCGGACTTTTTTTGTTTGATATAATTTTGTTTGTCATTAAAAATCTTACTTAAAATCATTTTTTTAGCTGAATAAATTTTCAACGGATTCTAGTTTTCTTAAAATAAAATGAACTATTACTGTCAGATATTTCCTCAACTTACTTAAGATTGATTCAGTTCAGTTAGGCACATTTTTATGAAGTTCACTATTACCTTTATTGAAGATATATATATATATATATATATATATATATATATATATATATATATCATACGTCAATGGGTGTAGCTGCTACTCATAATAAAGGTTTGATTCAGCCCAGTATAATCAGGACTATCATGTACTATCCATCAGCAGTGCAAAACATTTTCTTAGTGTTCCATATTCCCTTGAACAGCATATTTCATCAAATCTGAAGAGGATCATCTTTTAGATGGCTCCATTAAATGTTTTAAATTTGAATGAGATCAAGATAGATCACACCTGTATATTTGGAATTAAGGGCATTCATTTCCTTTTCAATTTTGGGTTTCAGACGCAGGTTTAGCTTTAGCAATCATATCTCAATAGGCTTAAGATGGTAAAAGATGGATGACCGTAGATGGTTGGGGGCATTTCCTCCTAAATAGGCTTGGTTTGAGTTTTTAGTTAAGCTGTAAAATATAAGGTCTGGTAATGCTTTTAGAAATAAATATTCTTCATTACTATTATTATTATGGGATATTTCTTCTATTGAGATTTTTTTTTTCTTCTGAATTAATAAATATTTATAGATTTTTTTTTTTTTTTTTAACAGACACCTCCCAGGGTGATAACAATTGATTCTGTGTACTATCCAGAAGATGCATATCAGCCTCCTCCTACTTATGTTGAAATAAACCATCGAAAACCTCACTCAGATGCTGACCGCAGGCTCGATTTAAGTACTGCTAGTGTCAATCTTAAGTGAGTATATTAGCTTGGTTTTATCAGTTGTCACAAAGTAATGTTTTTTTATGCTCTATTTATATATTTAAGTAACGAATGTTACTATATGTACACTATAGCTGTACATATTTAGTGCCAAATTTAAAGGTGTGCAGCAATAGTGGATAGCTACATTTTTCTAACTTTTGGGTTTTTAAAATGGTATATTTGATAGAGAACTTTTTCTTCTTTCTTTTGATTTCTAAGTGGAGGTAGAGCCCGCCACAGAAGAGATGAGCTGTGGGAGAGAGAGGGAAGAGGTTGCGCAGTAGCTTGAAGCTCCCCCACTACTCTCCACTTCCCCTCTCACGGCTCTCATTTCTAGACTAGGTAACGCTGGATTTTGCGTTATCTGAGAGGAGAAGTGAAGGAGTGGGTCATGGTGGGGAAAGCTAGTTGCGCTATGTAGCTGTAAAACTGACTTATTAAAAAGCCCAAATTTTTTTTCCAAAGGGAGAGCGGAATGATTAAATATTGGTGCTACCTCTTTATTGCACGCCATAGATAATTTTGTCTTGTTTTTAAAGATTTTTTATTATGATAAGCTCGGTCATTATGGGAAGCAATGTAAAACCTTGGTCATCATTGAAATGTACCGTGTTAATGTATGGTTTTTGTTATGTGATACATAGTGGAGAATAGGTGCAAAGCTTTTGTTTTAGGTGCCATTGTGTTGGCATCGCAATGATTTAAGAAATTGATTGGTTCATTTTGATTTTTTTCCCAATGTTTTCTTTATACATGTCTTGTTGATGAAGATCTATTTTCATGGTTGCTGTCAATATTAGAACTAAACTCAGCGGTTTTCAGGCTCACCGTTCCCGGAAGGATCCAATGAATATTAGTTATGACTGTCACTGCTTTTATTATTAACATTTTTATTAACATTGGTAATAACAATGATGTTTTTAATGTTAACAAAAGCCCTGTCAATCATTCAGAAAAGAACAGTAATGTTTATGATCTTTCACTATAGATTGTGTTTGGTAACTTGGCAATACGTATAAGAACACATTAAGGAAGTGCGCCTGCTCCCACTCTGTTAAAAAATTTCTGCTTCTTCCCTTGAAAATCCCGTCCTCTTCTTGTGGATTACAGAATTACAACTGATAACTTTTTTTTCCTTCAAAATTCTTTTAAATTTTTATATATAAAATATTTCTTACACTTTAAAAACCTTAAGAAATTAATAATTGGTTCATTGCCCCAGAGGTAAAGGGCACCATATCCATTTTTGATAGAACTTCTGAACAGTGGTTCGGTGCTGTTTAATAAGGCGCCAGTCACAGTAAGGCCCGTTGGGGTTTATTTATCATACATCATTGTTATTAAAACTAGGATTTAATAAAGCTAATCAAGGCCCTTTTTAGCTGAATAAAAACCGATGGGAGTTCGATAAAATCACGGTCACATAAACTCCCAAAACAGGATATGCCTATGAGCCATTCTTCACAAGTAGTACCCATTTTTTTAATGAACGAACACCACGGTCTAATGCTAAGATAATAATTTCAATTACTTATAAATTTGAACAACTTTCATTAAGCTGTTTATGTGTGTAATGAAGAAACAAATATTAGTAGCTCAAAGCTATGGAAAATTGGCTGAACATATTAAAAAATGTGACATGGTGCCATTTACCTTGAGGGACAGGATTAATTTTTATGAAAAATAACAACAAAATATTACTCAAGTTTAATGCCAGTCTGTGATCAGTGGTGGTGCAAGAAATTAGGTAGCTCCAGGTGCTCTTTCTGTTTTGTATAAAACGTACTTTGTTGGAGCTACTGCTTTTTCTTTAGGAACCACGTAAAAGCAGGGAGCATGTTATTGGACCACATGAAAGATTAATTTTTATCATTGGGAGAAATCATCTGTAACACAAAGAATCCAAAATGAAGTTACCACTCTTATTGCTGTACATCCTTCCCCTTCAGTTTATATCATTATATTGTACTGAGGTTTTTATAGATCTAACCGCATTTTTTATATTTGATATAGCGAAAGCATCGCTGCTGTAGAGGGAATGTCTTTAAATGAAGAAGTTGTTCATTTACGCAGACAGTTGGCAAAATTAAACCGAAGAATTATGTCTATAGAATTAGAAAATATGCAGCGTCAGACAAGGGACAAAGTTGTCTTTGCTGTTGGTTTAGCATATTTTTTCTTCAAAACTGTTTTGTGGTTGAGTCGTTCCAATTAGTGAGTATTTTTAAATTACAAATTAAACTTTTGCCAATTCCAATAATATATTATACTAAGTTTCTTTATATATTGCTCATTTGAAAGAATACTGGCACAATTAAAAAAAAAGAAATTTTACCGGAGAATATGTTTTGATCATTATTTCTATATTCCAACTATATACTGGCTTGACTGCATCTGCACTCTACACTCTATACTGCATTTAAAAATCTGGAATTTTTCTCAAAGAAAGTTAGTATGATTTGAAGTCTTTTAAGCTAAAAAAAAAAAAATCTATCGTTGCAGTCTTCTTCCAAACAAGTGATGTGTGTGTGTGTGTGTGTCACGCCTATTCATGTATGTGAGCACGCTCTCACTTTTTTCCATGTCTGTCTGTGTGTATTTATAATTTTTTTTTCATTAAGGATAATATTTTTCTTTTTTTTTTTTTTGTTTTAGGAATGATGTTTGAAACCACTTAAAAATAGAATATTGTGTTTGTTTACAGTGTAAATTATTTCTATAACTGATGAAGTAAATTTCTTAGTTGCTTTCATTAATTTTATTTATTTTTTAAAAATCATGGAATGAAATTTAATCAAATTGTATCAACCATAACGTGATCTGAGGTTATGGTAATATGTTGGACGATTATATTGATTTGATTTTGAATATTGATTTCAATATTGAAGATTGATCAATATTGATTTTGTAACGATGTTTGGAAAGAAAGTTGTTTGAATCTAATATCAAAATTTTTGATTTGTGATGAGAGTTTTGTAATCAATTGAACTTCTGGATATGTCTTGTAATCGTTATTGAGAAAGGATAAAATTGTCCTAAATATTACAACTAATGTTTTACATTAGTGTAACCTGTTTAAAAATGTTTTAACGTTATGCAATAGGTAGATGTTTTAACTTGAAATGTTAAAATCTGTATTTATTAATTCAATTTTTAAGTTTTATCTTCCATACTTTCTAAAGTGTCAAAAAATCAATATAATATAGATTTTTCATGAAGTTTATTATTTTAGTTTTTATATAAACCATTTATTTAAAATGAATCAATAAACAATCAAATGTTATCAATTGTAATATTTTTAAACATGTCTTGAAATGAATGTATCCATAGCAACATATAATACATGATATAGTTTTGTTAATCAATAAATTATTTGTTACTGAGGTGTAGCTTAGTTTTTTGAGAGGAGTTCAGCAATTTGTTCATAGTAATAATTGTTACTATTAATTATATTAGGAGAAATGATCAGAAGTCCTGAACTTCCACTTATACCAGGTTATTCTTTCAATTACAATGTAAGTTTTGTTTTATATTTTATACTTTTCTCTAGTGGATTTTTTAATGTACAATACTCATCTTGGCATTGTAAATACTATTGTATAACATTTGTATTATTGTCATACATTGTGATAAAACCGAATTTCATTATGATTCTTCTCTCTGTACATTACTTTATTATCTACTGTTATTTAATGTATGTAATTGTATCAATCCATGCAATTAAGGATAATATAGTAAAAGTTGCTTCCTTTTTCAACTTTTATTCATTTTAATTTTCTAAGTACATAGTTCCTCTCTCCTATTAAATTGATTACCATATACATAGATGATTCAAACAGATTTTTGCTACTTGAAGTGTTTTCTCATCAGATGATAGTTTCTTTTTAAAAGTGTTAAAAGAAAATAAAAATCAGAATTTAAAATTTATCCTCACATATAAAACCTACATCTGGTACGATGTGCGCAACAAAAATATTTCAGTAATCAATCTACTTAAAAGAAGAAATAAAAATGTTTGATAAATGTGTAAACACCATTTAGCAGCTTCACAGAAAATATTTTTTTCCACGTTTATTTATTTCCTTTTATTTATCAGTCCTTTTTGATTTTTTATAATTTATTATGAAAGTGGCCTAAAGAAATCATAATTTCATCAATTGTAGATTTTTTTTTTTTTTTTACTATTTTAGTAAATATATCCCGAAGGGTGGGATATTATGGCTCCTACTAAATTGAAAAAAAAATTTCTAAAATGCCTTTCCTGGAAACCGCACCTAGTACTGTTACAGTAAACCCCCTTAAATTTCATTCAGAAATCTATTATGGAACAAAGGTTTGTTGGTACTTAAGATTATCTTGTACCATATGTTATTGACCTCAAATAAACTGCTTTGGATAATTTGAGCATCACAAATTTTTCTATTCATTCACTCTCTTAAGAGCAATAAAATAGTTTTTATTTTTATCTGAGACAATATGGCAATGCAAACATAAGTCTAGTTATAAACTTCATTGTTAAAGAGGGATGTTCCAACAAGCATTTAAAACACATTGACAACTCTTTCGCATACACAATACACTATACTAAAAAACAATGAGCTGTAAGTAAAAGCGTACTGCGCGTCAGAAAATACGCTTGCCCATGGCAACTATGATTGAGAACCAAAAGATAGCAAGTTCAAAACCCAGGGGGGAGCCAGGGGACATTTAATAATACTCGGCCTCAATCCCCCACCCTCTCCCCTGGCCCGCGAAACCCCGTATAACCTAACAGGCGAGGAAGGGGAGGACCAATAAAAAAAAAAAAAAAAAAAAAAAGCCTACTGCGCATTTCAAAGAGTTGTCAACATGTTTTGACTGTTGTCACAACATACCTATTTAATGAAAATTATTGAAATTAATTCGAAGTGGTGGGTTATCCAAATTTCATGAGAATCAGTAGAATGGTGTAGAGAGCAATCAAACAACTAAAATGAGTGCCTTTTTTTTTCTTAGGGGGTATCTCTTGTATCTTTTTATTAAACGTCCAAACGATTTCGTCTGAGGGGGGAGGCAGGTAAAATTTTCGTCTAGGGGGGCAGGTATTCATATGACTGTGAGTGGATCCAGGTATTTTGACCTTGTAAGACTTTATCAATTTTTCAAATAAAACTTACTGATATTTAAAAGTCAAAATATTTGTTTGTATAATTCTTACAAAATATAGTAAATGAATACGAATTGATTTAACTTGTAGTTTTTGATTCTCAAAATTTTTAGGGGGGGGGGAGCTGTGGTCGTCCATGAGCCCAAATAACTATGGGGAATGGTATGTATTTTTGTGTGTAAACAGACTAGCTCAGAAACGATTTGTCGTACGAAACTGAAATTAGGTATTGAGGTAGATGTTACAGCCAAGCTTTCGTCAAAATTCAGTAAATGTAGGTGGCTCTTTATACCAACGACTTCTTGGGATCTTCGGCATTCCAGAAGTATGTGCTTGACTTCATTGAAAACTGATTGAGGGGTGGCAGAGATTACGTGTTGGGAACTCAAGTACTCTCATCTGGTAACCGTGCGGAAATACACAATACCGGGTGCTTAATTATTGTTTTTAAATGACTAAACATTTATTGGTAACACTTTCCAAGTAATTTTATTTCTCACCTCTCCTTAAAAACTTAGTGGGAAAAGGCATTATTATTAAGATTTCCATTAAACTTCACTGATCCAAGTTTTTCGTTGATCGCTGGTTCCAAATTTCCCTAAACAGAAAATCTGTTTAAATTAAAACATAGTTACCTCCGAAATTCAATTTAAAAGTTGCACCTTAAAAATTGGTTGCTCTTGATTCAAAATATGAAATTCGATGTAAATAACGTTTATTATTTTTACTTTCACTTACACACATACGAAATTTTGAGTAAAGGAAAGTGTAGCGATCTTGAATAAATTTTGACTTACGGTTTTCACGGAAAATATCCTTGGGCCTAAATAACCAAACCCCGCGAAATGGCCTGTGAGTATGAACAAATTGTATCAAAAACGATAAATCGTACGAAACTGAAATTAGGCAAAGGTTTCGTCAAAATTGAGTAAATGGAGGAATTCTTCCTATAAATTACATTTAATTTTATTTATTTAGAATAAAAAATAATCCCTGATTAACGAGAAACGGCTAAATATATATAAACAAATATGAATAAAAAGGATTTCATAATAGAAAAAAAAAGAATCACTCAAATGTGCTGAATTAATCAACGGATTTAATTTTATGATATAAAAATCTGGTGCGTACGCGCAACACACAACTTTCACTTACCAACTTACTTAGATAAGAAATTGACGTGTTTTGTTAAATATCATTTCCCAAATTCACACATTTTTCTACATTCATATCTTATTTTTGTTAATCGTTAAAGCCGTTTTTGAGTAAATAAAAAACCCGTGAAAATGATACAAAATTTATTAAGTAAAGTCCCCCCTTCGGTTGATCAATTTTGATGAAATGTTGGTTATCACATATTTGGCATATACATACATCAATACCCAGTTTGATCAAAACCTTTAAAGCCATTTTTGACTAAATAAAAAAAAAAACAATTGAAAATGATACAAAATTTATTAAGTAAAGTGCCACGTGCGGTTGATCAATTTTGATGAAATTTTTACAGTCATATCTCGGGCACATACATACATTAAATACCCAATTTGATCAAAATCGTTAAAGCCGATTTAGAGTAAATAAAAAAAACACGTGAAAATGTTACAAAATTTATTAAGTAAAGTCCCCCCTCCGGTTAATCAATTTTGATGAAATTTTTACAGTCATATCTCGGGCATATTTATACATCAAATACTCAGTTTAATCAAAATCGTTAGAGCCGTTTTTGAGAAAATCGAAAAAACCTAAAAAGTTATTAAGTAAAGTACCCCCTCCCTTTAAGTAATTTTGATGAAATTTACGCTGTCACATCGCGGGCATATACCTACACTAAATACCCAATTTCAGGATCGCACGGTTTATAGTTTTTGAGCTAGTCTGTTCACACACACACACACACACACACACACACACACACACACACACACACACACACACACAAACACAGACCATTTCGCGGGACTTGGTCATTTCGACTCAGGGGACCCCAAAACGTGTATTTCCGTTGAAAACGGGGAAGTCGAATTTTTTCACGATCGCAATACTTCCACTTACTATATATTTCATATATAGGTAAGTGAAAGTAAAAATAGAATAAGTTTCATTTAAGGCGGAAATTCTAAATGTTACTTGTAAATCCAATAAAGACATGTATTATGCTATAGAATATCAAAAAGCATTAGTGCATTATATCTAGTTCTTGTTTATTTTGTAAGTTTTCTTTTTAACCATATATCATTCCTCTTTGACCAAGAATTCTGATTGACTACAGTAAAATTTAATGCAATATGAGATTGCGTGTTGAGAAAATTTACGTTCATTTGAAAACTTCAGGTGGGACAAACGAAATTCCATAAATCACAACATTTCACAAGATTGGACAATAAAATACCTTACTTGGCTGAAAAATTGGTTCCTGGAATCGGAGGTGCTCCTCTTCCGCATATTAAAATTGATGAGATGCCATCTGTATATGCCAAAGGAGAAGTGCAAGATGTTCCTAGCTGGATAGTTTACGATAAACAGGTAAGGATCTGCTCACGTATATGGAGAACGATTAATGGTTAATCAATGAATAACATAAATAAATGTTTTCAAGGTCTTGAGTTTTGACGCTTATTACCTGGAATCTATGATAGAGAGTGGGATGTATTGCAACTACATGGTCCGAAATTGCAAAATTTTATATTTCTTAGAAGATGGGACTATGCAAGTTGTAGAGAAACCTGTGATTAATAGCGGATTGCCTCAAGGTTGTATAAAATGTTGCCTAATAGTATACTCTGATTTATTTTTACTTTCACTTACCTATATATGAAATATATAGTAAGTGGAAGTATTGCGATCGTGAAAAAATTCGACTTCCGGTTTTCAACGGAAATACACGTTTTGGGGTCCCCTGAGTCGAAATGACCAAGTCCCGCGAAATGGTCTGTGTGTGTGTGTGTGTCTGTGTGTGGGTGTGTGTGTGTGTGTGTGTGTGTGTGTGTGTGTGTGTGTGTGTGTGTGTGTGTGTGTGTGTGTGTGTGTGTGTGTGTGTGTGTGTGTGTGTGTGTGTGTGTGTGTGTGTGTGTATGTGAACAGACTAGCTCAAAAACTATAAACCGTGCGATCCTGAAATTGGGTATTTAGTGTAGGTATATGCCCGCGATGTGACAGCATAAATTTCATCAAAATTACTTAAAGGGAGGGGGTACTTTACTTAATAACTTTTTAGGTTTTTTTCGATTTTCTCAAAAACGGCTCTAACGATTTTGATTAAACTGAGTATTTCATCTATTTATATGCCCGAGATATGACTGTATAAATTTCATCAAAATTGATTAACCGGTGGGGGGACTTTACTTAGTAAATTTTGTATTATTTTCACGTGTTTTTTTAATTCACTCTAAATTGGCTTTAACGATTTTGATCAAACTGGGTATTTGATGTGTGTATATGCCCGAGATATGACTGTTAAAATTTCATTAAAATTGATTAACCGGAGGGGGGACTTTACTCAATAAATTTAGTAACATTTTCACGTGTTTTTTTTATTTACTCTAAATCGGCTTTAACGATTTTGATCAAACTGGGTATTTGATGTATTTATATGCCCGAGATATGACTGTAAAAATTTCATCAAAATTGACTAACCGGAGGGGGGACTTTACTTAATAAATTTTGTAACATTTTCACGTGTTTTTTTGATTTTCTCAAAAACGGCTCTAACGATTTTGATTAAACTTAGTATTTGATCTATTTATATGCCCGAGATATGTATGTAAAAATTTCATCAAAATTGATCAACCGCACGTGGCACTTTACTTAATAAATTTTGTATCATTTTTACGTGCTTTATTTATTTACTCAAAAACGGCTTTCACGATTGTGACCAAACTGGGTATTTGATGTATGTATATGCCAAATATGTGATATCCAACATTTCATCAAAATTGATCTACCGAAGGGGGGACTTTACTTATTAAATTTTGTATCATTTTCACGGGGTTTTTTATTTACTCAAAAACGGCTTTAACGATTAATAATAATAAGATATGAATGTAGAAAAATGTGTGACTTTGGGAAATGATATTTAACAAAACACGTCAATTTCTTATCTAAGTAAGTTGGTAAGTGAAAGTTGTGTGTTGCACGCACGCACCAGATTTTTTTTATTTTTTTTTTATGTGAGTTTTCAGTATACGCAGGGCCACATTAACAAAAACATTTTAGTTAAGCCAACAAGCTAATTTCCCTGTAATTTTAATATATGCTTGTTTTCAGGAGTGATAATGAAACGCCAAAAGATAAAAATTCCTGGTATGGATAGTAATACTGATTTTTATGGAATATTAGATTTAAATGTGGGGAAAGAAATAGAACTTTTCGGGAAGGTGTTCAAAATCATAAACTGTGACGTTTTCACAAGGAAATTTTTAAATCGCTTAGGAATTCCTGTTCCAGAAGGATCAACAAGTCCACAAGACCCATACTTAGCGAAAAGAATTACGGTATACTACTATTGTTTTCTGGAAATATGGAATACATTGAAATAATACGGATCTAAACACAACTATTTATAATGCTAACTATATTGGTTTTTATGTGTACATTTTCTTTTGCTTAGGACATCCAAACAAAGAAGAAAAAGATATTGAAAAACAACACTGTAAGAAAACTGATGGAAATGGATAATAGAATTTTAACTTTCAAAGCATATTGGGACGATCAAGAAACAGAAGGCGGTTACGTCCACCTTCTAAGAATCCTATTTTTTCTCAGCGATAACACTATTGAAGTTAAAGACGTGACTGACAGTCAAAGACCTTACTACATCATTAAGAGAACTAAAATAACTAAGGTAACTCAATTTATAACCGATTATGTATGCCGTAATATTATGAATAATTGTGTCGTTATGATGAGAATAATTACTAATCATAAAAATATGTTACGATAAGTAATTATATACAATAGAATGATAGAAATCTCAAGGGACAAATCCCTTGGAATAGAGCTATAAGGTAATATTGCAGTTTAAAGTCAACAGATTATTTCTAAGGTAAATCAACCAAATTTTGAAAAGTAAACGTTATATGCACAGTCACTACAGAATAATTCTTTGAATTTTAGTTATTTAAATAATATTAAATATAAGTTAGAAGAGAGACTGCCCAAAGAAATCGTAGAAGATTACAAAAAAATGGCCCAATAGATTAAAATTTCTAAGCTTTTGATGGGTTCTTAATCAGACGCCAAAGTGACTGGTGAATGTAAAAGAAAAACATTAATCGAGAATGAATGAAAAGAAAAACGAGATCGAGTTATAGGGGTGATGACTTAGAAAACTTCAACTCATAGAGGGGAAAGTCCTAGAAGTCCCTTCCCTTCACCCCTATTGCTCTGTTCGAATTATGAACATACTTATACACTTTTTTGGGCAGAGATCTATTTATATTTATTTATATGCAATGATTCCGTACCACAGACTCTGTTTGACATATTTCAACTATCCGAAGTTCGACACATTGAGAGTTTAATCTATCAAATCTAGGATAAAAGTGTTCATCATAAAGGATCATAAAGCGATCATAAATAAATAAATAAATTAAATGATACAACATTTATAATAATAAGTATACATTTATAATAAATATAAGTTTATACATCATAAACTTATAAAAGTTCATATTACGAGCAATTGCTTGTGATTCCAGGATGGGCACATGAATATTTCCAAGCCAGGAGACAACGAAAACATTACAGTTTTGAATGTGTTAGGACCAACAGTAGAGAACAGCAGGTTCGTTATTGACCCCTTGGGACTTGGACTCGAAGAGAAGGAGTACTACACGGATCGTGACATCACCATCGGGTCGGTCATCTGCTCATATGGTCGCCGTTTTGTGATATATGATATGGATAAGTTTACCAAAGAATATTACGCTCAAAAATTCGGACTGGGTAAAATTATCTTTCTCATTTTAGAAAAGAATTGATTTTTTATGAGAATTGTATTTGTTTACATATAATGAAGTATATACGGCTCGTAAAATGCAAGACTGGTAGAACTAAAAAAAAAGTTTTTTTAGGAGAGCCAATACAATTTTCTGCTTTCTCCCTTCTATGATTTCCGTTTTCTGCTTTATCCAATTGCTGAAATATTTCAGGAACCATCAATATTGCGGTCTTGCGCAAAGATGACCGAGGAAAATTGGATGATAATTGGTGAAAAAATATAATAAAAAATACGATTTTAAGTAATACCAGTTTTGCATTGGGTAAGCGTTGTGGATGGTCCGCAGAGAATGACTATATAAGTTGAAATTATGTAATCGATAATATATGCACGTGGTAAGACTTTGGAACTGCGGCGCGTGGGTGTGACCTACTTGAACTCCCATCGCCCCTTTTCTGCTAAAAAAGTACCTTGATCAGCTATATTTAATTCCAGCTTTCGACCTTCGCTCGCTCAAAAGAGTGATGTAAAGGTAAATCCCCAAGATATCGATCATATTAGGATAAAACTTTGGTAGTGCGGCTCCTGTGAGTGGCCTATTTAACGCTGTTTAGCCTGCCTCCGATGTCAACTGAAAAGAACCCTTGGGCGTTCATTTATCTCTTTTGAGTGAGCATAAGTAGAAAGCTGGGATTAAACAAAATTAATTAATTCCCTTTCTAGCGGAAAAGGGCGCGATGGGAGTAGGATAATATCATGGTCAGATTACTTGTAGAAATAGGCGCAGAGCCCAGAAGCTGCTGCAAAGTTTTACCCATTCCAGAAGCCTTCTGCACACTTGAAGTTGATAACCCAGCAGTAATCATAAAGACAACCTAAATTAGACCACCTCTTAGACAAGTAGAAATCTGTCGTATATATAATGTAATAGAAGAGTAGGATATTTGCAAAAAAAAAAAAAAAAAAAATAAATGGTAAAGGAACTGAAATTAACTATGATATTTAGGCGGGCGCAAGCGATGGTGCTGCTTCTTTCAGGAACTAGAGAAACGGGGATAAAAGCCGGGCCACTACCTGGGATTCATAGGGTTTTTTCACGTTTTTAGTTTATTTTTCCATAATTAAAATCATTTGAAAAATGTCTAATAGGTATTGCTCGGTCCCTCAGTGTTCAATTAAAAAATCAAAAGACGTGTCATTCCATTTATTTCCAAAAAATAAAAAGCTTCTTAAAGAGTCTATTGTAAAATTAAGAATAGATAAGCCTGTTTCGAAACATATGACGATATTTAGTCTTCATTTTAAAATAATTGAAAGTGACTATATTTATTCAGGTAAATATTAGTAATTGACATTTTATAATTCCAAAATGTTAGTTTTATGCAAATAACATTGGGACCAAAGTGTCATATTTGTTTTTCTTTTTTAATTTTCCCCATTTTTGTCTTACATCCGTTGTGCTTAATTGTTCCAAGTTTTCAATGCGAAGCCTGATAGTTTTGACAAATAAATAAATAATATGACAAAGAATCTAAGCTGTCATAACAAAGATTGTATGAATAGGTAATTAATGTTATTACTAACCGAAAATCGTAGTGTAAAGTTACAATGATGTGTTTGCATTTACGAGCTTTACACGTACAATGACAAGAAAATTGCTTATTATTATTAATAAATTTGATTTCCACTTTTATTTGATGGGGTAGTCCTTTACGATTGCTAGTTTGAAGGCACAAGGCTTGTAAAATAACTGTTTTTTTACTAATAGATATTATTCCACTTGTAATTATGTGGTTTGCATCAAGGATAGCCTGCCCTTCAATTAATGGTCTTTTAAAATTACCTTAGTTTTTAAAATTACCTTACTACTTTTAAAATTACCTTACTACTTTTAAAATTACCTTACTACTTAGCTTTGCCACTCTACAATTATCTCTATGACATCAACTATGTCTATCCCCGTTCTTTCCGACATTTTGCAAAACTACTAGCGCACCCTATAGTCGATTGCGCCCGCCTATAGGTAATACATAATTTTCCATTTGAAACATAAATCATCTGTTCTCCGCAGAGTTCAGTGAACTATAACAGGTTTACGGCTGAGTTTAGTTATTCTCAATTACATATCTCAAATTAGGCGGGAGTGCAACATTACATTTATTCCTAGACATACGTTCCCTAGAACCCCACTTGGAAGAGGAAGTCTACACCACAGGTGACTAAACGAGGTCGGGGACATCCTGGAAAGAATGGAAAATCGAAGAAAGTAGATCCTTATCCAAAAGAGGAACAGTGAGATAAGTGGCCCATCCTTTTACCAAATGTGATGTCATTCTTATAATTCTTTGTACTTATCAAGAATTTATGTACTTGTTTGTTTGGCGATGAGAGGAGGGCCATATGCTTGGGTTATTAAAGAGATGTAATTATATTTGAAGTTTTTATTGTTTGATAATTTTAATACTGTTACAATTGCTAATATTCTAGATGACCTCAATCCGTTGGAAGTCCCAGCCGATAAAGAAGAAACAAAAGAATTTAAGTGTAAGGATGCGATTGAAGAACTGCCACCTCACAATGGATTTGGATCGTTTGAAGATTCTGCAATCAATTGCCTTTATCTGGTTCCATCGTCGTACGTGAGGTCCTGGAAACGGAACACTGCAACGGAACCGTATGTGTTTTATATTCCTCCGTTTAATTTTATTGAATGTCTTCTAATCATATATTACTCTATCAGATATCCGGTGAAAATCAATCGTTAACACATGGTTGTATGTTTGAATTTATCAAAACTATTTGCAAAGTTAATAGAATTTAAGGTACTACTTTCGCTATTCCCCTTCTGGCTTTGACAGCTGATAAGCACATTGCTATCTGTTGGTCACCATGCGAACTACCATCCCCCCACCACCTCTCTTCTTCACGGTTAAAGGCCGAATTTATGGCTGGGTTAGAATTATATTACGCGCCTTTTTTTAGTAGTATCGGATCGTGACGTAATCTAAACCTTAACCACCTTCACCTATTCCTGGCAAATAAACATCGATTAATCATACTTTCTGTACATATGATTAATTTTGAAAATCCCGCTTCTCCCCACCCTTGCATCTATCAAACATTACTTCTCATCGAAATATTATCATTTTTCGAATTATTAGTATTTTAGAGCCTGTAAAATATTAATATTGAACCTAGACCATACCAAATACAAGTAATTATGTAACTATTCGTTATGCTTATAAGTTCCTTACCCAACTTAAATATTTCATGATGGTTGATTCATTTCAAATACATTTCCTCGTATTGTTTTATCGTATTGATTTACCGAATAAACATATTCGGTTTTTCAGGGTGAAATAAAAAATCAGTCGATTATTTACATAATTTAATGTACAATACATTGGCCATTATTTAATATGAATTTTTCCCATCTTTCATGTTCATAGAATGTCTAGGGTTTATTATTATAAAAGAGATCGAATTGGTTTTTGTAAAATAATGTTTAATATGAATTTTTCCCATTTTTCATGTTCATGGGATATCTAGGGTTTATTATTAAAAAAGTAATCGAAGTGGTTTTGAAAAATTAATTGTTAAATGAAAAAGGACGTTAAGGTATAGTTTTGAATTATTCAGCGACTCCGAATACAGTTCGAAATACTGATTCTTCGAAATAGTCGGAGAAATGGATAGAAAGTGACGTATGATGGTGCAAAGGGTGGGGAGACGCGGGTTTTTTAAAAGTCGATAATTATATCGACTGACACGAAATCGATGTGTAAATTTCAGTTGGGGTGAGATACTGTGTGACGTAAAAATGCTGAGGTAAGGCGGTTATTTTTGAAACATGAGGGGAAATAGGAGAAAGATGGCGGTCCTAGTAGTTCGCATGGTGACCAACAGATAGCAGTGTGTTTATCAGCTGTCAAAGCCAGAAGGGGAATATCGAAAGTAGTACCGAATTTAATTTTAACGATACCTCTATTTAAATAAATACGTGTAATAAGTTGAAAATGGAAAATTGTGTTATGGGTCATTATAAAAATACGGGCCATTTTGTAGATCTGAGAAAATAAAAATTGAAGTTTGCCAAAGTTTCATTAATTAAGCAAACGATGGGTGGATACAAATCATTAATCTCTAGCAATAGTAACGAACGTCTGATTGAAGGGGAAAGAAAAATCACATTGGACACACAGGTGGCCTGTCATCTTGGAATGACCCTTGCATATTGTAGCAATGCATATAGCGGTTATTATATCACGTGTCTCCACTTATAGGCACTCTGTGAATTTAATTACTGGTAAATTTTGTCGATTACTACCTTCATAAACCAATTGGAATACTTTTTAACATGTTTTCCTCTCTGAAATAAAATTAGAACCCTTTGATCTACAGTTAATTTAGATTTTTTATTTTTTTTTAGATTAGGCTATGATAGCAAGATTTTGAGATTTCTTGCTAGATCGGCTGCTGAAGAAACTCAAATAGAAAATACTCGGGATTTTATTATTTCTTACTATTTACAAGACAACACATTATCAGTTTATGAAATTCCAAAAGCTAATTCAGGTAATGCATTTTTATAATTTTTTTTTATTAGTCTTAAATAAAAAATCTGGTGCGATGCGCGCAACACAAAACTCTAGTGAAGATAGCCCGGTAGATTATAGAGTAGTCTTAAAGAGTTGGAAGAAAAGCATTCAGTTAGTATGGGTTTAATGGTTAACGGAATTTCGCAGGTCTGATATTAAGCGGATGAATTGTAGGTCATAAGATATCCTTGGCCCGTGTGTGGACGAAACGGAGCCGTGTTAGAATCACCTCATCTCTCGCTATGACGAAATCCAGGGGGGAACGTTTGGGAAATTCCCAAGGGAAATTTGGTGATATTGTTGCTCCCTGTGCTGCTTGGTTGGCTTTTTCATTTAATGCAATGTCTGAGTATGCTGGGACCCATGCAAAATCGTTTTCTTCTTTAGCCCCCACCACAGGTTAAACGTTAATACCTGTTTAATAGAAAAATGTATATAAATGTAAAAATGAACGGGGTAGTTGTGTTTTCAGAACAACAGTTTGTCAGCAATGTACTCGTATACCGGCCCGGTTTTAATAACATCTGTACTTTCATCAAGAGTTTCTTCGTGAAAATCTTTTAAATAATGAAGAGGAAATGGTTGGGTGTGCGGTCAAAATAAACAGTACTAATATTTGAGAATCACATATTTTATAAAATATGCTTTCATTTATCAAATTTTAAATCACTTATAGCTCTTTTGTCCCCCTAATCCCACACCTCATTTCCTTCTATCCCATATTGCCCGGCAACCCATTCTAAAATCACTAAAATATTGTTCCTATTTAAATACTACATTGCCATTAACTTATTTTGATTTGTGATGTTGAACGTAAAGATGTTTTTTAAAGAGAATGTTTTTCTCCTGTTGTGAGAGATAAAATTTGTGTTTGGGAAGTCCCCAAGGAAAATTTGGTGATATTGTTGCTCCCTGTGCTGCTTGGTTGGCTTTTTCATTTAATGCAATGTCTGAGTATGCTGGGACCCATGCAAAATCGTTTTCTTCTTTAGCTCCCACCACAGGTTAAACGTTAATACCTGTTTATAAGAAAAATGTATATATATGTAAAAATTAACGGGGTAGTTGTGTTTTCAGAACAACAGTTTGTCAGCAATGTACCCGTATACCGGCCCGGTTTTAATAACATCTGTACTTTCATCAAGAGTTTCTTCGTGAAAATATTTTAAATAATGAAGAGGAAATGGTTGGGTGTGCAGTCAAAATACACAGTACTAATATTTGAGAATCACATATTTTATCAAATATGCTTTCATTTATCAAATTTTAGTGCTATTTATTTTGACAGTACCCCCACCCCCACCTTTTCCTGTCCATCATATCTACGGTCAACTATCTTCCACCATCCTTATCTTTTAAATAGTTTTTCCTCAAAGAGGTTTTATCACGAACTTTTTTATTATTATATTTTATAAGAAACTTTTAAAATTTAGATTAATTTTATAAATAGGTGTACATGCTCTAACTAATATTAAGTATTGAAAGATTTAAAGATTTCCTTCAAAAACCGAACAAGAAGCCATTATTTTAATGCTTGAAATAACCTTTTCCGGGATCTCATTTTTTTTTTTTTTTTTTTTTTTTTGGGACCAAGATTTGTTATCAAATCCTATTTCGCCAAACTGTTGCGTCGGATTTTAAAAACCTAATTAAAATAAGCCTATAACAAAAGTATTACTGATTATTTTTCAGAAAAACTATTATTTTTTTTTTTATGTAATAATAAATAAATGAAAAAAGGGGTGATGGCTTAATGACCACACACCTTTATATCTGTAAGTTTATTTCGTTCATAAAGTTATACAATTTATGGGCTATGTCTTTATTTATTGATCGTAGCATTTTCTCACCAACATCTATGATCCGCGATCCCAGGCTCATTCTCGTCTGTTTTTCAAACCTTTTACATTGGAATACAATATCTCTTGGATCCTCAGGGCAATCAGGCATGTTGGGCAGTCACCGCTCTTAACTAGACCCATTAACTTTAAGAATTTATTTGTTCTTCCATGATTTATTCTTAATCTCGTCAGCTTAACTAAATTTGGACGATTGACATGACGTTTAAGAGTCAAGAACCATGGAATCAGAGTTACCTTCTGGTGCACGTCGTAGTGGTCCTTACCTTTTGAGGAACACTGCCACGCGTAAAATTGCTGCCAGTCTTTTATTATTGTTGTTTTATTTCATTACTCTGGTAATTTGATCTCATGATATAAACTGCAAATCTCGAATTACAATACCACGAAGACTATAGGCAGATATGCATTTTCATTTTAATATAAAATAAAATAAAAACAAATTTAAACTTTAATTAATTTATTAATAAATAATTATCTATATTTCAATAAGATATATACAAATATAGAACAAAATCATGCAATGGAGTAGAAAATTAGAAGAATACAGACCTTATTAGTAGTAGTAATCATAGATGCTGCTTGATGCACCCAGGTTGAGATATCAATCAAAGCAGACCAGAACTCTTGGTTGATATGGTGGGGGGAGGGGGGGGGGGGGTAAGCTGAGTGAGTTAGGAATGAGTTTCATCTGTAATGATATTGTCTGATATATGTATTGAATTAGGTTATTTTATCTTAATAGAGCAATTGGTATTGGGAGCCATGGTGTTCTTATAAGCCTATGGAGTTCTTATAATTTAGTGCCTTAAAGTTATTCCTTACCTGAAGGTTCTGAATCTTTCCTTACCATTTCCCTTCAATCAATAAAGAAGCTCCTATCATTTTGAATTATTCTCCTTCTTTATCTTCCTCCTTATGCCATAATTAGGATGGAAGTGCCATAAGCATACCTTTATTTTTTTTCAGAGTATTCTATTCAAAAATCCATAAAACTTTTTGCAATAATTGTTTTTGTTTTTTCCATTTTATTTTTCTTCTAACTTGTTTAGCCTGAATTACTTAATTTTTCATGCAAGGCTACATAATTGATTAATAAATTATGAAATACTTAAACTCATTTAACAATCTGAAATATTTACCTGATCAATAAAAATGTTTTTGTTTGTTTTGCTTAACATCCCTTTTTGCTACTCAGGGTAATAGGACGATGGTAAAGTGGGAGCCCTAACTTTTGCCTATCCAGGAGTAATCAGGATAGGGATCTTGAATGACTACCTGGCATTGCTCAGGCTCGGGACTTCCATTATGCGTCCCTTCCAAAGGAGAGCATAGCCAAGGATTTTTCACTCCCTCTAAAAAATCCTTTGGCCAACTCGCTTGATGCGAACCCATGTCCTTTAGTATTATAAGCTGCTATGCTAGCCACTTCACCTCAGGTGACTCCTATAGCATTTTTTATATTTATATTTGTTAGATATGGCATGAAAACTTTATTTCTTACAAATTTTTAAAATTTTATTATTTAAAAAAATAAGAGTAGCTTGTGTTCAGCTTTTTTATTTGTTTTCAAAGGGGTAGCTGGTGGATACATCATTAAAAAAAGAAAAATATATAAACCAGGATATTCAAAATTTTCTAGTAAACCCCCTGAGGTAGTAAGTTTAGAAGACCTTTTTCTGGGAAACACAATAAATCTTGATAACATGATGTTTTATTTGAGTGACATTGATGAATATTCAATGAAGTATATGGAACTCCACCCAAATGAGGTAACTTCGCCAATTACCAGAAACATATGTGCATAGCCATAGTATCGCTTAATCATATTTCATAAGATGAATATGTTAACTTCTCAAATAATCAATTACTAATTTTGAAGTTCAGATCATTAAAAATACAACATCCAGAGAAGGTTGAAAAGGTCGTGGATGAGAAACCTTCTGTAAATTTCATAGTTTTATTTCATTTTTTAATCTAAAATAATGCCACGGAAGGGGTACCGCTGGGTATTTGCTCATCCTCATGCCTGACATGCCAATATTGTACAAGTTATAGTCAGGCAATCCACTGATTGTCTTTGTTATTTTAGACAGGTGTGGATAAATAAAATAAAGTTAAAAAAAAAAAAAAAGATCATTAAAAAAAAAGTAAATTAGCTTACCAATGTTGCAAAAATTTAAATTTATTTTTAAGATAGAATCTATTTTTATTTATTTTATTTTTTTTTTATGGTTGCAGTTTCCTAAGAATAATTTAAGGCTGATAATTGATAAGCTAAGAGAAGGTGTCAAAGCAAATTACAAGCAGTGGGCTGCACAGTTTTTTGAACAATCAGAATTGAAGCCACTTCCTTATTTTAGATTTAGGTAATACCTACTTTTATCCTGTCACAAAATCCTTATATCTTAAACTTTACTAAAAGACTTAAAATACTTCATGCCACTAGTTCCTTTTATAAATAATTAATTAATCTCATTTTTAAATATCTGTTCTTGAGCTAAATGATACTAGAAAATGTCTAAGGTTATGAAAATTTTTAAGGAATTATTTAATAAGAGAACTTGGAAACAAGATAACAGAGCATGAAATACTTGCACTGGGCAGATATTTCAAGATCCCAATGACAGAGAAAAAGGTGTCATTAGAAAACATAAGGTATTTAAAAAGTTAAAGCATAATTATAACGAAAATTGAATCCAAATTTCACTTTAATTGGTAAATTTGTTAGATGTTTGGTCCACGACGAATTGAAGAGATTTCTTTATGATGACTTTATAAGATTAGAAGAGACTTTTAGACATTTTGATAAAGAAAAGAGCGGCCTTGTATCTCTGAGGGATGCTTATACTACTTTGAGAGGGGCAAAAGTACCACTCACCCCTGAATTCATTAATCTTTTAATTGAGATGTGAGTAAATATTTTATTTTATACACTGTAAGACATACAATCTTTTCATTCACGGCGTTTCTATATTTTTATATTTGAACATATAACTGTTTACTTTTTGTTTATATAAAGATTTCTCACTATTGTTTATAAAAATAGAAGTATAAAAAATTAATATTTTCAAATAAGTTTAAAAAAATAGGTAATAGATCCGCACAAGTGGTGCCGAATCAAAAAGAAAAAAATCTGGTGCGTGCGCGCAACACACAACTTTCACTTACCAACTTACTTAGATAAGAAATTGACATGTTTTGTTAAATATCATTTCCCAAAGTCACACATTTTTCTACATTCATATCTTATTTTTATTAATCGTTAAAGCCGTTTTTGAGTAAATAAAAAAACCCGTGAAAATGATACAAAATTTATTAAGTAAAGTCCCCCCTTCGGTTGATCAATTTTGATGAAATGTTGGCTATCACATATTTGGCATATACATACATCAAATACCCAGTTTGGTCACAATCGTAAAAGCCGTTTTTGAGTAAATAAAAAAAGCACGTAAAAATGATACAAAATTTATTAAGTAAAGTACCCCCTGCGGTTGATCAATTTTGATGAAATTTTTACAGTCATATCTCGGGCATTTAAATACATCAAATACCCAGTTTGATCAAAATCGTTAAAGCCGATTTAGAGTAAATAAAAAAAACACGTGAAAATGTTACAAAATTTATTAAGTAAAGTGCCCCCTCCGGTTGATCAATTTTGATGAAATTTTTACAGACATATCTCGGGCATATAAATAGATCAAATACTAAGTTTAATCAAAATCGTTAAAGCCGTTTTTGAGAAAATCAAAAAAACACGTGAAAATGTTACAAAATTTATTAAGTAAAGTCCCCCCTCCGGTTGATCAAATTTGATGAAATTTGTACTGTCATATCTCGGGCATATACATACATCAAATATCCAGTTTGATCAAATTCTTTAATGCCGTTTTTGAGTAAATAAGAAAAACACGTGAAAATTATATAAAATTTGTAAGTGAAGTCCCCCTCCGGTTGATCAATTTTGATGAAATTTTTACAGTCATATCTCGGGCATATACATACATCAAATACCCAGTTTGATCAAAATCGTTAAAGCCGTTTTTGAGTAAATAAAAAAAACACGTGAAAATGATACAACATTTATTAAGTAAAGTCCCCCCTCCGGTTAATCAATTTTGATAAAATTTTTACAGTCATATCTCGTGCATATAAATAGATCAAATACTCAGTTTAATCAAAATCGTTAGAGCCGTTTTTGAGAAAATCGAAAAAAACGTAAAAAGTTATTAAATAAAGTACCCCCTCCCTTTGAGCAATTTTGATAAAATTTTTGCTGTCACATCGCGGGCATACACCTACACTAAATACCCAATTTCAGGTTCCCACGGCTTATACTTTTTGAGCTAGTCTGTTCACACACACACACACAGACACACACACACACACACACACACACACAGACCATTTCGCGGGACTTGGTCATTTCGACTCAGGGGGTCCCAAAACGTGTATTTCCGTTGAAAACCGGAAGTCGAAATTTTTCACGATCGCAATACTTCCACTTACTATATATTTCATATATAGGTAAGTGAAAGTAAAAAGGCTTACAAGGGTTGTCATGGAATAAAAGAAAATTTTAAACGATTTGAAAGGTTATGTTATTTGTCTTTGTTTGAAAGTAAATTTCAACTTGAGGCCTCCCCATATAAGGGTATGGTCTAACTTCCCCTGGTGACCATCCCTGCTGGGAAGTTAGGGGCAGATCAGGATATGAAGCATTAAACTCAAAAATATCCTCTAATTTTAACGAATAGATTCATTAGAATAATTTAAAATGGTCTTAATATTTAAATGTTTTTATATTTGAATTAATGCTCAGTAAATTTTAGTATGTATATGCATTTTTTAAAAACATATTGTTAGCAAAAAATGAGTATAATAGAAGATCTTTTCATTTATGTTTGGTCACTTAGTATTTTTTAGACCTTTAAATAAAGGGTCACTTGAGAGACTTTTGGTGACTCTTCTCTGAAAATATTATTTTTCTCTAGCTGATTTAGAGATTAAAAATCACTTCAAGTATACTTTTAAGTTTAATACACTTTTGAGGATATTTATTTTTGAAAATGTACTTAGTGCTAATTGAGCAGCATTTTTTTTTTTAAAATAAAGTATTTTTCTCTCCACATTTCATGAAGTAGAAATTTTTATTTTTCAGTAGAAATTTTTTATTTTTCTCTTCATATTTTCATAAGGTAGAAATACTATATTTACACAAATATTCCCACAGTGACAGTTTCAGGACTTTTTTAAAAAGTAATTATTTTTTAACAAACTGCATCTAGCCAAGAAAATTATCAGCACGTTTTGTGGGGTAAGGTGACAGATAAAATCACACTAACGTGCAGACATATTTTATAATACTTATTAGACATCTACGTAACGGTAGAAATATTAAGGTGATTTTACCTATGAACGCACCCCTTTGGGATTTGTCACATTTCCCTAAAATTCTGTGAATGGTATTTATGAATGCATTTCATCCACTATTATCATGTTTTAGATCATTTTTATATAGCTAATTTAAAAATTCAAACTAATAATATTACTTATTAATGCTATTTTAATTAGGATTGCTAAATCGCAAGGCAGAGATGATTACAAATTATCATACTGTGATCTGATCGATTTCTTGAATTACAAGAAAAATCCAATTGCTTCTGTTCAGAGAGTCGGATTTTCCGTAAGTGCCAGTGGATTGTATTTTTTAGTCTATTTAAATATGCTATAATTAGATTTATTATATTTAGAGATGTATTTTATAATGACATTGTATGTAAATGGATATAAAATGGTAGAGATACAACAATGTGATGAAACATCCATTTTAATAAAGGTAATTAATGCTTTAAAAAATTATCAAGAGATAAAGTTAGAAGAATTCATATAGCTATAGATATAGGATATAGATACAGAGAACTGTATATGTTCTCTATAAATGTATTTTTTCTTATTTATAGAGAACAATATATTTACTTCGATTAGTTTAGGACCATTCTACAAATTATTCAACAGTCCATTTAATTTCAAAATAAATTTTAAGTTTTCATCATAGCATATCAATTTTTACTTTTTTTGTGAGAATGTAAAATAAAATATTACACTTATAACTTTTTTATATTATAGAAAGATAATTTTTTTTTTATTTACAGCAAATATATGAATATGAACAACTTTCTACTGCAACTTTAGATACCAGAGTAAGCCTCATTGATATAAAAAAATTGCTAGATCACCTGAAGCTGGAAGATGATTTGAAGAACAAAGGACAATAATGCCTTCGACAAATATACCTCTTCATACCTATTATGGAATATTAATTAGAAATATTAGTATCAAAATGAATTGATTGTGGTCATCGAGTTACTGGATAAGTCTAGTGGATAAAACTGTGTTTATTTTATTGAAGTATGTTCGATTATAAACTATAATGATTTGAAAGTTAAAGTAAAATCATATACAGGTAATCAAATTATTAATATGTATAAAAGAAAAGTAATGTGAAATAAAATATATTTCTTTGCAAAGTGTATGCTGCTTTACCTATCAGTTTTTCTTTCTTATGATCCTTTTCTTTATCCTTTATCCTTTAATACAATCAAAAAGGATAGTAACTTCTTCTCCTGACCATTCAGTTTAGTCCTGCCTTTTATGCAAGTTTTTATCAGTTGACTAACAGGTGGACCAAGATGAACATGCCTGAGCATAGTGCTAGAAGTGACCTGCTTTAAAGTTATTGAATCAAACCAGTTTTTTTTTTTTTTTTTTATTGAAATTAGAAGGTAAATAAATTTGGCCCCACGCGGTTTTTGGTAAAGGTCCCATTTGATACCACTATTTTTTAAAGCTACTTATGATTGGAAATTTTTGGAAATACAAGTAACAAAAAACAATGTAGTCTTCTAGAATTTTTATAGACAAGTGATATTTATTTTATTAGCTTACCACATACATGTTTCCACTATCGCTTCCATGTGTTACAAATTTAAATGTGCTTTAGTATAGCTGTATTTTTAGATCATATATTTCAAACATTTCGGACTACTACATTTCAAAGTATAGTCCGTTGCTTTAAACTACTTTCACTCATCTCATCATATTCTATAAATTTGAAATACACCACCGAATTAGTAAAGTTTAGAGCCAATCATCATTAAAGGAGGAAGATAGGTGAGCAAAATAGATTAATAGACTTTTTAAATAGTTTAAAGATCAAGAAGCTTATGTTATATGTAATTCAAGGGTGAGTGATTAACATTGCCAATGATAATTGCAAAATAGAGCTATGGGACCATTTATTAGGGATACAGTGCCTTACCTGACCAACTTTATTATTTTCCTTTATATAGTAAATATTGTTGTTTGGTTGTTTGACGCCCCTTTATGCTACTAAGGCTAATCAGACGATGCTACAGTGGGAGTCCTAAATTTTGCCTATCCAGGTAATAATTAGGATAGGACGTATTTTATATGTCCTCCTGTCAGCCACGTGATTATGAGACAGGGCCACCCCTGCCGATTAGTATATTAGTTCATTTCATACTAAAAAACTATTTTATTCATAATAAAAAGTAAAAATTATTAGGATCAAAACTAATTTGAAAAGCCCCCATATTTTTTATTTTATCTAATAAAGGGGACCCATGTTCATAAATGATAAAGGAATTAATCGTTTATTTTCGTTAAATCAAGACTTACAGAAATTTGGCAAGTGAATTGCATATTTGTAATGCTGTGAGTCGGTTGGATAGTTCAGTCAAAAAGTCAGTCTGATAACCAGTAGCGGATCCAGGGGAGGAGCGCGGGGGGAGGTGAGGACACCCATTAATTATTAGTATTTCTGTATACAAAGGGCTATCTTTAATAATTTTTTAAACTCAAACAAAAAATGGATTGTATTAAACATTTAATAGAAATTTACTACTTATTTTAAATTAGGTCCTTTATCACGCAAAAATTTAAAAAATAACAAAGTGCGTCCCCCCTCAGAAAATTTCTGGATCCGCTATTGCTGATAACGTCACACATGTCCTGACCTCATTAGTCAGACGGTTAGTTGTTTTTCCTGATTTGAACACCTAATTTGCCTGACCTGACAATTTTAGCCTACAGATGATCCATCCGCAGGGTCCGCCTGCTGGCCTGACGAATTGAGTTGTCTGATCAGGACTTAAAACATTCATGGCTGTTAGTCCTGGGATAGATGATTGATATGCAAACGTAATGAGTATTATCAATGGGCAAACGCAGGGGAGTCCCCTTCTTTAGTTATTTTTTTTCATTATTTAAGGACATAATTTAACTTAACTAAAAGTAAAGAAGTAGGTAACGCAAAGAACAAATAATATGTAGAAAAAGTAACATCTCAGCTGTAGGAAAGGAACATTAACGTAAAAGAGCTGATCTAGGGGAAGGGCTTTAGGGATTCCCCTATTACAACCCTCTGGATACACCCTTGGCATTAGCATGACGAGTATTAATATTAGTATCAATTTAGTAGTATTAATCATAATTTCATTCACGACCAGTAATTGCTCAAATCAACTTCATTTTTATAACATCTATAAATAATATTTGCGATATTTTATTTTAAAAAATCATGTTTTTTTAATCTGAATTGCATGATTAAAAAATGACTTTATTCCTGATTCTTAGGAATCCCGAAAAACAAAGAAGATAATAATAAGGGAATACAACATATGTTCGATGCCAAGATAATTTAGTGGATTAGCTTATTCATGAGTAGTAGTTCCCATCAGCGTTACCTTATTTTCATGATAATAAATTACGCCCTACTAGAAAATGCAAACATCTCAAAACAAGATTAAAAGAAGACGCTATAAAAAGGTTAATTGTATTAAATATTTAAGCAGTTCCTTTCATATAATTTTGGAGTAATATTACTTCGTGGCTAATTTTATTGTTAACAAAGTTGGACAACATTTTGAACATAAGACTTTCCATGGACAATTGAGTAAGTATTACATAAAACTTCATGCATATTATGAACAGACGAAGACCATGCGTATGTGGTACACCATGTGAGAATCCTTCCAGGTAAAACAGGTTAGATATCAACAAATAATGGTTGGTCAATCCACTTTAGTTGCGAGTGAATTCTATTGATATTTGCGTCAGGAATTCCTCCTACAAACATTTATTTTCATTGGATTTTGGTCGTTTTATTGTGAGGTTATTGGTAAACATAATCATTGTTTACTTTAAGGGATTCAAGGGACGAAAAACTATATTTAATTTTATTCATTTAAAAAAAAAAATACAAAGTACAAAAATAAACTTTGACAGAGGAATTTGGGATTAGTTAAATGCCGCAGTCAATATGAATGTATCGATGACCAATTTAAATACTTACAGACGGCTCTGCAGAAAGCGCTGTACGCAATGGTAGAGCGAAAGTATGTTGTGGGTTATTTGAATTGGACGAGACAGTAGAGACCTTGACTTTGAAGTTGAATAATTAACTTACAGCATTTGTTCTCAACCTAAGAGCCTTGCAGAATGCTACAGAGAACGATATAGCTTTGATTGTTGACTCGTAAGCCGCAGTTGAATCCATTTCGGATTAAAATAAAAACTATCTCAGTTTGGACAGTTAATGAGTGTCTGCCAAGGAAAAAGTGTCGTCCTTTAGTGGACCAATCTCGTGGGAAATGAGAAGGCCGCCGTTCTTGCCCCGGCTGTTGTCTCCAGTACCCTTTAACACGGCACGAAAAATGATCGAAAATGCAACTATTGATAGTCTGGAGGAGCAATGGATTGTGGGTTCAAGGGGCGAAAAGTGGGACTGATGAAGATGAGTTAAACGCTGATTCACCAACGGACCTCTGCACAAAAGATAATGAAGCAAAGTTCAGAATGCTAAGCGGCCACGACTACCTTCAAAGCCAACTCCACCGTATAGGAATGCTAGATACTTTTGTGTACACTTGACGCTAACAAGATAACATGACATCCTCGCACTTTGTCGTATGCCCAAGACTCAAGGACATTAGAAGTGGCAATAATAATAAAAGATGGGCAACCAGACTTCGCATGGCAAACATAGACAACAGACATGATATTGGATAATAAAAAATAAAGACTTAAAGCTGTTTGAAAAAGGAGTTACGCTCATTTTTTAATGCCTGCAACTGGAAAACGGTTACTCTTCATAAAGATGTTACTTTTAAAAAAGGGTATTATTTTTGTTATTATTAAAGTTGAATAAAAAGGGGTGCCGGTGGCCGTATAGGTTAAGCGTGGTAGGCTGTTGAAACCCAGAGGGTAAAAAGAGGCAAAGTTTGAATCCCGACTGGTTTTTAGTTCACCGAGTCCGCTACCAGGGAGCGCTGGTGTCAGCGCTAGTGAAGCGGCAAGAGTCAACGAATGCCACATCAAGCAAACCAAGCCCTCCGGGTATATCAGCCTACTGGAAGGGACTCACACCGACTGGACTTAAGAGTGATAAACCTTCCCCCTGTATCTTATCGAGAATCGCGGTGTGGTTTTCCAAAATGTCAGTAACCGCCTAGGAGGTTTGGTACAAGGACCTATGATTTAGAGAAAGAAATATAGGTCCTGTGGGCCTGCTAACTCTGGGCTGCCATAATCCTAGGACCTAGTCCAGTTTGTCACTGTCCTTGAACCCGAGAGAGCTGATGCCATCGGTGGAGAGATCACTGCCAAATTGGCTCCAATGGGGTTTATTATGCAATAAATCCCATCTGCCCAAGGGCAGTGTGCCGCACAGTGGTCCAACCTGGGAAAAAACCTCAAAAATGAACGTAGCCCAAACCTAATTTTTTCTTGGTTTTCGAATACTTAGATACTTGTAGAATAATGGAAAGAATATATTTTTTTAACTAGTTCAAAATTAAAATGTGTGTGTACCAGTAAAATTGAACTTTTTAATGATTGAAAAAATCGTACTTTTCTACCAACATAAAAAAAAAATTCTACTTTGTTTAAGATTAACAATAAAATATTCCCCAGTACATCAGGAGTGTGTCATCTATATGTGCACTGTTATGGACTAAACATTTTTAAATAATATCAATAGTTAGAGAAGAAATTCATTTTCGAAATCGTTGCTTAAATAAGTATGATTTTTTGACTTTGTTGGTTTATAAAACGCTTGCGTTACGTTGCGTTATGGTCGCAATGGTTTAATATGTAACTGTAGGACGTAGAGGAACTGTGGTAAAATTTTCAGGGCCAACTTCGGGATTTATAAGGATTTAAACTTTCAGCTGCGGTTCGAGTGTCGAGGGCGGATGACCTTGGGGAGGAACTATTAGTTAAGGAAAATCCTCCTATAGGTCTCTAAAGTAGGAGGACTGGCTTAGAATTAAAATAAAATAAATGACAGGTTATTTTCATTTTAATTCTAAAATACTAAAATAAAATTATTTTAATTATAATTCTAAAATACTAATAAAAAAATTGTTTTATTTTGTATTTTAAATAATCAAAGAAACTAAAACTACAAGTAGGTTGTTTGAAGTTGCACAGTTTGCTTATAGTGTATGGTGATCCTTTGCACTAGAGCTCTCACCCCTGAAAATTGAGGCGGTACATTTAATTCAGTTTGATGCTGTCCTTGTTGCAAGTTTTTTAAAAATCCTTTATTAACCGCGCAAATTACAAGGATAAATGAAGAATTAATTATGAGATTAAAAACAGTACTAGATGTGATTTGCTCTATGTACCCGATTGATACTACAGCATTTCGCAAGTATGCAGCGGAAATGGCTGAGATGGCAGTAACTCGGTACCCCTGGTACTATTTCCCGTCGACCGTCCACAAATTTCTTTTCCATGTAGCAGACATGATTGAGCACGCAGCTCTTTGTATTGGTTTCCTGTCAGAAGAGGCTCACGGAGAGTAGGAACAAATATTATAAGCAGTACAGGGAACATCATTCCAGGAAGATATCTCAAGTCGCAACAAATGAAGATGTTTTCCACCATTATTTGTAGCAAGCGACCCATATATTACGAATTTAAGACCAGTATACAAGCTTAAAATGAAAAACGAGCTAACCGAGGAAGCATACAATTTATTTAAACAAGATTAAATAATTATGTCCTATTTGTATTATTGTTCATAAAAATGTTAAACAAAAAAAAAATCTTCAAATTTTTATTTTTCACGTCATATATTAACTTGATCTGATGCTCTGATTTCGTTGATGTTGATTTCATTAGATTCGGCTCCTCAAAAAACATATAAGACTATATCAAACACGAATTTTTGATATTTTTGACCTCAAATTTGGACTTGATCTGGTGGTGCAATTGCACTGATTTTGATTTCAACCCGCTAGAAAAGTAATTATAATAGATATTAGGTTTTTTCCCATTTTCAGCTTTTTTGGACCAGTGTGTGCCGCTGCACCAAGGAGAGCATGGCTTACAGCAACATGAGGCTTTGGGTAACTCCTCGACGCTGTCTGTGCTCCCTCAAGCAACACAAATGTATGTAAGAAGACCACAATGCGCAGCGAAAGGTCACTGTAGGCCTAATGCGCCGGAAAAAACTTGTATCTATAATGAAAAGTTTGTATAAAATAATTGTAAAATTAGCTCACTTCTTTCAAGGTATTCATAATGATTCGTGGTCTAATATCCACAGAACAATTAAACATTTTTCGATTTGCTGCTTATAATCCGAAAACTATGCATCACACAGCATTGTATTACTTTCAAAATTAAAGGACATAAAATTTCGCAAATAATGATTAAGTCAGTTTAATCTTTTATTCTATTTCAATGACCTCTGCATCCTGATGGCTACTGGTTGAGAGACATTGCTACTTATTGTTCCAAACCATTTTTTCCTACACTGCCATCTTCTGTCTTCATATAATGGTCCTAGCATATTCACTTTGACATTACAACTAATAGAATACGTAATTCTACTGATATTACATATAAAGCTTTAGGAAAAACCAAAAGGATCAAGGAGCCTCACTAATATCATCAAATCATCTTTAGATGGACCAGGGACCTGTTGCAACTAACTGAAGGTGACATAGGTCGGTAGGAAACGTGCAGAACTCTCCCCTCCATCTGTGACACACTGCCTTGTACTTTCATTTTGATGGACTGATTTATTAACATCAGGGATGCCATTATGCACCCTACTATTTTTTTTGTTTGTAATTTTTAATAATATTCATATTAAAAATATTCTCTTAACAGTCAGTTGTCCTGTTTAGAATAAGTGTATGCGCACATTAAATTTGTTTCTATCACTATTTTTTAAAAATTATAATAATTTTAATAAGAGAATATAAATTTTAAAGCAGAAGATTTATTAAGCAATTTGTTCAGAAAAATCTTAGCGATTCATTCGTAAAGATTTCCAAAATAAAAACCTCTAACCTGGAGAGAAACTGTACCATGGGCGTACCCAGCGGGGGGCAGCTGCCCCCCCCCTCCCTGGAAGGCTGGATGCAATAATTTTTACTTTCACTTACCTATATATGAAATATATAGTAAGTGGAAGTATTGCGATCGTGAAAATTTTCGACTTCCGGTTTTCAACGGAAATACACGTTTTGGGACCCCCTGAGTCGAAATAACCAAGTCCCGCGAAATGGTCTGTGTGTGTGTGTGTGTGTGTGTGTGTGTGTGTGTGTGTGTGTGTGTGTGTGTGTGTGTGTGTGTGTGTGTGTGTGTGTGTGTGTGTGTGTGTGTGTGAACAGACTAGCTCAAAAAGAAAAACCTCTAACCTGGAGAGAAACTGTACCATGGGCGTACCCAGCGGGGGGCAGCTGCCCCCCCCCTCCCTGGAAGGCTGGATGCAATAATTTTTACTTTCACTTACCTATATATGAAATATATAGTAAGTGGAAGTATTGCGATCGTGAAAATTTTCGACTTCCGGTTTTCAACGGAAATACACGTTTTGGGACCCCCTGAGTCGAAATAACCAAGTCCCGCGAAATGGTCTGTGTGTGTGTGTGTGTGTGTGTGTGTGTGTGTGTGTGTGTGTGTGTGTGTGTGTGTGTGTGTGTGTGTGTGTGTGTGTGTGTGTGTGTGTGTGTGTGTGTGTGTGTGTGTGTGTGTGTGTGTGTGTGTGTGTGTGTGTGTGTGTGTGTGTGTGTGTGTGTGTGTGTGTGTGTGTGTGTGTGTGTGTGTGTGTGTGTGTGTGTGTGTGTGTGTGTGTGTGTGTGTGTGTGTGTGTGTGTGTGTGTGTGTGTGTGTGTGTGTGTGTGTGTGTGTGTGTGTGTGTGTGTGTGTGTGTGTGTGTGTGTGTGTGTGTGTGTGTGTGTGTGTGTGTGTGTGTGTGTGTGTGTGTGTGTGTGTGTGTGTGTGTGTGTGTGTGTGTGTGTGTGTGTGTGTGTGTGTGTGTGTGTGTGTGTGTGTGTGTGTGTGTGTGTGTGTGTGTGTGTGTGTGTGTGTGTGTGTGTGTGTGTGTGTGTGTGTGTGTGTGTGTGTGTGTGTGTGTGTGTGTGTGTGTGTGTGTGTGTGTGTGTGTGTGTGTGTGTGTGTGTGTGTGTGTGTGTGTGTGTGTGTGTGTGTGTGTGTGTGTGTGTGTGTGTGTGTGTGTGTGTGTGTGTGTGTGTGTGTGTGTGTGTGTGTGTGTGTGTGTGTGTGTGTGTGTGTGTGTGTGTGTGTGTGTGTGTGTGTGTGTGTGTGTGTGTGTGTGTGTGTGTGTGTGTGTGTGTGTGTGTGTGTGTGTGTGTGTGTGTGTGTGTGTGTGTGTGTGTGTGTGTGTGTGTGTGTGTGTGTGTGTGTGTGTGTGTGTGTGTGTGTGTGTGTGTGTGTGTGTGTGTGTGTGTGTGTGTGTGTGTGTGTGTGTGTGTGTGTGTGTGTGTGTGTGTGTGTGTGTGTGTGTGTGTGTGTGTGTGTGTGTGTGTGTGTGTGTGTGTGTGTGTGTGTGTGTGTGTGTGTGTGTGTGTGTGTGTGTGTGTGTGTGTGTGTGTGTGTGTGTGTGTGTGTGTGTGTGTGTGTGTGTGTGTGTGTGTGTGTGTGTGTGTGTGTGTGTGTGTGTGTGTGTGTGTGTGTGTGTGTGTGTGTGTGTGTGTGTGTGTGTGTGTGTGTGTGTGTGTGTGTGTGTGTGTGTGTGTGTGTGTGTGTGTGTGTGTGTGTGTGTGTGTGTGTGTGAACAGACTAGCTCAAAAACTATAAACCGTGGGAACCTGAAATTGGGTATTTAGTGTAGGTATATGCCCGCGATGTGACAGCAAAAATTTCATCAAAATTGCTCAAAGGGAGGGGGTACTTTATTTAATAACTTTTTACGTTTTTTTCGATTTTCTCAAAAACGGCTCTAACGATTTTGATTAAACTGAGTATTTGATCGATTTATATGCCCGAAATATGACTGTAAAAATTTTATCAAAATTGATTAACCGGAGGGGGGACTTTACTTAATAAATTTTGTATCATTTTCACGTGTTTTTTTTATTTACTCAAAAACGGTTTTAACGATTTTGATCAAACTTGGTATTTGATGTATTTATATGCCCGAGATGTGACTGTAAAAATTTCATCAAAATTGATCTACGGGAGGGGGGACTTTACTTAATAAATTTTGTACCATTTTCACATGTTTTTTTTATTTACTCAAAAACGGTTTTAACGATTTTGATCAAACTTGGTATTTGATGTATTTATATGCCCGAGATATGACTGTAAAAATTTCATCAAAATTGATCTACGGGAGGGGGGACTTTACTTAATAAATTTTGTACCATTTTCACATGTTTTTTTTATTTACTCAAAAACGGTTTTAACGATTTTGATCAAACTTGGTATTTGATGTATTTATATGCCCGAGATATGACTGTAAAAATTTCATCAAAATTGATCTACGGGAGGGGGGACTTTACTTAATAAATTTTGTATCATTTTCATTGGTTTTTTTATTTACTCAAAAACGGCTTTAACGATTAACAAAAATAAGATATGAATGTAGAAAAATGTGTGACTTTGGGAAATGATTATTAGCAAAACACGTCAATTTTTAATCTAAGTAAGTTGGTAAGTGAAAGTTGTGTGTTGCGCGCACGCACCAGATTTTTTAAGCTTTTAAGGCGGTAAGCAGTAATAGAATAATCTTTTTCAAGCAAATAATTGTAATAACTTAGTTGATAAAGCACTGCTATAATTATACATAATTTTGGTTTCATTCACCTTTTCCGCGGTAAGATGTTACAACCTGAACGACCATAGCTTGCCCCCCCCCCTAGTTTTGATCCTGGGTACGCCCTTGGACTGTACTGATAATCATTAACGATTTTTCGCCTTGATCACAAGAATATTTAACACACCAAATTCGTAAAAGAGTAGGCGATCACAGAATCTGGTGGATTAAAGAATTGGTAAAGTAAAAAAAAAAAAAATTAAAAAATACAGCCCAGGAGATAATCAAAATAAGATTTGGCAGAAGAATAAAACTTTAATTAATTCCCTAGGCCAATAACTATATCTATTGTTTAATTTTAATGTTAATTATTGGGTTTTAGTGATATGATAGGTAAATATGAAAGGACTTTTATTAGTTTAAATTTTTAGTAAATCAAACGGAATTTATTGAAATTTATTATAAAGATTCTTCTTTATATAAAATATTATTCTTTAAGTGCCTTTCAGCGTGGAAGAGCCTCTAGCCACTTGGACCATAGATTTCGGTCCCTAGCAAGCTTCTTCATCTCGGCTAGTGTTTCCCCACTTTCTACACCCAGTCTTTGGATATGCTCCATATATCACCTTCTAGGCATGCCTCGTGGTCTTATGAATTGTATTAAAAAGATTACTACTTATTGATTTCAAATTTTGTATTGCTATTCGCCCATTTCCGCAATTGACTTGAGAACTAGACCCATTAGAGAGAAGACATCATGAAGATTGAGGATGCACCGGCACAGTATGCTTAGAACTGGCCTCCACTTTACGAGTCCCCTCTAGACTCTCAGGACCAGGTTCTACATTCTTTTTCTAAGGGAACACATCATCTACTACAAGCTGATTTATAATCTGGAAACAGAAATTCTCATTCTACCATAATAAATTTTGAGGATGACATGGTACTGAATATTTAATCGATATTATATAATTTTCAATAATTGGGAGAATTTATAAAATAAAACTTTAAGATCAAGCCTGCAAGTATTCCATATTTGTTGTATAGATTGATCTTCCTCCATTTGTATATTTGTAAATTTAAAAGAAAATATACTTGAGTTCTATGAAGTATACTTTAAATATGTTCAATAAAAATGATTTATTTTTTATTTTCAGGACAAAGGTGGTATCCGAGTTACCAAACGAACTATTCCCGACCATCTTGTAAGTTTTTTATATCCATACAACACTTAAAATTCTGTTTTTGAATATTCTATCAATATAAGTGAACAAATTATAAAACGATATCTCATTTCCTCAAGGATAGTTGTTCATCACTTATCTTAATAAATGAAAGATAATAAATGAAAGATAGATACTGAGATTGTGAAAATATTACCCTATATTTACCACCTAAGCCTAAAAATACTTCAGTGGCTCATTAGGAATTCAAGAATAAAGCTGATCAGGGGCTTAGCAAGCGGGTGCCACTTGTATATTGGCCAGGAGCGACTGTCACGTTGCTTCCCCTCTGATTATATTACTTTAAGAGCCTGTTGGGTTTTATTGGATGCCATTATCATTATGGACGAAGACACTAAAGTAATTCTGAAACCGTTTTTTTAATCACACCACTGGCGCATATCCAATATTTTTTCGGGGTCCAGGACCCAAATGGTGGTAACCAGGGGAGGGAGGACTTATTGTACTTACTCATGACCAGGGTGATGATTGTGGGGTTCTGTTACTCCTAAGAAAACGAAAAAATAACTCTATTATCCATTTTAACATTTATAAGTTCTATTCTATCTTTGTATTTTCGGTTTGGTCTAATTCATTAAAACTGTTCAGATTATGGCACTTAATCATTTTTTTTTATAATACACATTTTGGGAGGGGGGGGGGGGGTGTATATATGCCTTTGAATCACAGAATCATTTAAAAGCAGATTTCATTCACAAAATAATTTTTAAAAATGTTCAAGAAATAAATTCCAATTAAATAAATCTAACATAGTGATGATAGAGCTTCAAAACCTCCCATGTACCCTAAAAATGTTTAAAGATCCTGCATTTTATTTATTTTTCATAGATATTTCATGGTCTACCTTCAACTGAAAGTGGTCGTTACACTCGTTTCCAGTATATAAAACCCATGGCAGAATACCTCACAGTAAGTAAATGTCTATAATCATTGGTATACAACTAAAAGCTGACATTTCATAGTAATTGTAGGCAGTATATAGCGGCATTTAACTGGTTATTGCTAAAGAGTAGTTACACTGGTGGCGCAACTTGAGTCTAGTGGAGTATAGTCCAGTCGATGAATGCACTGTAGAGTGTATGAAAGATGTGAGACTTTTTGACTTAAGTACCTTTTTTGCATTTACCATGACAACTGATGATTAACCATGATACCGTGATTCGTACCAATTCCTTAAGTGCATTGTGCAGTGTTGACCAGTTGTACTCGAAAAATCAGGTCACAACAAGAATCCAAGAGTACATATCGATGATCAGGGAAATAGGAAAAAATGTTTACTTTACATGGGTGTCCGGGCATACAGGGATCATTGGGAACGAGCTTGGGGACAAGGCAGCAAAGGAAGCTAAGAACCTACCTGGCCGAGGATATGCCATTTTATCACCCTCCGATTTGGCGCGTCCCATTGAAAGAGACAATAAAATGAGGATGACAAATGATGTAGGAAGGAAGACCACTGAGTAAATTAAAAATAGTGTAAAACCATGGAATAGCTCTTGCCACAGCAGCTGCAATGGGGAGGTGTGGATCACCCACGAACCCCTCATCAAAAAGGAACTACCACCACGATGCTCTACACACGACACACAAATCAGTTAAATGCACATGATTGAAGAATGCCCTGCTTACAGAGAAGTACTCTCTCGAAACAGTGTGCCAAAGGACGTGAAAGCAGCCCTAGAAGAAGAATAGAATACTCTAGGAAACCTCTTTAAAAGTCTACATGAAGTGAAACTGATAGACAAAATTTGATTTTCGTAAACCTCTAATTTATTTTTGTTTTTTAAAACTTTAGCTGTTGATACCTTTTTCTACAGGCTTTGATGACCAAACTATGATTTTACCCCTTTAATACAACCAACCAACTTAAGAAATTAAAATAAGTTTACTACAACTACCAATCAAAACGTTCTTTGAGGGTTGTGAAAACAGTTTTTGTCTTTTTTATGGCATGGAAAAGTTAGTACGTTCATTTCTGATGGGTAAGGGTAACATTTCAGAGAGCACAAAACCAGCTGAATTGAGTTGGGATTATCAACTGAGGAGATGTGTGGACATTTTCAGTTTAGAATATGAAATGAATTAATTTCAAAAAAGAAGATTTCCTTTTCAACTTGTAGAATAAGAGTCACTTGATTAACATGTTGATGATGCAGCTGCAGAAAAATGGGATAAATACACTGAATAAAAACTAATAAATAAAATAAAAACAATACACTTCAAAGCTTCAGGGGATGCCAAGGACATTGAGAATACAATTATCAATGAATCGCAAGATTCCTCAGTTGCTGTTATAGCAGAGAAAATTGATTTGGCTGTTCTCAATTTTACTGCCTAGAATTGAATAATGTTATATTTGCCGATGGTACCTGAATAAACACTATTCAGGGCGAGCTAAACACCTACAGAACAAGGTATGAACTAGGATGATGCTTACTTTACTAGTCTCTAGGTTGCGCTAACGCTCTTATGACTCCTTATAGGACACCACTAAGTGCCACTAGCGGAACTATATTATGCCATAATTTTATCAACAGCATATACAGAGCATAAGTACAGTATCAATAGCTCACAATTAAATTATTTTGTTTCATTAAAGCATCAATCTACAATAGTAAGATATTATCTCTTGTAAAAGGGTGAACCTCCCTAATGGTGCTACCATTGCCATACTTGTTACAAGAGACAAATCTGGACACTTATTGGCAATGCCTTATAGCAATAAAAGGATTCTTAAAAAACCAATAAAAAGTGTAAACATAATTTAAGAATTCTAAATATTATAAATTGTGAATGGATAAATAAAAGGAAGCTAGCAAAAAAAAACAAAAAAACACTTTTTGGATATCTGAATTGTTTTAATATTAGTATTGCTATATACAAGGCATCAAAAGAGTATCATTTAGGCTCAAGGTTCAAAACCCTCAATATAAAAATAAAATGATTATATTAATAGTTAACATAAAAACTCCACAGGAATAAAATTTTGTTAAAGTGAAATATATCATTTTTTTGAAAAATGCACTTCATGTAGATATAAAGATGCAATATTCATGTTCCATTCCATCACTGTTCCAGGGAGGGAAGTAGACAAAGCAGCTAAAACTTCTCAACTAAAAACATAAATAAATAAAAATAATATATATATTATCTCAATATTCTAACAAAATGTACTCAATATTTTAAAAATTAGATGGCAATAAGTGAACTATTTGTGAATAATAAACCATATCATACTCAAATATATACTTAAAAGAAAACTAAAGCAAGAAAGATTAAATACTCAGATAACATATTTAAAAAATATATATAAATTAATAAAATACCAATTTTATACAAAATAATTTTACAGATAAAACATGCAGATAACTTTGGACTTAATGAAACAATAATAAAAATGTGTACCCCAGGACCTGAGGATATATTTGAAAAAGAACTAGAGAATACAGTCACTCTGGTAAAATCCTTCGTTTTTAACAGAATATACTTAGAATATGCATTCAATTATGTATTTATATTGATCCCTCTCTATTGAATTATTTTTATTATATTGAAGTTTTATAACAAACTTACTATTTCATGTTTTAACATTTGTGATAAAAATTCATCAACTGTTATTGCAAAACAATAAATAGCAGAATAATTCTTAACTTTTTTACACACAGATTTCCCATTTGCACAATATATTTTATCATTATTTGATTAATACATTAGATCTGCTGTAAAGCTAAGATAAGAAATGGGGAAGCTAGGGTTAGATTAAATAACATTCTGATATTCTGACAGGATAGAAAAAGCAAACTTTACCTTTTATAAGAAACTTAACTCTCTGTGCAAAACCACCCCAGCTTGGATGATAAGATTAGAGTTTAACATAACCAATAGCAAATATTATGTTTAAAAATATGCTTTAAACTGGATATATAAATTATTACTAATGAAAAAACAGCAGATTCCCGAAAGTAACTCTTAAAACTCCATGAACTATCTCAAAAGAAGAACACTATAAAATTCAACTGGTTGTCTCGTCAAGCACTGGCTTAACGAAATAAATAATTCATACATACTTAATGAATATAACGCAACATTATTCAAAAATAATATCTCCCCGATATTACATAATTTTAAAAACTACCTTGAACAAAAAGATAAACAGCAATTATTAACTTCCAAATATAATCTGTATTATTTGAACATTTATAATCTGATTGATGAAATACAAAATTATCTAAACTTAAAAGTGCCTTTCAGAATGATCAAAAGCACAGCTAAGACTTTTCGGAAAATATATCATTAAGCTTTTGTTAAAAGACACAACTTATATTATTAACACAATAAAACAATGCTCGATATGCAATACGAAGCAAAAGGAAGATTTATACCAGCAGATAGTAGGATGCCCCATGTATGCTGATATAAGGTGTAAATATTTACCAGGCGCTCAAAACAAATACTTAATAGAATTACCGGAAACTCTAAAAGCAAATAGTACAGACAACATTTGGAGTTTATATTTTTTCATTTCTTATTGCATGAAACTGAGACATTTATACTTGACGGATAAGGATTCATTTACATTAATTCATTACAATGCAATATCAATGTATACTCATTAACCTACAAGGATACAAGGAAGCTACAAATGCGCTGTACATTTGTTATAAAAAACAATTATTAGTAACGAAATTAGCAAAAAGAGCAATCATATGTATAGATTTTTAAAACATTTATTTATTCTTACAGATAGAAGAAATGTTTTCTCAAAAAGTTTCGGAGTTGAAGAATATGATGAAGGAAGTAGGCCTGGATAGCCAGTTAATAATTTAATGAAACAAAAGGTCTCCATTCCTTATTCTTTTTTTTTTTAAATTGTATTGTTTATGGAAACAAAGTAGAACATTTAACAATTGAACCATCTTCTCAGGCCTTACTATAAATCGAAGCATATCCTTCAATAATTATACAGTGAAATAACTATCCAAGTCTCAAAAAAAAAAAAAAATAAATAAAAAAAAAATAAAAAAAAAATATATATATATATTCTGTTTCAAAATAAGAAGAATAACAAGAAATCAATCATTATACCTTACCAACAACCTCAATAATCTGAATATTATCCTTATTTTAATTAGGATATTTAATAGAAAAAAGTGGTTGGAGTAGAACTTGTCCGACAACATAAACATCATATCCAAAAAAATTTTGGAAAGAACTATATGATATGCTACAAACAAGATATGTATAGTTTTGAAATTGCCAATCAATTGTAGACAAATGGTACAGTAAAGTTAAGTTTAGTCTGTGAGGTTTTAACAGAAATTAATGCAATATTTAAAAATAAAAATGCATGTCATGATAATTGTCATTTCACTTAAATATATGTATATATATATTGTCTTCTAAGAAAAAAAAAATCCATTCAAATCATGCCTACAAAAATATTGACCGCAACACCAAACATTTCCGCTTTATTAGCTACATGTGATGCAATCATATAAATAGAATATTTTTTTAAAACTTAGATAAATTAAACTACCAACTAAGTATTATATAGTTTAAAACTTAAACCATATTTTTTTCAATACAGAATAAAACCTTTCTTAAATCCTGGCATTCAGCAGAAAACGTCATCAAAAGTAACACATTATAATAAATCAATAAAAACAAAATATATAGAATCTACAATGGTGGTCCATGTAACATAGGACTTATAAGTTTATATTACTTCAAAAAGATGCAAAATGCTTAGAACTCCAAAACAGGTTTGTTTTTTTTTTGTTTTGTTTTTTTGTGATTAGCAGGAAAAGGAACAACCAAGCCAAACTGGGAAGCATTAGAAACGGCACCAAGAAAAACAGGGCTAAATTAAAATGTAATACTTACACAAAACTTTCTAGGCTGCACATTAGAATCAATCCAATAAATATTTCTGAATGTTTAAACCAAGTGTCCTAAAAAAAAATAATGGATATAATAATAATAATAAACAATAATTTTCATTGTTTTTCGTAAAATATAAACAGTAAATATATTTAACACGTTCAGTGTGGCAGGGGGTCAAATGACCCCGTGCGTAACTATCTCCCAGTATGGGTGGCTTTTGAAGTAAACTGTCAAAAACACACTTTGACTGTTATTCGTTTATACTTTTAAATATAATTGATAAAAGTATGTTTATGCATTTCAAAGTCAATAAGAACGTTGTATATCATTGGAAATCAAAAGGTGCTTTCTTACGAGCCTGGAGAATGATATTTGGGCTGCAGTCTGGCACGAAGTCATAAAGCCCCGTGTTATATCTGTGAATCACAAATTCCCAAATTCTGTAAATAACAAAACGCCCAACTACCTTTTCGGATTACTTTTTGCTATTGGTTCTAATTTATTTTTCTTTAATTGTAGTGTGTCGTAATTTATTGTTAATTCATACTCATATAAAAAGTTCATATATATAACTCATATAAAGTTAATTCATTTATACTTATAAAAAATTAATTCCTTAAATTTATAAGGAATTCAAATCCTTCACTGACCATCAAAATTATCGCACAAAGCTGAAAAAAGTTCCTAATAAGGTAAAAAGTGTAAGTTAAATATTCAATTCTACGTCATGTATCAAAATGTGGATGAAAACACGGCCTGCGGTTTTCATATATTTGTTAATGTCCAAAGAGTAGGAAAATATTCAATTATACCAATTTAGTTCATTTTCTGTGAGGTTTTAGCGTTTTAAATGAAGACATAAGTATGGGGTAAATTAGCCCCGTGATGCTCTTGTGGATGGGCCACCTTTTTGCCGTTCGCATTGAACGTGTTAAAATTGCACTTAATGGGTAGCTTTTAACAGTAAGAAGTTTAAAAAATCTGGAGTCCTGCATGCAACAAATAACTTTCGCTTACCACCATCCTTTCTTGGACTGCAAGTAGACATATTTTTTTAATAAGGCTTGAGTACCATTGGAAAGGGACATACAAGTCAAGTTTTAGAGCATTTTTCAACCATATATAATGAATGGGAATTGATAGATGTGGTTTTAAGCCTATTATTAAAATGGATCTTAATTTTTGAATTTTGAGCATTTCTTTTTTTTTTTGGAACACACATTTCGCGACTTAATTATTTACAGGTACACCAAAACTTTTTTTTCTGTTGAAAACCAGAAGTCAGCATTTCTTAACAATCAAAATACTTTCCCTTTCCCAAAATGTAGGTAAATGGAAGTAAAAAAACAAAACAAAAAAAAAAACATAAGTTTGATCGTTCTTCAGGAAATGAGAAATGTTATGTAGGGTAAACCATACAGTTATTGGCACTCCGTACAGTTATTGGCACCCCAACTTTAACTTAAAGAAATAGGTAAACAAGTCCTAATTTTATTACAAGATAGACAAGAGGCTAATGTTTGAAGGGTCCTCTAAGTCATCTATGAAGTAATACTTTAACAAACTAACCATAGGGAAGATTTAACAATTAAATCCACAGGGTGCCAATAACTAGATTTGGTACTTGTAACAATAAATATTGCCATATTGTAAAACTATTGAACTTTTGACCCAAAAAAACCTCTTGAGTCTTTATAAGGATAGATAAAGAGGAGTTATTGGAAGTTTCAATTAGATCCCTTTATAAGAAGTATTTTTTTTAATGTCACCACTGAAATTTGGTCTTAAGGGTGCCAATAACTGTACGGTTTACCCTACCTTATTTTAAAATATACTTAATGTTTAGCTCTTATATAATATTCAGAAACTTTAAGCTGATACAATTGAAATATGCTTTACTCAAATAACAAAAAATAAACTTGCAAATATTATTTTTCCATCCTTGTTTCTTCATTACTTGTTCAATCAATACCCAAAAAAAGAAAAATACATTATTATAATAAAAGTAATAACTAATCCAACCCAATAATAATATTAATGAATAATTTAAATATAGTTAATTTTAGTCTATTGGTTACATATGTAATCTTTAAAGAAAAAAAGAAAAGAAATTCTTTGAAGAAAAGAATAAGCCCAAGAAAAGAACCAGGCAAAAAAAATAAAATTTATCTTTGAAATATTTACTGTTAATATGTGTTTCCCCTCCCCTTACATCAATGGTATTGCTTATGATAAGCAATACTTAGCTATTAGGTGAGTTTTCATCGATACTTCTATAAGTGTAAAAAAGAATAGGGCTTGTATGCTCTAAAACTTAAAATAACAAAAATTGTCTACAATATTTATAATCAGCAAGATTACCATAAAGAAAAATGCTAGTTATTATTATAGTATTACGGAATTAATAGTATTTCTTGTTTTTAGTATTGAAATAGATTATCACCTGGCTACAGTATCAACACATTGCAAACCCACAAGACATTTGAACTTAGGCCTTTCAAGATTAGATTCGCCTATCCTTGCAAGCAACTTGAGTTCCACCAATGTAGAAATCTAAAATAAAAAAAAATAGTAAATATGTATACAACTTAATTGTAATCATCTAAAACTTTCATGCCCACTAATATTATTTAGTAATGCTAGTAATGTTATTATAAATCTGCCATTGAAGTCGATAATATTGCAATACAAGAATACAAGGGGCTTAAAAAAATTTATTAGTTAAGACTGGATATTAAAATAATTAAAGTTGTAATCAGAAGGCAAGTTGTAAAGCAGTTCCAGGAAGGCCGCTAGACTAAGTAAGGAGTGGAAGAGGAAGGAGAAAAGGTACAAAAGACTGAAAGCGTCAAGCTATGGGCATTATTTAACATTTTGAGTTATTTTAGCATATGGGGAACATCTCAATGCTGCAAAATACGTATTGCCTAGAAGCTTGGGGAGAATGGAAAATAAATTAATAAAATGGAAAAATAAAGGTGGCCAAATCACCTCTTTTCATGATAGTTAACTAAGGAACAATACTTTCTTATACAGAACTGAAACCAAGACCCTGTATGTGTTGGAGTGGTACAGGTTAAAAAAAGTATGAGTGTATAATACTGACCTGTGTCATGAGATTTACAGTTAAACTAGCTTTCTCCTCCATAATTGCATAAAATATAGCCAGAAGACGGTCTAATGGAAACGCTTTCGGGCCCAACAGTTCTAGGGTCATCTTTTCCTTCACTTGCTTTTTAGTCAATCTTTTCTTCTGTTTCCCATGATTTTTCATAAACAACCGTCTATCATGTTTAGGAGCATTATATGATGCCAGATAAGCGGATATTAGAAAATATTTGGCATAATATGGAAGATCGAGAACTGAAGAAACTTTTGTACAAATAACTTTATTAATATTCGGGTCATACAGATACCTCTCAATAGATCTGGAAAAACAGTAGCAATATTATTAAAATCTATAGTGATGTAAATGATGGACAGAAAAAGAATAAAAAAGAAAACCATACTGAGCACTCAGTCCTGAATAAATAGTTTTCAAAGATTCTTTAAAATGAGGTAAAATATTTCTCCAAAGTAAAGTAACATCATCTTGGCTTATTATCCCCTTTTTAACAGGCTCACAGTATTTTTCAAAATTATTAGACACCTTAAATAAAAATTAATTTTCAATCCCTACAATATAACATTAGCTAAAAAAAAAAAAGAAAAAAAAAAAGAGTGAATTTAAATAGTTGACTCACCAGAAATTTCATTTCATTTAAATCTCTAGTCATTCTCAAAAATATCATTAAAGCTGAATTAAGATAATTTTCATAAAAAGTATTACTGCAGTCTTCAGGTTTAGTGAGTTTTAAGATTTCTAACAACTCGTCTGAAAGAAAAATTTGATAACTTATTAATAAAGGCAAAAATTCTAGCAGGAATATCAATTATTGTCATCCAAGGATTACATGATATGATTTAAGATGAAAACTGCAAAAAAAGGTGGAATGTTTTAAAACAGGAACAAACAACATCTAACATCATATGAATGCATCCAAGACCAATATTTTGTTTTCAGCAAGAACTTTCATGAGTCATATTTAAAATTTTAAAAAAATTGGAGAACATTAAGAAAGCATCATTATAGACAAAAGTGGAAAATATGCTATGGAACAGCATAGTGGAATAAGGATAATGTGGTGAACTGATAAATGTTAAAATGTGTAATATTGTTTCAGGCTACAGGTTCAAATATTATATAAAAACAAACACTAATTCTCAAATACTACAATTTATTAAATCTAATATTTACAATAATATCTAATGCCTAATAATTAGAAAAAAGACAAATAATTAGAACTTACAAACTAATTAATTATTCTCAGGACAGAGGGGACGCGTCCCCCCAATATTTTGGAAGGGGGCTACTACTTAGACTCTAACTGTGACATAAATTGGCAAGTTTTCTAAATATCTTTAAAATACATTCCTGGAGGAGGAATTGGAATGTCCTAACAGTTGATTTTAGGCATTGTTATATCAACTTTTAGTCTCTTAAATGTTTACGAATTAATGAGAGTAGTGAATCGCCCCCCCCAATAATTTAGTTTTGGTGACGCCCTTGCCCCCCTGGCTTTAATATTCAACTCAAAATATCAAATAAAATGTTATATATTAATTAAATAAGATCACATATTCCCCAGAATACTCAATTCTTCCCTTCAGATACGAATGAGGACGATTACTTCAAGTCTAATAGTTCAATTTAATAACACTTAAAATAGGATGTTTACTATGCAGGAGTTGGGTGTCAATGGAAGCAGTTTCAATGAAATACATATGCTCATAATGCAATAAGTATCATTTAACTAAGAAAATATAAACTTTTAAAATATAAATAGCTATAAGCTATATAAAAGGTAGTAAAGAATTACATTAAACCTAGTTAACAGTGAATAACCAACAGTTTTGTTTAGGTTACAAATTAAAATAATATACTAGTATCACTATGATACTTCTAGGCGCTTAACTTAAAAAGACCCCTTGGAGTTTTATTATCTGCTAAAGAGCAAGCAGGAGTTGAAAGATGGGATCTACCAAAGCTGATAAAGGCCCTTTTTAACTGAAAAGGACGCGATGGAAGTTCCGGCCACATAGCATCCCAAAATAGGCCACACCCACAAGTAACATAATGATAGCTTTACCAAAATAATTATGTTGTGAGAAAATTACCTTTAGAGTATTGTGGGAAATGAAGTGTAATAATTGAAGTATGTAAATTGAATTTTTCTGGTAACAGACTGCTAATAAAAATAACACAGATATTGGAACTGTTAACAAACTCTTGTAGGCGACAAAACGCAGAAAAATAATTTGCATTCAATTCCTCAAGATACTCAACACCATCTAATACCTAAAAGGAGCGTAAGGTATAATAATTTCCTTAACACATTGTAATCTTATTAATTAATGGAGTATTTACTATTATGAACTTTTCATTATTCTTGGTAACTAATAACTTTAAATGGTGTATTAATTCCATGAAAGTATCACACTTCAGTAACAATTGATTCCCTGTTAATTGCACAAGTATTTGGTCATGGAGCAGTCTACATGAATAGCATTCCACACAGTTAATAAAAGCATAATTAATTTTGCAGGATTTAAGATATTCTCGAACAAGAGTTGTTTTTCCAACTGCGGGGTGTCCAGATATGAATATGACATCTGGTAATGGCTCCAATGCCTGTAAACAGATATAATATGAAAATCAGAAGCAGAATAACAAATTGTTATTAATAAATTGAGAAAACAAAAGCATGTATTATATGTTTATATCAGTTGACTTATGTATGAATTTACCTCACCCAATAACTGATTAATTTTATCTATTTGCCGTTTTCGACATGGAAAAAGATTATAAAGATTTTCCATATTAGATAAAGAATCACCTTAGAACAGGGTATATCGAAAATTATAAGAATGTATAAACACTTCAAAACTCATTTGAACTATTAATTTGACATTTTAAAGTCAACCTTCTCTTCGATTTGGCGGTAAAAAAATCGATGTATTAGATAGCGATATTGTCATTCTGCCATAACAGACGAATTGGTGTCCCATAGAGATTGTGGTTTCTACATGTATGGAATTATTTAGTTTTTTTTTCCTGGAGTAATTCTGATAAGTTGCAAAAATAAATTGTAGAATGGATAGTAAGAATAACTGCTCGTGGTAATAAATATGACTTCCAAGTTTCTTTTCCATAGTTACAACATTTTTTTTTAAGAGACCTTCAAAGCATTAGCCTCAGCTCCATTCAATTATTTCTCAGACTGGCTAAATAGACCAGCTCTCCGCCAATCGGAAGGTGAACTCACTTCCAATAATTTTTTCAGTGGCCAAAGTTCACGTGAGAATTTCGTAAGGAATGCTGAGAAAAATTAAAGATTTCGTTTAAGATCCAACAAAAATTTTTTTTACATAATTATTTATTGTCTATATTCCTGTGTCTGGTATTTCATTCCCCCTGCATACTTTTTCCTTGGCCTTCCGACACGATGCCGTCCCTGAGGGTTCCATTAAAGAGCCTACCGGGCGATGTCTACCCTCCTTAATGTGTGCTCAATCCATCTCCATATCCTAGTTCTAATTTCAGCTTCTATTTTCTTTTGCTTTGTTTTCTTAGTAGCTCCTCATTTGAGATGATTCTTGGTCATCAAATTCCCAAGATATACTTTAGGCATCTATTGCAGAACCTTTGCAAACGGGCTGAGATGGATCATGCCACTCTCTCGTCTCTGAGTCATAGAGGAGAACGGACTTTAGTTGGAATTGAATATCTGGAGCTTTGCAGTAGTGGATCCAGGGGAGGGGCGCCCCCACCCCCTGAGAGGTGAGGACACTCATAAGATATTAGTATTTCTATACAAAATGCTTTATATTTAGTCATTTTTCAAGTCCACAAATTGTGGGTGGCGGGATGGCCGAGTGGGCAAACGCGTTAGAAAATAGGCGTTGCCCGTGGCAACGTCTTTTTGGAAACATGAAGATAGCAGCAAGTTCAAAACCCGGAGCCAGGGGAAAATTTAATTAATCTCGGCATCAATCCCCCACCCTCTCCCCTGGCCCGGGAAACCACGTATAGCCTACAAGGCGAGGAAGGGGAGGAACAAAAAAAAAAAAGTCCACAAATTGAAAATTTAAACATTCAATAGTAATTTACAACGTCGCCGTGTACTAATGCGTATTTTATATTAGGTCCTTCATTACTTATGAAATGTAAAAAAAAAAAAAAAAAGGTGCGCCCCCCTCAGAAAAATTCTGGATCCGCTACCGGAGCTTTGTGTGCAAACTTATTTCCCTGGCACACCATAGAGTACAGAGCTGGTGGAATGCACCCTTAGGTTTTTTTATATGGCTTTCCAAATCATCAGCTCCTCCATCTTTCGCCACTACACTTATGAGGTATGGGAAAGCCTCCACTTCTTCTAATATTTGACCTTGGGTTGTTATTGGCTGCTCGTTTCTGGCATTTATACTCATCCTATTTGTTTTTGTGACAATAATGGTCAGTCCATATTTATGTGCCGCCTTATCTACATCTTTGCTGCTGTCATGCATCTTTCCTTGGATATAATCTAGGGGCCATTTCACATATGTCGTCCGCATACTCAACTCCTTCTAGCCGCTTTTGGAGATCCCACTGCCTAAAGGAATAGTATTACACCCAAAAAAATGTTTGTTGTTGACCAGAAAATTTAAAATAAAAAGTGCTTTCTTCGGTGATAATGACCCATATCTACAAATCAATCCTATTCATAGGAATTGACTCAAATGGAATCAAACCGATTTAAACTGAATCAATTCGATACAATCCGAATTCATCCGACTCAAAGGGGATCCATTCAAAAATGAGCTAATTGACGGGGACTGTTAAAGGGACTGGAAGTGTTTAAAAATTTAAGAGTTTAGCAAAACTTACCAATGTCCATCATAAGATCAAGAATTGATCCAAAAGTAACTCTTCTTTGAATAGTCTAATTACCATAATCTTTCCACAGAATAAAAATATTCACCCATAATCTCCGACTCAATTATAGCCCTCCAGGGATAAAACAATATGTACTCAATGCACCCTATCGTCCAACGTATTCACAAATACTTGGCAATGTTAGACCAAATAGACAAAAAAAAATATATATTTTGTCTAGGCCCTGGGGCATATAGGTATTTCCATGAATGAGATGGCAGACAGAGCTGCTAAAGCAGGTTTAACTCTCCCAGGTAGAGGTACAGCTGTCTTAACCATGCAAGAACTTCATGTAGCCTTAATGATTGCCTAAATAAAAGATGGCAAGCAATGTGTAAGGAAAGTCCAGCCAGTAAACTTAAATATATATAGAGGGAGGTGAAGCAGTGTGCAACTTCTAATCGTAGTAAGCACCATGAAGAGGTGACAATTGCTCACCTAAGAATAGGACATACCCGATTGATACATGTATATCTAATTACACAGGACACACCCCCAATGTGCCTCAAATGTAACAATAGTCTTCGCATTAGACATATTCTGGAGGAATGTCATTACTACAAAAATATATTGAACTATCACGAAATAACACTCGATATCAGAATGGCACTAAAAAGAAAACGAATATGAAATAGAAAAAGTAATTAGATTCATTGTAGACTTTAAGTTGATAAGCCAAATTTAATTGTATTTTACACAACATTTATACAGATGCTTTCTGTTATTTTCCATTTTTTATTATTTATGTTTTTTAATCCATTATAATTTTTTTTTCATTTAGTACTCTTTTATTTAACTTCATTTAATTTTTTAAAATTATTAATATCATTATTTATTCTTATATCCTCTTTTTACTTTTATTATTTTGTATTTATTTATCCTGTCTTTTATTTATCATCTATTGTATTTATTTAGTTGTCTCTATTAAGCTTAAATCTTGATGAATATGTGTTACGGTTAAATTTTCGTTAAGCATTTAAATTTAATTTAAAGATTTCGTCATGGCAACAAAACCAAAACAAAAATTATTTCTTTTTTCAGTCAGAGCAGCTGGTGTCTCAATAAAATAATGGTATATATTTAATATGAATAATAGAAATACTTGTTTTTCTATGTCCATGTAATATAATTAATTGTAAATAATTAATGATAGATAATATTTAATTTTTATTTGAAATAAAAATAATGGATTTGAAAAATCGACTATCGAAGGGAGAGTTATAGTGTGCGACCGAGTGGTGGCCGGCAGAAAAAAAAGACAAGCGAAGTGAGCCAGTGCCGTGAGCACAAGGTGTGTTTTGGTTCAAAAAAAATTTCCACGATTTTACCGGATAATTTGAATGGACCTTCGCTTCTGATTCACCCAAAACGCGAGTGCAGATGGTGGATTACCGGAAGGAGCTGGGGACGTGAGTCCATCTGGAGATTTGAGGAAAAGAAGGAGACTGAGGAGAGGAGAGGCTTGGAAGTCCTGCTAGAATTGGGAAGTACAGGCTCTTTTTTTATTTGTTCTAATTGCATTAATCAGTAACAGGAGGAGAGGACATTTCTATTGGTTTTCTATTTTTTTTTTTGTATGCATGTATTAAAGACTTTAATTTCTTTTTATATGTTAGTTTTCTAAAATTAAGGTGTTAATTTTATTCGATTTAGTTGTAGTTTGATTTATTTTATATCTCTTTATTTTTTTTATATTAATGAATAAAAACCTTTTAAAATGATTTCAATAAATAATGTAAAAGAATTTCAGCTGTAAACCTAGTTACTCTGACAATAGAACCATACTGACAATAGGTAAGTTGAACTGTTACCACGGTTACAAGTAATAAATCATGTTAGCCTAGTGCATAGCGCGCTAGACTTACGTTGTTAAGGTAAATGGTTCAAATTCAGGTGTTTGATGGTACTTTTTTTTTATTGAGAAATTATTATTTTTTTTTGTTTGTGTTGTTGCCTGACATTGATATTAATTAAATTAATTTTAATATTCATATTAATAATAATTATTACATAAATAATAAATATATAAACCTTAACGAAATTAATTTAATTTTATCATTAATTTTCTTTTTAATTATGGATTAATTTTCTTTTCACCAATTAGTTCACTCAATAGCACACTTTGATTTCTTCGATTCTTTGGTTTGATCGCACCAAATTATTTTTTTAAATTTAATTATATCAATATTTTCATTCTTTTTTCCTTTTCCTCCTTCGGTGTATATTTAATTGTTTATATATTTTTATTCCATTTATTTATTTTTTTTTATTTCGTGGATTTCACTATTTTCCATAAACAAATAGTGTGGCGCCCGTTTTGTTTTTATTTTGGATTTATTTTCATATTTAAATATTTTTTTATTTATTCAGTAGAACCCTGGCGTCGCGATTGGGCTATTATCTGGGTAATAGATTGCTCACCCCATTTGGAGGAAAAACGTGGTAGCATATGTCTGTCGTGCCATGCTTACGAACATCCAACCGATTATTTAATTTTTTCTTATACTAATAAATTTTGATTTAAAAATAATTAATCCCCTTGTTTCTTATATATTTGATTTTATTTTCACTTCAGTGGGGATCCTTATGTTATTAAGCCTCTCCTATTTATATAAAGATTCAAAGCGTTGATAAAATGGGAGTTCTACGCCTGAAAACCCAAAAAAACAAACAAACAATTGCTCATAATTGTTCGATAGGGGTTTAAAGATCCTACAGGAGTCAGTTGAAAACAAATAAATAATAGAATGCACCCAAAACAGTGTCCCCGATTTCTGAATATGTTACACCCTAATAATGGAGAACTGCCTTTAAATAAAAAGGCAAGAAATAGAAGATAATGACTGGAAGGTAGAAATGATTAAAAAATTGTCTAAATGACTATACTTGTCAAATAAGGCTGAGAGGAGACGTATAATATTTTTAATTATACAATTAAATAAATTTCAGAGGTGGGAAACATTCGACTCTTTTCTTGAAAATTCTTCTAGGATGATAAATAGTCAGAAATCTTTATTTTACTAATCCATGTAGCTCAGTGAAATCCTTCACGTCACTTAGCCCTGAAGAAGACCCCCATGCTTGAATGTTTGAAACATAAGCTAGTTAAATAAAGAATAAATTTTTGATTGATTGATTTTTTTATCTTCCCAGAAGAATTAAATAAATCATTTAACTGTAATTAAAATAAATTAATTTATATACAAATACTAATATATTTTCCATTCATTATATATTTATAAATACAAGGTTATATTCATTGGTATAGTAAAATACAAGTTATCCTTTATGGTAGTAATACTAATCACTATGTTTTAACTGGGCTTTATTTACACACATCTTATTTCATCATCTTAGCCAACTTAAGATTATAGTTTGCATATTGACTTATTATTAAAAAAAAAAAATGACATATTTAATTTATATACTCATCATATATCAAAAAAACCTAGAAAAATTCTATTCTAAATTTGGCAAAACAGCTTTGGTTATTTTTGTACTATGCCCTTGATAGAAATTATATATGTTAATTTTTTTAGTAGTATTTGTAAGTTACATACACATCAAGAATCATTATCATAGATAAAAAGAATGAAAACACTGCAGAAGACATCATTAAATCCATGAATAGTTTTGCTGGTCGGAGTTGAATACTGTGCATTAGCGTCCACCATTCAGATACCAGTATACAGCCAGCAGAAAATAATAGAATGCAGAAGAGACATGAAAACCAACATAGCTAGAAGAAAAATTAAAAAAAAAAATTAAGAATTTAAAGAAAATACACTCAACTCAAATAGAATTACTAACTTTAGTATTCCAACTTTGGCATTATTAAATCTTACCGATAATTTAGGGATTGGTATTCGACGAAAATGACTGATTAAACTAATAATGTTTACTGAAACTGGTAGTGAATATGCTACCCAGACCATTCCTGCTTTGTGAACACTCGTACTTAAATTATTATCATAAGGCACAAAAACCAGGAAAAAGCATAATAAGGCAATGACCTAGAACAATAAAAATTGATTAATACTAACGTTTCAATTGAAAAAATAAACACATATTCAACAGGTATTTAGCTCTTCAATAGAGTTAATATAACAGAGAAAAAAAGAAAACGTACTTAATTCTTATTATAAAAAACTTATTGTTTATCAAGAATAATTAAAATTTAATTCTTTTGTAAACTCGTAAATAGATCAAAAATTTTTAATAAAACAAATAAAATAAAATAAATTAAATTTGTATTAAAATGTAATGGGAAAAAAAATCAATAGCAAATGGATTTACCACTTCAAATATTTTAATAAGTATTGGTGAAGCTGCTTTTAATGATTCCTGGAGCTCTTTTGGTTCCAATGAATTCTCTTCAATCTTTTTTCTGAAAAACATTATTGCTCAAGGTTATTAGCAAAATTTTTGAAAAAATTAACTTTGTTTTTTAAAAGAAGAGACTATAATACTAATGTGTAATCATAACGTTAATAATAATATTGGTAACAGTAATGAGATTAAAAAGATTGATTATAAGAGATTTTTTAAAATTTCTTTTGTTTTAATTATTAAATTAAATCATTTGTTCAGCTTGTTAAATGCTCTTGGTATGCGAAAATTTTAGGCTTTGTGGTTTTCTCCAACGGATATCTATTGAAATTAAATTAGTAAATTATGTTAATATATTAATTTTAGCAAAGATATCTATTTAAATTAAATTAATTAATTATGTTAATATATTAAGTTTAGCAAAGATGAAATTTACTAATTAGATATATTTGATTTTTTTTTTTTTTTTTTTTTTTTTTTGTAATTGAAACCATAAATACTTTTATTTTATCTATTAGAAGTGTCAAGTGAAAAGAGACATGGAAATATTGAAAGTTTTTGCGCTATGTAGTGTAATAAAAGCTTGAGTTATTATGAAACTGTAACTAATTTGAAACAGTAATAAAATACCTAATACTTTTTTAGTATTAAAAAAATATTAAATCCAAGAAATAAAAACAGCAAATTGTACTTGTTGAAAAATCAGGGTAAAAATATTGAAATTTTAATATTAAATAATGCCATACCATACAATTAATAGGGGTGTATGTACATAAAAAAGAAAATGGTTCTCTTGAAAATTAAATAATCTAAAAACAATATCTTTAAAGTTTTGCCTAACTAGCAATTAGCTTTTATTGTTAGAAATGGTAAATAGCTAATAAATATACATGTTTCTTTATAAATGCAAAACAGAAACAATTTTTAATTTGCCTGCTCAGAGGGAGTAGTTTTTTTAGTTTTGAAATTAATTTCCAAAAAGATTAATAGATGAAATGACTAATAATTTTAATACTGTATATAAACCATAAGATGACAGTAATAACATGTAATTACAAAAATCTATTCTAAATTTAATAAATAAGAGTTTTTAATAATGTGTGGCTCGAGTACTTTTAAGTTATGAACCTTTAGTTATATTTCAAAATTCATAATTTTGTACCATTGTATTTCATAAAAATTCTACTAATCTAAATACATAAAAGTTAAATGTTACTTAAATATAGCTGCTCTGAAAGTGATTTTTAACAAAATTCGCCCTATGGCAAAAACTCTCTAAAAAATTTTTAATATCAATTTAGAAAGGTAAGACAAAAAAGTTTTTATTCAAATGGCAAATTAGAAATGATACAATTATCCATTCAACTCACAATTATATATATATAACTCATATTACATTTTTCTGTAGTTATAATTTATACTACTAGACACTATAATAATTATAAAAATAATACTTATAGTCTTATATTTACTTTGAAATTAAAAAAATATAAAGCCATCAATATTTATTTATTAAAATAGATAAATAAGAAAATTAAATTGATTATTTTAGTTCACTAAGTAATAATCAAAATAATAATTAGAAGATATTTGCTACTATTTAATAATTACGGATTATGGAACTGGTTCATTATTAGTGTTTTTACTATGAAAGTGAGCAAAATCTATGTTACATAACTACCAAAACCACATTATTTAGTAAAACTTCTATCTTTTAAATAAAGGTAAGATATAATGAACATCATGGTTTTTTTGTTCGTTTCTCAAGCAACATACCATACAAAATTAAAAGATCCATTTAAATTATTAAATATACCTACTTCTAATTTTTTGGTATGAAATAAAAAAATAATCACATATTTATTTATTATATTCAATCTTATATATTTTGATTAACAAAAAAAAAAACAAAAGATCTTTTTTTCTTTAAATAATATATTATTATAAGAAATAACTTACGTTGAATCTGATGACATATTTGAGAAGTTTTAAAATATACAACTTCTAGAGTACTATGAAGGTTGACAATTGGTCCTGGTTTGTTACCACTCCCCAAGTTTCTCTAAGTCACACTCTCTCCTACTAATTGAGGATTCCTTGACCAATTGAGCAGACCTAGGTCCTTATTATAAAAAAGACATTCTTTCATAATCACACTTACACCCACACTAATATAGCAAAGATAATTGATGGTTACTCATTCAGTTTCTAGAGGTGGAGATCTTTAAAACTGAGTTTTAATAAAAGTCAAACCTTATTTCAATAAGTATATTGGAAATAACTCATGAATGTCAAAAAAAAGCTAATTAAAAATAATCATTTTTATTTTTGATTTCTTAGGACAAATTATTCTTCATGTCCGAATGAAAATGAGCAACATTAATTAACAATAAAATAGTGAAATACATTTCACTTCTGAAAGTTAAAACTATTTTGGATAAGAAAAACAAAATAACGTAGAGATAGAGTTTTACTTATAGATTTTTTTTTTTTTTTTTTTATCATCTATTTTATAATAAAGTTATACTATAAAGGGACTAAAACTATTCAGATAACGAAAAACTTAATTTCATAGAATAAAATGTAAATAAATAAATAACAAATATTTGATTTAAAAAACCGACACAATCCCTCAGGGTATTTGAGATATTGTATGTTTTAAGATAGGTTGATTGATAGTCAGGATTTTCAGTTCAAAATTTTTTATTTTGAAAAGCCAACATTTCGACAGTTGACTATTTCTCGCCTCTAAACTTTATGTTTTAAGTACATTAATTATTATTATTTAATAATATATAAAAAGGAACTATTATTTGTAAAATTATTCTATCAATACCCTACAGATATTTCTTATTATTAAAATATATTTCTTCTGTGAAGATGTGTACTATTTTTTTCCATTATTTATTAATGTAGATGCAAAAATGCAAGTGATTTAAAAATAATTACTCTATAGTTTTCAAATAAATTATTGTGGCAGGAAATATGAATAAATGAACATTAAAGTCCAGTGGGCAACTTAAAATAAAATCACTATAGTATAAATAATTAGATTTAAAATTAGGATTAGTTACACAACTCAAAATATTAATATGCACTGTCACTAACATTGATCATTCCAAATAAGGTATCTGAAAAAAATAAAGCATTATTGGTATATTTTCCTTAATAATGTAAAGTATCACTTATGTAAGATGATTTAGTATATGTACATAACTCAGGCATTCCAATTGATATATTCACTGCAATGAATTAAACAATCTAGTTGAAACAAAACTCTAGCTGAATTAAGTATCTAGAACCAAAATAGGCAAACATTGCTGTATGCATCTTAGCATTAGAATTACTGAAATGCAAAACACCTTCTAGCTTTATCGATTATTTCATCAACAAAATAAAAATATTTCATGAATTATTTATGGATTAATTCTTGTAATAAAATTATTCAATAATTATTTAAGTTGTTATTTAATAATTGATTATTTGTTAAATAATTAATTTATAATTTTTAAACTATTGAGACTCCTCGACGCTAGCTAATGGCATAAGGGGAAGATAAAGAAGAAGAAAACTATTTAATTAGGGGTTGACCCACGGCCAGGGTCAACCCAGGTCCTCTGCATCTCCGTTGCAGTACTCTTACCACAGAGCCAACAGTGGGGCCGCTCCCAAACCTGTTCGAATCTTTCTCTTCTGTGATCCCAACTACCTGGCCTCACCAAATTGTAGCAAACTGGGGGGGGGGGGATTAACAATTGTCCAGACAACAGGATACAATTGACATACGCCAAAGTTATACATTATACATAACGGAGATGCAGAGGACCTGGGTTCGATTCCCGGTCATGGTCAAATCTTTTATCTTCTAATTAAATAGTTTAATAATTATTTAATATGATAAAAAACTAATTTTTAACATATAATGTTTAACTATGATGGTAAGTCAATTAGATCCTATGATCTTGACATTTATCCAGCCCCTAGTTACTTTGTTGTAATGTGGCAGGACCTGGCGGGAGTCATGGCTCCCCAAATTTTGTGCCAAATCCGCCTCTGTACATATTGTTTCATTCACTTCAGTAATGGAATCATTTCACAGAATTGGGTTCATATTCCTTTTTGTGGTTTCTTCTGAATTAGCCTGACTCCTGAGTAATCATCAATAGTTAATAGTGAAACGGAAAGAAGTTAAGTTGTAACAACACTTCTCCTCAATAAAAGAATAAAAAACAAAGCTTAAAATCAATGAAAATTTCACAAAAGACGGAATTCCAAGCTTCTTGGGATTTAAATTTGTTTTTGGTTTTGACTAGCTGCGGGAACAATCGATCCACACCTATATCTCCTAAGTTCATAATTTAATTCAGGATAAATTTGACAAATGTTCCACTTGCTATCAGGCAAAAACTGAAACAGAACCGTACGCGTGTGAACGCTTTATGTTCGCAATATACGAATTGGAACCGAATTGAAATTTAATAAGCATTTCGGTGATATAAGGTTTGAATTCGGAACCGAATCTAAACCGAATTCACATTTCACACCCATATTACAGCGATCATAAACGAACGGAACCGCATAGTGTGTAACTTGGCTTTCTCTAAATTCTTATACCAAATAGTAATTCCAGTAGGCGCAGGACACCCGGATACCCGGGACCCGATGCAGGATTTACGTCATACTTTATCGAAAATAGCATTTAACTGCTGGAATTTTGAATTACCATCCATATTTATTATTTTTGCAAAACAACAAACGTTTGGACGTTAAACAAACAAACAAAACAAGCAAATAGATATCAGTACCTTTTATTTATAATTACAGTAGTAGTAGTAGTTGTAGGTGTTTTAGGGCGATAAATTTCAAGATTATTACGCCCGTTTATAATTACAGACTTAGTAAGAAGAATTAAAAAAAAAAAAAATGTTTTTCTTTCTCATATTTATACAATAATTAAAGAATGACAAAGAAATTAAATAGTACTATATAGTATAAAATCAAACCCATAAAATTAAAGATAACCATAAAGGTAGTCGTTGCAATATTATCGGACGCAGAAGGGTGATGCCGTCCAGTAGTCTTGTTTTATTACTCTGGGCCGGTATCGGACCTCGGAGTCTGATTCTAAAAAACAACAAATTTCAGCTGTTAGTATGTAAGACAGAACATGACAATACGTATTTCCTGGTAGCTTAGGAATGTTTGCATCGAGATATATTTATCTCGTGCATTTTTATCCACTCCCTGCACGAGGGAACTACTGTAGTCTGAATCCATGAATCGAGTAGGCAGTTCCTTTTTCCTGAGTAGTAAGATGCTTAAAGATGTTGTGATTTCTGTCGAATCCATTTAAGTAATCTGAAATTTCTCTACACAGTTTCGAAAGGTATGTATTTATCTGTGATAACCATGGGCGGATCCAGCCGACTGTAAAGGAGGGGGCTGCAGTCCTAAAGGGGGGCTGCAGCCCCATAGCCCTTCATTTGGATCAGCCAATCAGCTTTTTTACCTTTATGTATCTTTCCCTCAACTAAAATTCTACTTGTTCTGCATATTATTTGTTCTTTAACTTGCTTCCTTACTTTAAGGAAAGTCAAATTCTATCTTTTAATGACAAAAATTTTTCCAAAGGGAGGGCGCCAATAGTGATAACTAGTTTTTAGAAAGTTTTAAAATCATAACGGTTAACTTTCTAGTTTTTTGGATTACGATGAAAAATTTGATAGTTTCAACGAATAAAATAGATTATGTTGTTTTGTCGGGCAGATATTTTTGCATTTATGTAAATTTCAATCCTTCTACTTGCCATACCGCAAAAAAAAAAAAAAACCCACCCCAAACAACCCCCTGTTTTTAATAAATGTAAGAAAATACCTCTTAAAGTAGATTTTTTAATAACCAAGTCGGTGTTTAGAGTGCAATAAATAATTTCAAACTCTTTTTATATGTGTAATGGAAAGAATATAGTCGTAATTGTTTAAAGAAACATTTTAAATTATACAAAATTAAATCCTTATAATTTTTATAGTAAAATAATTTTCTTAAAAACGATTTTCTGTCCATTTTAGCTATGCAAATAATGTATTTAGTATTTGAAAAAGACAGATATTAAATTGCAATATAACTTTCAAATATCATATGTCTTGAACATTTTTCCGACGTTTTTCAAATTTCCTGATTTTTGCAGAAATTCCACTGATTTTTGTCAAAACTTGACATTTTTTATATTTTCTTAGTTTGATATATTCTTCATAAAAAGGTTAAAGTATTCCACAATTACAAAAAAATAGGTAAATAGTTTTGGCCTAGATTTCATAGCCAATACTCCACAGTGCGCCGGGGACCGATGCCGCACCTAACGTGTTATTAACGCATATGGGCAATTTTTCCAGAAAGGGCGAATCTGAACTTGGAATTCTTGAAATTGAAAATGTCGAATTAACGTCTGGAAAATATTTAGGGGTGCTCTTTACATAGCACTGGCTGAACTCCAATGCAAGTTTATACGAGAGCAGAGTGCATTTATTATTTATTACGGTGTTAATATGACAGTCAGGGGTGAGAAAAATAATATGTACATATGGGCAGCAGAGAGGAAGTTCAAGATAGATAGATTAGGTGCATCATAAATATCCATGGAAATATAACTCCCCAAAAAAATTTAATCTATAGGATATTTTAATAATTATTATTCAATGTTACTGAAACAGTTTTTTAGTATATCGATATTGATCTTAATTCCGAACTATCGATATTGAACGTTACCTTCAAACATCAAAGCGACTGTTGTTTTGACAGCTAAAACTTGTAAATTTCTTGAAATCCAATTAAGTAAGGTCATGCTTGTACAAATCGTAATGTAATGCTAATATAATTTTTGAATTTCAATTATTTTTGCTGACTAATAGTTATGATTGATAATCGTGTAGTAATAAAATAAAATATAATCCTCTACTGTTTCCCTTAATTTGTTTGTTTCTTTCTAGAGGTTTGACAGAGTTTGTTTTAAGCATTTGTTAATACTAGAAATCATAAGAGATGGTATTGATGCTTATTTAACATCCTATATTTCAGTTGGAACATTTAATTTTCTCTATTCAACTTGAAATCTTCTAATTTCTGGAATGTATGTTGATCATATTATTTTTGTGGAATTTATATCTAAACTAATAAATAATGGATTTGAAAAAGTGGAATATTTTTTCATTGCTGGAAAATGACTTCATTTTGGAGGTTAAACTTGCATGTGTTTTCGGTGAGTAAATTAGTTACTTAGATCAAATATTGACAGACATGCTTTTTGTTAAATAGTAGTTGTGTTCTTTATTCTTAGCCTGAATATATCTGTTATTAAAATTGTATGATAAGATTTATATCTTTTAATGTGTACTTACAAGGCTTTTTGATGGTCTTTGCTTGTTATGTAGAAGTATGGCAATATTGCTTTATTGAGATATTTTAATATTATTAATATCCATATTCATGTTTATAAGGAATTCCGTATGATAGTATATTTTCTAACTACAGATTTTTAACATTTTATGTGACTAAGTATTGCAAATTCAGTAAGCTACTTAGAAAAATAATATGTATTTTCTTAAATTTAGGTAATCAAGGAAATGAAGCTCTTATCGTTATGAAAAATGATGATGTTTATGCACTTGGAGTGAATTTATCTGGATGCTTAGGACTTGGAACTAATAATGGCACTTTGCATCCTCAGAAAGTTCAAGCCCTCTGCAAAAAAGGAGTGATAGGTTTTATTTTAATAACACACCATTTTAGTAGAACTATAGTAAACTGGATCTTGGTCTTTTTTTTTTTAATGTTTCTATGCCAGTCTTCATGGCTCGTTGACCTTTATCTACAATACTCAACTCTAATGTACCTTATTAATCAAAAATAGTTTTTACTACTTAGGTGGTAGATATAAAGATGAACCCATAAATTCTGCCCAATTATTAAGTAATTAATCAAAACCAAACTTTTCTCTTTCTCCAAAGTCACCCATTCCGTGGGTAAATTGGTAAGAAGCTCTGGAGTAGGTGTAAGCCCCATTCCATCGAAACTAGTGCCTTCCAGTCTTCAAAATTATGCTGATTTCCTATATGTATACTGCTCTTATGATTGAAAAGTTATATTGTTATCCTTAAAAAAAAAAAGCTAGTTGCAAAACTCTTGTCTTACATCTTCTTTGAGCACAAGCCCTCTACGTGGCAATATCTCTCTGTTTATATGTTATTAAATTAATAAATACATAATCATATTATTGTATGTCACGTGAATATGTCTTCTTTTCATTAATAATTCTCATCAAAAGTTGTTGATAATTCTCATAAAAAAAAAAAAATAAAAATAAATAATTTTTTTTTGTTCTACTGTTGTAATAATGGACTGAAGTGACGGAAAAATTAGTGACATTCAATCAATGTTTTGCATAAGCTCATATTTCACAATACTTGCACACTTGTTATAAAATAAAGTTCAATTTAGTTATTTTTAGTTACAACTAATATGGAAGTATTGTGGGGTAAGAGTTTTTCTGTAAAATATAGCAAAAAAGTAATTAAATTCTTTTTGAGATTCAAGGTTCTCTTCATTCTAGGCCATCAAAATTTGTATTGAATGCCCAAAATCACCATATACTCATTTAAGTTTAAGTAGAAAGTAGTTAATTTTAATTGGTGTTTGAACTACTTGAAATTAATCATATTATTTATCTTTTTAAACAATTTTTATTTAATACATATTTATAAATATTATTTAGGCTTTGCTTATGGTAGTGGCCCTCATGTTATCTGTTATACTTCATTGGGCGAGGTGTATGCCTGGGGTCATAATGCATACTGTGAGCTTGCGAATGGCACAACGACACAATCTTCAAGTCCTACAAAGGTTGAAGTTTGTCTTTCAAATAAGGTGGTCGTTGAAGTTGCTTGCGGCAGTCACCATTCAGTTGTATTGACTAATGAAGGAGAAGTTAGTGAAATATTGATAACTTAGTTTTGTTTTTAAATTTCATTATTTTGAGGTTTTATCGGTTAACTTGCTTTAGAAAGGTTTGACGAGAGCAGTTAAACAATTCAAAATCTTTTCAGGTTTATGCTTGGGGCCAAAATAAAAGTGGACAAATTGGATCAGGCATGAATACGAATCAGGGTTCCCCAAGGAGGGTGAATTCTTCGATCGGAGGAAAATTTATAATTGGTATTGCTTGTGGGCAGACATCAACTATTGCAGTAACAAATAATGGAGAGGTATAAAGAGTATTATATCACATAGTAATTCTTGGTATTTGTTTTAAATTAAGTACACTTGTTTAAGTTTAACTTTAATTTTTTGTAAAAGAAAAAAAAATAGTTATCAATTGCCACCCCTCTGACATAAAACATGACTGTAATATAACCGAGCACTCTGTATTTTATGTTGAAAATATATTTTATTTTATGTTAATATTAATATTTATATTTATATTTTATTAATTAACTTAGATATTACTAAATCAAACTAAAATGTTAAGCTTTTTTTTCCTGAGTTGCAAGTTTCGAAAATAATTATTTTAATATTTACTCTCCATCTTGAATTAATGACATAAAATATAATCAATGACATTGATGAATGAGAACGTATAAAATTCGTCCTTTGACCAGACAAGTGCTAACCAGTTTATATCAATAACAATCAAAATTTCCCAGACGGACTCAGTAGGCTACTTGGAACTAATGTTTGACAGAAGGATGACTTGGGGCACACATATCAAAATTGAGAGAAAAAATCTTAATAAAATTAAAAAAATTCTTTACTCTCTTTTTTTCTAAATCATCAAAATTGATATGTAGACAAAAACACATTTTGTACACCAATGTGCACTTCTTGAATCCAAACCTCAAACATTAAATATTTGGGGAATGATTACAGCAGCTCCTTTGTATAGAAATAACAAAATTCTAAATACTGACTTTCATCAACCAAGTATCGCATACACAAATACACTTTATTCTCGTTTGCATAATAAATTAAATGGACACAATATGTTGATGATTGACATGGCCCTAACTGACATGCTTAATAGATAGAGACTAAAAGAACATAGATGAGAGACCTTCTCTCCTGAAGTAATGGATAAGTTCAGAAAGATGTGTTACTGAGCACTTTATTTCCTTTTGCCTAAAATTCAATGTTATTATATGTAAGAGAATTGCTGATTGTCTAATTCGCTAACTGATGAGAATAAGAAGTTGAAGGAATAAAGTCACATTATTAACAATGCTTTTAAAAAATTATAATAGGGTTTAATTATATTTTACGTATGTTAGTCATTTATAATAAATATGAATATACTGTGACGAAAGAGATAAACAGATGTTTGTTTCTATTATGTATGTATAAAAGGCCAGAATGTTTGAGAATGGAATTAAGAAGTATATAAGGCACTGAAACACTTCTCCTGATTCTTGTACCAGCCCTGAAGAAGCTCATAGCATGTTGGGTGAAAGCTTGGCAATTGTTAGTGATATTACATGGTCAAACTCTGAAGATCAAATGAGCATAATAAAAGCATAATGATGTCTTGGATCTACTTTTTAATGCTATTGTATCATTTTAAATTTAATGTATTTAAAAAAATATTTTTAACAGGTTTATGGATGGGGATATAATGGAAATGGACAGCTTGGTAATGGAAACAATGTAAATCAGTTAAATCCTTGTCGAGTTATGGCATTGAGCAATATTGTTATAGTGAAGGTAAAAAAAACAATTTTCAATTTTGTTTGGATTAAAATGTATTTAGGAGAGAATATACTTTCAACATCTGCTGTACAATACCTCCTTAATATTTTTTTTAACGTTAGGTTTAAATAAGTTTCATTTTTTTGATAATGGATTGTTGTCTAAAGTTTTTAATTTCACTTACCTATATATGAAATATATAGTAAGGGAAAGTATTGCGATCGTGAAAAATTTCAACTTCCAGTTTTCAACGGAAATACACGTTTTAGGGTCCCCTAAGTCCAAATAACTAAGTCCCGCGAAGTGGTCTGTGTGTGAACAGACTAGCTGAAAAACTATAAACCATACGAATTTGAAATTAGGTCTTTGGTGTATGTATATACCTACAATGTGACAACAAAAATGTCATCAAAATTGATCAAACAAAGGGCTTTATTTCATAAATTGTTTCCAATTTTTGCGTTTTTTTTTTTTTTTTTTTCCATTTTCTCAAAAATGGCTTTAATGATTTTAATCAAATTTGTCATGCTTGATGGAAATCTAATCTTTTTTAATATCAGGTAAGCTTTATCATTATTAAAATGTTCTAAAAGGGGCTTAAATATGGAAGGGGCCTTTTTTTTTTTTTTCCTATAAAGTACCTTTTTTTTTGTTTATATGGAGAAATTAACTGTCTCTCGTTATGCCTAAAAATAAGAAATGGCTAAATATGAAATATGAAAAAAATCAAGTTAACCTATACAGGAGAAGAAAAGAAAAATATTCTGTCAAATGATAAAACACGCCCCATGAGCCGACGCATGCCCAGTATGCCTTTAATGACAGACCATTGTTTATAATTAAAGCCAATCTGTTCATTTAATGGATATTACTTGTTTCATGGTAACTAAATGAGTTTTCAACAACTAAATAGAGAATTATAAAATCAGACAACTTGCTTGCATTGCCAAATTATCGCAAGTATAAACTTTTATTTAATAAAAAAAAAAAATAGTGTACTTTAGAGAGCAAATGCCTATAACACCGAGAAGTTGGTACTTATGTAGAATCGATCCGGACCAAACTATTAAAGATATGTTTATTACCTGATAACATCTGCTTTGTCTATGGTTATAAAAATTGAAGTAACTTATTCTGATACCTTAAAATAGTTTATAATTCCTATATATAATCACTATATAATATATAATACCTAAGTAGTAGGGAGGGAGCATATTTGATTAATTTTGGAACTGCGACATCTTGGCCTGGCCTATTTTGACACATGTGACTGTGGTATTAGTGAACTCCCATAGTTTCAAATGAAAAGGGTCTTGATTAGTTTTTTTAATCCCAGCATTACACTTCCACCCAGCTCAGGCGGGGCCCTAACTCAATGGGAAATTTTTAAATATTTAGGAAACTTTCCTGCGAAAATCTTTTAAATTTTAGTCATGCTGTGATAATTATTATTTAATAGGTCGTCTGTGGATGTTCACATACTTTAGCATTATCGGACGAAGGCAAAGTTTACGCATGGGGCGCCAATTCATTTGGCCAACTGGCCTGCGTGAATAGAACAAATTTCTTTTCGCCTGAACAGATTCTTGAGGATATTGGAAGGTAAGTATCTCTTCTGCAATATTATTTCAAGCTTTGGAATATTTTATTTATTAAAATTAATAATTTTTAGGATTGTTGACATTGCTGCTAGTCATTACTGTAATATTTCTGCTGCTATGACCCAGAACTCTAAAGTATACATGTGGGGACAATGCAGAGGTATTTTATCTATATAAATAAAGATGAAATTCTGTTTGTTCTTTATAGAAATCCATACCGTTAGTCCTAAATTCTCCAAATTTCGCTCAGTGGTTCTTTCATACCAGGTTGGAACACCTGTCCATATTAAAATTGCATAACTTCAGCCAATCTCTGGGTATATTCTTTGTAGTTATAAAAATCGTTTTGATCTCGTTTTACATTGGTTTTACATTGTTGGTACATCGTTTTACGAAATTGACCATTTGAGTCTATAAAAGTCTCAGTTTATAGATTTATAGATTTCGTTTTTTTATTTTAAAAATTAATATAGCAATTAAACTATTAATCTATATAAATAAAGTTGAAATTCTGTTTGTTTGTTTGTTCATTTGTTCTTTATAGAAATCCATACCGTTTGTCCTAAATTCTCCAAATTTCGCTCAGTGGTTCTTTGATACCAGGGGCGAACACCTGTCCATATTAAAATTGCATAACTTCAGCCGATCTCCAGCTGATATTCTTTATTGTTATAATAATCGTTTTGATATCGCTTTGCATTGGTTTTTACAAAATCGACTGTTTGAGTCGATAAAAGTCTCAGTTTATGGATTTTATAGATTTAGAAAATGAAATTCTCCGCGTGAAACCGGTATATACAGCTAGTTATGTTATAAAATTGTATTTACATAAATCTAATAAAAATAAAATTTTTATTTTTGATAATAAAACTGTACAGTGTAATTGATTTTTAGGTCAAATTGTTTTACAACCTATTTTAACGCCGTATAGTAGCCTTCATGAAGTTTTCGCTTGCTATTCTACCCCATCGATTACTTATAAACCATTGACTGTGGCATGGGATCATGGAACTAAAGTGTATGACAGCATTAAATCATCTTTTGATGATCAGGTTTGTGATTTCTAAGTTATTTTTAACACACATTCTTTACAATTTGTCTGGTTGGAATCTACTGTCGATGGCTATGTGGTATATGCTCGTAAATAAAAAATGAACTTTGGCTTTTATTATGATATTGTTCTTGGATTTGGGATTTTTTCTTTGATTAATGCATAGGATTTTATCCTAGAGATAGTAAAATTAATGTTTTTATTAAATTAAAAATATTATTAAATTTGTTAAGGTTTCGGCCATCTCAAATTTTACCTATTTCCTTACGTGATTACATAGTACTTTATTCCACCAGAGCCCCTATTAGTTTAGATAAACGATGGTTGTCCCTATATTTAATAAGCATAATATATAAGTCTAGGCTCTGACACCTCCATCATCACTTGCCCTGAAGAAGACCTACTCTGTTGGATCGAAATGTTGGCTGCAATAAAATAGTTTAATACTATTGTACATGATTTTAGTCATTACATTTCTCATATCCAGTGATGATATGCCTCAAAATGCATTATTTTTATGACATTTGAAAAGCATATCACAGAAATCAATGGAAGGCCATCAAATGATAGCCAATGGTCAAATTCGATAAATTTAATCTCAGCAATCTTGCGAGTTAAACGGTTTATTTATTTATTTTTTTTTTTATGTCTTTATTTTGGCTTCAACTGGCCTTCCAGAACATGTTTCATCTTCAACATCTGAATCGCCAGACTGGAACTTAAAAACCAGTTTTAGCACAGGCATTTTGTCAATACTAATCCATATACATTGCATATATTTTTTCATGCTTGAACTCGATTTTGGTACCTTTATGATATGTAAAAAGTAAACTATGCTGAGTATACTGCTTTTGATTTTATTTTAATTAATTATTTTTTAATTGTTTTATGTACGTTTGGTTTTTTAGAACACAAGTGATCTCATCATTCGGGTTGAAGGTAAAGATATATATGTTCACAAAGCATTATTAAAGATAAGGTGTCAGCATTTTAGATCTATGTTCCAGTACAATTGGCAGGAAGACTCAAGGAAGTTAGTTTTTTATTCTTTGACAAAAGTAAATATTTTCCCAACAACTTTAAATAACATCTATCAGTTTCCTTATTTTTTAGTGTTCTGGAGATAGAGCAGTTTTCTTATACAGTGTACAGAGCTTTTCTGAGGTATCTTTACACGGATCAGGTTGATTTACCACCTGAACAAGCCTTAGGTAAGCATTAATTAATAAAATTAAATGTTTAGAATGCGCAGTTTAAATTTATAGGAAAATTTTTTATCTATCATTGGTATTCTGTAATCAGGACAATTTCAACAATTTGCACTTTTTTCGGGAGAGCAAATTTGACAAGTTTCAAAAAAGTTACATGTTAATTTTTTATTCATTTACGTATTAATATATAATGGTGTGAGACCGTAATGGTAAAAATCCAAAAATACACTATTGGCTGAATTCACTCTTTCCATATGTAATTAAAATGTATTTAATACACAATGTATATGTACAAAATATATATATCTTATTTGTAATTCTTTTTATTGAATAAAGTGTTTACATTTTATTAATTTGTTTACAGAATTATTGGATTTAGCAAATGCATATTGTGAAGACACTCTGAAGCGACTATGTGAAAGAGTAATGAGGCAAGGAATTGATGTAGAGAATGCAGCTTTACTTTATTACAATGCAATAACCTTTCATGCCAAGGTAATATATTTTTTATTCAAACTTTTATTTTTTTCTCCTTCAAAACAGTCTTACGTAGTCATATTAATCAATCATAAATTAGCTTCTTATTATCATAAATTATACACCTCATGATGGTCTCAATATTCCATTTATTTATATACAATAGGAGCTTTTGGTGCCTCTGGCACTATATTCATGCCACATGCACATGCACGAAACCAATAAATAATGGATACATAATTATTTATTAGCTTACTGTTAGATTTGAGCTTATATATTTTTAAATTTATCCATAATGTGGCAATAATGCAAGGGGATGTGTGTTGCTTCCTGTTTTTCGTGATGAATGATCAAATTATGAATTAATTTTCTCTATGTCTTCCGCCACTCATAACTTTCATTTACCAACCTACTTGGAGTAGCAACCGCGTTGTGATAAATGTGTAAACGCAATTAAGAAAATTCACAGTAAATAGCTTTTTCCACATTTATTTATTTTTTTTGTTTTCTTTCTCCATAAGCTATGGCGTATTATAATTATTGCAAAATTAAAAGTCTTCAGTGACTATTCATTATTATCATTATAATCATTATTATTTTTTTTTTTTTTTTTTAAGGGTAGAAATACTAATTTCATCAATATTCAAGGTTTTTTTTGTTTGTTTTTTACTGCTTTTTATAAATATATTGTGAATGGGAATCGATAGAAGGGGTACAGTTCGTAGAAAATTGTAACTTTGCTTTTTACTTTCACTTACCTATATATGAAATATATAGTAAGGGAAAATATTGGAACGTGAAAAATTTGCATGAGAACGAGTTGTATGTGTCAACGTTTTTAAGTGCTTGCTTGAACATACCTAATATTCTTTGTTGAGCTAGTCTGTTCACACACAGACCATTTTGCGGGACTTGGTTCTTTGGACTTTGCGGACACAAAATGTGTATTTACGTTAAAAACCAGAAGTCATAATTTTTCACAAAATCAATACTTTCCTTACTATATATTTCATGTATAGGTAAGTGAAAGTAATAAATTAATTACAATAAAGTTAATCAATAATGTGCATTTATATTGCCTAATTGACTCTACCAAGATATTATTCAAAATATTATTGTATTTTGAAACATAATTTAGTCTTAAAATTTTCAAAAATTTGAATGTATGCTAAATGAATAAAAATTAAATTAGCATTTATTGGATTTAAATTCTATTCTGGACTTAAATTGGATTTAAAATAACAAAATTACATTAACATTCCCCATTACTAAAGCCAACGAACTCGACAATGCAGTAGACTACCTTACAAAAACTATACACACCGCACTCTGGCACTCGACTACACCGAAGGCAACAAGAAATAAAACTGACTCGCAATCTCATTGAAGAAAAATGCAAAATTAGAGCTCTGTGACAAAGAACCAGATACACATCTTACAAGAAAGAACTAAATAATCCGAAAACTTCAACAAGAACTAGCAACATTTAGAAACAACAACTACGTGGACTACATGGACTAGATAAACAACAGAAATGGATCAGTATGGACAATGACAAGATGTATACTGAAGAAAAAAGATATCCAATTCCCCCTTCAGAAAATATTTGAAAAACTGTTCTTGAGCAAAATTAAGCCCTTACTGGAAAGTAGTGAAGTGATACCGAATCATCAGTTTGGCTTTCGTTCCTATCACTCCACTGTGCAACATATTTGATATTGAAAAAGCATTTGACAGTGTCTGGGACAAGGGTCTATTATGGAAAATAAAACTGTACACACCTTCTACCTACTTTCTTATCCTTCAATCTTTCTTGCTCCACAGATATTTTTATATTGCCGTAGAGTCTTCTACTTCTTCATTCTTTCCTCAGCTTACTGGCGTTCCTCAAGGAACCGTTTTAAGCCCCCTCCTCTATTTTATTTACACATCTGACATTCCGGAGCACCCTTGCACCACTATCTTTACCTTTGCTGATGACACAGCTATCCTTTCTTCTCACAAAGAACCCACCATAGCATCAATTGCTGTTCAAAATCACCTACTCGACCTAGAAAATTGGTTCCAAAAGTGGAAAATAAAAATAAATGCAACTAACTCGAACCATATAAGTTTTTCACTGAGGAAGCCAACATGTCCTCCAATAAAAATTAATAATACAACTGTGCCATATAAAAACTATGTATGTTACCTCGGACTATATTTGGACAAAAGACTCACTTGGACGACAAAAGAACTGACCAGGCGATATAAACTACTGTCACACCTCCTAGACTCCAGATCATCACTAAACTTACAAAAAAAAAGACTAACACGATATATAACACAATACTAAAACCTATTTGGATCTATGAAGCAAAACTTTGGGGTTCCGCTAAACAGGTATACATAAACAAAATTCAAACCATACAGTGAAAAATTCTTCAAAAAATTGTTAACGCTACATGGTATATTTCCAACAACACAATACCCAAAGACATGGACATACAAACAGTGAAATCATACATTCATGACAAATACACTGCATTTTAATGTACAACTCATAGCCATCCAAACCCACTTGTTTCTTCTCTTTCTTCCTCCCAGTTACCCGTTTAACAAAGATTAAAAAGACAATGGCCGAGGGATATGCTCGAGCACATTATATAAATCAAGCAAATTGCATATAAACTTTGCATTCTCCACAAATTTGCTAGATGCGCTCCAGCACAGTTGCCAAGAACGTAAAATATAAATGGCGACATAGCCGAAACGTTGTAAATAAGCAATAAATGGTAAAGATGAGATTGTCCTGGTGATTGCTTCAATACGGTTAAAAGCCACTATACCCATAAGTAAAATATAAATTTAAAAACAAATGAAAAACAATTCTGAAGTCTCTATAATTAAATTTTTAATAGTATCTATATATTTATTTGTTTTTTATGCCTCTGTCATAAAGGGAAGGGTCATTGGTGTTAAATAATATTATAAAAAATTATGTCCTTTAGCAATAAAAAAAGAGTGGAGATTATGTCATTACCTTGATTTGGTGCATTCTTGAATTAAGTGCCTCACTGATAGTGGGGTGTTACATCATAACTTACATGTGTCGCTTTCAGACTTTTTAGAAGATACCCTATGAGTGAACTGGCAGAGCCTGATCGCAAGTCAGCTTAGTACAACCACCACGTTCACCTCTCCTCATTATTACTCCTCAATTATTGCTCAATTGTCTGCAATTTATGGCACATTTCTTGTAGCTTTTTTTTTTTTTTTTCATATGTTAAATTAAGGTCTTTACTTTAACCACATTTGTTGTTTTCCCTTTTCTTGCCTAATGGGCAGCTTGGTCAACTATCTAGTTTCCTGAGATGTCATATTGTATTGGAACTCAAGCAATAATTTCTGATATGTCTGTATTTTCTTTTATTCCCATCCTACATACCTTGAGTATTTTCTTAATTACAGCATTTTTTGGGGATGGGTTTCCAATGGTCGCCATAATGCCCTATTGGTTAGATACAATGATCCAGCTTTTATTTTCTGAATTTACTATGAGTTAAAGAGTATTCAAAACATTTTTAATAATATTTGAAGTCCTATTGTAGTTGATTTTTTTTTTATAATGCTTGCTCTGGAGGGTTGGTATTGTCGATTTGTTAACACCTTCAAATTCACCTAGTCACTATTGTTATACTTTATCGTTGCAAGCATCTATGATGATATTTTAGCAAGTGTTAATTATTTTAAATTTCTTATTTCTATAAATTGTTTCTTCATTCAATCTACTACCTTTAAAATAAACATATAGTGCTTTATGACATTCATCAATAGTAACTTAGTAGTTCTTTATAAAACCTACTTATTATATTATTCATTTGAATGGCTTACTTCAATAAATAAAGTATTGTGGAATAATAAATAAATCCTTAAAATATATGCAATCTGAATATATCTGCATTTTATAACATTTTGTATCTGTAATCTGAATATTAAAAATATTACTGATTTACAACAAAAAAAGAAAGTGACTTTATTGTTTCTACTTAATAGTCCCACTATCAATGTTATTGGTCTTAGTTTTTTATTTTTTTTATTTTATCTCAGACTTAATAAAATGCTGCTTCTTGTTTTGATTAAAATTATGTTGAATGGGTCTCTATATATAAATAGAGGTCAATAGATGATGATGGAGGGCCGCCTTAGATCATTTTTAATTTAATGAATCCTATATCTTATATATACAAATCACTGAGACTTAGTTTCTCCATATTGAAATTCAACAGTATCAGCCGCTTCTTCATTGAATGCCTCAATGCGATTTTTACTTTGATTACTAATTTATGTTTTTTCTTGGCTTCTTAGCTGTGATCCTCATGTATTAAGGATTAGATCATCCATTAGTTTTGTAAAACTTTATACATTACTAATAATATCCCATATTCTTCGATTGTTTTGTAATGATCAATTTCAATATTTAATCCAAACCCCACACATTTTAGAGATACTGAATAATAAATATCTCAAAAATGCCTCAGAGATTATGTTTCCAAAGCGTCACAACATGTTTAAACAAGGAATCGTTGTGTGAAAATGAAATAGGGCCTCCTAGTAAACCAGTATTGGTTGTTTAGATAATTGCTGAAAAAAAGGTTATAGACATTTCATTTATATGTCTGTATACACTTTTTAAAAATTATCTGTTTCAGGCTGGATGAGTATTTTTTCCTAATTTGGATCTTGTGTAGTGTAGTTCCTTGGTTATATAGCAGGATGACGATTCTGGTGGCCAGTCTGTATACTTATTTTTGAAGGAAATTTCTACTTCATTTCATGCAAGTAGTCTACTTTTTTGATTTTTCAAGTTAATAATGTTTTCTATTACAAACCATTTCATATTCAAACTTGTTAGTTCTTAGAAATTAGTTCCACTTTGCATTTAACCCTCCAGCGGGCGCTGTGCCGTCCATTGGACGGCAGATAGGTGTTTTGGCTATTATTAGGAAATGGGAATTTTCAATGACTTCATGAGTTCAAGTTATTCTACCTGCTATTCATCCCTTACAATAAAAGGGTAAAAGTGGATCAAGGTACGGTGAATAGCGAGCATTGAAATGCAAAATGTCTGCTGCCGTCCGTAGTATGTCTAGCGCCAACTGGTGTAACAGAAATTTTCGAAAAAATGTAAGTAGGAATTGGAGTTCGCCAAGAGGTTCGTGTAAACAATGTAAATCACGAAAATCACACATTACGAAAACATGTGAAAAGTTTTTAGCGTTTGTGGGGGGCAAACATTTCAAAATAATATGTGAAGATTGCTTGAATGCCATTGAAGGTGTTAGCAAAGGCAGTTCGAAATACATTTTGAGATATAATATATTATATACAATATATTATATATAGTATAATAAAAATATGTTATATTTGCTCAAAGTAGTAATATAGTATTTTGATACTAGAAAATTTTATTAGTAATAGGAATAATACATAACATATTACGTTGTTTCCATTTGATGTCATATCTCATTTGAATTCAATCATATTTTTTTTAATTAGATTATTTTTAATTTTTTTTGGTTAAATATTAAAATATGACCGCGTTTGGATACGAAATATTGATTTAGTTAATTGTAAATCATAATCAAATATTTTTTGTAAATTTTTAATCTTATAAATAAATTCATATAATTTGTCTGTTAATTTATACTTTTTTTACCTATAAATGAACAATCTTATAATTGTAGTAAATAAAATCATCATTAAGAGTCACTTGGAAAGTGAAATAGAACAAAAGTTGTACGCTGTCCAAAATACGGCTAGCGCCCGGTGGTGTTATAAAAGTCTTAGCGCCCAGCGGAAGGTTAAGGAAGACGCAGTTGGTCAGCAAGCTGCCAGTTGACTCACAGATCACTAGACATACTATTCTGATCAGTAGGGTAGGATGATAAATTAACAGGATTTTCCGTTTTTCCCTCTATCTCTGTATTACTCTTGACTCAACAACGTAAACGTCAGATTTTATTTTATCATGTTAACCAGCTACTTATTCAAATTTTCATACTTATTTTGACTATCTTTTATATAATTATTAGATTTCATAAGTACTCATGTCATTTAGACTTACTTCTTATTGCTACTGTCTGTAATTAATCTCATCTTCTAGCAATGATATTTAAAATGTTGCTCATATATTTTTCTCCATTTTAACCCAGATGAAGATCCACATACTTGGATCGAAACGTAGGCCCTCTAAATAAAAAACTTTTAATGGTAACTCCTGATATTTATCATCCTATATTTAAGGACTAGCTCACATTACCGTACTTATTATGATTATTATGATACAATGGTGTATTATGATTTTGAAAAATATCCTTTAAATAAAAAAAATTTCTCGAAGAATAGGGTCACTAAAGCTTCTACATCATTTGTTCAGTTACATTACTACCTAAAAGGCTAATGATTTGTTTGAAATTTAATAAATAGTTTTGAGAATAAAATCTAAGGGATAAGCCATTTTCAAAACCCATTTTTGTCAAGTAAAATACAGTCAGGCATGCACAAGTTAAATTAGAGAGTGAAAATTTGATACAGTCATAAAAACCTAAGCCCCTAACTTGGTTTCATGTCAAATAACTGTTTTTGACTAAAGTGTGGTAATGAAAATTTACTTATGTATGTGTAAAGAAAATTAGTGGATACAATTTTTTACAATTGATAGCAAACCATTTAGACACCAACCCCCATAATCCACGGAAATTTAATCGAATTCAGATTAATGCTATACAAGGAATAATTTGGTTAGTCAGAAGTTATTCCCTGTGTCCATAGTACTACCAGGAAAATAGACCGAAGTTGACCCTATATAGAAAAAAGTTTGTACCTTCATGAAACTTTGCTCATTGATTCGCCTTAGTAGTTAGATTCAAGATATGTAGAATCTGCCATAATTGAAGGGGCCAACAAACTTTTAGAGAGAGTTGAAATGAGGGGGAGGTGTGCAAATTAATTTTGCCACAAATAGGTCAAGTTGTGCATTGTTCTTACTAGATTAAATGCTTCTAAATCCAATAAGACCATTCCCATCACGGTACAGCCAATAGTTTAAAAGTTATTACAAATTATATGTAAAACAATGAGGTCTTGCGGCTGAATGATATCACAGCTAACAAAATAATTATTTAAGAAAGCATATATTATCCCAGTCAATTTAGTTTCAAAAAGAGAGGATACCTTGCAAATATTCTTATTTAAATGAAAAATGTTTATAGTTCATGGTTATAAAATTGAGTGAGAAAAATAAAACGCAGTACGAAATTTTTTTTGGGGTTTTTACTTATTTTTTTTTCATAAATGAATATCTGCAAATATTGAAAGTTTAATTTTTTATTTTCACTTACCTATATATGAAATATATAGTAAGGAAAGTATTGCGATTGTGAAAAATTTCGACTTCCGGTTTTCAACGGAAATACACGTTTTGGGGTCCCCTGAGTACAAATAACCAAATTCCGCGAAATGGTCTGACCAAATCTGTGTGAACTGACTAGCTCAAAAACTATAAATCGTACGAACCTCAAATTGGGTATTTGATGTATGAATATGCCCGCAATGCGACAGCAAAAATTTCATTAAAATTGGCCAAACGGAGGGGGTACTTTATTTAAAGAATTTTGTCTAATTTTTACGTTTTTTTTTCGATTTTCTCAAAAACGGTTGTAATCATTTTGATGAGACTGGATATTTGGTGTATGTATATGCTCACGATGTGACAGCCAAAATTTCATCAAAATGGTCAAACACAGGGGGCTCTTTATTTCATAACTTTTTTTCCAATTTTTACATTTTTTTCGAATACCTCAAAAACTGAATGATTTTGATTAAATTAATCATTTTTAATCAAAATCAAGTCATCTTTTTTTTTATTATATTATTTATGGAAATGGCAATTAAAAACCATTTCAATTTCTAATCTAAGTAAGTTGGTAAGTGAAAGTTGTGTGTTGCGCGCATCGCACCAGATTTTTAAAATTCTGTAATGTCTTTAGTAACTTAGTTATTATTTTGTGACTGGGAGGAAGTTACATATTGGGAAAAAATACAATATAAACTTAAAATTTTTGTTTATTCCATTTCGTTTCAGTTTATTAACATTTCCCGAAAACTTGGTCGAAATGAAACTATTTTTACCAAAACCTCAATCAATTTTCTTATTCTATAAGATTCAAATATTCATTTTCTTTTTTTCATCAATTTTATTTATCATTATTTATCAATTTCATCAATTTTTTTATTAAAACTTAGAATACTTAAAAATATTATAAAGGTTTCTAAAACAGTAAAATATACAGAAACGCCTATTCTCAAGCTCTTTGGTTCATCTGTTTATGGTGTACAATTACAACAAGGTCCTCAAGGCCAAAAATCGCATTTCGCATGTGTTATATCACGGCTCCATGAAGTCATATTGCATTGAAAATTTAAACGCTTCGTCTTATCCTTAAGGAGATTTGATCTGTAAAATTTCACTATAAGACCTTATTTCTCTAGAGATACAGATATCTCAATAACTGCACTTGTCTTGGCACAAAATAGTCACATGACTTTGCCAAATTTTTATTCTCAATATTGCTAATCAGGGTGGAACGCTGCTGTGTTCCTAGATCTAAACTTAACTAGATCAAACTACATTATTTTTACAAAAGATGAATCGAAAAACTTTTTATTCTAACTTAATAAACTGCACTAATACCTCTATTTTAGGATTTTCCTATTTTTATCAATCAATTATAGCAAGTATCTACTCTTCGAGCTTTGATTCCCCTCGAAAATCATTACTTTTGTACTCTTTCCTATCATTCCCATTAAATGAGGTCCAATCCGAGGTGCGATGACCCAAATGGAATTAGCAGCTTTTAGACTTCTTCCTAGTCAATACCTGTCTGTCAATTATTTTTGAACATGGATCTTTTTACTTTTAAATTTATTAAGTATTACATAAAAGGGAAGGTTAGATATAATTTTTATATACTTATTATATAGTTATGTGTTGGTAAAATACTAGTGTGTTCTACTGTTAATATTGTAAACCTTCTAGTTTCATGACAATATACCGACAAGTCCTGACATATATATATATATTTTTCTGGTTTCAGGAGCTGGAGGAGTTTTGTTTTAGATTTTCTCTGAACCATATGACGGCAGTTGTTCAGTCTAAAGGCTTTGCTTCGTTGGACGAAACTACTGTGAAAAATTTCATCTTCAAAGCTGCTAAAGCAGGAGCATTCAAGACTTAAGCTTTGGTTCTTTAATTATTATAGTGACTATTTTTACATTTATTTTTTTTTTTTTTTTCAAGATTAACCTATAATTTGTTTTAGTTTTTATATAGTTTTTTTTTTTCATTCCTTCTTCTAACATTTATACTGTATATGTATATAAATATATCGATTAAATAGTTTCTAGTATATTTGTATATTTGAGATACTATATTTTTAAGAATGAATGGCTTTAATAGGATAAAAATCAAGTTGAATAGCAATATTTTATTAAATTAATAAAATTGTATACATTCCATGAATAGTGAGAAAATTAGGTAAGTTAATCTGTTTTTATAAAATAGTTACCATATAATTGTATTTTCGAATTTTAATGTATTCCTTAATATTGGAAAAGAATAAACAACGAGATTGTGATCACTTGCTTTAGAAAAATCTTTAAATTTACTATAATGTTGCTTATTTTATTAAGGCAAAGCGTAAATGTAGCTTATCATTTTTAAAAGTACTCTATTTCTATTTTATATTATTAAAAAATATATTACAAGAGAATTTTTATTGATTGTTGTTAGAAATATTGCAAACCTCTTTTGAATACTTAGTTTTTAACATGCCAGTTAAAATCAAATATTATATAAAGATTTATTTGTCTAAGTTCAAAGGAATTTTTTTTTATGTTTATAAAATATAATTCTGTAATTTGTTATCTAGTTTCATAGAAGTTATATATTATTATATACTTCTCCTATGTTAATTTTAAATAAATCTATTTAAATAAAATGTTTAACATGTGCTGGTCCAGCAAAACATGATATAATCTTTTTCACATACAGATTTTTTTTGCTATTGAAGGAATTATGGCTTGTGTATGGTGTATGGCCTGGCAGACTACGACATCTAAGTAATATAGAATGGGGTCACCTGTGGTGGTTAGCATGACATCCTACTAATTAAACCCAAGGTTCCTAGCATGGCAGGTTACCCTAGGATTTTTTAAAGAGAGTAAAAAATCCTTGGTTATGCTGTTCTTCGGACAGGATGTAAATTGGAGGTCGGGAGCCTGTTTGATATCAGATACTCGTTAAAGATCCCAATCCTAATTATACCTTGTTAAGCAAAATTTCCAGAATCCCTCTATAGAATCGGAGGAATAGCCATAATAGCATTCTCCAATTGGCCATAGTAGCATAAAGTGATTTTCAATAAAATATACAAACGAAAGTAGCAGGGAATTCGAAAAAAAACCATTGATATATGTCTAACCTGATGTTTGTTAAATACAATGGGGTTTGAATATAATGATTTCTTTTTAGGATATCAGTTGGAATATATGTATTTATAACTAGGGGATTACCCCCTAACTCCTTGATGTTGGACCAACCCCTGAATCCCCATTTGCATATTATATAACCATTAATTTAATTTTATTGATCTTAAAAAAAATTAAGTTTTTAATTTGTATTTTTTTTTTTTTTTTCGCAAAATGCAGAAATGTAAAATAAAATATTGTATGGGGACTAAACAATTCTTTGTATAATAGAAGTATATATTATGTCACTTGTTTGGAAGAAGAATTGCCACAGTACAAACATTTTTGTTTTTGCATTCTTTTTTTAAAATACTTCAAATCACAATATCTTTCTTTGAGAGAAATGCCAGATTTTCAAATCCAATATTTAATGCTGGAGAGCAGACAAGGCATTCTTCCGTAGAGTTGAGAGATATTAATAATGATCAGAACATATGCTTCTCCTATAAAATTTTATTTTTTGTATTGCGGCAGGCTTCTTCCAAATGAGCGATATTCCGATTTTCTAGTCCTTTAAACTTGTTGGATGGAAGATGGAAAAATTTTAAATATGCTCTCCTGATTATTTTTTCAGTTTTGCTTGACCACCATAGGATTATTCCTGCATTTGACTAAATTATATTTTTGTGACATGAGTGTACTGATTTAAAAATATGTATGCATTAGTAAATAAGACCAAAATTATTTTTACTTTTATTTAGCTGTTTGTATATTTTGAATTCAATGGAAATCAAGATTTAATTAAACATCTAAAGAGCTCACTTATTTTTTATTACTGTTTACATTACATTTCATTAAATTTATTAGATATTTAATTGTATTAACTTTTTTCTAAATTTTAATCAATTAAACCATTTGTATTTGATTTTTTTTTGTTTTTGTTTGGTTATACCTTTCAATAAATTAATGATTGTGTACAAGTATGTTATTTTTGTTTTTGCTAGTGTCCGACAGAAACCAAATTCCTAGCCAAAATTGCTACCGAATTATGGTCTCTGATCTGGTTTGAGGCCGAAACAGAAACTTATCTAGGTGTAAATATGTATATGTGTAATAAGTGTATTTTTACAATAATATTAATGCTAGCTTATAGAATAAAAGTAATTGTTGTAGAAGAGTGGTTAGAGAGCTTGTAAGATTATAGGTTCGAAAAAGAGCCTCTACTTACCAATAAGGCTGGTCCTAGTGGGATGTTAGTAAGAGAGGCCTAAAAGTTGAAATATACTTGCATTATCAGGTTGATAATAATAATTCATACCATTAGCTAAAAAATAAATGATATAAACCAGTAATAAAATAAATAAATCCGGTTCCACAAATTATCCAGCTAGGCCACTGAATAGTAGAAATTCAACATTATAATAATTACCCATAATATTTAGGGAATTTTTACCATTTTGGGTGAAACCATATTTTTGGACCGGGTCTAAGAAGGGCTTGAGATTTCGATCGAGTTCCTCCTGATCCTTACCGCACACCTTAATATCATCCAGGTAGCATATGTTTTTTTTTTCAACTTTTCGTAAGTAATAACGTCATCGATAACCCGCTGAAAGGTGGGGACTCCATCTGTAAAACCAAAAGCTAGACGTCGAAATTGGTACAAACGGCCACATGCCTCAAACGCGGTGAAAGGCCGATCTTTTTCTCGTAAAGGTACCTGCACTTTTGAAATCGATAGTACTAAATACAAAATTTTTTGAAACCTTAGAAACGACATCCTCGAGACTAGATATGGGATATGCATCAAGGAGCGTATATCAATTAATAGTTTGCGAATAATCAATGACCATTCGCTTTTTATGACTCTCGTTTTTTTACTACGAAGGCTTGTGCTCTCCAGGGAGACCTACTTTCTTCAATGATTCCATCAGCCAGCAGTTTTTCAATTTCTTTCTTCATGAAATAGGTGTCTTCGAAAGAGTGCATCCGAGATTTGGTGATTACAGGTTTGACGTCTTTAGTAAGAAATTCAAAAAGGGGAGGTGGTTCTATTTTTGCTGGAGCAAGGTAACTGATATTTAATGGGGTTTGGTTCCACCAAAGGAAACTTTGAGTTCCGAATGTTGTTTTAATAGATCGTAACCAACAATAACGTCAGCACACAAATCGGGAAGTACGCTGAATTTCGTATTGGCATAATGGTGACCTAAAAATTCAAAGTGAGCTACACAGTAATTAGAAATATGCTTGCTGATAGATGTTGAAGCCATAGATACACTACCGGTAGTTGGATACATTTTCAACTTGCAGTTTTCCGCAAAGCTCTGTGATATGAAAGTTTCGGAGCTCCCTGTATCTATCAAAGCAAACGTAGGATTATTATTTACCTTAACTTGCACTGTAGCTTTGTTGAGGACACTAGAGGCTGCAATCAGTGCGGCTGATGAGGGACCTTTTTTAGCTGATTTGCAAACAATTTTCCAATGACCTGTCTTCTGGCATTTTTCACAAGTATCATTTAGAGCGGGACACTGCTGACGAGTTTTATGTCTCTGCCGACCACAAAAAATCGCATTTTTGTTTTTTGAAAGTCGAATTACTGGGCCTGGCTGCAGCCACTGTTGATATTTCTTCCGATGCAATGTCAATATCCTGAGGGACCGATGAAGCTGCGTCAAGAGTTAGCTCCGAAGAGTATGAAGCTGATAGATTCTTTGCAGATTCCAAGGCTCGAGCTTTCTCAACAGCCTCATCAAGAGTTAGCTTGTTGAACTCCAATAGTCTTAACCTTATCTGGTGAGAACTGAGGCCACGAATAAAGGAATCGCGAACGTACGTTTTTCGATTTGGCTCTGCATCAACATCCGCGAACTCACAGTTTTTACTTAATTGTTGCAAAGCTTGGTGATATTGATCAATCGTCTCTTCTGGAAACTGCTTACGAGACGCCAGTTTGTGTCTAGCAAATATTTCGTTTATAGGTTTTACATATGTAGCTTTCAGTGCATCGATAGCTGTCGCATATGTGTCCTTGTCGGCAATTAAAAGGTAGACCGAATGTGAAATGTGGTTAATGACTAAACTTAACTTACCTCCGTCATCGATTTTCTCGAAAGACGCGATGAAGTTTTCGAATGTCTTCAGCCAGTAATTCCATTCTTGAGTAGCGGTGGGGGAGTGTGGATCACCGTCGAACTTATCCGGTTTCAGAAATTTATCCATTTGTGAATAATAAATTGTAATGAAAACCTTTCTAACTTAGGCTTTATTATTCACAATAAAGGTCTGGCCACACATGTCCGCACCGGATCAGCACCGTAGCAATAATACAGGTTATGTTCAGAATATTTTAAATTAAACTTACATATTACCTTTAGTTATGCCTAAAGTTCAAGCCACACATGTCAGACACAGGCCACTTAAGGCATAACTAAATGTAATATGTAAGTTAAATTAAAAATATTCTGAACATAACCTGTATTATTGCTATGGTGCGGACATGTGTGGCCAGACCCTTACAGTGTATAACATTGTATAAAAGGTTACATTGGTATATAGAAATTAAAAGTAATTAAACATATGATGTGATAGGAGATTATGATACAACAATTATTAATGAACCTAAATAAATCATCACAAGGCACTATACCAAAGGTTGTTCATCCCTCTTCTTGTGTTAGTACAATAGATCCCTTTCGATTGTTTCCATTTTGTTCATTATCCAACTTTCCCATTTTTGATGCATTCCTTGTCTTACATTTTCCTCTACAGTGGTAGGAATGTAGGAATGTGTAAAAAAAAATCAAACCTAATTGGCATTGTGTCTTATGCTTTCACACATGAACTAGTAGTGCAATGAAATATGTTGGTTCTATAAGTATCGAGAACTAATCAATCTGAAAGAGTAAGGTTCAAACCATGAGCGGATCCAGCCGGTTGTAAAATTCTACTTGTTATGCATATTATTTGTTCTTTACCTTACTTTCTTGCTTTTAGTAAAGTTTAATTCTACTTTAAATGAAAAAAAAAATCCTGCAACCCACATAGCCCTCCCCCCGGACGCGCATATGGTTCAAACTTTATTTTATACCAATTAAGCTTAGGAGCTTATATAAGAGGGGGATTCCCTCCCCTCCCCCCAATTAAAATGCACGGAAAAAATTAGTGCCATAATCTAAATTATTTCAATGCATTATTTTACTGGTAAACTGGCTAATAACGTTATTCAGTAGTCTTTGTTGCAGTGCCAGGACTCCACAAACATTCCCCAGGTCATCAGTACGATAAATTTGGTCTTACTGATGGTCTCAACATTTGTTCCCCCCCCAAATCCCCCTCCCTCAAAAGAAAATTGTGTATCCGTCTCTGGGCTGCTAGTGCCGCAGCATACCTTTAATCCCGGATTTTCGTTAAAGGTGGCAAACCTGTAAATATATGAAGGAGCACCGACTATAAGTTGATCGGGAATCATAACTTAAATTACATAGTAACTATATTTGTAAAGCTGGAAAATTGATATTCTCATACTAATTGAAGTACGCTGAGGAATAAAACTAATTACAATAAATCTCTAATGGTTATAATCTAACTGCCCTCCTCACTTTTAAAACCGATACTGGCGAAAAGTAAGGATGCATTAAATAAAAAAATTACTGCTCATTAAGTATGTTTCCGCTATTACATGTTTTTAATTATGTAAAAGATTATACCCGTTTACAGAATCGTTACTTTTAACATTTAATGCTAATTATTATTTTTAATTAACCTTAAACATTTGAGATTCTAATTGGAATATTAAACCTTTGCCAATCTTTTAATATTAAAAGTAATCATAAAAGTATATATGTAATTGCATGTATAAAGTGCCGTTATAAAAAGATTGATAATTCTATGATGGTAAAAAACGTTCTCTATATTGACGATTCTCTAATCGATTGTTTACGGTCGTCATTTTATCTTATCAGAGCAATGTTTGTTGATATGTGGTTCCGGTGTGTATGAATCATTATTGCAACACTGTTGTAATCAGTTTGTTTCTAATGACATTTATAATTAATTGTCAATCATTTCTAGTTTTGTTAACTAAATAATATAATATGGATGATTTAAAAGAGAAGCTCAAGTTAGCTGAGTGTCCATCTAACTGGGGTTTGGCCAATTTGAAAGATAGAAAATCAGCAACTTTTATAATTGATAAACTTTTAGAAAAGGAAGAAGAAATTGCTGAACCTTGGGTCCAGTAAGTTTATATAATTAAGTGTTATTATAAATTTATCATGATTTAATTTTCTTATTCTATTTGGTTGTTTCAGTGTTTGTATTAATTTCACTATTGCTTATCTACATTCTGAAAATGGAGATATTTCGAAGGCTATTACTGTTTTGAAGGAATGTGACAGTATAATGAATTCATCCAATCATAATTTGATAGTTAAGTACAAAGCGGCTCTCTTAAGTGTTTATAATGCATCCAGAGCAAGCATTTTGATGCTTTCATCGACTCCATCTGAAGTTAAGATGGTATTTCTACAATTCACATTTACATTTTATTAATAAGATAATTAATTTTAATAATAGCTTTTAAATTAGTTTTCAGACAAAATAGTTCGACTTGAAGATTTAGATGTACCTAATCAGGCTGCACTTTATGCGATAAAGGCCAATGTTTTTTTGGAGTTTGGAGTAACAGGTATAGAAATTATATTTTCTGATTCATTGTCACTGATGTTATTATTAATCAAAGTTATGTAATCATAATCATGTAAAAAAGTGACCCTATGGTGGTAGAGCTAACCAATTCCCATTGTAGATCTAATTCTGCTTATTTATCTGTTTAGTTTTACCTTACAATGACTGCAGATTTTTCTAAATATTTCAATTTTCATGTTTAGTGTCTGATAATGAAAAACTGAATGTACTATTACAGAATTGTGGCGTCTCCTCGTTGAATGGGCCCAGATTTCATTATTAGTCCTCGACTGAACACCTAAAAAAGAGTTGACTGAGCCATTATGTATGGGTCTGATCTTAATTGTAAAAGACCTATTAAAGGTTTGTTTATCCCTTTTGAGTGAGCAAAGAGAGAATAGAAAGCAGTGATCTAATGAAGCTAATCAACTTCCTGATTTAAAGTGAAAAGGTCATGGTACAAGTTTGCTGAAGTCATAATTAGTTATCAAAACGAAGGGAGGTTACTCTTATTAACACATTAGTTAATACTCGGCCATTCAGTTTAGGTAGTGATCAGGGAATCTTGATCCATCCAGGAAATAAAAGCCGCTCTTCAATAGCATTATGAGGTTAAACAATGTATTATTATTTAAACCTTCAGATTTGATTGCATATGGCTTTACCTTGTTTAACTGATTATAGCAAATTTTCATTTATACTTTGTTGATGAATTGACTATTGTATTCCTGTGGTATCAAATTTATTGATTTTAAAAACATGTTTTAGGTTCTACTATGGCAGTACAATATGCTAGAGAGGCTTTGAAAATAAATGGCAAGGAAGCAGATTGGCATTTTTTAATGGGAAAACTTTTAAGCAGACTGAGACATTTTACTCAAGACCATGAAATTACTTCAGCCGAAATTAGCCACTTACAAACAGCCTATAATTTAGCTGGAACAGCTCGTTCTGCTATTTTCTTAGCCAATGCATACATTGAGAAGTCCAAAAGTCTTAATTCAGAATCATATAAAACTGGAATTCGTCCTAATAATTCGGTTAGAAATACGATGAGAGAACTAAGTACTGAAGCAAAGAGATTAATAAAGTAAGGATTTCAGTTTTTTATGTATGGTTACTCTCTTGAACTATGCATGTTGCATAGTAATACTTCTAAAATCTTTGGTTTTTTCATGTTATATATATCATTTTTATTTATGGAACTTCTTTTCATATTGTGAAAATATTTTTCCTGAACTATTAAACTATTTTGTTATTTACATTTATCTGTTTTTTATTACTTCTGTTATTTAAAAAAAGAAAAAAAACAAACAAAAAAAGCAAAACAATATATACGAGGGGTGATCAAAAAGTTCCAGGGCTGATTTTTTATTAATTTATTTAAAAAATCTACAGGCTATTGGACGTCGTCCCCTTCAAAGTACTCTCCTTGGGAAGCTATACATTTTTCCCAACGATGTTTCCACTGTGTGAAGGACTTTGAGAAATCATCTTGTGAAATGGTGTGTAGCTGCTCCAGCGATTTTTTTTTTAATGTCATCTACGGACTCAAATCTCTTTCCCTTCATGGGTCTCTTAAGTTTTGGAAACAAGAAAAAGTCTGCAGGGGCAAGGTCAGGTGAATATGGAGGCTGGGGAATGACCGTCACTCCATTTTTGGTGCAGTAGTCGCGAATGAGCAGTGCGGAATGAACAGGCGCATTGTCATGATGCAGCACCCACTCACCGCGCCGCCACAACTCTGGTCTCTTCCTCCTTATTGCCTCGCACAAATTTCTTCAGCCATCTCACGAATGGTTAGTCGACGATTAGAACGCACGAGACTGTTCAATCTTGCAACATGATCGTCGTCAGTCGAAGTTGATGGGCGCCCTGAACGAGAATCATCTTCACACGATGTCCGGCCTTCCTTGAACCTTTTGTACCACTCATGACACCTTGACCGACTCAGACATTCATCACCGAAAGCCACTTGCAACATTTGAAAAGTTTCAGTAAACATTTTACCCAACTTCACACAAAACTTTACGCAAACGCGTTGCTCTTCCTTTACATTCATTTCACAAAATCGCCGAACACATAAAACTTTTTTTTATGAAAACAGCAGTAACTTTGCAATGAAGAAGGTTATCAACAAACTGAATAAACAGCTGAGCTCAGGAAGAGTCACGCTAAACAATGCTGCCAACCGCTCTGCTCTATGACACTCCATTGCCGCGCAATCTCAACAGTCCTGGAACTTTTTGATCACCCCTCGTAGAAGCATTTTGTTACCTTTTTCGGATTACTTATTAGACTTGCTTGTAGCTTGGTAATCTCAGTTAGGAACTCATCAATCCCTATTTCTATTTCACTTAATGACCATAACCTTTTATATCTTATATTTATCCACTTTGATTAACGATGAGATTAAGAATTTCCCTGTGATTAAAGAACATTCAAAGTTGATATAGAAGTTTAACCCTTTGCGGGCCAATGCAGAGCTGGGACCGGCAAACATTTAACACTAGAGGTCCTAGGCCGGCTTCTCACTGGCATCGATTTTCTGTCCCTCTAGTCTTTTGCCAAATCCTTGGCATAATTTGAATACAAAGTACTATTCTAGATGATCAGCTGATCATTTTGGTACCAAATAGTAGCCTCAAAAACCATTAGATGCTCTGTAAATGTTCTGTCAACTACAGCACTCTAAGGCTTCTTAGTTTGTTGTTATTTCTTAAACCTTGAAACTGTTTAGTGTCAGTTTTATCATTTTTGTTGTAAGTTTTCGTTATTTTTGGAGTTTTAAATTGAAAAATGGAAGGAGAGAAACTAATATTTACTGTCAGACATGCGTTTTGAGAAGTACCACACTATGAACAATTATCAATAAATTAAAGTATATTACTTATTGTTATGATTGATTAAATATAGATTTTTGAGAATAAATAAGCATTTTTTTCCATTTTTATTACTTAAAACAAAATGTGCTATTTGGCAGAAAACTACACGGATCACCAGGGTGCGATGTAAACAAGCAGACATGGACTAATGGCGGGGGTTATTTACACCGGTCTTGGACCTTGTGGACATTCCATGAAATCAAGGGTTGGTCCGTAAAGGGTTAATGAAGATCGTTAAAATTATTTTTGAAAAAATAGGAAAACTGTGAATGTTAGCATAAGTGTTGTGTGAACTAGAGTATATAAAGTGGCCTTCCATATTAGTAAATAAATTGCTGTTGTATCCCAGACAAATACTTAATTTTAACATATATCTTAAGATTCATGATTTTTTTTTTTAATTTTTAGATATAGACAAACCAGTCTATTTTGCTAGCTTTGGTTTATTTTAGCTCACTGAACCTCAATTTTTTTTTTTTTAACTACTCATTTCCTATCTTTCATTATTACAATACTGTCCCTTATCATATATTTGATATACAGGTTAAGATTTATGGAATAATTAAGTGAAATATGTGTAATTGACATAAGCATCATTATCTTATTAGATGATGATGGAACATAACGATTATTATAGAAGGTTTATAACGGGCGTAATAATCGTGAAATTTATCGCCCTAAAACACCTACTACTACTACTAGAAGGTTTATAAAATAACCTGCACACGCATTGCATGGCATTACATATTACATTCTTTTATTGTTAATAGTTTCTAATGTCTAATGTTTTCTTTCTTTCATTTTTTTCCAGAATTGCTTTGGAAAAAAACGATAATCAGTGTGTGCATATTTTAATTCGTTGTGCTTATGCATATTCCAAACTTCCCCGTTATGATCGGGAATGTGAAACGGCGAAGCAGCTTCTTGAAGAAAGTTTAAAACGCTCTCCTTGTAATCCAATGGCTAATAAGCTGGCTGGTGATTTATGTCTACAAGATGATAAACCAATGGTATCTAATATTATTTTAAACCATTTAATTGTTATAATTTTATTTATTTTATTGAAGTGTTGTTCGTTTGTTTAATATCCATGTATGCTACTAAGGCTAATCAGACAATGCTACAGTGGAGTCCTAAATTTTGCCTATCCAGGTATAATTAGGATCTGTAACGAATACCTGACATTGTATCGGCGGGGTCCTCCATTTTACTTCCTATCTGAGGGATGGCACAGCCAGAGTTGGGCGTAATTAATTACTTTGTAATTGAATTGCGTAATTAATTACAATGTAATTCATTACATTGTAATTAATTACAATGTAATTTCACAATTAATTCTCTAATTTTAATTCATTACAATATAATTCATTACAATGTAATTCACTATAATGTAATTCATTACAATGTAATTAATTAAATTATAATAATTACAATTAGATTATTTTCTTCCTATATACAGTGGCTCACAGTCAAAATGATGCAAACGAATCTTTATATTTCAAATGCTAATTACTTCCCCTTTGCAATGGCGGATACAAAAATTTTCTGAGGGGGGGGGGCGCACTTTTTTTTTACATTTCATGAGTAATGAAGGCCCTAATTTAAAATACATATTAGTACATAATGACGTTATAAATTACTGTAAATGTTTAAATACAATTCATTTTCAATTAGTGGACTTGAAAAATGACTAAATATTTCATATAGAAATAGTAATATTTTATGAGTGACCTCACCTCTCAGGGGGGGCGCCCCCCCCCCCCCGCCCAAAGTTGGCCACATTAGTTAAAAAACATTTAAATACAATGGTATGTGCTGAAAACATTCGAAGGGTCTTGAGAAAATATCAATACAACAGTGAAGTTGCAAGGCAAAAAACTTATATCAGTGACAAAAATAAAAAGCTTCGAATCAATTTTGCTAAGGATTATATAAAAAAATACATGGACTTCTGGAAAAGTGTTCTGTATTCGATTGGGTCAAAATGTAATTTGTTTGGCTCTGATGTTAGAGGTTTCATCTGGGGAAAGGCATATGAATAGCCATGAAAAAAATCTTCGCCCGACCATCAAACTTGGAGGTGGTCATGTCATGGTTTGGGGGTGTATTACTGACTTGGGGTTAGGAAATCTTCATTTTATTGAGGGAACAATTGATAAACATTTAAATTGTCACACCCTGAAAAAAAAAATTTAAACTAAGTGTAACCGAGCTTGGGGTAATAAATAATGTTGCTATTTATAGTGGTAGCGATACCATGCATTCTTCTTATCTTGCAAGAGAATGGTGTTCATATAATTGCCCCAAAATAAACGTGTTCATATAATTGCCCAACTACATAAACAACGCCCAGATCACCAGACCTAAACTTCATAGAGAATTCATGAAGTAAATTAGAAAAAGAAGTAAGGAAACATGAGATATCAAACAGAGAAGATCTCAAAAAGGCGCTTCAAGAAGAAAGGGACAAGATAAGCCCACCTTACACAAAAAAGCTTGTCCAATCCTGCCCAATCGTTTGTAAGAGGCAATAAAATATAAAGGCTTACCTAAAAAGTACTAAAGTTTAAAATATTTTTGATTTTTTGGATATTTACCTCTTGCAGAATGCTTTTTGGTACCAGTTACCAAAAGATTTGAGCCATATCTTTCTTTTTCTACCCGTGTATCTGAAAATGCAGCTATCTCTGCATTCTCACATCCGTTTCTTTAAAAAGAGATGGATGGTATGTGTAGAAGATGCAAAATTCAACCATCTTCTCATGGAATTTAGAAGAGTTGTCGCTTCGGAAATTAAAGAAATAAAATCATCGGTAAAGCAACGATGTGAACTCCCAAATAGTTCGTTCTTTGATTTTGGTACACCACAAAAAATTAAAAGCGTTGATTCTGCTTACATTGACGCCGAGCTCATGACGCTATAGTTTTTCAAAGAAGACCAGAGTTTACAACTACTTGAGAAATATCCTGAAATAAAAAACATTTCCGTCATCAGCTCTTGTAGAAAGACTATTTTCTTACGCAACAATGACGAACCTCCCAAAATGCAATATACTGGCGGACAAAACTTTTGAAAAACGAGTGATTTTAAAATCAAATATTAATATCATATAGAAAAATCAGAAGTTAAAGTGAGAAGACTATATATGTTATAAAATTTTGTTTAAAAGTGATAATTTAATTTAAATTTAGAAAGTTCTAAATTTTTAATTTTACACACTTGTTTCAAATACATTTGAATTTATCTTGTTCATAATAAAAAAAATTTGTTTAAATATATTAATACCAGATTTTTTTACAGTTAATGCTTAATAAGCTTATTGATTTTAATTGTATTTGTTTTAGTCTCAAGGTTGGTCCACAACTATCATTAGTTTTAGATATTTTTGCGTTGAAATTGCCCCCATTTGAGCAAAAGACAGACAAGCCAAATTCCACCAGTCTCAAAAGTAGGACTACTGACATTCGTCAATTGCCTTGTAATTTCAACATAATTACTAATTAAAAAGTACAATTACATTACCAATACAACTTAATTATAAGCTACATTCAAATTGAAAACTTAGATTACAGTTCAATTACAAATCAATTTCAATGTAATTTCCAATTACGAATTAAAATTAGATTACAATATAATTCGTAATTACGAATTACAATTAAATTACAAATTACAAATTATAATTATAATTAACAGTTTAATTACGAATTATAATTTAATTTTAATTCATATAATTACAATTACAATGTAATTGTAATTGGCAATGTAATTAATTGTAATTTTGCCCAACTCTGGGCACAGCCAAGGATTTTTTACTCCCTTTAAAAACTCTTTATTGATATATTGATTAGTAACATTATTTTTAAGGGTGGCTCAGATAATCGAAATCGTGTGTGTGTGTGTGTGTGTGTGTGTGTGTGCGTGCGTGCGTGCGTGCGTGCCTGCATGTGTGCGTGTGTGAACAGACTAGCTCAAAAACTATAAACCGTGCGCACCTGAAATTGGGTATTTAAAGTATGTATATACCCGCGATGTGACAGCGAAAATTTCATCAAATTTGCTCAAAGGGAGGGGGTACTTTATTTAATAACTTTTTAAGTTTTTTTCGATTTTCTCAACAACGGCTCTAACGATTTTGATTTAACTGAGTATTTGATCTATCTATATGCCTGAGGTATGACTGTAAAAATTTCATCAAAATTGATCAACCTGAGGGGGGACTTTACTTAATAAATTCTGTATCATTTTCACGCTTTTTTTTTATTTACTCAAAAACGGTTTTATCGATTTTGATCAAACTTGGTATTTGATGTATTTATATGCCCGAGATATGACTGTAAAAATTTCATCAAAATTGATCTACAAGAGGGAGGACTTTACTTGATGAATTTTGTATATGGAGAAATTAACTGTCTCTCGTTACGCCTAAAAAAAAGAAATGGCTAAATATGATATATAAAGAAAATCAAGTAAACATATACAGGAGAAAAAAAGATGAATATTTCGTCAACTCATAAAACACCTTGAGCTCACGCATGCGCCGAACGCCTTTAATGACAAACCAATGCGTTTTAATTAAAGCTGTTCTGTTCATTTGAGAAGTGGCAATTAACAAAACGCATTAATTTCTAATCTAAGTAAGTTGGTAAGTGAAAGTTGTGTGTTGCGCGCACGCACCAGATTTTTTATAATACAAAAGGTGCATTTTAATTGAATTATAAACAATAAACAAAAATTACTTAAATTAAAAAGAAAACTCGAACTTTGTTTGCTCCAATCACATCAGTTCATGTCGAAAGATCATTTTAGAATTATAAAAATATTTCAAACGATTTAAATTAAAATCATTTTGGTTTCATTTCTAAATAATCCCTACCACTCTCTTTCCTATGAAAGTCAAATGGATATCAATGGACATCGTTCTCTGATCTGTGAGCCCTTCTCTTACCTTGGAATGCTTGTCACCAAGAAAACTGCAAAGAAATAGAGGAAAGAATAGGAGCAGAAATCTATATTGTTATCAAGGTTCAAAGACCTTGGGCTAAGGTGATCATCTGTTTATAATACACGCCTAATAGTCACCAATAGCAGCGATACATGGGTCTTAACATTGAATAGGGAAAGTCGCCTATGCATATGAGAACATAAACTGCTCAGAAAAATGCTTGGTAATATAGAACATATGGAGAATGATATGACATGATATGACATGACTACCTATGGAGAATGACTGTCTCCCAAGAAAGCTGATCATAGCAAGACATGGATATCCTGGTAAGGATGGTTGGACGAAATTTTAGGTGGACCTGTGGAGGTTGGGAGTCAGAGGATGGAGAGACATTGCTGCTGATAGGCAGAAAATCTGTGAAGAGGCCCATGCCCTTGAAGGGCAGCAGAGCCAGATATTAAAATTTTTTAACCATCCTAAAAATAGTTACATCAAATTTTTCAAAAAATTATTCTGTGTAAATTATAATTTAATAAAATAATTTTTCATTATACTGTAACACTTCTGTGGGTAACAAATATTTATTTAACAGAAATATACAGTTATCACAATGTCAACGAATTTATAAAACTTAAACACTTGAGCAGTTTACAAAATTGATAACGTTATATCACACAATCATATGACTTGAACTTCACTGTCAAGACACAGACTTCAACTAACTCGTTCAGTCACTGCTCCTTTGTTCCTTCTTTGTAGATGCCTGAAGTATCTTGGAGGTTACAGGCTCTAAGCTTCCCACCTTAGTGCCCTTCTTGAGAGTGACCGGGTAGTCGTTGATATTGCAAAGAGGTATAAGAACCTTATCAGAAGGTATTATGAGCGCCTTCCCAACAAGGATGCCTTTCCCCACCTCCTGGTCATGATTCCTTGGCTCAAGTAAGATGGGATGTTTAGGCTGAACCGTGGGGGTTTGAAGAATCGAGACGAGCAGCTACGATAGTCTCACATCTTGGAGGAAGTTCCATGTCTTCACCTAAGGTGACTTCTAAGGTGGCCAATTCTTGATTATGCATAAAAAGTTCCTCCCCCCTAACATTTACTACTTGCCGTTTTAGGTCTATTTGGAAACCACATGCGTTCATTATGTCTATTCCGAGAATCACTTCTTCTTCTATGTCAGCCACAAGAGCTGAATGCGAGACACAGTTTGAACCTATCTGTATCCTAACCTCTGCCTCTCCTAATACTTTGGCTACTTTTCCTGTAGCGGTCCTCAGTCACCACCTGGAGGGCGACAGCCTTTTATCACCAACTACCTTCGGGCCGACGATGGTCTTCGTAGCACCTGCGTCTACCAACATAGCGTATCCCGTGCCGTTGACGATGCCATCCACATATAAACTACCGGCTCTGTGCCCCAAGGAGGCTACCACCACAAGGGGAGGGTCTTGAAGACGTCGTTGGGTCGATGTCGCCCTCCAGGAGTCGACCCATCTTAGTTTCCCTGGGATTTTGGTGCGTCAGTAGCAGCCCACTTCTTGCAGGCACTCCTGACGTGTCCGAGTTCTCCGCATCACCAACACCGTACTGGTATCTTTTTCCGAGAATTAAGCGCCTCACAACTCTTAAAAGCACCTCTTCCAGGTTGTTCGGGTTCGCGGGTTCCTGATGCCCCTCGCTGCAGTTGGTACTGTTCATGGCCCGTACTCTTGCGTGGTTGCGAGAAGCTTCCGTAGCCGCTTCATACTCCAACGCAGTAGAGAGGGCATCCACCAACAGCTTAGGGCGAGCAAGGCGCACCGCTCTCTGAAGTTCCACATCCCGTAAGCCGTCGACGAACGCTTGGACCGCTAAGCACTCCAACAAACTCTCTGCGGCCGTTGGATAAGCCAGTCTCACCATCCTGGCAATGTCCGCCTCAAACTCCTGGATCGTCTCTGCTGCCTTCTGTTCCCTGTTTTTCAGTTGGGACTGGTACAACTGCTCAAGGTGGGCGTGGCATAACCGCATCTCTAACCGGCTTATCAACAAGTCAAAATCATAGGGGTCGTCAGATTTCATGGTCTGGAAGACATCCTGAGCTTCCCCTCGGAGGGCTACTGTTAAAGCAATCGCCTTATCTCTAGGGAACCACACATTAGCACTTGCCGCAGCGTTGAATTGTTTCAGGTAATTCGACCATGACGATTTACCATCAAAAGTTGGTGGTTTTATTTTAGCTCGGCTCTCTATTAATTAATTAATAATAGTTCCCCTTCTATTAATGGCTGTTGGGCGAGCTGCTTGTTTACGCATACCTGAACTCTTTGCCTCCTTTCTAATTTTTCGAACTCTTCTTCTAACTCCACTGCCCTTGTTTCCCGTTGAGCCAATCTTTCATTAATTTCACCAGACAGGTTGGTCAACTTATCATTCATCTCGGCTGATTGGCTGATCAATTTGTCATTTAACTCGGCCGATTGGTTGCTCAACTTGTCATTCACCTCAGCAGTCAAGGTGATCAATTTATCATTTATCTCCCCAGATAAATTGGTCAGCTTATTTATTACTATTAGTTACTATTATTATTAGTACAGCTTATTGTTATTTATTTTACCAGTTTGGCTAGCCAATTTATCATTTAATTCAGCCGACATGGTGGTTAGTTTATCATTTATTTCCCCCGACTGGCTAGTCAACTTTTCATTTATTTCGACTGACACACTTGAAAGCTCAACCGACTGGTTTGATAATTTGTCATTTAATTCGCTAGATAAATTTGAAAATTTATCATTTATCTCTGCCAACTGACTTGACAATTTTTCATTTAAACCATTTACGTCTCCAGACAAATTCGTCAGTTTATTATCTATTTCAGCCGACAAACTATTTAAAGCGGCCTAAAAAGAGCTATCCTCAAACTCTACCGATTCAGGATCTAAGCCTTGACTCAGGTAATACTCATGTAATCAAGCCAATAAGATCGACTTCGTACCTGTAATGTCTAAATCAAGCTCCTCTAATTCTCTCCTCAGCTCCGCTACTTTAGGTTCTCCAATTCGTTTACCTGGCATTTTTTTTTTTTTTTCTTTAAACCCCACACCTGACACCAGTTGTAACACTTATGTTGGTAACAAATATTTATTTAACAGAAATATACAGTTATCACAGTGCCAACAAATTTATAAAACATTTGAGCAGGTTACAAAATTGATATCGTTATATCACACAGTCATATGACTTGAACTTCACTGTCAAGACACAGACTTCAACTAACTCGTTCAGTCATTGCTCCTTATATATAATCGTAAATAGTCAGGCCTGGAATATTCCAGAACAATGTGGGCAGTTCTACGCTATCACGGAAAGATCGAGACACAAACAGTTCGTTCCAACCTATAGGCTTATTTTGTTCCAACAAACAGCCTGGGAGTTTATGCCATGTTTTTTTATTTCTTTTTTTATTTTATTTTTATTTGCTTATAGATTTAACGCTACAATACATAAAATCTATAAACTGCTTATTTATGATTCTTTTTAATTTTAGATAGTTTAATATATACTATTTAATTTATTGTATATTTTCAGTATCACAAGGCACTGCAGCACTTTAAAGTTGCTGCTTCCAGAAATGTATTTAGTGCCAATTTTGCAGCTTTTGATATAGAAGTAAAACTCAGTTTGAATCCTGATGTAGAAAAGTTTTATACCGAAATATTGAAACAGTTTACAGAAAATAATTATCAAATGCTAACATTCATCCATGCTACAGAGTATTATCTCTTTATCAGGAGGGATTTATGTACAGCTCTTAACTACTTCATGAGAGCTATTGAGCTTGACCCACATTTCCATGCTTTGACTGTAAGTAGAAATTAATTCTCTTTATAAATGAAAGACATATTGTCTTTCTGATTTTACTCTGACATTTTTTAAAAACAAATATCCATGTTCAAGTAAGGAATAAATATATTTTTTTTATGCTCTTGATACAGTAATAACTTGTGTTCAATAAAATTAAAAAAAATCATTATTTATGTATCATTATTAGTATATATATTATTTTAATATCTTTACTGATCATCCTTTAAAAGTATATCACTAATACTGCCTATCGTTAATAACTTCCAAACATGTTAATGCTACGTTCCTGGTCTCCCGCTTTTCTAAGGCGGGTGGGGGTTACCAGGAACGGCTTATATCAATTTAATATATGAAATTAATATAATGAATATGTATCAATTGTATATTGGATACTTTTCCAGAGGTGACGTGTTTACCAATTCTATTTTGATTCTAATAAACCTGTGGCATAGGGTAAATGATAATAAATAAACAAATCTAAATTGAACTATATCTTTAATTTTATTGACCAATAATGTAAATTGTTTATACCCCCTTTAATATCATATAAACATATTTTACTAGCACAAATTTGTTAATGGATGCTGACTGGCAATTTAACATTATTTAATAAATACTGACCACACAATATTACAACTAGTACTGCATATGAAGGGCCACGGGGAAAAACGATCAAAGTCCATTTTTCTGCCAAATTGAGTTTGCCATAGGAATCAGTAGATTATTACATACAATATGCAGCTGTGATATCATACAGTCAAAAAACATCATAGTCACTGAGTTATAACAGGAAAATAATTTGGGCTGACGGGCAAAATCGATCATAGTCCAAGCGCCGACGGGCAAGGGTGATCAATGTCCAATTGGCCCCACTCAACCCATGCCTGATTCTTTGTTTACTTGGTTTGTTTTCTTAGTTAGTTTAATGCTTAGTTTGCTTTCTGTCTTGTTGATGTTCTGCTGACATAACATCTTCCTCATAACCTGATCTAGTTAGTTTGTGCTTTGATTTTAATAATGCTCAGTGATTTTAGTGAAACAGAAAGTTTTGAAGTGGCTAGTTTTCAAAGCGATATAAAAAAAAGAAAGAAAACTGGTAGAATGAATGACATAATGAAAAAATTTCGAGCTTCAACTAACGAGACAGGTGAAAATTGTAATTGCTTTCGGTACAAGTGTTTTCAAGTTATTTTGCCTGAAGAACAACAACGTATCATATCAAACTTTAACAAACTGGGGGATTACAACAAACAGAATCAGTATTTAAGTGGATTGATCACCGTGGTTCCAGTTCAGCGGCGGCGCAACCGAAAGGATGACGAAGAGGCAAGTAACCACGAGTCTTCTTATTGCTATCGTGTCCGTGTGCGTGTTGACGATAACGATACATTGCAGGATGTAACTGTTTGACACAAAGCCTTCTTAGCCTTACATGGCATAATGAATCGCCGTGTGCAAACTTTGAAAAAACATTTGATCGAATTCGGCGAATCTCAAATTGATGGCCGAGGTAAACATAAAAACAGGGCAAATAAACTGTCTGAGGAAACTAAATCAAAAGTTTTTAACTTCATTAAATCTCTTAGGGGCAGGAAATCTCATTATTCTTTAAAGGATACATCGAGGGTGTATTTACCTGAAAAACTAGATAAAGCCAAGTTACATCGAATGTACAATGAGAGTAACAAGGAGCACACTGTTGGTTTCACCACTTTCCGCGAAATATTTGATCGAAACTTTAACATTTCATTCGGATACCCTCGAAAAGACACATGCAGTTGTTGCGATTTATTGAAATCGGAAATTTCCGTTTTAGAAGAAAAAGTGAGTAACACTACTGATGAAGAAACCAATGAATCATTAGCACAGGAACTACTTAAGAAGAAGAAGGAAAAAGAAGAACACTTGGCGAGAAGCGCAGAATTTTACTCAATAAAAAAAAACTGTCGAAAAGAAGCCAGAAAAAATGAAGAAATTGAGGCAATTACAATTGATTATCAAAAAAACCTGCCTACTCCTAACATAACCACATCTGACGTGTATTATCGTCGTCAATTGAATTTCATTTCTTTCAATGTCCATGTATTGTCTGACTCTACCTCAGTATTTTACACGTACGACGAAAGTGTCGCTCGAAAGGGAGCAGATGACGTTTGCTCAAAGCTCAAACATTTCTTTGATAGTATTCTTAGCCCAACAGTAAAACACATAATTATTTTGCGCAGTGCGCAGGGCAGAACAAGAATTTCACGGTTATGCGTTTTTTGCACTACACAGTCCATACACTGAAACGATTTGAAACCGTAAAAGTTGTATTCCCCATAAGAGGCCACTCATATATGGAGGGAGACAAGGATATGAGTCTTATCAATACAAAATATTACGCTGAGACACCCGATGACTGGAGGAACGTCATCAGAAGTAGCAGAATTAAACCATCACCTTTTTCTGTCATCGATTGTGCCACAGAAATCAAATTTGAATCATGGACAGACATTTTTATCTGGACTTTATGTTAAAAAGTGCCCTATACCTACACGACCTATTCGAATTTTTAAAGTTGACCAAAAGGAGCCAAGATTCATACTTCATAAGCCAAACTACTTCGGAAGCTTTTTCAAAGAAGTTATTGTTGGGAATCAATGCACAAGAAACAAGAAGCCAAGGAAGTCCAAGAAGCAAAACGACCCAAACGTATTAAGAGAACTTTCCAATGGAAAATTGCCTATTAAACCTGCAAAATTGAAGGACCTTCTACATTTAAAACAGTTTTTGACTAACGCAGATTCTCAAGAATTTTATAATTCATTGGTTCCTTCCCATGGTTTAAACGAAGGAGATGACGATGACACCGAATACGTAGACGACCCACCAATTGATGCGGTGGAACTGACATGAACGATCAAGGTCCATATGTATTTATGTTTTGTAATTTATTTCTCATGCTCATTTTGTAAAAATGTTTTTTGATTTCTTTCAATGTAAATAAATAATGTGTTAAAATATGAAAAAAATTATAAATTCATTCTTATACCCTTTTCAAGTTATATAATCGACTCTAAAGTTAAAAAACGCAATCCTGAAAATTTTGATGGGAGTGACTATGATCGTTTTTCCCCGTGGCCCTTCATATGTATTAACCTTATCTGATGGGCACTCTCTGGTGTTGTCTCTGGCCTATCTGCTGGATCAGTCCCTGCCATCTCTGACGCTCTCTCAGACTCAGCACTGCATCCCATCTCGGTCTGTCTAGCTATCTGGTCCTCTGCCCTTCTCGTTCCACTCTCGCCCTCTTGGCACACTACCCGACCTCTGTCCACCTCCGAACTCACCACTCGACCTCTCCCCGAACTCCCCTCGACCTCCTCAAACTTCTCTTTCCCCCGTATAACTCTTCTTTCCCCCACTCTCTTCAGACTTCCTCTGATTGGTTGTTTCCAGACTTCTTCTGATTGGCTGGCTGCCTAAAATTTCCCTTCCTTCCTATATTTAACGTGTTTCCCAGCGGCCTCTTTGCCGGGGCAAAACCAGGGTTTATGGCCACAAATTTCTCTAGCAATCTTCTTCAGGTATTTCCCTGGGTGTTTGTCGGCAGCATTGTCAGTCCTAAGCTTTGCTTATTTTGAATTTCTAACAGAAGGGTTTATTGCCCCAATACTTACAAGGGGTATTTCCAAGACCTAGCCGCCTTCAGGTAAAACTGAACACTGGGTTGAGCATATACAGTACTTTACATAATTTGATATTAAATTATTAATTGAACTTCCTTTTCCTATCATGGCAGCATCCACAATACATAGCATTAAGATAATTGGCTAATATCATAGGTATTCAAGCAGCCTTAAGATATATTTAATAACTTTATAATTTATATAATTTTGGATATTATTTTATTTATACAGACATGTACATATTTTTAAAATTCATTTTTTTCTAGGACCGTTGGGTGAAATATATACAGAAAACTGTTAATTTATTTGAATTAATATCCAATGAAGTAAGGCATGCTATTGATAGTCAAATGTTCCATGATACTCATCAAATGAATCTTCTTAAAAATGCTTTAAAGAAGTTTGCTGAAATCAATCCTAAGTTGATGGGGATCCCTGTAGTTCCAAATAAAGTGCAAAGTTATCTTGATACATATGAAAAAGAAAGTAAAAATGTTTCAGGAAGAGGAAGAGGGAGGGGTAGAGGAAGAGGTGATGGCCGAGGAGGTGGTAGGGGAAGGGGAAGAGGTGGGGAAACAGGTGCAGGAAGAGGAAGAGGTGGGGAGACACGTTCGGGACGAATAAATAATGGCGAAAGAAGAGGATTCGGTCCTAGAAACAGAAGCTCAAGTAGAAATAGGGTTGGGCAGAACATGAATGAAAGAAATGAAAATTATCACTCAAATTTTGACCAGTCACAATATGACCGTTTGTCATATGCACGTGATAAAAATGAAGAGGTTTTGGAAAATCCTTATTATGTTAAATTTCTTGAGCTGAAGTACAAAAAAATGACAAAGAGTGAATCTTTTAAAGAATGGCTTCAGGAATATGAAAAAGTACCTTCAGTCAACTTAGGAACAACAAATAAAACACCCACGAAAGAAAAAGGTGATGGAGATTCTTGTGCTAAGTCTCAAGAACCGCAAAATTCTGATGCTAAGTTTCAGGAACTCATTGGTGTTATAAATCAGTTGAAAGAAGAAATAAATGAGATAAAATTGAGTGAAACAAGATCTTGTTGCTCCTCTGGTCATTACCGTAAAGCTCGGTGTCATTCTTTAAAATCTCTAGAATATAATGAATTTAAAAAATCTCGAAGACCAGAAGAATATTATTTTGATAAAAATGAAACTTATAGGAGAAAACATAGTGCTGATTATCCGTCACATGACAGGTATATGGAGCCAAGGGAAAAGTATCATAGAAGCCACAGATTTGAAGATAGGTATAGATGGAGGTCAGAAGATAGAAATGCTAAATATAACAGAATATTACCACCTCACATGGAAAAAGATAGATACAGAATTCGTAGTGGTTATTATGAATCTCCTGAGAGGGAGATTCGTAGATCACAAGATGATTCTGACAGTGACAGTGACAGCGGATCAAGAATGGCTTCGCATGATCATAGGATTGAAAGAAGAAGTAGAAGGAGTTCTATTTCTGATAAAAGAATAGAGCGCAAATCATCAAGGCATAGTAGTCCTACTTATAGTAGAAGAAAAGGAGATCATCCATCAAGAGATAATAGTCCTACCTATAGTAGAAGGCTGGAACGTAACTCATCTAGGCATAGTAGCCCTACCTGTAGTAGAAGGGTGGAACGTAACTCTTCTAGGCATAGTAGTCCTACCTATAGGGAAACGAAGCGTCGTACATCCTCTCGTCGGCGCATGAGTGAGGACAGAAGACTTTTACATGAACATTTCCAGAATTTGGATTTGGGTGACTCGAATTCAACCAGTAGTGCAACAGATTCCCAATCCTATCAAAGTCCGAGAGAAGACAATCAGAGGAGACGGGGCAGTGTAGATTCAGAATACTTAAGGTACCGAAGGAGCTCAGTTTCTGAAAGTGAAAGGGGTGTCAAACATTCCAAACAAGGGAAGGCTGAAAATCAACAAAGTAGTAAAAGTTTAAATGAAGAAAAATTAAAAAAAGGTAGTAAATCAATAAAGAAAGAAGTTGTGTCACCTTCGAGCAGTACTAGCAGCACTGATGAAGATAGAGAAGTCAGAAAAGGTAACGATCAAGATTCTGATAGGGAGCCATGTTTAGGGTATGGGAAAGTAAAGCATCCCAATATCAGAAAGGATGACTCAGGTCATAGATCTTATAAGGAACATCATGATTGTAGTAGTGAGTCAGATGACAAATCACTTTCAAAAAAATCTCTTCCAAAACGTATTGACAAACTGAAAGGGGATTTCGGATATGAACACAGCCTAGATGAATGTTCTGAAAGAGGATATAGAAATAAAAATCGTGAAGTCTATTCTGAACCTCGCAACGATAAATATTCCTCAGGAGCTCATAAAAACCAGAGATCCGGTTCTAAGAGCAGTAAAGGGTATGATGACAGATCTGAAGTAATCAATAAGATGGATACTAAAAAAAATAAAGCTAAACCAAGTATTGGTGAGCAAACATTTTATATGAGAGAATGTGCTGAGGGTAAAAATCGTGATCCTGATTTTTCCAGAGATGAAGCTTCGAAAAACATACGAAAAAGTCATGACTTTGATAAACCAGAATCTCATTCACGCAAGTCTTCAAATATGAAGGATAGCACTTATTCCCAATTTGACGCAAAACGAGAATCGTCCCGTAAAGGCACATCAATTAGTAGAAGTAGCAGTGAATGGGAAAACATAGGCCACCAAGAAGCCACATTGGCAAGGTCAGAAGCTAACAGATCTGACAGGGAAAACAGGTGTGGAAGGTACTCTGGTGATGAGTATGAAAAAACATCAAGTGGTTAATATAATACCCAAAATGGATCAATTTTTATTTTATAAAATGATTTATCCGTTACTACTTATGATCAACTGAGCTATTAAAAGTTTCTAAAACCTTCAAAAACAATCTCTTGATTGTTACGAAATTCTATTATCTAGTTTTCTGTTTGTCTAATTCTCAATTAAATTTCTTCTTCACTTTCATGAATTTTAATCTTTGTTTTTTTTTAATTATGTGTAATGTATTAATAAATTAATACAATTGAATTAAAAGTAAAAAATTATAATTTTTTCTCTGTCATTTATTTTTCGTTATGGAAACCTTTACTCTGATATAATTTAAAATATGCCATTTATGTTTAGTTGCTGAAAGGCTTACACTTACAACAAACATATAATTTGTTTTTGAAAATTATATATTAATATATTATATATCCCTGTGTTTTTCATTAATTATATTCTATATCTTTTTATTGTGCTAAAACCTTTTTTACAAAAAGGTTGATTTTATATTATTTTGTATATGCTTAAAAGCTGTATTCATACTTATGCTTTTTAAATCTAATTATTTTATATGTTTACTAAGTTTTTCATAAATTTTTTAAAACTCACAAAATTGTGATATTTTCAAATAGATGAAAGTTTTTAATAACTTTTTGCTTACATTTTATTTTAGGTTTTTTGCTATAACTTGTGATATACTAATTTGAGTCCCTTCAATCTTTATTTTATAAAAATGTGTTTTAGACCAGGTTGGGCCAATGTGCTTTAAATTTAGGTGGTATTTCTGAACCTGGAGATAGGAAAATCCAGAATGAAAATGTTGAATTGTATTTTGTGATACACCTACAGAATAAATATTAAACTTTAAACTATGTTTAAAGCAGAGCCCATTAGGGTATGCTGTTTTTTACTTTAAAATTTATTAATTAAAAAAAAAGATTAAAATTTAATATATTTTTAGGTGATTCAGAAATACTTAATATGCTACATGCTATAGCAATTTCCAGGTTTTATGTAGAGTTAAAAAGTTTAAGGTAAAATGTGCCAAATTGTATTTAGTAAAAACAACTGTACAGTTGTAGGTATATACAATATTGTATCTAACACAGGCAATTTAATTTTTTATCATAGCTATAATGATTATTACTCATCATCACATTCATATATATATAAATACCTATAATATATTAAATATGAATGCTGTGTATAAAATTCTATAATATGATATTTTAAATTTGTTAATATAAGTTGAAATTTTATATGTTCATATTCATTATTTTTCTATGTTTTTTTGTGAATTTATATTTTAATAAATAGTGAAAAATTAAAATATATCACTAGCATTTTATTTAACCTACAATTCTTACTTTATTGAAATTATTGTTTTATTTTCTAGTCCTGTTTTTAGAATAATCATTGGATATAGGAGGTAAAATACGAAATTTGACATTCTGTACATTTAATTTAACATTATAATGTACTGCAAAGTCAAATTGAATTTGACCAAAGCCGAAACCATATCCTGCGAGGAAAAAAGCAGAGTTAAAACAGTTGGTTAAAACAGAAGAAAGGGATATGAAGCGTTCGCTATACATCACTCTGAAAATATTCAAGTTGATGAAAAAATAATAGACATTGAGGCTAATCCAGATAAAACTGTTTTTCATTCCTAAAAAGGAAGAAGAAACTCCTGCTAAAATATTATTTATCATGGAATTTTATTTGAGTGATATATAAAAATTTCTAAATACTTTTATGAAAACATTTGGTATTTAACAATAGCCGATCGCAAACAAACACAGTGATGTTTATAAGCCAACTCTGACCTGACACACTGTAAGAAGTAGTATTTTACGTTAATCAAAATCGAAATTCTTTATACTAAGTTATCCATACCTCCATACCTTTAATAAAACTAAGCTAAACAAAAAGAAATGGAATAATACCAACACACTTATATTCATTCCATTATTTTTATTTTGTTCAGCTGGAACAATTTTCTGCTGAGTAGGACATTATGGCCCCGATCTCTACTGAAAAGGACTAGTTGAGATTTTGCTATCTCTTTTGAGGTAGCAAAGTCTAAATCTAAGATCTAATATCTTTAATCAGGATCCTTTTTGATCTAAACTGAAAAAAGATTAGGATGGGGGTTCACATCAGTTTCCCTATCGCATCCTTTTCAGTTAAAAAGAGCCTTGATTAGCTCAATTAGATCTACTTTCGACTTCCCCTCACTCAAAAGGGCTGACAAACCCCTTCCTTATAGGCCCTTTTCAGTCGAGATTGAGACCACATTAACAGGCTATCTAGAAAGGTATTGTGTTCCACCAAGACAAGCAATGCCACAAATCTTTGTCCACCTGACAACAATTATTGGAGCTTGGTTGGGATGTGTTGCCATTCTACCATATAGCCCAGACCTCACACCTCCAGATTATCGTTTATGTCCTTGATTGCAAAACTTTTTAAATGGTAATCAATTTAACAATGATGAAACTAAACACTTTTATGGACATGGAATCATGTGGTTGCCTGAAATATGGCACTAGTTATCAGTAATTATGGATATTTCATAATTAATGAGAGATTCGAGCCGCAAGAGGTCTACCTTCGAAGAAGATAGAAAAAGTAGTGGGAAAATAAGGTCCTGGATGATACAGAAAACCATAACAAGAAAAGAACTGCCAAAAATTCTTCCAACAATTCAATGAAGGCCATAGACCATTTATTTCCAGAGCTAATGCCTGCAAAGCGGAGAACGAACCTCTCATTGCTGACAAACAAGGTATATTGAATTGGTGGGCAGATCACTTCGAAGGTCTGCTTAATACATGTAATGTAGAAGACTTTAGATGAAGTCCTAATAAAGCTGAAGACCGATTGAGGAATGATTGACCATTTTATTAATTGAAGTCAAAGAGGAATGATTGACTAGAATGACTATGGAGGGCAAATACTCGTATCCTTTGTTTGGTTATTGGTGGACTCTCTCAAGAGGTTTCTTCAACAGGAGTGAAGTTCGGCTTGGAGACGGACTGACATGCCTGGTCTTCAATCTCTCTCTGGAAAAGGCAGTTAAGGATACTGGAATCCAGACATGGACACATCAACTTCTGTGTGCAAATCCTTGGATCACCTGCAGCAGTGAAGGAAGCATTTCTTGCACTAAAAAATGCTACTGCGGGGACGGGACTTAACAACTACAGCAAAATGATATTTTTGCAAATCCTCAAGAAATAAATATTGTCAACCATATACTTGTTAACAGGTTGATTGTAGAGAGAGGAATTCGTGTATCTACACGAAGAGTTGTATCTAAACAAGAGTAAATCTACACTATGATATTGAGTCAGAAGTCGAGAAGTGGATAATGGCAGCTAATCTCTACAGAAGCTTTACTTTCATCTTTACAGAAGCATCTAAGAGATGGCCTCCCATCTAAATCCTCTAAGGTCCGACTATATAAAACTCTCATCTGACCAGTCCTCACATATGCCTATGAAAACTAGACCCTGACCCAAGTGCATTAAATTTCCTTGCCGTGATTCGAAAGGAAATTACTCAGGAGGATATACGGTCCAGTCCTAGTGAAGGTAGGTGCTGGAGCAGGCCAAGACAAATTCAAGGGTCGTATCACAAGATAGTAATAATCAAATTGATTTTTGTTTTTATTCTTCATACAAATTCACAATTAATTAGTTGCCTAAACTATAAGCGATTATGCAATACTTAGGACAAAAATATTAAAAACGCTATAACACTTAATAAACAAATGAAAAGAATAGAAAGAATGCAGGGCATAATACAAGATAGCAGTGGAAAATAAAGAGTTGCAGTATCTGTACCAAAAATTAAAACCGAAATAAAATGTACAGATTAAATAATTTTTAATACTTCACAAACCTACCACTGTATGTTAGAATAAGGACTCCATACTCTTCTATTTCTCTGAAAAAAAAAAGAAAGTAAATAAAATAATATAAAAATGAAAAATTGAGAAAGATATTTAAAGGGATGAAATAACAAATAGTTGAATGACAAGACCAGGTGAAACTAACGATACTAAGTTAAGAATATTTTAAATGAATGAAATACCTAATTTAACAAATCAGAAAACATAATTTTATACCCGTAATTTACACATTATTTATAAATATTGTAATATCTTATCTTTACTGAATCAAATATGTGTTTGCCTTACTCTTGTGGATTAGAAAATCAATCTCCCTTCCTAAAATCTTTCTATAAGCCGCCAAGGCTATAGAAAGATCATCTACCCTAAACTACTCTTTGTAGGATATCTCGCCAGAGCTACTCTGCCTTATCATTGAAATAAGGTTATTTCCAAGTGTTATGCAAGACTTCCAGCTGAGTCAAGAAGTTTCCAGTCTTAACCCTACACCTGGAGGTTACCAATCCCCAAATGAAGCAGTTAAGACTTTTTAGAGCAGTGCCCAGGACACCAGTCCTAACTAGTGCTAGACTAAAGGAAAGGAGAAAAGAAAAACTTAAACTTGGTAAGGAATTTCCAATCTTAACCCTCCACCTGAGTGGGTCCAAGCACCAGATGAAGCAGTTTAAGAATTTTTAAAGCAGATCCGCGGACCAGTCTTTACTACTGCTCTATTAAGGATAAAGGTTTAAATGAAAAGACAACAATTTAGGGTAAAATAGTCCAGGAAGATATCAGGCGCTATCTGTGTGAGGCCATTGGCGGATCCAGCCGATCGTAAAGGGGGCTGCAGACCTAATGGGGGGGGGGCTGCAGCCACACAGCCATTCATTTGGATCTGCTAATCACCTTTATGTTCCTTTCCCACAAATAAAATTCTACTTGTTCTGCTCATTATTTGTTCTTTAACTTGCTTCCTTACATCAAGGAAAGTCAAATTCTATCTTTAAATGACGAAACATTTCCCAAAGGGAGGGGCTGCAGCTCTCACAGCCCCCCCATAAAAAAGAAAAAAATCAGAAAAATAATGAATTAATATGTGTATGATCGAGCCACTAACGAGTAATGGAACGATATCTGTTTACCTCATCCTACCAGTGGTATTTGAATTTTTTAATAATGTTATTAGTGCTTCGATGATATGAAGGAGCATTACGATATCAAGGCCGAGGAATTAGGTTTTTAACCTGGAGACCTGGTTTGGGTATTTTATATAGCAATAACGAGAGGCTGTCAATTCAATAATTTAAGAATTTTTTTTGTTTTCGGACGAGGACTCGTTTCTTAGTTAGTCTGAACGTAGAACGGAGAATGTATTTGGGTTATGGTGATTTGGACTCAAGGTAACCAAAAATAGTTCTGCTGGAAACCAGGAGTAGAAATTTTTCACGATCGCAATACTTGCCCTTAATTGTAAAATAATAAATAAACAATTGGGGAGGTGAGGTGCAAAACTCGTTCGTTCCACATGAACACGTTTTTCAGGAAACCCAAAAAATTTACCACGTCTTGTAGAATCGCGAGATAAAAATGTTTTTTTTTTTTTTTTTGCCTTCGAAAGGTACAGCTACACTGTGTAATTGAGCTTGGAATAAAAACATTTACAGATTTAGAGGTAAAAAAAAAGTACCAAAAAAAAAAGGATGAAATGAGAAAGTTTTGCAACAAAATGTTTAAAGGAAAGACTTTTGCTGCACACCACATTGGAACGAACGAGTTTTAATTCACACAGCGTAAGTTGATCTTCCAATAAGGATAATATTACGAGGAGAAGAAAACAAAAGCGAAGTTTGTTTTTAATAAGTATTATTTATTTAGTTTCACAACCATTTTATTAATAAATTCGGTATCATTTTACAAAATAATATCGCCCACTGGGTTAAAACATTTTTTTTTTTTTGATGATTTTTTACTGATATAAAACATCTGACTACAAAAAGACTAGATCCTAATGCCATAATAGCGACTTCATCATCCTGTTGTTCCTTGTTTCCACATCCCTAGTCTGTGGCAGATATATTGAGAACTCGTGTGTAGTACTTCAATGAATCATTGGCCCTCCACTCGTCACCAAAATTCTTTCTCAGCCGATTATTATCAACGTCTCTCAGCTAATTGGAGCCATTGGAAAATCAATTATTAATATAGCTAGGTAAGAAGAATCGAGTATAAACTGATACAAAACACGCGAGTTTAAGGAGCTTTAGATATTTTGGTCAGAAAGAGTAACAGAAACTGCTGAAGTGAACGAATGGGATGGGCGCAAAGTGAGAAGTTATTATAGGAACCAAAGAGTTTTGCTTCACAACGAGTAACGAACCAGTTTTGAAACACAATAGGCTAGGGAACGAATCAGTTCTGCAACATACCGCTGTTTTGTTATAGCAAATATCCATATGAAATAACAAGTTTTGCTCCAATCTGATAAGATAGGTTGAAAGAGTATTAACATATCTTTTAGAATCTATTGCCATCCCAATTTTTCAAAAAATGGATCGAACGAGTTTTGCACCTCACCTCCTCAATTAATGCTTGATTTGATGATAAAGTTTTTATAATGCAGCCATTATGATACGTTCTCAACCCTTTGCAGAAGTAAAAACTTGTATTCCTTCTCGAAAGTCTGATAGGAAGCTGGGTGGTGTGGGTAGCGGCGAAGCTCGGCGCGGAGTGAGATGCGCGTATTCTAAACCTGTCGCTGGCAGTCTCTCCCAAACCACGCTCTACTTCGTTTCTCGCCATCTCTCATTTATTACGCTTTCGAGATATCGAAGAATATGATAATACCGTCTGCTTTTGTTTAGTAATATTTTCAAAAAATTCATATAATATACGCAAGATAAAAGCATTTTCAACTGCTGTCATGCCGTTTTCAAATTGATTTCTGTAGAGGAAACGTGTGGACAGGATGAGAAAATATGATAAAAAATACTGAAATTCGTTCTCTGTGACAAAATCCCAGCACTAATGAAGGTATTTATACCATTATTTAATTTAGGAAGGATATTTTATGTAGTTGAAAAAAAATAAATTAAAAAATGCATCAAAGTGCCTAAAATGTATCTATATATTTTTTTTATTGAATCTACAATTATGTTACACAATGAAGCAATAAATATGAAATTAATTTAAAAAAAACAACACTCACACACAGGAAAATATACATTTTATATTTAGGTACCTATTAGAGATGAAACGAAAAATGTCTTGTAATTTAGGAATACTTATGGATATAATACATTATTTTACTATTAAGTAAAATTCAAGTTCAAATTCATTAAACAAGAATAATTGGATAACAATAATTTATTCTGACTGAAGAATTATTCAAGGTAATGCTGATCAGTGAAATTTTTATAGATATAAAATATATTTTTCTATTATATAGTTAAATTATCTCCCCTGTCAGCATATTTTCTTATTACTATAGTAGGTAGAAAATTAAAAAAAAATGCCTGAAGCTATGTATATCTAAATGAATCAAATGTCTAATATAAAACTTTTGACCTAGAATTAAATAATTCAGATAACATAAAAGAAAAAAAAACGTTTTGATGCCTACTTTAGGCATCTGTTATTTTCAGAAAGTAAAAAAAGACATATTTTATGTATAGCTTAGATAGAGTCCATATAGAGTCCAAATTAGTTAATTTTTAAAGCATGCCGATGAAAGTCCATTTATTGATGTCATAAAAGGACAGAATTTTTTTTATAGAGTCATTAACATACGATTTAACCACTTTCGGTGGAAACCTAATTTCAATTTAAACGTTCTTTAAAAAAAAAAATCAGATCTTTCATAATAATATAATAATACAATATAATATAATACAAATTGACTCTCAAATTTCTGCAAATGACGATGCACTTCACAATTAAGCTAATCGTGAATATATGTAAATACATATATAATTAATATTTTTTTAACTAAATAAATATTATAGTTAAGTATTTTATCTTAGACTGTTTCTCTGGATAGAAATGTTTTATTATGACTATAAAATCAAATGTTAATTTGTCATCCAATTTATTTAATTCTAACTTTCTATGAGTAGGATTGAAGTTATTTGTTATAATATAATTTATTTAATAATATATCCCAATAATAATTTATTTAATTAAAATCAATTAAGGACCTTCTTAATGTTTTTTTTTGTTCCTCTACCGTTATAAAATAAATAAATATATCAAGTATTCTTATATGAATAATATTGTTTTATTGTGAACTATGTATATTTAAAGTAATCTACTATTGGAAGATGCAGGGATATAAACAGTTTCGTAAAATAATGTATTTGTAAGTAATAGTATAATTTTTAGTATTAGGTAGGCAGTAGGGATATTGGTCAAAGATAGGGAAAAGCGATTCCATAAAAATGCTAAAGAGAAAAAATAATTACGGAAAATCGTAAAAAAATATTGATAGAACACTAAAAATATTTGAAACATTTTATTAATAGGGTTTTTAATTTATTTATTTTTTCATAGTAATCTTCAAGTGTATTTGAAAAATGTCTGAGATTATATTTATTTAAACTATTTTTTTTTTAATCTAATTTTTACTTTAGCAATTCCTGTATAAAGTTAAGCAAGAATTCCAATGTAGTAAATTCATTTAATACCCTTATTTAAGGAAAGAAGAAATTTCATTGGTATTGCTTTTTTATCCTTGCAGCACAATAAATCCGATTCCAAAAATTCTATCAGAAATATTTAGAGCTTCAATTTTTTGTAATAGTTATTTATAACAGTAAAACATTGTGTAGCTATAATATAATATAGCTATTAAAGTTTGTATAATTATAATTATCGGTATAAAAGTTGTTGTTTCGTATTACAGAAGTTTGTTCTTATCTTGGTTATTTGTCCTGTATTAGTTTGTCCTAAACACGAAGATGTTCTTTAGTTGTTTTAAGTCATACGGAATTAGGCTGGTTCGTGTTTTATAACGTACAAAGATTCAATGTTTAATACTTCGGGTAGTAAGTTTAATTCCAGATATTTCAAACGGGAATGCCAAATGCTTTTATTGGTATGTCTCCTTAGTATTTTAAAAGTATGTTAGTATTTTGAAAACCTTTTCAACCGGTAATTTTCTCAATGTTCTGTCAAATATCAGAACTAAATGTTTACAGAACCTGAAGGTTCGATGCCGTTACTACCAAGTTAGAGCGATACTTTTTTATTTTTATTTTTTAGAAGTAAATGGCACTGTCGTGTTTTTTAACACTCCTTTAAATTTATCTATCTTTTTATAGAGTCTCTATGATAATGTTGCTATATTATTATAAATACCTTTACGTTTAGAATTAAGCATCAACATTCTTTTGATGCTTTTCCTCTGATTGGCAGTAAATTAATAATATAATGAGTATATTAATAAGTCAAAAACCGTACGATGAGAAATCTAAGAAATTTAGTTTAAATACAAAGAAGGTTAGGCAATGTCATAACTGGGCCGTCACTCAGTACGACAGCCTGGGGACCAAAGCCAAAAATGCGACTATTTCTTCAAACTTTTTTTCCTGTATACTTCGTGAAACCTTTCATAGTGACCTCAGTGATATAGAATAGGAATTTTTAATCCAATATTATAAAAATAAATGATAGAAATCATGTTTTAGCAATTGGCAGACAACGAAACAATATCAATTTAGTAGTTGGCATTTTTTTTTATATTTCGGACATATCGAAGGCATCGAAGAAAGCAATTAATTTCCATTTTGTCTGAGATACCTTGGAATACACATAAATATTTTTTTTTGTTATTCTCTTTAATTAAAAAAAATTAAATAAATATTTCTCTACTTCGCTCCAAAGAATTCTTAGTTTCTAACAAATTTTTATTTGTCCTAATACCATTCATAGCATTTATACATCAAGGATATTAAAATATTAACTATATACTACCTACATTCATAGATTTCGCAGACAAAACAAATCGTGGGTTAGATCGTCAAATGACGCAAACGGCAAGAAAATATTTGCCGATTCCAATGTCAGCGCTGAAATTACTGGCTTGATGGAAGAACTGATAAATTACAATTGATTTCGAACTTATCACCATCTATGTCATCCGAATTAAGTATGTCAAAGGGTAGTATTCAACATACTCCATGCAAGTTAATCAACTCATGTATAGTAAAAAACAAATAATGTAATAAATAAATTACAAATAATATTAAATAGGATTTGTTAACTATAAATAAAAAAAATTCAAGTCATTTTTTTTTATTTTCACTTACCTATATGAAATATATAGTAAGTGGAAGTATTGCGATCGTGAAAAATTTCGACTTCCGGTTTTCAACGGAAATACACGTTTTGGGGTCCCCTGAGTCCAATTAACCAAGTCCCGCGAAATGGTCTGTGTGTGTGTGTGTGTGTGTGTGTGTGTGTGTGTGTGTGTGTGTGTGTGTGAACAGACTAGCTCAAAAACTATAAACCGTGTGAACCTGAAATTGGGTATTTAGGGTATGTATATGCCTGCGATTTGACAGCAAAAATTTCATCCAAATAGCTCAAAGGGAGGGGGTACTTTATTTAATAACTTTTTAAGTGTTTTTCGATTTTCTCAAAAACGGCTCTAACGATTTTGATTAAACAGAGTATTTGATCTATTTATATGCCCGAGATATGACTGTAAAAATTTCATCAAAATTGATTAACCGGAGGGTGGACTTTACTTAATAAATTTTGTATCATTTTCACGTGTTTTTCTTTATTTACTCAAAAACGGCTTTAACGATTTTTATCAAATTCGTCATGTTTTATAAAACTCGTTGAGCCCACACATGCGGAGTTCGCCTTTAAGGGCAGACCATTGTTCATAATTAAAGCCGTTCTGTTCATTTGAGAAGTGGCAATTAACAAAACGCATTAATTTCTAATCTAAGTAAGTTGGTAAGTGAAAGTTGTGTGTTGCGCGCACGCACCAGATTTTTTTTTTTTTTTGTAACAGGTTGATTTCTTTTGAAAACCTATAAAGAACTACTTTACTCTACTTCGCCTGTACGAGAGTTAACAAATCATTCTCAAGTCTAATAATTATTTTTGTTATTCTTTGTTATAAACAATAACATTAACTAGTGAGTGGTCCCAGGTCATTATTTCCGCCCTTCTTATTGTTACATCAGATGCCATGTGACCTAAGACCCTCCAGGCCAACCCCACATGCTTACTGACCATTGTGTCCTCACCGTAAAGAAGTGTCACTGCCACAATATATTAACAAGTTTATTACTTCCATACTCTGAGACCTCTACCCTATTAGCCCGCAAGCCTTCCCTCTATTTGCTATAATAACACTGTATCCGGCCCTTTGACATCCATCAGCTTCCAATATTTCTAAGGACACCCAAGAAGCTGTGAGCCGAGACTTTTTCCCCCACTCAAGTGGAGAACTAGCAAATCCCCACTCCAAGCTATGAATATATATATATTTCCCAAAAAATTCACACAAGAGAGAGTATCGGCAGATAGAAATACGCACAGAGTCATGTATCTTATAGTTTAGTCTTTGAGATTTAGTAGAAAGTATCTTTAATATAATGATGTAGCATTTTATTTTGACAATAACAGTTTAATATAGAGTCTTGCTGGAGTATCTGTATCATGTCGAGCACCGCGTGGATTTAAGGCAATATTTTACCACCTTACCGAAGCGGCCAATGGATTGTTTTCACATGTTTGTAAATTATACTTACTATACCTTTGCATTTATACTAAGGAACGATAAAGTTCGAAAATAATCAGCTTCTTATTTTTTCTTGGGCCGTCTTTTATTTTTATTTTGTAGGATTTTCACGTAAGGGTTCTATATCCTTCTTTCAAGCTTTCCTATCCGATGCCTATTCTTCTCGAAGATCATGTCTTTTCATGGATCACCATGATGAGGAAAACTTTTTCATTTAAAAAAAAATCATGCTCCCATTCCTTCAAAGCAGTCTACTAATGTACCCAGTCTCATGATCGTGCGAGTAAAATACGATTTGAATTTAGTGAATTTTATTCGATAAAATTGATACTTTAACGTTTAAGAAAATCATATTAAAAGAGTACTCGACTTTTTTTGGAACTGCTAAAAAACTGTATTGGAATGTTTTGGGTCTTACGAAAATCTTCTTCGGCCTTCTCGAATGTTCGATTTCTGACTAAATTTAAGAAGCAATGGACTATGGGCTTAGCATTTTTCTGTACATCGAAGCATATGATTATATATGTGTCACTAGAAGTTACTTGACTGATTTTACTTCGACTGATGGGAGTGGTTGAATGGAGGAGCTCGGCAGAGGAAGATTGTCGAGGAGGCCAAGGTTCCACTGAGACCGTAACGCCAACAGAGTTAGATAGAAGTTACTTTTTGTAACGTTGTTAATTATTTGAGTTTTTTTGTTTGGCGTTGTGAACTATAATTTTTTTCTAATAAAACTTATTTAAACCCACCTTATTGTTACAATATATTATCCAATCATTCGTGTACATGGCAACCATGTTCTAAAAACAGTAAACAGGTATCGTAGTTTTTTTCTGCTTAAGCTTTTTTTTTTTCGTTTTAAATCGATTATTCGGGATTCTGCTCCTTCATCAGAATAAAAAAAAATCTTTATCTGTTATCATAAAACAGTTTATAATTATCCGGTAATAAGATAAAAAATAATAGCAATATATAGGGGTAGTATATATAGACATCGATCACGTAATGTTTTACTTAATTATGTTAATGTGTCAAACGAAAGAATTTATGAAAATTGATAAGAAAGGGCTTACGCTGGATCAGAACTAGCCACGGAGCAAGCGTTAGTCCTTAATCGAGATGGCAAGAAACGGTCATTTAGGTTGTAAAATTTTCGGACGGAAAAGGCAAAAATAACTAAAATGTATAGAAAAATATATTCAATTATAGCAGTGGTTTTATTAGTTATTAAAATTATTTGCTTGTAAAAGAAGTAATTTATTTTTTTCTAGCTACACCACTTCGCCTAACTGGTGACGCCCATTTAGATTAAGAAATTTTTTATTTTTCATTCTGAAGATGTGGCGGAATCCCGAAACATGTATATTAAAAAAGAAATAAAAATCATTAAATACCTGTTTTTAGAATATAATACACCTAAAAATACCGTTCCTCACAAATACATACATTCCTATCTTCAAGAGTGAGGATTAGTGAGGTTTCGGTGACGCAATGATGTATGTTGAATAATATTGAGAAGAAAAGAGAGAGGTGATTACCGATGCCACCCCAAGGATGGTGGAATATGAAACCAGAACAGAATAATATTTTAAAAATGTTAAACAAAAGGAAGATAAAGTGGAAACTTTAGCTTTTCAATAAAGATGTATTTTCTCAATTTGTGCCTTTGGAAAGTGAGCTGTGTTTTCCAATGCAAATAAGGGTTGTTTTCTAAGGGCGGGGAGTGGGGGAAGGGACAACATCTGTGTCCGCCTGGTTTAGCATACTCAATTCCCTCCTCCTTCCTCCTGTTTTTGCCACTTCAATGAGCTGTAATTTCCTTGTTTTATGAAAGCTACCTTTCTGGGTTCTTATGTCCAACCTCTCACCTCCAATCACTCGGAAAGTTTCTTGCTATAACTATTGTTCCGATTTGACCTGAAGGGAAATAAGTGGTAAGGTAACCATATTAACCACATAACCATATGCTTTTATTACATGCTTGAGTAATACAAGCACATGCCAGTGAGTGGTTTTTATTTTTAGTGAAACAGAAGATGAATGATTATTTTTAAACCGTTTTAGGTTATGAAGCTGGTGATGCACTATCCATCCGATTGAGGATCAATTTCTGATTCTGACTACAGAAATCAATTTCTGATCGAAACATCATCAAAAGAACAAAACAACTTAATATTTTTATTTCAAAAGCCAATACTTTGAACTTGTATGTTTTGATTGGTAAATTGGCTTGTACAGAGTAAGCATGGGCCATATATACTAAAATAATCCCGTCAGGATTAATAGGGCAGGAGATAAGGCCATTTGTCTGGAGGCTTCATTCGCTGACTTCAACTCTCCTCAATTTTAAGTACAGTTTTTGTTATCGTGCATTTTAACAAGAAGAGGCAATATACCATAGTAAGAAGCCGCCCAGCTTTTAAAAAAAGGGGTCTTAATCTATATCACTTAAGCATATGACTTTATTTAATTTACATTTGAGATTAGGAAGCTAGTGAATATTAGAATCAATAGCTCAGTATTGTTCATTATGGGGATTTTAAAGTTGATGGAAGATGTTTCGGACAGGAAAAGTGCAATTCTCTTTCTGCAAGAAAAAAGATTATTACATAAGGAGAGAAAATGTTCGCAAGGACACTGCATGTATCTGAGCATCGGGGCTCAAGAGGACAGTTGGCGAGGCAGCATGAGATCCTGCCGAACGAAAATAGGGTTAAGAAAGGGAACGTGGTTGGAAAACAGCATCGCTTTATTTATAAACTAATCTACGATAGAGGAGACAAAAATCATCTGTAGTATCACAACAAATTAGAAATAACCTACCTAACAATAAAGAGTAGGTTATTAAATGACATGTGATGATATTGCAAAAATCACTATTTAACCAGGTTAAATCACTGGTGCCGGGATTCTGCATAAGACCTAAAAAAAGTGTAATTAAGAGTTGTGAAAAAAGATTATCGTCATTTTTTTTGAACCGTATGGATTATGTTTACATTTTTAAAGATATTTGTATTTATCTCATATGAAACAACTAAATTATACTACAGATAAAAATAACAACAAAGAGATTTATTCGAATTAAGGGGAAAGAAATCAGTGTGTCCAGTTCTTTCTTTTTTAGACGGGTGTATAAGTATAACTCTTTTTTCCACCGCTTCTTTTTTCATCGCTTCCAGTGACTATCGTCGGGCCAAATGAGCTGAAATTTAATATAACTATTTGACAAGGCAGAGCTATACCACGAATATGCCGGCAAAATGTTTGCATTTTTAAGTTTTTCCTCTCTATATGGAATGAAAGTATTTCTCCAAATTCCTGCATTATATGTAGAATTTTTACTGATACCTGCACCTCTGCAGCGTCTCTGAAGAGACTTGGTGTTGATCAATTTTTATTTCGATTGAATAGGTGTGTTAACAAAGTCATGGGAAATGTGGGGAAGTGTGAATTTCAGTATAAAGTTCTCTGATTAGATCTTTTCCTGGTGTTCATCATTCACAAGTATTAGCTGACCAATTTTTTTTATTTTTTTTTTTTTTTTATTTTTTTTTTTTTTTATGCTTTAATCAATCGGATGAGCAATTTTATTGATAACATTAGATTTTTGAATATGTTACAAATAAGATAGTTGTTTAGTTTTGGTTTACTCTTTAGTTCTAGCCTTAGTACAAATAATCCAATGTTTGTACAATCTTTAGGAACAGGTAACATCATAAGAGGTTTCTGTTTAGATGTTGTGTTATTTTTCTGTTGAGCTGTTATGTGATATTTTTCAAGGTTTCCCTTTTTTGCATGGATAATTCAATATTTGACTCAGTTTTCAACGTAAATATAGCATTAATGTCACTATTTCATCGTTAAAATATTTGCGATGAAATAGTGAATATAAATAAAATAAATATTAAAGTAACGATCTTCTTAATTAGTTGGTATAATAATATTAAGAAAAATGAGTTATATCCATTTCCTTTATAAACACTCAGTTACTCTACTTTTAATATAAATTGGATAATTGTGGCTGGGGAGAAAATGATAATTTGAAAGCGGAGACTTTAAAAGAAGTTTCTGGATCCTATTATACTTTAAAAAATTTACATTTCTCCCTTAACCTTTGGAGATGACTCTAACGTTAACTTAATTTATTTTCGAACCAAAATTCATTATCTCATAAAGCGTTTGGCCATTGTGTTATAAAATCAATAGTAAGCTAAATCAATAATTGACAATATCTTTTGCATATACAGTTAAGTTTCGTATTCATAGCCTTTTTTTATTCGATTTTTTAATGCTTCTCGAGCATATTTTTATCATTCACCAATACACATTTTTGTGATATTTTTAAAAAAGTTGTGCGTGATTTCGAGAAATGAATCTTGTTGCGTAGTTAAGGAATGAGGGATTTATTTATGAAATATAAAAATGAATCATGCCAGGAAGGTTCATTTTCCCCTCCTTTTTCGGAGGACATGTAATTTTTTCCTTATTCGGCCGTCTAATAATATAATAATAATAAAATAAATATGTTGAATTGTTGGAGGTAGACCAAAAATCATCTTTTCGCTGCCATGTTGCTTGCAATCACTGAAATATTTCTAGATAAAACAACAACAAAAGTTGGCAAAAGGAATAATCGCGGATCTAGAATTCATCCATTTTTTACAATTATTAAGTCTAGATATAGAATGCAAGGCCTCAAAGTCTCGTATTATTTCAATAATGCACTTAATCATGCAGATTACATGCCAAATTTTCGCCTATTCAGGCATCTACAGGGCTACTACAGTTTCGCAAGCAAGCTAGAAACAGACTGAAACCTTCCCATATGGAAGGAGGGCTAACAGGGAAATATACAGTGTAGCCAACATTCCAACAAATCTAGATAACAGAGATAATAACTGAATAAGGTCTATAGAAAATAAACACAATATTAAAGTTGAAGAAGGTTCAAATAAAGTAATTTTAAATTTTACATCTACACATATATACATACACACTCACACCTATTACACACATAACATCATGCACTAGAATTATAAATATATATAAAAAAACATATGTAATGAATGTAATGAACATATGAAAAGCAAAGGCAAATATAGAACAAATAATTCACTGTTGGTTTAAAATGTTTATAGTTTCAGCAAAAAAGTTGTTAAGATTTCTTGCATCAGTTTTCAAATTGACAACCTTATTAATGTTTGCAGCTATATATAGTGCTTCAAGATATTTTAATTTTTGATCAGAATTTTCTTTATGCAAAATTATAGTTTTGTCATAATCGAAGCGAAAGAAGTGTGTTTAGCTAGGGCAGTTTTAGGTTCTTTTATTCCTTTATTTTTATTTTTATTGGAATAAAAATAAAGGTCTGTTTCTAGCTTGCTTGCGAAACTGTAGTAGTCCTGAAGATGCCTGAATAGGCGAAAATTTGGCATGTAATCTTCATGATTAAGTGCATTATTGAAATATTGCGAGACTTTGAGACCTTGCATTCTATATCTATAATTAAATAGTCTCTTCCTAAAAACTTGATTATTAAGTCTTCAGAAAATGACGGCGATATTTAATTTTGCTCAAGTAGGACATGATAGGACCTTACTTATTTAAATCCATTGTTGGAAAAAACCCATACAGTTGCGTGCATCAGTTTCTGACCAAACTAAATCGAACCTAATCACTCAGTTTTGAAAGGTTTTTAACTTCATTGGATTAAAAAAAAAAAATTGAGTTGATGCTCATTTGACTCTTCTTTGACATTCTAGCAATGAGATTGGTACTTTACTCGAAATGTAGGCTTTGTTCGGGTTACATGAGAAGTATCGCTCAAGTTCGATCTATTGTTAGAAAAAAAGAATCGATAGTAAATTGACTGGACAGTGAATGTAGCCATTCCTGTCTACATTAAGTTGGTGTTGAAGTCGGACATGTTCTTTTCCCTTTATCTCCTGCATTATAAAGTGGCGAAGAGAAGAGGGGACCTCGCAGGTAGCCATCAAGATAAAAAATGCTGCCCACATGAGCACATTTATCCAAAATTTATCTTTAATAAGACTACGTAAAATGCTTAGATTTTGTAATTCAATATAATTTCATCCATTAAAAGCACCAATTGTTTTCTCACGTTTTCGATTTATTAAAAATAATTGTAAACTATACAGTCTGTTCCGGGAACGAAATAAAATCTAGGAAAACCGCGATCTATTGGCAGTCCTCACAACTTCTTTTTCAGAAACTGCCGATTGGCAGCGCTGCCGACAAGGAAAATCCCAAAATTCAGGTTGTTTGTTTAACGTCGCTTTATGCCACTAAGGCTAATCGGACGATGCTACAGTGTGAGTCCTAAATTTTGCATATCCAGGTATAATTAGGATAGGGATCTTTTACGAGTACCTGACATCGTATAGGCTCGGGACCTCCATTTTACGTCCTATCCGATGGGAGTTTTTACTCCCATTAAAAAATGCTAGGGCCACCGCTGGTAGGTTGCCATGCTATCCACTATACCACAGGTGACCCCAATTCAGGTTGTATACCTGTGAGAAAAGCGAGACTGAGCCACTCAGAGTGAAGCTTACCAATTTTTTTTTCTGTTGTTTTTTTTTTTTTTTTAACAAGAAATGGAGTAGAAGCTCATTGTGAGCTCCTTCCAGGAAGGTGGCAGTGAGGGTTAAGGACTGGCCAAAAGAAGAATGAACTTTCCTTTTGTTTAATCTAAAGTAAGCATGCATGCGCCCAATTTAATTCAGGAAGAAATCCTCCTGCTTCTATCTTTCAACCCTTTCAATTTCTATCATCCATTCGGCAGCATTTCAAATTCATCTTCATCCAAAGTAATAGCACATTCACCACAATTCATCCACATTAATGTATATAAATATAATAGTCATGCTTTCTTTCCAATGTATTAGCTTCATATTAAAACCCATTGATTGCCAATTTTCCACCAGCAAAAATCATTCCTTTTTCTCCTTTCAGTTTTAATTCATGCTTATTTCATGTATTATTGCATTTCTAAATAATGGTGGGCAGACTGGAAGAGCCGATGCTCAACATTATACACAGTCCACTCATTAGTAGACAGTTAGATCAAACAGACGGATTCTCAACCGCCAAGACATTCTCGAACGTTCGGTCGGCAGTGAAAATCGATGGTGATCGAGGTTACAAACCCTTGGAATGGCGAAACGTTTAGCACCGAGGACGGGCTAGGTTAATGCCTGGATGAGAAGGAGTTGGATAGGTTGAGGTCGGGGAGGAGGGAGTGGGGCAGACTGATTTGGTGCGGGCTACCGCGCCAGAGCATTCCCCTCACATTTATCTGTCAATGACCAACACCCGAAATGCGGTCCTTCCTTATCCAAACGTTACTAATGCAAGCCACCGCTTGCCACACAATCAATATGGCAGGTGTAAGAGTAGATGTTTATTGAAGAAAGAAATTGGAATTTTTTTAGGTTTATTGACCTTATTTTACTACAAAAGCTTTTCTCGGTGGAAGTAAATTGGAGTTACGTTACAAAGTATAAATTAAGTAAAACTTTCATTGGGAAAGTTAATATAATATCTATTATCTATGTTTGTTTGTTTGTTTGTTTGTTTAACGTCCCTTTATGCTACTAAGGCTAATCGGACGATGCTACAGTGGGAGTCCTAAATTTTGCCTATCCAGGTATAATAATAGGATAGGGGTCTTTAACGAGTACCTGACATCGTTCAGGCTCGGAACCTCCATTTTACGTCCTATAGGAGGAATGGCTTGGCTAAAGATTTTTTACTCCCTTTAAAAAATCCTAGGGCCACCCGCGACCTTTAGTATTGTAGGTTGCCATGCTAACCACTATACCACAGGTGACCCCATATCTACTTTCTATGATAGATAACCACGATTATTCAGAGGCGCTTTGAGCTTGGATAAAACGGTCTACGGTTTCGGTCGCTTTTTTGCTAGACTACTATTAGTCTAGTAGTCTATGAACGATACATTACACATTTATTGTCCTATTTGTTTATTTTTAATTACTTTTTTTGGTATGGGCTATCGTTATTGCTTGGGTCCTAAAAATGCCCGTTTTAAAACATTTATTAATTATTAATGTAGGGGAAGGGGTATTATTATAAATTCAAATACTATCCTTCTTACCTAATATTCGCTGATTCATTTCTTATGGTTCCTATGTAAGGAATAATTATGTTTTGTGGATTAATTATATGGTTGAAATTCAATTGAAAAAATATTATTATCAATGAAATTGAAATAATCATAAAATAATGAATAAAGAAATTAATTAGTAAGACATTTATTGTTGCACACAAATTAAAAAAAATATAGTATGAATCTTAAAAGAATACCAAACAAAAAAAATATTCTTCTACAAAATAAGACAAAAAAAAAAACATATATATATATACTTATTTTAAAATTAAACAGTAAAAAGAATGAACAACAAAAAAATTAACTTCTTTGATTTTCAATTTAAAGTAACATAAAGAAAATTGATTAAACTGATGATTAATTAAGTTATATGGTTTTTTAAAGAAATGTTTCTGACTTGAAACAAACCAAAAAAAAACTCAATGTCTTTAAATTAAAAAATAAAGTTCATGACCTTGTGCGATGAAGAACGATGTTTTAATACAGGTCGCCAGGGCGATAAAAGAAGGCCGGGCCCGGTGCTGGGTTGGCTAACTGGTGGTCTTCCAAAATATTGGGAAGATGAATTAAAATTCACTTGGTGGTGCACTATTGAATATAGCACTTGGTCTTTGTCTCGAGACTGGCACACAAGTGGCGTCAGTTGTTTATGCTACGTAATACCACTCGGTGTTATAAGCATTGCGCTGTATTACATTATTTACAATGGAATGCTCGTAATAAATGTAATTAAAATTAAACTTATTTTTAAATAAAAAATATACTATATTTTCACAAATTTAAATTGTATTCTAAACAAAAATAAAATAAAAATAAAATAAAATTTTATTCGGGCTTTAACAATTAAGATAAGATAATTATGATTATACGAATACCGATATCCATGATTGACACACTAAAAAAAGTAGATTTTTCGACATTTTTGTCACCCCTTAAATAAAGATGCCTCTTTACCATACCAATGGAAAACTTCAATAGCCCAATGAACATCAGGCAATACTCAAGGATTAATATAACTATAACATTTCGCCAATTTAAAATGAAGGCTATAGTGCAATTATGATAGTTAATAATGATATAAGATAATTACCTATGTTAGATAATAATGATGATATAAGATAATTATCTTAAGATTTTAGATAATGATATAAGATAAGATAATCTATGCCGTAGAAGCGCGCATTCTAGTAACCAGTCCAAATTTATTTTCAAATAAGTATAACCTAATTTAATTTACATAACTTAATGAAAAATAAAATAGTGAATTGTAAAACGGTGCCATTGTTTCCCTCAAACATGGCAAAAATAAATAAAATAAATAAAGAAATTACTTTAGGACCTGTATGTTATGCGAGATATTATAATAAAAAACAAATTGAGATTTGAAACCCTTTCATTCCATAAATTAAGGGTTGAGATGAGATTTATTTATAAACTAATAAATTATAAATTAGGCTTCATCGAAACTAATTAAGAATCATGGAAATTATAAATGAGTATATAATTACTTTCTCTTTAATTGTAATGCATAAATTATATCTATAGTCTAAAAGGGTGCTCATCCATTTTGGATTTATAAATTTAGTTTGGTAATATTTAATTTCTCTCCTTGAAATTTCTAAAGCTCAGTTTATACAACTTGTTATTTTTTTATCTGTATAAAAAGGTCTTATCTATGAACTGGAGATCATTCTGTTAATAAATTAGCTAGCGAAACTAAAAGATTAAACATTATAGGTGATAAGGATGTTATTGAAGGTGTTGGGAGCAAACAGAGATATAGTTATGATATAATTCGATTTTAAACACTGGAAGGAACTGCGCTTGGAAGAAGACTGGAATATACTTAACATTTTTGTATATATAAAATCTATATATGCCAATTTTTTCGTGCATGTAAAAATTTTACATTTTATAAAATAAATATTATTCTTTCTTAGATTCTCAGATTGCCAACGATATATTTTTCCTTTAATGATGTTATTTATTTATGGTCTTTGGGTAAATAATTTTTTTAAATTATTTTTTTAGAAGATAAAAGATTCGACCACGGCCGGGAATCGAACCCAGGTCCTCCGCATCTACGTTGCGGCGCTCTTACCACTGAGCTAACCGTGGGGCCGTCCCAGACGTGATCGAATCTTTTACTTATGCGATCCCTCCCACCAGGTCTCGCCACATTGTAGCGAAGTACCGGGGGGCTGAACAATTGTCCAGACGAACGGGATCTGATTGACATACGTCAAAGATATTCATTTAATGATGTTATTTATTTATGGTCTTTGGGTAAATAATTTTTACCCTATTATAGATATATTTTTCCATTCATTATCTGAAATTAAAATTTTCATCTTTTGGAACCACTTTATTTCATTTCTACTGTATATGTTTATCAAATTATGTCATATTTAGCCATTTCTTATTCCTTGGCATTATGAGAGACAGCTTAATTTCTCCATATAAACAAAATGAAAGGTACTAATCAATAGGTAAGAATGAATTTCCATTCGCCATCTAAGCCCCATAAAACATTTAATTAATGATAAAAGCTATCTGCTATTAAAGAATGTTAAATTCTTATTAAACATGACGAGTTTAATCAAAATCGTTACAGCTATAGTTATCAAAATCACAAAAAACGTAAAAATGAGGCAAAATTTATTAATTCAAATACCGCCTCCGTTTAATCAATTTAGACGAAATTTTCACTTTTACATCACGGGCATATACCTACCTCAAATACCAAATTTCAGTTTTGTTATCGTTTTTGAATAGTCTGTTCACACAGATCATTCCGTGGGACTTGGTTATTTGGATTCAGGGTACCCCAAATATTTTCGTTGAAACTGGAGTCGAAATTTTTCACGATCGCAATACTTCCCCTTATTATACATTTCATATATAGGTAAGTGAAAGTAAAAAAAAAAAAAAAAATATATTAAGACAGCCTTCTTTCAAACGAGTGAAATACGTTATCTCAATGTAAATATTACTGATGTATAACATGTAATCTGCCTTCAATGTTCCTTTCATAGCACTTCAAGGAGCATTAGAGTTAGGTTTTACCTTCGATTTTCTCTAAAACAAACATCTTTTTAAACATTAACTTTTTCTACTTCATCAAAATTATGCTTATTTGTTTGTACATTGGCATTTGATTTCAGTAGGTTGGTGAGTGGTACAGAGAGTAGTGTGGAAGAGCTAGAATCTCATAACCAAGCTCAAACAATTTTGGTGGGATCAAGGGGTTTATTATTGTCATGTAAAAGAATAAGTTCTTTCCAATCTTCCTTTCTTAACTTTTTAGGAAATTTATTCATTTGGATATTAAATGCTCCGCCAAAATTCAAGAAGTTGAATTCAATTATCTAATGAAGGCCACAAAGTAACTATTACCTTTTTTTTTTTATGAGTTGTGGGTTTTGGAAAATGAAGTTTGTCGAGCTCACGCTTTGTCGAGCCATTTTCTAGAATGTTTAGAACTGCCTTAGAGATTCCAATTTTGATCCGAAGAGACTGTACGGAAAAACTTCGTTTTTGTTTCTTCAAAGTGGTGCTTTGCAAACTTCATAGATTGCTTTTTGGCCTTGGTTTAATGCATGAAGTACCCAAGTTCGAGCTTTGTTACCTATCCGATCAGAGACGGTCGATTTACTGACAGGGATTATTTCCAAGTTCTTGAACAGTTGTTTCGAGGTTTTCTTCGACAAAAGCTGTCAGGACATCTTAATGAATGGAACGAGTCCTTCCACGAATCCACCGCTGAACAGTGCTTTTACACTAGCACCCCAGCAGGCTAACCATCTTGGGCCCCGTGCCTACCGAGTTTCAGCTCTCTTTTCTGTAAATTAATTAATTAATAATTAATAAAGTAATAATTAATTAAGTGATAATAACAATAACGTACATACATAATATAACGTACATAAATAATATAACATAATAACTTAATTAATTTCCGGAAACCCAATAATCGACTATATGTTTGGTTGCTATATAATTTATTTTTACTATGAAGTATTTATCCAGTAAATTAATTAAGATAGTGAAAGCAGTTTTATCAGTTGTGAGTTGTAAGGATGAATTAAGAGCCCGGGATTCAGTGGACTGAGATAGTTATCTGTATTGTTTCCTTTAAGTTTCTATCTTTGAACTGTCCAATGAAGGGTGGAATAATTTAATTAAATCTTTTAACTCCAAATTTATTCTAAAGCTAGTTGAGGACCCTGGATATAATTTAAAATAAACTATCACATATTGAATAATGTATAATTGAATAACATATATATATATATATATATATATATATATATATATATATATATATATATATAATAATAATACGATTTTGTTATCTTAATACATTGTATTATAATACCATTGTCGTATTATTTCATGTCTGATATCTCTCTCATTATTAACTTATCGCTCGTTTATTCTTTTTACTGTATCAACTTATCTAATTTAATAAATGTAAATAGTTTATCAAAATTTCAAATGCTAACAAAATCGTGTAAGGGATAAGGGAAGGTATTCTGAGCGGAGCAACCACTCCTGGGCGCCATATTTCTTTATGAGAATTTGATAAAGTTAAATGATTAATGACTAGGCAGTCGCGGTGGCAGGAAGCTGTTTTTTATAAACCTAAGAACCATTCTCGATATAACACAACCATAGCTTGGAGTCAAATGCTGAACGCATCAACTCACAACACTTGCAAGCGAATTTATAGGTTGCCAAAATAGTATATATCTAAACTATTGATTGGTGTTTTTTCTGAAGATAACGCAAGATTAAAGTAAGTCATTAGCTTGGATTCGGTACATAATTTCTTATATATGGAGCGGCGAGGTGCAAAACTCGTTCGTTCCATTTATTTGAAAAATTGAGATAGCACTGGATTCGAAAAGATATTTTAATGATTTTTCAACATATCTTAAAAGATTGGAGCAAAACTTGTTATTTCATATGAAATTTTGCACTAGAAAATAGTGGTTTGTTGCATAATTAATTGATTCGTCCCATAGCACGTTGTGTTTCAAAACTGGTTCGTTGTGTTTCAAAACTCGTTGTGAAGCAAAACTATTTGGTTCCTATAATAACTTCTCACTTCGCACCCATCCCATTCGTTCACCTCAGCAGTTTCTGTTACTCTTTCTGAACAAAATATCGAAAGCTCCTTAAATTCGCGTGTTTTATTTCAGTTTATATACGATTCTTCTTACCTAGTTATGTTAATAATTGATTTTCCAATGGCTCCAACAAGCTGAAAGACGTTGATAATAATCTGCTGAGAAAGAATTTCGGTGACGTGTTGAGGGCCAATGATTCATCATATCTTCCACAGACGAGGGAAACAACGAACAACAGGATGATGAAGTCGCTATTATTGAAGAAGACGATAGCCTTAGGATCTAGTCTTTTTGAAACTTTTTTGTAGTCATATGTTTTATATCAGTACGCTGATATTTTTAAAAATTAATCAAAAAAAAAGTTTAGTCAAATGTTTTAAGTCAGTGGGTGATAATCTTTTGTAAAATGATATCGAATTTATTAATAAAATGGTTGTGAAAGTAAATAAATATCACTTATTAAAAACAAACTTCGCTTTTGTATTATTCTCCTCGTATTATTATCCTTATTGGAAGATCAACTTACGCTGTGTAAATTAAAACTCGTTCGTTCCAATATGGAGTGCAACAAAAATCTTTTCTTTAATCATTTTGTTGCAAAACTTTCTCATTACATACTTTGTTTTATTTTTTTTTTGTCACCTCGAAATAAGTAAATTGTTTCATTCAAAGCTCACTTCTACAGCGCAGCTGTACCTTGTGAAGGCAAAAAAATCCATGCAAAAGCCACTCTACTAGACGTGGTAAGTTTTTTGAGTTTCCTTAAAAACGCGTTCACGTGGAACGAACGAGTTTTGCACCTCACCTCCTCATATCATTTACAATAAAAGATGTTAAATATTTTTAGGAAAACAAAATTCTATAATAGTAAGATTTAGCTGCTTGAACCCGATTGAATAAATCCAATCTCACACATTCATTTGGTATTAATTAAAATTACCTAATTTAAACAATTAATTATGTTAGATTTATGGCCAAGAGTCCTCGCATAATGGACCAAAATGCTACTCCTCCGGTTAATTCGCATAAATGCGAGATCGGTGGGAAAGAGGTCAGTGAAGAGAAAGGATTGACCTTGCCGGGATATGTACCTGGTAGTTCAAGTGGCAGAGCGCCTTACTAGTGTTAAGGAGGTCTCGGTTCAATCGGCTAATCTTTACTCTTTTTATAAAAACTATTCAAAAATTAAAGTGAGAATTTTAATGTCATCAGAAAATATATTATAGAAATATTTTATCGAACAATGTTTTCTTGATTCCTCCCGGTTTATCCGATTTTATTGTTTTCTTTTCCTATTTAAAGATGAGGGCTTCTTAAGAAGATTTGACTATTTCTGAATGAATAACTAGTGGATCTCATTGGAATATTAGATCTAGAAAAAACTAGTATACAAAGGAACTTCGGGCTGTTTATCTAAAAATTTACAATTTTTTATGTGATAGCCTCAAAAATTCTAAAGTAAAGATGGGGTATGTTTTGTGGATATTTTTTAAACGAAAAACAGTTAAAACTATGTATCGCATATACATATTTGCAAGTTTTATATGAATATGGGGCAAAGCACTGAAAGCTGATTTATTTTTATAAGGATATTACAGTCTACGTATTATACTGGAATATGACGTTTCCATTAGGCAAGGATATGATTAAATCTAATTGGAATATGAGTTTTCCATTACACAAAAGGTATTAGATAATATCTTTTTCCTTAGTTCACGTGGTTCTCTTTTGATAATAAAGATATCAGTAATATACATATATTTAACATATAGCTAGCTTCTAGGTCTAAATATATTTTTGCTATATACATATACAAAGATTCAAGTAGAAATATTATTATTATTTTTTTTTTTGCATTAAAAACAATCCTGACAATTTTGGGTAACACCTCATTTTGTTTTCTTTATCGTACGTTTCAGTATGTAAAACCATACATTATTTGGATGTTTATTTGAAAGTTTGGGGGACTCCCTTAAATGTAAATTACTTAATTAAACCACTTTATTATTTTTTTTTTTGAATAGCTATATTTTGTAAGATACCTATATCACGTGTATAAGTACCCATTTTATAAATACTTGACGACGATTCCACAATAAATACAAAAAAATCGTAAAAATATAAGAGTCACTGAAAGCGCATATTATAGGATTTAACAGATGATTAATAAGTAGATTAGTAAATAATCGATCCTTTTGTCATCTTTAAAAAAATGTTTTGAAGAACTAAAATGTCTGGTATTAATTAATTACTCATTTTTTTTTTATTTTTTACATTTCCTACAGTTTTATTTAAGTTGTGTGGTAAATAATAAAATAATTATAATATGAGGCGTTTGGTTTCAAAACCGGTTACATCCATTTTCCCAATCCATTTTTTTTTTTAATTCTTTTCAAGTTTTTAATGTAAAAAAAATGTGTTATACGCGTTTGTTTCAAAAACGTCTAGATCCTACGAAAATCAATAGTAAAAAATCCATTTCTTATCAAAAGCGCTTCTAATTGGTCCTTTTTTGATCAGTTCTGAAAAATTGTTGAAAATGGATGTAGCCGATTTTGAAAACAAACGCCTCATTTATATTATTGTTTCATTTATATAAAAGTTTCGGTCTTTTCGACCACCTGGGTCATTTTCGCCCTATATTACAAAATTTAGTAATAAAGAATAAAGAAATATTTCTAATTAAAACTTAATTGTGTTTTTTTAAATTTTAATTACTAGCTAATAATACAATTAAAATGTACTGGGATAGCAGACAATACTTGAATTTCATATTAGTGCTATGAATATGAGAGACAGGGGTAGTAAATACCCAAATTTTAATGACAAACCACTAACTCTCGGTTTATTAAAAAAAAAAATTGACTCATAAAATAACGAATATCTGTCACATTTTAGCACTAATGATGGCCGAAACGTCTGATGAAATAAAGTTTTGACACTTAATTAATGGTCGCCCTGATGATCGTCATTTTAAATTAACATTAAAATTTAAATCAATAAATTAAACCCAAACAAATTAATATTGATTAATTATTAATTACAATAGACTACTTACTACTGACATTACTACTGACTACTGACAATTAATAAGGTTGTGCTAAACCTTATATATTTATATATATATATATATATATATATATATATATATATATATAATATATTAAAAAATTTAATATTGTTCTTATGGATTATTTTGTTATTGTAGAAATATTATCTAATATAAGATAGTTTTAGGTGCTAGTGGCTGCAAGAGCTGTCAAAGGTTGATTGATTTTAACAAAGGGTAGCGAAGTGTAGCCTCGTGACCAGTTTTCTCAAAGGGCTGTTACGCGGTCAACAATCCTCAACCGATAAAGGTCAATATAGATTTCGAGCCCTTAATCACCTACAAAACTGATCTCTGACACACCATTTCTGAAACTAATAAATTATCCGAATTTTTTTATAGGTCTCGCTCAGGAGCCGCTGTTCCAAAGTAGTACAAAAACAATAAATATTTTTTCAGTGAAGACATCGTGATGGTTTAAAAAAGTATGAATTGGTCGTATTTCGAAACGTTAGCATTGTTTAAAAATTTTTAAAGCCTTCAGGTTACAAAAGTAGGTAACCTGAAAAGCCAAGTTTCCATTGATTAATTTAAACAGGGAATTTGCACCTTTTTAGTTGCAAACAAAAGCGAAATTGGCAGTGGGCCAAATTAAATAACACATTAACAAATAAAATTATAAAAGGGTTATAAAATTGATTTTTTTTAACTTTAATTATTAATTCGCACCTGTCAGCAAAGTGCTGACAATCAGGGAATGAAATGGCAGTAATGTCAGGCATGAGGAGAGAAAGCACCCAATAGCACCCCTTCCGGGCTTGAGTCAATTACCTTGGCTGTCTAAGAGAACAGCTCCCTCATCCATTGCCTTTTTAGTCTTCTCGTATCCATGTCGTATGGTCGACTCTTGGTAGATGTTGGTCAGTATGAAAAGTTTTGTTAGTCAAGTACCAAGGTTGTTTTGTACTGAGACGTAACAATTTAGATTGAAACGTTTGAAGTTTTTCTAAGTGAGTGTTTTTAGCTATGCCGAATATCTGTGAGGAATAGGTCCGTATGGGCTTGAGTAAGTAAGTGTACGTTGCTATGCATTGTGGATGCTGCCATGATAGGGCAATTCCATTAGATTAATAATTTAAAATGATCATATGTAAAGTCCTGCATATGCTCAAACCCGGTAGTCAGTTTTACCTGAAGGCGGGAAGGTCCTGGAAATACCGCCTTGGAAGTTATTTCGGCCATAAACCTGTTGTTAGACATTCAAAATAACTAAGACCGACAATGCTGCCGACACTCACCAATGGAAATAACTAAGAAGATTGTTGGAGAAATTTGGGGACATAAACGCCGGTTTTTTGCCCCGGCAAAGATACCGCTGAGGAATTATAGAAATATAGCATGGAATGGAAATTTTAGGATAACCAGCCAATCAGAAGAAGTCTGAGGAGAGTGGGAAAAGACGATTTGTATGAAGGATAAAAAGAGAAGAGGAAGAGGTCGGGGGGGGGGGGGGGAGGGAGTGCCAAGAGATCGGAAGTTAGAGGGAGTAGCAGAAGTGCGGAGGTTGAGACGAGAGTTCGGGCAGAGTCCAGGGGTCCAGTGAGAGCTGAGAGATGCGGTGGTGTGGCTAGGAGAGCGTCAGAGACTGATCCAAACCAGAGACTTGGATAGTTCCAGAGAGAGTGCCTACCAGATAAGTTTAATATACAGTACTCATTGTAATATTACATGGTATGCATTCAATAAATTCTGTTAACTTGCCAGTCAGCATCCATTAATTAAGTTGTGTTAGTAAAATACCTTTATAGGATTTATTAGAAGGGGGTATTTATGATTTATATTTTTAGTCAATAAAATTAAAAATGGAGTTCAATTTAGATTTGTTTATTTTCATTCACCCCCTTATTTGTTTATTTTCTTGCCACAATTTTTTTACAATAAATAAAATTGGTGAGCAGGTCACCTCTGGAAAAGAATCCAATAGACGTTCATTTATATTAAATACATTAATTAATTATATTCATTTGATGTATCCCGTTTCAGGTAAACCCGCCTTTGAAAAGCGGGCAACCAGAAACGTAGCAACGTATTTAGTTTTTGTTTCAGTTTTAATTTTTTGAGTTTGAGTCTTTTGTCAAGAGTTCTTTTAATTTTTTTTTCTTCAGTACATCGGTCATTCTAAAAAGAATGTATCTTGTAGTTGTAGTATAATTTCTTGTTAAGTTATTGTTATATGGCCATGTGCTATGAGGCCTAGCCAACATTTTGTAGTATCGTCGCATTACGTATGACCTATATTCTAAACTAGAAGAAGAATCATACTGTTTGAATATATAACTTCGACCTGGGAGGGATACCTCCCTCTATTATCGAGATAGCGGTGGACAGAGGGTTGGGAGCGGTCAGCGGCTGAATAAGAGATCACCTCGCTGATGAGCCCATCGATATAGCTGAGGACAGCGGACTTTAATGAGCCGCCATTTTGTAACGCGAACCCGGCATTAAAGTTAGCGTGAATGGCCGCTCTTAGAGCTCCTCGGAATTAATGCTCACCGCATGGATGGATCGCCGCGGCTTCTGCTCCCATTATCATTTCCTATAACACAGCTTTCGACCGATCAAGCTACAACTGATAAGGGGTTTCAGATCGCCTTCCTCAAAAAAATAATAATGAGAGACAGGATCTTCGTTTAAAAACCGAAAATAGCTCGGTGACACCTTAATCTTGTGGCACGCAATATTCCAAAACGAGCAGAACTAGGTCCTAAATCTGGGTCTAGGTCGCGGGAGATATAAAGCAGTGAGAAATACTTGTGGAGCAGGGTAAGGTCAGCAAAAATTATGATAAAATTACGTCTGCTTAAGTTATCATACTTGTTTCTTAAGTCTCATGAAAATTAAATGCAAGTTATAGATACAGGGGCGGATTAAGCTCGAAATTTGGGGGGGGGGGTCATGACCCACCTGTCTCCTAATCACGTGACTGAGAGCACCGTTTTTAATTTGATTATTAACTTGTATTAAGAAGGACTGCGATCTAAACATCTTAAAATGTTAGTGCATTATGTTAGTTATTATGTTTAGTGCATGGTAACTACCTAATAGCATTATTCTCTTAAAAACACAACAAAATTGAAATGGCAAAATATTTTGAGTCGTGAACCCAAAATATTTAGGTTTTGGGGGTCATGAACCCTGTGGCCCGCCTTTATCTGCTCTTGTTTAGGTATTTGAAGACTTATTTGATATGTTACCGATATCTCTTATATTTAAAAAAGTAGAGGTTTAAGTTTTCCATCCTGAGTACAATCTTGATTTGGAAAACCTAATGGTGTGGATCGGAATCGAAATTGCACGATCAACTCATCACATCACGCCGCACACTCCTCTGTATGTGCTAGCGCTCATTTTATTGCTATTTTCTCTGCTTCTCCCTATGAGTTATCAGCTACTGCCTGTTTCTTTCTATGAAATGAGTGTGACGATGACGAACAAGTAACAAAAAAAATAATATCAGGTTAATTATTGTAATTTTTTTTTTATTAATGGGAGGGGGGATCATTAGCTTTTTAACTAGTTTACCTGATTAGAAACACATGTCGTTCTTAGATTTACATTTGAAGTGAAATTTGATAAAACATGGATTTCGCTCATACTTTTGATATTTTCAAATAATCGAAAACTTAAAGGTAGGTGTGGTGACGAAAATGTTATAGAGGCAAACATGGATGTGGCAGGTACATTACATCAAGTATTAAAACATGTAATGAAAGCATTCTTTTCCTGCAGAATGCTTTACGTTGAATGTTAAGAATAGTATTCTTTACCTTGAGCGTTAAGAAACATTTTATACTTTTGATTATCTCCTTATTAATAATGAAATTTGATTTATAAAAAAAATAGAGAAGCACTAAATAAGAATTTATCTTCTAAAATCTTAAATTAAAATTAGGTAGCCGTTGGACAAACTCGACATGTCCACAGATTCAAATCAAAATAAATAAAATATTAGTCGGTAACTTTGCTGCAAGAAGATGGCTCAAGTTGCATTATTTATTTTATTTTTTGTTTTTTTGTTCCTCCTCTTCCTTGCCTTTTAGGCTATACGGGGTTTCCCGGGCCAGGGAAGAGGGTGGTGGATTAATGCATAGTATTATTTAATTTCCCCTGGCTCCGGGTTTTGAATTTGCTATCTTCGGGTTCCCAATCATACGTTGCCATGGGCAACGCGTATGACTCAAGTTGCATTAATTGGAGATAGTAGGTTTTCTTCTTTGTTCTTGTATGGAATGAGATTGAGATGTGGTAACATTGGATTCAGGTAACATATACACTGTATCTATGGAAGTAATAACATTTGACCGGGTTGAATAAATGTAAAGAGGATGAGACTCATATTATTCATTTTTTATTCTCCCCCTATAAAGGGGAGAACAATAAAAGGAGGTGTTGGAGAATATATTAGTATTGGGAGGGGATAGAGTTTGATATATCCAACACCCTAGGGGACAACAGGTACGGGGACAGGTAAGGATGGTGAAGCGGTACAAATAAGAGGATTATCGGGATCCCAACAACTGTCAAATATCTTTGTCCTTCCTTACACTCTCACCCTCTGTATCTGTCATTCCTATCGCCCTTCCTCTCTCTCATTCCATTACCATCTCAACTCTCCCTCTTCGCATCCCATCTTATTTCTTTTAAAATAGTTATTTAACCTTTAAAATAAATAATCACATTATTTTCATTTTTTTAATATTAGTATATATAATATCTTCACTTGGAACACAAAACATTTTTTTTTTTATTTAATGAAATTTTAAATAAATACATTTAGTAAATGTAATAGTACTAAGAAAATGTGTCTTGAACAAACATGAAGAGAAGCCACCCCCATTGGTAGCTTTCAACTGATACACTAAACATAGAAAGTCCTGAGGCCATTTTCTTTTCAGACGTCTAGGAGGATTGTCTGGATTAGAGGAGGAAACGAGGCTGGAAACAAGAGGGTTCGAGTGGGTCGGGAGTCTATTATAAAAGGATTGGTATCTGGATCGGGCCAAATTTGCAATATATGCGATATATACTATAATATATACGAAATAAGGAGCATTAAGGATTTTACGAAGGATTTTGGATTGCAAGGATTGGATTCGAGAGGAGTTTGATGGTTTGGTGGAGCCCCAAAGCTCGATGCCATAAGTCCAAATAGGTCTTATTAATGTCATGTAAATTAGCCTTTTATGGTTAATTGGTAGTTTCGAGCGTTTATCAAGTAAGTGTTGTAGTAGTCGGAAGCGACGAGCAGTTTCTTGTCGTTTCAGTCTTGTATGGGGATTCCAAGTAAGGCGTTTGTCCAAGTGAAGTCCTATGTAACGGATCTGTTCGACAGGGATAAGTGGAGTATTATTAAAGAATACTGTAGGACAGGAGGTCGTAGGTTTACGACAAAGTGTAAATGTGATTTGATGGGACTTGTTGGGATTGAATTTGATTCTCCAGTTTTGACACGTCTTCGAGGATTGTGATGTTAGATTCGAGAGTTTGGGATGCTAGGTCTGGGTCATTATTAACTAATAGCACAGCTGTGTCATCGGCGTAGGTGGCGATAACAGTGTTGGGATGGACTGGAATGTCAGCTGTGTAAACTGTGTATAGGATTGGACCTAGGATGCTACCTTGGGGAAAACCAGCAGACAGAGAAAAGAGGGATGAAAAAGCATTATTAAGATGTACTTTGAATAGTCTGTCTGAAAGGTAGGAACGGATAATGAGAAAGTAGGTAGGAGGAAGTAATTTTCGGCGTTTGTACAGCAATCTCGGGTGTCAGACTCGATCAAATGCTTGTTCAACATCGAGAAAGACTCCAGTACAGTACATTCTGCGCTCCAATGCAGACGAGACAACGTCAACCACACGATGGTATTGCTGGATCGAGGAGTGGGATGTTCGGAATCCAAACAGGTGATCTGGGATTATGTGATTTGAGTCCAGGATGGGGTAGAGACGTTTGAGCATGAGTTTTTCAAGGATTTTGCCCATGATGGGTAAAAGAGAAATAGGACGGTAAGAGGATGGATATTCTGGTGGCTTCTTGGGTATGGGAATCATTTTAATAACAGCTAATTCCCATGGAACACAGTTTTAGGAACCGTTGGAACAAACTGTTCTTGTACATATTTGTGACTGTTCTAGAACAATCTAAGCTAATCGGAAAGATTCTCGCTAAGAGTCCAAGAGTCTTGCTCCGAAGATCCATATGGTTCCGTTTGTGTTACAGTGTCGTTACAAGTTGAGACTTTTAGTAACCATGATGAGTATTTCACTTTTTATTGTTTGTCTGAAATTGAAAAGTTTTTTTTTCTAATGAAAGTTCTTTAAACTAACATAACTGTGTTACAATATTTTAAGTTTTTTTAAATGTTTTTATTTACATATGAATTTACTTTCTACTGGACTTATAGCTATACAATATATGTTAAACAATCGTATAGGTATTGTAACATGAAACACAAAACATAAAATTTAAAAGAGTTCTAGACTTTTTGGAACAGTTGCAACAAACTGTTCTAGTACATATTTATGACTGATCGTGATTGTTCTAGAACAATACAAGCTATTCGGGAACCATCTGGACTGTTCGAATTCAGACTAAGTATAAGTAGCGATGGACTGGAGAGTTAGCCTTGCTCTTTAGCTCGAATTATATGGTTATTTTTTGTGTTGCTGTATCCTTACAAGTTGATACTATTTGTAACTTGATGATTATTTCACTCTTTTTTGTCTGTCTGACATTGTGAAATGTCATTTTCTACTAATAAAATATATTTAAACCAACATAAGTGTTACAATATTTTAATTTTTTTGTTATGGTTTATTTACTTTTGAATTTACTTTCTACTGGACCTATTGGTATATAATATGGGTCTTTTTCATTTTAGACAACCTGTTATTAAGTCATGATAACGGTTATTTTATGAATTTAAACACTGATTTATCTATATCAGAAAAAATCATATGATTTCATATTTGAAATTCCCTTAAGGTTATTATCGCAGTGTGAGTTGGTGTATAAAGTTAATCTGTGCTCTTTATTTTAAAAAAGAATCTGTTAAAATTATTTTCAGTTCTGAAGTCAAATAAAATAGCTATACAATTTTTATAAAGAATCGGTGTTCTACATAGAAAAATGAAATGCAGAGAAAGACACTACCTACATGAAAATAATTTACCGTAAGAAACGCGTTCTGATTTAGAGATGCCGAAGACAGGGTTGTAACCAATCCAGAAGTGTATATAAAGGTACATGGTTCGAAAACTGCAGGGTTTCAACCGATAAAGCCATACTATTTATATATTCTTCGTGTATCGCTTGAGTCCAGGCAAGGATTTATTCATAGAAATTTTCGAGGCAATGAAAGCCTATTTGTCTCCAGAACAATAACCTTTTTTTGCAATATTTCTTGTTAATAAGTTAGATAGTAAATAAATCATGTGTTTTTCAATAATAATTTAAGCTTTGTTATTATTTAAATAACCGTTTTCATAACTTAGTAACAGGTTGCCTAAACTGAAAAAGGCCATATAATATATATTAAACAATGGTATAGAACTCTTATCCGGCTCAAGGACGCCTTAAGTTTTAATAATGTGAACTTGAGAGAATATTTCCTCTATGAAAATTACAAATAAAAAGAAGATTTTAAGCGGAAGTTATTGTATTTTTTATTAATTTTATCTAAACATTTTTCGAATTTTAGTCTCCGAAGACTTTCCAGGAACCGGTAACGATTAAAGTTTTAGCAGAGCCACTTAATAATTCATTCATAGAATCCAAAGTTTGTAAGCTAAAATATAAATATTAAAGACTTGGGGTTACCCTTGGTGGACCAACCTCCTTTTTACATTAAACATTAGTATAATTAATAAGTATTACGTGTTAGGACTTATGAGTCAAACCTTTCAACTTTTCAGGTGACCAATTGAAGGATTCGTATCTTTCCTACTAATAAACTTATCACCTATTATGTCTGTCGTAATTAGATTTCTATTAAAAATTTTCAGATGAGTATTTTATTGTTACAATACTAATATTATTACTTACAATCTATATAAATAAAGTTGAAATTCTGTTTGTTTGTTTGTCTGTTTATTTGTTCTTTATAGAAATCCATACCGTTTGTCCTAAATTCTCCAAATTACGCTCAGTGGTTCTTTCAGACCCGGTGCGAACACCTGTCCATATTAAAATTGCATAACTTCAGCCGATCTTCAGCTGATATTCTTTATTGTTATAAAAATCATAATGATCTCACTTTACAATGTTTTATTTACGAAATCGATCGTTTCTTTAGAAAAATGAAATTCCCAGTGATAAACCGGGATATACAGCTATAATCTATGTATATTAAGATCAAATTCTGTTTGTTATATATAGAAATCCATTCCGTTTGTCCTAAATTCTCCAAATTTCGCTAAGCGTTTCTTTCATACCACATTAAAATTTCGTAACTTCAGCCGATCTTCAGCTGATATTCTTTGTTCTCCAAATTTCGATCAGTGGTTCTTTCAGACCAGGTGCGAACACTGGTTCATATTAAAATTGCATAACTTCAGCCGATCTTCAGCTGATATTCTTTATTGTTATAAAAATCATAATGATCTCACTTTACAATGTGTTTTTTTTACGAAATCCTTTAGAAAAATGAAATTCCCCGTGTGAAACCGGGATATACAGCTTGTCTTCTATAAAAATAAAGATGAAATTCTGTTTGTTTGTTCTTTATAGAAACCCATACCGTTTGTCTTAAATTCTCCAAATTTCGCTCAGTGGTTCTTTGATTCCAGGTGCGAACACCTGTCCATATTAAAATTGCCTAACTTCAGCCAATCTCTGGGTATATTCTTTATTGTTATAAAAATCGTTTTGATATCGCTTTACATTGGTTTTTAGGAAATCGACCGTTTGAGACGATAAAATTCTCACATTATAGACATAAAAAATGAAATTCTCCAGGTGAAACCGGTATAAATAGTTAGTATGTTATAAATCTACAACTTTTTACTTCATTGAATAATAAATAATTGAAATTAAATTGAATAATTTTTGGTTCTCTGTGGACAAAACAAAATCTGGATTTAGTCCGTTAAAATACGAAAATCATTGCTAATTCCAATATTATCGCTAAACTTACTGGTTTGACGGTGATTATAACTGAAATTGTAACTGAATTTATTATGAACTTATACAAAACTGCGTAATCGGAATAGAGTACCAATGTCAACGAGTAGCGACTCAATACAATTTTCTGGTACGTGACTAACAAAACTTTAAATCCAGACCTCCATCTACCGACAGTCGACCAGCACATAACGATGACATGCCATCATGTCCTCATTCGGCTATCTCAACTCGCTCAGCAAATTGCTGACTGGTGTGAATCAATAATGAAAGAAAAAAAAAATGTAATTTAATCAATTCATATAGCTTTAGTAAAAAAAACTTATATTGATTATTATTTTTTAGAAAACGTTATTTATCCAAATTTTCATCTTTTGGCCGTTTAGACCTAAAATTAAAACAAATACAGGAATGGAGAAAACGATAAAAATAAAATTAATCACTATAAACAATAAGAACTTGACGAAGTTCGGAAAAAATGCAACACATTTTTATAAGATTGTTGTACAGAGCAGTGATATTTACTCATAAAATCTTTTTTTTTTTTCGCCATCATTGCGAATTTTGATCTCTGGAACTGCAGTAGAATTTCAATATTCGATCTACGGAAACTGAATATAGGACAGAGAAAAGAGCTTTTGTTGGTTGTCGAGCACTCTCGCTCCCTGGCTATGAATCAAAGAGATCCTCCAAAGTAATCTCCTCCTGTTTATGCATTTCTCAGGGGCCCTTCTTCCTTTCTCTTTGAACTTTCATCAAATTTTAATGATGGATGGTACTTAAATATCCTCAGACTTCCGACACTATCCTATATACAATGCCCTTAAAGTAAAATAATCTGACCGGAAGCGGGAGGGCTTTGAGCTTGCCCAAGTATTTTTCATCTCTTATTCTTGAAATTTAAAATTTGTTCATTATTTATTAATTATTTTATTTTAGATTATTTTAGCCTCGCTGCCTTGCCTCAAACGTATTAAAAAATAAACTCACTTAATGTAAAATTGTCACGGTTTTAGATGTATCGTGATAGAAACCCAATTTTCGAATTTTGTCTCTGAAGATAGACAAAGATTATTGTTCTAGTCGGGCAACTTAATATTTAATTCATTGAATCTGTGGTTTAATTATATTCCTTAGTGCAACAATGACAAATATTTTTATTTATTTTTGTACAAATCCAAGAATTTGTCATTTTGTGTGTGATTTGCAATCTGCAAATTAGCAATAATAATAATAATTACTGTTGACACAGTAAGTCACAAAATGACTTACTGCACAAGGACCTGAATATTCCAATAGTTATCGGTACAGCCAAGCCACACAATACTACAAAAACTTCCATCAATGACAAATATAAATTTTTTTTTTTTATTTTTTTATTGTAATGGGGGGAACAAAATGATCTCTATTTTACGCAATGGCAGCCAATATTTTAAACGAAATTTAGCATTACAGCCTTAGCATTGCAGCGAAACCAAGACACCAAGAACCCGAATCAAATAAAGGAATTTCGTTAAACCTGAATTAAGAAAATTTGACATTGGTTGTTTTATCACCAAGGTACTTAATTAAACATTTACCGTATGTTTTTCATCTCGCAAAACTGCTTTATGTCATTTTAAAAACACGTGAATTAACGGACTGACCATTTTTTGTGACTTGGTTAATAGGATTCAGGAGACCCTTATGGGTATTCCCGCTAAAAACCTCGAGTCGAAATGTTTCTAAATGATAGCTGAGACGATGTAGGACAGGGGTTCCAAAACTTTTTTGTACCACGGCCACATGTTGGAATGAAAATCTCCGCTCTCTTTTGAAAGAAAGATCCCTCAAACGATTAATTGTATGGGGATATAATATGAATATATGGGGGGGGGGAAGTATTAGTTTGAAAGAATTGTTTTAATTTTGTAAACATGGTTACTTAAAGTAACCTTTAACCCTAAAATCGGTTTTAATAAATTGTGCACTTAAATTTTAACTGAGTGAAATTTTTTAAAATTTCAATTGGTCTGAGTCCCCTCCTTCTGATTTGTCTTTATGTCCCCTCTCCCAATAGGAACCTCTGATAAAGGATAATATGGCTTGACATGCATGGAGAAGAGTATTGCACAGAGGCATCCTTATAGTGCGTTTACACTGTACGAACTTTGCCCTCGAACCTCACCCACAAACAGCCTTCTCGAACAGTGACAGGAGTTGTTTGTGCTACTAATGCGCTGTTTGTAATTCGTCTCCTATTGTTTTATTTTTCAGATAAAATACCATGAATTACGAATGGTCTAACAATATTTGTTCGCTCAACCTTACGTTGAGTTTATGCCAGGTATAAATGGCTGTTCGTGGAACGCCGGTACGACAAGGTTCTGAGGGTGAGGTTGGTTGGTTGGTTTGGTTTAAAGGCGTAAAACCGCAATTCGGCCATCAACGCCAACCGAATCTACAGTTACAAATAACATAATACATGTTTTTAAAAGTAACGATATTTAATAACTATTATATTATTTGTCACTTTATTCTATCTTCCAAAAATTACAGATGTCTTCCAACATAACCTCGAATAAATTTTTTTTTTGATTCCTATGTCTCCACAGAAATTCAGCAAGATACGAATCTATTAAAGTTCTCCTAGTACCAGCTTCTACTTTATTTCGCCTTTTAGCCGCAGCCCATAGAGGTTCTATCGTTTGTGTATGAGCTCCTGTTTCTGGATCAATGAAATTTTTTGAATGATTAACCGTGTAATGTTTAAAGTCATAGCCTGGAATCCTGTTTATGTATGAAGAAGACCTTTTTCCTGTAGAAAATATACAGTTTTATCTAAATCTTTGAATTGGTAGTGTAACCTAAACAAAGCCATGTTTACAATCGTAAAAAAAATTTTATCCATATGTTGTAATTGTATAGAACCGAGTATTACGTAATCAAGTAACGATATCGCAAATAGTAACGTAGTAGTTACCATATGTTCATATTTGTACCTGTAAATTAGGTTGGCGTGCTTTAAACGAAAAAGTCCCCAATTTTCTTCATCAGGAATTTTCTGCACCAAAGGTAGCAATCGTTCTGAAGTTGGTGAAAGTCAAATTTTCTCCATAATGTTCGCTTCATTTAGACTTTTAATGAGGCTTCGCAGAGTGTTCTCTTCGTCTGCTAAGGCTGCTTTCACGTCTATTGGCACGCCTTTCCGAGAGAGTACTCTTCTGTAAGCAGGGCATTCTTCAATAATGTGTTTTACACTCATTGTTAAGTCGCATGCAGAGCATCTTGGTGGCGGTTCCCTTTTGATGAGGTGCTCGTGGGTGAACCTTGTGTAACTGATCCGCAGGCGCGTCAGGGCCACTTCCTCGCGACGGCTGTGAGGGTGAGGTTCGTAGAGTGTAAAGGAACATTTAGTGTCGTGATGTTTTATGTAAGCAGGGAGATCTCACAACAGCTCCTTTTCAGACTTCTACTGATGTTATCGGGCATGTTGGCATGCCAGGGCATAACAATGGGCTCTGGTATTTGTTGAAGAAGGCTAAAAAGAGTCCGGATAAGGTTATTCCAGCCATTAATTAAACGTGGTCAGATGAAAGATTATTTTCAGTGGAATGTGCCGGCTGAATACCGCTGTACCTCATTCGTGTGGACCCTTTTGTTGAGTTGGGGGAGGGGATGGCGTTGCTACTCTTGCAGTGATTGGTCATATAGGCAGCTGCTGATATTGCGATTTAAGTTTTGAAGGTATCTGAATCGAGTTCGATGCTGTTGTAGGTGAGACGGGAATTCAGGTTTGGGCCGAGAAAACATTTTAAAATCACAGGTAAATCGTTAATATGAAAAATAACAGATAGGAAGATATTGAAGTAGTTCAATTATTGAAAAAAAAAATCGTTCAATCAATTCCTCATAATTTTATTATTATTACTTTTTTTTGTTACTATTTGGTTGAGTTTGAAGTGCATATCATCATATGTTATATTTATTTATTCAATAATTCCTCTTGGTCTGCAGAATAGAGGCCTTCCGCAGCGCGGTATTCCTTCATCTCTCTAAGCTGCTGCTAACTCACTGTTACCAACATCCGGGATTAATCCCGCATCGGTAGCCACGCCAACGCAACGTCCAATTTCCTAGTTTTCATTCAGGAACTTACGGGATATATGTTGTTAGGCTATGAGCAGCACATCGCTGTCGGTCGACCGAAATAATCTTCTTTACTCCTCTGATGGGAACATGCTATTTGTTCTCTGTCAGTGGGAATATCCGACTGAGAGGTAGACGTTATCAAAATCACCAATAACTCAGCTATAAATTTATGGGTTTAATACTTTTATTGAAAAAGATATATTTTGAGAATTTAAACTAATTTCACTTGTCCATTATGACCCGCTTCCGTTTGTAACGGCAAAGTTCAATTCAATTTATTCTTTTAAGGAAAATACCATTTAATAAGTAGTTAGTCATTTGCATACATGTTGATAGATTTAATAATTATTATAAAATTAAACTTCTGTGTTCATGCTATTAGCTCCTACTTAAACTTAAATTTAATTAATTAATTAAAGTTTTATCTAAAAGTAAATCCTAATTACTAGACAATTTTGGGGTCACCAGTGGTATAGTGTTTAGCATGGCAACCTACAATACTAAAGGTCGCAAGTTCGCGCCCAGCGGTGGCCCTAGGATTTTTTAATGGGAGTAAAAATCCTTAGCCATGCCGTCCCTCGGATAGGACGTAAAATGGAGGTCCCGAGCCTGTACGATGTCAGGTACTCGTTAAAGATCCCTATCCTAATTTATACCTGGATAGGCAAAATTTAGGAATCCCACTATAGCATCGTCCGATTAGCCTTAATGGCATTAAGTGACGTTAAACAAACAACTAAACACTTTTTTTTTTGTTTCACCTTAAATTCCAAGTGGGATTAAATACAAGTAAAAAAAAATCTGGTGCGTGCGCGCAACACACAACTTTCACTTACCAACTTACTTACATTAGAAATTAATGCGTTTTGTTAATTGCCACTTCTCAAATGAACAGAACAGCTTTAATTATAACGCATTGGTTAGTCATTAAAGGCGTACGGCGCATGCGTGAGCTCAAGGTGTTTTATGAGTTGACGGAATATTTTTCTTTTTTTCTCCTGTATATGTTTACTTGATTTTCTTCATATATCATATTTAGCCATTTCTTATTTTTAGGCGTGATGAAAGACAGTTCATTTCTCAATATGAACTAAAACAAAGGTACTTTATAGAAAAACAAAAAAGGCCCCTTCCCCATTTAAGGCCCCTCAGAACATTTTAATAATGATAAAGCTTACCTGATATTAAATAACTAATTTTCATTAAACATAACGAATTTGATAAAATCGTTAAAGCCGTTTTTGAGATAATCGATCAAAAAGGTAAAAATTGGACAAAAATTATGAAATAAAGTGCCCCCTCCGTTTGACCAATTTTGATGAAATGTTGGCTATCACATCTTTGGCATATACATACATCAAATACCAAGTATGATCAAAATCGTTAAAACCGTTTTTGAGTAAATAAAAAAAAACACGTGAAAATGATACAAAATTTGTTAAGTAAAGTCCCCCCTCCTGTTGATAAATTTTGATGAAATTTTTACAGTCATATCTCGGGCATATAAATACATTAAATACCAAGTTTGATCAAAATCGTTAAAACCGTTTTTGAGTAAATAAAAAAAACACGTGAAAATGATACAAAATTTACTAAGTAAGGTCCCCCCTCCGGTTGATCAATTTTGATGAAATTTTTACAGTCATATTTCGGGCATATCAATAGATCAAATACTCAGTTTAATCAAAATCGTTAGAGCCGTTTTTGAGAAAATCGAAAAAAACGTAAAAAGTTATTAAATAAAGTACCCCCTCCCTTTGAGCAAATTTGATGAAATTTTTGCTGTCACATCGTGGGCATATATATACTCTAAATACCCAATTTCAGGTTCGCACGGTTTATAGTTTTTGAGCTAGTCTGTTCACACACACACACACAGACACACAGACACACACACACACACCGACCATTTCGCGGGACTTGGTCATTTCGACTCATGGGACCCCAAAACATGTATTTCCGTTGAAAACCGGAAGTCGAAATTTTTCACGATCGCAATACTTCCACTTACTATATATTTCATATATAGGTAAGTGAAAGTAATAAAAATATAATCATTTCAACAGATCTTAACATAAAAAGATTGACTAGCCACTAAACACTCACTGATTACAGCTAATTAAGTGTAGATGAAACAGATTGTTGGCTTTGGTTATCAGTGAAGGCTCAAAAAAGCGATTAAATACTTGTTATATAAGTAAATCTAATTTTTACAGCTTTTTTATATACAAATAAATATTTCTGATTCCTTTAGAGGAGATAGGATTTAAGAGCTGAATTAAATTTATATCAGTGCTAAGCGGTAGATAGTAATTCCTGGCTTGTGATACATCGGGCATTGTATGCTAAAATGGTACGATGATTCTGTTTCATTGGTGTTACAGATGGAACATTTTTTAGTATGATCAATATAATATATAGCAAAACTTTAAGTTTTTTATATAGTATGTTCACCAGAAGTCCTTAGTTTCGCTATGAGTCGGATCATATTAAATGGTAGGTCATTATAAACACTAAGTGTTTGGTGTATCTACATAATATCTACAGGCTTTATAACTCTCCAACTTTTAACTTTTTATTTCGGTCATTCCTGATTTTCGCCCAATTCCTATTGTTTCCTCAATCACCGTTTGCAAGTTTTTGGTTAAATTAGGTATCTAAAGCCTTCATATTATAAAAGTTCGTGCCTTTGATAGTTCCAAAGTTAGAATCTATGTGTCAGCAGTCTGAGACATATAATATTAATTTATATATGAAAAATAAAAATGTTCATCATATTTATTATCTTATTTCAATCAATTCTTCTGAAACATTGAAAAAAAAGAAAGAAGATTTTTCTACATTTCTACTACTTCCCCTCTCATTGCATTCTCATTTAGTTAGTCGACGGCTTTAAATATTTAAAACATGCTAACTTCCCCTTTATGCGCCTTCACGCTTGGTACCTACCATATGGAAATACATTAAGGCAATGCCGGTCAGATATCATTCAAACTAAGTGTTTGGTATATCTATATAATATCTACAGGCTTTATAGTTCTCCAGCTTTTAACTATTTATTTCGGTCATTCCTGATTGCCGCCATATTTATATTGTTTCTTCAAACACCGTTTGCAAGTTTTTGGTTAAGTTAGGTATCTAAAGTCTAAGTATTATAAAATTTCTTGCCTTTGATAGTTCCAAAGTTAGAATCTCAAAATTTCTTTAATGTTTGAGTATAAGTTAAACAAACTGACATGTTAGAATGGTACTGAATCCCATAGGGAGAGTGGAATCACGTGATCCACATGAGGGCCCCCTCAGCGATGATTGTAGGTTCTGAGTCTGCCTCAGAAGCAGATGTTCTCTCCAGAGGGCTATAGCTCCCCAACATTGGTTCGAATTTTAAGAAAGCCATTATTATAAATATTACGAAATAATTTCCATAACATGCGTCCGACAAAGTGGTGATGGGCTTCTTGTTTATAGGATGCCTTAAGTTTTAATAATAATATTTTTGTCAAGGAATGAAACATGAGAGAATATTTTAACGTACCGTCATGTATTCTTTTAAAATATTGTTGATGAAGGAACGGTGGGAACTTTGAAAGGGTCTAGGGATCCGATCTATCGAGGATAGATGATCTTCCCCATTCCGGATTACATACTAACTCTCAATGAATGGAATAATTAATGATGCCAGCTCGACACTTACTCAGGCAGCCCAGTACTTACCTCCATTCACTTATCAAAAGCGCCGAATAATTATTAACAAGTTTCAATACAACTAAGTTTCTTGTACAGGGCAGAATTAAATTTAAGTTTAGCTAACGATTAAACAAACATTAGCTGAATTCTTAGAAAAGGATTGTTGTAGAAGCATAAATGGGGAGGGGGAGAAAATCTCCAATTAACTTTATGTTGGTATTTAAATCAATATCTCGATTTATGATTATTTAATTATTTATGATTTTTTAAAGTTTATTTTATTCAGTTCGGATACATATTTTATTCCCTTAAGAAATAAAATATATATTGGTTGCCCTTAACGGAATCAAAATAATTGAGTTAGGCAATATTTTACAGTTAGCCAGGCACTGTCGGCCTTCAGATGGTCTTTTCTTCTTTGTAAATTATCTCCTCTGAAACGTAAAGGTCAGCCTCCCTGATATCATACTCGATATAGTACTTTATTAACTCCGCTATTTCCTGGAGCATTGTTGAATGGAAAATAAGTTGAAGAACTTATAGTTGAATATGATTGAATCTTATCACACCGGAGAAGTCAGGTGTCAGAAGAACGTCTGCTCATTTTACTAATTATGAAAAACCAGTCCATTTACTTTAAATAAATAATAAATTTTATTTAAAAAAAAAATTACAGAAATATCCGACATTTACGTTTTCATGTTGGCCAGTATGTCGGATCGTTAGGAAGACAAAAGGGCTTCAAACAATATTTATTGTTGTATAGTTTCATAATAATTTTTGCAGTCCACTTAAAATTTCTGTACTATGTAGAATTTTTTACTCCATCGAATGAAAAAAATATTAAAATTTATTTTCAATGCTATACGAATTATTTTTTTTCTTCAAACTTTGATTCACGCCTGTCAGCAATCTGAGACATATAATATTAATTTATATTAGTAAAATAAAAATATTCATCATATTATTATCTTATTTCAATCAATTCTTCTGAAACATTGAAAAAAAAAGAAAGAAGATTTTTCTAAATATTCGCTTTGAAAAGTGAGAATTTTCTAAATTTTTACTACTTCCCCTGTCATTGCATTTAGTTAGTCGACGACTTTTAATATTTAAAACATGCTAACTTCCCCTTCATGCGCCTTCACGCTTGGTACCTACATATGGAAATACATTAAGGCAATGACGGTCAGGTATCATTCAGCGCCGTGAAAGCTTTTACTGTGAAATAGATACCTACTGTGAATTACTTGTGAATTCATTTTTGTATATATGCAAAGCTCTTTTATTTTTATTATGTGCCTTATTTCTATCTATATATGAGGCCTTATGATAAAAATCGTAAACATATTTATTAAATTTTACTAAAAACAAAAAGATTTTTAATACCTTTAAATGATGGTATCAACTCGTCAAAGAAATTCACAGCCATTTACATAAGATGAAAAAATCTAAGAAAGCAGTTGTTTTTATATGGGTGCCAAGTCATATCGGCGTAGTAGGCAACGAAATGGCCGATACAGCAGCCAAATCAGCTCACGGATTAGATAACACTGAAATTTCCTTTTTATCGAGCTCAGAACTATTCTTGCCTCTTAGAAAAGAGATTTGGAAGAAGAGGCTGGTAATATGGGATGGGCAAATTCTTAATAAACTTCGCATGATCAACATATCAGTTAAGGAATGGCCTTCATGTTCTAGTTCATCGAGAAGAGAGGTGGTTATATTATTATATAGGAGAGGTGGTTAGGGAAGTGGTTATTACTCGCCTCCGCATAGGGCACTGCCGCCTCACTCACGGCTATCTGATGGCTAAACAGCCAGCACCGCAATGCCAAAAATGCTGAACAATACTATCTGTGAGTCACATAATCGAAGAGTGCCCAGTTTATAACGAGAAGATGATGCAGATGAGAACTCCTCGGTCTACCTATCGCTACAGCATTAGGAGCAAATCAGAAGATGCCCAGAGAACTCTTGAGTTTTATTAAAGAAGTGGGGCTCTACCCTCTCATATAAGAGCTACGCCTTTCTAATTTGCGGGTAATGATAAACCTTTGCTGTTTTTCACCCTGTATAAATAAATAAAAATAAAATACCTTCCGTGGATTTTTTTTTTAAGTTTTGGAATTGGAGATTTACAATTTTTCATATTTTACTAACATTATAATTTATTTACATTTCTAGAATAGGATGTCGTTTTATGCATTAATTTTTTATCTTCCAGCTATTTTGAACCTGTTTCAATAATGTGACAGCGGCACTATATTGATATATGCAGGAATATATAATCAGCATTCGCTGATTGTCAGCACCTTGCTGACAGGTGCGAATTAATAATTAATGTGTAAAAAAAAAATGTTATCTAATAATATAAATAATAATAATATTCGAATAGTTTTATCAGACACCTATCCTTACCATAAAAAAAAGTGAAGTTAGTAGCAGTTGATTTTTTACGATCTTAAATCTAAGCAGAATGTAAGCAGGACGTAAAATTAAATTGTTTGCCGGGGTTAAGGTTGAGAAGGGCTGAAGGCAAATTTTTTTTTTCACCCCACCCCAGCGGCACTCGGTAGGGCGGGGGGAGGGATTGAGAGGCCCTCGAGGTGTGAGACACTAGACAGCGAGTGCCTCCGTCCTTTCATTCCTACGCCCTTCCTCTGAGGGCTCTCCTTTTTTACTGACTTCTTTTAACTATTCTTATAGAGCCCTATATTGAGTGTCATGCTCCCGAGTCAAGGGTCAATGAAATTATCAAGTTCATTTGGCGAAAACCCTAAGGAAAATTTGTTGCTCACACAATTCAACAATGCACAGAACACCAATTATGTTGCGAATATTAGCTTTCTAAATATCTATTTATTTAATATTAATTTGTCTTAATAATTAAATATTAGTCAAAACTGAAACTGAAACAAAAAGTAAATACGTACGACTTACTTACTAAAGCCCATATGGACATATTCCTCACAGATATTCGGCATTGCTAAAAAGACTCACTTACAAAAACTTCAAACTTTTCAATCAAAATTGTTACGACTCATCACAAAATAACCCGGGTACGTGACTAACAAAACTTTACATACAGACCTCCATATACCAACAGTCGACCAGCACATAACGACGCTATACAAAAGATTTTTTAATAATTTAAACGGACACCCAAATAGTCTAATCAGTAATATGGCTGAAGTACGGATGGATACGAGAAGACTAAAAAGGCGCTGGATGAGAGATCTGCTCTCTTAGACAGCCAAGGTAATTGAATCAAGCCAGGAAGGGGGTGCTGTTGGGTGCTTTCCCTCCTCATGCCTGACATGTCATCATTTCCCAATACCGTCATCTCATTCGCTGATTGTCAGCACCTTGCTGACAGGTGCGAATCAATTATTGAAGTCAAAAAAAAAAAAATATTAATTACAATTATTATTGTATAAGCAATCAATAAATATTAGTTAATATCACATATATTATTTCTCAAGACATTTTTTTTTTGTCGTTACACCATAACTTCCTTAATACTTCATCAAATTTCAAGAATGAGGCATCATTTTAAATCTTTCCGGAAAAATATACAAATCTGTCACTTCGATGCGAGTTATAAGCGCAAAACCGCGTTTGGTTTTTTTTGCGAGAAAATGTTCGTAGAGGTTTCTAAATTGTGCCATCTTTTCAGGTTTTAAGAACATTTTCGGTCATATAAATTTTTTCGATTAACCCCTTCGTTTGCGAGTTGTAAGAGAAAAACTGGATTTCTCAGCGAAAATGGTCGCAGGGCTTATTAGAAGGGTCATTTTTTTCAGTTTGTCCATTTTCGGGTCTATACACTTATTTAAGTATGTGGCGTTTTCCATGGAGCGCTCTTTCAGTGACATCTGTGTCTGTGTAAAACAAACCCATCAACAATCAAAGATGACCATATCATAACTTCAAGCATAGTGTTCAAAGATGTCCTGTAAACACGTAAATACTATGTAAATATGTGTATACCATAAACTTATGTTTTAAAAAATAAGTAATCTACAATTAAATTCAATTTCTTTACTTCAACCCTAACTTATGTCCATGACGCACTAAATACGCTCTATACGATACTAAATATAGGGGGTGTACTTTAGTTAGGTGGGATTTAAGTAGGTTAGAGTGCGAATATTAGCTAGTTAATTATAATTAATTATAATTATTTCTGTATAAGTAATCAATGAATTAATCTTATCAAACTTTTTGTGCGAAATTTTATTCTTTTTTTTATCTTCATACTTTTATTCACACCTGGCCACCATCAGCGACAACCAGCGTGCCGTGTCCCTGATTTAATTAAATTATAATGTGGGTTAGTAATGAGGTCCGTTTAGGTCTGTTTAGGTCCGTGGATCTTAATAATCTTTAATAATTGGGACATGCAAAAAATAGACAGAATTACGCAGTGGAAGAATATTATAATTGGTGAATAATATATACATATATACATATAGACAAATATATCTAATTACTATTAAAATACGAGCCTGGGCAAAGGAGTGGGAATCCGACAGCAATACGTCTAACTTGAAGGAAATTCTGCTAGAGACTCTCGTCTGTGAGTGGGGCCTTCTCAGAGCTATGGCGATAAGGAGGCTTTAAGGTACAAAGTATGGCCCTATGTTATTACTTAGCATATTTATACAAACTCAAATATATTCAATAATCTATTTGGGCACCTAATTAAACTAATTATAATAATTCTCACTTATATCCACATACACAATATTCCTATAATAGCCCTCATATAATATAATATAATAACAATTAATATACATTATATTTATACAATAAATGGCCTATTAATTATATGTGTGGATCACCACAAGCGAATATGATGATATAAATGGATTAATTTGATGTCCAACAGCACCTCTTTCCGGGCTTGACACTAATGCAGGAGAGGAGGTCTTTTTAAGTTATTTTGCGCGAAATATATGACTTCCTAAGGTCAATAATTTAATTTCGTATCATCTCTTGTAAGAGTGATTTGTGACGACATATTTAAATGTCTTTTCATAGCATTTGGCAACAAAAGGATATTTAAATTCAGGAAAAATCCACTTTAACCGAAAACGTTAGATTTTGGTTTTAATAACATACATCCATACTTATGACCGTCCCAAGTTCCAGTAGGCTTAGTGCGGTCGGAGCATCCTCTATGACCTCTTTTAACTTCTTTAACATTGGGGAATCAACCCTGCTCAATTGTTCAGCGGAAGTCCATTTCTCTAGAATCGGTTTGAGGTACTTGATGGAAACAAAAGGACCTGAATCCCTCGGTTCCTATAATGGCCTCAATGATACAAGACTTTTTATTATGGTGGGTCGGTGGTGGTGTATATTATGGCAGCTGGCCGCTAATCTTCTTAGTTGCCTTTGTTCGCTAAAAAGGTGAGGGCCCGTGGAAGTTGGGGAGTGTGACGGAGCAAGGCTATTATTTCACCCTTAATATTATAAATGTTTCCCCAAAGGCCCCTCGTTGTGGTTTCCTTCCTTTTGTTTGTTGACTCTTCAATGGCCCCTTTGTCTTAGGCCCTATTCCCCTCTCAGCTTTATTTTCAACGATTCGGACCCTCTCAATGTCTTAATCCGAATTAAATAGTTCCTTTTTTTCATTATCGATATTTATTTCACACGCATTAAAATAAAATATATTTACGTTATAAGGTTAGTGAAAATATTTGTTTTTATATAGTTAGCAAGTCTAGAAAATGTCCCCATTTCTTAACTAGTACAGAAACAAAAACATACGTATTTCATTACAACCATAGTACAGAAAGAGAACGCATATAAATGAACCTAAAAAAAAGGCAAATCTTTTTACAATTTTTAATTTACATATGTCTAAAGTTAGTGATTTTTTAAGTATCCACAAAGCTACAATTAGTAGTATTCTTAACACATCAAACAGAGAAATATTAAATATTTCCATCAATTCCTCAAGTAACGATGATCAATAGTCCACCGTTGATGATCAATTTAGAGACGATCCATTAGTACGTTGCGTAGCAACGTACAATACTAAAGGTCGCGGGGTCGAGTCTCGTGGTGGCCCTAGGATTTTATTAAGGGAGTTAAAACTCCCAGCATATACCGTTCTTCGGACAGGGCTAAAATGGAGAATCCGAGCCTGTACGATGATGTCAAGTACTCGTTAAAGATCCTATCCCAATTATACCTGGATAGGCAAAATTTTGAACTCACACTGTAGCATCGGCCGTTATGTCTTAGTGGCATAAAGGGACTGTTAATGGAATTATATTCCATTGTTGTAATTAATGTTAAAAACATACATGTGTTAGATTACTTTGATTATTGTGATTAAATGTTCTCCAATATATTATTCTTAAAAAGCGTAATATTTATTGTATTATCACCTCGTAATATTAACATGGTGTCAGGCAAGAATTGAACGAACCTATTGCGATGGCAATTCTACCTATACAACGCGAGTTAGATCTCTCGGATCCTGACAAATACAATGAAAACTGGGCAGTTTTCAAATGTCAATGGGAGAACTATCAGATCCTACTGGATGCTGGTAATAAAGACTTCTCAGGCAAGAAGGTACGTACGGCCTTATTTATATCGTTTTTAGGCAAAGAGGGTTTAAAACTTTTAAATAAATTGGGTGGTTATGAAGGTAAAAGTTTAGAAACAATTATAAGCACCCCACACCTGACACCATGTTAATATTACGAGGTGATAATACAATAAATATTACTCTTTTTAAGAATAATATATTAGAGAACATTTAATCACAACAATCACAATAATCAAAGTAATCTAACACATGTATGTTTTTAACATTAATTACAACAATGGAATATAATTATATTCCGCAGAAATAGAAGGTTCATAAGAACTTGAGGAGGGAGATGTTAATGGAATTATATTCCATTGTTGTAATTAATGTTAAAAACATACATGTGTTAGATTACTTTGATTATTGTGATTGTTGTGATTAAACGTTCTCCAATTTATTATTCTTAAAAAGCGTAATATTTATTGTATTATCACCTCGTAATATTAACAGGGACGTTAAGACAAACAAATATACTTACCTCAAATGTGACATTCTATATTCACCTTAGAGGATTTTATATTTGTAGTAACACTAATCGTCTGTTTGTTTAAATAAGGTCTTTATGCCACTAAGGCTAATCGGACAATGCAACAATCTGAGTCCTAAATTTTGCCCATGTAGTATTAGGATAGGGATCTCTAACGAGTACCTGACATCGTACAGGCTCGGGATCTCCATTTTACGTCCGAGGGACGGCATAGCCAAGGAATTTTTACTTCTTTTAAAAATTCCTAGGGCCACTTGTCGGACTAAGAACCCACGACCTTCTTTATTGTTGTTGGTTATGCTAACGACTACACCACAGGTGCATTTTAATTTTCATATAAATATTAATATGTAGATTTTTTATGAATAGTACCAATGTTAATCCTCTGCATACATTTTTTATATAAATAATTTATTAAATTTTATTATGTGATCATTCAGAATAATATTCACATATATTTATGTATATTTTTACTCTAATCTGAAATTATGTACATTACTGAAAACGTCTCTATACTACTCTGGCTAATTACCCCCTATCATACCTAATTAACCAGTCAAACACCAACTCGAACCGTAAAGGGCCGCGTTCGGTACCCTTAATGTAAACAACTATTTACTTTTTACAGTAGATTAGTTCCAATTAATCAAATTGAATCACATAACCTAAGACGAGACATTCTCCTATTATAACTGCATAGAGACTGCAAAATTTAATAGGAATGACTTTTCTGAATCATACATTTATTTATTTCTTTTTAAGATTATAGAAAAACTACAATAATGATAAAATTAATACAGACACAGTAATATACACATTCAGTATGTACATGCGATGAATTACAATAATTAATTATATTTCATTAATAGTTAATTTTGAATCATTAATATTGTTTTTGAATTCGAATAACTTCTGCCAACTTCTTCCAATGGAATGTTTACTGATGGCCATTTTGCTCTATTCTTTCCTATTCAAAGTATAATATTTACCTAGAAAATAAAACTAGGATACACCACATTCTTGAAAAAAATCAAAACACGTATATATTGTAACGTTAAACCGATAAGCAAATAAAAAAAAACATATGACGAAACCTCCCGGACCGCTTGTTGGAACAAGATATGCGGTTGGAACGAACTGTTGGGGTCTAGATCTTTCGGGCCTAGTCCACAAAGGCGTAGAACTGCCCACATTATTCTAGAAAAATCCAGGCCTGACTATTTACGATTATATATAAGGAGCAGTGACTGAACGAGTTAGTCGAAGTCTGTGTAGCTCAAGTCATATGATTGTGTGTGTTATAAAGTTATAATTTTTGTAACCTGCTCATATATTTAAGCTGTAATAATTCGTTGGCATTATCATACAGTGATAACTGTATATTTCTGTTAAATAAATATTTGTTACCCACATAAGCGTTACAATATTTTAATGAATATATACACATGTATAATAAAAATTTATCATACTAATATTATACATAACAATTATACTAAAACGTATAATAAAAAACATGTATATATGCTAATCATTGCGGAGATGGATCAGTTTTATATTTTCATCAATACTATTTTTAAAGTGAGGCATAATTGGTACTGATTATCAGCAGGCTCCTTCATGGTTTCAGAAGAGAAAAAAAAGGAGGCAGGTCTTGTATATCAGAAATAATCTCCTGACGTTTTAAAAGACGTTTATTAAGGGTTTAAAGGTCATTAAGGTTATCAATCGAGAGTCCATATTGATAAGTTTATCTTGTTCAGCAAATAAAAATATCACAGCTCAGAGCTCAGAGCTCAGATCAGAAATAAAGTGATGTTTAGCTTTCCATGAAACTAAAAGGTCATATACGGTCCATTGAATGGATGCCCTGAACTATGGGTGTAGCAATTTGGACGGGTGTATACATTTTGGGTGTACTAGTAAACTAATTCAATAAGCCACATCCAGAACTAACTCAACAGGACAATGCACTAACCCACGCATTGGTTCCAACAAGGCATTAAAGTTACCATGATGGAATAGATTCGTTCCATCAAAGCCTATGTGTAAGGTCCCGGTCAATCATTTGTTTCGATCAAGGAACATTCATGATGGAACAACGTCACAGTCAGCGTTCATGAATGCTTCGAATCCTCCAAACACAATGAGTATTTATCTTTGAAGGTAAGTTGGTTTTGTTGGCATTAAATATTTTAAGTAAGTATAATATTAAATTCAAACAGAAAATTTGATTTTTTCTTTTTCCTTAAGATTTTTCTGTAATTAACATCCAACTATATTTAAATTATAATCTTTTTATTATCTCTTGTGCTTAATAATTTGCCAATTATTTAACAAAAAGATTATAACAGAAAAATAATTGGATGCTAATCACCTGAAACAAAATACAAATAAAAGAATAAAATTTTGATTTTATTCTGAAATTACTTTGACGCTGTTCATTTAATTTTTTACTTTCACTTACCTATATATGAAATATATAGTAAGTGGAAGTATTGCGATCGTGAAAATTTTCGACTTCCGGTTTTCAACGGAAATACACGTTTTGGGGTCCCCTGAGTCAAAATAACCAAGTCCCGCGAAATGGTATGTGTTTGTGTGTGTCTGTGTGTCTGTGTGTGTGTGTGTGTGTGTGTGTGAACAGACTAGCTCAAAAACTATAAACCGTGCGAACCTGAAATTGGGTATTTAGAGTATGTATAAGCCCGCGATGTGACAGCAAAAATTTCATCAAATTTGCTCAAAGGGAGGGGGTACTGTATTTAATAACTTTTTAAGTTTTTTTCGATTTTCTCAAAAACGGCTCTAACGATTTTGATTAAACTGAGTATTTGATCTATTTATATGCCTGAAATATGACTGTAAAAATTTCATCAAAATTGATCAACCGGAGGGGGGGTTTTACTTAATAAATTTTGTATCATTTTCACATGTTTTTTTTATTTACTCAAAAACGGTTTTAACGATTTTGATCAAACTTGGTATTTAATGTATTTATATGCCCGAGATACGACTGTAAAAATTTCATCAAAATTGATCAACCGAAGGGGGGACTTTACTTAATAAATTTTGTATCATTTTCACGGGTTTTTTTTTATTTACTCAAAAACGGCTTTAACGATTAACAAAAATAACTTATAAATGTAGAAAAATGTGTGACTTTGGGAAATGATATTTAGCAAAACACGTCAATTTCTAATCTAAGTAAGTTGGTAAGTGAAAGTTGTGTGTTGCACGCACGCACCAGATTTTTTTTAATAGTTACAAGTACGTAAATCAAATCATAGTTCATGGTTATTTTTCAGTCTCATTGACAACGCTACCCAAATCGCTGTTCTGATTATTAAATTGAATGATAATTATTTTATTTTGACCAGGTCCTCGCTGCACAACAAGATTTCTCTTTCTTAAATATATTATTTTGATTCCATTGAACGACCGGTATAATTGACATATAAGTAATATTGTATATAACTAGGAAAATTTTATCTGCATGAAAACTTCCATGCGTGGAAATTAAGGGACTTAAGGGGATCTTAAGGGACGATGGATATAAAAACTAAAATTGCTGAGGAGACGTTATAAGACCCCAAAATTCATTAATCTAGAGTAGGCATTCCCAAATGAAAGCGCCTGATGTAATGAAAGCCCCCCCCCCTCTCCCCCTTGCACCAATTATTGCATGGATACAAGAAAAAAAAAGAATGGAAATATAGAATTGAAAACATTGTCTTACTTTTCTAAGCATTACGGTTATTAAAAAACAAACCTACTGCGTACATTTTATTTTAAAGAATGGTCTAAAAAATGTTTACTAAGGGTTTTTTTTTATTTTAATTTTCAAATGGTCGCGGACCCTTGTGTATTACTTGTCAGTATGTGAACTTCTGATCTAAATTATTATAAACTTCAACTATCTCTATTTCCGCCGAGAATGATCCTAATTATTTCTTGAGGTGAGAGATAGTCAACTGTTATTCTTTACGATAGGTTAAATGATAATCAGGATTTTCTGTTTGAAAAAAATTTTATTTTCTAAAGCCACCGTTTCGATCTAACTTGTGGATCTTCATCAGGGCTTCTGAGTCCAGGTAGATACAAAGGTTGATTTGTAGGTTGAGTCTAGCTAGATACAAATCAACCTTTGTATCTACCTGGACTCAGAAGCCCTAATTGAATTATTTTTGATATTGATTTATTATAATTTAAGTCCTGGTACATTTTAAGCTTAATTTTTTCTCAGTAATTACGCTTCCGCAAGCCCCATTCTAAGAGTGAAAGCCTATGAATGATAGGGAATGATTTTATTTCGACGCTTTAAGGGACGCGTTGTTGGAAAAAGAATGGAGAATCAATGAAATATTCAATCAGGGGGCTGTCGAATGAAGAAGCGAAAGCAATTACCAAGTCTTCAAGGTAGAACTTTTTCAATACCACGCTGATGAGTTTGCCTCAGCCTTCTCTGTTTTAACCGCTTTAGGAACTGTGTCAACAATAACTTTATCTTTTTTGATTGACAATAACTCAGGCTGACCTTTTTTTTTTTCCAACTAGTCTATGTTGAACAAAATAAGGTATTCTTCCAAAAAGAATAAGCCAACGTATTCGAGCTATCCGAAAATAAATTAATTTTTTCATATAACCAAACATGAATAAAATAAGTCTTCATAATTCTTTCGTGGTTGTTAAACGTGAATAGAGATTTTAAAATGAGGATAAATTTATAATTTTTTGTCAACGGTATGCTTGCGGATGCTTACCTACTCAAGGAAACCAAATATAATTTAAAAATAAATTAATAAATTAAGAACATACGATTTCATGCATTTACGTTTTTTTTTTATTTTTTGTTTTTTTTACTTTAATTATTAATCCGCACCTGTCAGCAAGGTGCTAAGACTATCAGCGAATGAGATGGTGGTAATAGGTTATAATGACATGTCAGGCATGAGGAGGGAAAGCACCCAGCAGTACCCCCTTCCTGGCTTGAGTAAATTACCTCGGTTGTCTAAGAAAGCAGATCTCTCATCCAGCGCCTTTTTAGTCTTCTCATGCTTATGTCAGCCATATTACTGATTAAAGTATTTGGATGTCCGTTTAAATTAGTAAAAAATCGTTTGTATAGCGTCGTTATGTGCTGGTCGACTGTTCGTACATGGAGGTCTGTATGTAAAGTTTTGTTAGTCACGTACCAAGGTGCTTTTGTAATGAATCGTAACAATTTTGATTGAAACGTTTGAAGTTTTTGTAAGTGAGTCTTTTTAGCAATGCCGAAGAGCTGTGAGGAATATGTCCATATGGGTTTGAGTAAGTAAGAGTACGTATTTAGTTTTTGTTTCAGTTTCAGTTTTGATGATTTAGAAAGTAGTGGGTAGAGAAGCTTGAGTCTTTTGTTAAGAGTCCTTTTTTTCATTTTAACATGTGGGCCCCATGTCATCCTTCTGTCGAAAGTGAGTCCCAGATAGTGCACTGTGTCCGTCTGTGGAATTTGGTTATTGCCAATATAAACTGGGGGGCAGGTATTCTAAGCGTGAGTGTAATGTGTTTTGATTTGTCATGATTGAGTCTAATTTTCCATAGTTGAAACCAATCTTGTAACTTGTGTAAGTAATGTCGTAATGTCAAAGAAGCCTATGTAGCGTCCTGATGTTTCGTGATGATAGCTGTATCATCAGCGTAAGTTGCAGTCAATGTCTCATTGTCAATAGGTCTGTCGTGCGTGTAGACGATGTTGAGTAAAGGTGCTAGTATTGAGCCTTGGGGTACTCCCGCCAAGATTGTATAAATTGAAGATATTTTCGAACCCTGCCGGACAGAGAGAACTCTATCGAAGAGGAGAGATTGTAGGATAAGATAATAAGTGTACGGTAATATGGTCTTGAGTTTAAAGAGAAGACCCTAGTGCCAGACTTTGTCAAATACTGGAGCAACGTCCAAAAATACTCCAGTTGCATATAGTTTTTGTTCTAGAGCTCCTGAAATGTAGTCAGTAGCTCTGTTAGTTGATGCGTCGTCGAATGGTAAATTTTCGTTTGTTAAATCTATTTTGTTAAATTTTGGTTAGTTAACTCTGTCTTAGCTTTTATTTTTATTTTTGTGTAGGTTTATTTTTTCCTACTGTTACAACTATAATATTTATCCTAGGTGCATCGTTATTGGTTCACTTAATTTCATACAGCAATATGTCTATTCTGAGATATAAGGATGACATCCGAAATAATATAGAAGCAACAATTTAATATTGTACGTTTGAAAATAAATAAAAACACTCTTCTCTCTAGAATAAATTGAACTGTCGAATGATTATTTTTAGTTTAATTGCGACATTATACGTGGAAATAGTCGTATTTAGATATACAGCAAAAATATATAGAAAAAAATATATATATATATATATATGTAATAATTGAATAAATACCGCACAATACATTTGTGTTAGAAAATTTCCAACTCTGGTCTCAACTATTTTTTCGTATAATGTCGCAATTAAAGCCGGGTTGATCACACTTCCATATATATATATATATATATATATATATATTATATTTGTTAATAATTTTATTTTTGAAGAGAAAGATTAGTATCAGCCGGGAGACAAACCCTTGGGTACAAGGTATAAGACTTATCACCCTTGCAACAAGCAAGTCAAACTGCCAATGCGCTCCTCATATCCCATCCAAGCCGAGTCAACCTGTTCTCGCATATTTTTATTGAATTTACACGGGGGTGAACTATTCGTCGGAACGGACGGATTTAATGATATTTCGTCTTTTGTTAATATTTGCATATTAATTTATTTATTTTCTTGTGGGTTGCCATATTAATAATTTTGAAATAATTTATATAATAATATATATAAAGTTCTGTACGATAAAATTGTCTAATTATTGTAATGGTTAAGGGTGTTTGGTTTATATACTATATATCACCAGCTTTCTAAAAAAATAGTTTTTAAAGGATATAGAAGGAATAGAACGGAGAAAGTTTAGATAAAAACATATATAATATTCAACAAAGCCGTAAAAAATCCTTTCGTTAGGAGTGATTCCGCCATTGAATCTCCAAATTCTGACACGGTTTAAATTAATATATGTTTCAAGTTAAAAAGGACGGGATACTTTACAATGAGAAGGTAAATGTTCTTCGCTATCACAGTGACACGGAATCGATAAAAAACATTTTCTCATCCTAATGTCGTGTCATTTCCATTTAAAGGGGAGAGACATCTGGAATTTGGGAAGGTTGTAAAGGGGAATATGGCCTGGCTGAAAGAAAGGGAGAAGGCAGAGGGTGAAGAAGATACAACAAGGTAGGGAGGCTTTACGAGCTAATAGATTCAGGCGTCTTCTTCCTGGCTCCTGGTTTAAGGGCCCTCTAACCGCCGCAAACATGGTTCCTCTCCTCCACAAACACCGATATTTATTACCTAATTCATTACCAAACCTATTCTCTTCTCTATAGTCTATATTCTATTAAACACCATTCACCAAATTTTATCATCTTCAAGTAATACAAAACATTTGTTCTATATCATATTTGTTCATAACAGTACAAATAGTTGACAGTTTAAAAAAAATAATTTATTGACACTGTTTACCAATATAATGATGGGGTCACCTGTGGTGTTGTGGTTAGCATAGCAATACTAAAGATCGCGGTTTCGATTCCAGCGGTGGCCCTAGGATTTTTTATTGGGAGTAAAAAATCCTTAGCTATGCCATCCCTCGGATAGGAGGTAAAATGGAGGTCCCGAGCCTGTACGATGTCAGGTACTAGTTCAAGATCCCTATCCTAATTATACCTGGATAGGCAAAATTTAGGACTCCCACTGTAGCATCGTCCGATTAGCCTTAGTAGCATAAAAATGGACGTTAAACAAACAAACAAACAACCAATATAATGATATTAGGATAATCTTTTTTATAAATTTAGTTAGGCCAATCCCTCTAGAAAACTAGGAATACAATATCCTATGGTCTACATTTTCGGTTTTTATAAAAAATGATTTCTTAGAAACTTCTAAAATGAACCAATAGTTGACACATGTTCTAAAGGTTCGAAAAGTTGACATTTATGTTTTTAAAGTTGGCACATGTATTAATTTTTTATTTCCTATGATTTTTAGTAGGTAATAAGAACTGCAATAAAATTTAAATTTTTTTTGTTTTGTACTACTAAATTCACAATGGAAACAAAATAAAATGTCAACAATTTAATTATTTTATACACAAAAAGCTTAATGAGACAAAAAATACATTTAAACGAAAAATTAGATCACCCTGTTAAGGATGATAAATAGATTTTAGTAATGGCCAGAAGTTTCGTTTTTTTAATTTGGGTTTTCACAATTTTAGACTCTCCAATGATGAACTTCACACTTCCAGTGATATTTAGACAATTAAAGATGGCCACATTCATTGCTTGGATGAAATGTGTAACATTTTGATATGATGCGACTAATAGCAAGTATCACATGTTCTTTGCAGAATTAGGAAGCGGTGAGGATCAGATAAAACGCGTGTCCCTTCAGGAATAGGATTATCGGCAATGCAATGTTGCTCTCAAGATCCATGGGTAGAGCACACTAGCTATAAATTCATAAAATGAGACACCTGTCATCCAGCCAGACTCAGACTTCCATAAACCACCTTCAGATAGAACACTATTTGCTAATTCTGGCAATTGTTGACATCGATGTCAACTATTGAAATTATGGATTAATTTCTGTTCTAATAGTTGACACCTATATTTAAGCCATAAGACATTGTATAAATATATTACGAAGGAAATCGAATGATTCTCATGAACTTATTGAATACCATAAAAGTAATTAAAACATAATTGAACTTAAATAAACCAACTAAAAAGCTTATTTAACTTGAATTCCACCTTATTGAAATAGGCTAGCAGAGACCAAGTTTTCAGGCCACTATAAACTTTGCAATTATAACCTCTCACAAATAAGCTTGAGTTTTCATCAAACTAATGTCGATGGCAGCACAGCTCACTGGTATAACTTGGTATAGCGCCAAATTACGAACCAAAATAATCAATAAATAAATAATAATAATCAACCCTGAATCTTATTATTTACACATTTTGTACAAAATGTCAACTATTGGAGAATTGTCAACCCTAATTATTTTCCAGCAATAAATCTCGAAGACAGATAATTTTTTTCAACTTCATAAAGTATGAAGTTGAAAAAAAATTGCATGCATTGGTTGCATCTAAATGGTAATCAGCAAATAAGTTGGAGTAAAATCTTCTCAAATAAAGCCTGCAAATTGTGACCTCGTTGTTAAGATGTCGTAGCTCGAAAGGTAGATAGATGTACAATATTACCGATAAAAATTGGAAAACAGAGGGGTAGATTCCTTGTTTCATATTCAAAAATAGTTGTAGCCCATAGCCTAGTATAATTTAGAGCCAAGCTGCAAAGGGAAACTAGCTCTAACCGAACGAGAGACACAGCTCGTAGCGTCAGGCTTCAACAAGGCCTTTTGTACCCGTGTAAAACTCCTGTTGGCTTAGATAACTTGGATTTAGCTCGAAGAGGAACTTTACAGGGAAGGGCACTATTAAATATGAGGATGGCAAAGGGAGACAGCCCTGACTAGGAAAAAAAAAGAAAAAGGAAAATGATAAAAACTAAGTTCATTATGCCACCACTTCCATACCGTTCAGCCTTCACGGCGAGGATGGTGTAACCTATATAAGTAAAGATGAAATTCTTTTTGTTTGTTTGTTCATTATAGAAATCCACACCGTTTGTCCTAAATTCTTCAAACTTCGCTCAGTGGTTTTTGCATACCAGGTGCGAACACCTGTCCATATTAAAAATGTATAACTTCAGCCAATCTCTGGATATATTCTTTATTGTTGTAAAAATCGTTATGATCTCGCTTTACATTGGTTTTTACGAAATAGACCGTTTGAGTCGAAACAAGTGACATTTTATAGATTCTGAAGAGGTCAACAAGGCCCGATAAGTCCGTTCCGGAGGAAAGGACCGGGGTCCACTTTTTAAGGCTGAACGATGAGTACATTTCGAGTTCTCGGCCGAGGAGGGTGAAGTGAGCACGCGGTCCCTTGGTAGGCATCGATAGTATTTCCTAAATTTTTAGAATAATAATCTATTAGAGCTATTTTTGTTTATAGAATTTTTCACGTTTATTAGAAAAATGAAATTCCCGAAGCCCTTGAAACCGGGATATACAGCTAGTAAATAATAAAAGTCTGTTAAATCTATGTAAATAAAGATGAAATTCTGTTTATTTGTTTTTTCTTTATAGGAATCCATATCGTTTGTTCTAAATTTTCCGAATTTCGCTCAATGGTTCTTTCATACCAGGTGCGAACACCTGTCCATATTAAAATTGCGTAACTTCAGCCGATCTCTGGGAATATTGTTTATTTTTATGAAAATCGTTATGATCTCGCTTTAGATTATTTTTTTTACGAAGTCGACCGCAAAATGAAATATCCCGGGTGAAACCGGGATATACAGCTAGTTCGGAATAAAGAAAACGTTATGTTAATCAATAGTTGATTGTTGTAAGTCAGTATGCGGCTTTTTGTTACTAACGTATCAAGATGCTTTTTGTTAAGAATCTTAAAGTTTTGGAGTGAAACGTTTGTAAATATTGCGTATGTCTTATATGCTGATCTTTGTGAAGCGAATGTATATAATTCATTCATTCATGTATATAATAATAATTCAGGTATAAATATGAGGTTCTTTTGTTTAGTGCCAGTCTTTTCACTTTGATTTGATGATAGATAATAAATATTTATTAATTTACGAGCAGACCCTACCACGCGTTGGTGTGGCTCAGTAGCTGTAATGCGTTGAATTAATTATATCCTATTCTTTTTAATCCTGTCAAATCCAAATTCACTGATAAAGATAAAAACTTTTCAGCTAATCTAAAAACCAACGGGATTTAAAAAAAAAGGACTTTACGCCAAATCTAAAATTATTTTGTAAAGAATTCAGATGGGTTAAATTTTTCATTGTTTACAACTTATATTTGACCATGATGTGTTAATGAATGATACATGTAAAAGAACTAATAAAAAATATAATTCGAACAGGGTTTAGTACAATCACAATAGACAGTTAGCAAAAATGTACCAAGTTAATCTTTGGCCATACTAAATTTTAATTAAATTCATAATATAACACATGATGATATGAGATATCGTATCAAGAGGTTATACTATTTGGTGCACACGATTTTGGTTAACCTTTCTTTATCTTAAACAAATATATTTGATGTTTTCTCCACATGTGAAAAGGCGACACATAATTTACCATGGGAAAAACACGGGATTTTCCTAGTCCAAGTGGGAAAAAATAGATTTATGCTTACCCTCCCTAAACATCGAAAGAAAATGAAGTTTTGTATCAATAAATCAAATTACATCGCCACCTGCTGGAAATAATCACACTAAATTTTTGTATAATAAGCATTTAATTTGCAAAAAAAGAAGTATTTAGGCCAATAATCGAGATAAAAACTATCCTATCTTTTAAGTTGGAGAGAACTACACACAATGAGCTAAATTTCATCAAAATTGAACAAGTAGTTTTTGATTTCACCTCCGACAAACATCGGGATACGATATTTTTATATATATAAAAGATTGCAGATTTCCGAGTCTAATTAATTTATTGTCGACTTTCTACTCTTTTAAAAGTAATTTACCGATTTTGGCCCCTCAGATTTAGCAGGTGAACTAGGGCATTCACTATTCCCTGAAACAGACCAAACTCCTTTGCTGTTAGTGAACTCCTGGCAAACCGCTTAGTTTCCACAACTAAGGTCGGTATGCTTAAGTTGCTTCCAGTAGCCTGACCGTTTCCCTCATGGAGGGGAAAGAGTTCTGGAAAAAAAAGGAAAGTTCTGGGTTTTTTAATGTTTTATTTCTATTTCTCATAATTCAATTACTTTCAATGGAATTCTAGGATCTGGATTTGCATACTTGACAACACCTGATAATTAGTATATTTTTTAAAGTAATTTATTGACAAAAAATTTATATTGAAGTTATTATTTTAGAGAGAGCATTGAGAAGGCCAATCATACGAACATACTATCCTTTTCAGCAATTGTATTTTCAACCATCTTGACTGGGGAAATCGCAATAGTTTTGTATAGTACGGGTGCAGGCGAGGAGCTCGTTATTGGTATCAGGGAGGGAACTAGTTAACAACCGCGGCGGAGTGATACTTAGCGTGCGCAGGTGGGGCGCCTGATAAGGTTTCCCGCCGAAAATGAGGGGCGACCACGTGGCACGCTCCTAAATCCCGCCTTAGCTGATTTAGTGCCAGATCTAGCAGGCATCGACCGCCGTGGCCAATAAACCGAAGCGCGGTAAATTAGCCTTCAGCCCTTCCGGTTCCATATGCTGATTAATTCGTCAAGATCCGCTATCTTTAAGTCTAATCCACCAAATGACACAATTTAGTTAAGTATTTATTCAAGGATCCTGATTTCTCTTGCCTAGTTCAAAACCATTTTGATACGAAGATATGATTCATTTTTACCGCAAACAATATGATTTAACAGCTTTAATTGTATTTTAACTGGCTATTCCATAAGAATAATACTGCTAATATATTGATCAATGACCTTTATAGCTCTCATTTGAGACTAAGTAAACACATCATAGAATAAAGAAGAGAAATATACTGTAACAATTATGTGGGTTAACAATTTTTATTAATATAAAAATAGAAATTTTTTAGTTCCACACAAATAATTAAAAACAAACAATTAAGAAGGTTACAAAAATTATCCCTTCGTAACACAGAGATAATCATATGACTTAGGCTGCAGAACGAGATTACCTGTCCGGTCAATCACTCCTTATATATAGTCGTAAGGAGAATGGTATAGAACCTCGTGGAAAGCCGCAAATTAATGAACTGACAACAGTGAAGACTTATAAAAAGACTTTTATTCGTACAGAATTACAAAGTGAAAAACAAATTTAGAGTCTACTAACTAGAACGCTTATCTCTAATTTAACAGGGCCTTAATATATCTACGAAACAGAGGTAGGGTTGAGGAGATTTTTTGAGGAGAGGGGGTAAAGTCTTAATCCGTGTCTTGGGTAAGCCGGATGGGGTGGCCGTTGAGGACATCAAGATAGATGAGGACCATCTGAGAACACAGGATGCTGAAGGAGGTATCAAAGAGCTGGATGCAGCTGGAGCAAAAACTGGGTTGGGTTTGACCACTTGCGGAAGACCCTAATGGCAAGCATCTCGTGGTGTCAACCATGTGGGTGACATAACTTAATGGAAGCAGACGTGTGAACTGGACCTTAGGGATGGTTAGGACGTGGGAATCAGGAGTAATATAACATTTAACAAATACTGTCCTTTATCTCGTAGCTGGTAGTCGAACATCTTAGTCACAAACAAGTGCTATGACAGTTTGTTCCAACTGTTAGATCGTTCCGACAAAAGGTCTGGAACTTTAATTTAATTTAAATCATGTGATTTTTTTTTTCTGTTTAACGTTACAATAATTTTTCGCTTTGTAAACTAAAACATGACTGTTAACATAGTAACTAATAATCCAACATCCATGATTTTTTTTTTTCATTTTGTAGGGAATACTCAGACCTTTCATTTTTGTTATCACAAAACCGACAAGAAGTCGGTGGCTTTGGAGTTATTGGCAAATAAAGTTTTCTTTTCTCCATAGTTCTTCTCCCGGGCAAATTAAATAAAATAAATAAAAATGGAAGTGGTTCCTTCTTTTTTTTTTTTTTTTTTTTTTAAAAACCTGGTTAAACATTTATTACTTCTACTTACCTCTATATGAAATATATAGGAAGGGAAAGTATTGCGATCGTGAAAAAATTCGATTTCCGGTTTTCAACGTAAATACACAATAACAATAGTTTTGGGGTACCCTGAGTCCAAATAACCAAGTCCCGCGAAATGTTCTGTGTGTGAACAGACTAGCTCAAAAGCTATAAATCGTACGAACCTGAAATTGGGTGTTTGTTATATGTATATCTCCGCGATGTGACAGCAAAAATTTCATTAAAATTGGTCAAACGGAGGCGGTTTGAGGAGGACGTAAGCTTTATCCTTATTAAAATGTTCTCCGGGGGCTTAAATGTGGAAGGGGATTTTTTTGTTTTCCTATAAGTACCTTTGTTTTTGTTTATATGGAGAAATTATCTGTCTCTCGTTTCACCTAAAAATAAGAAATGGCTAATTATTAAATATGAAAAAAATCAAATAAATATATACAGGAGAAAAGAAGAAAACTATTCCGTCAACTCATAAAAATCGTAGAGCCCACGCATGCACAGTACGCCATTAATGACAGACCTTTTTTTTGTTTATAATTAAAGATGTTCTATTCATCTAATTGAAATTATTTCTTTCATGGTAACTATATGAGGTGGAATTTGGAAAAATGTGTGACTTTGAGAAATGGCATTTAACAAAACTTTGATTTCTAATCAAAGAAAATTGATAAGTGAATGTTGTGTGTTGCGCACATCGCACCAGATTTTTTTATTTCATTTCAATTTTCCTCTTTTCCATTATGAAAATGTTTCGAATCAAAATACGAATGGCTTTTTCGATTGATCAAGAATTTTTCAACTGTTCAATGAGTTTTTATGATAGAGAAATCTGGTCGATCGAGTTTCGAACTAATGAAAATTGACTGTAGTATGATGCCAATTTGCTGCTATATAAAACTCGAATCGGAAAAACGAGGGTTACCCTCAATGAAAATATTCGTCCCGTCTCTTTGCTTCCATGTTTAAGGAAGGAAATAAATCCTTTGAGGGCGAGGTAAGTGATTCAAGGAACAAATTGACACAAGAGCTATTCCTTCCTCCTTGGAAACATAATTTAGCAGAGAGAAGAAAAATAGCAATTTGCATTCGGGGCTGAGGCAATTCCGTGGGAGGACTAATATCACTCCCGACCGCGACGTTATCCCCTGTTTACGAGATTGCTTCAACGCCGCAAAGCCTACTTCTTTAATTTGGAGTAGGTAATGGCGGCTTACCCCTCTCTTGTCGTTTCGGGGCCCCCACCGCAAAGCGACCCAGGGAAAATGGGTAATTCCGATTCTAAGAGCTTACACATTTCCCTACTTACATGGCCTTGTTACTTTCTCAGTTTTTTTTGTTTAGTTTTTTAGGTTTAGGTGAAGAAATTTTTTTTCTCTATAATTGAGCAGTGCCATTTGCGAATTACCAATGTATGAGTATGTTTATATCTGTATACTATAATATTAAGATAAGTATTGTTTTAATAAGAAACCACAAAATAATACAAATTCACAGAATTACCTGGAACAATTACTATCATTAGAACGTTTTCTCATATTGGGATGTTCTTGCCCCTTCTGGGTGGTCCATTGCGGACCGTGTACAACTAAGTGATTGACTAGTGGGTCAGTGTTAATCTGAGAGGAATACAGTTACTTTTCAGTCAATGTCCAGTCACATCTTGTTACTGTTTTGTTACATTATCGTTTCTAGATTGTTCTCGTTGTTTGTTTAAATGAATGAAAATATAACTTTATTCTGTGACTTTCAGTCCCCTAAAAATAACAAAAAGATTATTATGATAAGTACATTCGTCTGTATGAAAACAGAACAGTAGAATGAATATAAATAATTCATAACTGTCTACGCATTGGCTATTTATATATTTATACGGATTGGCTATTTATACATTTATACGGAAGATTGATTGTCTAGGAGATGGATAAATAAATATTGTTTAAATGAGGCATCAAGGAGGAAGCTCTTCGAATGGAATTAGGTAAGGTATTCCAAAGATAGATTTCACGTACAGTAAAGGAACACTCAAAGGAGGCTGATCTTCGGGTAGGAGCATACAGATCTGTGGGATGAGATCTTGTGTTTAATAGATGGATGGACGAACGAGGTATAAGGAGGTCAAGGATATAGGTGGGTTTTATTTATTTATTTATTTTTTTAAAGGATTGTAATTGGGAGAGTAACCAATTGGGAGAGTGAGAAGGTCTGGATAGATCGAGAACAAATCTGATAAGGCGGTTCATTAATCTTTTTAATATCATCTCTAGTTCACCAGACAACCCTCCATATACTTCTTCTTCTTCTTTCTTGACGCTACAACTCTTGTAGAGTCAAGGCCTCCTGCAACATGGTCCACCAGCGCTCCCTGTCGGTAGCCGCCGCTCTCCATTTGCGGATTCCCATGATGGACCTGGCATCCGCTGTCACTCCATCCATCCATCGGAGCCTAGGTCTTCCAACTCTTCAGGTCCCATGAATCGTCTCCTCCAGGACCTTTCTAGGAACTGATCCTGGGACATTCTCATTACGTGGCCTGCCCATCGAAGCCGTCCCACTTTTATAATCCTTACAACATCTGGGCTCTTGTAGAGTCCGGTTAGCTCAGCATTCGTTCTTATTCTCCAGACTCTATCAGCACACACTGGGCCAAAGATTTTTCTCAGTATTTTCCTCTCAAACCTTAAGAGGAGAGCTTCCTGCGAGCTCGGTAAAGTCCAGCATTCGGAGGCATAGGTGAGAACTGGTCTTACCAAGGTCTTGTACAGTTGCACCTTTGTTTTCCGAGAAATAGCCCTGTTCTTAAAATGCTTTTGTAATCCGAAGTAGAATTTATTTGCGGACATAATTCTTCGATGGATCTCGGCTTTTATGTCGTTATCCGCGTTCACTTGCGATCCAAGATAGCACCTCCATATACTAAGCATCCATAATCGAAGTAGGGATGGATGAGAGAGGAAACTAGTATAGGAGACTAGCTTTATTATGAGGAAACTAGTTATGTTTGAAATTTGTTTGTAGTAATTTTAGGTAAATGAGCAAATATGAGCCTTTCAGTTAACAGAATAACTGGCTCAAGATTCAAAATATATCAGGGGACCCCTTTAATCATATTAATGTATAATATTCGTACCTTTTGACTTTGTAGGTGTAAAACCTTGTATTGTATTTTAGACTTTGTACAGAAGGAGAATCCTAGCAAACATAAGCAGTCGATACGGCAAGATGTTGGGAAGAAAGCTCTGTGCTTGGTGGAATTTCGAAGGTGGTTTACATTTTTAGCTTGTTCCTGATGTTCTTTCAGTGGGCTCAAACCTTAACATCAGTTCGATACAGTTTGTTAGTTTCCAGCGCAAAATAACCCGCTTTGGTTAACAATAAGCTGAAATTTTGCAATGACCTAAAAACATCCGTACATCGTTTTGTTTATCCAAAGAAAAATTAATAACAAAGGACTTAGTAATGTACTTATATAAATTTTCTTGACTGCTAACATTATATGCTTTTATAGAGTTACTAGCAGACCCGGCCACGCGTTGCTGTGGCTCAGTAGTATATCCTAATATTTTTAACCAAATACAGTAATACCAATATTCATTGATAAAGATGAAAACCTTTCAGCTAATCAAAATCCAACGTGATTGAGAATAGAGCATTACACCATTTAAAAGTATTTGGTAAAGAATATAAGAAAGTTAAAGTTTTTTTATTGTGTTTACGACTCACAGAGCTGCCAACACTATCGCCCTTTTTTTATGGATCGGTATAAACTAACTCGAAATGGCTATATTTTTCCACTAATTTTAAAAAGGATGACTGAAGTAAGTTTTGATATCCTCAGCCATTGATCTATTGATTATTGGCCTAACACTACTTCAACTTGGTATTGTTAGTTTAACAACGGGTTTAATTTTGCTCAGGGTCATGCCAACTTGGTTAACGCGTCATATATGTCCTTTTGATAGGCGTTTTTCTAAATTTCTTCGAGACCTCGATTTCCCAACCCTTCGGCTAATAAGTGTTCGGTAGGAGGGTAGTGTGTTGAAGCTTTTAATTTAGCAATATATTTGAGTGATAATAAATCTCTTCTTAAAGAGGTTTTTACATAATACAATTAAGAATTTTTATTTATTCAAGTACTAATTTGTTCAAAATGTTTTGGGTTAACCTGTTTTGTTTTTTTAACACAAACCAAAGATTTGATGGTTTCCACACACGTGAGCAGGCGATGCCCATTTCCCAGGTGAGTTATGCCATTGCCCAAGGGAAAAACACGGATTTTCAAAGTCCAAGTGGACATTCTTTGCCCTTTGGATATGTTTATAGTCATGGCAAAAGCCAAACGAATAGGTATTGAAGCCTTTTAAATTTTATTGAAAATTCTGTCGGTTCCAGGGGAATAGGTGGCAACAGGGCGATATCTCCTGTAAACCTTCCAGGCAACATTTTTGCTTCAATAACATTTCCTGTGATCCTTTTAATGACCAAACGTGTACCGTTGCACAATTGAGGTGGATTTAAGTTACGAAAAGAATGATCGGTGAGCCAATCTTCAACTGGAGATTGATTGGGTGTATATCCAGGGAATTAAAAAATTCAGATGGGAAATTTACGGCTTCGCTTACATCTAGAACATTGTCAATTGATTTTGGAAGTTTATTTCATCGAAATCAACATTTTTTGCTGCCAAAATAGCATGACTACCCAGCCAATTATAGTCCAAATAATTGTTCAAAATATCAGGAAAGACACTTTATATTTCGTAGACAGTTCATTTTTCGTCTCTACAACAGTTCAGAAATTTTCTGGTAATTTGATAAATTTTGAATTTAGATGCAGCTCTATTTCACCGTTTCCAATATAGAGCAATTGTTTAAAAAATATATCTGCCGATGGATTATTTTGCAGTAGTACTCTCATATTTATGGCGGATAAATCTGAAACTTGAGGTTACCTAAATAAAAATTATTCCTGTTCAGTAGAGGTGTAATAATCATTAAATGTAAAATTTAAAAAATGCCACGATTTGTAATCGTTTCTTAATCAACAATCATTTAAAGATAAGTAAAAAATTGTATTCTGGTGAAATTAACAACGAAATATCATTCCCAATAATAGCCTACTTTAAATTAAAGAAAGGATTAAAATCTTCGCTAACATTTCTTAAATTTTACATTTAAACATAATTACAACCCTGCTGAACAGGAAGTAACAGCCTCTATTCGATTGGGATTAAATTTTCTCAACTTTAAATTATTGTTGATAAAGGAGGAAATACAAATCTTCACTGACATTTTTTAAATTTTACATTTTAGATCTCGGGATAAAAATGATAAAAAGGTTTGGTAAAATAAAAAAACACTGTATTTAAATAATAATAACAAAACGAATAATGAAAATAAAGAAACTTCTGTTAAATAAATCAACTGAAAATATAATATTAAATTCTTAATTATGCAGTTCTTTAGCAAATCACAAAGTATCGCACAACACCTAATCAAAACACACTCTTTTTGTGAGGAAGTTTTTACGACTGTTTACCCGCAGTGTAGCCAGCTTACTAATTTTCACTAATTTTTGGCAACACTGACTCCCCAAGTCAGGTTTCTATTAGGTTACACCTATGACAGTAGGTGCTGTTACAACATTTATAGAGTATCATTTCAAATAATAGCCTAATTTAAATTATTAAAATGTATTTACTTTACTAAAAGTTGATATCAGGGTGGGCCACAGCAAAGCGTTTCAGCGCTTAGCTAGTAATTTAATTTAAATACAAATAAAAAAGGAAAAGGAAGAAAAAGTACCTACACATTTGAGAATTTATTGCTACCTTTTCTTGATTTATTTATTCTTTAATGAAAATTAACAATAAATACAAATTTGTATTACTATTTGTCTGTGGAAAATAATAATATAGGAACAAATAACTGCACTCACATAACGCAATACAAAATTATAATAATGATAACCTGTATTACAATAGCATGCTTATAAACAAAAACATTATGAATCGACATATGACGCCATGTTAATAAATCTAAACACGACCTACTGTATTTGCAATAATTCGCTATATAAGAATTATTTTGATCACTAATCAAGTTAAAAACTATCCGGTCCGTTAAGTTGGCCAAAACTATATACATTGAGCCAAATTTCATTAAAATCGGTTGAGTAGTTTCTGAGAAATAGAGAGACAAACATCGGGACACGAGATTTTTATATATATGAGGATGGGTTACGTTATATATATATGTTACTTTATTAGACCATTAGTACTAAAAAGAGGTAGCTAAGTGGTGGCAAAACTACTACACTCAAGGTCTCGGGTTTGAATCCGGAGAAAACCTAATAGTAGCGTGACATCGGTTAAATTTCCTTTTTCCCCACGAAGAAAATCAATATTAAACACTAAACATAACACAATATAACTTAATTATTTTCTAAGAAACATGTGAATATATATTTTTTTTTCACTTCAGAATTTAATTTGCACCTGTCGCAACTAAGCGACAATCAGCAAATGAGATGTTGGCATTTTAAGGCATGAGGGAAGATAGCACCCAGTAGCAAGTCATCCCGGGCTTGTTTCAGGAGAGGAGGTCCTCATCCAGCTCCTTTTCAGTCGCCTCATAAAAGGCATGTCAGTCGTGGCCATGTCATTAATAAGTATGTTGTTATGTTCGTGCAATTTTATATGAAAGCCAGAATAGAGGGTTCTTATTTGTTCGTCCATAGGTGGTAAATGTAAGTCCGTATGTAGTGTTTTGTTACTAACGTACAAAGTAGCGTTCGTTATTAGTCGTAAAATTGTGGATTGAAAGGTTCGTAGTTTTTGTAAGTGTGTCTTTTTTGCTGTACCTACCATAAATTTGTGAGCCGTACGTCCATATGGGTTTCAGTAAATATGTGAAAGTACTAAGTTTCTGTCTGATTTTCAATTTTGATGATTTTGAAAACAGTGATTATAGTATTTTCAGTCGCTTGTTTAATGTCTGTTTTTTCATTTTGACATGAGGGCCCCAAGTCATCCTTCTGTCAAATAATAGTCCAAGGTATCGAACTTTGTCTGTTTGAGGAACGATGTAAACTGGTGGACATGTATCTCGTCGGAGTGTGAATGTTATGTGTTGGGATTTGTCATGGTTCAATTTTATTTTCCAAAGTGAATATTTTGAATTTATTTTCTTTTTTAATTAATAGTAACTTCATTGAGCTATAAATAAATGGTAAACTACAACTTTTATATAAAAAGTAAGTTTATTTACTTATTGTTTATAATATGGATATAATGTTGACAGGCATAACGCGAATAACTACAAAAGATTGACCGAAACGCTGATTCGAATAGTTATTTTATTTTTGAATAAACTTCAACTTAAATAAATTATAAACCATTTTTTAGATTTCAAGTGGTTGTTGATTAGATTACAACAGCCTTATATTATACAGCAAGGTAAGAAAAGGTCGACCGCCTCCACACCCCGCTGGAGATAGGTTTGTTCTTGGAGTCGGAGCCCGAGATTTATGTTATGGACTCTCTCAGAAATAAAGTCAACGCTGGCTAGCAAGAACCCGTCTGTAGCCCACAAAATATAGTCACCGCATTAGTAGATTGAGTAAAACTTCTTCAATTTATTTTATTTATTTTTACTTTTATATAGATTTAATCAGGGTTTGAAATTAACTCTTATTTTCTGGGAAAGAGAATAAAAGTCAAATCAGGACTTTTATATTTCTAATAAATAAATAAAAATCACATCATGACTTTTATATTTCGGGCAAGAAAATAAAAGTCCTGATATGATCTTTATCACAATGATATCTAATATAAAAGTCAAAGCTTGCTTTACATTATTTAAGGAGGAATTTATTAGCTTTTTAATCAGATTTCTCCATATTGTTGTTCATTATTGGGTTAACCGTTTTTATGGAAATCTTATAGGGTATAATAAATTACCTGATATCGATCTTAGGATCGATTATTAGATTATCAATGCTGATGATAATGAAAAAAATATTGATATACAACCTCAGGCTCGCTCAGGTATCGATTGCAACTTATCCGATATTTACAATATTGGGGTCGATTTCTAGGTTAATTGGGGTGCTGATTCCGAAAATGATATCTATTTTTCGATTACGCGCTCAGGTATCGATTTATTTCAAGTTACGCAATTCAAACGATATTGGGGTCCACTCATAGGTTATTAGAGGTGCTGAATTTGAAAATGATATCGATTTTTCGATTACGCGCTCAGGCATCGATTTATTTCAAGTTACGCGATATAAATGATATTGGAGTCCACTCATAGGTTATTTGAGGTGCTGAATTTGAAAATGATATAGATTTTTCGATTATGCGCTCAGGTATCGATTTATTTCAAGTTACGCGATATAAATGATATTGGGGTATTTCAGGTATCGATTGCAACTTATCCGATATTTACAATATTGGGGTCGATTTCTAGGTTAATTGGGGTGCTGATTCCGAAAATGATATCTATTTTTCGATTCAAATAACCTATGAGTGGACGCCAATATCGTTTGAATGCGTAACTTGAAATAAATCGATATCATTTTCAAATTCAGCACCCCTAATAACCTATGAGTGGACCCCAATATCATTTATATCGCGTAAATTGAAATAAATCGATACCTGAGCGCGTAATCGAAAAATCGATATCATTTTCAAATTCAGCACCTCTAATAACCTATGAGTGGACCCCAATATCATTTATATCGCGTAAATTGAAATAAATCGATACTTGAGCGCGTAATCGAAAAATCTATATCATTTTCAAATTCAGCACCTCTAATAACCTATGAGTGGACCCCAATATCATTTATATTGCGTAACTTGAAATAAATGGATACCTGAGCGCGTAATCGAAAAATCGATATCATTTTCAGAATCAGCACCCCAATCAACCTAGAAATCGACCCTAATATCGTAAATATCGGATAAGTTGCAATCGATACCTGAGTGAGACTGAGGTTGTATATCGATATTTTTTCATTATCAGCAGCCTTGATAATCTAATAATCGATCTTAAAATCGATATAAGGTAATTTATTATACCCTATAAGATTTCCATAAAAACGGTTAACCCAATAATGAACAACAATATGGAGAAATCCGATAAAAAAGCTAATAAATTCCTCCTTAAATAATGAAAATCAAGCTTTGACTTTTATATTAGCTATCATTGGGATAAAGATCATATCAGGACTTTTAAATTCTGGCCCGAAATATAAAAGTCATGATGTGATTTTTATTTATTTATTATTATTATTTATGTTTAATAATTTCTATTTAAAAAAAAAATGTTTTTTTTTTTAACACATCTTCTATCTCGATTGTTGAAATAAAACCAGTTGCATAGCTTTTTTTTTTTTATTAATTCATGTAGAGAGATGTAAAATGATTTTATAATGTAGGGTGTACGTTCAAAACTTTAACACTGCCGTTAGCAGTCTCATAGAGCGGTCGATGGGCAGAAAAGGGAAATCGCATTATAAATTCAAATACAGTTTACTCTCCATTTGCATCGCTAATGGAAATCAGAAACCGAAATTTGGAATGGTTTTGCCTAGAGTGTTTTGAATTTGCTATAATCCCCTTGTTGGTAAAACCGTTAATGGTGTCCTCTATGTTTTATACGGCTTTTTATTAAGTATACAATTCGCATCATCTAAAATTTACTAAATATAACTTTGAAACGTTTCTCTTCTCCGTCTTGCAAGTCCTAAAATTTTAGTCAGATTTAATATATTATATAAGAAATAAAAAAAATTTTAAATTTAACAATTTTTATGAAACTTTCAGTTTCAGTTTAATTATATGAATCATTATATACTGTAGTCCTATACTATATTAGTTATGTGCATTTGATTAGGGTGATTTTGAAAAAAATGAGGTTTTAAGTATTGAATAGCTGATATTGCTTGTAAATGGAATAGGGCATTATACAACACATTATACAACACGACTATCTCTCACCTCTACTATTATCTATTGTCATTTTTAAATTACAGGTTAGAGTCCAGTTTTGTCTGCCAAATATCGGCACTTGCTTTACCACAGGATGTATGTCCTTAATTTGCGATTTTTCATTACCTTCAAAGAAGTTGGAAAAGCTCTATTTGAGTCTGATATACGCTGATTCTGTTTCTGAATTTTGGATTACGGTATTAAGGCACATATAAAATTACGGTTAGGAATGTTACAGTAGTTCTAAAGAATCGAACGATTAAACATATAACTTTTAAAGGTTTTTCTCACAGAATAGACAAGTTTCAGGTGTTAATAAAGTTCTACAAAAAATTAAATTGCAGTGATCAGTAGGATTTGATCGGTTAAGAAAACACGTAGTTTCTCGAATCATTTACCATTCCCAAAACAGAAACTTTTATATATTGATTAAAAAGTTTGCCATGGTTATCACACGTTTCCTGGCATAGCGATTTCTTTTTGCATTTTTAACTGAAATATCTTGACAATATTGATATGAAATATCTTTGGAAAGCATTCGCACTCTAGCCTAACTAAATCCCACTAAATTAAAGTACACACCATATATTTAGTATCGTACCGTGCGTATCTAGTCTGTAATGGGCATAGGTGAGGGTTGAAGTAACGAATAGATGTGTTTAAATAGTAGATTTCCACACACACAAGGAAAAACCATGAGTAATCTGTAATGTAGAGAATAGGTGAAATTAGAAGACGGAATACTTAAACACATATCGGTTTCGCGGAAAGCGAGTGCGCTGATTCTATTGACTGAAATCGCATGTTTTTGCTTGTAACTCGCAAACGACGCGGAAAATCGGAAAAGTGTATATAACCTAAAATGTTCGTCTCGACAACTTGAAATAAATTACACCTTCGAAAACGCCATGCGATCATTTTTAAATTTTCGCTGAGAATTGTAGTTTTTCTTTTAGAACTCGCAAACGAAGGGTTTAATCGAAAAAAAAATGCATAGTGAAAATGCATAGAACCTAAAATGTTTCCATTGAAAACCTGAAAAGATTGACACAATTTAGAAATCTCTACGACCATTTTGTTTCCTCGCAAAAACTGAAATGGCGAAATGAGTAATTTGTATATTTTTCCGGGATAGCGGTTGAGGAAAATTTTAAAATGATGCCACAGTCATGAAATTTGATGAAGTATTAAAGAAGTTATAGCATACCGATAAAAAAAGGCCTTGGGAAACAATATATATGAAAAACCGGCATACAATTATTGAATAATATTTGTGTAAAAAAGATGAGCATGAATTTAAATCGCTTATGGCACAATGTTTTAAATTCTAACGCAGCTTATGACCATTCTGAATCTCTCTCATTGAAAGCAAAACAACTGGCGGTTCCACTTGAGGATTCATAGAAATTTTCTATCACCTGTATTAATAAAAAAAAAAAAAAAATCGACAGCCAAAGTATTTCATTTGGGTAATTAACGCAAATGTTTTGGTGACAAGCTGTAAAAATAAACTATATATTAACTGTATGTACAAACATAATTCGATGTCTACAATTTGAATAGCATTGCGAGACTAAATTAAAAGTACGATGGATATTGAATGTTGAAAAAATGGGAACGGGGATTTGGAGAGTGCCCTGGAGAGACCTGGGGCATTAGGATTCAGTAATTGGAAACAGAAGGCAATTTCCCGTAATGAATGGAGGCGACCCTGGTCTGAGGAAACCTGGTCCCACGCGGGATTATTGTGCTATGCAGCAAGTTAACTAATTATGTAAATGCCGTCATTTCCCATACCTCTCTGCTTTGTCCCACAACTATCATTTCAAAATGTTAAAATATATATTTATTAATTGGTCAAAACTAGTTTAGGTTTAGGGATAAGCAATCTTATCTAAAAAGTAGACGCTTAGTATTTACACAAACATGTATTTAATTTTTTAGAATGAACAAACTTTCTCTTCGAAAAAAAAAATCATGCAAAAATCCATAATAAAGTCATTAATGGAAAAATCTCACACAAGTGCCCAACATCCTATTTAAAAAAAAGAGAGAATAAATTAGCTTTATAAAAACATCGCCTCATATCCAACAGAATATCATTCCCTCACTAATATCTTCATTCTCTCATGTAAAAAAATTGCTCGTTTATTTCTTGATATACTTATTTTTGGAATTGCAAAGGAACACTTTTGAATGCTTTTTGTAAAAATAAATGGAAGGTAGTTTATGGAAAATTTTGGAACTGTATTTGGTCCTCTCTTTGTAAATGATACAATTCCTTATCAATTGTTAAGTTAGAAATTATATAAATACAGCACATAGCAAATGCAAAAAATTTTAACACCAAAGGCGCTGAAGGTCATTTACTTTTGCAAGACCGTACGGTCGTGCGGATTTAGCAGGTTTCCTTAAAAAAACTGTTATTATTAGTTGTATACTCATGGTTATAAATAAAAAATTATTTTTCTCCCCCAATAAAATATAAAAAAAAACTATACTTTCTCATTAAAAAAAAATTGTTTTTATAAAAATAAATTCTAAACTACTGAATTAATTCAAATTTATCATGAACTATGTTGAAACAAAAATACAACCAAACTAACCGTATAACTTCAATTTTATTTTCCTTATTTAATGGAAGAACTTCCTTAAGTAAATTTCTTATGAATGAGAAACTTTATAGACAGTAAGTTATTAGGATTCAATTTATTCATTGAAAGAAGATAAGAAATATTGTATTTAAAACTTTTCACTTACTGAAAGAGAAGACACTCGTGCCAGACTTCGTCGAACGCCTGGGCGACATCCAAAAATACACCAGATGCATATAGTTTTTGTTCTAATGCTTCAGCTATGTAGTCAGTAACTTTGTGTAATTGTTCTGTTGTAAAATGGAAATTGCGAAAACCGAATTGATGATCAGTTATTAACTTTTGGTCAGTAAAAATGTCAACAATTTTTCAAATACTTTTAAGTACATAGAAAGGAGGCTAATTGGTCTGTAAGATGATGAGTTGTTCCGTTACAATGAGAATACCCAATCTTTAAAATGATTCACAAAACAAATAAAAGCATATACAACTTAAATTTGAACAACAACATTAGTAAATAAAATTTTAATATATATTACATTAGAAATCATTAGATTTGGAAGTTCAATCTGTTGAGTAAGTTGCCAACTAACCCTTTTTCATTATTTAATATTCTCTTTTCAGTCTTCCAATCCTAGTTTCTTAAAAGTTAAAATTGTTTTTAAATTTTTCGTAACATATTATATGTACATATAATATATATTATATATTATATTATAATATATATTATATATTATATATATATCTATATATATATATATATATATATAAATAATAAGAATTTCCTTTCAGTCTAAAATCAAAACAATAGATATAAATTATTCTCAATATATTAATATTTAATTACTCAAAGTATGCTATTTAAATATACAGTATTTTTATAAATAAAAAAAAAAACATGCCTTTCTCCACGTCAGTTTGAGTTAGTTCAAGCGTCCCCTTAGGGCCAAGCTCCAATCCCTTTTTAATCCTTTGGTTCTACATTAAAACCATCTTATATCGTTTCAGTAATTGAAAAATAATGTTTACACACGATTCTTTTTTATAGTTTGCAAGTTTATTTTCTTTTTGTTTATATATATACATATATATATATATAAATTACATACGTTAGCCTATTGTAATATTTTTGCGTTCCAAAAGTCGATATTTTTTCCCCTAGTTTTTGATGATTCTTTTAATAGATGCTGGGTTTGCCCCAGGAGGGCCTCTAGGCCATGAATAATAAAGATACTCTGCGGAGCCAGATTCGAACTCGGGACCTTCAGCGCAGCAACTAAATGCCTTATCAATGAGTTAATTAATGTGTCGTTCGTGTGTGTTGTTGTATAGTCGGTTGTATGTAGAGTTCGGTTACTTATGTACCTGAGATCGTCCGTAATTAGTCTTAAGATTTTGGATTGAAAAGTTAGTAATTTTTGTAAGTGTGTCTTTTTAGCTGAGCCAAAAATGTGTGAGGCGCATGTCTAAATGGGTTTAAGTAAGTAGGTGTATGTATTCAATTTTGGGCTAATATTTTTTTTTTTTTTAATTTCATTCATATATCCGCGCCTGTCAACAATATATAGACAATCAGCAGTTGTGATGGTCGTATACAATTGCAAATGATGACATGTCAGGCCTTCTTTAACCGATCTGAATAAATAAATCAAGCCAGGGAAGAGGTATTGTTTGTCTAATAATAATAAGATTTGGAAAAAAGAGAGTAAACAATTTTTAAGCATATGTTCAAGGTATTTTTTTTCACTTTGACACGTGGGCCCCAAGTCATCCTTCAGTCGAACAGAAGTCCAAGGTAACGTACAGTTTCTGTCAGTGGAGTTTGGTTGTCGCCGATATAAACTGGTGGATGTGTATCTCGTCTGAGTGCGAAAGTTATGTATTGTGATTTGTCATGATTAAATGAATGCCAGGCGTTCGTACCAGAAGTGCATGTGTGAAGAGAGGCGCACTGCACTTCGGAGCGAGTATAAGGCTTTCCTAGGGGCTTGCCAATACGCGAGCTAACGAGAGCGCGCGGGGAACGAGTTGGGGATAGCCGGGTGGGGTTGGAGAATCCCCACCCCCTCCCCACCCTAATCTATAGACTTACCTAATCAAGATTTTTGGACTAATTACTAGCCAGGAAAAAATAAAACCATAGTAATTACGGTTTGAAAATTTAAGTGTGCGAGAGCTAACTAGAGATCACAGGGACGAAGTCGGGTGGCGGTGGTCAAGGGGGGGTGGCAAGAGCATGCAATGAATTTTTAATTTTTAACAATTTAACCAATACAAATTAACTTTTAATTTTGTGTTGATATGAAAAAATAATTCAAAAGCTAATATGGAGATATGGTGCGACTTTTTAAAAAGATTGAGCCTTTAGCCACTAGACAAAGAATCCGATAAGAGAAATTGGTCACTCTGTAAGGACAGAGGTATTCAATTTATTTCTTCAGTGAGACTGAAGCGCGCAGCAGGCTCCCATGAAAAACGTATGGAGAATACAGAGAATGTATTTTATGTATCCTGGGAATAAAGTAGGTGAGGGGTGGGTAACCCGCCGGGCTCCATGAATATAACATGAGGCTCCTGTCTCTGCGAGAGTTCCCTACCTGGGCCAGCTCCGATAGGATTTGATCATTTCTTATCTATCGTTTACATGATGCCCCTCCGGGGAAGCGGGTATCTAGGAACCTCCGCTTCGGCAAACAGGGGATTCCGAACCCACTCACGGACGCCCGGAATCCATGTCTGATAGTGCTTCCGACAATCCAGGGTCAATCCGGATATACTGATATAGTTAAGAGAAACATTTTTATGAAAAGAAAACTGTAATTTTCCATACCCATAAACAAATTACGTGAATCATCCTCGTTGACTAGGAAACTTATATAAAATCGGGCGTTGTTAATAATATGCTAACAATACCTTATTAAATTACCTAAAACCCCTCTCATTCCACAAATTTCTACTCAAAGTCCTGTAATATGAAATGTCTACTACTTGTTTATGGACAAGGAAACTTGTGTGAAGAGGAAATGGTTGGGAGTGCGATCAAAATAAATTTTATTTTTGCCAACGTTTCGAACTGAATTTCAGGACATCATCGGGGCTAAGTGAGAAAAAAAAACAGAAAGCAGCCAATCAGAGAAATTATATATAGAAATACCAATTGCATGTGAAACGTTAAACAAAATAAAATGGATTAATTAAAAATAACGACCCACTATGGGTAGATGCATTTTAATTTTAAAATTGTTGAAAACATGGAAATGAGATAAAAATGTACATAGCTCATCTGAGGTAATGTGAAGTAATATTGAACTGTAGTTGGACATATTATAATGAAGGTAATGATGGTCTGTAACAATGAAGCCTACGTTCATAAGATAAAATATAATATACAAAATATAGTAGTTATTGACGTAAAAGTATTACAAAAATGTTAAAGAAACATTTTTTTTTTTTTTTGACTTCAATTATCGATTCGCACCTGTCAGCAGTCGCTGACAATCAGTGGAATGAGCTGGTGGCAAGGGGAAATAATGACGTGTAAGGCATGAGGAGGGAACGCACCCAGCAGCACCTTCCTGGCTTGATTAAATTACCTTGGCTGTCTAAGAGAGCCCATCTCTCATCCAGCGCCTTTTTAGTCTTCTCGTATCCATGCATGCGCATGGATTACATATTACAGATTAAACTATTAGGATGTCCGGTCAAGTTAATAAAAAACCGTTTGTGAAGAGTCGTTATTTGCTGGTCGGCTGTTGGTAGATGGGGTCTGTATGTAAAGTTTTGTTTGTCACGTACCAGGGCGCCTTTGTAATCAGTCGTAGCAATTTTGATTGAAACGTTTGGAGTTTTTGTAAGTGAGTCTTTTTAGCTATGCCGAATATCTGTGAGGAGTATGTCCATATGGGCTTCAGTAAGTATGAATAGGTATTTAGTTTCTGTTTCAGTTTTAGTCTTAAAAATTTGGAAACTACTGGATAGAGAAGTTTAAGTCTTTTGGTAAGCGTTCTTTTTTCATTTTGACATGCGAGCCCCATGTCATCATTCTGTCGTAAGTGAGTCCCAGATAGTGTACTGTGTCCGTCTGAGGAATGTGGTTATCGTTAATATAAACGGGCGGACAGGTATATTTTCTCAGTGTAAATGTGATTGGAACCAGTCGTGTAGTATGTAAAGTAAAGAAAGAATTAAATCACAAATTTGAAACAATGTTACAAATCAATAACTGGCAGGGACAGAACAGTGACTCAAAAATAACTGGATCTTCACTGCTATTCAATGTAAGACTAAGACACTAGTCACTCGCTTCTTATTTCTTGGGCCCGAAATCGGCCACTCAGGGCTTATTGCATTCCAAACATGTGGTTATGCACCAATGCCGTTTCGGGCAATTCTAGAAAATGCACAATGCAATAAAAATAAACGTCAGTTTTGGTTTCTTTAAAAAATATTGTATATATAATATTAGTACCATTCGTATCATCTTGACTATATAGTTGAATAAAAATAACCAACCGAGTGATGATGGAGTGGAAGGGACGAGAGGGGGAGGTAATCCCCGGGTTTAGTAGCGCACTATAAATCAGAGCGGACCACTTAGAGCGCCCCCTAACAGTTTATTAATTATTTAACCGGGTCATCCTCACACAGTACCTCATGCAATCTCTAATATAGCACCAGCCCTTGTCCCCATACCTCCACATCCCAAACCGCTTTCCCTACAAAGCCGCTCAATTACTCACAATTTAACCGCTTATGGTTTTCGGATTTATTGTCCTGCTTTACAAAGATTGATGTTCCATCGGATGAAAGCCCACAAGTCCCTACTGCCTTGATTAAGGGTTTTCCATTAGTTTACTCTTCTGCAAAATGTAGAGGCACTTACTAACGCCACATTTATTAGTTGATACCTGTAATTCAAAAGATGACAAAGTTTACTCCTTTTGTAATAAGATTCCATTTTGGAAGCTATGGATTTTCAATCGAAGTGTTAAAAGAAAAGTAATTTCAGAGTGAAGAAGTGAAGATCTTTGAAATGTTGACACTGGGAATATGATCTTTAAAAAAGAAGCTAATCCTTACATTTTTTGTAAAGAATTTGAATTTCTAGATTTGAAATGATTTCTAGAAATGAACGATATACTATTCAAGCAAAAAGTATTACCAGACCACCAATTCGGCTTTCGCACTTACCACTCAACAACACACCAATTACACAGAGTTACTGACTACATTGCAGAAGCTTTAGATTTTTGGACATTGCTCAAGCGTTTGACAAAGTCTGGCACCAGAATCTTCTGTTTAAACTCAAGAACATTTTACCGTACACTGATTACCTTATTCTTCAATCATTTCTATCCGACAAATTTTTCTCCGTCGGCAGAGTTCGGAAATTTCTTCAATACATCCGATAATGCCGGGCGTACCCCAAGGTTCAATACCAGCGACCTTACTCTATATCATATACACTTACGACATACCCATTATTACTCAGACATTGACTGCAACTTATGCTGATGATACAGCAATTATCACTAAACATCAGGACGCAACACAGGCATCATTAACTTTACAACATAACTTATACATACTACATGACTGGTTCCAACTATGTAAAAATTAGACTCAATCATGTCAAATCAAAACATATCTAATTTACGCTTAGAAAACATACTTGCCCCCCAGTTTATATTGACTATAACCAAATACCACAGACGGACACAGTACACTATCAGGGACTCACTTTCGATAGAAGGATGACATGGGGCCCGCATTCCACAATAAAAAAAAAAAGAACGCTTACCAAAAGACTCAAACTTCTCAATCCACTACTGAATCTTCAAGACTAAAACTGAAACAGAAACTAAATAACTACACATACTTACTGAAGCCCATATGGACATACTCCTCACAGATATTCGGCATAGCTAAAAAGACTCACTTACAAAAACTTCAAACGTTTCAATCATGTCTTAGTCTTACATTGAATAACAGTGAAGCATCCAGTTATTTTTGAGTCACTGTTCTGTCCCTGCCAGTTGTTGATTGTAACATTTCAAATTTGTGATTTAATGGTTTCTTTACTTTACATACTACACGACCGGTTCCAACTATGGAAAATTAGACTCAATCATGACAAATCAAAACACATCACATTTACACTGAGAAAACATACCTGTCCGCCCGTTTATATTAACAATAACCAAATTCCACAGACGGACACAGTACACTATCTAGTTACGTATGACAGAAGGATGACATGGGGCTCGCAAGTCAAAATGAAAAAAAAGAACGCTTATCAAAAGACTTAAACTTCTGTATCCAGTAGTTTCCAAATTTTCAAGACTAAAACTGAAACAGAAACTAAATACCTATACATACTTACTGAAGCCCATATGGAAATACTCCTCACAGATGTTCGGCATAGCTAAAAAGACTCACAAAAACTTCAAATGTTTCAATCAAAATTGTTACGACTTATTACAAAGGCATCCTGGTACGTGACTAACTATACTTTACATACAGACCTCCATCTACCAACAGTCGACCAGCACATCACGACTGTTTACAAACGATTTTTTATTAACTTGAACGGACATCCTAACCGTTTAATCAGGAATATGGCTGACATACGCTTGGATACGAGAAGACTAAAAAGGCGCTGGATGAGAGATCTGCTCTCATAGACAGCCAAGGTAATTGTATCAAGCCAGGAAGGGGGTGCTGCTTGCTGCTTTCCCTCCTCATGTCTTACATGTCATTATTACCTATTACCGCCATCTCATTCGCTGATTGTCAGCACCTCGCTGACAGGTGCGAATCAATAATTGAAGTAATTCTGATATAACCCCATGTATTGTATATTCGTATCAGAAACCAGAAAAAAAAATTCAGAATGATTATAGACTGAAAAATAAGATTATTAATATATTTACAAACGGACCTTCACACCTCGATCGACACGACATTTCGACGGAAAAATCAAGATAGTTAGGTCCAAAATGTACAAAATGCATACCATAATTGACACACACAATCTTCCTTTGCGGTTGATGGTTCTCATTAATTCAGCGATAATTAGGCCGGCGCTGTCGTAAGGGGCACCACTGTTTCAACATTTTAGCTCGGGCTCTATTCAAAATTAAACCATTGGAAAAATTGTTAAAGGGATTCCACCGCAAAGGGAAAAGCCGAAGGAAATAAAAGAAGCAAATTGACAAAAATTATTGAATTTCAAACTAAGCGGCAGAAATCATTTTTCGAGACTTTAATCTATTAGCTAGCACCCTCTTCAAAAGCCTAACACCATCATAAGATCCAAAACGTTGGCAAGAATTTATTCAAGATTAATTTATAAATTTTAGTTTTGAAGTTTTAGATTGTAAGATCTACTCATGTCAAAGTTGAGCGTCATCACTAAGAATCATTCAAAAACTTAAAGTTACAAAATAATAACACAGTTGATGATACATGTATAAAACATAAGGGCACCTTAAAATGCTTCTTACCAGTATAAGGGATATTTATTGAAAAGTTCCATTAATAACTCAGAATAGGGAATTATACTATTATATAATTTATACTAGTAGCAGCAGAGCTAATATTGCAATAGGAAGAATCAGAAATATATTGATGAAAACAAAATCAAACACATGTAATACGAAAAAATATTTGTTCCAATCCCTGGTGGCAAATGTGTTACTCTATAGCTCTGAGATATGGGGATTAAGATATATAGATAGCCTTGAACAAGTTCAAACAGGATTTATAAAATCTATTTACTACTGGCCAAAAAATACACCAAACCATTATGTTCGATGTGAAACCAAAACCAAACCAATTAGTAGCTAAATCTTTTAAAGAATGTTGAGCTGGCTAAACAAAGTAACTCAGATGGGTACAGAGAGGCTCCCGAAAAAGTGCTTAAATAAAATGCCTGAAATGCACAAAAACATGAATAAAAAATATGAATTCAATTGGGTGAGCCAAGTATTAGAAATGTTAAGAGTAATAGGCGAGGTACCAAATTTTAATTAAATAAACCTTTCAAAATATATAATAAAAACGTTATGTGAAAAATGGGACAATAATATACTATCCGAAGACTATAATAGGATTTATAACACAAGATATAGTGCGATGTTTAACATCATTTGATTCTGATGAAAATTATTTAAATTTGAAAACATCATTAAGTAAATTAAGATCAACTTAGGATATCAAGTAAAGACAGAATCAAGATCAGAATCAACAGCATATAACAACACATATACAATAAAAACCGATGAGCTCTGTAGTATCTATAACATGCATGAAAAGGAAAATCTTTTTCATATATTAATTAAATGCCCTCTATACGCTACCATTTGGTCTCATTACCTACAGCCGTACCTAAAGGACATTGACTCAACGACTGACATAATAGGCGATGAATAAAGTACCCCCTCCGTTTGACTAATTTGTATGAAATTTTTTCTGTCACATCACGGGAATATACATACACTAAATACCCAATTTCAGGTTCGTACGATTTATAGTTTTTAAGCTAGTTCACACACATAGACAAACGAATCGGAAAATCGGAAGTCGAAATTTTTCAGGATCGCAATACTTTCCCTTACTCTACATTTCATATATAGGTAAGTGAAAGTAAAAATTAAGTTTTCCTTAAAAAAGAAAGAAATCCACTTACGAAACTATGTAAATAAAAAAAAAAAAATAAGAGCTACATAGAAAAGTGTAGAAATTATAAATAGGAACTACAGGTAAAACTTTGAGGGCTAAACTGGTATTTACTTCTTATGTAATTTTAAACAGGACTTTACTCATCCAGTCGAACTTTTTATATTATTATTATATTTATTATTATTATTAATTTTATATTAATAGGGAGTATTTTAAACCAACCAGCATCCGATTCTATCGAAATTATCACAATCCATTAGTCCAATTTAATTTTTTTAATTGGAACTGAACCGTTTTTACCCCTTTTCACTTTTTGTTTGATTAGATTTATTTAGGTTGAGTGCGGTTATTAAAATGATATTTATGAAATGGTGGGTGGGAAAAAAAGATTCGTTCTCTTTGCTTAATTAAAGTGAGCCATTTTTCAATCATTACATTCATGAAAAATTTGGTTTGATGTTTGTTAAATCTTTTTTTATTATATATATATATATATATATATATATATATATATATATATATATTTATATCCATATTTTTTTTATGTATTTAGATATGATAACATGAAATTTTTATTAAAGCTGCTATCTGCTAGCGTTATATATATAGGGGAGAGCGGGGTTGGTTGGCAACAGTTTTCACTTTTTTGATTGTTGAGTCGTTCCTGTTAATATAATCCCAATGGGGCTGATACCACTGTAAACTCCAAGTATTAGAGTACTTTAAGTATTTTTTTCACCACATAATATTTAATACTAAGATTATAGGAAATTGAAGAATTCGTCAATCCAGAGTATGCCAATTAACCCCCTATGTGGGGCAGGTTGGCCTAGAAGGTGGGGTTGTTTAGCCATCTCATTCAAGTACTGTCTGACACAAATTATTGTTATTAAAAGCTGGACTATAATGGGATAATAAGTTTGAATCAGTTTTTAACAGCTTTTAAGGGAAAATAGAATGACAATAGAAGAAGATAAAAGTTTAGAATGTCGTCACTTTTTGCATAAGAAAAATTGCTCTCATCTTCCTCGCTGGAACTAAAGACAATTGGTAGTTTCACCTTTGATTATGTTTACCTTGCTTTTGTGAATTGCTACTGCGCCAAAAAAAAAGTTAAAAAGAGCCAACTAACCCCATAGGAGGGGTCATATGAAAGATGGCTGCCAGGACAGGGGAGAACAATCAAACAAGAAACTGGTTAGTCGAAAGGTTAGTCCTTTTTCAAAGGAGTTTGGGGCTATGTGAACAGAATCGGAGTCAAATATTTTTCCATGCCTTTAAACCAACTTTACTGAAAATATAAAAATTTACTTACATGTTGTAAAATCAATCAATGAAGGATTGAAAACTCAGGACAAGACTCCCGAGGTCGAGCGGGTCACATGGTACAATGGTTGGGCCTTCACAACAGGTGTGACGGAAACTATAAGCCAATGGCCAACCTACCCCCTATGCCAACCAACCCCGCTCTACCCTATATATAGTTTCTTGTTTCAAATAAGATGAGGGCTGTTTTAAACGATTAACATCACTATTGAATATAAGGTCTTTTATCGCCGAATTAAATTTCAATAAATTCATTTTTCAGGTTCTTTTTTTTTTCTTCAGGTTTAACATAATGTACACTTACATAATAAATAATATAAGTAGAAAAACAATATTCCACTTATGTACATAGTTCCACTTATCAGCAAAGTTCCATATATGAACATAGTACCACTTTCCCCTTTGAAATCACTTATAATAATAGAATTTTGGATAAAATTAAACGTTTTCCCTAGAGAGACAAGATATGAGAATAATCTAAGGAGATGGATATGAATGTTAATTGCATTCACGCGTTTAATATTCAATGTTCAATGTTGATTCTTCCAGCTGATCTCTCGCATGCCCGCCATGAGCAAACGTATAAACTGTTTCTTTATTAAACAGAGGCTGCTTTCTATTCCATATCCTTCTAATTTTCATACAATTAAAATGTCATGATAACATCTGCTATTATTTGCGCTTATATTAGTTCAAAAACTGAATCACTTTTTCTTAGTTTAATTCAAGATTTATCGTAATGGGAATATGGGGGATATTAACTTACTTAAAAAATTTTGAACCCTATTATTCGATAGCACATGTCACTTTAATCTAAAAAAACAAAAATGTTCGCATATTTATGTTTTTCCTTTCTACCTGGCTGCAGATATAAGGGATTTATAATCCCTCAGTACTTTTCAAATATAGATTAGATATTTTTTTAACCTGACCAACAATTTGGTTTTCGCACATTTCATTCAACAACATATCAACTACACAGGGTAACTGACTTCATTTCTGGGGCACTTGAACAGAAACAGTACGCTACTGGTGTATTTCTGGATGTAGCCTAGACGTTTGGTTAAAGTTTGGCACCAGGGTCTTTTCTTCAAATACAAGACCGTTCAACCCCGCACATATTACCTTATACTACAATCGTACCTAAGCGACAGATTTTTCTCTATCCGAAAAGGCACTGAGACTTCGTCAGTCAGACCAATCTCGGCAGGAGTTCCACAAGGGTCAATATTTGCTCCATTACTCTACATTGTATACACACATGACATACCTACAAACTCTGAGACTTTGACTGCAGCCTACGCCGATGACACTGCACTTTTAACAATACATAATAACCCATGACTGGCATCACTAAATTTGCAAAATCCCTTATTACATTCACAAAATTGGTATGTACTCTGGAAAATGAAATTAAACACATGTCCACCCGTTTACACCGGAGACAATCAAATACCTAAGACGGACTCAGTACGCTACCTAGGATTACTAATCGGCAGAAGGATGACTTGGGGCCCACATGTGAAAATGAAAAGACAGACTCTTAACAAACGACTAAAAATACTCTTCACTCTTCTTTCAAAATCGTCAAGATTGAAAAGAGAACATAAACTGAATACATACATCTACTTACTGAAACCCATTTGCACATACGCTTCACAGATTTTTGGCTCAGCAAAGAGGACGCACTTACGAAAATTACAAACTCTTAAATAAAAAATTTTGAGACTAATAGCGAACGCACCCTGGTGAGTAAATAACGAACCTTTCCAGAAGGTTTTTGTAAATTTACACGGACATAGTAACAGACTGATCAACAGCATGGCCAGGGCTCATGCAAAATGCAAAAAAAAAAAAAAAAAAGGACTGAAATACTGTGCTCGCTTTGCTACTGATAGTGAAAATTTAAATCGAACAGAAATAAATACATTAACATACTTATTGAAACCTATTTGGACCTGCGCTTCACAGATTTTTGATTCACCGGAAAAAAAAAAAACCCTGGTTGTAAGCTACAAAGTTATCGGATTTCCAACAACCACTTATCGACCTTCAGGTACAAACCTTTTATTCATGCGATCATATTGAAATGCAAGGATATAAAAACAGATTTTGTAACGAAATGGCCACAGCAGCCTTTTATGGGGCGACTAAAAGGGAGCTGGATGAGAGACCTCCTATTCTGGATTAAGACCGGGAATATGTGCTGCTAGTTACTATCTTTTTTTTTGTCTGAAAAAACCAGAAGTAATTGTACCTGACATCAAATTTGCTGATCTTTGCACTTCTGCGACAGGTGGAGATCATATAATAATCATCAAATAATAAAGGTGAAAAAAAAATCATTGCTAAAATTTATAAGAAAAGGAATATTTTATTTTTATAAAAATAAGAAAAGTGTAATGAGAATATATTTTTAATTGAATCCACCGATTTTCGCTTTCGTTTTACCAGTATGTGCCATGATTTATTTTATTTATTATTGAAATATATTCAGCAAGTGGATGTAATCTGATAAAAAAAAAAAAAATACCCTCCTTCCGATTTCGATGAAGGTATTAATCTTTTTTTGTGATAGCATATCGGGTTTTTAATTTTTTTTGGACATGCCTGAATAAATAAAAAAACGGCTTTTTTGCTTAGGCACAAAAATAAACTTATTTAAGTTGCTAGGAAAATTAATAATAAAACTATAAATATGTTTTTTTTTTCTTTTTTTACACTTTTACACAGAAACATTAATGAAACAAAGCTGACTCTATTAAACTTTTTTATATTAAAGATGAGATATTAAATACCTGTCCCGCCAGTTTTTATGGATATTAACGAAATTCCTCAGACAGACAGACATCTGGGAATTAAATGGGACAGAGTGATGGTAAGTTAAAATTAAACTAAACTCTCAAAATTCTTTATCCAATTTTTTAAATTGAAACTGAAAGATAATCTAAATACGTATAAATGCTTTCTTAAATCGTTTTCAAATTTCAGATTTAAAAAGTTTTACATTTAACTAAGCAAGGACATGATACGTAAACAAAAAATCAATCTATTCCCACCATAAGTTAAACAACTAAAAAAAAAAACCCTTACAAATGATTTTCTCTTTATTTAACCGGACGTACAAATTGTCTAACAAGAGATATGACTGACACTGAAAGATATCAGATATTCTAAAGACGCTGGATGAGAGATCTCCTTGCTTAAATAACCAGATCAATTGTACGATAGCTAGGAACTAAAAAAAAAAAAAAAAAATTAGAGGCTTAGAAGAATATGTTATTTTTTTTTCCTTCAAACCTAAATTCACATCTGTCAGCGATTGCGACAATCAGGGAATGTGTTGTTCAATGAATGAATGTGTTGTTAAATTAGGTTTTAGAAGAAAATGCAACAGGGATGAGAAAAGTGAAAAAACTTTAACTTTATTTTTTTCATAAAAATGAACTTTTCGACAAAAACTTTTAAATTTTTTTTGCAGTAGTGGTCCTTCATTAAGTTCATTTTATACCTCATTTTTTTTTTAAGTGATCCTCAAACATTGATTCGCACCTGTCAGCGGTCTGCAACAATCAGCGAATTCGATGGCTGCAGCAACGCAATAATAAATAAAAATTATAAATGAAATTAATAATAAAATAATAAATGAAATTAATTTAAACTTTTCAATCATGATTGCGTGAGAAAATTAAATAGGATTTTAAACATTTCAGACCACTGATTTTTTTTTATAATCATAAAATACGTTTCAATAAAACATAAAAACGTAATGCTTTTTGAAAAATAAGAGTTCTTTAATTCACAGGTCTTTTCAAGAGGACGGTTATGATTATTTATTTTTCAAAGTGATTTTATATTTGTTTTAATCAAATAATAAAAGATCTTCGTAACAAACAAAAAACTTTAATTGCCAGAAAATCTCCTCCGCAATTGGCAGATGAATCATAAACTACCTTTATGAATTTTACTTTAAAATTAAAGGAGATGATATAGAAGATATAGAATGAGATGGTTTATATACAAATATATGTACTAGCCTGGGAGGGAGTTAAACTGTTTATGTTAAATATAAATATCTATGTTCCTGCCTTCTGCTATCATTCCTTAGGCCTAACATGGCATTATTTTCTCTATTGCAATCTTTTTTATTTGCTGATTTTTTTTTTTTTTTTTTTTTTTATGTATGCAGCAACAACTTCGGTCATCATCGCCTTCAATTAATTTTTGTTATATCAATTATAAATAGTTGTAGTTATATTTTACTGTACAATTTTGCTAGTTTCAGAAATTCAAATAGTTTGTCGGTTGTCTGCACACTGCCCAGTAATAATGTGTGTAGATCAATAGGTATTTCTAGGAGGTCCCTGTACGCGTCATATGTCCTGCAGTTCGTTAATATGTGTTTAACTGTAAGTGGACACCCCCAAGCCTGGCAGTCAGATGGAGGCTCACGCGCCATAAGATAGCCGTTGGTTACTCTTGTGTGACCAATACGCAGCCGCGTTAGAATGACTTCCTCCCTTCGTTTACGTCGGACAGATGATTTCCATTGCGATACTCTACTTTTTATTTCTCTTAATTTATTTTCTGTTGTGCTAAACCACATCTGTTCCCATTTAATCTTTATTTTTTGCTTTATAAGGGAGATAAAGTCCTTAAGGGGGACCACCTTATATGCAATGGTTTTAAGCATATTGTCGACAGGTGTAAATTTACAAGATAAAAGATTTTTTAAAAATGAGATATTTACTAAGAATAGACCCGAGCTAATTATCAAACTAAGAGAGATTGAACTTGGACCGCCTCAGCGATGGGGATTATACTAATTCGGGTGCTAATTGATAGAGTGGAAGAGAAGGGTTGGACAAGGGCGTATGGTGGGGAGAAGTTTGAGTGCGGTTGCAAGGGCCTGAGCCTGCAATTGAATATTCATCACGAGGATGTTTGAGTATTAAGGTAAACTTGGGCTAACAACGGCTCGACACAATTACCATCCGGTGTTAAATACAAATTTCCCCAATTAGCCCTAATCATCCCAAAGACACTGGCGTTTAGTTAGAAACGCAATCAACTTGCCTAATTATAAATAACTGGATTTTCCATCTCCGTCGGTAAAACCTTCTCTGTTGAGGCTATCTTCGAACGAATTTCCCTTTTCGATGATGTTCCGATTATAAATTGAGCCGATGATTCAAAAGCCAGAGATCGTTTAAGTTTATACGAAAATTGATGATTCATAAGCATCGTTGTACACCTCTCACCCTCCCACCCTTACAAATTAAAATATTCTCCAATTTCCATCTATCTTCTCCTTATAAAGAAGGAAAAAGAAATGATATAGTGTATATCCTAACAAGCCAAGCATTTATGAATTATTCTATTAATTGAAAAACAGCAATGATACAGTAATACTAACAAAACATCAAGATCCGTCACATGCTTCTCTGACCTTACAAAACCCCTTACATAAATTAAATGACTGGTGCAAATTATGGGGAATTAGAGTTAATAAAGAAAAATCAAAACGTATAACTTTAACTAGCAAAGGAACATGCAACTCTTGAATGATTTTAGTAAAAATAACTGTAAGGTAGTTTTTGGAAAATGTTAGAAGTGTATTTTGCCTACTTTTTGAAAATGATCCGATTTCTTATCAATAATTAAATTAGAAGGAAGTACAAGAAGAAGTAGTAAGTAGAAGTACAGTAGACAGAAGTTAAAAATGTTTAACACCAAAGGTGCTGAAGACTATATACTTTTGCAAGACCGTACAGTCGTTAGTGTTTAGAAGGTTTCCATTGAAGAACGGCGCTGACTCTGTCTATTAGAACCACACCTGGGCAAAAAGTATTTTAATTTTTATTTTTTTTTTTTTTTTTTTTTTTTTTTTTTTTTTTTTTCTATCTATTGCTGACAGGCGCGGATATACGAATGAAGTGAAAAAAAAAAAAAAAATTTTTATTTTTAAATAGCAAGTATTTAAAATAAATTTGAATAAAATGCATTTTAACCTCAAATCATTTAAAATACTTTTCTATAAAATTATTTTAAATGTAAAATAAAAAAAGTATTTTGTATTTTAAATAAAAAAAATTAAAATGAAAATACAAAATACTTCTAAAACCTATTAGCCAGTGCATTGCAATTGATTAATAAATAAATATTTTTTTTAGTATTGCAATTGATTAATAAATCGACAGTTTTTATTTAATTTTTTTTTTTCGGTTTTCTTTGCTTGGTGTAATGTATTTGATACTCAGATCATCTTTGCTTTCATTTTGTTAAAATTATTAAATAAAATTTATTTTCTACAGATCCAACTGAGTCGGAACCTATTTAAACTAATTGGGCTACCCATTAGACTATTCGCTACCCATACACCATCCAACGTCCTCCGTCCAATAGGAATTTCGGCAAATCAGCCCTAACGCAATCCTCCCACCTACTTCTCAGCCCTTACTTCCCTCAGGCGTTTTCCATTCGTTACCGGGCTTATTAATATATATGGAATTCGATCGATTTTTTTACTTTCGAATAACCCCTCCCATAAAAAACCTATTTATTGTAAAAATTATGAGAATTGGCCTTGTTATTTGACTTATGAACAATCTTTGTTTTATATTGTGACAATCCGATATGGCGGTAAAAAGATAATATTTAACCCTCCATCCCAAAACCTATGCATAAAACCATTTATGTGAAATAAATTCATTAGAAGTCTATTTAGGTAATCAAAAACCACCAATGTGACGAAGATACATTTTTAGATATTTACATAGTTTATATAGTATACATTTTTTATACTACTATTTGTATAGTATATTTTATCTCTTCTTGTTACTTGTTATCGTCACTTTATGCTACTAAGGCTAATCGGACGATGCTACAGTCGGAGTCCTAAATTTTTCCTATCCAGCTATCATTAGGATATGGATCTTTAACGAGTACCTGACATCGTACAGGCTCGGTTCCTCCATTATACGTCCTATCCGAGGGACGGCATAGCCAAGGATTTTTTAATCCCATTAAAAAATTCCTAGGGCCATCGTAGGACGCGAACCCGCGACCTTTAGTATTGTAAGTTGCCATGCAAACCACTAAACCACAGGTGACCCCCTATATTTTAGCTCATTAAGTTAGGTTCCATTGTTACTAAACATTGTAATCTTTGTTATAATATTTTCACTCACATCTCAATATTACTCATATTACCTCAGATATGCTATGTAGATTTTTATCACATTTTTCATTTATTATTTTTATCATGGTCTTAATTCAATAACTATGCTTTTACATTTCTTTAAATTTTATATATTTTTATAATCTATATAAATAAAGATGAAGTTCTGTTTGTTTGTTCTATATAGAAATCCATACCGTTTCTCCTTAATTATCTTAATTTCGCTCAGTGGTTCTTTCATACCAGGTGCGAACACCTGTCCATATTAAAATTGCATAACTTCAGCCAATCTCTGGGTATATTCTTTATTGTTATAAAAATCGTTATGATATTGCTTTACATTGAAATTCCCCGGGTGAAACCGGGATATACAGCTAGTATTTAATAAATTTAAATTTGTTTAATGTTACAAATAAAATTGACTTAGACTTCTCATTCAGACCTGACTTAGGACCATTTTTTTTTCAATTTCATATTCCTATTCATATATGCACTGAAAATCTGAAAATTTTCAGATAATTTAAAAAATATGTTTTATTCATGAATTTAAGCACTTGTCTCACTTTTATCTCTATCTGTTTATATTAGCTCTTTCAGAATACCTTTTATGATTAAAAATAGTTTAAAAACATTTTTATATGAATATAAATATGCTCTGCGGGTGGGTTGCTTACATTAAAGCACAAAACGGGTTGCTTACTTTAAAGCAAAAAATATCTTCCAAACTGAAGAACCTGAACCTGGGGAGAATTAAGTTAGAGGCGGAAGCTAGCCCGGGGGCACCGCGCTAGGTGGACATTTCCATTTATAGAGGTCCTCTGTTTGCCCGTTCCAATCTTTAATACATGTCCCCTCTCCTCTCTTCCCCTCCTCCGCTTCCAACGCTCCGCAACTCCACCGACCTCGACGGCTTTTTTGATTGATCGCTCCGACAGAACGCCCTTTAATAAAGATAGCTCTGTTTGTTTTCGATTCGAAGGTAGGCGAACATTTGAAATGTTCTGTCACCTTGCTCCTGACAATAAGTTTCCAATCACTATTCAATTTTCTGACTAATATACGTACACAGTTTCTATCTCACCACGACGAAAGAACTTAATAGGCTTAATTTACATCTCAATAGTAACAGGAAAGCCCTCCTTAAGTTTCTTGGAAAATCATATTGATATTTATAAAAGGCCATGGAAACATTAAAAAGGAGTTGGATGGGGTTAATAAATAATAATAATAATAAATTCTTTATTAATTTGTTCGGGGACGTGTCCCTTAAGAACAAAATTAAATAAAATACAGAGAGGGCTTTAGAGCCTTGAGTTTATATAACAAATTGAATTGATAAAAATAATTAGGAAACCTCTAGTTTAAATAAATAAAAATAATACACATTAAATATTCAGTCGAGTGAAAAGAAGCTAGTTTCTGCATCTTATAATATATACATATGTACACACTTATTTACAGGTTGATTAAATAATATTTATATTTTCTAAAAAAAAAAAAAAAACAGAACAAAAGAAAAAATTATATAAAAAAAAGAAGAAAAAAAAAAATGAAATAAGAGCTTCTAACAGTTTAAAAGGTAAATTATAATAGGAATTGTCAATTTACTTTTTAAGGAGACTGGATGGCTATGAAGTGATGATATAGGCTGGATTTAAAGGTGGAGAGGGTATTGGAATTACGGATGAAAGGGGGAATAGAATTCCGTAGGGAAGAAGACCGGATAATGAAAGATCTATCAAAAGCTGACGTTCGGTGGGCCGGTGTATATAGATCTGAAGACCTAGAGCGGGTATTGCGGGAATGGACAGAGGATTTGAACTGAAGAAGTTCAGAGATATATGAGGGACGACGGGAACAAATAACTTGGAAAAGGAAGAAGACAAGGAAATACTTACGGCGATAGGAAGGATATAACCACTTTAACTTTTCGTAATAAGGCGATATGGAGACGTCTCTTTGGATCCCAAATATAAATCGGACTAAACAAATTATTAAACGTTTTAGTTTTGCTTCGAGTTCCCCTGAGATACCCCCATACATTGTGAAACAATAGTCGAAGTGGGGAAATATCAAGGAGGTGACCAGAAGTCTGCGTGTTTCAAAAGGGAACAGGTTACGGAGATGGTTCAGTTGCTTTAGGGTTGAAATAGTGCGACGGGAGATATTGGAGATATGGTTTTTCCAGGAAAGAGTTTGGTCAAAGGTTATACCAAGGTTTTTGACAGTTGGATAGAATTTGATGGGATTGTTATTTAGGAACATGGGTGGGATGTTAGGGGCGGTTTTGAGGAGGTGATTGGAGCCTATTAAGATTGCCTTTGTTTTTTCAGCGTTTAGCTTCAACTTGTTAGCCTCTGCCCAGGGACTGATTCGATTCAAATCTACCTGAAGCTTTATCGTCGCTGGCAACAACTCGGAGGGTGGGAAAGACAGGTAAATTTGGAAATCGTCAGCGTAGATATGGTATTGGGAGTGATGAATCAGAAGTGGAAGGTCGTTAATATAAATAGCAAACAGAGTGGGGGATAGAGAGAATCCTTTGGGAACACCTCAGGAGAGGTGTGTTTTGGATGGAGGTTTTGGAAGTGTTTTGGATGGAGGTTGACCAGGGAACGACTACATACTGTGACCGGTCTGAAAGAAAAGACCTGAACCAATGTAAGGCGCTGCTAGAGAGGTGGAGTTTTTGCAGCTTTGTAAGAAGGATGTTATGATCGAGAGTGTCAAAGGCTTTGGAAAAGTCTAGAAGGATTAGAATACTTAGTTTTTGGAGTTCGATGGAGGTTTGGAGGTCATGGGTAATTTTTAGGAGAGCGGATTGGAGTGGGTTAGTGAGGGAACGTTCTTCTAGGAAACTTGATAGTTGATTTTGAACTAGGCGTTCTAACGGTTTAGAGAGATTGGAGAGAAGAGAAATAGGACGGAGGTTTCATCGTGGAGGGATTTGAGGTTTTTTGCAAAGGTCGGACTAGAGCGGTTTTCCAGGAAGAAGGGAAAATCGAGTTTTGCAATGAGAAGTTTTAAATATGATAAAGAATAGGAATTGCTGAGGGGAGGCAGGACTTTATTAGCTTAACTGGAACATCGTCAGGACCGTAATCTTTGGTGTGAGATTTTAGGACTGCGGTAAATAGGTCGTCGTAGGTTATGCGGGAAAAAAAGTTCTCGGGATTAAAATAAGGATAATTGATAGCAGCGACTTGTGATGGATTAAGAGGGGGGATGAGAAATGGTTATTGAGGTCATCTGGTGTGAACGGAAGGGAAGTAGAGTTAATGGAACCAAGAAGGGATATTTGACGTAGTATTTTCCACTTGCTTTTGGTATCGTGGGCACTGGAGAGGGCATTATGAAAGTGGAGGGATTTGGCACGTCGGAGTTCAGATTGGGTAACATTTCTAAGTTTTTTAAAAGACGCATAATCAGCTGCCAAACGGGTACGCCGAAATTTGCGTCTTGCAGATTCCCTTCTTTTCATCAGATCCTTTATCTCAGACGTCAGCCAAGGTGCAGCGGGGTGACGTAGGGTTCGGTTTTTCAGGGGAGCGTGGATATCTAAAATGGATTCCAGATTTGTGGTGAGGAAGGAGACCATGGGATCGACAGAATCGTAGGAATATATGGTATCCCATTGGGCGGCTTCGAGATCGGATTGTGCATTTACGTGACATGCGCTTAAAATGTTAGTGATAAATATGAGGGAGTAGAAATAACTGAACAAGGTACGTGGATGAGGGATAGTTTGAAACGTATTTAGGCAACAACGGTATTTTAGTGAGGTACAACGCATGGCTATGATTCGAACATTGAGCAGAAAGTGATAGAATATCAATCATTTGAAATAGTTATTGAATATTAAAGTTGTTACTTTAATTAGAAATAACTCGAATTTTAGTGTAGATCCACAGGTATCTCCTTCAACAAACCGGAATATCTGACAAAAGCCAGGGAAGAGGTATTGCTGGGTGCCGTCCTTCCCCATGCCTGACATGTCTGTATATTGCAGTCAAATCTGCCAAAAAAACCAAATCTGCTGATTGAATAGATGTAATGTAAATGAATGAAGTAAATTTTATTTCTTACATATTTACAAAATAGCTAAAGAAAATAAATAAATTTACTATTAGCTTAGGATAAGCCCATCAGCTAGAGTTTGGCTTGATTTTTCAAAGAAACTAAAGAAATATGATAAAACAGCATGATAAACACAAAAACCAAGAACCTAGATCTATGAATGATCCAATTAATAGGCTATAGCTCTTTTTACATACTGAAATAGTAAGTGATAGCCCTGTCCATTCAATAAAAGTTTCACTTTACTTTCCGATAGTCTATTCTTCCCAAACGCGTCTCTCCTTAATTCCCTGAGAATTGGACAGGCAGCTAGGAAATGAAGAAAACATCCTCTGGTTCTCGAAGGTTGCAGAGTGAACAGATAGCATTGTTACCTTGGCTCCAAGGTTTCCTATTTAGGTAAGAGTTTCGGTCACCGTCTTCATCAACGTGCTGATCATGAGTAGGCTGTTGTCATCACTGATATAGGAAAGCTGGTCTGCTTCAAACTTCAATGTTTTGTAGAGCGAATGAATTTGTGCCTTCGCTAGTCTCTCATGCATTAAGCTCCTTTCAGACTTCACCATGGCTAGCACAATATCATTCTCGGTATTCTTCCTTATTATCTCCCGTGTGTCTAAAAAGTTTTGGATAATTGTTTCAGTCTTTATGCAGACATTTTGGAGATCGCAGAACCACGCCACCTTCTTTGCGATAATTTTCTTAGCCAACTTTTTCGTTAGCCATTGGTCAGGTGAGTTAAGAACCCTGAGTATATAATTAAGGTGCAGTGTGAGGATATAAAGATACATTGGCAGCCTTCCTGTTTCAAACAGTAATGCATAATTAGGTGTGGCGTTGGGTAAGTAAACAAGCGTTTTATAAAACTTCTCTGTACCTGTTCTACTTTTTCATACTGCCTGCCTGAACTTTTTTTTTTTACCCCATTTGTGAATCTGCATCTGTCGACATATTGCTGACGGGTGCAGATTCACAAATGGAGTAAAAAATAAAAATCAGTTATTATCTAAAGCGAATCTACATGGTTAAAAATTTAATTGGAGGTTTGATATCTATTCTGAATAATTTTTTCTTGTACTGTAAAATTGTAGACCACACTCTCACACTAATCACACCGAAAATCACCTTCTTTTATTTGCTGTTGACTTAACAGACCTTCAAGCCGCTTAAACCTGACTTTTTCTCCGTCTGGCTTGGGCTTCTTATTTCCAGTTTGTTGCAGGTATCTCTGCAGAATGATTCTAACTATCCGGTTCCTCGCCAACTACAATGGAAAAAAATAATGATACAGTCAAATATATTTAATTCATATATTTACATCCTTTTTGCCAGTACCTTCCGCAGGCCTTTTTGCCAAGCGGGATATTGCAGCTGTACCTAAGAAGAACCATTAATGCCATTTTGCTGTTTTTTTTTTTTTTCGTATCTGGTTCTTCAAGCTGTTTTCTATGCTATGAGATATGAACCGGTGCCAGCAGGCATAGTATTCTTCCTGGAGCTTGAAGGTTATTCTATTCATAAATAAATGTTTTTAACCACGGAAAATTAATTTTCAGTGAGGGCGCAGATACCAAGGGTTCTCATCAATTCGGACCTCAACATGTCAAAAACGGTGCAAGTCATGATCACGTGCTCTTAAGTTTCTGGAAACTATTACATCTCTTTATGTTAGATGCCGCAAAACTTGAAAACTGTATATATCTATATAGTTTGAACCATTTTGCTTGTTCTTGAACTAAACTTCCTCTCTGCCGGGAAACACAAAAATTCCCTCCATTGCCATAGCCTTCTCAGCATCCTTAACGATGACCAATCAACAGACCGAAGTTACTTGGTCATCCAAACTAGTTGCTCTACTTGAGGACAGAAGTTGGATAGCTGTGGTGTCAGGTCCTGAGATAACATCCTGATAACACTGGGCAGTGATACAAGCAGATAACTGTAACCGCCATTATCGCATCCGGAACGTAGCAACAATAAGATAAAAGAATTGCAAATTACACAGCTCCTGTCAGAATAAGATTGACAATCAGCAAACTTTACGATGAAAATATAGTTATGGCATGTTTTGTATGGAGAGACTATATCAAGCAGAACATCTTTCCCTCTGTTTTTTAATGATCTACTAATTCTGTTGTTATTTTTGTAAAATTTATTTTGAAAATGTCGTAGCCATCAGTTTTTTAATTGCTTTTGAACATTAGTTCAAAGTAACGTTATGTCGCAATCCTTTTAATTTTATTGTTGAAGGTATAAATTAATGGATATTGACTCGAGGAAGTTTTAACCTTGTATTTATTAAAGATATGTGCCCATTTGTTAAATTTTAGGTTAGACATTCTGAAAAGTCAGTGGGATATCATGAATTTTTGTTGAAATATTTCTTTCTTTTATCCTCCTATTTTTTATTACTAAAATAAAGCATTTGGAAAAATAATGGGCTTCAAAACTTCAAAGTTTGTTGACGGCTTCATGAGTGGTCATTAAGGAAAAAGCATATTTATAAAAAAAAATTATTATTTTTTTTTAAATTTTATTATAAGGCGTTTAATGAGAATTCTCCTTCTTTAACAAACATTAATGAATTAATCAAGCCGGAGAAGAGGTACTGTTGACTGCCATCCTGAACACTTGCCATGTTGCCATGTTGACTACCATGCGCCTGACATGTCATTGTATTACTAGTGATGGCTATCAAATCTGCTGATTGTCGATATGTTAACTGGTGCAGATACACAAATGAAGTAAAAAAAAAATATATTATTAAAATGTAAATATTACTATTAGTTATCACTATAATTATTACTAGTATATATACTTACTTAAAAATTATCAGCATTAGTTAGCACTAATTAACTAAATGTTAGAATTAATGATATTGATATTACTTTTGAATTTTAAATATTTATATTAATATTATATAAAATTATACTTGAAAGGAACATTTTTAGAGTTTTATTTTCTCTGTCGATTAAAAAAATGAGTTAATGTTTTGAAAACGGGATATAATTAACCCAAGAAGAAAGTTTGAAATCAGTGACGGAACTTTTAATATTTACTTATTTTACTCATTAAGACATGAAATAGATTTTGACAATATTAAACTTTTTCGGCATTTTTATTTCAGGCATAATTTATTACATACCATATACAAATTTTAGGTTTTTAACAGAAGACTCAATTGATCTAATATACAGTTATTTAAAGACTCTCCCTTATGGGCACGATAAGAGGGTAAGAGATTGGGCGTATGCATGACAATTTTTCAAAAAATATATGTAATAATAATTATATTTATTATTTATTGGTTTTGTGCAGATGAATATGGTGCCAGAGGATCCGAAAGCTCCTGTTATATATAAATAAAAGGAATATTGATATTATAGAATATTGAGGATATTTTATCATATTTATCACCATTATTTTATTTTAAGCATACGATTTATATGTAAAACTAACATCATGTGTTTAAAAATGTATGTTAGACGCGAATATAATATATATATATCGAAGGCCGCCATTGATTTCTGTCTCTAATACCATTTTGTTTTCCACATGAACTCCTAAGAGAAGTTTACTTAGAGCATCATACTACAAGGTAACAAACTTTCTTCGGATACTTTTTCAATCGTAAGACGTTACTGAAAATCCTTCTTCTCGAAGTTCGTGGAACTTCAGTTTTATTGAAAGATAATAAGTTTCCTGTAATTTCATTAACTTTGTTCTGTGTTGTTTATTGTAGAAGTACTTAATACATTTTCGAAAGCGATTAAAACATAAACTAGTTATAACTTTGTTTTTATAAGGTTCTGCCTAATGTTTTTGATGGTTATTGGTTTATATTCAATATGCTAAATAAGTATATATTGAAGAAAAAGATATATCATTATTAAAGGTACTACATACCACTTCAACTTTTTAAATTAAGGTATTTTTACAAGTATAAATACGCCTTGCTTAAAAAAATAATTATTTACAAAAATACATTTGACAAATAACAAAAAAAAAAAGGGGAAAGTGCCCCATTATGGGACGGTTGCCTAAGTTTTATTCTATAAAATTGAAGATTAATGTCGCATTGGCACATAACCTTGTCACATTGTTCATTCTCAGTCAAGAATTGTTATACATTCTCTTCCTCTTGGATTATTTTCAGAGCATTGTTGTTGTTCAAAGGGTTCAAGGGTTAAAAAACTTTTTTTCGTGACTATTTTGACATGATATTTCAGGCCTCAAAATAAGTCGAATACCCTTAATCATTGTTTCATCTTAAATTTTGAACAATTCATTACAATATTTGCTAACTGCTTCCTTTTTTTTATTACGTAATAAAGCACTATAAACTCTACAAAAAATATCCCCCAATATGGGATACCCATTACTTCCTATTATGGGATATCCCATATTGAGGCACCTTTTTATCACTGAAATAAAAATATAAATATATTCAAATGATTTTAATGAAATATAACTTTAAACACTGAGTTTTTAGAAACGTGTACGTTTTGTGATAAAAAATTAGAAAATGAAGAAACTAAAGTTCAATGTTCCTACTGTGGAGTGTCCTGCCATGAGAGTAGTGTTGAACTCATAATCTACAAATTTTCTTCGTAATTTGTGAAAAAATCTGTCAAATAAAGGTCTCATCAAGTTTTTATTATTTGAAAATTATAAAAATAAAGAAGTGATTTTAATAAACATGGACATAAGAAAAAAAATAAAATAAAAAAGACATAATAAACATGGATTTATTTATAACATATATCTATCTATATTTTTTTTTTCCTCGCCCCTTAGGCTATGCGGGGAAACCCGGGCATGGGAGAGGGTGGGGGGTTAATGCTGAGTAATATTATCAAATAGCCTATTATTAAAGGGGTTTTGAACTTGCTATCTTCGGGTTTCCGATGTTCCATACAACATATATTTTTGTGAATATTGTCTGTATAATAAACAAATTTTCCCGTATATATTACATTTTATATCATGGTCCCTAATACGGGATATGTATCCCATACTAGGACACCACCCTATCCCATATTAAAAACCCAAATTTCCAAAAAGTGCAAATTTTACTTTTCTCACATCAACCATGATTACAAATTTCAAAAAGGAGATATGGGATGTTTTTCATTTTTGATATGGTCTAATACTACTGCTAAATGTATTACAACATTTTTTGAGTCGTCTAAGCAATTCAGAGCCAAGCAATTAAATATTTAAAAAAAGTATCCCATAATAGGGCACTTTCCCCTATGTTGTTCACACCACGTTGTTCTTTGCCTTTGATACCAATATAGGTTTGTTTGTTGTGTATATTTTTGGCGTCGATAATCTTATTAAAGTTATTTAACATATTCAATATATTGAATAGAACATATTCAAATCAAATTACCTTTTTAAACTTACAGACTGGCGGTAGTTCACGGGCTAATAACTCGTAATTTTAAAATATTTGGAGAACTTTTAGAGAAAACTAAACTAAAATTAAAAATAAAACCACGGTAAAGAAACTTAAATATTTCAATTAAAAAAAAACATAAATTAAAAGTAATTGATTTTTACAAGCACCAATAAGTAGTAAGAGAAATGATAATTTAAAATATGAAACTAAAAAGTATGGTTTTGTGAAGTAGAACAATAATACTTTTCTGTAGCGGTAATATTATTCAATGTTTGGCCTGGTGAAGCTCAACTTGTTTCTTAAGTCCTCTTCTGAAGCTCTGAGTGTTTTCATATTTATTTCAATAATACCCTTTCTATTTGTATTATATGTTATACATTCATAGGCAATTGAACATGTTTGAAAGAGATTTTTATGCAGGATTATATTTTTTGCTTGTTAAAAACCATGATTACATGGTGTGGATATAGATATATAAAATAATATTTGATTTGCTTTAAAACAACTTGTATCTTCGTATGTATTAAGTATTTTTGTAAAGCTCTCCTTCCTTCTTTCTAAGTACTGTTTCATATTAATTTTTATTTATAACTTGAGCTTCTTTTTTTATTACAAAAATACTACTGTATGTATGTACAAAAATACTAATGTATGTATGCATGTTAGTACGAACAAGTCGCATAGATCTAAAGAGCTGGTGAACAAGCAGGATGCAATTTCATCACAGAAATATTGGAAAAGTTTTTTGAGAACGATTAAAAATTTTCCTTTAACCAAAGCAGTAAATACTTTAAAATATTTGTATGAGTAAAAATATGTTTAAAAATAATGTAATGCCTGATATTCAAGCAATACATTTTTATTGCATGTTTTTGCACGTTTTGAAGTTTTTAATGCACGTTTTGAAGTTTTTATTGCACGTTTTCAAATTTTCACTGCACGGATTTCCGAGCTTTAGTTATCATTTTTGTAACCTGCTCAAATATTTATATCATTAAAATAATCATTGTCAGGCGAAACTCGGCGAGACGAAACAAATCCAGGATATTGAAAAATATTTTCCTTTCACTAAAACAGTAAATTCTTTTTGGCGTTAAATTTTGTTCGTTGTTGTTTAGTTTGAAATGTACGTTAAATTTTTGTTTGAATAGATTTTATTTAGTGAATGACCATAAATTTGAATCTTGCCCATTTTAACTTGGTATATTGATACTTTCAGTTATTTTTCATTTATTAGACAGTGTATTGTTTATTTAGTGGTGATGCAAAGTGTTCTAGTAAACTAATGAAAAAAAAGATGGTCGATTGTCCCGTCAGGGAAATATTGTGTTTGATATCCTGAATATAATTACAAACAGGTATTGGACACCTATAATTATGAATGGAAATAAATCATAAACATAAAATTTTATTCTATATAAAATCAATATTAGCCTATCAAACATTTGAAATATTATAAACCTAAATGGGGCTGGGATTCATATAATAAATCTATATAAATAAAGATGAGATTCTGTTTGTTTGTTCTTTATGGAAATCCATACCGTTTGTCCTAAATTCTCCAAATTTCACTCAATGGTTCTTTCATACCAGGTGCGAATACCTGTCCATATTAAAATTGCATAACTTCAGCCAATCTCTGGGTATATTCTTCTTTCTATATTCTTCTTCCCTCTTTGCTATGTAATTGTTTATAATGCTATTTTGTAGTATGTTTTGTTCATGTTGATAAGAAAAATGAAATTCACCGGGTGAAACCAGGATATACAGCTATTATTTTATAATAATGAATAAGAAGGGCTAGATTCTTGACTTATGAGTGGTGTAAATAACCCATCGTTGTTTTATATATCAACAATAATCAACAACGTGAAACTAAGCTATTTGATTTTGGATTGTTATATTGAAAAGCGTTCTATTCCTTTTGTTGGAACAGTTGCCAACTTTTCTACTACTTTTTATTGATTGTTCGAGAATCTTCTAAGCTTTTCGAGAAGCTTCCAGAATGTTCGATTTCAGTCTAAAATTAAGGAGCAATGGACTGCGGTCTTAGTCTTCCTCTGAAGATCATATGTTTTCTGTTACTATTTCGTTAGAAGTGGACAGTTTGCCAGACATTGTGAATCCATGACTGTTAGTCTAATAAAAATTATTTAAATCGACAATAGTTTTACGATACTAAAAATGTAATAACTGATATTAGAAGATGATATTAAAAGAAAGACTTAATTGATATTTTCGAATATAAAAAAAAAAAAATCATCTAAATCCACATAGAAATATTCTTTCAAACTTTAACTCTGATTCATACAAATAGGAAAAATGTCTCTTCTTCTTTTTTTTTTTTTTTATTATCTTGGATTTTTTGACTTTGTCCTCCCTCACCCCGAATAGCAGAATAAAAAGTAAAACATAAGAAAAACGGGGATAAATGGTTAATTATTAAATTTTGAAAATTTTATCAGATTTTGACGGAATTAGAAAAAAACATTTCTTTCTCAGGTGTGATAGTAGTATCAGAAAGGTAATTCACTTATAATTGCCATTAAATCCACTTCGATGTAATTATCAATCAATAGGGAGGAAATTTCAATATCATATTCCATATCTAACCCGATTTTTTCAAAAATTTCACTTGCACACAGCTTTTCTTCTAAGGTCCAAAATATGTGGATTAGGACTCTTCAATAATAAACCATACTCTTCGGACTGTTATAATATGAGAAATATAAATTGTAGAAAAATTATATTGGTAAGTAATTAAAGTAATCTTGAAATTAAGTAATAATATAGTTTAGGTAGTTTTATGTTATTTACGATAAAAAAATAAGTATAATGCCCCAATTAGAGGGTTGAATGGAGCTGGTCTGCGGCCTGTCACGATCCATTGTCATTTTATTGGGCTTCCTTTTACACTGAGGAGGGTTGGGAGGGGGGGGGGGGTTGGCTGAGGCCCAGCTGGTGGGGGGGTAGGCGAAAAAAGGTCGGATTTAAAAAAAATAAAAAGGGTTTCATTAGAGTCGGACTCTCTATAATGAATGTAGTTGCCGGAAAACAGACCGTTTTGTTTCTATTCATTCACTTAATGTACCTTACCTTTTTCTGTTCATAACTCATAGTTATCTGCGAATATTTTATTTTTTTTAAAAAGTAAATTGCAGATTTGTCCCACGTTCTTCATTATTTTTAACTTGTTCAGATAGACCCTTACACGAGCGAGAAACCAAACTTACCAATATGGCGTCTGTGCTGCTCTATATTTGAATGAGCCGTTTGAGGAACCCGACATTTTTTTTTATTTTTAAACTCCTTGCATGCTGAGACATCTAATTCAAGAGATACCCTACCAGCTGATCTATCGGCTTTTACAGATCATTGAAATAATCGTTTGAGAAGGAACTAAACAAATCCAGGACACTGAAAAATATTTTCCTTTAACCAAAGCAGCATCTTTTCAACGGATACCTGGAATCTCTCTGGAGGATCCCTTCCAGGAGGAACCTTTCGAGAAGCTTTTGCGACTATATAAAAGGAGCGAGTGACTGGGCCAGTTAGTCATAGTCTGTGAAGCTCAAGTCATATGATTACTGTGCTATAACGTTATCATTAGAGCTCGGATTCCCGTGCAGTTGCATCTTTTTATTGGAAAGTAAGAATAGAGTGTACTCAAGTTACTTATCCGAATTAAGCCTAATGGAATGTTTTAATGAAGTTTTATACTGCACGAAATTGTACGTTTTGGGGTTAACTCCACGAAATTGCACGTTTTGAATTTTTATTGTACGAAATTGCATCATTTGATATTTTGAAGAAAAAATATATACATTTTGTTTCTCAATTCCCATCGTTCTGTCAGTATCAAACTAGCTTCTGTCGAGTATATTGTTACTAAAAATGCCTAAAATGGGAGCAAGTGTGTCTTCGAAAACTGCGGGATGGATTGAAAAATATCCCGAACTCAATAGGGATGGTTGTGTAGTGTTCTGTAAATCTTTGATAAAAAATTGGATGTGAGTGGAAATCACAAATCGATACCCGCTGTAGTACAAGTACCTAATTTTTTTAACCCTAGAACGGTAACAGGAGTAGTGCGTGTCACCAGGTGATTTAAAAATAAGCCTACGCACCGGATATTGCATCCAGTGATTCCATAATTTGAGTATTATCTTTTCTGTTTTAAGATCTTCCTATTCCAATATATGTAATTACAGCTAACATGCAAGTATTTTACTCTGTAATCCACATCTTGCTATTACTATTTTAAGTAAATATTTTATTTTCCGATTTTTTTTTTAAAATATATCAATAGTAATATAAAAAAGATCCAAAATTCAGTGGTTATACCGAAGTTTATACCAAAACCAATATTATAAAAATAATGTGTAAAAATAAAAGAGTTTCTATTTCAATTTACTCTCCGCTACTTACTTTTTTCCAAAGTAGCTATTTTTTGTTCAAAAAATAATGTAATGCCTGATATTCAAGCAATACATTTTTATTGCATGTTTTTGCACGTTTTGAAGTTTTTAATGCACGTTTTGAAGTTTTTATTGCACGTTTTCAAATTTTCACTGCACGGATTTCCGAGCTTTAGTTATCATTTTTGTAACCTGCTCAAATATTTATATCATTAAAATAATCATTGTCAGGCGAAACTCGGCGAGACGAAACAAATCCAGGATATTGAAAAATATTTTCCTTTCCCTAAAACAGTAAATTCTTTTTGGCGTTAAATTTTGTTCGTTGTTGTTTAGTTTGAAATGTACGTTAAATTTTTGTTTGAATAGATTTTATTTAGTGAATGACCATAAATTTGAATCTTGCCCATTTCAACTTGGTATATTGATACTTTCAGTTATTTTTCATTTATTAGACAGTGTATTGTTTATTTAGTGGTGATGAAAAGTGTTCTAGTAAACTAATGAAAAAAAAGATGGTCGATTGTCCCGTCAGGGAAATATTGTGTATGATATCCTGAATATAATTACAAACAGGTACTGGACACCGATAATTATGAATGGAAATAAATCACAAATTTTATTCAATATATAAAATCAATATTAGCCTATCAAAAATTTGAAATATTATAAACATAAATGGGGCTGGGATTTATATAATAAATCAACATAAATAAAGATGAAATGCTGTTTGGTTGTTCTCTATAGAAATCCATACCGTTTGTCCTAAATTCTCCAAATTTCGCTCAGTGGTTCTTTGATACCAGGTGCGTACACTGTGTGTGTGTGTGTCTGAGTGAACAGACTAGCTCAAAAACTATAAACGGTGCGAATCTGGAATTGGATATTTAGTGTATGTACATACCCGCGATGTGACAGCAAGAATTTCATCAAAATTGGTCAAACGGAGCGGGTGCTTTATTAAGGTTTCATATCCGAAAAAAATCGACAGGTTTTCTTATCTCCTAGCATTCATAAGTGTGTTTCCTGGGCGAGCTCACTCTTTTTTCTTTCCATCTGGAGAGGAGAGAAATCTTGAAATGATACCGTAATCACCGAACACCATCAAGAGTTAAGAAAGTTAGGTGTGCCGACAAAATAGAAATAATATATAAAAAATTTCAAAGCGTTGAAACTAAAATTTATAAAAAGGGAGGGAACCTGTGGTATAGTGGTTAGCAAAGCCATGTACTACACATTAGGTCGCGGATTCGTATCTGCCCGGCTAGTAAAGAAATAAAAAAAAAATGGGAATAAAAAATCCATGGTTCTGTCTCCGCAGGGGACCTAAAATGTAGGTCCGAGCTTGTACGTTGTCAGGTACTCATTAAAGGTCCCTATCCTATTTATTCTTTGATAGGCATAATTTAGGACTCCCACTGAAGCCAATCCATTTACCCCCCCCCTCCACCCCCTGACTACCGCGACCATCTTTGTCAATGCGATCTCTTGTTGGTTCTCGCGTATAATTTAAAAAACATAAAATTTAAAAAACCGTAATTAATATGGCTTTTTTTTCGTGACTAATCACCTCTCGCATAGGTAATTAGTCCAAAAATCTTTATTAGGTAAGACTATAGATTAGGGCGGGGGGGGGGGGGGAGGGTTTTCCCACACCCCACCAGGAACCACCACCGTCGCCGACTCGTCGCCCTCGCTCTCAAGTTGGCTCTCGCACACATAAATTTTCATTAACTAATTACTATGGGTCTTTTCCCCTAGCTAATTACCTCTCGCAAAGGTAAATATTCAAAAAGTCCTTATTATGTGGTGTAGCGGTAGGGGAGGGCGGGTAAACGTACCTATAGTGGACACTGTTCCAGAAGAGGCCACTTGGACAATTAAATTTTCAAAATAAGGCAGCTAGGCTTTGAATCAGCTTCAAACTTAGAGTGAATGTACCTACTAATATCTAGTACTGGTATATGGAAATCCAGCTTCTTCAAGTTAATAAGGGATCCAACTAGTAGTAATTGCAAATTAATATTCCGTCCAACATTGTATTTTTTTATGTCATCTGTTCAGTTTCATTAAGGGAGTCCTAAATTATGGACTCCCCTAAATTATGGACTTCTATTAGCCTTAGTGGCGCTAAATAAACATAAAATAATATTTTGTAAATTAATTTTAATAATTATTTACAAAAAGAATTATTCTCTTTGTTGTTGGGGAATTAATTATTTGAACCATGCATTCATCTCTCTTTCCAAATGAAAGCACCATCGTTTAATTTAGTTTGTAAAATTTACAAATTAGTTTTTTTTACCGCTCTTTTCCTAGTGGAGGATGAAACAAAAACAGAACCCCCTTTGGATTAATTAACTATGCTAATTCAATTAGCCTGATTTAGAGTTGGGGCTGTTTAGCATCTAAGGGGTGTAAGCTTTAATTCGCTACATGCGGCCGCTCCTGCAGTCACATTCATCTTTGTCCCAAACGTTATGAGCGCCCCCCTCCCGTACTCTTCTCTTGATCCGCATTAACAATATGTTAACAACTTGTCCAATATTTACTACTTAGATTTATTTTTAGATAGTGTGACAAATTATTATTATTTTCATCGGTTTAATATGGATACCGGATTCCCAATACAGCAATATGATTGGATTCCAACGCTTGAAACATTTAACGCCACTAATTTTTAACAGAACTAAATAGTCTAAGCACAATAGTAACTTCAACCTAAAAATTTAGCGATAAATTTTGGGTTTTTTCCGTTTCAAGTACCACAGTTACTAAATTACTTTATAAATTACTAACTGATTATTTCTATGATAATGTCTATTTCTTGTACGAGCTGGCCCGACAGACGTTGTTCTATCCCTATAAATCGCCGAAATTCGCTTTGATCACTAAGAAAACTACATATGTAAGTAAATAAGTAAATATCTAAGTAATCATATCATAAATTAACAATCTTGGCACCTGATTTTCAAAATGCATTTTTCAACCAAAAAGTTCTTAAACACTTTACTTCGAGCCGCACCATATGGTTTTAATTTAATCCACGCCACTCTCTAATATGTACATATTTTTTGTAACACTTTTCCTTTAAAGGGTGATGAAATCTTGTGATTATTGGCACAATGAGTTCCAGGTTAAAAGACTACTAAAATAAACCCAGGTTAAAAATTTGGCAAGAAAATCGCTTATTTATTTTAAATTCGCGCCCTGAAACTTTCTCACACCCCCTCTCAGAGAATTCAATACTGAGAGATCATTATAAAATTAAAAAAGAATCTGCAATAAAAGTTAAAAAAAAAAAAAGATCTGGTGCGCACGCGCAACACACAACTTTCACTTACCAACTTAGACTAGAAATTAATGTGTTTTGTTAATTGCCACTTCTCAAAGTTATACATTTTTCCACATTCATTTCTTATTTTTGTTTTCATTTGCTCAAAAAAAAAAAAAAAAAAAAAAAAAAATACATATTAATACATCAAATACTCAGTTAGAGCCGTTTTTGAGAAAATCGAAAACAACGTAAAGATTCATTAAATAAAGTACCCCCACCCTTTGACCAATTTTGATGAAATTTTTGCTGTCACATCGCGGGCATATACATACACTAAATACCCAATTTCAGGTTCGCATGGTTAATAGTTTTTGAGCTAGTCTGTTCACACACACACACAGACCATTTCGCGGGACTTGGTTACTTCGACTCAGGGGACCCCAAAACGTGTATTTCCGTTGAAAACCGGAAGTCGAAAATTTTCACGATCGCAATACTTCCACTTACTATATACTTCATATATAGGTAAGTGAAAGTAAAAAAATAAATGCTTTAATTTGATTGGTTTACTGGGATATACTAAGTCGTGAAATTACTACATACTCGGACTATTTCGAACATTTTAAAAGAAAAAGCCTTTCTCACGTGATGCGTATACCAAAATACGACATTTCATTTGTATTATGTATTATATAGATTATGAATTATGTAGATAAATGGGGCCGGGATGGCCTAGTGGACAAGGGCGCTTGCAATAGATAATCAAAGTTAAGCAACGTCCATCGTGGTCAGTACTTGGATGGGTGACCGCTCCATTCGGGTGATCGCCCACCAATAAATGCCACGCACTCCAAGTCTACCCCCACCCCCGGGTATGTGAGGCCCGTCAGCCTACTGGAGGTGACTCACACCGACCGGGCGTAGGAGTGATGAACCTTCCCCGTGTATCTCATCGAGAATCGTGGTGTGGTTTTCCAGGATGTCAGTAACCGCCCGGAGGTTTGGTTCAGGGACTGTATGCTTCAGGGAAAGAAATATAGGTCCTCGGGGCCTGCTGACTCTGAGCTACCATAATCCTTGGACCTAGACCAGTTTGTCACTGTCCTTGAACCCGAGAGAGCTGACGCCATCGGTGGGAAGGACACTGCCAAATTGGCCCCAATGGGATTGGTTATGGAGATATGGGCAGTCTGCCGCTGTACCATGGTGACCATGGCTTTCAGCAACGTGAGGTTTGGGCTACCCCCTCCAGGCTGTCTGTACTCCCGCAAGCAAAACAAATGTCTGTAAGAAGACCACACTGCGCGGCCAAAGGTCTCATTAGGCCTAATGCGCCAACCGAAAAAAAAAAAAAAATTATGTAGATAGAGGGAACCTGTGAAAAAAATCAAACAAAATACTGTAACTTGGTTAATAATTGTCGTTTCCATGATTTTTTATCATTTTTATGGAATCGACAAATATTTCAATTTGCATAAAAAAATTGTAATGTTCGAGTTATGTATAATAATGTATAATGTATAACGCAGTTAAAAGACTTTCCGGGCCACTCTTCAATTCTTTTTATACACAATATTTTATTCATTTATTTATGATCTGTTTACAGATTACAGATCTTCTAGATTTTCTAAATAGATAACCTTTTCCATATTGGGAGGATTACAGACAAGAAATTTGCTTAAAAATTTGTATCTGTAATAAGAGTAAATAGGGCATTGCAAGAAAAAATGTGGAAAATTGTCCATCTCATATTTAAAGATTTGACACATTTAATATCTTGTTTTTTTTTTTCCGAGCCAATCTTATTTGTGATAATAATCTAAGTTTATCTATGTGGACATTATATTTTATGTGGCTTCAAAAAAATTCAATGAACTAATAAGACGATAATATGTGCTGAAGTTTAAATTTATGATGTTGATGTCAAGAGGTGATTCCTAAATGACAAGAGCATATCTTTTTTGTTCTTCTCTACTAAACTTGGTCCTTGTGTGATTTTTTTCATAAACTATACTCAGACTATTACGAAAAAAAAGAAAAAGGATTCAAAACCGTAAAGCCGCTCTGTCGCGGTTACCAACGATCATCATTTTATTTTTATTTTGTAGAAGATGCTTAATTTCAATCATTTCAATAATCAACTTACCTTTTCAACTTCTGTGTTTACGCCCCAAAGTTCTCAATACGAGCAAATGAGAAATAGTTTTTGGAGCTGCAAAAGAAAGCATAAATGAGAAACTAAATTAAGTTGGTTAGCTGGAGGTAATGGGAAGCGATACAGATCAGTATCCAACCCAAAAGTTAGGACGATGAAGTTATCTCAGATTAAGCCCCAAGTCCTGCCCCAGTGTTGTCTGCCAACTAACATCCCTTCCAGGATGTCCAGATCTGTCCTTGTGCTGCAGACCTTTCTCCAGTCCTCGAATCTTCACCTCTTCAACTAATATCGCCTGAAATTGTTTGTTCTATGTTTGTAAACGGGTCTATGATTTATAAATTTAATATGTTGCTTTTTGAATTTTGATAATTAATCTGAATAAATGAATTATAATTATTCTGATCAACGAATGGCAATAATAAGGTAATTTTTTTTGATGAATATTATTAACAGTTTTTACTTTCACTTACCTATAAAGAAGTATATAGTAAGGGAAAGCATTGCGATCGTCAAAAATTTCGACTTCCGGTTTTCAACGGAAATACACGTTTTGGGGTCCCCTGAAACCCCCCCCCCCAAATAACCAAGTCCCGCGAAATGGTCTGTATGTGACATGACATGCGCGATATGACAGCGGAAATTTCATCAAAATTGATTAAACGGAGAGGGCACTTTATTTCATAACTTTGTTTCCCATTTTTAGGATTTTTTTCGATTTTCTCAAAAACAGCTTTAGCAATTTTGATTAAACTCGTATTTTTAATGATAATCAAGAATTCTTTAATGTCAGTTAAGCTTTATCATTATCAAAATGTTCTGAGGGAGCTTAAAATAAAGTACCCTCGTTTTTGTTTGGAGAAATTATCTGTCTCTCGTTTCGCCTAAAAATAAGAAATGGCTAAATATGAAATATGAAAAAAAACTTGTGAACATATACAGGAGAAAAAAGAAAAATATTCCGTCAGCTCATTAAAGACGTTAAGCCCACGCGTGCGCATGTGCAGTACATCTATAATGACAGAACATTGTTTATAATTAAAGGTGTTCTGTTAAATTAATGGACATTTATTGTTTCATGGATACTATAAGAAGTTTTCCACAACTACTTAGAGAATTATAAAATCAGACAACTTGGAGTATTATGCTTGCATTGCATTGCCGAATTATCACAAGTAAAAACTTTTATTTAAAAATAAAAAAAATGAGTGTACTTTAAGGAGCAAATAGAAACAAAAACAAGTAAATGAATTTGCAAAAATGTGTGAATTTGAGAAATGGTATTTAACAAAACACGACAATTTTTGATCATAGTAAGTTGGTAAGTGAAGGTTGTGTGTTGAGCGCATCGCATCAGACTTTTAGTAATTCATTCGAATTTAACAAAAGATTACATATCAGATAGATAGGTGAAAGTAATCTTCCCAATATCATTTTAATTAAAAAATTACTTAAAAACAATTTATAAATATGGTAAAACGCCTACGTTTCAGATTATTGATCCATCTTCAGGGCAATCTTCTTTTGTTGTATATATGTATAATTTAGTCAACTAAATTAATTAAATTATTTGAACAAAGTGAACATTAACATAAATTAATACATACATATTTTGGTGGCTTGGTCACATCATATTTTCTGTATTTCTTACACTTTTCTGTAATAGGTCACATTTTTTTATAAAAAGAATATTTTTCAATCATATCACATTAAAATTTCTGCCACAATACACAAATCAATTATGTCCTTGTACCATCCATCTACTGCTTACTGAACTTTGTCCTTTTATACCAATATATTTAACCAACTAAATGTTATTGTAGTTTCATTTTGGATTATAACTTTTTTTAAGATATGCTTAATGGCTATTTATTTTTATAGACTTTGTTTTGTAATTAACTGCATTTTCAATGTTTTTAGTGATGTGTATCGTTTCTATGAGTTTTCTGTTTTTGTGTCTTTGTATTGCTATAATTTTAACGCCCTCGAAATTAAATATACCGTAAAACGAGGTGACTTTGTGACTAATGGGGTGACTTTGTGACAAGCCTATTTTTTCTACAGTTCTTGAAAATCCCTCCTTAAGAAGAATCAGGTTGGGCTTTCAGTGTACTTGTCAGTTGGTTAGTAATGTGGTGCAACCTCGAGTCGAAAGCTGGAATCTATTAAAGATAATCAAGGCACTTTTTAACTGAAAAAAAGGCGATGGGAGTTCGATAATATGACGGTCATATAACCTCTCAAAACAGGCCACGCCCATCAGTCTCTCTTCAGTACCTTTACCCTTATTTTGATAACAATATAACCTGTGAATAACCTGTATTTGCAAATAATGGCCTAAATGAGAATAACAAGAATATATTTCAGCTATGAATATTTATTTATAAAAAGGTTCCGTAAAACGAGGTGACTTTGTGACTAATGGGGTGACTTTATGACAAGCCTATTTTTCTACAGTTTTTGAATTTCCCTCCTTAAAAAGAATCAGGTTAGGCAATTCAGTGTACTTGTCAGTTGGTTAGTAATGTGCTGCAACCTACTGGCCACATATAACTTCTTTCATTCCATTTACCATGGTGCTTTATTTCATATATGCTTGATTGTTTTCATTTACTTGAAAATTTGAAATAAAGCACCATGATAAATGGAATGAAAGAAGTTTTATGTGGCCAGTAGGTTGCAGCACATTACTGACCAACTGACAAGTACACTGAATTGCCTAACCTGATTCTTTTTAGGGAGGGAAATTCAAAAACTGTAGAAAAATAGGCTTGTCACAAAGTCACCCCATTAGTCACAAAGTCACCTCGTTTTACGGTATGTTTGTTTTAAGTACTAAGTATGAAGGAAGGTTCACAAATTGTAAGCTATTCGGGTCTCGAAAATATTTTCCTTTATTGACCTTTATATAGTCATAGTCACAGTTTTAAAGGCTGACGTTTCGCTCCTGTTTGAGCATTTTCAAAGCACAATCATCAACTATTTGTAAAGATCACAAATAAAAAAAAGATATGGAGTCGGCCATTGACCGGTGACCGAGTTACATCTCTCCATGCCCCTCGTTTGTTTGAATGGTTAAAAGTTATCGTATGAGTTTGAAACTGTGCATGGTGATAGTTGTAGTATAATAGACGAATTATACGAAGTTTTGAGAAATTTGGGCGGCAGGACGCTGCATAAACGAAATTGCAAATATTGAAGTCTTGGCGATCTGCAGGCCCTTATCTCCGGACTGGACAGTACCTGTGGCCCCCCACCTTACTCTCGGCAAGGTGAGTGCCACCTATCAATCGGATATCTTCTTATCTCCGATACAGCTGTAGTTATCTACTTGTAGTTAACATTTAACTTCTTAATGACATTCCAAAATAATTACATAATATTCTGATCAAATTAGTTCTAAACAATAGAGTTATGCTGTTTCCAGTAAATAAAGATGTTCAATCAGAACTAATTATCTGAATAAGCTATTGTTATACTATAATAACGTTAGAGTACTAGAATGGAAACAAAGGCTTACTATTATTTATTACCATACTGTTAATATTGTTAATTCATCGTTGTTGTTATTTATACTTAACTTATTGTATTTCGTATTTATCGTAGTGTATTTTGGTTGCTCATTGCTTCATTTAAACGTAAAAACTAATTTTAACCATGGGTTAATAATTTATTTGATTTCTATTTTATCTTGACCATATATATGATTTTTCTGTCTTATAACTTAACGACTAACTGTGATATACATAGCTTTTTTTTTTTTTTTTTTTTTTTTTTTTTTTTTTTATAATAATAATTTTTGATATAATAATTTTTTTATAATTTTATAAGTCGGTATATATTGCACTTATATAATGCAAATATATGTGTGGGTATTTATTGTGAATTTTTGATGATAATGCAAGCGTAAATAATTTTAGCTGAGAAAGACTAGTTATTAAGATTTATAATAGTTTTATTAATAATATTCATGGATCCATTCAATTTATAGTGAGATTTAGATTAACGTATTTATTGAATCTCGTAACGGATTTAATATATTTTAACTTATGTATTGTTCTTACATGGTTATTAAACTCTCTCCTCAATTATTTATTTGATTTTAACTTATGTATTATATTTTAGCTTATATATTCGTTTTAATCTATTGATTTTTAAACTCATTTCTTGTCTTCGCAATTATTGGGGTTTCTGTTTTTCTCTTCAAACGCTGTTATGTAATGCTTGCGTTTAAGGGATATTACTGAAAATGTTTTAACTTTGATTCAATGATATGATTCAATAATAATGTCAAAGAAAAGCAATAAACCTATAGAAATTGGCCAAGAAGTATGGGTTCTAAGGACCAGCGGACCAGTTCAAAGAGCTATCGTCACTTCAATTTTACATTCTTCTGATGGTAAGAGAGAAGAAAAACAAGTTAAAGTTGAATGGGCTGAAGGAAATGGAATATCGAAAGGAAAGATAGTATCCATCGATGATGTTTTCCCGATAGAGACGAATAGCCAAAAATCTGTGAACAATGTTGACTCCCAGGTTGTCGAGGACAGCTGTAAAGGACAACCAAGTTGTTCTAACAAAGTTGAGCCGCAAGCCTCTCATTCTGTAGTAAAAGGTAAACAAAACTCAGCTGCTGCGGAATCTGGCGTAATATGTGAAATCTGCAATCTGAAATTTAAATCAATACAAGGGCTTCGCATACATATCTCAAAAAAGCATCCCGGCGAGGCAAATAGGTTAACTTTAATCAAAATATTTAACCATCCGCCACCCAGCGACATCGAACCAAAAAATGGCTTCAATATGCAGAAGGAGGTTGAAAATTGGGCCGCCAAATTTAAGAATACAATAAATAAAATACATAATTTCAATCGCGAGGAATATGATGCCATGGTATCAGAATTCCTTAAATTTCTACGAAATGCTAATAGTACACTCCCGGGCCCGAAACATCCTGCCACGAAGTATTATCAGATGCGACAGAAGAAAGGGAAAAAGTCTGAGAAGGAAGTTCGAAAAGGAGCAGGTCAGGTGTCAAACCCACAGAGGGCAAACAAAGCTGATAGGGAGAAACGAAGAGAGCAATACAATTATGAGGAAGCTCAATACAACTACTACAATAGGCGTAGAAAAGTAGTTAGTAAAATTATGAATACTGACGCTCCCAAACAGTGCTCTATCAATATCAACAAAATTGAAGAGCATTTTAAAGCGATATTTCAAGAAAACAACAATATTCAGAGAGAAAAATATGATTGTTCTCCAATCAAACCCGACGTGGGTAACATCGAAATTAAGTTAGTCCACAGAGCTATCAAATCTACCCCAATAGATGCCTCTCCAGGAAAAGATGGAGTTCTAATTAGAACTGTTAAGTATCTGAATATCGCCCATATTGTAAAATACATGACGGAAATCCTGCTCAAGACTTCATACGTTGCGAAACCTCTTCGTCAAGGACGGACAATCCTAATTTACAAAGGTAAAGGACCCTCTTCCGAAATTTCGTCATGGCGTCCAATAACCATTTACCCTATTATCAGACGGCTCATGGAAAAGGTCCTCGATCATCATTTAAGACTACAAATAGATTTCCACGCTAGCCAGAGAGGCTTCGTCAAAGGGATGCCTGGCTGCCATGTGAATGCTAGATTAATTGAAGCTGTTATTAAAAGCGCTAAAGCAGATAACAAGAATGGTGTCATAGCGTTTCTTGATCTTTCAAGCGCCTTCGATAATGTCGGACATGCACATATCGCCAAAACCTTAGAAGCAAGAGGGGTCTCAGAAGATCTTAAGAAAGCTGTAATTTCCCTTCTTACTAATAATATCGTTAACATTCACCTTGGAATTTCCAAAACCCAAGAAATAAGTATTAATAGAGGTGTTCCCCAAGGTGGACCACTTTCCCCGACCTTATTTAATATTGCTATAGACCACTTATATAGAGAAATATGTGATCCACATTTGGCGAATAGTTTGGGCTACCCTCTAAATGAAAATCGAGATCGGATTATTGTGACGGGATTTGCAGATGATCAAGCAATAACTGCTTGCGATATTCCAGCAGCTGAAAGAACTATTAATATGGTATCTCGAATCTTCAGGGAGATTGGTCTTTCTATTAACCCAAGCAAAAGCTCTGCCATTAACATAAATAAGGGAGTTCTTGTGGGTGGTACTCTTTCTCTAGAAGACGGGAGTAAAATAAAATGCATTGAGGAAGGGGAAGTCATTAAATATTTGGGAGTCAAATTCTCAGGGGAGATTATTTTTAACGAAGAGGCAATCAAAAAAATTAACGAAAATATGGAAAAGCTTACTGCATCAAATCTTTTGAGACCAGATCAAAAACTAAACATTCTGAATCAATATATTTTCCCGATGGTGACGTACCCCCTTCAGACAGCACCATTGACTAAACTTAGCCCAACAACTCTGGAAGGAATTGACATTATGCTAAGGAGGAATGTAAAGGCTATGATAGGATTACCAGCCAATACATCTTCGGCCATGCTTTATGCGCCGCGTAGATTTCGAGGTCTGGGCATTCTGAAATGTGAATGGGAGGCTCCTCTACAGCAGTGGTCAATAGCCAAGAAACTGTCAAGAGTTAAAGATGAGCAGTTCCAGCCGATATTCAACTATGAGGAAGAGGCAAAACTGTGTGCCAAAAGACTTGGTTTTGTTATAAAAGGCACAGAAGAGTCTCTTGGCACTAAAAAGATTCGGCAATTTCTTCGGGATAAGTCGTTCACCGAATGGAGTAAATGCAAATGGCAAGGATTAGGGGTCTGTCATTTTCGGGAGAATCACAAAGCTAATAAATTTATTTACGATAAGAAGATTCTCTCGGCCTCCGAATGGACCAATGCCATTAAACTAAACACGAATTATGCCCCTCTACGTGCAGTTCCTGGAGCTGGCGGACAAACCGTAGGAGAGGTTGGACTCCTCTGCCGTAAATGTGGCAGAGAGAACGAGACCCCATCACATGTGTTGGGTAGCTGTCCACATAACCATCTTCTGATTAATCGTCGCCATCACAGGGTTAAGCACGCCATAATGGAGATGCTGGCTGAAAAGGGGTATAAGTGTCTGGAAGAAGTGTATGGCATAGACACTGACGGCTCCACCCGATATGCCGATATAATAGCATACAAGCCAAATGGTAAGGAGGTTTATATATTAGACCCGACCGTGCGCTACGAAACAAACGACAGCGAACAGGCCGAAAAAGTAGATAGGGATAAGAAGAAGATCTACGAAAAATGTTTACCCTTCTACAAAGATAAATTTTATGAAGAATTAGGTGATAGGGAGTTTAAAGTCACAGGATTGTGGTTCGGTTCGCGAGGAACAATTGGTAAAGTAGCAAGGAAATTCTTCGACGTGGTGGGAATTGACCAAGAAAAATTGACCATCCTAGCTGAATCAATTCTGATTGATTCATTAGGTATTATAAATAATCATATTTATAATTGACAACTGCTTGGCAGGCTGCATTGTTTATATAAAAAATGTAAATGAGTGATATTTAGTATATTTTATATTTTATTATATTGTGTTTCTTATTATATTTATTATATTTTAGTCTATTATAATTGCTTTGTATTCAGCAACTAATTAGTTTTGACTTAATATATATATATATATATAAATTTTTATTGTACTAAATGACACAATTTTTTAATTTGTGATTTTTACGAATAGCTGATGATTGTGCTTTGAAAATGCTCAAACAGGAGCGAAACGTCAGCCTTTAAAACTGTGACTATGACTATATAAAGGTCAATAAAGGAAAATATTTTCGAGACCCGAATAGCTTACAATTTGTGAACATTCCTTCATCATTATAGCGGTCTTTTAATTTTCTTCTATTTGAAGATTAATACTTAGTACTAAGTATGTTGTGCTAGGGTACATAAATTTAATTTCCAGGGCGTTAAAATTATAGAAATAAAAAATAAAATGAAGTAAAATAAATGATATTGGGAAGATTACTTTCACCTACCTATCTAATATATAATATTCAATATCTTCCTGTATAATAAAGATTATAATTTTGATTATATAGTAAAAAGATTACAGTTAAATAAACATAATCCGAATGACTGGAAAGGTATTTAGAGGGAAATACATTTTCTCAATCTAAAAGCGATGAAGGTGTTTTAGAAGGGTACAATGCAGTCCGACAGTTTGCTTTGAGTGTGCCCCCGTTGTTAGTGGAAATGGACTTGGGCAACTGCGGGCCGGCGCAGGTAGCGGACCCCGTAACGAGGCTATGAATGTAAGCCCCACCGATCTGTGACGGGAGCACTTTATCAAAGGCCCCCCTCAACTTGTAGAAACTATTGTAATTCAACCAGATAGCAGCACTTGTGTGTCAGCGCCCTTCCTTCCTCTCCATTAGTTCCTCCTTCCGCCTCCAGTCAATTCCCAACTTCCTCTTTTCCCTTCTTCCACAGGCCTCCCGAAACTTCCGACATTGGTCACCGGTTATTAATGGTTAATGCGTAGGAACTAATTGCTATAGGAACGGCTCTTTGAAAAACTCTTGGTATCGATAGGTTTCGATATATTTCATCTAGCACCTTGTGGAATAATGAAGGTTCAACATAAATTTTTAGCTCAGATATGGTTTTTCACTCAGTCTTAATAATTCTTATTATAATATTAGCTGTATATCTCGGTTATACCCGGTAAATTTCGACTCGTCTCCAATGTAAAGCGAGTTCCTAACGATTTTATAACAATAAAGAATATACCCAGAGATTGGCTGAAGTTATGCCATTTTAATATGCAGAGGTATGAAATAAAGAACAAACAAACAAACAGAATTTCATCTTTATTTATATAGATACCTAGCTCGGGCATAGGAAAAAATGGATTAAAAACCATTAAAACTAACCATAAAAACCCTTAACCATTAAATGCAGTGTGTTCCTTTTATTTCTAATTGTATGCTTGATTAAACAAAAATAGTCTTGACCAATTATGCATTCTTATCACCCAGCATATATATACAAATTTTGTAGTCTATTTAACAAATGCAAAATGTTTTATTTATCTCTCCCTTAAAAATCTACTCTTCTTTTCTCCTTATAATATTTTTCTCCCTTAAAAGTTTACTCTTCTCCTCTCCTTATGATACTTTTCTCACTTCAAAATATTTTTAAAAAATTTACTTCTCTCCACCACAATTTGGTCTTCTGTACCCAGTATTTTATAGTAGTTTTATAAACCGAATTCGGTTTCGCGTCAAGACATTCAGTATTAGAGAAGAAAAAATGTTCCTCAGAGTGTTCAATCTCTGATTCTTACTGTTTATATGATTTAAAACATTCGATTTATGAAAACGACAATTGATATCTTTAAAAATGTATGCGTATTATACCTGTGCTTGCAGCTTAAAGTAAGTCCGAAATTTTTTAATTTTTTGAGTATACCTTTACAGACTTTTAGCACTTTGTAGACGCGACCTTGACTGATAAACTATTCAGGTCATTGTCATACGTGTTATGTGCCAAATGAATTAAAATACTGATCTTACAGTAGCCCGTTTTTAATCGGAGATTCGACGCTGCAAATATACATATAAATTTAATAAATGTATTAAATTAATTATTATTTAAGGTTTTATCAATAAATAATTTACTAAAGTTACTTTAAATAAATTAAAATTAAATTAAATTAAAATGTAACTGTAATTAAAGGATCGGTGAGCAATTTAGAAATAAATATTACAAAAAAAAAACCATTTTCACTACAATCTATGAAGGGAGTTGGTTCAGTACTGTATAAGGAAGTACTACTTCTTGGTCAGCGGTTGTGGAAGGAGGTGATTTAACAGTGATCGCGCTCAACGGCCAGGTTTTGTTCAATATCATTTCAATTGTATAATTATATAATTATTCAATCATTAGGCCACACTTTAGGGAGGCTGGTTTGCTCCAGAATAATTTTCCTGCTCCAGCGACGATGTGGCAGAATGTTGCAGATAGCTTGTTGAATTGGAGCTCGAGACCTTGAGCACAGTAGTTTAATGCTTGACCATTGAGGCCAGTCTCAAAAATAAGTGTCAGTTAATTAACTGCTAACTAAATAAATAAATCTTCAAGAGCTGCCATCAATTTAATTATTATAAATTATTATCAATTTAAAAATATTATATATTTTTTTAGACCTACTACTGGGACTATTTCCTTCTTTTAAAATATACAATAATTTATAATAATGTTTAAAAAAATATAGGAGTTTTTGTTTGTAAAAAAAATTATTAAACAGCCTTAAAAAAAATATTTTAAAGAAGAAAATAACGGTATATGATCCGGGATATGGAAACATTTCTTAAGGCGATATTCAAGCCTTCAATATAATTTGAAAACTTTGAACACTTAGCAATATTTAATAACTTCTTTGCCCTGTAAATTGTTCATAAGAAAATAGCCTTTATTTTGATGAGTTAAGAAACTTTGTTTAAGTACCAAGGGCATTTTGCATTTTTAACACTCAGTTGGTAAAAAGGGGGAATTGAATAAAAAGCTGGTCCGCTCTATTTAAAGAGTAAGAACCCATTTTTCATTAAAACTTGAGATCCAGTTTACTCCCAACTTAGATTGCCTGTCATTCACAGTATAATACTCTGTTTTTATTATCTTATATCTAAAGTCTACTTAGGCAACTATTCACAGACATCTTTTTTCCAAGATCCTATCACGTTTTCATTACTATTCACCTTCCCTTCTAGTCCTGATTTATTAATTAGGATCTGAGAATAGCCGATAATTGATTTTCGGTCATGATTGCTACTTTAAATTTTGTGAGCTTTAAAACAAAATATTTTTTTTTTCTATTAAAACATTTCAATAGAAAAAATATCTATTTGCGAAAAAAACAATTAACGAATGCCAGATTTCCAAATCCAGATTCAGAAATAATATAAACACTTTAGGTTATATAATTTCATTGTGTTTAGATTGCTAACTCGTTTTTTTTTTTTTTATTGAACTTTACAACTGTATTTTCAACAAATACATCCAGTAAATGAAATAAGAATCGGAAAGGAAAATGTCAGGAACAAGCATGAAGAGAAACTACCCATTGGTAGCACTCAACTAATACACCTAGCATAGAAGGTCACGAGGCCATCTCCTTTTCAAAAGCTTACGAGGATTGTCTGGAGTCGAAGAGGAAGCAAGGCTGGAAACAAGAGGGTTCGGATGGTTTGGGAGTTTATTATAAAAAGGATCGGGCCAAATCGGCGACAGATTGCCACGTTTAATATCAAATTGGTTATTACTTTTAGTTATGTAAATATTTGCTCGATTGGTATGTGTAATTGTGCTTGTGTTTATTTATGTTTATAATTATATGATTATTCGGTATCTTAGTAATAATTGAGCATGCCACCTGTCCTAGCCCAAAAGTAGGATGGACATGATAGGATGCCTCACTTCCTATCTACATTGTAAGTAATGCTTTAAAATTTACTTCCCGTCAATGATTCGATTACTAAAATTTCAAAATGGTAATGTACTAACCTTAAATATGTAATCTTTTAGCTACATATTTATTTATTTTCGAGTTTTATATATCGAAACATCGAGTTTTGTCACATGGATATCCAAAAATTAGGATGATAAATAGGTTATCATTTATAAGTTGAGAATTCTCTTTTTCCCATGATGATTTAGGATTTTTTTTTCTTTATTTAAGTGAATAGATGAAGATGTTAACAAAGAAGATGTTTTAAAATGGATTGGCTTAAAGTATAGAAATATTTTTTTTTGTATTTTTACTTTCACTTACCTATATATGAAATATATAGTAAGTGGAAGTATTGCGATCGTGAAAAAATTCGACTTCCGGTTTTCAACGGAAATACACGTTTTGGGGTCCCCTGAGTCGAAATGACCAAGTCCCGCGAAATGGTCTGTGTGTGTGTGTGTGTGTCTGTGTGTGTGTGTGTGTGTGTGTATGTGAACAGACTAGCTCAAAAACTATAACCCGTGCGATCCTGAAATTGGGTATTTAGTGTAGGTATATACCCGCGATGTGACAGCATAAATTTCATCAAAATTACTTAAAGGGAGGGGGTACTTTACTTAATAACTTTTTAGGTTTTTTTTCGATTTTCTCAAAAACGGCTCTAACGATTTTGATTAAACTGAGTATTTCATCTATTTATATGCCCGAGATATGACTGTAAAAATTTCATCAAAATTGATCAACCTGAGGGGGTACTTTACTTACTAAATTGTGTCCCACTTTTATGTGTTTTTTTTATTTACCCAAAAACGGCTTTAACGATTTTGATCAAACTTGGTATTTAGTATATATATGTGCCCGCGATGTGACAGTAAAAATTTCATCAACATTGATCAATTGGAGTGGGCACTTTACTGAATAAATGTTCTCTCATTTTCACGTGTGTTTTTTATTTACTCGAAAACGGGTTTCACGATTTTGATCAAACTTGGTATTTGGTGTATGTATATTCCCGCAATGTGACAGTAAAAATTTCATCTATATTGATCAAATAGAAGGGATACTTTACTTAATAAATTTTGAATCATTTTCACGTGTGTTTTTCATTTACTCATAAACGGCAAAAATAAAAAATGAATGTGGAAAAATTTGTGACTTTGTGAAGTGGCAATTAACAAAACACGTCAATTTCTAATCTAAATAAGTTGGTAAGTGAAAGTTGTGTGTAGCGCGCACGCACCAGATTTTTTTACTAAGAGATAGGAATAATAAAATTATTTAATTTAAATGGATTAATTGACTCGTACTAGGATTACTAGTACTCGTCCAGAGGACTGGACTAAAGGGGCTATTCCCAAGAGCATGGGAAAGTAAGTGAAAATTGAGTTTTTCAAAGTTGAGCAGAATAAAAAAATGGAAGAACAAGCGAAAGAAAGTCAAAAAGGGAGTAAATAATTTTATATCGTCTTCGCATAGGCCATACAGACCTGATATATAAAGACAGTCCAGTACCTAGCCAGTAGTGATGTAAAACTATCGAAACTATCGATAGTTTCCCAACTATCGATAGCACTATCGAAAACTTGTTCAGAAAGAATCACAGAAACTGCTGCAGTGAACGAATAGGATGGGTGCAAAGTGAGAAGTGATTATTGGAACCAAAGAGTTTTGCATCAAAACGAGTAACGAACCAGTTTTGAAACACAATGGGCTATGGAACGAATCAGTTCTGCAACAAACCGCTATTTTGTATAGCAAAACTCCATAAGAAATAATAAGTAAAGAAATAAAGTTTTGCTCCAATCTGATTACATATGTTGAAAGAGCATTAAAATATCTTTTAGAATCCACTGCTATCTCAATTTTTCAAAAAAATGGAACGAACGAGTTTTGCACCTCACTTCCTCTTATATTAGTTTGTAATTATGTTGTTTATGTTTCCGTTTAGCTATTGTTTAACATTCATTTTCTGTAACCATCCAATTAATGTTCATATTTCTAAGTAAATAAAATGATATAAATATTTATTGAGTGAAAACAGTTAGTTATAAAATGCCGAGTGGCGAAGTTAATCTTATATAGGGTAAACCATAGTTATTGGCACTCAGTACAGTTATTGGCCCCCCAACTTTAACTTAAAGAAAAAGGTAAACAAGTCCTAATTTTATTACAAGATATACATGAGTCTAATGCTTGAAGGGTCCTCTAAGTCATCTGCGAAGTAAGACTTCAACAAACTAACCATAGGGAAGATTTCACAATTAAATCTACAGGGTGCCAATGACTAGATTTGGTACTTTTAACAATAAATATTTCCATATTGTAAAACTATTGAATTTTTGACCCAAAAAAAACTTGAGTCTTTATAAGGATAGATAAAGAGGAGTTATAGGACGTTTCAATCAGATCCCTTCATATGAAATATTTTTTTTAATGCCACCACTGAAATTTAGTCTTAGGGGTGTCAATAACTGTACGGTTTACCCTAGGTTATAAATATTCAGGAATTGAGAAAAATAATGCAACAGAAGGTACTGGTTTGTTCGATCCCATTTAAAAGTGCTCTAAGTGGAGAAAGAGGAATACGGCTATCAATAGAAAGATTATGAAAAGTGGAAAGTAATATAAAGGGAATGGTACAAGGTGTTAGTGATATTACAATTTGAGCCGAAGGGTGGTAGAAAGCGATGGGGCAATGGCGTGGTGCCCAGCCTGCTAAAAATTCAATTTATATCCTCAATGCTCCTTACCCCACCCCTCCTCCTCACTACTTTATACCTCTGATTCCTTCCTTAGGACCTTTCTCTATAATTCTATGGTTTTATTGTACCTCTTACATTTTCATCATAGCAGTAGCAACAAATGGGTCAAGCGAAATCATTTGCAGTAGTTCTTAAAAATTGAACAAAGAGGACTTGAAGGCACAGTATAAAATAAATTAATCACTATTTTTAAAAACATTAATGTAATGTTATATTCAATGATGTTTTTATTAAAAGTTTTCATTACAAAAAAAAAAAAATCTGGTGCGTGCGCGCAACACACAACTTTCACTTACCAACTTACTTAGATTAGAAATTGACGTGTTTTGCTAAATATCATTTCCCAGAGTCACAAATTTTTCTACATTCATATCTTATTTTTGTTAATCGTTCAAGCCGTTTTTGAGTAAATAAAAAAACCCCGTGAAATGATACAAAATTTATTAAGTAAAGTTCCCCCTCCCGTAGATCAATTTTGATGAAATTTTTACAGTCATATCTCGGGCATATAAATACATCAAATACCAAGTTTGATCAACATCGTTAAAACCGTTTTTGAGTAAATAAAAAAAACACGTGAAAATGATACAAAATGTATTAAGTAAAGTCCCCCCTCCGGTTGATCAATTGTGATGAAATGTTGGTTATCACATCTTTGGCATATACATACAACATATACCCAGTTTGATCAAAATCGTTAAAGCCGTTTTTGAGTAAATAAAATCTGGTGCGTGGGCGCAACACACAACTTTCACTTACCAACTTACTTAGATTAGAAATTGACGTGTTTTGCAAGATATCATTTCCCAAAGTCACACATTTTTCTACATTCATATCTTATTTTTGTTAATCGTTAAAGCCGTTTTTGAGTAAATTAAAAAAACCCGTGAAAATGATACAAAATTTATTAAGTAAAGTCCCCCCTCCCGTAGATCAATTTTGATGAAATTTTTACAGTCGTACCTCGGGCATATAAATACATTAAATACCAAGTTTGATCAAAATCGTTAAAACTGTTTTTGAGTAAATAAAAAAAACCGGTGAAAATGATACAAAATTTATTAAGTAAAGTCCCCCCTCCGGTTGATCAATTGTGATGAAATGTTGGTTATCACATCTTTGGCATATAAATACATCAAATACCAAGTTTGGTCAAAATCGTTAAAACCGTTTTTGAGTAAATAAAAAAAACACGTGAAAATGATACAAAATTTATTAGGTAAAGTCCCCCCTCCGGTTGATCAATTGTGATGAAATGTTGGTTATCACATCTTTGGCATATAAATACATCAAATACCAAGTTTGATCAAAATCGTTAAAACCGTTTTTGAGTAAATAAAAAAAAACATGTGAAAATGATACAAAATTTATTAAGTAAAGTCCCCCCTCCGGTTGATCAATTTTGATGAAATTTTTACAGTCATATTTCAGGCATATAAATAGATCAAATACTCAGTTTAATCAAAATCGTTAGAGCCGTTTTGGAGAAAATCGAAAAAAACCTTAAAAGTTATTAAATAAAGTACCCCCTCCCTTTGAGCAAATTTGATGAAATTTTTGCTGTCACATCGCGGGCTAATACATACTCTAAATACCCAATTTCAGGTTCGCACGGTTTATAGTTTTTGAGCTAGTCTGTTCACACACACACACACACACACACACACAGACACACACACACACACACAGACCATTTCGCGGGACTTGGTTATTTTGACTCAGGGGACCCCAAAACGTGTATTTCCGTTGAAAACCGGAAGTCGAAAATTTTCACGATCGCAATACTTCCACTTACTATATATTTCATATATAGGTAAGTGAAAGTAAAAAAAAACACGTGAAAATGATACAAAATTTATTAAGTAAAGTCCCCCCTCCGGTTAATCAATTTTGATGAAATTTTTACAGTCATATCTCGGGCATATAAATAGATCAAATACTCGGTTTAATCAAAATCGTTAGAGCCGTTTTTGAGAAAATCGAAAAAACGTAAAAAGTTATTAAATAAAGTACCCCCTCCCTTTGAGCAATTTTGATGAAATTTTCGCTGTCACATCGCGGGCATATACGTACACTTAATAACCAATTTCAGGTTCACACGGTTTATAGTTTTTGAGCTATTCTGTTCACACACACACACACACACACACACACACACACACACACACACACACACACACACACACACACACACACACACACACACACACACACACACACACACACACACACACACACACACACACACACACACACACACACACACAGACACACACACACACAGACCATTTCGCGGGACTTGGTTATTTCGACTCAGGGGGTCCCAAAGCGTGTATTTCCGTTGAAAACCGGAAGTCGAAATTTTTCACGATCGCAATACTTCCACTTACTATATATTTCATATATAGGTAAGTGAAAGTAAAAAAACAACTATAATTTGATAACATCACACAGAAACCCCGATATAGCATCTTATATCCTTCAAAACCACTTGGATGAGATATTTAATTGGGCTACCAGTTGGCAAAAATGAATGGTATGAAAATAGTAATTTTCATCAGTAGTACAAAAGTGGTTGTTTTTAGTGCGCGGCTAGGTTTAACTTTAAAGGAAATTAGACCAAGCACCGAAAACACACTTTTGGTACGTGTTATCAACAATACTTTTCATCATACTGCTACTACTTAATACATTAAAACTCTTTTATATTTCATTAGTAACTTGGACCTAGTTCAGACTGTAAACAAATGTTTCGGAACATTGTTGAACATGTTCCAAATAGTTTATTAACAGTTACTAAACAATGTTCTGCGTCCAGGCTTGAGTCAATGTTTCTCCAGTTTTGAACATGTCGAGTGAGGCTATTGCAGGAATCTGGCCAATTGATTTATTTTACTTAACAGGAAAAGGAATCGAGTAAAGAAAAGAAGGTGGTGGATACAAAAAGCACTAATGGAAGGCACTATTTATGTTAATTACCTTATGAGGGCAGGTTTCAGAAATTTTACTAGGATGTCCCCAAATGATTTTGAAGAATTGTTAGTTATGATTGGGGGGAAAATATCCAGAAAAAATACTACATATTGACAATCAAATCCAGAGTCCATTAGGCTAGCTGTCACACTTAGGTTTGAGTTGTAAACAAATGAACTGTTCTCAGAAACACGTCCAGACTTTTCGCAACTTGTTCAATGTTCCCGTTTTTTCCATCTCCAACGGGAAACAAAGAACAGGGCTGATTTCGTTTCACAACATTTCTGAACAGTTCCGGAACATGTCATAAATAAATTTGAGCTGCTCAGGAACATCGGGAACATTGTTCCGAAACATTTATTTACAGTCTGGACTAGGCCTTACATATACAATATAAGAAATTAAATTGACATCTTCTTTTTTTTTTAAAAAAAACATCTGTTTATTAACCTATAATAGAAGAAAAGTACGTATATATTTACATTAATATTTGTAGTACTATTCATACTACTTACATACTTCATTTCGGAGTGTTAGGCAGTATAAAAATTGCCAATTAGATCGAAAGAGTAAAAAGGACTACTTGAATCTTAATAATAAAAAAAAAAAAAAAAAAAAATCGAGCGTAGCCACGGCTCTAAGGGTAGAAGCTAATTATCGGTGATGGAAATTGGATGAGGCCAAAAATAGGGGTGTAGGTGCGGGAATAATATTAAAAATCGGTGTAACCGCTGTTACCCACCCCCTAAACCCTAATTTATGGCTTGAGTCATCATACCTCGAAAGCATACAAATTGAACGAGAGCGGAGTGTTAGGCAGTATAAAAATTGCCAATTAGATCGAAAGAGTAAAAAGGACTACTTGAATCTTAATAATAAAAAAAAAAAAAAAAAAAAAAATCGAGCGTAGCCACGGCTCTAAGGGTAGAAGCTAATTATCGGTGATGGAAATTGGATGAGGCCAAAAATAGGGGGTAGGTGCAGTGCTTATTTACTTACTTTACCCCCCCCCCCTCCTGGCTACCGCGACCAACGTTTTCAATGCGATCTCTTTTTAGTTCTCGCGAACTAAAATTTTAAAAACCGTAATTAATACGGCTTTTTTTTCGCGACTAGTTACCTCTCGCATAGGTAATTAGTCCAAAAATCTTTATTAGGTATAAAATAAAATGAAATTTTCATCTTGCGGATACATTTTTCTTTATTTCTCCTTATATGTGTATTCTTTCATTTTTCATATGTACCCGTTTGTTTTTACTAGGCATGAAGAGAGGCTGTTAATTGCTCTATTTAAACAAAGTGCGCAAGTAAAGTATTTAAACAAGTATGCAATTACATACATACTTCAATTCATTACAATAGTATAAATCGTACTACTTACAATACATACTACTTATATTACAATGAAGCACATTATAGCTGCAAGTTCAAACATGTGTTTATTAATATATATTAGTAGCAGGTAAGTTTACCGCACCAAAAAGATTTTTCAGGCCTCAAACCGAGAATTGAAAACACATTTTTTTTATGAAGTATGATGAAAATGAATTTATTACCTTCACCCTCAATCAGGATTCCTGCCCACAAATAACCTTTAATGATAATCCAACACCTGAATCCCAAGCTGTAAGATATTTGGGACTTCACCTGGACAAGAGACTAACATGGAGAAACCACCTCGGACTGAAAAGGAAACAACAAATGATTTGGATTATTATCTAGGTTACTCGACAGACGTTCGAAATTATCAAAAACTAACAAACTTACTATTTACAAAGTACTAATACGACCATTATGGACATAAGGGATAGAACTATGGGGCTCTGTAACTCAAACATCCAAAGAATTCAGTTATTCCGGTAATGAGGAAAATAGTAGACGCACCATAGTATTGACTAATAATTTATATATCTATATACAAAATACATTATATATATACAAAACTAAATATACAACGCAATATTTTGGAGGCATTAAAAGATTCACACTAAGCTGCAGATAGCATTATAAAGCTGTTAAAAGAGATTTCCATATTTACAAAAATATAATAAGTACAATAAATAGAGCATATTAATTAATGATAAATATTACGAAATTATAATACTCGTAATATGATTAATATCTTAAACAATATCATAGAGTAAAAAAAAGGGGCGTAATGACCGCGCAGTTGATCGCCCATAACAAACAACCTACTTTAACCAAAAGATTATATTACGACAATAAACAAACAATTTTAATTATTTAGATAAAGCAAGAGACGATGAAACTTCGATTCGATACTGATTCTTCTTTATAAAGGGGGAAAAGGGATTTCTCAGAAGACATTGCCACATATATCTGGCATGTTTCGTAAGTCTATTCATCACGACCTGGGCATTGGGTGATTGATAGAAGGGATTGGCAGCCCTGGCATCTTCCCCATTGTTGCCACTCACAATGAAACACAAATTAAAATGGTCTATAGCTGGGGCTCTATAACGGGCAAGGCTTCACAATGTTCCATTCAATATTCACCATTCTGGTTTATACCATTGCCATGCAACAAGGGATTATTCATCTATTACATGATTGCTAGATAAATAGTTAAAGAAGTGCTTTATAAGCTTAAAGACTAGAATTCTATTATAGAAATAAGTAAAATAACAGTATTCAAAATAATTTTAGGCCATATCCAACGTAAAAACTAACAATGAACTGTATTAAGATTGAAGTATTTAAAATAAAAATCTTTATGTTATGATTTGTGACAATCAGCAAATGAGATAGAGTTAATTGATATTGTAATGAATGCTGTTTGTTTGTTTTAACGTCACTTTATGCCACTAAGGCTAATCGGACGATGCTACAGTCCTAAATTTTGCCTATCCAGGTATAATTAGGATAGGGATCTTTAACGAGTATCTAACAACGGAGACCTCCATAATAGCTGGATACCTCCATTTTACGTCCTATCCGAGGGACGGCATAGAAAAGGATCTTTTACTCCCATTAAAAAATCATAGGGCCACCTCGGGACGTGAAGCCGCGACCTTCAGTATAGTACGTTTCTATGCCAACCACTACACCACAGGTGACCCATTGTAATGAATGAGTTCATTTTCATACATGGTAATGATAGTGTCCAGCAGCATATCGTCCCAGTCTTTTTTCTGGAGAGGAGCTCTCTCATACTATTCCTTTTCATTAGCCTTATATAAGGCAACTAAGAAGAAACACCATCGCTTAGGAGGTGGGACGCCTTCTAGAGGCGTTATATACAAAATTTGTAATTTATATACAAAATAGACTATATATAACTAACTGTAATACTGCTACTAATTCAAAACTTGCCATTTTTGAGTTATACCTTTATTCTACGACGGAGTTATTATATATGTTGGATAAAAGTTGGATATTGTAAGTCGGTAGTTAGATTTTAGTTATAATTTGTCTGAAAATTTTGGATTGAAAATTTTGTAAGTTTGTCTTTTTTTCTGACCATGACTTTATACAGAATTTAAGTACGTACGTGAATATATTAATTTTCTGTCTGATTTTCAATTTTGACGATTGGGAAAATATAAAATAAGAGGAATATAGCAGAGGAAGGCAGCCATGACAAGGACAATTCACGTTAATTTGCAGGAATAACACACTCAAGTATGAGTATTTCACCACTGCCAAATCCGTCTAGCTTTCAAGGTGAGGAAGAGAGTCATAAATAAATAAAATATGTTTCACATATTTTTAAAACTATAAGTTTTTTATTATAGTATTCGTATCCGAAAAAATATAATGATGGTTCTTAATGTATCATATCATTCTGCATTTAATGTATAACGAATAAATTTTGAATGCTCGAGCCAAATAAATGTTGGCTGTACACAGGGAAATACAAACACATACAAGCTGGTTTGAACTCAAATTGTTCTGAGAACTTCAAACATCTCAAAAGTTCAAACGATTCTCTGGAATCGGGCAAAATTTTTCATATGTTCTTTTTTTTATGTATACTTAATATGTACGAATTTTTATTATCAAACATCTGAGGTGACATGGTGTGAAAGTAAACTTTGTATGGTTGATTTTGTGCGGAATCGCCCTTTTAAAAATTTTAAAGAATAATGATTAATAATTACGAATAACTTTTATACTATTACTGAGTTAAGCGAGTACAGATTTACAGTATGAACTGGCTGTCACAGCTGTGAAGGAAGCCTGCAACTTATTTCCTATTCCTAAAGTTAAAATTGCTCTATATGACTTCCAAACAGCTATCCTCAATCAATATAAGAAGCCTGGGGTCATTTTTGGACAACGGTTCCGGCTACTAATAAAATGAAGATGGTCTTCAGTGATAGCAAACCTCTCCCAGAAATACAAGGAAGCCGCAGCGAGCAGACTATGACAACCCGCCTGAGGATTGGGCATACCAGGCTAACTCACGGGCACCTCTTAGGAGACAAACCTCCTCCAATGTGTCGAACCTGTAATACAAATTTAACATTACAACATATTTTGGAAAATTGCCCAGGACTGGAAGCAGCGAGGAATGCACACCACCTCGAGGGATACGCTGAAGCCCTAATACCAGAACATTCAAAAAACTTATTAAAATTTCTTTCAAAGGCACAAATATGTATATACCGGTATTTAATGTAGTTTCCATGTATTTGATCTATGTGATCATATGTAATTGATGTATATGTATTTGATGTATTGTAATTGATGGCCTCTAGCCCTTGTTGTTTTACACGGCACCTTAAGGGCGGATTCACACTATCGCTCCGCTCCCGCTCCACTCCCGGTCCGCTCAAATATTCTAAAGAGTAATAGACAGAGAATTCCACTATCGGTACCGCTCCGGTCTCGCTCCACTCCCGGTCCGCTCTCGCTCTACCCCATTCACACTAGCGCTCCGCTCCAGGTCCGGTCTCACTGGCAAAATATTCTAAAGAGGAATAGAGAGAGGTTAATCACAATATTGGCCCAGGTCCGGCCTCGCTCCGCTCCCGCTCCACTCTCGCTCCACTCCCGCTCCACTCTCGCTCCGCTCCCGCTCCACTCTCCTAAAGTCTTTTCATATTCACATTATATAATTTTACACCGTTCACGATTGAAGCCATTAATAATCGAAACCGTCTGTATTTGGATTTTAATTAATAATTAACTTTCAGTTATTAAAGTATTTATTTATTCATCAATTTTACGGCCAAAAAAGTTCAACTTTAAAATATATAATTATAAATTAATTTAATTAATGGTGAAGAAATAATTTAAATTTTTTTCGGAATGTATTCGAATACGGTTGAAATGATAAAAAAAAAAAATCACCAACAATACGCGCTGTTTTTCGACGTATAAAATTCATGTTATGTTTGAGATATATTTTGCTATGAATTAATGTACTTGTAAAAAATGGTCACCGATTTATTTATTGACTACACACTCATTGCTATTATAAAATAACGTTTAATTTGAAACGAATAAAAATGCAGTATATTATGAAAAATGTCAGATAATTAACAAAGAAATATATTAAAGCAAAAAATAATTAAAATATTAATCAGGAAAAGAAGAGAACACAATCGGTAAATTTGTAGCATTTACCGATTCCAACTTGAAATTTTCAAGCGTATTCGAATACATTCCGAAAAAAATTTAAATTATTTCTTCACCATTAATTAAATTAATTTATAATTATTATTAATAATTACCATTGTGTTGCAATATATTCTTCTTATTATATTTTTTGATAATATTATCTTCTTCATCAAGAAAAGTACACTAATTGAAGAATAAATGAATACTTAAATAACTGAAAGTTAATCATTAATTAAAATCCGAATACACACAACTTCGATTATTAATGGCTTTAATAGCTTAAACCTTTCAAAATTGAACGGTGTAAAATTATGTAGTGTGAATATGGTAAGACATTAGGAGAGCGGACCGGGAGTGGAGCGGGAGCGGAGCGCTAGTGTGAATGGGGTAGAGCGAGAATTTATGGTAAATTATAGCTTAGGAACTCTGTTATCCTGATACTGTAAAAAGAAAAAAAAAATAGAATACAACATGAGAAGAAAAGATGAATACCGCTGATTGTATTGAATCATTTAATGTATCGTGTTTGTATGAGGGGGGGAGAGAAACGTCGCAAGTACCAAGGGAGGAAGTTTCATATTAATGGTTAAGTACTGTGCTCGGCTTAACTTAAACATGATAAAGTCAAACATACTAAGCCAAGCCCATTATTCCCAAGCACCAAGCCTCGTTATGAACAAAAACCTTTATTTGATAGATGAATTGATGTCCTTATACATTATCACTTGATATAACCATTAATTAATAATATTAATCCCCTCCCAGACCGTTGTTGGAACAAAATATGCGGTTGGAACGAACTGTTTGGGTCTTGATCTTTCCATGGCCTAGTACACAAAGGCGTGGAACTGCCCATATTGTTCTTGAACATTCCAGACCTGACCATTTACGTTTATATATAAGGAGCGAGTGACTGAACGAGTTAGTCGAAGTAGGTGTCTTGACTGTGTAGCTCAAGTCATATGATTGTGTGTTATAACGTTATCATTTTTGGTAACCTGCTCAAATATTTAAGTTTTAATAATTCGTTGGCATTATTGATAACTGTATATTTCTGTTAAATAAATATTTCTCAACCCTCATAAGTGTTACAAAATGATAATCTCCTTTTGCATAATTTTCGAATATTTTGGATCCAATTAAAAGAAAAGAGCTCCACGATATATCTATTTCAATATAACAATTCTGAAGGCACATCCATTTTTTAACTCAAGAACATCATAAAAAACCTAACACTACGTCAAATGTTTAAGGTGTCAGAGTATGGCTTAGGATCGGTCATACAAGGCTTGCCCACTCCTAGCTCATCACAAAGGAACCGCTATCTCAATAGAACATATCTTCGAGGAATGCACATTTTACACATCAAAACGCAGTAGCTTTGCATTGAAACCCGAATTAGCAATTTTTAGGGTTGACAATAAGAAATTAGAATTAATTTAAAAAATTTTGGATCAAATAATCTACTATCGAAAACTTGACATACTAGGTCATTAGGAGAGAAAAAAAAATTGTAATATTCATAATAAAATAAAAATGTAAAACAAAAATAATCTTAAAAAAAAATTAATGACCAGTTCGGTACTACGCCATTAAACGCCAATGAACAAACAAGAAAACGTACTAAAATTATAGATCACACCTCAGATATGTTTTTTCACTTTATGCTAAATTGATTATCTTAATCAGAAAAATCGTTATACATTTTTGCAACTCTAGTATAATTAGCGTAGTGTTAATAATTGAAAATGTAGATAGAGGACGGACTTTAGGGAGGGAAGAGGTCTAGTGTAAGAGGAATGTGTCAACTAAGAATATTTGAAGATAGGTTGAACCCGAAATGAACAAATTAATATTTTCAAAAATTGATTTTCTTGGTAAACCAAAATTTTTATCCTAACCGGTACCATAGGGAAATTTATTTACTTATAGGGTAAACCGTACAGTTACTGGAACCCTTAAGACTACATTCCTGTGGTTAAATTTAAAAAAATACTTTTTATAAAGTGATCAAATAGAAACTTCCTGTAGCTCCTCATTATCTATCCTTATAAAGACTCAAGAGGTTTTTTTGGGCCAAAAGTTCAATATTTTTACAATATGGCAATATTTATTGTTAAAAGTGCCAAATCTAGTTATTGGTACCCTGTGGATTTAATTGTGAAATCTTCCCTATGGTTAGTTTGTTAAAGTCTTCGTAGATGACTTAGAGGACCCTTCAAACATTAGACTCATTGTATATATTGTAATAAAATTAGGACTTGTTTACCTATTTCTTTAAGTTAAAGTTGGGGTGCCAATAACTGTACTGACTGCCAATAAACGTATGGTTTACCAGACAGACAGACAGACAGACAAATGTGTTTATTTATATACAGAAACAGAAAAAAATTAAAATACAATGAAAATCTCACCAAAACACCACTGCAGTGGGAAACACCCGTTCGCAGGAGTTCTGATTTAATAGTAACTTAAAGTAAAATATTAATATTAATAATCGCCTCTTAATAAAAACAAATAAAATAAGTAAATAAACATAATGGTGGTACAGAAAAAAATAAATAAAAATAATAATAATAGCCTCCAATTGCCATAAATAACAAAAGAATTAGCAATTTCAGAAAGAACTTCATTGTTCAAGACTGCAAATAATAGAAACATAATCAATATATATTATAAAGCAAAGTGTACAATGTGCGTGCCGAAAAGGCTCAAAAACGACTCCATGTAGGATTGAGGAAGTTATGTCGTCGTTTAGCCATATAATCCCTAACGGAGAAGAAGGTTTCCGTTTTTCTCTTAAGGGTGTAAAATTGAAGAGAAAAGGATTGGAATTTTAAGCCTCTCGCACCATTTAATTAGCCTCTCTGAGATTGAGATACGAGTTTATGAATGAAAAATTTAGTTCGAGCTCTCGAGGCTACCAGGAAGCGCTAGGGTGCGTTTCACTCAATGTTTGTTCATTCATCCAGTTCATTTGTAAAGGTTATATATTTGTTCAGCAGTTCTTTTTAAATTACTAAAAAACTAAGCTTAAATAATTAGTTTCTTCTTTGCTTTCAAAATAAAATAATGATTTTACAGCTCTGCAATCAATTAGAAAATCAACTGGATTCCTTAAAAAATTAGTTTTCTCATAAGAAGGTTAATAATATATGATCAGCACATTACATTTAATCTATATATAACATAAACTTAAGTAAATTAAAAATTTCTTAGTAGTACAGTGAGCGAATGAAATCAGACATAAAAAAGAGATGAATTGACAATATAAATCGAAAATAAAAAGTTTGAAGTGTTCTTATTGTGTTAATGAAAAAGAAGTTGGTTTGGTTACTACGTATGATGAGCATTCCAGTTGACAAAACGACTAACTCCAATAACAGCATTCAAGATTTTATCATCCCTCATAGTTCAAGATAAAAAGAAATATGATGAAAAAATTGTGCCTTCAAGAAATTTTTGTTTTCACTTTGTAATTGTAGTAAGATTCAAGATATGCAGAAACCGTCCAAATTACGGGGGGATATCTTAAGGGAGGTTGAAATGGAAGATAGGTCTTAAAAAAAGTTTCTATGAATATTCGGTTTCGTTTCTATACTTCTGGATCAAATAAGATCATCATAGTAGTCGGCGCTTAAGTTTTACTCGAAATAAAATTTTTTTAACTGAGATACCAGATTTTTCAAATATAATCTAATAACTTATTATCTGCTGATTACTTGGAATGGGCTTATAGGATTCAGAATCACAGAAACCATCAAAAACGATGCATAACTTGACAAAGTTGCAGCAAAATTAATTGTTCATTTACCAATTTCAACCCCCTGTAAATTATATAGGGTTCCTTATTTGGGCGGACTCTGCCGATCTCAAGTCTGCAGAATATTGATACGAAGTTGAACCGAATTTTCAAGAAGGTGCTAATTTTGTTCTCTATTTCCTTTAATTTTAAAATTTGTCTGGTATTAAAAATACCACAATACTACCGGAGCGAAGCCGGGCACCCTAGCTAGTAAACTATATTTCCAACAGAACATATTTGATTATCTTCATTGTTAACTTTAGTATATGGAGAACGTATGGTTGTTACTGAAAGGGATATTTAAAGGTAAAAAGTGGAATATTATTATTATAGGTAGTCGTGGTATGAGGATTCGGTATATAGTATTATAGTATTATATATAGTATATAATATGTATTATATTATGTGGGATTTTAGTTAATTATAATTATTTACGGAAATCGTTTGCGGTATCTTATGGGAAGTTGAACTGCTCTGTTAAAAAAAGCCGATAGGAAAATGCCTCTCTAACATATCCGCTGAGCAAAGCCCAATCTTTACCATTCTAATACGAGATTACCTCCTTGTCCGTTAGAGTGTAAGCATTAAACCACTTAGCCCTATAGTCCCTTAAGATAGTGCAACTCCCAATAAAATGGCTAATTGTTTCTAACTGGTTGGCATTGCATAGGCTGCAGTTATGATTACGTTTGCTGTCCCATGGCGCATAGTTAAGCTTCAGTAACTCCCCCCTGGCTTTGATTATATTGATAATGAAGGAAAGTTTGTACTCATCTTTCATATAGGAGTTGTTCAGTAAATCAATGTCTAGCTCTTTGTAAGAGAGATGAAATTTAGAGTTACAGCGGGCTTCCAGAAATTGACCTCTAAACAGCTCTTTTTCTTTTTCAATGAATACTTTAAAATTAGTTGATAAGTAGTCAACTGTGAAATTTCTTTGGCCCAAATTAAATTTATTTCTGATATATCTGACACAAAATACATTTCTTTTTATTAAAATATTTGCTAGCTGAGAGGGTAATCTGTGGTGCGGGTATTGCATGGTTTTAATAATATATTTTAAGTGCAGTTGAAGTGTGTGAATATAAATCTGGTCTATGCCTGTCTCCAAGTATAGGATGTAATTTGGGGTGTTCCTGGGCAACCGAAAGAGTTTTTTCAGAAAAAAAGTCCCTAACCGTTCTATTGTGCCATATCTTTGATACCCCCAGACTTGGGCTCCGTAGGATATTATGGATCGTGACGCTGAGCGGTAAATTTCGAATTTTTTGCTCAAGGGAATATCATTGTTTGAGATAAGGGAATTCCAAGTAAAGTTGATTCCCTGTTTTGCCTTGGCTAGGACATTATTGAAGTGTTGGGACAGGGACAAACCGGGTGTGATCCCAATCCCCAGGTAATTATAAAAATTCACCACTTCTATGGATTCATTTCCAAGCTTCCATTTTTCGATTCTTGCCCTCCTGAAACCATTCTTAAAAATCATTATTTTTGATTTTTCCAGATTAATGAGCAGGTTCCATTGAGCACAATAAGTTTCTAAACGGTTGATCATTAACTGGAGGGAAATAGGATCTTCCGCCAAAAGGACAATATCGTCAGCGTACATTAGGCACGGGATCTTAAGGCCATCTATAACTATTCCACCCCCAACAAATTCAACTAAATCGTTTATAAATAATGAAAAGAGAAGAGGGGAGAGTAGACAGCCCTGTTTGAGTCCCACGGAAGTCCTTATAGACTCCGTTAAACAGCCCAGACACAGCACTGATGCCTCACTATTTCTATATAAGGCCTTCAATACCGTAATAAATTTTGTGGAAATCCCTAGATTGTGGAGTTTATAGAACAGCATGTCTCGATCCGGGGTGTCGAACGCTCCCTTGAAGTCGACGAAGAAGGCATAAACCTTTCCCCGCTTTTTAGAGGTTAACAAACTAACCACAGAGAAAAGACAGAAGATGTTGTCGGCAGTGCTATACCCCTTCCTGAAACCTCCCTGATGTTCCACCAAAACATTATTGTCGGCAACCCACTTTTCCAGCCTCGCAAGTTTAAGTCCTGTGAAAAGCTTGGACACTGAATCATTTAGCGATATCCCTCTATAGTTTTTTGCTTCGTTTTTGTCACCTTTTTTAAAGAGGGGGATTATTATGGACTTGTTCCAGTTGGTTGGAACTTTGCCCGTTTCCCAGACAAAATTAAAGAGATCCAAAAGCCTCAACAAAAAATCGGTGGAGCAGTTCTTAAAGAATTCAAAGGGCACGCGATCCTGACCCGGAGCCTTGCCCTCCCTGCATTTACTCAGTACTGCCTGGAGCTCCCACAGTTCAAATTTTCTATCTAATTGTTCGTTTATGATAAATGGGCTAGCGAAGTGGAAGGGTGCAGAAGTAAGTTCAGGGTTAAGAAGTTTTTCAAAGTGCCTCATCCACTCATCCAACTTCACCTGGCCCGCCGTGTTTCTTTTAAATCGCTTAAAACAGTTAACTAACTCCCAAAACTCCTTCGAGTTCCTACATTGCTTAAATTTATCATTTATTCCCAAATAAAACTCCCTTTTTTTTATTTTTATTAGATTCTTATAAAAGTTGTTGGCCCGCAGGTAGAGTGATCTTACGTAAGAGTTATTTAGTTTTCTAAAAAGCCTCAGTAGCGCAAAACAACGTTTTCTAGCTTTATTGCAATCATTATCAAACCACAAGTTTTTACGCACAAAAGAGCCCCCACCCGACTTGCCACCCTTCCCAAGAAACGATGACCTGAAAATGAGATCAAGTAAAGAATCGAGTCTCCCCTGGGGGTCATCGGACTGACAGACTTCGGTGTTGTTCATATGCCAGTCCAGAGCATTTTTAAAGTACTTAGAGTCGTTAGCGGTCCATTTTAACTTTGGAACTAAGGCAACTGTTCTATCATTGTCTTGCGCCAATTCTAATTTAAGAGAAATCGGCATGTGGTCAGAAAAGTTTACGGGCTCAACTGAAAAGTTATCTACGAAACTTGTCAGGTCGTGAGAAAGTGAGCACAGGTCTATAACCGAAGCCCCTTGATTACCAACAAATGTATACTCCCCTTCCCAATCACCCGGAGCCCTACCATTTAAAATAATAAGATTGTAATTTTCAAAAAGTTCCAACATTTTTTTTCCTCTATGGTTCATAGTTTTATCCTTAGATGACCTAGATTTACTTAAGTCACCATGGTAAATTTCCCCATTAAGTATTTGCCCCTCTCCACACCTGGCGTTCATGTCTCCAGCTAAAATGAATTTTTTATCTTGATTATGATTTAAAATTTGATCAACTTCCGAGTAAACATCATTCCAATTTTCCCCAAAATACAGCGGAAGAATATAAAATGATAAATTGATAGATTCGTCACAGAATTCAAGCCCATCGCGACCCCCCAGTTTTACAAAAATTAAATTTGAACTAAAAGATGAATTATTTTTTATTCCAAAAAAGACACCTTCTCTGGCCCTCCCGCGATTAGACTCTCTAAAAGCTGGGACCCATAAAAACCTAAAATTGGTAAAGTAACTCCCAAATATTTTAAAGTCGTCCTCCATAACAAAAGTTTCAAAAAGAACAAAAATATCGAATTGATTAAGATAACATAAAAAATTTGGTTCTGTAACCTTACTTTTTAGTCCACACACATTATAAAATAGACAGGAGAGTACTCTCTTGTTTAAGACTTCCAGTTTTTTGGATTTGCAGAGTTGTTAGGTCGTTTTTCTACCAAATTCTGTAAAAAGCCTCTTAGGTCGCAGCCTGTAGTATCTAGAAGTACTTTAGCGCCATCCATACCTCCAGAAACAAGTCCGCCATCAGATGACCAGTCAAACTTCTTCCCATTTATGTAGAGGTGATCATAGACCAGGCTGGTGCGTACTCCACTAATTGAGGCTGTAACCGATTTTTTTAGCTGCAGTAAGTTATACCTCTTGGTCCTCACCTCCCTAGTGAAGTCCCGCTGAATGGAAAAACCAGTTTCCTTTAAAAGCCTGACATTCTTGAAAATTTTAGCGATATCTGCATCCCTGGGGATATGAGCAATGAGGGGGGGAGTATTTCCTACAGTGTTCCTGGTAGATAGGGGATGGGCTCTGTTTATGAAAATATCTTGACATTTTAGAACATTTGTACAAAATTCCTCGATAACCTGCACGGGAGGCCCGTTGCCACTTAGTCCTTTAAAAATAAGGTTGTTACGTCGCGTTCTATTACTCAAATCATCTAGTTGACTTCTAAGTTGACTAATCTCCTGCTTCAGTTGCGGGTTTTCCTCTTTAAGTGCTTCTATGGAGCCTTGAATTGTAGATTGTAAGTTGTTAAAATCATCCTTCGTCGGTAGGGAAGCTAACTTTTCATTAAACTTGCTTTCCATTAATCGTTCAATACTTTTAAGGAGACCTGCTTCGCCTTCGTGACTTTTAGGCATCTTTTTTTGTTGATATTCTTCTGGGGACGAAATACTGTTTCTTCTTTTCCTACTACTTACAGGTGAGTAATAAAAGTCTATAGGGGCCTGTTTTTCTTTAGACATTCAATAACAATATTACTGGGTATTAAACACTGTCAAATTGTATCGATTATTACGGTATTAAAAGAAAAATTAAAGTTAATTGAAGGTGAAGAAAGTGGCGAAATAAGTTTAGGTCCAGACGTAAACAATTACGAATTAGAGTTCTGAATGAAGTGAGCCCTGAGAAAAGGTGGGGAGGTGGGCGGAGCCAGAGCTGGTGGGGCAGTATCACTTAAATCTCCTTAAGAAATTGTAAAGATAAAACGGAATCGGTTTACCTGTAATTGTAGAAATATGTTTTCTTCTAAAATTCATTCCTCCAGTCCGATTTTTTTTAAACTTCGTTTATGATTTCTCTAATCACTGAACTACACTCAGGTCAAAAACTGTTTCCAATGTTCCACTTTTACCGTTTTTATACACCTGTAACTAAGAGACGATGTGGCACACTCTATTGACTGAGACGAACTCCCGCATGGTTTACCATACGTTTAAAAAAATATAAGGAAAAATTAATATATTATTTTTTCTTAACTGGATATGAGAGAAGGAGTAAACTTAGCCAGAGGAATGAATCATGAGAAGAAAGAAATATTAATACGATTTAAGGTTGAGGTGAATTGTTGGCTTAATGCTCAGAAGGCCATCTTGGGGACAAACCTCGAAGAGGCATATCCTTTATGGGATGGGGGGGGGGGGCGCAGGGTAAGGCCCTGTGAAATTGCTGCTAACACCCCCCCCCCCATATCTCTCGGTCCCTCATAATCGTTTGTGCAAGTTTCGGCTCCTTACGGCTGAAACATTCCACCGCCGCTAGTTCGCTTTATTACTATCGCCAGCCATTCACCTCGATAAATTGGTCCCCATTCTAAGGGGTATAACAGAGATTCTGTCTTACAATAAAACAGTCGGCTTTGATGGGAGTTGTACAAACAGAGAACCGATAGGGTATTTATTGAATTTATGAAGGAAACAATTTCGAACAGATGTTACTCGATCCATATATGCATTCTTAGACATAGGTTTGTTCCAGCAATCGTTGAAACACATTTTCTAAAAACACGCTACACATGTCGTTCTCCCACTCTTTTGATTTAAAATATGATTGGTTTATTTCAAACAAGAACCAATGGAATTACCAAATATATCGCACATCGGCAAGAAGGTTACAACTTAAAAAACTGTTTTTTTGGATAATCACATAAGAAGTTTCATCTGCATTCTCATGCTATGTACCTACAAATAGGGAGAGGGCCGGGATGGCCGAGAGGACAAAGGCGCAATTGGTAAACAAAGTTAAGCAACGTCGAGCGGGTTTAGTACTTGGATGGGTGACCGCTCCGTTCGGGTGACCACCCGACAATGAACGCCACGCAGTCTAAACCTACCCCCACCCACGGGTACGTGAGACTCGTTAGGCTACTGGAGGCAACTCACACCGACCGGGCGCAGAAATGAGATCGAGAATAGTGGTGTGGTTTTCCAGGATATCCGTAATAGCCGCCCGGAGGTTTGGTATAAGGTCGGTATGCTTCGGGGAAAGAAATATAGGTCCTCGGAGCCTGCTGACTCTGGGCTGCCATAATCCTTGGGCCTAGACCAGTTTGTCACTGTCCTTGAACCCATCGGTGGGAAGGATAGTGCCAAATTGGCCCAAATGGGTTTGGTTGTGGAGCTATGGGCAGTTTGCCGCTGCACCTTGGTGACCATGGCTTGCAGCTGCGTGAGGTTTGTACTACCCCCTCCAGGCTGTCTGGCCTCCCGCAAGCACACAAAAGTTTGTAAGAAGACCACACTGCGCGGCCAAACGTCTCATTAGGCCTAATGCGCCAACCGGAAAAAAAAATAATAGGGACTTGGGAAAATACTCTTTCCTCACAAGTAATGATAATAACTGATACTAACAGTAACTCATACGCTGCTCTTTGTGATAACACGATATGTGAACGGAACAATCAATACTATTATGACTATATTCAGGCATTGTGGGTGCTGTCATTCCAACGGTTTGCATTACTCAAAATGCGTGCGATTTAAAATGTGTTCGTTGAATTCAATGGAAAACAAACCAACCAAACTCCAAATCAAACAGCTGTGGATGGACATGCATGGTCTTTTGTTTGACAAATTGTTTACAACGATTACTGGAACAGACCTTCAACACATTTAAGAGTGGCCCATTTTTTATCTTAATTTTTAATACAAAATGCGTAAGTTATTTACGTCAGGTGACAGCAGTTGGCTTTTCTGTGCTAAATGCCTTTCATAAAATAAAATAAAATTATCAAATTTAGAAAAAATGGTTTGGTAAAATGGGTGGTAGTTGTGATCTAACTATCTTCCCCCACTCTTTTGTTTCTATGGTCGTTGATTCGCTTGTTTCTATAGGCTCTTGTTCTAAAAACAAGAAATAATATTCGGAATCAAAATAGTGGGGGGGGGTGGACATGCGTAGTAATTAGTTGACAACTAGCTTGTATGAACAAACCTATACGGTTTAGAGAGGTTAGGTTGTGAAATAAACAATTCGTTTGACTGCGTTATTTTTCATAAAATTTAAAATATAGCTGATTAATGAATTTTCTCTCTATTAAGAACATTTCAATATGTATATTGAGGGAAATTCTAGTTCAAAGGAACGATCTTTGAGGAAGCCTTAGCTGATTTAAGACTATTCACTATTAATCACAGTTACTCTACTTAGAGTGAAACATAATTTAATCATTTAAAGTTTGGTTTGTATAAGAATATTTCTTGGCATTCGAAATACCCTGACAACTGAATTATGATTGAAATAGCCTAAAAATAGCCAGTTCAATACCCGGAGTCTCAACACTAATCCCCCATTCTCTCCACTGGCTGGGAAAATCCCGTATATTGGTATTCTAAAATAAAGTGGACAAAAAGGTTTTGAAACAAGCGTAGATTTTCGAGAATGAGTCACCGGTTGTATTAAAACAGCGGTTCTGGTGCAGTTGATGCTGGTTGCCAGAGTACCTACTTTAAAACTAGCGGATTTTAAAAAGTTATCTTTGAAACTTAGTCAAGCATTTAAATAATTATCAAAGTATCAAATTTCACTTATTTAGTCATACTAAGCACCAGGTAAATAAATGATAGGGATCAACATTTTTTTTCGCATTTTATATGTGAAATAAAGACCTGTCAAGAACAGTTCATTTTTATTTTAATCTGTATTTTATACCTTTCGTCGGAATTTTCAGATGATAAATTCTTGGAATAAAAAAAAAAAAAAAAAACTTCCGGGGCAGGGAGCTGGATATTATGTAATAACAGGTATTATTCTGCGAGGGGTGGAAAACGAAGCATGATCGTGGGACAAGAGCTGAACAAACCGGGACTCGGTACAAACTGTTTGAATATGGTTCACAAACAAGGGGCCGGACAGTTTCCGCGTGTTGCTTTATATCGGCTTTTAGCCTAGCGCTCTCCTAACAAGCGGTTTGTTAGGAACGTCACCTTCGCTGAACTTACCGTAACCCCGAAATTTAAAACCGGTCAATGATATAAAGTTTTACTTTTACCTTACTCACTCACAAGATTCAGGAAAACTTGTGGGTATTATTGACTTAGCCTGTTTTTACTGGAAGGGAAAATTTAATAAATTATTTAAGGAAACCACGGAATAGATTTATTTTAGAGCGGAAACGGAAAAACGATCTTACAGAGTTTCTTTTATTGTACAAAGTATTTCAAGATTGGCGTAGATCTCTTTAAAAAACGCTGATTTCTCTTGCACCACAAAAAACAAGGAAAAAATTCTTCAAATCCTGGTCCTAATAAGTACATACATGTAAACAATTCTTGTTTGTTTTTTTTTAACGTCACTTTATGCCAATAAGGCTAATAGGACAATGCTACAGTTGGAGTCCTAAACTTTGCCTATCCAGGTATAGGTTAGGATAGGAATCTTTAAAGAGTACCTTGCATCGTACGGGTTCGGGATCTCCATTTTACGTCCTTTCTGAGGGACGGCATAGCCAAGGATTTTTTACTCCCATTAAAAAATCCTCGGGGCACCGTGTGACGCGAATGCTCGACCTTTAGTTTAGTAAGTTTATATAACGTTACATTAAACTGGGACAAGATGATTACTTAGCTTTATAAAATTATTATGATAATTATTAAGAGATGAGGGAAGGAGGTCATATTACTGCAAAAAGGTTGAGCAATCAATAGCAGCTCTTGCTCCAAGGAGTTGTTTTGCCAAGAGATTTCATTCTAATTCAGATTAGTTGTCACAAAAGAAATTTCATTGGATACTCTCTTAAGGAATTTATTTCTATGAGTTTAAAGAAATTATTTATTTGTTGGAGTGAAATTTCATTGAAAATTAGATTTTTTCCTTTAGTGTCTATTTTCCAGGAAGTTTTGTTGCTCCCCAATTGTTTAATTTTTAAAACTGGTTATCAAGAATCAGTTTAGATTCAGATTGTTATTGGTATTGGTAAATAAACGAGTCCAATGAACCAAGTTCAGCGAAATGGTCTGTGTGTACGACAGACTAGCACAAAAAACGATAATATTATTCTATAATAGATTACTAAATGAAATATATGGTGGTTATTGCTGGAATAATCATCGACAATAATCATGGTCGATTTCTGGAAAGGCATTAGTGGCCAAACATTCGAAGACAACATGTCAGTTTTCTACGAACCGAGTTTTTTATTCTGATAAAAACCTAAACATGAAATTTTAATTGGATGCCGAAGTAGAGATTTTATTGAAATATATTTGAGAGCCAGCATTAAGTGATAAAAAAAACTACATATAAGAAGATTTTTTTCTTCGTTTTAATTTTTATTCAGCAATATTGTGAAGGTTGATCTGAGGATTGATATTTGATGAAAAAGGATTTTTATCAGAACTATGTCAGTAACTGTACGAGTAACTGCTTAATGTCAGAGAGTCCACTTACTACCTTCACTGAAAAAATTTCAGTTCAAAGTAATATTACATAGGAAGATTGGAGGATATAAAATTTTATGTTTAAGTAATCATTCATGCCAAACTTAATCAAATGCTTGACTAATGTCAAGGGAAATGCTGGGACAATATTTTTGGACTATGAAGAATTCTGAAGTCTACTAAACGATGTCATTATTTGACATTCGAATGTTGTTTTCTAATATATGGTGTAAATTTAAGTGTTTTAGAACGACGGAGAATTATTTTTTTTTAATAATTTAGAAAAATAAGAAAGAAGGCTGATTGGGCGGTAGGAATTCGAAAGATTTGGGGGTTATAAGGTGTACCATGGACAACTGCTGAATATTTCCTCAAGGTGATTCTCAAAATAGAATTACATATGTTTGTTGAAAAAATAATTGCTTTCCATACGGTATGTTTTTAATTATGAAATCATACATAACTCAAATCCCGGAACTGTATTACTAGGCAAATCGTGGAATTTCTTGGGATGGATAAATTTTGGTGGTAATGTTAGATAATAAATATAAATAATGTTCTTTTAAAATATTATAATAAGGTTTTATCCTGGCTGTAATTATACGTCTTCCCTAGCTCGTTTTAATCTCCAGCTTAATCTCACTCTCTTAGTTTTTTCGAGAAGGTTAGTGGGGTTTTTAGGAAGCGCGATAGAAGAAATTTTTTGTCTTTGCATGTTTGTAGAACCTCGAAGTGTGATTTTTAACAAACAATTTCGTCTTTGACCAAATTATACAAACAGAATCTACAACAATAAACCACCTGACAATCCTAAATATTTTCGGGCCGAGATAGCCGAGCTTGTTTGAGCACGACCCGCTTTAGCATGCCCTGGGATGGTTGACTTTTATTTTGTGGAGGCCCCACGGAATAAATCTAGACCTACCCACCATGGTTAGAATAGGTTGGTTACACCTCTAGAGTAATCCCCCCGTATGCCACACATGGCCAGGGGTACCAGAAAAAAAAAATCCTAAATATTTCAAAACAGTAAATCCTCTGTTATTAACGATTACAAGTTTATCTTGTGCATTTTAAGATCCTGGTAAATGGACACAAGTTAAATTGTGGGTGCAAGAAATCTATTTAAAGCAATTAATTAAAGGTACATTTTTCACGCTAGTGTTATCTATGTTTTGTAACTTTTTATCACAAAATGTTAAAAATTAATTCTGCTTAAAACCCCTACCTTACCGACGCCATTTTGTACAATACATACCTATTCTTATTTACATACTTTTTTTTTAACCTAAGAACTCTTTTACAAGGGACATAGTATATATCTTATTTTATGATATTTCTCGATGTTATATATTAGAACCACTTAGCACAATACACTTCCAAACTATCATTTTACTTGGACTATTGCAAAGTATCATTTTAAGATTCTACATTTCGTGTTTTAAGTATTGCTATCCTTATTCCTAACTCACGAACTTTTAAACATATCTTATACGACTGTCAAGAACATAACAGAGGACATTTAATAAAAACAATCCTGATGAAGGAGGACACATGGCCTACTACAGAAAACAAATTATTTGAAAAATATAAATTGGAACTATTAAAATTTTCAAAATTAATTAATCTTCAAAATTGACCCCGGACGAGAAGAGAGAAGACCCTGCAGAACGCAACAACCAGACCTCAACTCCTAACACACCTAGTGCTGTTTTGGACTTTTATTTTTGTCTATTTAATTTTTTTTTCTTTTATTCTTTTTTCTGTTCATTTAGAAAAGTTATACATACAGATTACATCTTATTACTGTGAAAAAAAGCATCCATGCAGGTAGTATGCCTTAGGTCATGGGATCTGTGAAATTTAGAAATACACGACCCTCCCATAAGGTTACTATGGAAGGGAAAAAAGACAAAAAAATGCTTATTCCTAACAGTGCTTGCAAGTTAATGACTTACAACTAAAGGATATATGTATTTAAATAATTTTATTTGGAGAGGAAAGATATGCTATGACCGGACTGCGAACCCGGGTTTCCGCACTGCAGCTGCGGTGCGCTACCCAACAACGCTAACGCATCCACCATCACGTCAACTTTTTTTCTTCCCTGATCCAATGCACTGTCAGTATCGTCATATAGTAACGAGTTATTGAAGGTTATACATTTATCTAAAGGATCTATGATATTGAATAGTTTGTAATTAGTCCCCGATTAATAGCAGCAGTTTGGCAATAACGACGGGACATGGGATCATTGAAGAGAGGAAGTTGACATAGCTGGGGATAAAGGCTCTCGAAGAGTAGTTGGTTAACGCAGCACAACGGTAATGCGGAGCCCCTTTCACAAATCCTGGCCATGGCCAATTTTTTATCATAAAATTATTTACAATTTTAGCTTTTATATGCAGTAAATAATATTCTAATCTTTGGAAAAATCGTAAAATCAGATAGCAATAAATGTATAAATGAGGTAATGGAACCGAAGAATATTAACAACTTGAGTGCTACCTGAATCGTAAATACGTAAATTAACCATTAAAAGCTTAGGAGAGAGACAATAACCTTTGAATGGCAAAGGCACAACAAAACTGCTAAGTATTTATTAACGTAGAGGGCTGTTGAATGGGCCATTTTAGTCTTCAGCATTGACTGGTTTTATTCCCTTTAATTAAACCGAAGTCGTAAAAATGTGATACCCGGCGTTTTATTATAGAGGCCTATCGAAATTTTCATATGCGCCATGGGATAAAACCAACTCAACGAAAAATTGTCACACGCTGCTACGAGGGTTAGACAGTTTTCCGTTATAATATAATCTTCAGGATGAAAAAAAAATCGTTTGATTTTTAAAAAATAGTTATTTATTTTGAATTTGCATTCTTACTAATGATGCTAGAGATCTTACCTGTTCATTCAGTCAGTTAATACTATTTAAAACGCGTTTTACGTTTTAGACTTTGAAATATGTCGTTAATAACTATCGAAACTCTAATTTTCTTTCTCGGTCTTTCTATTACTCAACCGATTTTAATGAAATTTGGCTCAATGTTTATAGTTTTGGCCAACTTAAGAGATATGATAGGTTTTAACTTGATTAGTTACCAAAATAATTCTTATATAGCGAATTATTGCAAGTAAAGTAGGTCGTGTTTCGATTTATTATCATTGCGTCATATGTCGATTTCATAACGATTTTGTTTATAAGCATGCTATTGTAATACAGGATATCATTATTATGATTTTGTATTGTGTTATGTGAGTGAAGTTATTGGTTCCTACTTTATTATTTTTCACAGACAAATAGTAATAAAAATCTTTGTATTTATTGTTAATTTTCATTAAAGAATAAATAAATCAAGAAAAGGTTACAATAAATTCTCAAAAGTGTAGGTAATTTTTCTTCCTTTTCCTTTTTTATTTGTGTTTCAATTAAATTACTAGCTAAGCGCTGAAACGCTTTGCTGTGGCCCACTCTGATATCAACTTTTAGTAAAGTAAATACATTTTAATAATTTACATTAGGCTATTATTTGAAATAATAGTCTATACATGTTGTAACAGCACCTACTGTCACAGGTGTAACCTAATAGAAACCTGACTTGGGGAGTCAGAGCTGCCAAAAAGTTGTGAAAATTAGTGGCTACACTGCCGGTAACCAGACATGCAACCTCCCTGAGTGTGTTTTGAATAGGTGTTGTGGGATACTTGTGTGATTTGCTAAAGAACTGCATAATTAAGACTTTAATATTATATTTTTAGTTGATTTATTTAACAGAAGTTTCTTTATTTTCAATATTTGTTTTGTTATTATTATTTGAATACAGTGTTTTTTTATTTTACCAAACCTTTTTAATATTTTTATCCCGAGCTCTAAAATCTGAAAAATGTCAGTGGAGATTTGTAATTCCTCTTTATCAACAATAATTTAAATTTCAGAAAATTTAATCCCAATCGAATAGAGGCTGTTCCGTCCTGTTCAGCAGAGTTGTAATTATCTTTATATGTAAAATTTAAGAAATGTCAGCGAAGATTTTAATCCTTTCTTTACTTTAAAGTAGGCTATTATTGGGAATGATATTTCGTTATTAATTTCACCAGAATACATGTTAATTAAGAAAGAATTACAAATCTCCGCGGCATTTTTTAAATTTTACATATAATGATTGTTACACCTCTACTAAACAGGAATAACTGTTATTTGGATAAACCGCAAGTTTCAGATTTATTCACCATAAATATGAGAGTACTACTGCAAAATGATCCATCGGCAGATATATTTCTTAAAAAATTGCTCTATTTTGGAAACGGTGAAATAGAGCTGCATCGAAATTCAAAATTTATCAAATTACCAGAAAATTTCTCCACTGTTGTAGAGACGAATAATGAACTAATATAAAGTGTCTTTCCTGATATTTTGAACAATTATTTGGACTATAATTGGCTGGTTAGTCGTGCTATTTTGGAAGCAAAAAATGTTTATTTCGATGAAATAAACTTCCAAAATCAATTGACAATGTTGTAGATGTAAACGAAGCTGTAAATTTCCCATCTGAATTTTTGAATTCCCTGGATATACCTGGGATATACACCCAAACAATCTCCAGTTGAAGATTGGCTGACCGATCTTCTTCTTCGTAACTTAAATCCACCTCAATTGTGCAACGGTACACGTTTGGTCATTAAAAGGATCACAGGAAATGTTATTGAAGCAAAAATGTTGCCTGGAAGGTTTATAGGAGATATCGTCCTGTTGCCACCTATTCCCCTGGAACCGTCAGAATTTTCAATTAAATTTAAAAGGCTTCAATATCCTATTCGTTTGGCTTTTGCCATTACCATAAACAAATCCCAAGGGTAAACAATGTCCACTTGGACTTTGAAAATCCGTATTTTTCCCATGGGAAATGGCATACCTCACGTGGGCATCGCCTGCTCACGTGTATGGAAACCATCAAATCTTTGGTTTGTGTTAAAAAAAAAAAAACATAGGTTATCCCAAAACATTTTGAACAAATTAGTACTTGAATAAATAAAAATTCCTAATTGTATTATGTAAAAACCTCTTTAAGAAGAGATTTCTTATCACTCAAATATATTGCTAAATTAAAAGCTTCAACGCACCACCCTCCTATCGAACACTTATTTGCCGAAGGGTCGGGAAATCGAGGTCTCAAAGAAATTGAGAAAAACGCCAATCAAAAGGACATATATGACGCGTTAACCAAGATTGGCATGACCCTGAGAAATATTAAACCCGTCGCTAAACTAACAATATCAAGTTGAGGTAGTGTTAGGCCAATAATCAATAGATCAATGGCTGAGGTTACCAAAACTTACCCGGTAGAAGTTCAGTCATCCTTTTTAAAATTAGTGGAAAAATATAGTAATTTCGAGTTAGTTTATACCGATGCATCAAAAAAGGGCGATAGTGTAGGCAGCGCTGTGAGTCGTAAACACAATCAGCTCTTTTTTAATCAAACTAAATTGAAATATGCGATGAAAAAAATAAAAACTTTAACTTTCCTATATTCCTTACCAAATACTTTTAAATAGTGTAATGCTCTATTCTCAATCACGTTGGATTTTGATTAGCTAATATAGCTACTCATTTTTTTCTGAAACTAAAAAAATGGACATAAGACAAAATACATTTTCATTGATACAATGAGAGATCATTGTTAACATAGTAGATTAACTGAAACAAGCGAGGGAAGAAAGAGGTATTGCTGAATGCTATCTTTTCTTTTGCCTGGCGTGTCAAAATTATATTAGCAACCAATGTAAGCTATTTGCTGATTGATTGTCAAAGATTTTTTCAAATTTAAATGTAAAAGTTTATGAAATTCAATTCACATTAGAATTATCCAAAATCTACACAATAATTTCCTCGTATGCTATTTATATTTCCAGTAGGGATAAATGTATTCTGACCCGTTCGTTGGAGCGTAGCCCGGCCTTTTATTTAGCATTATGAGGACAATATGGGGGCCATTTTGGAAAAGGATGGTCCCATAGCAGAGAAGGGTACGAGCCTAGGGGTATCTATGCAAAGCAGGGATATCTGCCTTTCACAGTTCACTCTCGGCAATTAGTGATCTCCCTCTGAGCATAATCCACGCTGCAATGATTTGATGCAATTTACATTATTTACGGCCTCACATGAGCGAGAAAAATAAGTACGGGAGTGCGGGGTTGGTTGGCAACAGTTTTCACTTTTTTAATTGTAGAGTCATTCCTGTTAATATAATCCCAATAGGGCTTGATACCACCGTAAACTCTAAATATTAGAGTACTCCAAGTATTTTTTTCAACACATAATATTTAATTCTAAGATCATATAAAATTGAATAATTCGTCAATCCAGAGTATGCCAATTAGCCCCATATGTGGGGCAGGTTGGCCTATAAGGTGGTTGTTTAGCCATCTCATTCGAAGTACTGCCAGACACATATTATTGTTATTAAAAGCTGCACGATAATGGTGTAATAATTTTGAATCGCTTTTTAACAGCTTTTAAGGGAAAATAGAATGACGATAGAAGAAAATATAAGATTAAACTGCCGTCACTTTCTGCATAGGAAATATTGCTCTCATTCTCATCGTTGGAACTAAAGACAATTAGTAGTTTCAACTTTGTTTATGTTTACAATGCTTTTGTGAATTGCTACTGCACAAACAAACCCCAGTTGAAGAGAGCCAACTAACCCCACAGGAGAGATCATATGAAAAATGGCTGCCAGGACAAGGGAGAACAATCAAACAAGAAACTGGTTAGTTGAAAGGTTAGGTTTTTCAAAGGAGTTTGGGGCTATGAAAATAGAAATTAAATGTTTTGCCATGCCTTTACACCAAATTTACTGAAAATATAAAAATTTACGTACATGTAAAATAAATCAATGAAGCACACTCTTATCTACCCTGTTAGCATCAGATTGAAAACTCAGGACAAGACTTCCGAGGTCGAGCGGGTCACATGGTACAATGGTGGGGCCTTCTTAACAGGTGTGACGGAAACTATAAGCCAATGGCCTACCCCCTATGCCAACCAACCCCGCTCTCCCCTAATTTAAAAAATTCAATATATCACTCACTCCTTTCAAAAACTTCATATATCAATGGATACGACATTATCGTCGCTCTACCAAAGCAAGACTGAAATCGAATTTGTAGGAGAGCCAATGAAAATTTCTTTCTTTTTTTTTTTCTTTCTTTGATATCCGTCGCCGGCTTTATCCGATTGTTAAAATGTTTCAGAAATCGTCTCGATCAGAGATAGTGGAGGAAACAAGGAAAATAGTTATCGAAAAAAAAAAAAAAAATGCGATTTTGAGACTCATTTGTTGAATGAGAATGATCTACTTATGTAGAATATAATCTTAGCTTTGGTAGCAAAGGAGGTTAAAAATAGCGGCAAACAATAAAATTTCACACACAAAAAATAATAAAATAAATAAAACAAAAAGACAAAAGGTGGATGGAATAAGGAAATCCTACGAGGTGGGAGAGTAAAAGCTAGGACGACATATGAAAATGGGCTTTCTGCGCTGAGGAAATTTCATAAAGGAAGGGAACAGAACGCGGATTCCCCAGGAGGAATGCTTGGATTGGATTTGATACCCTTGCACTCCTGCCTCCTGCCTCTTCTGCCTCCTTTTGAAACTTCAATTAGGCGAATACCGCTTGCCTTTTTCCTTCGCTAAACTTATAACGCTTTATCATCCACTTTTATATAATTTTACCTAGCATTAGGCAAAGCAAAGCTGTTTCTATCCCGTATTATGAAATTAGGAAGAGCTCATAATTCTAGGAAGGTACAGAAAGGGATCAATGTAGCATGCAAACCGTATTTCTCACTCAGATTCACATTTATAAATCTTGTGATGTAGAAACTTAAATATAATTTTTTTTTTTTTTTATCTCTAAGCAGTGCAAGTGTATTGCGGGCCTTGTAGCCTGAGACCTTAAACCGGCTGACGTGCCCGGTGGCCTGAATACTTTTTGCCACATTCATTCTTCTTTATCTCCTTTTTCATATTTTTCTTCTAATTTCGCCCTATTGACTAAGGAATAAGGTGCAGGTAAAATTAATTTGGAAAACCCCGAAAAGAACCCCATGTCGATTAAGTTAACAACCCTCGGAAATTTTTGAGGAAACCATAAAGCTCGTCACTGGGAAATACCGAACGGGCATGAAACAGGTTTGGAGAAACGGGAATGTCAATTATATAAAAATAGTTTTCATATGTCCTGCACTCGTCCTAAATATGAATAAGAAAATGATGACTATTTGGTCTGCTCACCATGCTCCTCTAATATTCATGAAATTGAAAAAAATACGTGTAGGAACATACCTAAGTAGACATACAATAACTTTTAGAACTGTTATACTAAAGTTTTGTATATCTGTTTGTTTTATAAATTTTTTAAAATTATACACTATTTTTTTTACGAGTTGTTACCTATGATTCATGAATGTTGCATTCCTATATAATGATACAATAAATCCGAAAGCGAAGAGTAAAAATTCAATTTTTTTTTAAAAGAAGCCACAAAAACATCTTTTACGGTGCTGACTACTGGGGTTTTTATCCTTGTGCAATAGTAAAATGGAAAGAGTTAAGAAATGAATTAAAATAAGGTCCGCAGTTTCAGTTTTCTAATGCTGAAGCGGGCGGAACTGATATATGCAGGCCACAGGGACTGCAGCACTCGAACTGATATATCAGTCTAAAGGCGTTAAAGGGTTAAATTTTTTTCAAATTTTAGGCAGCGATGTAACACCCTGATGAACTCCTATGCTTTCAGTTCTTTTCCATACAACCGCGAGTCATCCATGAGGCAAAGCTTACCTGTCTAAAATAGGTGGCTACTCCTAATTAAAAATAGTTTAACATGAGAAAAAATTAAAGATTACAATAATAAAATTTGTCAGGGTGCTTGAAAAATCGTTTGAGTAATAGTTTCAATAAACCATCAAATAAAAAGAATCATGTAATTTTTTTTTTTAGCATGTTTTAGGCTTCAAGACTTGCCACCCAAGTCCTATTTTGCCAAAATGTAATTCTTTAATTTGGCCACTAAGTCATTTCGGCGATTTATCCACTTCTTCAGTTTAGAATATGATAAAATAAATAATATTTATGCGTTCCATGCCTTATTAAAGGGCATTTTTATTTTTTATTTTATTATTTTTATTTTTATTATTATTATTAATTTTTTTTTATTGGATGTATTAGTATCAGAAAATATTATTCATAATGAAATTGGATTTGATTAAAGTATTTCAATTTCTCTGAAAATATCTTATATAAATGAAAATTTGAACATTCAAGGGAATTCCTTCTCCTATGTAGTCCTTCCTCTGCTGTATACTGTATATCAGGGATGTGACTTTATGCGTAAATCGTTAATCCTTACATTATAGAGAAAAGAATCGTAAAAACTATGTAAATGATTCAAAATTAATGCTTGGATTGCTGGTAAACAATAGGGTTAATGACTGTAAAAAAAAAAAAAAAAAAAAAAAACCGACTCCTCCAAAAAAAGTCGATTCTCGTTTTGATTTGTTTTTAGGCTCCTAGATTGAAGAGAATATTTTTTCTAAATATCATAAGTTTTTTTAAGGGATTAGTGTCGGAGAAAATAATTTAAGTGAAAACAGGGAAAACGGAGACCCCTTTTATTTTGCTTTGCCATGAATTAGAATCTAAGAGCATGCAAGATTCGTTACAAACTTATTAAAATAAAGTGTTCTTATGTTTTATTCTTATTCTTACTAGAAAAAATATTCTAGACGCTCAAGGCAAAGAATATTATTTTTTAAGCTCAACGCAAAGAAATCTGCACGTAAAGAATGCATTTTTTACATGTAAAGAATAGACAAATTTATAAATTTAATGAACAGTGAATTTAATACGAAATAGGGCTGGCATACTCCGGAATACAAGAATATTAAAATGTGGCTAGATGATCCATTCTTAGAAAACATAATCAAGCAAAGAGGATGTGCTGCTAGTTACTATTTTTTCTATGGTTGGCCCTTCATTGTTGTAAAAGCACAGTTGACAGGTACGAATCAATATTGATAGGCATGTGAAGGGTACAGGGGAAAGAAAAAAACCTCTGCCAGTTTTTCAAGGAAATAAGTTTGTATCGCTATCTAGTGGTTGCCGAATACCATGTTTAGACAGAACCCCGGGAAATTCCCGTCAGTCATAGTACGAATTATTTAACAGATATTACAACAAGACTTTAGGTTTTGCTTTTATTGGCGAGATATAAATATCAAATGTTCATTCAATGATATTAAAATCAATTCCATCAAATTACGTTTACTCTTCGTAGCAAACCTACGACCTCCTGTCCTACAGTATCCTTCAACAACCTCCACTTGTTCCTGGCGAACAGATCGGGTACTTAAGACTCCACCTCGACAAACGGCTCACATGGAATCCTCACACAATACTGAAAGGACAAGAAATTGCCCGGCGCTACCAACTACTTCGGCACTTACTTGACAAACGCTGAACACTCCCAGTCAATTACAAAAGGCTAATCTATACGACACTAATAAGATTGATTTGGACTAACGGAATCGAGGTGTGCGGTTCCAACAAACCATCAAATTCCTTTCGAATCCAGTCCTTACAATCGATTCGGCTCGATGCAGGCACTAGACCTTTCATTATAATCTCCGGAACCATCCGAACCCACTTGTTTCCTATCTTGCTTCATCTTCTAGATAACAATCCTTCTAGGCGTCTGAAAAGAAGATGGCCTTTCTAACTTAGTTCTACCGATGGGTAGTTTCTCCGCAATCATTTTCATGACATTATTTTCCTTTAATAGCAAAGACATTTACTGGATGTTTTTTTTTTTTTTTTTTTTTTTTTTTTTTTTTTTTTTTTATTGATGCCCTATACTGCCCATACTAACACCCATGGCAGTGGGTGATACTTCTCCTACGAAAGATAAGCACCACCCAGGGCGGGACTCGAACCCGCATCTCCGGCATGGGAGTACGGCGCTTTACCGCACAGCCACACCGGGCCCCCGAATGTATCTTAATGTAAAGTTGTAAATTTCAATAGATTTAATATAAATAGAAATGATACTCCTTAGTAAGATTCAAGAAGGAATCTTACTAAGGACATGACAATATAATATGACAAAGATTGTGTCTCAATTTTATTTTTGAACCGCCATGAAATGGGAAGCATTCAAATGCGTTTTTTCTTAATATTAGATTTTTTCGACTGACTTTATTTTTTTGAATGAGTTTTTCCCCAGTGCCCTTCATATGGTTATCCTTAAGATACCATAAAATAATAATAATTATTTATCAATAGTTATACTGCACAATATATTTATTTTAATCAAAGTAACAAACTCCAAAACAGTCCATATATTTTTCCAGACCTTACATGTCTACCAAAGGAGCTTTCGGCGTTAAGCTCCTAGTGTAGACATGTAAGGTCTGGAAAAATATATGGACTGTTTTGGTAAGTGTTACTTTGATTATAATAATAATGATTAAATACCTCTATTTTATTTACGAAAACACAATTTAAAAAATGGAAAAAAATATTTGTTGGATCTAATAGAAATATTAACATGATTTTACATTTGATAGTTATTCCCGGCCCTTCTGTAGGTTCTTATACTCATTTTATGTGACCTTTTTATAGGAGAGATCTTTTAAAATATTTAATAAAAGGAAGCCTGGAAGCACTCGCTGGTTTTATGTTCTTTGGGATTTATTGGGGCGGAGGTACTTGGAGTGTATCCTCTTTCTCTATTAATGTTTACCTGCTACTTCAACCTTTCGCTAGCGCTCGCCTCACTCATCCTTGTAAATCTTTGTCATTGAATTTCTGAAAATAAAACGGCTAAATCTTGATTCTTGAGTTATATACTTTTTTGTATGGTTTGTGGGTAATATGGTTTGTACAAGACCCATTTAAATCCATAAAACGTGGTAGAAATCAGCGTTCTGTCAGAAAGTTTCGTCATCTCTGTGTTGCTAAAGTTATCTTGAAAAAAAAAAATCATCGGAAAACCTGACAAAAATCGGTCTACTCAAAAGGAGTTTGCTACCAAGAAATCCGATGTGGTAACCCTGAATAACCGCGATGATGTGTAGAAGTATCAAATCCGTGTTAAGTGTTCCAAGGTTGTAAAAAATGAACCTAGTGTTACATTCATCTTATCTTTTTTTTGGGCAGGTCAGAATGATTTATTTATTAATAGTTAATTAATAATGCGCTAAATTTTTTAAGTTATTGTAAATATTGGCCCCCGACAACCAAATGAAACTTGAAGATTTAACAAGGAGTTCTAGCCTTGGACCTGGCTCGGGAAAAACATCGTATAGCCGAAAAGGCGAGGAAGAGAAAGTGGAAAAACATTAAAAAGCCCAATATCTTTCCTCTAAATAAGATTTTGATAAAATTTTACAGCCGAAAAAAATTCTTTCCATGGCTTAAAAATAATAAAAAATGAAAATATAACTTATTCGACATTTTTTTCTTTATGTGGCAGATGGAACGTTGAAATCTTACTGTTCAACGTCTAATAACACTAAAAATGTTTCGTTAAAAGTGTAACAGATAGTATATCAGACCGAACAAAATATATATTAGTTTTATGAGAGCCTCAATAAGGAAGCATAGAGTGATTAGCCAACTGAGGTTATGTCAACCTGACAGCTTGGAAGTAACTTCATATGGTTTTCAAAATAACTATCGAGATAGTAGTGCTGACTGCCCTTTTTGTAATATGCGGGAGCCCGAAAATCTTTACCACTTTCTATTAAAATGTCCTATTTATAATATTTACAGAGACAAATATTTAAGTAAATATACTGCTAATATTATCGATGACAAGGACAAAGTAGAACAGCTGTTACTGATTTATTTAGGTATGTTGAAGATTCCCTAAAATTAAGAAACCTTTTTACTTACATACAAGAATAGTCTTATTTTAATTGCAATATGTAAATAATAATGGTTGAACTTTGTTTTTTGTTTTTTAATTTTAAATCGTTTAACTAAGTTTGTTTTGTTTACTTTAATATTATATCTAAGAATTTACTATTATTCATATTGAGTTAGGAAGGATTATAAATATTGTATGTACCTGTGTGCATCAGCTTTTGTATGAAATACATTTATGTACATTAATTTTTCCAACTTTAAAATTATGTTCTATTAATTTTAGGAAATAATTTTATTTATATCCTTATAACCATAGTTATTTCTATGACATGCAGGCACATGTACACATGCTTATCTGCATGTTCACATTTATAAGTGTATATTCTTTATTTTGTTCTTTATCATATTTATTTACTTGTATTAATACTTTATTATTGCTCAACTCTATTTGTAAGGGGATTTCCCAAAAACAAATAAAATCTATTCTATTCTATATTAGTTTTATTATTTAATTTACAAGATTGACCTAACAAATATTTCATCGCTTTATTCACAAGCCAACGGATATTCGTTTAAAATAGCCAGCCTGTTTGTTTTGTAAAGGATTATTTGTTCTCTTTTTAGTTTTCCCTTGTCAACTGAACCCTGAATTTGTCAACAAAATTTTTTTACGTGAAACTACTTGAGTGGAAAACATCTAGAAAATTGAAAAGTATTGAGTGATAGCTAAACATAAAAATGTTTCAATGGAACGAGGGATTCATCGAAAAGCTCAGGGCCTGTTATTTACCTTTTATTTCGGCCATTTGGCCGAGGGTTGCTTTGTTTTCATATATCCGTTCTTGAACAAACATGAACCTGTAGCCATCTTCGTTACTTCCATCGCTGTAGTTCCTGGTCCAGCAAAACTGTTCACTTATGATTAACTTTCAATCCCTACAATCTGTTATCTTATACTTTTAAATTTAATAACTTAAACATATAAATTATTCAGTCCATATTTAAAGAAAACAATATTTAAATTTATAGATATATATATGGGAGACTTATCCATAAATGTTATGTATATCCGAACTTTGTTCTTTAGTCAGTCAATGTCAATCTGTTTTTCCTGTACCAGAAATTTGAGTTGGGCATTATTCCAATAAGCTTTTATTCCATTGACGGATTATAAATAAGGTTTTATTCATTATCCGAAAAGATGAATTAACAATGAACAGATAATCCGTTGTTTGCATAACCTCATATTTACCGCTATTCATTTATCTTTTATCCTTACATATTTATCATCTGAAGGTATTGTTGTTCTAGCTGTTGTTGTTTGTTTGTTTAACATCCCTCAATGCTACTAAGGCTAATGGGACGATGCTGCAGTGGGAGTCCTAAATTTTTCCTATCCAGTTATAATTAGGATAGGGATGTTTAATTAATTTAACGAGTACCTGTCATCGTACAGGCTTGGGACCTCCATTTTACGTCCTTTCCGAGGGACGGCATAGCCAAGGATTTTTTACTCCCATTAAAAAATCCTAGGGCCAACGGGAGTCGCACATCCGCGACCTTTAGTATAGCAGGTTGCCATGATATGTAAGTATTTCCGGATAACTAATGAATATTTAAGAACTTATGATAACGAAATAATCCACGTGAATATGAAAACTTAATGCTGGGGTAAAAAACCTTGCAATGTACAAAGTTTGAGACAATCATTTTTAAGATATTAAAATATCAAATCTTAGTTTGAGATATAAAAATAGCAGTTTTTTTGCTAAAATTGTTATAATTATGTTGTTTTTTTTTAAATTTATAATATTCCCATTATCGATGTCTTTCAATTAACTGCCCTAGTTTTATATTACAGGATAACACAGGATAAATTATACCCAAAGTTTGTGAATTAATAGATAGTGGGGTCACCTGTGGTATAGTGGTTAGCATGGTAACCTACAATACTTAAGGTCGCAGGTTCGCGCCCAGCGGTGGCCCTAGGATTTTTTAATGGGAGTAAAAAATCCTTAGCCATGCCGTCCCTCGGATAGGACGTAAAATCGAGGTCCCGAGCATGTACGATGTCAGGTACTCGTTAAAGATCCCTATCCTAATTATACCTGGGTAGGCAAAATTTAGGACTCCCACTGTAGCATCGTCCGATTAGCCTTAGTGGAATAAAGTGACGTTAAACAAACAGACATAATACATAATAAATTTTTTTTATCAATGTTTCATATAGACGAAGTATAAAACGATGATCAGTAATAATCGGAAAAATTATCTGAAGAATAAATATCTGTGTTCGCATGTGAGATTTTTCAAATTATTTATTTTTTTGAACCGTTAAATTGATCTTTCATGTCGTCAACCGTTATCTATCATACAAAATGACTGCCCCTAATATAAGTGAGTTATGAAGATGCAAAAGAGGGAATAAATACAAATTTGGGAATAGCTCAGAAAAAAAAATGTTTTTTTTTCGGAATTTCAGTTAAAAAAAAATTGATTCAAGCTATTATGCAAGTGAAAATGAAGAAAAACAACAGTGAAACAGGAAAAACAGTCTAAAAACTATGAAAAAAAATCGTGATAATAAAGAATTTTATTATTTTCATAATCTTTTATTAGTGTTAAGCAAAACATCTATCATCCCAGTGATTAAGTGGTTAAGTCGAATTCAGCCCAACATTGATTAAGTGGCTAAACAAAAGCATGAAACTCAGTTATTATGATTTGCGTTTAAGCCTTTGTAATCGATCGGCGAACAATTAGTTAACCCTAATATCTGAATTCCGATAAGATCTATTCAGTTGGTTTAATGACCACGACCACCATCGACTAATTTGGTATTTTTGACTACTTTTCGACGATGATTTAATAGCAATACTGATTGAATACTTTAATAGTCGTGTTCTGAAATTTCGACTTAAAGTTTTATTTTTTAATTTTTTTTTTTTTTTTTATGTTTTGCCCATTCCAGTTTGCCCTCTTCTCTTGAATTAAGAAGGGGAAGGTGTACTGCTGGGTTCTATTGTATCTCCTGCCTGAACACGCTTCCAGGTATTGTATACGACATCGAATTAGCTGACTTTATTGAGTAATAGGCGCAAAACAGATTGTGAAAAAAAATCTCTGAGTTTTTACCAATAGTTATAACATGCGTCAAATAATGTTGGTTTAGGAGGGGTGGTATAATATCAGGGGTTGTAATGGAATTTACGACGCTGGTGAACGCAGAGGGAACAAGCAATCGATTCCGACATACATTCGATTAATCTCAAAAATACAATGAGCGGGGCGGAGGTAATGGTTCCGCTGAAATTGGCAGCTGTAAATTCACTAAGCCGAGGTGGCCGCATTGTGCTTCGACATTCATCTCGCGCCTGCCTCTCTCTCCGTTCCTTTCTTCAGCTATCGATCTTCTGCATTCACTTCTGTCGATTCTTCATTTGCAGGTCTTATACAAAGTAATCGATGAGTGTGTTAGAAAGAAATCATCTAAATAACATGCATGTACTTCTTGGTATAAACATTCAATTCATTTAGTGACGTTTACAAATTTTAAGAACCATGTCCAACGGGAGGGCGTAAATTGAATTGGGGAATTGGGGCATTACTTCAATACGTTTCCAAATAAAAAGAAGAAAAGCAATACGTCTTCGGAAAAGAAGTCGTATGTTTATAAGGGTATGCATAAATTAACTGTTGTTTAAGTTACTATGGTGTATAGTGTATAACTATAGTGTACAGTGTATAAACACGGCCTGATCAGACTGCCATTTTATTACTTTCCTTATATTTTTATCATTTTTTTGTTGGTTTTAACGTCACTTTATGCCACTAAGGCTAATCGGACGATGCAACAGTGGGAGTTCTAGATTTTCATCATTCCTTCATATAATCTCACCTGACCATTAAACACGGCTAGGGCCAAATTTTGCGGCATTAAGATAAAAGGAAATAAATTTAACTCAAAGGTAATCATTGGAAATCACAGACATTAAATAAAAAGAATTCACCGATCCATCCGTAACTTTCTACGGTGTTACGGCTCAAATCGGACTTCCAAAAGTAAATTAGAACATGAAATAAAAATAAAATTATTCGAATACTAATTCTCATTTCATTTCTCACACAAACATTTAATCTTAAAGCTGCTGATCCGGCTTGGAAGAGAAGTAAATCAGTTTTCTAACAGATGTAATCACTTAGAATTTGAATAAAACCTGAAGAGTTACTAATGGTACAATGAATGGCTTGGAAAAGATCCCCCTGAAAAATCAATTCCGAAAATTGATCTCAATTTCATTAAAGGTTCGTATTTGGAAACAATCCGATGTCTAAACACAAATATGATTTCCTTTTTCTTAAATAAAATTTATTCGGCCTACTTCAGCAGCGTCTTATACATTTAGATTACATTAGTACAATTGGTATTATTTTTTCACACAGTAAAACGAATCTTAAATTCGAAAAAAAAAAAATCTTAGACATCCTTTCGGAGCAAAAGCTAGTAAAAATATATAAACTAATTTTGTTCCAGTCCCCCTGGGATGGAGTTAAATTTATTAATCAATATTTTGGAAAATTGTAAAGTTTCTTCTGTACAGATAATGTTCTTTGAAAACAGTTTGTGATAAATTTTTTTCTCGGAAAACATGAAGGCATGGGGAGGTGCTTCAATAAAAAATTGTAGTGTATCAAAAGTTTACTTCCTGGAAACTCCCTTCAATCAATTTTAAGTTAGGGATACTTTAAACTTGGTAAATCACCCGTATTACTGTTGTGATGGTTGGAGGAAAATTTAGGAAACTCAGATTTTTTTTTTCAATTAATGAATATGCTATTTATCATTTTTTCCCCTAGAAAATCACTAAGGTTATGGTTTACCCTAAAGTTAGTGTTAACTTTCGAATATAAAATTTAGGAAAAGTTTTGCATAAAAGTACGAGCAGGTCATCTAGGACCAAGCCAAAAGGCAGCTTAGCGTCTGTTTCTAAATAAATGAGCTTTAACTGTTAAATAAACTGCGTCTTTTTTAGGGTATAAATGACAACGGTGCTGTCCGAAAATAACTACTCATGGTAATAACCTCTTAATTACGTATATTTACAATAAATCATCTTTTTGTTTCTTTATCGATAGGTGGTAGACCATTTATTTTCGATTTTTATATAAGTTGGTTTTGGTCGTGTAAATGATAATTAACCAAACCTAATGCGGATAAAACCGTGGTATTTGTATAAAATTAGAGAAATACGTTTTTATTTTCCTATTAGCCTATTATATATCTATTCATTTTTTACAATTCATCACAAGGATGGGCTATTGTTTTTATTGAATCCAAAAATGATTCTAGATATCCACAGGGCCTTATTATCCAGCACCAGCTCCGGAAATGAAGCTGCATAAAGAAAGGGACCTAGGCGTGGGGTAAGGACAGCGAGGGGTGAAGAGGAGCGTTTGTTACGGTAAAGGGGGCGGTGATTGTTATAGGGACCATCTGTAAGGGTCTAATTAGGAAGGGGTCAGGGTTTGTTAGCAGTCTCTTTCAGTTATGGAGGGACCCCCAAGGCGCCATCTTGCCCTCCCGAATCTGCTTTCATAATCAGTTCTGCCCGGCATCCCTCTTCGTCATCTCGGACCGACACCAAAGGCAGCTTAGCGTCTGTTTCAAAATAAACGGGCTTTAAATAAACTGTGCCTTTTTCAGGGTATAAATGACGACAGAGCAGTCCAAATAAAATTAGTTATACTTAATAACCCATGGTAATTAATAACCTCTTACTATTAATTCTTGGCTCTACAGGTCTTTGTGACCTCTGGCCTTCCGGTATCTACCTCTTCCATCTGCCGCGGTCCTTAGCAGCGTTCTTCCTGGTAGTATAAACCCGCTTTGCAGCGAAAAGTCACAACCGATTTTTACAAAGAAACGACGAGAAGCAATCGTCTCATTGTATGAAACTCTACTTAAACCTATATTGAGCTATAGCTACGAAACATAAGTCTTGACTACGAAAAATATATGTACACCCCTATGGGAGAGTTCTTAAAAATATGATTGGGAGAAGCCCTTAAGAGAGTAAACGGCCCGAATTATGAAAATGACAAGTGGAGGATAAAAACAAATGAAGAACTACAAATTCTATTCAGAGACCCCGATCTGGTTAAGAAATGTAGTCTGAGATGGATCGGACATGTGGAGCGCTTGGAATAACGCATGTTTGGAAGTAACCCTGGAGACCAGGGCTAAGATAAGCGGATGTGAAGGGAGTCCTCCAAATGGTGGAACGTGGAGATCTTATTGAAGAAAGGTGGTGGAGGAGGCCAATGTACTCACAGAGCTCTGGTGCCGTATAGTTAGTCAATATATATTTAAATAAGAACACATGATCATTTTTAGCTGTTGAAACTTAGTTTGTTTTTATTTTTAAATAATTATATTATATTTTTTCAATTATTTTATCATAAGAGAAAAGATTGGCTACGGCTGGGAATCGAACCCGGGTATCCGTTGCAGCGCTCTTACTACTGAGCTAAACTTGTCAATTCTTTCTCTTAAACGATCCCAAACGCTAGGTTTCGTAAACGGAAAAGAACCAATGAACCTTTGGGGGTAGAGACTAAGGCAGTAAATACGTAACTATTTTTTTATAAATTTTATTAAATTTGTTTCCGTAATTGCAAAACTGAAAGATTTTGCGTGATTACTGGCTCACAGGTAGATAAATATGAGCTGTGTTAAACAGGTGTTGGTTTAACTGAATGATTCATATTTATTAATGAGCCCTCACTGCATTTTGTTATTTTCTCCAAGATGAAAGTACTGAGGCGGATAGGAACCGAAGGGTGTGCCCTTTTGGTTGTTTTCAATTTTACCCCTCCTTGGAGCATACAAATTGAGCGAGTTGCTTCCTCGAAAACCACCAATAAGGGCTCGATGCAGTAGACCCTTCATGTTGGTTTTGCTTCCTGCGTTCAAGGGATACGTCATTTCTACGTTTCTCTTTTTTTTAAGTCTCACACCGTTTGCGCAAGTTTTGTTCCAATAAAACTTTTGCCGAGATAGGGGTTCGTTGTAGGGGTGACGTATTTTCTTCTCCTTGACTACCTGTGCCTGTGGTTCTTTAGGCAATCCTCTGCCAAATATATCTTGCTTACTCCGTTCCCAGTCCAGCGAAAGAGGATTTGGTCTTGTGATGCTTTCCGGTGTAGCTGTTGTTCCAAAAAGATAATTGCTTATATCATCCACGTAATCTTTAATGATCGTTTTGATGCTTTCATTGTTTGATTTAATTTTTTTCATTCGCGATTTTTCCTTACGGATGTGGCCCCTGTGGTTATATATGTTAAATTTTGATTTTACTCGATTGATATCCAATGCCAATATGATGACTCCTAACACCACCAAATTCCTAAAAAAATATATAAAAATGGTTTAAAGAAGTTTATCTAATGAAAAAATATTATTAAACGATGTCCATCCATCGTAATTTTGTATTATATTAAATTGTAACTTTGATATGTCTTAAAAAACAAAGCGTCTAAAGCGTCTAGTTATGAGGACGAATCAAACATAAACCGGACTTTTTCCAGAATTATTTATTCGTTTAAAATTAAAAAATATTTTATAGTTTTTCCAAATAGCCACCCTCCACGTTTACACATTTTTTGGTTCCTCTGTATAAAAAGTTTAAGGACGTGTCTTGAACCAATTACGCACATACTCAACACAGCCATTTCTTTCAAAATGGTGTCCGCCAAGTGCTTCCTTCAAAGGCCCAAAGAGATGGAAGTCACTAGGGGACAAGTCTGGGCTGTAGTGATGGTGTTCTTCTCGCCCTTCTTTAAATTTCATAGCCCAGTTAAAGATTTGAGTGCGTTAGAGTGTTGCATCACCAAACTTAGCATTAAATCTAGTGAGAATTTCACTGGGCTTAACGCCTTCATTCGTCAAAAACTTATTGATGAGGCGTTGCGCAACTGCAGTTGGGACATCTTCCTCAGACAAGGGTGCACTGACAGAACCAAGGCCGGACCGGGGAAGGCACCGGCCCACCTCCACTCACCCCTCTCTCTTCTCACCCACCCCACTATTACCCATCCGCTCCTCTCAATATCTTAGCATTTAAAATGAAAGTCCGGTTTATATTTGACTCGCCTACGTGTATTGAATTAACGTTGAAAAGTTAGAAGTATTCTTAAGCGTGTATTAGAATCAATTTATTAATTTTTGAGCTCTTGACATTTTTTATTGTTGTTATGTGTCAGTGTAGTCAGCATTGCACTCCAATAGTTTTACTGATTGGTACGAAATATAGTCTTAGTGCTTCAATTTTCAAAGTAATGAAGGAAAATAAATCTGTAAAGTTAGAAGTTGGAATGAGCCCAATAAACATTATGAAATTGATTGAAATCAAATAATAATTTTTTTAAAATAAACAACAGAGATCCTAAAAAACCCGTTTATTTCATTATTAGAAAAAAGTGATTCAATCAGTACATTTATGAAACAGTATCTGACATATTTCTTTTCTTTAAACTTCTTGAGATTTGGTTTCAACGATTTTGGTATAGATATCGTTAAGCCTGCTCGAGAGGTCCTTGTAATAAGCATCAGACTTCATGAAAAGCTTTAATACTTTTCCCATTGCAGTAGAGACATTAGAAATTTTAGGGGTTTCAATCGTTTGAGGAGTCGAAACAGCGTTGAGAGCCGATTCCTCTCCACTCCCTTCTGCATCCTTCTTCACACCTGTCGAAACGATCTCCTGCAAGATGTTATTGATATTCGCTTGGCTCTTGGGTTGTTGTATCAGTATGAGGAATTCCCCTCTGCCCATCTTTGAGTTCAGTAAAGATTTCTGGTCGATTTCCTGCGTTGTATCTTTATTACTATTTTTCTGCGAATCACCTTTCGGTACGAGGTCGATGGTCAGTACTTTAATGTTGGGAGATCTTTTATTCGGCAAAGATAGCAAATTAGAACTTTTAAACTCTTGCAGAACTTTACCGTTCTCATATATCTTGGGCAGATAGTTCAGAATATTCTTTCCATCTTTCGAATCCAAGTCAATGTAATACATCGGTTTTCGTCTCACGGGTTGTTTTTTCGGAACATCATTGGTGAAATACCTCTTGCACACCCTTTTTTCAGCTAGAGGTTTATCGTTACTAACGTCATCATATGACGAAAGTTCTTCATTAACGTCCCTTTTCTTTCTTATTAACATGGCATCAGGTCTGTTAAAATCGTTAAATGGTGTAGTTTCATGAAGTGTGGAAAATCGGGTTCTGTTTGACACTTGATTAAGTGTAATCCACTGTTCTAAAGATTCTTGTAACATTTGTATCACAGGATCTTGAGTATGTTTGGCTTTTTTTATGACAGTCGTACATCCGGTGAATGCAGTTAAAATTATTACCGATATATGAATAATCAGCTTTGGTATACCCCTGCAAATCCTAAAAAATAATATAGAAATAAAATTATGTCTTTTACATAAACAAAAATATACGCGTAACAGTAAATACAAACTTTTAAACTGATTATTGCAGATCTCGAGTATGAGTGTTTCCTAATAAGATTATAGAATTTTCTATTTCTTCATTATTTCTATTAAAGACGGTTTCACTGCAATTACTAGATTTTTTAAATCAACTTAGTGGCATCTAGTTATTAACTAAAATAAACTTTATTTCAAATCTCGTGAACCGCACGTTTTATAACATGGTGCAGCAGCTACAGTTCTTTAAAGTGGGATGAGGTTCGAGTCTGAATCCCTCTTGTGGGGCGTTGATTTAAATTTTCTTTCTGATCTGCCTAATGAATTGAATGTCCTAGCATTCCTATCATATAACCATGGCTTGGAGGACATTTAAATCTTATTATCAACAAGGATCTCCATCCAAATAAACAAACAAGATTATATTTCTTGAGATCGATAAAAAATAATTACCTAAATCATATATTTGTGGCACATCATTTATAATGGATCAAAGTTGTCGGTTAACTTCTTAGCGTAAGTTCTCTATGATGTTTATAAGTTATGCGTCACTACGCTGGTTTGTCTTTAGCAGCGACGACTGGGTTTGGTTTTCTTTTCTTATACGAGCTAAATCTACTATTTCAACTAAGAAAAGTGTAAATAGGGGAAAAGTACTGCTTGCTTTTCTTAGTACTATTTATTTTTACGGAAAGAGGTACTTACATTTTTTATTTTATAAATCTACATATTGGTCCATCTTTAAATCTGTCCGCACCAACGAATCGGGAACATATGTGTAGAATATGGTTAAACATTCCAATAATAAATAGCTTTGGTCACTATGCTTAAACATTATTTATAAACGATTTTAATAATAGGTAGACACTAATAAAATTGATCATTCCATCGTCAATAAAATCTTATACTAAGTTATGTGGCAACACTGTGATTTAATATGTTGAAGTGGCTGGCAACAGTGTGCTAAGTATATCAAGAAGATTTTATAACCTTCGTTTATACCTTAAGGTTTTCCCTTACCTTACCTTAAGGTTTTAAATTTCTTTGTTATAGTTAGTAGAATATATTTTGATTAAGTTATTTTACCTTAGATCTAACATATTTAAGAATTAAAAAAAAATAATAATAATAATAAACATGTGTTTTAACCAGCGAGCTTGAATACCATATAATTAATTAAAATGCTAAGCGTTGTATGGATGAAATTATCTCACCATGAAATAATCTATTCCAACAGCTGTGAGAGGTGAAGTCATCAACTCATGCTTAAAATTATCGATTTTGTCGATCGGTTAATTACGCCATGATTTCAATTGTATTTTTGTGATATTCATTGGAATATTTTCTAATGTGACCAAAGCTATCCTTGGTTTTTGGCATTTAGTATATTTATAATATTTTATTATAGGATCAATAAGATTAAACGATCCTTTTCCCAAGGGTACAATTACAATATTATAATGCAATATATAATTTATCCTTACGAATATTACGAACCTAATATAGGTACATCATTATACTATAAAATAAATTAGCTGTGGCTAAATATAACAACATTTAAAGTAACATTTTTGAAGCAATGAAATTTTTCGTGTTGATGAAAATGTTATTTTCTTCTTTAAATATAGCTTGTTTTTTTTTTAATTTTAATAACCGATCAACATCATACAAACAATTTGCTGAAAGTGCGTAGTACATAAACAAATAGCAAAATAACTACTTAAAAGCTAATTTTCTCGATTTCACTTTTTTTTTTTACTTACGATTGTTACAACTCAAAATATATCAATTTTAACTTATGCATACTGTCGGAATCAGAATGAAAAAACCCATAATGCCAAAATAAAGTGACAATAGTAATACATTTTCGTTCGCGTAAGGTGCAATTTACTGTAATTTTTATATCGAAGGGATTATCGTTTTAACGCAGGTAGATGGCGATTTTGAGTTACTGTTAGTACCAGTAATACAAACTGCCTCAATGGTAGACTATTTGTGATAAAAAACTATTTTTCTTAGTATTTTACCATTTATGTAGTAAAATTGAGAATGCAGTAGAAACTTCACAGATGGAATGTATTTTATTATTTTTTTTTTTTGTCCTTGTCGTCGCACAGTGGGAAAATTTTATCATTTAGCGGCCAAAAATCTATAACTCCTGACTAAATGACGATAATCGAATAATTCTTTTTTCATTATAGAGCATGGGATTCCTTTTATCAGTTAGAATCAAAAAAATAAAAATACTATCGCTCAAAGCATTTCAAATTAATTTTTAAATGAATCTTTCTTCACTTAAATTTAAATAAAATAGTTTATTCGGTACAGGGTTATACATAGGGAATTAAATGAGTCAGGATTATTATCTATTGAGAATTCTGCCTATATGAGTGTCCTTTTCAGGCATTTACTCCTTTTGAAAGATTTTAAAATGATTATTGTCTAAATAAGAAAAAATCCAAAAAAATAAATTAAAAATACCTTAAGTTTTAGGAATTTTAACGGAATAAAATATATTCATATAATTCAACGATAAGTATGTTTTATGATTTAGTCTAATTCGAGGCCGAAAATGTAATGAAAGTTCAAATATGGGGATTTAAATCTTATAATCGATATATCGCCGATCGATCGCATTTCATCGATCTAATTCTATTATGATATTTTAGCACCCTTCACCCTCTACCACTGTGAAAACAAATCAGAACCAACTATTTCAAATAAAAGAATTTATATCAATTTAAATACTTTCTTTTCATAAATTACATGGTCAATGTGGAAGAAATCAAAAGCCATTTTTATCCAATAATTTTACAGCCATTCTTCCAAGTGAAGAAAGAATTCATTTAAAAATTAATTTTAAATACTTTGAGCGATGGTGTTTTTATTTTTTTTATTTTCACTGGCAAAGAAAATCCCATGCTCTTTAATGAAAAAAAAATTATTCGATTATCGACATTTAGTCAGGAGTTATAAATTTTTGGCCGCTAAATGACAAAATTTTCCCACTGTGAGATATGTTCATTTACTGATATCTTCAGATATCATTTCTATCTGGGATATTTGAAAGAGTATTATTTATTTATTTTGCAGCCCAACCTTGCTTGTTAGGCAAAAAGGGTTTTCAGCATCAGTTGAATTATAACCATTATTGGGTAGCATCCAAATGCCAAGAGAGTAAATTTTCACCGTTTTTCTTATACACTCGTTGGTCCTTTAACAAATATTATAAATGCCAAAAACCGACCATTGTAAGAAAATGTTCCAATAAAGAACCCATCTACGTTTTGCGAATGACTAAGGGCCTATTCACACTATCGGTTTCGCGCCCGCTCCGCTCCCGGTCCACTCTCGCTCTACCCCATTCACACTAGCGCTCCGCTCCCGCTCCACTCCCGGTCCGCTCTCCTAATGTCTTACTATATTCACACTATATAATTTTACACCGTTCACTTTTGAAAGGTTTAAGCTATTAAAGCCATTAATAATCGAAGTTGTCTGTATTCGGATTTTAATTAATGATTAACTTTCAGTTATTTAAGTATTTATTTATTCTTCAATTTTACGGCCAAAAAAAAAATCAATTTTTCGTTTGTAGAAATAGCTGGTAAGTGTACTTTTCTTGATGAAGAAGATAATATTATCAAAAAATATAATAAGAAGAATATATTGCAACACAATGATAATTATTAATAATAATTATAAATTAATTTAATTAATGGTGAAGAAATAATTTAATTTTTTTTCGGAATGTATTCGAATACGCTTGAAAATATCAAGTTGAAATCGGTAAATGCTGAAATGGTAAATTTACCGATTGTGTTCTCTTCTTTTCCTGATTAATATTTTAATTATTTTTTGCTTTAATATATTTTTTAGTTAATGATCTGACATTTTTCATAATATACTGCATTTTTATTCGTTTCAAATTAAACGTTATTTTATAATAGCAATGAGTATGTGACAACATATGTTTATATTATTGATGTTTTAGACACTCACAAATGATTAATTTGAACAGAGATAATTGTTGATCAAGTTAATAAAATTGTTATTTCTCTTAATAAATATTTCAATAAGTTGTTTAACTTGACATGGTGCCGAAACCTACTCGTAATAGGCGTCAGAAGTCACCGATAGCTGAAGAAGCAGCAGCTCAGCCTTTGGATGGCCTGCCACTCCTAAACCTCTCGTTATTAACAATGATTTTGATATGGCTAATCGATGGAAATTATGGCTTAAACAATTTAAATGGTTCGCTGTAGCAACCAATTTATATAATAAAAGTAGCGAAAAACAGATCGCCACTTTTATGGCAGTCATAGGCGAGGACGCTACTTACATTCATGAATCTTTCGAAGATGACGGCGAGTCTGACCTATGCCGTCTAATCGAAAAATTCAATAAATACTTTATTAACAAAGAAAATGTTATATATGAACGATTTCTTTTTAATAAATTAGTTCAAACTGAGGAGGAATCGTTTAACGACTTCCTTACAAGGGTCACAATCCAAGCCAATAAATGTTCGTATGGCCCGATGAAGGACATTCTAATCCGTGATAGGTTGGTGTGTGGGATCAGGAACACCGAAGTCCGTAAGAAACTCTTCCTTGAGGAGGCACTAACTCTCGAGAGAACCATCAACATGTGTAAGTCGTCAGAGGAGGTAAGTAAACAGCTGTCCAGCATGTCCCTGGGCGAAAATTCCGTCAACAGTCTCCAGGAGGACACCTTTCAATGCTGGCGCTGCGGTACACGTCACCTTAGGAAGTCCTGTCCAGCTTTTAAGGTGAGGTGTGCCTCTTGCGGCAAGATGGGTCACCTACAGAAGGTCTGTCGTCGTCAGGTAAGTAAGAAGGTCAAGTCCCTCATGGCTGGCCCCGGCCAGGACGAGGTGGCAACTCTCGCTCGTCCCGCCGACCAATGGCTACGGTCATTGGTACATATCAGCTCTCTAAGTAATTTACATAACCTTACCCAAAGCTAACAGGGTTCCATTTAAGTTAGATACAGGAGCCCAGTGCAATGTTATCAGCAAAGATGTAGCCACTAGGAGCGGACTAAATTTAACAAAATCAGAAGTGGCATGCCTGATATCATATACTAACAACAAGTTACCTGTTTTGGGGGAATGCGTTGCCACAGTAACAACCAGGAAAGGTTTAAATCGTACAATTAAATTCGTTGTTGTGAATAATGACTACCCGGCTATTCTTGGTCGCGAAAGCTGTGAACAACTTTCATTAATTCAACGGATTGATGAAGTAAATCCCACATTGACCGAAGAAAATTTATTCACCGGTATAGGTTGTTTGAAAAATTACGAATACGATATCGACCTGGTAGAAAATCCATCTTTAAAAATATTTCCCGCAAGGCGTGTCCCCTATGCCTTACGCGATACCGTTAAGCAAGAACTAGACTCGATGGTCGATCTCGGCATTATCAAGCCGGTGACTGAGCCTACCCCTTGTGTCTCTCCGATGGTGGTGGTCAGGCAGAAGGATAAAGTCAGGATATGCCTTGATCCTACTGACCTCAACAAGAACATCAAGCGTAGGCATCACCCCCTTCAAAGCTTTGACGAAATTTCAGCAAGACTAAGTCATTCTAAATTCTTCACGCTGCTTGATTGTAAGAAAGGTTTCTGGCAGATTAAAGTATCAGAACGCACGTCCAAGTACTTGACTTTCTCAACACCCTGGGGTCGCTATTCCTACTTGCGTCTTCCGTTCGTGATTGCATCAGCTCCAGAAGTATTCCAGGAGAGAATAAGCTTCACGCTAAGAGGTCTGGAAGGCGTCGAAATCTCAATGGACGATATTTTTATTCACGGTGCCACAAGCGAACAACTAGAAGAAAGAACTCAGAAGGTCCTAGAAAGACTGAATGAAGCTGGGCTTAAGTTAAATAAAGATAAATGCATTTTTAATCAAACACAGATAAAATTTCTTGGTCACCTGGTCACCGATAGAGGAGTCCTGCCCGATCCCTCGAAGATTGAAGCTCTTCAAAACTTAAAACCACCCACAAACATCACAGAACTGCAAAGGTTCTTAGGAATGGTCACATATCTGGGGAAGTTCATTCCAAATTTATCAGATTTGACACAACCCTTGAGAAAGCTCTTAACTAAGGATGTGGCATGGACCTGGGATTTCGAGCAGCAAAAATCCTTTGAACAATTAAAAGGAAAGCTTTCATCACTCCCACTATTGAGATTCTATAATTCAAATCTCCCTCTCTGTGGATTCGAGCTCCCATGCGGCTGGTGCTGTACTCCTGCAAGAATCCCAGCCTGTTGCCTATGCCTCCAAATCCCTAAACGAAACTCAGAAAGGTTACAGCCAGTTAGAAAAGGAAGCTCTAGCAATTTCCTTGGCATGTAAACGTTTCCACGAGTACATTTGGAGTTCTGTCGATTTGACGATAGAAACCGATCATAAGCCACTTAAAGCTATTTTTAAGAAGCCCCTCCACGACGCTCCGCCCAGGCTCAAGAGAATTATGATGGAGATTATTCCTTACAATCCGAAGATAGTATACCGGCGAGGTAAAGAGCTCCTCATAGCAGACACATTGAGCCGAGACTGTCAGAATGCTCCTGCTCCCGAAGAAGAGTTGGAGTTCTCTGTGGACCTTGTGATCGTCTTCTCCCAGGAAAGAATCCTCCAAGCAAGGAGACTCACCGACGAAGATGACGAACTAAGAATGCTTCGAGAGACAATCATGAACGGATGGTAATAAGCATCCCACATGATGGTAATAAGCCATCCCACCGCTGAGAAGGTCCACCCGTCAGTCTATAAGACCAGACAGACTAGGCATTTTACCTTCAGAAAAGGAAAGATGACAACATATGTTTATATTATTGATGTTTTAGACACTCACAAATGATTAATTTGAACAGAGGTAATTGTTGATCTTGAAAAGTGCGGACTGGAGATCCTCTGGTTTATGTTCCATTCGTTCTCAAACTTTTTAAACTCCTGCGAGTTAAATTGCGTGCCCCCGTCTGATAGCAGGGTTTCCGGAATCCCATGTACAGAGAACCATTTTTTAAATTCCAATATTATACTCGAAGATGAGGATGATTTAATTTCTACAAAGTCGTAGAATCCTGAATAAGAATCAGCTATCACTAAGTAGTCTTTTCCTAACAAGTGACATATGTCTGTACCCACCTCTTTCCATGGTCTATTCGGTACAGATGTAGCGAGTAATGTCTCTTCGCAGTTGTCCCTCTGCAACTGGGAACAAGTTCTGCAGTTACGGACGTAGTTTGTGATGTCATCTGTCATGTTAGGCCAATATACATGTTCCCTAGCTAGCTGCAAGGACGCCTGTACACCTCTATGCCCGAGATGGATGTGTTGTAAGGTGAGGTTTCTAAGTTGCGAAGGGACGACAAGCCGTTGTCCCTTGAAGACGATGTCCTCATGGACCGCCAGTTCGTCGCGGTAGGACCAGTATTTTTTCAGGAAGTCCGGCAGGTCAGACTTCTCATCCGGCCATCCGTTCATGATTGTCTCTCGAAGCATTCTTAGTTCGTCATCTTCGTCGGTGAGTCTCCTTGCTTGGAGGATTCTTTCCTGGGAGAAGACGATCACAAGGTCCACAGAGAACTCCAACTCTACTTCGGGAGCAGGAGCATTCTGACAGTCTCGGCTCAATGTGTCTGCTATGAGGAGCTCTTTACCTCGCCGGTATACTATCTTCGGATTGTAAGGAATAATCTCCATCATAATTCTCTTGAGCCTGGGCGGAGCGTCGTGGAGGGGCTTCTTAAAAATAGCTTCAAGCGGCTGATGAGCAGAAGAACGAGAACACTGCTGCCCACCACCGAGGAAAATCTGATGCCGAAAGTTGTAAATGGTGTACCGGAACTCCTCCAGGAAACAAGGGACAAGGAGAAGATGCATTGCAACAGAAGAAAGCGGTCACTACCCACATTCCAGCTCGGTGAGGAGGTGCTCTACAGGAGAGGTCCCAGAGACTGGCACCTCGCTACGGTAACCCAAGTTGGACCACAACCTCGATCATATATCATAACCTCTCAGGATGGTCACGTATACAGGAGGAACTCCTGGTTCCTGAAAAAGTAGTCCTGGCAGGATCAAGAGGAAAGCGAACCAAGAAAACCCGATCCTGAGAAGGTCCCACCGCTGAGAAGGTCCACCCGTCAGTCTATAAGACCAGACAGACTAGGCATTTTACCTTCAGAAAAGGAAAGATGACAACATATGTTTATATTATTGATGTTTTAGACACTCACAAATGATTAATTTGAACAGAGATAATTGTTGATCAAGTTAATAAAATTGTTATTTCTCTTAATAAATATTTCAATAAGTTGTTTAACTTGACGGTATGTAATCAATAAATAAATCGGTGACCATTTTTTACGAGTACATTAATTCATAGCAAAATATATCTTAAACATAACATGAATTTTTCACGTCGAAAAACCGCGCGTATTGTTGGTGATTTTGTTTTTATCATTTCAAGCGTATTCGAATACATTCGGAAAAAAAAATTAAATTATTTCTTCACCATTAATTAAATTAATTTATAATTTTATATATATATATATATATATATATATATATATATATATATATATATATATATGTATATATATATATTTTTTTTTAAAGTTGAACTTTTTTGGCCGTAAAATTGATGAATAAATAAATACTTTAATAACTGAAAGTTAATTATTAATTAAAATCTAAATACAGACGGCTTCGATTATTAATGGCTTCAATCGTGAACGGTGTAAAATTATATAATGTGAATATGAAAAGACTTTAGGAGAGTGGAGCGGGAGTGGAGCGAGAGTGGAACGAGGCCGGACCTGTGCCAATATTGTGATTAACCTCTCTCTATTCCTCTTTAGAATATTTTGCCAGTGAGACCGGATCTGGAGCGGAGCGCTAGTGTGAATGGGGTAGAGCGAGAGCGGACCGGGAGTGGAGCGAGACCGGAGCGGTACCGATAGTGGAATTCTCTGTCTATTTCTCTTTAGAATATTTGAGCGGACCGGGAGTGGAGCGGGAGCGGAGCGATAGTGTGAATCCGCCCTAAAACGTAGAAGGTGAGATTAAGTAAGGTTCAACCTTTCCACTCCTGGTTTTGGTGGAATTGAATTCTACAAAGGAGAAGAGGCATGAATGAAGTCGGTGTTATCTGGTTCTGACCTCTAGGGTTCACTGATCTTTTATCTATTTATTACATTATACAGAACCTTTAATTTCTGAATTGAATCGTAGGTGTTTTAACTAAACACGGGAGCTAGTACGGGCGCTGTGGTGGGCTGGGAGCTAATGCTTTGAGTCCTGTTGCTATCCGGGCCGAGGCTCCCTAATCTAAATAGGAATTAAAACGGAAAACCCCAATTAGAGACGAAATGAGGTTACGTGCGCCGGCTCGGCCTTAAATATCCAATAAGTAATTCTTGCCGGCTCTGTTACGTGCCTGTCGTTCTTATGTTTATATAAAATAACAGATGAAGTTGTGTTTTAGGCAGCAGAACGCCAAGCAGCAACATGCATTCAAGTTCTTTCTCATCCACCTTCTATTGTGAATTTATAGACTATAGAATAGTACAGTAGAACCCCCTATATCCTGGTAATCTGAAAAGAAATATCCTGGTGGCCTGAAAAATTGGTTTCTACTTCCCTGTTTCATTATGGTGGAAGTCAAGTTAAATAAGCTTTTTATTTGAGTTAAATTATGATTTAATTTCTTTTATTGTATTCATTAGGTTCATGAGAATCATTTGATATCCGTTTTAATATTTTTATACAATGTTTTAGGGCTTAAATGTAGGTGTCAACTATTAGAAAAGAAATTAATCGTTAATTTCAATAGTTGACATCGATGTTAACTCACCGCCTGAATTAGAATATCTGGCGTATTTTATCCACCTGGGTGTGGTTAATGGAAGTCTGAGTCTGGCTGGATGACTGGTGTCTTATTTTATGAATTTATAGCTAGTGTGCCCTATCCATGGATCATTGAGAGCAAAATTGCATTGCCAATAATCCTATTCCTAAATGGACAAAGATCTCATCTGACTCTCCCCACTTCCCACTTCTGCAAAGAACATGTGATACATGCTTGCTATTAGTCGCCCTCAATCAAAGTGCTACACATTTCATCCAACCAATAAATGTGGCCATCTTTAATTGTCTAATAATTGGCACTTCAAGAGTGAAGTTAGAGTGATCATTAGAGAGTCTAAAATTGTGCAAACCCGACATTAAAAAAGAAACTTCTGGCCATTACTAAAATCCATTATGTTACTTACTTAACTGTGTGATCTCATTTTTCGTTTAATTCTAAATAATTCGTTCGTTTTTATGTGATTTAAGGTTTTTTTTTGTTTTGTTTTTTATAAAATGAATTAATTGTGGGAAAATTTATTTCGTTTCCATTGTGAATTTGACGGTTTATAAACAAAAAAAAATATTAACTTTGATTGCAGTCCTTATTGCCATTAAAAATCATAGGAAATAGAAAATTAATGCATGTGTCAACTTCAAAACTATAAATGTCAACTTTCCAAACCTTTGCATTTTTATGTGTCATCTATTGGTTCATTTTAGAGGTTTCTAAGAAATCATTTTTTATAAAAACCTTAAATGTAGACCATGGGATATTGTATTCGCAGTTTCCTAGAGGGATTGGCCTAACTAAATTCATAACAAAGATTATCCTAACATCAATATATTGTTAAACAGTGTCAATAATTTAATTTTGTTTCCTTAAACCAAACAACTATTGGTATAGTTACCCTATTTGTCCATCTTCATTACATGTGTTAGTTATATGCAAATTATATACCTCCCATTACTGAATTTTCATGTTTTTAACACTTTTTCTTCTGCTTTCAGGTATGGTTTGTAGCATCATTAAAAATCTAATTAATTTTGAGAAGTAAGTATAAGTTTCTCAAGAATTTCATTTCTTAAGCATTTTCATTTGAATTAATTTTCATTTTATTTTCATCATGGAACAAATAACGTAAGCCTACATTGCATAAACTTATTATATTGCTTAATGATTGTTGCTCCATCGTTCAAAAGAAAGACTTACAAAATATTAAAATAACATATAAGCTGTTTACATGTCGCATATTTAAAAAGTAATTATTTAAAAATTTACTCATAAAAAATGAACATCATTCTGAAGTAATAATAGTAATAATAATAATTTCATAGTAATTCATTTTTATGAGTAAATAGAGATAATATAATTATAGCGATAGTAATCAAGAATATACAAATATTATTTTTTTCATTTATAAAACAAGTAAATAACTTATTACTAAACTCAGTAAATTTTATCTACATCCAACTAGTTAAAAGTAACAAAACATATACAATTGAAATATATTATAGTAACAATAGTTGTTCGCACCGTAGCAATCATAGAATTACTTCAGTCGTGAGTTTTGGCAATGCTGACAGTACGATATGGCGATATTATTATCGGTAATATATGTCCCTTAATGGTAATTGCTTCATTGATTCAGATCATTTATATATTTCATGAAATGGACCCCTATAATTTACCAAGAAAAATAAATTAAATCACTTCCCATTCATAATTCGAGATTTTACATCTCTAGACTAAGCTAGGAAAAAGTTAGCACGAAATCAAAATGATTGAACTCAAAAAGTGCATATTCTAACTGATGACTATTTCATACCTAATTATTTTCCTATTAAAAATTGTGATTTCCTAAATTAAAAAAAAAATTGTTATTCAGCTCAGTAGAGATGTAAAATCTCGAAATATGAATGGGAAGTGATTTAATTTATTTTTCTTGGTAAATTATAGGGGTCCATTTCATGAAATATATAAATGACCTGAATCAATGAAGCAATTACCATTAAGGGACATATATTACCGATAATAATATCGCCATATCGTACTGTCAGCATTGCCCTCTGTAGCACTTGATTTAGGCCCGGAGTTGTACTGGGTCCTACCTCAGCGCGAGGATCTCCTAACTGCCCCGGTAACAAATGGTTCCCCGATCAGATTACATGTACGGTAATTAAAAACATGTTGTTTCAGCCTCCATTGATCTTCATTACCATAAAGCCCTCTTCGATACAGGCTCTAACCGAGGTATTTATCATTCCTGTCCGTTTAATTCGTTAAAAAAAAAAAAAAAAGTCGAACGATGGAGTATGGCGCTTAACATCGATTGTACAAAGATAAATCAACTGCATCATTAAATAAATAAACTGCATTCAGTCAGATTTTTAAATCATATGAACAGGGGGAATTTTCATGAGAATATTTTTTTTATAGCATGCACCACAAAGATTGCTTTCCGAACTCCAAACAGGATCCCATACTTTACTAAAAAGGATTTAAATGAATTAAAATAAAATTCTGATCAATATTCAATAATTCGCTTTGAACATTGGTGCTGTATAAAACGATGCTTTAATGTTCTACGGCTTGAAGATAGGTTATACATACCAAATGGAGGTATGTATATTAATTGTTGTATTCATTACTGTATTAATAGTAATAGAGAGCGTGAGGGTTTACTTTGGGAGGACTCTGGTTTAGGTATCGCGGAAAAATGAAAAAAAAAAAAGAAAAATATGTTCCTAGAAGTCCTGGATGCTAGGTGATGCATGGCACAATACTCCTTGGGCGGTATCCTCTAACATCTGTATGATAACTAAGTAGTATAATTGAATTTATATTATTATTTGTTTATTAATAACAGTTCGTACCATAGAGACCTTGTTGACAGTAATACTATAATAGCTTTTAGTGGAAGATAATAGAGAAGAAATAAGATAAGAAGAAAAAAAAAAAAAAAAATAGAACATCATAATTTATTTAAGTGCTTATGGATTTATAAATTGTTGTGTAACTATTAACCCTATAAAGTAGAGCAGCGTTACTTTTCGCTAAGTGTTTCTATCTCTGAGTAAAGCATTACATTGTAACGTTAAATAGATAAATAAATAAAAAAAAAAAAAAAAAACAATATCTGGTTTGAAATCCCAAACCTTTTGTTGGAACGAAATACCGGTTGGAGCGGACCATCTAAGGACTAGTTCAAGGCCTGGATGATTCAACGGGGTTCTAGACCATTCGAGGCCATTCCTTTTACGACGATATATGAGGAGCGAGTGACTGGACCAGTTAGTATTAGTCTATGTCTTGATTATGAAGCTCAAGTCATATGATTTGTGTGCAACATAGTTATCATTTTTGTACCCTGCTCGGATATTTGAGTTGTATTAACTCGTTTGGCATTGGTAATTGTTATATTTTCGTTAATAAATATTTCTTAACCATAGAAGTGTTACAATATTAATGTATTTAAATTATAAATCATTAATTGTTATTATTGTATACCTTGGTATGTATTTAAATTATACATCAGAAGTTACAAGGATTTGTTCTCTAATTAGATAGCATGGGAGATTAAAAATCATAGATATAAACATTCTAATTCGGTATAACATGGATTAGAAATGGTATCAAGTGGCAATCTAATGACTCTTGAGGTATTTATTGTACTATTGAATTGATTGTATCTTGACTTTATTTTATTTGCAATATATATGTACGTTTGAAATGGCCAATCGGCTACAAGAGCTAGGTAAACAAAACCCACTCTGACTTTGATTTATCTATCCCCTTCTTCCCAATTGGGAATTCCGAATATCTTCTGTTGTGTCTTCCCTGTGGTCGAGTTAAAATATTTTTTCTCCCAGCTAAATCTCCCTTAAAAGACCTGTATAACTGTAATTATGTTATGAACCAGGTATCTCAAACTTTTTAAAATGATTTAAAGAACGTACCCATTATTTAAAAATAATAATACACATAAGTCAGTTACTATATTCTATACTATATTACTCTATATATTTTTTAATACTTGGTTGTCATTATATGCCTTCGATATTTTTAAGCAAATAACCTTCATGTGAGGTTTTAATGCCCCTTGATGAAGAATATTAAAATTACTATAGCAATAACATTGTTCATAGTATAAACGAAGAGAAATCTGAAATCCTAGATATTCGTAAATCCCCACGACTTCAGTACTAGCTAGTTCTAGCAGTACGCACATTAAAAACTCGTATATATAATGATAATGTAATGTGACATTTGATAATAATTGTTACCCTTGAACATAATCATTAATAATTTATTGGACTCTCCGTTTAAGACGGACCGGAAAATATTTGTTTAAAAGGAAATTGGCTCACCGTTAGGTAGTATATTTTTAAATTAAGTTGGAAATATATTTAAACAGTTTTTTTTCGCTTTGGACATTGAACAATGTCACTTTATAAGAAATTATTATTATATTATACTAAATATTTTTTCTATTTTTCAATCGTATACTACGTTGTAACCATTGTTTTTGGATGTCTTACCTGTTTATTCCATTAATATTAATTAATTAATATTCCGTGGATCGTTTAAACAACTTATGGATACAATCAAAAAACAAAGTTGCACATAACTGGAAGCGATTATATCTCTGTATTTTAATGTAATATATACATATGTGCATACAACGATTACAAATATAAAATACAACTAAAATTACAAATAAAGGACTTATGGAGTGGGTCGGCCAGGAGCAAAGGCGGTTGAGGGGGCAGCGACTCTCTCTAGGTTCTCTCTAAGATTCAACTACTTCAGGAGTCTGGCTTTCTCAGTATTAGGGGCGATAATAAAGGCATTAGAGTACAGAGTTGGAGCTACTTATTATTTATATCTCATTATCTAATTTAAACAATATCACTTAAAATCTAGATTATTTTTTAATAATATCAATAATCATAACACTTATTCACTAATTTATCTATGCCTTATTTTACAAATATTAACAATAATTAAATATAATCATGCTTATTAATCAATAATATAATATGTATCATTATACTTATCAATGTACTAGCTGTATATACTGGTTTCACCCGGGGAATTTGACTCGTCTCCAATGTAAAGCGAGATAATAACGATTTTAATAACAATAAAGAATATATCCAGAGATTGGCTGAAGTTATGCAATTTTAATATGGACAGGTGTTCGTACAACAAACAGATTTTCACCTTTATTTATGTAGATAACTAGCTGTATATCCCGATTTCACCAGCGGAATTTCATTTTACTATCTTCAAAATCTATAAAATCAGACATTTTTCGACTCAACGGTCGATTTTCGTAAAAAATCAATGTAAAGCGAGATCATAACGATTTTTATAAGATTACAGAATTTAATATGAACAGGTGTTCGCCCTGGCATGAAAGAACCACTGAGCGAAATTCGAAGGAATTTAGGACAATTGGTTAGGATTTCTGTAAAGAACAAATAAACAAACAGAATTTCATCTTTATTTATATAGTATAATAAAACGTATATCCCTTTTTATAATAATGAAACATAATTCATATGGGATCAACACAAGTATACTTTTCAATGCACATAAACAGAGTATGAGCAAAATATATCAAATACTCCTTAGCCTTCCATATGACTTTGATATCGAAAAAGCTTTGGCTGAGACCACTCGGCAGGGTTGGAATAACATTTCCATAGATGGAAAGGACCCAGACTGTAAAGTAGAGACGCCATTTGTTATAGAATATTGAAGCGGCGGTACAACCAATAGCGGGCAGAATGAGAAGCAGATGGCGATAGGTACGGGCCCGGGGGTATTCTAGGATGCATTAGGTGGAGCCGAGCACCTGCGACCGGAGTCAATAGAGGGTCGCGGAATCAGCCTTATTAGGAGTCCGCCACACTCTGCCTATGACCTATATCTCTAATTGCGTCGTTACCTCTTCCACAGTATTGTATGCATGCGTGTGTTTGTGTGTGTGTTTGTGATGGATGCGTGCGTGTGTGTGTATTTTTTTATAATTACTCTTCTAATAAATAAAAACAAAAATATGTTAAGAATTTTCATGTTATCATGAAAAGAAAACCAATCGAATTAAAAAAAAAATTGAAAATGGTCAATAGACCTCACTAAATGGACCACTCTCTTATAATTCGCAAAAATTGCGAGATCGGTGGGAAAGAGGTCCGTGAAGAGAAAGGATTGACTTGACCGGGATTTGTGCCTGTTTGCTCAAGTGACAAGAGCGCCTTACTAGTGATAAGGAAATCCGGGTTCTAATTCCGGCTAAAACCAATTTCTTTTGTTTTCTAAAAAAAGAAAAATATTTTAAAAATTTTTATTTTATCATGACAAGGAAAGTAACAGAATTATATAGCACGATACGAGCTTCTACCAACTCTGGTAGTAAGTTGGTATTATTTTTACAAACCAACGTACAGTGGCAAAGATAAAAAAAAAAAGTAACTGTTTTTCCGTTCATTTTTTTTTTAGTAATCGTTTCATAGTGACCTCAGTGATATGTAATAGACGATTTTAATCCAATATTATAAAAAGAAATAATAGAAATCATATTTGAACGTGTGTCAGATCGCGAATATCTGTCTCAACGAAACCATTTCATTTTAGTTGGCCCTTCTTTTATGTTTTTGACATATCGAGTTTAAATGAATTTCTAGTCTCAAAGTTAATTATCATATCAAGTAAACAACTTTGAATAACATTTTGTCGTTAATATCTTTAAATAACACATTCTGTTAATTTATTAAAAAAAAACTATTTTAAAGTAACATTTCTCGATTTAAATATAAGCTATTCTTAGTTTCTAAAATAATCTGAGTTTACAACAATTAAGTATACAACATAAATACAAAAATATGTTCTGCTTTGAATAGTTTTATGTATACAGTACTAATCTTGGTTACAGTTCTTTAAACGGCGTCAAAAGGAAGAAAATCTTTGCCAATTTCCTATATCAGTGCTGAGATTACTGGCTTGAAAGAAGAATTTATAACTAAATTACAATTGATTTTTAACTTATTCACAACTACGTCATCAGAATGAAGTATGTCATTGAGCAACGACTCAATATTATTTTCCCATGTAATTTAATCAATTGATGTATACCTAGTAAATAATTACTAAATGAAGTAATTGTCTCGGCCTTGGGAGTTGATAAAGAATTATGTGATAGTTGGAATAAAAGATAAAGTTTAAAATGTAAGAGATTAAAAAAAAAAATAAAAAAAATGATACTTAACATATTCTATTTGCAATACTTTTCTTTGTACATTTTTCTTTTTGTTACCCAGAGTATACTTATGTGTACAAATTTTTCGAATTTGTTTGAGCATTGCCTAAAAAAATAATCAAACCAACTATTTATTAACAAATAAAATAACTGCATTTAACACACTTTATTTTAGAGTTTTTTCCAGTCAGTTGATCACATTGGCCAATCAAAATTTACTGATTTTTATTTTTTGTAATTGTTTAATACTCCTATTCGTTTAATAAGCGCATTCGTTTTTCAATTTTGACGGCACGCATATTGTACCATTGTTTTATAATAATATATTAATTTTTTGTTAACCTCATGTGTGGTGATCTAAGCGCCAGACACTACATTTTGAGAAAACTGAAGTTAATGTTAGATTTCCTGAAATACGATTTCGTTTATTTCTATTGCTTTTGAAGTACAATATATTTCACTTAGTATTTCATATTATTCAAATATAAAAAATAAACACGATTAAAAAAAAACTATAGGTAATTTTCATTTTGTGTTTTCGCCTCTACCCTAAAGGGTCATTGGCGTATAATGGTGATTTATACCCATCTATGGAATCCCGAGTATTTAATGGAACTTGAATAGAGTTGTGACTCTTTTTTCTTTGTCTCTCATAATTTCTTTTAGAGAATCAGAAAGTCCAACTTTTTTCCTAAGCTTTTCAAATTGTGGGCACTCTAACAGAAGGTGTTTTACTGATAGAGGAACATTGTCACATTTTTCACAGGTTGGAGCTTCTAGCCTCCTAAGTTGGTACCTGTGTGTGAAATGACAATGTCCAATTCTTAGACGGCACAGCATTACTTCTTCTCTCCTTGAAGATCTGTAGCTTGTATTCCATCTCCGACAGTCAGTTTTTACCTTTGTTAATTCTCTAGTTTCTCTCGCCCAACTCTTCTCCCAATTTGCTAATTGTATTTTCTTTGTTTGTAGCGTCCAGTCTCCTAGGGTAATCTTATTAACTTTACTAATTCCTGTTCCTTCTTTTAGTCTTGCTAAATGGGCTGCCTGGTCAGCTCTTTCGTTGCCTGGAATGCCGCAGTGGGCAGGAACCCAGACGAAGTGAATGGTCTTGCCTTTTCTTTTTATATCCCACGATTCATTGAGGATTTCTGTAATTAGCGAATTTCGTGGGTATGGACTATCAATGGCAGCCAAAACGCTCCATGAATCCATTACAACAGCTCCTTCTTTTCCCTGGATTGCGCTATCAAGTAGAGATTATTTAGGATGGCTGTCGCTTCCCCAGTGAATATTGTGCTTTCCCCTGGTAAGTTAAATAGGAGCTGGATGTGTTTACTACTCACAGCGCAGCCAACTGTATCGCCCACTTTTGACGCATCTGTATAAAGTATATCGCAATGGTTATATTTTTCCATTAATCTTTAAAACGATGACCGAACTTCTATCGGGTATGTTTTGGTGACCTCAGCCATTGATCTATTGACTTTTGGTCTAACTCCACTCCATCTTGGTATTTTTAGATTCGCTAAGGGTCTAATATTACTTAGGCTCATGCCAATTTTTGTTAATGCCTCGTATATGTCCTTTAGATAGATGTTGTTCTCAATTTCTTTGAGACCGCGATTATCCAATCCTTCGGCAAATAAGTGTTCGGTTAGAGGATGGTGTGGACAAGCTTTCAATTTAGCAACATATTTAAGAGCTAAGAAGTCTCTTAAATATAATGACGGTTCCCCAGATTCTGCATGTATACTATCGACTGGAGAGGTTCTGAAGGCTCCAGTGCAAATTCTAAGGGCTGCATTATGTATAGAGTCTAAGCTCCGTAATAAGGTTTTGTTGGCAGTTTTGTAGATCTGGGCTCCGTAGTCAATTTTACTTCTTACTAATGCTTGGTACATAGTAATTAGAGACCGTCTGTCTGCACCCCAGCTAGAATGAGAGACGTATTTGAGAATCCCAAGCCTTTTCGTGCATTCATCTCTCAGCTCCCTGATATGGTGGACCCAGCTAAGTTTCTTATCAAGTACCATTCCCAGGTACCTATGCTTTTCAACATATTCAATGGGATACCCTTCTATTTCAATTCGAGGATTTCGCAAATGGCATTTCCTCCTCTACAGATATGTATACATTTCGATTTCGAAACGGATAACTTAAATCCTGATCTCTTTGTCCAACTCTTTACTTTTTCCATGGTTTTTTTTAACTGACATTGGATACAGGGAATTGACTTGCTCTGAGCTGTTATGACTATATCGTCCGCAATTAGTGACGGGAGCCTCTATAGTGGACATTACTCCGTCGATGGATAAAAGAAAAAGTGTTACGCTTAGAGGCGAACCCTGTGGAGTATCATTTTGAAATAAATAGTTGGAAGAGAATGTGTTGCCTACCCTTACACAAAATTCTCTGTCGTTTAAATGTTTTTAATATAAGTCCGCAAACGCTGAACGAATCCCAGACCTTCCAAGTTCTTCAACATCCGCCCCCTTCTCATCGTATCGTAGGCTTTCTCCAAGAATATTGCGATTAGATGTTCTTTATGTGAGAAGGCCTCCTGTGCTTCTAGGCTTAATGACAGCAGCGAGTCAATTGTTGATCTTTTAGTTCTGAATATTGTTGCGAAGAAAAGACATTCTTACTTTCCAGAGCCTCACTTAATCTTTTGTTCACCATTCTTTCCTGAACTTTGGAGATACAAGAAATTAAAGAGATGGGTCTGAAGTCTTTAGTTTTTTTGCTGTTTTCTCTTTTCGGAATTAGGACAATGATGGATTTCTTCCAACTTGAGGGAAATTTCCCACTGGCCCAGATTTAGTTGTAAATATTAAGCAGATACCTTTTTCCATCTTCGGGTAGTTGCTGAATGAACTCTCCCGGAACTCTATCCAAACCAGGGGTTGATTTTCCATTGGATTCTTTCAGTGTGTTGTTTTGATCTTCCATCCGAAATGGTCTATCGTTTCGTCGAAACATCCTTTTTCTAAATTATATTCGTGTGTTGATTGTATAATAGAATCAGTCACGTCAGCTGTAATGTTTGAGAAGGATGCATCCTTAAAATGCTTTGCTATTGATTCAGCAATTTCCAGTGGATCAGTTATGATTCTCTCGTCAACTTCAAGTCCTGGAATTGATTTTTGTTTTTTTATTCCTCTGATGGATCTTATCTTGTTCCACAATTCATCTGCTGGAGTCTGACTGTTGATGGATGAGATGTATTCCTTCCAAGATTTTTTCTTGCAGCCTTTAATAACCCTATTAGCGATAGCTCTCAGTCTTTTAAACTCTATCGCGTCTTGTAAAGATCTAGTCCTCCTATATCGAGATTTAGGGCACGTTTCTTAGCCCTAACGGCATCCTTACAACTTTGGTTTCACCATGGTACAGCTATATGTAATGTATTGTTTCTGGCTGTTGGAACTGTTTCTTTGGTTAAGTTGAGAAGAGATTCCGTGAAGCATTATATTTTTTAATCTAAATCGTGGATTTCTGGTATAGTTTGTAATATTTTTGTAATGGATTTGCCATACGTTTCCCAGTCTGCTTCTGCGTATTTCCAACGTATATTCATTGGTGCGTCGGGAATGGCCTCCCATGTTTCGATAACAATTGGGAAGTGATCACTTCCGAATAGATGGCTCTTGGTACTCCACTTACAAACTTTTGGGGCGTATCTAGCATCAGAGAGACTCAAATCTATTGCCGAAAAATTATTGTTTGTAGGGCAGAAGTGGGTGCTATCTCCTGTATTGAGTAGAATTGTTGATGTATTGTTCTGCAGAAATTTGACAATGCTTTTTCCCCTATGATTTAAGTCTGGAAGGTTAGAACCCCATAAAGTGTTGTGAGCGCTGAAATCCCCCATCAGAAGAAAAGGTCTTGGTAACTGCCTCACGATGGTTTCTATGTCTTCTTCATAAAATCCTTGTGAGGGAGGTATGTATATAAATCATACTGTCAGGGGTTCTTTTAAATATAGCCTGATAGCTAGAGCTTCAAATTGGGTTTTCAGTGTTAACTATTCGCAATATACATTCTCTGCAACGTAGGTGGCTACCCCTCCCCACGTTCTTTCGGACTGTCGGTGTTTTCCAAATATTTTTTATTTATTCAGTTTTACTTTTTGTTTTGCGTTGAGGTGGGTTTCCTGTAAACAAATACATGTTGGATTTTCCTCAGCTATTAATTTTCTGAAATACTCAATATGTCGGAAAAATCCGTTACAATTCCACAGGATTATTTTTACCATGTTGAGTGTTTTCTTTTTTAAGTATTGCGATTCCTCCTATTGAAGATTTTTTCACGGATTTGTTACAAAGTGTTTCTTTAAAGTTATTTTCATTTAATAGTTTTAAAATTTTTGTTGACCAAATTTGTATGCTTCTATGAGCTATGGACTCTTTGATGTCTACCAGCATTCTTGTAAGCCCTTCTTTGTCTTCCGTGAATTTTTGAATTAATTGCATTGTGTTGCGAGATATTTTTTCAATCTGAATCGTTTCATATAATAAGCATATTTCTTTAAATTTTGGAGGGTAATTGTTTTCTGTCAGTAAATCGCGAATGGGTTCTAAAATATCTTCCGTAGTAGGTTTAGTATTATGTTGTGTATTGATTTGGCCATTTCTGGATGCATTTGATAGTTTGATCTCCTGTATTTAATTATTATTGCTTTGTTTATTTGGGATTATCTTTTTTGGATTAATGTTTTCTGCTGCTGTTTCGGTTGGTGTCACTGTGCAGTTTTTAATTTCTCTGGTTTTATCACATTGTTTCGTAATATTGTCGTTTTCTATATTGTAAGTTGTGGAGGGTTTCTGGTCCGTGGAAATATTATTGTTAATTTGCGATACATTGCTGTTTGGAATTTGACTGGCTCCTCTGTCAATTTTCAGGTCCCCTGTGGCTGATGTATCATTATTTAGGATAGGTTCATCGTCTGTGGCGTCCGACTCTGGACAGTTTGCTGCGAAGTGCCCTTCTTTTCTACAAACATAGCAAATTAAGATATCCTCGGCTACAAAAATACGACGTGAAATGTTTTCATTATGTATAACAAGAGTTGATTTCAGAAGTCTGATATCATCCGGGTTGATAACAACTTGACGTCTAATAATTTGTAATATTGCTTGTTCTCGGGTCTTGGTACCCTGCTCTTAAAAATGTCATAGGGGAAAGTAATCTAATACCTAATTTCCTAAGCTCGTTTTCAATTGTATAATTAGGAATACTGGGGCATGCGTTCGATATAATAATTCTTTTGGCAGTATTTACTAAACGACGAATTTAAATAGTATTACCATCTATTATGATCTCTTTATGTTTAGACAAAAGATTTTCTACCTGATCCTTATTGGATAGATGTATGCAAAATCGATTATTGGATATTCGAGATGCGAACCTAATTGCTTGGGGTTCTACTAGGTCGGCAATTTTCGAAACATATTCTTTTTGTTTTATACCTTTGATTGTTTGTAGCACAATAGCAAATTCCCGGCTCGATGGTTTATGGTTCGACATTATTTGGGTATAAGTAGGATGGCTTGTCTGTTGGGTTTCTATTACGTTAGCTAATATTTATCACCTGTTCCTACGTTCTCTGGGTTCTTATCACTAGATTCTCCATCTAGATTGGTTCTACTCATCGATTGCTGCTCTATAATTCCTCTCCTCAACATTCTTGCCGAGATGCGCACAGCAGACGCACCCTCGGGTTTTTTTTAGCCAAATTCCTGCAGTTCAAAGACTTCTGATACAGAGCCGTCTATGTTCTTTCTTAATTGCTTAAAATCTGCCTTCTCCTAACGCTGACAATCGGAATATCAGCGATTCAATTCTTAGAAAATATTTGTAAGCATATAAATTTAGGTTCCAGCTGTTTTTATAGGTGACCATCACCTATAAAAACAGTTTTATAGGTAAGTATAAAATAGTTTTATATGTTTTAATGACCATCACCATAGTGGTGACTCCGATTAAAAATGTCTTCAGAAGAAAGAATTTCTGAATTGGAAAATCAACTCAAACTTCTTCGTTCACAACCAGACTCGCAAGTGGCTCACGTAAGGGTCAAATTACCACCTTTTTGGTCTAACGACCCCGTATTATGGTTTAAGCAAATCGAGGCATAATTTGAGCTAGCAAACATAACCCGCGAAAGTACAAAATACAATTAGTACCTCTTATCAGCTACTGACTCCTCCTCCGTCCACGATCAGCGATATTATGCATGCAACCGAACCCCCTACTTATGATCAGATGAAAGAGGCAATAATTAAAATCTGTGGTGAGACTTCGGAACAAAAGATAAATTAATTATTAAAAGGTTTAGAATTAGGTAAAAGGCGCCCTTCTGAATTACTCTGAGAGATGAAGTCATTAGCAGGAACCTCTCTGTCCGATAATATTATTAAACAATAGTGGATTTAGCGTTTGCCTATCGCAATCCAGGCCATATTGCAGGTTAGCCCAGATGAAATGGAAAATTAGGAGAAATGGCTGATAATATAGCACTATTGACCCAGCCTACATGTAGCTCCCAAGTAAACGATGCATCGGCGACTACTAGGGTTAATCCGTCCCACATTGACGAGCTAAGACGTGAGGTAAAAAATCGAAAAAATTCGATCAACTTCAAACCCGAGGTCGAAAAAGAAGCAAATCTACTTCCAGACGACCGGCTTTTAGGAACCGATCTTCCTCCAACGACAGCGAAGACCCTGATCTCTGCTGGTGTCATAGTACTTACGGCCCCTAAGCTAGGCGATGTCGCTCTCCTTGCAATTATGTGTCTTCAAAAAACGTTTAAATTGGCAAGCAGGTGTGGCAACCTGTCCTTGCCATAATTACTCATGTCGCCTATTTATATCTGATAAGATTAATAAATTGACTTTCTTATTAGATGCCGGATCTGATATTTCCCTCATTCCCCCAAGACTCTCTGACCGAAAGGACTTTTCTCGCTATTTGTACGCTGCGAACAACTCGAAAATATCAGCGTATGGAGACCGGACCCTAAAATTAGATTTGGGCTTGAACCGTAACTTCACATATACGTTCACAATAGCAGATGTCCAAACACCAATCATCGGATCAGATTTCTTAAGCCACTTCGGCTTACTATTGGATATTTCTTCAAAGCGCCTTCTTGACAGACGAACACTCAAGTCCTCGACTGCCCACAGTCTTGACAAGTTAGTATTCGCCCATTTATCAGTCAGTACAGACCCGAATACACCGCTTCGGAAACTTTTACATGAGTATAAAGAGATTTATCATCCCACATCTGTTCATCCCTTGGACAGGCATTCCACTCGTCATATCATCACAACAGAAGGCCAACCAGTTTTTGTTCGACCTCGGCGTATGGCACCTGAGAAGTTGCAAGCAGCAAAGGCGGTTTTTCGTTCGATGGAAGAAATGGGGTTATGTAGACCGTCCAGCAGCCCATAGTCGAGTCCTATTCACCTGGTTCGCAAAGCGAATGGCGAGTGGCGTCCTTGTGGTGATTATCGACTTCTAAACGCGATCACAGTTCCTGACAGGTACTGCATACCGAACATTCAAGACTTCACGAGTTTTTTACACGAAAAAAAGATATACACAAAACTCGATCTTACAATAGCTTATCAGCAAATACCCGTACACCCGGACGGTAATTAAAAATTACTGTATAAGGTAATTAAAAATAAAATAAATTTAAAATTTATTAAATTGGTTTGGCAATTAGTTCACTATGGTTTTATACCGACTATAGGTAAATATTTTATAACTCGATAAATGATTTCTTCATGATCAATTTCATGTTTTCTTTATATATCTGGCAAGAACGACTTTTGTCTAAATAACGAACATTTTTAAATTTTTTTATGAATACAACTAATGTTGTATGAATGCATTTATATTTAAAAGCTTTCAAATAAAAATCACATTATGAATGAATTCGAATTCGTGCTTATAAATACATTTGTATGCCCTGCTTGGAACAGCTATTTCGATATTACTACAACTATCTCATATAATTTATTTCAATTCAACATCTCCTTTCCAAAGCAATAGTGGTCTAAAAAAAAACAACCTTTTATTTACTCTATTCACGAATTACCTTCTTAAGCCACTCTAATATCTCCGGGCAATGATATTGATAACGAATTATTTTAACAATCGGATACAGCAGGCAAAGAATTTCAAAGGAAGACAAAGTATTATTATAACTGGTTTATCTAAAACATTATTAAATATGTATATATTTTTTATTTATTCCAGTTTCGCATATGCAAAAGTTAAATAAGTAAATAAACGTTAGTTATTTTACTATTTTAAATTTGCCTTTAGTATGATAAAATAAATGATAACCTAGGACTATATCGATATTTTTTTTTAATGTTACTCATAGAATTTCCGCTTGGTTACAACCCGCCCCTGTGAGCTCCTTTGTATTCAAGAGGCCGACCCGAGATGGTATAAAAAGGTAAAATATGCTAAAGGAAACTTGATCTTGACGGGAGGCCAATTAAGCGGAAACAGCGGCCTGTTGAATTTAAGATGGAGGGAGAAGGATCAAAAGCCATTCCCTAATTACATCTCGGCTATATTTGTCTGCCTATCCGCCGGCCTTTGCTCGCCCTCCAATCACCTCTAATCCGATTAGGGCAACTTAAAATCACCGCTCCGACTAAGCCATCTCCGTGTCACAAATTGTTTTCCAACCGATATCGCAACATCAAAACAGTCAGGTCCTTTTAGAGGTCTATCAGATTAATCCGTTTGTTCAAGAATTTCCGAGAAATTCTCCAAAAAAAAAAAATTGTTTGTGAAAAACAGTTCCTTTAATTAAAAACGGTAACATCTTATTCGTTGATAACGTAACCATACTCAAATTAGAGGAAAATGAAGAGATTCCTGGTTGAAGTTCCTATCAGCCTTCTGCAGGTATTGTTTGGGATGTTATCGTTGAGCATGACTTGTAGGAGTTGTGATGTTTGTGAAGTTATGGGGACTCGGCTGTAGTTAACTGCTTCGGCTATTTAAGATGATAAATAATTCATTATCTTCTTTTTTCGATTTCGTTGCCGAAAACGTCATAAAAATTGGTAAAAATAAATCTGAAAAGGTATGGTAGGTATTCGGTAAAGGTATGTAGAAGACTTAAATATTTTAAACTTGTATGTGAGAAAATTTTTATGTAAGATTCACATGTCCTTGTTTAAATAATAATTAACATTTTACAATATCTTCAGTGGTTGTGGATCTATTTCAATTGTCCAAGACAAGTTCAATGGAAAAACCAACAAGGTCAATGGTTCCTAGTTTTGGGTACCTTACTCAAAAAATTTCTCCACAAAGTGATGGTTGTTGTTAAAAATGTACTACAGTGTTATAAAACAAATAGCCCTGGAAGATGGGCCAGAAGCTCGAAACGTTGAGTAATAAAGAAATCGTAAAAAATATGGAAGAGGTTCCTTTATTTAAAAAAAAAAACTAATTTTTAAAGTTTCTGCTTGCTGCCTTGTCTGCACCTGATTTAAATTAATTGGTACTGGATTTGGGGAATTTTTGCTCTAATTAACTAATTATTATTTAATTTAAAAAGGAATGGTATTTAAAATAGTTATTTCCAACACTAGTACCAAAAGTGGTTGTTTTCGGTCCGCGGTCGAGTATGACGGTTTAGAAATTAGACCAAGCACCGAAAACACACTTTTGGTACGTGTTATGAACAATGCTTTTCATCATACTGTTCATACTTGATATAAGAAATCAAATTGACACCTTTTTTTTTTTTAAACATATGTTTATTAACCTATTATAGAAGAAAAGTACCTATTTATTTACAATAATATTTATAGTACAATTTTGATTAAAGCTTCTTGGGCTTCTTCTGAAAAATCTTCTGGTATATACATGTTATTTCGCACTTCAAACCTACTACTTATATTAGAATGAAGCACAGTATAGCTAAAAGTAACCTCCTTCAAACAAATGTTTGTTAATATATATTAGTACCAGGTAAGGTAAGCGCACAAAAAAGATTTTTCAGACCTAGGCCCAAAAACTTTACGGACTCAAACCGAGTATTGAAAACACATGTTTTTGATGCAGTATGATGAAAAAAAAATTAAAACCTTAAAGTGGTACTGGTAGACTACAGGGAGGACATTGAAGATATTAGAAACGTTTACATAATGGATGTGTATCATTAAGACAAATATGAACTTTTGAAAAAAAAAGTTACATGAAATTCTTTCATAATTCATTAGTTATCAAAGAAGGCATCTCCTGTTTATTATCTATTTAATTATCTCTTATTGATGTAGAATAGAAAAAACTTTGAATTGAATTTATTCCCTTCTTATTTCTTTGTTTTTCCATATTTTGTCCCTTGAAGCTGCATCTTTGACCTAAGGCGGATTGTAGTTTTCTAACAAAATAAGTAATAAAATATGGAATCTAAATAAAATACTTTTATTGAATCGGTTAGTCTGCAAGTTAATTGTCCTGAGTCTAGTATGTGCCTTTCTACTAGTGTTAGGCAAGTTTGCCATACAATGAAACCATGTGTTTATTGAGTATTCGAAGCTATGGGACAATGTTTTATGCCTCCGCGTAATGAAGTTAGTAACCTCGGAAATTAGAGGATATTAAGCAGTGGGGCAGTTGATATAGTCATAAATCAGTTGTGTAAATAAGATTTATGATTCATAAATTACTTATAAGAGAGAAATACAAGTTCGAGTTCATTTAGTGTGATCAATTTGAGATGTCTGTATCTGTTAAAATAAAAATAAAATACTCGATAAAAAAAAATGAAATGAGAGATAAAAATTTATATAATAATTCAGTTCAGTAATTCTTTCATGTTCTAATACCTATGTGCCTAACCTTCTTCCTAACATAACGTAAGCAGGCGCGTGGCGGTATTTACCCCATCACCAGTTTTACGCCTTTTTGCCTCAAATCTTTGCCAAAAATATTCAAATTTCTGCATTTTAATTTTTTTTTTAAATACATTGACCTATAAATTAATGCAATTGAAAGAAGAAAAGGCTTGAATAAAATTCAAACTCCGTTCTTTACATGTCTTATAAATATTAATGAAACATGCAAACTACAAATATTATTTGCAATAAAACTGTATATTTATGACATTGAAGAACAAAAGTAAGCAACAAAATATTTAAAAGTTTAAAATTACTGTATAAATAAAAATTTTAACTTGCTATCATAACACATTTAAACTTTAACATAAAAATTAACTTAGAAAGAAATGATCAATTAGACATAGTTTAAGGAAGAGAACATTTAGCATCATAAACACTAGGAAAAAAAAACAAAAAACTTCGAAAGGAAACTTGTTCAAATTTTTGAAGAGAGAACAGAAATATTGTCAAAATTAAATCTCCAATAATGTCTCTTACGATCATGGTAAGAATGTGGTCAATAAAATTATAAAAAAGCATTTATCTTATCAAATAAAGATATTTACATTAAAATTATTCATTTTTAATCCTTACATTTCGCTCCGATGTTTAGAGATAAAAAAAGATACGTAAATGGGCGCGCGACGGTAATCTACCGACTCCCGGCACTTTCGGAGTTAAAACACTAAAAGAGAAAGGACACTTCTCCGAATATGTTAATTCTTGTCTCTGCGATGAATGATGATTCAATTAGAGAATACATGCCCCTCCCGCCCATCTGTGACTTGCCTGATAAAACCTGCACGAGATTTTTTAAATGTGACGGTAATCTACCGCCCGCGCGCCCGGAAGAAGGTTAACAAAGAGAAGCCAATATTGGAAAATACTCGTAAAGTGGTAAAAAAAAATTAACGTAAAAGGAATTTCAGAGAGTGTCTTATTTTTCATTCTTACAAGAGCGCGGGATTAAAATAATATCCTATAAAGAATTACGAGCAAAGTACTCCTTTAAAAAAGGAAAAACTTTACGAAAGGACACGGATTAAGTAGATAAAAATTATTGTTTCCACGTAGCTGGAGAGATAATCCGCAAACCGTCCTCAATCGAGGAGAGGAGAGAAGAAAAAAGGTGCACTGAAGAACTGCAGTGCGCTTGGGCTTAACCAAGCGGAACTTAATCCTAGTCCGCCTCACCCGTTCGCCCAAGCGTAACTTAAGCTAAGGCCGCTTCGCCCCTTGGTCCACGTGGGGCCTAACAAGCTTAGCCCTCGGAAGACACTTTAAATCATTGTTCCGGTTCGTTAGGACATTATTCACAAGGCCCGATCTTTGCCGAGTGACCTGCTTTCGTGTTGACTGGAAAATCAAATAGGCGTCACTGGGCGTCGGATGAATGTTTATTTCTTCGAATTTTTTATAATCATTATATTCTAGAGATAAAAGAAAGTCGATGTTTTGATGTATTAACAAATAATATGGTACAAAATATTATCTTTATTGTGTTTTAATAAGTTCTTAGAATTGTACTAAATGTACAAGCATGTACTTAACCAGAGACTGATGTTATTTATCGAGTTTGTTACATAATCTCAGTCAAGTTAACTTTTTAGCTCGACTGAGTATTTTTTTTTTTTTTTTCATTTCTAAATATGACATTACGTGTACCTTAAAATGTAATGAAAATTTATTTGACTGAATAAGAAAAGAAATCGAGATTATTGGAGAAATGTATTAATGTTCCAAGTCCAGAGGGTTAAAAGTGAATCCTAGATGAATGACATTCGGATTTTTTTATTTATTTAGATTTAATATTTTATTGATAACAGTACATCAAGTCTGATTGTACTTGAATAAGCAAAAATTATATTACGAAGTCATTGTTAAGACAAACTAGGCATTGGTAGCACTCAACCCTCTGACAAAGTCTAATGGAGTCCATCCCAGCAAGTTATTAGTATAGCAATTTATATGATTATTGCTGTAAAATCTTGAGTAGTCTCCTGATTGAAGGAAAAGAAGCCACGATATGCGTATTTCTGTTCTCTGCCCTTCCGTTTCTTGTCCTTCGGTTTCTAATACCTTATTGGAGTCCACGGGACTCAGTCCAGTTCTGCCAAAAATAAGCCCCTCAATAAATCGGAGACTCCCAGACTGTACGGGAAATTTGATTTGGCTGTATTAAAAATAATAGGATATATGTAATTAGTTCAATGCAAAATAGCTACTGAGCCACAGCAACGCTTTTCTTGTCAATTTAGTTTTATCAATTTAATTATATGCCTGATAGCTTTATAGTAATATGCCATAAAAGCGTATATAATAGTTCCTAACATATTGGACGAAATGTTCGTCTTTCTTTCTCAATATTGTTTAAAATCAGTGGTAATAAAAATTAATTTTATTTATAAGCTAATTTAAAGATTTTACTTTTGATTTAATTATGTAAATACCATCTATCGATTTGATAAATTTGTTAAAGAAATTCTGAAAAGCTGTCATGTAAGTAATTGTTGTAACGAAGAAAAGTAAATAAGGATTTGGAAGAAAAGTTCTGCTTTTATTGACTTTTGCTAAAAATATACAGTACAGTTGATCAGGCTCTGTTCGGACTTAGCCATCAATCAGCTGTCCTTTAGCAAAGGTTTATCTGAGAATTTTCTTTTCAAAGGTCTAGGAGGATGGTCTGAAATAGAGAAAGAAGAAGAGTAATTAGAACACGAGCATCACTTTGGGTTATAAGATATTCAAAAGAAGTATAAGCACGCAGTTTAATAAAATGAAATTGTTACTACTCACCAAGCAGCCACCAGGTCGAGACTCTAGATTGGAATTTTCAATTTGTTTAATGTCTTCCTTCAGAACAAACCATTGCAACAGGTTCTAAATGTTTGCATAGCTCTTTATTATTGTAAAGATTTGATTTTAATTACATCTTAGTAAAAAAGAAGGGTTACTACATTGCAATATTCACTTTCTGCGATCGACAAACAAAAATAAATTTAAATGGATGGAATAAACGCTGGAGTTGTAATAGACTATATAGTGGAGTTTATTTGTACTTACCGACTTTAAGCCTTAGCAAACCTGTTAAGATTGACTTGTACTTTAATGCTACGAAGAGTGTTGGTAAGAACTTTCATACTTTTACAAAATTATGATGAAGAAAGCGACAAATTAATGTTCATTAAACTACTCACGAAGCTATACATTATCACAGTAAGTGGCGGAACGAATTAGGCGCTGTGATACATTGCTGGTAGGCCTGCGATATGCGAGAGATATGCGCAAGGTTTGAGGAGGGTAGGTAAGCACTCAGGAACATTAGACCGCCTGGGACATAAGATAACTATACCGACGGAGATATACAACAGCCCTTGTTAAGTTATTGTACTTAGGGCCACATTAGCAGTGGTACAGCAAATCGAGGCACAGGTCTTAGTGAATCTAAATGACGGAGAGTGCAATATGGAATGGTTACTTACTTATCTTATGTACCCCGAGTTTATCATATTTTACCAACCTTCCTTCTCCAACGAAATTCATGTATCTCTTATCATATCATCATTTTAATTTTTTATTTCCATTAATGAAGAATAAAACGGTTTGAGACTGCTTTTCATCGTGTCCCCAGGTCTTCCTTTAGCTGTATCTTATTCCTCCCCTTTTATTTATCCTTCCGGCTAATGCGACGTTTTCGCAAAGCCAAAGGTTCCGTTTCGTGCGAACTACACAGAAATGCACAATTGTGTTGCGGAATAAATAACGATCGTCGATAGTATTCTGAACAACATCGCATCGCGAGTGAGGTAAGGCGCACAATTAGTAGAACAGAGCAGTTTTTGCAATACGTGTGGTAAATAGAAAACTGCGCTGCCGTGCAGTACCTCCCAATGTGCGCTGTATCAATTAACCGTATTAAGTGTTTGTTTGTTTAACGTCAATTTATGCAACTAATGCTAATTGAACGATACTACAGTGGGAGTCCTAAATTTTGCATATCCAGGAGAAGGATCTTTAACCAGTACCTGACATCGTACAGGCTTGGGACCTCCATTTTACGTATATGATCTGCTATGGACCCCCCCCCCCCGGAAAGGCATAGGACGATCCAAACATGTAATCACATACTAACACATGAATGTACCGAACCAGGCAATTCTAGAACTTTGTGCAACGTAAAATAAATAAACATATGTTTCGGTTTCGCAAAATTGATATTGTAACGTTAAATCTTTAAATAAAAAATAAAAAAAACATATTGTAACACTTCTGGGGGTTAAAAAATATTTATTAAACAAAAATATACAATTATCAATGCCAACGAATTAATACAACTCAAATATTCGATCAGGTTACAAAAATGATAACGTTATAACACACAAATCATATGACTTGAGCTTCACAGTCAAGACACAGAATAAAACTCACTGGTCCAGTCACTCGCTCCTTATATATCGTCGTAAAAGGAATGGCCTCGAATGATCTAGAACCCCGTGGAATCATCCAGGCCCTGAAGTAGTCCTTTGAAGGTCCGCTCCAACCGGTAGTTCGTTACAACAAAAGGTTTGCGATTTCAAACCATGTTTTTTTAAAAATTCAATAATAAAGTTCTTTTTGTTGTTTTTTTTAAAATTTATTTATCGATTTAACGTTACAATATAATGATTTACTCAGAGAGAGAAACACTTAGTGAAAAGTAACGCTGCTCTACTTTATAGGTTTAATAGTTACACAACAATTTAAATAAATCCATAAGGACTTAAAGAAATTATGTTGTTCTATTTTTTTTTATTTTTATCTTCTTATATTTGGGATTTCAAAACATATTTTTTTATTTATTTATCGATATAACGTTACAATATGATTTAAAATCCCAAACCTTTTGTTGGAACGAAGTAGCGGTCGGAAAAAACCGTTGGAGCATGTATATGGATGGCTTTTTGACGGAGACCTGGAACCTTCCACGAAGACCTCGAACCTTCCATAAGGTGTAACTGCTCGAATATTTATGTTGTGATAATTCGATAATTTGGCATTGATGTTGTGATTTTCGCTTAATAAATATTTTAACCCACAGAAGTGTTACATTATGCTAATTAACTTTTTTAGGATAATTGTATCCATTATCCACTCGTAGCAAATTTAAACAAAGCTAAATTCTAGAAGAGATGTGTTACAATCTTGACTATGTTTTTTGGAAAACAACCTAATTTCTATTGAAAAATAATATTTCAAAAATGTTCCATTTGAATTTAAATTTGATTTAGTCAAATGTTAGAAGGAATAGCACAGTACTAGAGGGCAGAGTGCGTTCTCCCTTTAGATTATCCCCAATCTATTCCAGTAAATAAGGCAAGATCCGCAGATCCTCAGTAGTTGAGTTGGAAAATCAAGTTAGGACCAGGATTCTCTGAGTAAGATCCTCTCAATTACGGGAAGCCACTGTCGTTGAAATGTTGACGTGGATAATTGCAGAGAAGTTTTGATCATTCCTGATGATCCTATTTCGTTAACTGGTGAGATCATGAAGTTTAACTGATCCTAATCAATACAAACTTAAAGAATACTAAATTACAGTTTAAAAATCATATAATAAATATGTATATAGTATAAAAGCTGTGTTAGAAGTTATTATTATTCGAAAGGAAAATGACTATTTTAACATAACAATACGAATATTAAATAAAATATATTCTAAAATATTTAATATTAATATAATGCATAGAAAGAATTATTGAGTTTGTTGCAGGGTATTGTAGGGGAGAAGTTATCATTGAACCAGTTCCGTGACTGGATACCATAGGGATTCCACCACATGTAAACTTTTTTGTGAGCCAACTTGGGAATATCATTCCATTATGCTCAGCTCGTTCTGACCCTGAGACTATTTCTATTTTTATTATAAGTTTTTTATTTTATTTTTACTGGCCTTGTGTATTTTATTATATTGGTGTTCTCCGCTCTATTTTTACAAACTTTATATGACGTTGTTTTCAAGGACTCTTTACTTCACTGAAAAAACTAAAATATCGTTTTCCAATGTTCACAACAAAGTTCATGTCATATGTATAGCTATTTTTATCAATATATCAATAACGTTCTTTACCTACAATTGGTATTACAATTGTTCCTATTCCCCGCGAATAAAATCTAAATCAAATTGCACCCCAAACTTAGTTAAAAAAAACACTGAAATCAAAACAAAATGTAACTCGTCATCCCTCATCTTCTACATTAAAGTAAGTAAGCAACTAATTTAGGTAAATTTTTCAAAACGAGTGAAACATTGCAAAAAAATTTAAGTTCAAAATCTAAATTTGTTAGTAAGACTAAATAAACTGCGAGTGATTTATTTTATTATTTTCACCTACCTATATATGAATTATATAGTAAGGGAAATTATTGCGATCGTAAAAAATTTCGACTTCCGGTTTTCAAAGGAAATACACGTTTTAGTGTCCCCTGAGTCCAAAGTCCTGCTAAATGGTCTGTGTGTGTGTGAATAGGCTATCTCAAAAACTATAAACCATACGAACCTGAAATTGGGTATTTAGCGTACATATATGCCCGTGATGTGACAGCGAAAATTTCATCAAAATTGAACGGAAGGGGCTCTTTACTTAATGTATTTAGTCTCATTTTTACGGTTTTTTTTCGATTTTCTCTAAAACGATTCTAACGATTTTGATGAAACTGGTCATGTTTAATGATAATAAAGTATTATTTAATATAGGGTAAGTTTTATGATCGTTGAAATGTTCTCAGGGGGCTTAAATGGTAAAGGGGACTTTTTTATTTATATGGAAAAATTAAATGTCTCTCGTTATGCCTAAAATGAGAAATGGCTAAGTATGAAACATAAAAAAAAATCGAGTAAACATATACAGAAGAAAAAAATATATCCGACAGCTCATAAAACATGTTGTTCATAAAATGAAATTGTATTATACCTTTGTATTGTTGTTGTTTTTATTTCTAAAAATGCGAAACACCTAGATTGACCAGGTAAGCTAATGAACATTTCCTAATAAAATTTTATTGTACCTTCAAGTTTTTCCAGAACGGTTCTCTAGATGTATCTTAGCTTCTGTGGGTTAGTGTTATACCAAAGCGAATTCGTTATTAGGTGTCTGTATTTGAAAAAGAACCTTTTAGGCTCAATTACCATCTAAATAAAACAAATCGATAACTTAACTTACAACTCATTATTATCATAACATATAGCTAATAAGTTAACATATCGCTCACTTCTTTCAACAAAGTTATATCTCAAACATCGCTTATTTTAGTTTTTTATTAACGAGAAAGGAAAGAAAAAATGTTGTATTTTGTATAATTCACCATTAGTCCATAAGAGTAAATTACAAATTGAATTTTATGGACAGTCATCTCTGAGCATTTAAAGGGGTATGAATGAATTTTAATGAAGCATCATTAATTATATTCAATTGAAATTTAACTGAGCCTATTGCTAGCAAGTGTTATTATTACGTAGGATTCGCAGATTCGACATAATGGTTTTTTTTATTTCTTCTTTTTTTTTTTAAATATAATTATTTTTAATTTCTTTAGGTTTTCCCGAAAATAAATAGTGTGGCTTCCTAAATAAATAGTCATTTTAGGTATTTCCATTTATTACAATAATTTTATTTATTTTAAACCATTTATTTTCTTTTAAGCGTAACATGGCTGTTTTCCGAATGTGCTGAAAGGGAGGTTCATCCTTGCTAGATCTTTGAATTTTTAATTCAACCCAAGCATTATCTATCTTAAGGGACTGTTCAAGAATTAAACTTTTTATATTTTATTTTTATTCAAACAGTGAAAAAAAAAAACGCCCGTCATTATGCAAAGCCAATTTCTTTGTTAAAAAATAAATAAACAATGAAACATTATTATCCAGTTTGAGCTCATTTTATTTTAATATTGAAATTGTAAATTCACACCTTAAAAAATCAGATTTTCCAGATCTATGACGTTGTTGAAAGGGATAAGTGTGAGTCACTTATTTTGCATATTTAAGAATATTATATTAACTTTATAAAATTAATAATCAAAAAAATATAATTAAAACTTTGTATTTCATGAAATATCCTTTTGTGTAGTAAGGATTTTATTATTATTTTTTATTTAAAAGTTTATAAAATGAAGCAAATTATCGTATACTTTATTTTCGAGTTATTCACACCGACTCTTAGAGACGTATAATATTTCCTTAATGTTTACTTCCGTCTCTCTCTTCTTCCCACTCTTCCCAAAGGAATTTCCTTAAACAGACGGTTCAAGAAAAGACAAAAAAAAACAATTCTTGGATGACGGTACTCCAGCACGCTGTTTGCATGTAATTTCAGGGCTGAGTGTCTAGATACCTCCACAAGCAGGACGACTTTATGTAAACAGAAACCTACTGAATAAATTTAACGGCATCATTAGAACCTTACAAAAAGTGTACATATGACGAAATACTTTTTTTTTAGATTGCGTCTTTAAATTATTAAAATCAAATGTATAACTCCATCAATAACTATATCATGTAAAATGAATGATAAAGCATTATATTATTTTTTTATCTAACTGACTTACAATTTTTTGACAGCCTAAAGCTTTCCAGTTTTCTATAATGAGAAACACACCGTGTCAATAAAATCCGCGTATTGGTTTTTGCTTTTTTATTTTGTCCACTTCAGTTTCAAATTCAAGTTTATCGGTTTTCTGTGAAAAGTGTGAACAAAGCAAATCGGTTGTTACACATAATCGGATTTTCGCCTTTTTAGATTCATTACAATAAAGAACGAATGAAGCGATGAAATTTTATTGTTCGTATTTCAACATTCCCATATTTGCGTATCTGTACTACATATTTGTACATTGCGGATCTCTCGATGTAACAATGGAAAAGTATGACTTTCTACAATGCTTGATTTTCCTTCCCTGGTTCTGTTATATATAGTGGTAACGCTAAATTGTTAAATAACAAAATAAAATAAAAAAACATATGATTTAAAATCCCAGACCGTTTGTTGGAACAAACTTGTGGTCGGAGCAAACTGGATCTAGATTGTTGGAGCTCCATCCACGTCGTCCCACCTGCTTCCACGAATACCTCGAACCTTCTAGAATGTCCCTTCTACGACTATATATAAGGAGCGAGTGACTGGGCTACTTAGTCTTTGTCTTGACTGTGAAGCTCAAGCTATATTATTTGCGTGCTATAAAGTTGTAATTTGTGTAACCTGCTTTTATATTAATGTTGTTATAATTCTTTTGGCATAAATAATTGTACATTTTTGTTGAATAAATATTTGTTACCCACATAAGTGTTACAATATATATATGTGTGTGTTTTTTTTTTAAATAATGCTTATTATCTTTATGAATTTCTATTTTAAGTAAATATTGTTTGAATATGATCAGTGGGCAATATAATCAATGTCCTTAACTCTGACAGATTGTTACATAATTCACTAAAGGGTTTAAAATTTAAAGTCTAATCTAAAGTTTAAAATATTTAAATTAAACATACAATCTTAATAAGTCTTCACGCGTTGCATAAATGCTGACGTTGATGTCAGATATTAATAATAAATCTGTTATAGTTTCTTTTAAATATTTAATTTAAATTAATAATTTAAATATTTATAAGATATCCTGCTTGAATAATTTGTATATTATATTTGTTATTAACTAAATGATATTTTAGCTGTGTTTGATCACGAAAATAAGTACAGTAGCAATGGCGAAGTAAAAATGTAGGACGCCTATTTATATTTATTAAAATAATTGTGAATTAAAGAGAAGATATCTCGAGAAGATTAGATGGTCATTTTAAGTTTTATTAATGAATGTAAATATGTTCCCTAATAATTAAAAGATAAAAATAAAAATATAAATAATAAAAAATAATAATAATTAAAAAATAAAATCATTTTTTTCTAAATCTTCTAAATTGAAAATCAGACAAAAACTGAATACATACACCTACTTACTTAAACCCATTTGGACATACGCCTCACAAATTTTCGGCTCAGCTAAAAAGACGCACTTACAAAAATTGCAAACTTTCCAATCAAAAATTTTGAGACTAATTACGGATGCTCCCAGATACGTAAGTAACCAAACTCTACATACAGACTTACAACAACCGACTATCCAACAACACATACGAACGCTTTACTCACGCTTTTTTGTTAAATTGGAAGGACACAACAACAGATTGATTAACCGCATGGCCACAGCTGACATGCCTGTTAGAAGGCGGCTAAAGAGAAGCTGGATGAGAGACCTCCTCACCTGAATTAGTATCAAGCCCGGAAAGAGGTGCTGCTGAGCACCTTCCTTTCCTCATGTCTTAATGCCATACGTTTTAATGCGTTGCTGCGGACCACGAATTCGCTGATTGTCGCTGATCGCTGACAGGTGCGAATCAATGTATGAAGAGAAAAAAAAAAAAAAAATTTTTAAAATAAAAAATACAAATAAAATATTAAAGGATGTTGCATATTTATGTCGAAGGGAGGGAAACGCTGTTTGAACAATATCTTCAGAGCCTCTTCGGGATTATACAAAAGCTGAACAAAAGTATTTGCAAAACATTCAATGAATATTCAGGGCCAAGGTTGTTTTGACTATGGCCAACCTTTTAATTCATTAAGGTTCATCTGTTTTGTAATATACGGTTTTGTTTTTTATTTTCACTTCAAAAGAAGAACCATTGTTTCTTTTAGTTATTCAACTTCAAACATTGCATAATAGCTTATTTCACTTTTACACGCTTCTTTTTTAGTTAGTTGACTTATTTTAATTATCTAAATAGTATAAAAAAGAATCATATAAAATCTAAAAAAAAAAAAGACTATAAGAACTGATACGCTTCACAGTGTGACGAATGACCAGTCTAGGAAGAAAAAAGTCTGACTCTCTTAAATGGTCATGGCATCATGTTTTAAATAAATAATCGAGTTAAATGAGATAATATAAAATCTGATCTTGATGAGATGCACGGATCATTACTTTCTGGACCTCTCAAATGATCTACTTCAATGTCTGAAATAGAGGTTTATAATAAGGGTTTTTATTTTTTATTTTTGGATTGAAGGCATATGGTACTACGAACATAATCATCGGTAGATGAGGTGCACATTATTTAGACATCAGTTTCTTGTCTCCTCAACTTATGTAGTGAAATCGTCCACATTAATCACATTTAACCCGGGTAGCTCTGCTCTATGGCCACGATTATTGAAAAACCGTTTAGCGGTATTCCCATCATTAGGATTCGCAAAACTAGTTTTCGGTCGATCAACTGTTAGACTCATTTGTTCCTTAAATTTTAATTGGAATTATTCCAGACTTAATTTTCTTTCACGAGAAGGCAAACAAATAATCATCATCCGCGCTGCTATTTTTAAACTCTGCCGTGACCATTTTTACCATTACATTCCCACTGACAAATCTAACGTTAGTTGGTGACTTTAGAATCAAAGATATGAATCAATTCTTTTTGAATTTAAAGTCTATTATTAGCAAGGGTTCGTTAAAAAATTGGCGCTTATAATTAACTACTTATCAATATATCACGTTTTTTTTTTAAACTTGTGTTGTTTAAAAAATAAATAAATAAATAAAAAATAAAGTTTTTAGAAATAAACTTCGGATGAGATTGAAATATTTCTACAATAAAATTTGCATTATCACACTTTACCGACTTCTTAACCGATACTTATAATACTATAATTAACTACTTATCAATAAATCACGTTTTTTTTTTAAACTTGTGTTGTTTAAAAATAAATAAATAAATAAAAAATAAACTTTTTAGAAATAAAATTCGGATGAGATTGAAATATTTCTACAATAAAATTTGCATTATCACACTTTACCGACTTCTTAACCGATACTTCTGCAAACGCTAATTCTTCCATAGTTCCATAATCCTCGAATCGTTTAACAGGATGACCAAAATTGGCGCACGAAGTAGATTGTAAAGTTTCTTTACAAAAGCCCTCGAAAGTTAAATTAGTGTCCAGCAATGCTAAATCTGTCCGAAGCCTCTTGCCATTTCGTTTTTAATTGTGGCAAATCCTAATTTTAAATGAGTATTCAAGCATTAAACCTCTAGTTTAAACCGATGCAATATAGCAATATATATTGAATCCGTGTCCATAGAACTTTGCCTAATAATACATCACTCCCTACGCGGAATTGAAATTTATTTTCCTGAAGTATACAAAGGCAAAAGAAAGCAGCTAATTTTTTCATGTTTCTTTAATATACCTTCTTAGTCACCTCTACCATAAATTTCACAGAGGTACTTTGGAGTACATTTTAGTAACTAGCAAAAAATTGCTTACTTTACAACATGTTAAAAAAAAAAATGTTCCAATTTTTGACTAATTATTTGGAAAATGGTTTACTAGTATAGCAGAGGTCTATATTTACTAAATACAAAGTAAAAATGAAAAAAATATCAATATGATGATATATGAAGCTCAATTGGCAAAATGAATATTTTATATTAAATGTGTCTCGTCAAGTCAGGTACTATTCATATCGTTGAGTTTACCGTAAAATCCACCTACTATAATAAAAAACCCTCTAATATTGTTTTAAAAACATCTCTCCTTTACACATAATACAAAAGTTTCAATTTTGATGATGACATTACAAAACTTGTTGGTCTTGTTTGAACCAGGATATTCCATCCAACATCACTGTTGGTTCTATATCTGTATAATTTAGTTTCCTGCGTGGCCTCTTGCCAAACATCGAGATATCATTTGATGTAGAGGCATGTCCGTAGTTAGTGATATAATGATTAGGTAGTCTATGGTGTACGAATATCTTTTTTTTTATCCTCGCATATCAGTTTTATTCTCAATATTATAGAGTATCGTCAATATTATTAATCGTAAACTGGCCGTTTATGTGCAAGAAATATGATATAAACTTTTGAATAACTTATATTTATTCCTCCCAGGGTAATACGGATTTTTGGAACAGTGGTATGATACAGTTTACCAGTTACCATTTATAGTTTCAACTGCACTACCTTTTTCTTTATGTTCATCAGCCACTCCCTCCTCTTCTTCGCCTCCCTGGTTCCTCTTCTACCAAAGGTTAACTGGGTTAGGCCTACCGTTTCCTTCCACCCGCACACAAAATTTTTGAAGTCTTTTTTGGTCATCACCTGAGGTCGCTATCTGACAGAATGTAAAACCCAGTCTCCCTCAGTGCCCTCAGCAGGAAACGAACCTGGGTTGTGCGTAATAAATTATAATCCAGAACTATCTTTTTCCTAACCATGTTACCATGTTCTTGAAACCAGAGCTATCTATGAATGATAATTGAAACGGCCCAGAATCCCTAGAATAAAAGAATAATATCAAACTGATTTTTTTGGATGCTTCAATTGGCAAAAGGACAACTACCAAGGAATCATATATAATAATCTTAATTGAGGTGCGGTAAAAATAATTAGCTCAAATAAGTGAGATTTACATGTTTTATTGAAACCGCCCCAAATTTTAGGTCATCAGTGATGGCTCTTTAACAGTTGGAAGACAAAGCGGTTAAATTACTTTTTTGTCAAATTCAACAGCCAGTTTAGACACAACATTAGATGAGATATGAATACAATCGGAATACAGCCCGTAATGAAAAAGAGTAATCTTTTCCGAGCAGGCGCAGTAGATTATCCCTCGGATGCGGAAAGAGCTTTGTTTCGGGATTTGAAATGTCAAAACTCGATTTGGGCGAATTGTTTTAAGCTTAGCGCGGTCATCCGTATCCGTGCCGCTCAAGTCGGAATCCGGTTTAGCGAAAATAATAGCACTATCGGTTGTTAGCCGTTGAGGTATGGACGGCTCCCAAATCCGCGCAGGGCCATCACAGTGATCAAAAACCTCTATTAAATCAATCTAGTCCTTTTATAACCCTGAGGCTGTGGTTATATTAACGAATAGATTTATTATGTCTCGGTTAGACTGAACTCAGTCATTAGCCCAAGTAATATATACAGTAGTTCCGAAAAATAGAATCCCCTGATTGGCATACAATTTTTATCAGATAGGATATTTCACCAAATGGTACCTAAAAGGATTTGTGGTGGCTCATACTAGTTTGGGGGTGGAATTCAAATATTTTTGTATATATTTCTTTAAAGTTATTTATTTTATTTTGTACTAACAAATATAACTAAAAATGTAATCAAAATAAATTAAATAAAACTGTTATTATTTTGGGCCCTTTATTGGATAAAACTGCTCTGATAACTTCAATAAGATGTACAAACGGGTCCAGATTTAATTTCACCAACCAATGCCGCCATAAAAATTCACACTAAACGGCATCAGATAGGCACTTTGAAAGTTGTAACTTTTTTTTAAACGCCTCACTGACCTAGCAGCAAAAATCTTTCTGGGTATCAGAATGTGGTGCTTAAGAGTATATCTGCCAAAATTTTGAAGCTGCTTGGGGTAACTTCAGTCAATGGGGGTTTTGTTTTCTTTGTTTTAAGGTCCATTTATGCTACTAAGGCTAATCGGACGATGCTACAGTGGGATTCCTAAATTTTGCCTATCCAGGTATAATTAGGATAGGTATCTTTAATGAGTACCTTTCATCGTTCAGGCTCGGGACCTCCATTTTACGTCCGATCCGAGGGACGACATAGCTAAGGATTTTTACTCCACCGAGGGACGCGAATCAATGGGGGTAATTGTTACTAAACGAACGAAAATTATATTTTTCCTGCCCTTATGGTTCGATTCACCAAAAATCCTTTTAGTTAACATCATTTGGTGCATAGTAGGGTTTCTAGTAACAATTTGAAGCCAAGAATGACGGTACATGAATTACAAGTACATGAAGTACATGAAGTACAATGAATAAGTAATTTTTTTTCCTTAAGCTCTCTCAAAATTGAAAACATTTTTCACGTGAGGACTCTCCCAACATAAACGATTCAATTATAGACGCCATGTTTGGAGGGCTCTTTCTTCCCCAGAAGGAACATTGATGGTTTATTCAAGGTGCTCCGTCTCCTCAGTTCCTTAACCCTTTCTTCCTCAACAATTCTGAACACAAGTGTTAACACAGAAGAAATTTTGATACAATAAAACTTTACAGGAACCTATATTGGGTAACAAGTTTTTTTTTTTTTTTTTTTTTTTCGGCTGCGTATTAATATAAAATAATTAGTTACGCGGATTTTCTGGACCATGCAACAAGCACTGTACAGTCAGAGTAACAGAAGACCTAAAAGCATTTGATTCGCAGAAAATTATTTATACAATGTATTTATATAACTTGAAATAATCGAGAGATTTCCTCTTTGAGTTTGGATTTCGAGAATCGAGAATGAAAGGTACAGGAAAACAGTAGGGAAATTTTTTTATCTCTGAATTTCTATGACAGGTTTGAAAAGAAGAAAGCACTTTTTTTTAATTTTGAAATACTATATATAAGCCGGAAATAACCCTGAAGTAAAGCGAGTATTTCAAAATGACACCCAATGAGATGATTTTTTTTTTTTTAATCTGTCGGAAATGTATTTAAAAAACAGAAGGGTTCTGAAATAATTTAAAAGTTCACTGTGAAGCCCAACAGCTCACGATATTCATGTTAGCCTATATGACATATTTAATGAGTTTAAATCCATATATAGATATAATTTCATGAATTATCTACTGTTTTTGAAAAGTAAATGAGCAATTCAAACAATTTTTAGTACAGACAAACAAAAATATTCAAATGAAAGAATACCCGAGATGTTTTCTGTATTGCAGTACACTTTGAGGAGAATACATTAGGGTGTTTCAAAATTTAATGATGGTCGGAGTTAACAGATACTTGAGGAGTTTATAGTAAACCTCTTATTCTCCTTTTCCCTATAAAAACTCTTCTCTACCAAACCAGGCTGATATTTTATTCAGGCTCGCATTTGAGGAGCTCTACATTCGGGGACATTCCCAGCCTTGTAAATTGCAAGCTATCCAATTCAATTTTTAACGATTATTAAATTAATTTAAATTTAAGTATTAATTACTAATTCTATTCAATGGTGTAAAAACTTACTGGCAATCGACGGGATTTTTATTTTCTTCCATCCTTTTTTTTTTTGTTAACAAACTAGTAGTAGTAAATTGATTGATGTTAATCGTGATCTATAAACCTATTTCTTAGGATTATAGTAAATTATAATTTAACCTTAAACCCTTATTTTCATTGCAATAAGCCAAAAAAGGCTTAAATGTCGATGCCAACCTGAAACAAAGGCTGAACTGTTATCGATTGTACTGTAATGGAACTGTTCCAAGAAATCTCAGGTGAACGCTTGAGGGCCAACATTCTACTTCAATGATAAACTTTTGTGTAATTAGAAAACATAAGGTAATAAACGTACTGTTTCAAGGTATAATAAATTTATATTATATAGTATAATAAATTTATACTAGTGATTATTGTGAGGTAGCAGGAGTAACCGAGTGGTTTAAAGGGTTAGAAAATATAGGTTGCCCCTGAGTAATTGTTACAGAAGATAGCCAGATCAAAACCCCTAGCTCGAGGATATTTCATATTACTCGGCAATAATGGCCTATCCCCTCGCCTGGCCCGTGAAAACCCTAATATAGCCTAAATGGCGAGGAAGGGGAGGACAAAACATAACTAATTCAATTATTCCAAATTTGTCAAACAGTGAAAATTCAAATCATCCATTTTGATATAAATATATTTTTCAATTCATTACAACATTCGCAACGTTTCGAGGCTTTAATACCTCATCTTCAGTTATAAACCAAATGAACCAAATTTAATTAAACAATACATTAATTCCTTAAAAATGTCGTCAATAGATAAATTTGTCAATTACACCTTTCTCCTAGGGCACCTCACTGTACTAGAGTAACTGTTTGGTGAACTAGGAGAGAAGAGTAATTGACAAATTTATCTATTGACGAGATTTTTAAGGAATTGATGTAATTTTTAACTAAAATATTGTTGATTGGGATTAAGAATAAGAAGAAAAAGTATTTTTATTCTGGTACGTCAAGTCCCCTAAGAATAACAATATATGTACAAATCCAGAGTCCTTTGTCTGGCTAGTTTAGAACAAAGTTGTTATAGAAATTAAAGAAATAAAATAATGTAAAAATCTCATATAACAAAACAAACAACATCATAAGAAATTATAAAGTAACAATAGAAGAGAAATAAAATTTATATATACAAACACAGGTAAGTATTGCAAATTAAAACAGATTTCACTAGTTTACATAGTTACGGTAGTTTGAAGATTAAGGAGATAGAGAAATAATTGGGTTTTAAAAGAAGTAAGTGATGAATTTTCACGGATGGAAACGAGTAAGGAGTTCTAAAAGGAGTCACCACGGATGATAAATGATTTTATAAAGGAGGAAGTTCGGTAGGAAGGGATGTATAGGTTTAAGGTTTGGGATCTGGTATTTAACATGGTGTAAATAAATTCAGGATATACAGAGGCTTCATAATTCTGAACGTTCGGAAAAGATCGACACCAAGGAAATATACCGCCAAAAACTGGGTAGAGCCACTTCAATTCAACATAGCAACTTGAGACGTGGGAGCGTTTGGGGACACCAAAGATAAATCTAATGATTAGTAAGGAATACACCTGAAGATGAGGCATTAAAGCCTCGAAACGTTGTGGTTGTTGTAATGAATTGAAAAATATACTTGTATCAAAGCATAGAAAGGTAAGCTAAATAAAGCTACCAGATTCATACCCTGTTTATAGAGAAAAACTCTCCTTTCTAATCAAAAAAAGAATATGATTTTTCCTATTTACATTAATTATAAGAACAGTAATCACATTATCATCTAATAACTGAATTAGAATATGAATAGGACTAGAATTAAATATAATATCATTTATTCCCATTATTTTAAATAAAAATAACAAATCCAGAGCAATAGCCGCAATAATTTACTTTTTAGTGCAAAGAGTAAGAAGAATAATATTAATATTCATAATTTTGATAATAATAATTAAATATATTATACCCGATAATATTATAAATATAGTAATCATCACTAGAATCCTAATAAAGTTAGGAGCTGCGCCCTTTCATATGTGAATGCTAGAAATATTATCAAAAATTAACTGATATAAAAGAATAATTTTAATATCCTGACAAAAAATAGCCCCTTTAATAATAATAAGAAATATTAATATAAATAATATTATAATCAATTGTGCCATTTTAATATCTGTAATTATTGGCAGAATAGGAGGAATCAATCAATCCTCATTGCGTAAATTAATAGGGTATTCATCAATCAATCACCTAGGATGAATATTAGCTATTAATAAAAATATCAATATATGAATAGCATACTTCATGATTTACAGAGTCATAATTATAATTATATGTCAAACATTTAATAAGATAAAAATCTATTTTATCAATCAAGTAAGAAGACTTAATATAAATAAATCAACGGGAGTGTGGATGATTTGAATTCACACTGTTTTACAAAATTGGAATAATATAGATCAATTCTTCCGGTAAGTTATAAACTATCAAAAACTAATTCAATTTTTTTTCTGTTCTTGATGAGTTGAAATTTGTTTTAAATTTTTTAGAAGAAGAGAATAAATTGGCCTTTTACAAGTGACACGGAAATCCGGGTTCAAATCCCGGACAAGGCCAATCTTTTCTCTTTTTATAAAAAAAATACTTAAAAATTATATATAAAAAAATATTTATTGTTTTTCAAGAAATCTGAACAATTTTATTTAAAGTGGTTTTAAATGGCGGACCCACGAATGAAATTATCACCCCCTCCCTGATAGGAACTGGTTGGGTAATACCTATAACCCCCTCCATCTACAAGCATGCTACGTATGGCCAGGTAGCAAAAAATAAGTTAATAATACCCCGTTAAAATTTTTATAAATTTAGTTTTCTGCTCCATATTATAGAATGGTTCATTATTGTTACATAATTCTATCCATTTGTATAATAAATGGGAATGGGAAAGGGAAACAGGGATTAACGTTTCTAATCATTGCTTATCCAGAGAGGCCTCCGAATAATACTGTCATGTTTGAGTTTGGTTTGGTTCGGATTTACGTTACAGTCAGCCCTAATAACTGATTTTGGAAATGGAAAATTGGCTAACATAAGCTGACAAGACAAAAGCCCGGTGGACGGAGGCCGGAGAATACCGATGGCATACAATTAGGTAATTATGCAGATTGCTAGGGGTCGCTTTGACCATACTACAGCAAGCCCGGTGCCACCAGCTCGTAATCCCAACATCCTAATCTTCTCCGATGAATTAGTCACAACAAACCCCTCTCTCACTTTTTCACTGTCAATCATCTCTCGCCCTCCCGTCGAACCGTTCAGACGCTCATATTTAATTCTGCTTCGCGATCGAACAATCTAGGCACTCAGGGATTTCTCGAATCACGTACCGTAAATGTTTAATCCGAGGGAAGAGATTCTATAAATCTTGAGGAACCATTTCATGAACGAAAATTGGCGCTTGCATCACATATTATCACTCACCAGACTTCATTTGCTGTGTCGGAATCGGTGTATTTTTTTTTTGTAACACTTTGTTAATCTTATGCTGTTTCATGATACCAATACTCGCAATACTTACATTTCCGAAGCCTTTAATATGTATTATGTTTTAGCTGTAAATGTTCTACTTGCTATAAAAATCTAAATATATTACCCTCAGATGGTAGAGATGAAAGAATTATTCACAAAGTACATATAAAAAAAAAATATTTTGGCTCTAAAACGGCGATTAATTTCTGTAAAATGAAATGAAGCGAAATGAAAACGGGTTATAATGATTCTAATTAATAGTTTAACAACCCTTAAACCTTTAGACCATTAAACATCGCTTAATAAACTCTTAATCAATCTTATAAGGCTATTTATTGCCATTTTTCAAAGATAAAGTTTTATTTTCTTCTAATCCACCCTCTGAAAATTTTGTTAATTTTAGTCTTCACATAATAACTGATAGCGGTCTTAACAGACCTAATTTTTATAGTTTGCTCAGCTCATATGTGATTTACAGTCTTGGATCCGTCTATGTAACAGGCACCTTCCACACTTCCAAGTGTTACTTCTTCAAGAATTTTTTTTTTACACTCCTTTTTTTTTTTTTTAACGTCCGCTTTATGCCACGAGGGCTAATCGGGAGCTATCTACGGGTAACCAACCTCTTCTAATCCATGGCAAGCTGCTGAGTCTGTTCAGTGAGGCCGTCAACGAACATAATCGAGCGGGCTTGGGCGGGATTCGAACCCGCACCCCCATGCCGCGGCCCTATTTTACATCCCTTGATACAGGTAATGCAGAAAGTCGTGCCATTATGTTAGATTTTGTAATGAAACACAAACTTAGCAAACAAAAACTCATGCGGGCAACTGAGAAGCGACAAATTGAGAAAATTCAAAGATAGTCCCCAATTCTGGAAAACTGCCGAGAGAAGAAACCGACGCGAAGAAGTTGTCTTGGCAAGGATGTGTTACGTCATACCTCCTAAAGGGACTGTACCCTCCGACCTGCAAGGTACCGCCCACCGTCGAACACATATAACTGGACTGCAAGGCTCTTATAGATGCAAGGAAGGAGTACAGCTTTAATAGCAGACTGGACATAGGTCTTGGTGACACAGACCGCTGTTGAAAACTTGATTAAGTTTAAAAAAAAAAAACCTTATTTACCACATATAATTGTTTTTGTGATATGTGACAGAGTTCTGTGTAATTACATCAAGATACCTAAAAATAGCTATGTAAAACTTCATGAAAGAATACTCAAATTGTTAACATCAAAACCATGTATTTATTATGCTAATGACCCAACATGGGTAGATGTATTTGTAAAAATAAATAAATAAATAAAATGAAAACTTCAACTTTTATCCTATCTAATCAACGGTATATTCGCTTTATAAAATACTTGATTGTTGATTTCATTAATAATGTTCAAAATACTAAAAGTGACCATAGCGCCCAACGTTTTATAATCCACTCTATTAACATTGTCCAACAAATATGCTCTTACTAAATACTTCCAGGTTATCAGGAACATCGCTTCTGACATTACTCAAATTAGCATTACTAGTTCAAGGAGATTGAAAATAAAATGAAAATGAAAAATCTTCGAACTCCTCACTTTGACATTAGTCTACATGTTTCAACCCTGACCTATAATTTTGGCCAGAAAGTTAGGCTATAAAAAAATATAAAATATGATAGTTATTGTGAGTTATGGCAAATTCTCGTACATCGCTAGCATGAGTTCGAATCGCATGAATTTGCTAAGAGCGGATTATGATAGCGCTATATCAATTATTGTTACATAAAGATAATAAATCAGAAAAAGAGGTAGGATAAGCTAGAATCGAGATAGTTTCGTTTGTTTGTTTGTTTAACGTCACTTTATGCCACTAAGGCTAATCGGAGGATGCAACAGAGGTAGTTCTAAATATTTTATATCCAGATATAATTAGGATAGGGATCTTTAATGAGTACCTGATATTGTACAGACTCGGGATTTTTACGTCCTATCCCAGGGACGGCATGGCTAAGGATTTTTTACTCACATTAAAAAATCCTAGGGCCACCGCTGGGCGCGAACGTGTGACCTTTAGTATTGTAGGTTGCCGTGCTAACCACTATACCACAGGTGACCCCTAGATAGTTTCGTATTAACATCTGCTATTATATACCTGCTGTAGTATTAGCAAATGCTATTATATACCTGATGTAGTATTAGCAAATGCTAATTCGACTCGTTGATGAATATGAGGGTGATGTCATAACATGTGCCATTAAAATCAAGATAATAAAATGAGAGTATAATATGTATTGTCAATATGACTATAAGTAAGCAACTTTGAGTTAACAATTATTTAAGCGAACAGAATGGACAGGGTGAACTATGATCGATTGGTATGTACTCAAATGCCCTTTTCCTAGAAATATCAGGGTAATGATTTGTAGCCAGGCACATGTATGTGTTAGGTATTCCGAAGAATACTACCTATTCGAAGGAGTCATATATTTGGTATCGGTCTTATAAGGCCATCTATAACATCATTGAAGTCTATAACTGTAAGGATTATAAAATTGAATACAATTTTAAAGTGGAATATTTCCCCGCTGTCGATTGGTGTGGGGGATCCAGGGTTGTACAAAGAGCCACCTGGTAGTCATTGTAACAACTTCCCCCAACTAATTCCGGAGGTCCACAAATTGCTCACTTAGTGTGCTCACAATGGTCACCAAGGTTAATACAAAACTGTTCACTGATTTATTAATACAAATCCCTCCCCACCACTCCGTGCTGCTCTTAGGGACTGCTGAAGAAGTCGACCCATCAAGCATAATTATTCTAATTGAAAAAGGGCCCGTTACCCTTTGATCTTTATAACGCATACGTTCAAATGAAATTTTAATGGTAAAAGGGGCTGAAAGAAATGAAACAGAATTTAAACCTGTATCAAATGAAAATTCTATTGGGAGCTAGTTTGTTGTTGCTGTAATGGAAAATCATTTTTCCGAGTTGAACGACTTATAATTGAGTCAAATGGGGTACTCTAATTTTGCTACAACTAATAAAATTTGGGATTTTGAGGAGTTCGTGGGTGGAATCGACTATAATAAATTATTATTAATCTATAAATTACCCCCTATAAAACATCAACATGTTTAATTTTATATTTTTAATTGCTAGGTTCTTTTTCTTCACTTATTGAGGAAGAGTGCTTTAATATTGTAACGTTAAATCGATAAGAAAAAAAAAAAAAACATATGGCGCAACCTCCCGGACCGCTTGTTGGAACAAAATAAGCGGTTGGAACAAACTGTTTGGGTCTAGATCATTCTACGGCCTAGTCCACAGAGACGTAGAACTGCCTACATTGTTCTAGAATGATCCAGGCCCCACTATTTACGATATATATAAGGGGCAGAGACTGAACGAGTAAGGGTCTGGCCACACATGTAGCAATAATATAGGTTATGTTCAGAATATTTTTAATTTAACTTACATATTTCCTTTATATATTTCCATATGCCTAAAGTTCAGGCCACAAATGTCAGACACAGGCCACTTTAGGCATAACTAAAGGTAATATGTAAGTTAAATTAAAAATATTCTGAACATAACCTATATTATTGCTACGGTGCGGATCCGGTGCGGACATGTGTGGCCAGACCTTTAGTCGGAGTTGAAGTCTGTGTCTTGACTGTGTTGCTCAAGTCATATGATTGTGTGTGATAAAGTTATCATTTTTGTAACCTGCTCAATTGTTTAAGTTGTAATAATTTGTTGGCATTGTGATAACTGAATATTTCTGTTAACAAATATTCTTTAACCCACATAAGTGTTACAATATATAGGATTTTTTAATGAAGGAGTCTCTTCCGCGTTTGAAGTTTATTTATTCCCAACGTTTCGGGCTATTGGCCTATCCTTTGGGGTTATCTTATCCTAAGTAACTTCTTTTTTTCACTAGAGTGAAATAAAAAGAATCTAAAATGTGAAATATGCCATAAAATGTAATAAGAATAGACCTAAGTATTCATTTACTGTTTAAAAAATATAAGATGACAAACGGCTATGGTGAAAAAAAGAAGTTACTTAGGGTAAGATAACCCCAGTGGATGGGCCAATAGCCCGAAACGTTGGGAATAAATAAACTTCAAACGCGGAAGAGACTCCTTCATTAAAAAATCCTATATATTTTTATTATTTTTTATTTTTTTTATATATTTATTATTTTGTAATTTTCTAATCATTCTATAAGTTATATTTTCTATTTTTGTATTTTATATACATTTATATTTTCTTTGTAAACTCTATTTTATTGTATATATTCACTAATACTTAGATAATCTCTTTTCATATTTTAATAATATTATGACAAATAGTATTTAAATTATTTTCCTGCATGCAGTTTCATCTGATGGAACGTCTTTATGTAAACTATAACTACATAAACTACTACAACTACATAGTATAGATACTCTGAATACTAAACTATAACTTCGCACTTTAAATACGTAACTATAAACTCCCCCAAGCCCAGGGTTACGGGTTTCGAGAAAAAAAAATATGGTGGTCAGCCACAAATTAAGATTGGATTATTTAAGAAAAAAAAATAAAAAAATATTTTAAAGAATATAAGTTTAGCGAAATTAATTAAAATACTTCTTCCGAGACTAAATAAATGAGTTCAACCGGAAATAAAAGGGAGAAGAAGAGAGGTTTGTGGAAGCATTCAACAATGTTAGGAATCGCATATATATTTCCATCCAATTCATCCCTGGTGAATTACCAGATTTAATAACATTTGACAATTATCAGGTAGGTAGTGACATGTAGAGGGAAAAATAATTAACAATATAAAGTACATTTGTCATCTTTCGAATAGTACATGGGCCAGTTAAGGAATCATAATATTAATAGGAAAATTAATTGAAAAAATTTTTACATTAGGATATATATATATATATATATATATATGTATATATATATATATATAGAGAGAGAGAGAGAGAGAGAGAGAGAAACAGAAATTGTGGAATGCATTATGGTGACAAAAGTGGAAAGAATAATAGATGATAGCTTACCAAAAAAGCTGTTAAATAAATTGTAGAAGGTAAACGAAAGCGAGGAAGAGGGCGTTTATGCATCATTAATATATCAATAATGTATTATTAGTAATATCAACGCATCATTTGTAATATCATTGATACTAATATTTTTTTCAGTGTAATATTATGAATTTCAAGTTTTAATTAGTAGTTGTTATCACCTCATCATATCAACTTCTCACCTTCAAATTTAGCTTCTCACATTTTCTCCGTTGCTCTCAGTAATCAATCCTGCAGTTACCGCTAAATTGACCGCTAGTAGTAGGCTATAAACACCCGATTTTAGTGTTCGTGCAAGTATTGTCGCGTCACGAACATCGCTAACGTTAGTGCGATCTCTGCTGCACCTGCACAACTGTTCTTCACGGTCCGGACTATAACATCAAATATAAACATATATATTTCAATAAAAAAAAATGTATAAGTTAAATTTTAGGATATATGTGGCTATTTAAGTCTACCAGTGCTGGTCTCTAGGTTATCCTGGCTATGTACTGGACATATGGGGATTGGAGCTGGTGTATTTATATATTGAGTCTGTACGTAGTTTGATGAAGTTTGTATTGCACTCTTGTGCAATAAATTAAATAAATAAATTGTGTTCTCTTCTTTCGTAGTATCAACTTTTTTTTTTTTTTTTTTTTCAGTAATATTTAGTTTTAGTTTAGTAATAATTTAGTTTTAATATCTATATATTATTTTATAGAAATATATACATATTGAAAATAAATATTAGGGTTCTTTTTTTTTTTTTTAATTTTATTTGCTCCTTTCTTTTTAGTTATCTTTTTTTTTCTTTAGTATTTTTATTTATGCATTTATTTCTGAGGATATTTAACAATTTCTTTGTGAAGATTCCACAGAAAATCGTTTATATACTTATTTTTACTTTTTTTTTTATTTCGTAGAAAAAAATAAATATTTTAATTATTATTAGTAATATACTAATCTATTATTAGTAATATAGCAATCTCTGTATTACTCTGGACTCAACAAGTCCTGATGGAGGTCCTTTATGTTGGGATCGAAACGTTAGCTTTTCAAAATAAAAAATAGTCAACTGAAAATCCTGATTATTAATTATCCGATCGTGAAGAAAAACAGTCGACTGTTACACGCTTCTAAAATTTTTCTGTGATTTCTAATATGAATATGGCGTTGGACCTTACTAGCTCGTCGGTCGTTTAACATCCCTTTATGCAAATAAGGCTGTTCAGACGATGCTACAGAGGGAGTCAGAAATTTCGCCTATCCAGATTTAATTAGGACAGGGATCTTTAACGCGTACCTGACATCTTACAGGCTCCTTACCTCTATTTTACGTTCTTTATAGAGGGAAGGCACAGCCTACGGCTACCGCGGGACGCGAACCCACAACCTTTAGAATATTAGGTTGCTAGGCTATCTAGTATACCACAGGTGACCCCTAAAGTAATTTCTTTATTACTAAAGAAAAAACAAAAAAACTGGAAGACAGTAAGAACTAAATATGAAACCTCATCTATCCAAGAGTAAGAACTTCTTTGATCCCGTCCTGACTGCATACAGAGCACACTTCGAGAACTATTACTGGAGATGAACGGGCCTTTGTGCCGACTTAACGAGCTTGGCCGAGTGGAGACCTTGTTATGGAGGTAACGAAGACAGGGGACGAATTGTGCCACTTACTGTGAACTATCAGTTGTCACTTAGCGAATTCGGAGCTCTTATCTATGCTAGTTTTATGCTAGGAAATACGAGTATATTACAATACACATAAGAGAATCAACTAAATTTTTTTATTAAATTATATAGCAATAGTTAGATTGAACAATGTTTTTATTTAATTAAAGTTATACACTCCAAAATAGTCCATATATTTTCCAGACCTTACATATCTAGGAATAGGAGCTTTCGGCGCCTTTGCGCCATATTCATCTAAAATAATTTTACAATTAAAATAACTTCATTAATGATTATAAAAATTGTCACGAGAAATAAGAATTATCACCTGTAATAATGATGAAATACCTCTTAAAACCTCCAACACTACATATTCATAAGCACAAGCTTAATGGTAAATTTTTATGAAGAAACTAAAAAAATATAAATAAAATACATATACAGTACAATCTTGATAATCCGGCGGTTTGTTACACCGGCACGTTCGGTAATCCGGCTATGGGGTACACCCAAAAGGAGGGGAACTTGATCGCATGACCATCAAATCCAAACCCCCAAACACGACACCTCTTGCAGCCAATGTATCAAAATGTAATCCAGCAAATAAAAGTTAATTACAAAAAATCAAAAGATCTGGCCAATACACCCCTTGTTTGAACTCGAATGACGTTATTGACGATTCTGACGGAGATAATTCCACAATTGTCTTCAGAATTTTTACAAGAGTTTTTCAAAAAATGTGAACTGAGCGTTACCCTATCAAATGAGGATATCAAAGTATGGCTTCAAAGCACTAACGAAGACAATTTTCAATTCCTATCGGACGACGAAATCCTCAGCCAAATTCGGTCCACAGATGAATAGGAAGATTGCGATGACCAGAATGTTTCAACTCACCGTACTGTAACCAACAACGACGCATTCAATGTCAGCACAAAATGGTTAGTGCTCAAAAGGTTGAAGCAGTGCGTCTTTGATAAAATGTTTAAGGCAAAAAAGCAAAAAAAAATAATTAAAGATTACTTTTCATAATAGTTTATTTTATATGAACGTATTCTTCATATGTAAGTAGTGTTTTGTTTTATAAGTAAAAATGTACAAATATAAATATTATATTATAGTAAAAATATTACATTATAATAAATTTTTTTATTTTATTTCCGATAATCCGGAAATTATTGTTAATCCGGCGGTTGTCTGGTCCCATATGTGTCGGATTATCAAGATTGTACAGTATTGCAAGTCATTTCTTTATTTTATATTTTCAAGTAGAAAGTACATAAAACAACCCACTGAAGTAAATAAGTTATGATTAGCCTACATGGATCCTACACTTTTACACTTTATGTGTATAAGGCTGAAACTGGAAAATATGTAAGGTCTGGAAAATATATGGACTGTTTTGAAGTGTATTTACTATTTATTATTATTATTATTATATGTATTAGTACGTGATCACATGTTTGGATTATTCTAGGCCTCTGTGTGGGCCAAGAGCGGACCATATATATGTATAAGAAGCGATCGATTAGTATATTGATGTCTCTTTGAACAGCGAAGCATACAGTTACTTTTGAGGCACTGTCCTGTCACCGCTAGTTTCTATTTTGTAACTCTGTTACTATCTATTTATGATGAGAGCAAAAAGATCAAACATGCTTGTTTTGTCAATGTTATCGCCGGTTACTTTGTACAAAGTAGATAGATGCTGAACTGCTCATAACCGTAGTAAAAATGAATTTATCCTTATATATATATAAAAATCTCGTGTCCCGATGTTTGTCGGATTAAAATCAGAATCTGCTCAACCGATTTTAATGAAATTTGGCTCAACATGTATAGTTTTGACCAACTAAAAAGATAGGATAGTTTTTACCTTTACCACAATATTTCTTTTAATCGAATTATTGAAAATACAGTAGGTCGTGTTTCGATTTATGATAATGGCGTCATATGTCGTTTTCATATCGTTTTTGTTGTTTGTCGGGGGTAAAATCAGAAGCTATTCAACCGATTTTTATAAAATGTTGGTTAATGTCTGTAGTTTTGTCCAACTTAAAAGATAGGGTAGTTATTTATCTCGATTATTGGCTTCAATATTTCTTTTATTGCAAATTAAATGCTTATTACTACAGTTAAGTGTGATTATTTGTAAGTTGAATAAATTTCCAACAGATGGCGGTGTAAGTTGATTTATTGACACATTTCATTTTCTTTCGATATTTAGGATGGTTAAAGCTGAAATTTATTTTTTCCGCATTGGACTAGAAAAAAAAACGCGTTTTTCCCATGGTTTTAGCAAAAGACAGGTTAAACAAAATCACTGTGCACCTATTAGCACTACAGGAAATAGAAATTGTGAATTCTAATAATAAAAAAATGTACATCATCGTTGTAAAAAGTTATAAATTAGCGTTATATATCTCATTTATAAAATTTAATTTTTATGCACATTCAGCATGGTTTGAGGCTGCTCTCTTTTCATAACCTGTTTCTGGTAGAACCTCAACAAATAGACTATATCTTATTTCACCATGTGTTATATTCTGAATTTAATTAATATGTATTATGGCAAAAGATTAATTTGGCACATTAGCGCTGTATATTTTGATTGTACTGAACCCTACTACAATTATATTCTTTATTAGTTCCTTTGACATGTGCTACATATATTTAATCTCACCTCTGCTGAAAAAAATCCATTAAGTGCTAAATAAATTGATCGGTTATACTTAATATAGTCAAATATGAGATGTTAAAAATAAAAACTTTAACCCTTCTAAATTCTTTACTTAGCATAAAGTTCTATTTTAAATGCTGTTGATTTTTAGATTAGCAGTAACATTATATTTATCATTGAATTTTGTTTTGATTGCATTAAAAAGAATGGGATATAATTAATTCAACGCATTACAGCTACTGAGCCACACCAACGCATGATTGGGACTGCTCGTTGTTAATAAATCTCTGTTATATTCTTACTATACCATACTTTGGTATAATATTGTAACGCAAAAAAAAACAACAACAAATGAGAAGAGAGTTCTTGAAAAGAGGTCTAGACTTTTTGTTGAAACAAACTGTTCTTATACATGTTCGTGACTGTTCGAGCATCTTCTATGCTTGTTGTAGATTTTTGACATTGTAGATTGTTTTATTTCAGACTAAATATAAGGAGCGATGGACTGGAGAGTTATTCTTGCTCTGAAACTCGAATCATATGGTTATTTTTTTGTTTCTGTATCGTTACAAGTTGATACTTTTTGTACCTTTGTTGATTTATCAGTTATTGTAGTTTGTCTGACGTTGTAAAATATTATTTTATTCAAATAAAAATTATATAAACCCATATAAGTTTGTTAGTTTGTTTTAACGTCACTTTATGCCACTAAGGCTAATCGGACGATGCTACAGCGAGCGTCCTAAATTTTGCCAATCCAGGTATAATTATGATGTGGATCTTTAACAAGTACTTGACATAACACAGGCTCGGGACCTCTATTTTACGTCCTATCCGAGGGAAGGCATAGACAAGGATGTTTACTCCCATTAAAAAATGTTTACTCCCAGTGCCACGCGAACTCGCGACCTTTAGTATTGTAGGTTTCTATGCTAACCACTAGATCACAGGTGACCCCAACCCATAAAAGTGTTACAGTATATTAAGAAAATCTTCATCCTTCAACTATACATTATTTTATTTTAGAGCAAGTAAATATTTAATGGAATATTGTAATATAATTGAGAAACATCCTTTGACCACCAATGAAAAAATATTTCTTATGGCATTATTATTCAATATTAAGTACGCATTTTTTGTTTTTTTAAAGAAATATCTTTGTAAATGTATGTAGGTAAATGCGGCAAAGGATAATATGGAACGAATTTAGTACCTTCATGAAACTTTAGGCTTAGCCTTGTATGTGTTCGGAATCTACTGAGTCCGCCTTAAGTAAACCACCCTTTAAGGGGTTGAAATGTTGGGGGAGTTATGCCAATTAATTTCGGTGAATGTAGGTCGTGTGATTCATCGTCATTCGATAGTTTATATGCTAGTTAATCCAATTCGATTAATATATAGGCAGTAGTTTAAAAGTTATTATACAAGTTGTAGGTGAAAAAAGAGATTTTACAGCTATGTAAATGTCCCAATTATATCCGTGTTATAATATACGATGTCGCGCTCATCACTTGTAGCGCAGATCCAACTCCAAGGTCAGTCACAACTAAATTTAAGAACCAAATTATTGTTACATATTAAAAAAAAAAACACTGAAAATCGGCACTAACTGAAAAACTAAAGATTTATACCCTAGTTTAAAATAGAAATACTTGGCGATTTGAGCAAACAAATTTACCCTGGTTAAAATATATATTTTATTATTTGCACGATTTAGAGAAAAAAATCTCCAAATTCCTCCCATTATTTAGAGTAGGTTAATTAACTTTATATTAAATTTTCCGCCACATCTATCTTTATCCTCTCATATTAATAATTTTAACGGCATGTCTTATCTAATGATCAGATATTGATCTTAATCTTATCTAATTGACTAAGATCTATTTAGTTTCTTCATAGATCTATCCAGCCCGCACACTAGACTCATACTGTCTCAAGTCAAATCTCCCAATTCTTCAGATTTTCCTCCTGGAATCGACTTAAGGAGGACTTCCGAGGATCTGAGAATCTTCACCATGAAGAGCGGAAACTCTAGTTTAGCGGTAGATTAGGTTAGCGGAAAGATGTTTCCAGTCAAGCAGCGCCTTAGAAGTTAGTCACGAAAAAGGTAAGATGTGGCAGATGATATTTAATGATAATCCGATATATAGATAAACATAACACTTTTTATAATACTTTTGTATATATTTTTATAAGATATTATTTATTACTTTCACTTAACTATAGATGAAATATATAGTAAGGGAAAGTATTGCGATCGTTTCATCTTCGTTTCAACTTCCAGTTTTCATTGGAAATACACGTTTTGGGGTCCCTTAAGTCCGTGGGTGTGTGAACAGACAAGCTCAAAAACTATAAACCGTGCGAACCTGAAATTGGGTATTTAGTGTATGTATATGCCTATGATGTGACAACGCAAATTTCATCAAAATTGGTCAAACGGAGGGGGTACTTTATTTGTAGAATTTTGTCTATAATTAACGTTTTTTTCGATTTTCTTATAAATTATCTTTGTATTTTTTTGTATGGGGAAATAAACTGTTTCCCGTTATGCCTAAAAATTAGAAATGTCTAAATACGAAATATGAAAAAAATCGAATAAACATACACTAGAGAAAAAAGAAAAATATTCCGTCAACTCATATAACACGTTGAGCCCACGCCTTTAATGACAGACGATTGTTTAAAATTAAAGACGTTATGTTCATTTAATGGAAATTATTTATTATTATTCATAGTAACTAAAAGTAATTTTCAACAAATACATAGAGAATTACAAAATCAGACGACTTGGAGTATCATTCTTGCATTGCCGAATTATCTCAAGTAAAAACTTTTATTTAATAATAAAAAAAAATAGTGTACTTTAGAGGGGGGAAAAATGAGAAATGGATGTGGAAAAATGTGTGACTTTGAGAAATAACGATTAAAGAAACCCGTCAATTTCTAATCTAAGTAAGTTGGTAAGTGAAAGTTGTGTGTTGCGCGCAACTCAGATTTTTTTATTTTATTTTTGTATCATTTTAAGAAAAATTATTGTTTTATTTTTGTTGGAGATCAGTAATAATTTTCAACCAATCCAACATATTTCAACACTAAGGATTGGTTATTTATTTTATAATGAATTATTCTAAATATATCTATGTTTAATTTGTAAATATCATCAATGTTATGTCAGGCTTGGCTTACAAAAATACTCGTGATTAAAACTTTTAGGATATATGACAAAAAATACCTAGGTTAATACTTAAACATTTTTTTTAATAAACAAATTTCCTCTCATAAGTATGAACCCTGAGCTTCACAACCATGCCAATCTGATTCCTTTGGTTTTTAGACTACTCCGTTTCAAAAGCAATTTTAGCTTTAGCATTGGATTCGGGAGCACTATGCAAAGAGGTTATCTTTTTACAAAGGAAACATTCCTTTCCTCCCGGCTGAACATATTTTACCTCTTACCTCAACTTTATTCCTCATTCAAACACCCTCTTCTAGCCTACCTTCTGGTTCAGATGAGTGGTTTGGTAATTCAAAGCCTTAAATAAAGGATCGGCCAGGCTAATGTTTTATAAATAGCATTTGTTAAGTATTAAAGTCCACACATGTTTAAAAACTTACATTGTCATACAGGATACTAGCATTCCCCGTCGCAGGGAAGCTGTCGGCTCGGTAGAAGAGAGGGAGACGCGCAATGGAGGGAGTTCAATAAAACCGCCGAACCAAAAAATGGCTTACTCGTCGTGAACGCTTCATTTTTCGGCTTTAAAACATGGTTTTCGACGCCCCATAGAGGCTTTCGAGTTAAAATCCTCGTATCAAGATCTTTAAAATGAGTCCAAATTAGTGTCCATCCAAAGTGAATCCAAGTGCAAAAATAGGTGTCCGTTAGAGTTAAACGACAATTTCGCCATTAAAACCCCTTAGGGGTTACATTTCTGAAATTCCTTTCTTAGTGGTTACCTACATCGCCTTTAAAACCTATATTCCGAACTTCAAGTTTCTATCATTAGTAGTTTTTGCTCTGCGTTGATTCAGTCAGGACAAAGCCTCTTATATATATATTGTTCAAAACACTAATCATTATCCAATACCATAAAAAAAACAAAAAATTACCCAAATTATTACTTTATTAAATAACGCAAATGTATGAAAGTTAAATGATTTTTTATAATTCATGGATATATTTAGTTACATATTTTTATATTCTTTGAGAATATACCCAGCGATAAAAATTGGGAATAAAAAAAAAAAAAAAATACAGTGGTACCCGTAGTAAGTGCCCTTTCACATTATAATATACAATGTGTTAATGAGATGTTGTTCCATGATAAAAAATAAGAGTAACCGAAGCTAACCCGTCCCATAAAACCAGTGGAGACACAGTTACCATAGCTCGAAGTTATAAACGGGAATGAATTCGGAAAGAGTAAAGAAGTTATGAATTTCGTGCCTTCTCATAGCTCGAAGGGTAGTTGCTCACTATTAGCGAAAAAAATGGAAAAACCAAAAATATATTCAATATAGACTCTAAAATACATATACTCTAACATTTATGACTCACAATGTCAGACAACCAATCAAATAATTAACAATGTTTTAACAACTCGATAGAAAATAATAATAATATCAAAGAGATGAGTATAGATTTTGCTTAAAATAAATTTAATTTTTTCCCTATAATTTTTATTTAAAATTAAGTGAAGAAAGATTTCATATAAATATTTATTTGAAATACTTCTATCGATGGTATTTTTATTCTCATTAATAAAGGGAACCCCATACTCTTTAATGAAAAAAAATTATTCGATTATCGTCATTTGTTCAGGAGTTGTAGATTTTTGGCCACTAAATGACAAAATTTTCCCTGTCCCTTTAAGGTACTAAGGCTAATCGGACGATGCTACAGTGGGAGTCTTAAATTTAGCCAATCCAAGTTTAATTAGGATAGGGATCTTTAACGAGTACATGGCATCGTACAGGCTCGGGACCTCCAATTTACGCCCTATCCGAGGGACGGAATAGCCAAGGATTTTTACTCCCCTTAAATCATCTAAGGGCCAACGCGGGACGCGGACCCGCGACCTTCAGTATTCTAATTTCCTATGCTAACCACTACACCACAGGTGATCCCAGTTACGAAAAGTGATCATTGCTTTGTGTTGGTTTATAGAAGGTCATTAAAACTTGAGGCAGGCTATCAACCCACGCCTGCTTTAGTCTCAATAGGCCTGTCATCAGGAAGGATTTCAAAGCGCATCTCTTCACAGGGCCACCGAACCCCAACGCTTTGCCACCAACCGCTTATTGTAAAACCATTGAAGCTATTGAACCAAACCGCTACCAAAGCACAATGTCAAAACCATTGTCCACTGCCCTCTTTGATCTGAGCTCTTTATTGTAAAGTTAAATAATTAATACCGAAAGCATAACGTACGAATAGACTGACAAAAAAGTGTAATCAATCTGTATTGAATCGAGATGAGGAATACAATGTTAACCCTGGATTGTTGCTCTGTACACAAATTTTACCTAAAATTCATAGTATAATTTTTACAGTCTATTTACTTGACTAGATCTGAACTACTTGTGCAAGTGATAATAATGAATGAGTTCAACTTAAAAATGAGCTATTCATGATTCACAATCGACTTAACTTCTCTATACGCTTTAATGATTTTGTAACAACTTTTGGGTTGAAATAATTGTATTTAAAGAAAATAACAATTTTACAATGTCACACTAACTATGAAAACACAAATAATTAAACAGGTTACAATAAGAATCACTTAGTAACTATCCAGTAACACCAAAGTAACCATAGAACTTGAGGTTCAGAACAATACTAATTCCAGTCCATCGCTCCTTATATTTTTTAAAATATTTTATTTTTGAAAATAAAAGATTATTTTCCTTGGACCAGAGTATAACCCGGGTCCCCGGCGTATTTAGAGCGGTACGATTCCACAGCGCCATCGAGATTCCATCCATTCCGAGTCAATCCTCTCCCTTCACTGATCCCTCTCCCCCGATCTCCCATATAATTTTTAAGAGGAGTGGTTTATTCCTCTTACTTCCCGGATCTGTTGAAATTTCCTCTATATTTAACATTTATTCAATATTAATATAATCACGAAGTCGACCATAAAAAAAATTGTTATTGCCATGGCAAATAAGAAAATGGGATATTGTGTTTAAGAAGTGCAGGTTATTGTGAGTTCTACTTATGGCAGTGGAAGATGGTTAAAAAATGCAGTAGGTGCTCAAAGGAATCTGTTGAATGGCAATATTATTTAGCATTTATTTAACCTATAAGTAACTAGAACCAGATGTTTTAAAATATATGTCATTAGAATTCCTTATTATTATTAATGGTGTGCAAGAGAGTTGAGTTAAAAGTGGAGGATTTAATCACTATGCCATAAAATTTACCAAGGCAAACTGTAAAAATCACGGTGGATCTAATATTTCAAAGTTTCTGTTTTAGGAGTTGAATTTGGTGACTTATTTAATGGATGTAATGTAGTGTTTCATTAACGATTATATCTTAAAAATCACTAATTTTTTTATTTATGTTTCACTTGGGTACTTCAATTATAACACCTGAAACTTCTAGTTTCCCTATTATCCCTAATACTTTGATTTGATTTTAAACTGTTTTTTTTTTTTTTTTTTTTTTTTTTTTTTTTTTTTTTTTTTTTTTTTTTTAAGATGGAAGTAATGTCCTAGAAGAAGAACATAAAACGAGAAAACCCGATCTGGTTTCCTATCGTCCCGACTAAGCCGACAGTCTATTGGGAGAACAAATCCTCCAACCCCCAGGTTCTGCAGCATTTTATTGCAGAATAAATACATTGCCTCACCGTATGGAATAACACTGAGTTACCGCTAACAACCAGGACCTTACTGTTAGACCCTCCCTACCACGTCCTAAGCTCCTCTAGTACATAGCCTAATAACCTTAAAGGTTATAGCGTCTTTTTAATAATATATTATATATTGAACTATTATATCCTTGTTTATAAATAATATTTTCTTCATTCTTGTACCTTCTACTTTTTATTCACGAGGAAATAAATTTCTGGATTAAATGTTGTACCTTATAAATTATACTGTTGTTTAATAAATATAGTGAACCTAACGTTAATTTATTGATTTTAACTGCTAAAAAAAAAAAAAAATAACTGGACTTAAAAAATACAATTAAAAGATTTTCGAAGCCCTCCGCAGGATGAGACGATAAAGAACTGCTTAATGAAACTGGTAATTTTGGATCTCATGATGTGATGGCATGGAGGTATAAAGAAAAAATCTGGATGAACATATCATGACATGTCATCTTAGTGAATAAGTGGTAAAAACTAACTTCCTTACATTGTAGGGCACGGATTTTAGAGCTTGAATGGCATTGTTTAGCGTTAAAATTTCGTGAAAAATGCTAACATGGTGGTTACTAATGACGGCCATTAAACCAACTGAATATATGTTATTATTACTGTGATATTAGAGTTGAAAAATCGTTCCCCAATCGACTACAACATATTTAACTCAAATTAGTAGCACTAAGTTTAAAATTACATTAACGCACAACACAGTGATTCATTACGAATAATCCGCTTCCTTGCATCTTTATAGTAACATATCCCACTTTTGGCTAAATTCAATTTTACCACTTATTCATATTAATCGCTTTAACACTTTCACGCCGGCATGTACCACCGGTGGCCCCCACTAGACTGCCGCATCGGAAACTTTAGTCAATCACAAAACTTTCCACGACTGTTGGGTATTAGGTAGGATTGTATTGTTTATTTTATTTTTGTTGGATTGTCAATACTGCATAATGCACTGGAATAGCTCCCGTCCTGTAGAGGGAAAACATTAAGGTTCATGAATTAAAGTGCCAGCGTCAATGTGATAAATCCTAATGAAGCAGAGTGGATATTGTCATTCTAAGATTGACAATGATACGAAGAGTCGGTTCAGAAAAACAAATATTTTTAATTTCCGTCAGATAGAGATAGTAAGAGAAGCAGAGAGAGAGAGGAATTAATAATAGAAATGAAGAAAAAAAATAGGCTAAAAGTAAATGTACCTGCATATTAAAAAAAAACAAAAAAAAAAAAAAAAACACTTGAGGGCAAAAATAAAAGACAAATATAGCACAAGCATTATGACAAAGATAAATTTAGTTTTTTCATCAAAAAAACTGTTCCAGTTCTGTCCTTTTAAAGAACGGTTCATTACGTACAGCATTTATAGGAGGTTTATAGCAAAAAATTACATTTTTTATCCCTCGGACTGCCTTTGAAGTTTTTTCAGATGCCTGGTTCATTATACTGTAATGTCAAATATTTTTTCTATATGGCCAAATGAGCTGTTTTTCCCTTCAAGGTAAGTAACATATACCGTAATTCTCCGCTGCCTTTTACCGACCAAAAGCAACACGCTGCCATTGGAACAGATTCTATTTTTCACAATCTAATAGATGCGAAGTAGGGCAAAGTAGAAACTTTTAATCGTGGAAGAAAATTAAAAAGAATAGTCTATCCTACCCTTCCGTTCATCCTATATAAAATTTTGGGAGGTTTTCCAAGACCAGAGGAGAGGTTAGTAAATAAATGCGGACTGGATTAATTGGCTATTTTTGTATTATCAATTGTAATTGTGTTTCCTAAACCTTATGCTTGTCCACTCGGCTATCCAGCCACCCACTATCATATTTTAACTGATTGTGACATAGAAACATGATTGAGCTGAAGACCTTTTTTTAAATCCCACTCCTTCATTGTTAGGCCCAGAACTTATTGACCTAACTTATTCTCCCCACATACATCCACTTCAACACTTTCAACTGAAGTTTTATTTTTTATAACGATTGGTGTCATGCTTTCATGTTATTTACAAATTAAAAATAGTTTTTTTGTAGGATTCGACTATTGTTTTCTAATGCTCTTTAGATCCTTCTAGAAAAATAAAAAAAAATCCCAGCGGTAGTGCAGCATAAGAAATTCAGTTCTATGGAACAATGAAAATATTTTATCTGAGATTAAATCTTAAATTTGTAGAGCTGATCTTTGGTAGTTTTGTTCTTTAAAAGGCTTTGCTATACTACGTGACAAAATGATAGGCCACCCCACAATTTTTCAGTTACGAGAATGTAATTTTACTTATTTGACGTGTTCGGCGTGTAGGTTATTATATCAATGTATAAATCCCCCCTTAGTTATCATTTTAATCCTTTATCTCTTTATGAGGCTTTTTTATGTGCGACCGAAATATAGACCACTCAGGGTCTTATTAAATACCCAATCAAACTATTCGTGCTTGAATTGAATTATTTTTTTGTTTGTTTAATTACTGAACTGTTTAGAAATAAATTTAAAACAATTGCAATTCCTAGAGATAATGTGCTGTGAAATAGATGCAATCAAATCCTTACGAGGAAAAATTGAACAATTGCAATAATTATTAGAGCTCAATACCGGTGTAGGCACATGATTAAAAATTATTTAAGACTGGGAGGTAAGGATGACACAAAGAAATGCCCTGGCAGTCTAATGGTAACCACTATGCCAGAACGAAGGAGAATATTTTGCGAAGCATCCAACTCTGCAGGAGCTTCAAGACAATTCGCTTGGTTAGTTGCAGTGATCACTAACATCTGAAACCTGTAAAAAATCCTTCGGAGTGCAGAACACTTGAACGGCAGAGGATTCAGAAAAAAAAACATCACTTTCACAACAAGGCTTAGTCGAATATAAAAAAGTTTGTGCAGGATCATATTGGTTGTTAGAAAAGTTGTATTCACTACCAAAAAGCGGTAATTTAAGATTGTTTTGAGGACCTCAAATATTATTTCCATGACTACCTAGAACTGTAAAGGATTTTAAGCTGCTGGCAAATGGGTCATTTGGGTAGTGATAGTCATCGTGGCAAAGTGAAATAAAATTTGTTTACTTTAAGAACTAATGCTACAATATATTACTAAAAATAATATGGAAAATGGAAACGTACACAATGAAGCATATAAACGAGCTCACCAAAACAAGGGTCCATTTCCCAACAAGGCAACGCTCCAGGCCACACGGCTTTTTGGTAAAAATATATTTTGAATAGAATAACATTTCATTTTTGCCTCGTAAAGCTTGTTCTTTTGATCTCAACTGCATCGAAAACTGTTTGGTACAATTGAGTAGGGCAGTATTCGCTGAAGGAAGCTAATTCACTTCTCTGGACGAACTCTGAGCTCACCGTTCAATCTTAGTGGTTTAATTTAGGCACAGATATATAAAAAAATTTAAATCCCTTCAAAATAAAATGCTCAACGTTTTAAAAAAAATAAAGGGGCGCAAAAAATATTAATAATGTTAAAAATCCACATAATTTTAAAAGTGGCCTATAATTTTGTCGCATTTACATTTTCGTTTAGTTTCTTGTTTTCATATAAATATTTTTAATTATTACATTATTAGCCTATATTTATTTATTCAACTTCTATTATGATTCCTACATACAATGAAAATGATAAAAAGTTGAAAATAATAAAATTATGAAATGAATGGGGTGGCCTTTGATTTTGTCGCGTGATGTATATTCCGGACGATTGCTTGAAGGCTGCAAGAGGACGGAGAGTTATAATCCTTGTTGCTAACAACTGTTAGCGACCTATAACAATAGCTCGCTATGGCTTAACCAAGCCTAATTAATCAGGACATAATCCCGGCTGCTTCAACTGATGGCTCCCTTCAGGCTTTGCAATTTCTCCCGAGTTCTCTGGTAACTAGCTCGAGTGCCACTTTAACCCTACCACAACAACCCACGCCAAGTTACCAATCAATTAATACACCTCCTGATCACTATCTTCATAGTTGGCAACTTTTCCCATTCCTCAAGAGCTCCTCGTCGAAACCGTTCGCCCAACTAAGGAAAGGATATAGACGGGATCCGAAGCGAAGGGTCTTGTTCCGTTGGCAGCATTGAGCGCCAGTTGAGTATCTCGAGTTCCCCAGGGGAGTGTTCACGAAGTTGTCCGGGTTCGCCGAGACATGAATCAGCTCTAATTTACTTCTGCGCGATAATTGCCAACTACTTGCTCGACCTCTATTGAAGAAGTCGGCCGCAGATTGTGTGATCAGTAATTAAATTAAATTAAATGTAAAAACATTTTGCTCTGATATCAAAATGGTATTTTTATACTTAATATTTTTCTAATGGTGTCGCATACATTTTGGAATTAGTTTATTATCAAGATTATATTCAATATATATTTATTTATATAGATATATTTATAGCACAGCCTAAATAAGAGATTTGTGTAGCTTGTTCTCCAGCCAAATTATCAAAATTAATTTTTAATCTTATCGGAGTGGTCACCTGTGGTGTAGTGGTTAACAACAATACTAAAGGTCTAGGGTTCACTTCCCGATGTGGCCCTAGGATTTTTTAATGGTAGTAAAAAATCCTTGTCTATTCCGTCCCTAGGATATGAAGTAAAATGGAGGTCCCGAGCCTGTTCGATGTCAGGTACACGTTAAAGATCCCTATCCTAATTATACCTGGATAGGCAAAAATTAGGACTCCCACTGTAGCACCGTCCGGTTATCCTTAGTGGCATATAGTGATGTTAAACAACAAACAAACAAATCTTATCGGATATTTTTCTCGGAAAGGCATTTTTTATTTATTTTTTATTGTATTTTATTAAAGTTAGTTTTTTTCAACGTTAAGTAATTATTGTATTTAATAAACTATGGATTCCCAAAGGAGCTTTATATACAAAAGTAGTTCTGTTTTTTTTTCAAAGAAAACATTCCAAATCTTTTGGTCATATTCGGCAAGCTGTGCGATTTGAAATGTACCACCAATTATTCAAATTGGCTAAACATCAAAATTACAGCATAATTATAGTAGTTAAACTCCCGTACATTTTAATTTCAATATAACATTTAGGATTTAGATTTATATGAATGCAGAATCGTTCAAGCTGTGGTAATCTAACCTCTTTTTTTTGGGATACATAAACAACTGAAGCAATAATAACGGATATACAATATATATATATATATATATATTTCCAAATATCCTAATAAAATATTTTACATGAGTTTTGGTTTCATTCAAATATGAAATTTCGCAGGACGCAAATTCAAATAGGAAAGTATACTAAATACTGACAATTTTATACACATTTGTAAAAATTGGTTTCTTCAAGAAATTTAAATAAATTTTTTTAATATTGTGGTCTTAGAGTTCCAGCATATCCTACGAAGTGATGTATATTCCTCGCTGATTCCTGTCCTGGACAATTTTCAAAAATGTGCTCGACTGTTAAATTTGTATTACATCATCAACATGTTGGTGGCCCGGATCTCAGGCGAGTTATTATAGTCTGCTCTCGCCGGCTTCATTGTATTTCTGGGAGAGGGTGGCTATCAGTGAATTGAATATACCCCTAATACTTTTCTAACACTAAACTTACCAGTGCCGGTCAAATTGACCGTTCTGAAATTCGTGTAAAACTCAAACATTTTTAAACTCTATGTACAATTAGCTTTATTTTATATTTATTATAGAAACTTTATTTTATATACAATTTGCTTCTTCTTCTTCTTCTTCTTTCTCTTCCACCCATTTGCCTCTCAGCGTGGGGGTGTCTCTAGCCAACGGCGCCAGGTATCTCTGTCCCTTGCCATGATCCTCATTTCGGCAGCCGTCTTCTGTCTCCGTCTCCCAATGTCTTCGATCGATGGCCCAAGTAGGACTTCCTGGGTCTACCTCTGGGCCTCTTGCCCAATGGTCGGACGTCCATTGTTTTAATTGGGTCTCTGTGGTGTTCCATGCGACGGACATGTCCAAACCACTTGAGCTGGCGGGTCTCAATTGTTTTCTGGAGTGGGCATATCTTTAGATCCTCCCTAATCCTCTCGTTTCTGATGCGGTCTCTTCTTGTTTTTCCAAGCATCCTTCTTAGAAACCTCATCTCCGCTGCTGTAACTCGGCTTTGCAGTCTCTCAGTTAGGGCCCAGCTTTCCGCTCCATAAAGAAGGACGGGAAGGTATACAGACTTATAAAGGTGTAGCGTCGTTTCCTGATTTACTTCTTTGTTTCCGATGACTGTCTTGCAGATCTGGTAGTAGACCGAGTTCGCTTTAGAGATCCTGTTCGTTATTTCTGAGTCCACCTTCCCTGATCTGTTTATCACCATTCCCAAATATGTGAAGTCTGACACCACTCCTATTTCTTGATCGTTACAAAGGATCCTGACATTCTCTTCGGATATACAATTTGCAACAAATCAATAATTTGTTGATAATAATAATAATATTGAATAATAAATTAATAATAAAATAACTTTTTTAATTACTGGTCAATTTGACCGCGCGCGTTAGGAATAGGTATACAAGAATTGTCGGTAGGTTTAGTGCTAAAGATGAGTACAAATTAAACGTGACTTTGAAAATTATATAATATAAAATTAGTTGAAACAATTTAGGAAGAAAGAAATATTTACAAACATGTTGAATGGAAATTTTAAATACTTACATGATTATAACTGATGCAAAGTGACAAATTAATGCACACTGAGGTTAATTCTAATCTATTACAAATCATGAAAGGAACATTGCTGTATGAGAAACCCCAAATCTAATTCAATGTCTCAAACTGAACGGTGAGAGAAAAAAATAGGTGGGGGTACACAGAACTACCCTTAATTGATTATTTACAAGAATTTCACGAAAAGTTAATTAAATGTTCTGCTTATAATTAATTACTCTTTAATTCCTTACAATTACTTCCTGCCACCTACAATCTGGTGACCCAGGTGGGGTTCAAGGAACCAGCGTTCCAGCGTTAATAGCCTCCATTCACTCACAGCCATATTAATTACCTTTCTGTTATATATTTATACGTCCTATTTGACATATATTTTTGTCAAAAGCCCAACAGCTTTGCCGAAGGGCTCATTAGAAAGAGCATGGATTATTGGCTGGAGAAGAGATGAGCGGTTGAAGAGGAATGCAATATGAAGCGGCTATACCAACACTGCCTGATGAGGGATCCAACATCCTGCTCCGATTCGGGGGTTCCAATATCTTAGCTCAACCTCAGACATCTTCCATCGCATCCGAGTATATGAAAGTATGTATGTACATACATATACAGTATGTACATACACGCAAAAACTTTTATGAAAAGGTACATAACTCTGGTCTTTGACATTTACCTTGGAATAGGCCAGGACTCACCACCATTTTGCTAGTTGAATAGAATAAATACTTATTTGTTAAAGGAAACTTTCTGATGATTAAAACAGACTTCAGTTATATCCTCGAGTCTGATACTTTATAAAAAATTGACAAAAATTATTTACAGTATTGCGTCGAATAACTTTAATAAAATAATAATGTCCCGATTTTAAAATATACACTTAAGCTATAAATTAAGTTGAATTCCCATCATTATTTGATACAATGTTACAATTAAAAAAAAAGTTATTAAAATGTTCAAAAGTTTCAACTGAAAGAATGTTTTGAATGTCATATCGGAGTTACCAACCATGCTCTTCTTTAAGTATTTAAGTCGAAATCATTTCATTTAATCTCCTTTCTGTCTATTAAGAGGTATACTGTGAATTTTATTTTAAGTGAAAATCGAATTTTTTTTGGAAAATATGGCCATCAGTAAGAAAAAATTGTGACTCACTCGATGTTCTACTAACTTTAAAGTCAACTATTACAAAATGTCCGCAAAACACCCCTTTCTTATTTTTTTAAATATTTGCAGTCTAATTTAGAATAAAAATCTATAAAGATCATCTGTGATAATTTGTAAGTTTGACTTTGACAATTTTTTTTCAAACGAAATCAGGCACTTAGCGCTTGCTTACAATTTTACACTCAATTTCATAAAAAATATTAGTTTTTACTCTACAGTAAATTGATCTATATCAATAATTTTAAGCAGTGTCTGAAAGCATGCCCTAATTTAAAAAATATATTTAAAAAATCGATGTAGCTAGTACACAAAGTAGTGTGTATTTAATTTGTGTTTGGAAATTGTGTTTACTGGAGTACACTATAAATGTAATATTAGAATTTTCTGTTAAAAACAACTCTGATTAGATTTTGTCGTTGTTCTCATTTATTAGAAAAAAAATTGAATTGGAGTCTGATATTAAAGATTGTGATATAAAATATCCACTAAAAGAAATATATTAGAGAGAAAATCAAAACACAATGATTTTACAATTGAATAATATTTAATATGTGAACGAACTATCAATAAGCTAAAAGAAATAAGTTTAGATTTGTTCACCAATATGAACTTAGAAGATAATCTAACTAGCAAATATTTAAGTAAATCTGAATAATTCTTATAGTTATAATTTTCTTATTAAAATTAAATTTATGTTCAATATAATTTGAATCAATTATAACATAATGAAAAATTAACTAAGCTTATATAAATAAATTTATCATGGAAGGTTTCGCCATTTAACTAAAAAATACAGCTTCTTATTTTCTTTTTTTATTTATATTTTTCTAAAGTACTTACATACTTTCAAAAAAAAATTTATTATGTTATTTAATTATTTGTACAATCACGAAAGTATCTTTTGTGATTGATATGTTGTGTTTGGTTAATTATCTTATTAAACATAAATTTTAATAAAATTCCCTCGTATTATTCTCTATTTTCCCTTAAATCTAACATATTTGGCCAAAACCGTGATTTTCCTTTATTAATTCTGCCAAATATTATTTCCGACCCAACATATGAGGTACTTACCTTTTGTTTTTCTTGTTGTTCTTTTTACTGTTTTTTTTCCTATGTTATTCGCATCTATTTTCCTTATCATTGAAAAATGACCTCGATTAGCTTTGTTAAATCCTTACTTTATTATACCTCATCCCAATTGAAGGAGTCTAGTTGAAATTGTGGCATGCTCGAAATTGCCACAAAGAAAAATCCTGAAATTTTTAGTTTATTTTATCGGACAAACGATAATACCCTGAAAAGGTTTTATTGATGGCTATTCTTCAAATAAACCTTCAATATTTACGGCTTGATGCAATTTTACGATTCCGCCCCTCCTCCACTGAAACGATTCATCTAAAATAATAAAACTTTTTACTGCCCCCTGTTTATCGAGGAAGGCGGGGAAATAAATATATAAATATAAATATTCGGAGTGATATTGGCGGTGTAAAATAAAAGCGGTTATTGAAGCTCCCTGCGATAAATCTGCCCTTCATTGTTGGGCTGATGGAAAAAGAAAAGTCATTCCATTATTTTTCTCACGAGGCGCAGAGCCACCCTCCCCCTCCCGTCACCCCCCTCTCCAATTACTCCTCTGTCTTTCCAATCATAACGGATCTATTTCTGTGGGGAGGATTTCGGAATGGCCAATGCATATTGAATTGTAGCTGTTTCATTTCAGAATCGGGATAGGTGTATACTCGTACACGTGCTCCAAAAATCTAATCTATTTAAAAGAAGGGCCAATCCATATAAAGTGGCCCAAAAATAAATTAATTGTTTTGTTTTTTTATTTTTTAGAATATTTTTACCATAGGAAGAACAGAAGTACGGCCATATTATATTTTAAAAAACCGCGTATTTCCAGCTAATTCAGTGCTCTGCTTCAAACCAAATACCTCCTCTTCCACTCATCCTAAAACATTCAAAGAAAGACCAATCTCTTTAGAAAGGCCTGACCTTTAATGAAGGTTATTACAGCTCTGAACTTAAAAATAAGTATTAAGGTCCATGTACACCTTCAAAGTTCCTAAGCGGTAATTAAAAAAAAAAACGGGTTTTCAAAAAACATATTGTTACAAGAAGGCCTATGTCTAAGTGTTTGTTATTTTTTCATTTCCTAGACAAAGGAGGGGACTATAAATTCACAAAGTTTCAAGCTGTTGACTTACACGGGTTCTTTAATACAATTTTTTTTTAAATATCAAAAATTTCAAACGTTTTAAGCCTGATATCACTGATATCACTGATGGGCAAGAAAATAAAATTTTGAAATTTAGTCCCTGGGTAGAGAATTGAACAGTCAAAATTTCATTTTGACAGACTTCATCAAAAATACTGGTTTCTGAAACAAGGTTGTTTACTGAAGGTTTGTAGACAAGGAAATACATTTAATCAAAAAAAAAAAAAAAACTGTAGTGATTAATATACTCTTTTTTATTTTAATACATGTAATTCGCAAGAGGTTGTAGGCGTTATATCGCGGGAAAATTTATCGACATAAAAATGTTTTAGTTTTTGTATCATATTGTATAGGAATTTGAAATATTTTGGTTGTTGTTTCAAAACCGATTTGGAATATTTAATATCCTTTAATTTTGGAAAAATTTGAATACTGAGTGGTTTCAATTTGGGATGGCCAGAAACTTATGTCTACTATAATTAATATATATGCCAACTATATATTAAATTCTCTTAAAGTATATTTTTACCTGCGGACATTATATACATTGATAATATGTGTTACTTCTATTTATATAAATAATAAAATTGTTTTAGCTTCGATACCAACATAAACATTAGAAAGCATAAGCCCGGTGATCAGTCACTCTCAATAAGTTCAACAACAAACAACTCAACAAGTCCAATGGAAGGTATAGGCATCATATCAAGATAAGACTTTATTAAATCCTCTACAGTATAAAACAAACCAGATTTAGAAGCCATAGTTTTATATGAATTTGAACTAGAGTTGAACTAAAATTTGTATTTATCAGTGAATACAGTAAAATCGCTTACCTAACAGTTAAATAGTAAACAAGTGAAAAATATTTGTTTGCTGTGGAGTTCCCATCCTGCTATAAACTTGGAAATTGTCGATCGTTTCAAATTAAGATTACGCAGGATCGATTCTTATTTAATCATTATCATCAGCTTCTAAGACCCACTCTCCCCGAAATGAGTCATTTCCAGTCCCACACGCAATCCTGTACTAAAGGGACCCGCCTCTGTTTGACCTGGAGTCACATTTTAGTATAGTTGGAATTCATGTTTTTATTCTTACAGATGTTGCCGTGATAGCTGCTTATAATAATCTTTCATTTTTTTCCAAGATCGTTTTTATAATAATTTTAAATACCTAAAATAATTTGGTTCCAAGGAAAAGGATTGACTATGCCCGTGATGGTTATCTGCATCTTTAATATCGCTACATGTGTACACATGTTAGCCAAATAATGCTGGTTTTTGTTTATGTTTAAGGTTTTAGGTATCTATATCTATGGACCATTTTAATTTAGTTGAAGAGTTCAAATGTTTTGAATTTTGATAAAGTTTCTTGGTAAATACAAGTTCCTTCAGGGTATCAATTTTTATACCACGTCCGAATTAATTAATTTTAGAAGCAAATTATAAAATGTAAAAGAAAATAATTATGCAATTGATTTTTGTTTGTTTAACGTAATACCAATAAGGCTAATTGGACGATGCTGTAGTGGGAGTCCTAAATTTTGCTTACCCAGGTATTATTAGGATAGGGATCTGTAACGAGTACCTGACATCGTACAGGCTCGGGACCTCCATTTAACTTCCTATCCTAGGGACGGCATAGCTAAGGATTATTTACTCCCATTAAAAATACTAGGGCCACCTCGAGACGCAACTGATTTCTCTATTCTCTTTCTTAATCTAAGTACTATGTTAAATCAGTTTTCATCTTCTTGCTCCATTCAATTAGATAGTTATATTAATCACCTCTTTACCTGTAGTTTTGGACCTTTTTATCTAAACAACCAACCAGCTCTTAATATGTTAAAAAAAAAAAAAAAATTATAAACATGTGAGTAATCAAATGACAATCTTAGGAAGTTTCAAGAAGCACCTGAAACATATTGACAATAATCGTAGACTAGTTTATAAAACTTCAACTGGAGAAAAGACTGAAGAATTTACTGGTTTCAATCTAGCAAGACTGTTACCAGAAACAGCTGGTCGTTTCCAGCCAATCTAAACTTCCAATCCATCACAAAAAGTCCATCTACATGATTACAGTCACGCCTATTTGAACATCCATTGGGTTCAATCATAGTGCCTCCTCCATTTTGTATTCAAGTGGTACCAGTTATCTTTACTAAGGAAGCCTATTTGAGATTGATGAACACCTTTTTAGTTTTTTTTTTTTTTTTTTTATAACTGATAATCTTTATTCACACCTGTCAATAATAACATTAACAATCAGTGAATTTGATAGTTGTGAAATGATACATTGGCATGAGAGGCATGAGGGGGAGAATTACCCAGCGGCATCTCCTACTAGCTTGATTGGTGCTAGGATTGACGACTAGACGAGGAGGTCCCTCATCCAGCTCCTCTTCAGCCTTCTACGGGTATTGCCTGGCATGAGTTTTGTGGCCATGTTATTAATGAGTGAGTTGGGGTGTCCTTGTAATTTTTCGTGGAATCTTTTGTAGTGCGTTCGTATGTGTTCGTTGACAGTCGGCATGTGAAGGTCACTGTGTAATGTTATGTTGCTGACATACCAGGGTGCTTTTGTAATTGTTCTAAAAGTTTTTGCCTGAAAGATTTGAAGTTTGTTAATGTGAGTCTTTTTGGCGATGCCATATATCTGTGATGCGTAGGTCCAAATTGGTTTCAGTAAGTAGGTGTAGGTGTTTAATTTCTGTCTAAGTTTTAGTTTAGACTGTTTTGAGAGGAGTGAATAGAGAATTTTTAGCCTTTGGTTCAATGTTTTCTTTTTTTTTTTAATATGTGGACCCCATGTCATTCTTCGGTCAAATGTTAGTCCTAGGTAGTTAACTGTGTCTGTCTGTGGAATTTGTATATTGTCGAGAAAGACTGGAGGACATGTTTCACGTCGAAGAGTAAAAGTTATGTGTAATGATTTGTCGTGATTTAGTCGGATTTTCCAGAGTTTAAACCAGTCATGTAATTTTGTCAAATAATGTTGGAGAGTCTGTGATGCGAGTGATGAATTTAAGTGTCTTGTTAGGATTGCTGTGTCGTCCGCATATGTTGCTGTTAATATATCTGAGCTGCATGGAATGTCGTGAGTGTAAGTAATGTAGAGAAGTGGTGCGAGCACTGAACCTTGGAGTACTCCTGCCAGGATAGGCTTAATAGAAGATAATTCTGGTCCGCAACGGACGGAGAAATATCTGTCAGAAAGAAAGGATTGTAGAATAAGATAGTAGGTAGGTGGAAGTATAGTCTTGAGTTTAAAGAAAAGACCCTGGTGCCAGACTCTGTCGAACGCCTGAGCGACATCCAGAAATACGCCAGTTGCATATAATTTATGCTCTAGTGCTGTGGATATGTAGTCTGTGACTCTGTGTAGTTGATGTATAGTTGAGTGGTGTGTCCTGAATCCAAATTGATGATCTGGTATTGTTTGCGTGTTTGTTAGTACATCAATCAGTCTTTGGTACAATAAGCTTTCAAAAATTTTGGAACAGACTGGAAGTAAGCTAATAGGTCGGTATGATGAGGGCAAGTTCTTGTCTTTGTTAGGCTTGTGTATCATTGTTATATGTGAGTATTTCCATTGTAGTGGGAATTTAGTCGTCCTCAGTATCGCATTATATATTGTAGTCAGAAACACTAGAGCTTTCCTGGGCATTTGCTGGAGCACTTCGGCGTTAATCAAGTCATGTCCAGGGGCTTTCCTTTTAGGCAACTTTTTGATTTTTTCAGCGACTTGGGCAGGTGTGAAGGAAGGAGGAGGTAGTGTCAATTGTAAGGGTGTTTCTAAAGTGGTGAGTACGTTAGCATAGTGTTCGTGATTTATAAATTCTGTGTGTGGTTTGAAAACTGATGAAAGATATTCGGCGAAGAGCTCAGATTTTTCTCCGTCGGTCACGACCCAAGAATCATCCTCTCCTCGAAGAGGTGCCGGCACTTCACGATGCTTCGTAATATTCTTGGTATGTCTCCACAAGCTCCCATCGTCAGTCGAAAGATTCGTTTGTAGTTGTCGTAAGTTGTTTGTTTGAATTTAGAAATGTGTCGTTTGAGTTCGTTATTTATTCTGTTGTATGATCGTTTATCAGATGGAAGTCTGTCAGTCTGCCATGTTTTCCGAGCTCTTCTCTTGGCTCTGATCAAATCCCTTATGTACTGGGGATAAATCGGTAGATTTTCAGATTTTCTAAGTTTGGGTACAGAAGAAGTCCATGCTGCTTTTTGTAAGTTCTGCGTAAAATATTCTACAGCCTCCTCGAGTTCTTTTTCATTCTTAATGGAGAGAGGAACTGTTAGTGCAGTGTTTAAGAAATTCCTGTACGCATCCCAATCTATTCTACCGGTTATTAAAGATGGTTTTTTCGATGCTGCGCAGGGCTCGTCAAGTAATACCAAATGCACAAGGGAATGATCAGAGCAAAGATCTGAGCTCGTGCTTACACTGTGTGGGGTTGTTCGAAGTCCTTTAGTGATGAAAAAATCTAGTAAGTCTGGTGTTTTCCGTCTAGAAGTTGTCCAGTAAGTTGGCGTATGTGGTGATATCGTGTCTAATGAAAGCTCATGGAGAACTGACTTTAGACTTCTTCCTCGGGGGGTCGAAAGTCTTGACCCCCAAGATTGGTCTTTGGCGTTATAATCTCCTCCTGCAATAAAACATCTACCAAGACATTTAAAGAAATCACTAAACATCGTGGGCGTCAGCACATACCTGGGAGGACAGTAAACTGCTGCAAAAGTAATATGGTGGTGTTGTGTGTAAAGTGTGATAGCTGTCGCTTGTATGTCTGGTATTATTGGAATTGGTAAAAGATTATGTTTTAGTGTTAATTTGACGAGTATAGCAGTGCCTCCGTGTGCTGTTCCGTCTGGATGGTCTGGGATTGTGGTGTTAGATGTGTTTCTGTTATTAGTGCAATTTCAATGCGTTTTTCGTGTAAGTATATGTCTAGTTCGGTCCTGTGCTGAGTCAGTTCGTTTGCGTTCCATAGTATGACTGACATGGAGCCCACAGTCATCTGATTAAGGGGCATATTGTTGGCTAAGGGCAAGTGTTACATGAGATAGTTGTTGTAGAAGGCCAAAGAGGGGATTTATGAGGTTATTCAACCCGTTAATTAAATTTATAATTTGGTCAGAGGAGTTATCAGACGGAGGGGCCGACGGGGTAATATTCCTACTCATACCTGTACATTTTTGACGTAGTCCTGATGCAGGTTGATGTCTCTGTTGCTCCAGCCCCGGTGTTTGTTGAGGCGGATGATGCTGTTGCGGCTGAGGGAGGTGCGGAAACTCACTGATGGTTGGTGGTGGTGGTGGGGCTTGCACTTTTGGTGGTCTCTGAAGAATATCATGAGCCCGGCGGATTTTCCGGAGCTCTTTCAGAATTTCGCACCCTCTGTAATTGGCTGGGTGTGGACCTCGACAGTTGGCACAAGTTGCAGCGGTGTCTCTTGTTTTGGTGCAGGATGTGCTTTCATGGCCCATACCACACCTTACGCACTTGGGCGGATGATTACAATATGTTTTGGTGTGGCCATACTGCTGACAACGTAGGCATTGAGGGATCATCCGTTTCTTCCGGGGTTCTTCGATCTTCACGTGAGTGTAATATAAAAACTCTATGTCAAAAATTTTTTCGTTGAAGGATGCCTTAGAAACATCAACGAAAAACATTGGCAACGGTGTTTTAAACCTGGAAATAACATTTACAACATTTGTTGCCTCGTAACCATGGTTAGCGAGCTCTTGTTTTATAGTTTCAGCTGGAGTAGCATGATGTAGGTTTTTTATAACAACCCGAGGGCATATATCTTCTTGAAGTTGGTAGGTGTGGAAGTCGGCACCCCCTCTTCTAAGACTTGCCACTAGCCTACGATATACTTCGGCATTTTCGGGATAGACGCTTACTCCTCTTATAGACGTTTTTAGCCTGAAGCTGTTAGGGCCCCCTTCTTTGTGAAGGTAGTTTACAAGAGCTGAATAGTCTTGAACATCATTCAAATGTATGGGCGGTGGCTTAATATTAACTAATTGGTTGTTTGATGGCTGTGGGTCACTATTTGAGCTTGATAAAGGAGCGTATCTATTGCTAGTAGTAACAGAATTACTAACCTTCATTTGCTTGCGTGGGTCTCTATCGGACGCTATTTGTCGCTTTCAACCTGATACAAGCTCCCAGGGAGTAGATTCGGGCTGATTTTCATTAGAATTGTCCATTTCAATTGCTAGATCACTCGATTCTAACGAGTCCGTCATTGTTCAGCGGGCGAACCCACTGCACTTAAATTTTCTCTCCCCTTTCTTTCACACTAGTTCAACTTACCAATAGGGAAAGAAAAACAAGTATTAACACACAATTTACATCATTAAAACATGTTAAAAAACTTTAAAAACACAGAGCAAAACAAAAACACGTCTATCACCATTAATCACCAACAGCTGTTTTTTTTCACCTTTTTAGTTAACACCAAAATATGCTCAAGTTTTTCATCATTTTCTTTGCATCGTTAGAGTCAAATTAGAGTAAGTGTTATTGAACGCCAGAGAAGTTGTGATAGATTAGCTGCTTTATGTTTTAGACGACTGACGATTATGAATTTTAGAAGTTGAAACGTGATATCAAAAAACGGATGATTAGTGATGATCCGGATTTACCGAACGGATTTTTTTACCGAACAGCTAACCAAATTTTTAAATTGAAAAAAAAATCTTGAACATTTTTTTTGTGGACTTATATTATTGATTCGCACATGTCAGCAAGGTGCTGACTATCAGCGTATGAGATGGTCGTAATAGGAAATAATGACATTTTAGGCATGAGGAGGGAAAGCACCTAGCAGCTTGATTTAATTACCTAGGCTGCCTAAGATAAGATAAGTCGATCTCTCATTCAGCGCCTTTTTAGTTTTCTACTATCCATGGTAATGTCAGCCATATTCCTGATTAAATTGTTAGAATGTCCGTTCAAATGAGTAAAAAATAGTTGAAGTGAGTCTATATAGCTATGTCATCCTTCTGTCGAAAGTGAGTCCCAGATACTTTGGAAAAATGAATTCAAATATTGCTAAGCAATCTATTCATTGGTTAAAGAGGGTTGGAGAAAATATACCTAATAAGTTGAGCATGACCTGAGTAGGTTTTTCTATTTGGTTCTGAAGGATGAGAAGAGAGAAGTTAAATCCTTAACTAGCAGGGATATTAAAATTATTTAGAATAATTAAGGGACGTTAAATATTCTATTAAAGAAAATGGATCAAGTTAGGAATTAAACTTCGTACCTAGACGCTGTGTATATTATGGTACTAATAACCGCCCATAATTAGAGAAATATTGTTCATTGTTAACATTATACGAGTTATCTTGAGCATCTTAAACGCTGCAAATCACATAAACAATCCGCAGCAGTGAGCTGAGCTAACTTTTACTGTATTCATAACGTGCTCCTCCCAGTCGCTCTCTCTCACTCTCTCTCTCGCTGTCTTTTTTACTCGTAAAACTTTAGACCTGCCTGTATAAAGTTCTCTTATTTACTCGAGAACGGTATTAGGAGAGAAGGAGGATTCTGAGGCCTCTTCCCTTCAAAACTAGAGGAAAGTACATTATCTTTCCCACTATTAAATCCCATCTTAAACTACTCCAGCTACTGGGAACATTTCCCGCCAGGTAGTCAGTGCAAAGTTAAACCGCTTCTCCCCCACTCAGAAACATCTGCGGATATTCGCTCTTTAGTCTGTTATCTAACTTTATAAATGGGAAATATCAGAGTCAGATTATGAATATGTTTAATCGTGTACTAAAATCAAGAATATTAACAGAAGTTAGATAATTAGATTTTATTTCTTAAGGTTTTTTATATATTTAAAGACTTAAAATAAATGAGGAAAATAAAAAGGAAGAAAAAAATAAAGATTCATTAGCATTTAATTTTTTATATTAATAAGATTGCCTGGTATAAGAAAAAAATAATTATTTCTTTTAAATGGTCTTTAATATATTTATGATAAATGAAAAAAAAAAAAACTTCCAATGGCTAACTAATAAATGGTTTTCTTTTAATAAAAAAAAAATAATTTCAGTAAAGGTTAACAGATTTTTTAGTCTTATTTATTTTTACAAATAAATAAAATATATTTTATATTTAATAAATTACAAACAAGTGATATCCTGATTAGCCCAACAGACTACAGTAAAAAAACTTTAAAATTAATTCATTAGGTTGCTTATTTACTGATGGCCAACGCTTCGACCCACTTTGAAGGTTATTACCAGTAACTCCAAATCAGGGACCTATGTAGTACATTTTTAATTACTAACCCGACCTTTAACCGAATATATACCTTTATTAATTTATATATGTGTTAATATTATAATATATATATATATATATGTGTTATGTAATATTATATTATTATATATGTGTTACTATAATATTATATATGTGTTAATACAAGATTTAACATACAGCTTGAACGAACATAATCTAAGTGCATTTATGTACCGGTTATACTTCTCCGAACTATAACATTTGCATGCATAGGTACATGGATGCCTATGCATGCGCTTCTAAAGGTGCCTTTACGAACTTTACCCTCGAACACCACCCTCGAACATCCTTCACGTCGACTGTTCGGGTATTCTAGGTACTTTATCTGTTTGCCTGTGTTCGGGGGTGTCACTTTTGATTTTGGTTTTTCCCTAGTGGCTTGTTAGTTGTTTGTGATACTAGTTCGCCTATGTAATTCGTCTCCAATTTTTTTGTTTTTTTTTCAGATAATATCAAATATATTGATAATGGAGATTTTTAATTTCACTTACCTATATATGAAATATACAGTAAGTGGAAGTATTGCGATCGTGAAAAATTTCGACTTCCGGTTTTCAACGGAAATACACGTTTTGGGGTCCCCTGAATCAAAATAACCAAGTCCCGCGAAATGGTCTGTGTGTGTGTGCGTGTGTGTGTGTGTGTGTCTGTGTGTGTGTGAACAGACTAGCTCAAAAACTATAAACCGTGCGAACCTGAAATTGGGTATTTAGTGTATGTATATGCCCGCGATGTGACAGCAAAAATTTCATCCAAATTGCTCAAAGGGAGGGAGTACTTTATTTAATAACTTTTTACGTTTTTTTCGATTTTCTCAAAAACGGCTCTAACGATTTTGATTAAACTGAGGATTTGATCTAATAATATGCCCGAGATATGACTGTAAAAATTTCATCAAAATTGATCAACCGCAGGGGGCACTTTACTTAATAAATTTTTGTATCCTTTTCAAGTATTTTTTTTATTTACTCAAAAACGGCTTTGATGATTGTGATCAAACTGGGTATTCGATGTATGCATATGCCAAAGATGTGACAGCCAACATTTCATCAAAATCGGTCAAACGGAGGGGGCACTTTATTTCATAACTTTTTTTCAAATTTATAACATTCTTTCGATTATCTCAAAAACGCATGCGGCGGAGTACGCCTTCAATGACAGACCATTGTTCATAATTAAAGCCGTTCTGTTCATTTAATGGAAATTATTTGTTTCATGGTAAATGAAGTTTTCAAGAACTACATAGAGAATTATGTAATCAGACGACTTGGAGTATTATGCTTGAATTGCGAATTACCACAAGTAAAAACTTTTATTTAATAATAAAAAAAATAGTGTTTTTTATAGAGCAAATAAAAACAAAAAAAAAGAAATAAATGTGGAAAAATGTGTCTTTGAGAAGTGGCAATTAACAAAACACATCAATTTCTAATTTAAGTAAGTTGGTAAGTGAAAGTTGTGTGTTGCGTGCACGCACCAGATTTTTTCTTCATCATAAGCTAGCGTTGGGTGCGTCAGCCATACAACGTCACGTTAAGTATAAATGGCTGTTCGTGGAACTTACAAGCAAGTTAGTAAGGAAAGGTTAGGAGGTGAGGTTCGTAAAGTGTAAAGGTCTAATTATAGTACCTTAATTACCCTTAACCTATTTATAGTACGTGAATCCGTTTGTACGTGCGCGCATGCATTCACTAGTACATGAGTGTGTATTAATTAATTCTTGCAAACATATGTATATTAATGCTTACACATTTATAGATGAATTTATGTATATTGTATTCAGTTTAAATTAATTAACTCATGGTTAAAATTTCCAATATAGATTTGTTGTGAAATAGTATACAATAAATAAATTATATTAATTTGCTGCTTGTACACAAATGATACTGACTCATCTGGTCAAATAGGTACATATATATTTTTTCACAATCAGGTATTTTTCGAGATCTTATTTATTTAAAAAATAATAATGAGCTTTTAGAAAAAAAACTTATTTTTATTTTCTTGTTTTACACAAATTTATATTTAGCACATTTATATTGTCTATTTATAAATGGTCTAGAAAATAAATATTTTCTTTTTTTTTATCAGCAACTTCAATTATTTCTTTCAAGTCCTAAATGAAATAATTACTTGTGCGTGTAAAATTCACACCCATACAAGTTTACACCCGCATATAGTATTCTTGATTAATGGCTCACGGAAAACATAACATGCACGTTATTATTCTGTATAATTGTTACAATTATGAAATGAAAATTACACTAATTGAATTCGTTTACATTCATCAGTCAATGGTACATTTTTCGATGAGATAAAAATTGTTTTTTCCTAATTTTTATTTTCATTAATTTATATTTTATATTTCATTATATTATATTTATTTCCATGCCATTTTATATGATATACATCAATGTACAGGTTGATACTAAAGATATCTTCTTGAAACTAAATGTAAAATTGAAATTAAAATTTTAAACTAGGTTTTATATCATATATTGTATGTGTATATCATATAAAATGACATGGAATGGGCTCTTAAAAGACACCAATTTCATAGTCCCAGTCAAATTTGGAAAACATCTATAGCTATTTTTAATCAGGATTTGCTAGATTTGTGGAATTTTATCACTAGTTTTCATTTTTTTTAGTAATGAAGAAATTTTCATCCCACTTTTATATTTTGTTGTATGAATATATATAATAATAGCCTCTTTTCAAAAAAAATATAAAAATTATTAAAAATGCCCTTATTGAGAAAACTGAAATTAAAATTATACATTTAGTTTTAAGAAAATTTCTTTTGTACCAACATATACATTATATATCATATGAAATGGCATGGATGCGCTGTTAAACGACACCATTCTCATAGCCCTAGTCAAGTTTGAAAACATCTACAGTTATTTTTAATCATGATTTTTTCTGTTTTTGGACCTATTTTTTAAAGCTTTAGAGACCAATAATTCACAAACGGTAGACATATCGTCGTCACCATGCTAAAGTAACGAATAAGCATAGGTTTTTAGTTGTACATTCGTTACTTTAGCATGGTGACGACGATATCTCTGTAATGTTTCACAGTTGTTCTTGTAGATACAATTAGTACTCATATGCCAAATTTCAAGAAAATCTGAGATCACCATCTCAGGATTTGCTAGATTTGTGGAATTTTATCACTAGTTTTCATTTTTTACTTTCACTTACCTATATATGAAATATATAGTAAGTGGAAGTATTGCGATCGTGAAAATTTTCGACTTCCGGTTTTCAACGGAAATACACGTTTTGGGGTCTCCTGAGTCAAAATAACCAAGTCCCGCGAAATGGTCTGTGTGTGTGTGTGAACAGACTAGCTCAAAAACTATAAACCGTGCGAACCTGAAATTGGGTATTTAGAGTATGTATAAGCCCGCGATGTGACAGCAAAAATTTCATCAAATTTGCTCAAAGGGAGGGGGTACTTTATTGAATAACTTTTTACGTTTTTTTCGATTTTCTCAAAAACGGCTCTAACGATTTTGATTAAACTGAGTATTTGATCTATTTATATGCCTGAAATATGACTGTAAAAATTTCATCAAAATTGATCAACCGGAGGGGGGACTTTACTTAATAAATTTTGTATCATTTTCACATGTTTTTTTTATTTACTCAAAAACGGTTTTAACGATTTTGATCAAACTTGGTATTTGATGTATTTATATGCCAAAGATGTGATAACCAACATTTCATCACAATTGATCAACCGGAGGGGGGACTTTACTTAATAAATTTTGTATCATTTTCACGTGTTTTTTTTATTTACTCAAAAATGGTTTTAACGATTTTGATCAAACTTGGTATTTGATGTATACATATGCCCGAGATATGACTGTAAAAATTTCATCAAAATTGATCTACGGGAGGGGGGACTTTACTTACTAAATTTTGTATCATTTTCACGGTTTTTTTTATTTACTCAAAAACGGCTTTAACGATTAACAAAAATAAGATATGAATGTAGAAAAATGTGTGACTTTGGGAAATGATATTTAGCAAAACACGCCAATTTCTAATCTAAGTAAGTTGGTAAGTGAAAGTTTTGTGTTGCGCGCACGCACCAGATTTTTTTAGTAATGAAGAAATTTTCATCCCACTTTTATATTTTGTTGTATGAATAGATATAATAATAGCCTCTTTTCAAAAAAATAAGAATGATTAAAAATGCCCTTTTTGAGAAATCTGAAATTAAAATTATACATTTATTTTTAAGAAAATTTCTTTTGTTCTTGTAGATACAATTAGTACTCATATACCAAATTTCAAGAAAATCTGAGATGGTGAGGCTCAAGCCTGTGTTGAATTGACATGGAATGACCCAGCAATAAAAAAATTGTTTAGTGTCCATGTAACATTTTATTTTGCATGCTCTTGCAGAAAAAAATCACAATATATATAATTAAGTGATCGTGTAACATTTAATTTAATTTGAATTCTGTGGTGAACTGACGTCAAAAAAAAAAATAATACATAAACCAAAATTTATTAACTGAAATTTATGAAGTTTTAAGTGTAACATAGTTCATGGTGAATTTCTCAACTTAGCTGCTAGATCCTCATTGAAACGTAACAGCTGCATTGCATTCTTATAAAAATTACTCTCACATAAACATAGAAATTTTAATAGAAATTTGAATTTGGGGTTTTACTAGTTTAATCAGGGAGGGTATTTCGAGAGTAATATTGAATGTATAGTCTCTTTGAATAAATTAACGCTAAATAATAGAACATTAATATTCCTTGATATATCGCTATAGCAGTGGGGGTTAAGCCCGCAGCCTGTGATGAGGACTTAGAACAATGGCCTCGCGGCAAGTTAACCAGCTTCAGTCAGATTTGTGAGGGGGGGTGCCTAAAGGGGGGATGAGGGGGCCTAAACCCGCCCTGGATTCTCGACGAGCCCCGAATTCCCGAGACCAAAGCCACAATAAACCATGTTCATCCACTTCCAACTTCTTCCCACTACTTTCTCTCTCCTCTCCTGTTACCAGTTAGCGAACTATTTCTTTCGATATTACTTCCCGCTCTACCTATAACTCGCCTTTTCATAGTATTTTGAGTCTTGTCACGTTCGGATAGAATACGTTTTTAGCTTCTGTGAACTGTTAAACAAAGGGAAAGTTTATTTTACTCGGTTCACTTTTATTGATTGGAAAGGTAAAAGGACTTTATTGAAACTTGTTATATAAAATATATAAGGCTTCAATCGAGAATCTATAAAACTTATTGAACATATATTTCTTTATAAGAAGAAATTGAATTTGTCCTTGTTTTATAAATCAATCTAAATATTATGATACGATTATCATTAAGTCCATATAAAAAGTACCTATTTGAAATCATAATTATCACAAACTTTAGAGTCATTTACGTCTTCTTAAAGATGCTTCTGGAACTACTAATAGTCAGGTTATTATTAACGCACCTTACATGGTAAATCAGGATTTTTTTTTGTCATGTTATGTAGGGTAAACCGTACAGTTATTGACACTCTTAAGACTACATTTCTGTGGTTGAATTAAAAAAAAAAAATCTTTTTATAAAGGGATCAAATAGAAACTTCCTCTAGCTCCTAATTATCTATCCTCATAAAGACTCAAGAGGTTTTTTGGGTAAAAAGTTCAATAGGTTTACATTATGGCAATATTTATTGTTAAAAGTACCAAATCTAGTTATTGGCACCTTGTGGATTTAATTGTGAAATCTTCCCTACGGTTAGTTTGGTAAAGTCTTACTTCATAGATGACTTAGAGGACCCTTCAAACATTAGATTCATGTATATCTTGAAATAAAATTAGAACTTGTTTCCCTATTTCTTTAAGTTAAAGTTGGGGTGCCAATAACTGTATTAAGTGCCAATAACTGTACGGTTTACCCTAGTTACTTTTTTTTTTTAGTTTCTACTATTATTTTAACAAACGTCCGTTATATTTATTTGAATAATCAATTCGTAACATCTATATCAGGCTAAAAATCTATAGTCCCGCCTAAAAAACCAAAACAAAGAACTCCATAAAAAAAATGAAACTGTACTTAGAGTACTAAAGAACCCTTAGAGTACTTTAAGTAGTGGTTTTTGCTAATAAATGAGAAAGAGACTTGACTGCTATTTAAGTTAGACTTAAACGAACGACAAAATTCTGGAAAAATTATTCATAATTAAAAATCAACAATTTCAATCAATGTGAGTCTTAAAATTAACTTAAAATTAAAAAGTGTTTTATTTATTATTTATTTATTATATTTTATTGAAAATTCTCCTTATCAGTTGAAAAGCGCTAGCAACATGGGCGTCTTCAGACCTCTGAATCATCATTCTTTATACATCAACTTATATCAATATACAATATTGTACTAACTAAAATATATATGTTATGTTATGTAAAAAATACTATATTAACTAAAATATATGATTCCTCTTCTTCTATCTTGGCGCTACAACCCGCGAGGGATCGAGGCCGCCTGAACTAAATTTTGCCAAAAATATATGATTGCGAACGTTTAAAGACAGGTCGGATAACTGTTCACTATAAATAGCTTACGGATTTACAGTAGATTTAATTCTAACAATATGCACAGTCAAACTGTATGACTAGCATCAGGCATTGGTTTCTCTAACGCTTATGAAATCAGGATACTTACAACTCTAAGTGTTTGTATAAGCATTATGATAAAACTCGTGACAACACGGTAACTCCAACTGCGGTCGACAAGCGTACCTCAGGCCTTCTTAGATAATTCTACTTTAAGTTGAGGCCTTTTTTACAATGTGTCTGTACCAGAGTTGGACAAATTGTAATCTGAATAATGATTCATGAATATGAATAATTGGTAATCCTAAAACAAATGAAAAATGAATAACCATTATTCATAAACAGTAAGGAGTATTTTTAATGATTATTGAGTGTTTATGTTATTCATTTGAAACGAATTATGAATAACTGGTATTTAGTTATTCATTATTCATTTCTAATGAATACCATAAACACTCAATAAACATTAAAAATACTCCGTACTGATTATGAATTATGGTTATTCATTTTTCATTTGTTTTATGATTACCAATTATTCATATTCACAAATCATTATTCTGATTACAATTTGCCCAACTCTGGTCTGTACGTATTTTTCAAATATTAAGGGCTCCCATATTATTCTCGGGTGTCCACAGTACCACCCTCTGGCTGCGAAGCTTTATTAAAAGGTCCGATTATCGAGAAATTGAGTCATACACTTAATGTCCGGCTCAGAAAAACGAACTAAATCCAAATTTGTCAATCCACGATGTTTAGACGCCTTAGATTTTGGGACTGTGAAGCTACTTTGTTTCTAAGTAACATTTGCTTTTTCTTTAATCATTTGTGAGCAGGAACATAACTATGTACAATATGTAGGGATGTGGAGTGGTTTCCGGTATGGGGGTTTGGTCCACGTACAATTAATGGAAGAAAATTAGACGAGGTAATATATTACTTCATTTAACCATATTCAAGAAAGCTTATGCCGAAGGCGCTACACTAGCTATAAGAAGATGGGCTGTGGAGTTGAGCAAGAAGGTATGAGAGGCCAAGTATAGAGGAGAGAGCATATTAAGGGAAGATAAAGTAGGGATTAGGGGCCGAGTTGGCACGGGTTCAGCGGGGCCTGTCGATACCCGTCGGGTCAGACCCTTCTCCCCCGGGGTCACTCGTCCCGATGTTGACCCGGTCAGCCCCGGCCAACTTTTTCTCATCCTTCAACTTTAATTATAAGAGGTCATCTATCCTACGTGAAGGAAAGTCGTTAGCTGTCGCCTATGGAATAATGCATCGTGGCATTGAATGTGGCTCTTTTTGAAGGAAATCGATGATAGGACAACCAGAGAACATGAATCCATCAATTCAATTAGGTTCTCATCTCTATCCTAGATGACCTACAGGATATAGTAATTAGACATCATGTCAAAAAATAAATAATAATAATAAAATTTATACTTTGCTAGCAACCTGTCCCCTGTGGGTACACCAACAATAAAACTTTTATTTACACTTACCCAGAAATATTGTAATTACTTAAACAGAAAAGCAATAATCTAAAACTGCATTGAGGTAAAGATTTTCTTTAACTGTGTGATAAGTGTTTGAATGAAAAATTATTTTGAAATGATAATTTATTTTGTTTTAAAGTCACTTTATGCCACTAAGGCTTATCTAACGACGCTACAGTGGGGGTCCTAAATTTTGCCTATCCAGGTACAATTAATTAGGATAGGGATCTTTAACGAGTACCTGACATCGTACAGGACTCTTATTTTACGTCCTATCCGAGGGACGGCATAAACAAGGATTTTTTACTCCCATTAAAAAATCCTAGAGCCACCTCGGGACGCGAACCCGCGACCTTTGGTATGTGGGGAAGAGCATCAGCCTTAGGATGTGGTAAATGAACAGAGGTGAACCTGCGCGTGTTCTGAGGTGATCGTTGGTTTTAGCCAAGTCCAAATCCACTTCCTTATTGATATCCCGTACTGTGCAATCGACGGCAGCCATGGCAAGGGCCAAGAAAAGGTAACAGAATTTCCTGATTGCTGCTTCGGGATTGGAGTTACCGGACTGTTACCGGTTCATCATCGATATTTATACTATCACCTCGTCCCTTATGTTAGCAGAGTAGAGAGGTCATGGTTAGCGAATTTATTTCAATTTCAATGAATCGAATAGATCACACTTCACTTTTTGGGTAACCCGTTTTAAAGTGCGCGATATAACGTTATCTCATTAAAAAAACAACAAAAAGCGTCCATTTTAAATATATAAAATTTTGATACAAGGAAATTTCAGGAAACATTAAATCCCTTTCGTCGTTATGAATATCTGGGAACTCTCTTCAGTCGAGATGGGAAGTTAGACCAGGAAGTTATGCATCGAGTGCGTAAAGCTAACCAGGTCTTCTTCCAAATCTTCAGAACACTGGTTGGCAAGCAAGAGGTGAGCAAAAAGGCGAAGCTCCGCATCTTTAAATCTGTATTCCTCCCGGTCCTGCTATATGGTGCTGAGAGCTGGGTACTCTTGGACAAGAATGCCTCGCGAGTGACGTCAGCAGAAATGAGGTATCTCAGAAGAGTTGCTGGGAAGACAAGACGAGACTGCGTGAGGAACAGCACAATCAGAGATACTCTTGGAGTTCGACATATAAGAGATGTCATAGAGGAACGCCAGCTCAAGTGGTTTGGGCAGGATGGGGACGAGCGTAGAGCAAGGTGGCTAATGGAGGCCAGACCAAGGGGGCAGCGACCGGTTGGACGCCCAAGAATTTCATATAATAGTTGTATGGACAGACTCGGTCGAGAGCGGGGATCGACCCTAGAAGAGATGAAAAGGAAGGCCCAGGACAGGGACACTTACAGGAAGTGGGCCGAGGCTACTCCACGCTTAACAGCACTAAGGAGATAGAGAAAGAAGAAGAAGAAGTCGTTTCTCACCTAGTGAGTCCTCAAGAGAAAACGTTGCGTATTGTGAAGATATACATTAGGTACTAGTAATCGTTGATACTAAGAGATGAATATCATGGTTGTTAATAAGAGCATTATTAAATCTAAAGTGACGCTCTCAAATAAATCATTGAAATTCAAAATTACTGCTCAAGGTAAGAAGATTATAAATATTAATAAAAGCAACTTACCTTCGCATCCTGTTAAGCCAGATTTAGTAGCTGGTACAAGTAAATATAACGAATGGACTAAGGTAATCCAAAGAAATTCATTGCTCCAAGGCCTTAGGCAAGTGTTAAATGGACAACGAGGCTACTAATCTGAGAATCGATTAGCGTCTTAAACGTTGATGAAGCACAATTTCTTGAATAAGAAAGGTTATGCAAATGGTGAGGGTGTGAATAATCCCAAATTAAGTCGTTTTGTTATAAAGAAGGAGGTTCCTTATAGTTCTCAACTTATTTTCAGAGAAGAAATATTCCTTGTAGACATACTATACGAATATCTTTCAGAAGTCATGGATATGTGACATTGGGAAAGGTAAGGAACAATTACTATCAAAAGAGCACTGAAAAATACGGCTAAAACCTTTCCATATGTATAAAAATTGGACAATTTATAACTAGAGGAGGTTCGGGCGGTTAGACTAAAGAAAAATTGATCGTATTTGATCTGAAGGCCGTTACTAATCATAATAAAAAAAAATTCGTTCTCCTAGTAATAGGGAAGTTCAACCTTCTCTGAAAATCAGCGTCAGTTTATGGTCTGGGGTTGGATCAAGGACCTAAAAGTAGGAGGGATAGGCAGAATAGATGGGAAAATAAACACTGAGGACTATCTGAGGATTTAAGAGACATCTTTTTTCCCAAGCATTAGCAGTATTTCAAACAATCTAAAGGTTAATGATCTAAAAATCCATTGATAGGCTTAATAATCATTAGATAAACTTATTAAATTGGCTCTCTCAGTCTCCTGATACAGATATTATTTAGTTCGTTTGGTTTCGTTTACAACGACTACGTAAAATTGCATTGGCGACATAAACTTTACTACTTATTGCTAAAGAAAAGCGTTTTTGATACAATAGTAAAAGTTCATTTTTGCCCTTATCTACATTTCTTAATACTCAACCGCTAATTGAATAGATTTGGTGAATATAATGCTGAAGACTAAGGTGAAAAGAAGATAAAACAATCATTTAAAAGTTTTCCTTACATACATCAATGAAGTTGAATGTAGTGTTTTAAGTGGACTGTTCATTTATGCCACTAAGGCTAATCGGACGATGCTACAGTGGGAGTCCTAAATTTTGCCTATTAACGTATTTTTAGGATAGGGATCTTTAACGAGTACCTGACATCGTACAGGCTCGGGACCATTTTTCGTCCTATGCCGAGGGACGGCATAATTGAGGATTTTTTACTCCAATTAAAAAATCTTAGGACCACCGCGGGACGCGAACCCGCGACTTTTAGTATTGTAGGTTGCTATGCTAACCACTACGCCACAGGTGACCCTAGTTTTAAGTGGACTAAAATTTACTTTTTCCAAGAAGTATTATCCTGCTAAGATTTCAAAACAACTATTAGTAGGTAGATGACCAATAATGTAAATTTTGAAGAGATTACATTTGTCATATTATTACGTTACTAAGGAAGAATACTACCAATTTTTAAAAATTAAGCGTATTAAAAATGAGATAAGGTACTAATTAATTGTAAAACACATAAGTCATAATTCTATAACAGGCTGATGTTTAATAGCAAATACAATAATATGGAAAAACATTTTTGACTGAACGCGGTTTCAAGTAATTTATTACAAAAATAAATATTGTTATTCATTCATAACTTATCCTTGAATCGTTATTTGTTCAGGTGACGGCCTTGTATCTATTTTTGGTACATAATAGATAACAATTTTTTGTATAATGATAGTTGACATTCTATATTAATTGTGAAAAATCCATTGTGGAAAAATCCAAAAATTTTCATCTAATTTTTGCCATGTTTGCTGGGCTATTGTGTTCCTTATTAGTTGGAGCAAGGAGTATTAGTTCGTTTTTTCATTTCATTTTTCTTAGTGACTCTGAGAGACTTAAGAAGTGCGACTCTATTAGTTCACCTTAAAATCGTCTGTTTCTATACATCAAAAATTTACTTCACTGCGGTTAATTTTCATAGATAAAACTACTAAACTTCATAGAAATAAGACCTACGAAATCCGTGTGGCGGGAACCAGACCAAGAGGAAGACACTGCATCTCTTCTGAAGAAAGTTTCCAAAAGTTTGTTTCATTTTTTGAATTTTTGTCAATTACAGCCTTTTCCATTAACTTAATCGAGTTATTCCATTATCTAAAGTTATTCAATAGTGTCTTCAAAAAGAGACCAATATGTTCTATTATTATCCAAAAGAATCATGTTTTTGATGTGTTTTATTTCCCCCCAAAAATATCTTCAAAATAAGAGTCAAACATACTCCTTCTTGTCCCGAACATAATTTTTTCCCCATTTTAAGGTTGGCCAAAAGTGTATGAACGACTTTAGTGTATCTAGAATATTTTGTATTTTTAACCTTATATATTACAACCTTTTTTTCTATTTGGCAAAGACTACTACAATTCTTAGAGATAATGTCTTTTTTCTTTTCTTGCATATAATTGCAATTCATATTTAAAAGCGCAGTACTTTAACAGCAAATTAATACATACACTAAAAATACACCAAACTTCAGTCTTCAACTCAATAAGGTAATGATATAATAAAGAAAAGTTTCCTCAAAAATCTGGTTTATAGAATTTGTCAAGACGTTAGTGGGAAATACATGCAGAGTGAATCTGAGAAGTAAAGCCAATATTATTCAGGAACTGAAGTTGTACATAAAAAGATGTTTACATTGCATGATTGATTGCATCACATATAGCCAGCCTCTTCCTTTCAAATCCCCGTTCTGAATACTAATGTTCAATAACGCGTAGGCTCCCTTCGGGGATTTGATTTCAGAATATTTATCGAGGTGAATTTTATAAGTAAATATGAAAAATGTACTTTGTTTAAATTTTTTTATATAGATCAGGTTCAAAATTATTAATTCTATATATCGTAATAAATAAAATAGGCATTCCTAATTTTAACTTTTCTAATCTAATATAAGGATTACTTATTATTTAATCCTTACCTATGGGATCGTAACAAAACCTGCAATACCCTGAAACAGACCAATGGAATAATAAAATTCCACTTTTTCATCAATAATGTATCCGTGGCATTTTAAAAAACATTTTTATGTGAATTCGAAAAAAAAGCGTTAGTTTTTTTTAGAAAAAAGTAAAAAGTTTTAGGCAAGCTGATATTTAAAAAATATAAAATATTTGAGTAAACCGTACAGTTATTTACCGTAAGACCTTAAGACTACATTTCTGTGGTTAATTTAAAAAAAATACTTTTTAAAAAGGGATCAAATAGAAACTTCCTATAGTTCCTCATTATCTATCCTCATAAAGACTCAAGAGGTTTTTTTGGGTTAAAAGTTCAATAGTTTTACAATATGGCAAATTTATTGTTAAAAAGTGCTAAATCTACCTAGTTATTGGCACCCTGTGGATTTAATTGTGAAATCTTCCATATGGTTAGTTAGTTCAAGTCTTATTTCATAGATGACTTCAGATGACCCTTCAAATATTAGATTCATGTATATCTTGAAATAAAATTAGAACTTTACCTATTTCTTTAAGTTAAAGTTGGGGTGCCAATAACTGTATTAAGTGCCAATAACTGTACGGTTTACCCTAGTTACTTATTCATCTGCTTATATTTTCTCATCTCACTTGGTCTCAACAATGGCAAATTTATTGTTAAAAAATTTGTTGTTTCTACTTTTCCGTTCGTTTGATACACTTTGCTATGCTTTATGCGATTGTTAAAATGTTTCACGAATCACAGCTATTGGGGTCTGTTAGTGGTATTTCAAGTGACAATTTTAAGATAATAAAAGTGTTTAAAGACTTAAAATAGCATTAAAAAAAAAAAAAAAAAAAAAAAAAAAAAATTGGTAGAGCAGTCTTGTAATGGACGATATATACAAATATATCGTTATCAATATACAAAACTTGAACATCCAGTTGAATGCTTAATATTGGGCATTGTACATGCAAACATATAAAATTTAAAATGAATATTCATCTTCAATGATCATAAACCAGATAAAGAATAGGGTTTAATATTTATAAGTTTTACATTTAAATTATTAACACAACTTATATTAAGACCGAGGGTTGTTATTAAAGGCTCTTTTAAAGCACCGAAAATTTACTTTTTAAAGAAAGAAAATAAACACATTTGTATATTACATAATAATGGTTTACAACTTCAAAGTGCGCGATCCAATTCTCTTTTCCATGAATACTAAATTACGGGAAGGAAAAATAAAAGTATTCTCAAGATAATGTATGTATACAGCAGGGCAAGCAATCCATATGAAATTAGAGTGTAGCAGGTTGTCCCTACTCAAAGCGGTTTTATATTTGCTTCAAGTGACAATTTAAATTTGTATATTCCTTCTTTTACGAGCGGTCCTATCGACAACAGAAATGTATTTTTCAATCATTTAAATCCTTTCTACATTATTGATGAATGATGTTTTTGAGCGTCCTTTTCCGTCTTCAGGCTTCTGAGAAGCAGGGTTTGAAATTAACTCTTATTTTCTCGGAAATAGAATAAAAGTCAAATCCGGACTTTTATATTTCTAATAAGTAAATAAAAATCACATCATGACTTTTATATTTCGGGCCAGAATATCAGGGCCATAGTCCTGATATGATCTTTATAACAATGATACCTAATGTAAGAGTCAAAGCTTGATTTTAATTATTTAAGGATTATTGTAAGTTTTTTTTTTCGGATTTCTCCACGTTGGTGTACATTATTGGATTGACCATTTTTATGGAAATCTTATAGGATATAATAAACTACCTTAAATCGATCTTAAGATCGATTACTAGATTTTCAAGGATGCTGATAATGAAAATAATATCAGTACAAAACCTCATGCTCGCTCAGGTATCGATTATAACTTATCCGTTATTTACATTATTGTGGTTGGCCAGTAGGTTAATGAAGGTGCTGAATTTGGAAATGAAAACGATTTTTTGATTACGCACTCTGGTATCGATTTATTACAACTTACACGATAAATAATGTATTGTGGTCGGCTAATAGGTTAATGAAGGTGCTGAATTTGGAAATTATATCGATTTTTGGATTAAACATCTGAAAACCTTGCCTAGCTAAATAAACTTGTGTCTTTTTTTTTTTGGAGAAAAATTGGCCTAATTTTATCTATTTCATAATATTAAATCTTTGTTTTTAAAATTATTTATACAAGTTTAATCAATACAGTGAGAAAATTGTTCGATAGCATAGCATTAAATTTATTATAAATAAACTTTTGAAAGTAATTCAATATCAATTATTTACAATTCAAATTATATTCAAATGAACGAATAATATTTTTCACAAATTATAAAAACTAAATTTACGTTGTACGTATTATTTTACCAAAACAATGTTTTTAATATAGTAAATACTTTTTTTTTTCATCCAATCCCTATGCAATGTAAGGGTGGTGTGGGAGAATAATTTCAACCCGGGGGTTGGGCGTGGGAGGTTTTCATTTTAACAGGGGGGGGGGTGCCGCGTAGGACAAAAATGCTCGGGAACCCTTGCTGTAGGCCTTTCAGTGGCATACGGAGCCTCTATTTAGTAAGTACTCTTATTTAATTAATTAAGTCGAAGTAAGGGGGAAAAGCTGGCAGAACGTGATTTCCTCCTTACATAACACATGACAAAGAAACTGTACTCCCTTTCAAAGTACTCAGTTAAACGACCTCCATCGTTATAGAGAGGTGCTTAATTTATTCAAAGCTCTCGCCTCCCGGTTGTATATAAAATATTAACATTTTATCAGCGAAAATAAAAAACAATAAATATACATTTTCTATCAATACGTTGCTACCGTTTTGCTCAGCATATTGTTTAGCGGGGCGAATTTTGTTTGTTCTTTTTTTCTAAGGAAGTAGCCTCAGCAATAAATGGAGGGAATTCCTTTAAAGCCGAAGGAAATTGACATTTGGAAGGAGGGAATGGGCGGGTGGCGGATGTTCCTAAAAGGGAAAAGAAAGAGACTTAGAGGAGCAAAGAAAATAAAAGAAGGTTTAAATTCTAAGGCCCGTGTAGCTGCTGGTGCGGGGTGTTTAGGGGCGGTTCTGGCTTTAGGCCAGTCCAGGCCACCACCTCCAACCCCCCACCGTCTCTTACTTCCCTCCACGTGATACACAAATATATAAACTATATATATATATATATATATATATATATATATATATAAAATTTATTTATATACAATTTCAGGCTTTTCGACCACCTGGGTCATTTTCGCCCTGTAATACAATATTTACAATTTTGCAATAAGATTAAAATGCAGTTAATTACAATGCGATTACCATAGAATTAAAATTTATAAATACAAATCACAGTACAAGTACGATACAATACCAATACAATAAACATACAATATGAACACAAGAAATTTACAATCCAATACAAATACAATTACAATTTAAAAAAGTAAGTTATATTTTATTAAATATATTGTTCTGTTTGAGGAACAGCATTAAGTTGCTTAGATGGACTGTATATATGTAGATATATAAATAGATAATTAACGGGGTTACTAAAAGTATCAACTTGTAACAACACAGTGACACTTCTAAATGTGATGTTGCTATTGATGCTAACCTGCTGTATATATTATTTGCGATTAAATTTATATCTTTGCCCCTAAGGTAAAAAACACCATGCCTATAAAACTAAATTTAACCAGGTCTAATCACCTATCACCTGTTTAGGAACATCACTTAGATCAAGAAAATTTAAAGAAGAAAAGAAAAGGAAAAAAAAGAACAAAGCAATTGCATTCAACATATTTGCTAGATGCGCTCCTGCGCAGGCGCAAATGACGCAATATATAAATAAATAAACCATGTTTATTGAAATAAATTTAACACTTGCGTGTTAGCATCTATTTATAGTATTTATTACTATTATATATTAAGGTACTTATTCATTTTGGGTTCAGTTTGTATATTAAGATAAATACTTAGTGAAATTATTTTTTGTGTTTTAGCGGCAATTTAGAGAAGAGCTTAAAGTATGTTTTTCTCATATTTATCAAGGTTGATAAGTGATTGGTAGTATTTATCATGGTATTTAAACCCAAAGCGTTAAATTTAATTCAATTAAAAAAAATGGTAATTTCTATGACAATAAGGTAAAGTGTCTTTTTGGCTGTTTGTTTAATTTCAAAATAAAACACATAGAGAAAACACTCACTTTCAATCATATTGATGAAAATTTATATGCCTTGTATTATTTATTCTATTAGACCTTTATAAGAAAACATAAATAGAATAATACAACTATTCTGTCGAGAGTTTTCAAAAAGTTTCACAAACAAGGCCATATAACTTAATTTTTATTTAGATTCACCCGGGAAGATTTAATTTATACAACACGACATTCAGAATAAGCAAACTCAACCCATCATTGAGAGTTGAATACAACGGGAAACCCGCAAATGATTGAATTCTTTCCAAGCAACAAAAGACAGGTCCGATATATCGGATAAAGAATGTGAAAATTATTCAGTCCGATCGACACGAACTGGCCGTAGCCATATTTCATGCCCTCGCAAATACTCTTTAGAATAAATGAATGCTTTTCGCTTAAAGCAGAAATAACATAATTTTCAATTGTTTACTATTACTAAATAAACCTTCAATTTCATAGAATAAATCGGGGTCACATGTGGTGTAGTGGTTAGCATAACAGGCTACAATACCCAAGATCGCCTGCTCGCTACGAACAGGTAGCCTTTGATCTTTAAAGCAAGTAAATTATCTTTGGCTATGCTGTCCTTAATAGGGGAAATAAGATGGCAGTTCCGACCCTATGGAATGTCACGAACTCGTTAAATTCCCTACACTAATTAATACCTGGACTGCTAAAATTTAGGAAACATGAAAAAATATTTAGTGAAGGCTTTCAATTTTCCTGGGTGTATTCCCACCTTTTTCAGTTAATATTGTTATATTCTATTGAAATGACCCCATTGGAATGAACGAATCTTGACAATCTCACAAAGCATAGGGCTGTTCTTTACAGGGGGACTACCTATAACGTTTCTATCTTTATATATATATATATATATATATATATATAAATCTCGTGTCCCGATGTTTGTCGGAGGTAAAATCAGAAACTACGTAAATGATTTTGATGAAATTCATTGTCAGTAGTTTTTTCCAACTTAAAAGATAGGATAGTTTATATCTCGAATATTGGCCCCCTATATTTCTTTTATTGCAAACTAGCTAAGGTGCCCGGCTTCGTTCCGGTAGTTGTGTGGTAGTTTTACTAACAAAAAAACTTTAAAATTACTGGAAATATTGAACAAAATTAGCAATTTCTCGAAACTTCGGTTTTAACTTGGTATCAATATTAAAATTCAAGATCTGCAGTGTCCGCCCAAATAAGGAACCCTATATATATACTTTAGAGGGAGATTGAAAATAGTGAATGAACAATCAATTTTGCTGCAACTTAGTCGACTTATGCATCGTTTTTATGGTCTGTGATTCTGAATCCTATAAGCCCATTCCAAGCAATCAGCAGATAATAAGTTATTAGATAATAGTTGAAAAATTATATTTCTAGTACAACCTAAGCGCCGACTACAGTGATGGTCCTATTATATCTAGAAGTATAGAAACTATCGAAGATTCATAGAAACTTTTGTTTAAATACCTTTATTCCATTTCAAACTCCCTTAAGTTATCCCCCCATAATTTGGGCGGACTCTGCAGATCTCGAATCTTACTGCTATCACAAAGTGAAAACCAAAATTTCATGAAGTCACAATTTTTTCACCATATTTCTTTTTATCCTGAATTATAAGGGGTGATAAAATCTTATTGAAAAAAATGGTGTAATTGGAGTTAGTCATTTTGTCAACTGGAATCCTCATATACATAGTAATATAACCAACTTCTTTTTCATAATTACATACAATAAGAACACTTAAAGCTTTTTATTTGCGATTTATATTTAGTCAATTTATCTCTTTTTTTTATGTCTGTTTTTATTCGCTTACTGTACAACTAAAACATGTTCACTCATATTGCATTAAATTTACTTAAATATATATTATATATAGATATAATGTAATGTGCTGATCATATATTAGCCTTCTTATGAGAAAACTATTTTTTTAAGGAATCCAGTTGTTTTTCTAATTGATTGCAGAGATGTGAAATCATTATTTTATTTTGAAAGCAAAGGTGAAATTAATTATTTTCGCTTGATGTTTTAGTAATTAAAAAAGAACAGCTGTAAAATATATAACCTCTACAATCTGAACGGAATGAATGAACAATAAACATTGAGTGAAACGCACCCTAGCGCTTCCTGGTAGTCTGCAGCTCGAACTAACTTTTTCATTCATAAACTCGTACGTCATTCTCAGGTAGGCTAATTACATGGTGCGAGAGGCTTAAAATTCCAGTCCTTTTCCCTTCAATTTTACACCCTTAAGAGAAAAACGGAAACCTTCTTCTCCGTTAGGGGTTGAATAGCAACACGCTGACATAACTTTAATAAACATACGTTGAGTGGTTTTTGAGCCTTATCGGCACGCACATTGTACACTTTGCTTTATAATATGTATTGATTAATTATATGCTTATTACACTACAATTGAGTGTGATTATTTGTAAGTTTTATAAATTTCCAACAGATGGCGGTGTAACTTGATTTATTGACATAACACTTCATTTTCTCTCGATATTTAGGGCGGGTAAGCATCCTTTAGCCAAATCTATTTTTTCCGGGTTGGACTAGGGAAATCCGGGTCTTCCCTATGGAAAATTATGTTTCGCTTTTCACGTGTGGTGAAAACATTGAATCTTTTTGTTTTAGATAAAGACAGGTTAACTAAAATCATTGTGCACCTATCAGCACTACAGTGAATAGAAATTGTGAATTCTAATAATAAAAAATGTACATTATTATTGTAAAAAGTTACAAATTATCTCATTCATAAAATTAATTTTTTTTGTTTTGATAAGTAGTACTGTAAGAACATATGGTTTTTTCACATGGTTTGAGAAATTTTCATAACCTGTTTCAGGTAGAACCATGTGTTATATTCTGAATTTAATTAATGTGTATTATGGCAAAAGATTAATTCGGCACAATTTCGCTGTATATTTTTATTGTATTAGGCCTTATTCCAATTATATTCTTAATTAGTTCCTTTTCCATTTTACAATAAAAACTTTAACCCTTCTATATTCTTTATCAAACACCTTTAAATTTGGTCTCAAGTGCTGTGTTGAATTCCGTTGATTGTTAGATTAGTTGAAACGTCTTTATCTTTATCAGTGAATTTTTATATGACTGCATTAAAAATAATAGGATATAATTAATCCAACGCATTAAAGCAACTCAGCCACAGCAACGTGTGGTCGGTCGGGTCTGCTCGTTATATATATTTCTTTAAATAATTTATTTTTGAAGAGAAAAGATGAAAAGAGGAAGGATTTGGCACCGTTTGGAAGCGAGCTCCGTGCAATGGTTAGCATACCGCGTATGCTCATCGGAAGATCCGGGTTCGATTCCCGGCGGAGCCAAATATTTTCTCTTCAAAAATAAATTATTTAAAATAATTTAAAAACAAGGTGGTTACCTACAATAATGATTAAAATAATATAAAATATATTTCTTTAATGTTATAAAACCATTTTCAGTCACTGAAAATTCGGAACATTTCCCCTTTTAGATTCTTACACATATATAATTCGTTTAGTCGAGTTTTGATTTCAATTTTATGTTTAAATTTGCTCTAAATAAAGCTTAATTTTGCTAGTGTCTGTCAGCTTATAGGTAGAGTTCTGATTCAATTAACGAAACTTATAAAGGCTGCATAGCTATCAATTAAGCTCAACGTTGGCAAAGCCTGGGAGTAATTGAAGTAAATTAAGTCCCTGGTGTTTCATTTAAATTATAATGATGAGTAAAGAATTAAGTGAAAGGTACACATCATCCTCCCCCACTTACCAGCGAAGAATGAGGCGCCGCCATATTAAGCCCCTCCCCGTGAAGAACGACTCTCGTCAAATATTAGCATTTAATAAATACATCCGGAAAATACTCTTTATCTTCTTAATGTAAAACAAGCTAATTAAATAGCTTTTGTTTTTTCCCCTGTATAAATAATTAAAATAAAAACTGTGTCATTTGCATACCATTCTAAAAATAAAATTTACAAAATGACGAGAAAGATAAGATAGAAGACTCTCGAACATATATGCAGTTCTTTTTCCATTTTAAATTCAACTATCTTCTTCTTTAGATTCCAAAATCGACGACTCACAAAACTCTGATGAATAATAATCGTTTCGAAACGTTGGCTAATTAAATAACTAATACATTTTTGACTAAAGCTCCTGATCATTACCATCCCACAAAAAATTCACTGTTAAAGCAATCGAAGGGCAAACCTATTCTACCCAGTGGGAAAATTTTGTCATTTAGTGGCCAAAAATCTATAACTCCCTGACCAAATGAAGATAATCGAATAATTCTTTTTTCATTAAAGAGAATGGGATTTTCTTAAAAAAAGGAAAAAACAAAATTTTATTTTAAGAAAAATCTATGCCCATCTCTCTGATATTATTTTTTTCTATTGAGCTTTACTTATTACATTATTGCACCAAACATACTTTATAAATAAGAAGAATGGCAGTATAATTATTGGATAAAAATGCGTATGTAATTTTTGAAAAGAAAGTATTTAAATTGATATAAATTGTTTTATTGGCAATAGCTGGTTCTGATTTTTTTCACAGTGGTAGAGGGTAAAGTGTGCTAAAATACCATAATAGAATTTGATCAATCAAATGCGGAACATTTAATATATAATCGGTCTCGAATTAGACTATATCATAAAACATACTTCACGTTGAATTATATGACAATATTTTTTTCTTTTAAAATTCCTAAAAAATATGGTATTTATAATTTAATTTTTTCTTCATCAGACAATAATTATTTATACATCTTTCAAATGGAGCAAGTGCCTGAAAAAGACATGTATATAAGCAGAAAGCTCAACAGATAATACTACTGACTCATTTCACTTTCTATATAACCCTGTTTCTACTACAGTATTTTATGTAAATTAAAGTGAAGAAAGGATTCATATAAAAATTAATTTGAAATACTTTGAGCGATGATATTTTTATTCTCACTGATAAAGAATATCCCACTCTCTTTAATGAAAAAAGAATTATTTGATTATCGCCATTCGATCAGGAGTTATCGATTTTTGGCCACTAAATGACAAAATTTTCCCACAGAGACGTTGTAAAATCGGAAAGACATATGTATAAGCACAATGAAATAATATCGGTCGATATGTTAAAAAACTTAGAATAATTTTTCGAACATTTTTGTAATACATACTCATATTTTTTCTAAGATTATCTAAAACTTATTTCTTTTTAGTTATTCATTAAGCCATGAAGTAGAAAGAATTCTATATAACTAAAATAATTTAAAAATTTCATCGATACTAAATAAATATATAAAACATACTTCTATACGATTACAGATAAAAGTTATAGAGCATTGAATTTGGCATTTAATAGAAATATATTGTAACCATTGAAGTTTAAAGTTTGAAAAATATTGCTCTGAAACTGTTTTATAAATTTTTGTTTCTGCCAAAACTGAGCAAGAAAAAAAAAAAAAAAAAAAAAAAAAAACACGAGATATAAAAACGATGGCATTCAGTAAAATATAGAATGTGTGATGCTCCGTGGTCGACGCTGAGCAATAAGAACAATATAATTAAGTTAAAAAAAATAAAATCCCTAAACTAAGATAATAGCTTACTCCTTCGGAGAGATGAAGTTAATGACATAAAAACAAGAAAGCAATTGGTGACATTTGCCGATATTTTTTAATCGGGTTTAATGAAACGGCATAACCGATCTTATTAATAGCTCATTCGATTCGAAATTCGTTATCTTACATTTTAAAGGTAATGCAATTTTCTCTGCGATGAATTGTTCTGAGTTATAAAATTAAAAGATTTATAAAATTACTATAAAAATTATCTTAAAATAATGTAGAGTTATTTCCCACGCGCTATCTATATACTATATAGCTACCTACTAAAAAATAAACAATATTACAGCTTTAATAATATTTTTCTATTATTTTATGAGACGGGTAGTTTAGGAAGGAGGAGGGAAGAGACATCTGTGCCTAGTGAAGAACTCATATTAAAGGTTATGTGTGGGCGCAATGGGCAAAGAATACTGTGCAAAGATCTTTGATAAGGATAAAAAAAAGGTTATTTTTTCTTGTTTTTTTTTTAAGGATGTGTGTCAAAATAAGTAAAGCTTGTCATTTCTTTTTTTTATACATGATGACAGTAAAAAGGTATTTCAAAGAATTCTTTTCCCAGATTTCTAACTACATATGATACCGGGGTATGAATGATATGTATATATATATGATAAGTGGGTACTTTTATTCCACCATGGATATATTTATATTTTTCTAGGTGAAAACTTTTACCACCCTTTATATGTGTACGTCAACTAGCACGGTATTGCGTCATGACAGTAGCTCAAATTTCCTTGAAGACCACATCTGTTTATGTATTTTTCAGTTCGAGTTTATTTATTAAGCTTAGAGATTTGATATTTTTGATTAGATAGTGCTAGATTTAGCCACTAGAATTCACGTGATATACAGAAATGGTTAGCAAGTGCAAAGATACGAGACACAGGGCAATAGTAACTAACTTCAAGCTTGGTTCTGTTTGACCAGACCTGTAGTTTTAAACTAAATCTTGTCATACATTTTTGTATAAATCAAAATTAAATATACGCTTATTCTGATTAGGAAATGGTTGGGAGTGCGGTCAGAATAAATAGCACTATGTAAGAGTAACATATTTCATTTTTTCCCAAGTTTTTGAATTTCAGGTCATCATCAGGGCTCTTTGGCTGATAGTGTCAAAGTGCCCCTAGGTTGTGAAATCATGATGGTGGAAGATAGTTGACCGTAGATAGAAGAGGAAATGGTTGGGGATGCGGTCAAATTATTTAACACTAATATGTTGGAATTACATATGTTAATTTTGTCAACGTTTCGACCCGAATTTCAGGTCATCATCAGGGCTCTTTGACTGATTGTGTCTTTGACATATCAAAGTGCCTTCGAGATATATAATAAAATGTCAAAAAACTTTGAATCTAAAGAAACAGAAATCTGGTGCGTGCGCGCAACTCACAACTTTCACTTACCAACTTACTTAGATTAGAAATTGACGTGTTTTGCTAAATATCATTTCCCAAAGTCACACATTTTTCTACATCCATATCTTATTTTTTTTAATCGTTAAAGCCGTTTTTGAGTAAATAAAAAAAACCCATGAAAATGATACAAAATTTATTAAGTAAAGTCCCCCCTCCCGTTGATCAATTTTGATTAAATGTTGGTTATCACATCTTTGGCATATAAATACATCAAATACCAAGTTTGATCAAAATCGTTAAAACCGTTTTTGAGTAAATAAAAAAACATGTGAAAATGATACAAAATTTATTAAGTAAAGTCCCCCCTCCGGTTGATAAATTTTGATGAAATTTTTACAATCATATTTCAGGCATATAAATAGATCAAATACTCAGTTTAATCAAAATCGTTAGAGCTGTTTTTGAGAAAATCGAAAAAAACTTAAAAAGTTATTAAATAAAGTACCCCCTCCCTTTGAGCCGATTTGATGAAATTTTCGCTGTCACATCGCGGGCTTATACATACTCTAAATACCCAATTTCAGGTTCGCACGGTTTATAGTTTTTGAGCTAGTCTGTTCACACACACACACACACACACACACACACACACACACACACACACACACACACACACACACACACACACACACACACACACACACAGACACACACACAGACCATTTCGCGGGACTTGGTTATTTTGACTCAGGGGACCCCAAAACGTGTATTTCCGTTGAAAACCGGAAGTCGAAATTTTTCACGATCGCAATACTTCCACTTACTATATATTTCATATATAGGTAAGTGAAAGTAAAAAATATATCCATGGTGGAATAAAATTGCCTTTGACACCATCAGCCAAAGAGGCCTGATGACCTGATATTCGGGTGGAATATCAAAAATAAAATATGTGATTCTATTTATTTCGACCGCACCCCCAACTATTTTCTCTACATTATATCTACAGTCAACTATCTTCTACCATTATACGCTGATTCTCCATAGTGCTCATATTACAAAGTCAACTCTTGGAAGATGGTTTTATTCCATGTCATGAAACATTGTTCTTTTATTTGGTACTAAGAAGATATTTTTACTAAGGGTTTTTCTTTTCTTTATCTTCGCCTATTCCCTAGAGGATCATTGGCGGTGTGTTCAATTATATTTTGTTGTAATACGTTATTTCTTTTAAGTATTTAAACAAAGTATCTATATTTTCTTCATCGCATTTTACCAATTCGCTGATTGTTTTTTCTATTTTCAGTTTTTTCCGGACATCGTTGAATTTCGCACAGTTCACTAAAAGGTGTTTCACTGTTTGGGGTACCTAAATTATTACATTCTTGGCATGTGGGTGCTTCAAGTCCTCGGAGAAGATATTCGTGTGTGAATTGCCAATGCCCAATTCTGATACGACATTCTCACACTCGACTCGAGATTCTCGAACTTGAGGTCCACTTTTTGCATTCTAGTTTTATTTCAGATAGTTCGGACTGTTCGGTCCTCCACCTCAACTCCCAAATTTTGTTTTGATTTTTTTTCAATAATTCAAAAGAAGATTAATATCTAATTTATTTATTTTTGATTTATGTATTTATCTATCTCTCGTGGTTTATTTATCTAATTATAGACTGTTTACTAAAAAGAAGTTTAGATAAATGCTTTCTCTGTATCTTAAAGATTTTGTAAAAGTATATTAACGTATAACATGGGTAGAGTATCGCGAGCTGTTAAGTAGCCATGGGTAAGGCGGGTTTAACATATACCTAAACACAGGAGGATCTCTAGGATAGAACAATCTCTTGACGTTTTCCAAGGGATAATATTTTTTCAAATTTATTTTTTGTTAGGCTAAACCAACTCCATTCTAATCTTATGTTTTTTTTTTCTTTTTCTTTTCCTTATCTAAGCAATATACTTCTCTTATACAACACATCTTTTAAGATATTTAGACAGTCACAACTCACTTGAGCAGAAGCGACTTAAGTCGACTTTTAAGTTGGGTAAAAACAAAGAGTAGGGATATTAAGGGAGATGAGTATCAATTTCCTCTTTAGGGCTTATAGAATGGCAGGATAATGGAGGCCGTTGAAAGAGGGGAATAATAGCGGAGTAATTAAGTGCTTGAGAAGCGCCTACTCTTCCAAGCGGCGATCGCAAACATGAATTCAACAGATTGCCATTACCGGGATTAGGAGAGAAAGTGTCGCAAATTTATTTTGGCCTCAACGGGCGACAACTTTATTAAAATCGGGCAACATCACGGGAAGGAGGGGGAGGGGGAAGAAGAGAGCGGAAGGCCCCGTTTTTTCTTGTTTAATTAGCAGGACCTAATTAAAAAGATTGACTTTTTACTAAATATCAATTTTAAGGCCTCGAAGAGTGGGAGTCATTGCTTTTGAAGCACTCTGCAATTAAGTGTCATTTTATTAACGGCATGTTAAATTTTCCTTAACATTTTTTAAACTTTTACATTTTAATTTTGACATCAAATACAAATATGTCAACTAACAATAAGTGCAATACTTAGTAAAAAAAAAAAATCCTGTACCACTACAACCCATCATGGGTCTTGGGTTCTCTCAGGAAGGAAGAGCATTGTTTCTTGGTCAGCGGCCATGCAAGATGATTTGACCGTGATCACGCTCAACCGCCAGGTTTTTCCCCTTAATTTTTCAATTAATGGTTTCCCACTTCATGGAGGCTGGGTTTGCCCTAGGAGGGTCTCTCGGCCCACGAGACGAACTGTTCCAGAATATTAAAGATATCCTGAGCCAAACCAGATTAGAACTCTTGAACAGCAATTCACTGCCTTACCAGTGCGATACCCCTCTCCCACTTAATAAAAAAACAATATTTAATATTTTATAGGTGACCGTGTAGCCTCGTCTTAATTCAAAATTGTTATTTCTCAAAACTGGGCGTTTTTGTCTTATTTTTACTTTCACTTACCTATAAATATGAAATATATAGTATAAGGGAAAGTATTGCGATCGTAAAAAATTTCGACGTCCGGTTTTCAACTGAAATACACTTTTTGGGGTCCCCTAGTCCAAATAACCAAGTCCCGTGAAATAATCTGTGTGTGAGAACAGGCTAGCTCAAAAACAATAAACCGTACAAACATGAAATTAGATATTTGTACTATATATAAGCCCGCAATGTGATATCAAAAATTTCTTCAAAATTGGTCAAACGGAGGAAGGGCACTTTATCCAATCAATTTTATCTTATTTTTACTTTTTTTTCGATATTCTCAAAAACGGCTCTAATGATTTTAATTAAAGTCGTCATTTTTAATGATAACCAAGCATTCTTTAATAGCAGGTAAGTTTAATCATCATAGAAATATTCTGAGGAGCTTCTCATTTTTTTATTCAATAAAGTACCTTCGATTTTGTTTATATGGAGAAATTAACCGTCTCTCATTATGCCTAAAAATAAAGAATAGATTCACATAAAATAAAATAAAAAAATCGAGTAATCATATACAGGAGAAAAAAAAAAAAAAAAATATTCTGACAACCCATAAAATACGTTGAGCCCACGCATGCGCACGTTGAGCACGCGCAGTACGCCTTTAATGACATAGCGTTGTTTATAATAGTATATAAGACGTTCTGTTCATAGACAAGAGTTGTCAAATTATTTGTTTTCGTGGTAACTAAATGACGTTTTCAACAACTAAATAGAGAATAATGAAATCGGACACGATGGAATATTATACTTGCGTTGCCGAATTATCAAAAGTAAAAACTTTTATTTAACAATAAAAGTTTTTAGTAACTTTTATTGTTAAATAAAAGTTTTTAGTAACTTTTATTGTTAAATAAAAGTTTTTAGTGCATTAGAGAGCAAAAATATGTAAATGGGTATGGAAAAATGTGTGAATTTGAGGAATGGCGTATACATATTTACCAAAACACGTCAATTGAAAGTTGCTAAGTGAAAGTTGTGTGGTGCCCTCAGCACACAAGATTTTTATCATTAGATTCAATATAAAACATAAAATTCAAACATATGTACAGTCATAAAACTAAAACATATCACTTAAAAACAATGGAATCGGTCGTTTGAAAAAACCGACATGTCCACCAATTCAACAACACAAGAAGCAAAGCGAGGCCTTATCGAGTTTTCTGCTGGCATGAGGACTGTCAGGAATAGTTCGGATGATAAGTTGTAAACGGATGTAAAGAGGATTTGGGTGACAAAAAGGTTAAAAGATGTAAATACCTATTTCAGATCGAACCTGTGCAAACTTGCAAACGGGATGTTGAGCTCTTCAATTATAATTTTTTTTTTACTTATTAAGAAGTATTATGGATTCTAAAGGGGATTTAGGATAGTTAAGATGAGTTTTATACGGAGTGGATCTTTGTCTTATGTAAATTATTATATTATATTCTGCATACTAATGTCATGAATGTTATACTAATTGTGGCATGGGAAGAAGCTTATGAACGGAGTTGGCTAAAGAATTGCGGGGCACGAACCGCATTATTTCTATGAAAAATACAATATACAACAAAATGCAAATCTTTAGATAGAGATGTATTTAACAGATGGTTCGATGAACGTGGTGTAGGGAAGTCAAGTATATATCTTTATTTTTACTTTCACTTACCTATATATGAAATATATATTAACACGTTCACGCCGGGGCCGTTTTTCATTTGTTTTGATATGAGGCGGCGCACAGTGGTTGAAAGGCGGAAAAAACCTATTTTTCGAAGGTGTCGGAATATCCTTTTTCTTTTCATTATTAATAAATAGAATAGTTACCTGACACATTCCATCAATTTATTGGGATATATTCCGATTTTTACGCTTATTATAACCCTTTGAAAATCGATCATTGAAAAAGTTTATTTTTCAACGAAAAATTTATAATACTATAATTATTTTTTCTACACGCATTTTTGCTTTTTGGTGCGATTTTCCTTCATAATCATGAAAAGCGATCTCACATATTACACGACCATAAAAATTATGCTATTTTGTCTATGTTTTAACCCAGAAATAAAATCCCGAATAAATGCAATAAAAATAAGACAATTTTTTTTTTTGGTAATCAATATTTTTCAAGTGCAGCCGAGCGCAGTTTTAAAATCCATATTTTTAAGAAGAAGATACCTCCAAGGAAATATTAAAACATATTTTAGCTGCGTCTACCTGCGTCTGTAAATGTGTGATTTTTTTTTTTTTTATTGAATTACCTATGCTATTTCTTGCAGTTTGTTCGCTATGGAGCTTGTGCTACGAATAAGGTTATTACTAATCGTTAAGTAAAACGTCATGCCTTACTTACTAGCTCTGTAGCATCATTTGAGGCGTAGAATTCCAAAACCAGCCAAGTCCAATTTCCAGATTTTTATTTTTTTTAAATAGTTTTTCTATAGATTATCTGGCTGGAATTAAAACAGACCTTATTTTCGTAGGGCCGTTTTCGATATGATTTAACCTCTTTTGGAAGAAATTCTTCCTCCTAATGATAATCTAATAGAAAAACTATTTAAAAAAAAATAAAAAATAAAAATCTGGAAATAGATTTGGATGGTTTTGGAATTCTACGCCTCATTTATGAAGTCATTCTGAATCGTTATTAGGTCAATGATAAAAAAAACTTTTTCACCTACCTTGATTTTAGTATGTTAGAAAATTATTAATAATTATAATGGATAACTTAATGGAAATAAAACGATTTCTCATGAAAACTTTCCTGACTCGTTTTAACTGTAAGTGGCAAGAAGCTCATAAAAATAAAAACTAATTTATTAAAAAAAATGAAGAATGGCTTGCACAGAACCAAACTGATGTCTCGGTTTCACTTCACTACTTTCAAGTAATGGCTTAATTCGGTTCAAGAAAAGTTTTTCAAATACTTTCCCCTTTATAGGACGGTAAGATGAACGATTAGTTGTGAATTTAGAATCATTGTGAAGAGTGTGGAGAGTTTCAAAAGAAGAGGATAATAGGTTGTATGTAAGATAGATTTATTGATGTGTGTAAGAAACAAAACAGCTTTTCGAGGTAAGTGACGAAGGATAAAGGTAGTGATAAAATCATAGCTCGATGCTTTTCTGTTCGGATGCCTCTTGATTCTTTTGTGGATTATTTTTTTGGGTGAAACACCGGAGGTGGATCATTAGATAGAGGTAGTTGATCTGTCAATTTTCCTAGTTAGGTGAGTGTGTCGTATATTACAATGTTCGTTCCAAAAACCAGGTCTACATATTGTGTGAATTTATTTAATTTAAAAAATTGGTATTAAAAAAAGTTCAGCTGTTATTTAGTATGAATTAAGGAACCGAGTTTTCGCTGATAGAGCTGTAGTTACAAAACATATATTGAACAGTTTATCCCACCATCTCCTATGAAAATTATATTAAAGCCGGATAACCCCAATCTAATATTTTAATATGATAATACATTTAATAGTTAAAAATAAAAATATAACGAAAAAATAATTGATTGCTCCTATGTATGATTTTTTTTTTCTTCACCTGACTTGGGTATTTTCATGAATTAAAATGATACTGCAAGTACTATCAAGGATATTAATAGCATGAAACAGCAAAAGTGCTTAAACTAGCAGATCTCGAGTCGAAAATTGATGTATGATTTGTTTTTCTATTTTCCTAACACCGCCGGTTAATCCGAATAGCCGGTTAAGCGGGGCTCAAACCTATAAATTTTATAGGAAATTCAATTGTGGTTATGGTAATATCAACTTTATTTTTTTGCGGCTTACAGACCAGGTTTGACAAGGTTTTTTCCGAAAATAGTCGATTTTCAACCACTGTGCGGCGCTGAAATTAAAATCGCGCTTCATCTGGCGGCTAATAATTCAGAACACAATCGAATGCGTACCGCCGGTGACCCGCGCCGCCCGATAAGACAGTTTAGTGCGGGTCACCGGTGGCCCGCGGCGCCCGATGAGACAGTTTAGTGCGGGTACCGGTGGCCCGCGCCGCCCGATGAGACAGCTTAGTGCGGGCCACCGTTGGCCCGCGCCGGCGTGAACGTGTTAAGGAAAGCATTGCGATCGTGAAAAATGTCGACTTCCGGTTTTAAACGGAAATACACGTTTTAGGATTTCCTGAGTCCAATTAACCAAGTCCCGCAAAATGGCGTGTGTGTGTGTGTGTGTGTGTGTGTGTGTGTGTGTGTGTGTGTGTGTGTGTGTGTGTGTGTGTGTGTATGTGAACAGACTAGCTCAAAAACTATAAACCGCACAGACCTGAAATTAGGTATTTAGTGCATGTATATGTCCGCGGTGTGACAGCAAAAATTTCATCAAAATCGGTCAAACGGAGGGGGAACTTTATTTAAAGAATTTTGTCTAATTTTTAGGTTTTTTTCGATTTTCTCAAAAACGGCTTTAACGACTTTGACCAAACTCAGTATTTGGTTTATGTATATGCCCGCGATGTGACAGCCGAAATTTCATCAAAATTGATCAATTGGAGGGGGTACTTTACTTAATAAATGTTGTCCCATTTTCACGTGTTTTTTTTATTTTTTTTATTTTGTATTTGGTGCATGTATATGTGACAGTCAAATTCCATAATAAATTTTTGAAAAAGGGATTTTAGAGGAACAGTAATTGTTCTTGATTTCCAGAAAGGCATAAGAGAAGTAAATACACCTATCGATTCAACTTCACGATGTATTTGCAAAAAGCAACTCTTAGTAAAAAACAAGCAAGCAGTAAAAAAAACACGGCTGTTGATGAAATTAGTCCCTTCATAAATAAATTAGCAATAATGAATCGAAAAGTGCTGAGAACTACCAAATTTTGCTATACAGATACTCTATAACTTATGGAGATATACAATATAAGTATATACTTAAATGTGTGAAGTTGAGGATTGGCGTTTACATATTATCGAAACACGTCGATTTCTAATTTAAGTAAGTTCGTAAGTGAAAGTTGTGTGTTGCGCGCATCGCAACAGATTTTTTTCAATTAGGGACTGCAAAAGTTATGAACCAAGTTTTCAGACGTTAGAAGAAAGAAACCTTTGCTCAGAATAACATTGAGGAACGTAGGAGGAATATAAAGATAAAAATGTAGGAATAAAGAGGCCATAACTTGATTAATATATTGAAGATTATGTTGAATATTTCATAATCTTTTTTTTTTTTTTTTTTTTTTTTTTAAATCTTACGTATAGAATGGATTTCAGTTAAAAGCGTTGAAGAATTATTAATAAATAAATAAATTTCCAGTTCATTGTGTTTAAATAAAATGTAAACATCCTACTTGATATTCTATATTTGATATTTTATTCAACTTTCAAACCCCGAATACTCTTTTTGGACACCCTGTATATCATGAATGATGAATTATAGGAAATATGGAAATGACATTTCTATTTAGATAGAAAAATGAGTTTCATTTCCCTCTTAAATTTTTTTTGTTACATCCATAGTTTTATAAATATTTAAATATTGTAATCTCATGAAACAAATTTAAAAAAAATATTTAGGTTCGTAGAGACACCCCCTTGGTAAAACTAAGAAGTCAGATAACCCTTGGTATTCCTAGGGATAATAAAGAAGGTATAAAATATAAAGAAAGGAAGATAGCTAGGCGGTTCCGAGGATGGGAAGGCCCAATTAAAAGTGCGGAAAATAAGCCCAAGGGGTGAGCCCGGAAACGGCTAAATTTTGTCTTTTTAATTAAAGGCCTAGGTCATATTTTAGAGGATAAATTGCCGAGTGTGGCGTATCACTTTAAACTTATCCTAAACTCTCTAGCTTTTCTAAGTAAGATATGTTCAACAGTTAACGTTGTCATCACTTTTATTTTTATGTTTTTAAGAGAGGAGGGATTAACAATCATCGGTCGTGGCATTCAATAATCCATATATTCTGCACGTTCCAATTACCACGCGTTACAAGTCATGCGTGAATCGGCTTTAATTAAGACTGAAGATCAAAGTTCCGCGTATTCAACGTTAAAACATTGGACGTTATGAAATGTGATGTCAAAACACTCCTTCCTCTCTTTGAACAGTTCACGAAAATTGAATAATTTAAATTTTATTTATAATTCCTAGATAAATAATTGCGGCATATCGCACTTCGGCAAGATTATGGTTACAACTTAAAATATATCAATTTTGAGTTAAGAATAATGTCGGAATCAGAATTACAATACCTTTACCATATTCTCAAATGTAGGGGTGATCGTTTTAACGCAGGTAGAGCAACTTTTGAATTACAGTTAGTACTAGTAGAATTACCTGCCCCAACGGTAGACTATTTTTGATCTAAGACTATTTTCCCAGGTCACTTTTTGTAGTTAAATAGTAAAATTAAGAATATAGTTGAAACTTATATCAAATGTGGTTATACTAAAAAAACAACAAAAAACAGTGTTTTTGATTATGACCATCTTCTTGTCGAAGTGCGATATGAAATTTTTTTACTTTCACTTACGTATATATGAAATATATAGTAAGTGGAAGTATTGCGGTCGTGAAAAATTTCGACTTCCGGTTTTCAATGGAAATACACGTTTTGGGGTCCCCTGTGTCCAATTAACCAAGTCCCGCGAAATGGTCTGTGTGTGTGTGTGAACAGACTAGCTCAAAAACTATAAACCCTGCGAACCTAAAATTCGGTATTCAGTGTATGTATATGCCCGCGATGTGCCAGCAAAAATTTCATCAAAATTGCTCAATGGGAGGGGGTACTTTATTTAATAACTTTTTAAGTTTTTTTCGATTTTCTCAAAAACAGCTCTAACGATTTTGATTAAACTGAGTATTTGATCTATTTATATGCCCGAGATATGACTGTAAAAATCTCATCAAAATTGATCAGCCGGAGGGGGGACTTTAATTAATAAATTTTATATCATTTTCACGTGTTTTTTTTATTTACTCAAAAACGGTTTTAACGATTTTGATCAAACTGGGTATTTGATGTGTGTATATGCTATAGAGGTAATAGCCAACATTTCATCAAAATTGATCAACCGGAGGGGGAACTTTACTTATTAAATTTTGTATCATTTTCACGTGTTTTTTTTATTTACTCAAAAAACGGTTTTAACGATTTTTATCAAATTCGCCATGTTTAATGAAAATTAGGTGTTCTTTAATATCAGGTAAGCTTTATCATTATTAAAATGTTCTGAGGGGGCTTTCTTAATATATATAAAATGTTATTTGTAATTATTTAAGACGTATTTCTATATTCAGTATAAATATTCAAATATAAAATAAATATCAATATATAATTATTTAGTTTATCTCTCTATATATAAGAGGCTTTATCCTGACTGACAGAATCAACGCAGAGCAAAAACTAATAATGATAGAAACTTGAAGTTCGGAATTTAGATTTTAAACGCGGTAACCACTAAGAAAGGAATTTCAAAAATGAAACCCCTAAGGGGCATAAATGGTAAAATTGTCGTTTAACTCTAACGGAAATCTATTTTTGAGATTTTATACCATATGGTTTTTATTTGAATATCGATTTAACGTTACAATATTATTAAAATAGACATTCACATAAAATATGGCTACTGATTATTTAAATATTAGTGGTAATCAAATTATGCACACTGTGATTCCCATGATAGTGGACGGTGCGTGTACTTAGCAATATTATAATAATATACACGAGAGATTGAAGTCTTTCTCTATATATAAGAGGCTTTATCCTGACTGACAGAATCAACGCAGAGCAAAAACTAATAATGATAGAAACTTGAAGTTCGGAATTTAGATTTTAAACGCGGTAACCACTAAGAAAGGAATTTCAAAAATGAAACCCCTAAGGGGCTTAAATGGCAAAATTGTCGTTTAACTCTAACGGAAATCTATTTTTGAGATTTTATACCATATGGTTTTTATTTGAATATCGATTTAACGTTACAATATTATTAAAATAGACATTCACATAAAATATGGCTACTGATTATTTAAATATTAGTGGTAATCAAATTATGCACACTGTGATTCCCATGATTGTGGACGGTGCGTGTACTTAGCAATATTATAATAATATACACGAGAGATTGAAGTCTTTCTCTATACATATATAAGAGGCTTTGTCCTGACTGACAGAATCAACGCAGAGCAAAAACTACTAATGATAGAAACTTGAAGTTCGGAATTTAGATTTTAAACGCTATGTAGGTAACCACTAAGAAAGGAATTTCAAAAAATGTAAACCCTAAGGGGTTTAAATGGCGATGTTGTCGTTTAACTCTAACGGACACCTATTTTTGCACTTCGAGAAAATATATCTAATCTGGACTCATCTTAAAGATCTTGATACGACGAGTTTAACTCGAAAGCCCTAACGGACCGTCGAAAACCATGTTTTAAAGCCGAAAAATGAAGCGTTCACGAGGAGTAAGCAATTTTTTGTTTCGGCGGTTTTAGTAAACTCTCTCCATTGCGCGTCACCCTCTCTTCTACCGAGCCGGCAGCTTCTCCCTCCAATATTTCATCTACCGGAAGCTCCGATCCCAGTTATGCTGTTAATATATAACATACCAGGTATATGCATAAGTTTTTGCCGGTTTTTGGGGTAATGAAAACCCATAATTTTCAAGGGAAAGTAATTTTTTATTTATTCAAAATATTGGCCATCGGATTCTACACACTTCGACCATCTTTTAGGTAAATTATGAATTCCTTGCTAGAAAAACTGTTTGTCTTTTGCGGCAAACCATTCGTTGAGCCAATTTCCAACTTCTTCGAAATTGCTGAAGTGCTGCGCTGCGAGCGAGTGTCCTATTGCTGCGAAGAGGTGATAGTCAGATGGCGCCAGGCCGGGGGAGTACGGCGGGTGCGGAAGGACCTCCCATCCAAGCAATTTCAAGGTGTCTTTCACTGGTTTCGCTGTGTGGGACGGTGCATTGTCGTGTAACAAAATCACTTTGCCATGTCTTGTGGCCCATTCCGGCCGCCTATGGATCAATGCTTATTGTTTGTTGGGACACATTTAATGCAATTGCCAATTGCTGTGGAGTTTGAGTTGGGTCATCATCCAGTAACGCCTGCAATTCCTCGTCTTCACACTTTTGTGGCCTCCCAGTGCGTGCACTGTCTTTCACATTAAAATCTCCTTGCTTAAATTGTCGAAACCATGTCTCACATGTTCTAATCGACGGAGCGTGTTCACCATGTGTTTTCACCAGCAAGCGATGACATTCCACAGCCTTTTTCTTTTGATTAAATAAGAAAAGCAGGGCGTGCCGCAAATGTTCTTTTCCAGGCACAAATGACTACATGATTACTGAACTATACAAAACAGACGCTATTGTTTGGCGAACTCAGCTCGTGTAGGATTATAGGATAAGGTCTGATAAACAAACTGGCGTAGTATCAAATTCATCCGCAGCGGACTGTTCGGTGGCGCCATCTTTTAGTGAAACCGGAAAGAACTTATGCATACACCTGGTATGTTGTCAATATTTAACATATTATATTAAATCAATACTAAAATAAAGATCACAGAATTGATTTTAAAGGCTCGCGGGCAAAGCCGCTGCGGGGAATGCTAGTTATTTATTTAACATGGATATTATTAATTAAGTTTATTTATATAAATATACAATTTGTATGAAGTGCCTAAAAATAAAATAACATGTTATAAGATCATTTTAATGGTTTGTTGAACGACTAAGCTGTGGAGTGTGTTTGACACCCCCGCTTCCACGTAAAAGGCAAAGAGAATGGCATCACCCTCCAAGGGTTAAAGACCCCATCCTAATTATACCTCTACTCCCACTGCGGCATGGGTCGATTAACCATATTAGCGTAAAGTGACGATAAATAGATAAATATATAAACAAAGAGATGACAGACTCAAGACCCTCTACAGGATAGAACGGACAGACAAGCACTGTAGACACACAAAGAAGTGCAGCATAGTTTTTAACTTTAGCGAGAGCGAGACAAAGAGAGAAGTGGCTGGGGGAGGGGGGGAGGGGGCAGTGAAGGAGCCCTTATTACACCCTCAAGAAGATTCCTCCCTTTGTCCCGCACACACGTCCCGTTGTTGGTTCTTTGTTAGGCCGCAGCTTTTTAACAAATGTTACTCTCTTTGTGGCTCGCTCATTCAGATACATCACAGGGTTATTGAGGCGTGTTCAAGCACCTCTCCGATCCATTTGTCACTTAGTGCTTCCTTCATTTGATTATCCATACAATTTACTAAGCTATATAATTTATATACTAAGCTATATAATTTATCGAAAAGCATGACCGTAAAGCACAATGTCAAACAGACCAGGATATCAATAGATAGATTTATATATTTACTGTAAAGTAAAAAAAAAAAAAAAAAATCAATCGCTTAGTTGACAAAAGATTTGTTTGTTTGTTTTCTGTTTATTTGTTTTAACATAGATTTATACTGCTAAGGCTTTTCGAACAATAATACAGCGGGGGTCCTAAATTGAGCTCACACATGTATAAAAAAGGATTTTTAACGATTACCTGACTCCGTCTCATCCCAAGGACGGCGCACAGTGGGGCAAACTAGGAAAAAAACCCAAAATCCAATGTTCATATCTGGAGTTAATTTTTATTCTATTTCATTCTTGAATAGTTAACACATAAAAAACGATTAGTTCCTGTCTTATCAAAAATTTCTTTTAAGCAGAAATTTAAAGTTTTGTCATGGTTGTAAAAATGTCATTTTTTTTAAATAAAAATATTTTGAGCTATTTACTTCACATTTGAGTGATAGTTGATTTACAGCCTTTATGTGCATATACAGACGTACCACTTTATAACAGTTGTCATCCTATATAAACAATTAAATATGCGAAAATCTTTCACACAAAATAATTAATTTGTAGCATAATTATAGTTTGGGGCTTATCCTGGCTTAAAATATCAACGATTGATCTAGGACCGGGATGTATCAGAGAATATATTCCTCTGATATCTTTTGCCTTTATTTGCCGGTTCGGTAATTATTGTCATTTTTGTGAAAATTTTCGTGGCGCGCCGCCCGATGTGGCAAACGAGGGGAAAAAACAAAAATCCAATGTTCATATCTGAAGGTAGTTTTTATTGTTTTTCATTCTTGAATAGTCAAAAAATAAAAACGATTGGTTCCTTTCTTATCAAAAATTCCTTTTGAGCAGAAATTATAAGTTTTGTCGTGGTTGTAATATTGTCATTTTTTTTTTAATAAAATTATTTAGAGCTGGCTACAGCACATTTTAGGGATAGTTGTTTTAGTTAGTTGTACAACCTTTTATGAGCGTATATAGACATTCCACATTATAACAGTATCCATTCAATATAAACGATTAAATAAGCGAAAATCTTTTGCACAAAATAACTAATTTGAAGCATGATTAGAGATAAAGTCCTTATCCTGGCTTAAGACGGCAGGGATTGGTCTAGGACCGGAATGTATCAGAGAATATAATCCTCTGATTTCATTTGCCTTTTTTTGCCTTTTGGGTAGTTATTGTCAATTATGTGAAAAATTTCGCGGCGCCAAAAAAAAAAATTCCCGAGAAGTAAAATACCCTTAACTTGACTGTCTCAAATTTATTAAACAATCATCGAATCACATCACCACATACCTACAATTTTTTAAATTTGAAATATAATATGGTTAGTGTAATACTCAATGAAACTTGTCAGCTGCTTCAGCCAAGTACAATTTTCGGCACTGCTTCTGGTCGAGCTGTTTTTATCCAGTCAAAAAAGTCTAAATATCAGTGTGAGGTGATTAGAAAGGCGATTAAAGACAGTGGTCTCAATATTTTCCTATAAAAAATTGCAAGACATTAGCTGACAAAAAAAAAAAAAAAAAAATTGCTACCTTAAAGGAAATTTAAATTAATATTGAGTTAAATCAAAGTAAAATAAGCTGAATTTAGTTTCATTGTTTATTGAGGTTTAAAAGACCTAAGGTCATCAATGTCTGTTTATCTGTAGCTAAATTAAGTTAAAAGTAAGTTCAACTATTTTTTTTTTTAATATTTAAAATATCCGTTCTTAAGTTTTCTCTACAATTATATAATATAATATACATAAATAATATAATTTTTAAATTTAGTTGCTATCCTATTGTAATTTTCCATCCTTAATCGAATGAAACAGCTTCCATCTCGATAGGACAAACCGTTCCCAAGATATAGAGTTTTTTCCACTTTTTTGACGTTTTGCCCCACTGTGCGGCGCACAGTGGTTGAAAGGCGGAAAAAACCCATTTTTTGAAGGTATTGGAATATTCTTTTTCTTTTTAATATTAATTAATAGAATAGTTACCTAACACATTCCATCAATTTATTCGGATATATTCTGATTTTTAAACTTGTTAGGACCCTTTGAAAATCGATCATTGAAAAAGTTTATTTTTCAACGGAAAATTGATAGCACTATAATAATTTTTACAACTCGCATTTTTGTTTCTTAGAGCGATTTTCATTCATAATCATGAAAAGCGATCTCACATATTACACTAGCATAAAAATGATGCTATTTGGTCTATGTTTTAACCCATAAATAAAATCCCGAATAAATGCAATAAAATTAAGACAAATTTTTTTTTCGGTAATCCATATTTTTCAAGCGCAGCCGAGCGCAGTTTTAAAATCCATTTTTTTAAGAAGAAGATACATTCAAGGAAATATTAAAACATATTCTAGCTGCGTCCTCCTGCGTCTCTACATGTGGAATTTTTTTTTATTATTTAAATACCTAAGCTATATCGTGCAGTTTATTCGCTATGGAGCTTGTGCTTCGAATTAGGCTATTACTAATCGTTTAGTAAAACATCATGCCTTACTTACCAGGTCTGTAGCAACATTTATAAAGTCAGTCTGAATCGTTGTTAGGTCGATAATAAATCAACTTTTTCACCTACCGTGATTTTAGAATGAATTTGGAAATTATTAATAATAGGTTTATTAACATGACCTCCGATAACTTAAAGGCTTCGGCACTTTTCATTTTTAAGCATCTATTTGTTTTTAGAAGATTGGTATTAAAAAAAAGGTTCAGCTATTATTTAGCGTGAATAAGGGAACTAAATTTTCACAGATAGAGTTGCAGTTAGTTATTAAACCTACATTGAACAGTCCATCCCACCATCTCCTATCAAAATTATATTAAAGTCGGATGATCCCAATCTTATATTTTAATATGATATACATTTAATAGTTAAGAATTAAAATATAACGACAAAAAACATTGATAGTTCCTATGTATGATTTCTTTTTTTTTTACCTAACTTGGGTGTTTTCATGAAATAAAATTATATTGCAAGTACTATCAATGATATTACTAGCATAAAACAGAAAAAGTGTTTAAACTAGCCGATTTCGAGTCGGAAATTGATGTCTAATTTTTTTTCTATTTTCCTTACACTGCCGGTTAATCCGAATAGCCGGTTAAGCGGGGCTCGAACCTATACATTTTATAGGAAATTCAATCGTGGTTGTGATAATATCAACTTTATTTTTTTGCGGCTCACATTTCGGGTTTTACAAGGTTTTTTCCGAAAATAGTCGATTTTCAACCACTGTGCGGCGTATCCAAGGATTTTTAACACTATTTACCCCCAAGGCCACGTGGGGTAAGCGAACCCACGACCTTGGGGGTAAATAGGGATTTTAGTTTGGTTTCATTGGCGTTGTAAGCTGTAATGCTAGCCACAACACTACAGTTGACCCAAGAAAATATTTGTTCCTACCTTTTAAGAGCTTTTTGGATTTTATCTGTAAAAAATAAATAAAATAAAATTGCTAACAAATAAGTTATTTTTCCCTTCTGTTTGGTAGAGTATTAGGCAGACTGTAAGTAAGGCTCAAAATGTTATCCAAATTAAATTCATTTCAACTCTGTGAAAAAAATTTCAGATATTTTAAAATCTTTTTGAGTTGTGTGTTTTATTATAAAAAGTTAGGTATAGTTACATACATACTTACATACATACATAGGTATATACATATATATATACATATATCATATATATACATATATATATACATATATATATATATATATATATATATATATATATATATATATATATATATATATATATATATATATATATAATTTTTCATTAGTAAGTGCTATATTATGTCATAGAAGGAGACAATACAACTGCATATAATCTAAAACTCCCGATAGACGTACAAATGGAATATGATAGAGTCAGCCTCATCTTTAATATTGTTTTATGTGAAAGTGTTTTATGACAGATGGCTGGGGCGATAGCTCTTATTAAGGGCAGACGAAGCCCTGTAATTGGCGTCGTAAAACCTCGCGATAGGACCTGGCTAGGATGTAAACCGCAGGATGGGCCAGCAAACCTCCTCCAATTTAATAAAACACCGCCTCGGCACTTTTTGAGGTGATAAAGCAAGCTATGTGTCTCCCTATCACGACACATAAACATTATGCAATTACCTCAGCTTACGGGATCTTGAGGCCTGTTTAAACGTAGAAAAGTACGAGAGGGTTCGCTTTCACAGGTTGAACATGGCTAAAAAAAATTTGAACCACTCTAGAGATAGAGCGATACTTCGGACTATATTCTTCTAGTTGAGGTAACGACCCTGTTCTGGCCACTAGATAATGTAACACACTAAACCAGTAGCGTTCCCAGAGAAAAAAAAATTCGAAGGGAGGGGGTGTAAGGGCGTAATATCGCCAATAAGAAAAGAATAAGAACATTGCTAATTCATGTACGTAAATAATTCCAAAATATTATATTCCGAAATTTATTCCCCTAGTGTTTTTCTCGAAATTTCTGGAGGGGGGATTATTAGGTAGAAAAAAACATCATAATCAGATTCAAAATTTCGAGTCAATAGTTTCATCCTTAGTAGTTCTCCCCAACTTACGAATTGTATTTTCCTATAATTACAATTTTCATTGCTTGCTCAACAAACATATTCGTCAAAATCGTTCACATAACGTGTTTGTATTGTATTACTTTACTGTTTTAACTTCATATTTTCGTTCACACAGTTAACAACTATTCTTAATTCTAGGGCGTATAATACTCAATTATTTTTTATAAAAATTATATTATCAATTACAATCTCTAGTTTTATAATGAATTAGGTGAAGAAATAGGTGTTGTTATTTAACATTATATGAACTAATAATGGACAAAATGTGAGCAATTTTATATTAATTATCCATATTTCATGTCTCTTTTCCATGTTTAAATTATTTAAACAATTCTTACGATTCCTCTTAATATAATCGTCTATAACCCATCTCTATTCGTCCACTTAAACAACACTAATTTCTTTATCTAATTCAATTACTATATGAAATCAGGTATTGAGATCTATAAATTAGGTATTATATTTGATTTTAAATTTGAAAATCATGCTTAAATAAAAATTTAAATCGATCTTTGATGTTTGGTAGAAAAAAAAATTACCTATCACTGAGTGATGCGGTATTACATAAATGATAATTATCAAATTGAGATAAAATATTGATAAGAAATAGTTTGTTTGTTATTTTAACGTCCATTTTTATGCTACTAAGGCTAATCGGACGATGCTACAATGGGAGTCCTAAATTTTGCCTATCCAGGTATAATTAGAATTAGGGGTCTTTAGCAAGTACCTACCTGATATCGTATAGGCTCGGGACCTCCATTTTACGTCCTATCCGAGGGACGGCATAGACAAGGATTTTTTACTCCCTTTAAAAAATCCTAGGGCCACCGTGGGATGCGAACCCGCAACCTTTAGTATGGTAGGTTGCCATGCTAACCACTACACCACAGGTGTTAAATCCCTGTATTGAACCTCTTTGTATTCGCAATCGATATTAACAGATGTTATTGTTGTAATAGATGAGTTATAACCTTATATGTGTGTTTCTTAATATATGCATTATTATATTTCTATCTTATATCTTGTAGTTATTCCAATTATCAAGCTGAGACATAATAACAGGTGACCCCCACTCTCATTTCATTATCTAATTCATTATAAAATCAGGTTTTGAGATCTATAAATTAAGTGTTATATTTGATTTTGAATTTGAAAATCATGGTTGAACAAACTTTTAAATCGATCTTTGATGTTTGGTGGAAAAAAATTACCTATCACTGAGTGATGCGGTATTACATAAATGATAATTATGAAATTGAGATAAAAAAAAAACTATAGATTAGAAATTAAAAAATGCTATGCGCCCGCTATCCCCAATGCTTTTATCACCAGAATGATTAGTTTACATACCAGTATTAAATGTTTTTCAATAATTATCATATGAGTCATGTCTCAACTATTTTTTTTTCCCAATTCCTTTTATATTTTATTCTTTATTTCTTCTCCTAGTTGGGAGGTATTGATTTGGTACTAAGGAGGGAAATAAGGAGGCTAAAATAAAAGGAGGTGAGGCAGCCTATCGGCAATAATTCAGATAACTTTTAGTTAAAGTTTAATATCGGGTCGGGGAAATAATTAACCTCCCTCTTGCCCGCTTCCGTTGTTGCCCAGCCAAACCTCCTTAGCCACAGCCACAACTATTACTCACTCTATCATACGCCTTCCATTAATCCTCAGCCGTTTAAATATATCTGTATCTATGAAAATGAATCGCGCTGTCCGGAAATCGATGCAGGAATACATGTTTTCATAAAATCACTTATCTATTACTTCTATTGTAATTCGTCACACTTTATGTATGACGAATTATTTCTATGCATTGATGTCTTAATTTTTAAATCCTCTTCCAAAAAAAAAAATAAATTCGCTGCCTTTGTGGCATGTCACTGTCGCGTGATTTTCGCCTAATTTTGTTTTATGAGTTTAAACTCAGTCTTAAGAGAGCCAGAAACGTTAGATAAGTCTAGGCTGATAGCGGTATGAGTTTTGGTACTTCTAATTGCACCACTCAATTAATTCTGAGTACACCAAGGAACAACACATTTATTGGAAATTACTATTTTATTTATTCCACATAAGGTTAACAATTTTCATGTGTTCACACAGATATTTTTCAACACACACTAATTAAAACAGATGATTTTTATAATTTAAAAGATCATTGACAGTGTTGCCATATGGTTGCACAAATTAAGAAAAAAAAAACATTTACACAATTTTTACTTGATATTAAGATTTAACTAGCTATTTCCTAATAATATAATTAATAATATTTTATAAATAGAATGTTATTAAATATAAAGAACTTTTAAAAAGGAGTAATCAATAAAACAACAAAATTGATATACATGGGCAACACTGCTACATCGATATACTTGGACAACACTGCTACAGAGTAAAGGCAACGTTCAACGCCCATTTGAAATTCTCTGGAGTCTGATTTCAACCTTGAAGACTTCGTACCTTGATGAAGATATTCTTATAGCTTTTGCCAAATAAAACCCCAGAAAAGGGTTCAAGATCATGCAGAGAATCTTTTTAGGGATGTTAGGTTTTAATAATAAAAACCTCTCGCTTCCCTGATGTAGCCGGTATTCAATGCTCCTAGTTTTGTTGATTAATGTAATAAACAAGTATAAATAATAAAAGAATAGCATAAAAGATATTTTATATAAACTTTACTTTTGATATTTAGAAAATATCAGCATAATTATCAAGAAGAACAAAATAATATGAATGAAAGGAAATAAAGAAATTTATCTGATATTTTAGAGCTTAAACAATAATTTATTAAATACTAATGAAACAAATGATTAAATGAAAATGAAATACAAATTATAAACTACTAGCTAGGTTGCCCGGCTTCGCTCCGTAGTTGTGTGCTAGTATAACAGAAAAAATTAGCACCTTGAAACTTCGGTTTTAACTTGGCATTAATATTAAGATTCGAGATCTGCAGAGTCCACCCAAATAAGGGACCATATATTCTTTATGGGGGATTGAAAATGGTAAAAAAAAAATTAATTTTACGCAAATCAAGGCACAATTTCTTTACCATATTCCTTTTTATCCTGAAATATAAGGAGTGATAAAATATTATTGAAAAAATGTTGAAATTGGAGTTAGCCATTTTGTCAACTGAAAGGCTTATCATACATAGTAATCAAACCAACTTCTTTTTAATAACTACGATAAGAACACTTCAAACTTTTTGTTTTGATTTATATTCAGTCAAGTTATCTCTTTATTATGTCTATTTTTATTCGCTCACTGTACTACTAAGAAATGTTCAATCATATTGCATTAAATTTACTTACATATTATATACTGATTAAATGTAATGTGTTGATCAATTAGCCTGTTTATGTGAAAATTAATTTGTTAAGGAATCCAGTTGGTTTTCTAATTCATTGCAGAGATGTAAAATCATTATGTATTTTTTAAACGCAAAGGAGGAACTACTTATTTAAGCTTAATTTTTTAGAAATTTTGAAAGAACTGTGAAAAAATATATAACCCTTACAAACTGATTGAATGGAGAATAAACATTGAATGATTCGCACCCTAGCGCTTCCTGGTAGTCTGCAGCTCAAACTAAATTTTTCATTCCCTAACCCGTAAAGGTAGGCTAATTACATGGTGCGAGAGACTTTGAATTCCGAACCTTTTCTCTTAAATTTTATACCCTAAAAATATAAACGGAAAACTTCTTCACAGTTAGGGTGTATACTGCTACACAATGACATAGCTTTCTTGGTAGTACGTGCAGTCGTTTTTGAGCCTTTTCGGCACGCACATTGCACACTTTGCTTTATAATATATATTGATTACACACAAAAATATGCTTTAATCGATTGGACATGGTTAAACTATAGAATAAAATAATAAACAAACGGTTAATAACTATAATACTTATTAATTTAATTTTAATTTCAGAAGATAAAGTCCAATTTTTAGAGAATGTTATTTAACTTTTAAGATTAAACAAAATTTAAAGTTCAGACATTATTTAAAAAAATAATATTGGAATTATTTTACTTTAAATGTCCATCCAGCTGGGAACTTAATCTTCCTCTTCGATCCGTCTTCTAAAATAATGTCTTCAAACGTCCACAATACACAAATGAACACCCTGGGTGAACGAGAATGTCATAATTTTTTTAAAAAATGTTGAAGCGTGATGAGAGAGTAATGTGTGCGCGGCTGGCGAGAATCAACAGCTGACTGTTCCATGAAGCGTCGTGTTTTTCTCAGAGCTTTGGCTTGGTTCGTCTTCGACCAATCACAAACGCCCACGCACATGACACTAAATGAATGTTGATTGGATGCTTAGTATAGATTAGTACGATGTATTAAGTTAAATATTAATTATACATTAACGAAAATAAAATAATAAAATGATGAAATGACAATTGTTTTGAAAATGATGAACTAAATATTAAACTAAACAATTATATAAAATGGCAAATGGGTTCCCTGAACAGATCTCTGATTCATCGGAGGTCTAGGAAGAAGAGGGCTAGCACCCGGGAGACATCCATAATGAAGTTTTTAGGAGTTGAAAAAAAAAATGCTGGAGGATGACAATAAATGAATATTTTACAGAACTGATAATAATAAGATGTTAAGCATTATACATGAATATTTAAATAAGTAGCTGGTTAGCAAGATAAAATAGAATCTGGTATTAACCTTCTGAGTCAAGGTAGATATAACTGAAGGTAAAATAAGGAAAAGGGTGGTGGTAGGGGATAGTTTGCCGACTTCAAAGGTTTATGAAGGGGAAATCCAATGCTTTTGAAGTGAAAGGCTACATAACAACTGAGTGCAAATAAAATATTAAAAACTAACAAAATAGATGGTACTGAATACAAATTGTTATGTCAGGACTCAATAATAACACTAAATTGAGATAATACATTAGGTAACAATGCATAAAAATTTGAAAAATATACAGAAGGGAATTTCTATCTTCTATACAATACTAAAGATAATAATAATACAAGAGGTACGTAAATACATGCGGATACCTATGAAATCAAACCAGGATTTGAGGATGCGGAAGGTGTTAGAATAGGTGGATGAAATTATCTCTTTATCTGTTTTATTATTTACCAGGTTATTTTTTTCCAGATGGATGAAAATGGATTCTGAGAGGAGTCGTTTATCGTGGTTTGGTACAGTAGCTAATATGGAGAGGTTCTCAAAATCAAAGGAATGGTTGTGGGCGATGGCATGTTCTGCTAATTTTGACGTAAACGAATTACGCGTGGAAATACTGTATTTATGTTTTTGGTTTCACCGATATAGAAACTGTTAAACAATTAAGCGTGGAGCACTGGATACGATAAACTACATTACACTTGTCTAGGAGTGGTACTGGGTTTTTGAGTTTGGTAAACAGATTTTTTAATTTGTTGTTACTTTTTTATACTGCGTATGTGTGGGAAACTGGATGAAAGGGATTTTTTAATTTTGTTGGAGAGAATGGGTATATGTAGGATAGATCTGTATTGGAAACTAGAGATCAGAGGTTGTGATAAGTTGTTGGAGAAATTGTGGGTAGCGTAGATACTCATATATTTGTTTTCTTTTAGCCCTGATGAAGATCCACTAGTTGGATCGAAACGTTGGCTTTCGGAAATAAAATTTGTTTCAAACTGAAAATCCTCATTTAATTTAACCTATCGTAAAGATAAACAGATGACTATCTCTCAACTCAAGTTTTACATCACAGCAAACAAATAGTACTTTTTTGCAAAAACAACATAATTTCTTATTTTACGAAAAATAAAAAATGTTTTCTTCGTCTTATACAAAACTTAATAAAAAAATATATTAGTTAATATAGCCCTTATTTGGGCCATGTCTTTAAATAATGTGTCTGTAAAAACGTTTGGTCGGAAACTAGATCTAGCATTGCTATTTTTATATCTCATTTATTCCAAGTAACATTTTATTACGTTAATTTCAAATCAACAATAAGAACTATCATAATTTTACTATAAGAAACATTGAGTAATTCCCATGTAGAAATTCTTTTTTTCTAGCATCGTTAAAAAATGTATATTTATTTAAAAATACAACAACGTGAAGAAAATGAACTGAATTGAAAATATAAAGCGGTTTAAAAAGCCACCGGGGGGAGGATCTATAGCCAGAGCACTCTATCCACTTCTTTATTGGGCTTGTTCTTTTCGTTTGATTCCGACTTAGTGAAAGAAATACTCCTTTAAGCCATTTCCATTTTCTTCAGCGCTCTAAAAAGAACCTTCGTTTTCTTTCAATTTCCTTGTCTTCCGGTTTAGTATGTCATTTCATAGCCCATAGGAGGGAAAGGTAATACTATTATAAATCTTTTTCATTTTATTTTATGTTTATTTATGCACCTTTATATATTTTTTTAATTGCTTTCATTTGCAAACATAAATCTTGTCACTGTCATATTGACACATTTTACAAACTTTGATTCGCACATCAGTGACTATTAGGAAATGTGATAAGTAAATTTAACTGGGGTATTTAAGGTTTACTGATAGTTTCAGCAGCACCTCATTACGATCTTGAACATATTCCCTCTTAATTCAAGAGAAGAAGTCTCTCATCCAGCTTCTTTTAGTAGCCTACTAAATTTGCATACCGTCATTGGCCATCGTTTAGTTTGTTATGAAATCGAGGATAAGATTATTACGTGTATAGGCCGATTGTTAGTTGACGTATCCCGGCTTGAATAAATAAGTTAGTTAAGTGCCAAGGAGCTGTTATAATGTCTTAAATTTTTTATTGAAAATATTTTAGTAATTCTAAATGAGTTTTTTTACTGAGCCGAAAATCTGTGATGAAGTTTGTCCACATGGGTTATAGTTTTCTTGCTTTATTTTCAAGCTATACGTTGGATGCACACAACGTTATAGATGATAAAGTTTACATTGATCATGAATAATTGATCAGAAAATTAAAGGATAATAATAAATATTATTATCATCATCAAATGGTATCAATATATTGGTGTGATATTACATACTACCCACTAAATATCACAATAATACAGTGATAGTGCATACAATTTCAACAGTGATGTATTAATATTGAACATAACTCATCAACAGTTCAACATATGCTTCCTCTGTCTGGATAGTCCTTATCAAACCATTGAAGGATATAATACATATATGTATATAAATCAGTATTATGAGAAGAATTTTTAGAACTGTTAATTTCAACTGTAGGGAATAAAGACTTAAATATTTTCTAATTTTTATTAAAGAAATATGTTTATAATTATTCAATACGATATCAGCGCCAATGGAGTTTGAAAAACTTCATGTAAACATGGTCAAAGAAAAATCTGGAAAATGTTCTATTAATAGTAATAGTTCATTAGATTTATTTGCAAAAGACAAATAATCATTGGTAGAGTAACCCTATGTATTTGAGGTAAAAAAAAAACGAAACTTTAAGAAATAAACGATGAATGAAAGAGTGCAATTTGCAATTCTGAGACACGGTCTAAGAAAAACCTACTAAGAAAGGAAAAAAAAAACGATGCTCCAAGTCTCATTCCGATGTTGATTTTCTGGAACGTTTGAAGAAATAAAAAAGATCTTTCTTTTTCGAATCAAGTCATGACCTCTAACTTTTAGACTATTAGTGTGCCATTTATAATAAAGGAAAAGATATTATTTAATTCATACCAATTAGCTACTGCTGAAGAATAAGAAAATAGGTAATTAAGTATCTATATTAAATAAATAAACAATGCTTGTTTTGGTCTCAGTGTAGGTTTTTCGGACTATGGACAAATCATATCTCGCACACGATATCGGTCTAACTAATTGAAAAATAATTCTGAATAGTATTAATTAATCCTAACTATCAGAGATATATTTAAATATGTTCAATGAGATTCACTGATATTTCAAACATGTTCAGATATATTCAAACCATTTAGAGCCAATTATAAAGCAGATTCAGACATTTTTATACACGCTATTCTAGAAGTATTAATTAATACTAAAAATTAACTATGATTTTGTTTACTTAAAAACAAATGGTTAAGATTGTTAATGGACAGTCTTTTTTGTCAAGTTCCAAAATCGCGGTAAATTTTTGTAAAGAAGAACCGGCATTTCTACCCTGCTATTCATTTGGTGAAAAAAAAGTTAAAATAAATAAAAATAAATAATCTTAGTTCATCGAGCCACATTCTGGCACATAACGCTTCCTTTTTTTTTTTTTACAAAATATCTTGGAAATTAAAAAATATGCTCTAAAGTATTTTCCTCTTCTCGCATACTATTATAACGATGGACCCAGGAGTGGTCCCAGAAATACAATCTTGTGTAGACCCAAAATCTTCGGTTTATTTCTTTCTGTTCAAACATCACCTCCCAAATCATCTTTACAGCCATTACACCTTTGCTGTATGAAATGTTTTTCATGATTAAGTTGGTTTTTTTTCTTTTTTTGTTCGGTAGCCCTACCTGGCCATGTGTGGCATACGGGGGTTTACTCTACCGGTGTAACACACCTATTCTAACCATGGTGGGTTGCTCGAGATTTATTCCGTGGGGCCTCCACGAAATAAAAGTCAACCATCCCAGGGCGGATTCGAACCGCAACCGTTCGGCTCGAGCATGCTAAAGCGGGCCGCGCTCAAACACGCTCGGCTATCCCGGCCCTGATTAAGTGGAGTTGACAAATCTCGTCTAACATTTTCATACATTTGTTGTTCCTGTCGCAACAAATGTGTGAACTTCTGGGAAACGATCCTTTTACCAAATCAAATTTACTTCATTTTTTGAGAGCCACAAAACTGATTAATCTTATTTAAAAATAATATAACAATATTAATCTTATAATAATAATTCCACCTCAATCGTTCCAGGATTATCCTATCCACTTTCCAGTATTAATCTAAATTGTTAACCATAATTAATCTAAATTTTCAAAAAAACTACCTTAAGAGCTGGACTATAATGATCTTAATGGTCGACTTGTCCTTAAAAAAAAAAGTAAAAAAAAAAAAAATTAATCTCGTCTAAACGCGTAAGGTCTAATCACCTCTAAAATCATGATTTGTCTAACCACATCATGACTAAGTGGTTTGCCACCAGTCTTAGGAAGAAAAGGTTGAAGAGATATTCTTAAAAAAAATAATAATAACCTTAAAAGTGATAATCAAAAGGAAAAAAATGCATTTGCATATCAATTCAGATTCCAATAATAATGTTTGGCCTAAGAAAACTCATTTCCTCTGCCCGCATAAGAAACCAATATTATGACTGCTACGATCAATCATCAGCCCTCACCCCGCTGGGAATCGATGGGTACATTTCTCCTAAACAATCGGACTGGGTCGGATGAATAAGCCGCTAGCGATTGTGAGTTGGGGTGGATCATTAATAACTAATCCGGATTCAAAACCATTAGAGGCTACTAATAAAGGCGACGATTGTGGAGCCGGTTGCTAAGGACGCTAAGACGTGAATAATTCAAAGGACCCGGCGAGCAATGCTAGGGCTCCCATTAAAAGTTAAGGACCCGGCTCCTGGTCCACTCCCTACTCCTCCCACCGTCTCTTCAAATCTTCCTCCCTATGCCTCCTTTTCACAGCCCAATATCAACTTCTATAAAGATAATTCCATTCAAGGCTCTCGACAAGACCAAATATTCGTTATTGACGGGAAAAACAAGTAATTATTATAGTATGGATGGAAATAATAAAAAAGTGGCCCAATATAGGAATGTTAGATTAAAAAAATAAAATAAAATCAGTTAATCAGAATACAGAGAAGGAAATAGGGAACGAGAATATTTTAAATATATTTCAAAAATCATTTTTTGAGCAGGAAAATTCCCTTACTGGGCAGGGGAGGGGGAGCTCCCTGCGGAGTGAGGTAACAAATAAACTGATACTATTATAAATCAAAATCGCTCAAATTAAGTAATATTTTTTGTTGGTTCGATTTATTTTATTTGCCTAAAATTGCAATCGTCATTAACGCCATTATAGTTCCAACACCTGAATTATCTATTTTTGTTCGAGCAATGCTAATTGAATTTCATCGATACTCTATATATCAGTATCTTAATTTTTTAATGTGTTAAGCGACTACAAATTTTTAAAATACCATACAATAACAAACATTTAACAATATATCAAATCATATTATTTATTATCTTGAGGGAACAAGTAAACCAACTCTTATGTATACATAATGTATATTATGTACGTAACTCAATATTTAATTTAATTTTAATATATGTTTTTTATCTTTGTTTCAGATCCTCATTGTGCTGATGGTGACTCTAAGCCGCTCTGGCAGCCTGCCATGTTCCTTCAACAAAATGTGTTCATGCAAGACCTTGCACAATGCGACGCAAGATGTCTCCTGTGTGGCTGTGCCACTGTCGCGTTTACCAGGTAATAGTTGCAACAACTAGTCTATCCATTATTATAAAAAATATATATGTAGTGGGAAGTAGGGAAGTATGGAATACCATTCTTATTTCCAAAAATAACTCTTTACGCATCCTAACCCTCTTGTTTTCATCGTCACTTCCACCTCTAAATCTGATAATCACTAAAGGCAAGAGGGTTAGGATGACTAGGGACTTTATTGTGAAAGAAATTTTATCTGGATGGCTGGCCAAATCGGCGACATAGGGAACATTGATCTCTTTATGGTCAATTTAATTTGTCACAAGTTAAGAGAATATAAGGATTAGCAGTGAGAGGAATTTAATGATATGGTCGGACCCTACATGACTCCGTAAGTCTAGACAGGTTTTGACAGTGAATTGGTAGTTATGAGCGTTTGACTGTTAACCCTTTGTTACACGCGCCTCTCAGACTTACATTCCTGCCCGCTAGCGGCATTGCGTGGCGCATTGGTATTTTTCTTTGTTTTTAAACATCTACGTCTTCTTAAAACTACTATTTAAATTTTTTCACCTAACGTTTCATCAGAAGTTGTATTTTTGAGATAGATAAAGTAATTTAAACAATTTTGTTTTTAAAAAAAGAATAATTTCGCACGAAAAGTAATCACCAAAATAGGAACAAAAACAGGAAACATAACAGTACAGAAGGAGATAAATCGTGTAAATTGTGAGCATCGGACAGTTGTAAATTTGTGAGCATATTTCTATGTTTTCCACATTCATGGCATGGACCTTTCCTAGGTCCATAATAAGTCAGTAGTGAGATTTCGGTTCGAGTATTTTATAGGTTCAATGAGGCGTTATACTATATCCGTCGGTTTGTTTGATTATCTGAATGGCCCAAGTGGTTGAACTCCACGATATCTCAAAATTGTAGACGTAAAAAGGTTGCAGATTCCAAACAGTTCGTACACGCTAGCGGCACGGGATGCCGCAGAAATGGACTTTTTCACTTTAACCAATAGCTAAACACTACCTGTAAATCACAAGAAACTAGGCTCCACCTTTCTCCGATTCTACGCACATCCGATGAGGGGTACTGTGGCGCTCACCTAGTTGAATCAAGAAATTACCGCGAAAATTAAAATATACCAAAAATGCGGCATGGAATGCCGCTTAGCGTGTAACAAAGGGTTAAATGTTGGACCAGAGCAACAAAAGCAAGATGCAACATCTTTTTTCAATCTTGTGTGAGAATTCCAAGCTATTTCAACAAAATAAATTATTTAATTTTAATTAAATTCGACATTAAGGATGTCGAACGACGAAGAACTTTAAAAATTGAAATATGACAATGTAATCCTTCATCATCATTTAATTAACCGTATCATCTTGGCTAATTTTATTTTTTTTTTTTACCTCATTTATATGGCACAAATGTAATTGCTATCAGTTGCGCGATTGTCAAAAAAGAAAATGGTGCTTATCATTCCTAAAGGGGATCAGTTGATTTTTTCCGTGATTCCCAACTATGTAGCCTGAGCTCAGAGCCAACTCGTTCCAACATGAAAAGACCCCTTCCAACATTTTCCCCTGATATCGCCGAGCGAACCTGTAGCTGGGAAGCCGAGGAGCAGATGGAGCGTAAGAGCAGTAAAAAGTAACTGAGTGCTAACGGGCTTGAGCGAGATGCGGGACACGTCCTAAGGGCGACAGTAACACTTAGCTTTCAGTAACACTTACTTTCAGTAACAGTTTCTCTATGTAGTCACCGCCTACACCTCACTTCATTGATTGCCTGCTCTTTCAGCTTCAATATCCCTTGTCCCGGACATAAAAATACTTTTTCTCTGTTCTCTAGTATAAGGCTTCCCATTTTCAGGAGCCGGTACATTCTATCGATGCTTGGAAAAATTGTTCTAATATATCCAATTTGTTAAAATAGTGTATTTTTTATCAGACGTTTTTTATTTGCTAGAAAGAATTACTAAAAGAAAAAAACGTCGAAGAATTTTCAACGTACTAGATACATTCCAAAAATCAAATTCATTCGTACATACACTAAATTTCATTCATCCGCTTAAATCACTAATTTATTGCCTCGGAATTTTTCAAATAGCAAATAAGAGTTGATTGTGTAAAAATGATACATACTTTTTTATTCGAAGTACTGTCCTTCGCTATCTATGCATTTTCCCCATCATTCAGGCAATTTGTGGATTCCCCGCCAAAATAATGCTTCCTCTTCTGATTCAAACCAATCACTTAACCAATTTCGTACATTTTCATAAGAAGTGAAGCGCTGCTCAGCTAGTGCGTGTCCCATCGATGCAAATAGGTGGTAATCGGATGGGGCCAAATCTGGTGAATAAGTCGCATGCGGAAGAATTTACCAACCAAACACTTGGATCGTTTCCTTGGTCCGTTTAGCCGAATGTGATGGGGCATTGTCATGGAGCAAGATCACTTTGTGTGTCCTTTCTTGATATTTGGCGCAAATCTTTATTAAAATTTATCATCTGTTGTAGGTAGCGTTCCGTATTAACAGTTTCCCCAGGTTTCAGCAGCTCATAGTAGGTAACACCCATCTGATCACACCAGACACAGAGCATTTTCTTCCTCCCCAAGCGATGCCGATGGTTCACCAGGTGTTACCCAGGATTTTTTACGCTTAGGATTCTCGAAGTAAATTCACTTTTCATCACCAGTCACAATTTGATGAAGAAATGACTTTTTTTCTGTTCCTGGCGAGCAGCATTTGTCATGAGGTTTTTCGAGCTTCCTGCTGCCTGTCATTCAGTTGGTAAGGTACCCATTTTCCGACTTTCTGGATCTTTTTCATGCCTTTCAAACAAATGGAGACGGTGTCACATGTAATAATTGTTCAACAAACGCTTCCGAATCAGCGTTTTCAAAGTTTTTTTGTGGTTTTCCACGGTCATTTCTTTTGTCGAAATCCATCTTTAAATTTTTTGAACCAATCGAAACATTGAGATTTGCCTAGGGCATGCTCCCCGTAAGCTTCAACAAGCATCCTATGTGATAATGCTCCAATATTTTTCAGAAGGAAATGGAAAATAAATGCTGTCCGCAAATCTTGATTTGTTGGCACAAAAGTCGACATATTCAACGCCACTAAAAACACGGTTATAGAATGAAACTGATGTTGTTATCAATTGGATCTCTTTATTACATGTAGGCAAAAGCAGATAACACCACTGACGGATTAGTTAGAAGATTATATTGACTGCTAACTCCTATCATTGGCGAATTACGGTTTCATATTTACACACCTGGTAATTTACCTCAAAGAAAAATACAATTCACCCATGGAAACAAAAAAAACAAACATCGAATTTGGAATATGAAATAAATTGCAGACGGCATATCTAAAAATAAATAAATAATATCAACAAAATAAAGTCTGTTATTTTTTTAAAAATAGGGCATTCTTATGATAAAATGTTTGTGAGGTCCACTTTGCCCATATTCAATAAAGATTTGCGTCAGTTTGTAATGTGGATTTTAGATTTTGTCATAGTTATATAAATTCCAATATAAATTTTGGAGTTTTAAATTTAATTAGTTAAATTCCGATGTAAATTTTGTAGACGTCGTTTTGTCGTTTTCTTTTTCAATAATTAAATGTTCAACCAAAATATATATTTTTTAATAAGCTATAATGGAAGTTTGTCGTGGTTGTGGGGAAAAGACTAGTTCTATTTAAAACAAGATCTCAACTAATTAACGAATTTAATTATTGAATGAATTATGAAGTGTTGCTTTAGCTGCTTTAGGGAGCATCGTATATAATTATGTGTTATACTTTTTGTAAAAATATGGATGTAACAGAGTTTATACTAATTAGTTTTGATGGATAATCAAATTTATTTTGGATTATAGTAATTTGCCAATTTAATATAGATTAAACAACAGTCGTTAACAAACGACTCAACCTCCTTTACTCCCTTTTTTCTAAAACTTCAAAACTAGGACTACGACAAAAATTAAATACGTATTTATACTTACTGAAACCAATATGGACTTACTCTTCACAGATATACGGTACAGCCAAAAAGACCCACTTACAAATAATTCAGATCTTTCAATCAAAAATATTAGGACTCGTTGTAAAAGCACCATGGTACGTGACCAACAAAACCCTTCATACTGACTTAAAATGCAAACAATAGACCAACATATAAAGACACTTTACAAACGTTTCCATACACACTTACACGGTAATTTCAACCAACTGATTAGAGGCATGGCAACAGCTGATATGCTCATACCTAGGAGATTAATAAGGCGCTGGATGTGAGATCTCCTTCGTTATAAATCCAGACTAACTGGAACAAGCCATGGAAGAGGTACCGCTGGGTGCCATCCTTCCCCATGCCTAACATGCCCTTATTTAAATTAGCACAGCTCACATTTCCTGAATGTTGATGTTTATTGACGGGCGCAAATTAAAATTATGAAGCCAAAAAAAAAAATAGATTATAATAAGTTTCTCTAGCTTTTGTCTTAAAATTTTTGTTCGAAATGTTTGTTTAGCTAAGAATTGTCATTGGTCTATTAGAATTAGAAATCAGGAAGTAGGACTAAGGCCAAATCCGGGCTAACGGTCTAGAGGACCAAGCCTTAATAATGTTTAAAATTGTAAATGTAATTTATGTATTTTTTTTTGTAGTAAACGTTATTCTACACTATTCTGTTAAGTAAAATATCCGAACGATCAAAATTCGGGGTACATTAAGTAAAACCTACAAGATTACAAATTATTTTTTATAATAGAATTATTACTTACGCGAAGGTATTATATTTAATAAATAAATATAGTTTCCGAAACATTCAGAAGATACCAAAAGATACTTAAATAAATAAGACCTAAAAATGGGTCCTTGTACCAAAGTTGAAAAATGATGGTTAAGGAAAATAAAGAGCACACACTTTAGAAGTTAAGGTTGAGTGATCTTCGACTGTTATTGGTTGCGGTGATGTATCCGCGGCGAAGTAGATCTTGAATAACGATTTCAGGCCAATCCTTCAGCCGACTTCCAAGTTTTAGGCTTTATCTGTAAGTTTTCTCTTTACTCACTTCACACTGCACGTTTTTACTAACCTGCTGACGTTTCTGACCTTATAATGTTTCATATATAATTACAAAGCAATATATTTTATATTAAGCAAGTGAAGCATGAAAATGGAAAAGGCTACACATGCCTAAAATCGAAAAAAACAAATAGTAATTGGATAGTGAAGTAAATTCCTTCGCCATTGCAATGGAATTATTATTTATTACAAAGAGGCTATCTTAAAAGTTTTTTATCTAGTTTCGACAACATATAGACACTTCTTCCGAAAGGATACTTTTCCTAATGTTTCGATACTCGATATTATCGGACATTTTTTTTTTTCTTATTTTTCTTACGTAGTAACCCTACGTAAGAAGCGTTTATTTGAAATTATGCCATGCTCCATGCCTTAATGGCATACTACATGACATTACATTATTACATTGCATTGTATACATTACAAAACATTATTACAATACATTATATACATATATACATTACAAAGTGATATTCAATACAATATATACATTACAAAACATTATTACAATACATGATATACATGGTATACATTATTATGAAATATGATATACATGATATACATTACAAGAGTATTTAGATTATTACATTAATTTATTTATTACATTCTACAAAAGTATGGTATCAATATACAAGAAAATTTGTAAAACATTAAACAAAAGAAAATAAGAATATAAAAAGAAATCAAACAAAAAAATAAATAAAATGAAATAAAAATAAAAATGAAATAAAGCCAACAAGAAGTTACCTACGCTGCCCGTCGCTGGTTTGTCAGTGAGTCAAAGTCAATAATTCTAATAAATTGTAGGAAGTCTGTCTTAAATTTGAATAATAAGTTATGTTCCGTCTCCGGCCAATGTCCATTTTTAAGAATTACATTTTTTATTAGTGCGAATCGTTGTTTGTCAAATAATGTATAAAGTATGTGATGGAAATTTTGGATTTGTCCGTCTTCGTCACATATGTCTGTTTGTATAATGTTAAGCCTCTGTAACTTCATCAAATTTTTCTTACGTTATATTATTGGACATAAAGTATAGAAAGGTTATCTATACCGATACTTAACGAAGACATGAGGTAATTAGCTAACAGTAATGGAATTGGAGATGGCACAAACTAATATTTAGATTATTTAGCAGAAAAATGAAGTCTTTTCTGTTAAATAATTTAAATTTAGCTGAATTTATCTCTTCATTTGTTATATAAATATATCTCTAATCTCATCATTTCATCTGAATTTTGAATTTGCGATAATACTTGTTTAATAATTTGGCATTCACAACTTTTTTTATTTACACGCATCAACGAAATTCATTGATGATGAATATTTTAGGTCACTGAATATAAACATATCTGGATTAAAGAATGAAACATTCATGTATAACTTAGCAACATCTCATTTCGAAATCGTTCGAAACTGTATTTAAAATATAATATACGATATTATATGACGATAATAAACCGGGTAGTTGATGGCTTTAAAATGAATTCATTTAATGAATTTAAAATTAAGTCATTTTTTATCATGAAGATAAATTTTAGATCCTTTTATTACACACCTAAAAGGAAATATTCAGTTATGTAAGCCAATGAACTCTTAAATTTTCGTTAATGGGCCAAAGGAGTTCACAATTCATCCCGGAAATTATGCAGGTAAGTGAAAACATTAATTTTTCACACCTCTTTTCATAATTTTCCAAACGTTTGTAAGAGTACTCCAAAAATATCTTTAAAGAATACATTTTTTTCCCCTTATTCCTTTAGTCTATGTCTTCCTTTCTTTCTCTATTAACAACAAATGTTGAAATGAAGTTCAGGACTTCATTGCGCACATACCTAATAATTAAGCCCGGAATTAAACCTAATTACGAATTTTATAGTTAAAAACAGAGCAATCCTTTTTTTTAAATAAATACATATATATAATTCTTTTTTGAGAACCACGTATTTCCCAAGCCTGTGGAAATATACAGCTGTTAGGATGGTATTGAAACCTTACAAAATCCTACCGTCGAATAAGCCTTCTTCCTCCTTTCTCTAAATTATTTGAAAAAATACTTCTCTTTTTGATTCTCTTTCAATTTTTAAATATATTCCAAATCATCGATTTGGTTTTAGAAAACATCATTCAACATTCCAAAAACGTCATCGTTTAGTAGATTTTATATATAATTCTTTGGAGTTCAAAAAATATTGCCCCAGTGTTTCTCTTGACATTAGTCAAGCGTTTGATAAAGTTTGTCATGAAGGATTGCTTTCCAAACTTAAAATATTACTCCCCCCAACCTAATATTTAACTTTACTTTCTTCTTTAACAGATAGACATTTTTAGGTCAAAGTAGGGTCTGAAATAAAGCCTATTATAGCAGGAGTGCCTTAGGGTAGCGTACTGGTTCCTATATTATCTTATATATATATATATATATATATATATATATATATATATATATATATATATATGTCAGACCAACCAGAGCACAAAAATACACTTCTGGCCAATTTTTCTGATGATACAGCAATTCTTTATTCAGATGAAAATCCTTTGCATCTAAAACTCTTCAGAACCACCTAGACGATATTGCTGGCTGGGCCGCTATGTGGAAAATTAAAATGAATGAAAAAAAGAATGTGTATGTATCCGTTCGATGTATGGTTCGCACTTAACCATGGTCTTTCCCCCCAAACATTCTTCATCAAAATACCTATTCTGGAACCTAATGAAGTTAAATATTTAGGACTTTATCTGGACAAAAGAATAACTTGGTCTAACGTTAGACTTAAACAAAAAGAATTAAATAGACGCTATGGACTTTTATCTAGATTGCTTGACAGATGATCAAAATTATCCCTTCTAACAAACTATTTTTTTATAAACCTCTTTAAAAACCGATATGTATTTACGGTGTAGATTTGTAGTGTTCTCCTAAGAACACCAAGTTCAAAATATTCAGTCCTTTCAGTGGAAAGTGTTACGAAAAATAGTCGACGCACCATATTATGACAGCAACAATATTATACATATGGAATTAAACATTCCAACAGTTTTTATAACAACCAAAGACAACTATATTAACTTTCATCAAAGACTGGTCTATAACAATAACCCACTGACAGAAAATTTTAAAAACTTGAACAACCCTTACTGTCCACCCTGACAACTTTGAAGGTGGTGGCCAAGAGATCAGCTTAGTTAATTATTACTCCAGTACTGGAACGCTATCGAACCAGCCCACAAACTTTGCTCATATCTAAGCAGCTTGCAGATTTCAAATTTTATATTTCATTATACTAATTTGTAGTTAATAAATAATTATAATAAATATAATAATAAATTTTAAATAATAATAATAAATATTTTTAATTTTGTAAATTAAGGTTTTATGTTAATGTTACCTAAAAAATTAAATAAATCAAAATAAGGTTAAGGAATGTGAAAAATCACACAATAATAATAATATTGTTGAAAAAGTAGATAATTTATAAACCAGAGAATCCGTCTTTAAATCAATTGAATTCATTAACACAATATGAGCTTATGTTGACTATTTTAAATCTTAAATTAGATTGAATAACCAGTGTCTCTCATTAATTATATGTATTTCGAGACAATCTGTAAAAGTAACTTCATTCTAAACGAAAGCGGCTAGCTGTAAGTGTTCAAATACCTCCTTTCTGTTTCTCTTTTTGTTCTGATTTGTATTCAGCAGCTGTATAATAATGATCAAGAAAGAAAAAAAAGGGGGGGAAGAAAGACTGTTCAAAAGGGAGAATTGATTGAAGGGTTTTTACTTGCTGTCTTTTTTTTATCATAAAAAAAGGGGGGGGGGAATTGAAATTAGGACTTCAGTACTGTCCACTCCATTTGTGAAGTATACCATATCAAATGCAATCAAATCTTGCAACCAAGTTATGAAAGACTTTTTTGTTTTCCTAATAAGTTAATCATTGTAAAATATAGCAACAAGAAGAAACCAGTACAAAGAAGAAGGAAATAGAAAGAATATATAGTAAATTATAAAACTATCTATGGAATATATAGTAATCGAAAGTACTGTTTTTATTTGTAATTGAATAACGTTACATTCTGTTTCAATCAAGGCAATGTTTATAGTATAGATGAACAAATTTACAGAAAATGAAAAATGGATAAAATAGAAAGAAAAAATAAATTTACCTAAACATGTAATTAATCAAAATCAAGTTTTTAAACAACCATGCAAATATACATATAGGGTAAAGATTATATTTTAAAAAGGCATTCTTTTAACATGAATCACATACACTAATTACATAGTTTGATCAATGCCGAAACAGCAGAGTAAAATTATATCGAATTTCAATTTCATCAAGCTTAAACGACATCTCTAACGAAAATGGAATGTGTGAACTGTTCAATCATTGAATTTATGACACTGTAAAACCGTCATAATGGAAAAACATTTAATTATTCGAAAGGGAATTTTCAACCAAATAGACCTTTTTAGTTATGCATATCGTTCCCTAAACCAGGGTTAAAACTTTCTGGAAATGTAAATAAAGTATTAACGAGATAACAATGCCTTTAGAATTTCAACTAGAAATTCATTTCCAATTCATCATGATTTTATAGAAAGAACTTTTTTTGTTATGTACTTATCATCTGTTTCGGAAACTAATGACTGCACTAGGGAAGTACTACCAGTAATGTAAAATATGTTATATTATTTTGAAGTAAAATATCCCATGACAAAATATATTAATTTCATCAAGTTTTTTCATACCAGGTGGCGGGATGGCTGAGTGAGCAAACGCCTTAGGAAATACCATAAAAATAAATTAGACGATAATAAAAGATTTTTTATTCAAAACCTTTAAACGCCGTCAACAAAATCGTCCAACTGATAAAATTCTCAGTTTAAGATAAGTGTTATTCTCGTATAAAAACAGTGAATATTGAGATTTGCTTTGGTCTAGAACTTTGGGTTCCTGTTAAGAAATCCAACGTTAAATTCAGTCCTTTCAGTCCAAAGTATTACGAAAAGTAATAAACCCGCCTTTTTATGTCCACAACGATATTATACATACAGACTTAAACATTCCAACAGTTTTTGTAACAGCCATAGATAACATTTACCCAAAAACTGTCTATAACAAATGCCCACCGACAGAAAATTTAAAAAGCTTAAACAACCCATAAACCCCAACCCGACAACTTCGAAGGCGGTGGCCAAGAGACCAACTAAGTTAATTATTACTCCTCTACTGGAACGCTGTCGAAGCTGTCCACTGATTTTGCCTATTAAATATTCATTCGTAGTAAATAAATAATCACATGAATTATTTTCGCATTGCCGCATATAGTGGCAAGAGAGATATCCATTTTGTTTTAAAATTAGAATTCCATGAGATTTCTGATAAGTGATAATATAATAATAAGAAATCTCTAATAAATGTTGTATCCGGCCCGGAGGACCATTTTTTGGCGGTTTAATTAATCTAAATGTTAAGTATAAATATGTAAATTAGTTATAGTTTTATTAAGCTGTCGTTAATGTTATATTTTACCCTAATAATCATCTTTTTTCCAGACTTCCCGACGTGGACTCAGAACGTGGATGTGCTGGAAAGTGGCTTGGAGGTAGTTGAAAGCGACAGCATGGTCTTGCCTTTACTGGTATCACTTCGGCTCACCAGCAACAGACTTCTACTCATCCAGGAGAAGGCAATGCTGTAAGAAATACTTTTAATGTATTTAATGTAATGTATCATTTAATGATAGGAAACAACATGAATTATTTGCTCGTATATTAAATTGAATGATCAGCTAACCGCAGTTCTTTGATCTACTTAGTTTTGTCAATTATTTTACATAGGAATGATATTTGTGCCAGTATTTCTATATGAGAGCAATTAAAACATAGACACGGCCAATTATATAAATAATAGTATGAGATCATTTGCTTGTAGTTATAAGAAATCCTTTGCATCATGTGTGACATGATAGTTAGAAAAGAATGAATTGACTGGAACCGTCATTGCTGAGTATATCTGCACACCGCGCCGGGCGTTTCGTGTTGTAGCGTGACTACTAAACCTGCAGTTCTTGAAACACGCCAACTCTTTGATGTACAATTATTGCATCAAAATAAAAATTTGTAAGTTATTAAAGGTCTTAAATACTGGTCTTTTATATTTACCCCTTTGCATACATGTATAATAACCTGTTTTCATAATGAAACTGTATACTATCGATTTGTTCACTGGATGATATAAGTAAATATTTTCGCAAATATAGTGGTCTAGTGTAGTAGGTATAGTGGTCAACAATATATGTTCGCGGTTTAACTTTCTAAATGAGTTTTAGACTCTGGATTAACATATTTATTGATTCATTATTAATTAAATTAATTAATTTTTTTTTTTTTGCATTTTAGTAAGTTATCCCAGCTATAATTCTTACTGCTTGTGGGATTCATTAGTTTGCTGTGACGTTGAAGTGGTAAGGCTTGTTTATACGATTATGTTTTTGGAACTAAACGATGCTTCCCTATTTGACCGAAGGGGCGATCACAATGAACGAAATATACACACCTCTTGACACGGTATAGTATTTTGGTCAGTCGCGATAAAAAACTGTAGTTCACGTATTAACCGGCCAATAAAAAATAAAATAAAAATCAATAATCATATATAGTCAATAAAGGCCAATAATCATCGCAAGACGGATAAAAATAACAAACCAGTAAACAGAACTACTTGGTCCGTTGTCATCGCCCCAGGTGGTAAAAAAAATACATTTGGTTCCAAAATTTGTTCCGAAAATTTCAACGGGTAAACAGGATTTTATAGTTTATAAAATTATATTTATTTTTTATTATACTACTTTAAATATTATATTTATAGTTTAATTTTAATTATGGTAGGACATGATCTGAGAGAGATCACACTTAACCGTTTTTAGGTTCTTCTGCGTTAATCAAGTACTTACTAATAATCGTCTACCGTAATATCAATCATAATAGGTCTTTATTTCTAAATGGTTTACATAATTACAAGAGAAAGCAAAGGACTAAAGTATTACAAACCGTATAAGGGGAGTCTACAAAACAATTTAAATTATACTTTTTTTTCTAATGAAAATTGGCAATTAAATTATTTTATTAGCCCATATAACTCAAGATGGACTACTTTTTAACTTAAAATAACCAAGAAGGGTGCTCCAATTTTTACCATTATGATCTCTACCTCATTTAACCCATTTTCTCAAATATATCCTTTGAACATCCGCCAGAATTGGATATCTGTAAAATGAAAACATCTTATTTTGAATGTAAGAATTGTCTACTATATGGGCTTGGATTATGGACGAAAGCGATGAGAGGAAACTTGGTGTGTTTGAGCGAGGAGTACTATGGCCCTAGCATCTATGGCCCAGTAAATGTGGGTGAAGTCAGGAAGAGAAGGAAGGATAGGGAACTGAGTACTCTATTTGTCGACCTCGTCACGTTTATTAAGATCGGCGGACTAAGATGGGCTGGGCACGTTACTAAAATGGACACCACTGAAATACCGAGGAGCTGCACTCAACAACATGTGTAGGAATACCAAGGATTAGATGGGTGGACAGCACAAGTAGTGATGCAAGCACTTTCTTGGCATTCAACACTAAAAAGTTGCGGCTTTTAGAAGAGATCATATTCTCAGTGACGGGGGACGCTACGTCATATATTTGTCAATCCAGTTAATAAGTAGTTGAGTCGAATTATCCCAAAATGGTTAACTGACGAAAAGAAGCATTATTTATTTATTTAGCATTGTTTATTCTTAGAGAATATTTATTTTAGTCAGGCTTGTATATGAATTTTTTGGAAAGTGTAAGGTAACCATGGATAAAGAAGATTGAAAGGAAAGCCATGCCTAAGATGGTTGGGAGATAAAGAACAGTGGCGAAGGATAGAGAGGAATGGAGAAGACTTATTGAGGATGCCCAGGTTCTGCTAGCAACTGTCGCGCCAGTTAGTTTATTTGAAATGTAGTTATAATAATTCGCTTTGAATCATGTTAAATAGTAGTCAAATATAGTATTTCATTATTGATAAGATCTATTTAGTTGATTTATTGATCGCAATTAGTGAACGCTTTTGTGGTAATTTTGACAAAGTATCATTGATAGATAAAGAAAACTGATTTTACATCAATAATGTTCAAACTTTTAAAGTTGTTCGCTGAAACGCTGAAAATTAGACTAGATGTATGTATGTTTATAGATGCTTACAGGGCTAAGATTATCAACTAATAACACAAGTTTCCAAAAACGCTCTCTGTACCAAGACCCGGAATTTTTGTCCCATGAAAAAATTAAATTAATAAACCAACAAAATTTTATTGATCGCACTAACGAAATTTAGTTTTTCCTCCAGCAAATATTATTGTTGGAGAACTCTTTCGGATCGTTAATAATGCGTTTATAAAAGGGAATAAAGGTAAAGTGTAGAGAGCTAACAAGCTCGTAAGTAATTCTCGAGTAGCAATTAAGAGCAAGGTGATAAAATAAAGTAATTGAGCACGATGACAGAATATTTTATTACCCAGAACCTTATCATTGTAAGCTTCCGTGAATCATCGAGCGTTCTTAAGTTCAGATAAGCACCTTTTAATTTCCTTTTTGTTTTTTAATAATATCGCTGTTCGGAAGGTAAAGTGAAAATATAAAAAGGATCAAAAGGCTTTGCAAAAAATTTATTTTTATTGAAGAGCCATAGTAATTATCATGAATTTTTTTTTTCAAGATAAATAGAATCAGGAGATCCATGATAAAAAATCAATGAGTTTGCAGCCCTTGATAATTCTTTCACACAAATATTTCTAATATTTTTATTTTTAACATTTTTAGTTCTCCGACTGTAAGAATGTGAACAGTTTTATGTTTTTTTTTTTCTATGTTTCATGTAAGTACATGTTTATTTGATGGGTATGGTGGATATGGATATATAGGTCAGAAACGTTCATAAGGTAATAAAATATAAAGAGTGCAAAAAGGCTTCTATTTTATTGGATAATATTTTTTCATTATTATCGATGTTTTCTGGTTTTGCCTCTTTTCAGGCCAGGTTCATATGTATATCCTTAATTAACACTGCATTTTTTCTCTAAATTATTAGTTTAAAATTAAATAAGCCTAAATTATTAATGTGAATATCACTGAGGTTTATAGATAATATTGAGCCCATTTAAAAAAAAATTAAATTTTGTGCACAAACTATATAGCAATGAATATTTTTTATTTATTTTTGGTCCCTTATTATATAAGTATATTTTATATACTTATAATATACATATATAAGCCCCTTATAATCCTTCAATATGATCGGATATTATAATAGATACGTTTGCCAGAAAAGCGGGTAATATGTAAGTATTGGGGCTGCAACTGTTGTGTGCATGCAATGAGCAATGTACTGTATTTACAAAGGAATGGCTAAAAAAAAAAAGTAAACAATCAAAATTTAAAAAATCATAGTACCTGACATTATAAAAATCCACATCTCTGACATTCTCAAGAATGAATAAGAAAGAAAAAAAAAAACAGATTTATACATAAACTAAAAATAGATCGATGAGATAAAAACTATTGGCGTTGATATTTACAATCATGGCAGTGTTATACCAGTACACTAAAACAAGCAAACAAATTATATTTTCAGTTTGTCTGATATGCCACATTTTCCATGATCTGCGTGGAAGGGAATACACTTACTATGCCCTGCACTCTCGCAGATTCTCAATAATACGAAGCTCTAGGCCAATAGAATGGAGTCGAACTTTAGCTGGCGATGAAGAAAAAGAGTACCCAAAGGAGCTGAGTCTAAGCTCCCTAAGTAGCTATCGAAAGGCGGACCTTTCCGATGCCCCTCAATAATGTGAAAACAATAGTTGCAGGCTCTTTTTTTCTCTTAGTTTCTCACTCCTTTGATCTCGGGCCGATCTGCTTCCATTTTCCTGGAAAATTGCTTTGCTATAAGATACCGTGCATTCAATTCCATGAATTGTTATGTTTTAAAAATTCCTCATGATTTACATAGCGTAACATTCGGGCTTTTAATATTAAATACGAATATCAAAAAATTTAGGGTTAAATATATATATATTTCTACGGTGAGTTTTAAGTTTCCCCGCTCCAATCGGACTAAGATTTGATAAGTGGATATTACTGTAAGGAATATGGTTAGTAAAGTGGGTGCCTCTATAAGGAAAACATGTTTATAATATAAATTAATAAACAATATATCATAAATGGGATGCAAAAAGGAAAAGAAAAAATTAATAAAAGATAATAGGCTAAAATAAAAGGCCCTTCCAATTGTTAACAGAGTATATATTGAGAAAAGAAGAAAAATTAATAATATTCAAGCCCTCGAAATTATGATGTAAATGTTTAAAGAAAAGGAAAGAATAACATGTAAATTAAATTTCTAAGAATTAAAAATAAAAATAAACAATTTCATAAGCAATAAAAAATAAATGTTATATTATGTACACTAAATAAAATAACCGTTCATTAAGGGAGAGAGAAAAAAAAATATCAAGTTCTTGGATTCTTAAGTATATTCGGAAAAAAAAGAAATGGTGTATAAGGTCAAAACAATCTCTAAGTGTATCAAAATTGTCTCTAAGTGTATCAAAATTGTTTCCTGGAGCGGGTTCGATTACAGCGGTGGCCCTAGGATTTTTTAATGGGAGTGAAAAATCCTTAGCTATGCCGTCCCTCGGATAGGACGTAAAATGGAGGTCCAAAGCCTGTACGATGTCAGGTACTCGTTAAAGATCCCTATCCTAATTATACATGGATAGGCAAAATTTAGGACTCCCACTGTAGCATCGTCTGATTAGCCTTAGTAGCATAAAAATGGACGTTAAACAAACAAACAAACAAATTGTTTCCTGGCAAAGTACTTTGCCAGTACCTACTACTGGCCCGGCCTTATTGCCATGTTTAAAGTCCTCAGTAACACTAGCCCCAATAACTAACGTAAATAGTAGATATGGTTCTTTGAATCATATTAATTAAAATATTTTTAAAATATACAAATTAACCTGTAAAAATGGTATAAATTAAAGAAAGAAAAAAGAAAAAAAACGGCTATTCATACCAAATAAAAAGGGACTGCGATAAAACGAAAAAAATCACATTAGAGAAAAAAAAAAGCAAGGGCTTTGGCATTTATAGAAAGCAACCTACTACGGCATTCTCATCGGAAATGAAAAAAAAAATCTTAATTTTATTTGCATCGAAATTTTAACCATTGTGCATACATAAAATGTTGTTTTGTTTTTTGAACATTGTCAACAACATCAAATCCGGTCTTTGTCTTGGTACCCTAATTTTATTGATAAAACAAGCTGAATTTCTCTTTTTATTATTTATAGTCAAAACCTAAAAAAAAAAAAAAAAAAAAAAAAAAAAAAAAAAAAAAAAAAAAAAAGCTTTCATTTCGAAAAATATTTTTACGTGTATAGAATATGCAGCGGGTGGAGAGAAGCCTTAGATATTTATCTTTACGTTTTAGTTTATTTTTTCATTTAACTTGGTATGTATTCTTTCCCTGTACTACAAAGAATCTCCCTTTTTTTTTTTTTTTTTTTATTAATTATATTGACATAATAAGATCTTTTGCCACGTGATGAGGTTTTCTTACAGATGTAATATTTAACGCTTGCGGGAACACATTGGACTACACATAGTTCGAAAACTAATCCCCTTTGGGTCCTATTTAGCAATGTCAATCCCAACGATGGCTTCAGCTCTTTCTAGTTTAATTTTAGTGAAAAAGTGGCTATTCACCATAGATTATGGCTGTTCAGAGTCAGCAGTCGCACGAACATCAGACGGGGTCCTACGCTTGGTCTAGTGAGTCGCCTCGAGCAAACTCTGAAATACTCGGGGGAATGCTGATATCCCGTAAAAAGAGTTATTAATATAATACTAATAGTTTATTTATAGTAATAAGTTTACTTGTATGCCTGTGATATTCAAAGTAAAATGCTATTATCGGACATCCAATGAACAGATCCTGCTTTCCAACAGTTACCCCAAACGCGGTTACCAAAATGGTTGATATTAAATGGTATAATGAAACATATGCTCATTCCAGCAAGCTAAATCCTCCAAAACAAGCCATGGTTCCTATGGAAAATCAAATTTATCTTTTGAATTCTCTAAATAAATATAAAAATTATAGAGTCGTTTATACTGATATGATGATTCCTAAAAATCAGTAAACTTTGCTAGGTGCACATTTATTTATAATCTTTCTATATGAAGCCATTGAAATTAAGAAGGCGTTATTTAAATCTAATCGTCTTACGCCCAAAAATCTGCTGTCGTAACGAACTCGATGAGTGTTAACGAAATCGATTAAACAAACAAAAACACGCCATCCGGTAATAGCAGAAATAACTAATTTGAGTTGGCAACTGCCTGGTGAAAACAAGGAACTAGTGCTCATTGCGGTATTAATTACAATGAGAAAGTTTATGCTGTTGCTAACGGCACGACACCAAGATGCGCCGTAAGCGACTATAATTGATACCATCTTTTTGGCCGCTTGGTCACGAAGGTAACTTAAAGCAAGGTCTTTAAACCATATTCCTACGAAGTGCATATCATTCTCTAGACCTAGGTGACAACTAAAATTGAAAAAACGAATAGAAGAGGTCCTCCAGGATGATAGGAATAAAATCAAAGTATTATTAGACTACCTAAAACGATATAAATACGATAAGAAAATTATAAAATTCTTACAGATTTTGCCAATAACCCTTAGCTGTAGATTTGAAATTAATTCCAGCAAGCTGATTCCATTGACAGGACGGTATTGATCAAATCATATAGACCTTCAAAACAATTTTACTGTAAAAGTAACATTTATTTCCAAGAGCAAAAAGGAAGCAACCTATTTAAACGAATATCGTTTTATCAAACTCCCTGAACTATGATATAGCAACACTCTGATATACAAGGAAAAAACATTTCAACAGGAACAGAAGACAGAAAACAGAACAGGAAGACATTTCAAGGCTTGTTTAAAGGTAATTTTGCATTGGAGGCATCGGTGGTATATCGCCCTTCTAATTCCGACAACTGAGGAGGTACCACTCTCATTGAATATCATTATATGCATCTTTTTAACTTTTTGGCCTGTATGATGAGGCTACATAGCTGAACAAAGAAGGATTGAAGTATGCCTTTATGCCACCAAAGAATATGATGAAGTGTCATCCATGTTCTGCGCTCTTCAGCTGACATTAATAGAGCACAAGACTTCTGTTTAAACTAATAATTAATACTCGTTCAATTCAAATGACTGTGACAATAGAGACTCGAATGAATTAAAGATTACTGTTATATCGAGTCTCTCACAGTAAGTTTCAAAATCGATTTTTGGCGTTAATATTCCTGCTCGAAATAGTAATCTTTTTTTTTTTTCTTTTTGGGGGGACTTCAAGGCTTCTACTGAAGCCCTATACTGCCCATACTAACACCCATGCCACTGGGTGATATTTCTCCTACGAAAGAAAAGCACCACCCAGGGCGGGACTCGAACCCGCAGCTCCGGCATGGGAGTACGGCGCTTTACCGCACAGCCACACCGGGCCCCAAAAAAAAAAAAAAAAAAAAAAAAAAAAAAAAAAAAAAAAAAAAAAAAAAAAAAAAAAAAAAAAAAAAAAATGTTAATCTTGTATATTGACTATGGGCGTCCGCAAGGAGGGAAGGGGAGGGTAGCTTACCCGCTAGAAAATGCGAGAAACACAAAAACTAAAAATTAAATTCTTATTCATTCATTTTATATAAACAAAAATAACATTTTAATTTTGAGCCTTATATAGTAAGAATAATTCGACCCCCCCCCACCACCGCGGTTATAAAATTTTTCCAACCGGCCCCTCCCAAGAAGAAATTTTACCAGCCTATCTCCCCCCCCCCATAAATCTTTAAATTAAATGGAGATGGGTTGGCCATCTTGCTAGAATCATTGATGGAAGATGGTCTTTAAAGACAACAGAATGGACTACTTATGACTTGAAAAGAAGACGTGGCAGGCAAAGAAGGCGATGGAGTGACAATCTAAAACCTACTGCAGGGCCAAACTGGATGAGGGCATCCAGAGATAAAGAAGCCTGGAAAGAACTGAAAGCAACTGCGAACCCCACTTCCCAGTAGGAATTGGTCTCCAGGGAAGTTAGAACATTACTCCCTAAGGCGAAGGCCTACATTATTAATAGAAGAAAAATAAATATAATGTTAATATTGTCTTAAAGTGTGTAAATAACATCCAAAAATTCTATGAAAGAAAAAAAATGTCCTGTAAAACTGTTAATCTTGTAATAATAAATTCTTTATTATTCATGCTTTATTCATTGCTTTATTCATTCATTCATTCTCCTCCCCTCACTTACCTATTTATGAAATTTGTATTAAGTGAAAGTATCGCAGTTAATATGAAGTGATGTCCCACTTTTAGACGGGCATAAAATCAAAAAAAAAATCTGGTGCGTGCGCGCAACACACAACTTTCACTTACCAACTTACTTAGATTAGAAATTGACGTGTTTTGCTAAATATCATTTCCCAAAGTCACACATTTTTCTACATTCATATCTTATTTTTGTTAATCGTTAAAGCCGTTTTTGAGTAAATAAAAAAACACATGAAAATTATATAAAATTTATTAAGTAAAGTCCCCCCTCCCGTAGATCAATTTCGATGAAATTTTTACAGTCATATCTCGGGCATATAAATACATCAAATACCAAGTTTGGTCAAAATCATTAAAACCGTTTTTGAGTAAATAAAAAAAACATGTGAAAATGATGGAAAAATTTTTAAGTAAAGTCCCCCCTCCAGTTGATCAATCTTGATGAAATTTTTACAGTAATATTTCAGGCATATAAATAGATCAAATACTCAGTTTAATCAAAATCGCTAGAGCCGTTTTTGAGAAAATCGAAAAAAACTTAAAAAGTTATTAAATAAAGTACCCCCTCCCTTTGAGCAAATTTGATGAAATTTTTGCTGTCACATCGCGGGCTTATACATACTCTAAATACCCAATTTCAGGTTCGCACGGTTTAAAGTTTTTGAGCTAGTCTGTTCACACACACACACACACACACACACACACACACACACACACACACACACACACAGACCATTTCGCGGGACTTGGTTATTTTGACTCAGGGGACCCCAAAACGTGTATTTCCGTTGAAAACCGGAAGTCGAAAATTTTCACGATCGCAATACTTCCATTTACTATATATTTCATATATAGGTAAGTGAAAGTAAAAAACTTAACGAACCCGAAGGCTCGATGCCGACCCTACATACCTTCATCCACCTCCCACCCTACACTCCCAACTCCACAAGCCCTCACAGAATCACACCTTCTGCCTACCCCTTGGATGTTTTCCAGTAGGCAAAGCGTTTATTAATCTTTTAGGCATTTGTTCCCAACTAAGATACGCAAAACTATAAACTTCGATCACATTCACCGGGTAAAAATCACGCATTTCTGCATTGTGTAGCTGTCTGAATTCTCCTGTTGAATCACCCTTCTTCTACCCAAATATTTTACACAGTACTTAATTGATTTTTTCAAAGACCTTAAGGCGTTGTTCAACCATCAATAACTGCAAGCTATTTTTCACAAGAACCGTCGGAAGAATAATTGTTTTTTAACCCGGGAAAGGTAGCGCTACTCGAAGGGTTGATTTAGGTAGCGCTTCGTTGATTAGACGAAGTGACCTTAATATCGTTTTAGGGATGCCTTATCATCATGTAAATGCCGTATTTATAATACTTTAGAACAGACATTATTTATATTTACATTTTTTATGCCTTTTGTCAATAAGAAACTAAGAATGGTGTAATTTATTTACTAAAAGGTAAGGTTCAATATACGCAAAACATTTTGATTTTTAATGTATGATTTATTAGAAGGAATAATTATTTCATACAAAAAATACACAAATAAAATGTCACAAAAGCAAAATTTCTAAAGAAATAATGAAAAAGTAAATAGAATAAATAAACTACGAAAGCATATCAATAGGAATACACTGCGCTACTGGGAGATAGAACTCCCGGAAGGTGTGTCAGCTAGGTTTGGGGTTCATCTGTAATGTGCGGTCTCTTTCGCTACCTTTCCCGGGTTAAATTCTAATTGTTAAATTTCGAGACAGACGGAGTTGGCTGAGTAATTTTTCAAGAATAACAAGAATTTCCCGCCTTTAACCTAGCCTCAATTTCCTCTTCAATTTCTATTTTTCTAATTATTTTAGACCCTAAATATCTATTAAAATTAAGTGATAGTAAATATCAGAATTTCTCCACGGCTTCTACTTCAATATTGCCAACATTGTCACCGTTTCTACAGGTAACCATATATTTTGTCTTAAGATGGACATTTAAAAAAACAAATTCACATCATACCCTAGAAAAAAGTCCTCATTGTATACCAAAATTACGCTAATGAAATGTAACCCATTCAGTGTTTACATATCAGACCCATTAATTTTGTCGATAGTAACGGATACGATGGATATGAAATAATATTGGGCCGAAATTAAAAGGTTACCTAACCCAGCTTGGGAAAGCATTTCGGTGAGAGCCCTAAATAAATATATGTTTTGGCCCACCCCCATCAAGGGCAGGAAGGGAATTGAAAGTTACAAATCAAATTGAGTTATGGCTGACTGATAATTTGAAACGATATTTTACATAGCTCTAGTATAAATATCCCTACGGACATATTGAGAGGTTGGTTAGGACATTAATTATATTGAACCTTACGACCACTATTACCTGCCCACCCTCCCCATACCCTTGCCCGGGAGTTTCTCAGAAGGAAATATAGGAAAATCATACAGGCATTCAAGGAGATTTCTTAGACTACATGAGGGAATTAAATAATTTTATTTTATTTTTTTCTAAGAAATAAGAAGCAAACAATCTGCTTCTAATAAAAAACCGGGAGTAAGTAAAACGTACATAAATGCTTACAGGAAAATCATACAGCCATTCAAGGAGTTAAAGGAGTTAAGGAGTTAGTATATCCATGGTAATGATACTACAGCCCTTATAGTGTACTACAACCCTAGGCTCCTCATCACATAACATTATTACTTATAAATGTAGAAGTTACTCTGAAAATCGAGAACTCTAGAAAACTGTAGAGAATTTCTACAGTTGATTATAGGGTTAGGGCACTGAGCCGTTGTGCTCAAGTTTCTTAGTTCGTATCTAGCCATGGCAAGATATCCTTTTTTTTTTCTGGAACAGATCTTCTTTAGGGCCGAGAGACCTCAGAGGGCACACTCAACTTCTGTGAAATCACATCCTTGATCGAATACTTCCTTATGTGATAAAAAAAAAAGGTGTATGCAATGTACTAAACCTAAGACTTCTCTTAGGTTGTAGAGATACTAGTCTTTTTTTTTTTAGTATAAATAAATACCTACATCGCTTGCTCATTTCAATATGGCCATACCTCAAAAGTAGGCTATTTTCAATAAGGACTATCTTCTGAATGCGCTAAAAAAATAAAATAAATGCAGGATCGTCAAATTGTGTAATCTCAATCCTAACTTATATGAAATTTTAATACATCAAAAGTAGCGGTTTAGGATTTAAGATTTACATTTATTCATCTTCAAACATAGAAATCAAGTTATCTATCATCTAAAACGCTCTATTAAATGATTAATTTTTTGTTTTTTAATAAAATTTACTGGTTGTTTATTTAAGCTGTCAATCAATTTTATGAAACATTCAACGATCATTTCGGCAAAATTTAAAAATACTTAATTAAAATTTCTTTATGAATTCGTAGAGGACGTAAAATAACTATTCCATATATATATATATATATATATATATATATATATATATATATATATATACACATACTGTTTTGCTAAAATAAAATTCTTTACTTGGGACCGTGCACACCTCTTTTTTATTTTGTACCCTCATTGAAAACGGAGATTTCTATTTGAGATTAGTAGATTGGTATGTATTGAGTGTTGGTATCAACAATAATTTTCAAATTTTATGAAGCTATATTCGACATTTTCTTGATAGATATTTGAAACGGGAATCCATTGAATATCAAACGTTGTATAGGAACTAAAGAATTTATTTTCACTTGGGAATGCTGGCATCAAATAATATACGTTTCGTGCCTAAGACCCATCTCGTCTAATCTAACACTGATACACTGACTGCTATACCGCCACCCAATCTCGGCTTTGCTATTTGAGTTCTGAGGGTAATTCACAAGTACGAATTAAAATTAAGAAAAATATGGTACGATGAGCTCAACACACAACTTTCAATTACTAACTTACTTGGAAATCTCCGTGTTTTGATAATTGTGTTAACCCAATTTAGAAAATTCACAGAATATAGGTTTATCCACATTTAACAAATGAAAACAGCTCTGCAGGTTTTTCTAAGCATTCCCTCACTGAAAAACTAATAAAATAGTTTTTATTTTTATCTTTGACAAAGTGACAATGCAAAACATAATAGAACATGGCCACTAATTTTATTTATCTATATTTTTTTCTTCTTATTCTTTCTTCTCTTCAAATTTCTTTGGATGTTTTCTATTTCTTTCCACTATGTGTTTTTTTATTTCGGGTTATTTAGGGTAAACCGTACAGATATTGGCACCCTTAAGACTACATTTCTGTGGTTAAATTAAAAAAAATATTTTTATATAGGGATCAAATACAAACATCCTGTAGCTTCTCATTATCTACCCTCACAAAGACTCAAGAGATTTTTTTGGGTCAAAAGTTCAATAGTTTTACAATATGGCAATATTTATTGTTATAAGTGTCAAATATAGTTATTGGCACCCTTTGGATTTAATTGTGAAATCTTCTCTATGGTATGTTTGCTAAAGTCTTACTTCATAGATGACTTAGAGGACCCTTCAAACATTAGACTCATATATCTTGTGATAAAATTAGGACATGTTTACCTATTTCTTTAAGTTAAAGTTGGGGTACCAATAACTGTGCTGAGTGCCAATAACTGTATCGTTTACCCTATACATCCAAAAATATATATTGATTTGTACTTTTTACTTTTCATTAATACGTACAAAATTTCGGACTTTTTTCAATTTTAAAGTACCTAAAAATATTTTTCATGTTATACATTTATTTATCTAATTAGTTGATATATTTCCAACTTACAACAAAGTCACCAATTAGTGGACTATATTAGCAATGCTTTAGAAAAAAAAAATTACTGACCTGGAGTTTTTCTTGATATCAGTCAGGCTTTTGATAAGATTTGGCATGAAGGATTGCTTTCTAAGCTCAAAATTTTGCGTTCTCCCATTTAATACTGATTGATAAGATTTGGCATGAAGGATTGCTTTCTAAGCTCAAAATTTTGCGTTCTCCCATTTAATACTGATATTTTACCTGAATGACAGACACAGTAAAACTAGGTAACGAACTATCCAGTATAAAAAATGTATATATGTAGTTATTATAAATAAATTGAATTAACTTTCTTTTTAATCTTTCAGCAAGTCTTAATAGTATGATTGATTTGTTTCTAGTTCGACGAAGTCCCTCAGGTCATTGGATCTCAGTTATAACAAACTTGAAGACATTCCGGTGGAAGCCCTGAGGCACATTCGAGGGCTCGAATGGCTAAACCTCCATGGGTAAGTAATAAATATCAAAAATAAAAAACGATATTGATGGCATGATTCTATTAATGGACATTTCTTTTGGTTGATTTTCCTGAAGTAATAGGTAATCATATTCAATGTTTTTTTTCCCTCACATTAATGTAGTTCAAAAGATTTATATTTATACTGGTGGAGGGGAGGGGTTACCCCTTTTCAGAAATTCCTTCATTTTATTATGCTACTCGTTACTCTTACTGAATAACTATCGTTTACATTTATTCTTTAGTTGATTATTTATTCATTATTATTTTTTTTAACATATTGTAAGATTCTTAATTTTTTTTTTTTTTTGAGAGAGAGAGAGAGAGAGAGAGAGAGAGAGAGAGAGAGAGAGAGAGAGAGAGAGAGAGAGAGAGAGAGAGAGAGAGAGAGAGAGAGGATAGAGAGTTATAAAAATCGCTAAAAAAGTTTAGTTTTATTCTAATGATTATTATTTATTATTTCACACTATTAAAATCTGTGTTATAAGATGAAAAAATATGATTAATATTTTACTAAATATCAGTGATGCTTTAAGTATAAAACACGTATAAGAACGAGACTATACGAACAAATATAAGGCTACGAAGCCTTTGGTATAGTGCCCCTACTGCCCTTTCACAACAGGCAAAGGTCATGCCTATTGTATTTTGAAAAATTTCTAGACGCCTATTTGTCAGCTCATGTCAAGTTTATATTTAGAAAATGGTACTTATACTTCATGACTCCCTCATAGAAAACTGTAAGGTAGTACTATTTAAAAGCATAACTTTTATAAAACTTCCATCGCAAATAGAAAAAGTAATATATCTATACATCTATCTATTAGTGATATAAAATTATCGATAGTCTCCGCTATCAATAGTTTCGTTAGTATCGGACATAAAACTATCGATAGTTGGAGGTGATGATCGGAGGGGGTAGGATATCAGAATTCGTTTTTTGGAACGATAGGATCTATAATGCACGTTTCCATTTACACTTTTTTCTATCCTGTTTTTAGGAAATAAGATGTGTGGATAGAGGATGGGTTCCACTTCAATTAATTTTGATCAGTTTCAAGCTTAGTCGTAACCGCAAAGAATAAAAACTTTATCAAAAGGTCAAAGAAACTGTATTTAGAGGAAATCTATACCAACCCTATTCAAGGAACTATGCAACCAGGATTCCAGTTATCGAAGTAGCTGATTTGACATGATAACATTCGAAATGTCTCGAATGTGTCGTAGTTTTTAAAGAAAAAAGGATGTTGTTTTGACATTTGTCTAGACCAACCTTGGAACGTGCATACTTCAAATCATTATCATTAATTTATTATCATTAACCAAGTAATTTTCAAATCAAGGAACTGGCAGGCAATCAGTTGTGATTTTTTGTATATTATTCCATCAAGCTGGAAGGGATATACGAGGAAACAATTCAATTTTTCATTCTTATATTTTCATATTATCTTGTCAGACTGCTTTGATTTATTTGTAATAATGAAACACTGGTATCCAATTACAGTCTCAATAATATATATTTTTTACATTCCTTAAATTTGGTGGACGTTTCAGACTGTTGTGTCCATACTCATCACCTGCATAATGTACACTTGATTTTAGTTTTTTCTTATACAGTATGTAAACAATAAAAATTAAAGTACCATTAAAATTATAAAGATATAGTTAAAATAGATATGAACATGACAAAAGGTATGTCAAGTGTCAATTTTAAAAGTTACATAAATAAATACACACGAATCAATAAATAACATAGAACAAAAATAAAAATAAAATAAAAAATATATATTGAAAATATATATTATTGAGACTGTAATTGGATACCAGTGTTTCATTCTTATATTTTTTGCGAGAAGTTTATATATATATATATATATATATATATATATATATATATATATATATATATGTACATATATATTTTATAGAGTAGATAGCATTTTTCGTTAGAAACATAAATAAAATTACACCGTTACGTTTATTTCCATGTATTATATAGCAGAAGGGTGCTTAGAGGCAGAGGTTGTCACTATATCCATTAAAAACAATGTTTTCCATAGTACTATCGACATTTTTAAAAAACTATCGATAGTATCGATATTTTTACATCATTACTATCTATAGATCTATAGAACAATCTTTGGGCGTGGGCTAATTGCATTGATAAGGTTAGACTGGATCTAATAGATAAATGACCTAATAATACGTTCCCGAAGAAGTAGAAAGATTCTGGTTCTACTTGTTTCTACTTTTGATAGGCGAAGCTTCCAACTAGATTATAACAATATCCTTGTTAAACTTTATTTCCATAGTCTTTACTGTTGCGATTTCGTTGGCTAATACTTCTCTACTCTATTCCCTCTTCTTCTCTCCTTCTATATTTTCATTTTTTTTTATGAACATTTGTATGTAGGTATTTTGTGAATGATTCGTTACAGCTCTAATAATAATACCCCTGATTGTGGCAGAATGTATTAATTCTTTCAATAAAAATAAAATAAAATTAAACTAAAAAAAAAAAAAATTCATCTAGTGATGGTATTTGCCAGATTTTAATTTATACAAATAAAAAATACATTGTTACAGATATTATCCGTTTATTGAACGGACATTAAGAATTAAAGATAGTCCAAACTATCTTTAATCCTAAACCTGTTACCCACGAAACTATAATTCTGATAATTATTGAGTATATATGTATATAGTATAATAATATATTGAAGTATATCAATATACTAGCATATTCAATATGAATTTAATTTTCAAATCGCCATCTTAATGGTAATCTAAAAAGGAAAACCATACACACAGTTATGTATGTAAATTTTTTATATAAAAAGAGAAAATATTGGCCTTGGCAGGGATTCGAACCCGGATTTCCTTATCACTAGTAAGGCGCTCTTGCCACTTGAGCCACCAGGCACATAACCCGCTCAAGTCAATCATTTCACTTCATACACACTTCCGTGGGTTAGAACTATCTGCGACCGGTCTACCAATATAAATTTAATATACGATAACCTGTGTTTCTATATAACTTTCAGAAACTCCATCAGCCTGCCGCCTTCAGACTGGGGAGGCCTGAAGGACAGCTTGACGCACCTGTTCTTGGGGGAGAACGACCTGGAGGAAGCGGACCTCGCCACTCTGCAACGACTGAGCTCCGCCAGCCTGGACGGGAACAGGCTGCAGACCATCCGCTCCCTGCCCACCCGCCTCCACACCCTAAGCCTATCCCACAACCACCTCCACGGGGTACCTCCTCTGTCCACCCTCACCGCTCTGTCCTGGCTCTATCTCAGAGACAACTTCCTGGCCACTTTAGCAGGCGCGCTACTACCTAGCAGGCCCCTAGACAAGCTAGACCTAGGCTGGAACTTTCTCACTAGCTTCGATATGGAACCAAGGAATTCCACAATAATAAGAGATCTTAATCTAGAACACAACAGTTTCAAGACCTTACCAGAATCAGCCTTCAAGGGCTTCACTATAGGCAGGATATCCCTGTCGAGAAACAAACTAGAGACGATAAACGATAAGACCTTCAATGACCTGTCGAATGTCCTCGAATACTTGGACATTGGAGGTAACAGGCTGCAAAAGGTACCTCGAGCTTTGAGTACGATAAAAAAATTGAAGTACTTGTACATGCCGTCCAATAATATTAGCGAAATACAAAGCGATGCATTCAGCAGCTTTTCGGAATCCTTAGGAGCTCTGTCTTTATCGGGGAACAAGCTTGAAAGTATACCCAAGCACGCTTTGAAAAAGTGTAAAAATTTAGCTCACCTAAACTTGGGATACAATTCGATCAGAGAGGTGAGGGAAGAAGATTTTTCTGATTGGGGTGGAAACCTCGACACACTACTTCTTATGAATAATAGAATAGTGGAATTACAAGAGCACACGTTCAGGCAGGCTCCAGGGTTAAGGGAGTTGAGCTTATCATTTAATAAGATAGCGAGTATCCATTCACAGGCTTTTGCAGACGTAAGATTGGAGAGTTTAGAAATCAGTTTTGGATTATACCACGAAGATTTTCCAGAAGATTTCTTACTGCCTTTGACTAATCTTATGTGGCTTGCATTAGATAACAATAACTTCCGAACGATATCCGAAACTGCTTTCCAGAGCCTGGCTGCTTTAAGATATTTGAATTTGGACGGAAATAGGATATTTCACCTTCCTCCGAATATATTTATACCACGAGTTCATCAACATCTTAGAGATATAAGGATATCTGACAATCATTTACAAGATATCGAAAGCAATACTTTTGTTGATTTGGACGAGTTACAATTTATAGTTCTATTTCGAAATCAAATAAAAACAGTATACACAAGAGCCTTTGCCAATTTGAGGCACAAAGTGAGTATATACTTAGGAGAAAACAGAATATGGCGGATCGAGGCTGCAGCCTTTGATGGAATAACGAACTTCTTAAAACTCGATTTGCAATCTAATGATCTTCACGAGCTCAATCTAGACATGTTCTCTAATTCCACATGCGAAGAGTTCCCTCTATCCCTCAATTTGTCTAGAAACTTTCTCAGTTCAATAGAGATTGGTGATAAATCCAACATACTTTACATAAAGAGCGTAGATCTGAGTTACAATTCTCTGAATGAAATACCATCGGAGTTTTTCAGCCTAATAAAAAACAGTATTCGTAGAATCGACTTGGGATTCAATCATATTACCAAACTGGGCGAAGAGGCGTTCGGACCACTTTTTCAACTTGAATCTTTGATTCTTAAACACAATGAGCTAGTGAAACTGAGAAAGAGAGCATTTGCAGGACTCCAAACTTTACAAATTTTAGATTTATCCCACAATCATATCGAACAGCTACACATGGAGCAGTTTAAGCACCTAGTAAATATGAGGATTTTAGATTTATCTTTCAATCACTTGAGATCAATACCCAGAGATGCCTTCATCAACACAAAACTAGAAAGGATTGATCTTTCCAATAATGAGTTTTTAGTGATGCCTTCTGCTTCCTTGGGGGAGATAGGTTTCACCTTGAGGGTCCTGGACGCCTCGCACAACCAGATCGAGCACCTGGACAGCACCATGTTCCCGGAGACCCCGCTCCTGACCAGCCTTAGCCTGGCGAACAACAGGATAACGCTGGTCCCTGACAACGTGTTCACCAGCCTGGCTAACCTATTGAGGCTCGACCTCTCGGGCAACAAGATCCGCGCCAACCTGAAGGAGCTGTTCCACTACCTGCAGGCCCTGAGGGAGCTCAACCTGGCGAGCACCGGGATCTCCCAGCTGCCGGTCCTTCCCCTCCCTAACCTCGCCGTCCTCAACGTCTCCCACAACCCGATATCCGACTTCCCCATAGACACCGCCTCCGCTCTCCCCAGGCTCAGAATCCTCACGCTCAGTCATTGTAACTTCTACAGGCTGCCTTCTGATTCCTGGCCTAAGCTAGCCTTCCTGAAACATCTTGATGTCTCTTACAACCCGATTAAGGTAAATGCACTAACTCAGATATCATATACTATCTTTTATTTTTTAAAATTATAACATGCATGTTGATTAGGTAATTAATCAATGGAGGACATCGATTGTAATAAATTGCGTTGCCAATTCTTCAGACTTAATAATGTGTTGGTAAACAAGCCACTGGAAAAAGTGGCCAGCAATTCATTCCAAAAAGATTTAACTGCGATGATCCTAATCTTATGAAAAAAACAGTTGAAATGTTATACTAAACGTTTTTTATTTAGAAAAACCTGGTGCGATGCGCGCAACACACAACTTTCACTTACCAACTTACTTAGATTAGAAATTTACATATTTTTATAATTGCTATTTCTATAAAAAAGATAACTTGATTTAAATTAAACACGATTAATTTAATCAAAATCATTGAAACCGTTTTAAAAAATGAAAAAAATGGAAAAAAAAGTTATGAAATAAAGAGCCCCCTGCGTTTGACCAATTTTGATGAAATTTTGGCTGTCACATCGTGAGCATATACATACACCAAATATCCAGTCTGATCAAAATCATTACTGCCGTTGTTGAGAAAAAAAAAACGTGAACATAAGAAAAAGTTTACTAAATAAAGTACCCCCTTCGTTTCACCAATTTTGCTGAAATTTCTGCTGTCGCATCGCGGGCATATACATTCATCAAATACCCAGTTTCATCAAAATCATTAAAGCCGTTTTTGAGTAAATAGAATAACAACACGTGAAAGTGAGACAAAATTTATTAAGTAAAGTGCCCCCTCAAATTGATCAATTTGGGATGGTTAGGGATGGTACTTTAAATAAAGTACCCCCTTCGTTGGGCCAATTTTAATGAAATTTTTGCTGTCACATCGCGGGCATATTCATACACCAAATACCCAATTTGAGGTTTGTACGATTTATAGTTTTTGAGCTAGTCTGTTCACACACACACCATTTCGGGGGACTTGGTTATTTGGACTCAGGGGACCCCAAAACATTTATTTCCGTTAAAAACCGGAAGTCGAAATTTTTCACGATCGCAATACTTTCCTTACTATATATTTCATATACAGGCAAGTGAAAGTAAAAATATATATTAAGTTCGTCCTTGTCTCTTTTTTTCAAAACTATTAATTTGACTTTCGATTAATACGAACTTTGTCAAAAAGTATAATGTTTTCAACGAATAAAATAAATAATAATATTTCCGAAAAACAGTTAGGCGATCAGAATGACTTTAATTCAGTAAAGTATAACATTAACTGTTTCTACAGGAAACGGCTACTATTAAGCTTTTACTATCTTTACTTTTATAGCCTACTAAAAAAAAACTACACAGCCTTGTTCAAAACTAGTTCTCCTGGTAACACTTCAATTGAGAACAAAAGAGAAAAGAAGCATTCACTACCAATGTAATAAAAAAACAAACAGTGAAACTGGTAATAAAATTTAACTTAAAAGATGCGATTATAAAATGGAAAGACAGTTGCTAGGTACCAATCTCCCTTACCATTAAGCGACTCTACTAAATGACGATAGCACGCATATTTCTGAGATATTCAATTACTTAAAACAAATAAAAGTATATGAACAGATATAAACGCACTCCACTTATTCAAATTTTATTTCATTATTATATTTTTATTTTATCTTTTATTTATTTTATTTTTGTATTATTATTTTTATCTACACATTTTATTTCTCTCTGTCTACCATTTATCAATCTCAACTGTTATAACATTTGAGCAAACATCACCCTAGTAGTGGATTGACTGTATTAAAATAAATAAATAAATAAAATGGAAGTAAGACTTTGCCCTCTGTAAGTAGGGTTTTACTCATATAACATTAAAAATTAAAGGTTGAATTTCAATATGACCAGGGTAAATCTCCTTCCCCTGCAATCTCACAACTCCAGTTTCCAAACTACAAGCTCGTCTACGAATTGACCATTGACGCTATTTGAAGTTTTTATAACTGTGGTGCTGTTCAAAACATCTCAAGATTATAATAGAGGTATGCGATATCTTTAGAAATGATAGAATGGTATATAGAGGAGGGAAAAAGCTTGTCCCCGGTGTTAAGGTTTAACCACCGCTTACGTAGAATTTACATATGTACAACCATTACAGATGACTGCGGCTTCTTGCTAAGAGTAAGATTACATCTCGGGTAACAGCTCTTTTTGCCGCCAAATGTGTTCAGTCACTGTAGAACCGTCAGGATAACAACGTTGGTGCTGGAGCGGGAGGCGGCATACAACCCGTGTCATTTTCCCGCCCGTAGGTACTTAGAAGTTAATTGTATCGAAATTTTTTCATTGCTTTCTTCTTTTAGAGCATGTTGAGACGTTTCTGGCAGTCTATCGTTGTTTAAAAAAACAACTGTGTTTATGTAGTGAAGCAGAAAAAAATGGATGGTCATACAATACAATTGGGTGTCATTTTCCCGCCCGCATTTACTCGGAGAGTAATTGTATCTAACTGTTTTCGTTGCTTTCCACTTTTAAGCTCGTTGAAACGTTTCGAACGGTCTATCATTTTGTCAAAAAGCTGCTATATTTAACTAGTAAACGGAAAAAAACTAGATAGCCTCTCAAACTCTGATGTCATGATTCCGCCACTACGGACTTGGAAAGTAATTGTATCTAAAATGTTTTGCTGCTTTTTACTTATAGAACTCGTTGAGAGGTTTCCGATGGTCTATCATTTATTTCAAAAGCATCTGTATTTAAGTAGTAAACGAGAAAACACCGGATGGTCATAAAGTTTAGTGTAATGGCTGTTAGATGGCTTAGGATATTTGTTCGCTATACTACAAAAAAAAAAAATATTAAAACAAAAAAAAATTACAAAAACACATGAAAAAAATATATTTAAACGAACACGCAGCACATTTTTTTTTTTTTTTTTATAAATAATAAATGCACCCTGCTCTTGTATAACCTTGCATTGGAGTTCAATCAGTGCCATATAAAGAGCATCCCTAAATATTTTTCAGACGTTCTTCCAACATTTTCAAGAATTCCAAGTTTAGATTCGCCTGGGAAAATGACCCATATATATATATATATTTTTTTTTTTTTTTTTTTTCTATATATCGGGAAATAAATCACCTAACAGTGACGTGTATATGACTGCACAAGGCGATGCAACGGCGGAATTGGATTAATTTCGCTTTCCTATTAAGCCTCGGCTGTACAGCGTATCAACGTCAGACCCACACCGCCATGATGCGTCATCCGCAAATTTGTTCTGAATGATATTCATTATCCTCAACCTGATCCAATTGAGCGAGGTGTCTGTTCCGACAGAAGTGCTTACATCGATATCTCCAGCTATCAACCAGTACTGATTTCATAATTAAAAAACCTTTAATAATACCAATAATAATATGGAGAGGAGAAGTCGATAGATAGATATACTCGTATGCTAACTCATATATATATTAAATGCCTTTGCTGGGAAGAGACAACCAGATATTATTATGCATGGCTTATTACGATCTTGAGGACTACACGAGGAGCGGGGTTAGACGGTTCCTAGTAACAATTCATCTTCAGGCAGGTAACTTCCATTCCTAACTTAAACTCTGCGGCGAATTTCCTCGTAGATGCCGTTCGTCGAACGAGAATAATAATTGGAGGAAACGCTCATGATAGACTAGTTATGAAGCTTAATACATTAGAACCTCCTTGAAATAAGATGCTATGACGTACACTACAAGGTGAAGGTTTTTCATAACTTTAATATGAGAACTTCAGACAGAGGATTGTTGTTAAAAAGTTTTAATTTCTGAATCCCTTGATTACTTTACTATAACGATTAATTAATGATGCTGATTCATTTCACATATAAATTTATCCCTTCATGTTTCCGTTAATTTAAATTTTATTATAATATTGGATCACAATGATGGAAAATTAAAGCAAAAATAAATCGCCGGTTGATTAAGGATCAGGGTAATCACTCAAAACCTGGGTTCTACCGTAATTACGTAATAAAAATAATCAAGTCTCCTCTTGTGTAAAATGAAAACATCAACTTTTGTAAAATTTATATAACGCATTCAAAAAAGCTATTTTTCCTAATCAAAAATCTTAAGTTAACTCATATTATTCACAAAAGAATAATTGTAGTCATGATACTAACTAGTAAAAATAAATAAATGTATGAATATGTATACGGAGATATGAAATATAAATAAAATATCGAGCCTTATATTTCAAAAATAATATAGATAAAAACAAATGAAACTAATCTTTTAATAGAAAGTACTGTAAAACCAATATGGGTTTAAATAATTTTTATTGACGTAAAATTAAAATATATAAATGCAAACAATTAGAGCTCAAATTAGTAACAACGTTGCAAACAGTAACCGCAGTTACGAAGCAGTGACTCGAAAGTAAGCTTCCGCTTCAATGTCCAAGGCTAGACTAAGCCTGTAGTCGATCGCTGCTTCTCCGTATAGTTAGTCCGAAATAGAAGTATACACAAAGGACTAGAATATTCCAATATGTGATTACGTACTAATACATGATAGTAAAGGTTTCAGAATAGTCGAAAACTACTTTTCCATTGAAACAGAATTAATCATATGTTTTCGTTTACGTTAAAATAATATTTTTATGTTTTCAACATTAATTATACACACATATATATATATATATATATTATTCAAAATATAAAAGTGTTCGCTAGTATTATTTTTATTACCTCCCCAGCTTGCCTTTCAGCAACAAAGGTGTGTCCACTAGTAGTTACCAATGCGTCACTAACACTAGTCTTAAAACAATTGATCTATTTTTACTTACTATATATTTCATATATAGTAAGTGGAAGTATCGCGATCGTGAAAAATTTCGAATTCCGGTTTTCAACGGAAATACACGTTTTGGGGTCCCCTGAGCCCAAAAAACCAAGCCCCGCGAAATGGTCTGTGTGTGTGTGTGTGTGTATTTCTGTGTGTATGCGTGTGTGTGTGAACAGACTAGCTCAAAAACTATAAACCATGCGAACCTGAAATTGGGTATTTAGTGCATGTATATGCCCGCGATGTGACAGCAAAAATTTCATCAAAATTGTTCAAACGGAGGGGGTACTTTATTTAATAACTTTTTAAGTTTTTTCCGATTTTCTCAAAAACGGCCCTAACGATTTTGATTAAACTGAGTATTTGATGTACTAATGTGCCAGAGACATGACTGTAAAAATTTCATCATAATTGATCAACCGGAGGGGGGACTTTACTTAATAAATGTTGTATCATTTTCACGTGTTTTTTTTATTTACTCAAAAATGGTTTTAACGATTTTGATCAAACTGGGTATTTGATGTATGTATATGCCAAAGATGTGATAGCCAACATTTCATCAAAATTGATTAACCGGAGGGGGGACTTCACTTAATAAATTTTGTATCATTTTCACGTGTTTTTTTTATTCACTCAAAAAAGGCTTAAACGATTTTGATCAAACTGAGTATTTGATGTATGTATATGCCAAAGATTTGATAGCCAACATTTCATCAAAATTGGTCAAACGGAGGGGGCACTTTATTTCATAATTTTTTTCCAATTTTTACCTTTTTTTCGATGATATCAAAAACGGCTTTAACGATTTTATCAAATCCGTCATGTTTAATGAAAATTAGGTGTTCTTTAATATCCGGTAAGCTTTATCATTATTAAAATGTTCTGAGGGGGCTTAAATGAGATAGGGGCCTTTTTTGTTTGTTTGTTTTTTTGTTTCCTATAAAGTACCTTTGTGTTTGTTTACATGGAGAAATTAACTCTCTCCTATTTACGCCTAAAAATAAGAAATGGCTAAATATGAGATATAGAAATAGAGGAGAAAAAAAGAAAAATATTCAGTCAACTCATAAAACTCGTTGAGCCTACGCATTAAATGACGACCATTGTTCATAATTAAAGCCTTTCTGTTCATTTGAGAAGTGGCAATCAACAAATCGCATTAGTTTCTAATCTAAGTAAGTTGGTAAGTGAAAGTTGTGTGTTGCGAGCACGCACCAGATTTTTCCATCTTAATTAGATTTGTTTTATATCTATCAAAATGAGACATATCTCTATGAGAAACACTTCAACCATCAATAAATCTATAGTGTTCGATCAAAATCGGAATTATAAAATCAATCTAATAAATAAAAGAAATGCAAACAACGTAAGATGAAGTGGGTATAGTGCAATCTGGGGCAAGTGCATTACACAGTTATTTCTTGTAATGTGCTTTTATGTGACATCAAATGTAGTTCCAACTTCATACCTTCTAACTTTAATCTACTATAGTATGCACTCTATTGCAAGATGTAACCTCACTGGGACGCTTCGTAATCACACTTGTTGATTTAATGTTTACAAAGTTCAACGTCGCGAAATGTCATTTTTCAAATACTTCTTATAATAATAACTATTCTTCAAAAAAAAATATTGTAACGATAGCATAAGTGATGTATAGAGCAAGGCTTTTTTTAATTGACGATACCTTTTATTATAACATTAGAATCATAGCTGATTCATAAAAATAAAAAACAGTAAAAAAATTGCATTATATATCTTAAGCCATTTTCGCTGTTTCTTTTTGGGATGAAAAGGCCCAAGTTAACACATTGTTCATAAAAAAACTTTTCTGAAAGGAATAGCAATTTGGTATAACTTTGAGCCTTTTCTCATGTTTAATTCAAGCATTCAGTTCTATTTCAGGGGAGGGGGGAACCTTTACAGAGCTCTGTCAGATAGAAGGGTGAAAATGGGTGTTTGTATAATATACCAACGCCATACGATGGGTCCATTCATGCCTCTTTGCACCACATATAATTCAAAGCTGATTTGTTAAACATTTACCGCCAGAAATATGGACAACTTACGCTGCATACAAATAAACACGTGAGTTTTATATTGGTAGTATTTTAGTTAAAGCCAAGTTTTTTTTTTTCTTTTTTCAGATAGTAAAAAATTGTTTAAAGCCAGTTTAAATTTTGTATGTGGTTGAATTTGATAGTCTAATGTGGACAGTGTCATAGATAAAGATATCGGCCTATCAATATCGATATCAAAGTATTGGACATGAATTAACCATACTTCGAGAATCGATATTTTTATCTACATAAACATATTTTTGAAATATGAATGAATAAATATAAAAATTGATCCTCTAGCATAAAGCCGCATCTAAAAAGATGTAATTTTCCCTTTTAGATTGATTAAGGAAATGTGTTACTTTTCAGGTAGCTTAGTGTACATGACGTCTATCAAATTTCATCACGAAATTTGACCAAAAACGCAGCTAAATTCGAAATACGACCAACATTTACTCTTCGGTCTCTTTCACTCACAAATTACCAAAACAATTATTCTAAAACATAAAAACTAAAATCCTGCCGTTTACAATAATATCACGGAATAAGTAACCAATACTTTAATACAAACAAATAAAACGTAAAATCAGAATGGAATAACAAGTAACAGTAACAAAAAAACAAAGTAGCAAGAACCAAAGAAATAAGTTAATAATCTACGCGGGCTAATCAACTCTACTACACTGTACATAAGAATAAGCAAGACGCGTATAACGTTGTTTTTACTTTCACTTACCTATACATGAAATATATAGTAAGGGAAAGTATTGCGATCGTGAAAAATTCCGACTTCCGGTTTTCAAAGGAAATACGCGTTTTGGAGCCCCCTTAGTCCATTTAACCAAGTCCTGCGAAATGGTCAGTGTGTGTGAACAGACTAGCTCAAAAAATATAAACCGTGCGAACCTGAAATTAGGGATTTAGTGTTTTATATGCCCGCGACATGACAGCAAAAATTTCATCAAAATTTTCAAACGGAGGGGGTACTTTATTTAATAAGTGTTTACGTTTTTTTCGATTTTCTCAAAAACGGCTCCAACGATTTTGATCAAACTAAGTATTTGATGTATGTATATGCCCGCGATGTGACAACAAAAATTTCACCAAAATTGGTCAACCGGAGGGGGCACTTTACTTCGTAAATTTTGTCTTATTTTCACGTTTTTTTTTTTTATTTACTAAAAAACAGCTTTACCGATTTTTATCAAACTGGGTATTTAATGGATGTATATGCCCGCGATGTGACAGTAAAATTTCACCAAAATTGGTAAAACGGAGGAGGTAGTTTACTTAACGAATTTTGTCTAATGTTTACGTTTTTCTCCAGAATGGATCGAACGATTTTAACTAAACTCGGTATTTGATGTATTTATATGCCCGCGGTGTGACATTCAAAATTTCATCAAAATTGATCAATTAGAGGGGGCACTTTACTTAATAAATTTTGTCTCATTTTCAAGTGTGTTTTTTATTTACTCATAAACGGGTTCAACGATTTTGATCAAACCGGGTATTTGATGTATGTATATGCCAAAGACGTGATAGCCAACATTTCATCACAATTGGTTAAACGGAGGGGGCACTTTAATTCTTAACTTTTTTTATTATCTCAAAAACGGCTTTAATGATTTTGATCAAATTCTTCATGTTTAATGAAAATTAGATTTTCTTTAATATCAGATAAGCTTTATCATTATTAAAATGTTCTGAGGGGGCTTAAATAATTTTTTAGATCTTTAACACTTTGGCTGCCGAAAAATACAATAACACCTGAGAGTTACCCTCTCGTTTCGACACAATTTTTATATTTAATTCTCTGACAAGAGCTGAAAATTAAATTAATGAAAATTTAACGTAATTTTATTTATTTTTATATTTATTTGTGTTTATTTATATTTATATTCATATACTTATAAACGTATAAACATTTACGATAGGTTAAATGATAGTCAGAATTTTCAGTTTACAATGATTTTGTTGTGGTAAGCCAACGTTTCGATCCAACTTGTGGATCTTCATCAGGGCTAAAAGAAAACAAATTTATGATTATCTATGCCTAAATCTATGCTATTAAAATCTGCCACCAAAAAAATTTATACTCATGCTAAATCAACCAAAAAAACCTCCCTTAGAAAAAAGTTCACCCAAATTATCAGTTATTCTAACACCGTTAAAATTTATACTACCGGCATTAAAGAGTGGGTCCACAATATATCCTCCACAAACATTCCTTCCAACGTTAACAAAATTCTTAGCCTAGGACCCAATTTCACCACCCCTAAATCTAATTCCAAACACCTAATCCCCTCACTCATCACAGACATCGAACACATACACCGAGACAACATATAACCCTTGACGACGATATCAGAGAGATGTCGCGTACTAGGATTTGCAACATTATTACCAATTACCTTTCACAGAAACCCACCCGTTCATCTCCTTTCTCAACCCAATTCTATAAAGACCTATCCTCAACCCGTTCATTCCTAAATACTCATAACCAAATCATTGTAACCCGTGCGGATAAAGGTAACAAAACTGTCATTATGGACCGCGCAGATTACAATGATAAAATTAACACTCTTCTCTCTGACACGAACACTTATCGCCCCACTAAACGTGACCCCACACCTTCTCTCACTACAAAATTCAACCAACATCTCAAACATCTCCTTGATACAAAACAAATAAATACCCCTACTTACAGATGCCTTATCTCCTATAATTCTACTGCTCCCCGTTGTTACGGTCTACCAAACCCGGTAATCCTATCCGTCCCATCATTTCAAATATCAATTCTCCCTCCACTAAGCTCAGAAAATTCCTTCTCTCTCCATTACTATCCCATAGCCATAACAATCCAAACGACGTAAAAATTTCCTTCCATCTCTTGGAACAATTAAAAACCATCAAAATTCCCGATAATTTTATCTTAGCCTCTTTCGACGCTGAGAGTCTTTTCACTAACATCCCGACGGATCGTGCCCTCCTAATCGTTGAAGAAAAATGGAACTTATTAGACTTGCATTATGCTGTAATTCTGGATATTTTTGTTTTCAAAATAAATATTTTCTCCAAACTTCTGGCCTTGTAATAGGTAGCTGTCTAGCTCCCGACCTCTCAGGCAATGTCCTCAACGACCTGCTTGATTCTGTAATACCTAAATTCCCCAACTATATTTTTTTCATTAAAAAATATGTAGACGACCTCCTATTGATTCTCAATCCTAACTCTCTTACTGATATTCTCGCCGCCTTTAACTCCTACCATCCACGTCTTCGTTTCACAATTGGAAACCAATTGTACCCTTCCATTCCTAGATATTTCCATTACCAGAAACCCGGATAATTCCATATCCAATAATTGGTACACCAAACCCACTTATTCTGGCCGACTCCTAAACTATTTTTCCCAACTTCCACATCACCAAAAATCAACGTCGCAAAAAACCTCATCCACCGTCGTAATTGAAGAACAGTTGACTATCTCTCACCTCTACTATTGTATAAACATCTAGTTTTTAATAATAATTATAATTAATATCGTATTATAAACATAACTTGGAGGATAGTATTTTTTATTGCACCAAAGACCATTCATGGGTTGTAGTGGTACAGGTTCTCTGAATATTAGCTTCATGTATGAATTTTGTAAAATCCAACCATATTTATTTTCTAAATCGATGCCCCTATTAATTTTTTTTTAAATTTAATACCCCTATTATGAGCCTTTCTGACAAATTCTCAAAAAAACTATCACAATACATCAAATATTGCAAGGGAATAAAATGAAAAGGATTACTGGCTTTAAAGAGCTTAAAAAGGCAATTACGAACTGGATTATATCAGCTTCAGTGGCGAAAAAACTCGTTTGTATTAAATCTTCCTCTAATCCACCTAATGTAATTAACAGGGACAGCTTTCGTTAAAGGACAAATTATTAAAACATTTTATTCCTTTGAGTACTTTTCGTACTTATTCGTGGCCTACATATGGTCCCTCAACATTTCAAAACTGAAGACGTATAATGTGTTTATTATTATATTTGTTCATGGAAATATAAAGTTAATAAAATGATGATCCTTTGGATACGCCCAAACTAAATTGCTGTTTTCATAAATGAAATCAAAGAGAACTTCATGACATTCTTTTATTACCTTTATCAACTCAAAACAGATTTTCATAAATGCGGCATTATTTTACTGAACCTAATCTTTGTGAAATTACATATGTTTACCATCGAAGTAATGCAGTTAGGTACTTTTAAAGGTCTGGCCACACATGTCCGCACCGGATCCGCACCGTTGCAATAATACAGGTTATGTTCAGAATATTTTTAATTTATCTTACATATTACCTTTAGTTATGCCTAAAGTTCAAGTCACACATGTCAGACACAGGCCACTTTAGGCATAACTAAAGGTAACATGTAAGTTAAATTAAAAATATTCTGAACATAACCTGTATTATTGCTACGGTGCGGATCCGGTGCGGACATGTGTGGCCAGACCCTTAGTCGTTTATGTATCACCTGTTACGTCACATTGGTATTATTTTGTGTTCTCGTTTATTGCCTGGTAGAGGAGAGTAGCCAATATTGTACCGCCTCTTAAATCGTACCACCGCGAATTTTTATAGAATTAGTGATGCTGGAGTGATATAACGGCCTAGGAAGAAACAATCCAGTGGTGTAACAAGTGAACAACGAACCTCGTGCTGATAACTATTTTGGTTGAGAATCAAGGCGAGTTTTTGCGTTTTGCCATAGATTGATGTAGTTTTCAGCTGTTAATCGTAAGGCCACAGTGATCAAATAGATAGGATCATTTTTTTTTAGTAGATGGATCCTTGAAACACAAGTAATTCGCTTTATTTTGGAGGGGCAGACCACGCTGTGGCTCTTGTTTTGGGTAAGAAATAAGTTTAAAAAAACTCCCAGTTGCCTATATCGTACCTCCAATGGTTGCCTAAATCGTACCGGAAGAAAGTTAGTCAAAATAAGCCTACAACTTCATCTTCAGTTCCTGGAACATCAGGTAGGCCTATTATAATAGAAGTGGATCCTCAACAATGGTTTAATGCCAAATGTGAAGTTGCAGTAATTGAGGACATAGTACAATGTTCATTATGTGAGAAGTGGGTCCATGAAATATGTGCTGGGGTAAAGTCAAAGATAAAAAAAAAGTTTGTGTTAACTGTGAAGCCTAATATGATCCTGACAAAAAATATTTATGAGAGTAGGCCTAAAAGATAGCCTAACCCACATAAAACTCTTGAACAGTGCTCTCTCATTTTATAATTTAGAGTAGATTTTTAAAAATTATTAGAAATTAATTTCAGCACATTTATATTGTTTTATACTTCAGACCAAGAACACCATTAATTATTATTTGTATTACTGCCTTTTATTTTTTTTAGGTTTATCTTGATACTCAATCACTCGTTGTGTGTTGTAATAATGTTATTTTTAAGTCTGAGATTCATAAAATAAAGTTAAATTTTAAAACTAAAATCTTGTTTAACTTTTTATTAAACCTATTGGTATCCCTGCACTGATTTTTAATGTGGGTACGATTTAGGAACCCACCGGTACGATTTAGGAAACTGGTCTCCTTAATCGTACCACTTGCAAGGGTTTGGAAAAAAATTCATAGTAATTACATTAATCATTATTTTAGTATGGCATGATTCTGCATAAAGTAGACTATCTGTAGCTATATTTTGTTTAAGAATAATTGAAGTCATATTGAGGATAAAAATTAAATTATAAAAAGTGGTACAATATAGGCAACTCTCCCCTATATTTTTAACTTTTATTTATATAAATAAAAATTATTCCAACACGTTTTAGAATATATAACAACAAATGAAAAGAAAATGAAAGTATTGTAAATTGTTACAATTTGTTTTCAATAAAAAAAAATTTCATTGAAATTAACTATCCTTTTCTCTATCTCACAACTCAAAGAGCGAAACCTGCTACCCAAGCTATTTGGTTACCAAAATTGACAATCGGTTATTTCGGTAACAGGTCCATTAGCTTACCATAATCAGATCATAATCAGCTAAACCGTCTAAAACAATGCTCCAGTTAATTCAGTCCAGTTTCAACACTCAGTGGGTGCACTAGTGTTTACAATGGCCGGAACAACATTAAGCGGTTCTGAGAAAATGCTTATTGAGAGCTGAAGGTAGATTTAATTTCAAGTCCTCTTGATAAAACAAAGGCTGCAATAATCCAATAATTTTAATGACTATTAATTAATAAATATTAAATCTGAAAGTAATTAATTTTTTATCGATATTAAAAATGCAAAAAAAAAAAAGGAAAAAACTTCCTTTACTACTACCACGAGGTTAATTTATATTTACATACTTAATTAATTAAATTATGTTTAATTTATATTTATTGTTTTTTATTTATACTGTTTTTATTTAGTTTCATTCACATACCAGGTACATACCAACTATTAAGTAAATAAAAACATTCACAGAATTGTGGTCTATTAGACCGTCAGTCCGGAGCTGGCCTTATACATTATAATAAATAACTATGATATACCTACATAACTAATATTACAAGCAAAAGAAACAACCCAAAAAAGCAATTAATTAAAATAAACATACAAAAACAATATAACTTAATGTACCGCCCTGACACTTCTTATAATAATATTATTTTTTTAAAACAAATAGTACAACAATAGCAATAAAACAATTTTTTGTTTTTGTTTTAATTACAATTCTTGGATAAGGTTGTATCTATATTGCCATGCCCTTTTACAATATTTATATAGCGCCAGCCAATCTTTACCATTTAGGTAGTATATAACATCTTCGCTATTTAAATAACTCCTACCAAAAAAAAAAAAAAAAATTATTTAATAGCAAATAATTTTACGCCACGAATCCTAGTAAAATAACAATGGCAATCCTTATTAGTATTTATCAATAATTCTCCAACTATTTTAAGATCAGGCTTTATTTATTGAATCATTATCTTTCAAAATGCGAACGTTTTCCTGTTTTTACTTCCACTTATCTATATATAAAATATATAGTAGGAGAAAATATTGCGATGGTGAAAAATTTCGACTTCCGGTTTTCAGCAGAAATATTCGGTGTCTGTGAGGGTACGTGAACGATAAACCGTACGAACATGAAATATGGTTTTTATATTTGGATATATCCGTTATGTGATAGGAAAGATTTAATAAAAATTGATTTAACGGAGGGGGACACTTCATTTCATAAATTTTGTCACATTTTTAATTTTTATATCTTTTTTCCTTTTTATAACTCGAAATGTTTTTGTCACCTTCATAATTCAGTCCCCTTTCAACCTTGTATATTACGTTGAAATTTTCTTTCATATTTAATTATTTTCATTTAGCTGCCATTTTCAGAATAAGAGGGGCAAATTTTAATTGAATTCAAAATGAAATTTTCTCTTTATATTAGCTAAAAGATTCAGAGATTCTCACTCCCCTGGGTACTGGGAACGCTTTTATAAAACAAGTTGTCCCCAGATTTTTTTTGTGAAATTCTTTGTAATACATTTATTTGATTTTTATATTTATTTCACATTTTTAGCAAAAGGCCCCTTTTCACGACTATTACATTTGATGTTTTTTTTATTGTTTTTTTTTTTTTTTCTTTGGATAAATAGAAATATAAATAACGACCCAGAATATGGTTTTATAATAATACCAATTTATTAAAGGAAAGGAAGGCCCAGAACGAGTTTCATACGCATGTACATAAATATATATATATATATATATATATATATATATATATATATATATATATATATATATATATACATATATATATAAAATTTTCGTCTATTGAGACATCTGAAAAAATTATAGAAGATTTAAAAGGGACATATTGAAAGAATTAAATAAAAAACCAGTTATAGCACCAGAAAACTCTCAGCCAAAATAAAATTAATCCATAATTTTTCATGTACTATATTATATTTTTTAATCCCTTTTTTTTCGCTTATTATATAAATTGAAAAAAAAAAAAAAAGCTTATTTGATAAACACAATACGATTTATATTAATAATTTATTCTTTATATAATAAATACAAAAGTAAGCTACCTAAAAAAAAAATCGATATGTGACATGGAGTTTAGCTACTGATAATACTTAAAATATTTGCTGATAGTTCAATTATCAATTAGTCGCTGTTGAAGGTGTCCTTGTTAAATTATCACTTGGTCATTTATGAGGTGTATAGGGTTGAAGAGGATGGAGGAAAAGTAAAAATATGTTAAGAATTTTAGAGGTGAAAATTAGTATCTCAGTGGTAGATCAGCATTTTCAGTTTGAAAAAAAAATTATTTTCGAAAGCCAACGTTTCGATCCAACTTGAGGATCTTTATCAGGGCTAAAAGAAAACAAACATATGAGTATCTAGGCTAGAGGATGACAATGAATGATTACTTTACAGAACTGATAATAATATAAAAGATGGTAAGCATTATACATGAATATTTAAATAAGTGGCTGGTTAGCAAAATAAAATAGAATCTGATATTTACCTTCTGATTCCAGGTAGATACAAAGACTGAAGGTAAAATAAGGTAAGAGGTAGTGGTAGGGGGTAGTTTGCCGACTTCAAAGATTTTTGACAGGGAAACACAACGCTTTTAAAGTGAACGGCTACATGACAACTAATAAAGTGGAAATAAAATATTAAAAACTAACAAAATAGTTGGTACTGTATACAAATTGTTATGTCTGGACTCAATAATAACATAAAATTAAGATAATACAGAAGGTGACAATGCATAAAAAATTGAAAAATATACAGAAGGAAGTTATACAATACTAAATATAACAATAATACACGAGGTACATAGATAATTGCGGGCACCTATGAAATCAAAACTAGGATTCGAGGATGCGGAAGATATTAAAATAAGTAAATGGAATTATCTCTTTATCTGTTTTATGATTTACAGGTGATTTTTATGATTTTTATTTTTTTCCAGATGGATGAAAATGGATTCTGAGAGGAATCCAGAAATATTACACTTAAAATTTAACTTACTGCATACTTTTTAAGCCCAGCACTCCTTTGATGTAAGCTTGAAAGGGAAAAATACAAAATACAGAACGTGGCAAAGGGGCGATAACCAACAACCTATCAGAGGTTTCGGAATACTTGTATACCTTTATTCGTTTTTCATTTATATAGTAAAAAATGGCGGGTTCAAACGCGAATTCCATAAGAGTCGTCGGTTTTGTTCTGTTTCAGTTTGTGATATTAAGGTGATAATTATTATCAAGATGCATCCTTTGGGGGAGGAACCTTTGAAAATATTTTTCTAAAATCTCATCTTAGGCGAGGGCAGCATTCTTCAAAAATCAATTATCATCTTCATCTACATGACTCTTCGAATAGCGATTTCAATACTAAAATATCCTTCATTAATTAAAAGCTGTTTCATGAAAAACTAATTATCGCCCATTAAGTTTGCTCTCAGTTCTATACAAGATATTTTCTAAAATTTTACTTAGGAGAACAGAAGACCAATTGGATATTGAATTAGACAAACATCAAGCAGGCTTCAGAAAGAACTATTCTTCTACAGACCACATTTTTGTGATCAAAGAACTGATCAAAAAAGCGAATGATCATAATCTTCCAGTTTGCCTTCTTTTTCTAGATTATGAAAAAGCTTTCGACTCCCTAAAAACCGATAGCATTATTACCATGTTAAAGAAAAGGAACATTAGTCCTAGGATATGCAAGATAATGGAAGATATGTATTCAAGATCTAACGCCGAATATACATTAGGTAACAAAAAAGTAAAAATAAAAATTTGCAAAGGCGTACGTCAAGGCGATACTCTATCTCCAAAGATATTTATATCAGTTCTCCATGATTTAATGCAGTCTATGAATTGGCAGAACAAAGAATAAAAATCCAAGGAGAATGGCTTCAAAATGGCGCAAAATCACTTAGGGTTTGCGGATGACCAAGTCCTGATAGGTAAATGCAAAGAAGAAATCCTAACGATGGTGAAACAGTTGATAGTGGCAGGAGAAAACATAGGGCTCAAATTAAACTATAAAAAATGTAAATTTGTGTCAGTACACGGTGAAGAAGATTTAAGAATTGGTGAGCACCATGTAGAGAAAGCGAACAACTTTCTATATCTCGGGCATCTTATTTCCATTAAAGGGCAGGATGAAGAAATAAGCAGGCGATGTACCCAGGGATGGCGTGCACTCTTCAAGTTTAAAGATGTATATAGGTCAGCAGTGAGTCTAGAAGTCAAGAGGAAACTTTGGATGAGCACAGTGCTACCTGCCATGACCTACGGTTGCGAAACCTGGGTAATTGACAAGAAGACTAGTCACAAACTGAGGGTAACAGTCAGAGGGATGGAGCGATACCTTCTCGGAATATCAAGGCGGGAACGTAAACAAAATACTTGGATCAGAGCAAGAACTGGGATCCCGGATATTATGGAGAAGGTGCACATGAGGAAGTGGACCTGGACCGGACATGTCATCAGGAGAACTGCTACAACATGGAACAGGCAGCTTATGGACTGGTATCCAAGAGAACAGCCAAGGAAGAGAGGACGTCCACCTACAGATTGGGACCAGGAGATGAAGAAGAGTTGCGGAGGGGCAGCCTGGAAGCGAGTAGCTTTGGACAGGAAAGAGTGGAAGCGGATGGGGCAGGTGCATTATTTAGTGTGGTTGCAAGAGTGGTAGAAATAATCGAACTCAAAACCTCAACTAAATGTTGATTTTGTACATATGTAAATAATGGATGTATCAAGCTATTGTAAATTTTTTATTATGTTTTATAAGATGTGCAAATAAAGGTTATTATTATTATTATTCATGAAAAACATCAGCCATTTAACGGCTCAGAATTTCATCAAAGGCATTAATTTCGGTTGTTGTCAAACCGAGGAAAGCTTGCTCCTATTGCTACTAAACAAAAAAAATAATCATCCATCGGAGACCGCGGGGAGCAGAAAGGTGTCATTAAATGGCAGAAGAGGGGCGGCGGCTTTGATCTGATGAGGGTACAATAGAGCGGACAATTAAATCATGTAATTGCAGAGCAGGGCTGAAGGTAAACCACAAAGGCTATTCCATCCTACACTCCGTCTAATTGCCATGCTTTCACAACTCTCCCTCCCCATTTGCAGTTTTTAAAATGACCACCTATGAACGAGTTCACGCTCAGAAATTGGATGGGTAGCAATCTAGTAACTGGTTATCTCTTATTAATAAAAGTGCGAATTATTATTTATGTAATTGAAACCCTAAATGGATGGTGTTACTCCAGAGGTACACTAATACACGTGTATAGAAGTCATAATGTTTATTGAGGTAATAAAATATTATAACGTCAATTTGGGTTTAAATAATTTATTTAACGTAAAGTTATAATACACAAAGTCAAACAAACAATTAAAAATCATTTCTTATGATTCAGCTTTGAACCTATTTTCGCCTCTCAGAGCAATTTAATTAGGAAGAAATGGTAGGTAATATAGGATGAAAAGATTAATAATAAACTTCACATGATTAAAGGAACAGTTAAGAAATGGCTTTCATGTTCTAGTGCGTCGAGAATAGAAGTAGTCATTACTCGCGTCGGTATAGGGCACTGCCGCCTCACCATGCCAAAAGAGGCCAAAACAGTGTATTTAGTACATACAGTACTATCTTAGAGGCTGCCTCACTGCCTCACTGAGGCATATAATAGAGGATTGTCAATTATATAAAAAAAAGTGCTAAATATGGAAATTTCTCGGTCTCTTGCCGGAACACTAGGTGACAATCCGAATGTCTTCCCAAAACTTGTAAGTTTTAGTATAGAAATGGGACTCCAAAACCTCATATAAAAGCTATGCTTTTTCTAATTCATGTGTGATGGATAACCGTAGCATTTTTTCGCCCTTTATAAATGCAAATAATAATAAAAATAAAACTCGCATTATTAATCACTTTACAAAACAGTAAGTTGTAGTGACAGAACAGAGACAGGAAAATAACTTTATGCTTGGTAGCTTGACGAGAAACAAGGAATGACTAAGATATTGGTCGATCGCTGTTCCACGCAATTCTGGAGCAACTTTTAACTGAAATAAACATCTGTCTTTTTTAACGTCACAATATAATTAAAAAATAAAAACCATTTTACAGCGCACTGATCCGTGATCAGATTATTTTGTTGATCGCATAAAAAAAAAAAAAATCATCTTATAGAAGATACATTTGACTACAAAAACTACGAAGCTTTCAATCCAACACACTTTTGTGCGTTAGTAACAAAACTCTACATACCTATTTACACTTACCTGCCATTAACCTACATAATAAGAAGTCTTTATTCTGGCATTTGTATCAAATCGCACAAACATAACTACAGACTTCCTAATGATATGTCCACGACTGACGAAAAGAAGCTGGATTTGAGTCCTTCTTTCCTGAAATATGATAGGGATGATGTTCTGCTGGGCACTATTTTTTCTTATGCCTAAAATGCCAGTGTAGCAGAAGTTTACTATAGTATGATAAAAATAAAAATCACTCTAAATCAAAATAATCAAATGGATTTTTAAAATTCCAAACAAAAATGTTGATCCCTCTGTCGGATATTAAAAAATGTAATGATTACAAATTTTCTGTTCTGTTTTCCGACAAATAAAAATGGAACTCTAAATTCACAATAGTTAAATTTCGACAGTTCCGCTGCCATCAACAGAGATGCTATAATAGGACTTAGAAGTACAACAAATAAGGAAGCCAACAAGAAGAAATATGAAAACTAGGGAGAAGCCCGTCAGTAACATTGGCTATTCATGTACAACAATGAAGAACTAAACAGCTAGAAAGCCAAGCAGGAAACAGAAGCAAAGCTGCCCATAAAACTAGTACTAAAAACTAGCATAAGTATCTAACTATCCAACTTCCTCAATTCGCCAAGTAAGTCAACCAACAACCTTCTCCAGTTCCTTCAACATGAGTGCATCAACAGTCATGTTGATTCGCCCATTCTAAAATTAGCAATGTCTCTTGCTATTTGTATTAGTAATTGGTATTACTTTAACGTTTATATTATTCTTTTATGCCATTTTTTTTCTCTAACGACATCATCAGTAATAACTCCAACATCAAATTGACTTCTATTAACCCTTTGAACTCGATGTCTCCGGAACGGAGTCATTTAAAATTTGTCTTCAAACTCGAGGGCTCCGCTACAGAGACAATGCAAATAATTTTCAGTTTTTAACATATAAGGACATAAACATCTCGTAAAAACTATTAATAGAATATTTCGCTTTTGATGGTAAATGACGGTCGCGGCTCGCGGTGTTTTTCATTATTTTTATAGTAGGGGAGAGCGGGGTTGGTTGGCAACAGTTTTCAGTTTTTTTATTGTTGAGTCGTTCCTGTAAATATAATCCCTATAGGGCTGATACCACTGTAAACCCCAAGTATTAGACTACTTCAAGTATTATTTTCAACACATAATATTTAACGCTATGATCATAGAAAATTTAAGAATTCGTCAAGCCAGAGTATGCCAATTAACCCCCCGTGTGGGGCAGGTTGGCCTAGAAGGTAGTGTTGTTTGTCCAAGTACTGCCTGACACATATTATTGTTATTAAATGCTGCACCATAATGATATAATAATTTTGATATGTTTTTAACAGCTATTAAGGAAAAATAGAATGACAATTGGCTGCATTTTACCATACAGCTGCATTTATTTCAATTGAACAAAATTACACAACATTTCAAACAGCAGAAATTAAAAAAAGTAATGGCTTAGAAGCATCATTGCGTTAGAACGATGTAAACAAATTTTTCATAAAACAAAACGAATTTAACACATCTTCAAAAACTTTAGGTAGAATAAATATTCTCTGGCCCTTCAATTGTATCATGAGAAAGTGTCTACGGTGCACTAGTTTCATTTCCATGGTAGCCAGGTGTGGCTGGTTCATCAATAAGCTTCGATTGCGGCTGAAGGTGATCTGTAATGTCAATATCTTTTTCTTTGGTCCTAAAGATCCCGTTTAAGTTTAGACTGTCGTCACTTTTTGCATAGGAAATATTGCTCTCCTCCTCCTCGCGAAAAGTGGTAGTTTCACCTTACTTTTGTGACTTGCTACTGCGCCAACAAACCCCAATTGAAGATATCCAACTAACCCCACAGGAAAAATCATATAAAAGATGGCTGCCAGGACAGTGGAGAACAACCAAACAAGAAACTGGTTAGTTGAAAGGTTAGGATTTTCAAAGGAGTTTGGGGCTATGTGAACAGAATCGGAGTCAAATTTTTTACCATGCCTTTAAACCAAATTTACTGAAAATACAAAAATTTACTTACATGTTGTAAAATCAATCAATGAAGCACACTCTTCTCTACACTGTTAGTATCGGATTGAAAACTTAGTACAAGACTCCCGAGGTCTAGCGGGTGACATGGTGCAATGGTAAGCCGATGGCCAACCTACGCCTATGCCTACCAACCCCGCTCTCCCCTACGTTATTCTTTAAACCCTTTGCACTCGAAGTTTTTTTTTTTTCATTCATATTACCAGCAACTCGAAGCAATTTTAGGGAAAAGATCATTTTTTGTAAGGTAATGAAATATACGTTAAAATAAAATTCATCGTTGTATGTAATGGATTATAAATAAAATTATTAAAAAAAATAGTATAAAATAAAATAAAATTTAAAAAAAAATATTTTTGTAACTATGGGCTCTTGAAGCTTCACAAATACATATAACCTAAATTTCATTACAATTCCTTACTTGGTACAAAATTGTATTGTATAATATTACGTTTTCAGGGTGTATGTTTTCACGAATAAGTTGCATCGAGGTGCTGGTAGGTAACGTCCGAAACGGTGCTGAATGCAAAGGGTTAATATTGAAAATCTATAAAAAGAAATTAGAGTAAAACATTTTAAATTTTATAATAAAGAGATATTGAAGATAGATGGATAAAAAAACTACATAAAATTAAAAATAGGATAGAAAATGGAACTAAAATCATGGTGGAACTAACATCCGTAATCTATAAGGTTTTGGTGATAATTTTAGTTTTGAATTTGGGTTCAATGATAAAGATATAGTCAGAATCATAAGTGATTTGAAAATGATATTTGATAGCGTTGACTCTCCTGAACACCTTATAAATGCGACAAGGAATACAATATGTACAATTATAAATAATTATATACAAAATAGGAATAAAACCAAAAATAAAATATCCCCATTGAATCCACATAATTTCATTTGTACCGACCATTAGCTGGTTACATGCTATAATATGATTACTCAGCCATCAAGATTAACTTAGATCGAACATTAAAATGAATATTCTTAATGAATACGTGGTCATGATATAATATGCTTAGGTAAGGGGTTAGATCGGGTGAACATGAAGAAGTGATTCAACTTGATTTGGAAAAGGTTAAATTTGAATTTGAAATGCTATATATTCCATTGATTTGATATACGACCAAAACAAAAACGTTTAGAAATGTATTAGATGCATATACGTATCCAATAGTTTATAGATAAACGGTTATTCTATTCAATATAAAAAATACTTTTCTATCGTATAAAAAAGTATCTTGTGTCTTCGAATACTTTTTTGTATCCGATGAATTTACTTTTTTCTTCGAATATAGAATCTTCGAATAGCATCTAAATAAAACTACGCCCAACTCTGGTGTGCACATCCTATGATTCGATGTATGATCGATTTTATTTATTCAATTATAATGTTTAGTACTGATAGTAAAATTTAATGTTATTACTTTACAATGATATTCATTATTTCGAATATGATAGCTACGATAATAATAGTGATAAACTAATTCATTATTAGCAAACCTCCAAAGAACTGAAACTATTGTGCTTATATTTCTTTCCATAATTGGCAAAACTTTTAATGAGTACAAAACTATATTACTTTACACTTAGAATTTACTTTACAGTGTTACTAAAAAATTATAAATAAAACTTTAGTCCGCAATACTTAGTCTCAAAACTTGCAAACTTTTTAATCCTTCTCTCAAAGATGTCTGTTTTACTCTTCTAATTAGGTTTGTAAATCGATTTTCCTTTTGTTCTGTTTCCTGTTAGCCACCTTCATGGGAAACAAAGGTGCTCTGCGGTGAAGTTCTGAATTTCTTTTGCTTCTATAAATAAATTATTAGAGAGAGAGTATTATCAAATTCCAGCTTGGGAGGGGGCTACTTTAGGAACTAGCCGTAATCAGTGGAGTGAACTCTGCTCTAACTTTCTGGACCACATTCCCGATGTAGCCATAGGTGTTGCTAATAGATGCTGTTGCTATCCCCTAGGCGAGCTTTATATATTTTGGCTTCCTAGGGGTAGATTAGCTTTGAGTAAGACTATTTTCAAACCTATATTTATATTTTGTTAAACCATGTTATTATGATATTTTTATACTATTATATTTTTCATACTTATGTTTAAAAAAAAATAGGCCTATTTCTAAAAATATAATTATTCAAAACGAGCTTTAATTGTGTTATGGTACATTTGAATGGTCAAAGGGTCTGATATCCCATTATTCTCCAGTCTAATGATTTTTAGATTCTTGTCTTTCATCCATATTTATTATGAATATTTGAATTGAGAATATCATATAAAAAATATATCTTTTCAATTATTGACAGGTAAGGTATTAATCAAATCAGTGATTTTTTTTATGTGGAGATTAGCAAAAGTAGGAAAAAGTTCGATTGAATTAAAAAAAAAAAAAATTAAATCGGGTTTGAAGTTCCTTAGATTATTAGGTTTAAATCAACAATACATGCAATAGCTTTCAATATTAGTTTATATTTGCCAATAAAAAGATTTCTCACATATTAAAAAATCTTCATATATTCTTAGGAAATAAAAAAAGGTCAAGAGTCCATCAAACAATTAGACTAAAGAATTTGGTATATTAGACCTTTTAACCATCCAAATTTTTCCTAACATAATTTAACCTCCTTTTAATTTTAGAAATTGGCAATTTTTTTTTTCTAACAAAAATGTAAATTTATGCTCATCCTTAAAAATATATTGAACACCCAAGGAGCTGTTGACCGAGAGCTTCTCCGGGCTGCGCCGACTGGACCGATTGGACATGGTTGGCCTTGAGCGACTGGAGCGGCTGGAAGAGCCACGAGGACTCGTCGGGCTGAGGTTCCTCTCCATGGACGCTGGGCCCGGACTCCAGGGCTTCCTCCAGCCACTCAGCACGCTCACTAGCCTCAGCCTCAGAGTCCTCCAGCCCAAGCTGAGCCGGCAGCTGGCCAAGTTGCCGCCCAAGATATGTCGGCTGGAGTTCACTGGTCATGCGTTGAGGGAGGTAAGTAGGGGGAAAAGTCATGTCATATTCATTAGTTTGGTTACAATGAGTTTCTAGTGGAGTACCTAGGTCATGGGGGGGAGGGGAGCGGATCGGGTTTATTTTTGGGTTCACAGAAAAAAAAATCCCTCTAATTGTTTTTTTAATTTTTATAACAAATAACATATTGAATAATAAAGTTATTCAATAAAATATAAACAAGGCTCCTAAAATGAAGCACATCTTGTTGGTAACAGCAAAGACTGAAAAAAGAATACTCTAATATCAGTTATATATTCAAGGGAATAAAACATTTTACTTAATTTGATTATTTTTTAAAAAGGACGACATTGGGGCATCTACTATCTTCTTTAGTGCTTTTGATGCAAATGATTGTATGAATCGTATATTTGACCTTTTGGCTGCCCCCATATCGTACGTCGGTAATTGTATTACCGTACAGTAATTGGACGGTACGAATCTACACAATCTCCGGGCTTATTCGGCTTGTGAATCATTATACTAACCGAGTATTTCCGATTGGGTTAAAGCTTAAAATGTTTTTTTTTTTTTTTTAAGCATTTATTGGTATTTACACCTGTACAGAATAATACATCTAGTAAATGTGAATACAATATAAAAACAAATGATATAAATCAACTAGTAGGTAAACAATCCATCGGTGGCTCTCTAATAATAATTCTAAAGTAGAAGGTCCCGAGGCCATCTTCTTTTCAGGCGCCTCGGTGGGTTGTCGGAAATTGAGGAGGAAGCTAGGATGGAAACAAGAGGATTGGGATGAGTAGGGAGTTTATTGTGAAATGATTGGTATCTGGATCGGCGATATAGGGGACATTAAGTTCATTATAGATAATTTTATTTTTGCCAAAATAAGAAGCATTAAGGATTTTGGATTGTAGGGATTGGATCCGAGGGGAGTTTGATGGTTTGATGTAGACCCAGAGCTCGATTCCATCAGTCCAAATCGGTCTTATTGTTGTCATACAAATGAGTCTTTTGTAATGGATCGGGAGTTTTGAGCGTTTGTTCTTAAGATGAAATTATAAATGTTTTTTATAAAAATGATTGCTTTTTTAGAATAGTTTTTGTTTTTTAAATACGATATAATGAGATCTAATCCAAGAGATTTTCTATTAGGTAAGCTTTGTTAAAATAAAATTTAAGGTTAGTTTATTAAAATTTTAAAAACCGTAAAATACCGTTCGTACGGTACGAAGAAGTAAGAAATAAAAAAATTATATGTCTAATTGTTATAAAAGTTGTAAAAATGTAGAAAATGCCTGATAATCTGTACAGAAATGGTTGAAATCTTATAAAATTAGATAAAAAACTTACAAAATGATATGAAATCTTAATAACAGATATGAAATTTAAAAAAATAAGTGAAAGTAAAAAACGGAATGAAGAAGGAAGAAAGAAAGAAATTGTCATGAAATTTGTCATAAACGTTGTTACATTTTTTATAAAAGTTGTAAATAATAAAGAAAATGCATGAGAATTTAAACGAAAATCGTTAAAATTATATTAAAAAAGATGAAATTTAAAAAACATTACCGGAATGAAGAAGTAAGAAAGAAAGAAATTATATGTTTATTTTAAAGAAATTATATGTTTGTAAGGCAACTAATTTCGTCAGGATAGAAAGGAGACAAGATCTTGTAGCTGATACTAAATGGAAAACCAAATTTAGGAAAAATACAATTTAAAGTTCTCTGTTTTAGAGACATTTCTCTCCAATGTTTATCAACTACTCGAAAGAGTTAAACGTACGTAGTTCTTGTGAGACGTTACTATTAAAGGCCTATTGGGGGTGGAAGGGTCATAGGATCATATAAACGATCATATAAACTTAGCACTTCTTCAATGCAAAGGATCATATAAACGTAGCACTTCTGTGAAGGATATACAAAAATAAGAAACACACGCCTATCGTGAATAACCTATTATCTAGACGATATTTAAATCTTACTTAAATCCTTTGCACAATTTTATAGGATACAAAACTCTGAAAGCCAAAGTATACTTAACTCATTTTCGCCCAAAATGTAGCCCAAGGCTGCGAAGTAAGCCATATAAATAAACATTTTGGTTTATTTGTAGTGAACCTGTTACTTGTTACGCTGATAGGTCTCCGCTGGTGCTCTAAGCGGCCTGCGGGGAGAAGCGGTGATCAGCTTCAGGGACACGAGCGTTGAGGAGCTGCCCCTAGGCCTGCTGTCCGGCCTCGAGTCTGTGTCTCACCTCACCCTCGACATCAGGAACAACAGGATAACCTCCCTGTCTCCGGACACCTTCTACTACAACCTGACTGCCTGGGAGGACGTTGGCACTAAGCTCATTTCAGGTGAGTCGACATCAATTATATTTAAATATAGATTTCATCGAAGGTTATCTATATAAATAAAGTTGAAATTCTGTTTTTTTGTTTGTTTATTTGTTCTTTATAGAAATCCATACCGTTTGTCCTAAATTCTCCAAATTTCTCTCAGTGGTTCTTTCAGACCAGGTGCCAACACCTGTCCATATTAAAATTGCATAAACTCAGCCGATCTTCAGCTGATATTCTTTATTGTTATAAAAATCATAATGATCTCACTTTACAATGTTTTTTTTTTTTTTTTACGAAATCGACGGTTTCTTTAGAAAAATGAAATTCTCCGTGTGAAACCGAGATATACAGATATAATTTATGTATATAAAGATGAAATTCTGTTTGTTTTCTATAGAAATCTATACCGTATGTCCTAAATTTTCCAAATTTCGCTTAGTGGTTCTTTCAAACCAGATGCGAACACCTGTCCATATTAAAATTGCATAACTTCAGCCGATCTCTGGGTATATTCTTTATTGTTATAATAATCGTTTTGATTTCTCTTTTCAATGGTTTTTACAAAATCAACCGTTTAAGTCTATAAAAGTCACAGTTTATAGATTTTATAGATTTAAAAAATGAAATTCTCCGGGTGAAACTGGTATATACAGCTAGTATTTTATAAAATTAAATAGTATAATGTGCTTCGTCTTTGTTACGAGTATCTTATTTTTGTATAATTTCTCGTAAAAAGAGGATGGAAAGTTTTAATCCTTTTTTGACATGTTCATTCAGGTGAAAATTTCCTCATAAGTATATCTTTCATCCAGGTGACATGAAATTATATTCCCCAAACTCTTGTTACCAGAAATGATACTATTTCTAGATAACTAATTTGAAATTTGATTTACAATTTGATTCACAGTCTCACAGGGGGAAAGTTATATTATTCATAACTAATAAATTGAAAATTAATGGTATAAACTTCTAATGATAACTTATGACATAACTATCAATGATATTTTAATTGATGATGTGAATTACGCATCACAGATTAGATCTGAATTTTTACAATTACAAATGTTCGAATTATCCTATTCTTTAATGTTTATAATGGCCCTTACAAATCAAAAGAAAGAATATCAATTTTCCGATTCTTACGAAATAGACGCGGATGAAATCATCTAAGGATTTCAGGGATTTGATATCTATTGTTTGTAAATTTAGTTCTATGATTGCAGTAATACATAGTTTTCTAAATTGATAACAATCTAACCCTCACGAAATCATTTTTTTTTTTTTTTTTTTATTATTCGGAATGTTGCCATGGAAGAAAAGTGATATTATTTACTTTTCCTTTATCTTGGTTTGGATTAAGAGACTCTAAGTGTAGAAGAAGATATGGTAGGTGGCGTTATGAATGATAGCTCCATTACCAATCCTGCGGGGGCAACGTACACGGTTCCCAAGTTCATCGGCTTCAACACACTACAACTTGGTAAGGTGGGGTCGCACAAAGTTTGACTCGTAATTAGTCAACGAACATACAGTCATTTTGGCCTTCTCTCATTATTATCTTCTTATTATGTTCTCAAGTGTAACAGATTATACGATCGTTTATATTTCATTTTATTAACTGTTAAAAACAATCCATTTTTATTAATATGTAGCTAAGCTCGCAATAAAAAAAATTAGTTTATTATTTTTATTGTTTATTTTGAATTTTAATGAAATAATTTTAATAAATTCCCAGGAATCAAACACTCTTTACTAGTTTTAGTTATCTCAATGAACAAACAAAAAAAAAAAAAAGGAAAAATATGTAATATGTGTTTATTTCATTTTGATTATTTTTACAATAATAGAAAAATTATTGGATGAAAGGTGGAGGGCATAAGGAATATAAAGGTCTTGATGAATTTTTTTATAAAAATTTTTAAATGGATGAAGGGGAGCGAGGCAGCTCAGTTGTAAGGGACTTAAAGGCCCGAATGGGGAATATGAAGTGGCTAGCATAATAGTAACAAATAGCAATAATAAACTACTAAATCATTAGTAAAACTACTAATAATAAAATAACAACAAGCATAATAATAATAACAATACCAAAGATCGCTGGTTCACATCCCACTAGGTTGACTTAGGATTTTTTAAAGGAAGTAAAATCCCCTTGGCTATGACGTACTTTGGATGGGACGGTAAATGGAGATCCCAGGCCTGGTATCTTCGCTAAAGATACCCGGAAAGAAAAAATTATGACACCCACTTTAGAATAGTCCGATTAGCCAGAATAGCATAAAGGAAAAAAATAAAGTAAAATAAAATTAGTGTGAATTGGGCTTTGGCAGGATACATTTCGCATGATCTCTGGAGCCGAAGATAGATCCTCCTCGCACTCATCCAGCCTGTATAATGCTCCCTTATGTGAAAATCAAGGAGGGAATCCTGGCTATTGAAAGTGATTACGGTCAAATCACCTCCTGGCACAACTGATGTAAAAAACACTACTTTCATACACGGTACCTAGTGAACACAAAACCCACCGTGAAGTGGGTTTTTTTTTTTATACAATGCTATATATACAAATTATACAAAATGTTATAATATTGATACAATAACATAATGATCTAATGACATTTGGATTTTATAATGTTATATTGCATGATCCAAATGTTCTGCATAATTTTGTTCCGAAGGGACTAATCCTGAAATAAATAAATACAGAATTAATTATTGTTATTTATTTATTAAAATACATTAAATTTTTACGGATTATAATTTTTAATATTAGATATGTAGAACTTAAATTAAAAATATATAGACTACCCTATTTGATTAAAAGCAACTCATCGACTATCAAACCGAAGGGACCAGGAGGTCAGCAAATCAGTTTTCATGGCTAACACCTTGCCTTGATGAGATGAGTCGGTAATGAAGCAATCTCAATGCTAACTCCACCCCTACCCGCTATTAGGAGTTGTCTTTCACCAAGCGGTAACAGAATATCACTCACAGGACATCTCGGGTCTGATCGTCGGATCGTAATAAATAATCCACAGATCAGAGAGTTTGAACATTAAATGAAATAAAAAAAAAAAAAAAAAATGATTGGTTGTGAAATTAAAACAAGCTATCCGTGTTTGAACTCAGCCATTGAACCCCCTACCAATTTTGTTACAGCCACTTATTTGTTCTTGTTGTAGTGTTTGTTGTATAACGTGAAAGTTAAGATTATAATTTTTTAAATAGTTTTTATAAGAAGAGAAAAGAGATATTTGAACCCGGTTTTCCTTATCACTAGTAAGGCTCTATAGACACTTGAGCAACTAGGCACATATCCAGGTCAAGTCAATCCTTTCTCTTCACTGACCTCTTTCCCACCAGTCAAATTTAAAATCAATTTTTTTTTTTTTTAATAAAATTATCATCATATCATATACTTATTTCTAAGAGCCTTTTTTTTGTCGGTACGCCATAACTTTCTTAATACTTCATCGAATTTCATGATTGAGGCATCATTTTAAAGCTTTCCGTAACCCCTACACCGGAAAAATATACAAATCTCTCATTTCGCCTTCGATTGCGAGTTAAAAGCGCAAAACCAGGGCTCGAGAAAATCAAAATGGTCCTAGAGGTTTCTAAATGGTATTAATCTTTTTAGGCTTTCAAGGAGAACATTTTTGGTCATATAAATGTTTTCGATTAACTCCTTTGTTTGCGTGTTGTAAGCGTAAAACTGCAATTCTCAGCGAAGGCCGCAGTGCTTTTTCAAAGGTGTCATTTTTTTCAGTTTGTCGATTAGATTAGATTAGATTGATATTTTATTTGGACGGTCAACTACTCGGTTATTACGTCCTTTTAGAAGGACGCCAGGGAAATTAGAGCCAGGAATTAAATGATATGACATGTCATGCTCAGATATGTCCTGTCTTCATTTTTTTTTTACGTTAAAATATCAAGACTAGGGGATCCTTAATACATTATGTTGGACCCATGGGGGATAATAAAGGTCGATTCTCTTCCCTGGTTCTTGCATAATTTCTAGGTTTCTCTGGTCTCCCTTCAGTTTGTCGAGACGAACATTTTTGGTTATATTTACTTTTCCGATTTTTGCCGTCGTTTGCGAGTTACAAGAAAAACATGCGATTTCAGTCGATGGAATCAGCGCACTCGCTATTGGCGAAACCGATATGTGTATATCAGTATAAGTGTATAAATGGATAAGTATGTGGCGTTTTCCAGGGTGCGCTCTTTGAGTGACATCTATGTATGTGTAAAACACTCACAGAGGACCATATCGTAACTTCAAACGTAGTGTTCAAAGAGGTCCTATAAATATGTTATTACTATGTAAATATGTAAATACCTGTAACGTATGTTTCAAAAAATAAATAATCTACCATTTAAACACATCTATTCTTTACTTCAACCCTCACCTATGCCCATTACTCACTAAATACGCACTATACGATACCAACTATACGGTTTGTACTTTAACTAAGTGGGATTTAAGTAGATTAGAGTGCGAACGCTAGTATTCAGCTAGTATTTATTATTCTTAAAACGAAGAAACAAAATGTCAATTACTATATTAAGCGATTTGTTGCATTATAAAGAGTTGTTTCTGAGGTTTAATGCCTATCTGTATAAATAAAGTTGAAATTCAGTTTGTTTGTTTGTTTATTTGTTCTTTAAAGAAATCCATACCGTTTGTCCTAAATTCTCCAAATTTCGGTCAGTGGTTCTTTGATACCAGGCGCGAACACCTGTCCATATTAAAATTGCATAACTTCAGCCGATCTTCAACTGATATTCTTTATTGTCCAAATTTCGCTAAGTGGTTCTTTCAGACCAGGTGTGAACACCTGATCATATTAAAATTGCATAACTTCAGCCGATCTTCAGCTGATATTCTTTATTGTTATAAAAATCATAATGATCTCACTTTACAATGTTTTTTTTTACGAAATCGACCGTTTCTTTAGAAAAATGTAATTCCACGTGTGAAACCGGGATATATAGCTATAAATAATTTATGTATATAAAGATGAAATTCTGTTTGTTCTTTATAGAAATCCATACCGTTTGTCCTAAATTCCCCCAATTTCGCTCAGTGGTTCTTTCATACCAGGTGCGAACACCTGTCCATATTAAAATTTCATAACTTCAGCCGATCTCTTGGTATATTCTTTATTGTTATAATCATCGTTTTGATCTCGCTTTACATTGGTTTTTGCAAAATCGACCGCTCGATAAAAGTCTCAGTTTATAGATTTAAAAAATGAAATTCTCCGGGTAAAACCGGGATATACAGCTAGTTCTGAATACATTTTAATTTATTATTAAACTTTAGATCCACTCTCTCGATAAAAATTTATTTTGAGTTTTTTAATTTAATTTTAAAGGGGACCCCGAAGGCCTTTTAAATAAACAATAAATATGTACACAGCTTCTTTAATATGGTTTGGAAAAATTGCTTTGATAAACTTGATGTTAAAGATTTCTCTAGTTGTTTTATTAAAAATTATTCACATACTCTTCTCTTTTCTCCGTTGATGTCTGCCCTTGAACGAATTACGCAAGTGGGCCAGGATTTGTAAATCTTTCACTGAGAGAGCGATATCTTTTAGAAAAGGAAATAACCAGGTTTTCAACAAAAAAAAACTGCAATACTTCAGTAGATCGTGGACATAATTTGTATATTTTATTGTTTGTATATGTTTACGGAAAAATTGAAAAAGAAATGGGAAATGGGAACTTTCCTTATTTGTTTTCATGAGCAGATTGTCCTCTTTTTAAATATTTTAATAAAGAAAGGCGAAAATATTATTTCAGCACTTTCTGTATCCCTTTTTATGGGAATATACGCTATAATATTATAAGCCCCGTGTAAAGGGCCTCTTGTACGCCATTGTAAGGAAAGGATATATTTTCCGAGGGGCGGGCAAACACTTGAGCTTTCCTTGCATTTGACATCGCGGGGGGACCGACACTCCAATCCAATCGATTATCCAACTACTTGAGCAGGCACTACATCTTCACCTTCCTCTGTAACTTTTCTCAACGCTCTGAAGATTTGATTTTCAGTTTTAAAGTAATGAATGTTATATGAAAACGGAATAGAATGATTATCACAATAAATAAAGACTATTAAATCACTATAAATTAAAAAATAAAAGTAACCTACCACACTATATCAGACAAGAGAATATAAGATCACGACACACCATATATTTGTCGATTTCAAGGAAGCCTACGACTCCGTCAACAGATGAGAGGTGTATCAAGCAATGATTGAAATGAATCTTCCTCCAAAATTGGTACGCTTGACGAGAATGACAATAGAAGGCAACATATCCTTTGTCCGGGTTGATGGAGAATTCTCAAGAGGCTTCTCCAGTAGAACTGGAGTTCGGCAAGGAGACGGACTGGCATGTCTGGTCTTCAATCTCGCTCTAGAAAAGGCTGTTAGAGACACTGGGATCCAGACTAATGGCACACTTATTAACTTCTGCGTGCAACTCCTTGGATTTGCAGATGACATTGATATTGCTGGCAGATCACTAGCAGCAGTCAAGGAAGCATTTATCGCACTAAAGAATTTGTGTACCTTGGATCCTTGCTCAATATACAAAATGATTTTGAGACAGAAGTCGAGAAGCGGATCATGGCTGCTAGTCGCTGCTATTTTGGTATAAAGAAGCATCTGAGAGGTGGCCTCCTATCCAAATCCTCCAACGTACGTCTATATAAAACCCTTATCCGGCCAGTCCTCACATATGCCTCTGAAAATTGGACCCTGACCCAAGCGCACGAAACCTCTCTGCTGCGTTTCGAAAGAAAGATCCTCAGGAGGATATATGGTCCAGTCCTAGTGAATGGAGAATGGAGGCGGCTCCCAACAACGAACTGAAACTACTTTATAAGGACCTTGATGTAGTTCAATTTATAAAGTTGGCGAGACTGAGGTGGGCCGGACATTTGAATAGGATGGTGCAGGACGAAATACCAGCCATAGCTTTGGGAGAGAAGATCTTTGGAGTGAGAAGAGCAGGCCGGCCAAGACTTCGGTGGGAGGACTGCGTAGCTTCGGACACCCGAACCATATTGAATGTTAGCAACTGGAAGGCAGCAGCACTGGACAGTGATCACTGGCGGTCGATGTTGGAGCAGGCCAAGACTCGACTTCAAGGATCGTAGCGCCAAATAATAATAATAACTATATCATTCGTGTTTGGGCAAAAGAGCTTAAGCCATAAAAAGTTTTTTCGCCAAAAAATAGCTGTAGATGTTTCCCAAATTTGACTAGCTCTTTGAGATTGGTGTTTAACAGCGCAGCGTATCGTTTAACAGCGCATTCCATGTCATTTCATATGATATACAACAATCTAGAGGTTGGTACAAACCTATACATTCTGTATGTAGGGGTTTTCATTTGTTTAGTATCAAGAGGTGTTTGAGGTGTCGGTTGAAATATGTAGTGAGAGAAGGTGTGGGGTCACGTTTAGTGGGGCAATAAGTGTTCGTGTCAGAGAGAAGAGTGTTCATTTTATCATTGTAATCTGCGTGGTCCATGACAACAGTTTTGTTTCCTTTATCCCCACGGGTTACAATTATTTGGTTATGAGTATTAAGGACTGAACTGAAATGAAGATAATTGGTAATAACATTGCAAGTCCTAGTACGCGACATCTCTCTGATATCGTCGTTACGGGTTAAGATGTTAGTCTCTGTGTATGTGTTCGAGGTCAGTGATGAGGGGATGAGATGTTTGGAATTAGAATTAGGGGTGGTGAAATGGTTCTAAGCCCTCTGCTAAGAATTTTGGTTACGTTAGAAGGAATGTGTGACGAGGATATGTTGTGTACCCACTGTTTATTGCCGGTAGGATTATTAGGCCGGTAGGAGGATAGAGTTTTAACGGAGTTTGAATAATTAATAAGTTGGGTGAACTCTAAGGGAGGTTTTTTTGGTTGTTTTAGCATGGGTATAAATTGTTTGGGTGGCAGATTTTAATAGTGCGATGTTGTGAACAGAAAATTGTGTAGGGAGCGAATCATGTAATTGACTAATTTTTTGTTTTATGTCGCCAGTCAAAAAAATTGTATCTTTAATAAATATATTTAGCATTGATTTTTTGATTTTAGTCACTGTATTATTTAATGTTGTGTCTAGTTTGTAATTTAATTTCAGATTTTTGGACAGGTCACATATGAATTTTGGTATGGTAGACGATTTGCGGCATTTTAATAGAAAAATGAGTGATTGTTCTTTGTTAGCGAGGTTTTTGTGGAGGTGGGAAAAATGGTTCAAGTGGGATATATGATGGGTTTTTTTAATTTCTAATAGGTGAAGCAATTTACCTCTGTACCTGTGGTTGTAGATGTTGTAGATATGAGGGGTGGTCCTGGTGAGGTGATCTACTAGCTGAGTCCAGATGGGTGATGTTGAAGTGCTGTTTTGATGATGGTAGACGTATCTTCGTTATTTGTTCCCAATATTTAGACAATAGTAGAGGTGAGAGATAGTCAACTATTATTCTTTACGATCGGTTGAATGATAATCAGGGTTTTTAGCTTGAAAAAATCCTCTTACCTTATTTTACTTTCACTCATTGTATCTACCTGGACTCAGAAAGTAAATTTCAGATCCTATTTTATCTTGCTAACCAGCCAATTATTTAAATATTCATGTATAATGCTTACCATCTTTTATGTTATTATCAGTTCTGTAAAGTAATCATTTACTGTGATCCTCTAGCATAGATACTCATCTATTTGTTTTCTTTTAGCCCTGATGAAGATCCACAAGTTGGATCTACTAGTAGATACGAAAATAATTTTTTTTTTAAACTGAAAATCCTGATTATCATTTAACCTATCGTAAAGAATAACAGTTGACTATCTTTCACCTCTATTTTTATTTATATATTTTTTTTTAAAACAAGTGTAAATGTGTTCAATCAGCAATATTATCATTGTATCACAGTCAGTATCTCCCAAACATATAATGCTTCTAACTCATCTTAAGTACGGTTTTATTAGCAGTCGCAATTTATTTAATCACATTGATACCTTTACTTGTAATTTATAGATTTAGATATTTATTTAATCGCTTATTTAACGCATGGCGTAGGACGTCAGTAGCAAAAATAAGAAGAAAGGTGTGACGTAATCCAAACTGAGGAAAACTCATACCTCCTGAAGCCCAAGGTAAATCTATCGGTGAATCGGTTTAATCAGGCGGAAGGTAGCCCCATAAAGTGCCCTAATCCCCGAAGAATGTATTGATTTAGGAGAGGAAGGAGCTGATGTGATAAAAACAATTTTGACCGAGGAGGCTTGTTACTGGGGTGGGATGTGATTGGTCCAGTGCCACCGTAATCCAATACTTGCCCCTCCAGGCTAAAACCGTTTTCATCCACCTTTATATCTTCACCTTTCCTCCTTTCCGGGTGTGGTGCCGGCGAACTCGAACAAAGAAAACGCACACACGAAGGAGTGGATGGAAGAGAGAACCGAAGACCTCACTACTTGGACATGTCCTGACCCACACTAATACAACTTAGTACTGTCTATTTAATTCCGCACAGTGTATCATATTTGGACAAAATTAAGTTTATCAAACTACCAATGCACAGTTGGGCATATTTAAATAAAAATGTAATCATGATTATGACTAATAATCAAAAATGTGAATAATGATTGTAATCATCATTCACAAATCATTCTTTAGCGCGGAATCATTAATCATGAATTGTATTAATCGCTGGTCGTGGAGTATTCATGAATATAATGTATTCAAATATCATGAATGACCATTATTAATTATTAAATGTTAGTCAGTAATCATGATTAAGAAAAATCCATTATTCATGATTCCTCATTACTCATTAATCATGAATAATATAAATTCGTTAATCACGATTACAAAAAAAATCACAATTCTGAGTCTTACCAGTCATGAATGATGATTGAAAATTTGTTTATTCTTTCCATTCTAGTCAATAGACCTTTACTAATACCCATTAGAAATAGGAACTAATTCTTTACTTGAGACTTTAACTGCTGTTCGGTTGACTGCTTCCACTGCTTAGCACTTGTCCTTGCTCATTAGGAAAACTTTTAATTCAGAAATGCATCCTCGTCTTTTAAATTTAAATGAATAATGGTTATGAATATACCTTATTCATGATTGATGATTGGGAAATATTTATTATTCAAGATTATTGAATATTAGGTATTCATGATTGATGAATATTATATTAATTCTAGCTCATGAATATATTTTATTCATGAATAATGACTAGCGAATTTATCAGTATTCGTTAATCAACTATAACTGATTATGAGTTATTCATTATTCATTTCAAATGAATACCATAAACACTCAATTTTTTTTTTTTTTTGGGTTGGCTCACAGGCCTTGAAGATCTTTAGCCGCCTCAACTAGCCTATTCCACCTCTGTCTATCTTGGGCGATGGCTTTCCAGTTCACCACTCGATGTTCGGTGGCTTCCTTCTTGATTATGTCAGCCCATCTCGTTCTGGGTCTCCCTCGCGGTCGGGTGCCGACCACTGTTGCATTCATCGTTATGTTAAGGGAGCCTGATGGGTTGCTTCTTGCCACGTGTCCCGCCCATTTTAACCTCTTAGCTTTCATATCGTGTGCTATCGATTGTAAACACCATAAACACTCAATAATCATTAAAAATACTCCGTACTGATTATCAATAATCGTTATTCATTATTCATTTGTTGTATGATTACCAATTATTCATATTCATTAATCATTATTCATATTACAATTTGCCCAACTCTGCCAAAAAGTTGGGTCAGTGGGTAGATATGCATACTATATTGTTAGCGCCAAAGTTCTCCAAAAATAATTTTGTAGTAAATGGGAGTATGGAGGGATTGAAGTTTGAGATAACGGTCCCTCTGAAACGATTAGTTAGGTATTAACCTTTAACTGGTGAGGTGAAATCTACAAACACTGCTGGTGAGGTGGGGTCTGTGAAACCCCAACTTTTATTAATTTATTATTCTTTTAAAAATTTATCCAAGATCTTCACCTCAGAATATGTTATATTACACCACCTTATCTATCATTCCAGTTTAGAAAGGTTTTTATAAAAAAATAATTAATAATTAAAATCGATAAAAATGTTTTATTCACTGATGATTCAATTTTTTTACAATTTGCTTAAAAAAACATACACAAACTTAATTATTTGCATTAAAAATTTAATGGCTTATAGCTTAATGTGTTTGTAAAAAAGTAATGTAATTAAAACCGTCACAAAATACATCGTATAATAATGGTGCAAGTATTAATCAATACACAATTTTTACAAACCAAACCTGAACATTCACCACAAAAATATTTACTGCACTTCAACAAACTGAAGAAGTCTTCCTATCTCTAGTTCTGGGGCATATATTACATCTCTTCTTTTGACCAACCTCATTAACACTTGTTTTAGAGTTCTTAGTTCGTTTTCCTGATATGTGCTCTGTCTAGAATCGGAGCACTCTATACAGTAATTCTTGGGTTGTTCACTCTTCTTTTTGAATGTTCCTCCAACAGTTATGTTCCAATGGTCTTTATGAAAGAAAATCTATCCATTGGGATCCTGTCTTTAGAATCCGTGTATAATATAAACGCATTATTAGCACTTATATCCAGGGATTGAAACAGTTATAACAAAATTCAAAAATATCAAACAATTATACTTTTCTAATATCTTTGACATTAAGGAATTTAATCATGATATCCTGTGGGGTGTTTTTGAAAGAAATGTCCAATATGAATTTCTTGGGGGGGGGGGGGATTCAAAAATATCAAACAATTATAATTTTCTAATATCTTTGACATTAAGGAATTTAATCATGATATCCTGGGGGGTGTTTTTGAAAGAAATGTCCACTATGAATTTTTTTTTGGGGGGGGGGATTGAATAATATTTAAAAACTATAACTTTCGGATATGTTTGATAATAATGAACTTAATCATGTTATCCTGGGTGGTAAATTGAAATAAATATCTGCCATGAATTCCTTGGAGGGGGGAATGAACTATTTTGGATAATTTCTTATTTGTAATTTTTTTATGCTTCAACTATGAAACTTGGTAATATGGGTATTTCAATTGATTTAAGACCAGTTTGAAAGAAAAAAAAAAAACTATACTAGTATCGCTATTCTTCTAGTATGGCCAGTATGGCGCACTTTTTGAGGCGCCCCCCCTCCCGCTGAAATTTGAATTTGAAAATATTTTCGAATTTCACGTATCTGAAAACATTTTAATACTCCTCATTTCAATGAAATCAGTAAATATTTAAATTAATGTTAGCGCCGCCCCCCCCCACATTCCCCCCACAACCAAAACTTTAAACTTACAATGTTTCAAATTCTAAGAATCTGAAAATATAAGGATACACCCTCATTTCAATTAAATCGGTAAATCATGCATGACTGGTAATTAATTATTTTTATTATTATTATTATTAATAATAATTAATTCCAGAATAATAAATGAAACTATATTCTTTCAACAGAGACTGTAATAAATTATTGAATAACGAATAAATTATAGTCAATTAGGAATTTTAAGAAGACAAAAAAAAAAACATTTTTGATGACTAAACTATTTTTGCCCAAACAAACATGAATGATATAAATGCTAACACTCAGTTTAATTTATTATAGTAATCATTATTAATTTCATGTAAGTGCATATTACAATTTTAATTCAACTGTCGCTCTAATTTTTTATTATATAGTGTTATAATGTAGTGTTTTCACTACATATTTACACAACTTTTTATTTTAGTTCATATCACCTCATCCATACTTTATATTAATACCATTTTTTAGTAAAAATTTGATTAAGATACATTTACTTTTAATTTATTATATTTGTCCACTATTAGCCTGCATTCAATGCACTGTGCGCCATGTTAAACCTTTCCTACTTCAGTAAAACCAGTCACTACAATATGTCTTCGATAGGGTTAAATTTTAATTTAAAACCATTATAAAATATAAAAATCTGGTGCGTGCGCGCAACACACAACTTTCACTTACCAACTTACTTAAATTAGAAATTGATTTGTTTTGTTAATTGCCACTTCTCATAGACACATTTTTCCACATTCATTTGTTATTTTTGTTTTTATCTGCTCTATAAAAAATACTAATTTTTTATTATTAAATAAAAGTTTTTACTTGTGGTAATTCGGCAATGCAAGCATAATAGTCCAAGTCGTCTGATTTCATAATTCTCTATGTAGCTGTTGAAAACTTCATTTACCATGAAAAAAAATAATTTCCATTAAATGAACAGAGCGGCTTTAATTATGAACAATGGTCTGTCATTAAAGGCGTACTCCGCCGCATGCGTGTGCTCAACGTATTTTATGAGTTGACGGTATATTTTCCTTTTTTTCTCCTCTATATGTTTACTTGATTTTTTTCATATTTCATATTTAGCCATTTCTTATTTTTAGGCGTAATGAGAGACAGTTAATTTTTCCATATAAAGAAAAACAAGGGTACCTACTTTACAGGAAAACAAAAAAGGCCCCTTCCCCATTTAAGCCCCCTCAGAACATTTTAATAACGATAAAGCTTACCTGATATTAAAGAACACCTTATTTTCATAAATGGCGAATTTGATCAAAATCATTAAAGCCTTTTTTGAGTTAATCGAAAGAAAGGTATAAATTAGAAAAAAAGTTATGAAAGAAAGTGCCCCCTCCGTTTGACCAATTTTGATGAAATGTTGGCTGTCACATCTTTGGCATATAAATGCATCAAATACCCAATTTGATCACAATCTGTAAGACCGTTTTTGAGTAAATAAAAAATGATACAAGATTTATTAAGTAAAGTGCCCCCTGCGGTTGATCAATTTTGATGAAATTTTTATAGTCATACCTCGGGTATATTAATACATCAAATATTAAGTTTAATCAAAATCGTTAGAGCCGTTTTTGAGAAAATCGAAAAAACGTAAAAAGTTATTAAGTAAAGTACCCCCCTTTGACCAATTTTGATGAAATTTTTGCTGTCTCATCGTGGGCATATACCTACACTTAATACCCAACTTCAGGTTCGCACGGTTTATGGTTTTTGAGCTAATCTGTTCACACACACACACACACACTATGAGTTATTTGGACTCAGGGGACCCCAAAACATGTATTTCCGTTAAAAACCGGAAGTCAAAATTTTTCACGATCGCAATACTTTCCCTTACTATATATTTCATATATAGGTAAGTGAAAGTAAAAAAAACATTTTGGAAGGATCTAGGGCTTACTGTGAGTATTTGTCTGACATTTTTGTAATATAATTTTACGTCAATAAAATTATTTAAATCCATATGGGTGTTACACTATTGTAACACCCAAGAACGAAATTATTTCGAATTTCGTCTAAAAATGATAACCCTATCTCAAAAATACTTTTCAGTACGGGAGAGCGGGGTTGGTTGGCAACAGTTTTCACTTTTTTTATTGTTGAGTCGTTCCTGTTAATATAATAGGGCTGATACCACTCCAAGTATTAGAGTACTTCAAGTATTTTTTTCACCACATAATATTTAATACTAAGATCATAGAAAATTGAAGAATTCGTCAATCCAAAGTATGCCAATTAACCCCCAAGGTGGGGCAGGTTGGCCTAGAAGGTGGGGTTGTTTAGCCATCTCAGTCAAGTACTGCCTGACATATAATATTGTTATTAAAAGCTGCACTACAATGTACTACTTGCACTATAATCGGTTTTTAACAGCTTTTAAGGGAAAATAGAATGACAATAGAAGTTTAGACAATTTAGACAACAAAAGGTAGTTTCACATTTGTTTATGTTTACTTTGCTTTTGTGAATTGCTACTGCGCCAACAAACCGTAGTTGAAGAGAGCCAACTAACCCCACAGGAGAGATCATTTGAAAGATGGTTGCCAGGACAGGGGAGACTAATTAAACAAGAAACTGGTTAATCGAAAGGTTAGGTTTTTCAAAGGAGTTTGGTGCTATGTGAACAGAATCGGAGTTAAATGTTTTACCATGCCTTTAAACCAAATTTACTGAAAATATAAAAATTTACTTACCTGTTGTAAAATCAAACAATGAAGCACACTCATCTCTACACTGTTACCATCGGATTGAAAACTCAGGACAAGACTCCCGAGGTCGAGCGGGTGACATGGTACAATGGTGGGGCCTTCACAACAGGTGTGACGGAAACTATTAGCCGATGGCCAAACTACCCCCTATGCCAAACAATCCCGCTCTCCCCTATTGTTTTTGTGAAATTAATATTTTTATATTTTAGCCAAAGAACCCCAAAAAAGCCCCCCCCCCAAAAAAAAAAAAAATATATCGGTAATAACACTTATGTACTATGCCAGAAACCTTCGCGAGAGTATACTCAATAACTTCCTCAATTCATGGCGATCTGATGAATGAAATGGTAACACATCAAGGACAAACAAATCATTTTTATATAATACGCTTCGGCCTTGAAAGCCTCGTATTGAAGTTCTAGTTTATTTAATTACGTTAAAACAATAAAACATTTTCCTCTATTGAGTCATCTTCAAGGCTTTCATACATATAGTATGTATTGCGTAGCCTGCATCTGAAAATTTCATCAAGCATTTTTTATCTCAAAGTTCAAGTGGAGCTTAGAGGAAGGCTCCCCTACTATTCGGAGAGAGTTAAGAGCAGTAGGTTATAAATAGAAGGCAGACAGATAGCTTGGAACTTCTCCCTAGAGAACGTTTCCAGAAAATCCCGCTAACAACACAGACCTTAAACAGAACTAAAACCGCCCAGAATACAAGACTGGTGTTCCTTCAAGGCACTTCTCCAAACATGCGATCCATTTATTAATTGCTACGATAAGAGCATTAACTGATGAATTTTCATCTATTAGTTCTTAAAAGTAATCATTTAAAATCCAAAATTGACATTACTGTCTAATCTACGTTTAATTCAAGACTACTCGAACTACTTATTTAAAAAAAAAAAAAAAAACGATTTTTCAGGAACTAATTAATGTTTCTTCTCTCTCCCTCAGATATCTTTAACTTCATCTGATTGTTAAAATATTTCAGGAAACGTCGCATTTTGTAAGCGGTCTTGATCCTAAATAGTATAGGAAAATTGTAAGTTAGAAGTATTGTAAGATTCGTTGAAAAATCTATAAAGAAAAGGAAATTTTGAGTCAGAACAATATTGCATTGGAAGAGCTATACAGTCTACTCCGTTTTATTGGGCCATTAAGGGAAAATCTGTTTTGTCCCAATTAGGCGGAGGGCCCAATAAAGCGGAGATCATGAATGCAAATGCAAATAAAATATGCCTAAATACACTTAATCAGTGGGCCACGGTAAAAGTGTGGTTTTAATGCCGTAAATTGGATCTATTTGTGGGGGAAACCAAGTTAATAAGTACATTTAGGCGTATGTATTCACGTCTATTTATTTAATGATTGGGTCAAAATAATACGATTAATTTAACTGTTAAAATATATTTTTCTTTCAATATACGATGTTTTAATTAAAATTAGATGTTTTAATATACGAAATATACTAAATGTAACAAATTAAAGTGACGGTGTATAATATAAATTATACTTATAAAAAAAAAAGCGACTAAACTTTTCGATGCGGTTTCTTGCTTCTGATAGAGAAATAGGAGTGGTCTTAGATACTTAGGTTATTCGATTGACACTGGGGCTAATAGTTTTTTTACAATTCTGTTTATTGGAAACGTTAAAATTCCAGACAGTTTTGGCCCGATTAACCAATGTTTTGTCCCAACAAGGCGGTGATTTTTTACCTATATTTGATTCCGTTTTATTAAAAATGGCTCAATTGAGCGGCGGTCCCAATTATCCGATGGCCCCATTTAACGGAGTCGACTGTAAGAATATTGAAAATCACCTTAATAATATACATTTTACAACGATGATCGATTTTTTTACTATTTATCAGTTTTATTGTATTTTGGAAACTAAAATACGATAGTCGACTAAAAATGTCGAAATATCACAGTTCAGCACAAATTGAAGGAGGCAAAGGAATTTATGTTCATAGATAAAACCGGAAGTTACCAATAGTCGACCTATTCGTCCCAATATACATAGTAACCCTAAACTATTTGATCGGCTCCATTTTCAATTCACACCAGTATCATATAACACAGCAAATGTTATTAGCGTTGAAATTGAAGAATAATGTGCGCACAAATTATTATTAATCGGACAGCATTATATGATAGCTTTTGCTCTTTTGACGTATGAAGAAAAATACTGCAGAATCGCATCGAAAGCTTGTCGAAACTTATGTTGATCTCATGGTCTCCGCGAAACAATGTGTTGTATGTGATTTAAATAATTTTGAATAGAAAAAGTTTGAAAGACGGCAAGCATTATTGGATGAGCTCAAACTCAATAGCAAATCGCGCATCAATTAAATGTAACACGACAAGCCGTTTCCATAAGTTCCAAAGCCCAGGGTAAAATACAAAAAGAGGGAGAACAATTTAAGGCATAGAATCTTCGTTTTGTTGCTGTAAAATATGCCATTTTGGGCTTAATTTCTATTTACTATTAGAATTTTTGGATTATTATTATTTTATTCTCAATATTCGTTCATATTATTTTCTTAATACCCCTTTTCCGAAAATATTATATTATTATCTAGATAGTATGATAGTTATATATAATAATGATTAGGTATTTCACTGCAGTACAATGATAGTCTTTTGATTTCCCAAGTTATAAAAGAATTAGAGCGTAATCATAATAAGCTTGAACTGATGGAAAAGGCAAGAATTTCTAATTTTCATGGGCTCTACAGGGAATTACAAGTGGACTTGGGGGAAAGACACTATATGTCGGATTCTAATAAAGTGAATTTTATTAAAGTAATTTTCAAGCTGAGGGAACAGTTGATATACCTCAATAATAACGTGGGAAGGAGTGAAGAACAAAGACTGTGTACACTTTGTAATATGAAGGCTATTGAGGATCTTAATCATTATATTGGTGTCTGTCCTGTTCTCCGAGAGTTTAGGTGGAGGTTTTTAAAGAGAAAAGAACTGAGTAAGAATGAAATTATAGGATTATTGAATGGGGAGGACTGGAATGGTCTGTTTTTGTTTCACACAGCTGCTTATAAATACCGAACGTATTTGATACAACAGTTTAATTCATAAAAATGTAAATGTGAATTATTTTTATTCGTTGCGTATGATTTAAGGTGAATAATTCTATCTTATTTTATGGTTTTTGTTTTTCATTATTCTTGTTCTTGTCCTTCATTGTAATTTTTTTCTCTGTACATAATTAAAAAAAAAAGAAAAAGAAGAAGAATATTGTTGTTTAAAGAATATTGTTGGTTTGGTATAATTCATAGGATGAAGAGTGTAATCCTTTTTTATTTCTTAATGGAGTCAAATCTCTCTTATTTTATTGGTTTTTTTTTTTCATTCATATAATGTATGTATAGTTCATATAAGGTATGTATGATTATAAAAGAATAATGATTTTTAATTTTTAAAGAATTTACATTTATTTATTTTTTAATGTAATAGTAATTAGTAAAATTAATTCTATAGAGACAGCTCATGACAGACGGTGATTTATCATGCCAATGAAAGCTTATTGTAAATTTTTTTTTAAAATGTAAAACTTCTTTTGATTATAAATAAAGCGATTTATCTATCTATATATGGGTAATTTCAAAATGTCGGTCACATTCAGGTATCGAATTAAACAAAAAAAAAAAAGAATAATATGTGTGTTTTTTTGCATCAGTTGAATATTGGACTTAGACATAATAACCTTTCTAAAAGACCCTAGAGATTGGGCTTACACCCAAAAGTTTCACAATTTTCAGCTAACTTGTGGAGTACCTCTGGGTTGTGACATCACTAGGGAGTGAGAAATCAATATTTTGCATTTTCTTTTCCTGGGCCGTAAATTACAAATTACACTTTATGTTTAATGATAAGTAAGCTTCAAACAGGTAGATTTCAGGAAAAAATTATCAAAATGGATTCAACTGTGATTTGGCCCTATTATTGTTCTGTGACATAAATGTGACCAAAATTTTGAAATGACCCATATAATAATGATATAACGTAATAGCTGTTTTTTAGTCATTATTAGATTTGATTAAATTACCTCAGCATTCAGATTGTTTAGTTTTCCTTGAATTAAGTATAATTATTTGTATAAGCTATGTTCAATTTTTTTTTTTTTTTTTTTTTTGCGATATTTAAATCAAAAGCTTATTTCATTTAAAATAATAATACGAATTTATAATACTAAAATGGACTGCTTTTTCCGCTCTTATTTAATTTTATAAACGAATCTGTACAGTATGGCATGTGTAAAATAATATATGGTAGAAATAACATGCACCCTCCGGCACATGGAGCTTGCTTACCCAGTTGGGACTAGCGATGTGATCAGTGTTTATGGTGAGAAAAGGGCCAAAGCTTTGTAGCCATGCGGATTAGGATAGGGAAAGCAGTGGGGGTTCAAACATTAATTTATTGTCCGGTTATTCAAGGCTTACCGGTTCAGGGATCAGCTGATACTCATGGGGTTCACTCGGCTATAAACACTTCTGGTCTAAAGCTGAGGTTTCGAATCCCCACCCATAACATTAGGATTCTAGGTGTTATATGTAATTTGAAAAAGGATAGTTTTCTTTTCTCTCTTAATGTACTCTAAGGGAAAATCAACGTCGTGAAATTGGCATACTTTAAAAGAATAGCAAAGCTTGAATACATTGAACCTCTATCATAGTAAGATACAACTGTAGATGGCGAAATCAGTAGGAGTTATATAGGTTCAAAGCGTTGTTAAATTCATATAATAATGATTCAACCAATAGCTTATGATAGCTTAGAAACATGATATGATAGCTCTCGTGTTAAGAATGATTGTGAAGCTTCAAACTGTGAATGTTGACGAAGGGGTGAAGACGAAGAACAAAAAAGGAGCTCAAAGATCTATGTAAGGAAACAATGTTGTCGAATTAATAATTTTCTCTATGAACTGAATACTTAATCACTCATAATAATTCTTTATAATAACTGGTGATGAACACAAAATAGATCAGTTTCTATAGGAAAAGGCTTAGCCAGGTTGAATAAAAATACATGAATAAATAGATTTCTAAATTTAGACTTAATATGTAGCGTATTTATATCTTAAATGCATAAAAGTCTCGTTTCTGTTGTTTGTCGGAGGTAAAATCAAAAACTACTCAATCGATATTGATGAATGTTGCTCATTTTGGGTTGTTTTGACCAACTTATAAGATAGGATAGTTTTTATCTTGATAATTGACCCCAATATTTCTTTTATTGCAAATTAAATGCTTATTACACTACAATTGAGTGTGATTATTTGTAATTTCTATAAATTTCCAACAGTTGGCGGTGTAATTGGCGGTGTTGATTTATTGACACAACACTTCAATCTTTTTTCAATATTTAGGGTAGTTAAGCATCCAGTAGCCTAATCAATTTTTTTTTACTTGGACTAGGAAAATATGTGTTTTTCCCATGGGCAATTATGTGCCGCTTTTTTACGTTTGGGAAAAAGGTCGAATCTGTTTGTTTTAGCAAAAGACTGGTTAACCAAAACCATTGTGCATCTATTAGTATAACCTCCTGATACGATATCTTATCTGATCATGTTTTATATGCTGAAAATAATGATTATTCTAAAAATGTATTATGGCAAAAGATTAATTTGGTACAGTTTTGCTAACTGTCCATTGTGATTGTACTAAGCCCTGTTCCGATTATATTCTTTATTAGTTTCTTCTACATGTGTGTTATTTATATATTTAGCTGAAAGGTTTTACCAGCGCACTTTGATTTGACTTTATTAAAAAGAATAGGATATAACTAATTCAACGTATTATATAGCTCCTGAGACACAGCGACGCGTGGCTGGTCTCCTCGTTCAATATAAATAAAAGACGCCATTATTATCTGAGTTATTATATGGGGTTAATCTAGATCTTTATTAAATTAGCTTAATTATATATTTAGCAATTAAAGATAAGCTCCAGTCAATACAGATCATATTTTATATGCTTTTAATATTGCTTTTATATAAAAACGATTACATAGCTCAAAAATCTGGTGCGTGCGCGCAACACACAACTTTCACTTACCAACTTACTTAGATAAGAAATTGACGTGTTTTGTTAAATATCATTTCCCAAAGTCACACATTTTTCTACATTCATATCTTATTTCTATTAATCGTTAAAGCCGTTTTTGAGTAAATAAAAAACCCCGTGAAAATGATACAAAATTTATAAAGTAAAGTCCCCCCTTCGGTTGATCAATTTTGATGAAATGTTGGCTATCACATATTTGGCATATACATACATCAAATACCCAGTTTGGTCACAATCGTGAAAGCCGTTTTTGAGTAAATAAAAAAAGCACGTAAAATGATACAAAATTTATTAAGTAAAGTGCCCCCTGCGGTTGATCAATTTTGATGAAGTTTTTGCAGACATATCTCGGGCATATAAATAGATCAAATACTAAGTTTAATCAAAATCGTTAGAGCCGTTTTTGAGAAAATAAAAAAAAACACGTGAAAATAATACAAAATTTATTAAGTAAAGTCCCCTCTCCGGTTAATCAATTTTGATGAAATTTTTACAGTCATATCTCGGTCATATAAATACATCAAATACCCAGTTTGATCAAAATCGTTAAAGCCGATTTAGAGTAAATAAAAAAAAAACACGTGAAAATGTTACAAAATTTATTAAGTAAAGTCCCCCCTCCGGTTAATTAATTTTGATGAAATTTTTACAGTCATATCTCGGGCATATAAATAGATGAAATACTCAGTTTAATCAAAATCGTTAGAGCCGTTTTCGAGAAAATCGAAAAAAACCTAAAAAGTTATTAAGTAAAGTACCCCCTCCCTTTAAGTAATTTTGATGAAATTTATGCTGTCACATCGCGGGCATATACCTACACTAAATACCCAATTTCAGGATCGCACGGTTTATAGTTTTTGAGCTAGTCTGTTCACATACACACACGCACACACACACACACACACACACACACACACACACACACACACACACACACACACACACACACACACACACACACACACACACACACACACACACACACACACACACACACACACACACACACACATACACAGACACACACACACACACAGACCATTTCGCGGGACTTGGTCATTTCGACTCAGGGGACCCCAAAACGTGTATTTCCGTTGAAAACCGGAAGTTGAATTTTTTCACGATCGCAATACTTCCACTTACTATATATTTCATATATAGGTAAGTGAAAGTAAAAATTGGACAAAATTTATTAAGTAAAGTCCTCCCTCCTGTTGATCAATTTTGATGAAATTTTTACAGTCATATCTCGGGCATATAATACATCAAATACCAAGTTTGATCAAAATCGTTAAAACCGTTTTTGAGTAAATAAAAAAAACACGTGAAAATGATACAAAATTTATTAAGTAAAGTCCCCCCTCCGGTTGATCAATTTTGATGAAATTTTTACAGTCATATCTCAGGCATATCAATAGATCAAATACTCAGTTTAATCAAAATCGTTAGAGCCGTTTTTGAGAAAATCGAAAAAAACTTAAAAAGTTATTAAGTAAAGTACCCCCTCCCTTTAAGTAATTTTGATGAAATTTATGCTGTCATATCGCGGGCATATACCTACACTAAATACCCAATTTCAGGATCGCACGGTTTATGATTTTTGAGCTAGTCTGTTCACATACACACACACAGACCATTTCGCGGGACTTGGTCATTTCGACTCAGGGGACCCCAAAACGTGTATTTCCGTTGAAAACCGGAAGTCGAATTTTTTCACGATCGCAATACTTCCACTTACTATATATTTCATATATAGGTAAGTGAAAGTAAAAATTATTAAAATGAAACTAAACATTATATCGCCGTAAAGGCCTGAAAGGAAGTTTTAAAAAAATCTGGTGCGTGCTCGCAACACACAACTTTCACTTACCAACTTACTTAGATTAGAAATTAATGCGTTTTGTTAATTGCCACTTCTGAATTGAACAGAACGGCTTAAATTATGACCAATGGTCTGTCATTAAAGGCGTCCTCCGCATGAGTGGGCTCAGTTTTATAAGTTGACTGAATATTTTTCTTTTTTTCTCCTCTATATGTTTTCTTTATTTTTATCGTATCTCATATTTAGCCATTTCTTATTTTTAGGCGGAACGAGAGATAGTTAATTTCTCCATATAAACAAAAACAAAGGTACTTTATAGGTAAACAAAAAATGCCCCTTCCCCATTTAAGCCCCTTCAGAACATTTTAATAATGATAAAGCTTACCTGATATTAAAGAACAACTAATTTTCATTAAACATGACGAATTTGATAAAAATCGTTAAAGCCGTTTTTGAGATAATCGATAAAAAAGGTAAAAATTGAAAATAAAATTATAAACTAAAGTGCCACATCCGTTTAACCAATTTCGATGAAATATTGGCTATCACATCTTTGACATATACATACATCAAATACCCAGTTTGATAAAAATCGTTAAAACCGTTTTAGAGTAAATAAAAAAAAACGTGAAAATGATACAAAATTTATTAAGTAAAGTCCCCCCTCCCGTAGATCAATTTTGATGAAATTTTTACAGTCATATCTCGGGCATATCAATACATCAAATACCAAGTTTGGTCAAAATCGTTAAAACCGTTTTTGAGTAAATAAAAAAAACATGTGAAAATGATACAAAATTTATTAAGTAAAGTCCCCCCTCCGGTTGATCAATTTTGATGAAATTTTTACAGTCATATTTCGGGCATATAAATAGATCAAAAACTCAGTTTAATCAAAATCGTTAGAGCCGTTTTTGAGAAAATCGAAAAAAACTTAAAAAGTTATTAAATAAAGTACCCCCTCCCTTTGAGCAAATTTGATGAAATTTTTGCTGTCACATCGCGGGCATATACATACTCTAAATACCCAATTTCAGGTTTGCACGGTTTATAGTTTTTGAGCTAGTCTGTTCACACACACACACACACACACACAGACACACACACACACACACAGACCATTTCGCGGGACTTGGTTATTTTGACTCAGGGGACCCCAAAACGTGTATTTCCGTTGAAAACCGGAAGACGAAAATTTTCACGATCGCAATACTTCCACTTACTATATATTTCATATATAGGTAAGTGAAAGTAAAAATCGGTTTTGAGTTAGACTAGTTTTGCATTGAATGATTAATATATTGTAGATTAAAATGTAAATGAAATGCCCATAATTTATATTATTATGATCACTGTTACTACATTACGCTAAGGATTTGATATAAACATTATTACAACTTTATAGCTCTCACTCAAATAACTACAAATAAAACAATTTAACAACTAATTAAATATTATTTAAATGTTTAATCATTTTGTTTTGGAGGAATGTGTTGCCTTCGAATAAAGCATCAACACATATTGATTCATGAAATTAATTATCCACTAATGCCCGGCGCTAATCAACCTGATTACAGTTGTTCAATAATAAGTTATTTAATTGCAAACATGAAAGCGAATGGCTTCATTAATTCACGAAGATTGAATGGGACCATTATCTGTTACGTCAGTAAAAAACATTATTAATAATAAAAAATGAAAATAAAAACATTACTTCATGAATTTGGAGCCAGAAAGTTGAAATGAAGCGAAAGGCCCTAAACCTACTTTACTCATTTTTTTTACATCATAACTAGAAATGAGACAAAGAAGATCTATGACCTAAAGAACCTCTGACACCACGATTTTCCAACATTGTGTAGGAAAATTATTCTAACATTTTCCACAATGATAATGAGGTAGTCTCTCAACAAGCCTGTTCATGCTAATGTTCTAATTCTATGTTCAAATTTACGAGTAGCATTTTCAATTTTAATAAAGTTGTATATTTGAATAAATATAAAAAAAAAAAATATTTCTAAACAAATAACAGTGTTTTAATTCGTAATAAGATGGAGAACCTTACAGAGGAGAGAAGACACGGTGTGCAAAGCCCTCCAATGGGGATAGAGATATAAGTTTCAGGATGTCGCAGCTCCTGGAGTAGGGCTGTCTTCTTTTATTCACAGCACTCTACCGCTCCCGGGTGTCAGGTGGTCTCTTTACTTCAACCGCTGTGCCGATTGTTATCAGCCAGGGGAATAGATTGGCCTAGTTCATTCTCTTTGCCAGGTATTTGTTCTAAAACAGAGCGAATACCTCAAAAAAGAAAAAAAAACTGAAAAAATACATACATGGGTCATTCTTTTACAAACCGAACAGATTTGGACAAAAATTGACCGACACATTTTAGATTTAACTGAAACTTTTTTTACGGGTTCTATATCGAAAAAAAAAGAGATACGTGTAAGAGGGTTTTTTTTTATTTTCGATATTTTGAAAAATAAACAAGATCGAAAATTCGTGAATTTGATGATTTATCGATAATAGCCTTTTTTTCAAAAAATCATAACTCCGGTTCTATTTAAGCTAAAAAATCTAATTTTTTTTTATTTTGAAGGTAAAAAGACAAACTTTAAGAAAAAAATACTTTCAAAAGAGATTGTCGAAAAATTCAAACTTTTATTAACAATTTCAATGTTTAAATCGGTTTTTAACAGTGGCGCCACCCATGAATCAACTTTTTACTATTTTTATCGTATTCTGCGTCAAATTTTCTATCGAAAACGCTTTTAAAATCGATGGAGAAGTTATTTTTACTGTAAGAAAAAAATTAATTAATTTAGCGCGGTACGTCACATCGACAACGTGGGTCACGTTTCACGGCTCATATTCTTGTTTTACACCGTTTATCTCTTAAATACAAATAATTGTTTCATTTTTTTAATTAAAAAACATATTTTATTAGCCAAGAAGATGGGAAAAATAGAAAAAATACATAAATAAAAATAAATAAAAAACATTGTTGAAAATGAAATTTTTTTATTAAGATTTCGATAATGCATTAGTTAATAAGAACAATATTTAGAATATAATAATAAATACAATATTTAAAAATAAGACAATGTTTACATTTTCTGTTTAAAAATTTTTACAATAACCTTTTTTTCGCAAGATGAAAACCGTTTTGCTTCCAATTGCTGTAAAGAAATCGGATTAATACTATGATATTTTAAACTTCCTTTTATTGTTAAAGCTTTTTGGAAACGTTCGTACAATTGTTCATTAACTGTCGAATAACAACACGTTATATTCGGCAATGCTTCTGTTGCCCAGTAATTGATATTGCTTCTGTTCATGTATTGCACACACACAGACAGAATGAGTGACGCGAATTCATATGCAAAAAGACTAATCTTAAATATAACGTTTCCAAAAAGCTTTAACAGTAAAAGGAAGTTTAAAATATCATTGTATTAATCCGATTTCTTTACAGCAATTGGAAGCAAAACGGTTTTCATCTTGCAAAAAATAGGTTATTGTAAAAATTTTTAAACAGAAAATGTAAACATTGTCTTATTTTTAAATATTGTATTTATTATTATATTCTAAATATTGTTCTTATTAACTAATGCATTATCGAAATCTTAATAAAAAAATTTCATTTTCAACAATGTTTTTTATTTATTTTTATTTATGTATTTTTTCTATTTTTCCCATCTTCTTGGCTAATAAAATATGTTTTTTAATTAAAAAAATGAAACAATTATTTGTATTTAAGAGATAAACGGTGTAAAACAAGAATATGAGCCGTGAAATGTGACCCACGTTGTCGATGTGACGTACCGCGCTAAATTAATTAATTTTTTTCTTACAGTAAAAATAACTTCTCCATCGATTTTAAAAGCGTTTTCGATAGAAAATTTGACGCAGAATACGATAAAAATAGTAAAAAGTTGATTCATGGGTGGCGCCACTGTTAAAAACCGATTTAAACATTGAAATTGTTAATAAAAGTTTGAATTTTTCGACAATCTCTTTTGAAAGTATTTTTTTCTTAAAGTTTGTCTTTTTACCTTCAAAATAAAAAAAAAATTAGATTTTTTAGCTTAAATAGAACCGGAGTTATGATTTTTTGAAAAAAAGGCTATTATCGATAAATCATCAAATTCACGAATTTTCGATCTTGTTTATTTTTCAAAATATCGAAAATAAAAAAAAATCCTCTTACACGTATCTCTTTTTTTTCGATATAGAACCCGTAAAAAAAGTTTCAGTTAAATCTAAAATGTGTCGGTCAGAAAGGTGTTCGGTTTGTAAAAGAACGTCCCACATACACAAAATTCAAAAGAAAATGACCAATAAATAACTGAATGAAATCTAGAGTTTTTGCGAAATAGCAGAAGGATCAATCGTTAAAAAAACAAACAACCAAAATAGCAGATTATTTAAAGATAAGTTTCAACCAAATGCTTAAAACTTTTTTCTGGGTATTATTTATATCGGCTCTGAACCTAACCTATTGGAAGTTGGTATATGGCAAGGTGAATAGAGAGAAGGTGGGCTCACTTTGTAAGGGGCAATATGGCTGCCCGAGACCTTTGGCGTAGTTGGACGCATCTGTGAATTTATCAATGAATTGATAATCCATGATAGCCAGGTTATCAGGAGGTTGCTCAGCAAAAATGAAAATTTTAAAAATAAAAAAAGCTAAATATAAGATTTAAAAAGTTACAGAAGAAACAAAAATTAATCATGTAACATAATAATACATTATAATTATTGTTATCAAATTTGTATTATATGTTCATGTAATTTTATATCTTGAATATATATTTTATATAAATAAATTGTTTAATGCACATTGTTGCTTTGTTTTTTTTTTAATTTCTACATTATCATTAATAAGCAATACATTTTATTGATGCTTCATTACCTACAATGAATTTTTATCCCATGTTTCACCATCAATTATAAATTAAAACTATTTCAATTACTTCTAGGTTTTTATTTATTTGTTTATTTTAATTAATAAATCTTTCCTGGTTGAAATAATTAATTTATTAGCTAAGATCCAATGAGTGGTTACACCAGATATAAATAATCACTGGGGAAATGTAATCAATTGGTATGTAAATGCAAGATTATTTCGGTATTATGAAAAGGAAAAACTATACCAAACCTAATTTTTTATGTAATAAAAGTCTGATGCTCGTGAATAATGGTCGGGTTTGTGGAGATTAAATCTCAGTTGTGAAATCAGAATTTAAAATAATGGAAGATAATAATGTTTTTCACTTGTACGGTATATATACCTATAACGAAAAATTATAGTATTTAAGAGATTTCAATACGCCTGCGCTGAGTCATGCGTCCGATGACGTAAGCGGGAAGAAGTTGTGCGGGTTTGCCTACCCAACTGAGCCCACCTTCTCTTTATTAACATTGGGTATATGGATTTTCCAATCCGGTGACCGTTTCTGGAGAAAAATCTCTGCATATAGACCGTGACATAGTTCTTAAGCAATTCTCAATAAACACTGTGCATAACGTCAACCCAATTTATCAAATCTAACTACCCTTTTCTTCATTAATAATGTCCAATGTAAGCGTGAAAAGCATACGTAATCTTTTTGAGGAGATCCCTCAAATTACATGAGGTAAAATATATTAGTAAATATATATGCATACTTCATTCCCTCCTCTGTTGGTCTCTCCGTCTTATTACAAATTGAAATTCTTATTTTATATTTTAAAAAAATATATAAGGTAGCAAATTTACAACTGTATTAAAACTGAATATATAATAAAAAAACATAATACTAGTTAATTATAATGAACAGGCTTGTTGGGTAACTACCAATGGCACAACCTCGAATATATTTATATACATATATATATTGTGTGTGAGGCACTCCTCAATAAGCTTTAAAGCTTTCGCCAGGTGTGTTCGAATTTGTACCCCTCCATTCTCTCATTTTCAGTAGGGTCTTAGCATCCTGGGTGACACAGTCCTTTTATCTTACGCGTGCTCTTAGGTCGTCTCTACACCTCTGGCTCGGTAAAGGTATCTCCTCATTCATTCTGGCACGACGTACAAGCTTTATAAGTGTAATAACATTTATAACAAATGTTACAATAATATTTTAACTAATGATTTATTGTCTAAAAAAAGGAAAAAAAGTAAATTAACTACTTTTGAGGATATGTGGTTCTGTGATTATATGCAAGAAATATTTTATTATAAGTATTATCAATTTAAACTTTAAGTGAAATAACATTGTAGAGTGTAGATAAATTTTGAAATTGAAACAATTGAACAAATTGGTTATCTAAGAATTACATTTAATTAAATTTTGCAGAGAAAATTGCTTAAAATTCTGTAGAATGTTTGTCATAAAGTTAAAAGAATTTACTAAAAGCTAATGATGCAAGTATTGAACCACCTGGATTTTTACTTTCACTTACCTATATATGAAATATATAGTAAGTGGAAGTATTGCGATCGTGAAAAATTTCGACTTCCGGTTTTCAACGGAAATACACGTTTTGGGGTCCCCTGAGTCGAAATGACCAAGTCCCGCGAAATAGTCTGTGTGTGTGTGTGTGTGTGTGTGTGTGTGTGTGTGTGTGTGTGTGTGTGTGTGTGTGTGTGTGTGTGTGAACAGACTAGCTCAAGAACTATAAACCGTGCGAACCTGAAATTGGGTATTTAGTGTAGGTATATGCCCGCGATGTGACAGCAAAAATTTCATCAAAATTGCTCAAAGGGAGGGGGTACTTTATTTAATATCTTTTTAGGTTTTTTTCGATTTTCTCAAAAACGGCTCTAACGATTTTGATTAAACTGAGTATTTGATGTATTAATATGCCTGAGATGTGACTAAAAATTTCATCAAAATTGTTTAACCGGAGGGGGGACTTTACTTAATAAATTTTGTATCATTGTCACGTGTTTTTTTTATTTACTCAAAAACTGCTTTAATGATTTTGATCAAACTCGGTATTTGATGTATTTATATGCCCGAGATATGACTGTAAAAAATTCATCGAAATTGATTAACCGGAGGGGGGACTTTACTTAAAACATTCCGTATCATTTTCACGTGTTTTTTTTTATTTACTTAAAAACGGCTTTAACGATTTTGATCAAACTGGGTATTTGATGTATTTATATGCCCGAGATTAGACTGTAAAAATTTCATCAAAATTGATTTACCGGAGGGGGGACTTTACTTAATAAATTTTGTATCATTCGCACGTGTTTTTTTAATTACTCAAAAACGGCTTTAACGATTTTGATCAAACTGGGTATTTCACGTATGTATATGTTAAAGATGTGATAGCCCGCATTTCATCAAAATTGCTCAAACGGAGGGGGCACTTTATATCTCAACTATTTTTGCAATTTTTACCTTTTTTCGATTTTCTCAGAAACGGCTTTAACGATTTTCATCAAATTCGTCATGTTTAATGAAAGTTAGGTGTTCTTTAATATTAAAATGTTCTGGGGGGGCTTAAATGGGGTAGGGGCCTTTTTTTGTTTCCTATAAAGTACCTTTGTTTTTGTTTATATGGAGACTTCTCGTTATGCCTCAAAATTAGAAATGGCCAAATATGAGATATGATAAAAATAAAGAAAACATATAGAGGAGAAAAAAAAAGAAAATATTCAGTCAACTCTTAAAATTCGTTGAGCCCACGCATGCGGAGTACGCCTTTAATGACAGACCATTGTTCATAATTAAAGCCGTTCTGTTCATTAGAGAAGTGGCAATTTACCAAACGCATTAGTTTCTAATCTAAGTAAGTTGGTAAGTGAAAGTTGTGTGTTGCGAGCACGCACCAGATTTTTTTCATTCACGAAATATTGAAAATTTGTCCTTTTTTTTTTTGTTATTAGGTACAATATATTAATAGAAATATAAATCTTGACAACTCATGCAAATAAGATACATTGTTTCATAAACTAATAATAAATATTTTGCTACTTCCAGACAGTTATAAAACGATTGAATACAAACCGACTCAACGCAACAGTATGAATATTTCTAAATATTGCTCTATTTGCCGGGAAGTGAGGTTCGTGTGAATCCACTCCTTTCATGTCAAATTATTGGGTCCACTTGCTCACCTTTCGTGCAGAAGCCCAAACACTAGCCGAGCCGTATAATGGCCCTACCTCCCACCGGGCTGTTTCCATTAATTATAAAAAATATTTACTTCTGGGAAAATAAAAATTGTGCCCAAGCCATTAAATTTCGAGAAAAAAAATAATAATAAGTGCTTTTGTTTGTTTGTTTGACGTCACAATATCGGAGTATACTACTGTGGAAGTCCTAAATTTTGCCCATCAGTTATTATTGGGATAGTGATCCTTAATCGTAAAGGGACCTCCATTTTATGTCCTATCCGAAGGACGGCATAGCCATGTATTTTTCATTCCCTTTAAAAATCCATGGGCCATCGCGGAATACGAACCCGCGACCTTTAGTATTGTTAGTTCCTTTGCTAACCACTAGACTACAGGTGACACCCAAAATATGGGCTTTAAATTCTAGTTCAGCATTTTCACCTTCTTAATATAAAAAATTAAAATAAAAAAAAAATTTAACAATTGAAATAAGGGGTTAAAACTCTATTTTAGCATCTTCGCTTCCCTAATATAAAAAATTAAACAAAAACAATTTTCTCTAAAAAATCAAGGATAATGCCAGGTAAGGTTAATAGGCAGGGTAAATCCCCAATGGCGATATTTCTTTCTTGGAATCATTCTTGTTGAAATAAAAGACCATTTTTCATTTTCCTTTTCATTATTACCGATCGTCCAAATGGTAATACATTTGGGAAAAAAGTATAAAATGGATTTTGTAATTTTTAAAATTATTCAGGTCTATATAAAATTGTTTAATTGTTCAATGATTACCAAAAATTTAAATAAATCAAGAAACCATATAAATTTTAAAAAGGAGTTTTAACTTTCTTTTGCAGAAACAATATCATGCTCGCTCTTTTTTTTCGATAAATAGAAACAATTATGCCTCTCTTGTATATTTATTTTTGTGAGATTGATCGACCATAAATATATATCCTTAATTTTCTCATGATTATGTTGATAACAACTACATTTTTTCAGTGAAAATTCAATTTTTAAGTACACACTTGAATTCGAAAATCTTGGAATTGATAGCTTTTCAATTATTAATTAACTTAAATTAATTTAAATCACGATAAAGAAATGTTGTATTAATCATGCGGCTTGGATGGCTGAATGTTTTATTGCGAAAGTATTGCGATCGTAAAAATTTTTCGAATTCAACAGAACTTCACGTTATAGGCCACCAACCATCCCCTGATTGCTAATAACCAAAGTCCCTCGAAATGGTGTGTGTTTGTGTGAACAGACCAGCTCAAAAACTATAAACCGTAAGAAACTAAAACTAGGTATTTTAGTTATGCGACAGAAAAAAATTCATCTAAAATGGTCAAACGGAGGGAGCACTTTATTTCATAAAGTTTGTCCCATTTTTATGGGTCTTTTTCGATTTCCTCAAAAACGGATTTAACGATTTTGATCAAACTCGTTTAATGAGAATCAAGCGTTCTTTACAATCAGGTAAGTTTTATTATCGTTGAAATTTTCTGAGGGGGCTTAAATGGGGATGGGAACATTTCTTTTTTTCCTATAAAATACTTTCTTTTTATGTTGATAAATTAACTGTCTCTCTTTATGCCTAAAAAAAAAAAAAAAAAAAGAAATGGCTAAATATGAAAAAAAAAAATCGAGTAAAAATATAAAGGAGAAAAAAAAGAAAAATATTCCGATAATTAAAGATGTTCGTTTATGGAAAATAATTCATTCATCTTTGAGCAAGAGGTGTTAAGTCATAAAAAAAAAAAAAATGTATCGTCTTTTTAAAATCATAATTGACTATAATTTATTCGTTATTCATAATTTATTACAGTGTCTGTTGAAAGAATATAGGTACATTTATTATTCTGAAATAAAAAATCTTGTTGGTTGGTTGGTTGTTTTAGTATGAAGGCGTAAAACCTCTTGGTCATAAACGCCGTTGTTTACGTCTATATTATTTTGTTTTAATTTATTAATTTTAATTTTTTTGTGATTTAGATTGGAACCATACTTTCAAAGAATATAATTGGTAATAAATAAATAAGCAATGATAATAAAGATTGAGAACAAGATTAATCAGAATAGGAGATGGAAAGAGAGATAAATCTGATTTAGAAAAATTTAAAGATAAATTAATTAAAAATTAGGAAAAGGATAGATAATTTAAAAAAGACAGAAGAGAAAAAAAAAAAAAAAAAAAAAAAAAAAAAAAAAAATCAAATGCTTTTAAGAAGTCCTTCCCTCGAGAGAAAAGAAATGACCTTATTTAATAACTTTTCTTCATTTCCCAATGCGGTGGATATATTTGCTGGTACACCCTGGTCTTGTAGCCTTCTCTTGTAGTAAGTACAAACATCGAAGATGTGAGCTACTGTCAATCTTTCATCACACTTAGGACATCTGGGCGGAGTTTCTTTTGTTATGAGGTGGAGGTGCGTAAGCCTCGTATGTCCTATCCTGAGTCGTGTTAGAACCACTTCTTCTCTGCGACTGCTGCGGCTGGAGCTGCTCCATGCTCCAACTTCCTTTTTGATAGCCTTCAATTTATTCGGAGGGCTGTTGTCCCACAATGTCTGCCAATCTCGAAATATGGTTTTTCTTAGTGGTCGCGCTAATTCCGACGCTGTTAGGAAAGTTTTGCCACGTCCTGGAAGAGCAAGAGCTTCTTTCGCCGCCTTATCTGCCATTTCGTTTCCTCTAATTCCTGTATGGCCTGGAGCCCAGATGAAAGATATAGATTTTCTAGAATCGTGTAGCTTTTTTATTAGCTCTAGAACCCTGTTTATTCCTGGGTGGTCGGCATACATGTTGTTCATCGCCCTCAGGGCACTTAAGGAATCGGATATTATCACTGCCTCATCAGCTGGCGTGTTCATGACATGTTGTAGAGCCATTGCGATGGCATTAATCTCAGCGGTGTATATCGAACAAAGGTGGTGTAGCTTACATTTATATGTAGAATCGGGTATGACAAAGGCGGAAGCCGTTGATGTATCCGATTTGGAACCATCGGTGAATATCAAGAGGTGTTCGGGCAATGAATGAATGATTTTATCAAATAGTTCATTATATTCATTTGGATCTGTAATGTCTTTTTTAAATTTGGCAAGATCTAACTTTAATTTCGGTTGTACATAGGTCCACGGGGGTATGTTATTTTCTATGTCGTTTAAAGTGATGACTTTTAATCTATTCACGGCATGGGCCATTCTTTCTGCTAACGGGAGTGTTGCGTTGCTCTTTTGTTGAAATTTCGTCGAAAATTTGGGCTGAAATACGTATTTGTGGGCAGGGTTCGAGATACTGGTGTACAACTTCGTGATATAATTAATGGCAAGCTTTTGTCTTCTGAAAGAAAGCGGTGGTAGGCCGGATTCTACACAAAGACTAAGGGTCGGACTGGTTCGGAATGCTCCGGTAGCTAGGCGAATACCTGCGTGATGCACAGAATCGAGCATAGCTAGAGTACTTTTAGAAGCGGAGCCAAAAATAAAACTGCCATAATCAATTTTCGAAGATATTAGGGCTTGATAAACCTTCAGCATAGTAGTCCTGTCTGATCCCCAGTTTGTTCCACTGAGTACTCTCAATACCTTGAGGTTTCCAGAGCATCTTTCTCGAAGTGATTTTATATGTTGCTGCCAGGAAAGTCGCCTGTCAAAGAATAATCCTAGGAATTTGCAGGTGTTGACGTAAGGTAGAGTGACATTTCCAAGACGTAGTTCTGGTGGATGCGGTGATTTCCGTTTTCTATGGAAATGTAAGCATTTTGTTTTATCAGTAGAGAAACGGAGTCCTGATGATTTAGACCATCCATCAATGCGATCGAGCGCATCTTGCAGTTTACATTTGATAGAATGTGTATCCTTTGCTCTGCAGAATATTGCTAGGTCGTCGACAAAGAGCATCGTTTTTACTCCTCGAGGAAGATTTGACCCCAGGTCACTAATGGCCAAGGCGAATAAGGTCGTACTTAGAACACACCCTTGTGGAACTCCGCTCCTTTGAATGCACTGTCGAGATAAGGATGTACCAATTCGTACTCGAAAGGAGCGACAAGAAAGAAATTCGTGGATAAATTTAGGGAGATTACCCCTAAATCCTAACGAATGAAGCTTCTTTAAAATGGAAAATTTACTGGTTTTATCAAAAGCTTTTCGCATATCAAAGAATATAGCTACTGCCTGCTCTTCCCGGACAAATGTATACTGTAATTCGGCCTCCATTTGAACTAAATGATCAATAGTAGATCTCCCTTTTCGGAATCCGCACTGAAAATTTTGGATGAGTTGATTTTTCTCTATGATCCATGTTAGCCTTTTGTTCACCATTCGTTCTAATATTTCACACAAGCAGCTTGTCAGAAAGATGGGTCTATAGCTGGATGGATTCCGCTTATCTTGGCCTGATTTCAAAATGGGGACCACTAATGATTGATTCCAATCACTAGGAAAATAACCAGAGATCCAGATGTGATTGTAGAAATCCAACAGCCATTTCAAGGTATTTTCAGGCAGATGTTGGAGCATGGCATAGTGGATTAAGTCTGGTCCAGGTGAAGATCCCTTGACACCATTTAGTACAGTATGCATTTCCCAAAGAGAAAATGTAGCATTATAATTTATGCTCGAATCGGTAGTGGAAAAGTCTAATTGATCGAAGTTATTGTCTTTAGGAGTTTCATTGTATACTCCTGTGTAATAATTAGCGAATATTCTGCATATTACAGCTGGGTCATCGGTCAACTTTCCTTCACATGTTAGGGTATACCTAGAGGTAGAGCTTGTTCCTCTTATTTTCTTTATTCTTTCCCACACAACTTTGGAAGGGGTAGAGGAATTAATGTATTCAACGAATGATTTCCAAGATTCTTTTTTTCTTTCACTAAGAATTCTTCGACATATTGCCCTTTGTTTTTTATATTCTATATGATTTTCTTGGTTCATATTCTTCTTAAATCTCTTGAAAGCCTTTCTCCTCTGTTTGATAGCTTCTTTACAGTCGTTATTAAACCAGGGAACAGGCGGTCTTCTGTAACTGCCCTTGGTTTTTGGCATTGAGGCCTCTGCTGCTGACAGGATTGTCTTGGTTATGGCTTTACATCCTTCGTCAATGGTCATACTACTGGGGGAATATTCTGGCGGACTAGCTAAAGAAGTGAATAGTGGCCAGTCTGCTTTTTCTAATATCCATCTAGGCACCCTGTAAATTTCGTGTTTCGCATTCCTAAATTTTAAACGTATAGGGAAATGATCACTTCCATAGGGTTCTGGTAGAACTGTCCAGTCAATACAGTCAATCAGGGAACTGCTGCAAAAGGATAGGTCTATGGATGATAAAGAGCCGAAGGTGGAACTTAAATATGTTGGATCGCCGGAATTCAGTAACAAGAGATCAGTTAATTCTAAAAAAGTTTCTATAATTCGACCCCTAGAGTTGGTATCGCGAGAGCCCCATAGTGGATTGTGGCCGTTAAAGTCGCCGGTGTATAAAACTGGTTTCTTCAATTGTCTGTGGATGTGGAGAAGATGTCCTGTCTCTATGGCGTTGTCCTGAGGAAGATAGATATTACAAATAGTAAAGGAAATGTTTAGATGAACTTTAACTGCTATTACTTGAAGTGGGGAATCTATTTCTACATGGTGGGAATAAATGGAATCCTTTACCGCTATAACTACTCCTCTACACGCTCGGTCAAAGTCTGAAGTGCAGTCTTTCCTGTAGATGTCGAAGCCTTTAATGGAAAATTTGTCCGAAGGTTTTAGATGGGTTTCTTGGAGGCATATTCCGAAGGGATCTTCATCTTGCATTAAGATCTTCAAATCATTGAAATGACTTTTAATGCCATTGCAATTCCATTGGACGAGGGTCATGGTGTGAAAGATGTTACAGATAGTTGATAGTGATAATTATAGAGGAGAAAAGATGAAGATAAATAGGAACTAGGACAAAGATAAGTGAACAAAGCATTATAAGAAGTAGAAGAAATAGAAACTCTAGTATTTGTGGAAGACAATATTATCATTGCATATTTTATGTTATAAAACAATATATTAGATTTTTTTAAAAACATAATTATTTATGATTTATTCTGTTTACTTGAAGACTTATTTTTCTTTCTTCCTTTTTTAACTATATTTATTTCCGATTTTTCTACGTCCATTTCCTCAGTGCATCCAGGCAACTGAGCCGGTGGAGCAGAAAGGTCGGAATCGAGATCTGAATCGCTCTCAGACGAGGCTACGGGGGAGCGAGGCCTGGGAGCGGGGCTAGCGACAGAGCTAGCGGAGGGCTGTGGAGAGGGGATAGGAGGGGGGAGGGAGGCGATAGGCTGGGGGAGGGACGGGGCCGCAGCGGGCTGTTCGTGGCGTTTGTTTGGTTGCCTATAGCAACTGGGTTGGGAAAATGTAAACAAAACATTGGCCTGTACGGCGGCGTCTTTCTTTTCAATAATTTTGGGTTTTACAATATCTGCAAATTTTAAGATTTTGTGAAATATGTTGGGTTTTTTTCCCTGTAAATTCTTTTTGCCTCATGGAAGGGGACTTTATTACTGAATTGAATAGCTTTTATTTCTTTCTGTGCTATAAATATTGGACATTTACGATCTAATGCGTGATGATTCCCTTTACAGTTAATACAATTTTGGGGTTTATTACACGTATTATTGTTACAATGTTTTTCTTCACCGCAATTAGCACAAATTGCTGACTTTTTGCATTTTATAGTAGGATGAGCGAACCCTAAGCAATTATAGCATCTCATCGGATTCGGTGTATATGGTTGGACCCGTATTGTGTGAAATCCTATTTGTATCGTTTCGGGTAATTTTGGTACCGGGAATGTTACAATGTATGTATGTGTATATTTTTCAATGCCGTTAATTTTTATTTTTATTCTATTGATATCAATTATTCTATCACCGAGTTCTTTTTTTATTTCTTCGATCTCAACAAACTGAAGGTCGTAACACCTGATCACGCCTTTACAATAATTTAGAGATTTATGAGGGCTAACCTCAATTTGAAATTGGCCTCCAAAGTCTTTACAACTTAATAGCTTTTCGGTTTGTCTGTTTGTGGCTGTCTCTACTAATAATGTACCATCTCTCAACTTTTTAATGTTTTTTACATCCCCAATCAAATTAACAATAAATTTATGAATGAAGAATGGTGAAACTTTTTTAAAATCATCTTCACCAATTCTCTTTACGATAAGGTAGTTAGAGCTACTTTTAGGCATAAATGTTAAATTTAATGTTTCTGTTGATAGTTTTAAACGCCCTCTCTTCCGAAATCCACCGTAGGGTGGATCGCACATGTTTACCTAACCTAAGCTAACCTAATCTTACTTTCTATACTTAAACCTAAGTATTTCCTTATAATCTACTTATATGTTTATAATAAATTGGTTCTATGACTAATAAACTACTAATTAAGAAGAAGAAAAAACTTAAGGCTAGAACTTATGGTTTGAAGAACGGGAACACAACAGGAGCAACTATCCACTTCGGCTTCGAAACACCATATGGCAATGCTTATTTGTTTGTGATAAAAAATCTGGTGCGTGCGCGCAACACACAACTTTCACTTACAAACTTACTTAGATTAGAAATTAATGCGTTTTGTTAATTGCTACTTCTCAAATGAACAGAACAGCTTTAATTATGAAAAATGGTCTGTCATTAAATGCGTACTCCGCTTGCGCTCAACGAGTTTTATGAGTTGACTGAATATTTTTCTTTTTTTCTCCTCTATATGTTTCCTTGATTTTTATCATATCTCATATTTAGCCATTTCTTATTTTTAGGCAAACCGAGAGACAGATAATTTCTCCATATAAACAAATACAAAGGTACTTTATAGGAAAACAAAAAAGGCCCCTTCCCCATTTAAGCCCCCTCAGAACATTTTAATAATGATAAAGCTTACCTGATATTAAAGAACACCTAATTTTCATTAAACAACACGAATTTGATGAAAATCGTTAAAGCCGTTTTTGAGATAATCGAAAAAAAGGTAAAAATTGGTTAAAAAGTTATGAAATAAAGTGCCCCCTATGTTTGACCAATTTCGATTAAATTTTGGCTATCACATCTTTGGCATATACATACATCAAATACCCAGTTTGATCAAAATCGTTAAAGCCTTTTTTGAGTAAATAAAAAAAACACGTGAAAATGATACAAAATCTATTAAGTAAAGTCCCCCCTCCGGTTGATCAATTTTGATGAAATTTATACAGTCATATCTCGGGCATATAAATAGATCAAATACTCAGTTTAATCAAAATCGTTAGAGCCGTTTTTGAGGAAATCGAAAAAAACTTAAAAAGTTATTAAATAAAGTCCCCCCTCCGGTTGATCAATTTTGATGAAATTTTTGCTGTCACATCACGGGCATATACATACACTAAATACCCAATTTCAGATTCGCACGGCTATTGTTTTTGAGCTAGTCTGTTCGCGCACACACACACACACACACACACACACACACACACACACACACACACACACACACACACACACACACAGACCATTTCACGGGACTTGGTCATTTGGACTCAGGGGAAAGTAAAAAATAGAATCAAAAAGAATTTATAATGATTTTCAATAGTTTGGAAAATCGTTGTTTAAGCTTCACATTCGAGGACTTAACCCCTTCTGCCCAGTGAATTGTAAACGTGGTTTGAAACATACATATTTAATGGAAATTATTTGTTTCTATGGTAAATAAATGAAGTTTTTAACATCTAAATGGAGAATTATGAAATAAGACGAGATGGAGCACAATGCTTTCATTGTCGAATTAACACAAGTAAAAACTATAGAGAGGAAATACAAACGAAAATAAGTAAATGAATGTGGAAAAATGTGTGAATTTGATGAATGGACTCGTAGATTTCTAAGCTAAATACGTTGGTAAGTGAAAGTTGTCTGTTGCGCGAATCGCACCAAATTTTGTTAGGTGTACCGAGTTTTTTTCGAATTTCTAACAAACGGCTATAATGATTTTGATCAAACTCGTTTTGTGAATCAAGGATTCTTTACTATCAGCTAAGTTTTATCATCGTTGAAATGTTCTGAGGGGGCTTAAATGGGGAAGGGAACATTTTCGTTTTCCTATAAAATACCGTTTTTTTTTGTTTTTTTATATGGATAAATTAACTGTCTCTCTGTATGCCTAAAAATAAAAATCTGGTGCGTGAGCGCAACACACAACTTTCACTTACTAACTTACTTAGATTAGAAATTGACGTGTTTTGCTAAATATCATTTTCCAAAGTCACACATTTTTCTACATTCATATCTTTTTTTTGTTAATCGTTAAAGCCGTTTTTGAGTAAAAAAAAAAAACCCGTGAAAATGATACAAAATTTATTAAGTAAAGTCCCCCCTCCCGTAGATCAATTTTGATGAAATTTTTACAGTCATATCTCGGGCATATAAATACATCAAATACCAAGTTTGATCAAAATCGTTAAAACCGTTTTCGAGTAAATAAAAAAAAACACGTGAAAATGATACAAAATTTATGAAGTAAAGTCCCCCCTCCGGTTGATCAATTGTGATGAAATGTTGGTTATCACATCTTTGGCATATAAATACATCAAATACCAAGTTTGATCAAAATCGTTAAAACCGTTTTTGAATAAATAAAAAAACCACGTGAAAATGATACAAAATTTATTAAGTAAAGTCCCCCCTCCAGTTGATCAATTTTGATGAAATTTTTACAGTCCTATCTCGGACCTATAAATAGATGAAATACTCAGTTTAATCAAAATCGTTAGAGCCGTTTTTGAGAAAATCGAAAAAAACCTAAAAAGTTATTAAGTAAAGTACCCCCTCCCTTTAAGTAATTTTGATGAAATTTATGCTGTCACATCGGGGGCATATACCTACACTAAATACCCAATTTCAGGATCGCACGGTTTATAGTTTTTGAGCTAGTCTGTTCACACACACACACACACACACAGACACACAGACACACACACACAGACCATTTCGCGGGACTTGGTCATTTCGATTCAGGGGACCCCAAAACGTGTATTTCCGTTGAAAACCGGAAGTCGAATTTTTTCACGATCGCAATACTTCCACTTACTATATATTTCATATATAGGTAAGTGAAAGTAAAAAATGGCTGAATAAGTAAAAATATATTAGAGGAAAATATTCTGATAATTAAAGATGTTAGTTCATGAGAAATAATTGTAAACGTGGTTTGAAACATACATATTTAATGGAAATTATTTGTTCCTATGGTAAATAAATGAAGTTTTTAACAATTAAATGGAGAACTATCAAATCAGACGAGACGGAGCATAATGTTTTCATTGTCGAATAATCATAAGTAAAAACTGCAGAGAGAAAATACAAACGTAAGTAAGTAAATGAATGTAGAAAAATGTGTGAATTAGATAAATGGACACGTCGATTTCAAAGCTAAATACGTTGGTAAGTGATGTAAGTGATGGTAAGTATGTCTGTTGCGCGAACCGCACCAGATTTTTTAGGTGTACTGACGTAGCTGTGAGGTCATCAGTTAACCCTTGGATTGCCAAGGGGGGATTCCTGGACCCCTGAAGATTTTGAAATGCGGAAATTTCCAAAAATATGGTCTTTAAAAATTTGAAAAAAATTGTATTTGTCAGAAAAATACTGCAGATCATGAAACTGGGCAAAAAAGAAATATACATATATTGTTTTATGCCGTAGTTAATAAATTTCAATGGCCGAGCGGACTTGCGGGCGCGCGGGATCCCACATTGACCAAGTCCGAGGAAAACTGAGGAGCCTACAATGAGCCAGCCAACGTGGAAACAAAATAATTCAAACAGAAGAAAATTGTTTCTTTATGAGCTTGCTGACTCACTTGTAAAGCCCTGTATTCGAGAAAGGAGCCAGAACCTCAGCGGACTTCATAGACACACACTGAACGATATTTCATAAACTTTGGGACATTGGATGTCATCTGATCAAACAATCACAAGTATTCAATTGGGGAAGAAACGATGCTACATGTGTTTAAAAGAAGACAACTCAAAACGACAGAAGTACAAGTACATATTATATCAAAAAGTAAACAAACCTATGGAATTCGTGGGTGGCGGGATGGCCGAGTGGCTAAACGCGTTAGAAAATACGCGTTGCCACTGACAACCGGACAGATGATTTGAGAACCAGAAGACAGCAAGTTCAAAACCCGAAGCCAGGGGAAATTTAATAATACTCGGCATTAATCCCCCACCCTCTCCCCTGGCCCGGGAAACCCTAAAAAAAAACAGGTTTATTGGGGGTTGGACCCAAAATAAAAAAAAAAAAAAAAAATAAAAAAAAAAAAAAAAAAAAAAAAAAAAACCTATGCACTTTGTAAAAAGAAGTTTTGCAATAAATATTTGGAAACAAAAATTATATGCAACTTTGTAGAAACAGTTTTTATTTGTTTATATGTAATAATATATAGAAAACTAGCAGACCCGGCCACGCGTTGCTGTGGCTCAGTAGTTATATCCTAATATTTTTAAACAAATACAGTGATACCAATATTCATTGATAAAGATGAAAACCTTTCAGCTAATCAAAATCCAACATGATTGAGAATAGAGCATTCATTACACCATTTAAAAGTATTTGGTAAAGAATATAGGAAAGTTAAAGTTTTTATTTTTTACATCTCATATTTCAATGTAGTTTGATTAAAAAGGAGCTGATTGTGTTTACGACTCACAGAGCTGCCAACTCTATCGCCCTTTTTTTATGGATCGGTATAAACTAACTCGAAATGACTATATTTTTCCACTAATTTTAAAAAGGATGACTGAAGTAAGGTTTGGTAACCTCAGCCATTGATCTATTGATTATTGGCCTAACACTACTTCAACTTAGTATTGTTAGTTTAACAACGGGTTTAATTTTGCTCAGGGTCATGCCAATCTCTGTTAACGCGTCATATATGTCCTTTTGATAGGAGTTTTTCTCAATTTCTTTGAGACCTCGATTTCCCAACCCTTCGGCTAATAAGTGTTCGGTAGGAGGGTGGTGTGTTGAAGCTTTTAATTTAGCAATATATTTGAGTGATAAGAAATCTCTTCTTAAAGAAGTTTTTACATAATACAATTAAGAATTTTTATTTATTCAAGTACTAATTTGTTCAAATGTTTTGGGTTAACCTGTTTTTTTTTAACACAAACCAAAGATTTGATGGTTTCCACACACGTGAGCAGGCGTTACCCATTTCCTAAGTGAGTTATGCCATTGCCCAAGGGAAAAACACGGATTTTCAAAGTCCAAGTGGACATTGTTTGCCCTTGGGATTTGTTTATGGTCATGGCAAAAGCCAAACGAATAGGATATTGAAGCCTTTTAAATTTTATTAAAAATTCTGTCGGTTCCAGAGGAATAGGTAGCAACAGGACGATATCTCCTGTAAACCTTCCAGGCAACATTTTTCCTTCAATAACATTTCCTGTGATCCTTTTAATGACCAAACGTGTACCGTTGCACAATTGAGGTGGATTTAAGTTACGAAGAAGAATGATCGGTGAGCCAATCTTCAACTGGAGATTGTTTGGGTGTATATCCAGGGAATTAAAAAAATCAGTTTGGAAATTTACGGCTTCGTTTACATCTAGAACATTGTCAATTGATTTTGGAAGTTTATTTCATCGAAATCAACATTTTTTGCTGCCAAAATAGCACGACTACCCAGCCAATTATAGTCCAAATAATTGTTCAAAATATCAGGAAAGACACTTTATATTTCGTATACTGTTCATTTTTCGTCTCTACAACAGTTCAGAAATTTTCTGGTAATTTGATAAATTTTGAATTTCGATGCAGCTCTATTTCACCGTTTCCAATATAGAGCAATTGTTTAAAAAATATATCTGCCGATGGATTATTTTGCAGTAGTACTCTCATATTTATGGCGGATAAATCTGAAACTTGAAGTTACCCAAATAGCAATTATTCCTGTTCAGTAGAGGTGTAATAATCATTAAATGTAAAATTTAAAAAATGCCGCAATTTGTAATCCTTTCTTAATCAACAATCATTTAAAGATAAGTAAAAAATTGTATTCTGGTTAAATAACAACGAAATATCATTCCCAATAATAGCCTACTTTAAATTAAAGAAAGGATTAAAATCTTCGCTAACATTTCTTAAATTTTACATTTAAAGATAATTACAACTCTGCTGAACAGGAAGTAACATCCTCTATTCGATTGGGATTAAATTTTCTCAACTTTAAATTATTGTTGATAAAGGAGAAATTACAAATCTTCACTGACATTTTTTAAATTTTACATTTTAGATCTCGGGATAAAAATGATAAAAAGGTTTGGTAAAATAAAAAAAACACTGTATTTAAATAATAATAACAAAACGAATAATGAAAATAAAGAAACTTCTGTTAAATAAATCAACTGAAAATATAATATCAAAGTCTTTATTATGCAGTTCTTTAATCATGCAAATCACAAAGTAACCCACAACACCTAATCAAAACACACTCAGGGAGTTTTTATGACTGTTACCCGCAGTGTAGCCACTATTGTCTCACTAATTTTCACTAATTTTTGGCAACAATGACTCCCCAAGTAAGGTTTCTATTAGGTTACACCTATGACAGTAGGTGCTGTTACAACATTTATAGAGTATTATTTCAAATAATAGCCTAATTTAAATTATTAAAATGTATTTACTAAAAGTTGATATCAGGGTGGGCCACAGAAAAGTGTTTCAGCGGTTAGCTTGTAATTTAATTTAAATACAAATAAAAAAGGAAAAGGAAAAAGTACCTACACTTTTGAGAATTTATTGTAACCTTTTCTTGATTTATTTATTCTTTAATGAAAATTAACAATAAATACAAAGATTTGTATTACCATTTGTCTGTGGAAAATAATAATATAGGAACAAATAACTGCACTCACATAACGCAATACAAAATTATAATAATGATAACCTGTATTACAATAGCATGCTTATAAACAAAAACATTATGAAATCGACATATGACGACAATTTTTAAATTTTACATATAAAGATAATTACACTGATCAGGAAGGAATAATCTGTATTCCATTGGGATTCAATTTATTTTTTCAACTTTAAAATAAAGTTGATTAAGAAAGGATTAAAATTTTCTTTGGCTTTCTATAAATTTTACATATGTAATGATGTTTAAAGGATGTTTGATATTTAAAGAAACACATGTTTTTATTATTTAGACTAATTGTTTTAAATTCAGACGGACATATTTTAATTTGAATATTGATTATTTTTAATTAAGTAATGCATAAAATATTCTAAAAACCTATTTCTAATCTAATAATTTCAAAATACTATAAATTTGAAGTGATTATAAATCATCGCTGGCATTTTATAAATTTTACTTATAAAGATAATTACAACTCTGCTAAAAAGGAAGGAACGATCTGTATTCTATTGGGATTAAATTTTGTCTACTTTAAATTATCATTGATTAAGAAGGGATTAGAAATTTTCGCTAACATGTTTTAAATTCTACATATAAAGAAAAATATACCTCTGCTGAACAGAAAGGAACTATGTGTATTCCATTGAGATTTAATTTTTTCTACTTCAAATAATTTTTGATTAAGAAAGAATTACAATTCTTCACTAACATTTTTTAAATTTTACACATATACATATAAGAATAGACTATTTTAAGTTATTAAATTTAAGTTATTTACTTTTCTAAAAGTTGATATCAGGGTCGACCACAGCACAGTGTTAGAGCATTTAGCTAGGAATTGGAAAGAATACAAATAAAAAAGGAAAGGGAAGGAAAAATACCTATACTTTTGAGAATTTGTAGTAACCTTTTCATGGTTTATTCTTTAACTAAAATTAAGAATGAATACAAAGATTTTACAACTATTTGCCAGTGGAATATAATAATGGAACACTATGAACAAATAACAGCACTTACATAATACAATACAAAATCTACGCTGACATTTTTTAAATTTCACATATATAAAAGGACGATTCCAATTATAGCCTATTTTAAGTTATTAAAATGTATTTACTTTTCTAAAAGTTGATATCAGGGTCGACCACAGTACAGTGTTAGAGCATTTAGCTACGAATTGGAAAGAATACAAATAAAAAAGGAAAGGGAAGGAAAAATACCTATACTTTTGAGAATTAGTTGTAACGTTTTCTTGATTTATATTTTTTAATTAAAATTAAGAAAGAATACAAAGATTTTACAACTATTTGCCAGTGGAATATAAGGATGGAACTCTATGAACAAATAACTGCACTTACATAATACAATACAAAATCTTTGCTAACATTTTTTAAATTTTACATATATATAAGGACTATTCTAATTAAAGCCTAAAATGTATTTACTTTTCTAAAAGCTGATATCGGGGTGGACCTCAGCAAAGTGTTTGAGCACTTAGTTAGGAATTGGAAAGATTACAAATAAAAAGGAAAAGGAAGGAAAAATACATACACTTTTGAGACTTTGGTGTAACCTTTTCTTGATTTATCCATAATTGAAAATTAAGAATAAATATAAAGATTTTTATTACTATTTGCCTGCAGAATATAAAGATGGAACAATAAGACCAAATAACTGCACTTACTAATAACGCAATACAAAACTATTATACCGTAATTATAATAGCATGCTTGTAAACAAAAAGGTTATTAAATCGACATGTGTAGCCATGTTAATAAATCATAACACGACCTACTGTATTTGCAGTAATTCGCTATATAAGAATTATTTTGATCACTAATCAATTTAAAAACTATCCGGTCCGGTAAGTTGGCCAAAACTATATAAATTGAGCCAAATTTCATTAAAATCGGTTGAGTAGTTTCTGAGAAATAGAGAGACAAACATACGGACACGAGATTTTTATATATATAAGGATAAAAAAAAATCTTGTCTGCTGTTATTTAAACCGCTTTAAAGATAAGCAAATAGATACATTTTTTTTTTATAATTTTGAAAAAAAATCATATTATAAACAATTTTAAGAATCTAAATAAAATAAAGACATCCCTCAAACAAGCAAAATATGGCCATCAATAGTTCATAAAAATGTGTGGGCTCCTGTAGTCCCCCCTTGGCCAAATTAAGATGGCGAAAAACCTTGGCCATCCTAGGGTTAATGAACAACTTCCTCTAAGGTATCAGTAATTAAAACAAAGGGGTTTTTACTGATGTTTAGTAGTTACGAAATTCAGAAACTATCCAAGCTACAATTGATCCAATTTGGGGATTTGAATAAGTCTTTGAATGATTAAACTAATGAATGGGGAAGCTACGGCATCTTCTCGGACTAATTATTTTAGAAGTTGGTAGGGGGCGCTGTATTAGGTTAGCTAGAGGTACCCAAGTTTTAAAAGGTCCCCTGAGCCGAGTAGTAGCTAGGTAGGTAGTAGTAGCTGGCTGCTGGTGGGGAGTAATTATGAGTTGCTTTCCTTCCGAGCTACGTGTGAGAAGTTGGCTCCTCGTTAGCGGCTTATTAATCCGCCAAAGATGAAATACATCATTCAGCGGCCCTGCTTATCAACCCCTCTCGCTCCGTCGTAAAATTACGGCGGGCTGCTAACTGAGGCATCAAATATTGCCAACCCATCCCGGGGAAGGGTCTATAATGCACGAATCGAAACACTTCGCCTTAATGTAAGATGTGATAGCCTTGCTAGTAGACTAGCTGAGAAATTGGGCAACGTTTCAAGTTTGTCAATAAACTAGAGAGAAAATCGAACGGTCAACTATAAATAATAATTAATAGACTTTACAACGATAACTGTTATAACTCAAGTTGATTTAATATTAAAAGTAAGGCTTGATTTGATAATTGATATTTATTGAAAACACTAATTTATAATTGAAAGGTTATTTACAGCACATGGTTCACACATAATATTAATAACAATAGATAATTGAACATATGTTTTTTTTTTCACAAGTTAATTAATGATCTTTCACTGCCAACATAATATATTTGGTCACTATAGTCCTCCCACCCTAATTTGGCCAACCACATATTCACTTAGATACTTCGGCGGTCGAGTTTGGCGGCTTGATCTTCTAAGGTTTGGAGGATCCAATTGATCTTCACTAACCGCAGGAGCTGTTGGATTCTCTTGGAGTTGATCTGGAGTTATTTGAGGACGATGAAATAGCTGTGGATACTGTTGCATTTCATTATCTCTATTTCCAACAGGTTGTAGAACATTTCCAATAGGGGGTTCTCCTCGAGAAAATGTAACATTTCTGTGTTTTACTTCGGTCTGTCGGAGCTGATCGATGTGTCTCTTGAAGGAATACCCGTTGTCTAGCTTTATAATGTAGTGAAGACGACCAAGCTTTTTGTCTACAACACCAGGGCGCCATTGTTGTTTGTTGTTTGCGTAGTATCGGGCTTGTATTCGGTCACCCACATTAAGTTGTCTTGCTGGTCCTGTTGGTACTGAAGATTGCTCGATGATAGGAGGCATGAGAGCATCCAGTTGTATTCTGATTTGCCTATTCAGGAAAAGTTCGCTTGGCGTTTTTCCATTGATGAGTGGTGTCGCCCTATACCTGAAGAGGATCTCGAGGATTTTCTTCTTCATTGGGAGAGGTTCATTTTCCATAGCAGCTAGTCTGTGTTTTAAGGTTTGCACATTCCTCTCAACGAGTCCGTTAGTAGCAGGATGGCCAGGTGCAATGAATTTTTGAATGATTCCAGCAGTTGCACAGAACTTCTTGAACTCATCACTTGTAAATATTGTGGCGTTGTCACTGACCATGACATCTGGGAACCAGTTTTGACCAAAAACCTCTTGCATTAGGTCAATAGTTGATGTTGATGTTGGAGCAGTGGTACATGGACAGATCTCCGCCCATCTTGATCTTGCATCTACCATGATCAGAAAATAATAATTTTGATATGGTCCAGCATAATCAACATGTATACGTTGCCAGTTTTTCTCTGGTTCCATCCATGGGTGAAGAGGAGCTTTCGGTGGACTGTTCTGGACCTTTGCGCAGTCAGCTCATTCTCTTACTACTCGCTCGATGTCCTTGTCGATTGATCTCCAGTAGACATAGCGTCGTGCCAACTGCTTCATCTTTGTTACCCCGATGTGGGTTCGATGGAGTTCATGGAGAACGGCTGGTCGCAAAGCAGTTGGTATCACTACTCTAGGTCCTCTGAATAAAACATCTCCTTCGACTGTGAGTTCGGTGTTTTCTACTCGGTTTCTGCGAAGATCTTCAATCAAGTTGGATAATTCTTCATCTTCTTGATACGCTTGTTTGAGAGCTTGATGTGTCAGGGTTGAAGTTTCGATGTGTTGGATCGATGCTTCAAAAATTCGCTTTACTTCTTTGTTAATGGCTGTGTCGATCCGGTTCTGTAGGGGATTGATTGGGGCTCTAGAGAGATAGTCAACATTAGAGTTTTGATCACCCTTTTTGAATTTCAGAGAGTAGTTGAATCCTGAAAGGAAGGCAGCGTATCGTTGTAGTCTAGCTGATGTCATTTTCGGTATTTTCGAATTTTGATGGAAAATCCGCACTAGCGGCTGGTTGTCGGTCACTAGTGTAAAAGGACGGGCGAACAAGTACTGGTAGAAATGGTCTACGCAGAAAATTATAGCAAGGGCTTCCCTGTCGAGTTGCGAATATCCTTGTTCAGCTGGAGTTAAGGATCTGGAGGCAAATGCAATGGGCTGTTCCACTCCATCTACGACGTGAGAAAGAATCCCTGCCACTCCATATGGACTTGCGTCGCATGCTAGTTGAACTGGTAGATGTGGATCGAATGGAGTGAGAACTTGATCGCTGGCGATTTCTTGCTTCAAGCGGAGAAAAGCAGCTTCATGTTTTGCCGACCATTTGAATTTTATGTTGTTTTTCAACAGATCGCGTAGAGGTGCTGTGAGAGTTGATGCACTTTTGATGAAGCGGGCGTAATATGTAACCATGCCTAGAAATCGTCGAAGAGCTTCGTGTTTTTAGGTCTAGGCATATCTACGATTGCAGCAATTTTCGATGGTGCTTTTGATATACAATTATGCTTGACTACGTGGCCCAGGAAGTCAATTTCTTCTTGAAACAGGACGCACTTTCGACGATTGAGGTGCAGGTCGAATTTTTGTAGCTGTTTCAGGCAGGCGTCCAAGTTTGCTGCACATTCCTCTTTTGATTCCCCGTGGACAACTATGTCATCGAAGTAGTACTCGCATTTTGGCACATCACGGAGAATTTGATCGATTATGCGGTTGAATTCTGCAGGAGCAGTCTTGATGCCAAAAGACAGACGGTTCATGCGGTAGGTGCCTTTATGTGTGGTCATGGTTTGAATTTCGGCTGATGGTTCGTCGCATTTAATATGTAGGTAAGCCTTGTACAAATCTAATCGGCAGAAATATCTTGAATTGCGAAGGCTGTTAAGGATATGATTAATTTTCTGAACTGGGTAGTGAGCGTTTACAAGCCTTTCATTCACGCCAATTTTATAATCGACGCATAAACGTACCCCTCCATCGGACTTAGGGATGACGACCAATGGTGATCCCCAGTCACTGGTGGCAACTTTCGTTATGATTCCAGCTTCTTCCAAGGATTGAAGTTCCTTTTCAACACGATCCATGAGAGCATAAGGCACTTCTCGTTCTCTATGATAAACTGGTTTCACGTTTTCTCGAAGCTTGAGGGAGACTTGGAACCCAGGAACGCAGCCTATCTTCTCTTCGAAAACTTGGGGGTAGAGAGCGCTGATCTCATCAATGTTGTTGATTTGTCTGATGGCTGAAAATGGAGAGGGTAGATTATCGATTGACTGCAGGTTGATATTGAGTCGTCTGATCCATGCGTGACCAAGGATTGCAGCATATTCGTTCGGAACGACGTATATTTCGTCTTCGATCACGTGGCCATTGTATTTTGCTGTTACCTTGATTTTTCCGTCCGGAATAAAAACAGTTTGAGTGTATGAACGAAATCCTATGCTGGTAGGCTGCAATGGAAGTTGAAGATTCAGCTCGTTGAACATGTTCCGAGGTAAAAAGGTGTACGCTGAACCTGAATCAACTTCAAACTTAATATTTCTGCCATTGACATCTACAGTCGCATAATAGCGGTTGATGTCTTGAGAATGGTGAGCGTTTTGGTAGATGTCTATTATGTGACTTACACCATAGTCTTGGGATAAATCAGATTCGGAAGATTGATTTGACATCGAACATCTTGGAAGGGTTTCTATTTGATTTGTTGATCCCGACTTCACTTTTTTATTCAATAGTAAGCGGATGCATACCTTCTTGATGTGCCCGGACCTCTTGCATGACTGGCATTTTAGTTTTGATTTGTTGATCCGACAGTCCTTCGCCAGGTGGTTGTCTTTGCCACATCGCAAACAGCAGCCGTCAACGTTAAGAGCAGCGAAATCTATTTTGGATGAGCGAGATTTGGACTTTGACCTATCTGGGAAACGTGAACGTTGATGTTTTGATTTCGGACAAGTAGACTGTTTTTCATGGTCAATCTTATTGATATCGACAGGTTGTTTAGGAGCGATCATCCGAGAATTAATTTTAGAAGCTTCAAGTGCGATTGCCTCTGTAACGATCTCCTTGAAGGCAGTCCTTGTTGATCGCAAGACATTCTCACGAATAGAATCATCTTTAAGACCACGGACAAATTGAGCCCGTAAGAATATGTCTGCAATTGATACTTTACAGTTACATGGAGAAATAAAGTTACATTCACTTATTTTTGATCTGAGTGATGTCACGAATTTGGTGATTGTTTGGTTTTCCGGCTGGTACATTGATAAGAATTTGTGTTGAGCAACTAGCTCGTTTTGAGGAGGAGAAAGGTGGTCTTGAAGCAATTTGGTTAATTCTTCGAAAGTATGATCGGTAGGTTGTTTAGGCGCGCCTAGAGCTGCGATCATGTCGAAATATTTTGAACCAATGGAATTCAAAAGCAGCCTAGCACAGTAAGCCTTATTAGATAGAACTCCTTTCATTGTAAGGTAGTTTCCAAACCTTTTTAGATATGTTTTAAACGATTCCTTATTTGGATCAAAAGCATCGAAATTTGGAACAAAAACTGTATTTAACTCTGTATCGGAACCCCCTTTTGAAACTGATAATTGTGAAGCTTGCTGGGTTGATTTCACTGTATTGATTAATTGAGTGATAAGTGAATTTTGTTGCTCCATAAATTTCTTGAATTGCTCGGGATCCATTATTGTTGATATTTTTATTGATTAAAAAAAAATTAAATAACTTATAGAAAATTTTACTATAACGCTTGATTTAATAAACAAAAACAAAAAATATGTAACTTCTTGAAATTTTGATTTAAAATTGATGTCGGCCTACCTTCTCATCTAATGACTGTTGATAAAAATTTTGAACTTTTATGGATAAAATTTCTTCACCTCGTCGCCAAATTTGTTATAACTCAAGTTGATTTAATATTAAAAGTAAGGCTTGATTTGATAATTGATATTTATTGAAAACACTAATTTATAATTGAAAGGTTATTTACAGCACATGGTTCACACATAATATTAATAACAATAGATAATTGAACATATGTTTTTTTTTTCACAAGTTAATTAATGATCTTTCACTGCCAACATAATATATTTGGTCACTATAATAACCAAGAAAAAAATAAATTGATATTTACGTAAAATTAACACATTGATAATAATCAGGCATAAGAAAGATATCAGTCGCTATTACTTGATAGCTGCACAACTTTGTTATAAATAGACTATTTTGAAAACAGGTACCCCGTCGAATCTGATCTATTGATCATTAATTTAATAATTATTTTCATCACTAGTACCAAAAGTGGTCGTTTCCGGTGCGCGGGCGAGTTTAACGCGCCGACCGCGGAAATTAGACCGGGCACCGAAAGCACACCTTTGGTACGTGTGGTGAACAATACATTTCATCATACTGCTCATACTTCAGTACATTAAGACACGTTTATATTTCATTAATAACATACAGATACAATATAAAAAATTAAATTGACACCTTTTTTGTAAAGAAAAATACATCTGTTTATCTATATAAATAAAGTTGAAATTCTGTTTGTTTGTTTGTTCTTTATAGAAATCCTTACCGTTTGTCCTAAATTCTCCAAATTTCGCTCAGTGGTTCTTTGATACCAGGTGCGAACACCTGTCCATATTAAAATTGCATAACTTTAGCCAATCTCTGGGTATATTCATTATTGTTATAAAATTCTTCATGATCTCGCTTTAAAATGTTTTTTTTTACGAAATCGACCGTTTAGGTCGAAAAAACGGCCTAAAAAATCATTTTATAGATTTTGAAGAGGCCAACAAGGCCCGGTAAGACCGTCCTTTAGCAGGCGTTGAGTTCTGGGATTTTTAAACCATATGTTGTTTTTTTTAACATTATAATACGTTTATTTACATGTATGGTGAATTTATTTTATAAAATTCCTCCTAAGAAGCGTGCTTCAATAGGAGTAGTGAGCTCAAAAGCTAAAAAACAACGTCAAATACGAGCAGATGAAACTCTCGACGAACATCAAAATAGGATTGAACAACAGAGGCTTAGACAGGCAGAATCGCGGGAAACTGAGTCTGCCCAGGAATACGAGGCCCGCCTTGCGCCACAGAGGCTTAGGCAAGCCGATTTGCGAGAAGCTGAAACTGCAGGGCAATATTTCTGTTTGTTTGTTTGTTATTTATAGAATTCCATACCGTTTATCCTAAATTCTCCAAATTTCGCTCAGTGGTTCTTTCATACCAGGTGCGTTAACACCTGACCATATTAAAATTACATAACTTCAGCCGATCTTCAGCTGATATCCTTTATCCTAATAAAAATCTTAATGATATCGCTTTACAATGGTTTTTTTACGAAATCGAACGTTTCATTAGAAAAATGAAATTCCCCGAGTGAAACCGGGACATACAGCTAGTTAACCTATAATAGAAGAAAAGTACTTATGTATTTGCATTAATATTTATAGTACAATTCTGATTATTCATTATATTACAACCTTTGTTTGGCATTGCCTTTTGGAATACCGATAACTTTTGATTAAAGGAATTATTTTCAAGTTCTGGCTCATCTCTAAAAAGGTCGTCAACAGTCCAAAAATCTTCTTCCTCCCGAACCACAGACATTCACTCTTTTATTCATAAATCAGAAAAAGGAGCATAACTTCGTCACCACAGAAATAAGCTGTATTCGCTTTCATATAAAGCGCGGGATTTAGCTGGATGTAGTTCGTTTAAAGCTTTTTGGGCTTCTTCTGAAACATCTTTTGGTATGTTTATGTTATTTTGCACTTCAAACATACCACTTATGTTAGAATGAAGCAGAGTATAGCTACAAGTAACCTCCTTCAAACACATGTTTATTAATATATATTAGTAGCAGGTAAGGTTAGCGCACCAAAAAGATTTTTCAGGCCTAGGCCCGAAAAGTACTACTTTACGGACTCAAACCGAGTATTGAAAACACATGTTTTTGATGCAGTATGATGAAAAAAATATATATTTATATAATTTTTTATTAATCATTATTCAATTTTTGAATATTTTTTATAAGAAGAGAAAAGATCGGCCTTGGCCGGGATTTGAACCCGGATTACCTCATGCAAGGCTAATCTTTTCTGTTCTTATTGAAAATTTCTTTATATAAAAAATATTTAAATATTGTATAAAGAATTTTCATGTTATCATTAAAAAGAAAAATAATGGAATTGATCATTACTTCATTTACTTATTTTTAAATAATTGTATCTGAAGAGAAAAGATGGGCGCCATGAGCGGGATTCGAACCCGTTTCTATGCATCGCCATTGCAGCGGTCTTATCAACAGAGCTAAACTAGAATCCGTACCTTCCTTCTCTCTTTAATGTTCCCCAAAACCGGCTGATTTACAGCATGACAGAGCAATCATCAGGGACTGACATTGCCCACAGGTGGGATCTAATTGGCAGGATGGATATTATATATTTTATTAAATATTTTATACTCTCTTATTTTTAATGCCATTCTTTTATTTGCACCTGTCCCAACTAAGTGACAATCAGGAAATGAGATAGATTAAGGCGTAAGGGAAAATAGTGCGGCACCCTACAGCAGCACAACATCCCGGTCTTGGTTCAGTAGAGGATTTCGCCTCATATAAGGCATGTCAGTAGTAGCCATGTTTTTAATAAGTCTGTTTTTATGTCCGTGCAATTTAATATGAAAGCCAGAATATAGAGTTCTTACCTGTGTGTGGGCGATAGTTGCTAATTGTTTGTCAGTATCATGATTTTGTTATTAAAGTAGTAAGAAAATTAATATTTTGAAGGAATTTAAAATAAAAAGGAATTTAAAAAGTCTTAAAATTTTGGGTTGAAAGGTTCGAAGTTTTATCTTTTTTGCTGAACCACATAATTGTGAAGCGTTTATTGGTTTCAGTTGCTATGAAATTGTATTAAGTTCATGGCTGATTTTGTAAGTCAGTATGTAGGTTATCTATATAGGCTCTTTGGTAAATGGAAACTGCACTAAACTTATGTTATTCCCAGATCTAGACGTATTCTATCAGTTAGTTCTAAGTTTAGTGCGTTGTAAGCAACCTGTGATTTTATTTAAATTTTTTTGGGTCATTTTGACCCTTATAATCCAGTAACGTTACAGTTTTGTGTTTCATACGGAGATTAATTACTTTCTCTTACCTGTATATGAAATATATAGTAAGTGGAAGTATTGCGATCGTGAAAAAATTCGACTTCCGGTTTTCAACGGAAATACACGTTTTGGGGTCCCCTGAGTCGAAATGACCAAGTCCCGCGAAATGGTCTGTGTGTGTGTGTGTCTGTGTGTCTGTGTGTGTGTGTGTGTGTGTGTGTGTGTGAACAGACTAGCTCAAAAACTATAAACCGTGCGATCCTGAAATTGGGTATTTAGTGTAGGTATATGCCCGCGATGTGACAGCATAAATTTCATCAAAATTACTTAAAGGGAGGGGGTACTTTACTTAATAACTTTTTAGGTTTTTTTCGATTTTCTCAAAAACGGCTCTAACGATTTTGATAAAACTGAGTATTTCATCTATTTATATGCTCGAGATATGACTGTAAAAATTTCATCAAAATTGATCAACCGGAGGGGGGACTTTACTTGATAAATTTTGACTCATTTTCACGTGTTTTTTTTATTTACTCAAAAACGGTTTTGATCAAACTTGGTATTTGATGTATTTATATGCCCGAGATATGACTGTAAAAATTTCATCAAAATTGATCAACAGGAGGGGGGACTTTACTTAATAAATTTTGTCCAATTTTTACCTTTTTGATCGATTATCTCAAAAACGGCTTTGATGATTTTTATCAAATTCGTTATGTTTAATGAAAATTAGTTGTTATTTAATATCAGGTAAGCTTTATCATTATTAAAATGTTCTGAGGGGGCTTAAATGGGGAAGGGGCCTTTTTTGTTTTTCTATAAAGTACCTTTGTTTTAGTTTATATTCAGAAATTAACTGTCTCTCATCACGCCTAAAAATAAGAAATGGCTAAATATGATATATGAAGAAAATCAAGTAAACATATACAGGAGAAAAAAAGAAAAATATTCCGTCAACTCATTAAACTCCTTGAGCTCACGCATGCGCCGTACGCCTTTAATGACAAACCAATGCGTTATAATTAAAGCTGTTCTGTTCATTTGAGAAGTGGCAATGAACAAAACGCATTAATTTCTAATCTAAGTAAGTTGATAAGTGAAAGTTGTGTGTTGCGCGCACGCACCAGATTTTTTTTCATATAACTGTGTCATTATCATGGCTAATCATGGATTTTATGATTAAATGGAATTATTTAAAAATAAAAAATCTTTCTCCTGACGTAAAAGCCACAATAAGAAAAATGATCGGGGAAATCGAGTCTCGTCGAGATACGGGTGTAAAATCTGAAAATAAAAAAAGAAAGCGATGCTATTTGTGCATAAATAATGACAATAAATAATCTATTACTTGTGACATGTGTAAGAATAATATTTGCAACGAACACATTCAATCAAAAAGAATATATTTAGAGTGTAAAAGTGAGTTGTCTATAAAACACCTTCTCCTACATGACCTATAATATGTGGTGAGCAATTTTCTTGTATTTGATAACGCATCTATATATATTTTTTCAGGTGAAAATAATATTAACGAAGATTAAAGAAAATGTAAATAAAGCTGAAGTTGAAAAAATTTATAGCGATAATGTACATTAGAATTTGTTAAACTAGAATTTATGCATTATACCAAATTATACCTTGTGATAAATTTTATATAAACCTTTATAAGCTTTAGAGTGTATATTTGAACATGTTAAGAGTTACTTAATATGAATATATTTTATGAATTTTTTAAAATTTCTTATTAATTATTATTCCAGATTAAAATAAAATGGATCATTGATTGTTGATTGTTGATTGATTTGTTGATAAAATTACATGTTCCAGTTAAAGGTTATTGTTAGTCATGTACCATGGTGCTTTTACTATGAGTCTTAAGATTTTTGATTAAAAGGTCTGAATTCTTTGTAAGTGGGACTTTATATACAATGCAAAAAGTAGACCAACATATAAAGACACTTTACAAACGTTTCCATAAACACACACTGTCATTTCAACGAACTGATTAGAGGCCTGGCAACAGATGATATGCCCATACCTAGGATATTAAAAAGGCGCTGGATGAGAGATCTCTTTCGTTAAAAATCCATATTACCTGAAACAAGCCATGGAAGAGGTACCGCTGGGTGCCATCCTTCCCCATGCTTAACATGTTCTTATTTAAATTAGCAAAGCTCACATTTGCTTATTGTCGATGTTTATTGACAGGCGCAAATTAAAATTATGAAGCCAAAAAAAAAAAAAAGTCTGATTTTACATCTACCCCTAGAAAATAGCAAAGGGACTCTTAAGAGTAAACAAATAAAGAAAATAAATTGCGTTTATTTGGTCTTTCCAAGTGTATTCTTTTAGCATTAAGCCAATTCCAGCTTGCCGGGCGCTTTAACTAAAAGGCCCATGGTTCGTTAAATAAATTGATTGAAAATCAGAACAATAGAGAGGTAGAGAGAGAGAGCGAGGAAAGGTAGCTAAGTGGCTGAATCGGGGGAGATTAGAACGCCATTGTTTGATGTGCCCCCACCCCCACTCACCTTTCTTCATTCGCCTTTTTCTCATTGTTTAGATAAAATTGCCCAACCCCTAGGAACATTATTAGGATTCAGCTAATGATTGCTTGCTTTCGGCAAAGAGAGCTGCTAATCTTTTGTATACATTCCCCTTTCTTTTCAATTAAACAGAAATATTGCTTCTTTCTTTTTTAAATGATTTATGTTACTTGGGGACTATATGACGGAAAAAATGTTAAAAGATGTCTCCAGTTAAATATAAATGACGATAATGTTATTTTATAACATGAATAACATCATATTATAGACATTACATACAGTAGGAACTCCATCATCCGGGCCTCGATTAACCGGGGATCCAATTAATCGGGGTGCCGAGGAGGCAATTTTTTTTTTTTTTTTTAATAAGCTTTTTTTAATATGTATGCCATTTATTTTGTATGTATAATATTTAAAACAAAATGTATACGTAAATATTAACCGATTACACAATAGTTAACTATATATTATGAAATAAAACAATAAATGGAAAAACACAGAAAGCGAGCATTGTCTTATGAGATGTTTCCGGTATCTAATACTCCAATTCATAATCTAGGAACGGTATTGTTTTCAAATCTTTCCAGGAAACTCCTACTCTGGCCTGTTTGGCTACAAAGCAAAATATTGTCAGTTGTGATTTAGTCTCGATATAAATACATACGAAGCAGCAAAATGTCGGAAAAAAGACAACGTGTCGTTTTAACGCTTGAAGAGAAATTAACTATTATAAACAGATTAGAAAAGGGTGAAAGTGTTAAAAAATTGTCTGCTGAACTAGTAATCGGCGAACAAACTGTACGGGATATTTTGAAGAAGAAAAAAGACATTTTCGCCCATAATGTATAAAAACATACATTTACTCTTTTTGTTATTTTTTTATATTATAATTGAAGGGGTCGGGGCAAAATAGTGCCAAGCAACATTTTTAACAAAAATGAACTGTTGCTACAGTTTGCTATATATTACGTAGGCCTATATGTCTATGAAGGAAATGCCACCCAAATATGTCTATAGGGGCTCTATATTGTCATATTTAGGTGGCATTCCCATCATAGACATATAGTCCTATGTAATATACCGCAGACTGCTGCTACAGTTTATTTTTGTTAAAAATGTTGCTTGGCACTATTTTGCCCCAACCCCTTCAATTTAATGCATATAAAACGTTCGTTTGGTAATAAAAGTGATTATACCTTACAAGTGATTTTTTAACCTTTTTTCGATCACATTAAGTCAATAAAATGTTTAAATTCGATTATCCGAAGTTTTCGATTATCCGTGGACCCCCTACCCATCATTAGCCCGGGTAATAGAGGTTCTACTGTATATTGAAATCTAATTTTTTTTTTTTTTTTTGAAGGTTTTTAAAAAACCAAAATTCCTACTCTAAGAACTTAATAATATCCTTAAGTCCTTAATAGCAATACATGCATCACAAGGGATGGGATTTTCATGTATTTACATATTTTCTTCTGTGGCTTAAAAATGTACGTATGTGCATTCTAAATGGTTTTTATCATGATATAAACCATTTTAGACCATATTTTCCCCCATATTTTGTGATTTTTACATATATTTCGATATTTACATATTATTGTCCATATTTTACAACTTTTAGGGAATTTACTTTAAAATTATTGTTAGTTATTTACTTGTTTTACCTATATTCAATCCACATAGAATAAATAAAGTTTAAAGCAGAGAATGAAAGTAGGGATTACCAAATTTCTTGGAAAATCAAAAGGGACCGGGGTAGCCCACTGGTAAGGCAGTGGACTGCTGTGCTTAAGGTCCCGAGTTCGAATCTGACATGGCTTATGATATCTTTATTATTCGCCACAGTTCGTCTCGTGGGCCGAGAGACCCTCCTGGGGCAAACCCAGCCTCTATAAAGTGGGTACCCTTAATTGAAAAATTAAGGGGAAAGAACCTGGCGGTTGAGCGTGATCACGGTCAAATCACCTCCTTGCACGACCGCTGACCAAGAAACAGTACTCTTCCTTACATAGTACTGCACCCAAGACCCTTTATGGGTTGTAGTGGTACAGGTCTTGGAAAATCAAAAGGCACAAAGCAATATCGACAGTTCTTATAGCAATAGCAGGGGTCATATAGCAATATATGACCCCTTCTTTTGTTATATAGATGCCTCATCCAAGTTTAATCAAAGCAAAAATATATTTCAACGGATCAACAATTTTTGGTTTTACGGCATTTGAAAACGGTGAAACATGTAGAAAATAAGTCGAGTGATGGGTCAGTCGACATGGAAAGATCTTTTGAAAGATTAGCTGAACAGCTAATAAATACAAAGATTTTCCGAATAAAATCTTAGAATCCATCTTATTTGCAACGTTTTTGATGGTAAATGTTAGGAAGTTTAATATGTGTTCATACATTTTCAAAAATTTTGTCAACTACTTTTTTTTTAATTTGATATTTTAGATGTATATTTATTTTTTATGTGATTAATGAACTTTTAAAATATTTTAATTTTCAGTCCATATTTTCATTTATTTTTTCTCTTTTTCGTCCATATTTTCATATTTTTATTACATACATTTGCAAATATACGTGAATATTTATGTATGTAAAAATATTTTGATATTTTTAGTACATAAACATCCTATCCCTGTTCATCACTAAGAATGATATATCCGAAATCATGAATAAATTCGTATGGATGTGTGTTGTAAAATTAGATAATAAATAAAAACTTTTCTCTCTCTATTCATCATTATTTTTCTCTCGATTTTATCAAGCAAGTGGAATGATTTTGATCGTAAAGCTGACATCCGAAATATATTACAGTTAAACTCTCATTAATTGATGTTTGATTCGAAATTTGGCGTTTTCAAAGAAATAGGTCCTTTTACTATTTAGTTCATAAGCATTTACTAAAAGAAGAAGGACACTAATAACCGTGAATGTTGTCTGTCGTTAAATAACAAAAGCTTTTACGAATTCCTTACTATTTACAACCCCACAATATTTTAAACATTGCTATAAACTGAAAAAATAATCGCGATTCATGTGTTCTGCGCTTATCAACATAAAACGCACTTTTTACCTATTTCAAAGGAAAATAATTCAACTGATGTTTAGAAGTAACCAAGTAACAACTGAATGCCATAGGGACTAGAATACCTTAAATATAAAGAAAGCACTTCTTCACAAGATTTATGATGCGTCAATGTTAAATTTTGGTTCCGTCTAGACATGCGCGCCACAGAAAAATCTTCGGCTGCGGGCCGCTGATGATTTTTTACCGGCGGCGGCGGCGCATACCGGCGCGCCGATGCTCGCGAGATTTTTGTATCATGGGCGTACGCAGGCGAAGGCAGGCGAAGGCAGCTGCCCCCCCTCTACAAATTTTGAGAAACAAAAACTACCAATAAAGAAATTCCTATTCATTTACTATATTTCTAAATCATTATATAAACACTTATTATAACATTTAAATATCAGTAAGTTGTATTTTGATAATTAATTGAGCCTTACAAGGTCAGAATACCTCGACCTTTTCGAAAATTTTATCAGCCGGCCCCCCCTAGAGGAAATCCTGCGGACGCACCTGGGAGTACTCGTTTATTATTTTATTTGTTGAATTTAATTTTTAATGTTAAGGCCGTACATTAAAGGAGTTTCACTTGTAAAAAACATACTTTACAGTCTTGTGACATAAATAACTAGTTTTTGAAATGAAATGAAAACAGATTAGCTGAATGGGGTTAAAGGTCATTGTTTACTTATAATAAGTTCTTATCTCTCTAATTCCACCTTTCAATTCAGGTCAGTTCCTTTCAGACTGTTGTGAGTTACAGGTCGCTTTAAAAATGTCTAATTTTGAGCACCGTGCAGTGATAAAATATTTTGTAAAAAATGGGATGGGGCCGAGGGAAATTTTTGAAGACATTTGCAATATTGAGAAACTCTGCCCCATCGTATGCCACTGTCAAAAAGTGGGCCACACTCTTCAAAGCTGGCTGAGGAAACCTCGAAGATGATAACCGATCTGGGCGACGTTAATCTCGGAAGGAGTTTTGCTGGCATTTTCTGCAGCATGACAATAACAGGGAAATACTATGCCGACCTTCTCGTGAAACTGCGAGAGGCCATCAAAGAGAAGCGCCGAGGAAAGATCACCAAAGGTGTGCTGCTACTGCAGGAAAAAACTCCCGTCCACAAATCAAGAGTTACCACGGAGACGGCCAAGCTGCTCCCGCACCCACCCTACTCGCCAGACCTGGCCCCCTCAGACTTCTACCTCTTCCCTAATATGAAAAAACATTTGTGTGGGAGAGTGTTTTCGTCAGACGATGAGGTGATCTCAGCTCTCAAAGTCGTTTTGGAAGGTTTCTAAAAAAACATTTTGCCAGGGTTACAGATGTTAGAGAAGCGGTGGAAAAAGTGTGTTTCTGTTGTAGGGGACTATATTGAAAAATAAAAATATGTAAGTTGAAAATATATTTGTATATGTATTTATATCAGGCTTAGAACTTTCTTTACCCCCCCTCGTACTTCTAAAGATCCATCGTGTCCCTTCAGTGATCAGTTGAATTGGAAATTGAATAAGATCACGAAGAGGAGCGATTTGAAACTGGAAGTTAATGGAGCGTGTCGGATAACGGAGGGGATCGAGTTCCAGAGGGATGATGCTTGCATTATGAAGGATTTCTATGTATAAGTTCGATGGGATGGAGGATATATATCGGACGTACGGGATCTGGTTTGGCGGGATTGGTTGGGGTATTTAAATTGTAGGCTCTGTAGGATATAGGAGGGTCATTGAGTTCTGATGGCCTGGTATAGGAAGAAAACTAGTAGATACCGACAGCGGTAGGACTGGTAGAGCCACTTTGCGTATCTCTTGGGATCCTAAAGACAAAACATATTGCATAATTCATAAGTTTGGCTTCGAGTGCCCCAGACAGTCCGCTGTACACCATACAGCAGTAGTCAAAGTGGGGAAAGATGAGAGAGGACGGTTGAACCGTTTCCGGGTAGAGATAATGCGACGGGAAATTTGTGAGATATGTGTTTTCCAAGAGAGGGATTGATCGAAGGTAACGCCAAGGTTTTTGACAGCATTGTCGAATGAGATAGATTAGTTGTTTAGGACTAGATTTGGAGCGACAGGAGTTGATTTGAGGAGAAAGGGAGATCCAACCAATGTGGCTTTCGTCTGCTTCGCGTTCAGAGTGAATTCGTTGAGGTTTGCCCAAGCACATATTCTGTCGATATCTTCCTGTATTTTTAGGATATCGTCGTAGGCATCAGCGGGGCAAAGGAGAGATAAAGCTGGGCACCATCGGCATATAGATGGTATTGACAGCGATGGGTGGAGGATGGAAGTTCATTGATACAGATAGATAAAGCGTGGGGGACAATGAGGAACTCTGAGGTACACCTTTAGATGGGAGGTGTTGGAGACAAAGTGAGAATTGAGTGCATCGGCTGAAAATGGAATTGATTGGTTTTGAGTGGGTTTACCTAAGGACAGTTTGCGGAGAATCACCCATTTTGCTTTGGAGTCGGTGGTACTCGATAAGGATTGCTGAAAGATATGGCGCATACCGCGCCATTAATGGCAATATACCATTAAGAATTGAGTGCTATTTCGGAGGAGCTTGATGGTAGTATAATCTTCAGAAAGTCAGGTGCCCTAAAATCTTCTTCTAGCTGCGTCTCTTCTAGGATGGTATGAATTTAAGTGGTAAGGGTTTCCGCCCTGGAGTCAATGGCGTTTGAGGTGTAAATGGGGTCTCATTGGATCATCTCAAGATCAGGAGCTAGGATTGCAGGTGATAGGAAATCAAGGTTTCGAAAGGATTCAGTTTTGGAGGAAAACAGCAGGATGGGAAGGTTATAGGATAATTGTATGAGGTCGTGGGAAGACTGTAAAGGAACCGGATGTGTTAAGGCGAGGAGTTTTTTAGGGAATCGGGATCATAAACGACAAGCCAAGTGATGGAGTGCTGGGTGTTAAGAGTCGGGTCGTAAGGGACTATAAATAAATTAAGGGAATAGAGGATATTTGAAAGATAGGCTTGGTTAGAAGAAGGTATCTGGAGATTGGTGTTGAGGTCTCCGGAGAAAAAATTTTGGAATATCAAGAGATCATGTTGTAAAGGATGGCCTCGAATGCTTCATCAAAGGTGACTTTCGGAGGCAGGTAGATGAAACCAAAGAGTACGGATGTGGGGAGGTAGATATTTAAGCAAACAGATATTCAATATGCGGGGAAAGGGAAGTGGGGAAAAGAAGGAGAATTTTTTATTTAAGGCTATCGTGGACAAAGATACCTACTACACCACTAGTCCTATACACTCTATCATGATGGAGCAGGGTGTAGTTAGGGAGGCTAACTTGGGTAGGATGGTGTGTTTCAACCAAGTTTCGGGGATAGCAATTATACGGTAAAAGTTGTGGAGAAAAAAATCTTGGAATGCATCAATATGGGTTAGAAGGGACTGGGCGTTAACATGACAGGTTAGAAGAATATTAGTCATATGGGGTAGGAGATGGAGATATGACGGAGGGAGGGGTTAAATGGTGGAGTATTATAGTATTGATCTGAAACATACTGGATCACTGAGATGGAATACAACAGCACTGATGAAATAGATATATATAGCACTAGATAGATAGATAGATAGATATAGCACTGATGATTGTTTAAGTAAAAAGCATAATAAGTGGTAGTAGTCGTTAAAAAATTAATCATAAATAAAATCAATGTTTTACTATTTTTTGAGGGGGAAAATGAGTGTAAATAAAAGAAATTATGGAATTTCTTATCAGTCATTTAAACAATAACAGATGGGAGTAATAATCCGATTAGGGTAATTATACCGCAGAAAAATAGAAACAACATGTTGTAACCAATCTTGCTGTTGCGATGCGGCGGTTGAGGTATGACGTGACATGTCCTAACAATATTTCATATCCGCTGATCACTTTTCTCGTAGCTTTCTTAAGGTCTGCAAATAGGCCTTAAAGAAAAACTCTGTTGCCAATAATATCAACGCCAAGCACAAAACCATCCTGCTCTGCTAGTGTTGCACATGCGGCGCGCCACCTTCATCGGCGGCGGCTCGGCGCAGTTAAAATCATCCGGCGGCGGCGGCTCGGCGCGGCGGCGTGCACGTCTAGTTCCGTCGTACTTCATCCATTCAATCAATCGTCAATCACCAATTAATCATGTTCATGAGTCTTTTTTGATTTATTCTGTAACGTGAAACAAAGTGTAGTGCATGTTCGTGACTGATCGAAAGTCTTCTACGCTTGTAGGGAACCTTCTAGAATGTTCTAATTCCGGCAAAATATAAAGCGCGATGATTTGAGAGTTACTCTGGTTCTGATGATCGAACTGTAAACGGTCGCGAGTGAACGCACAGCTTTAGTGATGTAATGGGTCGTGAGTGAACGCTCAACTTTTTGTTTATGTTAAAGGCCAGTATAATTAATTTACCACTGATTACAGTTTATATATATTTTATTATTATTATTATTATTTTATTATTATTTAATCTTATTATTTTATCTAATCATAATTAATTTTTTTTTATTCATGTTTTATCGAAAAGAATTTTATTTTTTGACCAGTGGTAAATACGTCTTTTCAAACAACTGAAGTGTTAATGTTGTTGGTTAAGAAAAGTTCAGTTGTTAATTGTGAGTTATTCGGCCTTAGTAAAGTGTTATTTCTTGTATATCATAATTATAATTGTCATTGACCCGGAATTTTTATATGGACTTTTATTTTGGATTAGCGATCTGGTATTGTTGCCTAGCGTGTTTGAATAAAATTGTTTTGTTTGTGCTATTTGTTTATTTCTTGTTTGTCTTCTTTGTTCATCTTAAATAAAACTTTAAAAAACCATATGGTTACGTTTGTGTATAAAAGCTGTGTCGTTCAAGATGATTCTTTTAACATCAACTTTTAAAATGTAATGAGCCATAGCATTATTACATAGCCATGTCAGCCATGTTAATTATTTCTGTTTTTATTGTTTGCCTGACATTTTGAATTATTATTTTCGGTTAATAAAAATTATTTGAAACCACGATAGTTTTACAATGTTAATCATGTTTTATAACGTACAACAAAATTAATTATGAAGGCCTTGCGCTGCTAACCAGGTAAAGATGGCGTGTTTGATCATGTTTGTGAACATCATCCTGAGCGTGACTCGTTATCTTTATTACTTAGGCGTGTAATATAAGTTCTTTGATGCCGCAGTTTGTTCTTTATCTAAACAAAAACATTTAATTATAACAAGACCATTCCAGTTCTGAAACTAATAGAAGTAAAATCTAAAACGAATGTGCAATGAAAAGAAATGTTTATGACATATACATAGATAAAATTCCGATTGGTATAGAAAAAAACAACAAAGAAAATAAAGCCTTCTTACGGTGTCTGACGGACTCCATCTATATAACATAACAGTGTATGAAGCCACCTTATACGGTAGGGATGAACTATTGTCGATAGTCAGTAATAACCGATTTTCACAATTTCATCAACTTGATAAAATCGATTAGCCATTGAATATTTCATTTTTCAACATTTAAAAATAGTTAAATCATATCAAAATTAAACAGAAACAAAATGAAATTAAAGAGGGTAGAATCATAATAATCAAACTACACAGTTATTAAAATAAAATCGAAGGCAGAAAAATATAGAAGCATTTCATAAAACATAAAAAATGTAAATTTTTAAAAACTATGTTCGAAATGAAAACGTTTTCAAATAAGGTGAAATCGGATTTTAATGACTGAAATGGTATTATACCTATACTGGATAACAAAATTAAGTTTGAGGTGCTTGATAATTGGCTAATGAAACACTAATTATTAACACAGAATAATAAAAAGAATATTAGAATAATACGGTTGGATGTTTAATCACCTGAAATAAAAAACATATAATAGAATGAAAGATATTATTTTGAAGTACTATCAACTGAGAAAGGTTGCATAATGTTCGATAAAAACCCAGGTCGTTCTTCAAACCCTCATTTTGTTTTTGACGACATCTTTGAATTTAAGATGGGGCAAAGAGGAGAAGGAGGCTTAATTAAAAGGCCACCTGCGGAAGGCAATTAAAATTTCCTCGGGCCCTTTTCCTCGGGGAGGTGACATCGATACCCGGCTAATTGTTTATCGCCATTTTTACGTCTTTTCATTAAAACAAAAACACCCCACTAACGAGGACCTCCTTTATTATTTTATAATGAGCGAGCCTCGAATTTTCCTCATTTTTTTTTTTTTCCCGACTAGTAACGTAAAGTATTTCTAATAAAATATTTTTTTATAACTTTCATAGTTAGTTGAACACAATTTCGTAAGTCGGGATCTGCTATTTAAATAGTGTACAAACCAAATTATCATAAACTAATTATTCCATGAATTGGTATGTCTGCAAATAGTACTTCATTTTTTTTAATTTTTTAAATCTATATAAATAAAGTTGAAATTCTGTTTGTTTGTTCTTTATAGAAATCCATACCGTTTGTCCTAAATTCTCCAAATTTCGCTCAGTGGTTCTTTGTTACCAGGTGCGAACACCCGTCCATATTAAAATTGCATAACTTCAGCCAATCTCTGGGTATATTCATTATTGTTATACAATTCGTCATGATCTCGCTTTACAATGGTTTTTTTTTTACGAAATCGACCATTTGAGTCGAAAAAACGGCCTAAAAAGAATTTTATAGATTTTGAAGAGGCCAACAAGGCCCGGTAAGACCATTCCTTGGCAGGTGTCGCGTTCTGGGATTTTTAAACCATATGTTTTTGTTTTAACATTACAATACGTTTATTTACATGTATGGTGAATTTATTTTTTAAAAATGCCTCCTAATAAGCGAGCTTCAATAGGAGTAGTGAGCTCAAAAGCTAAAAAACAACGTCAAATACGAGCAGCTGAAACTCTCGACGAACATCAAAATAGGATTGAACAACAGAGGCTTAGACAGGCAGAATCGCGGGAAACTGAGTCTGCTCAGGAATAGGAGGCCCGCCTTGCGCCACAGAGGCTTAGGCAATCCGATTTGCGAGAAGCTGAAACTGCAGGGCAATATTTCTGTTTGTTTGTTTGTTCTTTATAGAATTCCATACCGTTTATCCTAAATTCTCCAAATTTCGCTCAGTGGTTCTTGCATACCAGGTGCGAACACCTGTCCATATTAAAATTGGATAACTTCAGCCGATCTTCAGCTGATATTCTTTATCCTTATAAAAATCGTAATGATCTCGCTTTACAATGGTTTTTTTTACGAAATCGAACGTTTCAAAATTAGATTATTAGACGTTAGAAAGTTAGATTAGAAAAATGAAATTCCCCGGGTGAAACCGGGACATACAGATAGTACTTCATAATATTAAAAAATTTAATTATTGTCAAGATACGTCTTTGATATCAATATTTATGTTTGGTACTCTTTAATGCTAATTTAAAGCAGGCTTCAACGTATCTAAAGCTAAATTTGTTTTACGTCACTTTATGCCACTAAGGCTAATCGGATGATGCTACAGTGGGAGTCCTAAATTTTGCCTATCCAGGATAATTAGGATAGGGATCTTTAACGAGTACATGACATCGTACAGGCTCGGGACCTCCATTTTACGTCCTATCCGAGGGACGGCATACACAAGGATTTTTTACTCCCATTAAAAAATCCTAGGGCCAACTCGGGACGCGAACCCGCATAATATGTATTGCATAATAGCATAGTATTTAAGTTTTTATGCTAACCACTACACCACAGGTGACCTCTACAGCTAAATTTAAAAAACGCTGGTTTTTAAGTTACCATGGCGATATTAACGACCCAAAATTGAAAAGTCTGAAAGTTTGTTCCACCAAGCAGTGTCGCGGCACGATAGTTTGCTTACTGCGCAAGTCTCTTCCCACACTCTTTTGGTTTATAAGTTTGATTGGTTGGCTTTGCCTCTCGAAAAGTGGTTTGTTGGAACAATAGAGCTGTTAGTCAATGCATACTTCGCATGCGAATGTGTCTAGAATATGGTTGAACTGGTTGTTGGAAAAAAACGTTAAATGTCAACTGTTTGTAGATATATAAACAAAGTCGAGTTAGTTACACCATTTATAAATCAAGAACGGTTGGACTGATCTGTCTCCACCTCGAATAGAAGAAGGAAGTATTAAAAAATCGAAAAAATGGTGGAAAGGGGGGGGGGAATTATTAACTTTTAAACCGTTTATCCAATTATGACAACTTTTCAAATCGGGTGTTATTGTACTGTAAAAAAGTTAATTCCACGTAAATATAGTCATGGATATGTTTTTTATTGTGTAGAGAGGGGGTGTGAGTGGTTAGAATTATTAATTATTTACAGATTTATCCGCATTGAAGGAACTATGACACGCTGGTCGTCATCAAACTTATCTACTTCAACTTATCACTGTCATTAAATCCACTTTGATTTCTTTACACTATAATTGCATTTTCACTACCATGTTCTGCATCTAACTGGAATTTTTCAAAAACGTCACTAAGTATTTGAGAGTGCATATGTACAATAAACTAGCTATTGTAACTTTATCCCATCAGTGGCCAATTATTATTTAATCCAATGTTGACGTATTTATTGAGAATGGTTCAATATATAATTAATATATATTTCTAAAAAAAATAATATGGTGGAAAAATCCAGAGTGATGGAATTGCCAAGACAGAACCCTTTTTATTAGAGTATTTCCTCGAAATTAAAGGTTCTTCGAAACTTCGAAATATAATCTATATGTATGATGAAATTATATTTGTTTGTTTGTTCTTTATAGAAATCCATACCGTTTGTGCTAAATTCTCCAAAATTCGCTCAGTGGTTCTTTGATACCAGGTGCGAACACCTGTCCATATTGAAATTGCATAACTACAGCCAATTTCTGGGTATATTCTTTATTGTTATAGTAATCGTTTTAATCTCGCTATACATCATTTTTTACCTAATCGACCATTTGAGTCTATAAAAGTCTCACTTTGTAGATTTTATAGATTTAAAAAATGAAATTCTCCGGGTGAAACCGGTATATAAAGCTAAATATAGTAATTTTGCTTGTGTTTTGTCCCATCAGTGGCCAATTGTTATTTAATCCAATAAAGACGTATTTTTTTTTTTTAGAATGCTGCAATAAATAATTAATATATATTTCTAAAAAAAAAAAAATAATATGGAGGAAAAATCCAGAGAGACGGAATTGCCAAGACAGAACTCGTTTTAATAGAGCATTTTCTCGAAATTAACTTTTAACGTTTAACTCGAAACTTCTAAATTTAATGAATAAAAAAATTCAAATTATGAAGTTTACGTACTTATACTATCTTAATGTATATAGAACATGTTTTTGTCTTTTTATAGACTTTACAGGTAGCTCGAAGACATTCATCAAAAGCCTCTACACATATAAGACCCAAAAAGAAGATGGTTTGACAGAATCTAAAAAGATGTTGCAGATAGACTAGCAGAAACTGGAAATTAGTATCCCAAGACAAGAACTGATCAAATACCCATCACTCTCTGACTTTAGCTTATATCCTCCTCATCGACTGCTGTAATAATTATTATTTAATTTATTAAGTATTTCAGTTGAATACGGTCCCTTTTGATAGAAGAGAAGAGGATTCTCCTGTTATTATCTCTTGAGAATAACATTTCCTCTCTCCTTAGTTAATTCTTTAAAAGGGGGAATGAAAGGTAAATGAGCTAATTTACAGCGGTCTCTAAATATGTAACCCGAGACGAGAAATAATTAATGGGACTTTTAACATGGAAGATGGCTTCTCAAGGAAGGCTTAGTGAATATTTCAAACGGCGGTTTTAAAAGCAACAGCCACTTTCTGTTTTTAAGTTCCCCGTTTATGAGCCTGAATATTCTTTTATTATTTACCAAGTTTTTTTTTTCTTTTGCTATCTTGGTATCAAGTTAATTGAGGTTAAAAAAGATTGAATTAACTGTTCGGTTAAAGGGTTATGAAAGAGAGGGCCGGGCAGTTGTTTTAAAAAGCCTTTGTATAGAAGAACTCCTCTATACACTCCATGCTTCTTTACCCTTCCTCAAACCTAACGAAATATTCAACGATACCCTCTGATGTCTTGGTAATCTTTCATGAAATATTTCATTATTAACCGGCCATATTTAATGGGGCACTGTCAAAATACTTTAATATATATATGTATATCTTCAAAAGGTTTTATTATTAAAGGATCCTTTCAATTCCTTTAAATATACCATTTTCATTAAATGCTGATTCAGAAAAACTTTGAAACGTTAATAAAACTTAATCGAATTTTTTTTGGAATAAAGTAAAATCTTTCTCAAAATATTTTGCCCTAACAAATCTCTTGCGCAACATTCCATATAAGTTAAAACCCTTCAAAAACTTCAATGCCTTCGTCAAATCACATTCGTTTTTATTTTTGACCCTTACCTCATTTAGGCATTACTATTAATTTAAAACAAGCCCGAGCGATATAACGCATTGATGTTTTTCTAGGTGTTTAATTTAGAAATTAATATTTTGTATAAATTAAAAATATAACAAGAAAACTCTTCTTCTTAATTTTTTTCTTTTCCTTTTTAAAATTTTTATTTAACGGCCCGAATCCAAATTATTTATAATATTTAGAAAAATATTTGATGATTTATATTGTGATGAAAAATGTTTTTTTATGAATTTATATTAAAAATAATTTAACAAATTATGTTGTATACAAAATCAATGTCCAGACTAAAAGCAAGAATAAATGTGTTTTGAGCAGAGAGCGTACTCGAAGATCTTTCCAGATACAGTAAGACTTCCACTGACCTTCTCTGTCGGTCACACCACAAACATAACAGAAATTCCGATCTAAAAATACCTCAACCTTTAAATAGAGTTAAAATTACCTTAATTATGGTTTAAACATAAAAAAATACAAGCGTTTTCATACAAAAAAAAAAGGGTTATTAGAAAAGTAACTAAATAAAACAATTTTACATTATACTGCTTATGAAAGTATTTCTTTCTAGACTCTTAGCTAGCTGTACTAGTACAGTAAAGAAAGCACATGTTAATAAAACTATTAAAAAGTTTACGAACATTTTTATTACTTTAATTTAAATATGTCTGAAGCGAGTGATGTAAATATTCCCAAAAATAAAATTGATCAAGCAAATGACTTTAAAATGTCACTTTTTGTACTAATGATAACTATTACATCACTAGTACACATGTTATACTAGAGATGTACTAGTGATGTAAATAACTATTAGTAATAGTTTTTTACTTATTTAATTCCTAGAAAGTACGAAGTTCTAGAGTAAATGGGACCAACTTAATTCTTGGTACACCACTGTATGAATTACAGACCCTGCTTTGCAATAATAAAGAAAACAATTTTCATTGGGAAAGAAATTTTAGTGTTCCCTCTCCGGTAGCACTTAAGTAGCCATTTAAAATAGAAAAGATTGCCTATTTTAGTCAAAAAAGAAGGGTGGTAAGTGAAAGATGTGTGATGCTCTCACCGCACCAGATTTTTAAAAATGCTTTATATTTGTAAGCATTATTAGGACTACCGCACCCATTAATATTCATTAATGAAATAAAGTTGAATAATTCATTGAATATTCGATTTCAGTTTTTTTTCTTCTTCGGTTTTAAAAAGCTTTTAGTTCTCTCATAAAAGAAGCTTTTTCTTCTATGAGATTTTGAAGACTGTGGAAAATAAGTGCGCCTGGTGATAAATGATCTGTATAACTACGATGCTTATATCGAAATCGATGCACAATATTTTTTATTATCGGACTGTTGGAAGCTGGATTACATTCAATTAAACGATATTTTTTCGGCGATATATTTAAATAAAAAATCTGGTGCGTGCGCGCAACACACAACTTTCACTTACCAACTTACTTAGATTATTTCATTTCCCAAAGTCACACATTTTTCTACATTCATATCTTATTTTTGTTAATCGTTAAAGCCGTTTTTGAGTAAATAAAAAAAACCCGTGAAAATTATACAAAATTTATTAAGTAAAGTGCCCCCTCCCGTAGATCAATTTTGATGAAATTTTTACAGTCATATCTCGGGCATATAAGTACATCAAATACCAAGTTTGATCAAAATCGTTAAAACCGTTTTTGAGTAAATAAATAAAACACGTGAAAATGATACAAAATTTATTAAGTAAAGTCCCCCCTCCAGTAGATCAATTTTGATGAAATTTTTACAGTCATATCTCGGGCATATAAATACATCAAATACCAAGTTTGATCAAAATCGTTAAAACCGTTTTTGAGTAAATAAAAAAAACACGTGAAAATGATACAAAATTTATTAAGTAAAGTCCCCCCCTCCGGTTGATCAATTGTGATGAAATGTTGGTTATCACATCTCTGGCATATAAATACATCAAATACCAAGTTTGATCAAAATCGTTAGAGCCGTTTTTGAGAAAATCGAAAAAAAACCTTAAAAGTTATTAAATAAAGTACCCCCTCCCTTTGAGCAAATTTGATGAAATTTTTGCTGTCACATTGCGGGCTTATACATACTCTAAATACCCAATTTCAGGTTCGCACGGTTTATAGTTTTTGAGCTAGTCTGTTCACACACACACACACAGACACACAGACAGACAGACACACACACACAGACCATTTCGCGGGACTTGGTTATTTTGACTCAGGGGATCCCAAAACGTGTATTTCCGTTGAAAAGCGGAAGTCAAAAATTTTCACGATCGCAATACTTCCACTTACTATATATTTCATATATAGGTAAGTGAAAGTAAAAATATAAATTCCAGATCCGGTTAATTTATTATTTAAAAAAGAGTTAGAGAACGCATATAACAATAATACTACCCGGATTTTAAATATGATTAGACTTTTTTTTTTTTTTTTTTTATTAGTCCTCCCCTTCCTCGCCTGTTAGGCTATACGGGGTTTCCCGGGCCAGGGGAGAGGGTGGGGGATTTATGCCGAGAATTATTAAATTTCCCCTGGCTCCGGGTTTTGAACTTGCTATCTTTCGGTTCTCAATCATACGTTGCCATGGGCAACGCGTTTGCCCACTCGGCCATCCCGCCATCCTATATGATTTGACTTGGCATTTTTCGTTTAGTGGTAATATTACGGAACTAAAGTCACAAAAAATAGTACTCTCAGGGGGGATATGAGAGATGGATTCCCCCTCCCGAAATTACAAATTTAAAAATTTCCTCGGATAGTGGTTTTTATTTATAATAATTTAATGAATTTATTATTATTTATGTAATAATTAAGTGTGATGGTTTTTCGCTTTATGTATGTTTTTCTTTCTTCTTTTTTTATACTGACCAATCCCCCATTTTTTTTTTTTTTTTTGGTTCATCACGGAGTTTTATTTTATACGTTATTTCTTAAGATCCACGTTATCTCAAAATTTACGAGCCTTGCGGAGTAGAGTGCTGGGAAAATAAAATGGAGTTTTAATTTCTTACCAGTCTGACAGACCGTTATTCCTGTAAATGTGTATAAGTCACCTGGTCTCAGAGACCCCTCTTCCCTTGAAAGTCCGGATGAACGTATGAGACCGGTGTTCCTAATTACGTAAGTTTTGGAATGATTATTGTTTTTAGTATTTGTTTTATTCAAGAACAATAATTCTACCGTGTACAAAGGTTTTGTGTAATTTTTTTAAATTTTTCAACATGAGTGGAGTACCCAGCAACTTTTCTTCACGTACAAGAAGAATTGTACAACTAGCATTAGCTGCAGATTCAGATCAGGAGTCAGATGTCGTCCTCGACTCAGAGGACTCTTACGTTCCTCCGGAAGATGACGAGGAAGTCTCCAAGCACACTTCTGAGAGTGAGCTCTCTCAAGAGGAAGAGGAATCCGCAACTACAGAGAGAGCAGGAAATGGTGAATCACATTCCTATCAAGAGGGACATAATCATATCGGCCGTAGCAGTCCATTAAACGATTATTTTAGAGGGAAAAATAATTTTATTTGGCATAAAGAACCCTTACAACCCATGAATAGCCAGTCCGGCAAAAATATTATAAAAATAAAAACATCTACCATCAAGGGCCCCGCGAAAAATTTAATTAATCCGAGTCTGGGGACTACTTTTTACCTCTGATATACTAGAGGACGTTGTTACATGCACAAATATGAAACATAATGCTATGAGAGAAAAGACAAAATTCAATGACAACTCATATCGCCCGACAGACCTAGACCAAATCAAAGGATTATTTGGTTTATTGGTATTAAGCTGTATATACAAATCGGCTAGAGAGTCATTATCATCGCTTTTTTCTACAGGGCCCACAGGGAGACCTATATATCGCGCTGTGATGTCCGAAAAACGCTGCAATATTCTTATCAGAGCATTAAGATTCGACGACTCCAGTACCCGCCTTATTAGAGAAAAAAATGATCCGGCAGCTGCAATATCAGATATATTTTATAGATTTATAAAAAACTGCCAGGAAGCTTATGAGATCGGAGCCTTTGCATCCCCCCCCCCCCGGTAATTGAAACTTATTTTTGCTTGTAAATGAGTTGAAATATTATACTGGTCTGAGGGACCGGTGTTCCGCTTAACTGTTATAAACATTATGTTCCGTGCAGAGGGTTAAAATTAATCGTTTATACAGGCATCCTATGGCATCACCCTGGGTACTGCTATTTTTACGAACAAGATAATTACATTAACAATAAAAAAAATAAAAAAAAATACTGACGACCGAAAAAAAGCTTTATCATTAACACAATTTTTTGATGAAACATTTTGCACCTAACGGGACAACAGTTGATACAAAGTGTTCTAGCACATGTTCGTGACTGTTCGACGATAGTCAGGAACATTCTACATTGTTCTAATTCAGAATAAATAAAAGGAGCCATGGACTGGAGAGTTAGTCTTGCTCTGACGCTCGAATCATATAGCTATTTTTTTGTTACTTAGTGATGCAAAACTATCGATAGTCTTCGTTATCTATAGTTTCGATAGTATCGGACATAAAACTATCGATACTGTCGATAGTCTTAGGTGATGACCGGGGGGTGGCGGTAAAATATTATCATGCGCGTTTCCATTTGCACTTTTTTATTAGAGAATAAGATGAACATTTCGGTTAATAGAGGATGAGTTCCGTTATGCCTTGAAATAATTTTTATCAGTTACGAGCTTAGTCGTAACGGCAAAGAATAAAAACTAAAAAAAATATTCTCAGGTAGTTGGTTTATAGAGGTCGAAAATATTTTGTTACAAAAACTGTGTTTGTTACTATGCCATTTACCAAGTACTAATTTTCAAGTCAAGGGACTGGCAGGCAATCAGTTGTTTTGTTTGTATATTTTTCCATCAAATGGGAAGGTAGGTATGGGCAAACAATTCAATTTTTCAGGCTCATATCTTTTGCGAGAAGTAATACTTTTTTATATAGAGTGGATAAGCATTTTTTGTTAGAAACATAAATAAAATTACTCTGTCAAATTTTGTTTTATTTTTCATATCCATGATCTATATAGCAAATAGGTGCTTAGAGGCAAAGGCTATCGCTTTAAAAACAATTTTTTTGATAGTCTCGATAGTTGAAAACTAGGGATAGTAACCTTGTCAATTATTTGTGTTTTTAAGTTTGTCTGACATTTTTAAATATTATTTTCGTTTAATAAAAATTATTGAGACCCACGATAGTATAACAAAATATTTTTTATCCTTTTCCATTTGGTTATACAGTAGCGACCACAACCTGATCCGGATTTTTCTCTCAAGTCGAATCCAATCTTCTCAATCCAATCTCGAATTCAAACATTCTTCTCCAAGTTTAAATGTTATCCCCTATAAAACCCATCTAGCTATTCAAACAAATGAATTAAAAACATCGAAACGATTTAGTTTACTGAACCGCCGCAGTCCTATTTTATATGAAAACTTCGTTCTAGTTGGCCTTATTTCCTCTTTCGGATTAAATATTTTCCTTTAATATTTATTATGGTAGAAAGTATTTACTTAGGGTTCATTAATGTTTGCATCAAGCAAATTAAAAAAAATGAACAAAGAAACAGAATGATTTCAGTAAGCGTTAATTTGAAAAAGAAAAAAAAAACGAATTGCATATGGAGTTTTTCATGCTTCGTTACTATTGGATCATAGCGCGATGTAATAAAATCCAAGCCAAACAGTCAATCTGGTGCGAAAAAAAAGTGAGGCTTTCGTTGTGCACGTAGGTGAGGCTTTACCAACTGAAAAAGTGAGTCTTTACCTACTGATAAAGTGTAAAAAATTATACATTCCACATACATATTACACCATTAATATTAAATAAATCAATTCTATTATTAAATTTAAAATTTTATGTTAAATGTTTGTGATAACTAAAATGAGAAACCATGAACTTGGTTATGAAAGTTATATTAAAATAGCATTAATTTTCGTACCATATCTTCTACAGATTGAAGTCAAGAATTGGTCATATTTAATTTTAATTTTTCTTTGAAAAGAATCCAGCAATATATACATATTCTAAATGAAAATTAACATTGAAATCTCCTGTAAGAATCATTTGTCACTTATAATTATTTATTTTATATTAATTTAACCATCATTGTGGGTGACCACCTATTTTTTAATTTTTTTTAAATAATTTATTTTTTTAAGGGAAAAGATTTGGCTCCGCCGGGAATCGAACCCGGGTCTTCCGCGTGACATGCGCGGTATGCTATCCTTTACGCCACGGAGTCGCTTCCAAAAATCTTTTCTCTTCAAAAAATAAATTATTTAAAATATAGGTGGTCACCCACAATGATGGTTAAATTAATATAAAATAACTTAAAAAAAAAAATGACGAACGTCAAGAAGATGCCCAAAATTGGATAAAAATTGTCCATCTCCCGTAAATACTCGCAAAACTTGCGAGATCGTGGGAGAGGTGTCAGTGAAGAGGAAGGATTTGGCACCGTTTGGAAGCGACTCCGTGGTGTAATGGATAGCATACCGCGCATGTCACGCGGAAGACCCGGGTTCGATTCCCGGCGGAGCCAAATCTTTTCTCTTCAAAAAATAAATTATTTAATATAATTATTTATATTTGAAAGACTTTAACCTTAAAAAAGTAAATTATTGCAACTGCTCATGAATAATATCATGAACAGTTTTATTTGAACTAATGTAAATAATAGAAATAATTAAATTAAAAATTGAACTGGGATTTTTGGTTGTTAGGTTGTGAGGTTATTCTTTTTTTTTTACTTTCACTTACCTATATATGAAATATATAGTAAGTGGAAGTATTTTTTCGTTAGCGTTTAAGACTTTGAAGAACTAGGCTTCTAAAACCATCCTTCCCTACTTGTCTCTGGCTTCTACGTTGCAGTTTGACTAACAATATCTATCCATCAGGTTTTTGCCACGACGATCCATTACCTAATGGATTACTTGACCTATTTGTCCAAGCATTGTAAAGGATAAAAGTACTTTTAAGAGCTCTGTTTAACATAAGCCAAGAGCCTTTCAAAGGTGCTTATTCTATCTCAGAGGTATTTAATTCTATTGAAAGCTTAGGCAAGGAGGTCAAGCAATCCATAACGAAGCGTCTACACAATGAATGCCTCAATAATAGGCAACAACCCAAGTAGCCAAAAAGATCGATAGAATAGTCAAAGATGCAATACATGCTATATATCGAAATAAATGCAGAAAACTGCTAAGTAATATTAGTCCAAGATTGGTACTACTATTGTAATTCCAATAGCTTGTTTGTTTAACGTCACTTTATGCCACTAATGCTAATCGGACCATGCTACAGTGGGAGTTCTAAATTTTGCTTTTCCAGGTATAATTAGGATAGAGATCTCTAACGAGTACCTGACATCGTACCTCCATTTTACGTCCTAACCGAGGGACGGCATGGCTAAGGATTCTTTACTCTCATTAAAAAACCCTAGGGCCACCGCTGGGCGCGAACCTGCGACCTTTAGTATTGTAGGTTGCCATGCTAACCACTATACCACAGGTGACCCCGTACCAATAGTTTATGGGTGATTCTCGTTTAATTTGACCATTTAACTTTTTTAGAAATTGAATTTTGGGTTTAAAAAAATTCAACTTATAAATAAAATGTGATCTGAGTATCATCAATAAGATGTTCAAGGAAAAAAGGGTGAAAGTTTCTCAGTTCGTTCAGTATTAGTATTTTTTATTTTTCATTTTTTTTTTTTTTTTTTTTTTTTTTTTTTTATTCTCGCTCACTCTCGTCACTCTTGTTTCCTTTTGTTGTACAATAATTACTAGGCTAGCGTCTATTCCTACTCCTTTAGTTGCCAAGTTTAGCAGCCTATACTTTCTCGCTAGTTGACCTATGAATAAGTCGTTCTGTCAAGGCTTAGGTTTTTCGTCGGATATTTGCAGCTCATTGATCATCTCGTAAAAGATATATGATTTTGCTGCAGAGTTTTTACTCAGTTCAGTGTCAACGATTCCCCTTGATTAATTCATTACTGCTTTATATGTAGGACTGAGCAGTATTTTCACAAGCTGAGTAGACTGAATAGTTTAACAAGTTGCCATTTTGCTTATTTTCTTTGTCTTGACCAACTCTCTTTTTTATTAAGAATATATTTTTCATTGTGTCCTTAGTCTATTTTTTCTGTCCTCTATTGCTCCTTTCTACAGCTTGTTAAATGGCTATACAAAAGAAATGATTCATGTAGGCATTAAAACATAACAATAATAACACTTCCTCACAATTGTTTTTCCGTCACGAGTATTACGTAACACACATGACATTTTCCCAGAAAATCTCCCTCCTTAGCTAGACCAAGTGTCGGACATATATGAGAGGATGAGCTCGAATAAATATCCCTAACCAACATCGTTTGCACGAAAAATTCGCATTTTTAATGAATTTATTTTAGATACAATTAACGTAACACTCGTGACCTATAATTTTTGTGGCATACGTGATTTTGCATAGGATATCAAATAGCTGCATACTAGATACTTTCTTCTCCAAGTTTGCACATCGACTGACAGCCGGTATAATCAACAAAGGTTATCATGGCCATTCCCAACATTTTCAAAGAACAGTGTTCCCCAGAACAGCCGACAACACTCGCTATGAATTTTTCTACTAACCTTGGGGACAGATTCATTTTCCTGATTTACATTCGAAGTATTAGAGGAAACTAAAAATATAATTCATACCTTTAAACACCACCGTACTACAATGTAATACCCCATTGTTCAAATTTAATCAATTATCAGGGGTTCATTTCAGGATGTTGTGACCTAAGCATAACCAGCTTGGGGACTGTAACATTCGTGACATTTTCAAACTTTATATGGAGATATTTTGTTTTTATGATGCCTAGAATAATTTAAATGTTACCACTGTATTGCTATAACAGCAAACTATAAAATAAATATCCAACAATATTTTTTGGATATTAAAAAATATCTGAAAAACGAATGTTAAGACCGGGGACACTAAATGGTCAATTTATATGAGAATCATCCTCATATGTCAATATATATCTAAAGTTATTTTTTGTTATGTGCCTATAGTATATGAGGTTTTCATATCGAGTCTAAAAAACAATAAAACGCTTTCGAAACATTACTCAGTTTTCTGTCCATTGGGATGCTAATATTATAATTTTAAGTAATTTCGAATAAATCTGCCAAATTTAAAGCAATACTGCCCTTCAACTACATCTATAGGGGCAATAGTCTTCTTCTAGATCAAAAATAATCGTTCTAAAATGAGTTCTTAATCCTTTCCTAATATCCCAATGAATATATAAGCTATCGTCAAAAAAAATTTTTTTGGTGCGCTAACCTTACTTGTGGGAGGAAGAAGATTTTCGGGCTCTTGATGACCTTTTTAGAGATGAGCCAGAACTTGAAAATAATTCCTTTAATCAAAAGTTATCGGTATTCCAAAAGGCAATACCAAACAAAAGGTTTTAATGCAATGAATAATCAGAATTGTACGATAAATATTAATGTAAATATATATGTATTTTTCTTCTATTATAGGTTAATAAACAGATGTTAAAAAAAAAAAAAAATGCTGTCAATTCAATTTCTTATATGTGTCTGTATGTTATTAATGAAATATAAAAGTGAAGTATTGTTCATAATACGTAGCAAAAGTGTGTTTTCGGTGCTTGGTATAACTTGCTGGAATCTAATGGGTCTAATTGGTTAAACTCGACCGCGCACCTAAAACAACAACTTTTGGTACTAGTGATGAAAATAGCTATTCTGTTAGGAATTATACTCTGATAAGCCAAAGTTCATATTTTTGTATAAAACAATAAATCATTGGAAATTTCTAGATTAAAAGCTACTTTAAATTACTCGTACTATTAAGCCTTGCATTGTGAATACTTGACTTTTGTCCTGTCACAATTGAGTTCCTTAAGTTCCCAGCTATGTAATAAACATTATCGAAGTATTCTTCGTGGTTGAGAGTAAAAACCCTTATTTATTTGATTTTTATCTATTTGTGACGTTTCGGACCCCATTGGTCCATCTTTAAGACAATCTTTTTCATAATGGCGTTACCGTTTCGTTCAGAACCAAAGCCTCCTCAATTATCTTGCTCCATTTTACTCTCTCCGTGACTTTGCTATGCCATCTTCGTATTTTGAGATTTTGAAGATCAGTTTCCACGTCATCTTTTGGAAGGTATACCCATCTCTCTTGATCCTCCTGGATGACCATACTGAAATTCCGCAAATATTTCTTTTAATTCAGAGTTCATACTTATTCTGTACCCGCTTATATTTCTTATGGACCCAAACATTTTCCTACGAACTCTTCTTTCACAGTGAAAGAAGAGTTGTTTCACGTGCTGAGGACAAGTTCTCACTCTTTAACTTTAAGACACTACACTAAAATATCAAAATATTTTTATATGTAATATTTTCTCTTCTGAAAACTATCTTCAATCAGATCATTTGGTTTATTAAAAAGAATTAATAGTGTAGCAAATATAAAAAAACATATGGCGTAAACTCCCGGACCGTTTGTTGGAATAAGCGGTGGGAACGAACTGTTTGGGTCTAGATCTTTCCGTGGACTAGTCCACGAAGGCTTAGAACTGCCCAGATTGTTCTGGAACATTCCAGACCTGACCATTTACGATCATATATAAGGAGCGAGTGACTGAAGGAGTTAGACTGAGTCTAAGTCTGTATCTTTACTGTGCAGCTCAAGTCATAAGATTGTGTGTTATAACGTTATCATTTTTGTAACCTGCTCAATTATTTAGGTGGGGTCACCTGTGGTGTTGTGGTTAGCATGGCAACCTACAATACTAAACATCGCGGGTTCAATTCCAGCGGTGGCCCTAGGATTTTTTAATGGGATAAAAAATCCTTAGCTATGCCGTCCCTCGGATAGGACGTAAAATGGAGGTCCCGAGCCTGTACGATGTCAGGTACTCGTTAAAGATCCCTATTCTAATTATACCTGGATAGGCAAAATTTAGGACTCCCACTGTAGCATCGTCCGATTAGCCTAAGTAGCATAAAAATGGACGTTAAACAAACAAACAACAATTATTTAGGTTGTAGAAATTCGTTGGCATTGATAACTGTATATTTCTGTTAAATAAATTTTTCATAACCCACATAAGTGTTACAATATAAATGTAGAGAACTTAATATAAATGTAATCAATTTTCGAACTGTATGTAGAATTATGGTCCTGATTGTATATAAATATATATTGTGTATATATAGATAACTTTGCACCACTTGATAATCGGTCGTGTACATCAGTTTGTATAAAGTGGTTCATTAGATGAGCTGGCTGGCGACAGAAGCTGAGCGAACAAGACAATGGGACAAAGTATAATACAGAAGGGGGCGGCAGTTAGGGGGTTAGATAGGGCCCGGGGTAGTTGGGAGCGACCACAATGCTGACCGGACTCCTAGCTGAGCTCAGCCATATCGGTCTGTATCTGTCTCCCTCCTCTATCTAAACAGTCTTTTGCTGACCTTTTTCTTTGCATTTCCCACTGTCTCTTTTCCCCTAAATATCGCGGATACAAACCAGCTAGGGGATGTTCAGTTGGATTTGAAATATATCAAATGAGATTAAACCTTAACAAAGTTTTAAATACTTTTAACAACGTCATATCTCAAAAAAATTATATTTCTAGGCATGGCTCTTTTTCAAATGCGCAGAAAGTAGTATATACTTGTACATATCCCTAAGTATACTTTCCTAACAAGATCTACAAATGTTTAACACAACCAAGCATTATCAATGACATTTTTAACATGAAGGTCATAATGCTATGTATTGTAGATGCTATGATAGGAAAAGTAAATTGAATTAATAATTTAATATCAAAATATGTAAAGTACTGTATATGGTCAACCCGGTGGTCAGTTTTACCTGTAGGCGGCTAGGTCTTGGAAATACCGCTTTGTAAGTTATTGGGGCCATAAACCTTCTGTTAGAGATTCAAAATAAGCAAAGCTTAGGACCGACAATGCTGCCGACAAACATCCAGGGAAATACCTAAGAAGATTGTTAGAGAAATTTGTGGCCATAAACCCTGGTTTTGCCCCGGCAAAGAGGCCGCTGGGAAACACGTTGAATATGGAAAGGAAGGGAAATTTTAGGTAGCCAGTCAATCAGAAGAAGTCTGGAACCAACCAATCAGGAGAAGTCTGCAGCCAGCCAATCAGAGGAAGTCTGAAGAGAGTGGGGGAAAGAAGACTTATAGAGAGGAAAGGAGAGTTGGTGGAGAGTTGAGGAGGAGTGGAGTGGAGAGTTCGGGGAGAGTGAGTTGGAATGTAGACAGAGGTCGGGGACTGTGCCAAGAGGGCGAAAGTGGAACGAGAAGGCAGAGGACCAGATAGATAGGAGCGGCAGAGTCCAGATAGCCAGACAGACCGAGATGGGATGCTGTGCTGAGTCTGAGAGAGCGTCAGACATGGCAGGGACTGATCCAGCAGATAGGCCAGAGACAACACCAGGGAATGCCCACCAGACAAGGTTAATACATATACAGTACTACTTGTAATATTGTGTGGTCAGTATTTATTAAATAATGTTAAATTGCCAGTCAGAATCCATTAACTAATTAGTGTCCGTAAAATATCTTAATATGATATATTAAAATGGGTATTGATGATTTATATTATTGGCCAGTAAAATTTAAGATATAGTTCCATTTAGATTTGTTTATTTATTATCATTTGCCCTATGCCACAGGTTTATTAAAATAAAATAGAATTGGTAAACACGTCACCTTTGGAAAAGTATCCAATTTACATTAAGGCATATTAACTACATTATTTACATATATTAATTTGATATACGCCGTTTCTGGTAACCCCCACCCGCCTTAGAAAAGCGGGAGACCAGGAACGTAGCAATAAATCCTTTCTATTCTATGAAAAATAAAGTAAATCCCATCGCTAATTAATGGCATCAGTAGTAAGGGCCAATGTTGAAAACGTTTTTATCTAAACAGGTCAAAAGATATAACAAACGTTGAACTTCTCACGGTTTTGCAATAGAAATAGTGAAGTACCACCAGCTAAGGACTATATGCTGAAAAGTGTGTCTAATAATAGTGCGTTGTAGTAAATGGAATAAAATTCCTTGTCTTTTGATTAGTGATGGACGTTTCTCCTCAATTGCTCGCTTCAATCGGTCCAGCTGATCACAGTACAGATCTTTAGTGATAGGTTGGTTAAGATCAAGGAATTCATGATGAAGGATTCCTTACATATCCCACCATATAGACACCATCACTTTTTTCGTATGAATTCCTTCTCTCGCTTCTGTCCTAGGTGTTTCTCCAGGTCCTAACCTCGACCGTCTAACATACCGATAGAAAACCCACTTTTCATCTGCAGTTACCATCCTGACCAGAAAAGGTTCTTGATTTAAACGGGAGAGGAGTGAAAAGCAATTTCAGCACAGAATAAGTTTCAACAACCAAACCATCATAAATAGAATTAATCCTATAATAAACAAAAAATGTATACAAAAATAAATTGAAAAGGAGGGATTAGTAATCTAAACATAAACAAACAGAATATTAAAAACCTTTTTTTATGGGATGACCCGATACTAACTACTATTGCAGCGCATTCATAAGACAATCGCAACTAAATCAACCTTTTCTTTAAATATGCCGTTGTTGAAAGGAGTGAGCGATATTTGTAAAGCATGTGGCCGTTTACTTTTAAGAATATTAATTTGTGATCTGTGAGTTCTACCAAAGGAAGAAATCTTGTTCAGAACCTTGTAATGGAATCCTAGTCATGCCATGCTGAATCTAAATCCCCGGTTAAAACGAATCGTGGTTTGGAGTAAATCATGGAGGGATGGGGACAAGAGGAGAGCGGTGGGACATTATTATAATAGGACAGGGCTGAGGGAGATAAGGAAGAAAATAGCCGGGAGCCGGGGCACTCAATATCCTCTAATCCCAATATTTGCTATGATTTAGGGGGCTTTGGCTCTGGCCCGGGTATTAGGTCCTCCGCAAGTTGCTTCATCAGTAGTCCGCTCCGAGCTAAGCTCGCTTAATGGTTCTCTTCTACCGGTGCTGCCACCACCCGTACCGATCTCACCTTCTCACACAGCCTTCTCTGCATCTCCTGTATATTCAATATATACAATATTTCGGTTAGTTTGAATCACTTCAATCAACAAGATTGTAGTAAGCAAATGCATGGGCGTCACCAGCACCAAATTATTGAGGGGAGGGGCTCAATATTGTCTCCTAGATAGGGTAGGTAGAAATTCGAGAGGTTAAAATTTGAAATAATAACACCTAAAAACAACTCTTGGGACATCTAATTGTCCCACCAAAGATGGATTTTAAAGGTATTTATAGTCACTCAAAACATGTCAATTTATGTCACAGTCAGAATATAGGTAGTTGCTAAGGCTTCATGTTGAAGATAGTGCGACAAAATTTCTTGATTGAATTTTATCCAAGTTCATCTTCTGATCCTACTAAGTCCATAGCTATTCATAGCTTTCCATCAAATTCTATTGGCTTCGTCGAGTTGATGGCAAGCAATGAAATCAACAGTATCAAGATGTTTGGTTTGAAAAACCAAATCTCTGGAGACCAATTCCAGAGATCCAACATGGTGAAAGTTAATGAATTCATAAACAATACAGTTAAATAATTATGAGGAATATACATTAAGTAATTCATCAAAGGTACAATACGCCTGAAGTGACTTTTAAAAATGCGAAACGGAGCCAATTTGTAAATAAAAGATATCAGATGGAGAAATAGGGTATAATCAATCAGCAAATTATGCTGCAATAAAGTAATATTTGATATTTTATTAACTTTTATTATTTAACTTATTATATTTTTGTTTGGCTAGACTCGAATAATTCCGTAAAATCGTTTTTATTTAATCTAGTACATGGGCATTTAATCTAGTACAGTCCCCTACTTCCAAATTATTGGGAAGGACGCGTCACCACCCCCCCCCCCCCCCGCGGTACGTCAGTGAGCAAGTGTCTTCTGTAACCATTCAACGCGGCAACGAATAATCAGATCTCTAACACCCATAACACTACATTCCATGAATCGGTCATAGGTTTAACACTTTATAAGTAAGTAGCGTTTTTCGCTAGCCGCTGTGCGAGGAGTTGATTCATCTACTGGGCTTTCTCTTTAATTATTTACAAGGAACAAAATTCATCAAATATATTCCTAACATCATCATGGAAATTGTTTATTCGTAGTAAATAATGGTCCTATTATCCCTAGTAACAAGGAACGACAAAGTCTAAAATATAAAATAGGATTTAATAATCGGAAAAAAGAGAAAGTAATTTATATGGATTCCCTAAACAAAATGTCAATGTCCGGTAATACGAGTACGACTAGTATTACCAGGTGTGTAAATATGAAACCGGAATTCGCCAATAATAGGAGTTAGCAGTCAATATAATCTTCTAACTAATCCGTCAGTGGTGTTATCTGCTTTTGCCTACATGTAATAAAGAGATCCGATTGATACCAACATCTTTTTTTGCTTTTGTGCCAACAAATCAAGATTTGCGGACAGCATTTAATTTCCGTTTCCTTCTGAAAAAAATTGGAGCATTATCACATAGGATGCTTGTTGAAGCTTACGGGGAGCATGCCCTAGGCAAATCTCAATGTTTCGATTGGTTCAAAAAATTTAAAGATATATTTCGATAAAAGAAACAGAGACCGTGAAAACCACAAAAAAAAAACTTTGAAAACGCTGATTCGGAAGCGTTTGTTGGACAATTATTACATGTGACACCGTCTCCATTTGTTTGAAAGGCATGGAAAAGATCCAGAAGGTCGGAAAACGGGTACCTCACCAACTGAATGACAGGCAGCAGGAAGCTCGAAAAACCTCATGGCAAATGCTGCTCGCCAGGTACAGAAAAAAAGTCATTTCTTCATCAAATTGTGACTGGTGATGAAAAGTGAATTTACTTCGAGAATCCTAAGCGTAAAAAATCCTGGGTAACTCCTGGTGAACCATCGGCATCGCTTGGGGAGGAAGAAAATGCTCTGTCTGGTGTGATCAGATGGGTGTTACCTACTATGAGCTGCTGAAACCTGGGGAAACTGTTAATACGGAACGCTACCTACAACAGATGATAAATTTGAATAAAGATTTGCGCCAAATATCAAGAAAGGACTCACAAAGTGATCTTGCTCCATGACAATGCCCCATCACATTCGGCTAAACGGACCAAGGAAACGATCCAAGTGTTTGGTTGGTAAATTCTTCCGCATGCGGCTTATTCACCAGATTTGGCCCCATCCGATTACCACCTATTAGCATCGATGGGACACGCACTAGCTGAGCAGCGCTTCACTTCTTATGAAAATGTACGAAATTGGTTATGTGATTGGTTTGACTCAGAAGAGGAAGCATTATTTTGGCGGAGAATCCACAAATTCCCTGAATGATTGGGAAAAATGCATAGATAGCGAAGGACAGTACTTCGAATAAAAAGTATGTATCATTTTTACACAATCAACTCTTATTTGCTATTTGAAAAATTCCGGTTTCAAATTTTCACACCTGGTAAAAGTCAATACAGGAAATTTTTGAGACCCTATCTGCTTACATTAGGAACCTCTTACTAACCGTTAATAATAATATTTATTATTAGGTATTATTTATTTATAAAGTGGTCAATAAAATAATAATTTCTATTTTCAGATATTGAGTGGAAACCACTTGTTTCAACGGCTAATCGTAGAAAATCTCTTACACCTAATTAAAAACTTTAAGAATTACAAAAATCTTTTTAATTTCGTTAATGGAAAAAAAACTATTTTGAGAAAAGACGAGATCATTTTGTGAGAGTTGTTTATTAATCGGGGGAAAAAATAATGAATTTCTTAAAAATTAATTTTTAAAAGTAATCACTATTTTATTTTAATAAAGAAATATTAACAGCCACTACTTCGGGAGAATACAATGCCACTGTCATTTTCTGAAAAATACTAATTAAATTTTTTCGCTATGTACTTAATTAAATTTTTAACGAACTGTTTTTTACTTCACACCGAACACTATCATACCAAATTACACGAATGTTACTCTTAAAGGACTTACATTTTGGGATTTGTCTAAATAAGTTTTCTTTTTTTGCTCTTATTTTCTATCGATCAATCCCCCAGAAATATTTTTTACGGACCGTTCCTGCTTTATACTATAACGGCCAACCTAGCCTGTGAACTTAATAGATTGGCTTAATAAATATAAAACGGTGTGAGATCTAAATTCACTGTGTACAGGGAATATTTAAGAAAACACTTCTTAACAAAATCATCATATATATTATTATTTCTCAAGGCCTTTTTTTTTGTCGGTACGCCATAATTTCCTTAATACTTCATCAAATTTGAGGTATGAGGCATCATTTTTAAGCTTTCCTTAACCGCTTAACCGGAAAAATATGCAAATCACTAATTTCGCCTTCGATTGGGAGTTATAAGCGCAGCACTGCGGTTTTGTTAATACAGGTTTGGTAGTAGAGGTTTCTGAATGGTGTCAATCTTTTCAGGTTTTCAAGGAGAACATTTTTGGTCACATACATTTTTTCGATTAACCCCTTCGTTTACGAGTTGGGTAAGCGAAAATGGTCGCAGGGCTTTTTGGAAGATCTAATTTTTTTCAGTTTGTCGGGACGAACATTTTTGGTTATTTACACTTTTCCAATTTTCGCCGTCGTTTGCGATCTAAAAGCAAAAACATGCGATTTCCAGTCAATAGAATCAGTGCACTCGCTTTCTGCGAAACTGATACGCGTATTTAAGTGTGTGGTGCGAGAAAATGCGTTCTTTCAGTGACATCTATGTCTGAGTAAAACAAACCCACCAACAAACAATCACAGATGACCCAATCGTAACTTCAAACATAGTGTTCAAAGAGGTCCTGTAAGCACGTATCTACTATGTGAATATGTAAACACCTTAAACTTATGTTTAAAAAAATAAATAATCTGTAGTTTAAACATTTACTTCAACCCTCACTTATGCCCATGACGCACTAACTACGCACTATACTCACTATACGATACTAAATATATGGTTTGTCCTTTTTAAGTGGGATTTAAGTAGGTTAGAGTACCAATGCTTCACACGGGTCAGCTAGTATTATAAATAAAAAAATAAAAAGAAGCTTTAGCTTATAGGTTATGGCTACAGTTTTGCAATCTTGGGCTCATTATTTAACAACCCAAAGGTTCGTAGATCACTTTATGCAGACTAAATTCAAGCTACAGGTCCCCGCAGGAAGCTAAGCCTTGGGGCCACCTTAATTAGGGAAGGCCAACAACAGGCCAACTTGAGGCCAACAACAACAACATTTAACCTTGTAGCCCACATCACCCGAAACCTCCCATGGCAACATTATTTACTTTGGGGTTCTATTATACCAAATTACTGCTGCAAATATTGCAGCCTTAAAACATAAAAACATTAATCTCTTTAATTTAGAATCAATAAAATTATAAATGAATGAAAGAAAAAAAAAACCTGGTGCTATGCGCAAGACACACAGCTGACACTTACCAACTTACTTAGATTAGGAATTGAAATATTTTGATAAATATGTAAAAGCCATTCCTCAAATTCACACCATTTCCACATTCATTTACTATTTTTTTTTTTTTTTGTCATGGCCGCAACTGCAGTTGTACGTTTCAATCGCTCCGTGATTTTTACTTTGTTGAGCAATTGTTTATAGTAACTCAGCTGTGAATCTCAGTATACTGTGACATTATATACAATGGAATATTGTGGCATTCACATTTTGGTGAGGTGAGTGATTATTATTAACTATTAACAAGATAAATATCGTGTGGCAATTAGTGATATTACATACAGAGACGATAATTCCCCTAGAGGGTTTTATCGTACAACAGATAACCGAAGGCCTACAGCTTGTATACCAACATCGTGACTTCTGCTGGTCTCGAGTTCAAATCCAGGACTTCAATTTTTTTTTTTTTTTTTTTTTTTTTTTCCTCTCCGTCGAACTATTTTTATTTATTATTTCTATCTATAAGAGATTTTATTTCATTTATTTATTTTTTTAAAATGATTTATTTTATAAATGTAAATAGTTTTGTAAATAGTTTAATCATATAATTTTTTTTTTTTACATATATAGAGGATTGTTTTTTTTCAATTAAATTTATTATGTCTAACAATAATATGGATTTGGACAAGAACTCTTCCAGTGAAGACTCAGAGGAAGAAACTGCTTTTTCTGAGATTAGTGAAACTGATTCACAATATTTGAAAAGGCGTACACTACAAAAGCGCCACCGAAACTCTGCCCCGGGATCAGCGGGTAACTCGCCTAATAAAAAGAAAACTAAATCAGCCAAAAAACAGCCAGCTGAAAAACCTCAATCCAAAATCACTCGCAGCAAAACCACTGCAGCCAACAAAACTGAACTAACAGAAACTAGCAATTCATCAAGTAATACAAACATTCAAGCCGCAACTGTAACCGATTCATCGGTCAAGACCCCAGAAAAAAAAGTATTTTCTGAGCCAGAACCACCACCTATCTATGTAAATAAAATCCAGGATTTCATCGCATTCGGTCAAGAAATAGCCGACTTGATCGGGCAGCCCAACTTCAAATGTTTTTCAAGAGTTAACGACATAAAGATCAACACTAACTCTAAAGAAAATTATAAAAAACTGATAAATTATTTAACGACGAAAAATTATGATTTTCATTGCTATCAATTAAGGGAAGGAAAATCCTACAGAGTAGTCTTGAGAGGGCTACATTCAACTACCCCCCCCCCCCATCTGTCATCCAAAGTGGCCTTGAGGAAATCGGTCACACTGTGAGACGGGTGTCTCCTGTTTTACACCCAACACAGAAATATCCATTGCCACTATTCTTTGTAGACTTAAAGCCGGCAATTAACAACCCGGAAATATTTAAAGTAAACAGACTGGTATATTCAATAGTAAAATTTGAAGAACCAAGAAACAAACCTATTATAGTTCAGTGCACGAAGTGTCAAAATTTGGGGCATACAAAGGCCTATTGTCATCACCCTGCCAGATGTGTCAAATGTGCTGGAGCACATGCATCTGACACTTTCAAAAAACCCAGAGAGGAGCCAGCGCAATGTGTTCTTTGTGGTGAAGGTCACCACTGCTAACTATAAAGGCTGCCCAGTTTATAATAAGAAACTTAAATACTTATCAAAACTCTACACAGGCACCTGAAATAGAAAATTATGAAGATTTTCCTGAGTTGCCAGCGCAATCAATCCCTCAGCAACCTTCTACCTCTACTGCTACCGATCACCCTCCACAGAACATTAGAACACCACTAACGAAAGTTGTTGTCAAAAAACAACAGCCACTTCGTCAGGCGCCTCAGACCTCTCATCCTAAGCCCCAGACGTCCAATCCTAAACCACAACCTCCGCGTAAGCAAATCCCACCTCATCATTTACCCCTAAGAGTTAAATTACCACCAGAAAATCCTCCGCCAGCACGTTCCTGCCCTACCTTCCAAAATAATATCCCTTCAGAAGAAACTCTAAATCCACCTCCACGTCCTCAACGACGTACTGAACCCACATCCAGCATCCATAGTCACAAAACCTATCCATCGCAAGTCCATGATCCTTTTCAAAACCAGAATCCAAACGAACTCAACTCAATCATCGCATCATTCCTTTTAGATCTACAAAACACCATCAAACCGCTCATCGCTCTTTTGACCAGACTCCTTTCAGAATTCCCTATTAATCCTCCACGATGAGCGATAAGCCCCTTAGTGTCGTTCTGTGGAATGCCAACGGACTACATAACCACCGCGACGAACTAGACATTTTCCTTCATGACAAACATATTGACATTGTCCTCATAACTGAAACCCACTTCACAAAACGGTCACAATTTTACATACGGGACTACATCACTTAAAGATCAGACCATCCTGACAACACTTCCCACGCCGGTTCTTGCATCCTTATCCATAAATCCTTATCTCACTCCCTTATTCCTTCCACTCCAACTGAAGCAATTCAAGCCACATCGATAACAATTACAACTGATTCTTACCATCTAACATTCTCAGCTGTATACTGTCCTCCTGGCAACAACCTCTCCCATAATCTTCTTCAATCCTTATTCCATTCCCTCGGACCTCGCTTCATTGCTGGAGGAGACTACAACGCTAAACACCAACGATGGGGTTGTCGAACATCCAACTCACGTGGTAACATCCTATCGCATCTTCCAATAGCTATTCTGTCATCTCGCCCAATAATCCTACCTATTGGCCTACCTCGCACAAAAAACGTCCCGATATCCTGGATATATTTGTTACCTCTCAGATTTCCTCCTCCCATACCATTGTCAAATCCCAGGACGACCTTTCATCAGATCATAGCTCGGTCTTGCTTTTATTACATTCAAATATTGCTCCCAAGCCCTCTCTTCCTACATTGATTACAGGACTAGTCAACTGGGACAATTTTCGTGATGACCTTGAAAATAAATTAGACTTGAACACTTCACTTAAAACAAGAGTAGACATTGACAAAGCTATAGAAACACTTACAATATCGATATCAGCCAGTATAAAGGATAACACCCTAATCAGTCAAAACAGTAATCTGCAACAGACTAACCTGCCACAGCATATTCGATCCTTACTAAAAGAAAAACGTAGAGCGAGATCGAAGTGGCATAGAACCAGATATCCTTCAGATAAATCTCAATACAATAAACTGACTAACAAACTAAAATCAGAAATAAGAAAATTCAAAATTTAATTAACTTCACCGAAAATATCACAACTACTGACAAATCACTATGGACGACCACGAAAAAGATACTTAAGTAATAGGACTGTAATCATCCCCTCCTTACTGAATCCCAATCCTGGACCAGAACTGATGAAGAGAAGTCGCAAGTATTCGGTCAATACCTATTCAAAACCTTTAACCCACATCCTGATATCCTAAATCCGCATACCCTAGAACGTATTGAAGCAAGACTGGACATTCCCCTCCAGATGACCCCTCCTCCTAAAGCGTTCCACCCTTCCGAAATAGCCTTTATCATACAAAGATTACCTTCCCGCAAAGCTCCTGGACATGACCTAATTACATCCCATATCTTAAAACGGCTTCCTAAAAAAGCAATATTATTCCTAACCTACATTTACAATGCTGTGCTTCGCACGACATACTTTCCTGATCCCTGGAAATTATCCATTGTCAAAATGATACTAAAACCCCCAAAACCACCAAAACAACCATTCTCCTATCGTCCTATCTCACTTTTACCTATCATGGGTAAAATTCTGGAAAAACTCATCCTTAAACGGCTTTATCCTATTCTAGACTCTAATAGTATAATCCCAGACCACCAGTTTGGATTTCGAACATCCCACTCCACTATCCAGCAATGTCATCGTGTGGTGGACGTTGTCTCGTCTTCATTGGAGCGCGGATTGTACTGCACTGGAGTCTTTCTCGATGTGGAACAGGCGTTTGATCGAGTCTGGCATCCGGGACTACTGTACAAACTCCGTAAATTCCTACCTCCCACTTACTTCCTTATTATCTGTTCCTACCTAGCTGACAGATTATTCAAAGTAAATCACAATAATGCATACTCTTCCCTCTTCCACCAGTCAGCTGGGGTTCCTCAAGGCAGTATCCTCGGTCCCATCCGCTGATTTATACAGCTGATATCCCAACCCATCCCAACACTGTAATTACCACTTATGCTGATGACACCTGTGTGCTATCAGTTAATAATGATCCATTAATTGCATCCCAAAACCTTCAAGCTCACATAACAAACCTTGAAAAGTGGTGTAAAAAATGGAGAATCAAAATCAATCCCAACAAATCCCATCAAATCACCTTTACTCTCCGACGTAAACCTACGACCTCCTGTCCTGCTGTATCCTTCAATAACTCTCCACTTATCCCTGTTGAACAGATCCGTTACTTAGGACTCCACCTCGACAAACGTCTTACTTGGAATCCCCACACAAGATTGAAACGACAACAAACCGCTCGACGTTACCGTCTACTACAACACTTACTGGACAAACGCTCAAAACTACCAATCTACTACAAAAGGCTCCTTTATATGACAGTAATAAGACCTATTTGGGCTTATGGAATCGAGCTTTGGGGCTCCACCAAACCTTCTAATTCCTCTCGTATCCAATCCTTACAGTCCAAAATCCTTCGAAAAATCCTCAATGCTCCCTATTTTGTAACAAATAAATTAATCCACAAAGACCTTAATGTTCCATATGTAGCCGATTTAGCCCGATCCAGATATCAGTCCTTTCATAGTAAACTCCAGACCCATCAGAACCCACTCGTATCCACCCTTGCTTCCACCTCTATTCCAGACAATCCTCCGAGGCGTCTGAAAAGAAGATGGCCTAGAGATCTTTTAAGTTTGTTATTAGTTGAGTACTATCAGTGGATAGCTTCTCTACATGCTTATTCAAGACATTATTTTCTTTTATTTTTTAGCACATTACTTAATGTATTATATGTAAATACAGATGTAAATTTCAATAAATAAAAAAAAAAAAAATTTACTTTCTTTTTTTTGTATTTGCTTTCAAAAGTAAACTAAATTTTTTTAATTGTTAAATAAAAGTTTTTACTAGTGATAATTCGGCAAGGCAAGCATAACACTCCATCGCGTCTGATTTCTCAATGTAGTTGATGAAAACTTAATTTAGTTACCATGGAAACAAATATTTTCCATTAAATAGATATGTTTAACAACATGTTGAAAACTTTCCATGAACAGAACCTCATTAATTATAGACGGTGGTGTGTCATTGAAGGGGTGCTGCGTATGAGTAATTTTATAATCAATATCAGATTCCTAAAAATATCCCCCTTACTACTTCTTGCATTAGGCGTATCATTTAATTTTATTTACCTTCTCAATAAGGTTTCTTGGCAATAAAGACTTAAAAAATATATTTAAACTATATGTTATTGCTTGATAATTAATTAATTATTACTTCGTCAATACTGTGCCTTACTCATTTCTATTATAACTATTATTAAAGATAGACCGGCCGATAATAATATTGCAGGATAAATATAGCATTTCCGAGATATTTTACATTTAATTTATATTGCACGTGTAATTTCTTGTAATAATAAAGTGACGTGAAACGAAAACAGAGTATTATTTCTGTCACAACTAAGAGTTCACTTTTATTGGAAAGGTATTATAACTGTATTAGTATGCATTGTTCTGGATGAGATAAGCATGTAATGGGCTGTTCTGGAATGTTCTATACCGAACTAAATATCAAAGGAAAGAATCAATGGACTATGGACTTAATCTGGCTCTGTTTGTTTGTTTTTAACGTCACTTTATGCCACTAAGGCTAATCGGACGATGCTACACTGGGAGTCCTAAATTTTGCCTATCCAGGTATAATTAGGATAGGGATCTTTAACGAGTACCTGACATCGTACAGGCTCGGGACCTCCATTTTACTTCCTATCCGAGGGACGGCATAGACAAGGATTTTTACACCCATTAAAAATTTCTATGGCCACCTCGGGACGCGACCCCGCGACCTTTGGTATTGTAGGTTTCTATGCTAACCACTACACCACTGATACCTGATTTGCTCTGCCTTGAGCCGAGCTCTGTGGGTAGTGGTTAGCATCCTCGCATGTAACGCAGGAGACCCGGGTTCGACTCCCGGCGGAGCCAAATCTTTTCTCTTCAAAAAATAAATTATTTAAAAATAATTTAAAATGGTGGTCAGCCACAAATTAAGATTAGATTAATTAAAATAATTTAAAAAAATTGACTTATGTCAATAAATATCATAAATTGGACAAAATTTGTCCACCTCCCGCTACTACTCGCAAAACTTGTGAGATAGGGGGAGTAGGTATCAGTGAGGCGTCGGGAAGTGGCGACCCCATCGCCCAGTCATTAGACTGCAGACAGCCACTGGCCCTCCAGGTTGGGGGAACATCTACACTGACACTCACACAGTACACTAACACTACAGCACACTACACACACCCCCACACTAAACACTAAGGTCACATACAGTACACACCCTAGGGCCACCTTCCCTAGGTAGCCGCTCCGGATGGAGGAGCTTGTCAGGACGCTTAGAGGAGGCAGCCCCTCCACCTGACTCGGAGACAGCGGGCTGATACCTCGTTCCTCCTAAAACAAAAACAATCACGAAACCTCAAAGAGAAATAGCCGGACAGATCTATGGCAAACGACACAGGATTCGCCTAAAGGACTTAAAAATCGGACAATGGAATGTTTTATCCCTATACAGACTGGGGTTGCTTCGGCAACTTCTACAACAAGTGGACAACTATAACCTCGACCTAGTCGCTCTGCAGGAGGTGAGGTGGAAGGGAAGTGGAGTTCTGGAAAAGCGGTATCATACCATTTATTATAGCTGCCACAAGGATCAACATGTCTCTGGAACGGGCTTTGTGGTCAGGGGAAGAGCCAGGAATCAGATAATCAATTTCATTCCAGTTTGCCCCAGGATTTGTCTTTTGCGTCTGAAAGGCAAGTTTTATAATTACACTTTCATTAGCTGCTATGCTCCCACGGAAGTGTCCCCTGATGATGAGAAAGAGGCATTCTACGATGAGTTAGACCGGACCATTGACAGCAGCCCTAAAAGTGATATCAAGATCATCATAGGAGACTTTAATGCGAAGATTGGCAAGGAAGAAGTCTTTAAGCCAACTATTGGAATGTACAGCCTCCATGATGACACTAATGAGAATGGCCGAATGCTTATTAACTTCGCTGCCTCTAAGGACCTAGTTGTCGGTAGTACGCTCTTCCCTGGAAAGAATATTCATAAAGGAACATGGCGTTCTCCGGATGGAAAAACTGTGAATCAGATAGATCACATTCTCATCAGCAGGAGGCATAGGTCCAATCTCGTAAGTTGCAGATCCTACAGAGGAGCAAACATGGATACGGACCACTATCTGGTGATATCAAGAATGAGGGCCAAAATATCCAATGCCAGAAAAACCAGGGGAAGGAAAGCGGAAAGAATAGCTACATCTAAGTTAAAGGATCCAGAAATCAGTGCACGTTACAGCCTGATGTTGGATGAAAGAGTAGCAGGCATAAATTGGTCGGAAGGCTGTGTAGAAGAACAATGGAACGCCCTCTCTCGAATTGTTAAAGATACAGCAGAGGAAGCAGTAGGGCTAGAGGAGCGAGCTGTTAGGTCCCCGTGGTTTGACGCTGAGTGTGCAGTTGCCACGGATGCAAAGAATAAGGCCTACAGAAATATGATTCAGAAGCGATCAACGAGAAGGGCCACAGAAGAATATAGAAACAGAAGAAAGGAGGAAAAAAGACTACACAGAAGAAAGAAGAGAGAATGGGAAAGGCGGCAGCTAGAGGCGATGGAGGAGCGAAAGAGACAGAAGGACTCAAGAACATTCTACAGGATGGTGAATGAAAGTAGAAAGTCATACAAACCAAGGGTCCGATCATGTCGAAAAGAAGACGGCTCCTTGATCACTGAGAAGGAAGAGATCCTGGCTCGATGGTCCCGTCACTTTGATGCGCTGCTAAACGAGGGTGCAGGATCCCCTGATGACTTTGTGATCCCATGTGCTGAGCATGATCTGGACCCCCCAGACCCCCCGACATGTGAAGATGTTCTTGAAGCCATTAACAGGCTAAACAATAACAAAGCCCCAGGAGAGGATGGGATTCCTTCAGAGCTTCTTAAGCATGGTGGTGAGGAGTTCCAGAGAGCCCTCTACGACATTATCCTCACCGTCTGGGTTGAAGAGAAAATGCCAGATCAGTGGAAGAAAGGCATAATTTATCCACTTCACAAGAAGGGTAATATCCTGGATTGCTCCAATTACCGTGGTATCTCACTCCTTCAGTGTGCTTATAAGATCTTTTCTAACATCATCTACCGCAAACTTCTCCCGATAGCTGAGAGAGTGATTGGTAAATATCAGGCGGGGTTCAGAGGTGGAAGGTCCACAGTTGATCAGATGTTTAGCCTCCGGATGATATTAGAAAAGTCTCAAGAGTACAGGATGACCACCCACCACCTGTTTATAGACTTCAGGAGTGCATACGATAGCATCAAGAGACCTCAACTGTATGAAGCCCTGTGTGACCTTGGAGTTCCTCGGAAACTTGTCCGCCTGATTAAGATGACTATGGATGATGCTAGGTGCACAGTTCGAGTACAGTCAGACTTGTCGCCTGAATTTGATTCCACGCGAGGAATTAGGCAGGGTGATGGTCTTGCCTGCCTATTGTTTAACCTGGCCCTGGAGAAGGTGATTCGTAACTCGGGAATCCAGACTACCGACACTATCTTCAACAGGCTGACGCAAATACTAGGGTTTGCTGACGACATAGACCTGGTAGCACGCTCCTTTGAATCTCTAAAAAATGCATTTTTAAAGTTAGCTGAAGCTGCAGATACTATGGGAATGAGCGTGAACCAGGAAAAAACCATGTATATGCGTGCAGGACCTGGAGCAGAGAACGCAGTTCGAGTGCCTGTGACTATGGGCCCTTTTCCGTTTACCTTTCTTAATGTGGACCATTTTACATATCTGGGAGCTGTAGTAAGCTGTGAAAACAGAATATCTCTGGAAGTTAAACAGCGAATAATAATGGCAAACAGGTGTTTTTTTGGCCTTAGTAAACACCTTGGAAGCAGTGCAATCTCTCGGCATACTAAATGTCTCCTCTATAAGACCCTCATTAGGCCTGTACTCACATACGGTTCAGAAACATGGACCCTGTCAAGCACTGAGGAAAAAGATATATTAATCTTTGAAAGAAAGATCCTTCGTCGGATCTTTGGACCAGTTAAAGTCGGTGAAATATGGAGAAGGAGGACGAACAGGGAGATATATGACCTGTATGGGGAGGCGGATGTGATGAGGTGCATCAAGCTTGGGAGGCTGCGTTGGGCCGGCCACATAGCCAGAATGTCAGAAGAGGAAATCCCAAGAAAGCTGCTCGACGGGAAGCTCTACAGGACAAGAGGGATTGGTAGACCACGCCTAAGGTGGGAAGATGCCGTCATCCGGGACGCCCGTGAACTATTGTACACCCGCAACTGGCGAGCGACCGCACAAGATAGAGCCACCTGGCGAAGGCTCATTGAGGAGGCCAAGGACCACATCGGTCTGTAGCGCCACGGAGTAGTAGTAGTTGGTATCAGTGAGGAGGAAGGATTTGCTCTGCCTTGAGCCGAGCTCTGTGGGTAGTGGTTAGCATCCTCGCATGTAACGCAGGAGACCCGGGTTCGACTCCCGGCGGAGCCAAATCTTTTCTCTTCAAAAAATAAATTATTTAAACCCATATAGGTGTAACAATAGCATAAATTAGTTATGAATACTGGGGATTGATATATTTATATTGCAATTTCAGGTTTTTTTTAAAAAAAAAAAAGAAGGGATCTCTTCTATATTTTCTTAATTTTCTTTTTTTACCCAACGTTCTGGCCCAACTTCCAGGGGTATCTGTAGTACATTTTTAAGACTTCGCAACCATCTGTTCGCTAAAAAAGTTTTAATCTAAGAAACAGATGTCCTTGCTTAAATAATAACATTTAACAATACTCTTCTGGTGTTGTGGACTTCTTGATCAATTATACGGTAAACACGTTGTTTTTTCTTCTTTTTTTTATTTTTTATATGGACACATTTTTTTTTAAATCGCAAAATTTTCATGAACGTTTTATCATATATTTTGTCGAAGGATTCGGTTATATGTTCAGCAATATAAATAAGGAAGGGTAAAGAAGACAGAAGAAAGGGGAATATCTGCTCAGTGGCGAAATAACCACTAAAGCTATATCTGGAAGCTGAACCAGCACAGCACTTCCATCTTGTAAACAACCATCATCCTCTCCCCAATCTGTCTTTACCTCTTCTTCTCCAGTTTTATTTATTTTATTCTTTCCTGTACTAGATATGATTCTAGAACAATACGTCATTGTCAACATAAATCCTTAGTTTATTCTATCTCGTAATCTAAAGACTTGTTTCTCCAATTAAAATTCAAAGAAGCTAAAAAATCTCACTCGTAAAATATTCATATCTAATAGGATATCTTCACTGGTAAAAATTTATTTTATATTTTAAAACTATAGAAACTTTATAGATAAAAAAAGCCAAAATCGTAATGGATACAATAGACGTATATAAAATAACTATCCGAAAATCAAATTTAAAAACTTATCACAAAAAATTAATTCTTCCTCTTAGAAAAGAAGGAGTAAAAGTTATATAAATATCTACCATGTTCAAACTTATTCTAGTCAATCAGCAATTACTTCATACAATACGCAAATCCATTCTAATATAAAGCCGAACGAATGTATCACTCGTGGATGCCTTGTAGACTTGAAAATAAAAAATAACTCGGAACATACGGAAGCAAATATAAATAGAAGAATTTACGATATTATCAATGTTCTCGACTCCTATACCTAATACACATTTAGCTCTATAAACCGGACATTGGACAATAAAGCTAACTATACAAAGACTATTTCGACATTCGAACCAAAAATGAGGTTCGTTAACAGAAAAATAAATCTGGTGCGTGCGCGCAACACACAACTTTCACTTACCAACTTACTTAGATTAGAAATTAATGCGTTGTTGTGGTCCCCTCCGCTAGACCAATTTTGATGAAATGTTGGCTATCACATCTTTGGCATATACATACATCGAATACCCAGTTTGATCAAAATCGTTAAAGCCGTTTTTGAGTAAATAAAAAAAAACACGTAAGAATAATACAAAATTTATTAAGTAAAGTCCCCCCTCCGGTTGATCAATTTTGATGAAATGTTGTCTATCACATCTTTGGCATATACATACATCTAATACCCAGTTTGGTCAAAATCATTAAAGCTGTATTTGAGTAAAAAAAAAAAAAAAAACGTGAAAATGATACAAAATTTATTTAGTAAAGTCCCCCCTCCGGTTAATCAATTTTGATGAAATGTTGGCTATCACATCTTTGGCATATACATACATCAAATACCCAGTTTGATCAAAATCTTTAAAGCCGTTTTTGAGTAAATAAAAAAAAACACTTAAAAATAATAATAAATTTATTAAGTAAAGTCCTCCCTCCGGTTCCCCCCTCACACACACAGACCATTTCACGGGACTTGGTTATTTCGACTCAGGGGGTCCCAAAACGTGTATTTCCGTTGAAAACCGGTCGAAATTTTTCACGATCGCAATACTTCCACTTACTATATATTTCATATATAGGTAAGTGAAAGTAAAAATCTGTTAGCACACCTTTCATTATGTATGTGCGGTATTCAAAATAAGATGCATAAGTTATTCTTTACAATATAAAACCTTATCTTACAACAAAATTTCATTTACTTTTATTTTATCTGTCCGGAAAATAATTAAAAAAAAATCTGGTGCGTGCGCGCAACACACAACTTTCACTTACCAACTTACTTAGATTAGAAATTTTGCTAAATACGTGTTTTGCTAAATATCATTTCCCAAAGTCAAACATTTTTTTACATTCATATCTTATTTTTGTTAATCGTTAAAGCCGTTTTTGAGTAAATAAAAAAAAAACCGTGAAAATGATACAAAATTTATTAAGTAAAGTCCCCCCTCCCAGTAGATCAATTTTGATGAAATTTTTACATACATATCTCGGGCATATAAATAGATCAAATACTAAGTTTAATCAAAATCGTTAGAGCCGTTTTTGAGAAAATCAAAAAAACACGTGAAAATGTTACAAAATTTATTAAGTAAAGTCCCCCCTCCGGTTAATCAATTTTGATGAAATTTTTACAGTCATATCTCGGGCATATAAATAGATGAAATACTCGGTTTAATCAAAATCGTTAGAGCTGTTTTTGAGAAAATCGAAAAAAACCTAAAAAGTTATTAAGTAAAGTACCCCCTCCCTTTAAGTAATTTTGATGAAATTTATGCTGTCACATCGCGGGCATATGCCTACACTAAATACCCAATTTCAGGATCGCACGGTTTATAGTTTTTGAGCTAGTCTGTTCACACACACACACACACACACACACACACACACACACACACACACACACACACACACACACACACACACACACACACACACACACACACACACACACACACACACACACACACACACACACACACACACACACACACACACACACAGACACACACAGACACACACACACAGACCATTTCGCGGGACCCCAAAACGTGTATTTCCGTTGAAAACCGGAAGTCGAATTTTTTCACGATCGCAATACTTCCACTTACTATATATTTCATATATAGGTAAGTGAAAGTAATATATTGTACCGAATCAGAATAAAAAATTACACCCATTTTTAATAAAAACCTGGTGCGATGCGCGCAACACACAACTTTTACTTACGAACTTACTTAGATTAGAAATCGACATGTTTCAATGATATGTAAACGCCAATCCTCAACTTCACACATTTTTCCACATTTAAGTATATCGTATATCTCCATAAGTTAAAGAGCATCTGTATAGTAAAATTTGTTAGTTCTCAGCACTTTTCGATTCATTATTGCTAATTTATTTATGAAGGGACTAATTTCATCAACAGTCGAGTTTTTTTTACTGCTTGCTTGTTTTTTACTACGAGTTGCTTTTTGGAAATACATCGTGAAGGTGAATCGATAGGTGTATTTACGTCTCTTATGCCTTTCTGGAAATCAAGAACGATTACTGTTCCTCTAAAATCGATTTATATTGTTTTCAAAAATTTATTATGGAACAAAAGTTTCTAGACTAAAATTTACCTATATTAATCATAGACTATTATCTTATACCATATTTTTACACACCTGCGATGCTTCAAAAATTTGAGCATCACGTATTTACTCTCTTGAGTAAAATTGATCTTTTTACTTTTAAGTATAGTGCCCCCTCCAATTGATCAATTTTGAAGAAATTTTGACTGTCACATCGCGGGAATATAAAATACCAAATAACGAGTTTGGTCGAAATAATTAAAGCCGTTTTTGAGCAAATGAAAACAAACTCATGAAAATGGGACAACATTTATTAAGTAAAGTGCCCCCTCCAATTGATCAATTTTGATGAAATTTCGGATGTCGCACCGCGGTCATATACATACATTAAATAAAAAGTTTGATGAAAATCGTTAGAGCCGTTTTTGAGTAAATAAAAAAAACTCATGAAAATGGGACAAGATTTATTAAGTAAAGTGCCCCCTCCAATTGATCAATTTTGATGAAATTTTGACTGTCACATCGCGGGTATATACAAACATTAAATACCGAGTTTGGTCAAAATCGTTATTGCCATTCTTAAGTAAATAAAAAAACACGTGATAATGAGACAACATTTATTAAGTAAAGTGCCCCCTCCGTTTAACCAATTTTGATGAAATTTCGGATGTCGCACCGCGGTCATATACATACACCAAATAAAAAGTTTGATGAAAATCGTTAAAGCCGTTTTTGAGTAAATTAAAAAAAAACTCATGAAAATGGGACAACATTTATTAAGTAAAATGCCCCCTCCGTGTAACCAATTTTGAAGAAGTTTCGGCTGTCGCATTGCGGTCATATACATACATAAAGTAATGAACATGCGTGTATTTTTAGTTTTCCTCAGGGATTAACTTTTGATGGTCCCATACAATCAAGAGTAGGTCTGATGCATACCTTAACCAATTAATGATATGTATGAAGTTTACGATTTCGGATGTTTTATTTTAGAGGTATCCAACACACAGTTGGTCCCGTTTTCAAACCTTTAAGTCATCATACGTCCGCAAGGAACATTTTCTTTGCTTTTTGATTTTTTGCTCCACCCCTTTTTTTGTTCTCATCCAATTTCCATCACCGATTGTTAGCTTCTACCCTTAGAACAGTCATTCCGCTCTATTTGCGACTTATTGAGAGTTCGCTGTATTTATTTCTACACTATTTGATCGGATTACAGACCTTTTTTATATTATTTATAAATTTAATCAATAATAGTTACTGAGCCACAGCTACGCGTGGCCGGTACTGCTCGTATGTAATATAATGCCTGACCTTATAGTGTTTTTCAAGGGGTTGAGTGCTTATGCAGTAACTAAATCTATGCGGTCAGTGGATTCGGTGTTCTTGGTTTGTTCATAAATTAATTAGTTATTAATAGATTTTGTTTTTGTGCGTGTACATACGGAACGCTAAAAGAACTGCGGACATCATGCCGAAATATTAATGCACGTTAAATTAATCGCAGCCGTGAGCAAGGCCATTTTCCCTAGCATCCATTACCCTGGAGAAGAGTAATGCAAAGAGGTAAAACGTAAGAGACACGGTCCATCCTCGGATCAGGTAAATAAATCATGGGGGAAGATGGACTGGGAGGTCCGCCTTGAGGACTACCTCGCTGGAGTTATGGCCGCTATAAATAGCGAATATCTCACCATCTCTTCCCCCGCCGATTCAAATGATCCGGCTTCGTCTATCTTCTCAGAGCCCTAATACTACTGAATAGCTCGTATGATCAAAGTTATTTTATACCAGCCATAAAAATTTACTATGATTGGCTAATAATATCTATCCATCTATTTATCTATCTACCTACATATCTATAATGTCTATCTATCCATTAGGCAAACTCAGATAATCAGGGAAATCCATGAAATAAATGATGAAAGCATCAATTATACTACAGAAGAACATCCCTAGAAAATTAAACCTATTAGTGTAAACCTCAGGTTGAAAAAACTAATTAAAAACTCTAAAAACGAAATCTGTTTGTGTTTACTTCTTTCCGTAATTTATTTCGATCGATAGAATAGATTGAGATTTTATTTAGACGGTCAACTGCTGGTTTATTACGTCCTTTTGACTTTTGTAATTTAAATTATTTTTAATCTTTGTCTTAATACTTGTAACTATTTGGCTTTCTAGTTTTTTTCTATTTTTTCCATGTAGTGGTAATTTAAATATAAATTTTTTTTTTTTTCTTTAACACGACTGTATCTCGTTTTGTAACGTTGTTACTAATTTGAGCTATAATTGTTTGTTTGACACTTTTGTATTATAATTTTAGGTCAATTAAATTATTTAAACCGTTAGAACATCTTAAGGACAAAAATCATTGCTAAATAAAATCACTCATCATTTAGTAATTATTTTCCTAACCTTTCAGGGCGGTATCCCTCGGAGTAATGAAGTATTGATATCAATAAAGGATTAGTATTCTTCAATTATTTTTCCTTCCTTACCGAGCCGTTGTGTGATTTTTCAGTGAGGGTGGAGAATGGATGCCCAGCTTTGAAAAAACTACCAGTGCTTGGGATATGTAGCTAAGTAGTTATCATGGGTTTTCAACGGCAATGCGTAATACAATGCCGTAGCATGCTCCCTGTGTTTATGTACCCTACCACTAGGTAGTGTTCTTGAGTTTTCATGCTTACCATATTTATGATTTTCTTTTCTTCTTTTTGCTTTGCATTCCATTTACATCTTTAGCTGCCTGAACCAACCTTCTCCACCTCTTCTTGGGCTACTTCTTTCCACTTTGTTCACAGCAGCTCTGCAGCGTCATCTTTAATTCATTCTATCCATCGTCTATTTGGTATACCACTCTTGTCCATTATTGAGGCATTTATTCTTATATAGAACCCCCCTGATGAATGTCACGTGTTACACATATTTGATAATAACATATATGATAAAAAAAAAGTGTTATTTAAAATAATAAATTATCTGGAAAGAGAAAAAGCTAATGAGGAAAGCCTGAAAAACATTTAGGATGTGGCGAGAAGACTTGAACCTGCAATTCCTCATTAAAAGTTGCTTACACCGACTTGGCACGTGTTCCATTCACCCACCTGAATGGGGTGAATGGGGGCGGCGGGATAGCCGCGAGTTGTCAAACGCGTTAGGAAATACGCATAGTCACTGACAACCGAAATATGATTGGGAATCCGAAGACCCCAGTTCGAAACCCGGAGGGAGCCAAAGGGTGTTTAATAATACTCGGCATTAATTCCCCACCCTCTCTCCTGTCCGCGTAATCCCGTATAGCCTGAAAGGCGAGAAAGGGAAGAATCAGAAAAAAAAGATTCCATTCAGATAAATCCATTCCTTTCTAAATAACTTTTCTTATTGTTTATAATAGATACCCAACTATTTAAATTCATTTAATATAATACGTAGAGCTTTATATACTGAGTTTCCCCGTCAAATAACATAAATGGTTATAAGCCAAGTTATTTTCAACAAAAAATTTGAAAAAAAGTTTTTATCCATTTTTTAAGTATAGTTTAAGGAACGTAAACTCGTTGCTCCGTAGAATGTTAAAGGGGACCTTACCGCCCAACAGTCAATGTTAATATCATGCTATTAAATTTAATACATTTTTCCTATTTAGTGGTTGTTAATAAAATGTTTATGTTAATAATATTAAAGAAAACAACTTAAAAATTCTCTTTAAAGCTAACGAATGGTCTCAGGATAGATGTGTAATATTACTGGAATGATATTGACTCCCAAAATCCCTTCAACATATTAGTCGATAAAGAGCGAAAACCTGTGTATTAAAATTCGTCAACAACGGCAACTTCAAGTAGAAGGAAATTTTACGATTAAGCCTCAATCCTCTTCAATGAATAAGATATCTAAGGAAGGAAAGGAAGATAAAAGTTAAAGGAAGAAGGAAAAAATCTTATGATGGATAACTATCTCTATGGGGTCACCTGTGGTGTAGTGGTTAGCATGGCTACTTACAATACTAAGTTCGCGGGTTCACGCCCCGTGGTGGCCCTAGGATTTTTTAAAGGGAGTATAAAATCCTTAGCTATGCCGTCCTTCGGATAGGACGTAAAATGGAGGTCCCGAGCCTGTACGATGTCAGGTACTCGTTAAAGATTACTATCCTAATTACACCTGGGTAGGAAAAATTTAGAATTCCCACTGTAGTATCGTCCGATTAGCTTCAGTAGCCTAAAATGGACGTTAAACAAACAAACACACAACAAACTTTCTCTATAATATGACTTGGAAAATAACATCACACTTAATCTCAATAAAAGCGGATCTTACAAGATCAATAATATTGTCAATATCAGTATTGTCGTTTAGCGTTGTGGGCCCACCGTCAATATCGCCACCAATAATCAAATTTTCACCTTACGCGATCAATATTATTGACAATACCACACTGTATTGTCAATAGTATTGATCGTGTAAGGTCCACTAAACGACGCAACTCTTCAGGCCAAGGCAGATAGGAAAATTAATTAATATTTGTACCTTTCATTTCGATTTGCTTGAATAAATATTACCTACTTTTTTGTTTTCGGATAATAATATTGTTCACAAGATAATATTGCTGTCTTTTTCTTAATGTGGTACATGCGCTGAAGAAAATAAGAGATCGGATAAAATAATGACCAATAAAAATGAATAAAAAAAACATTGCATATGCAATGCTTAAAATATTGAATTTAGTAAAGTGATTTATGCAGATGTGTGAATATGAAAAAATAACATATTTTATTTTGTTTAAAAAAAAATTAATAATTCAGAAAAATATGTGGTTGAAGCCTTGTCATTATATTAATAACAGCCGCTTGTAACTTTAGAATTTCGTTCTGGGAACCGATTTTAACAAGGTTCTGAGCACACGAAAGAAAAAACCTGACGTTGCTCAATTGAGGGTAATTTATTTTAATTTTCCGGTTGCAAAATGGAATTGAAGCACTTCTGAAGATTAAAGTTCCCAAGCGAAAAATTACATTTATGCTTCAATGCAATAAAAACCTCCAAGAGGTGTGGACATAAAGAAACTATCTCTATAAAAAAAGTTTTTATATGTAGTAGTATATTTATTTATATATAGTAATAATATTTTATGTCTTTCAATGGAGCATAGATCGTATTTAAACATTTAATTGTAATTAACAATTTTCCTATATACATACTCTTATAGCGACTAATAATGACTCATAGAATTAAAAATTACGCGCAACACACAACTTTCACTTACGAGCTTTCTTAGATTAGAAATCGACGGGTTTCGATAGTATGTAAACGCCACACTTTTCCACATTTATACACTTATTTATGTATATAATGTATATCTCCATCAGTAATAATGTATCAGTAAAGCAAAACTTGAAAGTTCTTAGTACTTTTCGATTCGTTATTGCTTATTTCTTTTTTTTTTTTTATGGGACCTAATTTCAACAACAGTCGATTGTTTTATTGCTTGGTTGTTTTTTAAAGTGATTTGCTTTTAGTAAATATATTGTAAAGGTGAATCGATAGGAGGTGTATTTACGATTCGTAGTAAAGTTTGTCTCTGAAAATCGAGAACGCTTACTGTTCCTCTAAAATCACTTTATGTAGCCTTTAGGAATTTATTATGGAACTAATGTCTCTAAACTAAAATATAATTAGTTGAGGATTGTCTTATACCTTATTTTTTCACGCCTTAAATGCTTTAAATATATTGAGGATCACGTATTTACTCTGTAAAGTAAGATACAGTTTTTATTTTCATCGGTGATAATATGGGATATGAAATTTTAGCTGTCACATTGCGGGCATACACAGGTACACAATTCAAATACCAGTTTGATCAAAATAGTTACAGCCGTTTTTGAGAAAATAAAAACAAAACTTGAAAATGAGACAAAATTTATTAATTAAGTCCCCCCCTCCATTTGACCAATTTTGATGAAATTTCGGCTGTCTCATTGCGAGCATATAAATACATCAGATACCCAGTTTGATAAAAATAGTTATAAGCGTTTTTGAGTAAATAAAAAAAAGACACGTGAAAATGAGACGAAATTTATAAAGTAAAGTGCGCTCTCCAATTGATCAATTTTGATGAAATTTTGACTGTCACATTGTGGCCATATACATACGAGTACATCAAATACCGAGTTCAATCAAAATCGTCAGAGCAGTTTTTGAGAAAATCGAAAAAAAAAAAAGTAACAATTAGACAAAATTCAATAAATAAAGTGCCCCCTTCGTTTGACCAATTTTGATAAAATTTTTGCTGTCACATCGCGGGCATATACATACACCAAATACACAATTTCAGGTTCGTACGGTTTATAGTTTTTGAGCTAATCTGTTCACATACAGACACACAAACACAGACCATTTCGCAGGACTTGGTTATTTGGACTTAGGGGACCCCAAAACGTGTATTTCCGTTGAAAACCGGAAGTTGAAATTTTTCACGATCGCAATACTTTCCCTTACTATATATACTATATATTATTACTATATACTATATATATATTTCATATATATGTAAGTGAAAGTAAAAAAATGCGTCTTCCCTCTAAGGTTATTTTTGGATCCGTTACTCTGTGGAACGGATATAACTTCAGTAATTAAAATAAATCTTTATTTTATCTTTATTCCCCTTGATTTTTGTTGGAACAGTTATCTAACTGTTCTAGTACTGTTCAAGAATATTCTAAGTCCTAGTTCGAAAGTTCTATTTCGGACTAAATATAAGATGCAATGGACCGGAGTCTTAGTCGGTCTCTGAAGATAGAAGCATCTGGTCGTATTTTTGTCACTGTATTGTTACAAGTAGTTACTTTCTGTAACTCAATTTGGGTTCTCATAGTTTGTTTAACGTTGTGAATCATTATTTCCTTTTAATAAAAGAATTTGAACCCAAGTTAGTATTACAAGATTCAGAAACTAGTAATAATATTATAGTACTTGAATCGATGGTATGTTATGCAGGCATGCGTATCTTCAGTGATAGTTGAAACAATTGGATCACTGTTGAAACAAAGAATGGTAAGGTGAAAAATAAAATTAATTAGTACTTGGGAATCTGATGCTGGAATACAGAGCATCCTAGAGGAGGAAAAAATGTTTTATTATTCTACTGCAAATTAGTTAAAGCGTAAAATGAATTGCACATACTGTACTGTATATATTGTACATGTAAAATAATGCAGTATATATTGCAAAAACGAGTTGCTCTATGTTGCTTGATAAAACATTATCAGCAGCATTGATTTCATGAATGAAATCAAAGAATGAAAGAACCGTTATTTCTTTTTGAAGAAATAATGGATCCTCCATTCGTGATTAAAATGAGTTTTTAAATTTTTATCACGTCGAGTTCTACCAATGGGTAGTTTCTTTCCATGCTTGTTTCTGACATTGACTTTCTGATTGTGATCTCATTTACTGGATATATTTGTTGTAAATATAGCTGTGAATTCCAATAAATTAAAGGGAAAAAAATTAATCGCATCTACAATGTATCAAAGGTTTAAGAAACAAATTATTTTTGTACAGAACCCTTTCTCTTTGGAATATGTTTGAAAACAATTTCTATATACCGATATGGCATGTGGATTAAAAAATAAAGTACAACGTATAATGACTGGATATTTTATTTTGCCAACTCTTCCATAAAGGGTTTTTCAGTTTTCTCTGAAAGGGGCATTAAAATTATAATCAAATATTTTTTATTTTTTTTTAAAAACAACTCCATTTCAAAAGTAATTTTATGATATTTCAAGTTCGCGGAAAAAAATATGAAGCAAAAATGTAAGTAAATGAATTTACAAATATAATTATAATCAAACAAAAGAGTTATTTCATCAGAATTTCTGAGTATTAACGACAGAGTCGAAATAGCATATAATGTACTGAAACGTAATAAGGTTTCTATTAATTAAAGGGCCTTATAAAAGTAAAAATTACTGATGCTTTATGGTGTGTTCCTCGTTCATTAATTATACACAATAGTTAAAGTATAAAAGTAGATGCCGCGTTTCCCGGCTAAAGTAATTTATATCGTCATAACAAGCTAATACAATATTAGCCTTAATTAGGTAAGTCGCTCTCTTTATGGAGTGTATGAACTAACTAGTAGGTTATAATTTTTAATTCCTTGTTTTAGTATATTTTATTTTATATTCTCCTCCCGGCCTGGCCCCGCTCCACGTCAAATTACCTTCAGAATAATCTGCATAATCTACCCTGAAGAAAAAAAAAAGGGAGCATAAATTATGAGTTTTTAGCTAGCCCGGAGGTCAGAATAAAATTATTTGGAGCTCAACCAAAACTTTCCCTTTAAATAACATTCGTACATATATCACGTAAGAGATACGGAAATTTAATGGTCGGGAGAACTCGACTTATACAGCGGAAAAATTAAAAGAAAAAAAATCAAGGTATCTATATCATAACAGAATTGTTTCTTTTTTTTTAATTCTATCATCGCCGTATCGAATGCAATAATTTTGATAGTAGGGCAAATACTTTTCCTTCATTGTATCACTAAAATTTTTCCTTCTTTTTTTTACATCACTTTTTAGCAGATTTTTGTCATTTTCAAGAATTGAAACACAAACTCAATAAATAAGGATGATAAATGTAATAAAAAAACTAGAAAAAAGTGTGTGAGTATATATATTATATGAGTATGTATATATATAAAGGAGAGTGGGAGAGAGAAAAGTTTTTATTTATTATAAAATTTTACAACATACAATTATATGAATTTATATATGATTTCGGATATATCATCCTTAAAATCAACAATTTATATGTATTTGATGATGATTTAGTGATAATGCAAACAAAATAAATATAATTTTGAGTTAAACAGTAGGAAAAAATCTACACAAAATAATATATGTATAAATAAAGGACTGTTTTCCTGAAAATGGTCAAAAGTAAAGTCGGATATTCTCGAAAATTCTTTAATATACTGTCATTCCTGTCAAAAACTTAAGAAAAATAAAGGTATATATTAAAAGTAAGACATTTATCTCATAATGGTTGTTTTCAAGGTCCATGTTAATACAATTTTTTTAAACCAAAATGCCTTAATTGACAAATCAACGCACCTTATTCGGCAAGAAAAATGAGACATTTCTCAATTTTAAAATTTTTGGTTTTGTTGATTTACGCCCCCATATAAATGAAGTATACTAAATTTTAAGCAATGAAGGTCATAATTATATGATCTATAAAGTTCATTACCTGGTTACAGTTCACTATCTAGCAATAGATAGGGAAAAGCGGTGTTGGTTGGCATAGGGGGTAGGTTGGCCATTGGCTTATACTTTCCGTCACACCTGTTGTGAAGGCCCCACCATTGTACCATGTGACCAGCTCGACCTCGGGAGTCTTGTCCTGAGTTTTCAATCCGAAGCTAGCAGTGTAGAGAAGAGTGTGCTTCATTGATTGATTTTAAAACATGTAAGTAATTTTTTATATTTTCAGTAAATTTGGTTTAAAGGCATGGCAATTCACAAACGCAAGGTAAACATAAACAAATTTGAACCTACCAATTGTCTTTAGTTCCAGCAAGGAGGATGAGAGCAATTTTTCTTATGCAGAAAGTGACGACAGTCTAAACTTCTATCTTCTTCTATTGTCATTCTATTTTCCCTTAAAAGCTGGTTAAAATCGATTCAAAATTATTATACCATTATATTGCAGCTTTTAATAACAATAATATGTGTCAGGAAGTACTCGAATGAGATTGCTAAACAACCCCACTTTCTAGGCCAACCTGCCCCATAGAGGGGGTTAATTGGCATACTCTGGATTGAAGAATTCTTCAATTTTCTATGATCTTAGTATTAAATATTATGTTGTGAAAAAAATACTTGAAGTACTCTAATACTTGGAGTTTACAGTGGCATCAGCCCTATTGGGATTATATTAACAGGATCGACTCAACAATCAAACAAGTGAAAAGTGTTGCCAACCAACCCCGCTCTACCCTATTGAAAAAATTAATTTAAATATTTTTTTTTCCTTTTATCATTAATAATAATAATTCATTTTATCATTTTTAGCTATTTTAATTTTGATATTTTTTTTCTATTATTTAAATCTGACGAAATCAAAATTATTTGTTTTAGAAGATATTAAAAAAAATTGTCCAATATTCGGTGAAGGGGAAATTTTATTTTTAAAAATTACAAATTTCGGGAGTTAATTCCTACACATATGGTCTTCTCTATCCGTAATTTAAATAATTATTAACCTATAAGTACCCACTTTGACTGGCAGAGTTTGACTCAGGAGGATTCTCTAACTCATGAATAACAAGACTACCTGTTATGAATGAATGGTCAGCCCATTCATTAGCAATAATGAGTGACTTGTGGATGTCTAAAAATATATCTTAGTCCGGTTTCAGCGCCCAATCCCTAGGGCAAAGGGTATGCTGAATAGCAGATGTTGAGGGGCTTAGGAATGAATACGCTATACAGGGAATTGCTATTGAGGGAGGATTAATCCTGGCCCTCACTGGCCATAATATTCAAGTAAATTATGTCAATATCGTTCAAGAGATCCTGGAGAAGCATTGAAAGGTTCGCCTAGTGGAAGAGGATATATTTTATACTAGCAGACCCGGCAACGCGTTGCTATGGCTCAATAGTTATATCCTAATATTTTTAAACAAATACAGTGATACCAATATTCATTGATAAAGATCAAAACCTTTCAGCTAATCAAAATCCAACGTGATTGAGAATAGAGCATTACACCATTTAAAAGTATGTGATAAAGAATACAGGAAAGTTAAAGTTTTTATTTTTTACATCTCATATTTCGATGTAGTTTGATTAAAAAGGAGCTGATTGTGTTTACGACTCACAGAGCTGCCAACACTCTCGCTCTTTTTTGATGGATCGGTATAAACTAACTCGAAATGGCGGTATTTTACCACTAATTTTAAAAAGGATGACTGAAGTAAGTTTTGGTAACCTCAGCCATTGATCTATTGATTATTGGCCTAACACTATCTCAACTTGGTATTGTTAGTTTAGCGACGGGTTTAATATTTCTCAGGGTCATGCCAATCTTGGTTAACGCGTCATATATGTCCTTTTGATTGGCGTTTTTCTCAATTTCTTTGAGACCTCGATTTCCCGACCCTTCGGCAAATAAGTGTTCGGTAGGAGGGTGGTGTGTTGAAGCTTTTAATTTAGCAATATATTTGAGTGATAAGAAATCTCTTCTTAAAGAGGTTTTTACATAATACAATTAACAATTTTTATTTATTCATATACTAATTTGTTCAAATTGTTTTGGGTTAACCTGTTTTGTTTTTTTAACACAAACCAAAGATTTGATGGTTTCCAAACCATACATATTAAAATGTACATACTTTACTAAAATTTGATATCAGGGTGGGCCACAGCAAAGTGTTACAGCGCTTAGCTAGTAATTTAATTTAAATACAAAAAAAAAAGGAAAAGGAAAAAGTACCTACACTTTTGAGAATTTATTGTAACCTTTTCTTGATTTATTTATTCTTGAATGAAAATTAACAATAAATACAAAGATTTGTATTACAAATAAATAATAGTATAGGAACAAAAACTGCATTCGCATAACACAATACAAAATTATAATAATGATAACCTGTATTACAATACATGCTTATAAACAAAAACTTTATGAAATCGACATATGACGCCATGTTAATAAATCTAAATACGACCTACTGTATTTGCAATAATTCGCTATATAAGAATTATTTTGATCACTAATCAAGTTAAAAACTATCCTATCTATTAAGTTGGCAAAAACTACATACATTGAGCCAAATATCATTAAAATCGGTTAAGGAGTTTCTGAGAAATAGAAAGACAAACATCGGGACCCGAGATTTTTATATATATAAGGATTATATGTTCTATATATTTTTATAAAAACCGGTACTTAAACAGCCCATCTAATCGTGGTTTTTAGTAGAAATCATTGATGGAGGACTTAGCCTGACAGTTGGTCGGTTAGTCGTTTCGCTTCACATAAAACAAAAGGTTCATTGACTCAAACAAAAGAAGCCTTGGCTAAGGAACCGGATCAGATCCTCTATGGGCCTTTTTACTGACATCAATGTTCCACAGCCCGGAGATTCCAAAAAGGACGAATATCTCTTTGTTTTTCTTAACGTCTTTCAACTTCACTAGACTGTTTGACCTCTTTAACGTATGAATCGATTTCGTTCCCTCTTTTTCATTTATTAGGATTTCGCCTCCACCCCATCTATTTCTCCGATACCTAAGAAGCAGAACGAGTGATGATACCTGAACGAAAGCGACAAAAAAAGCTCTAACGATTTTCATCAAAGTTGTCTACAATGTTTGCATTAAAAATCCCTCCATCCCAATTTTGAAATAAGATGAAATTTATCACCCCCCCCCTCCAGTTTCGGCCACCGATAGCAATTAAATCATTAATACAATAAATTGTTGTATATAACACATATAATCAAATTGTTAAATGCGACTCGGTACCTACGTTTGGTATTAGACAATACCGAAAAAAAAAAATCCGGGCCAGCAGCCTATCTAGAGTTGTATCTGAAGTCGTAGCAGAGGAAGGTACCTACGTTATTTTATTCCGGCGAGCCAGGCTCGATAAGTCGTTCAGAAGAACGGAAAACTGTTCAGGAAGATAAAGACAAGTCATTGGACGGACAGTGAATAGCTTGGGACATTAAAATTTATATATTTACTTCTATTTCTATTGAACATTTTAAAAGTAATTCATCAGTTTTTGAATTTTTCTTATTTTAATTAGATATTTTTTTCTTATTAATTCAATATTTTTTCTGATTTTATTTTATATTATATTATATTGCACAACTAATTCATTTATTTTTTCAGTTTTAGTTATTATAATTCCATATTTTCTCTGAAAGTGAGTTGTTATTTTAAATAAGATTTTAAAATAACTATAAAAATTGAAGCTGCAATACTGGAGTAATAAACATTGAGTTTTGAAGTAATTCAAAAAACAGAATTTCCAAGCTGTCGTAACACCCACCAAAAAGAAGTTATTTCGACTTGAATATTTGCAAATACGATTTTTTGTAAGTAGAGGAGTTTCTGAGATCACCATAGTAACAAACTCAGCTTATTTATATAATAATTTGGAGTAGAGATACAATTAAGGAGAGATAAAATATTGTAACGTGAAAAGGAAAAAGATGGTTTGATTAGTTGTGAGGAGACGCAACGATAGCAGAGCCAATCAAAGAGGATAAGAAGACGGAGAACTTGTTTGGCACTACAAACCAAGAAGTAAGCGGAGATTCCGTCCAAGGTGGGAGGGACCATGCGTGATAAAGAAGAGTAGCAACGTTGTGATCTATATGGTCTTCCAGTATCCTATAGGAAAGCCCATGATCGTGGCCAGGCGCAACAAATGCAGAAAGAGACCGGTGCCGTGTGGCATATAAGACATTCAAGAGGAGTGTCTCTAAGCAGGAGGCAGCGTGAAACAAATGGTGATTTCTTTCACAGCTAAGGGTCCAAAATTGTGTTGGAATCGTTACATTAGTACGTAATCTCATGTTGGATGTGACGAGAATGTACAGGGTCATTCTGGAATGTTAGATTTCGGACTAAATGTAAGGCTCAATGGATTATGGGCTTGGTATTTCCTTGAACATCAAAGCATATAGTTACTTTTGTGTCACTAAATTACTTTTTGTAACGTTTTTAATAATTTCAGCTTCTACTGTTTGTCTGATGTCTGATGTTTTGAATTGTAATTTCACGTCAATAAAAACTATTTAAACCAATAGAATAGAAACGTCCTTCATTTCAAAAACAGTAAGATTTTACAAAACGACATACATAGCTAAGGACAAATTTGACATAGTTTTCGCCGTCTGCCAGGAATTCTAAAAATACAGAAAATATTTTAATGCTTATTTTACATAACAAAAAATTTCATTTAAGTAGTTTATTTTTGTTGAAAAAGACTAAAATCTTTTCTTCATTGATGTATATTTTTCCAAAATATTTTTCTCTAATATAATTAAAAATTGGATATACTCCCATAAAATGGATGATATCTTCTATTTCATTATTATTATAAATGGTACAATGATTGCTAATTACATTTACCCACGGCTTGTAGTTTAAGTCTAACAGTTCTCCATTTACTTTAAATATTATTTTTATTAAATCTAAACTATTAAAATCATTTATGTACTATATTGTATTGGGTAATAAAATCTCTTGAAAGAGACCAATGATTTTATTAGTTTGATTCTGTCACCACTCTACTAGGAGTCTGAATATTTAAACTCATATTAGTGATACAATATATTATAAATGTATATAGTTTTAAATAAATTTATAACGCTTGTTAAATCCACAGGTGGACTCCTGCTGAAAGACAACCCGCTGACTTGCGACTGCTCGCTGGTGTGGCTGGGCCACTGGCTGCGGAGGTGGTTGCGGGAGTCGCTGCTCATCCAGACCGCGGACCCGGAGAGCGGAGCGCGGCTGACCGCAGCGGCCCGCGAGGCTAGCTGCAGAGACCGGGAAGGGCGGCGGACCGCGCTGCTGGACCTGCGGCCGGAGCACCTGAGCTGCCAGGCCAGCGCCCTTTCCGCCGCCTCCGGCTCCCCGCCCCCGATCCTCCTCCCTCTCATCGTCGCCGCTCTCGCCTTCAGCTGATCCCGCAATGGCTAAAAGGTTTCCAACTTCTTCGCTATCCATGACTGACTGATACCCAACCGAATTGAAATTAAATTATTCAATGGACTTTTCTAATTTCTAATCAATCAATCGTTAACTTCTTACAGATTTAGATTTTTAATTAATTTACTGTTAATTAGGGTTTTGGAATAAATAAAAACAAAATTATATTTTATTCCCAAATATCTTTCTCTTTTTTATTTGTATTGATTCTTTTAGGGGCTAAATAAATAATCCTTCAGCCCATATAAAGTTACTATTCTATTCTTCTATTCTTGATTCTTTGGTCAGCGGTCGTGCAAAGAGGTGATTGACAGTGATAACGCTCAACCGCCAGGTTTTTGCCCTTAATTTTTTCAATTAAGGGTACCCACTTTATATATGCTGGGTTTGTCCCAAGAGGGTCTCTTGGCCACCGAGAAACAATACTTCCTTACATATTACTGAGCCCCAGACTTTTTTTTTATTCTATTCTTGACATACTAAATGAGTCAAATCAAATTGAATTTCACGGAAACGAATAAGATTTTTCAAACAATATTCTTATTTCTTATTTTTTAAATATAACTAATTTTTTCGTTATTGATGTAAAGAGATATTAAATGCGCAAGCCTTGATCTCCTCAGAGTTTAGCACCTTAAAGAAACCTGACTAGTATCTTTTGATGTTCTAAAAGAAAAAAAATCTAATCTAAATTCGTAAAAACATGAAGAAAAAAAAAAAGATTATTGACAAAAAAAATCGCCATCCACTTTCAACAATGCTTTTACTCAAAAAACATGATTTTTCAGGAGAGTGAATTTAAAGTGGAAAATTCAGAATGGATATTGAGCCTCCGATTTAACTTTTTACTATGCAGCAGATCGGTTTACATACTAAATTACTGTTTCCCCTGCTTTTGAAAAGCTAAAATACAGAATGTATAAATTTAAATACACCCTTTTGATTTATGACGTTCTTGGGATTTAACTATAATACTTTGATTGAGTTAAAATTTGACGATCCTGCTGTAATTATAATAAATAATAAACTGTTTATTTTACAAAATAAAGAAACTTACAAGTTCGTAATATACATAAACATATAGGCAGGGACAATGTCCGTTTGCCGGGTTGACCATATTTTTACAATATTCTTATTGCTTTTAAAACAATATGGCGTTCGACCAAATTTAAGTAAAATTAATATACAGAATTAAGATTAAATAAATGATAATTTATCCTTTAAGGAATAATCCTAAATAATATATTTTTTGTTTTACTTTTTCACGCCGTATTACTCGGTAAATTCGTTAATTAAAATTTGTCTGCATTTAAAAGCTTCAATGGTAAACCAATATAATTTTTTCCAAATCTTCCCATTAAGATATTACATAACATTATCCTTACCAAGAATACTTTGACCGAACCATTTAATCCTGAGCTCCGTCAAAATAGAACATATAGCAAAGAAATTATATAAGTCCTCATTTAGCCCCAGGTTACATAGCGTTCATTTATAGCTTTCTTCTGAACGTCCAACAGGATGGCTTAAATTCAATAATTGACCACGGACTTAAAAGTTTAAAGTTTAAAGTTTTAATAAAATGTAAAATCGGTCTTGATGTAAGAAAATTATAGTTCTATACTAACAGTTTTTTTTTATTTTTTTATTTTTTATCTATTTGTAGAAGAATGTAATAAAAATTGTTTAAATTATAAACAGTCCCTTTTCATTTATGTAGTTTTTGTTAAAATTCTCATTGATGTTCGGAATGAGTTCAAAATTTTACGATCTTGCCCTAGCGTATACTTATATAGTACTCTTTCAGTCTATTCAGAAAACAATCATAACTAAAAATAGCCAATATTTGTGACATGGCCTTGTTGAAAGGAAAGAGCGATTTTTTATTTTTTTAAATTGAAAATTTGATCACCCAACCTCAAGTAGGGATTTATTGATAAGTTTTAAATAATCACTGGGGGAGTGTTTAAATCATCAAAATTGAAAATCATACAAAAACTTAATACTTACACGTCTTATAGTAATTTATTTTATTAAAACGTTACATTTTTAAAAATTGCCTAATACAAACGTTTCGGACATTACACGTCCATCTTCAGGGCATTTTTCTAGCACTCCATAGACTCCTTTAATTTTTTTTTTTTTTGGTTGTATTGGTCATCTATTGTTTATTATTCTTGACATCAAATACTTTCCATCCATTACATCTGTATTAGGTCACGTTTTTTTTTTCCTTAAACCATTAACAATTATTATGGAAAACCTTACATAGATTATTTGTCTTTGTCCAATATTTATTAAAAATGTAAGGTTTTAATAAAATCATTTACTGGAAGATGTGTTATTCACTTATCAATGTATTACAGACATCATTAATCATCCTTTATAACAAATATAGACTTTTACACATACAGATTAATACATATACCTCACAAACTTATGATTCAGCAAAAAGGACACACTTAGAAAAAACACAACCCTTTCAATCCAAAATTTTACGACTAATAACGAACGCTCCTTTGTACGTTAGTAACAAAACACTACATACGGACTTACACATAACTACTATCTACGAACAAATAAGAACCCTCTATTCTGTCTTTCATATTAAATGCATAACATACATACCTATCGGACATAACAACAGGCCTATTAACCCTTTGCATTCGAGGTCTCCGGAGCATAGCCATTTAAAATTTGTCTTCAAACTCGAGGGCTCCGCTATTGAGACAATGCAACTAATTTTCAGTTTTCAACATATAAGGATATAAACAAATCGTAAAAACTATTTATAGAATATTTCGCTTTTGGTGATAAATGACGGTCGCGGCTCGCAGTGTTTTTCATTATTTTTATAGTACGTTAATCTTTTAACATCGCCTATATTTTGTGGTTGTAATCATTTATTTCCTTAATTGTACAATAATTTATTTCGGGGACCAAATAATCCCTTTACTTTGATTTAGTTTCCCATCTACTTTAACCGGAAAGTTATTGAATAGATTTTCAAATTTTAGGAGCTTTTCCGATTGGATATCTGAGAAAACTTCAACTAAAAGGGTCCCATCTCGTAATTTTTTAACTATTTTTACTTCTCCAATTAGATTTTTTATGCTTTTATATATAATAATGATAATAATAACACTAATAATAAAATTATAAAAAAAATATATATAATATTTTTAAAAAAATTGAAATTAATATAAAATTATTTTAAAAATATATAAAATTGAAAAAATGTTATTATTAATTTTTTTGTAACTATGAGTTCTTGAAGCTTCACAAATGCATATAACCTAAATTTCATTACAATTCCTTACATGTTTTTAAAATTTTACTGTATAATATTACGTTTTCAGAGTTTACGTATTCGCGAATTCGAGTTGTTGGTAGGTAACGTCCGTAACGGTGCCGATTGCAAAGGGTTAATGAGATGGCCACGATTGACATGCCTTTTATGAGACGACTGGAAAGGGGTTGGATGAGAAATCTCATCTCCTGAAACAAAACCGGGTTGTTGTGTTGCTAGGCACTATAGTCCCTCATGCCTTAATAGTGTATAATAGTTTTAATATCATTTGTTGGTCGTCGCTTATTTGCGACAGGTTGCAAATAAGTCTGAAGTGAAAAAAAAAAAAATCAGAGATGAAACCCCATATAAGTATTCAAACATGAATGTGTGACATTGTATGATTAAGAAAATAAAGCTTTATAATACAGCAAAAAATAAAATAAAGCTTGATTTTGGTGTGTGCTAGAAGGTATTAATGGGATCGTTTTTATAAGTTTAAAAAAATAATAAAATAAAATTTCTAGATAGTACTTGATGAACACTCCGATAGTGACAGATTTCAGGCTGTATCATGACTTTGAGAAGATAAACCGTTTAGAGGGGCTGTATCGAAAAGTGATACTGATTGCAGGGGCTTGACAGGTTTGCTTAAGAAGAAGAGGAAGTGCTAAAGGCCGGGGCGCTAATTACTATAAAACAGGCTTAGGATGTGAGCGCTGCCGGGGCTCATCACTTAGCGGCAGAGTGGCTTCTTAATGGGTCGTCCTTCATCCCTCCTCTCTCAGTCTATGAGGATCGATACAGTTTTCGTATAAAGCATAATAATAAGTTTAAGCGAAGGCAGTGGCGTACATACACCATTTCTGAATTTTTGAGAACAAAAAACAATTTATAGTAACAGGTGCACTTGTACTGAAGGAGGAATTTTCAGCGGGATGAAGAATAGTATTATGTCAGCAATTTTATTTCATATACTATAATATATATTTGTTTCTATATATTATAAACTAGCATTCCCCATCGCGGCTTTGCCCGCGAGCCTTTAAAATAAATTTTGTGATCATTATCTTGGTATTGATTTAATATAATATGTTAACTGATGTTAAGGAGATTTAGTAGAATCGGAGCTTCCGGTAGGTGGAATAACGGAGGGGGAAGCTGCCGGCTCGGTAGAAGAGAGGGAGTCGCGCAATGGAGAGAGTTCACTAAAACCGCCGAAACAAAACATTGCTTACTCGTGAACGCTTCATTTTTCGGCTTTAAAACATGGTTTTTGACGACCCGTAGGCCCTTCCGAGTTAAACTCGTCGTATCAAGATCTTTAAAATGAGTCCAAATTAGATATTTTTTCTGGAAGTGAAAAAATAGGTGTCCGTTAGAGTTAAACACCAATTTCGCCATTTATACCCCTTAGGGGTTACATTTTTAAAATTCCTTTCTTATTGGTTACCTACATCGCGTTTAAAATCTAATTTCTGAACTTCAAGTTTCTATCATTAGTAGTTTTTGCTCTGCATTGATTCTATCAGTCAGGTCATCCCTCTTATATATATGGAGAAGAGATCGAAATAAACACACACCATCCCCAATCATGGGAATCACAGTGGGCATAATTTGATTACCACTAATATTTAAATAATCAGTAGCCATATTTTATGTGAATGTCTATTTTAATAATATTGCAACCTTAAATCGATATTCAAATAAAAAACATATGGTTTAAAATCTCAACAATAGATTTCCGTTAGAGTTAAACGACAATTTCGTCATTTAAGCCCCTTAGGGGTTACATTTTTGAAATTCCTTTCTTAGTGGTTACCTACCATACATCGCGTTTAAAATCTAAATTCCGTACTTCAAGTCTCTATCATTAGTAGTTTTTGCTCTGCGTTGATTCTGTCAGTCAGGACAAAGCCTCTTATATATATAGAGATAAAGCTCGGAATTCCGTGCAGTAAAAATTTGAAAATGTGCAATAAAATCTTCAAAACGTGCAAAAACCTGAAATAAAAATGTATTGCTTGAAAATCACACATTAAATTTTTTTTGTCAACAAAAAATAGCTACTTTTTTGTAAAAAAATAAGTAGCGGAGAGTAAATTGAAATAGAAACTCTTTTATTTTTACAAATTTACAAATTTTAGTAAAATCAGTGAATTTTGGATATTTTGTATAATACTATTGATCTAGTTTTGAAAATATTTCCGGTATCAAAAAATAGGAACATAAAAATGTGGAATAAACAGTAAAATACTCCCATGTGAGCTGTAATTATATTGGAAATAGGAAGATCTTAAAAAAGGAAAGATACTACTCAAATTATGGAATCACGAGATGCAATGTCCGGTGCATAGGCTTATTTTTAATCCCCCTGTTACCGTTCTAGGGTTAAAAAAAATTAAATACTTACTTGTGCTACAGTGAGTATCAATTTGTGATTTCCTCTCACATCCAATATTTTTATCACTAGATACAATCCTTATTGAGTTCAGGATATTTTTAAATCCATTCCGCAATTTTCTTCACTTCCTCCAATTTTTGACATTTTTATTAACAATATACTCGACAGAAGCTAGTTTCATGCTGACAGAACGATGAGAATTGAGAAACAAAATGTAAACATCCAGGAACTACTGAACCCTCAGTTCTAGGAAATTGGAGGTTTGTGTTTATTTACATCTCCCAAGTTCCCTTTTTTTTTTTCTACAATATTCACATTTATTTTTCCACAATTGTTTTGTGTATTTAAGAAAATTAAAATTTGTTATATTTTTTTGTCCAAAATATCAAATGAGGCAATTTAGTCCAGAAAAAAATTCAAAACGTGTAATTTCGTGCAGTAAACCCCAAAACGTGCAATTTCGTGCTGTATAAAACTTCATTAAAACATCCCATTAGGCTTGATTCGGATAAGTAACTTGAGTTCGCTTTATTCTGACTTACCAATAAAAAGATGCTAATGCTAATTATAAGTTTTCAAACATCAAAAGGAAAAATAATAATAGCTTAAAAAAATAAAAACTTTTTGCTTCTTGTATTAATACGTGCAGATAAAATCGTTGAACAGAGTTCAAATAACTGATAAAATCGTATGTATTCGACAAAGAACTCATTTTAAATAAAGATCAATAAAAATAAACATATTTTATTTAAAATTGAAAAGTATTTCATATCATGATTACTTATTCATTTTATACCTTCCAATTGATTCTTTCCATTTAAATAATTAAAATTTATAAATTGAGTATAACAGAAGGCACTCCAAATAAACTTTGATTCATTTACGATTCGATGTTATTTAATTTAAGGGTTTTATTAATTAATTGAATAAAACCACTAAAAGAAAGTATATTCTAAAAAAAAAAAAAAAAAAAAAAAAATATCTGATCACAGTAAAATTTTAGGATCTATGCGTTTTTAGTATGGTGTGTTAAGTCCTAATATTAAAGTATTTTTTTAATTTGTTTGCTCATAACTTCACATACTTTTGGATGATTTATGAATTACGTAGATTGATATTTTATGAAGTATCAATAAAGTTTTTTTTTTGTTACTTGACCTATGTTTAACAGTTTTACCTGTATTCACTAATACAAGAATCTTAATGCTTCATATTTTTACTTTCACTTACTTATATATGAAATATATAGTAAGGAAAGTATTGCGAACGTGAAAAATTTCGACTTCCGGTTTTCAACGGAAATACACGTTTTGGGGTCCCCTGAGTCCAATTAACAAAGTCCCGCGAAATGGTCTGTGTGTGTGTGTGTGTGTGTGTGTGTGTGTGTGTGTGTGTGTGTGTGTGTGTGTGTGTGTGTGTGTGTGTGTGTGTGTGTGTGTGTGTGTGTGTGTGTGTGTGTGTGTGAACAGACTAGCTCAAAAACTATAAACCGCACAGACCTGAAATTGGGTATTTAATGTATGTATATGCCCGTGATGTGACACCAAAATTTCATCAGAATTGGTCAAACGAAGGGGGTACTTTATTTAAAGAATTTTGTCTAATTTTTAGGGTTTTTTCGATTTTCTCAAAAACGGCTCTAACGATTTTGATTAAACTCGGTATTTGATGTATGTATATGCCCGCGATGCAACAGTAAAATTTTTATCAAAATTGATTAATTGGAGGGGGCACTTTACTTAATAAACTTTTTCCTATTTTCACGAGTTGTTTTTTATTTACTCAAAGCGGGTGTAACGATGTTGTTTAATTAATTGTATTTTAGTTTAGAAACTTTAGTTCCAAAATTAATTTTTGAAAACAAAATTAAGCGATTTTAGAGGAACAGTAATCGTTCTTGATTTCCAAAAAGGTATAAGAGACGTAAATACACCTGTGTATGTATTCGCAAAAAGCAACTCGTAGTATAATACAAGCAAGCAGTAAAAAAAACTCGACTGTTGATGAAATTAGTCCCTTATAAATAAATAAGCAATAATGGCCAAATTTTGCTATATAGATACTCTATAACTTATGGAAATATACAAATATATACTTAAAAGTATATACTTAAAAGTGGAAAAATGTGTGAAGTTGAGGAATGGCGTTTCCATATTATCGAAACACGTCGATTTCTAATCTAAGTAAGTTCGTAAGTGAAAGTTGTGTGTTGCGCGCATCGCACCAGACTTTTTTTTCTTTCTTTTGATGTTTGAAAGATTTTAGAAAAGCTTGCTGACATGATAATTTCCTAAACTCAAACATTTTTGTTTAATTAATATTATTGTGGTTTCTCTAAAGGTGCCTTTACACCTTACGAACCTCACCTTCGAACAAGTTCTCCTTCGAACCTTGCAGTACCTACGTGAAGCGAACAGCTATTTATACTTCACGTGAGGTTAAGCGAACCAATATGGCTGACGCACCCAAAACTAGCTTATGATAAAGAAAAAATCCCCATTATCAATATATTTTATATTATCTGAAAAATAAAAAAATAGGAGACGATTTACAACGTTTCACAAATTACACTAGTATCACAAAGAACTCCTGTTACTAAGGAAAACCCCAAATCAAAAGTGACACTAGCGCTAGCCCCGAACCCAGGCGAACAGATGAAGTACCTAGAACACCCGAACAGTCGACGTGAAGGCTTCACGAAGGTTGTTCGAGGGTGGTGTTCGAAGGTAAAGTTCGTAAGGTGTAAAGGCACCTTAAAATAATTTCAACCCACTTTCTTCCATGGGCCAGACTTTCTTGCGGGGGTCCAATGACCTCTCTTTTTTTCCAATGTAAGTCCAAAATCTTAGATTTGAGAAAAATGCTATTGATACCTTGGGGCATTTTTATATTTATATATATACATATATACATATATATGTATATATATAAATAGTTTATTTAGCGCCTAACATGGTTAGCGATTACCTGAATGTTTTAATTTATTTGCCAACGGGCGTCTACAAAGTGCTAAAAGTATAGAGGAGGATGATAAGTAGTTAGGATTTTCAGTTAAAATTTTTTCAGGGTTAAAAAGAAGGAAAATATATGAGCAACATGTAAAGTATCTACGCTGGAAGATGCTAATTAAATATTTATCATGTAATTGTTAATTATAGATAGTAACAAAAATAATTAACAAAATAATGGAAAACCCATGTCATATGAACGGACAATCAGTTGGATTTGTTTTCCATTATTTTGTTATTTCTTATAGTTACTATCTATTATTCATAATTATATGATAAACATCTTCTAGCATAGATACTTTACATGTTGCTCATAAATCTTATGAAGATCCATATGTTGGTATCGAAACCTTGGCTTTTCAAATTTAAAAAATAGTTAACTGATTGATAAATATGATGATAAATGATCCTGACTATTAATCATCCTATCTTAAAGTGTTCAAAGTAATGAGCAAACAAGTTAAGCTAATTTTTTTTTTTATTAGAACTTTTTTTTTTTATTAAAATAATTAATACATTCTGCCACAATCAAGGGCATTAATATTAGAGCTGTAAGGACTCATTCACACAATAACTATATAAAAATGTTCATAAACAAAAATTAATAATAATAAATAAAATGAAAACCTCGAAGAAGGAAAGAAAAATAAATAAAATAAAAATCACAAAAATGAAATTAAATTACAGTCACATTCATACCTACCTTAGAACTTTAAGCTCTAAGCACATTTATATATTAATATAAACTTGTACAGATTATCCTGGTCGTTTTGAACATATCAGATTTATACATAATAATTTAAGGCCAGCAGATTCATACATGATTTATTTCTTATATTATGTTCTTTTTCATGCATGATTCATAATTATTGCTTTGAATTTTGACGATATTACACTGATTGCTTTTAGATAAACAAAGAGATTTATATATGAAAAATATATTTCCACAATATAAAGCCGCTCTTTCGTTTCGCTGATCTCCCTGCTGATGGATTAATGGACAGAGACCCATTTTATGTTTGAGGTGCCCCATTGCTAAAATTGTTCTCACGTGAGAATATTGTGCTAAACCTAAAAACATTCATCTCTTTCCCTAGTCCGCAAAACAATCCCTTTTACATTACACAATATTTAGGCTCATCTTAATAAACTGGAGATTTATTTTTAATTACATCAACCCATGCTTCAGAACAATAAATTTTAAATACTCTAATTGACGATTGTAACAAGAATTTCGATAAATATTATTATAATTTTTTTCTTCGAATAATATCAAAATTTCTTAGACTACATAATTTTTAACATTATATCGAGACTTGAAAAAAAATGAAAAAGCCGATTAACACGCTAAGGCCGAAGAAAGATTATTATCGCATTTTAAAAATAATATCTGGAAGAAACAGAACGAGTAAACATTGATCTTCTGAACCAGTGGTTTTCAGACATGAACGCTTAAGGGGAATAACCTTACGCACTTATATAAACATAAACTTCAATGCAACATTTCTATTCGGAAAAAAAATCAGTTAACAGGTTTTATATCATTGAAAATATCTTACCTACGAATAATGTACTAATTTAGAATTCAATTAAATGTGGCATTCACTTCAATACAGGATGGCGGGATAGCTGAGTGGGCAAACGCGTTAGGAAATATGTTGTAATAAGTGTAAGTTGTAATAAATCGATACCTGAGCGCGTAATCGAAAAATCGATATCATTTCCGAAATGAGCACCTTAATTGACCTATGAGCCAACCACAATATCGTAGTTATCGTGTAAGTTTTAATAAATCGATACCTAAGCGCGTATTCGAAAAATCTACATCATTTTCACAACCAGCTCCCTAAATAACCTAAAAGTCGACCTCAATATTGTAAATAACGGATAAGTTATAATCGATACCTGAGCGAGCCTGAGGTTTTATAACGATATTATTTTCATTATCAGCAGCCTTGATAATCTAATAATCGATCATAAAATCGATAGAAGGTATTTTATTATAACCTATAAGATTTCTATAGAAATGGTTAACCCAATAATGTACACCAATATGGAGAAATCCAAAAAAAAAAACCTAATAAATTCATCTTTAAATAATTAAAATCAAGCTTTGACTCTTATATTAGGTATGATTGTGATAAAGATCATATCAGGACTTTTATTTTCTGGCCCGAAATATAAAAGTCATGATGTGATTATTATTTATTTATTAGAACTATAAAAGTCCAGATTTGACTTTTATTCTATTTCCGAGAAAATAAGAGTTAATTTCAAATCCTGAATTTAATGGATTTAGTATCTTATTGGGAGAATGAGTACACTAAAGACAGAACAAATAATTTTTGAATATATTATTTTGAATAAATATAAATTTTTAACATTTTAATCATTTCATATTATATATTCATTTAAATCATATTTTCGATCATAAAGTAGATTTCACTAATACATTTTAATGTAAGTCAAAATCATATATAGAGATACAGACATTTCCAAATTTACCATACTTATTTATTTTAATTATAACTAAACATTCACTTTCAATCGACTTATTGTAGCATTAAAATATTTTACCGATAAAAAAATAAAATTAAACTGGATTTATAGACTGGTAAAAATGGTTAAATTGTAATAACTTTATTGATAGTTTATATTTTTGAATATATTAATGATAATTATCGTTAGAATGAGTCGGTACAATTCTAAAAAATAGCCTACCCGGCGTGGAAGAGGAGGAATAAAAAGAAAAAAAAACTTCAATATTAATAATCATGCTGCTAGTGCAGGGGAAATTGACCTTATATAGAAGCAACACTTCCGTTGTGTATTTATACCACGTGTCTTCTCGTTTATGAAAGAAATCCTCCATGAATGCTCAATCAAAGCTTATATTCAGTTTGAATAAAAAAGGGAGATGGGTTTCTATATTGGGGTGTCAGGCAATATCAGAAAATAATTGAGACTCGAAGAAAATCTATCGAATAATTTATCGACAGACCGGATGAGACTTGTTGATCGAGAAAAATTTTACGCCTCCATTCAGGCGAGAGTACTTGTTTCCCCGGGGAAGAAAGCCTTTCATTCAATCCGCGTTAAAAATATGCAATGATTAAACACCCACCTCCAGTTAGTATGTAATCGATATAAAATATTATATCGATATTACTTCGTCAGTTTTATTTTATACACCCACCGTCTATCTTTCAATTATTGCAGCGATTGTCCAGGGTTTATCTAACAAAGAACAGAGAAATAATATAAATTAATAACTGAGTCATTTTCAGATTACAGAAACTGAAAATTACCACACAACAAGGAAATAAAATTAACTCGATACAGGTAATTATATATTACTAACTCGTAATATCGTAACATCTCTAACTGATGCTTTGCTTCTTTCTCGATTTAATCTCGGGTTCAATCGCTACATCAGCGGATTCAGGAGAGTGTGATTTAGGGCCCTAAAACTGAAGGAAGCAGCACTTTTTTATTTTTAAGTATTTTTTAACCATTATAAAATATATAAACATTCCTTAGTGATGTATACGTTTCAATTAAATACGTATTTAATAATTAATGGTATTATTGGTAAGGAGAAAGATAGGCCATGACCGGGATTCGAACCCAGGTCATTGCATCATAGTTGCATTGCGCTAACCACTATACTGGCTGGAGCCTAGTGGTTAGCGCACTGCTACTGATATGCAGGATTGAGCTGGGTCCGAATCCCGGTCCTGAACAATCTTTCCTCTTCAGATAAAATTATTTTTTAATTTAATAACATTTCAGTTAAATAATATGTTGACTCAAATAAACAAGATACTCTCCTTCTAATAACTTTAAACTTGAAATTGAACAAAAAAAAAAGAGGAAGCTTTTGAAAATTAACCGACTCAAACTAGTTAATCAACTTTTTTTTCCCCCGGATCTACTAAACTCAAACTGACAAAAAAACAAAATTCTTACATATATTTTCGTAAGTTTGTATGTATTTGAACCGGGATACTGCCAGTTTAATAAGAGAAATTGATGGGACAACCCAGGACACGAGGAGGAAATTAAAAAGGGGCTGGATGAGAGATCTTCTCTCTCAGACAATCATGTTGATTGAATGATTCCAGGAATGCTGTATTCCACTCTTCCTCATTCTTGACATATCACTGTTTTCACTTTTTTTGATTGTCAGCAAATCAGCAATGAAAGCCATAATCGTAAATGGGACAAATAAGCCATTACTTTTTTAAATTTTAAATTCACAAAAGTAATATTTAATATACTATAACAAATATTCCGTTGTGGCGGTAGTTTTAGTCATATACTGGATGAATTCAATATCTAACATAAATAAGGTCTCATCGATTTTATTCCATCACAGACCAATTAACTGAGAGAACAAAAATAAAACTGGATTGTCCCATTTGGAGCCCCCATTCAGCTGAAGAATGTATTTATATTCGGAGGAAGGCTCGCACGAATTCACTAAAATACAATTAACCAGCTAGCAATTAATTTAGCTCCAGACGGTTAGACCAATGGCGTCCCTGGGATTCCAAGGCGGGAGCGGTAATGAAACTAATTGAAGCCCTCCTGTCATCTGAATAATGACAATACCCCTTCCCTATCATAAGATCGATATTATACTATTATTGATAATAAGCGGGCAATATACCTGTATATCGATACTTAATTAACATTTCTTTCATTAATAATATATATTTTATGATACACATAAAATTAAAATCCTTTTTATTTGCTGTTTCTTTCAATCCTAGACATCATTAATGGTAACATAATTAAAGTCTGTAATATATTCAGAAAATGTATAAAAGTAAAAAAAAAAAAAAATGAGATAGAAAAAACCCTTATCGGCCTTTATATTAAAGCAAAAAAATAACAATAATCATAAAACGTCTAATAAAAAATAAATAAATATAATATTGTAACACTAATGTGGTTTTAAATAATTTTTATTAGACAAAAATGGTAATTCACCATGTCATGCCAACAATACAAACTCAAATAATTAACAACGATACAAAAAGTATCAACGTAAAACGTATGTAACAAAACACGTTCACAATTTCCATGAGCAGTAGGTCTTTAAGTATAAACAATTGTATGTCATTAAAGGCGTACTGCGCATGCGTGAGCTCAATGAGATCCGAAAATTTTTCCTTTTTTCTCCTGTATATGTTAACTCGATTTTTTTTAGGCATACCGAGAGGCAGTTAATTTCATTACATAAACAAAAAATAAGGTACTTTAAAGTAAAACAAAAAAGTCCCCTTCCCCATCTAAGCTTGCTCAGAATATTTTTTTGCTTATAGAACCCTCCTGATATTAAAGACACAATGAATTGTTGACAGACAAAGAAAAAAAAATAGTTACACGATTCCACTACTTAACCAATTTCGTCGCAGGGATGCGTTTAATTCCATCACAAATGCACCTCATTTCGATTTTGCATTCATACACCCGATCCATCCACCTTGTTACCCCGTCAAGGATGGAAACAAAGTAGTCAAGAATAAATGATTAATCAAATATAAATAATTTAAATTAAATATCAATTAATTCGGAGAAACAATGTGTGAACAACTGTATTTTTGGATGCTCTACCGCGCTACTACGAACATCGTTAAAGAAATTATATTGCATTAATATTCCTTGATAAAGTTAACTAATCGTGTAATTATTGTGCTCATATCATAAACTATATATTGGAAATTGGATAAAATGGTACCGTTTACATAAATAAAACAGTACTACAAATTTCTACTAAGTAGTTCAACAACTTAGTCAAAAAATATGTCTACTTGTACTTTTCCTTGAGCTAAGTGTTGGATCCAATTATTCAAATCCTGTGTTACATAAGCGATTGTAACTTTTCTGAATAATATTAGGATTAATAATGGACAGGAAACATTTTATAGTAACTTTTTCACAAGTTATCGGCCTAGTGGAAAAAAGTTTGACCTCAAATTCTGAGTCTATTAACATCTGCAATAAGCAAATATCTTGCTTTATTAAAGAAATGGAGATAATTTTCTCCTAAAATTATAAGCATGCATCTGTATAAGATAGTCCCTGAATGTTCGCCTTGGATTAAAAATCTCTTATAGGTATTACCAGTGTACCAAAGAAAATTTTATGAATTGTTGTTGTTGTAAAATTATAATATTATTATTTAATGGCTCACCTGCCATAAGTCATCAAGAGAAAATTATTTTATGATTAAAGTTACGAATACAACTTTTTTGTTGTGATTAACTAACAAATCAAACAAATCCTTAGCCTAACTAATACTTGCAAGACCTATCGTATGTAATTGTCCCTTACTCGAGGTGTCTTTAATGTAAATATGTAAATTTAAAAATATATTATTCTTATTAATGTAAACCATATATTGCTGTAGTACACAACCAAAGAAAACTATAAATTTAAATCACAAAAAAAGTAGCTTAGTTTATTGTTTCAATTGAAATAAAATAAAAAAATGAATCACCTACATACATTAACACTTGGATAGGTTTGACTATGCGTGAACATGCACTTTTGTAAATATGTTTGTAAAATAAATGTAGAATTATTTGTGTAATAATTGACATGATATATTGTAAAACTTATTTCATTATTTTTGTTTTTTGTAAATATTGTAAATACAAATGATGTTATTTTATAGTCAATAAAAATAAAAACTACATAAATGTGTGTTTGTTCAATTATTTTTTTCTACCTTCCTATTCATTGCAAATGGTTGTTAATATACAAACATTTAAAGAAAAAGTCCCAACTCATAAATAAAATAAAAACTAATAAATGAGGAAGCTTTAGCATGAAAATTGATTATACTAAGTAATAAAACCTAGGAATCACATTATAAAAATTATTTCAGAGAAAATCTGAAATAAGAAATTATTGTCTCAGGTTTCTTCATCCAACCGTCATCACGTTGAGTGGGACTCAACCATCAAATAAGTCCTGAAGTAAGTATTTTTATATTAATAAGTCATTAAACTAAAAGCTTTATGATTTCATTAATTTAACTGATCTGATAGTTATAATTTGTTTTTGCACAATAGCTATGGTTTGAATACATTTAATTTGAACAAAACCATAAAATGTCACTCAATAAATTATTAAATTAATATGAACAATTGGAGAGGAACCTGTCTAAAAAAGTCACGTCATAGTAAACAGTAGCTAAGAAATATATTAATTGATCAAATACAAATATGCCAAATCGAATGCATATTTCCAACAGATTTAAATCACAATCAACATCATGTCTGAAATTATACCTAACGAACAAGTCTTAAAATTTCAAATACAAGAACATTTTCTCTTTAACAAGTTCTTGTTAAGGCAAGCTTCTTACATTAGTTCATATTAAATTTACGTTCAGATTTTAATCCTTTTTGAAGTTGAGATATTTTTCATTCAAATAAAGTGCAATTAAGAATAGATGGATTGATTAGTTAACTGAGTTAAATTGATTCATGTTTCACTAATATGCTCACATATGCCTAATTCATATTAAATACGCCTTAAAATAAGAAGGAATAATTTAACATTTTCAAGAAAAGTGGAAAATTCTGGGGTCACCTGTGGTATAGTGGTTAGCATGGCAACCTACTATACTAAAGGTCGCGGGTTCATGTCCCGAGGTGGCCCTAGGATTTTTCAATGGGTGTAAAAAATCCTTGGCTATGCCGTCCCTCGGATAGGACGTAAAATAGAGGTCCAGAGTCTATACGACGTCAGTTACTCATTAAAGATCCCTATCCAAACTATACCTGGATAGGAAAAATTTAGGTCTCCCACTGTAGCATCGTCCGATTAGCCGTAGTAGAATAAAGGGAAGTTAAACAAACAATGTTTTTATTTCTTCAATTTTAATATTTAGATTTTGTGAGGAAGAGATCATATAATGCCAAACCGAAACTATTTCAATAGACGACACAGTATATTCAGGTTACAAGGATATGCGTCTAAAATGACAAAACCGAAACCGAATTTTATTTATATGTGTATATATAATAATTTTTTTTTTTTTTTTTTTTATTAAGGATTTCTTCATGTTTGAAGTTTCCCTCAACCGAACTCTTCTTCCAGTCTCATCTTCCACACCTTCCTGTCTTTCGTTTCCTCTTCCCTCAATCCATGACCGGCCATAGTTTCCTTTACTTTATTTATCCACTGTATACGTGGTCTTCCTCTTTTTCTTCTTCCTTCTGCCTCCCATTCAAATATCATTCTTGGTATTCTATTTGAACCCATTCTTTTCAAGTGGCCATACCATTTTAGTTTTCTTTTTTCTATTGCTTCAAGTATGTTTCTTTGGAGGTTCATTTTTTCTCTGATCTGGCTGTTTTTTATATGGTGTATCCTTGAAGCCCTGGCTGACCTCCTCCAAAAATCCATTTCTACCGCCAAGAGTCTTTTTTCCTGTGCTCTGTTAAGAGTCCATGTCTCGGAGCCATACAGCATGATACTCTCGACCAGTGCACTATATATTAATTTTTTGGTTTTACCAAGAATATTGCTGCTCCAGAGAAGAGAATTCAGCATACCAATCACTTTTCGGCCACTGATTATTCTTTTACTCACTTCCGAGTCAATAGAGCCATTACTCTCTAATATGGATCCAAGGTATTTAAAGTGTTCCACTCTTTCTAGATTTGATATAACAGAGTCGTTCGCTTCACCCAGATCTGTACACATGTATTTTGTCTTCTTCTCATTCACTTTCAATCCCCATTCTTTGTATTGTTCCATTACTTTCCTAAATAAGTAACTTACATCATCTTCATCTTGTGCAATGATCACCTGGTCATCAGCTAATAATAGATGGTGTAAGTACGTGCCATTGATTGGAATACCCATCGGGCTACATATATCTCTCCAATTTTTTAGGCAAGCGTCAATAAATATTTTGAACAATGTCGGAGACATACAACATCCTTGAAGAAGGCTTTTGCTACTCTCAAAATCTTCGGATAGGGAACTTCCTACTTTTATTTGGCTACTAATTATTATAATAAATTTAAATGTGCAATATGTCTAGTTTAGTAATAATATCAATGAAAGCTTATAAAATGACAGTAATTTAACTCAATTATTCATTCGATTAGTGGGCTTGGTATAGAAGAGTGGTAAAATAGATTATAGGATGGAACCCCGGCCCCTACTTACTGGTAGGGCTGATCCCCGCGGGATGTTAGACCATACCTCCTTAAATAAAACCTACGGAAAACTTGGGTTAATTGCATCGTAAGGAAGTGATGTAAAAGCAGAATGGAAAGAAGTGATGTGTGGCAAAGGAATAAAGATATTTGTTATTTGAGTACTTCTGGTAATACGACTGATTAAAACCAGTAATTCAAGACAATGGTGAGCAGCATTTCATTGTCCCTGCAATGGAAGTGGAATTCCGTTCCTAGGGAGTGGAAGCCACTATGTTCGCTCATAGGGTACCCGGGCTGTGCGGCCTGCCGTAGCTAACCTCAGTAATTGCCCTAAACTCATTTGCCAGCCCTGGCCAATCTGCCCTGTTTGCAGCCTTGTCCGTCGTTACCAAGACCTCTGTAATTACTTCACTCCCCTTCGATCTTATCAATGCTAGGGGAATCAGCGTTGTTAAGCTCGTCCGAAGATCAAGGAAGCCACTAATAGTCTTGCCAAAGGAACAAAAGATTCAATTTAAGAAAAAAAACAGTACCATTACATCATTAGACACTATTTCAAGAGAGGAGATCCCTCATCCAGCTTCTTTTTAATCGCCTTCCAAATGGCATGTCGGCCGTGACCATACCGTTAATCAGTCTGTTGTAATGACCGTTCAATTTAACCTGTAAGCGTAATTAAAGAGCTCATATCGCCCAATCTTTCAATAACGCCATATCACAAAAAATTTTTTTTTTTTTTTTTTTTTTTTTTTTTTCAAATTCCCTTAATAAATTTATTGTGTAATAAGAATGCAAATGTTTTAACTATATTAGAACCTTTTACTGTAACAGTGTTACATTTTAAGTCTATCTTGTGGTTATGATAATGTTTTGTTGTTACATGTTTCTCAATGTTATTTACCTTGGAGTGATGGGGCTCACCCATATTTTGTGTTGGGAGTACCTACAATAATGATTAATCTAATTATCTTATTAACTAAAAATATCCTACTAACTTATATCCTAAAGGTTGAAAATAGAGCTGTTTTGCCAGCGAACTGGAGCCGGTGGCGGAGTCAGTGTGTTGAACAGAGGGTTCGATATGGCAGGCAACGAATCCAGAAATTTTATATGCCTTTTCCTGATGAATTCTGAAGTCTTTTCTAGCTCAAATATTTCATGCAGCTGTTCAGCTTTCATTTTTTTCATTGAAGTTGACCGTGTGATTTTCTTTAATATGCTGTTCTGAAATCGCTGCAAGTGTTTCAGTGTCCCATCAGTGAGGTGAGTGAAGAGAGGGGCTCCATACATAAGGGAGGGACGTAAGATGCTTTTGTAAATCATCAGCTTCAGTCTGAGTGACAGTGTCGGGGAAGTTAGGAGGTGATGAAGCCGGTAGGACTTAGTTCTTACGCACCGAACTTTATTGTATATATGGGCCGACAGTTTCATATGTCGATCCATCTTTATACCGAGGTAAACGATAGAGGGGGACACTGGCTGGGATTTCTGTGCTACTCGGAACATTTTGGGTAATCGTGATTTCTTCCCTTTCTGGAATGCGACAGACACAGTCTGTTTTGGATGCATTTACTTTTATGTTCAACAGCGCTAATTTCTCTATGACTGTTTGGCTAACCAACTCAGCATGTTTTAATGCGCGAGTTTGATTCATGCTCGAGCTGTAAATAGCTGTCATCCGCGAAAGCTGCTATAGTAGCTCTTTTGTAGTTGTGTCCAATTATGTCAGCTGTGTAGATAGAGAACAGAAGAGGAGATAGGACTGCTCCCTGTGGCACACTGCAGGTAAGTGGTACAGTTCGGGAATGTTTATCCTGAACTTGAACATCTAGGCTCCTGTTTTTTAGGAACGACACTATGATAGTATAGAGCTGTTCTGGGCATTCGAGGTCTGAAAGTTTCCGGCAGAGTATGTCGTGAGATACAGAGTCGAAAGCCTTCGAACAGTCTATAGATATCATAGCTGTCGCTATGTTTTTATTGAAGTTGTCACATATTTCAGATTGCAGTTTCATTAAGGAATGTTCAGTGCTTAGTTGTGCTTGGAAACCTGTCTGTTCAAATGGGACTACAGAATGCTCGTCGCAGAAGGTCCTCAGATAATTTAGAATTATTTTTTCAAAAATTTTTCCGAGATGAGGTAAAAGACTAATGGGCCTATAATGTTCCGGGTCGTCGCCTGTTTTTGCCGGTTTTAACAATGGAAAGAGAATTGCATGTTTCCATTGTTCCGGGAAATATCTTAGTCGTAGACAGGAGTTATACAGGTTTGTCAAGTGTACTATTCCTCTTCGGGGAAGCTGTTTTAGTAAGATGGTTTGGACTCCATCATGCCCCGGTGCACGGTTACCATGGCTCCTCCTAATTATCGTTTTTAACTTTTTAGGACTTATGAACATAAAATTTTTATCCTTGGTCATACTCAGTGGGGATAGTTCTCCGACTGTTCTTGCGCTAATCTCCTTTCTGTAATGTTCTACTAGAACTTCTGCTTGCTCAAGAGGTGTAAGGAGGCGGTATCTATCATGTAGGCGAATAGTTGAGGACTTCTTCGTGGCAGCTTTTGTCAATCTCCAAAACTTACTGACGTCACCGTGGGTCGCTAGGAGTCGATCTTGCCATAGTCCTGTCTTCCACTTTTTAATCAGGTTTTTGATTTGGGTGGTAAGTGCATTCAGTGCCCGCTTGATTTCCGGATTTTTGGATCGATACCACCTATTTTTCAGGGTTCGTCTACTTTCGATTAGCGCCATTACATGAGGAGGAGGAATTCTAAGGTGCGCTGGTTTGGGTTGGAAGGTTGGGATGGCCAATGTTGCAGCATCGAGAATAACAGAGGTGAAATATTTTATGTAATGATCTATATCATCTTTTGTTTTGAGAGAGGGCACCGAATGAAGCTTTTGGTAAACTTCGGCTTGGTATTTCTTCCAATCAGCATCTCTATATTTGAATTTCTTCACCTTTGCTTGCTCCGGCCTTCCTTCAACATTATAGACAACCGGGCGGTGATCCGATGTAAGAAAGTCAAGAGCAGAGCATCCAGTAATTCGGTGGGGTTGACTGGTAAGGAGAAGGTCAATCGTGGAAGTAGACCCTGTCCCGTAGTGACGAAATGTGTGTGTTGCCGGATGTACTACTGTAAACGCGGTTTTCACTAGATGTTTTCCTGCTCCATTCGATGATGTATTATGCCATTGAATGTGTCTAGCATTGAAATCCCCCACAAGCCAATGGTTCGTTTTCGTCGCACATATATCAAGGAGTTGTCGCATTTCTCGCAGAGATCCATGCGGCCGGCGATAAATACCTGTAATATATGTTGGCTGCTTAGCAAAAATGTGTTGAATGAATGAATTTTTATTGAGCTATATACAAATAATAATAACAGGAATAGACTTGACAAACTCAACAAAAATATTTACGGCATGGTTTGAGAACCATCAGCCGGAATTTGAGTATAAACTCAAATCTTGTAACTAACAGTATTACTACCTATTATTCCCAAAAAATCTTCATTGTCATCTTTTAAATGTAATTTACATAAGTATTCAACAATAAATATAATAATATAAATATATTCTCAACAATTTAAAAAATATATTCAAAGCGGTACAAAACTTGTTACAACCCATAACAACAGGGCCATTTATTATTCATTGTCAAACCATCCAGCCGAAGTTCAAAATTTCCCCCCTCAGATTTTGATAAAAATTTGTAGGTATTAATTAAATACAGAAATCAGAAAAAATGCCAAATTTTACCCAATTCCAACAAGTAGTTTCAGAATTATGGCCATTTGAACTTTTGAGATGTTTGAAGTTTCGGCGACGACTTGAGCTCAAAACCAACTTGTACATGTTAAGACTTTCCTCTGTAGAATGGTTACTAATTGAACTAGAGCTCTCAAAATTTATTCATTAACTCTGCCTTTCATATATGCTCGTATCAGAGAGATAATTTTCCTTCATGAAAAAAAAATTCTTAAACATAAAAATTTATATTTTTTCCAAGTTGTAAAACTGTCATGGAAAAATGCCATGAACAAAAATCTCTCTCCAACCAGTCTTGCACACTATATATCAATAGAATAGAATAGAAAGAGGAAGAAATTTTCTATCTAATGATGGAATAATATGAGTGGCTTGTTGACTTATAAGAGTTTTATCACAATTTGAATCTAACATAGTAAAATTTAATTTAAAAGTGGCGCATACAAATTAATACAGCTGAAATCTGTTTCCAAATATCCTCAAATCATCATATACTTATTGCTGAAAAGAACATGTACTTAACTTTAATATAATTTAATAATATGTGCAGCCTTTTAAGTTTAAAGAGTTTTTTTTTTTTTAAATTAAATGTAATAATAATATCAAATCAACTCACAACTTTTATTTATTTAAGCTAATAAACTGATTTGATATTATTATTACATTTAATTAAAAAAAAAAAAAAACTCTTTAAACTTAAAAGGCTGCACATATTATTAAATTATATTAAAGTTAAGTACATGTTCTTTTCAGCATTACTATGTTAGATTCAAATTGTGATAAAACTCTTATAAGTCAATAAGCCATTAATATTATTTCATCATTACATAGAAAATTTCATCCTCTTTTCAGTGATATATTATATTTTAAAAGGCTTGGAGAGAGATTTTAGCCATACAGAAATTTTCATATAACACCGAGTTGAATATTATTAGATTTACATTGTAATAAAACACTTTCAGCCCAAAAGTTCACAAACATTATTATATCATTTGAAAGTAAATTAGATGCCCGTTTCAATAATATACCTTTGTATGAGTATATCTAAGAGAGATCTCAGCTGTATTAATTTGTATGCGCCACTTTGATATTAAATTTTACTATGTTAGGATATTACATATCAACATAATAAGTGAATATTAAATCATAGGGTTTATCTGCCTACTCTAGCTAACAACAAAGAAATCATAATATAAAACAACAATTCAAACATAGTAACAGATAAATAAATAATTACCCAGCTGCCAATATTATTTACGGCTGCTAATAATTAAATTCCCTACATAAAGTATACCTTTTACAATATTTTGCGAGTTGAAGCCAATCTTTACCATTTAAATGATCAGTCGCATAAATAAATGATAGAAGATCTTTTTAAAATTATTAAAATTTCACTCAGTATTGGGCATTTAGGTAAAAAGTGAATTATTTCCTCTAGCTCATTCTTATTACACAGGGAACATATTTTGTTCTCATTATCATAATAAACTCTATTGTTCAATTTTATTAGTTCACCCCTGGCTTTGAATGTGCATTTGACTGTTCTGTCGTGATAATTCCTTTGAAAGTAGTTTATCCCTTTATTTATTGCCTTATCTACGAATTTATTTTTTAATTCTATAGCCAATTTTTAAATAAAATTTAAATTAAATTAAAAATCTGTTATTATAATTTATAATTATTTACTGAATGCGCTGAAATGGTAGTACTCATATCCTCGCGAGTTTTTCAAATTAGCTCAATCCACGCCAAATCTATGATTTTTTTTTTTTTAACAAGAAATTCATAAATCAAAAGTGAAGGTTTAAAGTTTTAAATATTTTGTATTCCATTCTTCATTAGACAGAGATAAAAAAGCGCGTTATAATCAAACCGATCTGTTGCTTGGTAAAAGGTTCAATCGGTGGTGATATCTACACTGAACGCATTTGCTTTTCAACTTTTTATTCGCTTGCCTGGAAAAAACATGTTTTATAACATTTAAAAAACATGAGGTATGATCATGGGCTGACCCCTAGAAAATATGAGAAACTAAAAACACAAATTATATACATTCATATTATTATTATATTTAATAAATATTATATGAACAAATATTTTACTTTCAAATATCAATGTTTTATTTGAAAAATCTGGTGCGTGCGCGCAACACACAACTTTCACTTACCAACTTACTTATATTAGAAATTAATTAGTTTTGTTAATTGCCACTTCTCAAATGAACAGAACGGCTTTAATTATGAACAATGGTCCGTCATTAAAGTCGTACTCCGCATGCGTGGGCTCAACGAGTTTTATGAGTTGACTGAATATTTTTATTTTTTTCTCCTCTTTATGTTTTCTTTTTTTTATCTTTTCTTCTAAAGCCGTTTTTGAGATAATCGAAAAGATGTAAAAATTGGAAAAAAAGTCTTGAAATAAAGTGCCCCCTCAGTTGGACCTATTTTGATGAAATGTTGGCTTTTACATATTTGATATATACATACATCAAATACCCAGTTTCTTCAAAATCGTTAAAGCCGTTTTTGAGTAAATAAAAAAAAACACGTGAAAATGGTTCAAAATTTATTAAGTAAAGTCCCCCCTCGGGTTAATCAATTTTGATGAAATTTTTACAGTCATATCTCGGGCATATAGATAGATCAAATACTAAGTTTAATCAAAATCGTTACAGCCGTTTTTGAGTAAATCAAAAAAACACGTGAAAATAATACAAAATTTATTAAGTGAAGTCCCCCCTCCGGTTAATCAATTTTGATGAAATTTTTACAGTCATATCTCGGGCATATTAGTACATCAAATACTCAGTTTAATCAAAATCGTTAGAGCCGTTTTTGAGAAAATCGAAAAAAACCTAAAAAGTTATTAAGTAAAGTACCCCCCCCTCCCTTTAAGTAATTTTGATGAAATTTATGCTGTCACATCGCGGGCATATACCTACATTAAATACCCAATTTCAGGATCGCACGGTTTATAGTTTTTGAGCTAGTCTGTTCACACACACACACACACACAGACACACAGACACACACACACAGACCATTTCGCGGGACTTGGTCATTTCGACTCAGGGGACCCTAAAACGTGTATTTCCGTTGAAAACCGGAAGTCGAATTTTTTCACGATCGCAATACTTCCACTTACTATATATTTCATATATACTCGTAGGTAAGTGAAAGTAAAAAAGTTGTGTAATCAGAGTACCTAGAGCCTCTCCCATGGTCATAGTAATTTTTCCAGCTTGCCATCTACCCCTAGAAAAACTTCTGCGAGCTCCTTGGATATGATGTTCTTGAAAGGAATGATGAATGTTGGTCGTTTAGAATAGAATATAAATAGAATTTTTTTTTATGTATAGTTCTTTTATTTATTTATTTTTTAAATAAAAGTACTATATCATGCAGTATGTAGACTGTACTATACTTTAGTTTAAAGTAAGGCTTAACGAACCCGATGGCCCTATGCAGACATCACCAATCGCTCCCTACACACTTCCCTCCGTCCGGTCCAACTCCACATGATCAGCCCACAACGAATCCACCTACCTTCGCCTAGGCTTACCTCTCAGACGTTTTTCATTCTGCAAAGCTTTTATCAATCTTTTAAGTATTCGTTCACAACTAAGACTCACGAGTTTGGACGCCCATTCTAACCGACGCGCTGCTGTAACTTCGATTACATTTACCGTGTAAGAATTTCACGGATTTCTGCTTTTTTTTTTTTAGCCCTCTAAATTCCCCTGTTGAATCATCCTTCTTCGGCACAAATATTCCACATAGTACTTTTTTTCAAAGGTTGTTCGATTGGTGATTTTTATTAGTTTGTATGTAGAGTTCACTTACGTTCCAGGGAGTGTAGATCGAAAATGTAATTTTTGCTAAGCAGAAAATCTGTGAGGTTTATGGGTGAGGTGAAATGGGTAAAAAAAAAACAATGTTTTTCGGTAGTTAGACTGTACTATATTTTAGTTTAAAGTAAGGTTTCTATACTTTAAGCCGGTCCATCTTTTTTTTTATATCTATATTTAAACGCAAATAGAAGGTTCAGGCGTCTCATGCGCCATATTCATCTCATAATTTATAATAATTATTTAATTGAGGGAAAAAAGCCGAAATTGGGAAGTAGGAAAAAAGGAATATTCTCACCTTATAAATGATAAAATATTTTTCATCCTAATTTTTGGACGTCCATAAGCCAATGCTTAATGGTCATATTTTTATTAAAATAAATAAATAGAAAAAAGGTTTATATTATTTCCCCCTTTAAAATTGTGGCTTTGTTTTTCTTTATTAAATGATTTTTATTAATATAGATATATGTATATGGCGCATGATACGCCGAAATATTCTATTGCTGGTTTAAATGATGAAGAAAAAATTGAAATAAAATGGAATTTCTTAAAGTGCAGAAACCTTCTTAATACATAAAAAAAAAAAAATGAATTTTAAACTTCATTATCAAACTGCTCTAAAAATACAAGTACTCTAAATATAATTATAACATTTATATGTCTTATTTTTTTATTATATTTATATATTTAATTTAATATAATTTATTTTTTGAAGAAAAAAGATTTGGCTCCGCCGGGAGTCGAACCCGGGTCTCCTGCGTTACATGCGAGGATGCTAACCGCTACACCACAGAGCTCGGCTCAAGGTAGAGCAAATCCTTCCTCTTCACTGATACCTACTCCCCCTATCTCACAAGTTTTGCGAGTAGTAGCGGGAGGTGGACAAATTTTGTCCAATTTATGATACTTATTGACATAAGTCAATTTTTTAAATTATTTTAATTAATCCAATCTTAAATTGTGGCTAACCACCAATTTTAAATTATTTTTAAATAAATCTTTTCTCTTCAAAAAATAAATTATTTAAAAATAATTTAAAATTGGTGGTTAGCCACAATTTAAGATTGGATTAATTAAAATTATTTATTTTATATTATATTTATATTTCTCCTTTCCTTTCTTTATTCCGATGTGTCATAATACCAAAAACAATACAGATATTTAATAACTAACTGTAATATGGATATATGAAATGAAAGGCTATCATTTGTCTACTAAAATAGAAGGTAGTGGGACAATTAGGAAATCTGACAGAGGTTGAAGGGGATATTGCCGGCGTACGTGTTGCTAGCAGCCCTTGTTAGGGGGCCTTATGAAAACGTGAACTGGCGTCTTTATTGCTCCCCGATGACACCTCTACCGGGTTCACCTTTCCCATAATTAAACCCTACATCGAGAGGAATACCCTGGCTCATGTATGTGCTCTGCTGGATCTATCATAAATTTCTCCCAACAACCTGTTATTAGATATTATTATACTAGTTTCCTCCTGGAAATGATTCACAGCATAGAAATGGCAATAGAATATTAAAATAAGTAAATAAAGTCCAAGAAATATATATTTTATTGTTGTCACTTTTCTGTGGTGTAAATAAAAATAAATTATTACTTTACCAGTGTAAAAAATGATATAATATTCCGACTTTCGTGATTTATTTTTATATGACGTACTGTGCCTTGACCTGCATTCAAAAAATCATGGTATTAATTTTTATTCTAGTTACATTTAAAATATTAAGATACTGATTCAATATAGTTTTAAACATATATTTTTCGGGTCATTGGTAATAAAACTAAGCAATGTTTAAAAAAAAAAATCCATAATTGCACGTATAAGTCGGGAGGGCAAGAGGAAGATGGAAGTTAAAAAAAAAAAGTAAACATTAGGGTTTTAGTTTTATTTTTATATAGGTTTTGCCACAGAGGAGGCGAGTGACAAGACTAGTCGCTTAGTGAGTATGACAGCATAATTTCCACACTACCACCTGGTATAGTAGAGACTCGCCAGGTTAGTTCCAACATAGTTATCTAATATAAGATGCAGCAATATCCATCAGCAACATTGTAATTATATTCATAACGTCCATATTTAGAATTATATACTGTCATATACCCCATTTATTGAATATATTTATATTAATTTAGTAAAAAAAAAGTGCCTATGTAACTCGCATAATTTTATCTCATCCTAATTGTTCATTTTAGGGCATGACAATGAAAACAATATAGCCTCGAAACGTCGCCATAATATAGTTGTTTATTAGTGACTCAACCTCAAGAATCCTACAATAATATAGATAATAAGTTAATTTTAAGTAAGGTAAAGCGGAAACAATGTTGGAGCGACTTAAAAAAAATAGACGGAGGTAGACTAAAAAAAATGCAAACTGGAAGTTGTATATAGAAGAAGAAAGAGATGAAAAGTGCTGGAAAAATTTGGTAGAACCAATATAGAGTTTTCTTGAAGAACATTAAAGACTCTAAAAGGCAAGATCAGTAAGCCAAAAAGAAATATGAAGAGTGAATATACTCACAAGAGAAGAAGACATTCTCAACGATCGAAACGGCACTATGGGGCACTAATGATATAGAGAAGAAGAGAGATAAGATCCAGTACAAAGAATAAAGAAAGTTATGAGAGGAGAAGAAAAAAGGATCAAAACAAGAAGAGCAGCTGGAAGGAATGGAGTAACTCCTGAGCTAATTAATAGTGGAGGACAAGAGGTTCTGAAAACCTTGCCGGCTCTTTTTCAAAGAGCGGTTTCAAGATAAAGTCATCCCCAAGGAATGGAAGCATATGATCATTATCCCAATTTTCCACAAGAGTTGTCAAAGAGACCGAGAATATTGGCCGATATTTCTCTTCTAGACTAGGATAATACGTTGATACTCGTATATATCGTATATAAAAGAACCAGCTGCTTTTAGGACCAAAAAGCAAATTCACGACCATACATTCTCATTTAAAACATTCATAGAAAAGGCTTGGAATCTTAACGAAAATGCTTAGTTGACACTTTTGGTCCTTTGGGCAGCTTTTAACTCAGTGACAAGAAGAAAAATACGGTAATCCCTGAAATCGAGAAGACCTTAAGCAACTGTTAAAAAAATAACGAGAAAACATGTAGTCAGATGTTCTAGATGTTTTCTAGTCATTTTTTGGCAGAACTTGGTGTAGAACTCTTAAAAAAATAGTATGAAATAGTTAATTTGGACATGAAGTACAGCTCTGGAGAATCAATAAATATCACGAAACCAATAAGTTCAGAACAGAACAAGGACATCGTGGATGGAAAGAATTACTCAAATAGGACAGAAGAGAGGAAAGCATCTGGATGCCATGAAAACCTTAGCTCAGGATCGAGACGAATGGTATTCATGGATAGAGTCCCCTCCACGCTGAGGATCACAAGGAGGAAGTGGAAAAAGTAGCGTACATAAGTTAGAAACTGTTACCATCAGAGTTTCAGATTTCCGCAACAAAGATTAAAAGGGACCAGCGTTCGACCTTGACTAATTGTCCTGAGTTATCTGGATTTACCTCAGTAATCACAGGCTTAGGCCAAGGTACCCTTTGTTGGCTGTCCAGAGGTTACCTAAATCACACTGCCAAAAGGGTATCTGGCCAAAATAATCTCCTGGTTAACCACCACAAACCTATTCTAAGGGCATTTAATTCCAATAAGTGGTAAACAGGGAGGATCACATTTGATATATACCTACTATAATATAAATGATAGATCGGTTTTTTGATTTTGAATAGTGACCACTAAAGATACTGGAACGAATAAACGATTTTTTTTTTTCTAATAGACTGCTTTATCACGTAAAACTGTTGTAAACCTCGACCTTACCAGAAGAAATAGTATACATATTAGTAATATTGTTCAAAACTAATTTCACAAAAAACTTTTTCTCATTTCCGAATTGCAATTAGTTGATGTTAAAAAAAATTACAGTAAAAAACAAAAGATGGTACATTGCTATTATATATTTATTTATGAATACAACTAATGCAGCCTAAAAACAACAGAAAAACGATAAATAAAAACACAACAGTTTGGTAAATGCTGTCTTCGATCATTTTTAATCCTTAAATCTAACTCTGATACTATTTAAATATTTCAAAACGCATACATTCTCCTTTTATTTTTTTTATAAATCTAAATTTTAATAACAATAACCATATTCATAAGGGAGAAGTGGAGGAATTCATATAAAAAGAAAATAGGAATCGGGATAGGTGGGATAGTTCCCCTTGTAAGTGGAGAGGGGCGTTTGTTACAGGAAAAAACAAATGAAGCAGGATCGTTTCGCGGCCACCCTTCCGGCTCATGAATATTTTTCTCTGGCTGTAATTGAGTTTTAGTATTATAGCCCATTTTTTGTCTCCCTTTTATTTCTAGACCTCCGTAAGGGGATATGTGTTGAGCAAGGACTTTCGGGGAAGCGTTAGAGGCTAAACATTACTGTTTACATTCGTTCAATTTGCCAAAAGCTGGTAGGGAAGAATTAACAGCGAGAAATCCAAGGGAAAAAGAGCCGGTAGAAATTGGCTATGATAATCCGTAAAGGGTGGCGCTGAAACAGCAGAGGATTACCAAGCTGAAAAACGAGAAGATCCAATTAAGTCGCTTCTTTCCAACAGACCGCTGCCATCTAAATTAGCCTCGGGTATGAAGAACACGATATCGGCTTACGGCAAAGGTGCCATGATTCATGCCCAACACCTATTCCCCTAACGATTTATACACACTTGGGTTTAACATACCTATAACCCTTACCATCGTAAATTGTTCTTGCCTATCTTTTAATACTAGCTTAGCTAGACAAGTACATAATTAATTCTACACTAGGATTAATATCATATGTATGGGTATCTTTACACAACCACTTAAGTTTTATATCAATTTCGTTTCCTGAAGTAATGACTCAACGTTCAGATGTTTGTGTTAGGGTTTTCCTAAAACCTCAAAAATTTATTCATTTAGTATATTCTATTCTACATAGTATAATATATGATATTCCACAGTCGACAGGAAGTTTGTTTTGCTCAAACCTCTCCTCGGTTTTTAGAAGAATTTAAATTTGGCTAAACAGCTTTGGAAACCGAACGATTGTTCGAAAGAATTTTATTTCTTTACTCGTGTTTTTGCCAGAAGTACAAAGCGTAAGGTCCGCTAGTACAGAATGGTATTGACCATAATAAAGGTGAAAATTTGAGTATTGATGATGATATTGAGACGATATTGATGAAAATCTAGATATTCTGATTTTGGAGCGTCAATATCCAAAAGTGGAGGGGATATTTATGGTGGGAGGGAGCGCATCTTGACTTCTCGCAATCGGGCGCACCATAAGGTCGGGACGGCCTGCTTACAACTTATTATGTCTAGTGAAGAGGTTGTACTATGCCTTATTGATATATTATTTGGAAAATTATTTAAAACACTTATTTTCATGTTGTCCCGTAGGATATAAGCAAGAATTTCACACGTTTCAATTACAGCATCGCTGATAGTTGCAGGTGACACGATGACAGAGAATTTCAAATCTTCAAAATTACTACCTGTAGCTAAGTACCTTAGGGTTAAGACTAATTAATCTCTCTTTAACTGGCAAGCATACCCTCACGTGTGTGATCTGTCTTCTCAAGAATGGTTCCTACATTTTTAATAATTTTATGAACGTCATTTCTTTCATTCTGAAATAATTGTGAAAATCTTCCGCATCTGTCAATCTGATTTCCTTCAGCAGTCTCATATGAGAATATATTTCACGTTTTTTCAATCATTCTTTCATCCATCGATTTCTTTGTGCTCTTCGAATACTTCCGATAGCCATAATTATGGCTACACAAGCTTTCTTTCGATTGTCCATGTTCAAACACTAAATGTCACGAAAAATCACTTCGAAAGAACTTATCTGAATGGTGGAAACAAACGCCCTGAGATAATTTATTGATATAATTATTGTCAATAATATTGACTGTCTAAGGTGTGGCGATATTGACGGTGTGCCCTCAAGGCTAAACGACACTATTGGAATTATTATTGATCGTGTAAGGTCCGATTTACATGGATATAAGGATCCATTCTATTTAGTTTATTTCTATTACCATCATAGTCCAGATGAGTCTTGGAAGTTTGGAAGCTTTCTTGACACTTTTTTTGGCTTACACTTCCTCACCCTTTGTTCTATACGGGGTTTCCCTGGCCAGATTATTATTAAAAGCCTCCTGGCACTAGGTTTTGAACTGGCTATCTTCGGGTTTCTCATCATCACCATCTGTTGTCATCTGTCGATCGTCAGGGGCAACGCGTATCTTGTAATGCGTTTGTCCACTAGGCCATCCCGCCACCCCGAATTTTCTGCACACCTGCACATTTTTTGTATGAGTTATCGACTTCTTCATTGATGTCGCAGAAGACTTCAAAAATGTTTCTAATACTACTTTCCAACCTACCCAATTACAGTGGATATCGTTTATAACGACATTGAAGGGACCGTAAAAACTTCGTCGTTATAGTCGATCGTTGTTACATCCGACATATCGCTCATAACGACATCGGTCGTTACAGTTCTAGGCCATTTTTAAGACCTCATTGTTATGATACAACTATAAATTTCCTATTATAAAAAATACCTATATGTTTTAATTCCAGTCATGTTGACTGCAACCAAAACCGTTATTCTATCCTTGGACAGTTTTCCATTAGAGCATTTCTCCCCCTTAAAATGTAGTGCCCGATCAGGCAGTACCTTGTAAAAAAGTTCAGCTTCATCTGCGTTAAAAATATCTGAATCATCTTTATTTTCGGAATTGATGGCCATACTGACGGAAGCCAATTGTTGGTTATCCCTTGGGGGACGCTAGCAGTCACCGCTTAAAAAATAATATTATGGTGAGTACAAAATCTTTGAATCCATCCTCGCGAAATGCTACTTGTCGAGTCGCTAGACGGTTCTGAAGTGGATTCATTAATAAATTTTGGAAAATTATTGGCTTTTTGAGTAAAATTGTCCCTGATATTGGAACATTTCTGCTGCGTTGGGGTCGAAACCATGTTATTAGAGCACCGTTGACTTTGTCGCCCGTAGCTCTCCTTATTTTTTTTTTTGTCTTGAACGATTCACCGCGTTTAACTAATCCCCGAATGGTGTCCCTATTTAGATTCCCCCCCCCCCTAGATTTTCCATATTGCTGAAATAGTTTAATGACTTACATTCAGTTCCTCCGCAAGACTTCTGTTCGACTCCCCATTTTCCTGCCGACAACAAATATGGAGCAAAATTTTCCATCTATCGAAAATGCCCTTCTCCTTGACATGGTATCAACACCTACAAGTGTATGGAGAACAAAACCGCAACTAACATCCAAACAAACAACCAGATACCACCACACAAAAGTGTCTTATTTGAGAACTAGGCCGCAACTGATTCGAATTCGTTTGAAGGAATAAAAACACAAACAATCAGGGGAGGGAGTTTCGTAGAAAAGGTGATAGATGTATCTTCCTGTCACCAAAGAAATATCCCGCAAGCCGGGATTGAAGGGTTCTTTCCGAAAGCCGGACGTTATAACCGATCTTTTTGTTCCCTGGGGGACTCAAAATGGGTCACTAAAGCCGATCAGTCGCAATAGCCGTGATCGTAATAGCCAGATAAAAATTCGTTAAACTATGACCTTAGGGACCAGGGACTTAAGATTTCCGTCGTTATAAGAGGTACGTCGTTATAACCGATGTCGTTATAAACGATATCCACTGTATTACCTGTTACCTGGTACCGGAGATTTAATCTTTACAAATACAGTTTTAATACAATAAAGTCTTCCTTAATTATTACATCACATTATTACATATTATATTTTAAACTTTATTTCAATGATTTAGACAAACGGCTCTGAATTTTTACAAGTTTATTTTATTGTTTATTTATTGAAACTAGATTTTCAAGAATAAAAATTACTTCCCTTCTTTTCTTTATTTCTATAATTCCTCCTTGCACCTTCAACCATCTATTTTGGATCATTATTGAATGCATTAAGTTTTTTTAAACCTCATGATTATACTCTGATAAAGTACATAATTATAAATTTTCAATCTCAAAATAAATAACATTTACAAAGGTAGGGTGCATAGTCAGAACGATCAGAAAAGTTTTTTGTTTAGTCATAACTTACCAAAAGAATAACTTCATTACAGAAACTAAGCCAAAATATTGTTCAGATGTTATAACAAGAAAATAAAATTGCTTAACCAAGAGTTAAGATTGCCTCGAGATGTGGGAAAGTAATAGATATAATAATGGTAGAATAGGAGTTACTGGGAGAAAGGTCCATAGCAGGTGAGAGGAAGGGGGAGAAAACTAAGCCCTAACCACACAACTTGTTCCCATCACGTAGACAATGTCAATTCCAAGTGCTCCAACGAAATGAGCTAAGTTCCTTCAACAATTTCACCAACCATCTCCTAGTCATACAACTCACTCCTTCTCATATTTACTCCCCACTTTCCAAGCTCGCTATGACTTGTTTACTGAAAGTTTTCATCGGATTCATCCCTACTTTATGCCATACGAGTGCGGAGCTCAGGGTATTGTTCTGACGTTCGAAATTTGAATTCTAATTTGAATATGAGAAACATATGCTATTAAATTAGGAACCTGTCCGTCCAAAGTTCTATATCCCGAATCTGACATACATTTCAAGTGGGCCAGAGTCTGCTTATTTCTAGATCTACTGTGTGATGTTATTTAATGTGGTTGTATAATACGTTAGAACATTCAAGGTATATCTTTTTAATAATAAACGTCAGAGAGGTTTTCAGCTTTCTTTGAACTTGAGTACTCGAACATTTGAACCACTGACGGCATGAGAGTGAAAATAATTTATATTGAACTCATGAAACTGTTTTGTAAGCAAAAATTCATTTAATCAAGAACAGCCGTGGTCGGGTATCTTGATATATATAAAGACTAGCATTCCCAGTCGCGGCTTCGCCCGCGAGCCTTTAAAATCAATTCTGTGACCATTATCTTGGTATTGATCTAATATAATATGTTAACTGATGTTAAGGAGATTTAGTAGAATTTGAGCTTCCGGTAGGTGGAATGTAGGAGGGGGAAGCTTCCGGCTCGGTAGAAGAGAAGGAGACGCCAATGGAGAGAGTTCACTAAAACCGCCGAAACAAAAAATGACTTACTCGTCGTGAACGCTTCATTTTTCGGCTGTAAAACGCCCAATGGGGCCTTTCGAGTTTTTTTTTTTTTTTGTTCGGTACCCCTACCTGGCCATGTGTGGCATACGGGGGGTTACTCTACAGGTGTAACCAACCTATTCTAACCATGGTGGGAGGGTCAAGATTTATTCCGTGGGGCCTCCACGAAATAAATCTTGACCCTCCCAGGGCGGATTCGAACCGCCGCCGTTCGGCTCGGGGCCTTTCGAGTTAAACTCGTCGTATCAAATTCTTTAAAATGAGTCCTAATTATATATATTTTCTTGAAGTTCGAAAATAGATGTCCGTTAGAGTTAAACGAAAATTTCGCCATTTACATTTTAGATATTCTAAGGGATTACATTTTTGATATTGCTTTCTTAGTGGTTACCTACATCGCTTTTAAAGTCTAAATTCCGAAGTTTCTAATCATAAGTAATTTTTGCTCTGCGTTGATTCTGTCAGTCAGGACAAAGCCTCTTATATATGTGGAGAAGTATATATATATGGAGTAGTATATATATATATGGAGAAGTATATGGAAAAGAGATCGAAATAAACACACACCATCCCCAATCATGGGAATCACAGTGTGCATAATTTGATTACCACTAACATTTAAATAATCAGTAGCCATATTTTATGTGAATGTCTATTTTAATACTATTGTAACGTTAAATCGATATTCAAATAAAAAACATATGGTTTAAAATCTCAACAATAGATTTCCGTTATAGTTAAACGACAATTTCGCCATTTAAGCCCCTTAGGGGTTACATTTTTGAAATTCCTTTCTTAGTGGTTACCTACATCGCGTTTAAAGTCTAAATTCCGAACTTCAAGTTTCTATCATTAGTAGTTTTTGCTCTGCGTTGATTCTGTCAGTCAGGACAAAGCCTCTTATATATATATAGATGACGGATTAGCCACGTCATGTAAACTACCTCACCTCCGTGATCCATTTTTTATAAAAATTAAATTTAAAACCAATGAAGCTTAACTTCCCTCAATTCATCTGTAAATGTGGAGTAGAGCTGGTTGAATTTATATTTTCGAACGATCCGATTACACACAATTGCACAGGATCTAGAACGAGTCGTTTTTGAAAATTATTAAATTACTTTTGTACCTAACTATTATCGGGTAATACGTTACTTTTAGGTGATGGCTTGAACAGAATTTTGATTTTTCAAGTTAATTTAAATTCCATATTTCTAACTAAGTTAAAACGCCATCACTTATCATCGTTTTATTATTTTTGATCTGTGGAATACAATTGTAAAGTTTCAGATTTATGGATCGTGCAATTAACTGAAGAAAGGATATTGTACATATCAACTAAATAATTGAATAACAAAAGCCTCGTTTCCGGTAATTACCCATTTCAGTAAGCTGAAAAATCTCCCCGCCAATCGATAATCTTTGGTTTAAAAATTAGTTCGTGTGCGGGAAAAATGAAATGAATTGCTAAAATTTAAAAAAAAAAAAATGTGTGAATGGAATTGTTTCATCAAGATAGACGAGAGCACTAGCAGAGATTAAAAAAAAAAAAAAGTTTGAAAGTAAACATTGTGTTTGTTAGGTATTGAATTTGACCTAGCGGGAGGGTCCTGTTGTACAAACATAAAATAACCAGAGGCAAGGTCCATCCCCGCCCGGGTAATTTCGTTCCGCCTCCATTCGTCCTCTCGCCACCTTTATAAGTCGGTCCGAGTCTACGGGTTCGCGCATCAAAAATGTATGGCCGGTGGTTCGGCTGGGGATTGGCAGAGGTGAGCCAGTACAAGGGGCTTAGCTAGTTGAATTGAATTCAGAAATAGTTTATTTATAATTCAAAAATCAATAATGTGTATTTTATGTGTATTCATTTCTGGGCCTTCCCTTAAGACAAAACTGTAACTAACTTCAATAAACATGTAAAAAGTTAACTTGTTTAGGTAATGATCAAGAGAACACCAAACACCAAAAAAAAAATCTGGTGCGTGCGCGCAACACACAACTTTCACTTACCAACTTATTTAGATTAGAAATTGACGTGTTTTATAATTGCCACTTCGCTAATGAACAGAACGGCTTTAATTATTAACAATGGTCTGTCATTAAAGGCGTACGCCGCCTGCCTGGGCTCAACGAGTTTTATGAGTTGACTGAATATTTTTTTGTTTTCCTCTTTATGTTTTCTTTATTTTTATCATATCTCATATTTAGCTATTTCTTATTTTTAGGCGTAACGAGAGACAGTTCATTTCTCCATATAAACAAAAAAATACCCAGTTTGATCAAAATCATTAAAGCCGTTTTTGAGTAAATAAAAAAACACGTGAAGATTATACAAAATTTATTAAGTAAAGTCACCCTTCCGGTTGATAAATTTTGATAAAATTTTGACAGTCATATCTCGGGCATATAAATAGATCAAATACTCAGTTTAATCAAAATCGTTAGAGCCGTTTTTGAGAAAATCGAAAAAAAACTTAAAAAGTTATTAAATAAAGTACCCCTTCCCTTTGAGCAATTTCGATGAAATTTTTGCTGTCACATCGCGGGCATATATATACGAAATTTTTATTAAAATTAAAATTAATAATTAAAATTTTACGGAAGTCGAAATTTTTCACGATCGCAATACTTCCACTTACTATATATTTCATATATAGGTAAGTGAAAGTAAAAACACTGCATAAGTCTCTTATGGATATCTCGAATATTATGAATATTAATAAATTGTAATTTGTAATATTTAATTTTATTAATTCAGAGAAACTCAAAAATATTAATGAGATGTACAGAGAATGAAAATTTTGGTTTGTTTGTTTAATATCACTGTTATGCCACTAAGGCTAATCGGACATTGCTACAGTGGGAGTCTTAAATTTGGCCTATCCAGGTATAATTAGGATAGGGATCTTTAACAAGTACCTGATATCGTACAGGCTCGGGACCGTAAAATGGAAGGCTATCCGAAGGAACAAGGGGACCTGTCAAGGTCCCCAATTCGAATGTGGCCTGCCAGCATATCTTTAATATTCTGCCAAAAATCGAGAGACACTCCTTGGGTAAAACCAGTATCTATAAAGTGTATACTCTTAATTTAAAAAATTGAGGGGGGAAACCTGCCACTTCAGCGTGATCACTGTATAATTACACCACTGACCGAGAAACAGTACTTCTTTACAAAGTACTGAACTCAAGACCATTCATGTATTGTAGTGATAAAGTATTTTTTCTTTTACAAAATTATAGATATGAAGCCTACCTGTTCTTATAAAAAAATAAGTTTATAATAAGATAATAAACAAAATTCAAAAATCTCTCTCTCTATCATTTCTATAAATTTCTTTAAAGCAGACCCCAAGAATTCTTTACGATTTATCCAAAATATTTTTATTTTCATTCTTAATAAACGTAAATATGAGATTTTAAATAATTTATTTTTTTAAGAGAAAAGATTGGGCTCCACCTCCGGGTCGAACCCGGGTCTTCCGCGTGACATGCGCGGTATGCTAATCACTGTACCACAGAAGCGGAGCCAATCCTTCCTCTTCACTGTTACCACTCCTTCTATCTCGCAAGTTTTGTGAGTATTTACGGAAGGTGGACAATTTTTGTCCAATTTTGGGCATTTCTTGACGATCGTCAATTTTTAAATTATTTTATATTAATTTAATCTATTTTTGTGGGTTTCCACCTTGTTTTAAATTATTTAAAATAATTTATTTTGTGAAGAGAAGAGATTGGGCTCCGCCGGGAATCAAAACCGGAACTTCCGCGTGACATGCGCGGTATGCTAACCACTGCACCACAGAGCTCGCTTCGAAGCGGAGCCAATCCTTCCTCTTCACTGATACCACTCCCCCGATCTCGTAAGTTTTGCGAGTATTTACGGGAGGTTGACAATTTTTGTCCAATATTGGGCATCTCTTGACGATCGTCAAAGCGGAAAACCCGGGTTCGACTCCCGGCGGAGCCCAATCCTTTCTCTTCAAAAAATAAATTATTTAAAATAATTTAAAACAAGGTGGTTACCAACAAAAATAGAGTAAATTAATATAAAATAATTTAAAAATAAAGTAAATATGAGATGTACATTTCTATTCAGCCTAGCTGTGAGACGAAGTCGATTAATATTTGATGTAAGAAGCATTATTCAAGAGACAGAATCGATAATACAAGGAATTCAAACTTGATGATTAATATTCGACTGAAGAGATTTAAGACTGTCTAACGATTAAAGGGATCGCGAGATAGGGCATAGAGGGTGACAGAATCTAGGATGCATTGTTACAAGGAGGTTATAAATGACATGAGATGAAGAGGGGAGTGAGCCTAGCTCAAACATTGGGCTATGCATAACGGGGCCACGATGGGTACCAACTGAACCACGTTCCTCCCGCAGCAATGTTCTATAAGTTAAATCATTATAAAAATATAATTTAGTATTAGCTTATTTTATAAAAATGTTTATACTGTCAAATCTCTTCTATTTTTCATATAGTATCTGTTTGTAACTGAGTTTATTTCATCATTTTGGTACGGTATGTTCATAGACTATATAATGGAAAATACCAGTTGGCTAAGTCGTCATTGGTTCTGCAGAAACCCACCTGAGAACCTTCAAATATTGTAGTTTACGAGTATACATATAATAAGATAATTATAATAAAAAAACTATCCTAATCAATATTTAATTAAGAATTGATTTTCAAAGTAAATCAAAACGAAAAAAGCAAGGCACTTAGTGAAACTTGAGAGGCTGACTAGGAATTAAGTCAAAGACTGAATATATGTATCGTATGGTATAGCAAGTCACCCTTTGGACCAGAATGGTATGGATGTTACAACAGATTCGGATCTGGTATACGCTACTTTTTAAGATTTTTTCTTTCATTGTTGATTATTACAAATCTCTTTCTAAGGCTGAATTGCAATCCCAATGTATCAATATCATTACAACTGCAATTTACATTTTTATAGGCATTCCATATTCTCAAACTATACTATAATATGTAAAAATAATTATTGAAAAGGTATTGGGTAAAGGAATACGTGTGACCGTTTCTTGCGTCAGATGTTGTAAAAAAATGGGCTATGTAAGGTTGATAGGTGTTCATTAAAAAAGTAACGAATAGTGAAACATTAACTGAAAAGTGATATTATAATTAAACTATGTTTAGGTAAAATTTTAAAGTATGTTTAGAACCTAATCAAAAAAATATTTTAAATTTATTAAATCCAGATATGTATGATTCGGATCATATGGTAACCACTGAAACTAAAAGGTTAAAAATATTTTATGTAAAATTATTTTATAACTTTCGTGATTAATACGAGCTAAGTCCATCCTGAACTGAGCTTAATAACAAGTTGAAGATAGAGGTACGTCAACGCTAAATTAAGTAAGGAATGGATGCTCCACTTTTGGCATCGAACAGTAACATGGAGGTTATAGATTCAAACGCCGATGCTATCAGAGCCTGGGAATTGGTTACCGGCCGAAAACGCAAAACGGATGCTCAACAAAGAAAAATAGAAGAGGTAAAAGTCACCATTGCCACCAAAAATAGTTTCGATGCCCTATCGAAACCTGACAAACGAGAAGATGAATTACAATCAAGTACGAAACAGCCAGTTCGTGTAAGGCCTCCACCGATACACTTAAATAATGTACAGGATTACACTGGTTTTGTATCATTCCTTCAAAAACTGTGCGGTCAAAACAGTTTCATACTAAAGTCTACTATTAAAGGTGTCAGCGTATACGCCGAAAATACAGATACATATCGTCGAATAGTTGCTAGTTTAAGAGAGAAAGGTGCGGATTTTCATACGTACCAGTTAGCTGAAGATCGAAGTCCTAGAGTGGTCATAAAAAACTTACACCACTCAACTCCCATCTCAATCATAAAAAATGAACTACAAAACTTTGGTTACGAAGCCACTAAAGTAATAAATGTTATATCACGTTTCAAAAAACCACTACCTATGTTCTTCGTTGACATATGTAAATCATCATATAATGAAAAAATCTGGTGCGTGCGCGCAACACACAACTTTCACTTACCAACTTACTTAGATTAGAAATTAATGCGTTTTGTTGATTGCCACTTCTCAAATGAACAGAACAGTTTAATTATAACGCATTGGTTTGTCATTAAAGGCGTACGGCGCATGCGTGAGCTCAAGGGGTTTTATGAGTTGACAAAATATTTTTCTTTTTTCTCCTGTATATGTTTACTTGATTCTCTTCATATATCATATTTAGCCGTTTCTTATTCTTGATGAGAGACAGTTAATTTCCCAATATAAACTAAAACAAAGGTACTTTATAGAAAAACAAAAAAAGCCCCTTCCCCATTTAAGCCCCCTCAGAACATTTTAATAATGATAAAGCTTACCTGATATTAAATAACAACTAATTTTCATTAAACATAACGAATTTTATAAAAATCGTTAAAGCCGTTTTTGAGATAATCGATCAAAAAGGTAAAAATTTGACAAAATTTATTAAGTAAAATCCCCCCTCCTGTTGATCAATTTTGATGAAATTTTTACAGTCATATCTCGGGCATATAAATACATCAAATACCAAGTTTGATCAAAATCGTTAAAACCGTTATTGAGTAAATAAAAAAAACACGTGAAAATGATACAAAATTTATTAAGTAAAGTCCCCCCTCCGGTTGATCAATTTTGATGAAATTTTTACAGTCATATCTCGGGCATATCAATAGATCAAATACTCAGTTTAATCAAAATCGTTAGAGCCGTTTTTGAGAAAATCGAAAAAAACTTAAAAAGTTATTAAATAAAGTACCCCCTTCCTTTGAGCAAATTTGATGAAATTTTTGCTGTCACATCGCGGGCATATACATACTCTAAATACCCAATTTCAGGTTCGCACGGTTTATAGTTTTTGAGCTAGTCTGTTCACACACAGACACACAGACACACACACACACAGACTATTTCGCGGGACTTGGTTATTTTGACTCAGGGGTCCCCAAAACGTGTATTTCCGTTGAAAACCGGAAGTCGAAAATTTTCACGATCGCAATACTTCCACTTACTATATATTTCATATATAGGTAAGTGAAAGTAAAAATATTTGACATACAAATTCTGTACCATACTGAAGTGTTAATCGAAGAACCAAGAAAAAAGAAAATCATTCTTCAGTGCATTCGATGCCAGCAATACGGACACACAAAAAGCTATTGCAATCACGCACCAAAATGCGTAAAATGTGGTCGTGGCCATGAGAGCACTGAATGCATTAAGCCAAGAGACACCGCAGCAAAGTGTGCCAATTGTGGTGGGCCACATCCTGCTAGCTACAGAGGGTGCCCAGCTCTGAAACAACTAAAAGCAGCCAGGAATCCAAGAAAACGTCCACAAATCAAACTTCCTCCGCCAATAGATGAGTATCCGCCTCTCCCACAACAGCAGCCTCATTCAGGAGCTCAACTGGAATCACGCTATCAGCAGCACCCTGCAAGACCAATTTCTAAAAGGATACCACCCCAACAAAGACATGAATCTTTTGAAAACAGAAAGCGAAACGATCAGCCAGCACAGCTCTCTGAAAATACACAAACACACACATTATCGGACCAACTTACCAACTTGGTTAGTAGCTTGAACAACCTTGTCCAGCCTCTGTTAAGCCTCCTTCAGCAATTATCACAGGTTGCCCAAGCATTATGTAGTGGCATACCCGCTTGCCCGATAACACCCCTAGACTAAAAGGGAGCTGGTTTTCCCTGCCTGAGTGCTAATCACGATAGGAAGAGGTGCCGCTGGGCACAAATCTTCCCCATGCCTATCATGCCAAAATTATCCCCAGATTACAGCAAATTCACTGATTGTCTTTCAATTAAGACAGGCGTGAATATAGAAATGAAGTTAAAAAAAAAAAAAAAAAAATTTATCCAAAGTCTTAAAGTTAGATTTATCTAATAAATATATTAATGAAATAAATTCACAAACAAGACATAAGATGTCAAATGGCGCCCTATCGGGTAGAAAGAGCAGCGTAGGGAGGTTGCGTCACATGTCCGTATATACCGGACACAATGCAGTCCGCCAAAATTACATAATTGTTTAAATGTTTTCACTATGTTCCTTCTATAAATGTTGTGTTTTACAAAAAAAAAAAAAATCCTATCCTATCGATAGTCTTCGTCCTAATATATCGAAATATCGATAGTGCAAACTGGCAATAGTTTTACAACACAGCAGTCCAGTGAAGATCTTTGCCGTCCCTCATAGACAGGCAACTCTAATCCACTGCCATAGTCGGTCATCTATCGCATATTGTATCATACAAGATAATTACCTACATATGTGCATACCACAAATTCTGTTTGATTGCACCCCTCCAGAATTTATTATAATTATGTAACTCAATCGTAAATATAAAATTTCAGTATGACCATTCTGTCCTAGAAAGCCGTTATGGGCCAGAATGGTTTTAATTAAACTATCATAAGCTAATTATTCGTTTATCTAACCAGTGCCAATCAGAAGCGATTTCCTCATAGGATTTTATTCGGATTTAAGATTAGGATCTTCTTAATTCCAACCGACATAAAGCCTATACGGGGTGAAAAGAAACGGGGGAATTGGATAAGAGGAATAAAGAGGCGACGAGAGATAAGGGAGGGGAGGGGGGGGGGTGATATAGATACCCCCATTCATCGGGCCCTCTGATTGGCCCGGCCCTATCTTCTCATTCCATCCTTCATCTTCACTTCCATCTTCCATACCGCATTAAATTGCTTCTTTTTTCCCTTCGATACCTTATTATTTATCTCTGCCAAGCTTCTTCCCGATTCCCAGAACATCTCTCATGTAAGAGCGGACTCTACGAACATTGGAGTCGATAGCTTTATCTGAAAGATGGTAGGATAGGAAACTATCCAAATGACTTTATGAGAGCTGTAGAGATAGATATCATGATACAGAGGATTATTAAGTTAAGCAAGGGACCGATAAAATATTAAAATAAGGCTATACTATCATTGCATATAACAGAATATGCAAATAGATATTATGAAGTAAAATATTGTTTTTTTTAAATTATTTTATCCACACTTGTCTTATTACTGGAAGAGCAGATAAAAGACAATACAAAATTCACGTACAATATTTTAAGAAGGTAGATTCATTTAGATAAAATGAATTTCTGGGTGCCCAGAAGGTGTCTGAATGTCAAAATCTAGTACTCTAATTTATTATTATAATATTGTAACAGTATTGGGGGATAAATACTTTTTATCAGAAAAAAATATAACTCACAATGGCAGGCAAAAAATTACAACTTAAATTATTAAGGTTACAAAAAATATCAACTTGTAACGACACAGTAACCATACGAAGAGTAAGACTAACTCTCCAGTCCATCGCTCCTAATATTTAGTCTGAATTAGAACAGTACAGTTGGTTCCCGAATACCGTAGAAAATTCTAGAACAATCACGAATAGGTACTCGAACAGTTTGTTCCATCTGTTCCAACGAAAAGTCTACATCTCTTTTCAATGTTGTTTTTTTGTTCCACATTCAAATACAGTAAAACTTCCCTGAACGGACACTTCTAATATGCGGACATTTCTCATAAGCGGACGATTTTAAATTCCCCTTCATAATTTCTAACTTTTCTTTAGTTTATTACTTCTAATAAATGGATACTCTCATAAGCGGACACGGACAGGGAATTTACCAATAATTTTACGTAAAAACTTCTAACACGCGGACAGAAGGGCAAAAAATCGGGCCGTTTCTGCGAACGCAAGGCAGCTATGATGTTTAGTAAATCCCATTCAAAGTGCAAACAGTTTTCAGAATATAAGTTCCAGGAATATGTGAGCTCTGTTCACTTCGGATTATTATTTTTGATTCAGTTTAGGTTCTCGTTTGAAAGTGTTAACATGTTTTCGAAAAGAAAACTGCTCACGATTAAAGACAAAATATAAATAATACACGCGAGTGAACTTGAAAAACTGAGTGCTCGTAATGTTGCGAAAAAATTTAAGATTGGAAAAACGTGTTGCCGAGATTTTAAGAAATAAAATAAAATATTCTTCAAAAATTGTTAGACAATAGACATTGTTGTTGTTAGGAGTGGAAGTAGTAGTAAACTTAAAAGAGAATTTGGAAAAAAAAATTGCCGAAGAAAAAAATGTTATTAAAAAAAAATTACTGATTATTTTATGTAAACATGTTAGTGTTCATCTCGTCCAGAATGATTTAGATTAGAATTTATGTATGTAGTCTCCTTTGTTTTTTCTTTCTAAATAATGCATTCATGCATACTTATCTTTCTTGTTTTTATTTTAAAAAAATGTTTTTGATTTAGAATAATGTATAAACATCCATTAAATAAAAATATACATCATATATCTATCTACACAATAGTCATGCACATACATTTTTTATTGTTTCCCCCACCCCATGCTTCTAACCAGCGGACACTTCTGATAAGCGGACAAAATTTAATTCCCCACCAGTGTCCGCAGGTGGGAAGTTTTATTGTATGAATATTTACAGATGTTATTCAGTCAGCCTCTCACGGATCTTTATGAATATTTTCATGGAGGTTCCATGACAAAAAATATTTTAAAGGTTATTTGCCGTTCGCACCAAAGGTCCTATAAGCCTAGAAAAAATAATAACATTTTACTTACTTACTTACTTAATCGAGGCCTCTTTTACCGCTGAGCAGTATGAGGTGCTTTCCTGTAGAGCCTGACCCAAAGATCTCTATCCTGTGCCAGCTGTCTTCTCCTACTCCATTCCATTCCTCTCTTGTTGAAGGCCTCTTTCACTCCTTCCTCCCAGGTTTTCCTAGATCTTCCCTGTGGCCTCCTCCAGTCCACTTTAACCTCTTGGGTAGCCCTGGCGATTCTGTCTTCAGCCATTCGCGAGACGTGTCCAAACCACCTAAGCTGGTTCTCCTCGATAACTTCCTCAGCTGGCCTCAGATCCAGGTTTGCTCTTATTGTAGAGTTCCTCATTCTATCCCTTCTTGTTTTCCCTCTATTTTTCTTAAATAATAACATTTTAAATTACTTAAAATAAGTTTAAAAAATGACATCGACATGATTCATGGTAAAAAAGATTTTCTTCAATAAATACCAAAAATATCAAATAAAAATGTTTTTCATTGTCTTCGAGATTGCTGAATTCGAATGTTACATAATTTTTTGTGTAAAAAAATATTTAAGGGTAGTTTTATTGAAAATTTAATCCTTTTTTTAAGATTTCATTGACATAAAAAAGAATCAGCTGTAATTTTCTTAAATCACACTCAAAAATAAGCACTCACTGTGAATGTTTACAGTTTGAAGCGTTTCATTTTAGTTCTGGATAAAATTTCTTTCACAACATCATAAATTGGTTAAATATTTGTTTTAAAAATTTAATGAAAGCAATTTGTTTAGTACAATTGCTGAAAAATAAGAATGACAAATTGAGACTGGAAAATTACCGTGCGGACGAAACATTGTATATTGTTAAATAAAAAATGAAATTAAAAGGAAAAAAATTGTCCTAGTGATTGCTCCAACCTACTAGTTTAGATCTAATAAAACAATTTAATAGCAGGAAACTAGAGGACCAATTAACTATTGGAAATAATTAAATATAAATTTTGTAGTTGGAAACAGGTAGAACATCACTTCTTAAACTCGAGATATAAAATAATGTAGTTTAATGTTATTTGATTTTCTTGGTTTTTACGGCACGTTGGCGCGAACAGCAAAATAATGCTTTTTTAAGAGGAATCACCAAAAAACTTTCATTACGATCCGAGAGAAAGAGCGACCGATTCTTCTCCTTGGTAATCCTACTATGTAATAGGTACGTTTGCTTACTCTCCGAAATTGGAACAAGCTTAACGGGGCTGAAACCGCAAATGGATCGAAGAAACTTGAGGAACAAATGCTCTGTACCAAAATAGATATTCTATTTACGTAGTAATGAGAAAAAAAAGGAGGGTATGACAGCGCTGCCGTGAGTGGAGATAAGCGGCAAGTTGTTAGGAAGCCGAGGGCGATATCGTGAGCAGCTGCTAATTGAAAAGGTTGACGGGAGCGTGCGATGGCTGCTGATGGATGGCTCACATCGCCCTCTTCAGCAACGGATCGCCTCCCCCTCGCTTCACGGCAACCTCTACTTAGCCGGGGCAAGAGGGTATCAGTCCCGGAATGGTCTACCACTTAGCACTCCACAGCAAAGCTAAAACATCCGACAACATCATTTATTCTCTTTCATTCTTGTGTACAGTGATCAAACTTGATTAGTGTCACCTTCATTTGTTTTTCCCCAGCCTCGAAGCAACGTATAAACTAATCCACAAAACTTTTTCTCTCCACATGTTATGTCAAAAAACGTTAATTTTTTTTTTTAATATTACCGTAAAATGGGGTGACATTGTGACTAATGGGGTGACTTTGTGACAAGCCTATTTTTCTACAGTTTTTGAATTTCCCTCCTTAAAAAGAATCAGGTTAGGCAATTCAGTGTACTTGTCGGTTGGTTAGTAATGTGCTGCAACCTACTGTCCACATATGAACCTGTATAACTTCTTTTATTTTATTTACCATGGTGCATTATTTCAAGGTTTCAACTAAATAAACAATCAAACATAACCTTGAAATAAAGCACCATGGTAAATAAAATAAAAGAAGTTATAGAGGTCCATACGTGGCCAGTATGTTGCAGCACATTACTGGCCAATTAAATTTAACTTATTTATTATTACTTACTTATTAGCAATTTAACTTATCAACTACTTAATGGTTAATTAAAAAAAAGATAGAACAAAACAAATTAAACTCAAATAAAAGAAACTTTTAACGAACACTATATTTACTCTACGATATTAAAATAAAAATTTTCACCATACTACGATGTAATCACCTGTTTTACACACCTAATTTGCGGTCCGAAAGCTACACTTCGCCGCCCTTGAATATTTCGCCCTAGGGCCGCAAAATCAGCTGTTTATTATTTTAATTCATTCATTTCATTATATACATTACATAATTTTGTTTTGCTCGTATTATTGTTTAGTTATTTAGTAATTATGGCTAATAATATATCAGAATCTATAAATAGAAGAGCAAAAGAAATCATAGCAGATTTGTTACCAGCAAAATCAAAAGATAGGTATGACGATAATAACATAACGTAAAACAATCCATACATTAAACATTCATCATGTTCCCATAACCACAAGATAACCTTCTAACAAAGAGGTACACTTAACCAAAAGAAAATCTTGTTTTTGATTAATGTTATATCGTATTAATATTTATTGTAGTATGGTGAAAAATAGCGTTCGTGCCTCGGGCCAAAGTGCTTTTGCAGGCCCTCGAACTTTTCATGACCTCGACTACGTCTCGGTCAAAAAATATCTCGGGCCGGCAAACGCCCACTTTCGGCCATTGGTACGAAATATACTATTACTTACAATTTCTGTAGTCAGGCCTGATGAAAATCTTACTCTATTTACACAACTAGAAACAATTTAAACTTATAACTATACAATAAACAAAAAAAAAACAAGGTTTAACAAAAAAAATTAAAAGAAAAATATCTGCAGTCTGTTCCCTTAACCCTTTAACCGGGCGGGACGTATAAATGCGTCCTTGAAATATCTGTTATACCCTGGAACTGGTGGGACTTATATTTTCGTACAACAGAGGTAGTAGTCATAGATACATGTATCTATGTTTATATATATATATATATATATATATATATATATATATATAAATAAATAATTATATATACATATATAAATAATAATAAAAACAACAAATATTTCAGGACGTCTATATACGTCCCCCCTAGTTAGCTCGCCTGTCTTCTCGTAACTTCGGTTGCCAGCAACTCGGCCTGGGGGTTCTCGTCACGGGAATCTCTTCCGTGAGCGCCACTATTCTTCAATCCGCTGATATTTAGCGATATAGATCACAACCACTTAACCACTAAAACAGTCTCATTTAATCCTCGCTCCTCAAACTCTAGCGAACATCTGTCTTTTCTTTCGTTGTTTGTATTTTTTTTTAAAAAACAAATGCCTCAATAACAGCTGTTTTTAATTAACTATTGAGGTTCCGTCTCTTATTTTAAAGTAAAACATAATTATTCTTATAGCTAAATAAAAAAATGTCTCAACAAAAAAAACTAATACAAAAACTCCATTTAATTATATACAAAAATATATTAAGCCCTCTTCGATAATTAATTAATGATTTTTATTAAATAAAAAAAATAATTTTTGTTTATTTTTTGTAACAAAGGTATCATAAAAAACCAAAAATAAATGGTGAAATGACATAATTTTATTATTTACGTTCCTCTGGTATCAGAAAGTATGATAATGCCTAGAAACTCCCCCCCCCCCCCTCCCCTTAGGAGAAATCTTAAAATATACGCCACTGATGAGATGTTATTTTCAGCCATTGGTTCACACGATTCAGAAGAAAGGGAATTACTGAGTACCGATTATGAATTATATGTGTGTGGCATATAGGTACCTGAAGTACAATCTACTAACTCGTTACAAAAGTAAGCCATTGACAATTTAGATAGCTAAGAAAATTACGTTAATAATTAATCACGTAATATTATTGTTGAAGGGAGTGGTCTTGAATGATTTGGACGGATTAATCGGTGGCAGGCACCGCCGATGTTATGCAGCTGACGTTACAGAGCTGCCTCAGGCACCGCGCCAATCCTCCCTGTCAGGTAAACATCCTTTATCTATAGGTATATGTGTGTTTATAAATATATATATATATAATATATATATATATATAATATATATATATATTATATATATATATATATGTATATATATATATATATATATATATATACAGGATGTTTAATGAATATATACTACAGAGCATGGGCGTAACCAGCACCAAATTAGGACCGGGGGGACGGCTCAATATTCTTCTAGATAGGGTAGGTAGAAATTCGAGGGGCTAAAAGTTGAAATAATAACCCCTAAAAAGAACTGTTGGGGCATTTAATTTATCCTCCAATGATATATTTTATATACATTTATAGTATCTCTCAAACTTCTGTGAATTTATGCCTCAGTTATAAAATAGTTGTTAAGGCTTAATGTTGAAGGATGTGGGCCAAAATTTTTAGGTTTAATTTTATCTAAGTTTTTCTTCTGATCCTGATCCCACTAATTTCGTTGCTTTCCATCAACTTCTATAAGCTTCATCGAATTGATGAAAAGTAGGATCAAGGTGCTTGGTTTAAAAAAGAAATGGAGACAAATTCCGGGAATACAACTTTGTTAGGGAACTCATAAAACTAAATAGTTCAGGCTGAAATAAAAAATATATAATTCATCAAATATAGGTACAACGTGTGCTGTAATTAAATAATATTTTATATCTGTATTTTATTGGTTAAACTCGGATAAATTCGTAAAATTGCATTTTTATTTATTTTTTTACTTTTGGGTCCTCTCCAAAATATTGGGGGAGGGGACAGTCACCTCCTGTTATAATAAGGCTAGAAGAAACTAATATTGAAATTATAAAACCAAAACCTGTTCATCTAAAGATTTGCAAGCCCTTTTTCCACTTTTTTTTTTTTAAATCCTGTATCCTGTTTACATAATGATAAACAATCAGCAGATGAGCTGGCATAACTATAAAGTAAGAAAAAAATAAAAATAAGAAATAAAACATTAATAAAAAGGCATGGTAGGCATGAGGTAAAATAGTACCCTTACACGGCTATTAATTTACTTACAAGTTATGTAAGTAAAGGATCCCTCATCCAGAACCTTTTCGATCACCTGGTATTTTCTGGCATACGGGTTGTGACCATTTCTTGTATTAGTGGGTTGTGTCCGTTCAGATTATCGTGGAACCGTTTGTAGTACGTCCGTATGTGTCCATTGACAGTTGGCATGTGTAAGTCATTATGTAATGTGTTGTTATGCAACTACCAGGGGACTTGAGTAATTAGTCGCAGGATTTTAGGCTGAAAAGTCTATTTATGTGTATACGTTTAACAAGCCCTTAACATTTTTCTTTTTTGTAGAACCAACTTTGAACTAAAATATTTTTTGTCTTTCCCAAAATCAGTAATTTGACACTAAAAGCCTTTTTGATTTACACGTGTTAAGTATGAAATGATAAGGAAAAATTATAATTATTATTTAAATCAGACCTCGTTTTTTAATTCGGTTGTTTTTTGTTTGCTTGTTTAACGTCCGTTTTTAAGCTTCTAAGGCTAATCGGACGATGCTACAGTGGGAGTCCTAAATTTTGCCTATCCAGGTATAATTAGGATAGGGATCTTTAACGAGTACCTGACATCGTAGAGGCTCGGGACCTCCATTTACGTCCTATCCGAGGGACGGTATAGCTTTTTACTCTTATTATTTTTTAATCCCTTTAGAAAATCCTAGGTCCACAACAGGGCGCGAAACCGCGACCTTTAGCATTGTAGGTTGCCATGCTAACCACTACACCACAGGTGACCCCATTTAATTCGGTGTCATTATTATATATGTCAAGATAGCACTAAAGAGTTCATGTAATAATATAGGACGTACTAATATTTAAGCCATTTTAACATTTTCTTTAAGTGCTACGTTTATAAAGGAAAAAGTTTAAAATCAGTTCAACGACACAATGAATCAAAATAAATTAACTGCTAGGAACAAACTTAGAAAAAGCAAGAATTCCGGAAGAATAATTTTCAATTACAGTTCTCATCACTAGCTCCCTCCCCTCGGCTATAACTCTCATTTAACTTAAACTACTTCTCCTCCCCAAAGCCGCAATTGTTAATCTTGGAATAAAAAATAATTTACATTCTCGCTTAGCGGGGATCTCCGATCGATGTCCAACTGCGATATAAACGATGGCCGGGAACAATGGAAGTTACATTGAAAGCTATTCAATGTAGCCATGAGTCCACACGTGTTTGTTAGTTCGATAACAACTTCGAACAGAAACTACGAACAATCTCGAGCTTGTATCAACTGAGTTGGCTAATTCTCCAATACAAGCATATCCTACCCCCATCTCCGCTTCATTAATTAATATTCCTACTTAATTTCACAAACCACATTTATACTAACTTTGAAAGGCAATTAAATCATTTAAACGTTTAATGAGAAATATTTTTTCTTAAATAAATATTTCTAGAATAATCGACAATTAATAAAACTGATATGTAATTAGTGTGAATGTAATATACTGATATGTAATGCAATCGAAGTGAAAGAATTTAACTAATTAAAACGTTCAAGGATTGAGCTTTCTGTGAATATAAGTTTCTTCCTCCGGCGTTTCGTCCAGCGACATTTAGAAGATTTGATAAAAAATTATTAATTACAATACCATAAAAGATAAAGATAGAAAATTATTAAGCAATGAAAAGCTATATAGAGCAATTAACATGAAGGATATATTATTTTATAGAAAAATAATAAAACTAGAAGTATTTCCCAGCATGTTTTCTAAATTATGGTCTGATAATACGCGCCTTAAAAAATTCCCATAAAAAGACCCAGATTCAGATCTAAGACTGTTAATAAAATAAAAAAATGTTTGTTAAATGTCCTTATATCGCTGCTGTATAATGTCATAACTGCAAATAGTATGACATTTTGTAGTATTAGCCAAAGAAAAAATCATTCCAATATGTGTGAATAAAACGGATCAGAAATTCGGTAGCGAAATTTTTAATTACAGTTTTGCTTATTTAAAAACATCAATTAGATGCATTATTGATCCCACCAACACGTTATAAGCTGTTTTCTTGTTCCTTTGTTCTTTATAGAAATCCATACCGTTTGTCCTCAATTCTCCAAATTTCGCTCAGTGGTTCTTAGATACCAGATGCGAACACCTGTCCATATTAAAAATTACATAACTTCAGCCAATCTCTGGGTATATTCTTTATTGTTATAAAAATCTTTTTGATCTCGCTTTACATTGGTTTTTACGAAATCGACCGTTTGGGACGAAAGAAAAAAGAAAATTCCCCGGGTGAAACTCGGATACACTACTAGTTTTAAATATAAATATAATTGTTCGTAAAAATCCAGGGTGAATATTCAGAGCATAATTAGCTGAAATATAAAATAAAAACATCAACTTCAGCTTCTTACTTTCGGTTGGTCTATTACTTTTTTTATTTTGTCTGATTTTCAAGAAAAGAGGTTAAAATTATTTTGGCAAAGTTTTTTTTTTCCATTTTTTGAACTGTATAATCCTACCATCTTGAACATCCCGATCAGCTTCGGGCATCACTGCTTATTTTTTCCTACTATAGGTTGTGTATATTGGATGCCTGTATAAGCGATTAATTTTAAAATTCCATTTTATTTTCCCAGCACTCTACTTCCCAAGGCTCGTAAATTTTCAGATAATTTGCATGTTGAGAAATAACGTTAAAATAAAATTCCGTGATGAACCTTAAAAAAAAAAATGGGGGATTGGTCGGTCTAAAAAAAGAAGGAAGAAAAAAACATATTTATTTATATATAATATCGTTAGTAAACATAATATGCTTCGACCATTTTTTATTCGCAATTGGCAAAATGTAAATATCTGCTCTATCCATTAAGTTATTGTAGTATGGCTCTTGACCACTGCCTCAAAAGTTGTGAGAGATTTAAGTGATTTATGTTTTCATGTTGAAATTCAGCCATTACGTAGTGTGGTGCATGTACTACCTTTCTCAATATTTATCAAATAAAGAATTGAATTCGTAAGATAATTAAGCACTTTGAAAATTTCCATAGTTTTATTCCGTAAGGGCATAAAGGTCTAATAAATACTTTTCATATTTTAAGGCTGTTGGTTAAGCGTCATTTGGAGTATAATGAATAAAATTTGTTTTTCACACCAGAGGGCATTGGCAAGAACCAATGACGCGCATGTCATAGAAAAATTCTTAATTAAATAGTTTTAAAATTGGATTAATAACTCCTAAAACTTAAAAATAAGAAATAACTAGCTGACTCATGCGAAGCATTCGTACTCTAACCTACTTAAATCCCATTTATTTACAGTAGGTACACACCGTACATTTAGCTTCGCTTAGTGCGTATTTAGAGCGTCATGGGCATAGATGATGGTTGAAGTAAAGAATAGATGTGTTTAAATTGTAGATTATTTATTTTTTGAAACATAAGCTTATGATAGTAGTAGTATACATAGTATTTATAGCATCTCTTTGAACACTATGTTTGAAGTTACGATATGGTCACCTGTGATTGTTTGTTGGTGGGTTTGTTTTACACAGAAATAGATGTAACTGAAAGAGCGCACCGTTGAAAACGCCACATACAACTGACCGTTTGAAAAAACAGGGTCAGGCAAATACAATTCTGCCTTTATGCGGCTAGAAGACGAAATACTTTAATACACAGATCGGTTTTGCGGAAAGTGTTTGTTGTATCATGTTTATACTAGTAACTCGGACGACAATCGGAAAATTATATAACCAAAAATGTTCGTCTCGACACACTGAAAAAAAAATGAGACCTTCGAAAAAGCCCAGCGACCATTTTGAAAGTTTCGCTGAAAATTGCAGTTTTTCGCTTACAACTCGAAAATGAAGGGCTTAATCGAAAAATTGGATATGACCGAAAATGTTCTCCTTGAAAACCTGAAAAGATTGACACCATTTAGTAACCTCTACGACCATTTTTCTCGCAAAAATCGCTGTTTTGCGCTTATAACTCGCAATGAAAGACGTAATGAGTATTTGTATCGCTTAAGGAAATCTTTAAAATGAAATTTGATAAAGTATTAAGGAAATTATGGCGTACCGACAAAAAAAAAAAAGGCCTTGAGTAATAATACATATGGTAACTGTCCTCTATCTGACTAATATTTGATGTAATCCTTCAGGTATCAACCATGTAAATACTTAGTATTATGTAATTAGTTTCCATATTTAGCATAAAATTATTGCACTGTTGATTTAGATCTTTTCTTTCCGCAAGCAGAATACTTGATATTTAATTCAGTTAGAGTCGAGAACCGAATGAAGGGAGAGGAATAGGGTGAAGAAGATTGAATATTTGAGGGTCGCCTGAACAAGTGTTCTCTGTCTGATTAAAAATATTAAATGTAAATGGAACCTTTGCAGGCTTTCTGTTCTGAAGGAAATTCCATAAATCTGGGTAGACCGCAAGGAATGGAAATCGCTCGCTGTTTGGCCGCGTACGCGTCGAGCTAAGAAATATGTAAATGAACTTCCTCCTCCATCCTGAACGGCTGTATTCTTGATTAAATCCTTCTGGCAACGGAAGCTTTTCCGGCCCTCACAGATTGTAATGTTTAAAATATGGATTATAATCGTATACATATACATTACGTTCCCGAGGTAGGGATTCAGAATCCTGATTCAATCATCGACTTGAACAGATAAAGTAAAACTTTAACGAGGAAGCCTTTCTGCGGCATCATATTGTTAGACAAATAAAAATCCGAATCCATTATTAAATCTTATTAACAAGAACAATGACACAACGATACATACTGATAAATATGCATAGAAAAATAAACTCTGCATACTCTTACGGAGGAACATACGGACCGAAAACATTTCGTAAATACTGATAAAAGACGTCGAATTTTATGGTGAAGGTGAAGGGAGGTAAAATAACGGGGGTAAATCCTGGTTCCGCCTCTGAATTATATTACAACTGTTGCTACACTGAAGCTATTTAGATTATTAGGAGAACCCAGAGAGTTTTATTTGTTAGTTTCTTGTTTTTCTCTCTACCCTAGGGGCATTGGCTTAACTTCTTGTTATTTCCTATTGTAATATTTCACAAAAAGCTGAACATCTCTTTCAAACCTTTGGCGAATTTATACTTCTCTGTTTTAGCATTGAATCGATGACAATTTTGTAAGAGGTATGGCAATGTTTTAAGTGGTGCTTTAGTTTTCCAAATAAGTTCCTAATTTTTCAAGAGATGTTTACTTAGTTGCTATATATCCAATCCTCCAATGAGACAAATGAATTGTTGCCCTTTCTGTTTCAGCTTGATCGCCTATTTCATTCTCCATAAACCCACTGTGGGCTGGATTAGAACTCAAACTAATACCAAGGTCTTGGTTTCATTTCTTAGTTCTTAAAGTATCTTTTATTATTTCTCAGACATTGAGTTCCTAGGAAACGGGTTTTCGATCGCTGGAAGTATATATAAGTTTGTCGCAACGACCATATATCTATTTTCAGACTCTGTTATCCATCAGTTTCTCCAGTATATATATGGAGCTGGAAGTAAATAAATGAATTGTGTTTTTTGTACACAGTCTAACCCACACTCTTTTCCGTTTTATTTTACTTTACAATCATTGCATGGGCGTCACCAGCACCAAATTATTGGGGGGACGGCTCAATATTTTCCTGGATAGGGTAGGTAGAAATTCGAGGTGCTAAAAGTTGAAATAATAACTCCTAAAAACAACCGTTTGGGCATTTAAATTCATCCTCCAAAGCTGTATTTTAAAGGTATTTATAGTCTCTTAAAACTTGTCAATTTATGCCTCAGTTATGCATTAAAATAGGGAATTGTTAAGGCCTAATGTTGAAGGATGCGGTCCAAAATTTCTTGATTGAATTTTATCCAAGTTTTTCTTCTGATTCTGATCCCACTAATTTTATTACTTTCCTTCAACTTCCATAAGCTTAATCGAATTGATGGAAAGTAGGATCAAGCAGCTTGGTTTAAAAAAGAAATGTAGAGCAGTAAAACAAAACAGTTCGAGCTTTTAACAATAGAGTGTGCTGAAATTAACTAATATTTTATTGGTTAAATTCGGATAAATTCGTAAAATCGCATTTTTATTTATTTTTTTACATTGGGTTCTCTCCTGTCAAAATATTGGGGGGGGGCGTCCCCCCTGTTGACGGCCGTGAATCATTGTAATAATTTCTCAAGTTGCTTGTCTGTAAGTAGTAACAAGCTTAATAGTAAAGAGCTTTTAGACAACTTAAATACAATTCTTAGATTTTTATATTATCTATTTGTTTTTAAATGGGGGCTGAGAAACGATTCGTAAAAAAACTCTTTTTTTTTTAATGACACAACTTTGCGGTATTTGGCATCCACTAGGATTCTTTTATCAATCATCTAATAGTAAATTACTGTTTTCCAGTTTTTTTTTTTTTTTTTTTTTTTTTTTTTTTTTTTTTTTTTTCGATACCCCTACCTGGCCATGTTTGGCATACGGGGGGTTACTCTACAGGTGTAACCAACCTATTCTAACCATGGTGGGAGGGTTGAGATTTATTCCGTGGGGCCTCCACGAAATAAAAGTTAACCCTCCCAGGGCGGATTTGAACCGCCGCCGTTCGGCTCGAGCGTGCAACAACGGGTCGCGCTCCTACACGCTCGGCTATCCCGGCCCTACTGTTTTCCAGTTGAAAATTTTAAATGATTTACGATGGTGCAACTAGAATTTTATTATCTTGAACAATAAATTTTTATTCAAGGTATTGAATATATCCCTTTTGCTATGGGGAATCGAGCAATACATCAAATGAACTTATTCGTAGGGAACTGAGTCTAGAATGACCTCCCAGAATTTCTCTATTGAACTCTGAATGGCCCAATGCAATACAAATCATCCCCCCCCCCTTTATACAGCTTCAAGTAGGAAGGAACAAGAGGAGAGAGACTACGGTTCTGATAAAAAGAGAAATGTAAACATGGCAAGGAGATGGGACGTGCGGTTGGTAAGCTTTATCGGAAGGTGTACCAGAGGAAGCCGGAACTTGGAGATAGCTCGTTATTGAATGGCCAGATAGGGCTCGTTAGACCCCCGCTCGCCGCCATCTCGATATCACGGACCTCCTAATTACACTTTCTTCCTCTTATCTCTATGGTTATCATCCATTGTTCAGGGGAATAATTTATAAGGCCTACTAATAAGAAAAAAAGCCTGTAGATACATGACAAATAAATTGAATACGTATTAATTCATAAAAAAAAAAAAAAAAAAAAAAAATGAACAGGTTGCAATTATATGGAACAAACTACAACAATTTTATTATTATATAAACTAAAATTTTATCTCTCCTACCACTGCTTAAAAATAAAAGAATGGTTTTAAACGGGTGCAATAACATACTTTATATATTTACACCTTTTTTAAGTAGTGAAACCCTGTTGTATGAAAGTGGTCGCATAGGACCAAGCTCAAATATATATACGATAACACATGATCGATGGAGACATTGTAGATATAAACTTTTATTTATAATAATGATAACAATTTAAATAATTATAATTGTTGACTTACAAGAGTTCATTCCACGTCTCCTACAAGAGTATGCCTACTAGGTATTCTAACAAGAGGTTGACAACAGGGATGTGACTGCAAGTGGTGGGATGAAGTCGGCGGAGGACTGTAAGAGCATATTATTAGGTATGAAACAGTTGCTGTCGGTTCTGTGAGAAAAGGCAAGCTGAAATCTGTCCATTATCAGAGATAGCCTTTCATTTGAGCTGTCAGACTAGTCAATATAAAATTATCAATTGCATATTTAAAATGTGTTAACTGGGGTCACTTGTGGTGTAGTGGTTAGCATGGCAACCTACAATACTAACGGTCGCGATTTCGCGTCCCGACGTGGCCCTAGGATTTTTTAATGGGAGTAAAAAATCCTTGTCTATTCCGTCCCTCGGATAGGATGTAAAATGGAGGTCCCAAACCTGTACGATGTCAGGTACTCGTTAAAGATCCGTATCCTAATTATACCTGGATAGTCAAAATTTAGGATTCCCACCGTAGCATCGTCCGATTAGCCTTAGTAGCATAAAGTGATGTTAAAAATGTGTTAACTATATGGAAGTGGATTACATTATTATTGAGTTAAAATTTAAGCCCATTCTATAACCATACAAAAATATTTTACGCTAGGAAGAATATATTTTCAATTTAGCACTCACACACATATATAAATATATATATGTAATGGGGAAAGTGGCCTATTATGGGATACTTTTTACTTTCACTTACCTATATATGAAATATATAGTAAGTGGAAGTATTGCGATCGTGAAAATTTTCGACTTCCGGTTTTCAACGGAAATACACGTTTTGGGACCCCCTGAGTCGAAATAACCAAGTCCCGCGAAATGGTCTGTGTGTGTGTGTGTGTGTGTGTGTGTCTGTGTGTCTGTGTGTGAACAGACTAGCTCAAAAACTATAAGCCGTGCGATCATGAAATTAGGTATTTAGTGTAGGTATATGCCCGCGATGTGACAGCATAAATTTCATCAAAATTACTTAAAGGGAGGGGGTACTTTACTTAATAACTTTTTAGGTTTTTTTAGATTTTCTCAAAAACGGCTCTAACGATTTTGATTAAACTAAGTATTTGATCGATTTATATGCCCGAAATATGACTGTAAAAATTTCATCAAAATTGATTAACCGGAGGGGGGACTTTACTTAATAAATTTTGTATCATTTTCACGTGTTTTTTTTATTTACTCAAAAACGGTTTTAACGATTTTGATCGAACTTGGTATTTGATGTACATATATGCCCAAGATGTGACTGTAAAAATTTGATCAAAATTGATCTACGGGAGGGGGGACTTTACTTAATAAATTTTGTACCATTTTCACATGTTTTTTTTATTTACTCAAAAACGGTTTTAACGATTTTGATCAAACTTGGTATTTGATGTATTTATATGCCCGAGATATGACTGTAAAAATTTCATCAAAATTGATCTACGGGAGGGGGGACTTTACTTAATAAATTTTGTATCATTTTCACGGGGTTTTTTATTTACTTAAAAACGGCTTTAACGATTAACAAAAATAAGATATGAATTTAGAAAAATCTGTGACTTTGGGAAATGATAATTAGCAAAACACGTCAATTTCTAATCTAAGTAAGTTGGTAAGTGAAAGTTGTGTGTTGCGCGCACGCACCAGATTTTTTTTAATAGTTACTATCAAATTGCTAAGACGATTCAAAAAATGTTGTTATACATGTAGCAGTAGTAGTAGACCACATCAACAATGAAAAACATAACATATCTCCTTTATGAAATTTCTAATCACGGTTAATATGAGATAAGTCAAATTTGTACTTTTTGAAAATAGGCTCTTAATATGGGATGGGGAGGTGTCCTAATATGGGATACATATCCCGTTTTAGGGACCATGATATAAAATGATATATATAAAGCAAAATTTGTTTATTATACAGACGATGTTCACAAAAATATATGTTGTAAATGCCCTTGGCAAGGTACGATCGGAAACCCGAAGATAGCAAGATCAAAACCTGGAGCCAGGGGATGTTTAATAATATTACTCGGCATTAATCCCCCACCTTCTCCCTTGGCCGGGACACCCCGTATAGCCTAAGAGGCGAGGAAGGGGAGGAACAAAAAATATATATATATTTATATAAATAAATAAATACATGTTAATTATGTTACAACAAAAAATAACATATTTTTATTATAATTTTCAAATAATATTCAAATAATCAAAATTTGATAAGACCTTTATTTGACAGATTTTTTCACAAATTACAAAGAAAATATAAATTATGAGTTCAAGGCAGCTCTCAGGGCACGGTACTCCACATTAGGATCATTGAACTTTAGTTTCTTCATTTTCTAAATTTTAAAAACTCAGTGTTTAAAGTAATATTTCATTAAAATCATTTTAATCTATCAATAACTATTTTTATTTCATTGATAAAAAGGTGTCTCAATATTTCCCATAATCAAGGATTTCCCATAATAGGAAGTAATGGGTATCCCATATTAGGGGATGTGGCTTCTTCTTTTTTTAGAGGTTATTGTGCTTCAGTATTTAATAAAAAAAAGAAAAAAGTTAGCAAATATTGTAATGAATTATCCAACGTTTAAGATAAAACAATGATTAAGGGAATTCAACTTACCTTGAGGCCTAAAATATCAGGTCAAAATAATCACGAAAAAAGTTTTTGAACCCTAAAACAACACTTCACTGAAAATAATCTAACAGGATGAGAATGTATAACAAAGTGACAAGGTTATGTGCCAATGGGAAATTAATCTTAAAATTTATAGAATAAAAGCGGGGTTGCTGTACAAACTATATCCAGAAACCACATATCCCTTATTAGGCAACCCTCCCATAATGGGGCACTTTTCCCTACCTATAATATACATAGGACTTTAAATCAAATATTCAAGGCAGAAATAATAAGTTTCACCAAGCGTAGGTTTTTGTCTCCCTATTTTGTTATTAGAAGGAGAGACGGTTGACTTTACAAGGTAGGGACCGAAAGACTTTGATCCAGAGGCGGTGTGAAGTCTCGGCGTGCACCAGTTTTGTTTAAGTTTGTTACAAAGTTTCTTTCTGTTTGCACAGTTAATGGAATCAAGCCCAGCGCGCTCAGCGATCACCTGCCCACTCTTCCCCCTAACCTCCCCCCGCCTTCCTTAAGCCTCTCTTAATGCTAACATACACAAAAAAAACAAAATGTTTCAAGACTCCCCTTCTAACTAAAACTAGCTGACCCGACGAGCTTCTTACTGACTAAACTACAAGATTAACAATAAATGCACGATATAGTGAATGATATAATGAAAGTTTTGAAGTTATGCACCAAAAACACTCCATGCCGAATGGGAGATGTTCTGTTCCATGCCAAGTCCCGCAAAATGGTGTGTGTGTGTGTGTGTGTGAACAGACTAGCTCAGAAACTATTTGTCGTACGAAACTGAAATTTAGGTATGTATGTGCCCAATCTAAATCGAGTAAATATAGGGAGCACTTTTTCCAAACGTCTATTTTTACTTTCACTTACCTATATATGAAATATATAGTAAGTGGAAGTATTGCGATCGTGAAAAATTTCGACTTCCGGTTTTCAACGGAAATACACGTTTTGGGGTCCCCTGAGTCGAAATAACCAAGTCCCGCGAAATGGTCTGTGTGTGTGTGTGTGTGTGTGTATGTGTGTGTTGTGTGTGTGAACAGACTAGCTCAAAAACTATTAACCGTGCGAACCTGAAATTGGGTATTTAGTGTATTAATATGCCCGAGATATGACTGTAAAAATTTCATCAAAATTGATCAACCGGAGGGGGGACTTTACTTAATAAATTTTGTATCATTTTCATGTGTTTTTTTATTTACTCAAAAACGGCTTTAAAGATTTTGATCAAACTGGGTATTTGACGTATGTATATGCCAAAGATGTGATAGCCAACATTTCATCAAAATTGGTCAAACGGAGGGAGCACTTTATTTTTTAACTTTTTTCCAATTTTTACCTTTTTTTCGATTATCTCAAAAACGGCTTTAATGATTTTAATAAAATTCGTCATGTTTAATATAAATTAGGTGTTCAATAATATCAGGTAAGTTTTATCAGTATTAAAATTTTCTGAGGGGGCTTAAATGGGGAAGGGACCTTTTTTGTTTTCTTATAAAGTACCTTTGTTTTAGTTTATATTGAGAAATTAACTGTCTCTCATCACGACTAAAAATAAGAAATGGCTAAATATGATATATGAAGAAAATCAAGTAAACATATACAGGAGAAAAAAAGAAAAAAATTCCGTCAACTCATAAAACACCTTGAGCTCACGCATGCGCCGTACGCCTTTAATGACAAACCAATGCGTTATAATTAAAGATGTTCTGTTCATTTAATGAAAATTATTTGTTTCATAGGAACTAAATGAAATATTCAACAAGTACATAGAGAATTATAAAATCAGACGACTTGGAGTATTATGCTTGCATTGCCGAATTATCACAAGTAAAAACTTTTATTTAAAAATAAAAGAAATTGGTTTTTTAACAAAAATAAGATATGAAAGTGTAAAAATGTATTACTTTGAGAAGTGGCAATTAACAAAACATATAAATTTCTAATCTAAGTAAGTTGGTAAGTGAAAGTTGTGTGTTGCGCGCACGCACAAGATTTTTCTATTTACGATTTCTCAAAAACTGCATTAACCATTTCGATTAAACGTTACAAGTTTAATCTTAATGAAGCATTCCTCAACATGAAGTACGTTTTATCAAAATCGAGGGAATAACTATTTATTTCGAGGGAATAACTGTCCCGTCATTCCTAGTTACAAGAAACGGCTGAATAGAAAATATGAAGGAATTTAATCCCAAAACAAAAATTTCAATTTCCGATAATATTGGTAGTAACATTTATGTACAATATATCATTGGAAAGCTTTTAATTATAGAAATTATAATATTAAGTTTTTAATTTGGTGGAAGGTCGCGGAGTATCAAGAATATAATAATTTCTACTTGCAGATTATTTAACAGAAAGTATTGGTTTCCATGGTACTAATCGCAACTGTCTTAAAACAAACTCAAAACTTAAAGAATTACAACCAACCTCTTTTAATTTTTTTTTTTTTACAATGAAAAACAAAGATAATCGGTTAGAAAAAAGACGCGAGAGAACATTGAGAAAGAAGGCAAAGAGGTGTTGTTCGAAATGCTATCGATCGGAAAAAAACATATGGCGAGTCTTAATGAATCAAAGGTATGTTTCCTTTGGTCCTAATAGCAAAATTTAGGACTCCCGCTGTAGCATCGTCCGATTAGCCTTGGTGGCATAAACATTAAAACAAACAATCCCTCTCTGGTATCACTTAAGTGTATGCCATTTAAAAAAAAAAAAAAAAAATCTGTTTTTTTGTCAAAAAGTAAGTAAGTGGAAGTTGATGTGCGACCGCACCAGGTTTTATTTTTGGAGGGAATTTAAACGGAGAGTGGACTGTCCTGTACAGCAGGGAATATTGATATTTCGACAATTTCAAGAGATTTTTTTATTTTTTAATAGAAAAAATAGATTTTGACCGGGGCAGAAACCGCGCATCCCGCGTATCAAATGCGGTAAGAGATCCCACCAAAGTCGAGCCCATCTTTTCTGATTAATTAAAATAATATTCCTCTATTATATAACTAACTTTCCTCCATCAAAATAAATTTATTTTCAGAGGTTATAGAACACCAATTTAGCACTAAATTTGAGGGGGGGGGGGGATCATGACGCCCTATCTCATAATCAGGTGGCTGACAGCACCATTTTTGTACCTTGTGTTAAGAAGGACTGCTATATAAACAAATAAAATTGTTATGTTTAGGGCATAGTAACATCTAATTTTATTATTCGTTTAAAAACACAAAAAAATTGAAAAGCCAAAATATTACCACCCTGGATCCACCCATGTCTTAACCATAGTTATAATAATTCATTTTACGAAGAAAAAATGTCAGAAAACCATAACATTGTGTTATATAAACTACAATGTTATCTCTCCTACTGCTGCTTAAAAATAAAAGAATGGTTTTACTCGGGTGCAATAGCATACTTTAAACTTTATATATTTATACCATTTATTGAATAGTGAATCCCTGTTGCAGGAAAGTGGTCGCATAGGACCAAGCTCAAATATAATACAGTTAAGATACAACATGATTGATGGGACATTGTAGATATAAACTTTTATTTATAATAATGATAACAATTTAAATAATTATAATTGGTGACTTACAAGAGTTCATTCCACGTCTCCTACAAGAGTATGCCTACTAGGTCTTTTAACAAGAGGTTGACTACAGGGATGTGACTTCAAGAGTGGTGGGAAGAAGTCGGCGGAGGACTGTAAGAGGATATTACTAGGTATGAAACAGTTGCTGTCGGTTCTGTGGGAAAAGGCAAGCTGAAATCTGTCCATTATCAGAGATAGCCTTTCATTTGAGCAGTCACACTAGTCAATATAAAATTATCAATTGCCTAATTAAAATGTGTTAACTGTATGGAAGTGGATTAAATTATTATTAAGTTAAAATTTAAGCCCATTCTATAACCATACAAGCATATTTTACGCTGGGAAGAATGTATTTCCAATTTAGCACTCACACACACATATAAATATATATATGTATAAAGTATATATACCCTACAATAACCCTACAATTTATCTCAAGAAAGAAAAATTTTGAATATTTGTAATTTAACTTCGCATTTTGAAGCTCCTCTGCCAGTCAAGGTCACTTTTCTTTTTATTAATCTCTTTTCAATAAAATTGAATATATATCTCCAATGGGTGTCTTATTTTTTAAAACAACATATAAAATTTGAAAAATTAACTGTCTTCACCATAGTTGTAATAATTCATTTTACGAAGAAAAAATGTCAGAAAACATAACATTGAACATTTAACAGTTAATTAGTAATCACAGCCACTCATTGGATACAAATTTTAAATATCCTATATTTTAAATAGTCATCAAAGCTTTATTAAATCTATAAACAACTCAAAAATAAGAAACTACTAGTTAATCGATAAAACGATGCTCTAACTATATCAAGAGGGGATTTAACACAAAATTTGTGTGGGGGCCTCAACACCACACTCACCTGTTGCCTTTCATCTGACAGCTCTGTTGTTTTCAAATTTATTTGCGAATTATTTTGTTTTCAAGTTTATTTATTAGATTATTTACTTGCGTCAGAAAGGAGTGGAATCCATACAACCAAGTGTTATGTTATGTAATTAATAACATTCCTTTAAAAATAAAAAAAATTACCCCCTCCCCCAGATCTGCCCAACACAGGACTCAATGTCTTCTATGCTGTGAGTGTGTGTAACCATTGAATATTATGTATTGCAGTGCTAGGGTATTTTATTAAGGTATTAGAGTACTGATTTTTATACAATTTGATTGCATTTTTAAAACAAATTTCATTAAGAAAGTATATATTTACAAGACCTCTTAATATTCCTACCTTAATTATATACCTAAGAGTATATTTAAAAATAAATATACTATTAACAATGTTTTATGCTAAGAAACTTTGTTTAAAATAAATTAAGAAATGTCTCATATTACCACTTCACAAAATAATGATTGAGAATAGATATCCTAAAATATTCCATAAGGTAATTTGGATAATATAAAGAGTTTATCAATAAAATAAAAGAGAGGAAAAATATAAATGAAGATTACAGAATAGTCATCATCGTCATTGTTCAAAAGCTTCAATCAGACTTACTAAGAGATGTAAATACCTTATCTCATTTATTGGCTATTTCAAGCAAAGGGTGGACTTATTTATTTCAATAGATTTTATAATTACAATGAATAACTGTACTACCAATGTAATTATAAACAGAAGTAAGGAAACTTTTATTTAATTAGGTATTGGATCATTATTTTTTTACCCATTTGTTTTGTGAAGAATAATTAAAAATAATAATTTACAAATTGTAACCAAAACTGATTTAACTGAAGTACACCTCCTGATCAGAATAAATACATTGTTTCACGTGATCATGATAATTCACTTCTTTAATCACGATAATTCACTATCCTCAACAATTCACGCTGACTTAAAGCAAACATCCTCGGGTAAATTTTCACTACTGTCAGTTTCAATGGTCTGAATCAAAGCAGATGCTGTAAGAGTAGATTTTATAGTTTGAAGTAAAACAATATTTACCCTATCCTGATAATCTTTAATTCATTATGCACATGATGTTTTCTGAAAATATTTTCGCAGACATAAATTTGAAGATATCCAAAAGTATTTAACTCTGTTATAAATTTGTATCTACAATAAACATGAACTTAACTATCAAGGTCTAACAATAATACAATTACAGTGCAAAACAACTTTTTTAAAACCTTTTTGCTCAATTAAAACGGATATGGAGTAGAATTATTGAATTATTCATCTCATTCATATTATTAATTTATTCCTTTTATATTTTCATTATTAGTTAAGATTTAAATAAAATCTTAAAAATATACTGTTCAATGCAAAAGGGTGATATAGCCAAAAATTTAATATTACCATATGGCTGGCCTATCTTAATATTACCTTTATTTTTCAAAAATTCTTGGTAAATGATCAACACCACAGCAGAAGTTATTCTCAAACTATCAATTGACAAATAAAGACTTAATATTAAAAATAATTATATATAAATAGGTGGTAATGTCATGGAATCTTTATATAAACTGAGAAAAACCTTTAACTTCTTCAAATATGAGCAGAAATTCTAGGCATCAAAAGGGCAAGGAATCCAGAATTCAGGTTCAATTGATTTATTTTTTCCAACACTATATGTTAACACTCCAACCCAAATTTTCGAAAAGGAAGATGTTCACCCCAACTTAAATTCAAATAATTAGCACCACCTCTTAACATTTCTAATAACTAGCAAGATAAACAACATTCGGTATAAGGGTCAGAAAACATGGAAATTCAAGCCTACCTCCTCGACTCCAGAAGGGGAAAAAGTTCCCACCGTTCATTCACCGCCAAGCAGAAGGATCCAGGAGAAATAGGAACCGAGGAGTCACAGGAGGCAGAAAACAATCATGAATGTAACCAAATGATCCAAGTAAGAATAAGTAATTATCTCCTTTAAGATGATAAAAACCACAATTGAATAATCCTTCATTAAATTTCAATAATCAAAATAAATTCATTCTCTAAAAGACAATGTCTCAATGTTGGGCAAAACACTCCCTAGAACCAATTAATAGCAATACTTTCAGTCCAACACCATATCAATATCATAACATCAAACCGGGTGATATAGCCAATACGATCAACTAAACCAGAAAAAGCATAAGACATCGCCAGTTATGGTAGTATCCCAAAATTTAAAATGAAACAAACCAAAAATTAATACATTTTTTTAAAACAAGTTGTAAGTTTCTTGATTGAAATTAGAGTATTATATAAAATTAATACTTGTCAAAAAGTATCACATTTAATGCAAAAAATTATAAAGTTAAATTTATTTTGAGTTATATTCTATAACAAAGATGCTACTTAAGCATTGAACCTATTGTATTTTTGTCTATACTATGGAGCCACTAGAAAGATACCTATAGATACAAACTCGAGAGGTAGCAATATTTTTCAAATATTTAGAAAATTAAAAATTAAAAACTTGCTAATTTAAGGATACTTTATTTTATTTTAATAAAAAAAATAAAAAAGATTTGAAGATTTAACAAATAAACTGTTTGAATTAAACATGGAGAAAATTTATATATAGCGAAGTCGAGGAAAGATAATCTAATATTAAAATATCCCGATGATCAAACAAATAGGCAAATCAAACCCTTTGCATGCATCTATTTAAGTTAAAAATAAACAAGATCAATTACAGAAACAAAATCAGTTCTAAAACTTTTCCTATGAATAAAATTGTTCTGTTAACGAATTTTAAATAGGTTATTATATTAAATAATCCATAAAATATTGCTGTTAAGCTTTGATGTCTTAAATGGAAACAATGTGCAAAGGTTACTTACATCTTTCTTTGTTTATTAGTCGAAAAAAGCAGCTAGATATATTTCTTAAATATGCTTTTTTAAATTAGATTAAGGGAAAAATACATCTTCGGCAATATCTAAGTTAGTATCTAGTATCTAGGTACCTCGAGAAGATGACTTAGTAAAATTGCGACGTTATAGGAACTATTTCAGGATTTTGTATTAAGTATATTCAGTTACTTGTTAATATCATAACTCCCAGAAACATCTATTTGTGCCTAAATATAGTCTTTTACCTATTTAATATTAACTATGTTCTAGATGATTGAAGACTTTATATGGATTCGGAACAAAAAAGCTTAAAATCAGTACCATTACAAAATGGCAACAAGCATGCATCATTGTCTGTGTATTTACAGAGAGTTAAACACAAAATCTGGAGTTCATAGTCAACAAACTCATGATGTACACCTTCAAATTTACTTTAAGAACTTATGGTATCAATAATGAATGTTAAATTCATTTTTAGTGTTCTATAGGAGGAACATTGTGTTGATTAAAGTGTTTTAACGATTGTATAATAAACAATTCTTTTTAAAATACTGGTTTCTGCCACTTATTCTTAAGGCACTACAAAATTTTGTGGAAAAACCTAATGTGTCAGAGAAAAAAGGATTTCATTTTTTAAAACAATGCTGAAAAATATATTGAAATAACCTACTTAGGTCAAAAACATACTTAAAAAGTAATTCTTAGCGGGCTTGAATTTAAAAAAAAAATAACTAATGGAAATTTTAATTTTGGTTGAAATTTAGAGAATTAGGGACATACATTGAAACTATAATCCAGCTAAGGTAAATAAATTCATCACATAAATTCGAAAATTGCTTAATTTAACATAAAATAAATTAGATTCAGAAAAAAAAATGTCTCTACTACATTCTTCAACTAAAACTTCTAACTTAAGATTTCCACAATTCTGAATAGGACTCGTTTTTTTCAGTATTCCCTGTGAAGTTTAAAATGAAAACCCGTTTCTTTAGAAAAATGAAATTCCCGTGTGAAACCGGGATATACAGCTATAATCTATGTATATAAAGATGAAATTCTGTTTGTTCTTTATAGAAATCCATACCGTTTGTCCTAAATTCTCCAAATTTCGCTCAGTGGTTCTTTCATACCAGGTGCGAGCACCTGTCCACATTAAAATTGCATAACTTCAGCTAATCTCTGGGTATATGCTTTATTGTTATAAAAATCATTTACATCTCGCTTTACATTGGTTTTTACGAAATCGACCGTTTGAGTCAATAAAAATCTCAGTTTATAGATCTTATAAATTTAAAAAATGAGATTCTCCGGGTGAAACCGGTATATACAGCTAGTGATGCATAACTTCTAATAGATTATTCCTCTATAATTCAAATGAAACCATTCCTGTGACAATTCAGTCAGTAGTTACTAAGTTATCAGATAGATAATCCACATTTTGTTGCTGAAAAGCTAAAAAAGAAAACTACCATTTAACACATTATTTTTATATAAATTTGTGTTATTTATTTATATGCCTAAATACATATATAAAATATATGAATATTAAACATTTTATCAGAAAAGTGCTTGAGAGCTCATCAAATCATTATATTTGTTAATTCAATTGTATAATTTGTGATTATTTTATTAATAGCTTGTCATATTGTAACAAGCTTTTTGAAAATATACTTAAATACAAACACATTTGTCTCTTTTAAACATGAAAATCTAATCCCCTCATACTAGTGATTATAATAGTACATATATTATTATTATAATATGAGTTAGCTATAACATCGCTCATTCAGTGCTCCAGACTGGTCGAATTAAAAAAAAATCTGGTGCATGCGCGCAACACACAACTTTCACTTACCAACTTCCTTAGATTAGAAATTAATGTGTTTTGTTAATTGCCACTACTCAAAGTTGCACATTTTTCCTTATTCATTTCTTATTTTTGTTTTCATTTGCACAAAAAAACAAAAAAAAAACACTAATTTATATTATTATTAAATAAAAGCATTTACTTGTGATAATTCCGGAATGCAAGTACTACTCCAAGTCATCTGATTTTATAATTCTCTATGTACTAGTTGAATATTTCATTTAGTTACTATGAAACAAATAATTTCCATTAAATGAACAGATCGGCTCTAATTACGAACAATGGTCTGTCATTAAAGGCGTACTCCGCATGCGTGGGCTCAACGTGTTTAATGAGTTGACTGAATATTTTTCTTTTTTTCTCCTCTATATGTTTACTGGATTTTTATCATATCTCATATTTAGCCATTTCTTATTTTTAGGCGAAACGAGAGACAGATAATTTCTCCATATAAACAAATACAAAGGTACTTTATAGGAAAAGAAAAAGGCCCCTTCCCATTTAAGCCCCCTCAAAACATTTTAATAATGATAAAGCTTACCTGATATTAAAGAACACCTAATTTTCATTAAGCACCACGAATTTGATGAAAATTGTTAAAGTCGTTATTGATATAATAAAAAAAAAGGTGAAAATCGGTAAAAAAGTTATGAAATAAAGTGCCCCCTCCGTTTGACCAATTTTGATGAAATGTTGGCTATCACATCTTTGGCATATACATACATTAAATACCCAGTTTGATCAAAATCATTAAAGCCGTTTTTGAGTAAATAAAAAAACACATAAAAATGATACAAAATTTATTAAGTAAAGTCCCCCTTCGGTTGATCAATTTTGATGAAATTTTTAGTCATATTTTGGGCATATTAATACATCAAATACTCAGTTTAATCAAAACCGTTAAAGCCATTTTTGAGATAATCGAAAAAATTGTAAAAAAAGTTATGAAATAAAGTCCCCCCTCCGGTTAATCAATTTTGACGAAATGTTGGCTTTCACATTTTTGGCATATACATACATCAAATACCCAATTTGATCAAAATCTTTAATGCCGATTTTGAGTAAATTAAAAAACACCTGAAAATGATATAAAATTTATTAAGTAAAGTCCCCCCTCCGGTTGATCAATTTTGATGAAATTTTTACAGTCATATTTCGGGCATATTAATACATCAAATACTCTGTTTAATCAAAATCGTTAGAGCCGTTTTTGAGAAAATCGAAAAAAAAAAAAAACGTAAAAAGTTATTAAATAAAGTACCCCCTCCTTTTGAGCAATTTTGATGAAATTTTTGCTGTCACATCGCGGGCATATACATACATTAAATACCCAATTTTAGGTTCGCACGGTTCATAGTTGTTGAGCTAATCTGTTCACACACACACGCACACGCACACGCACACGCACACACACACACACACACACACACACACACACACACACACACACACACACACACAGACCATTTCGCGGGACTTGTTTATTTCGACTCAGGGGGCCCCAAACGCCGAGGACCAATTAATGTTTTATTTTCTCTTCCTTTTATATCAGTTTTATCAGATTGTTAAAATGTCTTAGGAATCAGCACCATCACGATCTATAAGCGGTCTTGCACAGAGATAGTCAAGATGAATTGGAAGATATTCGTGAAAAAAGTTATAAAAATTTGATTTTGAATTACATAAGCCTTGCATTGGAAAAATGATAACTTTAGGCGAAAAATTTTGATTTTTTAAATATAGTCTATAATAAATTTTAAAATATTAACTTATATAATAATAACATTTAAAATATTAACTTTATCTTCAATATTTTGTTCAGCATCAGTTGTTGTGCATAACTCATCCTACTTGCAGTGAAATTAATTTTTGCCCTCCCTCCTATTCAACCCTCCCTAAAAGGCACCCGACCACATTCGATTTGGGCAGACAAGGTTTAATGAATGCCAAAATTTTGTACTGTACACGGTAAATTTTAGTCTATTTTCCCTGTACTATAAAGTGAAAAAATAAGCGATGCTTGAAACAAAATGTCAAATCATTGAACACTTCATCGGTAGAATGTAAGAATTTGCTTTTTCGGTATTCGCGGATGTTTACATACCCTTTTCGGCATACACTATAACTGTAGTTATCTTCCGTAAGCTCCTTTTTTTACCACTTGCTTACCTTTATTGTGCTTAATTGATTTATTAATTTTCATGAATTTATTGATTCTCTTAATAAGAGAATTTTTTTTCTTAAATTAGGGACATTTTACAAATTTAGAAACGTCCCATCTCATATTTTTTACTTTCACTTACCTATATATGAAATATAAAGTAAGTGGAAGTATTGCGATCATGAAAAATTTCCGGTTTTCAACGGAAATACACGTTTTGGGGACCCCTGAGTCCAAATAACCAAGTCCCGCGAAATGATGTGTGTGTGTGAACAGACTAGCTCAAAAACTATAAACCGTGCGAGCCTGAAATTGGGTATTTAGTGTATGTATAAGCCTGCGATGTGACAGCAAAAATTTCATTAAATTTGCTCAAAAGGAGGGGTTACTTTATTAAATAACTTCTTAATTTTTTTTCGATTTTCTCAAAAACGGCTCTAACAATTTTGATTAAACTGGGTATTTGGTGTATGTATATGCCAAAGATGTGATAGCCAACATTTCATCAAAATTGATTAACCGCAGGGGGGACTTTACTTAATAAATTTCGTATCATTTTCACATGTTTTTTTTATTTACTCAAAAACGGCTTTAACGATTTTGATCAAAATGGGTATTTGATGTATGTATATGCCAAAGATGTGATAGCCAACATTTCTTTAAAATTGGTCAAACGGAGGGGGCACTTTATTTCATAACTTTTTTTACAATTTTTACCTTTCTTTCGATTATCTCAAAAACAGCTTTAATGATTTTGATCAAATTCGCCATGTTTAATGAAAATAAGGTGTTCTTTAATATCAGGTAAGCTTTATTGTTATTAAAATGTTCTGAGAGGGCTTAAAGAGGGAGGGGCCTTCTTTATTTTCCTATAAAGTACCTTTGTTTTGTTTATATGGAGAAATTATCTGTCTCTCGTATCGCCTAAAAATAAAAAATTGCTAGATATGAAATATGAAAAAAATCAAGTAAACATACACAGGAGAAAAAAACAAAAATATTCCGTCAACTCATAAAACATGTTGAGCTCACGCATTCACAGTATGCCTTCAATGACAGACCATTGTTCATAAATAAAGCCGTTCTGTTCATTTAATGGAAATTATATGTTTCATGGTAATGGTGTTTTCAACAACTACTTAGAGAATTATAAAATCAGACGACTAGGAGTATTAGGCTTGCATTGCCGAATTATCACAAGTAAAAACTTTTATTTAATAATAAAAAAATTAGTGTTTTTCGTAGAGCAAATAAAAACAAAAATAAGAAACGAATGTGGAAAAATGTGTCTTTGAGAAGTGGCAATTAACAAAACACATCAATTTCTAATTTAAGTAAGTTGGTAAGTGAAAGTTGTGTGTTGCGCGCACGCACCAGATTTTTTTTTGTTAAAAAAGGCCTTGATTAGATTTCATCTATCGACTTGCACTTGCTCGGAATGGTTAAACAAACCCAAACGTTTTGAGGCCACATTAGGCTAAAATTTCTATGTTCATTAATAATTTATTAAAAAGCTAATAAAAATGTACTTATTTATTTCTATTACTATCAATACCTACTGCAGTCTAATCCCTTTTAAGAGTGTGTTTTGTCAGCTTATAAATCTCATAGTGAGTAGCAGTGATGGGTAAACAAAGATCTAGAAGTATCGCTTTTACAAGCCTTAAAAGGTTTGACAGTATTCAATTGCAACTAAATAAAAACCAATTACTGACAATATTTTCTTTAATAGCAATTACTGTGATATGGGGAGAGGGGATTTCTTGGTAATTCTTTTGAAATGTCAACCCTGTATAGTGGTTGACCAAAATCACAAAATTACAAATGTAATTCCAAAAGTATCCAGTGGTAGACAGAGGCAAATTGATTGTATAAATATGGATTCGAAGATGAAGAGGAGATACATTCCTTTAATTACTAATGTTTAAAATAACTCATTTAATTTTTAATAAGTGAGGAAATGCCCTATAAGATTTCAAGATTTTCAAATTTCAACTAAACTTTTGAATCTTTTATGTCACCATAAAATCTGAGGTCAGTCTACTTTTATGCAGGTCAAAACTTTTCGACCTCCACTAGACACACAAAAGCAAAGAACCCAACAGCCAAGCAGAGTGACTTTTTAAAACAAGTACAATTTTCATAACAACAACAAAGTAATTAAACATCAAAATAATTAAAATGTTAAAAAATGGGTCACTTGTGGTGTAGTGGGTAGCATGGCAACCTACAATACTAAAGATCGCGGCTCCACGTTGTCTTTAACATCTGAAAGAATGGACAAGACCCGCAATGGCCTTAGGATTTTTTTTAATGGGAGTGAAAAATCCTTGGCTTTGCCGTCCCTCGGATTGGACTGGAGGTCACAGGCGTGAACAATTTCAAGTACTCTTTAAAGATCCCTATCCTAATTACACTTGGAGAGGCAAAATTTAGGACTCCCACTGTAGCATCATCCAATTAGCCTTATTAGCATAAAGTGAAGTTAAAAAAAAACAAACGAACAAAATGTTAAAAAACATTGATACATTATACAAATAATTTTATTTTGAGTATTGGTTCCTAAGCTTTAAAAATATTAATTTATATGTACAATATTATTTCCAATTTTATAAAAATTGATTTCATTTAAACATTGAGAGAACACTTCAAGGATAGAATAAACATCACTCCAAATCAATAAATGAAAAATAATAATAATTTAATATGTCTGCCGACTATTATCACACATACTTAGTCAACTAACCCAAGTTTCTGGGTCAACAAAAAGTATGATAAAATATTTTTAAAACGAAACTATTGCAACTTAGCGGCAAAATACATTTAGTTAAAATTTATACACCTTAACTCTTCAAAAGCCCATTGTCACATTTCATCTGAAAAGTAAAAGCAAATATGTCAAGTATAATTTAAATTATTACCAATGTAATAATTGAACAAGCGATATATATTTGTAATTCAACGAACCCTGCAGTATCTCTATATTTCGCAGCTAATGTCTTTTGTTGTTCTATTAAATATAAATTCTGTGTTTTCTTCATTTGTTGCTGTTCAATATCTCTTATGACACCTTCCCTCATTCTTTCTCGATCAAACTGTTGCTTCCAATGAACATAGTATATTATACCAAGACTAGAAGCCGTGCAGAGAGTAAAAGTTATTTTAGATGTAAGTGACATTAATTGGCATAATTATTGAACTACGGCTTTTTCAAACATTAGAGAGATCTAAAAACGTATCGTTCAGATTGGACCCGTTCCACTTTCTAGCAAAGAGCTACACCCTTGCTTTATTGCACCTTTCTAAAGTTGATCTGGTTTGCCATCAAGACATTAAGTTTTTCAAAATTATCTTTACGTTGTAAAGAACGATAATTTAGTGTTATTTAAAATATTCAAGAATATAACAAAGTTGAGAATCGAGATAAGTAGAATAAGGAGCTTACCGAATTGATAAAAAAATAAAGAATTAAGAACAAGAATTGTCTCTTTAGGAGGATGAATTAGAATAGAAAATTTGAATCAATGCAAATTTATGATTCATTACGAAAAAAAAATGTAACTAATCTGGTAACTGTAGTATCTACCTGTGAAGGGTCTTGGATTAAGTATCTCTTAATGAATTAGTTTAAAATGCTTTCAGAATATTATTATATATTATATTATATATACTTATGTTATTTAGTAAGGTATGAGTTTTGAAAGAATCATTTTTAATTTGTTTCAATAATGTATTAATATTACTTATTTTAGAAAGTATTATGTTTTAAATACAATAGGTAGGGGGCAAAAACTTGAAAATCTTATGAGTTTCAATCTGGTCATGAGTTGAAGGAATTTATTGTATACTTCACTATGGGTTTCAATCTGGTCATAAGCATTAATATTTTCTCCATGTTTGGTTAAGGGAATGCATTGTGTTCTTCCCAATCTGTTTGGAATTATTTAATGATTTTCCGACAGTTGCTTTATTTATTGGAATATGTGCATCTATAAACTATAAAGTGTGTATTAATAATTAATATTTAAAAAAAAAACACTATTGTTAATCTAAAGAACTATACCTGTAAGGTTTTACTTAAAATAAAACATCTATAAAGTGATAGTTTATCCTATAATGGAAGACTTTTTTTAAAAAAACCCTATATTATCTATATATTATCAAAAAGGAAGACTGGATTTTTCACTGAAATATAAATTTAGAACATCTATAAAATAAAATAGCTTGGTGACGTCGAAAGTACCTCTAATTCTTAAAAGGGAATATTTTATCACCATTCCTCTTCGCATATCTTTCCGTTTCAGAAAATCATCGACTATACACGACTAATATGTTCAGAAAAAGTAGAGGAAAAAAAATACACACCGCGTTCTGAATATATTAACAGAATGAGAAGTAAACATTAAGATTTCATTTGACAATTTTTATTTTTGTTTTATAAATAAAATTTAGGCTTGAGTAATTTGTATGTTATCTATAAATAGATAGAAATAGTAGATTAAAATCTAGCATTTTTCTGCTGGAAATGCATTTTTACTTGCTAAACATATTACATAATCATTCGTTGCTCAGTGTTAAAGTACTGGAAATTCAAACAAAAGTGGATATTCGAAAAAAATGGCAATGTGATGATCTACGGAATTCGTGGCGAGTCATTAGGGTACTACTATTTAAAAAAAAAAACTTTAAATATATTAACCGAACTCGAATATAAAATGATCTAGTTCTTTTTCACACTTGTACACACAGCACAATAAATAAATATTGAATATAGTCACTTCACATCTGCCACGAAATGTAAATGTATAAAGATCAATAACAAGATACTAGTCCTTTTCAATTCTGTTTAAATGCTGGGCAGAATAATGTTGTTTCTTCTGGCCTTTACACTGACGCTAACGGTTCCCTCCATCTCTGCTTCAGAAGACGCAGTTGAACCAAGTAAGTGGATTATTATTAATTTTTATTGATTTATATTTGATGGAATTAATTTTTTTTTAAAATATGCATGTGATAATACATTATTATTTAGCGTAACACCATTGAAGGCTAGATAATTGAGGGCAATTATTAATGAAATAAGGTTAAAATACGAATGGAAAACAATAATTATTAATATCAACTACCTATATTTGATATTAAAGGAATACGTAAATCAAACATTAGGATTTTCCTTCTACCAAGGAATTGCCACTAAAACACGTCATTCAATTGATTAACCTGCATAAGATTAGCCCTAAAACACCCAAGTTTCTTAATTACAAAGGTTAAATATTTATAAACAGACAATCTATTGTAAAAGTCTTTAATCTTTGTATTACATGAGTATCGTCTGTAATGCTAACCAAGAGACAACAAAAATTTAATCAACGTCATGGATATTCAAATTTACTTATGTTTAAAAAAAAAAAAAAATTAATTGTAGCTTATTTATGGCGGGTTATAGCTCGTAAATCGAATAATTTGTCATTAAAAGAAATATCCTTACGATATTCATTAATTTAACAACTCAAGATATTTATAGATTTAAATTAAATTTAAAAAGAAAACATTAGCAAAAAAGTAATAAAACGAAGGAACATTATTAGGACATCAAATTCAGTTCTTTCGAACAAAAACGTTAATCTCCAAACAAAACAGAGAATCTTCCATCCATTTGTTGAGAGTTCAGTGCTGTATGCCTCGGGAACCTGGTCTTTCTCAACTGACTCAGCAAGAAAACTTCTCTCTAAGGAAATGGATTTTTGGAGGCTTGGCTGCAGGATATCCAGATGGCACCACGTCACAAATAACTTCATTAGGGAAAAGGTTGAAAACCCCCTCAATATTCTACACTCCATCGAGACAAGAAAGCTGAGCTGGTTTGGCTACGTCATGAGAATGGCCCAAAAGGATGGTGAAGCATGTACCATTGGTAAGAAGGAAGAGAGGTAGACCGGAGGAGAGGTGGGTAGAAGGGAAAGACAAGGCGATGGCAGCCAGAGGAATCCGCGAGGAAGATTGGTTCGATAGGTAGAAATGGTAGCAAGGTTTATTAGGCAACGATATGTGATCTTGGTTGTGAGAAAGTCGTATATATATATATATATATATATATATATATATATATATATATATATATATATATATGTGTGTGTGTGTGTGTATAAATGATTAATTAAATTTACTGCTTATAAAGCCAACAGCCATTAATTAAATAAATGAAATTAATTAATAATATTTAATTTTAGATCCATATGATCCAATCTCATTCCTCTGCCATGAAGGTGAGTTTTTCATTCAAACCAGAAGGAATCATTCAGAAGCCAACAAAGCAAGACCAGGTAAAGTGTAACTGGATATTTTTTTAAACTTTTAAAAATCAATACATTAATAAATAACATTTAACCCTCTGCACGGAACATAATGTTTATAACAGTTAAGCGGAACACCGGTCCCTCAGACCAGTATAATATTTCAACTCATTTACAAGCCAAAATAAGTTTCAATTACCGGGGGGGGGGGGGGCAGGCAAAGGCTCCGATCTCATAAGCTTCCTGGCAGTTTTTTATAAATCTATAAAATATATCTGATATTGCAGCTGCTGGATCATTGCGGTACTGGAGTCGTCGAATCTTAATGCTCTGATAAGAATATTGCAGCGTTTTTCGAACATCACAGCGCGATATATAGGCCTCCCTGTGGGCCCTGTAGAAAAAAGCGATGATAATGACTCTCTAGCCGATTTGTATGTACAGCTTAATACCAATAAACCAAATAATCCTTTGATTTCGTCTAGGTCTGTCGGGCGATATGAGTTGTCATTGAATTTTGTCTTTTCTCTCATAGCATTAAGTTTCATATTTGTGCATCTAACAACGTCCTCTAGTATATCAGAGGTAAAAAGTAGTCCCCAGACCTCTACAGGACTCGGATTAATTAAATTTTTCGCGAGGCCCTTGGGGGTAGATGTTTTTATTTTTATATTTTTGCCGGACCGGCTATTCATGGGTTCTAAGGGTTGTTTATGCCAAATAAAATTATTTTTCCCTCTAAAATAATCGTTTGATGGACTGCCACGGCCGATATGATTATGTCCCTCTTGATAGGAATGTGATTCACCACTTCCTGCTCTCTCTGTAGTTGAGGGTTCCTCTTCGTCTTGAGGGAACTCACTCTCAGAAGTGTGCTCGGAGACTTCCTCGTCATCTTCCGGAGGAACGTAAGAGTCCTCTGAGTCGAGGACGACATCTGACTCCTGATCTGAATCTGCAGCTAATGCTAGTTGTACAATTCTTCTTGTACGCGAAGAAAAGTTGCTGGGTACTCCACTCATGTTGAAAAATCTAAAATAATTACACAAAGCCTTTGTACACGGTAGAATTATTGTTCTTGAATAAAACAAATACTAAAAACAATAATCATTCCAAAACTTACGTAATTAGGAACACCGGACTCATACGTTCATCCGGACGTTAAAGGGAAGAGGGGTCTCTGAGACCAGGTGACTTATACACATTTACAGGAATAACGGTCTGTCATACCGGTAAGAAATTACCTTCTTGAGGGAACACCGGTCTAGGAGACCCAGTAGGCGACAGAAAGGCGGGGCTGGATGACCACGTGGACGAAAAATTCGGTCTCTGATAGTGTCTGCTTGCTGTCTGATGGTGTAGTGAGACTCCCTTAGAGGAGGAGGGCGAAGCGCTACACCTTGCGTGCTCTGCAACCCAAATTCGAAACTATACCGGTCCCAGAGGCCGGTGTTCCGTGCAGAGGGTTAAACTATACACTCCCCTCCCTTTTTTCGTAGTTCATCACTTTTTTTTTCATAACTCTTAATTTTCTTTTAACAAAAGTATTTTAAAGTTTAATCTTGATAAATGTTTACAACAATGAATAGAAAGTGTGCTACGCCACGGTTTTTTCGTGTGAGGGTGTCGTCATAATTATCTTTAGTTATATTATAACGTCAGCGCAGGGAGTAGAATTTTCGCAAAGGGGAAACGCTTGATTTTCTGATACTACAATCAAAGCAGAAGAATCACCGTGTTTGAACTCGCTAATATCAGGAACTGTCAGTCGATTGAGAACTTCTTTTTTCTTTAGATAAGCGCAAATTATTCAAGAAGACCTTAGGATTTACACGAGGGCATGTTCTATTTAAAAGTATCGGTGACCATTAACGACAATTAACCCGGTAAACATTTGGCGATCACTACAGCTTTCCTTGTTTTTATTGTAATTAAATGGTTGTGGTAAACTTTAAAGGGAACAAAAAGTACAGCGGAATAGTGACGAAGCCAAAAGCCTCATCATTTTTCAAAAAGGAATTAGCTGGTTTAAATTTTAAAAAAATCAACAGCTTAAAAAAATGAGATTCTTTAAAAGAGCAAGTGATTGGCAAATTGATCAAGGACTAAACCCTGACCGTTCTATACAATTAAATGCTTAAGAAAAAAAATAAAACACCTTTTAAGTGAAAAGTATAGCTTTAGAACATGTTGATTAGAAGAATTCAGTCAATTATCCTTTTACAAGGTACAGGAAATGGTAACTGACGCTTTTGTGCAACTATCTTATCTTCTACTATCTTATCAAAGACATATAAATCAAAATTCCACTTAATAATTATAGAATTACAAATAAATCTAAAGTTGTAACTTTTTATTCTAAAGATTGTATTTTTGTTGAAGAATATTTTTATTTTTGCTTCACGGCTTTAAGATTATTTACGCAAGTTTCTTTTAATTGTACACATTTCCCTTCTCTTAACATTTTTTCAGTAAATAAAATAACCTTCTTACAATAAAATAAAGTCTCCTTTAATAGGCAGCTATGACAACTAAGCTAGAGTCGTCCTTAACGGTAAAGGACTTATTGAGCTACCTCTATAGGTCGAATTTAAAATAATTCTTTAGTAACCATCAACAATGGAGCACATAGACAGATATATTATAAATTTTAAAAATCTCAAAAAAAAGTCTAATTTCCTTAAATGAATTCTTGAGATTTAATTGAACCTTCCTGAGATAATATTCTCGTGAAAATTTATAGCTAAAGCCCGAAAGGAATGTGTTTGAAAGTAACCTTTTGTAAGATGAACCAAGAACATTCGAAAATTCGGGACCTATCGGCAATAAATGTATTAAGAAATAACTGTCTACATACTTATATTTTTCTTCAAAATTAGCATTAAACTCGTTTTTCGTACAATATTAAAACAGAACTATTTTTTAAGGTGACTGGAAAACAGCTTGCGAAAATGAAGTACTCGAACTGGACTGCGGTAGAGACAAAACAGTGAGGATCATCGACGTGGAGTACGGGAGGAGCGATGGAACAACTTGCCACCGCTACCCGCACTTCTTCATGTCATGCTCGTCAAGCGAAGCCTATCACAAGGTTCATCAGAGGTATCATGTTTTTGTTTTTTTATAATAACATTTTACTTGTGGGCACTTAAAGTAAAAGAAATTTTTATTGGCATGGTAGAATTAGGGTCTGGCGACACATGTCCGCACCGGATCAGCACCGTAGCAATAATACAGGTTATGTTCAGAATATTTTTAATTTAACTTACATATTACCTTTAGTTATGCCTAAAGTGGCCTGTGACTGGCATGTGTGGCTTGAACTTTAGGCATAACTAAAGGTAATATGCAAGTTAAATTAAAAATATTCTGAACATAACGTATATTAGTGCTGCGGTACGGATCCGGTGCGGACATGTGTGGCCAGACCTTGATACACATCCTACAACAATAGTAAAAAAAAACAGGGTACTACTATAGTTTTAAATCTGCTTGATGGATGGATCATCGTAATCTCACCCATAGTGTGGTTTATACCCAGGGGCGGATGAATGAGTTTATTAACTTGCATTAAAAATGACTACCATCTTTTTTTTTTATTATTGGTCCTCCCCTTCCTCGCATTGTAGCCTATACGGGGTTTCCCGGGCCAGGGGAGAGGGTGGGGGATTGATGCCGAGTATTATTAAGTTTTCCCCTGGCTCCGGGTTTTGAACTTGCTATCTTTCGGTTCTCAATCATACGTTGCCATAGGCAACGCGTATTTTTTGACGCGTTTGCCCACTCGGCCATCCCGACACCCGGATGACTGCCATCTAAACAACCAGAAGTTTTATGTTTAGGGCAAAATAACTACCTAATTGCTTTAAGACAAAATATTTGGGGGTGGGGGGGGGCATCATCCCTGAGACCTCCCTTGGATCCTATTACCCCCCCCCCCCTAGTATTAACCCGCATATGGTATTTACGTTAGGCGTGACATTTACTGACTATCACTATCTAATTACAATCCACGAAAAGCTGAGAGCTTGCAAAAGTTAACGAAATCTAGATGAAGGAAACTTACACTCGTGAATGAAATCATGAAATCTTGCCCCGTCCAAAAACAATTCACTACTTGTAACTTCAAATAACTTGAGCACTATTTCAGTATATACAACTCTAGGGGCAGTCGTTCGGAGTAACAAAATACTAAGAAATAGTACTCATGTTTAATCGTTATAAGACTCCTTAGATTCGCCGGGGAAAAGGCTCTTTAGCGGAGCTTACGCTATGCAGAAGTCTTTATAGTACATAAGTTGTGACATAGGGATGTCAAAACGGCCAGTTTAACAGATAACAAGTTATAACCGGTTAACTTCTGATATAGGTTTATTTATAGAAATTGAATAACCGGCAGGCACTGATATGAGCCGCCCACCCCCTCTCATCTGTCAACTGACAATGGTCATCTGTTGTTACAAATAATAACCGGTTATTTTCATTAACCTACATCCCTAATCTAACATCTATCAGGACTACTACACAATAATAAGTTTATTTAATTCCAATTAATGATATTTTAATTTTCTTTTCATTAAATAATTCTTGAGGCACTTTTGACTTCACAGCAGTTATTGTCAGAGGCATGCGTACCTATAGCTCTTTTCTTAAGTTGTCAAGCTTCGCTTGTTTTTTTGTAATGCCGGTTTACAACCTTCGTCGTATTTTTACAACCTTTGAAAAATCGAGCTGCCCTCATTTAAAAAAAGATAAAATGAAAAATTTTTATTCTATTAAAAATTTTGACAACATTACTTTTTTACACGTATAATAATCCACAATTCATACTTCGGATGAATAAATTAACATATCCTTATTAAAACCATCAAGAGTAAACATCTTAAAATTTTCTGTGTCCCTTTATAATTTAACTATAGATCTACCAGTATCTGTATCAGTAATCTAAGGTATGAATCGATGCATAATTTTGCCATTTGCCATGATTTTCAGGTGTGATAATAAGGAAAAGTGCAGGATCGTCGCTAACACGGATGAATTCGGTGATCCTTGCCCAGGCATCATCAAATATTTAAAGGTCAAACACAGGTGCGAACCAGGTGAGCGCTGAGCATCATAGTTAAATATTTATTTGTTAAATACGTCGGTAGATTTAAATAGTATAGTGCCTTGATTGCAATAGCATCCGCCGATTTATTTCAATAATTAAGTGCCATTATTTGCACCCAGAAGCTTAGAAAGAATTTATTATTATTTGGAAGATGAAATATAATGTAAAGGAAGGTGTTATGTTAATAACATAGTTCATACAGTAGGGATGCAGAAGAACCAAAGCTTTTAAATTTAGATTTAATAATACTAGCAAAAAAAATTAAGTTTCCCAACATCAACATCAGACATCAAACCGGTTATTTAGTACTCACGATCAGTCTAAAATTATCTCCATGTGTTCTTAGTAGGTGTTTCCACTTTTCCATAAAAACTCTAATTCACGAAGATTCATTAATATTAACACTAACGAATGAATAAAAAAATTTGGTAGTTGTAATAATGTAATAATGTAATAAGTTCAGTAGTAATATGGAAACTAAAGTATGGTTAATTTACTCAGAAAACAAGTTTTGTCGTAATTATGAATAAAGAAATATTAAATTTATCAAGAGCCTTTAATGAAAAAAAATACAATATCTAATTAAATAGCACAATGTATTGAAGGAAAAAGAAGAATCAGTTTTTTGGAGTTAAAAACATAAGGAATAAGATAATTGAAATATGGATTTATTTTTGAAACCCCTTAATAAAAAAATATAAATAATGATGAATCAAAAAGTGTTGACATATAGAGCCTAAGAAACAAAAAGTAGTAAATATATAAATGTGGAAAAAGCTGTTTCGTGTGAAGTTAGTCAATAGTGTTTAAAGGGGCGGGTTTTGGCGGCACGAAATTTGGTGGGGGGCACGACCCCCCTGTCTCATAATCACGTGGCTGGCATCATTTTTTTATGAGAATATTACCCTGTAATAAGAAGTACTGCGATCTAAACCACCAAATTTGTTATGTTTAGGGTACTAGTAACTACCTAATTGCCTTATACGCTTAAAAATAAAAATAAAAATGAAATAGGCGAAAAAATTGAGGGGGTCATGACCTCTGTGACCCCCCCCCCTGTATCCGCCCATGGATGTTTAAATATGTAACAAAACTCGTCGATTTGTACCCTAAGTAGGTTGGTAAATGAAAGTTGTGCATTGCATGCATCGCAACAGAAGAATGATTATTAGGTAAGTTATAATAAACATAAATAAATAAATATGACTTCCAACAACTATATCTATAGTCAATAATCAACATTAGAAGTAGACCATGAAACCACCTTTATTGATTCTCATTCAAGACATATCGTCGAAAAACGGTCAAGAACTTGACAGGTCAGTGCAGTAACTACATCACCTTGGATTTCTGTGACATCCCACCCAAAAAAAAAGTATATAAAACTTTAAACAATCTTTGAAAATAAAGTCTCATAAGGAAGTAGAGTACAACCGTTTTTTTATTGTATAACAGTAATATTTGTTTTTACTTTAATTTTTGATTCGCACCTGTCAGCAATGTGCTGACAATCAGCGAATTAGATGGTGGTAATAGGTAATAATGACATGTCAGGCATGAGGAGGGAAAGCACCCAGCAGCACCCCCTTCCTGGCTTGAGTCAATTACCTCGGTTGTCTAAGAGAGCAGATCACTCATCCAGCGCCTTTTTAGTCTTCTCGTACCCATGCTTATGACAGCCACATTACTGATTACTGTCTTTGGATGTCCGTTTAAATTAGTAAAAAATCGTTTGTAAAGCGTTGTTATGTATTGGTCGACTGATAGTATATGGAGGTCTGTATGTAAAGTTTTGTAATAAGTCGTAACAATTTCGATTGAAATGTTTGAAGTTTTTGTAAGTCTTTTTAGCAATGCCGAATATCTGTGAGGAATATGTCCATATAGGCTTGAGTAAGTAAGAGTACGTATTTAGCTTTTGTTTCAATTTCAGTTTTGATGATTTAAAAAGAAGTGGGTAGAGAAGGTTGAGTCTTTTGTCAAGAGTCCTTTTTTTCATTTTAACATGTGGGCCCCAGGCCATCCTTCTGTCGAAAGCGAGTCCCAGATAGTGTACTATGTCAGTCTGTGGAAATTGGTTATTGTCAATTGGGGGGGGGGGGCAGGTGTGTTTTCTAAGCGTGAATGTGATGTTTTTTGAATTGTCATGATTGAGTCTAATTTTCCATAGTTGAAACCAATCGTGTAACTTGTGTAAGTGATGTTGTAATGTCAAAGAAGCCCGTGTTGGGTCCTGATGTTTCGTGATAATTGCTGTATCATCAGCGTAAGTTGCAGACAATGTATTGTTGTTAATATGTATGTCGTGCGTTTATATGATGTAGAGTAAATGTGCTAGTATTGCGTAATATTTACCGTAAATATGTATATACCGTAATATTTAAATTGTAAACTACAACTTCAAACGACAATACTTCCCAAAGGAAAAATAAAACAGTCATTGTGGAAAACTAATTTTATGTGAAAAAAAAATTCAAATAATTACTTTTAATTAATATTAAAAACATCAATTACAAATATAATTGATATTTTAGATTACCCTAATTTTAAGTTTGATAATTTGAGCCTAATTTTGAGTCATAATTATCTGTGTTATTACATCATTGCTATAAATAACGCGTCCCAAATATTTTGTTACAGTTGATCGAAACAACATAAAGAAAGTTGTGATCTGCGAGAACGATCGCAGGACTTTGAAATGCCCAAAAGGAACATATCTCATGATAGCCGAAGCATCTTATGGAAGAACAGACAAAACCACTTGCCCGCATAACCAAATAAAGGACACCAACTGCACTGCCCAAAACGTTATGGACATCGTAGGCGCAAAGTAAAATATTTATTACATATAACAAACATTCTTATCATTGAGTTCAGTATTTTACAGTTTTAATAATAAGTATACTCGAAATAAGGTTTTTCAATATATAAAAATATGTATGTCTTTAGTACAGTAGAAATACATTTTACATTTTATTTATATAATATATGTATATATATATATATATATATATATATATATATATATATATACATACTCATTTATTTCAGTTAATATAATAAATGTTTTAGGTGTGATCAAAAAGAAACGTGCGAGCTGTCCGCTACCAGCAGTTGGTTTGGCGACCCGTGCAAAGGGACTCACAAGTATCTCTCATTGGAATATCAATGTATTGTAGGTAAAATAAGTGTATCATGTTAATTTTCATGTATCGGTTCAAGAGCTCCAGAACCAAATGCGTTTTGTCTATTTTCTGTTAAATTTTTTTGGATGACAAAAGCTTAGGAAATTACTTAAAAAAATATTTTTTAAAACTGCATAACTCAATATGATCCAAAACGTTTCAAAATTCTATTTCTTTATCAGATTATTTTCAATTGTAGTTCGAAATGAGTTTTTCTTAAAATGGACAAACTGCATTTTTCATGTTCTGTAGCTCCTCACTTTTGAAAATATGTAAATGCATTACAAAAAAGGAGCGGGGCTATTAAGCAACATTTTTCGCTTTTGGAGTTTTTGTGCATTATTTTGTAAAGTGGTTTTTAAAACAAAAAAAATACAATGAATCTGTCGGTATAATTGAATCCTCAAAGTTGATGATATTAAAATCGATAAATTTTATTTATTATTCTAATAACGTTTGATCGATGAACGGACATTGTTTAAACTTTTGTTGGAATCGAATAAAAAATAAAAAATTTGCGAGTTAACTCCACCTGCTCCACAAAATTTTTATGTATGACGTTAATATCGTTACTCCTAATAGGCCTATGTATATAACCAGTAACAAACTAAAACGAGATGGCTTGGCGGATCTACCACCAAACCTACGCGAGCGGATATGTGAAGACCCCAGCAGATGGAAGAAGATCCTCCGGGAGGACACAATAACAGAATGAAATCGGCGGTGGGTGACGACACCGAATGGGGCCACACTGAGGAAGTATTTCCCCACCGTCGGATCGCGCCTAGAAAAGACTTGGGTCCTCCCGGACTATTGGGTCTCACAAATTCTTACGGGGCATGGGGGATTTAGAGCGAAACTTTTCAAACACGGCAAAAACATCGACCCCCTATGCCCCAGTTGTGGAGTACCAGAAACCGCCGAGCACATTGTCGTCGTTTGCACCGCCTATGAGACACTAAGGGCCAAACTGCTGAGGGAGAGTGGGCTCTACACTCTGTCTGAGAGCGACCTCCCTTAGCTCATGACCAAGGAAAATTACCCGCACTTCAAAACTTTTGTATGCGGATGGAAGGAAGCCGTGGGTCTAACCCACTTTGCCATGGTAGAAGAGAGGAAGCTCCTGGGAGGCCGCCGGGCAGAGGAGGCGAAGAAGAGGAAGGGAGAGATTAATTAAAAAGGAAAAAAAAAATTCAGTGAAAACTGTATAATGATGTACTTGCAGCAGTGATATGTTATGCAGGCATGCGTATCATATCACTGTTGCAAAAACCCGTATTACCCTAGAGGTACGGTAGGGTCGAATAAATAAATATTAAGGCTTGTATATAATTATATATTTGGTATAAAAGGAAAATGGTATTTTCTGACAATTTAGCATTCTATGCAACGAAAAAATAGTGTTGAATAGAGAATTTAGAGGGCTGCACAGTCTAAAATTCAGTTACCTCAACAAGGGAAGATACCACTTATCTATATGATATACATCTTTTGATACGATACTTTTCCTAAAGTATCAATACTCGAAATTATCGAAGGAAATGTACCGATACTTGAGTAATGATATAATTTAGCTAACTGAGGTGGGAATAATTGTCAAGACATAAAAATAGGTTCTTTATCTCGGGGTAAAATGCTACAATAATATCAAACACAACTCAGTGAAAGTGAAAAAATGAATAAAGTAAGTCCAAAGCTCATAAAAAGATAAATAGTTCACAATTAAAACTAATCAAAAAATGTTTTTTTTTGTCATTTTTAGTGTTACAATATTTATTTATAGATAGTATAAGAGTGTTGCTAATATAATTATGGCACTTCCCTTACTTTAAATTTACTCTATTTCACTCATAATGGTGCATAAATAGAAATTAAAATTTCGATATGTTTCAATATACCTGCCGACCGGCGATATGTAAATTTTATCTTCCATATAAGCTGACATCAAACTAAAAAAAAATAAGGAACTATATAGAAGACCGTCAAGTCTATAGAATTGATTACTGCTGAACTTACCCCTTCTGCTAACCAGCCCCGCTCTCCGCTATTTATATGTTTTATTGCTGTTTAAATGCGTAACTAACCCCCGTACGGAGATAGCTTATAAATGGCATTAAAAATAAGGAAATGCATTTGTTTAGATGTAGGCTAAAATCTTAAACTGAAAAGCCAAAGCTAAATGAATAAAAGCACCTTGAAGTAAAAATAAAAATATAGTTAAGTACAAGAGAGTACAAAAATACTTCAAAAAGTTTTAATTTAGCAAAAATAATCAAAAAATATTGTAACGTTAAACCGATAAGCAAATAAAAAAAAACAAAAAAACCATATGGCGTAACCTCCCGGACCCCTTGTTGGAAAAAAATATGCGATTGGAACGAACTTTTGGGTCCAGATCTTTCGCGCCACAAAGGCGTAGATCTGCCTACATTGTTCTGGAATGATCCAGGCCTGACTATTTACGATTATTTGTAAGGAGCAGTGACTGAACGAGTTAGTTGAAGTCTGTGTCTTGACTGTGTTGCTCAAGTCATATGACTGTGTGTGTTATAACGTTATCAATTTTACAACCTGCTCAAGTGTTTAAGTTGTAATAATTCGTTGGCATTTGACAACTGTATATTTCTGTTAAATAAATATTTGTTACCCACATAAGTGTTACAACTGGTGTCAGGTGTGGGGTTAAAGAATAAAAAAAAAAAAAAAAAATGCCAGGTAAACGAATTGGAGAACTTAAAGTAGCGGAGCTGAGGAGTGAATTAGAAGAGCTTGACTTAGACATACAGGTACAAAGACGATCTTGTTGGCTCGGTTACGTGAGTATTACTTGAGTCAAGGCGTAGATCCTGAAACTGTAGAGTTTGAGGATAGCTTTTTGTAGGCTATGTCAGCGGACATAAATGAAAAATTAACCAGCCTAAATTCTAATTTGTCGGCTGAAATAAATGGGTTAAATGACAAATTCACCACCCTAAATTCTAATTTGTCTGCTGAAATAAATGGTAAATTAGCAAGCATGTCTGGCGAATTAACTGACAAATTGGCCAGCCCATCAGTCGAAATAAATGAGAAATTATCAAATTTATCTGGCGAATTAAAAGACAAATTGGCCAGCCAATCAGTTGAAATAAATGATAAATAATGTAATTTATCTGGCGAATTAAATGACAAATTGACCAGCCAGTCGGTCGAACTTAATGAGAAAATAACGAGCCTAAATTCCAACTTGTCTGAAATGAATGACAAGTCAGGCAGACTGCTGAGCTTCAGGAGAAGATAAATACCCTAAAGTCGGGTTTCTCGGCTGAGATTAATGACAAATTGGTCACCCTGACTGCCGAAATGAATGATAGGCTGGAGGGTGAGATGAATAGCATGAATGACAGGTTTGCCGCTTTTGAAGAGCAGTTTGAAAAATTGGAAAGGAGGCGCGAAGAAAAAGACTTCCAGACTCCAGAGGAGAATAGAATACACTCACGAGCTAGTTCGCAAGAATCTTCGTCTCGCCAGCGACCGGATGAAGAGACACTACGATAGTAGAGCCGATCAGGGCGGGTACCAAGAAGGAGACCTCGTTTGGCTCTATAACCCAAGAAGAAAGCGAGGATTCTGCCCAAAGTTGCAGAAGAACTGGGAGGGACCCTACGTGATAAAGAAGCGCATTACAAAAACGTACTTATTTCCAGCTTCACTTTCTGGGAATGGTCCTAATATGTCCATGGCTATCCTCTCGAAGGGGCTTCCCGCAATACACTGCTGCATCCGAGCGCGGCGCTTGCGAGCTGGTCCATTGCTTGCAGATTGACAGGTGTCACATTTACAGCACCAATCCCTGGCATCCTCAGAGCAGTTCACCCAGTAGAACCTTTCGCTTACTTTCTGGAATGTTTTCGTCACACCAAAGTGTCCTCCTGACACTTCATCATGTAGCAGACGAAGTACCTCCGGCACGCAGGTCCTCGGTATCAGAAGTTGCTTTCTGGATAGGCTGCCGTCTACATTCTCCACAACCCTCTTGAGCAAGCCGTCTTCTATTACAAGGGAGTTCCACTGTGCCCAGTACGCCTTCAAAATAGGTGAAAATGGTGTTACCTCCTGCCAAGTTGGGCGGCGATTGGCTAGGTTCCAGTCCCGTATCATTTTCAACTCAGGATCATTTTCTAGCCGATCCCGGAATGTGTCAGGTGTCCATTCTTCACTAAGTACTCCAACGGCGTAAAGGTTGGCCTCCTTTTGTTCGATTCGGCTACAATGGGAAAAATTAGGTGGGCATGGTCTTCTAGACAGGGCATCTGCATTGCGATGTCTTACACCTGGTCTGTGTTCAATTTCAAAATCGTATTCCTGGAGCTTTTGTAGCCATCTGGCAACTTGGCCTTCAGGGTTCATGAAATTCAGCAGCCACTTCAAGCTCGCATGGTCAGTCCGCAACACGAATCTTGTACCATACAAGTATTTGTAAAAATGGTCTATGGACTTGACAACAGTCAGAAGTTCCCGCCTGGTCACGCAGTAATTACGTTCAGGTTTTGATGGCGTCTTGCTGAAATATCCAATAACCCGTTCCTGGCCATCCTGCAATTGTGATAAAACCCCGCCAATGCCTTCTTCGCTGGCGTCTGTGTCGAGGATGTATCTGCCTCCTTGGACCGGGTAGCCCAATATTGGAGCCGAGGTCAACCGTTGTTTCAAGGTTTCAAAAGCTTCTTGACACTCGCCATTCCAGCTGAAGGGTCTACCTTCCTCAGTCAACCGACTCAGAGGCTTCGCAATGTCTCCAAACTTTCTCACATATCGGCGGTAGTAGGAACAAAGGCCCAGGAAACTTAGAATCTACTGTTTATAGCTGTTGATAGGAGTAGGCCATTGCTGGACCACCTGAATTTTCGCTGGGTCGACCGCTACACCTTCTCCACTGACGATGTCCTAAATACGTGACCTTAGTCAGGAAAAGATGACACTTTTTAGCGTTGAGTGTCAAATTGGCCGCTTGAAGCCTCTTGAAGACCTCTTCAAGATTGGAAAGATGTTCCTCAAACGTCCGGCCAACCACTATGACGTCATCCAGGTATACAAGGCAAATCTTCCAGGATAAGCCTCTTAGAATGTTCTCTATCAGGCGTTCAAAGGCCTCTATCAGCGTTGCTGGAGCGTTGCAGAGGCCAAAAGGTATAACCGTGAACTGCCATAATCCCGACCCAGTGGTAAACGCAGTCTTTTCCTTGTCGGCTGGGTCCATCTCTACTTGCCAGTATCCAAAAGTAAGTAGGGTTTAAAAGTTCAACTCAAAGGTTGGTTCCTGATTAGAAGTATATAAAAAGCACGTTCTAGTCGAAGTCTTCCTGTTCCTATAATGCCTATACTTTTCTCTTCCTCTTACAGATTTTTATATGAAAGATTTCTATTATTTTGCTTATTTTTGTTTACATCAAATGTTAACATTTTTACTCGTGTAGTATGAAGGCATGGTATCTAATATTTATTCTCTCTTTTATGTGCACATTTGCTATTCTTAACTCACGTTATAGTCACTAACTCACCGGATAAAGTTCTGTTTTATACGCCTGCTTACTGCGCCCCTAACAAAGCTGCGTCCTGAAATATTAGAAGGCATCGACACCATGATTCGTAGGAGTGTCAAGGCCATCATCGGACTACCTGCGAACAACTCCACGGCGATGTTGAACGCTCCCAGGAGATACAGAGGATTAGGACTGATCCGCTGCCAATGGGAAGCTCCTTTACAACACTGGTCCATTGCTAAGCGGCTGTCAAATATACCGGATTCCCTGTTCCATTCTATTTTTGATTACTCGGCTGAAATAGCTAAGTGTGCGGAGATATTGGGTGTTTAGCAGGGACACCGGAGTGTGAAAGTTCTACGTCGGTCGCTACGGGAAAACTTGTTTGAGGAATGGGCCAACTGCAGGTGGCAAGGCATTGGAGTACGCCATTTTGAAAAGACCCCGAAAGGTAATAAACTTATGTATGAAAAGCAAGTACTTTCGGGATCTGAATGCCTGGTCTAATGCCTTGAAACTTAACATTAACTATCCACCCCTGCGAGGAGTCCCAGGTGTCTGTGGACAGGTCAGAGAAGTTGGGTCCCCCCAAATGCGACAGATGGCCTGAAAGACATGTGCTGGGGAAATGCCCCAACAATTCTCTCCTGTTAACACGCCGTCACCACAGAGTCAACCACGAGTTGATGAAGTTCCTTAAAGAAAGGCATTTTGTGTGGATACAGAGGGGTCCACGAGATATGCTGATATAGTGGCGTTTTCTAAAACCTGAAAGTCAGCAATCATTCTGGATCCCACTGTTAGATACGAATCCAATGACCTCGACCAAGCGAGCAAAATTGAAAGGGAAAAGAAGGAAATTTACGAAAAATGTGTCCCTTTCCTTAAAGAGAAGTTCCGTGAAGGTTTCGGCGAGAGAGATTTCAACATGAGAGGCCTTTGGTTCCGATCCCACGAAACTATACCAAGTACAACAAGGAGCTTCATGGAGGATCTTGGTGTCGACAACAAGTACGTAGCGAAGATTGTTCTCGACTCCCTGGGGATCATTCACAACCACATCCATTGTTAGTATTTAAATGAAAAATCGTTGAAGGGCCATGTATGTGTAAATATTATTTATTTCATTCATTCATAGTCATTCCTCTAAAAACCGCTTTTATGCAGTGTGAGGAGGAAGTTTATATAGCCTTCTCCAGCTCTGTCGGTCATCTACAAGCTGCCTTCTGTCCTTCCATTGGAGTCCTCTTTTCTGGAAGTCCTTCTTAACTTCGTCTTCCCATTCTATTCTAGGACGGCCTCTTCCTCGCTTCCCATCCACTTTGGCTCGATAGACCTCACTAGCAACTCTACTCTGCTCCATCCGCAGAAGGTGTCCCAGCCATCTCAACCGGTTTTCCTCTATTAAATCGTTGGCAGGTTTAACGTCCAGGTTCAATCTGATCGTGGTATTTCGTACTCGATCTCTTCTTGTTCTCCCCTCTATCTTTCGGAGAAATCTCATTTCAGCTGCTTGTATTTTTGATTGATGCTTTTTTGTTATCGTCCATGATTCCGAAGAGTAAGTCAGAATGGGGAGAAATGTAGATCTGAATACGGCCACTTTCGTTTTCTTTTCCACCTCTCTTCTATTAAGGAAGCCTCTTTTAACTGCTTCAAACATCCTGCCCGCCGCTGTGATTCGCTCATTTACTTCTGAATCAATGTAACCATTTTCGTTGAGGTGTGCACCCAGGTATTTGAAGTTTTCCACCTGCTCCAGGGCTTTTCCTTCAACTCTGATCACACGCATTATTCTTCTTGGTTTCTTCCCAACTCTCATTACCTTTGTTTTCGTGGGGCTTATAACCATGTTTATCTTCATGAGTTCTTCTTTCAATTGGTTAACATTGTATTGCAGATTCTTGTCATTGTCCGAAAAAATAACGATGTCATCAGCGAATGCAAATAGCGAAAGGCTCACTGGTTTTAGGTTAGCATACCCAAGGTGGAATTTCCTCATTTTCTCCTTCGCCCTTCGGATAGCTGAGTCCATAACTAAAAGAAAAAGGAGTGGACTAAGACTACAACCCTGTCGGATCCCTATGGTTGTTTCAATTTCTCGAGAAGTACAGTTGGCAAATTATTATATTATTTATTTATTTATTAATATATTTACCACTAAAGGTCAGGCTGGTAACACTTTGGTCTGGGGGGCAGGCTAGTAATACTTTTATGACCGGGAGTATGGGTTGAAGTATTCTATGTAAGGATCAATTAATTTTACAAATAAAATTATAGATATTTGAAAATTAAACTCTTTGTTTATATAATACCTAATAAGTATAATAAATGAATACGAATTTATTTAATATGTATTTTTTGTTTCTCAAATTTTCTAGGGGTGAGCGGCCTTCCCCTGCACCCTACGGACTCCCCTGACTCTATCTTTTTTTTTCTGTCTATCTATTTTTCTATCAATCTATACAACTATTCATTCTATCTCTATCTATTTTTGCATGAAATACAAAGAAATCGCTAATTATGAAAATAAGCTAACTGTATTTGAATGTTGACCGAGTTGTTAAAGTACTCGCATAAAGTTGCTTTTAAAAGTTTGACGACTTGCATTTGTACTTTATTAAGTAGAATGGAGGTAAGTATTCATAATTTCATTTAAAGCTTCGTCTTGAGAAAAGTTTCTCAGTTCAAAGCAATTAATTGAACACAAGGTTCAATAGCATTGCATTGAAATCATAGATTCATTATAGAAATACCTGAACTATAATATAACTAAAAGTAAAAAAAGAAATAAATGTAAGATACCTGAGAATTTTTGTAAAGATAAATATTATATATCTATTAATTTTACTGACATCATGATTTTTCCAGACGACTTAGGCTACGCAGCAGCTTGTGAAAACGGCAACATGGAAATAGTTTGTAAGAACAGTTCAGTGATCCATGTGGTTAGGGCGGAGTATGGACGAGGGCACCCTTTCATCTGCAACAACAGTCCCACGCCAATAAAGCCAAAAGGGTGCTCCAGCCCAAACGAAATTGCCATTGTCTATGGAAGGTAACCTATTGGTGTCAACAGTTTTATCGGTCTAATGGCATGGATATCATAGTTCATTCAAATGAATTATAAAGAACTAGACACAACAATTTTTTAAATAGATAAGTGATCCACTTTCAACCAGGAGCGGGTTATTTTCATTGCCAATATTTCGGTGCTCTCCAGACATAACGAGAATGTTCTTAAACATAGGTTTAACTCTACTTTTTATTTTAAAACCTGTTGTTCTTGTACTATTCATCAATTTCACCGTTTTTATGCTAGCTAATGCTTTTGAATTGCAAAATGTAATCAAGGGCCTACTTAGCATGTTCATAAATCCGCAATCCTAAACAGATAACTTCTTCACACAGTTTTCAAAACCTTCTATTTCAAATTCCAATAAAACTGTTGACACATCGCATTAAAATTATTCTTTTGTAAATTGCCATTATCTTTATTTGAAAAACTTATAAATTATTGATGCCTGCAGATGTCAAGGAAAGAGTCATTGTATCATACCAGCCACCAATGAGGTTTTTGGTGATCCCTGCAGAGATACTGCAAAATATCTGGAATTAGATTATTTCTGTGGAGGTGCGTAGCAATATCATTTTAAATATAAAACTGACGAAAAATTATCTTGCTTCTTTTTTTATGGAAATATTTTGATCATTTATTAAATAAATATTTATAATTTGAAAATAAAATGTAAGAGAGCCGTGTAAATCCTAACATAGAAGCTTCCACGTATTGCGAAGTTAACAGCGAACTGAATAAGGGTACTATCTTAGAAGAAATTGTCCAGTATAAGAGGGATAACATATAAAGGGTGTTTAAGTATCTTAAGAAAACCAAATTCTTCTGTGGGATATAATTTTTTGAAGTTACCCATCAATGACGCTCTGGAATAGAAGCGAACCCAATAAATAAATAAAATTTTGATCCATTTTAAATTTACCAAATCATTGTTCAATAAAATATTAGGGGAGAGCGGGGTTGGTTGGCAACAGTTTTCAGTTTTTGTATTGTTGAGTAGTTCCTGTTAATATAATCCCAATAGGGCTGATACCACGGTAAACTCCAAATATTAGAGTACTTCAAATATTTTTTTCACCACATAATATTTAATACTTGAAGAATTCGTCAATCCAGAGTATGCCAATTAACCCCCTATGTGGGGCAGGTTGGCCTAGAAGGTAGGGTTGTTTAGTCATCTCATTCAAGTACTGCCGGACACATATTACTGTTATTAAAAGCTGCACTATAATGGTATAATAATTTTGAATCGGTTTTGACCAGCTTTTAAGGGAAAATAGAAGAAGATAGAAGTTTAGACTGTCGTCACTTTCTCTATAAGAAAAATTGCTCTCATCCTCCTTGCTGGAACTAAAGACAATTGGTAGGTACACCTTTGTTTATGTTTACCTTGCTTTTGTGAATTGCTACTGCTCCAACAAACCCCAGTTGAAGAGAGCCAACTAACCCCACAGGAGAGATAATATTAAAGATGGCTGCCAGTACAGGTGAGAACAATCAAACAAGAAACTGGTTAGTCGAAAGGTTAGGTTTTTTAAAGGAGTTTGGGGCTAAGTGGTGAACAGAATCGGAGTCAAATGTTTTGCCATTCCTTTAAACCAAATTTACTGACATGTTGTAAAATGAATCAACGAAGCACACTTTTCTCTATACTGTTAGCATCGGATTGAAAACTCAGGACAAGACTCCCGAGGTCGAGCGGGTCAAGTGATACAATGCTGGGGCCTTTACAACAGGTGTGACGGAAACTATAAGCCAACGGCCAATCTTCCCCCTATGCCAACCAACCCCGCTCTCCCCTACGAGCGCTCCCCCCTATTATAAGGCTTCGATGTCTCTTTAATCATAAACTTAGGTATATTATTTAATATTTATTTTATTCGAGTTTTAAGACATCTAATTATCAGTTTATTTATTTATTATTATTCTTTCTTCTTTTTTTTTTTTTTTTTTTTTTTTTTTTTCTTTTTGTATCCATTGAATAACAAATTTTATATAGGCATATAATACAGCTTCCTCAGAAATTTTGCTCTTCTTTACTATTTCAACAGGATACTGATTAAAGATAAGAACCTGTTTATATTATATGATACCAGATATCTATGCTCTCTTTCCTGCTCTAAATAAAAATGTTACTTTAAATTGACGAAGCAAAAACATATTTCGTAATGAATTAGAAGATAAATTAAATTTTAATTATGGATACTCATAAGTTCAAGGAACAATCATCCGTTAATATGGAGAGTTTACTTTTATAAGTTACTGCTTATTATTACGAAAATGTATAGTTGTACAACTTATCATTTATAACTTCTTAATAATTACATTCACCATTTCAAACATGTTTTCTTTTTTGTTACAGAAATATGGGATCCGGAAGATTCACCTGGTAATAAATAGATTAAGTTTATCAACTTTAAGAAGTAATTTTGATTTTAACTTCTGCGGAAATCTTGAAATATAATCCAATATAATAGTCGATATTTTTTTTTTTGTAGGGGCGCCAACCATAAAAGAGATAACACAGAGCAGTGTTACATTTACCGAAGAAAAACTTAATAAAACCACATCATCTGAGTACAAGGCACAAATGAAGGTAAGATAAACTTTTCTTTGTCTAAAAATAAATAAATTAATGGGTCAATCCATTGGAAATTGTCGAGAAAAAAATAATTTGGTTGCTCGACCATTTTAGAAGAACTTCATATTTTTACCAGCATTAATTTTATGAAAATAAGAAGATTAAAGATACTATTAAACACCATAAACAGTAAGAAATGTTAAATGTAGGTCTAAACGACGGATGGACATCACAAGTCCACAAATCACTTGCAATTCCAAGAAAGGCCGAGCATTGATAACCCTTTTGAAATCAGATTTTTAAGACTTCTTTAAGTTCGGGAAGGATAGTTTAAATTTAAAATTGTGGCTATTATTGATTCAAATTACATTTTGGTTTCCGACTACCAATCGCTATGCCCATTAAAAAGGAATTCAATGCTAGCTGGAAAAATTATAAAAGCTTATTTTCAATTGATTAGGGGCTTTAACAAAGGATTCAGACACCTCCGTCTTATTCCGGTTATACTCGGTCACTGTCGGACATTAACATACAACGTAATCATACAATCTCGTGCGGATTCTTCATTCTAGAGTGACTTTTGTTATGGTATCCAGATTACTATTATCGGTTTGCAATTTTGTTTCTGCGACTATTGAGGCCTAGAAATGAAAAAGGTGCCAAATAATTGATTTTGAGAAAACAACAAAAAAAAAAAAATAGAATTAGAAGAAAAGAGAGAAGAATAAATCCAGGCCAGCAAAGAACGGCTAAAGGGGCTAGCCCTTTACAAAAATGTAGGTGACGTATGGAGGGATTGTAAAAACATGATATTAGAGGTTGCTACAAGAGAATGTGGAACTAAGAAAGTACAGGAAACGGACAAAATGGTGGAACGATACTGTTAAGGAAAAAGTTAAAAAAAACAGGTAGCCTGGAAAGAATACCTGCAAAACCGTACCAATGAAAGCCTAGAGGTACATAGAACCAAAAGAAACGATTGCAGAAAGATGTTACGAGAGGGGAAAAAAAGGCATGAGAAGAATTTGGGAAATTTCTGGGAGGTGACAACAGAGAGAATGCCAAAAATTTCTGGCGGAAAGATACATCCCTGAAAGAGAATAAACCAAAACCTATAAGAAACGTCAAAGCTGAAAAAGGAAGAGTGCTGACCCAATCTGAGGAAATCTTAGAGAGATTGGAAAGACATTACACTAAATATAATAGTGCCGATGCACAAAAAAGTGAGCCCAAGTGACTGCACGAATTATAGGCCAATATGCCTCTCTGCAGCTATATATAAAAATTACACATCAATACTAGAGAAAAAACTAAGGCATATAGTCATATATGGCATATAGGCATATGGTCTGGAGGAGAATTAATTGGCATTCCGACCAGTTAGGTAGACTCAGGACAATATTTTTGTACTCAGGAAATAATGGAGAAGTGCTAGGACAGAGACAGAAATTTATTCCTTGATATTCTGGATCTCAAAGCATCCTTTGAATCTTTACCACAAATATTCATATAGGCCGCCATGAGAGCGAAAAATATAATTGCCCTCTTAATTAACACCATTAAATTAACATACCACGACCCAAAAGGAATTGTAAGAATTAACGGTAAGCTTTCAAAACCCTTTCCTACGGCACGAGGCGCGAAACAAGGAGACAGGTTAGGTCCTCTTCTTTTTATCATATTTATGGATGAGATCCACAAGATTTATAAGAGAAGGACGGGAAGAACTGTTATAAGGAAATGGAATTTAAGGACAATATGTTGAGATATTTCAGCAGAGGCGAGATTAAATATAAAGAATCCACTTGTAAATGGCATTAAATAAACAACATAATTGGAACAAAGTTCAAATATATAGATGCACAACAATGTACCAAATTTACATTTGGAATAATTTATATTAATTAATTAATATAACACATGATTAGGAGGTTCTCCCTGAAACCGGCTTATCAAAAGCTAGCACGGAGCGTGAGAAAACTCTAACCATGCTATATTCTTGCATAATATCAATGCAGCCATACCTAATCGCAGATGGTATAGTTCTAGTCTGTGATGATAAGGATAAGTTGCAGCCTGCCCTGGTTGAATGGCAGGAAAAGCTCAAGAGAAAAGGAATGGCTATAAACTCCACTAAAAGTAAAGGTCTGGCGGTGACAAGAAAAAGGATAAAATAAATCGTTTCTGTAATGGTGAGGACCTGGAGCCTGTTGACATATCTTGGAACGGTGTTTAGTACTAAAACTGTACAAAGAAGTGTTAAGCAGAATCGCGAAAGCGAACAAAATATACTATAAAATCTGCAACACGATAGTAGGTAAAAGAGAGGTCACAAACCAGGCCAAGCTTCACATCTTTAAAGCTGTCTTGCTGCTGACTCTATTGTATAGCTCTTAGTGTTGGGTCTTGCTGGAAAGGCAAATTAGCCGCTTGACAGCAATAGAAATGAAGTACCAACGTAGAGTGGCGGGCAGGATATGAAGAGACCATATAAGAAACGGAACTATTGGGGAGAACATAGTCATAGCTCCACTGAAGACCACACTCAAGAGGCGCAAATGAAAGTAGTTCGGTCACGTATGCAGGATACACGAGAACAGGGACCCAAGAAAAATAATGGAAGCGTGAACAACTGGCATAAGATATATCGCTAGGTTGGGATCAGAAAGAGGAAAAACTATGAGTGAAATGAAGCTATCAGCGCAGGATTCAGAAGACTGGCTCCGGTGGATTGAGGCTCCTCTACGCTGAAAGGCATCGAAGAGAAAGCAAAAGAAAAAGAAGAGAACATATAAAAAGACTATTAACTAAGCTTGAATCTGGTTCGAAAATTAAGAAAAAATATTAAGGATGTACAACTCAGTCATCGTATTTATTTTGCAATGGCAAATAAATACGTCCTGCTAAATAATTTTAATATTATTTTCTTCCATTTCCAATTCCATCTACGATGGTTAATTGTATCATTTTTTCTTTAAGTTGCAATAACGTCCCAAGCTATTGGCACTTAAAGAATTTGCTATTGTCTAGATAGAAAGTCAAGATACGAAAATCTTAAAGGTGGTCACTCATTAGGATTTATTTCCATCATTAATTTTTCAATTACTTTTACTTTTTTCTTTTTTTTTTTTTTGCACTTTTCCTTTTACTTGCCTCAATTGTGTGCTGTTCATAGTTGAATGAATGGATTTTATTGAAACAGACAATGCGAATTGACTAACGACAGTCTGGCTTGGATGTGTTTATGGGTTTTTCCCATTCGAGTCATTCTTAATCTCAGGTACCGAAATAACAGCAGTATATGTTGTGTATTATATTTTCCAATGTATGAAAATTTTCCTAGGACACTTTCTCCCAGCATTCGTGTACATACAATTAAACCGTCTTTACAAACATTACATTTTTTAAAAAAGAGTTTGCCGATGTTCGGTCATCAATAAAAACTGCAAAAAAAGTTTGATATCTTCCTTATCATTTTATTAAAGTCCCCACATCAAAAATTAAGCAGCCATAAAAATGATTGGAGTCAAAAAGTTTACACCGCTAGATTTGAAGCCAAACTGTTTTGCAACCTATTTTCTGAATTTGTGTCCCTTCCGAATGGATAATTGGTCTTTAAAAAAAAAAATCCATTTCTAGTTAAAGTAGAGAGGGAAGTTGTAAAAATTGTGTAATGTAAGCACTGTAACAGATTTTCCACTTTTTTCGAGTGTAAACTTTCCAGTTTAAAAACTTTTTTTTTTCACAAACAGGGAGCGGATGAGAAAGACTGGACGGATGTGATAGACGGGAAAGCCTTCGACTTCGGGGGAGAGCTGGCAGTAGGAGGCCTGGACCCGGATGACCAACTGGACATAAGAGTGGTGAAGAAGAAGGAGGAACTGTCTTCCTGCATCCCTTTCACGAGATTCAGGACCAAATCTTGAAGATTGTTATACTCAAAATGGCTTTTAAGTGTGCCAATAAATATTAATATTGGTAGCTATAAGAAGTCAACAATTTCTCCTTAGAAAAAATAAACATTTTATTTATAAAATTAGCGAATACTTTTACCTAAAACTGTTTAGTTTCTTGATTTGAACCCTCTAATTTCAGAAAATCTTTCCTATTTCACATTTTTTTTTTCTAAGCAACGTACCCACTTGATTCCACCTAATTGGCGCTACAGTCCATAGCGGAACATGGGCCTCCTCAATAAGTCTTCTACATTCCTCTCTGTCCTTCGCCAAAGTTGTCCTTCTGCTAATATCCACCCTAAGGTCTTCCTTCCTGTACATCATCCAGCTATCTTCCTTTCAATCTCCTTCCTCCAGGATTACCAAGACATTATCTTCCTAGCCAACCTATCTTATAATCTTCCTAGGATAGAATTATAGATGAGTGTAAGAAACAAAACAGCTTTTCGAGGTAGGTGGCGAAGGATAAGGAGATCATAGAGATAAGAGATAAGATCATAGCCCGGTGCTCTTCGGTTCGGAAGTCTCTGTGGATTTCTTTTGGGTGAAACGCTGGAGGAGGTAATGATAGCGGTAGTGGAGCTGTCAAGTCGTCGTCTATTTCGGTGATTGTGTCATCTTTAATAGATTTTGTTCCAAAAACCTGGTCCAGATATTTTGCGAATTCGTTTGCCTTTTCATCGCTAGCTATTGCGCATGTATTATCTCAACGTCGAAAGGGAATTGGATATCTTTTTTTTTCAATACACGTCTTGTCGTTGTCCATATTGATCCTTTTCTGTTGGAGTCGAGGCAGTCCACGTAGTTGTTGTTTTTAACTGTTGCTAGTTCTTGTTGAAGTTTTCGGGTTAGTTTGTTTACTTCTTTCTTGTGAGATGGATGTCTGGTTCTTTGCCATAGAGCTCTAATTTTGCGTTTTTTTTCTAATGAGATTGTGAATAGGGTGTGGTAGGTAAGAGTCAGTGGTAATTCTTGTTGTCTTCGTTGTAGTCGAGTGCCAGATTGCGATGTGCATAGTTTTTGAGAGGTAGTCTGCTGCATTGTCGAGTTCGCCGGCTTTATTAATGGGGTATGTTAACATAATTTTGTAGTTCAGTTATTTTTTAAAGGTGTCCCCGTTTATGTATCGATTAATTAATGGTGGGGGATCAGGTTTAACGAAAGGGTGGTTCGACAGTTCAAGTGAAATTGGGCTATAATCAGATTTAAGGTCAAAAAAGAGAGGAAATGTTGGAGTATAAGAGAGGTAAAGAACGGGTGATAAAAAGTCGAGAAGATCGATAGCGAAGATAGAAGGAGATTTCGATACCGAAGAGGCCAGTAAGTAGGATGAGTTGGAGAAAAAACTAGAGTTTTAGATTCTCAATGCATTTTTGCAACCTTTTTCATCGAGGGTTTGATAATCGAGAGCCCATCTTGTATGTTTTGCGTTGAAATCTCCAACCACTATAAATGATTTTCCTATAGTTGAGAAAAAGTTCTTTAATTCATTCGTTGAGACAATCTTATAGGGAGTGATGTAGGCTGAGGCAACAGTGAGTTGGAATTTCGGTGAGCTGTGGAAGATTTAGTAAATTTTATGTTGTTTGCCTGTGCAGCAGGAAGAACATGGTGGTTTATTGATTTATCCATGATTATTGCAGTACCTCCGTGAGCCGCCTGATTTGATCTGCCGCACTTAAGTTTGAAATCATAAAACCGTCCTTCTTGAAGTCAATAAGGAAAATGTGGAATGATACAACATGGATAATGATTCAACGGGGAATAGTGATTTTCATGAAACAGCTCTTAGAACCCAAACTGCTTATTATTCATATATACTACTACTACTCAACGGCGCAACAACTCATTGTTGAGTCAAGGCCTCCTGAATCAGCCTGCGCCATATGTCACGATCCTTTGCCGTTTGCATCCAATTGCGTGCTCCCAGCAGCGCCCAGGCATCGTGGGTCACTCCATCTCGCCACCGCATCTTAGGTCTTCCTCTACACCTGGGGCCATGAATTTCTTCATAAAAACCTTCATTGGGATGGAATTTTCGTCCATCCTCGCCAAATGCCCAGCCCACCTTAGCCTACCGAGTCGGATGAATTTTGCAATGTCGGGTTCATTGAACAGGGTATACAGTTCCATATTAGTTTTCCGACGCCATTCATTGCCCTCCATGATTCCTCCGTAGATGGTTTGGAGGATCTTCCTTTCATCGATCAGTAAAGCAGATTCATCCGATTTGGCAATTGTCCATGGCTCAGAACCGTAGCTCAGGACTGGACATCGCAATGTCTTATATAACATTATCTTTGTAGCTCTCGGAAGTAGGCTACTGCTGAAATGGTCACGTAGGCCATAGAAGCATCTATTGGACCTATGCGAGATCTAATCTCCATGGAGATATCGTTTTCAGAATTAACTTCACAGCCGAGGTACACAAATTCGTTAACCTTCTCGAATTTGTAGTCCCCGATTTTAACTTCCTCGCCATGTACTGCTTTTTCTCCGGATACCATACATTTGGTTTTTTTTTATTGAAAACTTGACCCATTCTTGCAGCGGCCTCGGCAAGGGCAAGGAGCGCATCAGAGACTGCCTGAAGTGATCTCCCCATGATATCAATATCATCAGCATATCCCAGCAGCTCTACCGTGCGGCGAAATATTGTACCGATATGAATTATTCATATATATATATATATATATATATATATAGCATTTCCAAGTCAAATTCAACCTTTTCCAAGTCAAATCCAACCTTTTCCATTTCAAATTCAACCTTTTCCAAGTCAAATTCAACCTTTTCCATTTCAAATTCAACCTTTTCCAAGTCAAATTCAACCACTTCTTCATGTTTGCCCGGTCAACCCCCTTACCTAAGCATATTATATCATGACCAGCTATCCATTAGAATTAACATTAATTTTGTATTTTAGTGGGGGGGGGGGGGGGGTGGCGCATTATAAAAAAAATAGATTTTCGGATTTCTTTCACACGGGGGTGCAATTTTATGTATTCGGGGGCGGTGTTTACGAAAAAAATATTAATTTTGGAAATTATTGTTGGTCTCATCCAGATCAAATGAAGGAATATAAAGAACATTTAAAAAGAATAGGAAAAGCAAGACAAATACCAGATGACCGAATAGGAACTCCTTTACAACACATAAGCTGATATCTTTTCAAATAGTATTGCATATACAACAAACCAGTTAGAATATTAGATATAGCAATAAAAAATGGTGATTTCTACTCACAGTTAATTTGCTGGGAACATGGTCATAAGTTGTAAATCACAATTTTCCAGAAAATAAATTACTCGTTTTTCTCAATTACCGCAAATTGAGAATATCCGCTCTGAGGGGAAGGGGGGTGGGGAGCGCTGACTGCTTATAGAGCTGCCCGTCAAGAAGATCGGCACAGTTGATATGGCTCTGCTATACAAAGTATTTTTCCGCTTATTTTGGGTTGTGGTACTTGGCTTCCAGGTAGGTAAGTATTACTTCGGTGTTTTTTCACATCTCATTATTACCAAATACAAAAATCTATACCAATATATAAATATGATGAATGAAGAGTTTGTGTGAACGTGCTAACGCTAACTTGCAAACTCAAAAATAATTTTTTATAATTATCGATATAGGAGAAGGAGCTTACTTTAAAGTATATTGAAGTCGACTTAAAAGAAGATTATTTTTCCAGCGACCTTATCTATACTAGTTTGTGGAAAAAACGCACTATTGATATACATCCAATCGATTATCATTATTATAGGACCAGATAAGAGAGTCTACTCTGATTCTATTAAATTCTTATAAGTTAACGACTACATTTTCATGTAAAAAAAAAAAAAAGTTTCAAATAAACTTAAGATATATATATGCAAACATATATTTTCAAAATGAACTAATAACAGAATATTATTTTTTTTTAATTCAACAAAAAAATTTTTATTTGGGGAGTGGTTATATTGGAATGATAAACAAAAAAAAATTATGCGTAATACTAAATAATTTTAAGTAAAAGATAAAGTCAAAAATATTATTTAAACAATAAATTAATTTTCAAGTTTTCTCTAATACAACACTTTGAAGTGATGTAAGAACCCCTTCCATTGAGATTAGAATTTCAAACGCACCTAGTTCATTTGTTTCTGGCTCTACTAGATCTAGAAACGTATCACATCTTAAAACCTTAAAAAATTACATAAACTACAAACTGTCTTTGCTATAAAAATCGTGGTAGATACGTTAATGTCTATTTACCTGTAGAATACTCGCCACTAGTGTGTGAGCATAACAAAGGCATTTTCAACAACCCTTCTTGTAATTTGCAAGTTTATTTTCGAACATCATTTCTAGACTGCAGATATGGAAATGGGCAAAGTGTGTTCTGTCCAGGAAGATTATTATCGTTTGGTATGTTGATCCTATTTTCTTCAAATCTTTGTTTCATGTAGCAGCCTCAATTATTCTACCACCAATGTTTTTGCTGTAACCAATATCCACACAAATAAGTTTATATACCGTTCCAACAATTTCCATTAGTACTGAGGGAAATTTCTTCAATTCGCAGGAGTAGTTTGATCCACTTTTAAGAGAACGTTTTAAAGTTACACGCTTTCATGGATAACACCGATGCAATATGTAATTCCCCACATATTGTGATTACCGGTGATTTTAACGACATTAACCTACGTGAAGGTCTATTATAAAAACAGATTTTATTTTTACAATTACAAGAGTATTCCAATTATCTTTTTCCTTCTTCTTCTAGTAGAGCTAATATTATCAGAAAAACCTCTTCTTCTCGGTAAGAGGTCATCCTTACAACCAAGGGCGTACCCAGGATCAAAACTAGGGGGGGCAAGCTATGGACGTTCAGGTTGTAACATCTTACCGCGGAAAAGGTGAATGAAACCAAAATTATGTATAATTATAGCAGTGCTTTATCGACTAAGTTATTAAAATTATTTGCTTGAAAAAAATTATTCTATTACTGCTTCCCGCCTTAAAAGCTTAAAAAATTATTGCATCCAGTCTTCCATGGGGGGGGAGCAGCTGCCCCCTGCTAGGCACGCCCATGCTTACAACTGAGGAGTTAGGACAGGACAAGCGAAAATCCGCGCGAACGTTAGCGCTGATGTGGGATTGGATGGGAACGATTTTTTCACAAGGAATATATTCGCCTCGAAGTTCGTTACGCGATTATTTACGCTTTGGTGCGAGGGACGCTTCATACATCAGTTGTATAATGTATAAACTGGGATTTGGACAGTTACCTTCCAAATATTTTTTTTTTTAAATTTCAAGAATTATTCCAGTATTTTAATCGGCACAATTTAACGATTAGCGAGAATGTTACACGAAATATTAATGAGCGAAACATTACACTAACAACTTTTTTATTTTATAGAGGGGTAATATCATTAAGAAGTGAACTTATTGAATCACATTTCAGCTCAGTCTGGAGATTCAGAAACAGTTGAACAAGCAGGTGGAAAAGAAACTTTAGTGATTTGTGAAACTCATCATGATGATATCCATTGCCCAAGTGGGACAATCATAATAAAAGACGCCTACTATGGAAGAACAGACACACACACCTGCCCACGAGGAGATAGATCTAATAACAACTGCAAAGCAGCCAACAGCCTATACATGGTCCGAAATTGGTAATAGATAGTATATTACATTGATATTTTATATCGGAATCGATGTATGAGAATCAAACACATAAAACCGGCTACGTGAATATTAACTAATAAAAATCAATGAATTAACATATTAAAATGACACATGTTTAAACCTTAGAAGACAAAGGGCCTAATTGACACTTTCTAAAAATCGAGTTAGATGGGAGTGAAGTGGATTTATTGACTATGGTGGTTTTCAAATAAATGAGTTAAAAACGAGTGTCATAATTCCTTGAAACCAAATAAACTTGTAAAAAATAAATAATTTTTCCTCTTAAGCCTTCTTGATTTATAAATGGTGTATCTAACCCCAATTTGTTTTATATGCCTATATCTGATAGATCACATAAGGCCTAAAACTAAAACTATTGGAACTGATATCCATAGTCACAGACCTGATTGAGATTTTAGAATAAAAATAAGAAATAATAAAAAGATTAATCTTTCAAATCCATAAAAATATTTTTTCAAACTTTAACTCTAATTTACTCAAAATGGAAAAAATCTCACTTAGACCCCTTGTCTTCCAATGTCTACACATATTAGATAACTGAATAAGTTTAGTAAGAAGTTTGATTTGTTAGACATTGTTGTTGTTGATTTATTAGACAAACCACCAACAATGTGAAAATTTCTATTTGAGATGACCAGGCATACAAGTAATGAATAAAATAATTTAGTGTTGAATGGTAATTTTAGTACAGAATGATTTGGATGCCTGTATTATTTATTTATTATTTCTTATTTTAGGTGTGAAAATAAGAAAAAATGTCATTTGGAGGCTTCAAATAATTGGTTTGGTGATCCTTGTGTAGGAATTCTCAAATACCTCTCAGTAGAATACCATTGTGTACAGAGTGTACTAGGTAATATCAGAATAAAGTTAACCTTAGAGTTAGCAATAGTTGATAAAATATTTTATTTGGAAAAATTAGGTTTAGACATAATTTTTAAATATTTAACTTGAGCAAAATTTAATTAATAAATTAATTAGGTTGTTTTGACATTTATTAAAAAAATTAATCTCACTATAGCCATCATTACAACCAAAGCAGGTATTCTTTTATGTACTTAATAAACCACAGTTACAATTTTTCCTACATTTGATAAAATCTCATTGTAGACTAGCAGAATGTTCTATTATTGCCATAGGGGATCTTGTATTTAATATCATTCAGAAGGCATGTAGCACAACTCTTCAAGAGACAAGTAGCCCCTTGTCAGGAGTGAGTTTTTACTCCCACATTTCAGCCCAAATTTTTGTTTTAAGTGCTTGCTTTTTTTTTTCTTTATAGATTTAATTTCTTTAGAATCTATTAGTTATAAATGATTAAATCATTATGTTTCAAGAGGTTATTCTTTATTTTGACATAACAAAGGTATCCATACCACTTATAAATCTTATTCCTTCATTAACTTAGGATGTTTATCCTATCTCTGACTTCATTGATCTTCCCCCTCTTGAAACTAAATCCGTTTTCCTAGAGAAATATATTATCTTCTGAGAACAATGTATTTACTTTCGATGAGAGCACTATAAATAACTTTTTTTTCAAAAATTTACTTTTTAAGTAAATTCTTAAGCCAAGTGCAGCATTGTAAACAACTTTAGGGAGAGCTTTGGTGTCTCTCTTAACCAGCCTTCCCCAAATTTGTTGCCTATAATGTGCTCAATTCTTAAAACTGCCCCTGATATCCTCAAGAAATAATAAAATATTTTTTTTCTGCTACTCTGTTTAATGTGCCCACTGTTATACTTTTGATCAAAACTAGGCAATCAGTTATTTTGTCTTTCTTACCATGCTGATCTATAAAAAGAAAAATATGATAAATTTTAATATAAAAATTCATTTTTATTTCAATTATCTCAAGTATCTCAAAGTTTACTATATAGGCAGCGAAGGTATTGAAGGATATACACAATATCTAATAGATAATTTCAATTAAATGTTAATATTATAAGTATTTTGAATTAATAGATCTAAAATTAATAGATAGAAATTAATTTAGTTTTTAGTCTCTTCTTATTTTATTTTATTTTTTACAAACATTTCGACCTCCAGGACCGTCTTCAGTGGGTCTTAGTAAATAATTGCTGCATATGATAGGTAGTCTGTTAGTAATAATAATTGCACCAGGTTTGATTAAATACAATCAGATTTGGATACAAACATTTGTTAGAGCACATAAGCGCATGTTCACACATCGGTGGCGGCATCAGAAGAAGAACAAACCCGCCAAGTGACCTCACATAAAAATGAAACAGTGTTGCACAATTAACAAACAAACATTTTTATTTATACATATTATTTTTCTCATTGCTAGATTATATCTCTAACACCCCCCTTAATCTAGCAATACCCCATAATCATTAAAAAAAAAACTTATAACAAATACAAGGTTAACTTTAAACCTAAATTCATATTACAAAAATTATGTTTATTAAAATTGAGACCTTTGGTGAAAATGTCAGGCACCATTTCCTGAGTATTATAATATTTCAACTCTACAATTCCTTTTTCAACCATGTCCCTAACAAAATGATATTTGACATTAATATGTTTAGTCCTATTATGAAATACAGGATTCTTTACAAGTTTCTTAGAGCTTTGGTTGTCATTGTTCCTTGAACAATACAATTGCTTTATTGTTTCCTGACAATTCAGAGTGCAAACCTTTGAGAAAACATGCTTCTTTAGAAGCTTCACTTAAACTAATGTATTCAGCTTCAGTACTACTTAACACTACACATCTCTTTTTCCTTGCTTCCCAGGAGATAGCACCTCCCGCTAATTTATAAACATAACCAGAATAAGACCTAAATCCATTAATGTCATTAGTCCAATCGGCATCTGCATAGCCAACAATGTCACTATCACCACTCAAAAAAGTCAACTTCTTATCCAATGTACCTTTGAGATACTTTAATATTCTCTTCGCATGACGAAAATGGGTTTCATTGTAACAGGTATTAAACTGACTCAGGAAACTAACAGAATATGCAATATCTGGTCAGCTGTTGACAGCCAGATACATCAAACTGTCTATAAGACATTGGTAAGGTATGTTCTCACCCCCAGATCCCTTCTCCAGTTTCAAATTTGGTTCCATTGGAGTCCTTGCAGGATGTGCATCTGATAGATTGAAATCCTTAAGTAGTTTAATTATGTAATATTTTTGATTAATCTTAATTCTCCCCTTAGTCTCTTCAATGGACATACCTAGAACATTTTTGGCCTCCCCTAAGTCTTTAATTTTGAAAACTTTATTTATTTCACAGACTAAAGTGTTTTTCTCCTTTAAATCATTAGTGAATATAAGAAAATCGTCTACATATATAGCAACAATTATAAGAGATGTATTAAATTTATAAAAAATTCAAGGCTCAAAAGCAGATTTTGTGAAATTCAAATCCAACAAAAAATTTTCTACAATCTTGTTCCATAATCTTGAGGACTGTTTAAGATAAGACCATAAATGGCTTTGTTGAAATAACAAACTAACTCCTCCTGTCCCTTTTTAACAAAACCTTCTGGTTGATATATAAAAATCCTTTCATCTAATTCACTGTTAAGAAATGCAGTATTCACATCAACATGATAAACAACCAAATTCAAGTTTAAATGCAAACAATAATCTTATACTACCACTCCTAACCACTGGTGAAAAAGTTTCATGTAATCTACCCCAAATTCTTGGGTAAAACCCTTAGCCACTAACCTAGATTTATATTTTAAATTCCCATTTGAGCCCCCTTTTAAATTATACACCCATTTACATTCAACTATCCTTTTATCTTTTGGTTTCTCTACAAGAGTCCATACCTTATTATCAATGAGGGCCTGAAATTCTTCCTTCATAGATGCCATCCACTGCTGATGCTCTGGACTAGCTATGGCCTCCCTGAAGGTCGCTGGAACTGATATCGAGACAGCTGACATGTATACGTCATAATCTGGAAAAGTCTTTGGCTTCTTTTCCCGGTATGAACGTCTGGGAATTGGATCTTCAACCTGGTTATCATCAGCATCTGCATCTGAATCACTATCTGTGCTGGGAAATCCTAGAAAATCTGGTTCGCCATCAGAGTTATCATTTTCATTTCATTGAATTCATTCTGGGTACCTTCAATTATAGTAGGATCTCGTTGAGATAACTCTACGTTATCTGCAGGTTTAACATCTTTTACCTTGAATTTATCTTCAAAAAATGTGATGTCCCTAGCAATCACAATTTTACCTGGCTTCCTGATGTCAAATAACCTATAAACTTTTGATTCAGTACTATATCCCACAAAAATGTAGGGTTCACTTTTTGGGTCAAACTTTTTGCGTAATTGGTCGGGAACGTGGGCGTAGGCTACACAACCAAAAACTTTAAGATGGCTTAAATTCACCTTTTCACCACTCCACACCTCCTCCGGAGTAGCACCCTTAATGGCCTTGTGGGGGGATCTGTTTTTCAGGTAAACAGGGGTGTTGACGGCCTCAGCCCACATCTTCTGATCACAAACCGACTCCTGCAAAAGACACCGAGCCTTATCAAACATCATTCTATCAGTCCTCTCCGCAACTCCATTTTGTTCCGGAGAATAGCGGACAGTCGTTTGATGGGTAATCCACTTGCTCTTCAGGAACTTGTCGAACTCACTGTTCACATACTCAGTCCCATTGTCAGTCCTGAGCACTTTTACGGTTCGTCCCGTTTGATTTTCTGCCCAAGTAACAAAGTCCTTGAAGTGTTGCAAAACTTCACTTTTTGACTTTAAAAAATAAACAAATATTTTTCTTGAAAAATCATCCACAATTGAGAGAATGTAACAACAACCACTCCACAAAGATACTGGCATAGGACCTGCCAAATCGGAATGTAAATGCTCAAGTAGATTATTTGCTCTCTTACCAATGGTTTTCGAGTTTGCTTTCCAAGTACACAAACAGTACATTGATCTCCTTTGCCATCCATAAAGTTAACACCTTCTGCCATCCCGTTCTTCAACAGCTTCATGCTGAATCTGTTTAAATGGCCAAGTCGTCGATGCCAAATTTCCTCACTTTCACTTTGGCTTGCCATAAAAGAACAATGAGGCTTTGTGTCTAAACGATGAAGTCCATGATAGTTACTACCTCTCACAACTATTTTACCTTTCACCACAAAATCTTCTTCGTCATAAATATGACAAGAATTTGAGTTAAACAAAATAACACGTCCTTTTTTAGTTATCTGGTTAATCGAAAGAAGATTGGTTTTTAAATCTGGGACATAGATGACATCTTGGATTGTTTTTTCTCCACATTTTGTATTTATGATGATATCACCTTTTCCACAGCCAGACACTTTACGATTTTCTGCCACAGTAACACTACATTCCTCAATCCCCCGTATATTCTCAAACATATACGGTGCTTCCTTCTGGGAGCACATATGATTAGTCGCACCAGAGTCTAAAAACCATTCAGGGCACTTACTGTCACTTACTGATAACACAACTTGTAAGTAGACGTGCGCGCCGCCGCGCCGCGCTGCCGCCGCCGGATGATTTTAACTGCGCCGAGCCGCCGCATGATTTTAACTCCCATGTGCGTCCGCAGGATTTCCTCTGGTGGGGGGCAGGCTGATAAAATTTTCGAAAGGGTCGAGGTATTCTGACCTTGTAAGGCTCAATTAATTGTCAAAATAAAACTTTCTGATATTTAAATGTTATAATAAGTGTTCATATAATGCTTTATAAATATATTAAATGAATACGAATTTATTTATTGGTTGTTTTTGTTTCTCAAAATTTGTAGAGGGGGCAGCTGCCTTCGCCTGCGGACGCCCATGATACAAAAATATCGCGAGCATCGGCGCGCCGGTATGCGCCGCCGCCGGTTAAAAATCATCGGCGGCCCGGTAGGCAACTGGATTAACAATTAAGCATATTTTCGCCAACGCCTTTTGGTCTCTCCTCTTCTTATCCTCTATTTTTGTTGTATCATCCTCTGGATACCCCTCAATGCATTGCCAAAGGTCGCAGTAAATTAGGGCCATCTGCATACCGAACTTCCACTCATTGTCTCTTCCTGAGAGTTTTTCAAATCCCAACTGAACACCACTTCCTTCGTTCATTTTGAAGCTGATTAGGAGTCTTCTGTTGGTCTATAAACAAAAACTTCAACGGAACCAAGTCCTATACATAACCTGTACGACACGCACTCGCGAGAAACACGTTGGTTAACGTAAATACTGTTAATATAGAAAAACTGATCGCGTACCTGGGCCCATAACCTGTTAGGAATGATAATTGCGCCAGGTTTGATTTAATACAATCAGATTTGGATACAAACATCTATTAGAGCACATTTAGAGCATATAAGCACATGTTCACACATCGGTGGCGGCATCAGAAGAAAAACAAGCCTGCCAAGTGACCTCATATAAAAATGAAATAGTGTTGCACAATTAACCAACAAACATTATTATTTATGCATATTATTTTTCTCATTGCTAGATTACATCTCTAACATCGTCACTGTATAAATAAAATATTTCACACATACTTGAATAAAGCACGTTCCTTCATCAAGGCCCTGGAGGTCGAAACTTATTTGAAAAATAAAATAAAATAAGAACAGACTAAAACTAGAGATCTAAAATAATTTTTCTCATTACTAGGAAGTCTTTAATCTTGTTTGAATTAATAATATTTAGTAACTTTGCAAGAATTCTTATATTCCTATCATTTTAATATTTTTAAAGCAATTATAGGATTTCATAACACAGTTTCAGATCATCATACATTCAAGGAAATCCTCTGTGAAACTCAGTCAAAGAAAATTACTTGTCCAGAAGGAAGAATTATCAAGTTTGAAAATGCCTCTTATGGTAGAATGGATAAAAATACATGCCACAGTCAACACATTCTAACTACTAATTGCAATGCAGAAAACGCTTTATCTATTGTCAATGAGAGGTGATTGAAATTAATTTATGAACTATTTGCAAACTTCTTAGATCATTGATTCATAAATTGTATGTTCACTTTTGATTGTGTAGATTTTTACTTTCACTTACCTATATATGAAATATATAGTAAGTGGAAGTATCGCGATCGTGAAAAATTTCGACTTCCGGTTTTCAACGGAAATACACGTTTTGGGGTCCCCTGAGTCCAATTAACCAAGTTCCGCGAAATGGTCTGTGTGTGTGTGTTTGTGTGTGTGTGTGTGTGTCCAAACCTTTGCCCACCGTTATGTGATGCCCCAGGGTATATGAGGCCCGTCAGCCTGTCGGAGGCGATTCTCACCGACCAGGCATAGGAGTGATAACTTTCCGGTGTATCTTATTGAGAATCAGGGTGTGGTTTTCCATGATGTCAATAACCGCCAGGAGGTTTGGTACAATGATGGTATGCTTCAGAGAAAGTAATATAGGTCCTTCGGGGACGGGTGACTCTGAGATGCCATAATACTTGGACCTAATCTAGTTTGTCACTGTCCTTGAGCTAACACCAATGGCAGGAAGAGCATTACCAAAGTGGCCCCCAGGGGATTGGTTAAGGAGCTATGGGCAGACTGACGCTGCACTATGGTAACTCTGGCTGTCTGTGCTCCCACAAGAAACAAAAATGTCTGTAAGAAGTCATGGGCAAAGGTCTCATCACGTCTACCGCGCCAAAAGAAAAAAAATACTTATCATAATTTATTTATTATGTACGTTAAAATAAGTATTTATACATTTGTCGGACCACCTCATGAGTAATTTCAGTTGGTTAATAACTTAATGAAACTTCTTAGAGGTAAATGAAGAAATTTGTAGAAAAGATAATAAAGTAATGACATGTCAACAACTATTCGGACAACTTAGAAGTAAAAATTTCATCATTTTAAATGATGATAAGAAGAATTAGCAAAGAAATAAAATACTGTTTATCTTATATGTGGATTGTTACTGCAGTATATATAGAACGTTTCCGCACTAGAAGTATTAAATTAAATTAAAGTTAAATGTTTTGCAAAAACATAAACGGTTAGAGTTATTCATACATTTTATTTTAGGTGTGAGAATAAGAAAGAATGTCATTTAGAAGCTACTAATGATTGGTTTGGTGACCCATGTGAAGGAACTAAAAAATACCTCTCAGTAGAATACCAGTGTGTACAAGGTAATATCAAATAGTTAACCTTAGTTAGCAATAGTAGACAAAATATTCTAATTGCAAAAATAATATTTAGCAATAACATTAAAATATTGAACTTGAGAAAAATGTAATTAATCAAATGAATTAAGTTGTTATGACATTTATTTAGACTCTTCAAGAGACAAGTAGCCCCTTGTCAGGAGTGAGTTTTTACTCCCGAATTTCAGCCCAATTTTTCGTTTAATGTTCTTGCTTTTTTGTTTTTTATAGACTTCATTTCTTTAACATTTATTAGTTATAAATGATTATATCATTATGTTTAAAGAGGTAATTCTTTATTTTGACATAACAAAGGTTGCCATACCACTTATAAATCTTCTTCCTTTACTAACTTAGGATGTTTATATTTATTTCTATCCTATCTCTGACTTCATTGATCCTCCCCTCTTGACTCTTCGTTTTAATAGAGAAATATATTGTCTTCTAAATACAATGTATTTACTTTCAATGAGAGCACTATAAATAACTTTTTTTTTTCAAAAAAATTTAATTTTTAAGTAAATTCTTAAACCAAGTGCAGCATTGTAAACAACTTTAGGGAGAACTTTGATGCTTCTCTTTACCGTCCTTCCCAAAATTTATTGCTTATAATGTACTCAATTCTTAAAACTGCCCCTGATATCCTCAAGAAATAATAAAAAAAAATTTTCCGCAAATCTGTTTAATGTGCACATTATTACACTTTTGATCAAAACAAGACAATAAGCGTTTTTGTCTTTCTTACCATGCTAGAATGATAGAAATTAATTTATATCTTAGTCTCTTCTTATTTTATATTATTTTTTACAAATGTTTCGACCTCCAGGACCGTCTTCAGTGGGTCTTAGTAAATATTTGCTACATATGATAGGTCGTCACTGAATAAATAAAATATTTCACACATACTTGAATAAAGCACGTTCCTTCATCAAGGAATTCACGTTCATTCATCAGAGGTCGAAACATCTGTAAAAAATAAAATAAAATAAGAACAGACTAAAACTAGATATCTAAAATAATTTTTCTCATAACTGGGAAGTCTTTAATCTTGTTTGAATTAATAAGTAATTAATAATATTTAGTAACTTTGCAAGAATTCTTATATTCGTACATTTTAATATTTTTAAAGCAATTATAGGATTTCATAACTCAGTTTCAGATCATCATACATTCAAAGAAATCCTCTGTGAAACTCAGTCAAAGAAAATAACTTGTCCAGAAGGAAGAACTATCAAGTTTAAAAATGCCTATTATGGTAGAATGGATAAAAATACATGCCCCAGTCAACACATTCTAACTACTAATTGCAATGCAGAAAACCCTTTATCTATTGTCAATGAGAGGTGATTGAAATTAATTTATGAACTATTTGCAAACTTCTTAGATCATTGTTTCATAAATTGTATGTTCACTTTTGATTGTGTAGATTTTTTTTTTTTTTTTTTTTTAAACAAGTTTCTTAATTTCTATTGATTTTTACATAAAATGGTTAATGTTCAAAGAACTAATCAAAATAAAAATAAATATCCCATTTTTTGGGGGGGGGGCCTTTTTTGTTTGTTTGTTTCCTATAAAGTACCTTTGTTTTTGTTTATATGGAGAAATTAACTGTCTCTCGTTACGCCTAAAAATAAGAAATGGCAAAATATGAGATATGATAAAAATAAAGAGAACATAAAGAGGAGAAAAAAAGAAAAATATTCAGTCAACTCATAAAACTCGTTGAGCCCACGCATGCGGAGAACGACAGACGATTGTTCATAATTAAAGTAGTTCTGTTCATTTGAGAAGTGGCAATTAACAAAACGCAATAATTTCTAATGTAAGTAAGTTGGTAAGTGAAAGTTGTGTGTTGCGCGCATGCATCAGATTTTTTTTTTCGAAACAAGTTTCTTTTTTTCTATTGATTTGTACATAAAACGGTTAATGTTCAGACAAATAAACAAAATAAAAATAAATATCCCATAGCTTTCTAAGCTTTAAATTACAGTATAATTGTTTACCGCAAGTAATATGTATATTATTTGATTTTTTAGTTATATTAATTATGGCTATTTAAGTTAATAGGTAAGATGTACGTATCATTATTTGTGGGTCATGATGGCCGAGGGGACAAAGGCCTTGCAATAGGTAATAAATGTTAAGAAACGTCGAGCGTAGGTTAGTACTTGGGTGGATGATCACCCTCCAATGAAAGCCGCGCAGTCCAAACCTTTGCCCACCATTATGTGATGCCCCAGGGTATATGAGGCCCGTCAGCCTGTCGGAGGCGATTCTCACCGACCAGGCATAGGAGTGATAACTTTCCTGTGTATCTTATTGAGAATCAGGGTGTGGTTTTCCATGATGTCAATAACCGCCAGGAGGTTTGGTACAATGATGGTATGCTTCAGAGAAAGTAATATAGGTCCTTCGGGGACGGGTGACTCTGAGATGCCATAATACTTGGACCTAATCTAGTTTGTCACTGTCCTTGAGCTAACACCAATGGCAGGAAGAGCATTACCAAAGTGGCCCCCAGGGGATTGGTTAAGGAGCTATGGGCAGACTGACGCTGCACTATGGTAACCATGGCTTGCAGCAGTGTGAGTTTTGGGCTGGTGCCCCCTCCAGGCTGTCTGTGCTCCCACAAGAAACAAAAATGTCTGTAAGAAGTCATGGGCAAAGGTCTCATCACGTCTACCGCGCCAAAAGAAAAAAAATACTTATCATAATTTATTTATTATTTACGTTAAAATAAGTATTTATACATTTGTCGGACCACCTCATGAGTAATTTCAGTTGGTTAATAACTTAATGAAACTTCTTAGAGGTAAATGAAGAAATTTGTAGAAAAGATAATAAAGTAATGACATGTCAACAACTATTCGGACAACTTGGAAGTAAAAATTTCATCATTTTAAATGATGATAAGAAGAATTAGCAAAGAAATAAAATACTGTTTATCTTATATGTGGATTGTTACTGCAGTATATATAGAACGTTTCCGCGCTAGAAGTATTAAATTAAATTAACATTTTTTGCAAAAACATAAACGGTTAGAGTTATTCATACATTTTATTTTAGGTGTGAGAATAAGAAAGAATGTCATTTAGAAGCTACTAATGATTGGTTTGGTGACCCATGTGAAGGAACTAAAAAATACCTCTCAGTAGAATACCAGTGTGTACAAGGTAATATCAAATTGTTAACCTTAGTTAGCAATAGTAGACAAAATATTCTAATTGCAAAAATAATATTTAGCAATAACATTAAAATATTGAACTTGAGAAAAATGTAATTAATCAAATGAATTAAGTTGTTATGACATTTATTTAGACTCTTCAAGAGACAAGTAGCCCCTTGTCAGGAGTGAGTTTTTACTCCCGAATTTCAGCCCAATTTTTCGTTTAATGTTCTTGCTTTTTGTTTTTTATAGACTTCATTTCTTTAACATTTATTAGTTATAAATGGTTATATCATTATGTTTAAAGAGGTAATTCTTTATTTTGACATAACAAAGGTTGCCATACCACTTATAAATCTTCTTCCTTTACTAACTTAGGATGTTTATATTTATTTCTATCCTATCTCTGACTTCATTGATCCTCCCCTCTTGACTCTTCGTTTTAATAGAGAAATATATTGTCTTCTAAATACAATGTATTTACTTTCAATGAGAGCACTATAAATAACTTTTTTTTTTCAAAAAAATTTAATTTTTAAGTAAATTCTTAAACCAAGTGCAGCATTGTAAACAACTTTAGGGAGAACTTTGATGCTTCTCTTTACCGTCCTTCCCAAAATTTATTGCTTATAATGTACTCAATTCTTAAAACTGCCCCTGATATCCTCAAGAAATAATAAAAAAAAATTTTCCGCAAATCTGTTTAATGTGCACATTATTACACTTTTGATCAAAACAAGACAATAAGCGTTTTTGTCTTTCTTACCATGCTAGAATGATAGAAATTAATTTATATCTTAGTCTCTTCTTATTTTATATTATTTTTTACAAATGTTTCGACCTCCAGGACCGTCTTCAGTGGGTCTTAGTAAATATTTGCTACATATGATAGGTCGTCACTGTATAAATAAAATATTTCACACATACTTGAATAAAGCACGTTCCTTCATCAAGGAATTCACGTTCATTCATCAGAGGTCGAAACATCTGTAAAAAATAAAATAAAATAAGAACAGACTAAAACTAGATATCTAAAATAATTTTTCTCATAACTGGGAAGTCTTTAATCTTGTTTGAATTAATAAATAATAATATTTAGTAACTTTGCAAGAATTCTTATATTCGTACATTTTAATATTTTTAAAGCAATTATAGGATTTCATAACTCAGTTTCAGATCATCATACATTCAAAGAAATCCTCTGTGAAACTCAGTCAAAGAAAATAACTTGTCCAGAAGGAAGAACTATCAAGTTTAAAAATGCCTATTATGGTAGAATGGATAAAAATACATGCCCCAGTCAACACATTCTAACTACTAATTGCAATGCAGAAAACCCTTTATCTATTGTCAATGAGAGGTGATTGAAATTAATTTATGAACTATTTGCAAACTTCTTAGATCATTGTTTCATAAATTGTATGTTCACTTTTGATTGTGTAGATTTTTTTTTTTTTTTTAAACAAGTTTCTTAATTTCTATTGATTTTTACATAAAATGGTTAATGTTCAAAGAACTAATCAAAATAAAAATAAATATCCCATAGCTTTCTAAGCTTTAATTACAGTATAATTGTTTACCGCAAGTAATATGTATATTATTGAATTTATTAGTTATATTAATTATGCCTATTTAAGGTAATAGGTAAGATATACTTATCATTATTTGGGGGTGATGATGGGCAAGAGGACAAAGGCCTTGCAATAGGTAATTAATGTCAAGAAACGTCGAACGTGGGTTAGTACTTGGATGGATGATCAACCTCCGATGAAAGCCGCGCAGTCCATCTCAGATCAATGAGAGCTAATATTTCTTAAAAACCTGGTTTCGGGCCGAAACCGAAACTGAAACTTATTTACGTATGTATATATAATACATGTTAGTGTGTAATATGTCTAATTTAGCAATCATATCAATGAAAGCTTATAAAATGACAGTAATTTAACTCAATTATTCATGCAGTATGTGGGCTTGGTATAGAAGTAGTAAGACAGGTGTACTAGTTAGGTTATAGGATCGAATCTTGGCCCATACTTTCTAGTACGGCTTATATCCCATATCCCTACTACTTATACCATATCCCAAATTCATATTACCAGACCTAAATAATAAATATATGCAATAATAAAGCCGATGAAATACAAAATGACGGCCTATTGAATCCGTAAAGCTGTATCTGGGAAGCTATTTAGTCTAGTGAGTCAATTTTTGTTTCAAATGTTAGCGGATGTAATCTAGTTTTAAAATGTATAAAATAGTTTTTTGTCGGAAAGGTGCTTCTTCCTGGTCAAAACGGAAAACAGTTTATGGGGTGCTATTGGTGATCCAGTAGGGGGAGGGGGCTGCTAAGGTCGAAAAATTGGTTTTTGCATCTGAGTCTCATTCCATACAAGAACAAAGAACAAAGAACCAAACCTACTACTACCATTTGATGCAACTTGTGCCCCCTTTTTAAAACAAGGTTACTGACTAAAATATATTTTTTCTCTCTTGATTTGAATCTGTGGACATGTCGGGTTTGTGCAACCACTAATTTAAATTTAACTATTTAGAATATATATTCTTATTTAATGTTAATCTTATTATTTTAGAAGTCTAATTTAATTATTAATAAGGAGATATTTAAAAGTACGAAAAAGTTCTTACCGGTAAACGTAAAGAATAAACACTATCTTCTACACTCAACGTAAATAATTCTTTATGAAAAGAATGCTTTTATTACATGTTAATACTTGATGTAATTTACGTGGCACATCCCTGTTTGTCACTATCACATTTTTGTCTCTACACCCAACTTTAAGTTTTCGTTCAATTAAAGATGCCAAAAGTATGAGAAAAATTTATTTTTTATCGAAATACGATACAAGTGTAATTAATTTAAATAACATATGCTGCACAATATTTAATCCAAGGGTGTTAAAGGCCATGAAATAGATCGAGCTTAGAAGCTGAAAGTCCTACTTCCTTCTCTGTAGTAGCAGGCACAAACGGTAGTTTCAGCTTGGCCGAAGATTTGGCCGATTTTTGACCGAAACCGAAACTGAAACTTCAGTCGGTCTCTAAATATATTATATGTGATTATATATTCCATAGTACAATGAAAAAAAAAAGCATAAAATAAAAGCTGGAAAAAAAGTATTTGCACACTTAGATTTCTGAAGTACAGAAGTTTGTTTGTTTAGTTGTTGCTGTTGTTTACTTGCTTGTATATGATCATGTTCTTCCCTGTCATTGTTCTAAAGTATTTCAAACTTTTAAAACCTATTTTTAACAGCTTGGCTACTACTAATGCCAAAAGAAAGTGAACTGTGTGCTGCCACTCATGAGGGAGTGATTTTATTGCGCAACCAACAAAAATCGAATAGCGAAATAGCAGATTTGTTGTGTCTTCATTTTTCTACAGTAATATGCGTGATTAGTAGATATAAAGAACGAGGTTCACAGCAAAAAACCTGCGAAAAGGTCGTCCGAGGAAATTTAGTGAAAGAATGAAGAAAAAAATTGAAATCAAAGCGCTCAAAAATCCAGCTATAAATGCAGGTCCCCAAGCTAATATGGTCGAATCAAATTCTGGGGAGTGTTTAAGCATAAAAACTGTAAGGAATGTTTTAAATTCTAATGAGCCTTATGATAGGGTCCTGAGAAAAAAAAACCTTATAGTAGTGAGACGAATCACAGAAAACGGCTTGCTTTTGCTAGGGAATAAATTAACTAATCCACCAATTTTTGGCAAAATGTGATGTTCTCTGATGATAGCAAGTTTAAAAAAGAAGCAAAATTTGTATATTACTGTGAAGCATGGATGTTGAAATGTAATGGTTTGGGGATTGTTTTTAGCGTAGCCAATAATGGAGTTGTAAATCTTGTACCAAGCGAGGGAATTTTAAACTTGGTGAGGATTTTGCTCCGTAACCTCATAGCAAGTGCTGCTAAACTAGGAATCCAGGATCAATTCATTTTTTCACAGGACAACGATCCTAAACAAACAGCCAATAAAACAAAAGAATAGCAATTTTTTAACGTTCAAAAACATCAGCACAGCCCTCCGAAGTCACCATACTTAAATATAATTGAAAATTTATGCCACACATTAGTCCTAAATGTTAGAAAACACAATGTATTTGGAAGTCACCATGTCAAAAATCATTTAATCCAGGAATGGGAAAGACTCAATCCAGATTTAATTAAAAAACAGGTTCATTTAATGCCAAGAAGCCTACAGGCAGTTATCTAAGCATTTAGACTTAATACAAAATATTAAAATTTACATAAATTATAAAATCAAAGTGTAAACGTGTGATGTGCAAATACTTTTTTCCAGCTTTTATTTTAGGTTTTATTTTTCCTTTAATATGGAAGAGGATTTTTCATTTTACGATAGGTAAAATGATGGTCAGGATTTTCAGTTACAATGATATTTATTATGGTAAGCCAACGTTTCGATCCAACTTGTGGATCTTCATCAGGGCTACTGAGTCCAGGTGGATACTCCTGGACTCAGTAGCCCTGATGAAGATCCACAAGTTGGATCGAAACGTTGGCTTACCATAATAAATATCATTGTAACTGAAAATCCTGACCATCATTTTACCTATCGTAATTGAAGAACAGTTGACCATCTCTCATCTCTATTTTTCATTTTAATTATATTGATTTATTTTTATTTTTAATTATATTAAAATTTTATTTTATTTTAATTATATTAAACTAACATTAAATGTACTTTTTATTTTTGTAAAGTTTATGATTTTCTTTATCGCCTTAAGTTATTATGTAATGAAGAAACTTGGTGTACAAATACTTTTTGCCACCACTGTATTTCCGACCACCTAATGAGTAATTTCAGTTGGTTAATAACTTAATGAAACTTCTTAGAGATAAATAAAGAAATTAGTAGAAAAGATGATAAAGCAAAATAAAAAGCAAAGTCAACAATTATTCGGACAACTTAGAGGTAAAAATTTCATCATTTTAAATGATCATATAAAGAATTGGCAAAAAAATAAAATACTGCTTATCTTATCTATGGATTGTTACTGCAATTTATAAAGAAAGTTTCCGAGCTAGAAGTAGTAAATTATATTAACATTTTTAGCAAAAACATAAGCATTTGAATTATTGATACATTTTATTTTAGGTGTGGGAATAAGAAAGAATGTCATTTAGAGGCTACTAATGATTGGTTTGGTGACCCATGTGAAGGAACTAAAAAATACCTCTCAGTAGAATACCAGTGTGTACAAGGTAATATCAGAACAAAGTTAACCTTAGTTAGCAATAGTTGAAAAATATTTTAATTGCAAAAATTAGGATTAGCCATAATTTTAAAATATTAAACTTGAGCAAATTTAATTAACCTTCCGCTAGGCGCTAAGACTTTTGTAACACCACTGGGCGCTAGCCGTATTTTGGACGGCACAATTTTTGTTCTATTTCACTTTCCAATTGACTCTTGATGATGACTGTATTTACTATAATTATAAGATTGTTCATTTATGGGTAAAAAAAGTATAAATTAACAAAAAAATGTTATGAATTTATTTATAATAAGATTAAAAATTCACAAACAATATTTGATTATGATTTACAATTAACTAAATCAATATTTCATATTCAAACGCAGTCATATTTTAATATTTAACAAAAAAAATTATAAAAAATAATCTAATTAAAAAAAATTACGATTGAATTCAAATGAGATATGACATCAATTGGAAACAAGATAATATGTTATGTATTATTCCTATTACTAATAAAATTTTCTAGTATAAAAATACTGTATTACTACTGTATATGAGCAATGAGAATATATTTTATGTCAATTGTAGGAATTAGAATAACCAATTTCAAATATCATTGAAAAATGATTTGGGCATGTGCATGTTTATTTGTTACCAAACAGTTTATTGGTTACACTTTTAATTTTTTATATAAAAGGAAATACGTAATGAGTTATAAATAAGTAACGACTTAGCCGTTCTTTATAAAACATAACATCCAAAATGAATGAAAGTAATAAGTAATAATAAGCTTTTTTTTTCATGTAAACTACAATCATGTATACTTGTGAACATTTGTGTTTTATCAACAACTATACTGATAAATAATAATTAATAAGAATTTGAGAGAAAGAACTCCAATTCATACTTATGTTTTGTTGAAAATTTCTATTACACCAGTGGGCGCTAGACATACTACGGACAGCAGAGTAGACAATTGTACTTCAACAATTGTATTTTAATGCTCGCTATTCATCGTACCTTGAACGACTGAGATCCACTTTTACCATTTTATTGTAGGGGCTGGATAGCAAGCAGGTAGAATAACTTGAACCCATAAAGTCATTGGAAATTCCCATTTCCTAATAATAGCCAAACACCTATCTGCTGTCCAGGGAACGGCATAGCGCCCACTGGAGGGTTAATCAAATGAATTACGTTGTTTTGACATTTATGTAAAAAATGAATCTCATTATAGCCCTCAATACTCCCATAGCAGGTATTCATTTTGTATTGCTAGTAATAAACCACAGTTACAAAATTTCCTAAATTTGATAAAAACTCATTGCAGACTAGCAGAATTTTCAATGATTGCCATAGAGGTTCTTGTATTCATTCAGAAGGCATATTGCAATAGCACAACTCTTCAAGAGACAAGTAGCCCTTTCTCAAAAATGAGTTTTTACTCCCAAATTTCAGCCCAATTTATCGTTTAAAGTGCTTGCTTTTTATAGATTTCACTTCTATAACATCTATTAGTTATAAATAATTAAATTGTTATGTTTCAAGAGGTAATTCTTAATTTTTACATAACAAAGGTTGCCATACCACTTATAAATCTTCTTCCTTCACTAGCTTGGGATGTTTATATTTATTTCCTCACCCTCTTGAAACTGTTTTTTTTTTTTTTTTCCAAGAAAAACCTATTGTCTCTGTTATAAGTATCTTGAACTCCCTTAAGGACAAAACTTCTGAGCACAATGTATTTACTTTTGATAAAGCACTATAAATAACTTTTTTTTCGAATTTTTTTTAATTTTTAAGTAAATTCTTAAACCAAGTACAGCATCATAAACAACTTTAGCGAGAAGTTTGATGTTTTCTTTACCATCCTTCTCCATATTTGTTGCTTATAACATGCTCAATTTTTCAAACTGCCCCTGATATTCTTAAGAAATAATAAAATTATATTTTCCGCAACTCTGTGTAATGTCCACACTATTACACTTTTGATCAAAACAAGACAATCAGTATTTTTGTCTTTCTTACCATGCTGATTTATAAAAGTTAAAATATGATAAATTTTAATTTAAAACTCCATTGTTATTTCAATAATTAATGCTACTTGTTATAATAAAAAGGAATCTTTAGAGCTTCTCCCTTACGTTTACCACCGTTAAAATTTCTGTAATTATTGTCTTTGTTTTAGATGTAAGCACAAGACTGAATGAGAATTACAATCAAATAATACATCCCTGGAGGAGATCCCTGTGAAAGTACTTACAAATATCTTCAAGTCAAATACAAATGCATGTATAGTGGATCGCAATTTAAAAAAAGTATTTAGCTTTCAACAATTATCATTAATAAAGAAGATGTAATACGTAGAGTGCCAATTGTTCAATTGATTCACCCTTCAATTATCTGGACATTTTTATTAATTAAAATTATTGTGCTTAATATTTTAGAATTGGTCTATTGTTTCCCTCCACTTTTTTTTTAGAGTTAATCAAGACGTGTGTTCTTAGTGAAAACCTTCATTATTTTCCATGACAAGATCTACATAATCATTTTATGACTAAATTTGAAATATATAAATTTTAATCAAATATTAGAACCATTGATTATTCATCCCACACCTATACATTATTAAACTTTAAATATCCCACTGTAAAGGTTGTTTTTGACAGTTATTTGTAATTTTTCATTTCTGCTTACTTACTTCACTTGGACTGCAATTTGTTGTGGCCAAGGCTCACATATTGTTGTTGCAGTCTTCATAGCCTTTTTGTAAAATGGAAGTTAATGTTTCTTAAGAAAAAAATATTAGGGATGTGCCCAGTCATGAGATGAATAGATTTCTGCTAAATAATTTCAATATTACTTTTTTACATCTCTGTTGGCTGATTATCTCATTTTTCCGAAAGTATTTATATCGATATGCATCTATACTGTAAGTCCAATAATACGATACATTAGGAAAAGTACAGTATTGAAAGAAGAATCGGTACTTAAGTGTTATCGTAATGTCCCTAGCTGGTGGCATAGCATTTTCTGCAGTAAAACCGTTAGACGCATAGTGTTTGAAGGTGTCTCTAGATACAGAATCCTTCGAGATAGGCACTAACTACTAATTGCATTACTTCATTTTCCAATTCCTTTTTCATTGATTATCGACACTTACATGCTTCAATAAGTGATAATGATCTATTCTGTGCATTTCTAAATATTAATTTACTTTCCAAAAATTATTTTTCCTTTTCATAAATTTATTGAAGAACAAATTCTTCAATAAATATTTCTGAAGAACAATTTCGGTAAAAAGGGTTAATATGTCCATTTTCTGAATGTATAGAAGGTGATGAGATACAAATTTTGGTGTAGACACCAATAATAGCACAGCATCTCCAGGATCAGAGCTGAACACTGAAATAATAAAAATGTCCTTAACCTCTTCGGGTAATGACATCTAAGATGTTTTTCCTTGAGGTATTATGCAACCTACCTTAGGGCACTGCTAAACTTATAAACATTAGTGATGTAAATTAATAATTAATGCCAGTAAAAGTTGCCATAAATTATAAACAAATATTTTAATATACACAAGGCGACAAAATCATAGGCCACCCCATTCATTTTAAAATTGTAATAATATGAAATCTTCAACTTTTTATCATTTTCATTGCATGTAGGAATCATAATGGAAGTTAAATAAATTAATATAGGCTAATAATCCAATAATTAAAAATATTTACATGAAAACAAGAAACTAAACGAAAATTGATTGCGACTAAATTATAGGCCACTTTTAAAATTATGTGTATTCTTAACATTATTAATATTTTTGGGCCCCCTTATTTTTCTAATAATAAACATTCTATTTTGAAGAGATTTAAAGAGGTTTTTATATATCTGTGCCTAAATTAAACCACTAAGTTTGAATGCTGAGCTCTAAGTTCGTCCAGAGAAGTGAATTGGCTTTCTGCAGCGAATACTGCCCTATTCAATTGTACCAAACAGTTTTCGATGCAGTTCAGATCAAAAGAACAGAAGCTTTCCGAGGCAAAAGTGTAATATTATTCTATTCCTTGCTATGGTGAGCTCGTTTACATGCTTAATTATTGGCTCTTTTATGTTTCCTAATACATTTTAGCATTAGTTCTTAAAGTAAAAAAAATTATTTCACTTTGTCAATATGACCGTTATTGACCCAAATCATTTGCCAGCAACTTAAAATCCTTTAATTTTCAAGGTAGTCATGAAAATAATATTTAAGGTCATCAAAACAATCTACATTTACCATTTTTTGGTAGTAAATATCTTTTCTCAAACTTTTCTAACAACCAATATGATCCTGCACAAACTTTTTTATACTCGACTTAGCGTTGTTGTGAAAGTGATGTTTTTTTTTTCTGAATTCTCTGCCGTTTCAAGTGTTCTGCACTCTGGAGCATTGTTTGCACATTTTGGATTTTATTTATCACTGCAGCTAACATAGCGATTTGTCTTGAAGCTCCGGCAGAATTAGATGCTTCGCAAAATATTCTCCTTCTTTCTGGCATAGTGGTTACCATTAGACTGTCAGGGCATTTCTTTGTGTCATCCTTACCTCCCAGTCTTAAATAATTTGTATTCACATGCCTGCACCGGTGTTGAGTTCTAATAATTATTGACATTGTTCGATTTTTCATTTTAAGGATTTAATTACCTATTTCACAGCACATTATCTCTAGGAATTACAATTGTTTTAAATTTATTTCTAAACAGTTCAGTAATTAAACAAACAAATAATTAATTCAATAGCAACTCGATATAATAATCTACAAGCCAAAGACTTAAAATAAGACTAATTACATTCTTTACACCTATTCACTTATTTTTGTAACTGAAAAATTGAGGGGTGGCCTATTGCTTAGTGTATATTTATACATAGAGTCATAAAATAAAACTTCAACTAACAAGTTAACCAAAGAAAAATTGAAAACAGGAAGGAAAAGGTTTTTAGTTAAAAGTATTTACCTTATGGTTAATGTTTAATTTGAAAGGAATCAAGAGGCGTATCCAGCTAGCAATGGGGGATGCCTATTCTATTCTTGCTTTAGAAGGCCCAAAAAGAAGATTAGGACATGTGGTCAATGAACAAAATCAAATAAACGGTAACAAAAGACAATCCAAAATAAAAGAATTCAAATAGGAACATTCGCATTCGACAAGGTAAATGAATTTATTTATCTAGAAAGTCAGGTGAATGTATATGCGGAAGTAACACCAGAAATTAAAAGGAGAATCCCTGCTTCAAACATGTTATTGTGGCATCCGAAAGGAGGAGCAATCTCACCAAACTTCTCCTTTATAAAACACTAATTTTATTTGTGCTTTGTTATTTTTTTAAATTTTTTATTTTTATTATATTGCGCCCAGTCTATAATAACTTAAATCGTTTTACAAAACCAAAACAACAGCTTTAAAACAATTTAAAAAATAATAAAAAGCATTTTGGGTTATAAGCCTTGTTTCATCCAAATTACTATTCCTTGTTGCATCATTTTCTTCCACACTTTCTATATTGACTTCAAGAAAAACGGTTTTTCTTTTTAAAAGAAAGCCATAAGAAATAAAGAAAACGTTTTTTACATGCTTCATGAAGAATTAAGACACTGGAACCTTATCCCAGGTCAAAAGAAGGAATATAGAGAACATCTACAATTAATGGGGAAAGCAAGACAAAGGCCAGATGACCGAATAGCCTTTACAGCACATAAGCTGATCTCTTTTCAAATTGTATTGTGTACACTTTTATGAAGCATGTTTATGGACAAATAATTTTTCCTATCAAAAAAAAAAAAAATTGTGATTTCTGCACACAGTTAATTTCCTGGAAACATGGTCATTAGTTGTAAATCACAATTTTCCAGAAAAATGAATGAATCGTTTTTTTCAATAAACTCCAATTGAGAATATAGACTCTGGGAATTTGCTGAATCTAGGTGGCGCGGTTATAAAAAATTTATGGTTATGGGCGATTTTATAATTTTTTTTTTATTTCTTTGTATTTTTAGATTTCCAACTGCGCTTTTCCGCGAAATTTCTGGGTTGTAGAGCAAAATTTTATTAATAAATAAAGATGCCAAACTGAACTACTGGAAACCATAGAGCAGGGGTTCCCAAATCGGAGGAGCGAAGAACGAGAGGGGGAGCGCAGGCCTAGTAAAAAAAAAAAATTCACATATTTATAATTTATTAACACTAAAACCTGTGAATTAGAAGCTTCCATAGAGAGGTTCCAAGGATCAGTTCTTAGGCCAGAACTATGTAACTTAGTCGGTAATTGACGAACTACTGGAAGTATTCGAAGAGGAGCGGTACCTTGCTACGGCTTACGTCAAATATTTGGTATAGATGGTTATGGATTCAGTTATTTGTAAGAAGCCAGTTCTTAGGAGTTGATGATTTGGCTGTGGAAACTCTCAACGTCTGTTTTTACCCCTTGATTAAGATTGCCCCTTCAGAGAGGCTGAATGAGCCCCATGAGGATTCCAGACCTCAAGGAAGATCTGCGACAGAGCACAAAAATACCTTGCCATAGCCAGCAAATTCCTGGTTAAAAAAAGTGAAAAATTTAATTTTGAATTTTAACTTTTAATTTTATAAAAAGTTTTTATCGAAAAGGCGTCTTGAATACAAATAAATCCAATATTTTTCAGTAAAGTATCAAACATCTATCTTTTAAATCGTTGTTGATAATGAAAAAAAGTGGTATGTCAACAATTATAGATTCTGGAATTTTATTGAATTTTTAATGAAATCGAGTACACCTTGAAAGATGTACGATTAAACATAAGACCATTCAGTTATGCGATTAAACAACAATAAATACATTATTATTAAGGCAAGGACGGATCCAGCGGGTTGTAAATGGGGGAGCTGTATTCCCAAAGGGGGAGGGGTCTGCAGCCTCCATAGCCCTTCTCCGCGATCAGCTGTTTTATCTTTCTTTATATTCCTTTCCCACAACTAACAATCTATTTGTTGTCTACGTTATTTTCTTACTTTTAGTAAAGTAAAATTCTGTCTTTAAATAACAAGACAATACCGAAGACAATAAGCCCTCGCAGACCTCCCCCAGGATCCGCCTACGGTTGAAGGATATAAGCATTTTTTCTTCATCATCTCTTTTAATACCTACACCTGACTCATTTTTCATTTTAAAGAATTAGTGAAGCTGAAATGAATCAATATTGGTTTTAAATTTACAATACCACATTCTTACTCATTTTAAGTAGATCTCAATATTTTCCAACCTTTTGCGTTTCTATGTGATTATGGAGTGACATTTCCTATGTCGACGTGACAAAAATGGAGTTTTGAACTCCTACACAAAATTGAAGTTAAATCTGTTAAGTAAATTGCGAAGCGGTGAGGGGAAGGGAGGTGGGGAGCGCAGACTGCTTATAGAGCTGCCCGGCAAGAAGATCGGCACAGTTGATATGGCTCTGCTATTCAAAGTATTTCTCCGCTTATTTTGGGTTGTGGTACTTGGCTTCCACGTAGGTAAGTATTACTTCGGTTTTTAAACCGACTTCGAAACAGGAGGTTACTCAATTCGATCGTGCGGTTACTCAATGCGATCGTGAAAAATTTCGACTTCCGGTTTTAAACGGAAATACACGTTTTGGGGTCCCCTGAGTCCAAATAACCAAGTCCCGCGAAATGGTCTGTGTGTGTGTGTGTGTGTGTGTGTGTGTGTGTGTGTGTGTGTGTGTGTGTGTGTGTGTGTGTGTGTGTGTGTGTGTGTGTGTGTGTGTGTGTGTTGGAAGGTTGGAAAATATTGAGATCTACTTAAAATGAGTAAGAATGTGGTATTGTAAATTTAAAACCAATATTGATTCATTTCAGCTTCACTAATTCTTTAAAATGAAAAATGAGTCAGGTGTAGGTATTAAAAGAGATGATGAAGAAAAAATGCTTATATCCTTCAACCGTAGGCGGATCCTGGGGGAGGTCTGCGAGGGCTTATTGTCTTCGGTATTGTCTTGTTATTTAAAGACAGAATTTTACTTTACTAAAAGTAAGAAAATAACGTAGACAACAAATAGATTGTTAGTTGTGGGAAAGGAATATAAAGAAAGATAAAACAGCTGATCGCGGAGAAGGGCTATGGAGGCTGCAGACCCCTCCCCCTTTGGGAATACAGCTCCCCCATTTACAACCCGCTGGATCCGTCCTTGCCTTAATAATAATGTATTTATTGTTGTTTAATCGCATAACTGAATGGTCTTATGTTTAATCGTACATCTTTCAAGGTGTACTCGATTTCATTAAAAATTCAATAAAATTCCAGAATCTATAATTGTTGACATACCACTTTTTTTCATTATCAACAACGATTTAAAAGATAGATGTTTGATACTTTACTGAAAAATATTGGATTTATTTGTATTCAAGACGCCTTTTCGATAAAAACTTTTTATAAAATTAAAAGTTAAAATTCAAAATTAAATTTTTCACTTTTTTTAACCAGGAATTTGCTGGCTATGGCAAGGTATTTTTGTGCTCTGTCGCAGATCTTCCTTGAGGTCTGGAATCCTCATGGGGCTCATTCAGCCTCTCTGAAGGGGCAATCTTAATCAAGGGGTAAAAACAGACGTTGAGAGTTTCCACAGCCAAATCATCAACTCCTAAGAACTGGCTTCTTACAAATAACTGAATCCATAACCATCTATACCAAATATTTGACGTAAGCCGTAGCAAGGTACCGCTCCTCTTCGAATACTTCCAGTAGTTCGTCAATTACCGACTAAGTTACATAGTTCTGGCCTAAGAACTGATCCTTGGAACCTCTCTATGGAAGCTTCTAATTCACAGGTTTTAGTGTTAATAAATTATAAATATGTGAATTTTTTTTTTTTACTAGGCCTGCGCTCCCCCTCTCGTTCTTCGCTCCTCCGATTTGGGAACCCCTGCTCTATGGTTTCCAGTAGTTCAGTTTGGCATCTTTATTTATTAATAAAATTTTGCTCTACAACCCAGAAATTTCGCGGAAAAGCGCAGTTGGAAATCTAAAAATACAAAGAAATAAAAAAAAAATTATAAAATCGCCCATAACCATAAATTTTTTATAACCGCGCCACCTAGATTCAGCAAATTCCCAGAGTCTATATTCTCAATTGGAGTTTATTGAAAAAAACGATTCATTCATTTTTCTGGAAAATTGTGATTTACAACTAATGACCATGTTTCCAGGAAATTAACTGTGTGCAGAAATCACAATTTTTTTTTTTTTTGATAGGAAAAATTATTTGTCCATAAACATGCTTCATAAAAGTGTACACAATACAATTTGAAAAGAGATCAGCTTATGTGCTGTAAAGGCTATTCGGTCATCTGGCCTTTGTCTTGCTTTCCCCATTAATTGTAGATGTTCTCTATATTCCTTCTTTTGACCTGGGATAAGGTTCCAGTGTCTTAATTCTTCATGAAGCATGTAAAAAACGTTTTCTTTATTTCTTATGGCTTTCTTTTAAAAAGAAAAACCGTTTTTCTTGAAGTCAATATAGAAAGTGTGGAAGAAAATGATGCAACAAGGAATAGTAATTTGGATGAAACAAGGCTTATAACCCAAAATGCTTTTTATTATTTTTTAAATTGTTTTAAAGCTGTTGTTTTGGTTTTGTAAAACGATTTAAGTTATTATAGACTGGGCGCAATATAATAAAAATAAAAAATTTAAAAAAATAACAAAGCACAAATAAAATTAGTGTTTTATAAAGGAGAAGTTTGGTGAGATTGCTCCTCCTTTCGGATGCCACAATAACATGTTTGAAGCAGGGATTCTCCTTTTAATTTCTGGTGTTACTTCCGCATATACATTCACCTGACTTTCTAGATAAATAAATTCATTTACCTTGTCGAATGCGAATGTTCCTATTTGAATTCTTTTATTTTGGATTGTCTTTTGTTACCGTTTATTTGATTTTGTTCATTGACCACATGTCCTAATCTTCTTTTTGGGCCTTCTAAAGCAAGAATAGAATAGGCATCCCCCATTGCTAGCTGGATACGCCTCTTGATTCCTTTCAAATTAAACATTAACCATAAGGTAAATACTTTTAACTAAAAACCTTTTCCTTCCTGTTTTCAATTTTTCTTTGGTTAACTTGTTAGTTGAAGTTTTATTTTATGACTCTATGTATAAATATACACTAAGCAATAGGCCACCCCTCAATTTTTCAGTTACAAAAATAAGTGAATAGGTGTAAAGAATGTAATTAGTCTTATTTTAAGTCTTTGGCTTGTAGATTATTATATCGAGTTGCTATTGAATTAATTATTTGTTTGTTTAATTACTGAACTGTTTAGAAATAAATTTAAAACAATTGTAATTCCTAGAGATAATGTGCTGTGAAATAGGTAATTAAATCCTTAAAATGAAAAATCGAACAATGTCAATAATTATTAGAACTCAACACCGGTGCAGGCATGTGAATACAAATTATTTAAGACTGGGAGGTAAGGATGACACAAAGAAATGCCCTGACAGTCTAATGGTAACCACTATGCCAGAAAGAAGGAGAATATTTTGCGAAGCATCTAATTCTGCCGGAGCTTCAAGACAAATCGCTATGTTAGCTGCAGTGATAAATAAAATCCAAAATGTGCAAACAATGCTCCAGAGTGCAGAACACTTGAAACGGCAGAGAATTCAGAAAAAAAAAACATCACTTTCACAACAACGCTAAGTCGAGTATAAAAAAGTTTGTGCAGGATCATATTGGTTGTTAGAAAAGTTTGAGAAAAGATATTTACTACCAAAAAATGGTAAATGTAGATTGTTTTGATGACCTTAAATATTATTTTCATGACTACCTTGAAAATTAAAGGATTTTAAGTTGCTGGCAAATGATTTGGGTCAATAACGGTCATATTGACAAAGTGAAATAATTTTTTTTACTTTAAGAACTAATGCTAAAATGTATTAGGAAACATAAAAGAGCCAATAATTAAGCATGTAAACGAGCTCACCATAGCAAGGAATAGAATAATATTACACTTTTGCCTCGGAAAGCTTCTGTTCTTTTGATCTGAACTGCATCGAAAACTGTTTGGTACAATTGAATAGGGCAGTATTCGCTGCAGAAAGCCAATTCACTTCTCTGGACGAACTTAGAGCTCAGCATTCAAACTTAGTGGTTTAATTTAGGCACAGATATATAAAAACCTCTTTAAATCTCTTCAAAATAGAATGTTTATTATTAGAAAAATAAGGGGGCCCAAAAATATTAATAATGTTAAGAATACACATAATTTTAAAAGTGGCCTATAATTTAGTCGCAATCAATTTTCGTTTAGTTTCTTGTTTTCATGTAAATATTTTTAATTATTGGATTATTAGCCTATATTAATTTATTTAACTTCCATTATGATTCCTACATGCAATGAAAATGATAAAAAGTTGAAGATTTCATATTATTACAATTTTAAAATGAATGGGGTGGCCTATGATTTTGTCGCCTTGTGTATATTAAAATATTTGTTTATAATTTATGGCAACTTTTACTGGCATTAATTATTAATTTACATCACTAATGTTTATAAGTTTAGCAGTGCCCTAAGGTAGGTTGCATAATACCTCAAGGAAAAACATCTTAGATGTCATTACCCGAAGAGGTTAAGGACATTTTTATTATTTCAGTGTTCAGCTCTGATCCTGGAGATGCTGTGCTATTATTGGTGTCTACACCAAAATTTGTATCTCATCACCTTCTATACATTCAGAAAATGGACATATTAACCCTTTTTACCGAAATTGTTCTTCAGAAATATTTATTGAAGAATTTGTTCTTCAATAAATTTATGAAAAGGAAAAATAATTTGATATCCTGCAACTTTTATACGTAATATTTTTAATTTGGAGTAGCCCTCTTCAAATTGCAGGCTTTCGAACAAGAGCGTAATTGATGTTTCCGCTCAAGTGGCTAATTTGACAATCGGTTTTGGCGAAAAGACTTGAAAAACCAATTTCAACTGTGAGGACCTCATTCGACGCGAAATTTAATGCCCTTTTATTTTAGAAAGAACACAATGTTACGAGTTATTAGCGAAGATTTGAAAGAAGTTCGTAAATGTCGATTTTGTTCGCCTATAAAATTTGATGGCAACCGATCTGAGGTGGCAGACGTTCACATTTGTTGTCTATGAAATAGTACTTTCAGCCTATATGAAAGTTTTCTTCGAATCAGGCACCTTTTTGGCACTCAGCCCCGGACTATTTGTTAAGGCCCCTACATCAACTGAAAATAAGCTTTTCCAGGAAGAATTGAATTCCTTTTTAATAGCCCTTGGAAGTCGGAAATAAAATCTATTTTGAATCAATAGTGGCCATCATTTTAAATTTATACGATCCTTCCGGAACGTGAAGGAGTTTATGAAAATCTGCTTTCTAAAGGGTTATCAATGTCAAATTTTGTGGTCTTATGATTATGGTGTCCAATGGTCGTTTAGACCTACATTTAGGATTTTTTACTATTTACGGTTTTTAATAGTAGCTTTAATCCCGTTAAATCCATAAAATTAATCTTTTTAATAACCCAGAAAAATGTTCTTGTCTGTGTGTGTGTGAACAGACTAGCTCAAAAACTATAAACCGTGCGAACCTGAAATTGGGTATTTAGTGTATGTATATGCCCGCGATGTGACAGCAAAAATTTCATCAAAATCGCTCAAAGGGAGGGGGTACTTTATTTCATAACTTTTTAAGTTTTTTTTTATTTTCTCAAAAACGGCTCTAACGATTTTGATTAAACTGAGTATTTGATCTATTTATATGCTCGAGATATGACTGTTAAAATTTCATCAAAATTGATCAACCGGAGGGGGGACTTTACTTAATAAATTTTGTACCAATATCACGTGTTTTTATTATTTACTCAAAACGGCTTTAACGATTTTGATCGAACTGGGTATTTGATGTATGTATATGACTGAGATATGACTGTAAAAATTTTATCAAAATTGATCAACCGGAGGGGGCACTTTATTTCATAACTTGTTTTCCAATTTATACCTTTCTTTCGACTATCTCAAAAACGGCTTTAATGATTTTGTTCAAATTCGCCATATTTAATGAAAATAAGTTGTTCTTAAATATTAGGCAAGCTTTATCGTTATTAAAATGTTCTGAGGGGGCTTAAATGGGGAAGGGGTCTTTTTTGTTTTCTTGTAAACTACACTTGTTTTTGTTTATATGGAAAAATTAACTTCCTCTCATTACGCCTAAAAATAAGAAATGGCTAAATATGAGATATGATAAAAATAAAGAAAACATAAAGAGGAGAAAAAAAGAAAAATATTCAGTCAACTCATAAGTATTAATTTTATTTTATTAATTATTAATTAAAGTTATTGTAGTTTCGACCCTGTTCCTGTCAATTTTTGCCAAGAAATGAAACCCAAGAACATTTTTCTGGGTTATTAAAAAGATTAATTTTATGGATTTAACGGGATTAAAGCTACTATTAAAAACCGTAAATAGTAAAAAATCCTAAATGTAGGTCTAAACGACCATTGGACACCATAATCATAAGACCACAAAATTTGACATTGATAACCCTTTAGAAAGCAGATTTTCATAAACTCCTTCACGTTCCGGAAGGATCGTATAAATTTAAAATGATGGCCACTATTGATTCAAAATAGATTTTATTTCCGACTTCCAAGGGCTATTAAAAAGGAATTCAATTCTTCCTGGAAAAGCTTATTTTCAGTTGATGTAGGGGCCTTAACAAATAGTCCGGGGCTGAGTGCCAAAAAGGTGCCTGATTCGAAGAAAACTTTCATATAGGCTGAAAGTACTATTTCATAGACAACAAATGTGAACGTCTGCCACCTCAGATCGGTTGCCATCAAATTTTATAGGCGAACAAAATCGACATTTACGAACTTCTTTCAAATCTTCGCTAATAACTCGTAACATTGTGTTCTTTCTAAAATAAAAGGGCATTAAATTTCGCGTCGAATGAGGTCCTCACAGTTGAAATTGGTTTTTCAAGTCTTTTCGCCAAAACCGATTGTCAAATTAGCCACTTGAGCGGAAACATCAATTACGCTCTTGTTCGAAAGCCTGCAATTTGAAGAGGGCTACTCCAAATTAAAAATATTACGTATAAAAGTTGCAGGATATCAAATTCTGTTTAAAACCAGCTCATTAATTTTAAAATTAGTCCACTGCTGCGGAGACAAAGTAATTAAAACGTGAACGTATTTAGCGCCTAGTGATCTAAAATCCGTGAAATGTTTGGCATTTTTTTTTTTTCAATTTATCGCATATAATTCGGCAAATACAGATCACAGAGTATTGCTTTCTTCTTACTATAAGAGGCTAAACTAATGCAAATGGAATGATATATTTGAATTTTACATTGGTTTAGTGGTTTAGCCGGGTATGGAACATCAAAAATCTGTATTTTTAACAATTTTGATGAAAACCGCATTCCAACGCCTATTATTCAAAAACATCTTGTTTAAATGAAACTTATTTCAGATGAAAGTTGCAGAGCATCAAATTTAGCATGAATCAAGCTAGGCGAGATGATCTGAGTTAGAGGCGTTGGAACACGGTTTCCACCAAAATCGTAAAGATTACATATTTTTGATATACCGAACCCGGCTAAACTACTAAACCGATTTAATTTTCAAATATATCATTCTATTTGGAATAGTTTAGCCTCTCTAATAGTAAGAAGAAAGCAACGCTTTGCGCTCTGTATTTGCTGAGTTATATGCGAGTAACTGAAAAAAAGTCCAAAAATTTCACGGATTTTAGATCACAAGGCGCTAAATACATTCACGTTTTAATTACTTTGTCTCTACAGGAGTGGGCTAATTTTAAAATTAATGAGCTCGTTTTAAACAGAATTTGATATCCTACAGCTATTATACGTAACATTTCTTATTTGGAGTGACCCTCTTTAAATTACAGGCTTTGAAACATGAGCGTAATTCATTTTTCCGCTAAAGTGGCTAAATTGACAATCGGTTTTGGCGAAAAGACTTAACCGATTTCAACTGTGAGGACCTCAGTCGACGCGAAATTTAATTCCCTATCATTTTAGAAGGAACACAATTTCTTCTGCGATAAATCGTTTTCGAGTTATTAGTGAAAATCGAAAAAAGTTCGAAAATGTCGATTTTGTTCACCTATAAATTTGATGGAAACCGATCTGAGGTTTTGTTGTCTATGAAATGAGTTGTTTCAGCCTATATGATCAAACAATTTATTCAAATCAGGCACCTTTTCGGCCCTCAGCTCCCGGACTAAAATGATCAGACACCTCTGTCTTCTTCCGGATATACTCGGCTACTGTCGGATATTAATATACAACTTAGTTATAAAATCTTGTGCGGATTCTTCATTCTGGAGTGGATTTGCTATTGTCTAGATAAGAGAATCTTAAAGGTAGTCAGTCACTTAATAGGAATTATCCATCATTATTTTTTCTTTTTTTCGATGTTTTGCACTTTTCCATATACTTGTCTCTACTGCTGTCCAGTGTTGAATGAATGAGTTTTATTGAAACAGACAATGGGCAATGGAAAAGGGCTTAAGACAGTCTGGTTTGGATGTGTTATGGGTTTTTCGCATCGAGGCATTCATATACTCAGGCACCGAAATAACAAAAGTATACTTTGTGTACTATATTTCCCAATACCAGGTCTGCAAGTTTAAAATGTCGTTTATTTCTTAAAATATATACACAGTAATTTAAAAAAAAAGTATAATATATTTTATTCAAAGTACTGGCCCTCGCTTTCTACACATTTTGTCCATCTCTCGGGCAATTTATGGATACCATTCCAAAAGAATGCTTCATCTTTATTTGAAATCCATTCATCGAGCCATTTTCTTACATCCTCCAAATTGTTAAAGTGTTGCTCAGCCAATGAGTGTCCCATCGATGAGAAGAGATGATAATCAGAAGGCGCCAGGTCAGGTGAATACGGCGGGTGGGGTAGGAGTTCCCAACCAAGCGAAGAAATCGTTTCCTTAGTCAATCTGGCTGAATGTGCAGGAGCGTTATCATGCTGAAGAATGACTTTGGCGTGCCTGTGAGCCCATTCTGGGCGTTTTTCGATCAATGCGTGACTCAAATTGATCATTTGTTGTCGGTAGCGGTCGGTATTGACTGTTTCGCCGGGTTTGAGAAGCTCATAGTAGACTACTCCCTTCTGATCCCACCACACACACAGCATTGTCTTCTTCCCAAAACGATCCGGTCTTGCACTCGATGTGGATGGTTGTCCTGGCGTTACCCATGATTTTATTCGTTTGGGATTCTGAAAATAAATCCATTTTTCATCGCCAGTTACAACTCGATGCAAAAAACCCTTTCTTTCGTGGCGTAAAAGCAGCATTTCGCACACAGTTTTTCGTTTTTCCATCTGTCGTTCGTCCAATTCATGTGGAACCCATTTTCCAACCTTTTGAATTTTTCCCATAGCTCTCAGGCGATCGGAAATGGCTTGCCTAATGACATTCAACTGTTCTGCCATCATTTGTTGGGTTTGGGTATTGTCTTCGTCTAATAAAGATTGCAATTCGACGTCCTCAAACTTTTTTGGTCGATTTTCTCGTTTTTTATCAGTAACATCAAAATCACCACGTTTGAAACTTTTAAACCAATGTTCACATGTCTTGACGGTTGGAGCAAGATCGCCATAAGTCTCAACAAGAATTCGATGACATTCAGATGCCTTTTTCTTTTGATTGAATTAGAAAATCATGACATGCCGCAAATGCTCTTTATTTGGCTTAAAATTAGACATTTTTAACACCAAAGAAAGGTATGATACGTCCACGTAAACGACTTAAAAACAACTGACTTTTGTAAACAAATGACTAACAAACAAAATAGCGTTTAGAGATAAGCAAATCCTTCAATAGGCTAAGAGCGCATTCTATTGGAATTAAAACGACATTTTAAACTTGCAGACCTGGTAAATTAAAATTTTCCGCGGACACTTTCCCCCAGTATTCGTGTAATTATAATTAAATCGTCTTTACGGACAGTACATTATTTAAAAAATAGTTTGCCGATGTTCATTTATCAATAAAAACTGCAAAAAAAAGTTTGATATCTCCCATATCATTTTATGAAAATCCCCACAGCAAAAATTAAGAGGCCATAAAAATGATTTGTGTCAAAAAGGCTACCCCGGTAGAATTGAAGCCAGAACTGGGCAGGTTGATTTTTAATTAGTGGCGAATCCACGGAATGAATCTCGTCCTTCCCATTATAGTTTGGTTTCACCTGAAAGGTGGCTATAAGGCCGAGAAGGGGTGCCGAATAAAAAATAAAGAAACGACTTCGAAAACCAAGAAAAAAGTATAAATGCACTTAAAATCTATATTAAAAAAAAAGAAGTATTTTGATTTGGACGAATACACACCAACTGTTAATAAAAATTATTAAAATAAAATATTAAATACCATGTTCTATACAAAATAATCTCTTCTGAGGCGGCGCAAATTTTAAAATTGTTAACACTAGAAATTATGAAAGTCTTCTAAATGGATCTTCTCCTCCCATCTACCGATTTCAATGTCTATCGTTCTATTAGTAACATGTCATTTGAAAATTTTATATTTTGCGCCTCCTCCGAAAAGATTGTGTTGTATTGAACATGGTATTTAATATTTTAATTTAATAATTGTTATTAACAGATGGTGTGTATACGTACAAATCAAAATAAAATTTTTCGTTTTATTGCATTTTCCAACTTTTTACATCATTTTGAATTTTGCTGTATATTCATAAAAATCAGAAGATAATTATTTCATATTTTTAGCGCATTTATTTTTACTGGTTCCTAGTTTTCGAAGTCGGTTTAATTTTTTATAAAAAGTTTTTTTTTAAATACTAAAATCAATACCTACCAATACATAAATATGAAGAGTTTGTTTGAACGTACCAATGCTAATGTGCAATCTCAAAAATCATTTCTTAAACTAGTCGGTACAGGAGCAGTTTGATCAATAAAGTATATTTAAGTCAACTTAAAAGACGATTATTTTTCCAAGAACCTTATATATATTAGTTTGCGGGAAAAACGCACTATGAATACATATTCTATTGATTATCATTATCATAGGACCGGATAAGAGAGACTCTGATTCTATAAAATTCGTATAAGTAGATATTGAAAACATCATATAGTTAGCAAGCAACAAATAATTTTCATTAAATGAACGGAACATTTTAAACTATAAACAATGGTCTGTCATTAAAGGCGTAGTGCGCAGGCGTGGGCTCAACGTGTTTTACTAGTTCGAAAAAAAATATTTTTCCTGTATAATTGCTGAAGCTATTATTGAGAAAATCTTTAAAATGGGGAAAAAACGCCATGGAATATAGTGACCCCTCTTTTTGATCAATTTTGATGAAATTTTCGCTGTCATATCGCGGTCGCAAGCCGGGCCAATACCTAGGATTCATAGGTATTTTGGAAGTTTTTAATTTTTTTGTCCATAATTAAAGCCCGATAGAGTACAAAATCATTTGAAAAATGTCTAACAGGTATTGCTCGATCCCTCAGTTTTCTATTAGAAAATCAAAAGATGTGCCATTCCATTTATTTCCAAAAAGAAAAAAGCTACTTAAAGAATGGATTGTAAAATTAAGATAAGCCTATTTCGAAACATAAGACGGTGTGACTATATTAATCCAAGTAAATATCAGTATTTGACATTTTATTGATTTGATGATCGGGGGCATAGTGTAATAGATTTGTTTTTCTTTTTTTTTAATTCTCCCCATTTCTGTCTTACATCCGTTGTGCTTAATTGTTCCAAGTTTTCAATGCGATGCCTGAAAGTATAAACAAATAAATAAATAATATGAGAAAGAAACTAAGCTGTCATGAAAATTACAGCTATCGTAACAATGATTGTATGAATAGGTAATAAATGTTATTACCAACCGTAAAACGAGGTGTAAAGTTGCAATGATGTGTTCGCATTTACCATAACTTCCAGCTTTATACGTACATTTAAAAGAAAATTGCTTATTGTTATTAGTAAATGTAATTTCCACTTTTGTTTGATGGGGCAGGCCTTTAAGATCGCTTGTTTGAAGGCAAACAGCTTGTAAAATAACTAATTTTTCGCTTCTAGATACTATTCCACATGTAATTATGTGGTTTACATCATAATTGAAATTACCAATTATGTATATCAAATCTACTATGTCTATCCCCCTTCCATCCGACGTTTTGCAAAACTACTAGCGCACCTTATAGTCGATTGCGAGTGCGAATACTTACATCAAATACCCAGTTTGATCAAAATCGGCACTAAACAGTTATAAAATAATGTACCCCCTCCGTTTGAACAATTTGGATGAAATTTTGGTTGTCACATTGAGGACATACACGTACACCAAATAACAAATTTCAGCTTCGTACGTTTTATAATTTTTGAGCTAATCTGTTCACACACACACAGACCATTTCGCGGGAGTTGAGGATTTGGACTCAGGGGACCCCAAAACCTGTATTTCCATTGAAAACCGGAAGTCGAAATTTTTCACGATGGCAATACTTTTCCTTGTTATATATTTCATATACAGGTAAGTGAAAGTAAAGAAAATTTATCCGGGGAGTGGTTATATTTGAATAAAAAACAAACAAAAATTATGCATAGTACAAAGTAATTTTAAGTAAAAGATAAACTCAAAAATATTATTTAAACAAGAAATTAATGGCAACGTTTTCTCTAACAGAACACGCTTCAGTGAATAATAAGAACCCCTTCCATTTGCTATAAAAATCGTGGTAGAAAGGTTAGTATCTATCAGGGGCTGGTTCAGCACGATATTTGGGGGGGGGGGAGAATGACCTCATAAACTCGCGGCTGAGAGCACCGTTTTTCAATGACATTACCTTGTATTAAGAAGGGCTGCGATCTAAACCTTGTATAAAAATACAAGAGGTCATGCTTACAACTGAAGAGTTGGGACAGCACAAGCGCAAATCCGCGAGAACGTTACGTGCTGATGTGGGAATGGATGGTAGTGATTTTTTTCACAACAGTTGCACAATTTATAAAATGGGATTAGGACAGTTACCGTCCATTTAATTTAAAAATAACTTTCAAGGATTACTATTATTATTTTATATTAATTCAATCATTATTGTGGGTAACCACCTAATATTTAAAATATTTTAAATAATTTATTTTTTGAAGAGAAAAGATTTGGCTCCGTCGGAAGTCAAACACGGATCTTCCGCGTGACATTTCTAAAATTTCAAGTATCCATTAAAATAACATTATTTAGATTTATAATTTTAATTGCCTTTTATTTGACACTTAATTACAAGCATTATGAAGCATTCCCGCTATTAAAAGAAATACTAGTCAATAATGAAATTATTTCTTTAATTAAAATTTTTAACACAAATATTTCTAAAATAACCTTAATTATGATTATTTATCTATTTATAATTATAATTGTTGTATCAAATGTTGCAAAAATTAATCAAGGGCCATTACGAATAAATAAAAATTAATTTATTAAAAATTGACCTTCATTAAAGGATGCCCAAAATTGGACAAAAATTTGTCCATCTCCCGTAAATACTCGCAAAACTTGCGAGACTAGGGAGAGGTATCAGTGAAGAGGAAGGATTTTGCGCCGCTTGGAAGCGAGCTCCGTGGTGCAGTGGTTAGCATACCGCGCATGTCACGCGAAAGACCCGGGTTCGACTCCCAGCGGAGCCAAATCTTTTCTCTTCAAAAATAAATTATTATTATTATCATTGATTTACTCCCCATTCCAGTAACCCTGAGAATGGGGGAGTCTATTGTTTCATTAAGTCCTGCACCGTCCATCGGATGATACTGCGTGCAGGAAAATAAAATAATTCAAGCATTATTCCAGCAATTTAACGATTTGCGAGAATGTTAAATAAAATATTACACTAAAAACTTTTTTATATCATAGAGGGATAAAATCATTAAGAAGTAAACTTATTGAATCACATTTCAGCTCAGTCTGGAGATTCAGAAACAGTTCACCAAGCAGGTGTAAAAGAAACACTAGTTATTTGTGAAAATTCTGATGATGATATCCATTGCCCAAGCGGGATAATAAAAATAGAATACGCCTACTATGGAAGAACAGACGCACATACCTGCCCAAGCGAACATGCATATAATAAGGAATGCAAAGCAGCGACGAGCCTAGACGTGGTCCGAATTAGGTAATTGATAGTATCTTATATTGATATTTTATATCAGAATCAAAATATGGTAACACATGAAACCGGCTACATGAATATTAACTAATAAAAATCAATGAATTTACATATTAAAATGACACATGTCTAAACCTTAGAAGACAAAGGGCCTAATTGAAACTTTCGAAAAATCGAGTGAGATGGGAGTGAACTGGATTTATTGACTATGGTGGTTTTCAAATAAATGTGTTAAAAACGAGTATGTTATAATCCCTTGAAACAAAATAAACTGGTTAAAATAAATAAAATTTTCCCTATTAATCCTTCTTAATTTATAAATAGTGTATCAAATCCCACTTTTTTTTATATTTTTTTATATATCTAAGACATAGGCGGATCCAGCAGGTTGTAAAGGAGGCTGCAGCCATACTGTCTTTCCCCCAGATCTTTTAACTTTATGCTCGTTTCCCACTAAACAACTAAAATTTTACTTGTTCTGCATATTATTTGTTGTTTTCCTTCCTTACTTTTAGTAAAGTTGAATTCTATCTTTAAACTACAAACATTTTTCCAAACGGGGGGGGGGCTGCAGCGCCCACAGCCCTCTCCCTGGATCCACCAGTGACCTGGGATAGATCACATAATGCCTAAAACTAAAACTACTGGAACACATATTGACAGTCATAGACTTGATTGAGATCTAAGAACATAAATAAGAAAGAAAAAAAAAGTTTCGTAAGAAGTTTTATTTGGAACTTAACTATTAGACAAACCCTCAACAATGTAAAAATGTCTATTTGGGATGACCGAGCATAAACCAAATGAATATATTAATTATATTGAATATAGTATAGTCAAGCACCATGAAATTAACAGGATTTCAAAATAATTTTGTGTTGAATGATAATTTTACTAGAGAATGATTCAGATGCCTATAGTATTTTATTTATTATTTTATATAATATATTTTCTATTTCAGGTGTGAAAATCAGGTCATGTGTCATTTGGAGGCTTCGGATTATTTGTTTGGTGATCCTTGCCCAAAGACAAACAAGTATCTAAAAGTTGACTATACATGCGAAGGTATTGAAGAACATACACAATTTCTAATAGATAATTTCAATTAAATGTTAATATTATAAATGATTTTAATTAATAGATCTATTAATATTAATAATATTGAGGAACATTAATTTAGATCTCAGTCTATTCTTATTTTATTATTTTATTTTATACAAACATTTCGACCTCCAGGGCCGTCTTCAGTGGGTCTTAGTAAATAATTGCTACATATGATAGGTCATTACTGTGTAAATAAAAATTGAATCAATAAGTAGTTACTAATATGTAATACATTTATAAATATTCTTATATTATAATATTTTTAAAATAATGATAGGTTATCATAACACTGTTTCAGATCATTATACACGCAGAGCACTCATCTGTGAACATAAGTCAGAGAATATTAATTGTCCAGAAGGAAAGACTATCGAGTTAAAAGATGTCTTTTGGGGTAGAATGGATAAAACTACATGCTTCGATTCAAATAAGGATACTGATACTAATTGCAGATCAGAAAATCACACTTTTTCTACTGTCAATGAGAGGTGATTAAAATTAATTTATGAGCTATTTCCAAACATCTTACATCATTATTTCATAAATTTTATGCACACTTTTGAGGATGTAGTTTTTTTTTTTTTTTAGTTTTTTAGTTTTTTTTTTAAACCTGAATAGTTGGGCCTCAGATATTTCTAAATTAATTTAATGCCAAATAGATCAATTTATATCAATTTATTAATTGTTATTTTATCGTTATCGTTATTACTGGCTCGCATCTCACCAAGAGACTGTCACCTTGATTTACTGTTAATTTTTCCTTCTATTGGTTATTTAATTAAGATTTACCACCCCATGAAGAGTTTGGGTATGCATGAGCTCAGGCAGGATAGAGCAGCTCCCCGCCACAGCTGAAAATGAACCAGGGAGCTTAATAGTACAATGTCTTATTCAGGGAGCAACAAATTCCCTAATATTTTATACCAATTTACATTGAAAAAAAAAAAAAAATGATAACATCCTCTTATAACTTGAACTTATTTGGACATACCGTTAGTAAAATGGTTTGATCAAGAGTGTCGTTCGGCAAAAAAAGAAATAAAGATTAAATTACTTAATTTTAAAAGAGGGAACTTCACAATAGAATTAAAAGGTATTTACATAAATTCAAAACAGGCCTACTGCAATTTGATCAAATAAAAGAAGCGACAATTTGAAAAAAATCTTATGGCACAATTGACTGATATAACTAATTCAAAAATTTTTTGGGAAACAGTAAATAAGCATCGGTTTAAAGCTCAGTTTATTAACCCTATCTCAGTGGAAAAATGGGAAACATATTTTTAAAAATTTCTACCCTCCTAAAGAGAAAAGTATAAATTGATATTTTGGTGTAAATAACACAATTTAGCCAGGACGAACTTGATAGTTTTTTTAAAAAATTAAAGACAGGAAAGTCATCAGGTTCCGACAGTATAACTCGCGAATTTTAAAAAAATCCTCCAGAAAACTGGAAATTATATATTTTAAATATGTTTAACAAAATTCTAAATACAGAGGTTGATAGTATTTTGATATATATATTAATATATGTATATTGATATGTATATATATATATTAATATATGTATATTGATATATATATATATATATATATATATATATATATATATATATATATATATATATATATATATATATATATATATAGTTATGTGGAAATCCCGAAGGAATTCCTGGTAACTATAATTTGCCGGTAAGCTCAGTGGAGAAGGGTGGGTTCTAAATTAACCCGCGGAACAATGCGGCTTGTGAAGGAAATTCCCAAGAAAGGATCCGAAACTCGAATCGAACGCGCCAGCCAAACACTTATAGGTAAAAGAAAACAAAAAAAAACAGTCTTAACAAAAATAAGCAAATAAACAAAATTGACAAGAAAGGTATAGCAGACCGAAAATTACCTGTAACATCAAAAAAAGGAAAAAGTAAATATACAATAATAATAATTCCTACGAACAATCAATTTAACTTGGACGCCTCGCTATTTAAAAAAAAATGAACTTGATGGAAAAGAAAAGGCTTGAGAAGAATAGCGAAATCTCAGGCACACAAAAAAAAGGTAGGTATATCATAAAATTGGTTTCATTCATATAAGCTTTTCCAAAACTAAACTAGAATTTTCAGAAATTAAATGACCCTTTCTGCAGACTTACAAAAAACAATATTAAAATATCTTTATATTATTAATAGATAGTAGTATACATGGGATTAATAAATTTTGATGGAAATATCAAATATTAATTATAATTTACAAAAAAAAGATTTCTAACTAAAATGGCTAAGTGAGAATCCGATCTCAGAACCTATACTTTACTAGGCACTCACCGTAACATATCAGCGGTCATCACTTGTTCCTAAGCAACCTCTTTAATTACTTGTCCAAGAGGGTAGTTATAGCTTAAAATATTAACAGTAATACTTTGATAAATGTTAATTACCTATGAAATTTAATTAGACTTTAAATTGTCCATAGATTATTGGTAATTAGCTTTAGAACAAAAAGAAACCAACATTTACTCACAAATAAATTTAAATAAAGGAAAAAAAAATCATAGCGTAACTTAAAAAAAAAAAAAAACCAATTGAGAGAGGAAGATAGTAAACAAATTATATTAAAAATTAATACTTATGTAATTAAAACTAAATTACTTTACAGAAGTAAATTACAAAAAAAAAGATATAATAAAGAAAACAAATTAACTCAAGCAGACCTGCATTTTAATAAATTTAAATTGAACATTTAAAATTAGTTTGAATTACTATTATTAACAACTTTAAAAGAAAAATTTAATTGAAGGAAATTGTCTTTTCGAAGCCTGCCCAGTAAAGTTAGTATAATGGTACCTTAGTTACTCCAAAATTGCTTCTCGGCCTTTGGATTGCCAGTTGCAGCCCAGTGGTAAATCTTCGTAGCCACCTCTGTCCGAGTTTTTCGCTAGATATAGATTCCCTGATCCTCAAGTACATTGATCGGCACGAAATAAGGTATCTAGAACTCACTTTCACAGACCAGGCTCCGCTTGGGCTCCACACTCCTACTCTCTCCCTTGTTATCCACACACCTGTCTCGATCCTCTTTTGTTCCCTCGTTCTCGTGGAACTAAACTTATTAAGGTCAGGACACACATGTCCGCACCGCATCCGCATCCGCAGCACGGATCTGATTCATTTACAAAGGATAGATAGTAACCATTCACACACGGGGATGTGTGTACGGACATGTGTGGCCTGACCTTTAGGCATAACTAAAGGTAATATGTAAGTTAAATTAAAAATATTCTGAACATAACCTGTATTAGTGCTGCGGTGCGGACATGTGTGACCTGACCTTTATACGTTTAAAGTAATAATTAAAATACATGTAATTGATTTTAAATTAATAGTAAATTACATTAATTTTTATATGAACTAATAAAGTTATAAAAAAAAATACAATACACTTAACATAAAACTAAATAAATTTTTTTTTAATGTATTCTTAGCCGTAGCCTAGCAAACGTAGCAATACAAACCATAACACCCAATGGGACAAATTTAATTACCAAAATAAAAACTTAACCACGCTAAGCTATTATTTAATCTTTCCCTTTTCCTTATTTAAGTTATAAGAGGATATCATTTTTGAAGTATATATATGTGTATAAATATACTTCAAAAATGATATCATCCTCTTATCATTAAATTTCTCTGGGAATCTCTTAAACCACTATATTGATCAACTTTAATCAATTGAAACAAGTTTTTTATTTTATTTTTTCTTACTGATTTGTATAAGATAAGGTTAATGTTTGGAGAACTAATCTGAATAAAATTAAATATCCTGTAGCTTCTCTACAGTATAATTATTTACCACTTATTAAATATATATATTATTGAATTTATTAGTTATAATTATAATTGTCATTATTCATGAATAAATTAGTTATATATAATTAGGTATATATAATTATACCTATTAAAGCTATGTGCAATAATACATAATATTTATTAATGAGCAAATTATAATGAGTATATATGTATTTGTATACATTATATTATATGTGATTATAAGTATATCGGACCACCTCATGAGTAATTTCAATTGGTCAATAACAGAGTTGGGCAAATTATAATCTGAATAATGATTAATGAATATGAATAATTGGTAATCATAAAACAGATCAATTATGAATAACCATTATTCATAATCAGTACGGAGTATTTTTAATGATTATTGAGTGTTTATGGTATTCATTTGTAATGAATAATGAATAACTGGAATTCAGTTATTCATGATTAACGAATACTGATAAATTCAGTAACTCATTATTCATGAGCTAGGATTAATATAATATTCATCAATCATGATTACCTAATATTCATCAATCATGAATAACAAATATATATTCATAACCATTATTCATTTAAATTTAAAAGACGAGGATGCATTTCTGAATTAAAAGTTGTCATAATGAGCAAGGACAATTCCTAAGCAGTGGGTGTAGTCAACTGATCAGCATTTTAAGTCACAAGTAAAGAATTAGATCCTAATGCCAATGGGTATTAGTAAAGGTCTATTCACAAGAATGGAAAGAGCAAACAAATTTTCAATCATTCATGATTTTTGTTTGTAATCATGATTAATGAATTTATATAATTCATGATTAATGAATGATCTATAATCATAAGTAGTGAATTCTACTTAATCATGATTACTGACTAACGTTTAATAATGAATAATGGTCATTCATGATTGTTGAATGTGTTATATTCATGAATACTCCATGGTCAGCGATTAATAGAATTAATGATTAATGATTCCACGCTCAAGAACGATTTGTGAATGATTACAATCATTACTTATATTTTTGATTATTAGTCATAATTATGATTACTTTTTATTTAAATATACCCAACTCTGGTTAATAACTTAATGAAACTACTAAGAGGTAAATGAAGAATTTTTTAGAAAAGATAATAAAGCAAATGACATGTCAACAATTATTCGGACTAATTAGAGGTAAAAATTTCAACATTTTAAATGATTGAATAATTAAGCAAATAAATAACATAATGTATATGTTATCTGTGGATCATTTTATTATATAAAGAAAGTTTCGGAGCTAGTTATATAGGACACTATATTAATGTTTTTACAAAAACAAACTGTTGAATTTATAATAAAATTATTGATAAAATTATTAATTTATAATAAATATATAAATATATAAGAATTTATAGTAAAATTATTGATAAAATTATTGATATATTTTATTTAAGGTGCGGGAATAAGAAGGAATGTAAATTAGACGCTAGCAATGATTGGTTTGGTAACCCATGCGTAGGAAGTTTAAAATGGCTCTCAGTAGAATACCAGTGTGTATACCAAGGTAATATCAGAATAAAGTCAACCTTAGTTAGCAATAGTTGACAAAATATTTTAACAGAAAAATTAGGTTTAGCCATAATTTTAAAATATTGAACTTGAGCAAAATTTAATTTATCTAATGCTGTATTGACATTTATTTAAAAATGATTCTCTTTATAGCACTCATTACAACCATAGCAGGTAATCACTTTGTGTTTCTAGTAATAAACCGCAGCTACAAATTTTCTAAAATTTGTTAAAAACCCATTGCTGACCAGCAGAATGTTAAATTATTGCCATAGTAGATCTTGTATCTAATATCATTCAGAAGGTGTGTACCACAACTCTTCAAGAGACAAGTAGCCCCTTGTCAGGAGTGAGTTTTTACTCTCAAATTTCAGCTCAAAACTCAGCATGTTTATATTTACTTCCATCCTATCTCTGACTACATTGATCCTGCATTGATAGAAATCTATTGTCTCTGTTATAAGTATTTTTTCTTGACTTCCCTTAAGGACAAAACTTCTGAGCACAATGTATTTACTTTTGATGAAAACACTATAAATAACTTTTTTTTCTTACTAAAAATTTAAGTTTTTAAGTAAATTCTTAAACCAAGTACAGCACCGTAAACAACATTAGGGAGAACTTTTTTCCACAACTCAGTTTAATGTCCACTATTACAATTTTCACCAAAACATGACATACCAATCAGTATTTTTGGCTTTCTGAAGGTAAAATGTGATAAATTTTAATTTAAATCAATTTATTTATTTCAATAATTAAAGCTACTAGTTATAATAATAAAAATGAATCTTTATAGCTTCTCCCTTATGTTTATCACCATTAAAATTTTTGTAATTATTGTCTTTGTTTTAGGTGTAAGCCAAAGACTGAATGTGAATTCAGTCAATTAATACATGGTTTGGATATCCCTGTCAAGGAACTCACAAATATCTTCAAGCCAAATACAAATGCGTACTACTGCATTCAAAAAGCTTAAACACTATTTTAAAAAATTATGTAGCTTTTAACAAATTAAATTATCATAATAAAAATGATGTAATACAGAAAAGTGCCAAATGTTCAATTGATTAAGGATAGGGTTCTACATGCTTGGAACCTCCATTTTATGTCCTATCCAAGGGACGACATAGCCAAGGATTTTTTACTCCCTTTAAAAAATCCTAGGGCCACCGTGGGAGGCGAACCTGCGACATTTAGTATTGTAGGTTGCCATGCTAACCACTATACCACAGGTGACCACAGAATTGGTCTATTGTTTCCCTACACCTTTCTTGAAAATGTTAAATTATTCCTTCTCATTTATTTTCTATCCTTCTATGAACATTCACATTCAGGATACACACAGATTTTTTTTACAACTCAAATATTCGAGCAGGTTGCAACACACATTCACAGTCAAGGCACAGACTTAGACTAACTGGCCCAGTCACTTGCTCCTTATATATAGTCGTAAAATGAAAGTTCTGGAAGGTTCAAGGTCTTCATGGAAGCTGGTGGAATGCCGTAGATGGAGGTCTAACAATCTAGAACTAAACAGTTCATTCCAACCACTTAGTTTGTTCCAACAAACGGCCTGTAATATTAAACCATCTGTTTATATATTTGACGATTTAACGTTACAATATAAAAGAAGGTTTCAGACATTATAACTTTATAGCATACAAATCATATTGCTTAAGCTTCACAGTCAAGACAAACCCTAAGACTATCTGGTCTAGTCACTCGTTCCTTGTATATAGTCGTAAAAGGACTGTCCTGAAAGTTTCTGGATTGAGCTCAAAAAATCTAGTCCCATACACCTGGTCTGACAGTTTGTTCCAACCGCTAATTTGTTCCAATTAAAGGTATGGGATTTTAAACCATATGTTTTTTTAATTAACAATTTAATCTAACAATATAATTAAAAGAAAATTACAATTTTTTTTTTCAATTTGTAAACTATATCAAATACTAGCTGTATATACCGGTTTCACCCGGAGAATTTCATTTTTTAAATCTATAAACTGAGACTCAAACGGTCGTTTTAGTAAAAAAAACATTGTAAAGCGAGATCATTATGATTTTTATAACAATAAAGAATATCAGCTGAAGATCGGCTGAAGTTATGCAATTTAAATATGGACAGGTGTTCGCACCTAGTCTGAAAGAACCACTGAGCGAATTTTGGAGAATTCAGGACAAATGGTATGGATTTCTATAAAGAACAAACAAACAAACAGAATTTCATCTTTATTTATATAGATTAAACTTACTTATATGCATTTTTTTTTCAAATTTAATCTTAATTTAAGACCTGTGTTCTTAATGAAAACCTTCATTATTTAACCATGAGCATATCCTTAAAAATATCTACATGAAAAAATATAACTATGAAAATATCTGCATAATTAATTTGAAAAAAATTATAAATTGAAATAAATTAATTTGAAAAAATTATAAATTGAAATAAATTAATTTGAAAAAAATTATAAATTGAAATAAATTAATTTGAAAAAAATAATAAATTAATTTGACAAAAATTATAAATTGAAATATATAAATTTTAATCAAATATTAGAACCATTGATTATTATTTCTTCCACACATATACATTATTCAACTTTAAATATCGGTCCATCGGCACTGCCCACTGTAATGGTTGTTAATGACCGTTAGCTGTAATTTTTAAGCACTACTGCTTACTTACTTCACTTGAACTGCAATTTGTTGAGGCCAATTCTCACATATTGTTGCAGTCTTCGTATAGCCTTTTTGTAAAATGGATGTTAATGTTCCATAAGAAAAAAATATTAGTGCTAAATAATTTAAATATTACTTTTTTATATCGCTGTTGGCTGATTATTGATGTTTTTCAAGCATATAATTGTAATAAACAATAAAGAACTGCAACAAATATATATTTGTCTTATAATTTTGGTTTCAATCACCTTTTTCTTTCAAAAATATGACAGACCATTGTTTATTATTAAAGATGTTCTGTTCATTCAATGGATTATTTGTTTCATGGTAACTACATGAAGTTTTCCACAAGTACATAGAGAATATTAAAATCAGATGACTTGGAGTATTATGCCGAATTATCACAAGTAAATTTTTAATTATACAGTAAATTATCACATTTTTATTATTTAATAATAAAATTTAGTGTACTTTAAAGAGCAAATACGAACAAAAATAAGTAAATGAAAGTTAAAAATGTTTGAATTTGAGAAATAAAATTTAATAAACATGTCAATTTTAATCAAAATAAGTTGGTAACTGAAAGTTATGTGTTGCGCGCATCGCACCAGATTTTTAGAACTAGCAACCTATAATTCACCAATCTCTTAGCCTTTTATTTATTCGGAAACCCTACTCCTTCACCAAATATCAGAATTAAAATTACTCACTGTTTCCATAATCTACACATTATTATCTTATTGGTAAGTAACACTATAGGTGATACATAAATTTTTGCACAAACAGGGCGTAAATGAGAAAGACGACCGATGTCGTAGACGGGAAAGCTTTCGACTTGAGGTGAGAGCTGGCAGTAGGATGCCTAGACCCGGATGACCAACTGGACATAAGGGTGGTGAAGAAGAAGGAGGTCCTGTCTTCCTGCATCCCTTTCACGAGATTCAGGACCAAATCTTGAAGATTGTTATAATATTCATAAAAATGGCTTTAAAGTGTGCCAATAAATATTAATATCGGTAGCTATAAGTAGTTAACCATTTTTCCCTTTGAAAAAATAAACATTTTATTTATAAAATTAGCAATTAATATTACTTAAAGCTCTTGTTAACTTCCTGATTTGAACCCTCAAATTTCAGAAACTCCAAAAATCTTTCCTATTTCACAATTTTTTTATCTTTTTTTGGCTAATCAACAAACTCATTTAGGATTCTAACAAACTAACTGGCGCTACAGTGCTACAAGCATGTGGGCCTCCTTAATACATACATATATATATATTTGGCGGTACCTTCCGTTACAGAGATTGGAGGCTCCCTCCTGTCATCTTGTGTTCCATGCTTTTTTCTAAGATCATTCTGAGGAACAACAGTTGATCAATGGTTGATTGTCCTCTCCGAAAGCCTGCTTGATATCTTCCTAGTTCTTTTTCAGCTTATGGGAGGATCCATTCAAAGAGGATGCTAGAGAAGAGCATTTACACACAAGGAGCAGAGATCTTCTGAGGAGCGAGATCCCTCTATATTTAGCAAACTCTGTCTGATCTCCCTTCTAATGTATCGGGCAGTGGGGGTCACAGGGGGGGAGATATTGGGGATCAATCCCCCCCCCCCGAAATTTCGACGAAAAAAAATTAGTGGGATGAATTAAAAAAATTAATTACGCATCTAACTTTTACGAGTTTTCTAGGGATGTTTAATTTAATTTTGACTAGAATTTTTTATACAGAATTTTGTATATGAACTTAATGTATAAGCATAAGCAAATAAAGTGTGCTATTTTTACGCTGTTTTTTTTTTTCCATTCCGACCAATCCCCCCCCCCCCGAAATTTTTTTCTGGAACCAGGCCTGGTATCGGGTATATATAACTTAATTTTTTTAATGTGGTTCTCCATAAAGAAATAATAGTTCTGATTTGGAAGCGTATTTTCCAGATATCATTCTAAAAATAAGGGCCATTTATTCTGATTAGCACTTTTAACTCCCATATTAAGAGAGCACCATATTACGAGCCACCCTAACACACGATGGGTTACGACCCCATTTTACGAAACAGTTTTGTACAGTGTCAGTTTTGCTTCATGTAATACTCAAGGCAAACAGACATCTATTACCTGCCGCTATTCTTCTCTTAATATCATGGGTTGGATCGCTTTTCTCTGATAATTGGGTACCAAGGGATTTAAATTTATCATATGCCCTCAGTTATGTTTTCCTAAATGTCTCTGGGCAGCTCGAGATTCATTCCTTCCCGACTTCATGTAAAGTTTTTTAATTTTATTTATCTCTAGACCTACACAGCGAGCAGCGTCTTCGAACTCTTGAAAAGCGCCCGCTAAAGCGGCCATAGTACGCGCATAGATCATAACTTAAAATTCAGGCCATATTAAGTCAAATTTGCATAAAGCAGTGGGGAATTGTAGCAGTAACTTATATTGATAAGAAAAAAATCTGGTGCGATGGGCGCAACACACAACTTGCACTTACCAACTTACTTAGATTAGAAATTGACGTTTTTTTCTCAAAGTCACATATTTTTCCACATTCGTTTCTTATTTTTGTCTTTATTTGCACTATAAAGTACACCAATGTTTTTTATTATTAAATAAAAGTATTTACTTGTGATAATTCGGCGATGCAAGCATACTACTCCAAGTCGTCTGATTTTATAATTCTCTATGTACTTGTTGAATATTTCATTTAGTTACTACGAAACAAATAATTTTCATTAAATGAACAGATCGGCTTTAATTATGAACAGTGGTCTGTCATTAAAGGCGTACTCCGCATTCGTGGGCTCAACGTGTTTTATGAGTTGACTGAATATTTTTCTTTTTTTTCTCCTCTATATGTATACTTGTTTTTTATCATATCTCATATTTAGCCATTTCTTATTTTTAGGCGAAACGAGAGACAAATAATTTCTCCATATAATCAAATACAAAGGTACTTTATAGGAAAAAAAAGAAGGCCCTTTCCCCATTTAAGCAGCCTTAGAACATTTTAATAATGATAAAGCTTACCTGATATTAAAGAAGACTTGATTTTCATTAACACGTTAACTGCGACGAGGGGTCATTTGACCCCATGCGGTGGCTTTCTTTACTGCGAGCCATTAAACGTGTATTTGTCGTTAACTGCGATGCTTGTCACGCATCCTGTTCTAACATTTTTCAGATTTTTTATTTTTTTTTGTTATAATGCAGTACTTAAAACTACTTATATATCGAAAAAAAATGTAAGGGGTCACTTGACCCCTTGTCGCATTATAGTTTACATGTTTTCCTTAATGCGGCAAGGGGTCAAATGACCCCTTGGTCTTTTAATGCTCATTACACTTCATCTTACTATTGTTTTAGCATATTATATAAAATATTAATGAATATGTAAATAAAAAATATTTTTTAAATTTACGTAAATGGTTGAAAGCTGTGAAAGCGACAGTAATTTACTGTGAATGACGTTTATCTTAGGGTGAATCACAGGTTCCCCTTCGTTTTTTGTTCTTCGACTGATTCTACTTAGTATTGTTGACACCTGAGCTCTCGTTTATTAGTCTCGATTTAGTAAATAATTTCGATATGTATTCACGAGGTAAGAAACTTGTCGATTTAGCCCTTTCAGAGCGGAATTCATCTTCAAGTAGAGATGAAGGAACTAGTTCAAGTTTTGAAGATAATTATGATTCATATAAGGAAGAAATGTTCAGGCTATTATGAAAAGCTAAGAACAGCTATGAGCAGTGCAGACGCCCAAAAAAAGGTGAAGAAGGTCCGGACATACTGTGACGACAGTGGTTTTCAACGGAAATACACGTTTTGGGGTCCCCTGAGTCCAAATTACCAAGTCCCGCGAGATGGTCTGTGTGTGTGTGTGTGTTTGTGTGTGTGTGTGTGTGTGTGTGTGTGTGTGTGTTTGTGTGTGTTTGTGTGTGTGTGTTTGTGTGTGTGTGTGTGTGTGTGTGTGTTTGTGTGTGTGTGTGTGTGTGTGTGTGTGTGTGTGTGTGTGTGTTTGTGTGTTTGTGTGTTTGTGTGTGTGTGTGTGTGTGTGTGTGTGTGTGTGTGTGTGTGTGTGTTTGTGTGTGTGTGTGTGGTATTTAGTTTGGGTATATGCCCGCGATGTGACAGCAAAAATTTCATCGAAATTGCTCAAAGGAAGGGGGTACTTAATTTAATAACTTTTTACGTTTTTTTCGATTTTCTCAAAAACCGCTCTAACGATTTTGATTAAACTGAGTATTTGATGTATTAATATGCCTGAGATATGACTAAAAATTTCATCAAAATTGATTACCCGGAGGGGGGACTTTACTTAATAAATTTTGTATCATTTGCACGTGTTTTTTTAATTACTCAAAAACGGCTTTAACGATTTTGATCAAACTGGGTATTTGACGTATGTATATGTTGAAGATGTGATAGCCCGCATTTCATCAAAATTTCTCAAACGGAGGGGGCACTTTATTCTTAAATATTTTTGCAATTTTTACTTTTTTTTCAATTTTCTCAGAAACGGCTTTAACGACATCAAATTTGTCGGCTTTAATGATCAAATTCGTCATGTTTAATAAAAATTAGGTGTTCTTTAATATCAGGTAAGCTTTATCATTATTAAAATGTTCTGAGGGGGGGGGGGCTTAAATGGGGTAGGGGCCTTTTTTGTTTGTTTGTTTTTGTTTATATGGAGAAATAAACCGTCACTCGTTACGCCTAAAAATAAAAAATGGCTAAATATGAGATATTATAAAAACCAAGTAAACATATAGAGGAGAAGAAAAGAAAAATATTCAGTCAACTCATAAAACACGTTGAGCCCACGCATGACGCTTTTAATGACAGACCATTGTTCATAATTAATGCCCTTCTGTTCTTTTAATGGAAATGATTTGTTTCATGGGAAATAAATGAAATATTCAACAAGTACATAGAGAATTATAAAATCAATCGACTTGGATTATTATGCTTGCATTGCCGAATTATATCAACTAAAAACTTTTATTTAATAATAAAAGAAATTAGTGTTTGTTATAGAGCAAATGAAAACAAAAATAAGAAATGAATGTGGAAAAATGTGTAACTGAGTGAGAAGTGGCATTAACATAACGCATTAATTTCTAATATAAGATGGTAAGTGAAAGTTGTGTGTTGCGCGCACGCACCAGATTTTTTTTTAATAATTTAATTTGTAATATTTAAGTTTATTTTTTTAAATACACAAAAGTTACACCTATGTTCAATTATTTATAATAAAAACATACTTTGTGTTTTATTATTTATATCTGAATTCTTCCTTTCATGAATTATATATGCTGAAAATTAAAACCATGTAGCAAACATTTTATGATTAAACGTAAAAGGAAAGAAAAAAATTACTGTTAGTATAACACAGATGTAGTGGAAAAAAGAAGTAATAAAAAAATATATTCAGAATCAACAGAATTCAACCCTGCTTCTGTTACGAATTCTTTTACGTCAGGTATTAGTAAAAAAAAATGGATTTCACTTTAAAACATTCATCAATGTTTACAGAGAGTTAATTTTAATGCCTAAGGGACAAGGGGTCAATCAGCCCCATGACGCAGTTTAGCCGTGTGGTAGCATGGGGTTATTTGACCCCTCGTCGCAGTTAACGAAAATCCCAGTTTATTTGTTTCGCAGCTAACGTGTTAAACAAGACGAATTTAATCAAAATCATTAATGCCGTTTTTGAGATAATCGAAAAGAAGGTAAATATTGGAAAAAATGTTATAAAATAAAGTGCCACCTCCGTTACACCAACTTTGATGAAATGTTGGCTGTCACATCGTGGGTATGTACGAGTACATACACCAAATATCCAGTCTGATCAACATCATTTCAGCCGTTTTTGAGTAAATAAAAAAAAACACGTCGACATAAGGCAAAGTTTATTAAATGAAGTACCCCCTCCGTTTCAACAATTTTGATGAAATGTCGGCTGTCGCATCGCGGGCATATACTTACATCAAATGCCCAGTTTGATCAAAATCGTTAAAGCCATTTTTGAGTAAATAAAAAAAAAACACGTGAAAGTGAGACAAAAATGATTAATTAAAGCGCTCCCTCCAATTTATCAATTTTGACTGTCATATACATACATCAAATATCAAGTTTAATCAAAATCGTTAAGGCCGTTTTCGAGAAAATCGAATAAAACGTAAAAATAAAAATTACACAAAATTATTCAAATAAAGTACCCCATACGTTTGACCAATTTTGATGAAATTTTTGCTATCACATTGCGGGCATATTCACACACCAAATACCTAATTTCAGGTTCGTACCGTTTATAGTTTTTAAGCTAGTCTGTTGACACATACACACACACAGACACAGACACAGACCATTTCGCGGGACTTGGTCATTTTACTCGGGTGACCCCACAACGCGTATTTCCGTTGAAAACCGGAAGTCGAAATTTTTCACGATCGCAATACTTTCCCTTGGTATATTTCATATATAGGTAAGTGAAAGTAGAAAAGTCACAAACATTTTAATAATAAAATTTAACATAAAAACATTTAATTCTTTTTTCTTTTTACTTAAAACTTACTAAAAATATGTAAAATTTGTAGACAGAAGTGCCACTCCTTGTTCGTCTTTCACGACGAAAAAGGTACAGTCTCATCAAGGACGAATACTTACTTCAATTATCTAATTTCTATTCTATTCAATAAATAATGATATTTCTTCGCCATTACCAGAATAGTTCTGATTATAGAAAATATTTAATTAAATAGTTTATTTATAAATATTTAATTAAATAGTTTATTTATAAATATTTAATTAAATAGTTCATTTATAAATATTTAATTAAATAGTATGTTTATAGAAAAATATATTTTTCTTTGTATAAGGAAGTCATAAAACAAAGAAAACGTCTTTTACATACTCCATAAAGAATTAAGACACGGGAACCTTATCCCAGGTCAAAAGAAGGAATATGGAGAACATCTACAATGAATGGGAAAAGCAAGACAAAGGCCAGATGACCGAGTAGCCTTTACAGCACATCAGCTGATTTCTTTTCAGATTGTCTTGTATACACTTTTATGAAGCATGTTTATGTACTTTTTTCTATCTAAAAAAAAAAAAGTTGTGATTTCTGCACACAGTTAATTTGCTGGGAACATGGTCATTAGTTGTAAATCACAATTTTCCAGAAAAATAAATGAACCGTTTTTTTCAATAAACTCCAATTGAGATTATCCACTCTGGGAATTTGCTGAATCTACATAATTTTTTTTAATTCTTTGTATTTTTAGATTTCCAACTGCGCTTTTCCGTACCTGGCAATTTATTTTATACGAGTAAAGAAAAAATGTTTGAAAAAAAAACTCTAGCAAAATGTTTTTCTTTTCTTTGTAGAATGTCTCTCGGCCATTTTGTTTTCATCCCGCGTCGACTCGATAACAGGGAATAAGAAAGAGAAATACTGGAAACCATAGAGCAGGGATTCCCAAATCGGAGGCGCGAAGACCTCGGACTTGTCTTTGCGCTTCCGATTTGGGAGGGCAGGACCAGTAAAAATAAATTTCACATAGTTAAAATTTATTAACACTAAAACCTGTGAATTAGAAGCTTCCATAGAGAGGTGATACACTCAAGGATCAGTTCTTAGGCCAGAACTATTTAACTTAGTAGGTTATTGACGAACTGCTGGAAGTATTCGAAGAGGAGCGGTACACTTCCGTCAAATACTTGGCGGATGTTGTGGCGTCTAACAGCAATTCCTTACCGGGCATGGTGGTACAAAAATACATGGTACAAAAAGTGGTACTAGTACTGAACAGTGGCTTCTGCGCCGTTCACTAAGGTGCCCTTCAAAGTAAGGCCCGATCTCCACTGAAAAGGACCCTTTGGGCGTTTATTTATCCCTGACGAGCGAGCGCAGAGAGCGGGATTCGAAAGCTGGAATCTATTAAAGCTAATCAAGGCACTTTTTAACTGAAAAAAAAAACGCGATAGGAGTTCAATAACATCACAGTCACATAACCTCTCAAAACATGCCACGCCCAGCAGCCGCTCTTCAGGACCTGCACTCAAAAGTTTGGGAACCCCTGGCATATATGGTTATGGATTCAGTAATTTGTAAGAGGTCAGTTCTTAGGAGGTGATGATTTGGCTCTGGAAACTCTTACCGCCTGTGTTTACCCCTTGATTAAGATTACCCCTTCACAGAGGCTGAATGAGCCCCAAGAGGATTCCAGACCTCAAGGAAGATCTGCGATAGAGCACAAAAATACCTTGCCATAGCCAGCAAATTCCTGGTTAAAATAAGTGAAAAAGTTAATTTTGACTTTTAACTTTTAATTTTATAAATAAGTTCTTATTGAAAAGGCGCCTTGGATATTAATAAATCCAATATTCCTCAGTAACGTATCAAACATCTATCCTTTTAAATCGTTGTTGATAATGCAGAAATTATAGATTTTGGGATATTATTGAATTTTTAATCAAATCGAGTACATCTTGAAAGACGGCGTACATGACCATTCAGTTGTACGATTAAACAACAATAACTACATTATTATAAAGGCAAGGGCGGATCCAGCGGGTTGTAAATGGGGGAGCTGTATTCCCAAAGGGGGATGGGGCTGCAGCCTCCATAGCCCTTCTCCGCGATCAGCTGTTTTATCTTTATATTCCTTTCCCACAACTAACAATCTATTTGTTGTCTACGTTACTTTCTTACTTTTAGTAAAGTAAAATTCTGTCTTTAAATAACAAGACAATACCGAAGACAATAAGCCCTCGCAGACCTCCCCCAGGATCCGCCTACGGTTGAAGGATATAAGCATTTTTTCTTCATCATCTCTTTTAATACCTACACCTGACTCATTTTTCATTTTAAAGAATTAGTGAAGCTGAAATGAATCAATATTGGTTTTAAATTTACAATACCACATTCTTACTCATTTTAAGTAGATCTCAATATTTTCCAACCTTTTGCGTTTCTATGTGATTATGGAGTGACATTTCCTATGTCGACGTGACAAAAATGGAGTTTTGAACTCCTACACAAAATTGAACTTAAATCTGTTAAGTAAATTGCGAAGCGGTGAGGGGAAGGGAGGTGGGGAGCGCTGACTGCTTATAGAGCTGCCCGGCAAGAAGATCGGCACAGTTGACATGGCTCTGCTATTCAAAGTATTTCTCCGCTCATTTTGGGTTGTGGTACTTGGCTTCCAGGTAGGTAAGTATTACTTCGGTTTTTAAACGACTTCGAAACAGGAGGTTACTCAATTCGATACGTATGTCCATTTTTTTTTCTATGTATGTATGTATGCACCCATTACTCAGAGATGAAACTCCAATTTGAACGAAACCTTTTGCATCCTGTATAGTATTTTCCCGAGGTGGTCCCATTCAAACCTTTTTTGTGTTCTTAATTTATTTAAGAAGTTATCTGAAAAAAAAAACATGAAAATAATTATTTAATTATCGCCCAAAATATTTACTTATTGGAAAACATAAGTTATGCTCCAACAAGCTATTAAAACTCGTTGATAACTAACAAACTGCTCACGAACTTTCCCCATTTTTTATTCTACATTTGATTGGTTGATTGTAAGCAATGCTCAATACTGTTTTAATGCTCAATGAATCGGTTGGGAAAACCAACCAATCAAATTCATGGGGAGAACATGAGCAGTCTGTTAACAGATTATTAGCGGGGCAGGTATTTGTACCCGTTGCGACGATTGCCACTTATAAGCCGGGCAGGTACTAGAACCCGTTTAAAATAAGTCATTTTAAGTGACACAAGAGAAGAATTCACAAGTATTCTTAAGAAACTCGACCAGTAATTTTGTATTTTTATAAAACCAGTGAGTCCTGCAGAATCTCACGAATTTCTGCAATATATTTATCGGTTTCAAATAATACTTTATTAAAGTCTTCAAACCCTTATCATTTATGTAAATATTTAAAATAGTATTTTTCTGAAATATCATTTTAAATTATTACTACAATATTTATCAAATATAAATAAATGTATATAAAATATAGTTGCAGATAAGACCCATCAACAAATTTAGCAAAAATCTAACCATTACTTTTACGTCTATCAAGTTTAATTTCACACGCACACAGGAGTGGCCTAATTTTAAAATTAATAAGCTCGTTTTAAAAACAATTTGTTATTATACATAACATTTCTTATTTGGAGTGACCCTCTTTAAATTACAGGCTTTGGAACATGAGCGTAATTCATTTTTCCGCTAAAGTGGCTAAATTGACAATCGGTTTCGGCGAAAAGACTTGACCGATTTCAACTGTGAGGACGACGCGAAATTTAATGCCCTATTATTTTAGAAAGAGCACAATTTCTTCTGCGATAAATCGTTTTCGAGTTATTAGCGAAAAATCGAAAAAAGTTCGAAAATGTCGATTTTGTTCGCCTATAAAATTTGCTGGCAACCGATCTGAGGTGGCAGACGATCACATTTGTTGTCTATGAAATGAGTACTTTCAGAATATATGATCAAAACATTTATTGAAATCAGGCACCTTTTCGGCCCTCAGATCCCGGACTAAAATGATCAGACACCTCTGTCTTCTTCCGGATAAACTCGGTTACTGTCGGATATTAATATACAATGTAGTTATAAAATCTTGTGCGGATTCTTCATTCTGGAGTGGATTTGCTATTGTCTAGATAAGAAAATCTTAAAGGTGGTCAGTCACTTAATAGGAATTATCGATCATTAGTTTTCCTTTCCTTTTTCTTTTTTTCGTTGTTTTGCACTTGTCCATTTACTTGCCTCTACTGCTGTCTAGTGTTGAATGAATGAGTTTTATTGAAACAGAATATGGGCAATGGAAAAGGACTTAGTACAGTCTGGTTTGGATGTGTTTATGGGTTTTTCGCATTTGAGGCATTCATATACTCAGGTACCGAATTAACAAAAGTATATCTTGTGTACTATATTTCCCAATAAATTAAATATTTAAAAAATAGTTTGCCGATGTTCATTCATCAATAAAAAATGCAAAAAAAGTTTGATATCTCCCATATTATTTTATGAAAGTCCCCACAGCAAAAATTAAGCAGCCACAAAAATGATTGGTGTCAGAAAGGCCAGCCCGCTAGAATTGAAGCGTTCTGCAAAGTGTTCTGCAATTCAGTTTCTGAATTTGCGTTCCCTGCCGAATTGGAAAAACAATTTTGTTTTTTAAAATTACTCCATTTCTAGTCAAAGAAAGGAGGGCATTAACAGCTGTGTAAGCACTGCACTGAAGCATCCTTTTTTCTGTGTGTATTCATAAAATTGAAAAGGTGACTTATTAATGGAAACCAAATCCAACTGTCATGTTTACATGACATGGATACTTTACAAAACTGATAACGTTATAAAATGTGGTAAACATTATACATGAATAGTTTACAAAACGGATAATTAAATAAAATATGGTAAGAATTATACATGAATATTGAAATAAGTAGCTGGTTAGCAAGATAAAATAAAATCTGATATTTAACTTCTGGGTCCAGAGCAATACAGAGACATGAGAGTAAAGTAAGGTGAGAGGACATTTAATGGTCATATTCTAGCATAGATAATCAAATCTTTGTCTTCTTTTAGCACTGATGAAGAGCCACATGTAGGGATCGAAGCGTTGGCTTTCCAAAATAAAAAATAGAAAACTGAAAATCCTGACTATCGAATACATATTTTTCATTTATTTTTAAAAAAAGTGTTCTGCAATTCAGTTTCTGAATTTGTGTTCCCTGCCGAATTGGAAAAACAATTTTGTTTTTTAAAAATACTCCATTTCTAGTCAAAGAAAGGAGGGCATTAACAGCTGTGTAAGCACTGCACTGAAGAATCCATTTTTCTGTGTGTATTCATAAAATTGAAAAGGTGACTTAATATAGTTATAATATAAAGGCCCGGGATATAACTGGGTGGGTTGATTTCTATTTAGCGGCGAATCCACAGAATAAATCTTGTCCTTCCCACTTCAGTTTGGATAGAATACAGTGGATATCGTTTATAACGACGTACCGCTTATAGCGACGGAAATCTTAAGTCCCATGTCCACACGGTCATATTTAAACTATTGCGACTGATCGGCTTTAGCGACCCATTTTGAGTCCCCCGGGGAACAAAAAGATCGGTTATAACGTCCGGCTTCTGGAAAGAAGTCTTCCTTGCGGGATATTTTGATATTCCCCTGATTGTTTGTGTTTTTATTCCTTAAAACAAATTCGAATCAGTTGCGGCCTAGTTCTCGAATAAGACATATTTCGCGGTGATACCAAGTTAAAGAGAAGGGCATTTTCGTTAGACGAACAATTGCACATTTGCTGTCGGCAGGAAATTGGGTTGTCGAACAGAAGTCTTGCGGAGGAACTCAATGTAAGTCATTCAACTATTTGAATAATATGGTAAAATAGGGACAGCATTCGGGGACTAGTTGAACGCGGTGAATCGTTCAAAAAAAAAAAAAAATAAAGAGAGCTAGGTATGACAAAGTGGGCGGTCCTCTAACATCATGGTTTCGACACCAACGCAGCTAAAATGTTCCAATATCAGGGACAATTTTACTCGGAAAATTTACGATGAGGCTGCTAGCATCTCCTAATGGATAACCAGTGATTGGCTTTCTTCAGTATGGCCATCAAATTCGTGAAAATTACGATGATTCAGCTATTTTTAACGCAGATGAAACTGTACTTTTTTACAAGCTACTACCTGATCTGACACTACATTTTATATGGGAGAAATGGAAAAATGTCAAAGGATAGAATAACGATTTTGGTGGCAGCTAATATGACTCGAACAGAAACGTAAACTTTTTGTAATAGGAAATTTGTATTTTTAAGAAGGCTATCATTACAATCAGCTGTTAAAAACGGCCTAGACCTGATATAACGACTGGCGTCGTTACAAGCGATATGTCGGGTGTAACGACGATCGCCTATAACGACGAAGTTTGTACGGTCCCTTCAATGTCGTTATAAACGATATCCACTGTAGTTAGGTTTCACCTGAAAGGTAGCTTAAGGCCGAGAAAGAATGCCAAATAAAAAATAAAGAAACGACTTCGAAAACCAAAAAAAAGTATAAATGCACTTAAAATCTACATTAAAAAAAAATTATTTTGATTTGTACGAATACACACCAACTGTTATTAAAAATTATTAAAATAAAATATTAAAATACCATGTTCAATACAACACAATCTTTGCGGAGGCGGCGCAAATTTTAAAATTGTTAACACTAGAAATTATGAAAATCTTCTAAATGGATCTTCTCCCATCTACCGATTTCAATGTCTATCGTTCTATTAGTATCATGTCATTTGGAAATTTTCTCAATATTCTATCACAATAGAGAGTAAGCGAAAATGTACTAAAATAATCTTTTGCCATAGTACATATCAATTAAATTCAGAATATAACACATGATACTATGGGATTAGGTATCATAGCGGTAGGTTCTACCTGAAACAGGTTATCAATATGTCTTTTGCTAAAGCAAACAGATTCAATGCTTTCCCCGCACTTGACAAGGCGACACATAATTGACCATGGGGAAATCCGGATTCCTAGTCCAAGCCAGATTTTGCTACTGGATGCTTACCCTAAATATCGAAAGAAAATGAAGTGTTGTGTCAATAAATCAACTTGCACCGCCATCTGTTGGAAATTGATAGAACTTACAAATAATCACACTCAACTGTAGAATAATAAGCATTTAATATGCAACTAAAGAAATGTTGGGGTCAATAATCAAGATAAAAACCATCCTATCTTTTAAGTTGGACAAAACTACACACAATGAGCCAAATTTCATCAAAATCGGTTGAGCAGTTTCTGATTTTACCTCTGACAAACATCGGGACACGAGATTTTCATGTATATAAAAGATTGTATTAATTGCAAAACTCGATATCATTTGGTCATATTCACTTGAAAATCCCATGGGCCATTTCCTCAGACTTAAGCCCGTAAAGATGTATATTTTTGGGACGTGTATGTACTTAATAAAGGCAATATTTAGCTTCTTACTTGTGCATGTTTTATATATATTTTTTTTTAGAGGTGAATAATATTCAACTGTTCTTTAAGATAGGTTGATTGATAGTCAGGATTTTCAGTTATCTATTTTTTATTTTGGAAAGCCAACGGAATGCCAATCATCAGGGCTAAAAGAAGACAAATATATGTATCTATGCTAATATATGACAATTAAATGTTTATCATGTAATAATTGATTCCCAGTAACAACTGGGAATAACAGAATAATGGAAACCAAATCCAACTGTCATGTTTACATGACATGGATACTTTACAAAACTGATGTTATAAAATATGGTAAACATTATACATGAATAGTAAAACATTCGTTTTACAAAACGGATAATTAAATAAAATATGGTAAGAATGATACATGAATATTGAAATAAGTAGCTGGTTAGCAAGATAAAATAAAATCTGATATTTAACTTCTGGGTCCAGAGCAATACAGAGACATGAAAGTAAAGTAAGGTGAGAGGACATTTAATGGTCATCTTCTAGCATAGATAATCAAATCTTTGTCTTCTTTTAGCACTGATGAAGAGCCACATGTAGGGATCGAAACGTTGGCTTTCCAAAATAAAAAATAGAAAACTGAAAATCCTGACTATCGAATACATATTTTTCATTTATTTAAAAAAAAAGTGTTCTGCAATTCAGTTTCTGAATTTGTGTTCCCTGCCCAATTGGAAAAACAATTTTGTTTTTAAAAAATACTCCATTTCTAGTCAAAGTAGGGAGGGTATAAAAAGCTGTATATGTAAGCACTGCAATAGAGCTTCCACTTTTCTGTGTGTATTTATAAAATTGAAAAGGAGACTTAATATAGTTATAATATAAAGGGCCGGGATACAACTGGGTGGGTGGATTTTTATTTAGCGGCGAATCCATGGAATAAATCTCGTCCTTCCCACTATAGTTTGGATAGAATAGTTTGGTTTCGCATGAAAGGTGGCTATAAGGCCGAGAAGGGGTGCCGAATACAAAATAAAGAAACGACTACGAAAACCAAAAAAAAAGTATAAATGCACTTAAAATAAATATATAAAAAAAAATTATTTTGATTTGTACGAATACACACCAACTGTTAGAATAAAAATAATAAAAATAATAGCTTCAGCAATTATACGGGAAAAATAAAATAAAACAATTTCCTCACTCGTAAAACACGTTCACAAACGCCTTCAATGACAGACCATTGTTTATGGTTAAAAATGTTCCTTTCATTTAATGGAAATTATTTGTTGCATGTTAACTATATGATGTTTTCAACATCTATGATAATGATAATCAATAGAATAGGTATTCATAGTGTGTTTTTCCCGCAAACTAATATATATAAGGTTCTTGAAAAAATATTCGTCTTTTAAGTTGACTTCAATATACTCTAAATTGTAATCCTGCTCCGGTACCGACAAGTTTAAGAAATGATTTTTGAGATTGCACATTAGCATTGGTTCGTTCTAACAAACTCTTCATATTTATGTATTGGTATTGATTTTAGTATTATGACGTGAAAAAAAAACTTTTTATAAAAAAATTAAACCGACTTCGAAAACTAGGAACCAGTAAAAATAAATGCGCTAAAAAGTATGAAATAATTACCTTTTGATTTTTATGAATATACAGCGAAATCCAAAATGATGTAAAAAGTGGGAAAAAACGTACCTACCAATGCTAATGTGCAATCTCAAAAATCATTTTTTAGACTTGTCGATGTCAGGAGCATGATCGCACTTTAGAGTATATTGAAGAAAACTTAAAAGACGATTATTTTTCCAAGAACCTTATATATATTAGTTTGCGGGAAAAACACTCTATGAATACATATTCTATTGATTATCATTATCATAGGACCGGATAAGAGAGACTACTTTGATTCTATAAAATTCGTATAAGTTAACGACTATATGTTCATGTAAAAAAATCACTTTAAAATAAACTAAAGATATAGAAAACGTATATTTTCAAAATGAACTAATAATAGAATATGTTTTTTATTAAAAAAAAAATCTGGTGCGAAGCGCGCAACACACAACTTTAACTTACCAACTTACTTTGATTAGAAATTGACGTGTTATTATAAATGCCATTACTAAAAGTCACTTTTCAACATTCATTAACTTATTTTTGTTTCTGACTCTGATACTTGGGTACCAAGGGAATTAAATTTATCATATGCCATCAGTTTATGTTTTCCTAAATGTTTCTGGGTAGCTCGAGATTCATTCCTTCCCGACTTCATTTAAAGTGTTTTAATTTCATTTATCTCCAGACCTACATAGTGAGCAGCTTCTTTGAACACTTGGAAAGCGCCCGCTAAAGCGGCCATAGTACGCGCTTAGATCATAACTTAAGATTCAGTTTCTATTAAGTCAACATTTTCTTAAAGCAGTAGGGAACTGTAGCAGTAACTTATATCGATAAGGAAAAAATCTGGTGCGATGGGCGCAACACACAACTTTCACTTACCAACTTACTTAGATTAGAAATTGACCTTCTTTTCTCAAAGTCACATATTTTTCCACATTCGTTTCTTATTTTTGTCTTTATTTGCACTATAAAGTACACTAATGTTTTTTATTATTAAATAAAAGTTCTTACTTGTGATAACTCGGCAATGCAAGCACAATACTCCAAGTCGCCTGATTTTATAATTCTCTATGTAGATGTTGAAAACATCATATAGTTACCATGCAACAAATAATTTCCATAAAATGAACGGAACATTTTTAACTATAAACAATGGTCTGTCATTAAAGGCGTACAGCGAATCCGTGGGATCAACGTGTTTTATGAGTTGACGAAATATTTTTCATTTTTGTTCCTGTATAATTGCTGAAGCTATTATTGCGAAAGTCGTAAAAATGGGGGGGAAACGTCATGAAATACAGTGCCCCCTCTTTTTCAACAATTTTGATGAAATTTTCGCTGTCATATCGCGGTCGCAAGCGACGGTGCTGCTTCTTGACTGGAACTAGAGGAACGGGGATAGAAGCCGGGCCAGTACCTAGGATTTATAGGTTTTTTGGAAGTTTTAAATTTATTTGTCCATAATTTAAGCCGGATAGAGCACAAAATGATTTGAAAAATGTCTAATAGGTATTGCTCGGTCCCTCAGTGTTCTATTAGAAAATCAAAAGATGTGCCATTCCATACATTTCCAAAAAATAAAAAGCTACTTAGAATGGACGTACTTATAATTATAATAGAATGGACGTACTTATAATTATAATAGAACTTCAAATTAGAAAATCAAAAGACGTGTCATTCTATTTATTTCCAAAAAAATAAAAAGTATCTTAAAGAATGGATTGTAAAATTAAAAATATATAAGCCTATTTCGAAACATAAGACGATGTGTAGTCCTCAATTTAAAGAAATCAATGTGACTATATTTATCCAAGTAAATATCAGTATTTGACATTTTATTGATTTGATGATCGGGGGCATAGTGTAATAGATTTGTTTTTCTTTTTTTTTAATTCTCCCCATTTCTGTCTTACATCCGTTGTGCTTAATTGTTCCAAGTTTACAATGCGATGCCTGAAAGTATAAACAAATAAATAAATAATATGAGAAAGAAACTAAGCTGTCATGAAAATTACAGCTGTCATAACAATGATTGTATGAATAGGTAATAAATGTTATTACCAACCGTAAAACGAGGTAAGTTGGAATGATGTGTTTGCAATTACCATAACTGCCAGCTTTACGCGTTTAATTAAAAGAAAATTGCTTATTGTTATTAGTAAATTTAATTTCCACTTTTGTTTGATGGGGCAGGCCTTTAAGATCGCTTGTTTGAAGGCAAACAAACTTTTTCTCTTCTAGATACTATTCCACATGTAATTATGTGGTTTACATCATAATTGAAATTACCAATTATGTCTATCACATTTACTATGTCTATCCCCATTCCTTCCGACATTTTGCAAAACTACTAGCGCACCCTATAGCCGATTGCGAGTGCGAATACTTACATCAAATACCCAGTTTGATCAAAATCGGCACTAAAGAGTTATGAAATAAAGTACCCCCTCCGTTTGACCAATTTGGATGAAATTTTTGCTGTCACATTGAGGACATACACATACACCAAAAAACCAATTTCAGCTCCGTAGGTTTTATAATTTTCGAGCTAATCTGTTCACACACACACACACAGACCATTTCGCGGGACTTGAGTATTTGGAATCAGGGGACCCCAAAACGTGTATTTCCATTAAAACCAGAAGTCGAAATTTTTCACAATGGCAATACTTTCCCTTGCTATACATTTCATATACAGGTAAGTGAGAGTAATGAAAATGCATTCGGGGAGTGGTTATATTGGAATAAAAAAACAAACAAAAATTGTGCATAGTACAAAATAATTTTAAGTAAAAGATAAACTCAAAAATATTATTTTTTTTTTTTTTTTTGGATTTTAATTATTGATACGCACCTGTCAGCAGTCGCTGACAATCAGCGAATGAGATGGTGGCAGTAGGAAATGATGACATGTCAGGCATGAGGAGGGAAAGCACCCAGCAGCCCCCCTTCCTGGCTTGATTAAATTGCCTTGTCTGTCTAAGAGAGCCGATCTCTCATCCAGCGCCTCTTCGGTGTCCTCGTATCCATGCGTATGTCAGCTATATTACTGATTAAACTGTTAGGAGTTAATAAGTTAATAAAAAATCACTTGAATAGAGTCGTTATGTGCTGGTCGACTGTTGGTAGATGGAGGTCTGTATGTAAAGTTTTGTTTGTCACGTACCAGGGTGCCTTTGTAATCAGTCGTAGCAATTTAGATTGAAACGTTTGAAGTTTTTGTAAGTGAGTCTTTTTAACTATGCCGAATATCTGTGAGGAGTATGTCCATATGGGCTTCAGTAAGTATGTGTAGGTATTTAGTTTCTGTTTCAGTTTTAGTCTTGAAGATTTAGAAAATAGTGGATAGAGAAGTTTTAGTCTTTTGGTAAGCGTTCTTTTTTTTCCTTTTGACATGCGGGCCCCAGGTTTTTGGGCATTGATGAAGACCATGCCGCTTCTTGAATATTTGAGGTAAACTTGTCCACAGCCACTTCTAATTCAATTTCATCTTTTATAGAAAGTGGGATGGAAAGTTACTTATCTAATAGCTCTCTGTAAGCATACCCAGTCTATTGTGCCGTTAATAAGTTTCGGTCTTCTTTCTACGTTGACCGCCTCATCCAAAAAAATGAGTTGTACAGCGGAATGATCAGAGCAAAGTTCAGAACTCGTATGTATGGTGTGAGGAACAGTCCGCAGTCAATTTGTAATAAAAAAATCTAAAAGGTCCTGAAATTAAATATTATTTAAACAATAAATTAATGACAACGTTTTCTCTAACAGAATACGCTTCAGTGAATAATAAGAACTCCTTCCATTTGCTATAAAAATCGTCGTAGAACGGTTAGTATCTATCAGGGGCTGGTGCAGCACGATATTTGGGGGGGGGGAGAATGACCTCATAAACTCGCGGCTGAGAGCACCGTTTTTCAATGACATTACCTTGTATTAAGAAGGGCTGCGATCTAAACCACCAAAAGTGTTATGTTTAGGGCATAGTAACTACCTAATTGCATTATTCGCTTAAAAATACAAGAGGTCATGCTTACAACTGAAGTCTTGGGACAGCACAAGCGCGAATCCGCGCGAACGTTACGCGCTGATGTGGGAATGGATGGGAGCGATTTTCACTAACCCATGGCATGGGGGAATTTATGGTCCTGCACGTTCCATCGGATGATACTGCGTGTATGAAAATAAAATAATAATAATTCCAAATAAATAAAATAATTCCAGCATTTTAATCTGGACAATTTAACGACTTTATTGAAAGAATTGAATTTATTGAATCACATTTCAGCTCAGTCAACACATGGAGACTCAGAAAGAATTCATCGAGCAGATGGAAAAGAAACGTTAGTGAGTTGTGGATATTCCGATGATGATATCCATTGCCCAAACGGGAAAATCAAAATAGAATACGCTTACTATGGAAGAACAAGCGGAAATCTGCACGAACGTTACCCGCTGATGTGGGAATTTTTTCACAACAGTTGCATAACGTATAAAATAGGATTAGGACAGTTACCGTCCATTTAATTTAAAAATTAATTTTCAAGTCTTATTATTATTATTTATTTACTCCCCATTCCAGTAACCCTGAGCTTGGGGGAGTCTATTGTTTCATTAAGTCCTGCACGTTCCATCGGATGATACTGCGTGCAGGAAAATAAAATAATTCTAGGATTATTCCAGCATTTTAATCAGCACAATTTAACTATTTTCGAGAATGTTAAATAAAATATTACACTAAAAACTTTTTTATCTTACAGAGGGAAAATATCATTAAAAACTGAACTTATTGAATCACATTTCAGCTCAGTCTGGAGAATCGGAAAGATATCAACGACCAGGAGAAAAAAAAACGTTAGTTATTTGTGGAAATTCTGATGATTATATCAATTGCCCAGGCGGGTTAATCAAAATAGAATACGCCTACTATGGAAGAACAGACGCATATACCTGCCCAAGCGAACATGCATATAATAAGGAATGCAAAACAGCCAACAGCAAAGGCCTAGACGTGGTCCGAATTAGGTAATTGATAGTATCTTATATTGATATTTTATATCGGAATCAATGTATCGAAACACATGAAACATGAATGTTAACTAATAAAACCCAATGAATTTACATATTAAAATGACACATGTCTAAAACTTAAAAGACAGAGGGACTAATTGAAACTTTCAAAAAATCGAGTTAGAAGGGAGTGAACTGGATTTATTGACTATGGTAGTTTTCGAATAAATTTGTTAAAAACGAGTATGTCATAATTCATTAAAACAAAATAAACTGGTTAAAATAAATACAATTTTCCCTATAACTCCTTCTTGATTTATAAATGGTGTATCAAACCCCACTGATAAATCCTTCTTGATTTATAAATGGTGTATCAAACCCCACTTAAAAATCCTTCTTGATTTATAAAGGTGTATCAAACACCACTTTTTTTTATATATCTACGACATAGGCGGATCCAGCAGGTTGTAAAGGGGGCTGCAGCCTAACAGTCTTTCCCCTGGATATTTCAATAAGCTCTTTTACCTTTATGCTCGTTTCCCACTAAACAACTAAAATTTTACTTGTTCTGCATATTATTTGTTGTTTGCCTTCCTTCCTTACTTTCAGTAAAGTTGAATTCTTAAACTACAAATATTTTTCCAAAGGGGGGCTGCAGCGCCCATAGCCCTCTCCCTGGATCCACCAGTGACCTGGGATAGATCACATAATGCCTAAAACTAAAACTACTGGAACTCATATTGACAGTCATAGACTTGATTGAGATCTTAGAACATAAATAAGAAAGAAAAAAAAAAGTTTTGTAAGAAGTTTGATTTGGAACCTAACTGTGAGACAAACCCTCGACAATGTAAACATTTCTATTTGGGATGACCTGGCATAAACCAAATGAATATAATAATTATATTGAATATAGTATAGTCAAGCACCATAAAATTAACAGGATTTCAAAATAATTTAGTGTTGAATGATAATTTTACTAGAAAATGATTCAGATTCCTATATTATTTTATATAACATATTTTCTATTTCAGGTGTGAAAATCAGGTCATGTGTCATTTGGAGGCTTCAAATGATTTGTTTGGTGATCCTTGCCCAAAGACAAACAAGTATTTAAAAGTTGACTATACATGCGAAGGTATTGAAGGACATACACAATTTCTAATAGATAATTTCAATTAAATATTAATATTATAAATAATTTTAATTAATAGATCTATTAATATTAATAATATTGAGGAACATTAATTTATATCTTAGCCTCTTCTCATTTTATTATTCTATTTTATACAAATAAAATAATTCACAAGTACTTGAATAAAGCACATTCCTTCGTCACGGCCCTGCAGGTCGAAACGGTTTTAAAAATAAAATAAGTCGAAACTAAGATCTAAATTAATTTCCTTCATAACTAGGAAGTCTCTAAGTTTGTTTGAATCAACAAGTAGTTGCTAATATGTAATACATTTATAAATATTGTTATATTATAATATTTTTAAAACAATGCTAGATTTTCATAACACTGTTTCAGATCATTATACACACAGAGCACTCATCTGTGAATATAAGTCAGAGAATATTAAATGTCCAGAAGGTAAGACTATCAAGTTAAAAGATGTCTTTTGGGGTAGAATGGATAAAACTACATGCCCCCATGTGGATATGGCAGATACCAATTGCAGATCGGATAATAACACTTTTTCTACTATCAATGAGAGGTGATTAAAACAAAATAAAAAACAAAATTAATTAATCATTGTTCCTAAATTTTATGTAAACTTTTGAGGATGTATTTTTTTTATTTTAAACCTGAATAGTTGGGCCTCAGATATTTCTAAATTAATTCAATGCCAAATAGATCAATTCATTAATTGTTATTTTAGCGTTATCGTTATTACAGGCTCGAATCTCACCAAGAGATTGCCACCTTACACCTTGATTTACTGTTAATTTTTCCTTCTATTGGTTATTTAATTAATATTTACCACCCCATGAAGAGTTTGGGTATGCATGAGTCCAGGCAGGATAGAACAGCTCCCTGCCACAGCTGAACACGAACCAGGGAGCTAACACATTCCGAATATTTTATACCAATTTACTTTTAAAAAATCTGGTGCGTGCGCGCAACACACAACTTTCACTTACCAACATACTTAGATTAGAAATTGACGTGTTTTGCAAAATGTCATTTCCCAAAGTCACACATTTTTCTACATTCATATCTTATTTTTGTTAATCGTTAAAGCCGTTTTTGAGTAAATTAAAAAAACCCGTGAAAATGATACAAAATTTATTAAGTAAAGTCCCCCCTCCCGTCGATAAATTTTGATGAAATTTTTACAGTCGTATCTCGGGCATATAAATACATTAAATACCAAGTTTGATCAAAATCGTTAAAACCGTTTTTGAGTAAATAAAAAAAACACGTGAAAATGATACAAAATTTATTAAGTAAAGTCCCCCCTCCGGTTAATCAATTTTGATGAAATTTTTACAGTCATATCTCGGGCATATAAATAGATGAAATACTCAGTTTAATCAAAATCGTTAGAGCCGTTTTTGAGAAAATCGAAAAAAACCTAAAAAGTTATTAAGTAAAGTACCCCCTCCCTTTAAGTAATTTTGATGAAATTTATGCTGTCACATCGCGGGCATATACCTACACTAAATACCCAATTTCAGGATCGCGCGGTTTATAGTTTTTGAGCTAGTCTGTTCACACACACACACAGACACACAGACACACAGACACACACACACACAGACCATTTCGCGGGACTTGGTCATTTCGACTCAGGGGACCCCAAAACGTGTATTTCCGTTGAAAACCGGAAGTCGAAAATTTTCACGATCGCAATACTTCCACTTACTATATATTTCATATATAGGTAAGTGAAAGTAAAAAAAATGATAACATCCTCTTATAACTTGAACTTATTTGGACATACCGTTAGTAAACCATGGTTTCGTTCGGCAAATAAGAAATATTGATTAAATTACTTAATTTTAAAAGAGGGAACTATACAACAGAATTAAAAGTTATTTACATAAAGTCTAAACGGGCCTATTGCAATTTGATCAAACAAATGAAGCAGCAATTTGAAAAAAATCTTATGGCACAATTGACTGATATAACTAATTCAAAACATTTTAAATATGTTTAACAAAATTCTAAATATAGAGGACGTTCCTGATAAGTGGTGTGAAGCCATTTCTGTCTTAACTCACTAAGAAGGAAACATAAACCAACCTGATAATTATCGGCCGACATCACTCGTTAACGTAGATAATGTATTTGTTAATAGTAATGAGAATTGGTAGAAAGAGTACAGGAATACGCTTATTTAGGAGTAATGTTTTCCAGCTCAGGGCTAGGTATTAAAGCTGCGAAGCTCAATGAGTCAAAAACTAAAATTGAAGTGGGAAGCGTCGTTAAAACTTGTCGAAAAGCCAAAATTCCTAGCATGGAGGGTAGATTGAAACTAAATGACGCCAGAGCTAGGAATGTATCATTTTATGCCGCACTGATTTGGGGACTCTTAATTAAGGTACCTTAACATTATAGAAAGAGCTCATATAACTTTTTTCAAAAATTTATTTTCTTTAAATCGAAATACTCCAGGATGGATCGTCAGGATAGAATTTAACGTGATTCACTCCACTTATACATTAATGAAACAAACTTTAAAACTAATGTTAAAATTATTAGAAATGAATGACGAAATATATCCGAAACAATGCCTCATTAAATTAAAACAACATTATATGCTTCAAACGGAAAAAACATAAAATATAATTGCCTCCCACATTAACAAAATTTTACAAAAAAATCGGATACGCTGAAATAACATTAATAGATGATCCAAAAGAGCTAAAAGGAAAAATACCTCTAATTTAAAATTGTCTAAAATCATATTTAATAGAAGAGGATAAGGCTAAATTAACCAGATCGGCATACAGCCCATTTTATGTTAATTTATGGGATATACAAATAATACCCCAAGCATACTTATCACTAGAAAGCCACTTTCCCCATGGTCCGAATGTGGGCACAGATTAAATTATCCGGTATTCATATTGTAAAAATTAAATATAAAAACTCAGTATACACCATTAATCCTCAATTAATGGTGAATACTGATTGTATACTGTTTATGATAAATTGTACAATCTGTAATATCCAAACAAAAGAGACCCTATATCACATGTTTGTTTATTGCCCGACATATTCTGTGCTTAGAAAACATTATATTCCAGGCGCCGAAAACATGAATATCTCACAATTTACCGAATTTCTAAATTCTCGTGTCACAATGTTAATTACCATAATCCTCCGAAATGGCTTGACCGATATTTATGAAATTTTATATGCATATTCAGTAGGTCTGAGAATCGGCTGCTATCTATTTATCTACCCCTAAGTGAAAAGGGTTGTCCAACCCTAAATTTTTTTTTTTTTTGGACATATTTTTTTTTATTTGTTTATAATGTGCCATTAAGAAATACATACAACCCTAAATTTACACCCTTCTATCACCAACCCCTATTTTTTAATAGTCATTTTAGTAATACGTTGAGCGCCAAGCGTTACGATCGTACCGCTGTTGGAGTAATGGCTGGGGGCGAGGAGGTCCCCAGGTACCGACCGCTATCGCCAGCTAAGGCCCGGTGCACATGGACGGGAGTTTCTGCGCTCCGGCCTCACTTGCGGTCAAGGGTACCTTGATTATAATGGACCGACCGGATCGGTTGTTCTGGGCCAGGGGCCCGCCCGCCGAGGGTGATTTCAAGGCTTGTGGGACGGCTTCGGCCCTTAACAATTCGCCAATGCAATTAGCCATTTTTGTTTTTTTTTTAATTCGTGGAGAAGAAGAAGAGGTCTGAACGCCAAGTAGCCAAGAGCCAAACTGAGGGATGGAGATGCAAGGCACAGGAGAGGTATGAACGGATTGACATCCGGTCTTAACCGGACATCCCCCTACTACTTCAGGTAGCTATTACCCAGGCTGTTACCCTGGGGCCGAGCAGTAGGTAACTACCGCTCTCAAAATTATTGATAATGGCCAAAATTAAATTTTTTATTTAATTATTTTGCAATTTATGTATCATTCTAATCATATTAAAGTTATAAATTAGGAAAAAATGCTTCGGCCCCATGCAAGAATACATCATCTTTTACATGGCGCTCAACGTGTTAATCAATTTTCATCCCGCTCGATAACTGATCAATTGACACTCAGTAAGTTATCCTTCCAGTTGAGCCTAACATTTAATTGAAACTTTTTACATGGTAACATTCTATCAATATAATTTTGTCACCCGTCATAACGAATTGTAAGCAATTAGTATACGCTTATAACGGAGTTTATCATTTAAAATGAATAAAACTATAAAAATTGATTTGCGGACTTTACCATTATGATGAGTAAGTTTGAAGAAAAACAAAAAGAGCAGCAAGATCTCCTAGACAAAAAACAGCAATGTTTACTTGCGATAACGAGCTTTATAGGTCCGTTTACCAGAAGAGTTTTGATACAAATACATCGTCATGACATTACAGCACGTGTGTTCATACAAAAGTTGGAGTCTTTAATGAGTTTCATTACTAAATTACATGTATTCGGTCCTACACGTTGCTGGCTGTATTTGGTTGAGTGACAAAAGCTAGGATTACCTCATGCACACATTTTGGTTTGGTTAATCGACAAAATCCATCCTGAAGAAATCGATAATATAATTTCTGCGGAAATTCCAGATCCGTCTACTGCCCGATTGCTTGAGTTCTGCAGTTCTGTGAAGAGCATCAAATACATTTGCAAGTATGTCTATAAAGGCAGTGATATGGCAGTGTTTAAAATGGAAATGCTATGCCAATGTGAATGCTCCTCCAGTGAATAAAAACGATGAAATAACGCTCTACCAAATTGGTCGGTCATCAGCTCCAATGAAGCTGCTTGGCGTATCTTTTTTTTTCCAATTCATGAACGGGATCCAGCAGTTGTTCGGTTAGCCCTCCATCTTGAAAACGGCCAGCGTGTATTTTTCACGAACGAGACGGCGATTGATCGTGCTAAAAAAACACCAAAAATTGCACTCACTGAATTTTTTGAATTGTGAAATCGATTTTGGTGCCTTTGCACGAACATTACTCTATTCACTAGTACCACGCTATTTCACATGGGCTCAACCAAAAAAATGGATGCCCCGCAAGCAAGACTCACCGCAAGCTGCATTGATAAAGGTCTCAATTTATTCAAATCAAACATTTTGGGGGGAGTATTTACAGTCAATCCAAGGCTGACTGAGTGCTTTTATCTTCGACTGTTGTGGGTTAATGTTACTGGCCCATTGTCATTTCTAGATATACGTAAAGTGAATGGGCAACAGTATCCAACATATAAAGATGCATGCCTTGCACTCGGCTTGCTGGAAGACGACAACCAGTGGGAATGTATGCTTGCTGAAGCAGCATTGAACTGTAAAGTAATACGAATTCGTCTACTATTCGCTATAGTTGAGACTACATGTTTCCCAGACCGAGCAGAGATATTGTGAGATAATCACAAAGATTCAATGACTGATGATATTTTGCATCAACATCGTACACGGTGCAACGATCTACCGATAAAATTCAGCGACGCTATGTACAATGAAGCATTGATTGCTATTGAGGATCTTTGCATTATCATTGCCAAGTTACCACTCAGTCATTTCGGTATGAATTCGCCAAATCGAAATGCATCTGATTTAATGAACACTGAAATGAATCGTGAACTGCAGTACAATAGTGTAGAAATGGCGGCGATTTTTCCTCGCAATATCCCACTAATGAATGAGGAACAAAGAACCATTTACGACCGCATTATACTCGCAGTTTCAGCAGGACAAGGTGGGTTATTCTTATTGGATGCACCAGGTGGAACTGGCAAAACATTCCTTATTTCGCTAATTCTCCCCGAAATACGATCAAATAATGGCATCGCATTGGCCGCTGCATCATCGGGCATTGCAGCATCTTTATTGGATGGAGGCAGAACAGCTCATTCAGTATTTAAGCTGTCACTAAATATTCAAAATAAACCTGAAGTGTACAACATAAAAAAAATAATCTTCCATGGTCATTATTCTGAAGATACAACAGTTGTTTCCAGGGAACTAGGTATCATACAAATCTGTTGATACAATTTGCGATGCCAGCGAAGCTGTAAATTTTCCAACAGAGTTTTTGAACTTACTGGATTTACCAGGCATGCTTCCGCATAATTTACAATTGAAGGATGGATCTCCGATTATTTTGCTTCGTAATTTGAACCCGCCACGGCTGTGAAACGGTACGCGATTAGTCATTCAAAAATTAATGAAAAACGTTATCGAAGCCAGCATTTTAAATGGAAAGTTCCGAGGTCAAATTCTATTAGTACCATGAACCCCCTATTATACCTACAGATTATGCCAAATCAATTAAACATAGTCAGTTTCCGATTAGATTTGCATTTGCAATGATTATCAATAAGTCCCAAGGCCAAACGATGTCTGTGGCTTAGATTTGAGCACACCATGTTTTTCACAATTATACGTGTGGCATGCTCTAGAGAGGGTAAACCATCCAGTTTGTTTGGGTTAGCTAAAGATGGGATAACAACAAATATTATTCACGCTATAGCATTAAGAGATTGATATTGTTTGTTAAGGTGCCTTTACACCTTACGAACATCTCCTTCGAACAAGTTCTCCTTCGAACCTTGCCGTACCGACGTGAAGCGAACAGCCATTTATACTTCACGTGACGTTAAGCGAACCAATATGGCTGACGCACCCCAAGCTAGCTTAACATAAAGAAAAAATCTCCTTTATCAATATATTTTATATTATCTGTAAAATAAAAAAATAGGAGACGAATTACAACGTATCACAAATTACACTAGTATCACAAACAACTCCTGTCACTTAGAAAAACCCAAATCAAAAGTGACACTAGCGCTACCCCCGAACCCAGGCGAACAGATGAAGTACTTAGAACAGCCGAACAGTCGACGTGAAGGCTTCACGAAGGTTGTTCGAGGGTGGTGTTCGAAGGTAAAGTTCGTAAGGTGTAAAGGCACCTTTAGTGTTACTGTCGTAATTAATTAATGATATATATATAATTTTAAGGATGACCATGCCTCTTTTACTCATGTACCACATCCTTACACTCTTATATTAGGTTAGTGATTTTTTTTCTACACTAGAAATTCCCTAGAAATAATTTATATGGCAAAACAACGTTTGCGGGTCAGCTAGTTTATTTATATATTCATATGTAGGTTATAGTTATGTTGTTTATAATGCATATACATTGTTTGTTTAAGGTCTATAATTCTAATTGTAAGTTTAGTTTTTTTATTAAAATTACCAAATAGTCAATCTCATGCCAATTTAAATTATTTACTTATTATTGCTATAATTGTTATATTTATTTAACGCTATTTATATTGTTATAAAATTTACGGCCAACTTATTTAATTTATAGGCTTAATTGAGCTATATATATATATATATATATATCATCTCAATAATAGCTCATATATATATCAGCTATATATATATATATATATATATATATATATATATATATATAGCTCAAGTAAGCCTATAAATAAAATATGTTTAAGTCATAAGAGGATGATATCATTTTTGAAGTATGTATATATATATATATATATACACTTCAAAAATGATATCATCCTCTTATAACATATTTTATATATAGGCTTACTTGAGCAAAAAAAAAAATAAAAATAAAAAATAATTTATATATATATATATATTTTCTCTCAAAATTTCTCTGGGAATATCTTAAACTACTATATTGATCAACTTTAATCAATTGAAACAAATTTTTATTTTTTCCTAATGATTTGTATAAGATATGGTTAATGTTTGGAGAACTAATATGAATAAAATTAAATATCCCATAGCTTTCTCTACAGTATAATTATTTACCACTTATTAAATATACACGGTATCCAAAAAGAGTATTCAGGGTTTGAAAGTTGAATAAAATCACAAATATAGAATATCAAGTAGGATGTTTACGTTTTATTTAAACACAATGAACTGGAAATTTATTTAGAAAAACCATTATTGTCTAGGTGTCCACCATAACGCTTCTGGCACTCCTCAAATCTCAAAAGCAGATTTCTAAAAATGCGTTGACTCATTGTTGCTGAGATTGCTGACATTTCTATTCTGATATTTTGCTTCAATTGTGTTAGATTTGTCGTTTTCTTTTCGTATACCCTACTTTTCAGGTATCCCCACAGAAAGAAGTCAAGAGGACTGAGATCGGGACTCCTGGGAGGCCAGCTAATGGTGCCTCTACGTGAAATCAATTTGTTTTGGAATAATTCGTTTACCGTAGCAATTGATAAGTCTGAAGTATGGCAAGTGGCCTTGCTGAAACCATGTTCTAGAGTTATATCCTTTAAACTCTTGAAGTTTTTGGGCCAAAAAAGCTCTTATCATTTCACAGTAACAAAACCCGAATACTCTTTCTGGACACCCTGTATATATTATTGAATTTATTAGTTATATATAATCATAATTGCCATTATTCATGAATAAATTAGGTATATGTAATTATACCTATTAAAGCTAATGTACAATTATACATATTATATATGAATGTGTAAATTAAAATGAGTATTTATGTATTTGTATACATTATATTATACGTGATTATATGTATATCGGACATGAGGTGGTAGTAATTTCAGTTGGTTAATAACAGAGTTGTGCAAATTGTAATCTGAATAATGATTAATGAATATGAATAATTGGTAATCATAAAACAAATGAATAATGAATAACCATTATTCATAATCAGTACGGAGTATTTTTAATGATTATTGTATTTATGGTATTCATTTGTAATGAATAATGAATAACTGGAATTCATTTATTCATGATTAACGAATACTGATAAATTCAGTTACTCATTATTCATGAATCAAATATATTCATGAGCTAGGATTAATATAATATTCATCAATCATGAATAACAAATATTCACCAATCATCTATCATGAATATGATATATTCATAACCATTATTTATTTAAATTTAAAAGACGAGGATGCATTTCTGAATTAAAAGTTGTCCTAATGAGCAAGAACAAGTCCTAATGCCAATGGGCATTAGTACAGGTCTATTGACAAGAATAGAAAGAGCAAACAAATTTTCAATCATCATTCATGACTAGTAAGACTCAGAATTGTGATTTTTTTTTAATCATGATTAATGAATTTATAGTATTCATGATTAATGAATGATCTCTAATCATGAGTAGTGAATTCCCGTTAGTCATGATTAATGAGTAATAAGTAAACACGAATAATGAATTCTTCTTAATCAAGATTACTGACTAACATTTAATAATGAATAATGGTCATTCATGATTGTTGAATACATAATATTCATGAATACTCGACGACTAGTGATTAATACAATTGATGATTAATGATTCCGTGCTAAAGAATGATTTATGAATGATGATTACAATCATTATTCACTTTTTTGAATATTAGCCATAATCATGATTACATTTTTATTTAAATATGCCCAACTCTGTTCTATACTCAGTGAATATGCCCAACTTTGGTTAATAACTTAATGAACCTACTAAGAGGTAAATGAAGAAATATTTAGAAAAGATAATAAAGCAAAAGACATGTCAAAAATTATTCGGACTACTTAGAGGTAAAAATTTCAACATTTTAAATGATGATTGAATAATTTAGCAAATAAATAACATAATGTATATGTTATCTGTGGATCATTTTATTATATTAAGAAAGTTTCCGAACTAGTTATATAGGAAACTTGATTAATGTTTTTACAAAAACAAACTGTTGAATTATTGATATATTTTATTTAAGGTGCGGGAATAAGAAGGAATGTAAATTAGACGCTAGCGTTGATTGGATTGGTAACCCATGCGTAGGAACTTTAAAATGGCTCTCAGTAGAATACCAGTGTGAATACCAAGGTAATATCAGAATAAAGTCAACCTCAGTTAGCAATAGTTGACAAAATATTTTTACAGAAAAATTAGGTTTAGCCATAATTATAAAATATTGAACTTGAGCGAAATTTAATTTATCAAATGCTGTATTGACATTTATTTAAAAAATGAATCTCTTTATAGCCCTCATTACAACCATAGCAGGTAATCACTTTGTGTTTCTAGTAATAAACCACAGCAACAAATTTTCCAAAATTTGATAAAAAACCATTGCTGACCAGCAGAATGTTCAATTATTGCCATAGTAGATCTTGTATTTAATATCATTCAGAAGGTGTGTACCACAACTCTTAAAGAGACAAGTAGCCCCTTGTCAGGAGTCAGTTTTTACTCTCAAATTTCAGCTCATAACTCAGCATGTTTATACAGTGAAACCTCTATATAGGGGACAGCCATGGTGACTCAATTATTGTCCGTTAATGAGAGGTGTCCTTAAAGTAGAAGTTTATTAAATTTTGTTTATGTAAACGTTTACATAAAACAGTAAGCACCTACATATTTGTGTATATAGATGTAATAGTGGTACATTGGTTCAAATTAAAATACATACAATGCTTTTATTGAAAAATGGTTTTATTGCAAACAACAACTGAATTTACATACTGCAAAAACTTACAAAAGAAATTTCACTCACAAAAGTTGATAGATTTTATATGAAGATTATTACTAGAGCTCGGATTCCCGTGCAATTGCATCTTTTTATTTGAAAGTCAGAATAAAGCGAATTTAAGTTACTTATCCGAATCAAGCCTAATGGGACGTTTTAATGAATTTTTATATTGCACGAAATTGCACGTTTTGGGGTTTACTGCACGAAATTGCACGTTTTGGGGTTTACTGCACGGAATTGCACGTTTTGATGTTTTATTGCAAGAAATTGAATCATTTAATATTTTGAAGAAAAAAAAATTATTACAAATTTTGATTTCCTTAAATACACAACAAAAAATTAGTGGGGAAATAAATGGGAATTAGGAATAGGAATAAAAAATAACGGAAAGGAAACATATAAAGGGAACTTGGGACATGTTAACAAACACAAACCCTCCAATTTCCAAGAACTAAGGGCTCAGTAGTTCCTGAATGTTTAGATTTGTTTCTCAATTCTCATCTTTCTGTCACTATCAGACTAGCTTCTGTGGAGTATATTGTTACTTAAAATGCCAAAAATTGGAGATGTGTCTTCGAAAATTGCGGGATGGATTGAAAAATATCCTGACTCAAAAGGGATGGTAGTGTAGTGTTTTGCAAATCTTGTGATAAAAATATTGGATGTGAGATGAAATCACAAATTGATGCCCACTGCAGCGCAAGTAAGTACCTAATTATTTTTTAACCATAGAACGGTACCAGGGGTAGTGCGTGTCATCAGAGTGATTTAAAGATAAGCCTACGCACCGGATATTTCATCTAGTGATTCCATAATCCTTTATAAGATCTTAATTTTTCCTCCGATCCATATAATTACAGCTCAAATGCGAGTGTTTTACTCTTTGTTCCACATCTTGTTACTATTTTAAGTAAATATTTTATATTCTGATTTTTTGTTTTTTTACCGGAAATATTTTAAAATATAGAATTGGAAGAAAATGTGCAATCAATTATCAAATTAAAAACCATTTTGATGAATCCAACCATTCAATCTGATTTGGCATTTATTAGATCGAATTTAGCAGCTTTGCCGGTTGCTATTACAGGAGAAAAATCTTTGAAAAATATGACCAAATAAAAATAGTTGAGGACGTCGGAAAATCATTGATGGAAACAATCAAGAGCGAAAAGAAATTATCATTTACGAAAAATTTCGAATTTTTTTTTTTTAAATCCTGAATACAAACTCTTAAAAAATTGGATTGCCTGATGGAAATTCAGTCACTGTTGAATTGAAGGAGACCCCTAGTTTCTGAGTCGCTATAAATATTGTCCTCAAACGATTGTAGAAGTTGAGATAACTTTTTTTAAATTGAGAGAAAGTTTGAGTGATAGAAGGCACTATTTTACAGAAATTTTTTTAGAAATGTATTTAGTTATAAACTTTGATTAAAAAAATAATGAAGTGTAGTTACATTTCTAATGTACTCCATTAATTTTTCTTTACTAATAAAAAAATCATTATTTTACCAAAATCTATATTAAAACCAATATTTTAAAAATAAATGTTTTTACTTCAATTTACTCTCCGCTTCTTATTTGTTTCAAAAGTAGCTATATATTGTTCACATAAATTATTTAATTCATGATTTTCAAGCAATACATTTTTTTTTTTGCACGTTTTAAACTTTTTATTGCACGGTTTTGCACGTTATTAAGTTTTTATTGCACGTTTTCAAATTTTTACTGCACGGAATTCCGAGCTCTAATTATTACAATGTAGTTTTACCATAACAAAATTGGGTCTCAATAAAATAATCTCTCTATATATAAAAGGCTTTGTCCTGACTGACAGAATCAACGCAGAGCAAAAACTACTAATGATAGAAACTTGAAATTCGGAATTTAGATTTTAAACGCGATGTAGGTAACCACTAAGAAAGGAATTTCAAAAATGTAACCCCTAAGGGGCTTAAATGGCGAAATTGCCGTTTAACTATAACGGAAATCTATTGTTGAGATATTAAACCATATGTTTTTTATTTGAATATAGATTTAACGTTACAATATTATTAAAATAGACATTCACATAAAATATGGCTACTGATTATTTAAATATTAGTGGTAATAAAATTATGCCCACTGTGATTCCCATGATTGGGGATGGTGCGTGTTTATTTAGATCTCTATCAAATATTATCGAGAATTCTCAAGAAAAATGTTGTCCTTTTCGGCAAATTGTAGTACAACATGTCATCCAAATTGGGACAAATTTTCTGCGTTTACTCAAAATGATTACGGTAACAATTATTCTGATTTCAGTAGTTATTACACTCATATGTCTCAGCATTCAACCCATGCCGGATTTGTGGAACCAACGGCAGCTGGGGAATTGTTTCCTTACGTTTTTGAAGTATATCGCAATGATGAGCTTTATGCGGAATTTGGCAATAATTCTAATCCCACGAAAAGACTACGTTTTACTGGTACGCTATATAATAGCCATTTTGACGTGTGTGAAGCTCTACTACTGCAACTTTCTTCTTTTGGAGAAGAAGCAAGTTAAAAGGCGACATATCAGGTACAGCAATGCAACACGGAAAGACCAATTAAAATCAGCTAAAAAATGTTCGGAATTCAGGTTTTAAACGCGATGTAGGTAACCACTAAGAAAGGAATTTCAAAAATGTGACCCCTAAGGGATTTAAATGGCGAAATTGTCGTTTAACTCTTACGGACACCTATTTTTGCGCTTCGAGAAAAAATATCTAATTTGGACTCATTTTAAAGATCTTGATACGACGAGTTTTACTTGAAAGCCCTAACGGGGCGTCGAAAACCATGTTTTAAAGCCGAAAAATGAAGCTTTCATGAGGAGTAAGCAATTTTTTGTTTCGGCTGTTTTAGTGAACTCTCCATTGCGCGCCTCCTCTTCTACCGAGACGGCAGCTTTCCCCTCCAACATTCCACCTCCCGGAAGCTCCGATTCTACTAAATCTCCTTAACATCAGTTAACATATTATATTAAATCAATACCAAGAATGATCACAGAAGTGATTTTAAAGGCACGCGGGCGAAGCCGCGACGGGGAATGCTAATTACATAATAAGAGAGAAAACTGAAGAAATGTCTAAGTACCAGCTGGTTTAAAATTTTTTTCCAAAGTTACTTGACACTACCGATTTACTCACATTTAATTATTTGACAAAATCCCTTACACTTGGCCGGCCACTTTTTTCGTACTCATCAATGATTTCCTTTTTTACTTTTAATGAAAACCTTTTAAGTGTTGGAGACATGTTGTTAGTTCAAAGATTTTCAATAAACTGGTTCAAAATGAAAATAAAAATGTTCACCTTAGGCAATGTTCTGTAGAAAAGGTGAGAAAAAGGAGAAGGACAGGAAGTGACTCTGTTTACTGAGTATTAGATGAATTGGACTACAGGCTAAATCATTCTCGGAAAATATTTTAAACAAATTTTACATTGTCCTATAAATAGAGGTCTTAAAACCCATTTTCAGACAATTTTCTCTGTCCGTGTCCTCTATCTAGAGTGTCCCTTAAAAAGAGGTTTCAAAAGCATTGTTTCCGTATATCCACCGCCAGTGCAATTGGAAGTTTTCCAATAAACAGAGGTGTCCTTTAAAGGGAGTGGTCCTTAACAGAGGTTTCACTGTATTTACTTCCATCCTATCTCTGACTACATTGATCCTCCTCCTCTTGAAACTTTGCCTGTTTTCCTAGAGAAATCTATTGTCTCTGTTATAAGTATTTTTTCTTGACTTCCTTAAAAAAAATAAAGAAAATTGCTTATTGTTATTAGTAAATTTAATTTCCACTTTTGTTTGATGGGGCAGGCCTTTCAGATCGCTTGTTTGAAGGCAAAAGGCTTGTAAAATAACTACTTTTTCGCTTCTAGGTACTATTCCACATGTAATTATGCATGGGCGGATCCAGCCGATCGTAAAGGGGGGGGCTGCAGTCCTAAAGGGAGGGGCTGCAGCCCCACATCCCTTTATTTGGATCTGCTATTCAGTTTTTTACTTTTATATTCCCTTCCTACAACTAAAATTCTACTTGTTCTGCACATTATTTGTTTTTTAAATTGCTTCCTTACATTAAGGAAAGTCAAATTCTATCTTTAAATTCCGAAAACTTTTCCAAAGGGAGGGGCTGCAGCCCCCACAGCCCCCCCCCCCTTGGATCCGCCAATGATTATGTGGTTTACATCATAATTGAAATTACCAATTATGTCTTATCACATCTACTATGTCTATCCCTGTTCCTTCCGACATTTTGCAAAACTATTAGCGCACCCTTCAGTCGATTGCGAGTGCGAATACTTACATCAAATACCCAATTTGGTCAAAATCGGCACTAAACAGTTATGAAATAAAGTACCCCCTCCGTTTGACCAATTTGGATGAAATTTTTGCTGTCACATTGTGGGCATACACATACACCAAATAACCAATTTCAGCTTCACACGTTTAATAATTTTTGAGCTAATCTGTTCACACACACACAGACCATTTCGCGGGACTTGAGTATTTGGAATAAGGGGACCCCAAAACGTGTATTTCCATTATAACCGGAAGTTGAAATTCTTCACGAAGGCAATAGTTTCCCTTGCTATATATTTCATATACAGGTAAGTGAAAGTAATGAAAATGTGTTGTGGGAATGGTTCTATTGGAATAAAAAACAAACAAAAAAAAATTATGCATGGTACAAAATAATTTTAAGTAAAAGATAAACTCAAAAATATTATTTAAACTAGCAGACCCGGCCACGCGTTGCTGTGGCTCAAGAGTTATAAACTAATATTTTTAAACAAATACAGTAACAACAATATTCATTGATAAAGATGAAAACCTTTCAGCTAATCAAAATCCAACGTGATTGAGAATAGAGCATTACACCATTTAAAAGTATTTGGTAATGAATATAGGAAAGTTAAAGTTTTTATTTTTTGCATCTCATATTTCAATGTAGTTTGATTAAAAAGGAGCTGATGGTGTTTACGACTCACAGAGCCGCCAACACTATCGCCCTTTTTTTATGGATCGGTATAAACTAACTCGAAATGGCTATATTTTTCCAATAATTTTAAAAAGGATGACTGAAGTAAGTTTTGATAACCTCAGCCATTGATCTATTGATTATTGGCCTAACACTACTTCAACTTGGTATTGTTAGTTTAACAACGGGTTTAATTTTGCTCAGGGTCATGCCAATATTGGTTAACGCGTCATATATGTCCTTTTGATAGGCGTTTTTCCCAATTTCTTTGAGACATCGATTTCCCGACCCTTCGGCAAATAAGTGTTCGGGAGGAGGGTGGTGTGTTGAAGCTTTTAATTTAGCAATATATTTGAGTGATAATAAATCTCTTCTTAAAGAGGTTTTTACATAATACAATTAAGAATTTTTATTTATTCAAGTACTAATTTGTTCAAAATGTTTTGGGTTAACCTGTTTTTTTTTTTTTTTTTAACACAAATCAAAGATTTGATGGTTTCCACACACGTGAGCAGGCGATGCCCGTTTCTCACGTGAAATATGCCATTGCCCATGGGAAAAACACGGATTTTCAAAGTCCAAGTGGACATAGTTTGCCCTTGGGATTTGTTTATGGTCATGGCAAAAGCCAAACGAATAGGATATTGAAGCCTTTTAAATTTTATTGAAAATTCTGACGTTTCCAGGGGAATACGTGGCAACAGGACGATTACTCCTGTAAACCTTCCAGGCAACATTTTTTCTTCAATAACAGTTCCTGTGATTCTTTTAATGACCAAACGTGTACCGTTGCACAATTGAGGTGGATTTAAGTTACGAAGAAGAATGATCGGTGACCCAATCTTCAACTGGAGATTGTTTGGGTGTATATCCAGGGAATTAAAAAATTCAGATGGGAAATTTACGGCTTCGTTTACATCTAGAACATTGTCAATTGATTTTGGAAGTTTATTTCGTCGAAATCAACATTTTTGCTGCCAAAATAGCACGACTACCCAGCCAATTATAGTCCAAATAATTGTTCAAAATATCAGGAAAGACACTTTATATTAGTTCATTTTTTGTCTCTACAAAAGTGGAGAAATTTTCTGGTAATTTGATAAATTTTTAATTTCGATGCAGCTCTATTTCACCGTTTCCAATATAGAGCAATTGTTTAAGAAATATATCTGCCGATGGATCATTTTGCAGTAGTACTCTCATATTTATGGTGGATAAATCTGAAACTTGCGGTTACCCAAATAACAATTATTCCTGTTCAGTAGAGGTGTAATAATCGTTATATGTAAAATTTAAAAAATGCCGCGATTTGTAATCCTTTCTTAATCAACAATAATTTAAAGATAAGTAAAAAATTGTATTCTGGTGAAATTAACAACGAAATATCATTCCCAGTAATAGCCTACTTTAAATTAAAGAAAGGATTAAAATCTTCGCTGACATTTCTTAAATTTTACATATAAAGATAATTACAACTCTGCTGAACAGTAAGTAACAGCCTCTATTCAATTGGGATTAAATTTTCTCAACTTTAAATTATTGTTGATAAAGGCGGAATTACAAATCTTCACTGACATTTTTTAAATTTTACATTTTAGAGCACGGGATAAAAATAATAAAAAGGTTTGGTAAAATAAAAAAACACTGTATTTAAATAATAATAACAAAACGAATAATGAAAATAAAGAAACTTCTGTTAAATAAATCAACTGAAAATATAATATTAAAGTCTTAATTATGCAGTTCTTTAGCAAATCACAAAGTATTCCACAACACCTAATCAAAACACACTCTTTTTGTGAGGGAGTTTTTACGACGGGTTATCCGCAGTGTAGCCAGCTTACTAATTTTCACTAATTTTTGGCAACACCGACTCCCCAAGTCAGGCTTCTATTAGGTTACACCTATGACAGGTGCTGTTACAACATTTATAGAGTATTATTTCAAATAATAGCCTAATTTAAATTTACATGCATTTACTATACTAAAAGTTGATATCAGGGTGGGCCCAGCAAAGCGTTTCAGCGCTTAGCTAGTAATTTAATTTAAATACAAATAAAAAAGGAAAAGGAAGAAAAAGTACCTACACATTTGAGTATTTATTGTAACCTTTTCTTGATTTATTTATTCTTTAATGAAAATTAACAATAAATATAAAGATTTGTATTACTATTTGTCTGTGGAAAATAATAATATAGGAAAAAATAACTGCACTCACATAATGCAATACAAAATTATAATAATGATAACCTGTATTAAAATAGCATGCTTATAAACAAAAACGTTATGAAATCGACATATGACGCCATGTTAATTTTTTTTTTTTTTTTTTTTTTTTTGTGAACTGAACATTTCTAATCATCAGATGTTGTTCTTTAAATTAGAATTAGCATAAGACACTTTGTAAATTTAATTATAGGTATAATTTTTAATTATGAATGTTAAGCCATTGTTTTATGTAATGACTTAATAATAATTTTTTTGAAAGAGGGGGAGGAGGTACATAAGGCTAAGAAAAACATAAATAGGTATTTATTAGCCAATCTTTTATACATGTTTATATATAAAAGTACTATTATTCCTAGTAGCACTATAAGACCTAGCCCTTAGTATAATGAGATCAAAATCTTTTATATAACAATTTTATTTGACAATGCTGACACACTTTTCGATATAAGGAAGAAAATATTTTCATGTGTTGCGAAAGTATATACCAATCTGTTTTAATGTTGTATAGAAATATATTAAGAGCTGTACACTGTGGTTAAACAATTTAAAAAATAAAGTAAAATGAGATGTAATTTTTCATTTTATTTTCAGTCAAATGGATAGACTGTTATATGTATGGAATAAACTAGACCATTTTTGTTACAATTGTCTGATGGAAATCTTCCCATAGGCTTCATTTTCATTTTGCGGCATAGTGAATAGTTTATTGTAGCAGGGAGTTGAATCATCTGTACTAACTCTTCTTTTTATTTCATATGTTAATAAATCGAAACACGACCTACTGTATTTGCAATAATTCGCTATATAAGAATTATTTTGATCACTAATCAAGTTAAAAACTATCCGGTCCGGTAAGTTGGCCAAAACTATATACATTGAGCCAAATTTCATTAAAATCGGTTGAGTAGGTTCTGAGAAATAGAGAGACAAACATCGGGACACGATATTTTTATATGTATAAGGATAAAAGGATAAGGACAAGAAATTAATGACAACGTTTTCTCTAACAGAATACGCTTCAGTGAATAATAAGAACTCCTTCAATTTGCTATAAAAATCGTGGTAGAACGGTAAGTATCTATCAGGGGCTGGTGCAGCACGATATTTGGGGGGGGGGGGGGGAGAATGACCTCATAAACTCGCGGCTGAGAGCACCGTTTTTCAATGACATTACCTTGTATTAAGAAGGGCTGCGATCTAAACCACCAAAAGTGTTATGTTTAGGGCATAGTAACTACCTAATTGCATTATTCGCTTGAAAATACAAGAGGTCATGCTTACAACTGAAGTCTTGGGACAGCACAAGCGCAAATCCGCGCGAACGTTACGCGCTGATGTGGGAATGGATGGGAGCGATTTTCACTAACCCATGGCATGGGGGAATTTATGGTCCTGCACGTTCCATCGGATGATACTGCGTGTATGAAAATAAAATAATAATAATTCCAAATAAATAAAATAATTCCAGCATTTTAATCTGGACAATTTAACGACTTGCGAGAATGTTATATACAATATTACATTAAAAACTTTTTTATATTATAGAGCGATAATATCATTAAGAATTGAATTTATTGAATCACATTTCAGCTCAGTCAACACATGGAGACTCAGAAAGAATTCATCGAGCAGATGGAAAAGAAACGTTAGTGAGTTGTGGATATTCCGATGATGATATCCATTGCCCAAACGGGAAAATCAAAATAGAATACGCTTACTATGGAAGAACAAGCGGAAATCTGCACGAACGTTACCCGCTGATGTGGGAAATTTTTCACAACAGTTGCATAACGTATAAAATAGGATTAGGACAGTTACCGTCCATTTAATTTAAAAATTAATTTTCAAGTCTTATTATTATTATTTATTTACTCCCCATTCCAGTAACCCTGAGCAGGGGGGATTCTATTGTTTCATTAAGTCCTGCACGTTCCATCGGATGATACTGCGTGCAGGAAAATAAAATAATTCTAGGATTATTCCAGCATTTTAATCAGCACAATTTAACTATTTGCGAGAATGTTAAATAAAATATTACACTAAAAACTTTTTTATTTTACAGAGGGAAAATATCATTCAGAAGTGAACTTATTGAATCACATTTCAGCTCAGTCTGGAGAATCAGAAACAGTTCACCAAGCAGGTGTAAAAGAAACACTAGTTATTTGTGAATATTCTGATGATGATATCCAATGCCCAACCGGGTTAATCAAAATAGAATACGCCTACTATGGAAGAACAGACGCACATACCTGCCCAAGCAAACATGCATATAATAAGGAATGCAAAACAGCCAACAGCAAAGGCCTAGACATCGTCCGGAATAGGTAATAGATAGTATCTTATATTGATATTTTATATCGGAATCAATATATGGAAACACGTGAAACATGAATACTAACTAATAAAAACATTTTATACAAAAAAAAAATTAAACCGACTTCGATAACTAGAAACCAGTAAAAATAAATGCACTAAAAAGTATTAAATAATTACCTTCTGGTTTTTATGAATACGCAAAATCGTATGAAAAGCGGAAAAATGCATTAAAACGGATAATTTTATTTTGATTAGTACGATTACATACCAACTGTTAATAAAAATTATTAAATTAAAATATTAAATACCATGTTCAATACTTAACAATCTTTTCGGAGGCGGCGCAAAATAGAAAATCTATAGAGAATTTTAAGATTTTCCTAATTTTTAGTGTTAACAATTTTGAATTTCGCGCCGCCTCCGAAAAGATTGTTAAGTATTGAACATGGTATTAAATATTTTAATTTAATAATTTTTATTAACAGTTGGTATGTATTCGTACTAATCAAAATAAAATTATCCGTTTTAATGCATTTTTCCGCTTTTCATACGATTTTCAATTTTGCTGCGTATTCATAAAAACCAGAAGGTAATTATTTCATACTTTTTAGTGCATTTATTTTTACTGGTTTCTAGTTATCGAAGTCGGTTTAATTTTTTTTTTTTTTATAAAATGTTTTTATTTCATACTTTTTAGTGGCGGAAGATAATTTCTATAAGCCGGAAGGGAGCAATGCTTTGATTTCTAAAAAAAAATTTATATGCTTTTTTTTATACAGATTTTAAGTGCATTTTGAACTGATTTCGGGTTTTCGAAGTCGTTTTTTTATTTATTTATTTATTTTTTTATTTTGTTTGAGCCACATAGATTAATAAATTTCCGATGAATATTATTTGTTATAAATAATTTAATTTTTTATTAAATTAGAACATAACATTAATGCAGTCTAATATTTATTTAAATTATAACAGTATAACTGTTTATGTACGCACGTAAACAGCCACTATGGGATTACCTGCCCCACTGCCGTACAGTGGGCCGTGCTTTAGTAAGCCGCAAGCAGCCACAAGGGGACTTACTCGTCGTCGAGCTTGAAAACTGATCGTCGAAAAAATACGTGATGGCACTCAACTTGTCCTCATCAGGATCTTATTTTTGCATCATCAGCTGTGAACACTGACTGTTCGAAGAGGGTAGGAGCTCTTACCATGGTGAGACGTATTTTCTATACTATTACTCAAGGCCGTGCTTTAGTAAGCCGCAAGCAGCCACAAGGGGGACTTACTCGTCGTCGAGCTTGAAAACTGATCGTCGAAAAAATACGTGATGGCACTCAACTTGTCCTCATCAGGATCTTATTTTTGCATCATCAGCTGTGAACACTGACTGTTCGAAGAGGGTAGGAGCTCTTACCATGGTGAGACGTATTTTCTATACTATTACTCAAGCCATCACAGTATATTTTGCCTAGGCCACATTGGCTCATCTCGGGGTCAAGGATCAGCCCCATCAATTCTACAATTTTCCAAAAAAAATCAGGTTCCCATAGTTGATGAACTTAAGTAATTTTTAGTGCGTAATTTAAAGAGTTTCAGGCATTGTGGACAATTTAAATATTTAATAAACCAAGGAATGAACTTCTAGTTCAATATTGTTTCTAATTACATATATGTGAATAGTTTCATTTTAATAAATTAGTAGTTGTACCAAAATTATAATTTTTTTTTTTTTTACTTTACTTTTTCTAAACATAAAGTAATTTAATTAATCTAATCTTAATTTGTGGCTGACCACCATTTTTAAATTATTTTTAAATAATTTATTTTTTAAAGAGAAAAGATTTGGCTCCGCCGGGAGTCGAACCCGGGTCTCCTGCGTTACATGCGAGGATGGTAACCGCTACATCACAGAGCTCGGCTCAAGGCAGAGCAAATCCTTCCTCTTCACTGATACCTACTCCCCCTATCTCACAAGTTTTGCGAGTAGTAGCGGGAGGTGGACAAATTTTGTCCAATTTATGATATTTTATTGACTTAAGTCAATTTTTTAAATTATCAAGAGGAAGGATTTGCTCTGCCTTGAGCCGAGCTCTGTGGTGTAGCGGTTAGCATCCTCGCATGTAACGCAGGAGACCCGGGTTCGACTCCCGGCGGAGCCAAATCTTTTCTCTTTAAAAAATAAATTATTTAAAGTAATTTAGTTTAATAAGAAACTTAAAGGGATTTTTTTTTTTGTATATTCTAGTAGATACTTTCTTTTTCTTATTTTTAAGCACACAATGATTAATAATTTAATTTAATTACATAAATGGTCATAATCAGCGTTTTTATTCATTTTGGTTTCATTTTTTTTTTTAAATTGTAATTGTTCATTTCCGATTTATTTTGTTGTTTTAAGTTCCTTTTTTTTTTAATAAATACTTTATAATATTTTTATGAAACAGGTTTTGTTGTTTATTATTACGCACCCTGGCCTGCACATTTCTTTGGCTTAAACATACTTAGATTGAGACAGAGTAAAGGTTTTACTGAACCTCTCAAATCAATTTACATTTTTTTTGGTCCTTCCGGGGCCGGATGTGCACCTTGGTGCTTAATAACATAATATTATACTCGTAATATCTTATATAAACATAATATTATACTCGTAATATCTTATATAAACATAATATTATACTCGTAATATCTTATATAAACATAATATTATAATCTATATAAATAAAGTTGAAATTCTGTTTGTTTGTTCTTTATAGAAATCCATACCGTTTGTCCTAAATTCTCCAAATTTCGCTCAGTGGTTCTTTGTTACCAGGTGCGAACACCCGTCCATATTAAAATTGCATAACTTCAGCCAATCTCTGGGTATATTCATTATTGTTATAAAATTCGTCATGATCTCGCTTTACAATGTTTTTTTTTACGAAATCGACCGTTTGAGTCGAAAAAACGGCCTAAAAATCATTTTATAGATTTTGAAGAGGCCAACAAGGCCCAGTAAGACCGTCCTTTGGCAGGCGTCGAGTTCTGGGATTTTTAAACCATATGTTTTTTTTTTTAACATTACAATACGTTTATTTACATGTATGGTGAATTTATTTTTTAAAAATGCCTCCTAAGAAGCGAGCTTCAATAGGAGTAGTGAGGTCAAAAGCTAAAAAACAACGTCAAATACGAGCAGATGAAACTCTCGACGAACATCAAAATAGGATTGAACAACAGAGGCTTAGACAGGCAGAATAGCGGGAAACTGAGTCTGCCCAGGAATACGAGGCCCGCCTTGCGCCACAGAGGCTTAGGCAAGCCGATTTGGGAGAAGCTGAAACTGCAGGGCAATATTTCTGTTTTTTGTTTGTTATTTATAGAATTCCATACCGTTAAATCCTAAATTCTCCAAATTTCGCTCAGTGGTTCTTTGATACCAGGTGCGAACACCTGTCCATATTAAAATTGCATAACTTCAGCCAATCTCTTGGTATATTCTTTATTGTTAAAAAATTCGTCATGGTCTCGCTTTACGATGGTTTTTTTTTACGAAATCGACCGTTTGAGCCTAAAAAACGGCTATAAAAAATCATTTCATAGATTTTGAAGAGGCCAACAAGGCCCGGAAAGACCGTCTCTAGGTAGGCTTCGAGTTCTGGGATTTTTAAACCATATGTTTTTTTTTTTAACATTACAATACGTTTATTTACATGTATGGTGGATTTATTTTTTATAAATGCCTCCTAAGAAGCGAGCTTCAATAGGAGTAGTGAGCTCAAAAGCTAAAAAACAACGTCAAATACGAGCAGCTGACACTCTCGACGAACATCAAAATAGGATTGAACAACAGAGGCTTAGACAGGCAGAATCGCGGGAAACTGAGTCTGCCCAGGAATACGAGGCCCGCTTTGCGCCACAAAGGCTTAGGCAAGCCGATTTGCGAGAAGCTGAAACTGCAGGCCAATATTTCTGTTTGTTTGTTTGTTCTTTATAGAAATCCATACCGTTTATCCTAAATTCTCCAAATTTCGCCAGTGGTTCTTTCATACCAGGTGCGAACACCTGTCCATATTAAAATTGCCTAACTTCAGCCTATCTTCAGCTGATATTCTTTATTGTTATTGAAATCGTAATGAACTCACTCTACAATGTTTTTTTTACGAAATCAACCGTTTCATTAGAAAAATGAAATTCCCCGATCAAACCGGGTTATACAGCTTAAAGATGAATTTCTGTTAGTTTGTTTTTCTTAGTAAAAATCCATACCGTTTGTCCTAAATTCCCCAAATTTCGCTCAGTGGATCTTTCTTACTAGGTGCGAACACCTGTCCATATTAAAATTTCATAACTTCAGCCAGTCTCTGGGTATATTCTTTATTATTATAAAAATCGTTATGATGATCTCACTTTAAATTTGTTCACGTTTATTAGAAAAATGAAATTCCCCGGGTGAAACCGGGATATACAACTAGTCTTATAAATAAAGTTGAAATTCTGTTTGTTTGTTCTTTATAGAAATCCATACCGTTTGTCCTAAATTCTCCAAATTTCGCTTAGTGGTTCTTTGATACCAGGTGCGAACACCTGTCCATATTAAAATTGCATAACTTCAGCCAATCTCATGGTATATTCTTTATTGTTAAAAAAATCGTCATGATCTCGCTTTACAATGGGTTTTTTTTACGAAATCGACCGTTGGAGTCGAAAAACAGCCTAAAATATCATTTTATACATTTTGAAGAGGCCAACAAGGCCCGGTAAGACCGTCCCTTGGTAGGCGTCGAGTTCTGGGATTTTTAAACCATATGTTTTTTTTTTTTTTAAATTACAATACGTTTATTTACATGTATGGTGAATTTATTTTTTATAAATGCCTCCTAAGAAGCGAGCTTTAATAGGAGTAGTGAGCTCAAAAGCTAAAAACAACGTCAAATACGAGCAGCTGAAACTCTCGACGAACATCAAATTAGGATTGAACAGAGGCTTAGACAGGCAGAATCGCGGGAAACTGAGTCTGCCCAGGAATACGAGGCCCGCTTTGCGCCACAAAGGCTTAGGCAAGCCGATTTGCGAGAAGCTGAAACTGCAGGCCAATATTTCTGTTTGTTTGTTTGTTTTTTATAGAAATCCATACCGTTTATCCTAAATTCTCCAAATTTCGCCAGTAGTTCTTTCATACCAGGTGCGAACACCTGTCCATATTAAAATTGCATAACTTCAGCCGATCTTCAGCTGATAGTCTTTATTGTTATAGAAATCGTAATGAACTCACTTTACAATGGTTTTTTACGAAATCAACCATTTCATTAGAAAAATGAAATTCCCCGATCAAACCGGGTTATACAGCTCAAAGATGAATTTCTGTTAGTTTGTTTTTTCTTAATAAAACTCCATACCGTTTGTCCTAAATTCCCCGAATTTCGCTCAGTGGATCTTTCTTACTAGGTGCGAACACCTGTCCATATTAAAATTTCATAACTTCAGCCAGTCTCTGGGTATATTCTTTATTGTTATAAAAATCGTTATGATTTCACTTTAAATTTGTTCACGTTTATTAGAAAAATGAAATTCCCCGGGTGAAATCGGGATATACAGCTAGTATTTTATATAAACATAATATTCTAAAATATTATTTTGATTGCTATTTTTAATGTATTTCAGTTACATGATTATTTCCTTTTATTTATTGTATTTTTGGGTTCAACATCTCGCTCCCTAGAATTTCGGTTATAACTTCTGTTTCTACTGAATTTTTTTTCTCTCAGGTTTTCTATAATTTTAATCTTTAAATTTTACATTAATTTTTTTCGTTAGTCATTTGCTTCGTAATCATAATGGAAAATCTCCAACCAGAGCAATTAGCTAAAATAAATCCTCTTAAATCCAAACTGGCCAGTATTACTGCTAAAATTAAGGCGATAACAGACCAAGGGCGGCTGATAGCAAATGACCCGTCTCAACTGTTTTTATTCAAGGGTAAAACCTTATTTTGACACCTTTAATTTCACCTGGGATAAACTGATTGAGCTCACAGCACTGTGGAAATTAACTGATTTTTTCCCTTCTCAGTCAGATAAAAACTTGCAGTCAAACTTAGAGCGGTATTATTATGAATGTTGTGCCATCTATGAAATGCACATGAATCCTACACCTGAACGTCCGAAAGAGACTACACTTTCTCATTCTTCTCTAAACGAATCCCGAATGGTGCGGGCTAGACTTCCTCACATAAATTTGCCCACCTTCGATGGAAATCAAAAGGAATGGCCTTTATTTCGGGACACTTATCTCGCGCTAATTCATGAAGAGGCAACCCTCTCTGACATTGAGAAATTTTTATTTTTAGTTTCTTGTTTAAAGGGCCCATCTCTTGCATTGATAAAGGGTATCGAGTTACAGGAGGCTAATTATCGTCAGGCCTGGAAGCTACTCACCTCGACTTACAATGATAGAAGAAGATTGGCTAATAGCTAGCTCAAAACCGTTTTAGAATTCGTTCCATTTAAAAACAAACCTTCTGCTTCGGATTTAAAAACCCTTCTGACCACTGTCGGTGAAAGTGTAGATTCATTTAAACAGTTAAAAATTCCAACCGCTGTGGATTTTATATTATTTAGTCTGGTGTTGCAATGTCTATCGACCGACAATTACGAAATCGACCGTTGGAGTCGAAAAACAGCCTAAAATATCATTTTATACATTTTGAAGAGGCCAACAAGGCCCGGTAAGACCGTCCCTTGGTAGGCGTCGAGTTCTGGGATTTTTAAACCATATGTTTTTTTTTTTTTTAAATTACAATACGTTTATTTACATGTATGGTGAATTTATTTTTTATAAATGCCTCCTAAGAAGCGAGCTTTAATAGGAGTAGTGAGCTCAAAAGCTAAAAACAACGTCAAATACGAGCAGCTGAAACTCTCGACGAACATCAAATTAGGATTGAACAGAGGCTTAGACAGGCAGAATCGCGGGAAACTGAGTCTGCCCAGGAATACGAGGCCCGCTTTGCGCCACAAAGGCTTAGGCAAGCCGATTTGCGAGAAGCTGAAACTGCAGGCCAATATTTCTGTTTGTTTGTTTGTTTTTTATAGAAATCCATACCGTTTATCCTAAATTCTCCAAATTTCGCCAGTAGTTCTTTCATACCAGGTGCGAACACCTGTCCATATTAAAATTGCATAACTTCAGCCGATCTTCAGCTGATAGTCTTTATTGTTATAGAAATCGTAATGAACTCACTTTACAATGGTTTTTTACGAAATCAACCATTTCATTAGAAAAATGAAATGGTGCGGGCTAGACTTCCTCACATAAATTTGCCCACCTTCGATGGAAATCAAAAGGAATGGCCTTTATTTCGGGACACTTATCTCGCGCTAATTCATGAAGAGGCAACCCTCTCTGACATTGAGAAATTTTTATTTTTAGTTTCTTGTTTAAAGGGCCCATCTCTTGCATTGATAAAGGGTATCGAGTTACAGGAGGCTAATTATCGTCAGGCCTGGAAGCTACTCACCTCGACTTACAATGATAGAAGAAGATTGGCTAATAGCTATCTCAAAACCGTTTTAGAATTCGTTCCATTTAAAAACAAACCTTCTGCTTCGGATTTAAAAACCCTTCTGACCACTGTCGGTGAAAGTGTAGATTCATTTAAACAGTTAAAAATTCCAACCGCTGTGGATTTTATATTATTTAGTCTGGTGTTGCAATGTCTAGACTCTGAAACCAGAAGAGCGTTTGAAAAGAAGTATTTTGACACCGAATTTCCAACATACCGAAATCTCATTGATTTCATTACAGTAGAATGGAGGTCATTAGAACTCACAACTGATGGAACAAATTCTGCCCAAGGCAAACAATTTGGAAGCCAGTTGCCTGCAAAGGGACCGAGGCCTCGAACATCTCTTCTCACGGACAACAGAACATCGAATCCAGGTAATCAACGTTATGGTCAATGGAAATGCCCTGTTTGCTCTGGTAGCCATACTTTATATCAATGCTTTCAATTCAAACAGGCAACACCCAAAGACAGGCTTTCTCTTTTGAAGGATTGGCATGGCTGCACGAACTGTCTATCTAACAAGCATTCGAAGAGTCAGTGTCCATCTCAGAGAAGGTGCCAGTCATGTGCCAGAAATCATCACACGTGGTTGCATATACAGCGCGCACGCGATGACACTCAAGATGACACTAATCACGGGACAAATTTGAGTACAAGCGGTATTGCACTGGGCAGCAGTCAGAATGGAAATGATGTGCTACTAGGTACAGCAATGATAGAAGTTAGCAATGCAGAAGGCTGTATGATTCCGATCAGAGCTGTCCTTGACAGTGGAAGTCAACATTCTTTCATAACTGAACACTGTGCTGCACGATTGGGTCTGACAGTACAACCATGTAGGCGAAGTATATCTGGGATTGGACAGCAACATCTCAAAGGAGCATCAGGAAAATTGGAATGTACCATACGCCCTGTCACAGCTTCTGGAGCATCCATGAAGTTTCATGTGGAACCCATCATTGTTCCGAGTATTACAGGTGATCTACCACATACCACTATACCACCGAAAATACAGGAACTTTACAAATCCTACGTTCTGGCGGACCCGGAATTCTGGAAGCCTGGTCCTGTGGAATTTTTATTAGGAGGCGACACATTTTATGATGTGATAACGGGACGACCTGTAACCATTGACACAAATGCTCCTCGTCTACTTCCTACCAAATTGGGTTATGTTGTTGGTGGACCTTTAAAGTGTAACTATGTACCTGAACATACATCTAGTCTAGTTGTTCAATCTTCAGAAGAAATAAAAGATGTTTTGACGAATTTTTGGGAACTGGAAGAAGTTACCAAGAAACCAATAATTTCAGAGGAGGAGAAGATGTGCGAGGAACATTTTTCTTCTACACACTACAGATTGGAAGACGGACGCTATGTAGTATCCCTACCACTAAAAGAGTCTGTTAACACTTTAAACAATCCAAGACCGCAAGCATTAAGTCGTCTCTTAAATCTTGAATCCAAGCTGGCCAAAGATGCTTGGCTGAAAGAAGAATATCACCGATTCATGAAGGAATATCTCACATTAGGCCACATGAAGCTTGCCCCTCCAGACACAGCTACGTACACCATTCCTCACCATGCAATCTTGAAGCGCCACAATGGATCAAGCAAACTAAGAGTGGTGTTCGATGCATCTTGCCAGACAAGAAATGGCTCTCTCAACGACCATATGTATGCAGGGCCCAAGCTTCAATCAGAGATAGGCGACGTCATTACTAACTTTAGGATTCATCAATTTGTTTTCACCGCAGACATTGTCAAAATGTATCGTCAGATATTAGTTAATCCTAAAAACCGCCGATACCAACACATCCTTTGGAGATTCAACCCAAATGATGCTGTACAGGAATTCGAGTTGTGTACAGTAACTTATGGGGAGAAGGCTTCACCTTTTCTCGCTCAGAGAACTATCAAGCAATTGGTCAATGATGAAGGTACAACTCACCCTCTAGCTGCACAGGCCTTACTCGAAGACATCTATGTTGATGATATTGCAACTGGTGCAAACACTGCCCCAAAATTAATCCAACTAAAAGGAGACTTAGTTACATTACTCGGTAAGGGTGGATTTCAGCTCAGCAAGCAATTGGGCAAGCAACTGTTCAGAGCTATTAAGTACTCTCAGTGATATGGAGTTGGGCGAAGCACGCATCAACTTGTCTGATGAGCCCGATTCTAGAATCAAAGTGTTGGGCATACAGTGGAATCCCAAATTTGATGTCTTTAGTTACGCAATATCAACTCCACCATGGACTCCCACTAAAAGGTCAATCCTATCATGTATTGCACGTATTTACGATCCTTTGGGCTTTTTATCACCCGTCGTTTTCTATGCAAAAACTATCCTGCAGGAGGTATGGATGGCACAAACAGGCTGGGATGATGTTGTCCTTCCGGAGATATCTAACAAATGGAAATTGTTTCTCCATCAGCTTGAACATCTAAGCCAAATCCGAATCCCTCGATATCTTTGCTCCACTGAGTCAGCTCGTTTTCGATTGGTAGGATTTAGCGACGCATCACAAAAAGGATACTCAGCAGTCTTATACTTGCAAGCCGAAACCACCAAAGGTTTTCATGTGTCCTTACTCAAGGCAAAGACGAAGCTAGCACCTATCAAACCCACAACAATACCCCGCCTAGAACTGTCAGGGGCATTGTTACTCAGTCGACTATATCATTCAACTCAGACTCTACATAATAAATTGAACATAGTTGGCATACACCTTTTTACAGATTCACAGATTGTTTTGGGATGGCTCGCGACGCCCCCTGAATCCCTCAAAACATTTGTGGCCCACAGAGTGCTTGAGATCCTAGATACCACAGCCCGAGAAAACTGGAAATTCGTACCATCCGAAGAAAATCCTGCGGACTGCAGTTCCCGAGGTTTACTACCAGCGGAACTCATGACGCATTTATTATGGTGGCACGGACCTTCTTGGCTTTCCATGTCTAGTGTCAGCTGGCCGAGTGCAGTCTCAGACTATCCTACAGTCCTGCCAGCAATGAAGAACAAGAGCGCAATTGCTCTACAAGTGAATGAAGATCAGGATTCACCAATACTAATCTGGATGCAACGGTTCAGCTCATACTTAAAAATGGTACGAAGTGCAGCTTATGCATTACGATTCATTGGAGCCTTAAGACATAAACCTCTTCTCAAAGGACCTATCTCAGTTATGGAATACAGACAGGCGGAGAAATCACTTTTGAAAATCGTTCAGAATCAATACAAAAACCCAGATGGAACTCTTATTGACTCTAAGCCACTTCGTTCACTCCGGCCTTTCATCGACTCGGACGAATTGGTCAGGGTGGGCGGGCGTCTTCAGCATTCATATTTGCCTTACGATGCCAAGCATCCTTATCTGTTGCCAGCCGACAGCCCATATACCAAGCTTCTCATTGATTACTACCATGTAGCTTACTTACATCTTGCGCCAACAGCCTTGAAGGCCATGTTACACTCAAGATATTGGATAGTAGGAGCAAGAAGATTGATTCGCCAAAGAATTTTCAACTGCATAAAGTGCTACAAGGCTATGCGCTCCCCACAAGTTCCTATAATGGGTAATCTACCGTCATCCCGCTTTAAAGAAGGCCAAGTATTTGCCTATGTCGGTGTTGATTTTGCTGGGCCATTTCTAATCAGGGAATCATCGAGACGCAAGGCACCTCTGGGAAAAGCTTATTTATGCATATTCGTGTGTATGACCACAAAAGCGGTACATTTGGAAGTCGTATCGAAATGTTCGACCGATGCGTTTCTTGCCACGTTTGAACGATTCATATCTCGACGAGGAAAGCCTAGACATGTCTATTCCGACTGAGGAACTAGTTTCGTAGGAGCCGCTAACAAACTAAGAGAAATTATTCTGCTCATGCGATCCCAAGAGACAAAAGAAAAAATAACAAATCATGTCGTCCCTCAAGGTATTGAGTGGTCGTTTAATCCCCCTTCAGCCCCACACTTTGGAGGATTATGGGAAGCGGGCGTGAAGTCTTGCAAGACTATATTGTACAAAGTCATTGGGGATTCTGCTTTGACCTTCGAAGAGCTAACTACGCTGTTTTGTCGAATTGAAGGCATCTTAAATTCGAGACCGTTAGTTCCTCAAGAAAATGATCCGAACAATGTCGATTGTTTGACTCCAGGACATTTCCTGGATATTTGGTACCCCTCTTTAGACAAGTGAGTTTGGTTCCTTAGTTTGTTGTTCTGTCTATAGTGATCTATTGCGTGGGTCCCTCACGAAATAAAAGTCAGCCCACCCAGTTAGCGCTATACCACGTTCGTCTATCCCGTGTTTTTTTTTTTTTTCAACTATTATAATAGTCACATTATCCATTTTATGAATATGCACAGAAAATTGAAAATCGTTTGCGGTAGATGCAGTACGCACCTTTCAACACCCTGTCTACTTTGATTTTTTGTAAAGATCAATTTTCCATCGGGAAGACATTCACAACTTTTTTCCACAATGACTTTTTTTTCCTTTGCGGAATATTGTCTTCGGTACTTGTTTATTTCATACATACATCTGCGTTCCGAGAGGAGGTGTACAGTTTTGCTCGGCTCTAACATTAATTCGGCAAATTCAAGATGTCCTAGGTATGGCACTGAGCAGTTGAGATTTTGGCCGTTTTTCGACCAGTTTTATTGGGAAATATAATACACAACATTTACGTTTGTTATTTCGGTATCTGAGAATATGACTGCCTCGAAATGGAAACAATTCTTGACAAATGACTATCTTTAAGAATTTCGTCTCTAGACTCTCTTATCGAGTGCCAACCTAGAGACGTTATCGTAACTTAAAGAAAAAAAATTAAACAATTCACCATCATAGATGGAATTTGAGATGGAAGAAAACAATATTAAAATTTTTTAGCGGGACGTATTTATTTCATGACTGGAATTATAATAAGTCCATATTATAGTCTAATCCATAATATTTTCCTTAGTTTTCAAATCAAATTTAAGCTTAGTTAATACTACTACTACTAATACTAGTTCGGCCCAACAACCCAGTGATGGGTCCTAGCCTCCACCAACAGCTTCCGCCATTCGTCGCGGTTTTGAGCAGCTGCCATCCAGTTGCTCACACCAAGGATGTTTCCCGCATCAGTCGTGACTCTGTCACTCCACCTTAGCCTGGATCTTCCTCGTCTTCTTGTCCCATATCAAGGCTCTGTCAGCAATTTCCTGGGCAAATCCTCTTCACTCATAGGAGCCACATGCCCTACCCACCGCAATCGGCCCAGTTTGATGACCTGGACATATTCAGCTCTCTGAATGCGTCATATATCTCTTGGTTCTTGCGTCTCCTCCAGTTTCCATCATTTGTTTTCACTCCTCCGAATATCCTGCGAAGAATTTTCCGTTCGAACATAAGAAGTTCTTGTTCGCATGCCTTGGTTGTTGTCCAGGTTTCCGAGCCGTACATCAGGACAGGACGAATGATGGTCTTGTATAGGTGTAACTTTGTTTGCCGAGAGAGTATGCGGCCACCAAGCTGTTTCCTCAAACCGAAGTAGCACCGGTTGGCAGAGACAATTCTTCTTCTAACATCAACATCTACTTGGTTACCCTGGGTTACCGTAGAGCCCAAATATACGAAATCGGAGACCTGTTCAAACATGTACTCCACCTGGGTGTCTCTTCAGTCACCAAGTACTTTGTCTTTGCCTGGTTCACGCTGAGCCCCAGTCTCCTTGCAGGACCCACCTGCGCCCAGAACGCCTCCCTAACAGCTTGTAGAGAGCGGCCAATGATATCCACATCATCCGCGTATGCTAAGAGTTGTACGTCCCGTGTTAAAGATCGTCCATCCAACTTGCACGCCAGAATCTCTCACAGCCTTCTCTGGGGCAATATTGAAAAGGCATCTCCTTGACGTAGCCCCTTAGTCGCAAGGAATTCCGCAGACATATCTCCACCGACGCAAACCGAGCACATTACCTCATTCATCGTCAGTCTTACCAGGCAGCTTCTGTGGGATTCGGAGTTCCTCCATTGCACGGTAAAGCTCTTCGCGGTCGATGATATCATATGCTGCTTTGAAATCGATGAAGAGGTGGTGCGTCTTCAGTTTATATTCGTATCCTCTCTCCAATAGGGTCCTCAAGCTGAAGATCTGGTCGGTAGTTGATTTCCCGCTTAGTTAATAGTTATTTGTTATCTCAAAATCAATAATTTGGCACTCACAGCAATTTTCATCTAAACACCTTAATAGTTGCAGAAACATAATTAAAAACCGATAATAGTAATCTTGATAACATAACAAAAGTGTCACTCCATAGTGAAGAATCCGCACAAGATTTTATGATTACATTGTATATTAATATTCGACAGTGATCGAGTGTATCCGGGAGCAGACAGCTTTGTGAAGGCCTCTAAATCAACTGAAAAAGAGCTTTTCCAGGAAGTATTGAATTCCTTTTTAATGTGCATAGGGAGTGGAAGTCGGAAATCAAAATCTAATTTAAAACAATAATGGCTACGATTTTACGATTTTTTTTAAAAAAGGGTTATTAATGCTCGGCCTTTCTTTAAATTCTATGAATTTTGTCGTTTTATGATTATACTGTCCATCCGTCGTTTAGACATTCATTTAGGATTTTTTACTGTTATCGGTGTTTAATGTGCTTTAATCTTCTTAAATCTATAAAAAAAATCTTTTAAGCAACCTAAAAAAAGTTTTATTTCTTGGCAAAATTTTCCAGGAACAGGGTCAAAACAACAATAACTTTGCCGGAACCATAAGGAAGTGTTTCATTTTTCAGAAAACGACAGCTATATTCCAGTGATATTATATATCTTTATTAAAATCTATTGTTGAAAATTTATTTAAGGTTATGTATAAGGTTTGTTCCAACAAGCACTTAAACCACGTCAATAACTAACACACTTCACATGTTCTCCCCCACTCTTTTAATTATGACTTTGAGTGGTTTGTTTTCCCAACCGATTCATCGACCATTAAAACATTATTGAGCATTGCTTGAAATCAACCAATCAAATTTAGAATAAACAAAGCGGGGATAGTACATGATCAGTTTGTTATTTTTCAACGTGTTTTAATAGTTTGTTGGAGCATACCTTATGATATATATGCCATATGTTTTTCAAATAAGTAAATATTATGAGCGATAATTGAATAATTATTTTCATGTTTTATCCCAATAACTTCTTTAATAAATTAAGAACCCAAAAAAGGTTTTAATGGACCACATTGGGAAAATACTCTACAAGATGCAAAAGGTTTCGTTCGAATTGGTCCACCCATCTCGGAGTAATCGGTGGACATATGGTACATAGAGAAAAAAAAAAAAAAAAAAAAAAAAAAAAAAAAAAAAAAAAAAAAAAAAAAAAAAAAAAAAAAGGCACATACTTATCGAATTGAGTAACCTCCTCTTTCGAAGTCGGTTAAAAAATCAATGAATTTACATATTAAAATGACATATGTCTAAACCTTAGAAGACAAAGGGCCTAATTGAAACTTTCGAAAAATCGAGTGAGATGGGAGTGAACTGGATTTATTGACTATGGTGGTTTTCAAATAAATGTGTTAAAAACGAGTATGTTATAATCCCTTGAAACAAAATAAACTGGTTAAAATAAATAAAATTTTCCCTATTAATCCTTCTTAATTTATAAATAGTGCATCAAACCCCACTTTTTTTAATATTTTTTTATATATCTAAGACATAGGCGGATCCAGCAGGTTGTAAAGGAGGCTGCAGCCACACGGTCTTTCCCCCAGATCTTTTAACTTTATGCTCGTTTCCCACTAAACAACTAAAATTTTACTTGTTCTGCATATTATTTGTTGTTTGCCTTCCTTCCTTACTTTCAGTAAAGTTGAATTCTTAAACTACAAATATTTTTCCAAAGGGGGGCTGCAGCGCCCATAGCCCTCTCCCTAGATCCACCAGTGACCTGGGATAGATCACATAATGCCTAAAACTAAAACTACTGGAACTCATATTGACAGTCATAGACTTGATTGAGATCTAAGAACATAAATAAGAAAGAAAAAAAAAAGTTTTGTAAGAAGTTTGATTTGGAACTTAACTCTTAGACAAACCCTCAACAATGTAAGATTTTCTATTTGGGATGACCGAGCATAAACCTAATGAATATATTAATTATATTGAATATAGTATAGTCAAGTACCATGAAATTAACAGGATTTCAAAATAATTTAGTGTTGAATGATAATTTTACTAGAAAATGATTCAGATGCCTATATTATTTTATAAAACATATTTTCTATTTCAGGTGTGAAAATGAGGTCAGGTGTCATTTGGAGGCTTCAAATGATTTGTTTGGTGATCCTTGCCTAGACACAAACAAGTATCTAAAAGTTGACTATACATGCGAAGGTATTGAAGTACATACACAATTTCTAATAGATAATTTCAATTAAATGTTAATATTATAAATAATTTTAATTAATAGATCTATTAATATTAATAATATTGAGGAACATTAATTTAGATCTTAGCCTCTTCTTATTTTATTATTTTATTTTATACAAATCAAATAATTCACAAGTCCTTGAATAAAGCACATTCCTTCGTCACGGCCCTGGAGTTCGAAACGTTTTTAAAAATAAAATAAGTCGAAACTAAGATCTAAATTAATTTCCTTCATAACTAGGAAGTCTCTAACTTTGTTTGAATCAATAAGTAGTTACTAATATGTAATGCATTTATAAATATTGTTATATTATAATATTTTTAAAACAATGCTAGATTTTCATAACACTGTTTCAGATCATTATACACACAGAGCACTCATCTGTGAATATAAGTCAGAGAATATTAAATGTCCAGAAGGTAAGACTATCAAGTTAGAAGATGTCTTTTGGGGTAGAATGGATAAAACTACATGCCCCCATGTGGATATGGAAGATACCAATTGCAGATCGGATAATAACACTTTTTCTACTGTCAATGAGAGGTGATTAAAATTAATTAATTGTTCCTAAATTTTATGTAAACTTTTGAGGATGTATTTTTTTTTGTTTTCTTTTTTTTAACCTGATTAGTTGGGCCTCAGATATTTCTAAATTCATTTAATGCCAAATAGATCAATTTATATCCATTTATAAATTGTTATTTTATCGTTATCGTTATTACAGGCTCGAATCTCACCAAGAGATTGTCACCTTACACCTTGATTTACCGTTAATTTTTCCTTCTATTGGTTATTTAATTAAGATTTACCACCCCATGAAGATTTACACCCCCATATGCTTGAGTTCCGGCAGGATAAAACAGCTCCCCGCCTCAGCTGAACAGGAACCAGGGAGCTTAATAGTACAATGTTTTACTCAGGGAGCTAACACATTCCCTAATATTCTATAACTTTATAACTTCATAACCAAAAATTTACTTTAAAAAAAAATGATAACATCCTCTTATAACTTGAACTTATTTGGACATACCGTTAGTAAACCATGGTTCAAGAGTGTCGTTTGGCAAAAAAAGATATAAAGATTAAATTACTTAATTTTAAAGGAGCGAACTATACAATAGAATTAAAAGGTATTTACATAAAGTCTAAACGGGCCTATTGCAATTTTGATCAAACAAAAGAAGCGACAATTTGAAAAAAATCTAATGGCACAATTGACTGATATAACTAATTCAAAATTTTTTTGGGAAACAGTCAATAAGCATCGGTTTAAAGCTCAGTTTATTAACCCTATCTCAGTGGAAAAATGGGAAACATGTTTTAAAAATTTCTACCCTCCTAAAGAGAAGAGTATAAATCGATATTTTGGTGTGACTCATCCGATGTTAGATACACCATTTAGCCAGGACGAACTTGATAGATTCTTTAACCCTACGGCGGGCGCGCTGCGGCATTTGGCAATTTGAACATTTGTCATTATATTAGGAATACTAATTGAATCAGTGAGCTGAGGGTTCCAGGTATTTGTAGACCGACATGTTCTTAAAGGATTAGACGGTCGTGCCCGCCGTCTTCCGGTTTTCGTCAATAGTTATATTGCCTTATTTGCAGTAGGTCTGTAACTGCGGTCCAAACACGGTGGCGCGCCCTATCGTGTTACAGATTCAGACAATCTCTCTGAATTATTTTATCATTTTCTGCGCTTTCTTTACAAATTAAAATGCAAGTATTTTGGTTTTTACGTTGCCTAATATTGTTTGAAATATTTTTAGTCTTGTTTTACCGTATTAGTATTTGTGAAACATTAACTCTTACATCTATGCCAATTTTTATTATTACGATTCAAGCACTTAGGAACAAACGATGAACGAAACGTTGTCAAAAATAAAATATGCGATTCTTACATATTAATGCTATTTATTTTGACCTCACCCCCGACCATTTCCTCTTCATTATAACAACGGTCAACCATCCTCCACTATAATTCCCATGTTCATATGAGCAATATTTATTATAATAAGCAGTTTATTATTATTTTATCTCTATACATATACCAATTGTAAGTTTTTTTATCAACCTAGCTATTTTAATTTATTTTATTTTTTGCCATCCTTTTCTTTATACATCTTATAATCTTCATTCATTAGAAATGGTATAAGCCTAAAGCAACGAGTAAATAACAAAAAGAAAGTAAGTTATTGCTTATTTTCAAATAAATTATATAAAAAACAAAGATGCGGTCCAAACACCGCAGCCCGCCCGCTGATGTAACTCAAATAGGCGCGCCCGCCGCACAGTGGGACGAGTCCAAACTCCTGTTGGACATCGGCTATAACTCTCAAAGAAATTTCGCTGGACTTCTCAAATTTTGTCAGTTTATGTTTCTGAGAATGCAGAATCTTAATTATTGTCATTTCATTCATAATCATTACATATATATATATATATATATATATATATATATATATATATATATATATATATTTTTTTTTTTTTTTTTTTTGTGTACATTATAATTATAAAATATATTAGTATAAATTGAAAATTCATTAACAATTTTATATTAAAATTTATAGCAATTACGTTTACAGTAGTATGTTGTAACCAATAATAAATAGATAACTACTATGATTGAAAATGTAATTAAACAATAAAAAAATTAATGTAATATACCTTTTTTAAAATTATGACATTATTCATTAGCTTCACATTCTACCTTATGAGCAAGCTTCTTGCTTCCTGGGACATTTTACTTTTCACAACACTATTACATTGAGGTTGAAATGGGATAGGAGTTTATAGCAAACTATCGATTCTTGACGTTTTTCTGGAATGCTGCTCTCCATAATCCCAAAAATGTTTCTGATTTGTTTCCTTATTCCGAAGCCAGGTCGTATCAGTCAAATCTATCTTATTCTGTTGAAGAAAAGAAAAAGGTCATTGTTTCTTTTCATATTTATGATGTTAGCAGCACAAAAGTCGTATAATACCTACGTTTAGATTTTGTTTGACAGGACTAAAAAAAAAGGCTACCAAAATTATAACTTTAGCCAATTCCAAACTACCTACTTTAAGCAAGCAACTTCTGTCTATTTATAATTTAATGTAAATTAAAGACAGTAAAATATTTTTGTTAACAATATTTCGTTTACAGTGTACTCTTTTAACTTACTAATTATTATAGTGCAGTACAAATATAAAATATTAAAAAAATTAACAATTTTTTTAAATGTTCAAAGCTATTCTATTGGAAATCGTAATTTGGTGAATAAATTGTTGCAGTTGGTTCGAAATATATTAATTTAAGGATTATGGGTTGCTGAAAACCCAAATATGCTAAGAAGATGTTCTAAATAACCAAATTCACTCTTGAGTTCAGTGTTCACGCGTGGTAAAATCTCATTTAAATGAGAATAGGCAGATTGTGGCAAGATCGGAAAACTGTTTATAAAACTTCAAACCTTTGCTAACAATAGGGTATATGTAGTTTTCCGGGCAATTTCCGGCATTTTACTATATTGTACCAAATAGTTTACATTTGTTTGAACCGTCGTAACTGTTGCATATGTTTTTCCAAAACTATATTTCTGGTGTATTACATACAATCAGCAATGCTTGATCATACTATAAACATTTCATTAGGTTTAGCCAAAAAATATAGGCACACTTACTTTAAATATAAAAAAGATGAATGTCTTACTGTCATGTTTCAACTCATATTGCATCATTATTAACTCAAAGATTGAGTTAAAAATTAGAGCAAATGACGGAGAAAGGATTCTAGTTTATTAATATTACAATGAAACCTCTAAATTTTACCTTTCATGTTTTGGCCCAATGTCCGGCCGGACAGTGGACTCGCCCCACTGTGCACCGGTGGGTTAAAAAATTAAAGACGGGAAAGTCATCACGTTCCGACAATATAACTGGTGAATTTTAAAAAAATCTCCCAGAAAACTGGAAATTATATATTTTAAATATGTTTAATAAAATTCTAAATATAGAGGACGTTCCTGATAAGTGGTGTGAAGCCATTTCTGTCTTAATTCACAAAAAAGGAAACATGAACCAACCTGATAATTATCGGCCGACATCACTCGTTAATTTAATCATGAAAATATTTTCACAAATGTTATTAAACAGATTAATGATTTGGGATGACGAGGTTAAGGTATTACCTGAAGCAAAATCGGGCTTCCGGGAGGAGCGCGAATGCATCGATAATATTTTTATATTGAACTCCTTTATGCACTTGAAACGAGGGGGCCGGGATGGCCGAGTGGACAAAAACAGTTGCAATAGGTAATCAAAGTTAAGCAACGTCGAGTGTTTAGTACTTGGATGGGTGACCACCCCCCGATGAAAGCCACCAAGTCCAAACTCCCCCCTCCCGCCGGGCGTGATGAGGCCCGTCAGTCTACTGTAGACGTCTCATTACAGGTCCTCTAAGGTCAACGGGGGTTATGTGTTGGGTCAATCACCCGACTGTGTAGAAATCTACCTGATTATGAAATCAAAAACTAGCCTCGGAACTGATAGTCTAAAACTGGTAGCGACCCCGGCTTTGTATAAAGGACTCCGTCTTGCCTCGTGGAATGTTCGGAGCTTATACAGACCTGGAGCCGCCCAAACAGTAGAGGAGGAAGCTAAAAGGTACGCTACTGAAATAAAAGCCGTACAAGAAGTTAGGTGGCCCGAGGATGGTGAACTCACTATCGATGGGTACACGATATTCTACAGTGGAAGGAACAAACAAAACTTTACCGGAGGAACTGCCTTTATAGTAAGCCCCAAGGCTCGGAAATCAATCCTAAGCTTCGTCCCTATTAGTGATCGGATAAGTTTGCTTAGATTCAAAGGAAGATGGTTTAACATCTCCATCATAAACGTTTATGCACCGACCGAAGAAAAGGACGATGATATGAAAGACGATTTCTATGAGCAACTTGAGCAAGTGTACGACGGTATTCAACGGTATGACGTAAAATTAGTCATTGGGGATTTCAATGCCAAGATCGGAAGGGAGCGTCAGTTTCGGCCAACAATTGGATCGCACAGTCTTCATGAAACGAGCAGCGAAAATGGAGTAAGATGTGTAAGTTTCGCAGCTGCTAAGACTCTGGTAGTTTGTTGGTAGCAACACCAACTTCCCGCATAAGGAGATTCATAAGTATACATGGACAAGTCCTGGGAACAGGTGGAGGAACCAGATCGACCACGTGCTGATCGACAAGCGACACCAAAGCTCCATTCAAGATGTGAGGAGCTTTAGGGGAGCCGACTGTGGTTCGGACCATCCCTTGGTGATAGTCAAGTTTAACCAAAGGCTTAGACGAATCCAGAAGACAGATAGCGACCTTAAACGAATAAGATATGAAATCCAAAGACTAAAGGATCCGGAGACCCAATCACGTTTCCAAATAGAGCTGTCCAATACATTCGAAGTTCTCGACCTAGAGAGTACGCCAGTTGAGAGTCACTGGGTGGAAATTGAAAGGTCTTGAAGGAGACAGCAAATAAGGTGATAGGAGTCCAAGCCAAACGTCAACCAAAGAAATGGTACACGGAGGAATGCCGTAAGGCTGTGGAGGATAAAAGGGCACTGAAGATCATCAGCTTAGGCAAAAGAGACAAAGAATCCCGAGATAGATACGAAGCTGCTCAGAAAGCAGTAAACAAGACAATGAGAAAGGCAAAGAGAGAATTCTTGTCTCAAAAACTCAGGGAGATTGAAGATAACTGGCAGGTAAAATATGTGAATTCTATGCTGACATCAGGAGAGAAAGAACCAGATACATGGGTAGGAGCACTCAAACGAAAAACAAACAAGGCAAACTGTCAGCATTCAAAGACGAAGTGCTCGGAATCTGGAAGGATTACTTTGAGCAGCTACTGAACAGTGAAGATCCCTCAGAGGATGAGGACATGGACCACGCTGAGGACCATCCCAGCGATGTGGTAGAGGAGCCGGATCTACTGGATGTACAGATGGCGATTGAGAAGGTAAAGCGGCGAAAAGCCCCTGGAATAGATAGCTTACCTGGTGAGCTCTTCAAGGAAGGGGGTGAGTCACTGACGAGCCATCTACACCAGCTCATCCTGAAAATATGGAGAGAGGAAAAAATCCCCGACGTATGGAACACAGGTCTCATATGCCCAATTCTGAAAAAGGGATCCATGTACGAGTGCGAAAACTAGATGAATAGCACTACTCCCTGTCGCATACGAAATCCTGACCTACATAATTCTAAACAGAATGAACCCGTACTATGAAAAGTCCCTTGGCGACTACCAAGCAGGGTTCAGAAGAGGAAGAAGCACGTCCGATCAGATCTTCATCCTAAAACAGATACTCGAGAAACGTTGGGAAATAAATCAAGATGTGCACGCCTTATTCATCGACTTCAAAGCAGCCTACGACTCCGTCAACAGGAGCTGTCTTTGGAAAATACTGACGGAACTGGGTTTCCCAGGGAAATTGGTACGATTGACACGGGCGTGTATTAATGGATCCCGATGCCGAGTCCTGGTACAAGGAGGAATGACTGAAAGCTTTGACGTGAAGTCAGGATTAAGACAAGGCGACTGCCTATCCCCGATGCTGTTCAACCTGGCCTTGGAAAAAGTTATCCGAGAATGTACCAAGGCAAGCGGGGGAGTGCACGTGGGAAAAATGCATAAGTTCCTCGCCTATGCGGATGACGTGACTGTGCTAGGAAGTAAGAAAGAAGACATTCAGTCACTCGCCGGTTCCCTGATCACTTCAGCGAGAGACATCGGCTTACAAGTTAATCAAAATAAGACGAAGTACATGGTAGTAAGCCGGAACCTACACGTAATCGACGATATAAGTGTAGGAAGCTATGCCTTCCCTAAAGTAGATAACTTCAAATACCTCGGATCTACAGTAACCTCAATAAACGAACAACTAACAGAGGTCGATCAACGAATAGCCAGTGCCAATCGTGCGTTCTTCTCGGTTTCTCGAGCCCTCAGATGTAAGAAGATCTGCCGCCCACTGAAAATTAGGGTCTCACAACACAATAACCAAACCCGTGCTAATGTATGGGTGCGAAATGTGGACACTGACCAGCACCTTACAAGCAAGAATCGAAAGATTCGAAAGGAAGATGCTAAGGACAATTGTAGGCCCAAAGTGGGATAATGAGCTGGGACTCTGGAGAAGAAAGACTAAAGAAGAGATTATAGGGGAAACCAAACAATCGATAGCGCACGATATGAAAGCTAAGAGGTTAAAATGGGCGGGACACGTGGCAAGAAGCAACCCCTCAGGCTCCCTCAACATAACGATGAATGCAACAGTAGTCGGAACCCGACCACGAGGGAGACCCAGAACGAGATGGGCTGATATAATCAAGAAAGAAGCCACCGAACATCGAGTGATGAACTGGAAAGCCATCGCCCAAGATAGACCGAAGTGGAATAGGCTAGTTGAGGCGGCTAAAGATCTTCAAGGTCTGTGAGCTAACCGAAAAAAAAAAAAAAAAAAATGCACTTGAAACTGAAAAAGGACAAGGGAACTGTTTTTGCGATTTTCGTTGATTTTAAACGAGCGAATGTTAAAATTATTAGAAATGAAGGACGAAAGATATCCGAAACAATGCCTCAAAAAATTAAAACAACATTATATGCTTCAAACGGAAAAAAACATAAAATATAATTGGCTCCCACAAATTAACAAAATTTTACAAAAAAATCGGAAATAACATTAATAGATGATCCAAAAGGGCTAAAAGGAAAAATGCCTGCAATTTTAAATAGTCTAAAAGCATATTTGAATACCTGGCTGGAAAAACGTTGCATGTAGCTGAAGTTCAATTTTACAGGAGAGTGAATTATGTCCAAAACGCAATTGAAACGGCAACTGGCAAACTAAAGAGCAACATACAACGTTTTTCCACTAAATAAAACTCACTCAGTCGCAAAATCATATTTATTGGGTTTACAAAATCCACCTATTCATTGGTATGTTCATTCACATTTTGGTGTTCAACAACAGAAAAATGAAAGACATGGGATATTGGAGGAGGGATAAGAATAACAAAATTGAAGTGGTTAAACCAATTTTATTGACAGAAAATAAACAAACATTTACATGAACGATGACAATTACACAAACATTTACAACGAACACAGGTTAGTGTTACTGAAGAAAAGATAAGCGGGTGCTACACTCAGCTTGGTCCAAAATACTACTAAACTGATGGGAGAGTTTCATAAAATGCCCTATGGTCAGGATCAGTGAGATACCGAGCCATATCCATAAGGTCTTTCTTCTTCTCTTTTGGTATAGGCAGGAGTGCTGAGTAGAGGTTGGGAAGATCCTTGACGTCACATGGATTAAACCGGGTCGGAAACACCTGTTCTGAAATCCAAGGGCGCAATATGTTGTGTGTCTCTCTCACATACAGTGAAACTGGGTCATCGGCAGTTATCTTCATCCAGACGTATTTTTTTATCTTGATTTTTTTCCTAGGTTTTTCTGGAGAAAGCGCTTCAATGTCTTTAAAATCACTTTGATCCATTTCAAAGACTAAGAAAGGTTTGTTTAGTTTTGCACCAGCTATTACGTGTTTCCAATCACCTGGAACAAGAGCTTTCACTCTTTTCTTGGCACGTTCGATAAGGGCGAAATCTCTGTCACATGGAAGAAATGAATGGCCGGTAATCAAAAATTTTTGGTGGATCTCAGTGAAATAACGCATTTTCACTTAATAACTATACAGGGTGAGTGTATTCCAATTATTGTTTTGGCCTGTACATCGGTCTGACCAAACGATTAATCTCCTTTCCTGGCCAGGGGGTAGTGGTCGAAATGTAGATGTTATGTATTTCAAAATGCAAGACCCGATTTCCTTTGAACCCCGTTTCGCTAGCGACTCATGCCATACAAACATGTTTGCAACGTTGTCCGTCATATTGTGGATTGCCAAGTTGTATGTAGAATACTGGCGTTGGTAGTACACGTCACCATGAGTTAACATTGGTGTAAATAAGACTTGCTGTAGGTCTACACAAATTGTTATAGCATTTCTGTTTGCTGAATCTTCTGAGAGAGTCTTATATGCTTGGTCAGCTTTACAATGATGTAGACGACTGTCAACTTCGATCGATTTCCTCTCTTCATCATTCCGAGCTAGTACTAACTTGGCGTAAAATTGATCGCACTGTTTGCATGTGTCAGAGCGAGGTGTCCCAAACCTCAAATTAAACTCTCTTTTGAAAATCTTACTATACAAAGTAGAGTTTGCTGGATTATCAGGGTATTTCTGCTTGAATAAACGGTACATTTTGGAGACACTGAGATCAGGACTCAAACATTTTTTCGATGAGACATTCCTACTGTAATGATTAATTTCTATAGGGAAAGATTCAATGTGCTCTCTAATGTTCCCTCTCACTGTAGCATCGATCGCATGACGACGGTTCAAGTGAGTGCCCCTCTTATCTTTTGGTGCAACCTGACCATCTTTCATTTTTTGTTGTAAAATTTGAATTCGCCTTGGTGTAATGGAAAACGTGTTACACAGTGTTTTACGACACACAGGTTTCCCATTCAAGGAATAATCAAAAGAAGCTTGTCGTGTTGATGTGGAATCTGATTTACCGGTACGCCTTTTCCGTGGTTCCCGTAGGGCGATGAATTTAAGGAGTAAAAGAGACTGTTCATTGTACGTCAAACCGTAAAATTGATTAAATAAACTATGTACGTACGCAAGACTAAGAGAAATGCATCCATTTTTCTCACAAGCCGCTGTACAACCTCGAGGATTCGAAGGTGGAACCTTTTCAGGAACGACATCACCCTTTCCGCGATTGGCTTTGTATGATTCTCCACTGTCTTTCATAATTTTACGCTTCTTGTCACTCCATTCCGCGAACTGAACAGCACGTTTACGGTTATTCACTATTTCTAAATCACTAGCCGATATATTCATGATGGGAAATGAGTAAACAAACAATGCAAACACACTATGAAACCTCACAGCAACAAGTGGGTATCAGCGCTGCCAACATGAAACGTTTTTCCATCAATCCCAAGCATGTTTAGCCCCCCTTCTAGCACATTATAGGCTATCTAGCGATTTGAAAACTAACTACTTCAAGGTTGGATTCCATCAAGCAAGTGACAAAGATCGTTTATCCATCAAAAACCGACTTTGTGAAAAAAACGACATGCAACGTTTTTCCAGCCACCCATTCATTTAATAGAAGAGGATAAGTCTAAATTAACCAGATCGGCATACAGCCCATTTTATGTTAATTTATGGGATCCACAAATAATACCCCAAGCATAATTATCACTTGAAAGCCCATGGTCCGAATGTTGGCACAGATTAAATTATCCGATATTCATATTGTAAAAATTACATATAAAAACTCAGTATACACCATTAATCCTCAATTAATGGTGTATACTGTTTATGATAAATTGTATAATCTGTAATATCCAAACAAAAGAGACCCTATATCACATGTTTGTTTATTGCCCGACATATTCTGCACTTAGAAATCATTATATTCCAGACGCCGAAAACATGAATATCTCACAATTTACCGAATTTCTAAATGTAAAAGCTAAGGACTCATTATGTTAAATATATTAATATTTTTCTAGATGCCTTCTTTTGAGGTCTTTTGTGATTAATGAATAATTCATAAACTATACGAATATTTTGTCACAGAAATTTTTAAGATGTTTATGATAAATTTATTTACTTATTAGCTATTTGTGTTTCATGTTTATGTACGTGCATGTATTTATTTATTTATATATTCATATGTAGGTTATAGTTAATGTTGTTTATAATGCGTATATATTGTTTGTTTAAGGTCTATAATTCTAATTGTAAGTTTAGTTTATTAATTAAAATTACCAAATAGTCAATCTCATGCCAATTTAAACTATTTACTAATTGTTGCTATTATTGTTACATTTATTTAACACTATTTATATTGTTATAAAATTTATGGCTAACTTTTTGTATAGGGTTCATCCCTAAAGACAAATAAAAGCATTATTATTATTATAACTTAAACTTACTTAATTTATAGGCTTACTTGAGCTCTCTCTCTCTCTCTCTCTCTCTCTCTCTATATATATATATATATATATATATATATATATATATATATATATATATATATATATATATTAGCTCAAGTAAGCCTATAGGCGGGCGCAAGCGACGGTGCTGCTTCTTTTAGGAACTAGAGAAACGGGGATAGAAGCCGGGCCATTACCTCGGATTCATAGGGTTTTTCGGCGTTTTTAATTTATTTTTCCATAATTAAAACCCGATTGAGCAATATATATATATATATATATATATATATATATATATATATATATATATTAGCCTTTAGTAGTATGCCTTTATAAGGCATACTACATATATTGTAATTTTGCAGGCGTTTACATTAGAAGTTTGTTCAACTACTACATAATAAGTTATAACAGAATAAAAAGTAGAAAAATGAATAATAATAAAGTATGAGAAAATAAACAAAACCCAAAAAAAAAATAAAATAAGAAATAAATATCACTATAAGCACAACAAGTTTTAGGATGCCCTTCTGTTGCTTGTCAGTCGATCAAAATCTATTTCTTTTATAAATTTTAGTAAGTCTGTCTTAAATTTAGTAAAAAGTATATGCTCTGTATCAGGACAGTTTCCATGCTTGGTCACAACACTTTGTCTTGTATGTATATATATGTATATTGTATATATGTATACAGGTTGACATGCTACTCGTGCGACAAACTTCACCAGTAGATTCTTTACCATAAAATGAATAAAAAAACTTCATATTGACCATGGTCCGATTCTAAAACATTTCGGAATAATTTCGCTTTTTATCGATTTTGAAGGTTATCACGACCTGGCATCGGAAAACCGTGATATCTTTAAATCTGAAAATTTCTCCGAAAAAATTATAGCTCCGTTGAAATCTACATTAAATAATAAAATGGTTATTTCAAAATTTTTAGGCCAATTTTTCATGTTTTATTTCAGCCAGAACAACAAAATAAGTGAACAATTTTATAAATCGGAAAGTGTTTAATGTAAAGTAATGTAAATGCATAGAACTCTTTATATATTGTTTATATGTGCTCTTAGATATCACGGTTTTCCGATGCCAGGTCGTAATATCTTTAAATCTGAAAATTTCTCCGAAAAAATTATTGCTCCGTTGAAATCTACATTAATTTTTCAATAATAAAATGGTTATTTCAAAATTTTTAATTCAAAAAATCAAATGTTTAACATAATCCAGAGTTTCTAATTTTAGTTTCAGAAGGCAAAAATTTGAGGGAAAATACCTCATTTAATAACGCTTCTAAAACACTCTTCACTTTTTAATTTGGTGTTTCTAAGACCAAGATATCGATGACAAAAAGAGAAAAAGTGTATTCCATAAGGCGTTTTTCAATCAGTGTTTGGGCGGAAGTTCTTGAAGATGTACTCGTCGGTCCCTACTTAGATTTTCCGGCGAGATTAACGTCGGTGTGAAGTTGGAAAATCATTTGGTGGAAACTCAAAAACTTTTGAGAGTTCTGGTTTCCTACTGAATAGTTCTAGAGTTCCTGATAGTTTAAAATAAAAAAATCGGACATTAAGGTACAAAGAAACCGTTGTAAAAAGTGATACGCCAACTTCACGCTGGCATATCATTTTCTAAAATAACTTATTTTCGGGGAGGAAAACCCACTAGGTGTTAGATTTGTACCTCGTTAAGAGTTCTACAATAATTTTAAACCGATAAAACAAACAAAAAATTACATTTTGAAATATAAAAAAAAAGCCACACCGCGATTATTTTTTATGAAATAAATTAAATTAAAAACCGAAAATACAGACATCCACGATACCTAAGCAAATTTTTAAATTATAATAAGTGAGAAAACACACAAAATATGATTATAAACCATATAAAGTTTAAATAAAATAAAAACTATAACTAAGTACACACATCCAAATCAAAAAATCTGGTGCGTGCGCGCAACACACAACTTTCACTTACCAACTTACTTAGATTGGAAATTGACGTGTTTTGCTAATTATCATTTCCTAAAGTCACACATTTTTCTACATTCATATCTTATTTTTGTTAATCGTTAAAGCCGTTTTTGAGTAAATAAAAAAAAACCGTGAAAATGATACAAAATTTATTAAGTAAAGTCCCCCCTCCCGTAGATCAATTTTGATGAAATTTTTACAGTCATATATCGGGCATTTAAATACATCAAATACTAAGTTTGATCAAAATCGTTAAAACCGTTTTTGAGTAAATAAAAAAAACACGTGAAAATGATACAAAATTTATTAAGTAAAGTCCCCCCTCCCGTAAATCAATTTAGGTGAAATTTTTACAGTCATATCTCGGGCATATAAATACATCAAATACCAAGTTTGATAGAAATCGTTAGAACCGTTTTTGAGTAAATAAAAAAAAACACGTGAAAGTAATACAAAATTTATTAAGTAAAGTCCCCCCTCCGGTAAATCAATTTTGATGAAATTTTTAGAGTCATATTTGGGACATATAAATAGATCAAATACTCAGTTTAATCAAAATCGTTAGAGCCGTTTTTGAGAAAATCGAAAAAAATGTAAAAAGTTATTAAATAAAGTACCCCCTCCCGTTAAGCAATTTTGATGAACTTTTTGCTGTCACATCGCGGGCATATACCTACACTAAATACCCAATTTCAGGTTCCCACGGTTTATAGTTTTTGAGTTAGTCTGTTCACATACACACACACACACACACACACACACACACACAGACCATTTCGCGGGACTTGGTTATTTCGACTCAGGGGGTCCCAAAACGTGTATTTCCGTTGAAAACCGGAAGTCGAAAATTTTCACGATCGCAATACTTCCACTTACTATATATTTCATTTATAGGTAAGTGAAAGTAAAAAGGGCGGGACACTGAGCAATTCGCGGAGTTCTGGTAAAACTAAAACTAATACTATATAGCTAAGAGCATATATGAACAATATCTGAAGAGTTCTATGCATTTACATTACTTAGCGATATTTAAAAAAAAATAATAGTTATAAAAGAATATAGTTTTTCTCAAAGATTCGAGGGACGCAAAGCCAATCGAGGAGTTCTGGTGAAACTAAAACTCATACTATATAGCTAAGAGCACATATAAACAATATATAAAGAGTTCTATGCATTTACATTACTTTGCGATATTTAAACAAAATAATACTTATAAAACAGTCTGGTTTTTCCAAAGATTCAAGGGACGCGATTCACGGAGTTGAGTTTTAGTTCACCAGAACTCCGCGAATCACTCAGCGTCCCTCGAATCCTTAAGAAAAACGAGATTGTTTTATTATTATTATTTTTTATAAAAATCGCAAAGTAATTTAAATGCATAGAACTCTTCAGATATTGTTTATATGTGCTCTTAGCTATATAGTATGAGTTTTAGTTTCACTAGAACTCCACGAATCGCTTAGCGCCCCTCGAATCTTTGAGAAAAACTATATTCTTTTATAACTATTATTTTTTTTAAATATTGCAAAGTATTGTAAATGCGTAGAACTCTTCAGATATTGTTTATATGTGTTCGTAGCTAAATAGTATGAGTTTTAGTTTCACCAGAACTCCGCGAATCGCTTAGCGCCCCTCGAATCTTTGAGAAAAACTATATTCTTTTATAACTATTATTTTTTTTAAATATTGCAAAGTATTGTAAATGCGTAGAACTCTTCAGATATTGTTTATATGTGTTCGTAGCTAAATAGTATGAGTTTTAGTTTTACCAGAACTCCGCGAATCGCTTAGCGCCCCTCGAATCTTTGAGAAAAACTATATTCTTTTATAACTATTATTTTTTTTAAATATTGCAAAGTATTGTAAATGCGTAGAACTCTTCAGATATTGTTTATATGTGTTCGTAGCTAAATAGTATGAGTTTTAGTTTCACCAGAACTCCGCGAATCGCTTAGCATCCCTCGAATCTTTGAGAAAAACGAGGTTGTTTTATAACTATTATTTTTTTTAAATATCGCAAAGTAATGTAAATGCATAGAACTCTTCACATGTTGTTTATATGTGCTCTTAGCTTTATAGTATGACTTTTAGTTTCACCAGGACTACGCGAATCGCTTAGCGTCCCTCGAATCCTTAAGAAAGACGAGATTTTTTTAATATTATTATTATTTTTAAATATCACAAAGTAATGTTGATGCATAGAACTCTTCAGATATTGTTTATATGTGTTCGTAGCTATTTAGTATGAGTTTTAGTTTCACCAGAACTCCGCGAATTGCTTAGTGTCCCGCCCTTTTTTGATTTGGATGTGTGCACTTAGTTATAGTTTTTATTTATTTTTAACTTTATACGGTTTATAATCATATTTTGTGTGTTTCTTCACTTACTATGTACGTATTATAATTTAAAATTTGCTTAAGTATCGCGGATGTCTGTATTTTCGGTTTTTAATTTAATTTTATTTTATAAAAAATATTCGCGTGTGGCTTTTTTATTTTCACTTACCTATATATGAAATATATAGTAAGTGGAAGTATTGCGATCGTGAAAAATTTCGACTTCCGGTTTTCAACGGAAATACACGTTTTGGGATCCCCTGAGTCGAAATAACCAAGTCCCGCGAAATGGTCTGTGTGTGTGTGTGTCTGTGTGTGTGTGTGTGTGTGTGTGTGTGTGTGTGTGTATGTGAACAGACTAGCTCAAAAACTATTAACCGTGCGAACCTGAAATTGGGTATTTAGTGTATGTGTATGCCCGCGATGTGACAGCAAAAATTTCATCAAAATTAGTCAAAGGGTGGGGGTACTTTATTTAATAACTTTTTACGTTTTTTTTGATTTTCTTAAAAACGGCTCTAACGATTTTGATTAAACTAAGTATTTGATCTATTTATATGCCCAAGATATGACTGTTAAAATTTCATCGAAATTGATCAACCGGAGGGGGGACTTTACTTAATAAATTTTGTATCATTTTCACATGGTTTTTTTATTTACTCAAAAACCGTTTTAACGATTTTGATCAAACTTGGTATTTGATGTATTTATATGCCAAAGATGTGATAACCAACATTTCATCACAATTGATCAACCGGAGGGGGGACTTTACTTAATAAATTTTGTATCATTTTCACGTGTTTTTTTTATTTGCCCAAAAACGGTTTTAACGATTTTGATCGAACTTGGTATTTGATGTATTTATATGCCCGAGATATGACTGTAAAAATTTCATCAAAATTGATCTACGGGAGGAGGGACTTTACTTAATAAATTTTGTATCATTTTCACGGTTTTTTTATTTACTCAAAAACGGCTTTAACGATTAACAAAAATAAGATATGAATGTAGAAAAATGTGTGACTTTGGGAAATGATATTTAGCAAAACACGTCAATCTATAATCTAAGTAAGTTGGTAAGTGAAAGTTGTGTGTTGCGCGCACGCACCAGATTTTTTTTATTTCAAAATGTAATTTTTTGTTTGTTTTGTCGATTTAAAATTATTGTAGAACTCTGAAGGAGGTACAAATCTAACACCTAGTGGGTTTTCCTCCCCGAAAATAAGTTATTTTAGAAAATTCACGCCAGCGTGAAGTTGGCGTATCACTTTTTACAACGGTTTCTTTGTACCTTAATGTCCGATTTTTTTATTTTAAACTATCAGGAACTCTAGAACTATTCAGTAGGAAACCAGAACTCTCAAAAGTTTTTGAGTTTCCACCAAATGATTTTCCAACTTCACACCGACGAGATTAACTGGCCCAATTTATTTAAATTTTATCGAAAACATGCGGCCTACTTTGCTGGAGGACATTCCTTTACAATTGAGGAGAAACATAATTATTCAGCAAGGTGGTGCGCCTCCTCACTCTTCTAGAATAGTTCAGGCGTATTTTAAGAGAACATTCGAAACGTGGATCTGCCGTGGTGGGACAGTTCTATGGCCACCAAGATCTCTTGATCTCAACCCCATGGAACATTTTGTCTATGGATATCTCAAGGAACTGTTCTATCGCACTGAAGTGACAAACATAGACGATTTGAGAGCAAGGATCTTCGCCGCTGCTGAAAAACTTCGACGTTTTCTCACTTTTGGTGTGACAGTTGGAAGTATGAGAAAACGGGCACGTTTGTGTATTGCAGAGAACGGCTTCCAATTTGAACATAAATAAAATGATTAAAAATAAATTTATTTTAAAGATATTGTTGAGTTTTATTAGTTTTTTTTTCAAATTTAAAATGTAAATTCTCAAACATTAACAATCTTTGAACCATAATTTTTTCTCTTTATCATCCATATCTTGGTCTAACACTAAACACCAAATTAAAAGACGAAGAGTGCGTTAGAAGCGTTATTAAATGAGGTATTTTCCCTCAAATTTGCTGCCTTCTGAAACTATAATTAGAAACTCTGGATTATGTTAAACACTTTCCGATTTATAAAATTTTTCACTTATTTTGTTGTTCTGGCTGAAATAAAACACGAAAAATTGGCCCAAAAATTTTGAAATGACCATCTCATTATTGAACAATTAAAGTAGATTTCAACGGAGCAATGTCCTTTTCGGAGAAATTTTGAGATTTAAAGATATCACGGTTTTCCGATGCCAGGTCGTGATATCTTTAAAAATCGATAAAAAGCGAAATTATTCCGAAATGGTTGAGAATCGGACCATGGTCAATATGAACTTTTTTATTCATTTTATGGTAGAGAATCTACTGGTGAAGTTTGTCGCACGACTAGCATGTCACCCTGTATACATATATACAATATACATATATATACATACAATACAAAGTGTTGTGACCAAGCATATATATATACATATATATATATATATATATATATATATATATACTAGCAGACCCGGCCACGCGTTGCTGTGGCTCAGTAGTTATATCCTAATATTTCTAAACAAATACAGTAATACCAATATTCATTGATAAAGATGAAAACCTTTCAGCTAATCAAAATCAAACGTGATTGAGAATAGAGCATTACACCATTTAAAAGTATTTGGTAAAGAATATAGGAAAGTTAAAATTTTTATTTTTTACATCTCATACTTCAATGTAGTTTGATTAAAAAGGAGCTGGTTGTGTTTACGACTCACAGAGCTGCCAACACTATCGCCCTTTTTTTATGGATCGGTATAAACTAACTCGAAATGGCTATATTTTTCCACTAATTTTAAAAAGGATGACTGAAGTAAGTTTTGATAACCTCAGCCATTGATCTATTGATTATTGGCCTAACACTACTTCAACTTGGTATTGTTAGTTTAACAACGGGTTTAATTTTGCTCAGGGTCATGCCAATCTTGGTTAACGCGTCATATATGTCCTTTTGATAGGCGTTTTTCTCAATTTCTTTGAGACCTCGATTTCCCAACCCAATAATTGTTCAAAATATCAGGAAAGACACTTTATATTTCGTAGACAGTTCATTTTTCGTCTCTACAATAGTTCAGAAATTTTCTGGTAATTTGATAAATTTTGAATTTCGATCTAGCTCTATTTCACCGTTTCCAATATAGAGCAATTGTTTAAAAAATATATCTGCCGATGGATTATTTTGCAGTAGTACTCTCATATTTATGGCGGATAAATCTGAAACTTGAGGTTACCCAAATAACAATTATTCCTGTTCAGTAGAGGTGTAATAATCATTAAATGTAAAATTTAAAAAATGCCGCGATTTGTAATCCTTTCTTAATCAACAATCATTTAAAGATAAGTAAATATCATTTCCAATAATAGCCTACTTTAAATTAAAGAAAGGATTATAATCTTCGCTAACATTTCTTAAATTTTACATTTAAAGATAATTACAACTTAGGAAGTAACAGCCTCTATTCGATTGGGATTAAATTTTCTCAACTTTAAATTATTGTTGATAAAGGAGGAATTACAAATCTTCACTGACATTTTTTAAATTTTACATTTTAGATCTCGGGATATAAATGATAAAAAGGTTTGGTAAAATAAAAAAAACACTGTATTTAAATAATAACAAAACGAATAATGAAAATAAAGAAACTTCTGTTAAATAAATTAACTGAAAATATAATATTAAAGTCTTAATTATGCAGTTTTTTAGCAAATCACAAAGTATCCCACAACACCTAATCAAAACACACCCTTTTTGTGAGGGAGTTTTTACGACTGGTTACCCGCAGTGTAGCCAATTGACTAATTTTCACTAATTTTTGGCAACACTGACTTCCCAAGTCAGTCTTCTATTAGGTTATGACAGTAGGTGCTGTTACAACATTTATAGAGTATTATTTCAAATAATAGCCTAATTTAAATTATTAAAATGCATTTACTATACTAAAAGTTGATATCAGGGTGGGCCCAGCAAAGCGTTTCAGCACTTAGCTAGTAATTTAATTTAAATACAAATAAAAAAGGAAAAGGAAGAAAAAGTACCTACACATTTGAGTATTTATTGTAACCTTTTCTTGATTTATTTATTCTTTAATGAAAATTAACAATAAATACAAATTTGTATTACTATTTGTCTGTGAAAAATAATAATATAGGAAAAATAACTGCACTAACATAACGCAATACAAAATTATAATAATGATAACCTGTATTACAATAGCATGCTTATAAACAAAAACATTATGAAATCGACATATGACGCCATGTTAATAAATCGAAACACGACCTACTGTATTTACAATAATTCGCTATATAAGAATTATTTTGATCACTAATCAAGTTAAAAACTATCCGGCCCGGTAAGTTGGCCAAAACTATATACATTAAGCCAAATTTCATTAAAATCGGTTGAGTAGTTTCTGAGAAATAGAGAGATAAACATCGGGACACGAGATTTTTATATATATAAGGATTAATAGTCTTCTCATTTAATTTCGGTGCCATATTTAATTTTTTAAGGTTTATAAAAGCCGTAGGTCACCAAATATATCATATATTTATTTAAGTATATAATCCATGACGTTTTGGCCTCAATGTGTCATTCTCAAAAGACAAAACTAAAAATATTAAATAAAAAATTAATTAAATTTAATAACAAGTGATATTAAAAAAATTTTTATACACATTTTTATTTTATAAATACCTTTATGCACATAGTCAACCAATTTATCCTTCTAGAAGAATTAGTCTATATTTTAAAATACATATGTCAAATATCTATCTGAATATCTGCCACGTCTAACATCGTCAACTAGCTAGGAACGACTGACAAAGAATAAGTACGGCAGGGGTGGGGTAAATCTATTGCTCTAAATAGAGTAATAATAATAATACAATATTGTATTATTATCCATAGTCTTTTTTTTTTAATATTAATTTTATGTATAATACTTGCGTAAAATGTGCTCAAATTTTCTACATCTGTATGGTTGTTCACCGAATTCTGAATATTTTTTGAAATGTAGATAGCTTCTTTAATCTTTCTTTTATTAGGATTATTTTCTTTATGTATTATTGAGGCATTTTTAAAATCAAATTCATGTTTATTTATATGTGTATGTTGTGATAGACCAGTTGCAAATTTTGTTTTAGTTGTTTTTGCTTTACAATTTTGTTTGTGTTGTTGTATTCTTCGTTCTAGCCATTGTGATGTTTGTCCAATATATGATTTATTTTCACAATTTTTGCATTTAACTTTATAAATCACATTAGTTAATCTATCCTTCGGAATATTATCTTTCGTTTTTGTAAATAATTTATCTAGTTTATTTATTGGTTTTTTTCCAAATTTTATTTCATTCAAATCATATTTTTTAAAAGTTTTTTCTATTTTATTGGTCAAACTATCTTTCGATTTAATCGAAAAAAACTTTTTGGGATAAGGGTTATTGTTATCTTTTTGTCTTTCAGATTATTATTTTTCTGAGTATGGTTTATGTTTTCTTTTTTAGTATCATTATTTTCATTTTTGAAGTAATCTGTTATTAGTTTCGTTCTATTAATGTTATTTTTATTCTTTTTGTTGTGTGTTTTAATATCGTTAGTGTTAAGGACCTCTATTATTTTATTATTTTTTGGACTACTTTTTAATATATTATTGTTTTTATATCATAATTTATTAATTATTCTTATGGGATTCCAATTTTCCAAAAAGATGTCATATATTTGCGATTTTACCATCCTGATGTGTACAACATCCGTTAATAATTTAGCTCTCTCTATAAGATTTTTAGCAGTGTTCAATTTTTGATGTGGGGCTTGATTGCTGTACCAGTTTAGGATTCGGTTACTCGTTATTGATTTTTTGCACCATTGTGTTTGCAGTATACCATTTTCTGTTCTTTTAATATTGATATCCAGGAATCTAATATTATTGTTTTTTTCTATTTCTATTGTGAATTTTAGTTTATCGGATAATGGGGTTAATTGTTGTAAGAATATGAGTCAGTTGTTTTTATCTAAAATTGTAAGAATATCGTCCACATATTTTAAAATTATTTTAGGTTTATTTTTTAATTTATTTATGGCTTTTTCTAACAGTTGGTTGAGGTATATTCCACTAAGATTAATCGACATAGAACCACCCATAGGTAACCCATTTCTGATTTTAAAGAATTTTTCAATCTAAGTAAAATAACCATTATCGCAAACTAACTTGACACCCTCTAAGAACAATGATTTATTTTTTATTGGTGTATATTTCTCTATTTCCTGCCAATTTTGGTCTAGTATTTTGTATACTTCATTAATGGGAATATTTGTAAATAATGATTCCGCGTCATAACTCACGAGGTATTCATTTTTATCAATTTTTTCCACTTTATTAATTATTTTTTTAACTTCTATTGAATTTTTCACGTCATAAATATTTTTATTATTTAAATGGTCTAGGGAATGATTATATATATTATATATTTTATATATATATATATATATATATATATATATATATATATATATATATATATATATATATATATATATAATGTATATATAATAATTTAATAATAATATATAATAATGTATATAATATATACAATATATGTATATATATTGTATGTATGTATATTGTATATATATATATATATATATATATATATATATATATATATATATACACACATAAAAGTATATATCAGCTCAAGTAAGCCTATAACAAATATTCACCAATCATCAATCATGAATATGATATATTCATAACCATTATTCATTTAAATTTAAAAGACGAAGATGCCTAAGTCCTAAGCAGTGGGTGTAGGCAACTGATCAGCATTTGTAGTCACAAATAAAGAATTAGACCCTAATGCCTATGGGTATTAGTATAGGTCTATTGACAAGAATGGAAAGAGTAAAAAAATATTTAATCATTCGTGATTAGTAAGAATCATATTTGATTATATTTGATTGATTTTTTTTGTAATCATGATTAATGAATTTATATTATTCATGATTAATGAATGATCTATAATTATGAGTAGTGAATTCTACTTAATCATGATTACTGACTAAGGTTTAATAATGAATAATGGTCATTCATGATTGTTGATTCAATTAATATTCATGAATACTCCATGATCAGTGATTAATACAATTCATGATTAATGATTCCGCACTAAGGAATGATTTGTGAATGATGATTTGAATCATTACTTATATTTTTGATTATTAGTCATAATTATGATTACTTTATATTTAAATATGCCCAACTCTGGTTGATAACTTAATGAAACTACTAAGAGGTAAATGAAGATTTTTTTAGAAAAGATAATAAAGCAAAAGACATGTCAACAATTATTCGGACTAATTAGTGGTAAAAATTTCAATATTTTAAATGATGATTGAATAATTTAGCAAATAAATAACAGACTGTATATGTTATCTGTAGATCATTTTATTATATAAAGAAAGTTTCCGAACTAGTTATATAGGAAACTATATTAATGTTTTTACAAAAACAAACTGTTGAATTATTGATATATTTTATTTAAGGTGCGGGAATAACAAGGAATGTAAATTAGACGCTAGCGTTGATTGGATTGGTAACCCATGCGTAGGAACTTTAAAATGGCTCTCAGTAGAATACCAGTGTGTATACTAAGGTAATATCAGAATAAAGTCAACCTAAGTTAGCAATAGTTGACAAAATATTTTAACAGAAAAATTAGGTTTAGCCATAATTTTAAAATATTGAACTTGAGCAAAATTTAATATATCAAATGCTGTATTGACATTTATTTAAAAAATGAATCTCTTTATAGCCCTCATTACAACCATAGCAGGCAAAACTTCTGAGCACAATGTATTTACAAAACTTCTGAGCACAATGTATTTACTTTTGATGAAAACACTATAAATAACTTTTTTTTCTTACTAAAAATTTAAGTTTTTAAGTAAATCCTTAAACCAAGTACAGCACCGTAAACAACTTTAGGGAGAACTTTTTTCTACAACTCAGTTTAATGTCCACTATTACACTTTTCATCAAAGCATGACATACCAATCAGTATTTTTTCTTTCTTAGAATGCTGATTTATAAAAGGCAAAATATGATAAATTTTAATTAAAATATTTATTGTTATTTCAATAATTAAAGCTACTTGTCATAATAAAAATGAATCTTAATAGCTTCTCCCTTAAGTTTATCATCAGGGATAGGATTTGTACATATGTACATAAATATGGATGTATAGTTGCAAAAATATGTAATAATAATATGAAAATATGGACGAAACAAAAAAAAAAATCAATATATGGACTGAAAATTTAAATAGTTCAGTATTCAAAAAAAATAAATAAATATACATTTAAAATACTTGTAAAATATCAAATATATTAGTAGTTAACAATTTTTTTGGAAATGTAAGAACACATATTAAACTTCCTCACCTTCGCCATCAAAAACGTTGCAAATAAGATGCATTATAGGATTTTCTTTTGAAAAAAGACGATTCGGTCAAGTAAAGCTTTTTATTGGCTGAAGCTCTGAACGTCGACTGACGCGTCAGTAGACCTATTTTCTCAGTGTTTCGCCGTTTTCAAATGCCGTAAAACCAAAAATCATTTACCCATTGAAATTTTGGCACCACAAACAATACATGACATCTTCACTGTCGCATTTAAATTCCGCGACTTGCTTAGCGGCAAGTTTTTTTTTCTGTTTTCCTTCCTTTTTTGGCATTTCACACATTAGCTGTGAACTCATCACTAAATTTATAAAGCCACTGAGGCCACGGGCGCTTCCGCCGGGGGGGACAGGGGGGACGCGTCTCCCTCAATATTTTTGTTGGAGGGGACTGCCCCCCCCCAATATTTTGGCAGGAGAGGACCCAATGTAAAAAAATTAAATACAAATGCGATTCTAAGAATTTATCCGAGTTTAACCATTCAAATTTATTTAATAACTTTTGTCTCACTTTCACGTGTTTATTTTTATTTACTCAAAAACGGTTGTAATGATTTTGATCAGACTTGGTTTTTGATGTTTGTATGTGCCAGTGATGTGACAGCCAAAATTTCATTAAATTTGGTCAAACAGAGGGTGCACTTTACTTAATAAATTTTGTCTCATTTTCACGTTTGGTTTTATTTTCTCAAAAACGACTGTAACTGTAACTATAATAGGCTTTAACTTTTGATCATACTGGATATATGTTCATGCCCGCGATGTGACAGCCATAATTTCATATCCCGTATTATCTCTGGTGAATTTGGTACCTTAAAAAAAGAAATAAGCCATAATGAATCGAAAAGTATTGAGAACTTCCAAGTTTTGCAATAACAATACTCTATAACTGATGTTGATATACAAATATAAGCATATAAATGTGGGAAAATGTTCGAAGGAAAAAGTTGAGGAATAGCGTTTACATATTATTAGAAACACGTCAATTTCTAATCTAAGTAAGTTCGTAAGTGAAAGTTCAATAAAATAAATTCACTTGGATGAAATTCAATCACGAAATTTCGATCCACACATGAAGCCTTTGCAACTATGTACCTCTAATCTGACCGAGGCATAAATTCAATTTAAAACTTTTTAAATTTTATTTAAAACTTTGTAAATTTTATTTAAAACTTTTTAAATTTTATTTAAAACTTTTTAAATTTTATTTAAAACTTTTAATCAATTTATTAAACTGATTTAAAAAGTTTTAAGAGACTATAAATACCTTTATAATACATCATTGGAAGATGAATGAAATGTCCCAACAGTTGTTTTTAGGCTTTATTATTTAAACGTTTAGCCCCTCGAATTTCTGTCTACACTACCTAGGAAAATATTGAGTGGTCCCCCCCTAATAATTTGGTGGTGGTGACGCCCATGCCAGAGGCAATACAAGCATTGTCAAGGATGAGGTGTCTATATAACAAAAGAAGGGGATCAAAATTTCTGAGAACTGTCGATATTGCTTTGTGCCTTTTGATTATCCAAGAAATTTTTTAATCCTTAAGTTCATTCTCTGCTTTACACTTTATTTAATCTAGGTATCGATTGAATATACGTAAAACAAGTAAATAACTAACAATAGTTTTAAAGTAAAGTCCCTAAAAGTTGTAAAATATGGACAAAAATGTGTATTTATCAAAATATATGTAAAAATATTTAAAAACCCAAAATATGGAAAATAAAAATGGTTTATACCATGGTAAAAACCATTTAGAACGCATATACCTGCATTTTTAAGCCACAGAAGAAAATATGTAAATACATGAAAATCCCACCCCTATTTATCACCATTAAAATTTCTGTAATTATTGTCTTTGTTTTAGGTGTAAGCCCAAGACTGAATGTGAATTCAGTCAATTAATACATGGTTTGGATATCCCTGTCAAGGAACTCACAAATATCTTCAAGTCAAATAGAAATGCGTACTACTGCATTCAAAAAGCATAAACACTATTTTTAAAAAAAAGGTGCGTGCGCGCAACACACAACTTTCACTTACCAACTTCCTTAGATTAGAAATTAATGTATTTTGTTAATTGCCACTACTCACAGTTGCACATTTTTCTTCATTCATTTCTTATTTTTGTTTTCATCTGCTCAAAAAAAACAAAAAAAAAACACTAATTTCTTTTATTATTAAATAAAAGCATTTACTTGTGATAATTCGGCAATGCAAGCATACTACTCCAAGTCTTCTGATTTTATAATTCTCTACGTAGTTAAATATTTCATTTAGTTACAATGAAACAAATAATTTCCATTAAATGAACAGATCGGATCTAATCATGAACAATGGTCTGTCATTAAAGGCGTACTCCGCATGCGTGGGCTCAACGTGTTTTATGAGTTGAGAGAATATTTCCTTTTTTTCTCCTCTATATGTTTACTTGATTTTTATCATATCTCATATTTAGCCGTTTCTTTTTTTTTTTTGGCGAAACGAGAGAAAGATAATTTCTCCATATAAACAAATACAAAGGTACTTTATAGGAAAACAAAAAAGGCCCCTTCCCCATTTAAGCCCCTCAGAACATTTTTATAATAATAAAGCTTACCTGATATTAAAGAACACCTAAGTTTCATTAAACACCACGAATTTGATGAAAATCGTTAAAGCCGTTTTTGAGATAATCATTGAGATAAAAACAAAGGTGAAAATTGGTAAAAAAGTTATGAAATAAAATGCCCTCTCCGTTTAACCAATTTTGATGAAATGTTAGCTATCACATCTTTGGCATACACTTACATCAAATACCCAGTTTAATCAAAATCTTTAATGCCGATTTTGAGTAAATTAAAAAAACACGTGAAAATGATATAAAATTTAGTAAGTAAAGTCCCCCCTCCGGTTGATTAATTTTGATGAAATTTTTACAGTCATATTTCGGGCATATTAATACATCAAATACTCAGTTTAATCAAAATTGTTAGAGCCGTTTTTGAGAAAATCGAAAAAAACGTAAAAAGTTATTAAATAAAGTACCCCCACCCTTTGACTAATTTTGATGAAATTTTTGCTGTCACATCGCGGGCATACACATACACTAAATACCCAATTTCAGGTTCGCACGGTTAATAGTTTTTGAGCTAGTCTGTTCACATACACACACACACACACACACACACAGACACACACACACACAGACCATTTCGCGGGACTTGGTTATTTCGACCCAGGGGACCCCAAAACATGTATTTCCGTTGAAAACCGGAAGTCGAAATTTTTCACGATCGCAATACTTCCACTTACTATATATTTCACATATAGGTAAGTGAAAGTAAAAATTATAAAGCTTTCAACGAATTAAATTATCATAATAAAAATGATGTAATACAGCAAAGTGCCAAATGTTCAATTGATAGAACCTTCAATTATCTGCACTATTTTTTTTTTACTTTCACTTACCTATATATGAAATATATAGTAAGTGGAAGTATTGCGATCGTGAAAAATTTCGACTTCCGGTTTTCAACGGAAATACACGTTTTGGGGTCCCCTGAGTCGAAATGACCAAGTCCCGCGAAATGGTGTGTGTGTGTGTGTGTGTGTGTGTGTGCGTGCGTGCGTGCATGCGTGCGTGCGTGCGTGCGCGCGTGTGTGTGTGTGTGTGTGTGTGTGTGTGTGTGTGTGTGTGTGTGTGTGTGTGTGTGTGTGTGTGTGTGTGTGTGTGTGTGTGTGTGTGTGTGTGTGTGTGTGTGAACAGACTAGCTCAAAAACTATAAACCGTGCGATCATGAAATTGGGTATTTAGTGTAGGTATATGCCCACGATGTGACAGCATAAATTACATCAAAATTACTTGAAGGGAGGGGGTACTTTACTTAATAACTTTTTAGGTTTTTTTCGATTTTCCCAAAAACGGCTCTAACGATTTTGATTAAACTGAGTATTTGTTGTACTAATATGCCCGAGATATGACTGTTAAAATTTCATCAAAATTGATTAACCGGAGGGGGGGACTTTACTTAATAAATTTCGTATCATTTTCACGTGTTTTCTTTATTTACTCAAAAACTGCTTTAACGATTTTGATCAAACTGGGTATTTGATGTATGTATATGCCCGAGATATGACTGTTAAAATTTCATCAACATTGATTAACCGGAGGGGGGACTTTACTTAATAAATTTTGTATCATTTTCACGTGTTTTTTTATTTACTCAAAAACGGCTTTAACGATTAACAAAAATAAGATATGAATGTAGAAAAATGTGTGAATTTGGGAAATGATATTTAGCAAAACACGTCAATTTCTAATCTAAGTTAGTTGGTAAGTGAAAGTTGTGTGTTGCGCGCACGCACCAGATTTTTACTTTCACTTACCTATATATGAAATATATAGTAAGTGGAAGTATTGCGATCGTGAAAAATTTCGACTTCCGGTTTTCAACGGAAATACACGTTTTGGGGTCCCCTGAGTCCAATTAACCAAGTCCCGCAAAATGGTCTGTGTGTGTGTGTGTGTGTGTGTCTGTGTGTGTGTGTGTGTGTGTGTGTGAACAGACTAGCTCAAAAACTATAAACCGTGCGAACCTGAAATTGGGTATTTAGTGTATGTATGTGCCCGCGATGTGACAGCGAAAATTTCATCAAAATTTCTCAAAGGGAGGGGGTACTTTATTTAATAACTTTTTAAGTTTTTTTCGATTTTCTCAAAAACGGCTCTAACGATTTTGATTAAACTGAGTATTTGATCTATTTATTTGCCCAAGATGTGACTGTAAAAATTTCATCGAAATTGATCAACCGGAGGGGGGACTTTACTTAATAAATTTTGTATCATTTTAACGTGTTATTTTTTATTTACTCAAAAACGGTTTTAACGATTTTGATCAAACTGGGTATTTGATCTATTTTTATGGCCGAGATATGACTGTAAAAATTTCATCGAAATTGATCAACCGGAGGGGGGACTTTACTTAATAAATTTTGTATCGTTTTCACGTGTTTTTTTTTGTATTTACTCAAAAACGGTTTTAACGATTTTGATCAAACTGGGTATTTGATCTATTTTTATGGCCGAGATATGACTGTAAAAATTTCATCGAAATTGATCAACCGGAGGGGGGGCTTTACTTAATAAATTTTGTATCGTTTTCACGTGTTTTTTTTTATTTACTCAAAAACTGTTTTAACGATTTTGATCAAACTGGGTATTTGATCTATTTTTATGGCCGAGATATGACTGTAAAAATTTCATCGAAATTGATCAACCGGAGGGGGGACTTTACTTGATAAATTTTGTATCGTTTTCACGTGTTTTTTTTGTATTTACTCAAAAACGGTTTTAACGATTTTGATCAAACTGGGTATTTGATCTATTTTTATGGCCGAGATATGACTGTAAAAATTTCATCGAAATTGATCAACCGGAGGGGGGCTTTACTTAATAAATTTTGTATCGTTTTCACGTGTTTTTTTTTATTTACTCAAAAACGGTTTATACGATTTTGATCAAACTGGGTATTTGATCTATTTTTATGGCCGAGATATGACTGTAAAAATTTCATCGAAATTGATCAACCGTAGGGGGGACTTTACTTTCGCTATTTAGCGAATTAAATTAATGATTCGCTATCGAATGATCTCAAACAGGGCTTTAACGATTTTTATCAAATTCGTCATGTTTAATGAAAATTAGGTGTTCTTTAATTTCAAGTAATCTTTATCATTATTAAAATGTTCTGAGGGTGCTTTTTTGGGGGGGGGTTGGGGCCTTTATTTTTTTGTTTGTTTCCTATAAAGTACCTTTGTTTTTGTTTATATTGAGAAATTAACTGTCTCTCGTTACGCCTAAAAATAAGAAATGGCTATATATGAGATATAATAAAAATAAAGAAAACATAAAAAAGAAAAAAAGAAAAATATTCATAAAACTCGTTGAGCCCACGCATGCGGAGTACGCCTTTAATGACAGACCATTGTTCATAATAAAAGCCGCTCTGTTCATTTGAGAAGTGGCAATTAACAAAACGCATTAATTTCTAATCTAAGTATGTTGGTAAGTGAAAGTTGTGTGTTGCGCGCACGCACCAGATTTTTTTAATATACAATGCAAGGCCTCAAAGTCTCGAATAATTTCAATAATTCACTTAATCATGCAGGTTACATGCCAAATTTTCGCCTATTCAGGCATCTTCAGGGCTACAACAGCTTCACATGCAAGCTAGAAACAGACTGAGGCCTTGCATTCTATATCTATAATTCAATAGTCTCTTCCTAAAAGCTTGTTTATTTTTTTTTAATTAAAATTATTGGGCTTAGTTTTTAGAATTGGTCTAGTGTTTGTTTGTTTGTTTAACGTCACTTCATGCCACTAACGCTAATCCGACGATGTTACAGTGGGAGTCCTAAATCAAATATTGAACTTACTTCCTTATAAGCATGTTTTTTTTTTTTCAGATTTATTCAAGACCTGTTTTCTCCTTGAAAACCTTCATTATTTTTCATGAAAAGTTCTAAATAATTAATTTGACAAAAATTATAAATTGAAATATATTAATTTCAATCGAATATTAGAACCATTGATTATTATTCCTCCCACACCTACACATTATTAAACTTTAAATATCGCTTCATCGGCACTGCCCACTGTAAAGGTTGTTAATGACAGTTATTTGTAATTTTTCAACCACTACTGCTTACTTCACTTGAACTGCAATTTGTTGCAGTAGCGCATCCAGAAATTTTCTGAGGGGGGGCGCACTTTTTTAATTTTTATATTTTTGCGTCATAAAGGACCTTATTTAAAATATTGGTGCCCTTTGAAGTAGTAAATTTCTATTAAATGTTTAAATACAATCCATTTTTCCATAGCCCTTTTTATACAGAAATAGTAATAATTGATTGGTGTCCTCACCTCCCAGGGGGAGACGCATGCGCCCCAGGGCCCTACCCTGCAACCCCCACTGATTTGTTGTGGCCAATTCTCACATATTGTTGTTGCAGTCTTCGTATAGCCTTTTCATGAAATGGATGTTAATGTTCCATTAGAAAAAAATATTAGTGATATGCCCAGTCATAAGATGAATATATTTCTGCTAATAATATCAATACTACTATTTTACATCTCTGTTGGCTGATTATCTCATTTTTTCTGAAAGTATCAGTATCAAAAACTGTAAGTCCAATATTACGATACTTTAGGAAAAGTACAGTATCGAAAGAATCGGTACTTAGGTGTTATCATAATCTCCCTAGCTGGTGGCATAGCATTTTCTGCAGTAAAACCTTTAGACACATAGCGTTTGATGGTGTCTCTAGATACAAATCCCTTGTGATAGACACTAACTACTAATTGCATTACTTCATTTTTCAATTCCTTTTTCTTTTATTTCGACACTTACATCCCTCGATCTATTCTGTGCATTTATAAATATTACTTTAATTTCCCAAAATTATTTTTACATTTCATAAATTTTCCATTAGTTCTTCAATAATTATTTCTGAAGAACAATTTCGGTTCTTAACAACAACCGACATATTAACAAAAGGGTAATATGTCCATTTTCTCAAAGTATTGAAGGTGATCAGATACAAATTTTGGTGTAGACACCAATAATAGCACCACAGCGTCTCCAGGATCTTAGCTGAACCCTGAAATAACAAAAATGTTCTTAACGTCTTCGGGTAATGACATCTAAGCTGTTTTTACTTTCACTTTTTCCTTGAGGTGTAATGCAACCAACATGCTTAAGGGCATTGCTGATAAATTTGTAAACATTAGGTGTGCAATTTAATAATTAATACCAGTAAAAGTTACCATAAGTATATGGTAATATATATGTTATACATAGAGTTTAACATAAACCTCAACCAATTAGTTAACCAAATAAAAATTAAAAACGGAAAGGAAAAGGTTTTTAGTTAAAACTACCTTAAGGTAAATATTTAATTAATTCAATTTAGATGTAGAAGATCCAGCTAGCGATGGGGGAGGGGGCAGCTGCCCTCCTCTATAAGTGAAAAAATAGGGAAAACTATACAATTATTGACACCCCAACTTTAACTTAAAGAAATAAGTAAACAAGTCCTAATTTTATTTCAAGATATACATGAATCTAATGTTTGAAGGGCTAAGTAATCTATGAAGTGAGACTTTAATAAACTAACCATAGGGGAGGTTTCACAATTAAATCCACTGGGTGTCAATAACTAGTTTTTGCACTTTTAACAATTAATGTTGGCATATGGAAAAACTATTGAAATTTTGACCCAAAAAAACTTCTCGAGTCTTTATAAGGATAGATAAAGAGGAGCTATAGGAAGTTTCAATTTGACCCCTTCATAACTGGTATTTTTTTTTAATTTCACCACAGATATGTAGTCTTAAGGGTATCAATAACTATACGGTTTACCCTACAAGTAACTAGAATAAAAATTAAATGTTTTTCAAGCATATAATTGTAATATACAATAAAGTACTGCAACAAATATATATTTGTCTTATGATTTTTGTTTCAATCACCTTTTTCTTTCAAAAATATTACACCTTGAACGACCAAGGCTTGCCCTCCCTAGTTTTGATATGGGTATGCCCTTGGAAGGATTTTATTTTTTCACAGTTTTATTTCTAAAGCAGGAGAAATTAAAAAAGTGTTTTAACTTAAATAGTTGAAGTGATGAAGAATATATAGTTGTATATCTGAATGCCAACAGTTGTAGCACCTCACAAAAAAGGATCATACCTAATGAACACACCTAAGGATTATAAAATATTATTATTACTATTATAATAAACTATAAGTAATTAATTTTAACATAAACTCAGTGATAAGGCAAATATAGTAGGGCTTTTGATAAATTGCTATATTTACAAACTAGATACAAATAAATCATCAAAAGAAAACTATAGAGGACACCAATTAAAATTTCTAATTACCATATATACACTACACAAACTATAAAAATACATGTATGTATAATATTAATAAATAAATTATCACAATCTAAATAGATTTTTTTTCGTTTTTATAATAAAATATACAAATGCTTCAAATGAAATTTATTTCCCACTTTCCAGGAGATCTTTAGCCTCCTTAATTTTGGCTGCTAGATAAGGAGATCCAGCTCTGTATGGATGATTCAATGTTATGATTCTTGTGTGCCTCCTAAAAATCAATCTACACATTTAATCCCAAGATATAGTAACTGATATTCAAATATTTATTTGAACTTAGGTTATCCTAGTGCACTTGACATACTTTTATTTTGGTTTTGTTGGCAGATGGAGAGACTTCAAGGATTAAGCTCGCCTATCTCTTGCTCATTTTTGAATCAAAATCACCCCTGTAATATTAAATATTTGCAAAAGCCTAAATTAAAATCAATAAATAAAAATTAACAAATAGCGATTAAAATGTATAATACATATTGTAAAACTTACGTGGATTAACAATTTTTATTTACAGAAAAATAACAATTTTCAATGCCACATGAATTATAAATACACAAATATTAGAACATGTTACAAAAATTATCATTTTGTAACACACAAATTATCATATGGCTTGCGCTTCAGAACAAGACTAACTGTCCCGTCAATCGCTCCTTATACAGGGTGTCCCCAAAATAAACGGCCAAACTTCAGGGATCGATAGAGGATCGAAAATCTAAGAAAAAAAGTCCCCTGGCATATGCCTCGTTTTTGCTTCATTTTCGAGAAAATCGCAAAAAAACTAAAAATAGTTGTGCTAAAAGTGTATTTTAATTTTTTTTTTCAATAATGTATTTGAATTACAAAAATATACTGGCTTTTTGAGTAAGCTTAATTTCTAAATTTACGAGGAGAAAATTTAGAAAAGATGAATATTCTCACGCTTTCCTTATCAATAAAACATCTAGAGTTATGGTAGCGAACAATGCTGACTTTACACTTTGAGCCTCCCCCCTCTCGTTAACCTATATATACCCCCATAAATCCTAGGCTCAAGCAGAGAGAGCTGCACCAGTAGTATGTAGCTTGTCATTGTACTTTTTATCAAAGTTTTTTTCAATTCTCTCCCGTCGAGTTTCGTAAATGGCGCCCAAATAGGGACCGCATGCATTAATCATCGCGGTTCTACACTCAAACTCTGCAGTACCAGAAATCAAGATTCGATCTACCTCTCGAGGATATCGCACCTGTAGGAGATTGGCACCCCGCTTCGGCTCTTAGATCTTGAAGAAGGACCTGCTGCTGAGCTCAACCCGTCTGATCACCCCGACAGACATCGAAACTGGGAGAAATTGTGTGTTAACTTTATTTTGGAAACATCAATTATCATCTTTTATTCTTATTTTTGTATTAGGGATATTGAAATAACTTTGTTTTAAAATTACATTATTAGGTATATTTAATATAACAATATTATTGAATCTATATATGAATTAAACATTGTATGTCTAAACTAGCTGAAAGGTTAATACAAAGAAGGTCTATTAATATTAAAGATTATAATAACGTAGACGAATTGGCAACCACATTCGCTATTAAATCCGCGGACTATGACCATATCCCGACCTATAATGGGGACCCGCACAATTTGTTAAAATTCGTAACCGTTCGAATGAAAGTCTCTAATATAGTGTGCAAGCCCGACAATGGCCTTCGAGAGTTGAATGACCAGCGCTTACTATGCAAAATCCTAGCTAGACTCACTGGAGACACTAATTACATAAATACTACTTGCGACTTTAAAGGGGTTAACGAGCTACTGAAATATCTAGAGGATACTTTTAGGGATTCACGCTCTAGTGAACAACTACAATTTGAACTTTTTAACTTAAACATTCAATACAAGGAACATCCCTTGGATTTCTTACAGAGGCTCTGCACAGCAGAACACATTTAATGACTAAAACTAACAAGTTAAAAACTCTGGACGATTTACGTAATCTGATTCAAAATGAGAACCACTTGTTCGAAGATTTGGTTAACTCGGGGAATATGAGAAAACCCGAAGAGACTCACGAGTCGAAAAAAATAAATTTTGACAAAAAGAAAAATAATCATAAAAATTATCATCCGCCTAATTTTCATCGTGAAGAGCCTAGACACCCTCCTAGATACCCCCCCCCCCCCCGCGAGATCATCATCAAGAATACTACGATGGTAACCGTAATGACTACCACGAAAGAAGAAATCAGTACCCCCACAGAGAACAATGGAAGCCTGAAGACCAGAAAAGGTTTTTCCCAGGTTTAGGGCAATATAAAAATAGCGCAGTAGAAAAAGGGGAACCCTCAAACACTGTGTCCATGCGTAAGGTTAGTGGTTTTCAAAAAAATCCGCGACAACCGACATATAAAATGGAGCAAGTAGACCCTAGGGACAGGGAAATTAGGAAACTCAAAGAACAGATTGAAATGCTCACGGTGAGGCAGGACGGATCAGATCATTTTTTAGAAGTCCCGATCCAGACTACGACAAGTAGAAAAATATGAGTTTCAGACAAATAATTTCCATAAACTCCCGTACGTCATAGACAAGAAAAACCGAAAATTGCTGTTAGACACAGGCGCTCAAAAAACTATATTAGTCCTAGAATCGTTCCGCCTGGTTTAAAAAGAGAAAAAGAAGATTTTATAGTTTTAACTGCAACGGGCGAGGAAAAAGGAACAGAAACAAATACTACAGACATCAAAATACATTTTTAAAATGTCCAACAAAAACAAAATTCTACATACTTGACTTCAGCCCTAACCCGAACTCATTGACGATTTGAACTTCAAAATATTTTTCGAAGATAGGAAAATCAAAATAGACCACGGAGAGTTTAATTTTATTCTAAATAGAGATTCCATACCAATCGAAATAAAGGAAGGAGAAAACTTAGCTTACTTACCTAAAGGTAAAATATTTTTAATTGGCTATAAGACAAAGGGGCTGGAAATTCTCCCAGGTATTTATAAAGACAAAGTAAAAATACTTAGTAAGAACGAGGAAATCGCCATATTACCTCTGATGAATTTGCAAGAAGTTGAAATAGTAGACCCGCCAACAGATGAGGATAAGGTAAAAAACATATCAGCATTGGTCAGGGTAAAACACATTCCCCCTCAACATAGGAATAAACTGATAGAACTCTTGGAGAGGTATACAAGTTAAATAAGATCCCCAAAAAAGTCCGTTTTTAAAAAGATTTTATTTAAGTATAAACTGAACACAAACAGATCAATTGAACAATAATAACAAAGCAAAGTGTTACAACTGGAAGACTACTGTATGCAGGGTTGAGTTGAACTCCATATTTATAGGTTGAGACGGGGTTGGGGATGTAGGACTCCGTTTTCTATAGTTTTCATTATTTAACTCCTCCCTCCTTAAGTTTGATGCTCCTGCGAAAACATATAGGGTAGCCCAGGATATATAGTAAGTGTGGTAGATTGGACTAATCCTGAAACTGGTGGTACTTCTTCTGTTGGTGGTTCTTGTTTTTTAAGACAATATTTTTGAAGTATGTTATAGTGATATAATATAAAGATAATAATGGAAGTTAGTACAATGATACACAATAATATATTATAAAGTACAATATTATTGGTAGTAGGTAAATCTATAAGGGGATCAAATGGTATCATTTTTACATTGATATCATGTACATTATCAAAAGTTATATTAAGATCAGTATGTGGTACAATTAGGTTTTTGATGTTAAGGGCTGTAGAGTGTTTATACATAGGTATAGCTTTCTTATCTATTAATATTTCATTTTGATTTAATTTAATTAAGCTGCTATTAGTTAAAAATACAGTTGTATTAGTTTTAGTTTTTATTGTAATCTTATTAATATTATAGGTTAAATAATAGTCAATAATAGGTATATATTTTATAAAGGGTTTACTACTAGTTATAATTGTCTTACAATCTAAAAGGTTAGTATTCGATATAGGTTAGTATGATGTATTATTTGTTGAATACATCATCATCAATGCGGCTCGACAACTCGGCGACGAGTCCTGGCCTCCTCCACCAGTCTCTTCCATTCGTCTCTCCGCTGTGCAGCGGCCATCCAGTTCCGTATACCCAGGATTTTCCTTGCGTCTTCAGCCACACCATCCCTCCACCTCAGCTTCGGTCTGCCTCTTCTTCTAGTTCCGTGGAGAGGCTCTGTTAAAACCTGCTTGGGGATCCCCTCTGCACCCATCCTGGCTACATGTCCAGCCCACTTTAGTCTACCCAGTTTCATCATTAAAACAATGTTCGGCTCATTGTATCTTGCGTATATCTCCCTGTTGCTCCGCCTCCTCCAAGTGCCATTATCGTAAACACCTCCATATATTCTGCGGAGAATTTTCCTTTCAAACACGAGGAGATCTCGCCCGCTTGATTTACTTAGAGTCCATGTCTCTGAGCCATATAAAAGTACTGGGCGTAGCAATGTCTTGTATAGATGAATCTTAGTCTCTCTGGACAAAAGACGGGTAGTGAATTCCCTACGGAGGCTAAAGTAGCATCGGTTGCCAAGCATGATTCTTCTCTTGATCTCCGCTTCTGGGGCATTGTCCTGGGTTACGAGTGAGCCGAGGTACACGAATTGAGCAACTTTTTCAAAAAGGTAGGGTCCAAATCTTATTGTCTCACCAGCTCTTGGTGTTTCCCCCGTAACCATATATTTAGTTTTCCCCTCGCTCACCTCAAGTCCCAGTCTTTTTGCGGCTTCCATAAGTCTTAAGAATGTCTCTTCCACAGCCTTAAAAGAGCGTCCTACTATGTCTATGTCGTCTGCATAGGCTAGCAACTGAACGAGCCTAACAAATACATTCTTATCCCGCTGGACATCAGCGTCCCTTACTGCCTTCTCCAGAGACAAATTAAATAGCAGGCAGGCCAATGCATCCCCTTGGCGGAGTCCTTTCCCAGCAAAGAACTCGTTTGTTTTCTGTCCATTAAGCTTAACGGTGCACTTTACCTCTTTCATAGTTATTCTTACTAATCGCACCAGCTTATCCGGGATACCGAGCTCCTTCAGCGCTTTGTACATCTCATCTCGATTAACACTGTCATAGGCAGCCTTAAAATCGATGAAAAGGTGATGCGTTTTCAGTTGATACTCATGGCCTCTCTCCAGAACTGTTCTCAGAGAAAAAATCTGGTCAGTCGTAGACCTTCCCCTCCGAAAGCCACACTGATAAGGGCCAAGCTTTTGTTCTGCAAATGGCAGTATCCGTCGAAATAGCACATTCGAAAGGATCTTGTACCCGCAGGACAACAGGGAGATGCCTCTATAATTTACGCAACTTAGTCTGTCCCCTTTTTTATAAATAGGGCATATCACAGACTTATTCCAGTCGTCAGGCAGGTCTTCCTCTTCCCATATTGTCATGATAAGGTTATGTAGCCTTTTCCTTAATTCTTCTCCCCCATACTTGAGAAGCTCGGCAGGTAAGTAATCTCCTCCTGGTGACTTGTTATTCTTGAGCCGACTAATTGCATCGGTGATTTCATCTTCATCAGGAGGTTCGAGGTCGGGCTCCGAATTTGCTCTGCCTATATCTTCAAATGGTACCCTCACAGAATGTTCCAAGCAGAGAAGGCTCTCAAAATGCCTCTTCCATTCCGTCAGGACTGCTTCTTTATTAGCAATTAAGTTGCCCTCCTTGTCCCTGCAGACGTCCGGTATCTTAGCTCGAGGTCTCCTTCTACGATTAATGCATCTAAAGAAATCTCTCGACTCCCTCTCTTTCCAGAGGTTTTCGGCATCCACCAGTTCCTTTCTCTCATACTGTCTTTTCTTCCTCTGGTGTAGGTGTTTCTCAGTTCTTCTTTTCTGCTTATACTCTTCAACTGCTCTTCGAGTTCCTTTCTTTAGCATATCTTTGTAAGCTATGTTCTTCGATGCAGTTGTAGCCTCACATTCTTCATCGAACCAAGGGGATCTCGGTTCCTTTACTGGAGGACCCAGTACCCTCCCTGCCACCTCTTCAACAGCTTTTGTACAAGCTGTCCATTGACAGTTTACATCCTCACCAGCAAACATCTGTTGTCGGAGCTGTTCATCCAGCTCATTACAGTATTGAGATTGGAGTTCCGGTCCCTTTAGCTTACTTATATTAAATCGTTTGGGCCTTTCTGCAGCAGCCGTATACCTTTTAAAGGATATTTTAGGGAGGATATGAGCTATAGTAAGGTAATGATCGGAGTCAACGTTGGCTCCTCTAAATACCCTAACGTTATGGAGGTTTGACTTATGCCTTCTGTCTACCAAGATATGATCTATTTGGTTTACTATTGATCTATCTGGGGTTACCCATGTGCCTTTATGAATATTTCTTTGTGGAAAGCAAGTACTTCCTATCAACAGATCTCGGGAAGCCGCAAAGTTTACAAGTCTAGTGCCATTCTCATTGGTAATGTCGTGGAGACTGTGTTTCCCTATAGTGGGTAAATATGAATCCTCCTTTCCAATCTTGGCGTTGCAGTCACCCGCTATTATTTTCATATCATATTTGGGACACTGGTCGAAAGTTCGCTCCAAAAGCTCATAGAAGCTGTCCTTCTCTTCATCACTCGAGACCTCTGTTGGGGCATGTATGCTGATTATGCTATAGTTGTAGAATTTCCCGCGTATTCTCAAGACGCAGATACGTGGGCTGACGGGCTTGAATCCAATTACTAACTGCCTGTACTGTCCTCTCACCACAAACCCTACTCCATATTCATGCCTATTCTCACTGCAGCTGTAGTAGACAGTGTGCCGCCGCTTCTCAAGGATATCCTGCCCAATCCATCGGATTTCTTGAATGGCAACAATGTCCAGTTTATACCTGTCAATCTGTTCTAGGAGTAGTTGAAGTGCTCCTGGTCGATACAGTGACAAAATATTCCAATATCCGAGGTTGAAAGTCCTATAGACGTTGCTGGGTCGTTTCCGTTTTTGACAATCCAAATCCGAGGCTGATGTAGGTTTCGAGGAAATTTAGTTTCAGGTAGGGGGGCTTCCCACCCTCTCTCCGTACCCTAGTCCCGTGGCGGGGCTGCCACCTTTTAGTTTTAGTATTAGTTTTAGTTTTTATTGTAATCTTATTAATATTATAGGTTAAATAATAGTCAATAATAGGTATATATTTTATAAAGGGTTTACTACTAGTTATAATTGTCTTACAATCTAAAAGGTTAGTATTCGAAATTATTTGTTGAATACAAGGATTATTTACAATAGTTTGGTTGTTACAATATAAAGTGTCTTTAATATCTCTACTATTTGCAGTGAGTAGTTCATGTGGGGTTTTTAGAATTAATGGGGGGTATACATGAAGAGTCCTTAAAGTATTATCTTTATTTACTGGGTAAGACAGTAAGAAATAAGTTTCTATAGGTGATGTCTGAAGTTGTATCTTAACAAAATAAAAGATTAAATTTTTTTAATTGAACAATGAACTTGACTTAATTGCCAAAGTGCCTCAATGTCTTTTGTAATGAATGATACATTATAGGTGTTTTGTAAAGATTCCAAATCTTTAAATTCTAAGATGCTAGAGTGAATAACATTAAGCTTACAAAATTCTAATGAATCTTCCACATCATTAATTTTATTATTTATTAATACCAAGTTGAGGAATATAATGTTATATTGTTGATTTAATTCAATTTGTGTGAGTAAAGGGCTAGATAGGTTGTTTCTTTTGATAAGATTTAAGTCATGATTAAATTCTGCAATTAATTTTTGATTAACTAGTATTTGATTTTTAATGTTAGATTCTAATTTAAAAGAGTTCTGTGGCTCTTAAAACTCTAGCTGATGAATGGCTTTATCATAATATTCCTTGTCGTCTATGTCAAGGTTTCCCGTTAAATACGAGATAGTTTTCCCTACCGCGTTAAATAATCCTCTTTTGGGTCTATGATGATTGATAATTAAGTGGTCCATCTTATTTTTAATATATTGATAGTATTTAAAAAGAGATTTTGCGTAGTGGGTTTTGTTTACTGAGTACGTGTTGTTTATTATGGAGAAGATAGTGTGCAATTCTATATCTAATGATTCAATGTTGACTATGTGTACAAAAGTGTAATGTTTACTAACAATGTAGGAGTCGGATAGCTTCACTGGAATAACACCAGGTCCATGTGTCAAGTCAGTTGTTGTGACGGAGAAAGTTTGCTTTGTCATCATAAGGACGAGTGGTAAGGAAATGATGATGAAGAGTTTAGGTTTCATCTGCAACAAAAGCAATATCTTTATTTACCTATCGTCTCGGTCTCTTGATAAGATTGGGATGTAGTTTAAATGACTTTCTATTTATAGTTACTTCGTTTTATTTGAATAATTTCCTCTTTTGTATTTTGGTTTAGCTTTTCCGTATTGTTTGTCTTTAATGTAAACCTCTCCATCTGGTATTATTATCTGTTCTCTTGTTTCGTTAAGTTTGTTGGTTTTGTTTTCTTTTTCTTTTTCAATAATTTCTCTAATGGCTTTATTGATCAATTGTTTTTCATCATGATATTCTTTTACCTTTTGTTCTAGAATTAAGTCTTGTGTTTGTTGGTTTGATTTCGTTTGGGGTTAGTTTTAAATTAGTTATTGTTGAGTTATTGAAGGCTATCAATCAATCCTAGTCTCAGTAATTTATAATGTGAGATTCCTTTTCAATTTTTATGACATTCATTATTTCAATCGACGTTGAATGTGCTTTGTTTATTAGTCCATTTGAATCAGAATGGTTGGGTGTAGTAAAATGCGCGTCGATATCGTTATATTTCAGAAAGTTTTCGACAAGTCCATTTTTGAATTCTGGTCCGTTATCAAATTAAATTATTTTAGGGCAGGGGAATGTACTCAAGTATATCTCTAAAGAATTTAGAATTTCATTAGCGGAAGTGGTTCTTATGATATTCCCGAATAATTTTTTAGAGAAACAATCAATCATAGTAAATATAGTTTTTCCGTCATAATGAAGTACGTCTGCTTGTAATTTTTCAAAAGGTTTTAAGGGAGTAGGAGTGATTTCGAAGACTTGTTTAATTGGATTTCTATCGTATTTGACAGCTTTACATGAAGCGCAATTATTAATAAATTTTGTAATTGTGTCTAACATGCGGGGCCAGTAATAAAGTTTAATCAATGCTTGATAAGTTTCATGTATGCCTCGATGCATTGTTTTGCCTATATGTTTGTTTAATATTATCTCTTCTTGTTCTTCAGTGGTTAGTACGTCAAGTTTTTTAGAGTATTAACGTTTGATTTGAGTTGCACCAAGCAACTCTCCCTACAATTCACCAGTGTGGGTAGTTCCCAAAGGCGCTGACGCCTCGGGTCAGAAAAAAATTAGAATGGTTATCGATTACAGAAAACTCAATAGGAAAACAGTACCCAATCGTTATCCTTTACCAAATATAGAAGACCTTTTGGGGAAATTAGGTAAAGCCACCATATTTACCGCAATGGATCTATGCTCCGGATTTCACCAAATAAAAGTCTATAAGGATTCAATCCATAAAACAGCATTTAGCACAGATCAAGGGCATTTCGAGTTCCTAAGAATGCCGTTCGGACTATGCAATGCCCCAGCCACATTTCAAAGAGCGATGAATTTCATATTCGCAGACGTACCGCAAGTTCTTGTAGGTATATATGGATGATATAATTATATTTTAAGAATCATTCGATGACCATTTAAAACACCTGAAGACAGTATTAGATAAATATTTAGAAAAGGTCAAAAGTCCACGAGTCCAAAATCCTCCTCATACGACAACATACGTAACGGAAACCCTCGATGGCACTCCTGAGTTTAAGTACAGTGCTTTCAGTACGTTCAGGGCGGCTTGACTTTTATTTCGTAGTAGAAGGAATTTTGGTACGTGTACGTAGTATGGTCGTAGTAGGAATTTTGGACCTTCCCATACAGGTTAAAAAATATTAGTAAAACCAGTTCAGTAACTAGCTACTAGTCAGGCCACACACAGTTGCAGCTAGCTGGATGTAATAAAAAAAATAATGATAATGATAATGATAAAATAATTATAAACAGAAAAGTATTGACTGACATTAAGGAACACACTATATTGAAGAGACTGCAACCTAAACTTCAGACCACTCAACCACATCACCACTCAATAAATGTTCAAAATAAAACCAGTATGTGATACATAGATAACTCATACACACAAACTGGAGCATAGGCATGAGAAGATTCTGGATAAACCCCGTTCTAAGAACTCATTGCCAAAAAAACAATAATCACGAAGGACACAAATCTGCTCCTATCACAGAAGTTTCCCATGTCAAATCAGATATTGACACCAGTTACATTGTTGTATTATACAAAAAGAGATAACACAGAGCAGTGTTACTTTTACCGAAGAAAAACGTAATAAAACCCTATCATCAGAGTACAAGGCATAAATTAAGGTAAGAAATAAGGTAACTTTTCTTTGTCTAAAGGTGTATAGGTACACTCTACGAACTTTACCCTCAAACCTCACCCACGAACAACCTTCACGAAGACTATTCGGGTATTCTAGGTACTTCATCTGTTCGCCTGTGTTCGCGGGTAGCGCCAGTGTCGCTTTTGATTTGGGGTTTCCCAAGTGACAGGAGTTGTTTGTGATACTAGTGCGCCGTTCATAATTCGTCTCCTATTTTCTAGATAAAATAAAATATATTTATAATGGATATTTTTTCTTCATCAGAAGAATGATGAGCCAGCCATACTTGTTCGCATAACGTCACGTTATGTATAAATGGCTGTTCGTGGAACGCCGGTACGGCATGATTCGGGGGAGAACCTGTTCGAGGGTGAGGTTCGTAGAGTGTAAAGGCACCTTAACAAATAAATAAATTACTACAATTTATGCAATAGTTTCTTTTATTTTATTTACACTTTACTTGTACAATTTTCTTTATAAAGACCCGCTCATTTTTATTTTTATTTAATAAATAGTAGTTACAGTGAAATAAGCTTTATAACCCAGCAACCCGTGCCTCTCACTTTGAAAATACGAGCTAGATTGCGCTTTTAGATTTAAATCATAAAATCCTCCTTCTTGAAGTCAATAAGGAAAAGGTGGAAGATAATGATACAACGGGGAATAGTAATTTGCATGAAACAACTCTTATAACCCAAACTGCTTATTAATCATATTTTTATTTTTTTTTAAAGCTGGTTTTGTTAAACGATTCAAGTTATTATAGAACCAGTTCCATGAAATTGATAAACTAGTAGCTTCTTTACTTAATATCGTCCCAACTTCCTTAGGAAGCCAAAACTAAATGTATAAAAAATAAGATGCCGTTACCAGAATAGTTCTATTTGTAGAAAATATTTTATAAAATAGTTAATAGAAAAACATATTTTTTTTATCAGGATGCCATAAGAAATTAATAAAACGTCTTTTACATACTCCCTGAAGAATTAACACACCGGAATATCCCTACTTCAGCACAGAAATTTATGTTGGTAATGTCATACAGCAATTAGTGTACCTAGTTGTACAAAAAAAAAAATTATTTTTTTAATTTTCATTTATTATGTCCCCTGTAGATTTGCACCTGCGCTGTAGCTCACAGTGGTCCAACAAGAGAAAAACCCCCATAATGAAAGTGACCCAATCCTAATAGTCCGGGAGCTGAGGGCCAAAAAGGTTCCTGATTTGAAGAAAATTTTTGATCATATAGGCTGAAAGTACTCATTTCATAGACAACATATGTGAACGTCTGCCACCTCAGATCGGTTGCCATCAAATTTTATAGGCGAACAAAATCGACATTTTCGAACTTTTTTCAATTTTTCGCTAATAACTCGAAAACGATTTATCGCAGAAAAAATATTGTTCTTTGTAAAATAAAAGGGCATTAAATTTCGCGTCGACTGAGGTCCTCACAGTTTAAATCGGGTAAGTCTAAGCAATTTAGGCACTTTGGCAGAAAAATTAATTACGCTCATGTTCCAAAGCCTGAAATTTATGGAGGGTTACTCCAAATAAAAAATGTTACCTATGACAGTTGTATATCAAATTCTGTGTAAAACGATCTTATACAACGACAAAGTAATTAAAACGTGAACGTAACTAGCGCCTTGTGATGTAAAAATTGTGAACTTTTTTTTCAGTTTCACGCATATAATTCGGTAAATACGTATCACAAAGTATTCCTTTCTTCTTACTATAAGAGGCTAAACCATTCCAAATAGAATGATATGTTTAATGTTTAAATCGGTTAAGTGGTTTAGCCGGGTTCGGTATATCAGTAATCTGTAATTTTTACGATTTTGGTGGAAACCGTGTTCCAACGCCTCTTAGTTTAAATGAAAAATGTTTTAGATAAAGTTACTGAGCATCGAATTTAGCAGGATATAAGCTCCTTACACACAACATTAGCTAAATCTAGGGGGAAACACAAATCAAAACACGAAATTATTCGTAGTGCTTACTTCCTGCACTACAAAGACTTCGGTTTTTGAAGTATTAACCTTTTTGAACTAATTAAACAGCCATCTTCAAAATAAAAGATAAATTTTTCCAAATACCTAAAACCGAAGTTTTAGCAGGAAGTACCCTCTACGAAATCTTTCACGTTTTCATTTGTATTTTTACGCAGGGTTTAGCTAATTTTGTGTGTAAGGAGCTTGTTTCATGCTGAATTTGATGTTCTGCAACTTTTATCCAAAATGTTTTCATTTAAACTAGATGTTTTTGAGTTAGAGGCATTGGAACACGGTTTCCAACAAAATCGTAAAAATTACAGATTTTTGATGTACCCGGGTTCGGGTAAACTACACCACTAAACCGATTTAAACTTCACATATATCATACTATTTCCAATAGTTTAGCCTCTTATAGTAAGAAGAAAGTAATACTTTGTGATCTGCATTTGCCGAATTATATGCGAGAAACTGAAAAAAGAGTTCACGGATTTTACACCACAAGGCGCTAATTACGTTCACGTTTTAATTACTTTGTCGTTTTATAAGATCGTTTTACACAGAATTTGATATTCTAAAACTATTATACGTTATATTTTTTATCTGGAGTAACCCTCTTAATTTGCAGGCTTTGGAACATGAGCGTAATTCATTTTTCCGCTAAAGAGCCTAAATTGACAATCGGCTTTGGCGAAAAGACTTACCCGATTTAAACTGTGAGAACCTCAGTCGACGCGAAATTTAATGCCCTTATACTTTAGAAAGAACAATATTTCTTCTGCGATAAATTGTTTTCGAGTTATTAGCGAAAATTTGAAAAAAGTTCGAAAATGTCGATTTTGTTCGCCTGTAAAATTTGATGGCAAACGATCTGAGGTGGCAGACGTTCACATTTGTTGTCTATGAAATGAGTACTTTCAGCCTATATGATCAAAAATTTTCTTCAAATCAGGAACCTTTTTGGCCCTCAGCTCCCAGACTATAATGTTTTCAGTTTTCGAATACTTAGATACTTGTACAACATTGGTAAGAATACATTTTTTTAACTAGTTAAAAATTAAAATGTGTGTGTACCAGTAAAATTGGAATTTTTAATTATTGAAAAAATCGTACTTTTCAACCAACATAAAGATGTTTTTTCACACTGTATAAGATTAACAGTAAAATATTCCCCAATACTTTAGGAGTGTGTCATTTATATGTGCACTGTTATGGATCAAACATGTTTGAATAACATCAATAGTTAGAAAAGAAAATAATTTTTGAAATCATTGCCGAAATAAGTAAGATTTTTTGACTTTGTTGGTTTATATGTAGGTTATGGTCGCAATGGTTTAATACGTAAGTGTAGGTAGCAGAGGAACTATGGTAAAATTTTCATCGCCAACTTCGGCCAACTTTGGTATTTATAAGGATTTAAACATTTCGCTACGGTGCGAGTGGCGAAGACGGATGACCTTGGGGAGGAACTATAAATTCAGAAAAATCCTCCTATAGGTCTCTAAGGGAGGTAGACTGATCAGAGAATTACTGTGAAGGTGCATTTGTGATTTTTCTGAGAATTTTAGATTGTTAGGTTTTTATTTTGTTAATGTGGATGTGTTTTGCGGAACCCCAAAGTTCTGCTCCGTATGTCCAAATACAAATAGGTCTTAAAATGGTGGTGTAAATTAGTCGCTTGTTTCTTAAGGTGAGTAATGATCTGTAGTCCAGGAGATGTGAAAGCTGCTTGTACCGTCTGTTGAGTTCCAGTTTTTTAAATTTGGTATGTATGTTCCAAGTGAGTCGTTTGTCTAAGTACAGTCCGAGATATTGTACGAAATATTTTGAAGGAACTGGGCCGTTGTTAATTGTCTCAGGTGACAATTAACAGATTTTCGTAGATTTCGATTTTCTCTGAATTCGCTGAAACCCCCAGGAATATAATATACAACGGCGCCGGACCAGGTTTTAATTTGTTTTTTATTTCTATGTATTTTTAGATTTGCAACTGCGTTTTTCCACACCTAGCATTTTTTTTTTTTTTGTATGAGTGAAGAAATTTTTTTTTTTTTAAAACCTAGCAAAATGTTGTTGTTTTTTTTTTCTTTGAGTAACTTATATTATTCATTGAGGGAACTCATTGTTGAATGTATCTTGGCCATTTTCTTTTCAACCTGCTTCTAATGGATAACAGGGAATAAGAAAGAGAAGATATGAGTAACTTTGGGAAATTCTGAGTTGTAGAGTGATTTTTAATAAATAAATTTATGTTAAAAATACAAACCTGAATTACTGCAGATCTTAGAGCAGGGGTTCCCAAATAGGAGGAGCGAAGGCAAGTCTGAAAGGAGGGGGCGCAAGTTCACAGAGTAAAGTTATTGGTACAAAATTTATTAAAGCTAAAACCTGTGAAGTAGGAGCTGCTATAGAGTCGTGATGCCCTCAGGGGTAAGTTCTGGTCCCAACACTATGTAACTTAGTATTTGACGAACTGCTGGAGGTATTCGCAGAGAAGCGGTTCCATCCTACGGCTTAAGTCGAAGAACCGGCGGTTATTGTGGCGCCTATCAGTATAGCCTGAATAAAACTGGAAGCAGAACGATGCACCAACTTTATAAACCGATTGGGTGATGCGAAGAAATTAAAGATGACTGCGGCGAAGACTTAAGTCGTCCCCTTAAGATGGACAGAACACACCCAATTAATATTTGTATTGGAGGTATCATAGTCCATAGGTTCTACGTTCAGGTAACCGTCTTTTTAACTTATTTCTATTAACTTATCATGTAAAATGTTTGATTTATAACAAAAAGAACTCTTTTAATGCTCTTCAGAATTACTCATACTAAGTAATCATTTAATAAGTCATCAAAAGAGCATTTGTATTAGGTACATTGCCTATTTTTTTAAAAAATTAATAAACACGACATTTTAAAACACGAAAAAAACATGTGCACATTTACATAAGAATATAATAAGAAAGTTCACTGGTAATAATTTGAAGTTTATACAACAGTGGAATAAAAATAACACGTTTTCAAACACACGCACAGTGGTCAATAATCGCTTTTTGGCGGACATAAATCTGCCATTTCCACAATTTTACAGATAAATTGATGGGACCTTTTTTATTACCTTTTTAATAAAATTCAAAAACCAAGGAAACAATTTCCTTGGTCCTTGGTCCAATTTCCTTGGTCCTCCAAGGAAACAGTTAAGATTGCTTTGGTATAAGTGTACTTTTTGCTTACCCAAAACCAGGTTTCTTGTGTGTTAATAGATAGTTTTCGTTAGTATGCAAAAAAACATGAAAGAACTCAATATTTTTCAGAATTTTCTTTTTTATTTTTTTAGTCTGAGGGTGGGCTTTCATACCACCGAGTGTCCAAAAGAAAATTCAAATTGCATAGAAGTTATGAATATTTTAAAAATAACTAAAAATTCAACATTAAACTCGATTTTCTCCTTTTAGAAATAAGATATCAATATACCGATTTCACTGAAAGTTTACATTCAACAGCTAGTATATTACGTATGAGCAACATGAATTTGGTTTGCTTATTAGGGTACAAAAGCAATTTATATACTACTTTTTTTTCAATAAAAACCGTTTTTCTCTGTTTCAAAGGGGTGCTCCCCGGAGTTATCACTGGGGTAATTTCTGGTCTTACTTGTACTACGACCACATAAAAAGATCAGTTAAATTCACTTGCGCCTTTTTTAGAAATGTATGTTTTGTATATGTTTACAGAAAAATTGGCAATGTTTGGCCCTGTAATTTGCTCTAAATGGTACAGGTACATTTACAAGCTCCTTCTAATCTATAACATAAAACGACTACACCTATACATAAGGTTTTCACTTATAAGTGTATATTGCGGTATAAAATTCTCAGTTAATTCGTCATATCAATTTACTCTCGTTAAAATGTTTGGACTATACTTTAGGGTGGACATTGCCATTTTTCTCGTCTCAAAACAAGAAGGACTGAATTAGACTTGTAGTGCTATAGATTGTCTAGAGAAAACATAGCTTTATCTTAAGTAAGGCAGACAAAGGCGATTAGCAACACAAGAGCAGAGTCATACTGATTCTTTCCTAATTCCTTTACCCTCCACAATAAAAATGCCTGAATAACTATAGGCAGAAAATTATTATTTCTAGATAATAAGTGTTTGCAGGAAAATTCATAAAATCTTACCCTTGCGAGTGTAATTTGATATGACAAATTAACTGAGAATAAATCGGTTGGTTTTTCTTTTACAAAGAAAGTTTATATTTATTCGTTTTAAGTTTAATGAAGAGCAAATATATATGTGATTTCAGCTATTCAGTAGTTTTTTCACCTGATCTAATCAACTGAAAAAGGGAAACAAAATTCTGTTTAATTGTGAAACCACTTATTCAATAACAGGTATTCAAGGTTTTCAATAAGGCTAGTCAAAATTTTATACCGCAGTATACATTTATAAGTGAAAACCTTATGTATAGGTGTAGTCGTTTTATGTTATAGATTAGAAGGAGCTTGTAAATGTACCTGTACCATTTAGAGCAGATTACAGGGCCAAACATTGCCAATTTTTCTGTAAACATTTACAAAACATACATTTCTAAAAAAGGCGCAAGTGAATTTAACTGATCTTTTTATGTGGTCGTAGTACAAGTAAGACCAGAAATTACCCCAGTGATAACTCCGGGGAGCACCCCTTTTTGAAACAGAGAAAAACGGTTTTTATTGAAAAAAAGTAGTATATAAATTGCTTTTGTACCCTAATAAGCAAACCAAATTCATGTTGCTCATACGTAATATATTAGCCGTTGAATGTAAACTTTCAGTGAAATCGGTATATTGATATCTTATTTCTAAAAGGAGAAAATCGAGTTTAATGTTGAATTTTTAGTTATTTTTAAAATATTCATAACTTCTATGCAATTTGAATTTTCTTTTGGACACTCGGTGGTATGAAAGCCCACCCTCAGACTAAAAAAATAAAAAAGAAAATTCTGAAAAATATTGAGTTCTTTCATGTTTTTTTGCATACTAACGAAAACTATCTATTAACACACAAGAAACCTGGTTTTGGGTAAGCAAAAAGGACACTTATACCAAAGCAATCTTAACGGGAATTGTTTCCTTGGTTTTTGAATTTTATTAAAAAGGTAATAAAAAAGATCCCATCAATTTATCTGTAAAATTGTGGAAATGGCAGATTTATGTCCGCCAAAAAGCAATTATTGACCACTGTGACACGTATTGAATTTCAATTATATAAGTTTAGAATTTGAATATTATAAATAAAATTAAACACAGAACATTTCATTACCCTGTAATTAGTGATCTATTTACAACAAAATTAAAAATATTTTAATCATAAGTACTCTAACTCAACAAAACATTAGGACCACAAATATCAAATTAAGGTAGTGCACCCTTCGAGCCGGCCGTGACTCAAGCTTTATCTAAAAAAACTCCCCTTTTCCTAATGTTGATGGACTTGAAACTTATACCAATGGAAACTCAGATAGTTTCTGTAACGGGTAGTGCCACAACCATCGCAAACAAAATTGTTCAGACATTCCCCAATATGAAGAATAGGTGACCAAAATTGTTCATTTTAAAAATAGTTCATTCACTTAAATCAATGGATACAGAAATCATTTGGATGGCTGTACATTGTATATGGAATGCACATTCAAGGTGACATAAGTAAAAATTGATAGAAATTAACTAGCGAATGATACAAACATTGGTTAACGGGCTGCAAAAAGGGCGCAGATGGAAATGCCAGAAATATACAACTTTGAAATATTGTATATTCCACAAAGGTTATTCTATTTTTGTTTCAACTGACTGACCTCATTACAAGATGACTTATTGAAGAGAAAATATAAAACTGAAGGCTCTGCAGGAAAATATCCGGGTAAGGATTGCAGAAGAGCCAATAAAATGGAAGATCGTCGTTCTTTCAAACCAGGTGCGAACACCTGTTCATATTAAAATTGCATATCTTCAGCCGATCTTCAGCTGATATTCTTTATTGTTATAAAAATCATAAAGATCTCACTTTACAATGTTTCTTTTTTTTTTTTTTACGAAATCGACCGTTTCTTTATATACAGCTATAATCTATGTATATAAAGATGAAATTCTGTTTGTTCTTTATAGAAATCCATACCGTTTGTCCTTAATTCTCCAAATTTCGCTCAGTGGTTCTTTCAGACCAGGTGCGAACACCTGTCCATATTAAAATTGCATAACTTCAGCCGATCTCTGGGTATATTCTTTATTATTATAATAATCGTTTTGATCTCGTTGGTTTTTACGAAATCGACAGTTTGAGTCGATAAAAGTCTCACTTAATAGATTTTAAAAATGAAATTCTCCGGGTGAAACCGGTATATATAGCTAGTTATAAATAAAATGATTTTATTGTTCTCCTGAAAATCACCTATTACTTGACATATGACTTTTTACTTTCACTTACCTATATATGAAATATATAGTAAGTGGAAGTATTGCGATCGTGAAAAAATTCGACTTCCGGTTTTCAACGGAAATACACGTTTTGGGGTCCCCTGAGTCGAAATGACCAAGTCCCGCGAAATGGTCTGTGTGTGTGTGTGTCTGTGTGTGTGTCTCTGTGTGTGTGTGTGTGTGTGTGTGAACAGACTAGCTCAAAAACTATAAACCGTGCGATCCTGAAATTGGGTATTTAGTGTAGGTATATGCCCGCGATGTGACAGCATAAATTTCATCAAAATTACTTAAAGGGAGGGGGTACTTTACTTAATAACTTTTTAGGTTTTTTTCGATTTTCTCAAAAACGGCTCTAACGATTTTGATTAAACTGAGTATTTCATCTATTTATATGCCCGAGATATGACTGTAAAAATTTCATCAAAATTGATTAACCGGAGGGGGGACTTTACTTAATAAATTTTGTAACATTTTCACTTGTTTTTTTTATTTACTCTAAATCGGCTTTAACGATTTTGATTAAACTGGGTATTTGATGTATTTATATGCCCGAGATATGACTGTAAAAATTTCATCAAAATTGAATAACCGGAGGGGGGACTTTACTTAATAAATTTTGTAACATTTTCACGTGTTTTTTTGATTTTCTCAAAAACGGCTCTAACGATTTTGATTAAACTTAGTATTTGATCTATTTATATGCCCGAGATATGTCTGTAAAAATTTCATCAAAATAGATGAACCGCAGGGGGCGCTTTACTTAATAAATTTTGTATCATTTTTACGTGCTTTTTTTATTTACTCAAAAACGGCTTTCACGATTGTGACCAAACTGGGTATTTGATGTATGTATATGCCAAATATGTGATAGCCAACATTTTATCAAAATTGATCAACCGAAGGGGGGACTTTACTTAATAAATTTTATATCATTTTCACGGGTTTTTTTATTTACTCAAAAACGGCTTTAACGATTAATAAAAATAAGATATGAATGTAGAAAAATGTGTGACTTTGGGAAATGATATTTAACAAAACACGTCAATTTCTTATCTAAGTAAGTTGGTAAGTGAAAGTTGTGTGTTGCGCGCACGCACCAGATTTTTTCAGTATCAGGGTGTCCCTTATTTTTCAATGTTTTAAATTTCTAACGCTTAGGTGTTAGTTTTGCTCATTTGCCTCTAAAACACTCGGAAATATTTTTTTTACCTTATTTGAAGTACGATAACCCGTGCCGATTTGCATCGAATCATGTTCACATATGTTGCGCGGCAGTAGCGGTGCGTTTTCACGGCATTTTTCATTTTTCTTAATTATTCTCGCGTTCAGGAGCATAAAAATCTGTATCCAGACTGTAAAAAAGATATCTGAAAAAAAAAATTGTTTACCTATATAAGGGACACCCTAACCTACGTATATTTTAAAAAACGTATATACATACACACACACATACATATATGCCCCTTTAGAGGTCAATTTATTCAGGCATATTCCTGGAGGAAGAATTACAAAAGGATATAAATAATAAACCTGTTCTACAGAACCTGTTTCCGTACCAGGAGTTGAGGCAATGAACTTCATTTAGTATTGGTATCTTTAGTAGTTGTAAACAGAACTTTTTTTACAAATCGAACTATAGCAAACATTATGTTAACAATTATAAGGGCGTATCGCAATCTATACCCTTATTTTCTGGCGTCCTAAGCCTAAAGTATTTTTACTTTCACTTACCTATATATGAAATATATAGTAAGTGGAAGTATTGCGATCGTGAAAATTTTCGACTTCCGGTTTTCAACGGAAATACACGTTTTGGGGTCCCCTGAGTCGAAATGACCAAGTCCCGCGAAATGGTCTGTGTGTGTGTGTGTCTGTGTGTGTGTGTGTGTGTGTGTGTGTGTGTGTGTGTGTGTGTGTGTGTGTGTGTGTGTGTATGTGAACAGACTAGCTCAAAAACTATAAACCGTGCGATCCTGAAATTGGGTATTTAGTGTAGGTATATGCCCGCGATGTGACAGCATAAATTTCATCAAAATTACTTAAAGGGAGGGGGGTACTTTACTTAATAACTTTTTAGGTTTTTTTCGATTTTCTCAAAAACGGCTCTAACGATTTTGATTAAACTGAGTATTTCATCTATTTATATGCCCGAGATATGACTGTAAAAATTTCATCAAAATTGATTAACCGGAGGGGGGACTTTACTTAATAAATTTTGTAACATTTTCACGTGTTTTTTTGATTTTCTCAAAAACGGCTTTAACGATTTTGATCAAACTGGGTATTTGATGTATTTATATGCCCGAGATATGTCTCTAAAGATTTCATCAAAAGTGATCAACCGCAGGGGGCACTTTACTTAATAAATTTTGTATCATTTTTACGTGCTTTTTTTATTTACTCAAAAACGGCTATCACGATTGTGACCAAACTGGGTATTTGATGTATGTATATGCCAAATATGTGATAGCCAACATTTCATCAAAATTGATCAACCGAAGGGGGGACTTTACTTAATAAATTTTGTATCATTTTCACGGGGGTTTTTATTTACTCAAAAACGGCTTTAACGATTAATAAAAGTAAGATATGAATGAAGAAAAATGTGTGACTTTGGGAAATGATATTTAACAAAACACGTCAATTTCTTATCTAAGTAAGTTGGTAAGTGAAAGTTGTGTGTTGCGCGCACGCACCAGATTTTTTTTTTTTAAGTTGTGGCAAGATTAAACAACAATAACTACATTAAGGCAAGGGCGGATCCAGCGGGTTGTAAATGGGGGAGCTGCATTTCCAAAGGGGGAGGGGGACTGCAGCCTACACTAGTTTTGAACTCCTACACGAAATTGAACTTAAATCTGTTAAGTAAATTGCGAAGCGGTGAGGGGAAGGGAGGTGGGGAGCGCAGACTGCTTATAGAGCTGCCCGGCAAGAAGATCGGCACAGTTGACATGGCTCTGCTATTCAAAGTATTTCTCCGCTCATTTTGGGTTGTGGTACTTGGCTTCCAGGTAGGTAAGTATTACTTCGGTGTTTTTCACATCTCATTATTACCAAATACAAAAATCTATACCAATATATAAAGATTAAGTTTTTTTTAGTTTGTTAACGTCCTTTAGTGCTACAAGGCTAATTGGACGATGCTATGGTGGGAATCCTAAATTTTGACTATCCAGGTATGATTAGGAAAGGGATCTTTAACGAGTACCTGACATCGCACAGGCTCGGGACATCTATTTTACTTACCCCCTTTAAGAAATCCAAGGGCCACCGAGAGACGCGACGATTAGTATTGTAGGTTGCTAACCACTACACTACAGGTGACCACATGAAGTTAGTTTGAAGGTGTTAATGCGTAACGACGATCTCAAAAGTCATTTTTTAGGCTTGTCGATATAGGAGCAGGATTTCACTTTAAAGTATATTGAAGTCGACTTATAGATTATTTTTCCAAAGACCTTATCTATACTAGGTCGCGGAAAAACACACTATTGATACAATACATCCTATTGATAAAAAAAAAAAAATCTGGTGCGTGCGCGCAACACACAACTTTCACTTACCAACTTACTTTGATTAGAAATTGACGTGTTTTGCTAAATATCATTTCCCAAAGTCACACATTTTTCTACATTCATATATTATTTTTGTTAATCGTTAAAGCCGTTTTTGAGTAAATAAAAAAACCCGTGAAAATTATACAAAATTTATTGAGTAAAGTCCCCCCACCCGTAGATCAATTTTGATGAAATTTTTACAGTCATATCTCGGGCATATAAATACATCAAATACCAAGTTTGATCAAAATCGTTAAAACCGTTTTTGAGTAAATAAAAAAAACACGTGAAAATGATACAAAATTTATTAAGTAAAGTCCCCCCTCCGGTTGATCAATTTTGATGAAATTTTTACAGTCATATCGCGGGCATATAAATAGATGAAATACTCAGTTTAATCAAAATCGTTAGAGCCGTTTTTGAGAAAATCGACAAAAACCTAAAAAGTTATTAAGTAAAGTACCCCCTCCCTTTAAGTAATTTTGATGAAATTTATGCTGTCATATCGCGGGCATATATCTACACTAAATACCCAATTTCAGGATCGCACGGTTTATACTTTTTGAGCTAGTCTGTTCACACACACACACACACACAGACACACAGACACACACACACACACACAGACCATTTCGCGGGACTTGGTCATTTCGACTCAGGGGACCCCAAAACGTGTATTTCCGTTGAAAACCGGAAGTCGAATTTTTTCACGATCGCAATACTTCCACTTACTATATATTTCATATATAGGTAAGTGAAAGTAAAAAAAAAAATACAGTTTAAAATAAACTCAAGATATATTTTCAAAATGAACTTATAACAGAATATATTTTTTAAATTCAACAAAAAAATTATAATTGGGGAGTGGTTATTGTGCGGTAATAAACAAACAAATATTATGCGTAGTACTAAATAATTTCAAATAAAAGATAAACACAAAAATATTATTTAAACAATAAATAGATTTTCAAGTTTTCTCTAATAGAACATGCTGAAGTGCTACTTCAGCGTGTTCTATTAGTGAATCCCTTCCATTAAGATCAGAAGTTCAAATGCACCTAGTTAATTTTTTTTTTGGTTTTAATAGATCAAGAAACTTATCACATCTTCAAACCTTAAAAAAAATGTAAACTAAAAATTGCCTTTACTATAAAACTCCTGGTAGATACGTTAGTGTCTTTTGGCCTGTAGAATACTCACCGCTAGTGTGTGAGCATAACAAAGGCAGTTTTCTACAACCCTTCTTGTAATTTGCAAGTTTATTTCCTAACATCATTTCTAGACTGCAGATATGGAAATGGCCTCATAAGATATGAATTAACACATTAGGTGCCGCATCGGTCCCCGGCGTCCGATGTCTTACATTCCCCTCTTAACAGCCGATTTTCACATAAAAATTTCCGAAAGTCCGAACACTTCAAACACTCAATGTAGTCGATTTTTAATGAGATTATTGCATTTTAATGAAGAAACTGTTGCTAACAGCTGAAATTCTGTTGTTTTTTAGAATCGGACTCCGAGGTCCGATACCGGCCCTGAGTAATAAAACAAGACTACTGGACGGCATAACCCTTCGCGTCCGATAATATTGCAACGACTACCTTAATGGTTATCATTAATTTTATGTGTTTGATTTTATACTATGTATTTCTATTTAATTTCTTTGGCATTCTTCAATTATTGCATAAATATGTGAAAGCAAACATTTTTTGTTAATACTTCTTACTAAGCCTGAAATTATAAAAAAAAAAAAAAAGCTTACTGATATTTGCTTTATTTACTTTATACAAATTCGCTTCTTTAAAAAGAATTTTTTTTCATAGAGAGAGTGGTTGTAAAGCAGTAAAAGACTCCAAAAAATCGTTTTAACATTGCAAAAATTATCAATATTGATTGTAATTCGAAATTCCAGCAGTTAAATGCTATTCGATAAAGTATGGCGTAAATACTGTATCGGACCCCGGGGGCCTGTCCTGCGCCTATTATGTCTAGTTCCAATCTTTACCAAGAGATAATGCCCCTGAGACGCTCATTTAATTAACTTAACAGTAAACTTTTCTAAACAACTAGTAAAAAATAACGCTTTCGTCAGAGCATTCCCACCGGGCCCCGACGGCCGATATCGTCTGTGGTTTATCCCAGCAGTCGGACCCTTGGGACCGATACCGTTCAATTCAGGATACCCCTAAAATACGCCGCCGCACCTAACGTGTTAAGGAACGTTTGGGCTTAGAGTACGTTTGGGCAAAGTGTGTTCTGACCAGGACGATTTTCATCGTTTTGTATGTTGATCGTATTTTCTTCAAATCTTTGTTTTATGAAGCAGCCTCAAATATTCTACTATCAATGTTTTTTCAGTAACCAATATCCACACAAAATTATTTATATACCGATCCAACAATTTCCATTAGTACCACAGAAAATTTATTCAAGTCGCAGTAGTAGTTTGATAGTAGGGTGATTTTAGGAGCACGTTTTAAGTTCTGGTCACAACGGTCACACATGCCCGACATATTAACGTTATAGGTCTATTACAAAAACAGATTATATTCTTCTAGTAGAGCTAATATGTATCAGAAAACCTCTTCTTCGCGATAAGAGCTCTATCTTACAACTGAAGAGTTAGGACATTGCGAAAATCCACACGAATATTACGCGCTGATGTGGGAATGGATGGGAGCGATTTTTTCACCACAAATATATTCGACGCGAAGTTTGTTTCGTGATTATTTACGCTTTGGTGAGAGGGACGCTTTATAAAACAGCTGGTATAATGTACGGGTGGCGGGATGGCTGAGTGGGCGAACGCATATGAAAATAAGCGTTGCCCATGGCAACATATGATTGGGAACCCTTAGATAGCCAGTTTCAAACACGGTGCCAGGGGACACTTAATAATACTCAGTATAAAGGTCAGGCCACACATGTCCGCACTGCAACACTAATAGGTTATGTTCAGAATATTTTTAATTTAACTTACATATTACCTTTTGTTATGCCTAAAGGTCAGGTCACACATGTCCGCACTGCATCCGCATCCGCGTATGTGAACGGTTACTATCTATCCTTCGTAAATGAATCAGATCTGTGCTGCGGATGCGGATGCGGTGCGGGCATGTGTGGCCTGACCTTTAATACCCCACCCTCTCCCCTGGCCCGGGAAACCCCGTATAGCCTCAACAGGAGGAAGGGGAGGGGGGAAAAAAAGTTATAAAATGGGATTTGGAAAGTTACCGTCCATTTAATTTAAAATAAATTTCAAGCATTATTCCAGCATTTTAATCGGCACAATTTAACGATTTCCGAGAATGTTAAATTAAATATTACACTAAAAACTTTTTATAATATAGAGGGATAATATCATCAAGGAGTGAACTTATTGAATCACATTTCAGCTCAGTCTGGAGATTCAGAAACAATTGAACGAGCAGGTGGAAAAGAAACTTTAGTGATTTGTGAAAATGCTCATGATGATATCCATTGCCCAAGCGGGACAATCACAATAAAAGACGCTTACTATGGAAGAACAGACGCACATACCTGCCCAACCACACATGCATATAATAAGGACTGCAAATCAACCAACTGCCTAGACATCGTCCGAAAGAGGTAATTGATAGTATCTTATTGATATTTTATATCGGAATCAATGTATGAGAATCAAACTCATAAAACCGGCTACATGAATATTAACTAATAAAAACCAATGAATTTACATATTAGAATGACTTCTCAGTGGCGGATCCAGAAATTTTCTGAGGGGGGGGGCGCACTTTTGTTTTTTACATTTCATGAGTAATGAAGGCCCTAATTTATTATACATATTAGTACATAATGACGTTATAAATTACTGTAGATGATTCATTTTCAATTAGTGGACTTGAAAAAAGACTAAATATAGCTCATTTCATAAAGAAATAGTAATACTGTATGAGTGGCCTTACCGCTCGGGGGGCCCTCCCCTGGATCCGCTACTGTGTCTTCTAAACCTTAGTAGACAAACGGCCTAATTGACACTTTCAAAAAATCGAGTGAGATGGGAGTGAAGTGGATTTATTGACTATGATGGTTTTCAAATGTGTTAAGAATGAGTGTGTCATAATTCCTTGAATCAAAATTAACTGGTAAAAATGAATACAATAAATATTTCCTCTTAAGCGTTCTTGATTTATAAATGGTGTATTAAACCCCACTTTTTTTTATATATCTAGGACATAGGTTCGACAATCCAGCAGGTTGTAAAGGGGGCTGCAGCCACACAGTCTTTCCCCCAGATCTTTCAATCAGCTCTTTTACCTTTATGCTCGTTTCCCACTATTAGACAAACCACAATGTAAACATTTCTATTGAAGATGACAGAGAACACACTTAATGAATATATTATATTGAATATAATATAGTCAAGTATCAAGAAATTAACAGGATTTCAAAATCATTTAGTGTTGAATAATAATTTCACTACAGAATGATTTAGATGCCTATATTATTTTATTTATTGTTTTCTATAATATTTTTTTTATTTCAGGTGTGAAAATAAGGACAAATGTCATTTGGAGGCATCAAATAATTTGTTTGGTGATCCTTGCCCAAACACAAACAAGTATCTAAAAGTTGACTATACATGCAAGGGTATTGAAGGTCATACACAATTTCTAATAGATAATTTCAATTAAATTTTAATATAATATATAATTTTATTTCGTAGATCTATTAATATTAATAATATTGAGGAACATTTATTTAGATCTTAGCCTCTTCTTATTTTATTACTAGCTATGGGGCCCGGCTTCGCTCAGGGAGTTGTGGAATAGGTGGAATGAAAGAATAACTTTAAAATATAATAGTACAGAAAGATAGACCAAAATTAATCATTAATAAAACAAAATTTGTACCATCCTGAAACTTCAGTTTTGTATTAGTGGTAAGTTTCGAAACCTCAGTCCGCCCATATATGGTTTGGGTATAAGAGACCCTACTAATGCGGTTCTCTCAAATCGAATTTAAAAGATTGCCAGGAGATTAAGAAGAAAAAACAAAAGCCTATCTATACAAAATTCTATATTTTTTTTTGTCTACTCCTCTTTAAACGTAATTTTAAGAAAAATTATTTTGGCAGCAAATATGTCCTGGTATGTACCATCTTTTATGGTTTCTATGTTCTGATTCCATTGATACCATTCTCATGACGATACCGCATCCTTATCAGTTCAGTAACTTCTCCTTTTTCGAATTTGGTTGAAAATTTACGAACAGAACAGAACTATTAAACAGAAATATTATGTGAACACTTTATTTTCGATATATATTCCATTAGGTTATATCTTTTATTCATATTATCCATTTTATTCAGTGTTAGTTTTTATTCGCTCACTACACTAATAAGCAATTTTCTTTTGTTGTAAATTTACCCTTATATTGTATATTGATTGAAGGCAATGTTTCAACCAATTCTTTCCTCTTCTGTAAAACTTAAGTCGCTTGGGAATCCTGTTGGTTTTGTTTATTTTTAATTTCAATTCATTGCAGAAATGTAATGGCCTTATTGAAAAATAAAAAGGAAAAAGTAGTTATTTATACATAATCTCGTGTAATTTAAAGAAAACGGCTGAAGCTAAAACCATAACAAACCGAACTAATGAACTATAACCTTATGAATTGAGCTTAGCTAGCGCTCCTGGCTTCTAAATGTCGAACTAAAATTTTCATTCATAAACTCGCCTGGGCTTATCAAAGGGGCTAATTACATGTAGTGAGAGGCTTAAACTTACAGCCCTTGTCCCTTCAATATTACACACTTAAAATGAAAACTGAAACCTTCTTCATCGTTATGGACAATAAGGCAATATGACGACGTAACAATCTTGATAGCACGTGTAGTCGTTTTTGAGCCTTTTCGGCACGCACATTGTACACTTTGCTTTATAATATATATTGATTTTATTTTATACAAATAAAATACTTCACAAGTCCTTGAATAAAGCACATTCCTTCGTCACGGCCCTGGAGATCGAAACATTTTTAAAAATAAAATAAGTCGAGACTAAGATCTAAATTAATTTTTCTCATAACTAGGAAGTCTCTAATATTTTTTAAATTAATAATATTCAGTAAATTTACAAGTATTCTTATATTCATACCATTTTAATATTTTTAAAGCAATTATAGGTTTTCTTAACACAGTTTCAGATCATCATACACACAAAGTACTCCTCTGTGAATCTCAGTCAAAGAAAATTACTTGTCCAGAAGGAAAGACTATCAAGTTAAAAAATGCTTCTTATGGTAGAATGGATAAAAATACATGCCCCACAGAAAACATTAAAACTACTAATTGCAGGGCAGAAAACACTTTATCTATTGTCAATAAGAGGTGATTGCAATTAATTTATGAACTATTTGCAAACATCTTACATCATTATTTTATTGTATTTACACTTTTGAGAATGTAGAGTTTTTTTTCTAAACCTGACAAGTTGGATCTCACGTATTTCTGAATTTCTAAATTAATTTAAAGCCAAATCGAACCATTTATATATTATTTAGTGGTTATCGTTATTCCAGGCTCGAATCTCACCAAGATATTGTCACCTTACACCTTGATTACCTGTTTTTTCACTTCTATTTGGTTATTTAATTAAGATTTACCATCATAGGAAGAGTTTGGGAGGGCCAAAGACCTAAAGCACTACTTACCCATGGAGCTACATCATTCCCTAATATTTTAAACCAATTTACTTCAAAAATAATGCCATCCTCTTATAACTTTAACTTATTTTATTTAAAGGCTTACTTGACCTAAAAAAAGAGAAAAAATATTTCTCTCAAAATTTTGAATATTTAGACACTATTAAAAATATAGTTTCTCTAATGTATCAAAACTTCTCTGAGAATCTGTTAAACTATAATATTGATCAACTTTAATCAATCAATAAATGAAGAAATTTGTAGAAAAGATAATAAAGTATAAAGACATGTTATTCGGACAACTTCGGACAAATTTTAAATGATGATATGAAGAATTTAGTAAAGACATAAAATACTGTTTATCTTATCTGTGAATTGTAACTGCAATGTATAAAGAAAGTTTTCGAACTAGAAGTAGTAAATTATAAATTATAATAGCAGTTTTTAACATAAACGGTTGAATTATTGATATATTTTATTTTAGGTGTGAGAATAAGAAAGAATGTCATTTAGAGGCTAATAACAATTGGTTAAGTGACCCATGTGTAGGAACTTACAAATACCTTTCAGTAGAATACCAGTGTGTACAAGGTAATATCAGAATAAAGTTAACCTTAGTTAGCAATAGTTGAAAAAATATTTTAATTGGAAAAATTAGGTTTAGCCAATTAATTAAGCACTAATTAGCCATAATTTTAAAATATTGAACTTAAGCAAAATTTAATTAATCAAATGAATAAGGTTGTTATGACATTTATTTAAAAAATTAATCTCATTATACCCATCATTACAACCATAGCAGGTATTCATTTATGTTTCTAGTAATAAACCACAGTTACAATTTTTCCTATATTTGATAAAATCTCATTGTAGACTAGCAGAATGTTTAAATATTGCCATAGTGGATCTTGCATTTAATATCATTCAGAAGGTATGTAGCAGGACTCAATATACTTCAAGAGACAAGTAGCCCTTTGCAAGAGTGAGTTTTACTCCCAAATTTCAGCCCAATTTTTTTTTTTATAGAGTTCATTTTTTTAAATTCTATTAGTTATCAACGATTAAATCATGATGTTTCAAGAGGTAATTCTTAATATCGACGTAATAAAGGTTGCCATGCAACTTATAAATTTTCTTTCTTCACTAACTCAGGATGTTTATATTTACTTCCATCCAATTTTTGATTTGATCGATCCCCCCCCCCCCCTCTTGAAACTGTGTCCGTTTTCCTAAAGAAATCGTTTGTCTCTAGTATAAGTCTTTTTTCATTGAACTCCCTTAAGGACAAAACCTCTGAGCACGTGTATTTACTTTCGATTAGAGCACTATAAATAACTTTTTTTTTCCAAGAATTTGACTTTTAATTCATGGAATAAGGGAATACTCAATCTACTACTAATAAAATAGGTGTGCAACAGTATAAGAAATTTATTTTTATTTCATTCATAATACTAATGTTGATTTACTTCTTTTGTTTAAAAAATACTCATAGACCAGATCCACAAATCGCATACAGTAACTATTTGTGAAAATGAAACCCAGAAGATAACATGCCCAAGAGGATCCACCCTAATTCTAGAGGATGCACTTTATGGAAGAACTGATAAAAGCATATGTCCTCATGAAAACAGTCAGGATACTCAATGCATAGCAGGCAACGCATTCCAAGTTGTAAATAAAAGGTGATGTATTAAAAAGCTTTACTATAATTGTAATTCAATAGCATAGCAAAACAAAAGTAAATTCTTAAATCAAGTAAAGCATTGTAAACAACTTTAGGGAGAACTTTGATGTTTCCCTATGTTACTTTGATGTTCTTTACTGTCCTTCCCCAAATTTATTGCTTATAAAGTGCTCAATTTTTCAAACTGCCTCTAATATTCTAAAGAAATAATAAAATTATATTTTCTGCAACTCTGTTTAATGTCCACGCATGTGCACACTATTACACTTTTGCAAAGCATGACATACCAAACAGTATTTTTGTCTTTCTTATCATGCTCATATATAATAGGTAAAGTATGATAAATTTTAATTTAAAAATTCATTGTTATTTCAATACTTAAAGCTACTTGTTATAATAAAAAGGAAACTTTATGGCTTCTCACTTAAGTTTATCACTATTAAAATTTCTGTAATTATTGTCTTTGTTTTAGGTGTAAGCACAAGACTGAATGTGAATTACAATCAATTAATACCTGGTTCGGAGATCCCTGTGTAGGAACTTACAAATATCTTCAAGTCAAATACAAATGCGTATAAGGTGGATTATTTAACTAAGTACTGTATTCAAAACAAAAACACTGTTTTAAAAAAATTATATAGCTTTCAACAAATTTAATTATCAGTAATAAAGATGATGTAATACAGTAGAGTGCCTATTGTTCAATTAATAAAACCTTCAATTATCTGGAATATTTTTTATTAATTAAAATTATAAGGCTTAATATTTTAGAATTGGTCTATTGTTTCCCTTCAATTTTCTTGAAAATGTTCAATTTTTCCTTCTCATTTAATTTATTTGCTGTCTTTCTTTGAACATTCACATTCAGGAGATACACAAGAGTTTGGTTTTAAGCCCTGTTTATTAGTTAAAGTAAAAAGTGATTTATCTTTCGTATTTGGTAGCCCATAGTTAAAATGCCATTACTTCAAAGTCATCGGTTAATCATTGAAATAAAAATATATTATTTGTGTCATATATTATTGTATTTCATAGTTCCAATGTTACTTACTATCCTATCCTAAAGCTAGGAGAATATAGCTACTGGAGAAGTAAAAATTTTGCCTATCCAGGTATAATTAGGATAGGGATCTTTAACGAGTACCTGACTGTACTGGCTCGGGACCTCCATTTTAGGTCCTATCGGAGGGACAGCATAGACAAGGATTTTTTACTCCCATTAAAAAATCCTAGGGCCACCTTGGCACGCGAACCTGTGACCTTTAGTATTGTAAGTTTCTATGCTAACCACTACACCACAGGTGATCCATTAAAATAAATTATAAGCAATTAAGTTTTACACACCTCAGTGATAAGGCAAATATAGTAGACCTTTTGATAAATTGCTATATTCACAAACTTGATACAAATCATCTTACAGAAAACCATAAGATGATGCCAATTAAAATTTTCAATTATCATATATACACTATGCTAACTATAAAAATACATGTGTGTATAATATTAATAAATAAATTATCACAATCTAAATCGAATTTTTTTTTTGTTTTTATAATAAAATATATTATTGCTTCAAATGAATTTTATTTCCCACTTTCCAGGAGATCTTTAGCCTCATTAATTTTGGCTGCTAGATAGGGAGATCCGCCTCTGTCTGGATGATTCAAGGTGATGATTCTTTTGTGTGCCTCCTAAAAATCAATGTATACATTCAATTCCAAGATACAGTAACTGATAGTCAAATATTTATTTGACAAGTTTTCGAACTAAGGTTATCCTAGAGAACTTGACATACTTTTATTTTGATTTTGTTGGCAGATGGAGAGACTCCAAGGATTAAGCTCGCCTCTCTCTTGCTCATTTTTGGATCGAAACCACCCTTGTAATATTTACTATTTGCAAATGCCTAAATTAAAATCAATAAATAAAAATTAACAAATAGCTATTAAAATGTATAATACATACAATATAAACATTTTTTGTAGTAAAGAATTTTTAACAAAAAAACAATTTGTACTTAGATATTTCAAGGTACTCACAAACTATTATAACTTTGGGAAGATATTTTATAGGACTGTTATATGCATACTGTTATGTATCACATGCAGTACTAAGATATACAGATGATATGGAAATAGAAGATCTCTCAGAGATGTCTCAGATGCTATTCTTGCTCTAGAAGGCCGAACAAGGAGATTAGGAAATGTAGTCAATGAAGAAAAAAACCAAGTAAGTGGTAAAAGGACAAAAGGCAGTAAACAATGAAACAATTCAAATAGGAACATTCACATTTGATAAGGTAAATAAATTAATTTACCTAGGAAGTCAGGTGAATGTACACACGGATTTAACACCAGAAATTAAAAGAAATATCGCTGCTTTAATAAGATGTTATTGTGGCATCCAAAGGCATTTTAGGAGCAATCTCACCAAACTTCTCCTATATAAAACACTAATACACCCAATCCTATTTTATGGGTCAGAGACTTGGACCTTAACTAAGAAAAATGAGCAAGACCTTCTAGTCCATGAATCCAAAATCCTCAGAAACATCTATGGACCAATTATGTTGATGGGGAATGAAGATGAAGAACCAATAATGAACTATGATCTCTCCAAAATAAGGCAGATATGGTCGTGGTTGGCCAACTGGGAAGGCTTAGGTGGGCCAGACAGCTAATATTAGCAGTATATTTCTAATATTAGTTGAGGAGAGTAAGATAGCGCAATCCCTAAAAAAGTGTTGACTGAGCGCCTACATGGGACAAGGCGAGTAGGGCAGGATGGCTGAGGGCTAATGCATTAGGAAATACACGTTGCCCCTGACAACATATGATTTGATAAGATAGCCAGGTCAATTAATAATACTTGGCATTAATCCCTCACTCCCTCCCCTGGTCTGGGACAACCCTGTATCGCCTACAAGACAAGGAAGGGGTGGCCGTAACTCTGTGAATAATCATCTTTTTCATTTTATATCAAGGATGAAAAGTATTATTTAACATAAAAAAAAAAAGGAAAAAATGTTTTCCTATTCCTTATATAAAAAAAAATCCATTGGGGATATTACCATAAAAAGTAGATATAGCTGCTATTCGGCAAAACATCAATGTTGTGTAAAAGTTTCAGATTTATCCATATTCTACTTTACGAGTTTTGTGGTAACACAAATACGGTTCTTGCACTTTCAAATATAAGATTCAAAGGAAAAGATAATATCATTAAAGTAGAAGAAGAAAAAATAATAATAATGCTATCTAAATGACAGGGAACGGAATGACCGATCCTTAGACCCTTGTTGGCATTCCCGAGTATAAGGAAAGTGGTTTCAGTACGCCCAGGGCGGCTTGATATTTATTTCATAGTGGACCAAAGGAATAAGTTTGGACCTTCCTATACAGGTTACAAAAAGCTAGACGTAATGAAAAAAAACAACAACCAATAAGGACAAATTAATAATAAACAGAAAAGTATTGACTTACATAAAAGACCACATATTGAAGAGACTGCAACCTAAACTTCAGACCACTCAACCACATCACCACTCAATAAATGTACAAAAACCATTACTTGATACATAGATATTCATACACACAAACTGGAGCATAGGCAAGAGAAGTTCTGGATAAACCTGAGATGATATCATTTATTATCTCTACTATACTGTATGTTCGTAACCTCCTTTTTCTAATGTTTTATACAATGTTACCTTACTATTTATTTAAACATGTGTTCATATATAATGTCAGTTAAAGCCTTCAATTCTAAAAGGTATTTTATTTCAATTTAATTGACATTATATATATCAGTCTTATATCGAAAGTTTATGACTACAAAGTGCTAGTACATATGCAATCGAAGAAATGAACAAATTCCTAGAACCAGCTAGACTCAATGTAGAACCGACATCTACTAACGCCACGGATGAATGGACGCACTGGTTCAAAACATTTTCTAACTTTTAGAAGGCTGTTCTTGCTAAGAGAGAGGATGGAAACAAATCTCCTGAAAACGAGGTAAAACTTAATCTTCTAATTAATTATGTAGCTCCATCTGTATTTAGATATATCTCTGACTGTACTAAATACAAGGAAGCAATTAAAGCTTTACAAAGGATTTACGAGAAACCTAAGAACGAGGTTTTTGCGCGCTACACTCCAGCTAATCGTCGTCAGCTACCTCATGAAAATCTTGAATCGTTTTTACAGGCTTTAAAGGATCTTAGTAAACCATGCGATTTTAAGGCTGTCACAGCAGAGAAAAATAGAGATGATGCCATCCGTGATGCCTTTATTACTGGACTATCTTCAAGTGAAATAGGCCAGAGATTACTTGAGAGTAAAACTCTAGAATTAGGTGAGGTTTTTAAACTATCTTTAGTCTTAGAATCAGCGGCTCGTTACTCAGCTTCGTGTCAGATTTCCAATTTAAATTCTGTTGCTCAAACTAATAGTCAGCCGCATTCCGTTGAAACTTTAAAGGATGCATCGGGGTCGAATTCAGATGATCAGGCATTGTGTGCTTCTTCTTCCCAATGCTATTTCTGTGGAGGCCAGAGGCATCCCAGAGAGAAGTGTCCAGCTCGAAACGTTACTTGTACATTCTTTTCCAAACTTGGTCACTATGCTAAGGTGTGCTTGGGGAAGCAGAGAAAGGTTTTGCACAACTCTTCAATAACAACAGCTGCTCTTAGTAAACAATCATTTGTCGCATCCGCTCCTTCTTGCCTCTTTAAATCTGTCATTCGCGTACTTGTTAACGGAGTCGAAATGGACGCATTAGTTGATACTGGAAGTTCAGAGAGCTTCATTAGTTCTAAGGCTGTCAAGAGTAATAACTTTGAAGTTCAACCTACAATAAGCAATATTGCAATGGCTTCAACCTCTCACCGGTCTACTGTCAAACATTGCTGTGTATGCTCACTCAATATTCTCGGCCATGGATATGAATCAGTAAAGCTACTAGTCCTCCCGGAGCTATGTGCTGATGTTATTGTCGGCCATGACGTCCCTCAAAATCATTCCAGTCTCGAAGTAAAATTTGTTGGGGAAAAAGATCCTATAAAAATATGCTCTGTTTCTGCAGCTGAAGTGACTTCAGCTCGTCTGTTCTCCCATCTCACCCCCAATATCAAGCCTATTGCTGTAAAATCTCGAAAGCATTCGAGAGAGGATTACATCTTTATAAAAAATGAAATACAAAAGCTCCAGGAGGAAGGAGTAATCGAACCTAGTCAGTCATCTTGGAGAGCTCAAGTTCTTGTGATTCGCAACGAGAATCATAGGAAGCGAATGGTGGTTGATTATTCCCAAACAATAAACAGATTCACACAACTAGATGCATATCCGCTCCCTCGTATAGATGAATTAGTCAACCGAGTGGCATCTTGGAATTATTTCAGCACCATAGATTTGAAAAGCGCATATCACCAGATTCCTATTCCAGTTGAAGATAGACCTTACACAGCATTCGAGGCTGTGGGTAAACTTTGGCAGTCTTGCAGAATCTCCTTTGGCCTAACGAACGGTGTTGCTGCTTTTCAAAGAAAAATTGATGAGATAAGGGAACTAGAAAAACTGGAAAATACAGAAGCTTACCTGGATGATGTAACTATCGGAGGAAAAATTAAAGAAGAACATGACAGACACCTCGAGCGCTTCATGGCTGCGGTTCATAAGTATAAATTAACTATTAAAAAAGAAAAGTCTAAATTTTGTCAAACTTCAATCAAAAATTCTTGGTTATTTGATTGAAAATAATACTGTAAGACCAAACCCCGACAGAATCGAGTCACTGCTTAAAATTCCAATCCCGACAAACAGCCAAGCTTTGAAGCGAACAGTAGGGCTTTTTTCTCATTTTTCCAAATGGGTATGATCTTTTTCTGAGAAAATTCACCCACTGAGCACAAGCCGTTTCCCATTGTCTCCTGAAGCTATAAGCGCTTTTGAAACTCTAAAATCAGAGATTGCAAACGCCACCATGACGCCTGTACTTGATGATGTTCCATTTATTATAGAAACAGACGCCTCTGAAGTAGCTATTGGAGCTATTCTCTCACAAAACTCCAAGCCTGTCGCCTTTTTCTCTCGAACATTGTCCACTTCAGAGCGTAAACATTCGCCAATTGAAAAAGAGGCCGAAGCTATGGTAGAGGCCATTCGTTACTGGAGGCAATACCTCGTTGCTCGGCACTTCACTGTTTTAACCGATCAGAAATTGGTTTCTTACATGTTCAGCTCAACCCTGACTTCCAAAATAAAAAACGATAAAATAATGCGTTGGCGTTTGGAATTATCTAATTATTCCTTCGACATTATTTATCGACCTGGGCTTGCGAATACTGCCGCTACTGCTCTTCTTCCTACAGCCTGAGTAATCTTCAAGACCTCCATAGCAAACTTTGTCACCCAGGTGTGACAAGGATGAACCATTGGGTCAGGAGTAAGAACCTTCCCTATTCTGTTGAAGAAATCAGGCGCATCACATCTTGTAATGTCTGCAATCGGGTCAAGCCCAGATTTACCAAGTTTGAAGGCACATTAATAAAAGCCACACAGTCGTTTGAAAGACTGAGTGTAGATTTCAAAGGTCCACTACCTTCCAAAACTAGGAATAAATATATTCTAACAATTGTGGATGAGTACAGCCGATTCCCGTTTGCGTTCCCGTGTCCTGATATGTTTAAAGAATATCTTCAGTGTATTCGGTACCCCAAGCTACATTCATTCTGATAGAGGTGCGTCTCTGATATCCCTTGAAGTGAAGGATTTCCTGGAGTGTCTAGGCGTAGCGACCAGCAGGACAACACCGTACAATCCACGAGGAAATGGCCAATGTGAGCGTTACAACGGTATTATTTGGCAAACTGATATGCTTGCTGTTCACTCAAGAGGCCTAAGTGAAGCCTTGGGAGATAGTGCTTGACGATGCTCTTTATTCTATCAGGTCTCTATTATGCACAGCTACTAACTCCACTCCACACGAAAGACTTTTGAATTATCAAAGAAAATCACCTAATGGAGTATCCCTACCGACTTGGCTTATGAATTCTGGGAAGGCTCTCCCTCCTAAGATCCTCTAGCCGAAGAAGCAAGTACAATCCATTAGTTGAAGAGGTCGAACTCCTTGAAGCTAACCCCTCGTATGCACATATTCTATTTCCAGACGGACGTGAAGATACAGTATCCCTCAGAAATCTAGCTCCTGCAGGGGCGGAGGCAAGAGCAGTTCATCCGTCAAATCAAGATTCAAACCTTAATAAAAGTCAACCCAACTTCGCTATTCAAGAGGAACCGACCCATGCTATAAGAAACAGCGAAGGACAGGAGGTGGCTGAAACATCTCTTCGAAGTTCTACTGAGGCTGAGACTGAAGTACAATCTCTTCGAAGATCCAGCAGACTCAAGACCCGACCTGGATATCTGAATGATTATGTCACTTCTGCTATTTCTTAGGGGGGATGAATGAGATGATATCATTTATTATCTCTACTATACTGTATGTTCGTAACCTCCTTGTTCTAATGTTTTAAACAATGTTACCTTACTAATTATTTAAACATGTGTTCATATATAATATCAATTAAAGCCTTCAATTCTAAAAGGTATTTTATTTCAAAACCCTGTTCTATGAGCTCATGGCCAAAAAAAAAAATAACAGTGGACACAAATCTACTCCTATACCAGAAATTCCCAGATCACATCAGATATTTAAACCAGTGACATTATTGTCACTACTACACAGGTTCCAGTCAGAATTGTAATACAGTAAGGTTTTTGTGAATCACGGGCCGGAAATGATACTTTTGAACAATTGGACAAATTTATTAAAATTATTTACCTAGAATGAAGGATAAAAGAAAATGAGATAATATAATGTCTGATATGAATCATGGCACAGTTACAAATGGCAAATATCAAATGTATGTATATGGATTCATTCTTCACATACCTCAGCATCCAATCTTGGGATTGTCTTCATTGCTTCAGCAACTTTTTGAGATAAAGTTGGGGCAGCTCGAAGTGCATATTTGCCTACATATCCTAAAGCTGCTAATCCTAAACCAGCAAGAATAACAGTAGTTGTCTGCAAGTAGCATGCACAATAGAAAACAAATTCAATAATCAATCCTAAACAATCGTAATTATTTCAGGCAAATTAAACTACCTTTCTTACCATTATTACTATTGTTTTTTTAACTAATTTTTAAATTTGTGGAAGTCTGAAAGGTGTGTAACAATAGTGTAACCTTCATCAGTTGCATAATATATATCTTTAATATTTTATGTTGATAAAAAGTAAAAATAAACTAAATGATAATTAAGAAAAAATATATCAAATATAAAAAACGCATTTTTGATCAGTACATCGAAATTTCAGCTTTTTTAAAACCCTCAATATTGACATCATTAGTGTCATTTCCCGCTCAAAACTCGAAGAGGCGCGGTAAATACTTCAGAACTGCTATAGTTGTGGATTTAAGTTAGGTTTATTTCTTTGTCAACTAAGGAATTAATCTATTATAATTTAGGAATTTCCTTCAAAATGTCGAAAAAAAAGGATGTTGGATATTCTGAAATGAAAGGTGATATTCAGTTAATTTTTATATCTATATTTACCATTGAGTTTAAAATAACACACATTTATGATTTTATTTCAGAAAAATTTAAAGAATTTTTGATTACATTTACATCTACCAATGAGGAAGGTCACACTATATTCAAATATGCTGATCAATTGACAAAAATTGCACACAGAGAACAAGTAACAATCAATGATACTCAGATACTCCTTATTTTATTGACCATTTTAATATCTATTTTTATGTATGTTTTTAGGTAGCACTATATATAGAGTTAGATGACATTTTTGAATTTGATAATAGCCTTATTGAGCCTATTCTTCAAAACACCCGGAGATACAACAATATATTCTCTGATTTAGTTTATGAACTTCTCCCCAATTACAAACAGCATGATGTATGAATCAATCTATTACTTTCCTAGAAATAATTTTTAGAGCCAGGAATGCTAATTCTATTATTTTTATTTAGGTAATTGCTAAAGATACCCTTGATGTTTATATAGAGCACAGAATTTTGATTGACAGTAGGAATAGGCAATCAGGTGAAGTCAGAGAGGCAAACAATGCACATCCTCCTGAGCTTATGCGTAGATTGTAAGAGATCTTTGTTACAAAGTTTAAGTATCAATTGTGCAAATTCTTATTTTTCTCATGTAACCTCATATTTTAGTGAAGTGTATTTTACAAATCTATCCACTGTAAAACCTATTCCCATCAGAGAAGTGAAGGCAAACTACATAGGAAAATTGGTTACAATCCAAGGAATAGTTACACGTGCCACTGAAGTGAAGCCCTTAATTTCAGTTGCTACTTATACATGTGACCATTGCGGAGCTGAGTCCTACCAGCAGGTTAGTATCAATTTTTTTTTTTTTTTTTTTTTTTCAGGGAAACATTTAGTTTTTGATCATGCATTTATATATTGATTTTTTTAGGTCAACTCTATGAATTTCATGCCAGTGATTTTATGTCCTAGCGACATTTGCCGATTAAATAAATCAGGTGGTAGACTTTACCTTCAGACCCGGGGTTCCAAGTTTATGAAATTTCAAGAATTGCGTATTCAAGAGCATGTGAGTATTATAACTTATGTTTTTGAAAGAAATTATAGAATCGTCATGAGTAATGCACTAATGGCTTCTGTCTTCTACCTCTAATTTTTTCTTTTAAAAAATCATTTCTGTCATAGATTACTTATGGATTAGCAGATCCACCTGCGTTTCTTCCTCTTTCTATAAAGTGGTTTATTTTTTATCCTTCCATGTTGTCACCTCTTACAGTCCTGAAAAGTTTCTTACTTGACAAGTACTCTCACCCAAATTCCATCTGAGATATAGAACTTTGTCATATTTATTTATTAATTTTGATTTATTTAAAAGTAATAGTTGTCTTTCTTAACACTATATTTGTAACATTTTATTTAAATTAAAATTAACCTATTTCAACAGAAACTTAAAAGGTCAAAGTTTTCTTCCTTTTCACCTCTATTAGGGTGAAGAAATAAATGACAATTAATAAAGTAAAAGTTCAAATCTTATATAAATGTAGATGGTCTGGAAAATTGCTAGTACTGTTGTATACTGGAATTTGAGTCATTATGGTGGTTATAAACAACGTAAATATGAAAACATCTCTACGGCGGTGGAAAAACAATGAGGACGACCCTTTTCTGTCCTTTAAATACCAATCTTTCATTTATAAAAATATGGCACACATTACATCCTAATTTTGAGATGTCTTAACAGTAATATTTTTTTTTAACTTCAAAAAGCGTGTCTGGTGGGTTCGTAAACAAGTGAAGTTCTGAGACTTGATTGGCGCAGAAAGGCCATTTCCACTGCCCAAATTGAATTTCAATTTATATGGCCCTTTCTGGGAAAATGATTCCTATATAACCATTGCTTATGTTCTGGAAGTGCTATTCAGAATGGTTATGAATCATTAATCAGAACGAATAATAGTTATATTACTTTCACTTACCTATAAATGAAATATATAGTAAGTGGAAGTATTGTGATCGTGAAAATTTTCGACTTCCAGTTTTCAACAGAAATACACGTTTTGGGGTCCCCTGAGTCAAAATAACCAAGTCCCGCGAAATGGTCTGTGTGTGTGTGTCTATGTGTCTGTGTGTGTGTGTGTGTGTGAGAACAGACTAGCTCAAAAACTATAAACCGTGCAAACCTGAAATTGGGTATTTAGAGTATGTATAAGCCCGCGATGTGACAGCAAAAATTTCATCAAATTTGCTCAAAAACGGCTCTAACGATTTTGATTAAACTGAGTATTTGATCTATTTATATGCCTGAAATATGACTAAAAATTTCATCAAAATTGATCAACCGGAGGGGGGACTTTACTTAATAAATTTTGTATCATTTTCACATGTTTTTTTTATTTACTCAAAAACGGTTTTAACGATTTAGATCAAACTTGGTATTTGATGTATTTATATGCCAAAGATGTGATGACCAACATTTCATCACAATTGATCAACTGGAGGGGGGACTTTACTTAATAAATTTTGTATCATTTTCACGTGTTTTTTTTATTTACTCAAAAACGGTTTTAACGATTTTGATCAAACTTGGTATTTGATGTATTTATATGCCCGAGATATGACTGTAAAAATTTCATCAAAATTGATCTACGGGAGGGGGGACTTTACTTAATAAATTTTGTATCATTTTCACGGGGTTTTTTTATTTACTCAAAAATGGCTTAAACGATTAACAAAAATAAGATATGAATGTAGAAAAATGTGTGGCTTTGGGAAATGATATTTAGCAAAACACGTCAATTTCTAATCTAAGTAAGTTGGTAAGTGAAAGTTGTGTGTTGCGCTCACGCACCAGATTTTTTTTTGTTTTAAAGGTGTAATAACATTGTTTGTTGATTTAATCCCGAAGATACTGAAAGTAATTGTTTTTAATATTAATTTTCATTCAATTCTATATCTCCAAATGCGTCTGGACACTCTTTACGTATTCTTTTTCTTAAAATTATCACTTTTCAAATTTTTAAAGCATTCCCACGTTGACACTTATGGAGCATGGCTTCTATAAACCTCAAACAGCAATAGATTACCTATCCATTTCTACAAAAGAAGAAGGATGGTAAAAAAAATTCAAAACAATTTCTCTTGGCATTAAAGACTACATTACTTTGGATTTCATCAACTTTATGAAATTTAGACTTAACAAATAAAAACTAACTTAATGAATTACACATGGGAACTTAATGATGACACATTAGCATGAAGGTAAAGTGGATAGTTCAATGAGATTTTATTACTTGTAAATCCTTACCCTTTATTTTATATTTTTGTGGTGCAGTTGGCATTAAAACGTTTTTTTTATGTACATCATAATTCTTTGAAATACGGGTTTAAAACATATTTACTTTTGTCTTGTTTTCTCATGCTTCTTAAATAAGATAGATCTATACCCATTCCGTTGAAGCAGAAAAAAAATGGTAAAGTTTGAATGTAACAATGAAACAGCAGTGATTGTTTTTTAATCTTACAGCATTATATGAACACAAAATTTTAAGCTTCTGTATTTATTACCAATTACCAGAATGAATACAGCATATAATCTTTTCTTTTATTCATATTATTAAAGATCCATACCATCATATTTGATGGTCATTTGGGGGTTGATCTCTCAGGAACTATGATAAATTATTGAAATTACAATGATTATTCCAATCTATTGACTAATATAATATTTATCTTCATTAGCCCAGATTTATACAGAATATATAATTAGATTTAGGTATTACTAAATATTTTATAGAATTACATAATTAATTAACCTTTTTTTTTTAATATATATATGGCTGCATTAAACATTAATTCACTAATGTAGAAATAGAACTATTCTATTATGTTTATTAACCTAACATCTTTGTTGATATTGTTGTATTCAGAGCGATCAGGTTCCTGTTGGTAATGTGCCTAGATCAATTACAGTATTTTGCCGTGGGGAAACAACTAGAAAGTGTGTGCCTGGTGACCATGTTGAAGTTACAGGAATATTTCTACCTTTATTAAGATCTGGTTGGAGACAAATTTATCAAGGTCTTATATCCGAAACATTTTTAGAAGCTCATGTAAGTTATTTATAAAATTTGCCTCATTTTAATATTTTTGTTAATTATTTAATTGATATTGTTACAAGTGGTTTTTTATTAGTTTAGATATGTCTGTTATGTAATACACCCAAAATCTTTTCAGTTAACCTACCATTTATTACTTAGATATATATATAAAAGTTTAGATATTTCAGTTACAATTAAGCTGTTTATCATTAAATGGCTTTTCAGTGATTTCAATTATTTACTATTGCCATTAACTGAATTTTATATTACACAACTTTTATATTTATCCATACCTTTATAGATTACGGTTGGATGCACTAATTTTTTCCTGTATATTTTTATGTACTAATAATCATTTGTTTTTAGAAAGTTGTAAGCTTGAACGGGGTGGAAGATACTTTAGGAGAGGGTGAATTGACAGAAAAAGAAGTTAAGCAACTTGCTGGAGATGATTTTTATCAAAAGTTGTCTGTCAGTATTGCTCCTGAAATTTATGGGCATGAAGATGTGAAAAAGGCTTTGCTATTGCTTTTGGTTGGTGGAGTTGACAAAAGTCCTGATGGAATGAAAATCCGAGGTTCTTAATTTTACTGACATGATTGTTGATGGTTGTGTTCTTTTAACTTGTTTAGTTGTCAGAGCTTTTACAATTATTCAAATGCTTTAACTTGACCCCTTTAACATAAATGAACTAATTTCACTGAGTGTGTATAAAATTATTTCAATAATATATTTTCTCAATACTATTACAAATTAACTTACTAGTCATCATTAATAATTTGTACATTAAATGATAAAATTGGATTAGTAAAGATTGCATGTTAAAATACTAGTACTATATATAGAAAATGACGTAAAGACATGAATAGTTACATTGTTTTTTTTAAATTACATTACTTTGATAATTTTTTTTTTTTTTTTCAAACCGATCAAAATATATTATATTAGGATATTTCACTTGGCATGTTCTTGGTAATCATGGTATGTTTCACAGTTTCATTTATTTTGATGTTTTTCATGTATATTCCAGGGAATATTAATCTGTGTTTGATGGGTGATCCGGGAGTAGCCAAATCTCAAATGCTGTCTTTCATTGAACGTTTAGCTAGACGTGCACAATATACAACTGGCCGTGGTTCATCGGGTGTTGGTCTCACTGCCGCTGTAATGAAAGATCCTTTGACTGGTGAGATGGTGCTTGAAGGGGGTGCCCTTGTATTAGCTGATCTTGGGATTTGTTGTATTGATGAATTTGACAAAATGGCTGATCATGACCGTACTGCAATCCATGAAGTTATGGAGCAGCAGACTATTTCAATTGCAAAGGTAGAAAATTATCAAATTTCAGTATTATTCAATACTAAAAGTTTTTCCTATTACATTCCAAGATAAGTGTGGATCATAGAGTATAGAATAACATAGAGGAGGCACGGCTATTGTGGCTGTCACCTGAAAGTGTGCTTACTTCCCCCACCCCAGGAGGTCCCATAGTCCCACACCTCAAGGTCATTCCAATCATCTTTAAAACAGTTATTCTCATCTCTTTGTGTTTTTAAATGGAGTGTGGCAATAACACACTAACAATTAATTTAGTACCATTATAAGATTCATTTTTATAACCTTAAAAAACCATCATGGAAGATTAAGACTGAAGACTTACTGGCCTTTAAAATGGATCAATTTAGTCAGTTTATGACGGATTTTATTTTTTTTATATTGATTGATTCCTGTCAGAACTCAGTTTTTTAATTTTTATATTGAAATAAGATGACCGTATAATTTGGATTAATAATTTTAAATACAGTGTTTAGAAAAAATGAAAATGTTCTTGTTTACACATCGAGCCAGTAATTTGTTTACATAGCGATTTTCTGATATGAATTCCCTAAAACTTAAAATTCGCTCAACAAATTTACAAATTCTTATAACAACTTAAGCTGGTTGAAATAACCCTCCACTATTTTTGATGACCAGCAGACTTTTTTGTATTTAGTGGCGAATCACTAATTGCTGTCAAGCACTCTTTGCATGATATTTTGGTTGAGAATCTATTTACTATGAATCCGAAATAATACACTATTATTAACTTTTGGTTGATCTTATTAAGTTACTGTGTAACTATTAATTTAAATGCAATTTTGGAATAAAAAATTACAATATGCATTACAAGCAATTCGATAGTACGTCATTGCTTTCAATGTTGAAGTCTTCAGACTTCGAAGGTTCTAATATTTAAAAATGACTGCATAACTCGACCATTGAGTGAGAAGATAATTAATGAAGACAAGATAAAAGAAATTTAAAATAAGCAATTAGGAAAACAAAAATTAAAAATTTAAGTATCAGTGGTTTCATTTTCTTCCACCATGATATTCTTAGGATTTGAGATTTATTTGAGCTACGTTGTTCACTTCGCAAACATTTACCTCCAAAATATTGATTTTATCCAACTGGGTAGCGTTTCCTCCACTTGATGAAGACTCATGAAGCTCTTTGTGTACAATGATTTTTCTAAAAAATTTACAAAACTCTAGACCACTGGGATTATTATTATGTTCTCCTCTAATTCTAATGTAACTAATAATCTTTCCAAGTGGTCTTGGGTTATTTTGTATGAGAGAATATACTTTTAACACTTTCTCTTTCTTGACCAATGTGCAGTACACACTTTGTAAACTATTATACCAGACAAAGAAGCCCAAGAATCCTGTTTTCCAAGAACCATTGAAACCAACTATTCATGCTTTAAATTTCTTACATAATTTAATCACTGTGTTCCGCGAAAATCAAATTTTTTTCTAGAGATTTTAATATATTTTTCAAGTTGGCAATTTTCAGATTAAGTCTTTTATTCTTCAATTTCGTGATCCGCAATGGTTTTTTAGTATCAATCAATTTTTTAGTAGAATCAATTTTAATTGCGTGTTTAGTAAATCTAAATTTTCCTCTAATCTTGGGTTTTTTTTTATCTGGCACAAAGTCAGGATTTGCTGGTTTCCTTTTCAAACATCTTTGTGGATATATGAAAAAAAATCATGGTATAACATGAAAATTCAGAAAGTAAATATCAATGTTTTAAACAGTGGCACAAATTCAGGATTTGTTGGTTTCCTTTTCAAACACCTTCGTGGATATATGAAAAAAAAAATCATGGTATAACATGAAAATTCAGAAAATAAATATCAACATTCTAAACATTGATATTCTATGGAAATCGTCTTCCTTAAAATGTTCACAACAAATGAAGCTATTTTTTGTGAGTTCCCAATTTTCTCTCCTTATTGCTTTTACATATTTGTCTTTTCATGAAGTTCTAACCGGAAATCTAAAATAGAAGAACTAAAATTTGAACAAAGAGTAAGACCTAATCTTATCAATTGAAGAAAAAATAAAACTAAAACATCCGAGAGAAGTTAATTTAGATATATAGAAGTTGCTTTTGCATCCAAATGCTAAGCACATTCCTCTCATTTTGGACATTTTATGAACTGTAACTATCACAAAAAAACAAACAAAATACTCCAAAAGAGCTCTGATAAATAAAAATAAACAATGCATGATCAATAATCGAGAGATTAATTTCGGGCTGGTAAAAGGCGGGAGCGCTTTGGGACCTCCCAGAGTGGGGGAAGCGGTGCACACTTCCAACCACGTGGTGACTCCTCTAGGTTATTCTATACTCTATGGTGTGGATATCCAGCAGACCATTGTTATTTAGTCAGAAGTAGGACTGACTTGAATCAGGAGGTCAATTGTTATTTTATTGGATATTTTTATCTTTACATTTATCATAAATAGTAAATTTTGGTTTAAAAAATAATCATTTTCACTTTATTTGAGAATTGTTATGAACCAGCAAGATAGATTCACAATAATAACTGTTAGATATTATTATGAGCTATTATTATTCATCATTAATAAGTAGCTTTAATATTTTATATTTGTACTCAAAAAGAAATAAATGATAGGCTAAAATCTTGTACTACTCTGTATTGGCCAAAGAATAAATTTAGTTGTCTCATTAATGATTGATTGTCAGGAATTTCTGTTACAAAAAATTTTCTTTATCAATGTTTTGTGACTGAAATTCCTGACTATCAATTATCCCTGAGAATCTTATAGAAAAACAGTTAATTATGCTCCACACCTAAATAAATTAAGTAAATTTATTTTGTTTTATTCAATAATTCATTTCTTCTGCATTGTGTTGGAAAACATGTATTGTGGTATATATTTCTGAAATCTGATAACAAATATTTTTTGAAACAGCATTTTACACTTTTATCATTGAATTTTTACTTTCACTTACCTATATATGTAATATATAGTAAGTGGAAGTATTGCGATCGTGAAAAATTTCGACTTCCGGTTTTCAACGGAAATACACGTTTTGAGGTCCCCTGAGTCGAAATGACCAAGTCCCGCGAAATGGTCTGTGTGTCTGTGTGTGTGTGTGTGTGTGTGTGTGTGTGTGTGTGTGTGTGTGTGTGTGTGTGTGTGTGTGTGTGTGTGTGTGTATGTGAACAGACTAGCTCAAAAACTATTAACCGTGCGATCCTGAAATTGGGTATTTAGTGTAGGTATATACCCGCGATGTGACAGCATAAATTTTATCAAAATTACTTAAAGGTAGGGGGTACTTTACTTAATAACTTTTTAGGTTTATTTCGATTTTCTCAAAAACGGCTCTAACGATTTCGATTAAACTGAGTATTTCATCTATTTATATGCCCGAGATATGACTGTAAAAATTTCATCAAAATTGATTAACCGGAGGGGGGACTTTACTTAATAAAGTTTATAACATTTTCACGTGTTTTTTTGATTTTCTCAAAAACGGCTCTAACGATTTTGATCAAACTGGGTATTTGATGTATTTATATGCCCGAGATATGTCTGTAAAAATTTCATCAAAATTGATCAACCGCAGGGGGCACTTTACTTAATAAATTTTGTATCATTTTCACGTGCTTTTTTTATTTACTCAAAAACGGCTTTCACGATTGTGGCCAAACTGGGTATTTGATGTATGTATATGGCAAATATGTGATAGCCAACATTTCATCAAAATTGATCAACCGAAGGGGGGACTTTACTTAATAAATTTTGTATCATTTTCACGGGATTTTTTATTTACTCAAAAACGGCTTTAACGATTAATAAAAATAAGATATGAATGTAGAAAAATGTGTGACTTTGGGAAATGATATTTAACAAAAAACTTCAATTTCTTATCTAAGTAAGTTGGTAAGTGAAAGTTGTGTGTTGTGCACACGCACCAGATTTTTTTTTTTGCTATGTAATGAATCGCCTTGTTAAATCCAACATTGTTAAGAGTTGTTTAAATTAATCCAATACAATATGGTAAAGTGGCCTAATATGAGAAATGTTCCTAATTAGAGACACCCTCCTTATTCTAGTTCATAGCCAATTATTGATATCACCCACTCTCTCATGTATCAACTTTTATCAATTGGCAGCTTTTTATTTTATTTACTTAATAGCTTATTATTTATTATGCTAATTACACAACATACCATCGTAATAAGGACAGTGTAAAAATTTATGTGTGCGAGAACTATCTTGCACTCGCGGGGATAAAGTCGGGACAGTGCATGTCAGGGGGGGGTTTAAATTGATAGATGTTATAAACTAGAATTAAGAGTGTCTCCTATTAGGAAATGTCCCGGGTTAGTCCACTTTACCCCGTAATTGACTGACAAGATATGATAAATTATATTGAGTCAGGGTTACTTTAAAATGTTTTAAAAATGCATTAATGGAGATTTTTAAAATTTTAAATGGTTTAAGCATCATTATCAATCATAAAAAAAAACTTTTTGCTCGCCATTGTTATTTTATCTCATATAATGTATATTAACTTAATAACTAGTTGTCCCATCAAGGGTAAAAGAGATATAACTAACCTCCTTTTTTTTCTTTTAGTTATTGTCTTGTTTTTTTATGGCCTGATTCCTCTACTTTTCTTTATAATTGTGCAATTTATTCTTAATTTCTTTAAGGCTGGTATTATGACAAGATTAAATGCTAGAGTAAGCATCTTGGCTGCCGCAAATCCTGCCTATGGACGATATGATGCAAAAAGATCTGTGGAACAAAATATTCAACTACCTGCTGCATTATTGTCCCGTTTTGATCTCTTATGGCTTATTCAAGATAAAGCTGACAGGGATAACGATTTGAGGTATTTTAATTATTTTTAATTAATAATACATACGGAGCAATTTGCTGATTACACAGTTCCTAAATTCAATAAATATTGTTTGTCCCATTTTAAATTCCTGAACTTTCTTTTTTGTTAAATTTCAAATTAAGTGTATTCTTAACTTAAGAAAATAGTGTATTCTTGAAATGGCCCTATCGTCCATTTATGAGATGGGTCTCAACCTGTCTTCAGCCACACTCCATCTCCTTCCCAGCACCCTTAGAAATGCTTCCACACTGTCCTGCTAGCAAAACCTTGATCTTCCTATTTTGTGCTCTCATTAGAGGATTTGTAGATTGTTTTTACCAGTTACTTGACTTATTTAGGTTTTTTTTAATGGGTGTCAGCTATTGGAATCACATTTGGAGCTCTGCCAGTTCTTGACTGGCCTGTTATCATTTTTTTAGTTAGTCTAGCTATGATCTGTGGCAGAATATTAAATAATTAAAGATGTCCGGCCAAAGCCATACATGTTCAGTGCCTTATCATTGAGCTGCCTTAGCTACTTTTTTAGTTAATGAATAAAGATATTTATTTATAGTAGTCCTGAGGTACCTAATTAACAATCCCTTTGTTAAGTTATTATATAACCTAAGCCAGTGTCAGGATGGAGCTGTACAAAATAATAAGAGGTCATGTACTTTATTAAATAATTTCTGTTTGTATTTTACAGGCTTGCTCAGCATATTACTTATGTACACCGACACAGTTGCCAACCACCTACTGATACTCAGCCTTTAGATATGTCACTTATGAGGAGATACATTGATCTTTGCAAAAGAAAAAACCCAGTTATTCCAGTTTCATTAACCGATACAATTGTAGAAGCATATGTCAACATGAGGAAGGTTACTATTCAACCATGGATATGATATAAAAACTAATTACATTCACATTTTAGTATGTATTATATATTATTTTTGCTATAGGAAGCTCGAAATAGTCGAGATATGACTTTTACATCTGCGAGAAATCTTTTGGCTATTTTAAGGCTTTGCACAGCTCTTGCAAGGCTGCGTTTAGCTGATACAGTTGAAGCAGAAGATGTTTCTGAAGCAATGAGATTGTTAGAAATGAGTAAATCATCACTTGCAACAACTGATGAAAGATCAACCAGGTTAGAATTGTTTACTTTTATAGTATTATTAACATAAAATTAAATACTCTCGGTCTAGGCTAATACTAATTTTAAATCAATTATAAGTTATGAAGTTTGAATATTGGACTAGTTATGTGTCATCTGAATTATCTTATTTTCCCCTTGTATAGAAAAATCTTGTCAATTACATTGGGCCAAAGTTATTTCATTAGAATAATAGCAAATTTGAGCTAAGAAGTCACATTGCTGTTTATTTGGGGTACAAGTTGGTTAGCAATAGCTTACTTATTTAATTGTGGTGTATTCACTATTTCACCAAAATGGGAGTATCATGATTAATCATAAGGTTGTAATTTTTGGCCTCAAATATCTAATCTCAAACATATTTTCCTATGAAGTTGGACAGAACATAAAGGTTTATATTTCTCCTACCTTCTTTATAAATCCTAGGTAAAAAGTTCTTCAAATATTTTGTGAATTAAGTAAGAACAGTCTTGAAGTGTACCATTAATTGTGGTCTTAAACAAAGTTCTATGTTCGTTTATTATTAATTTTTTAAACAAAGTTAACATGATACATTTTTTTTTTTTTTTTTGCACTTGAACTATTTATAACTAGCATAGAAAAAATTAATTGGTTTGATTGTTTCTTAGGCCCCAGTCTGCTGTGGACAGAATTTTCAATATTATTCGTGAATTGGCTGGAGGTAATAAAACTGTTAAACTGTCGGAAGTTAGAGAAGCATGTGCCACTAAGGGTTTTCAAGTTGGTCAGGTTGATGACTGTCTTGATGAATACGAACAGCTTAATGTCTGGCAAGTCAATCAAGCACGAACTACTATCACTTTTGTATAGTTAATATTATTTGTATAAGATCTATTTTTCTATTTTAAGTAACCGACTCTAATTCATTCATAGACTTTTTATATTTGAAGAACTTGTAAATGTTTTTGCATATTTATTTTATGTATTATACAACCAATTGTTTTAAATTAATGGTGAACTAATGTTTCATTGTTGATTTCTTTTAATGGTACTAAATATAATATTAAATAAAAAGCAGTTAAACAAAAAAATTGCCATTATCTCCTTTTCCCCCCTTATCTCACTCCCAATCAGAGAAGCATACTGCGACCTACAGATTTCATTCATTTGGCTCATAGTTTACTTAATTGCAAAGGTTTTATTCTCATACGAGGGGTGATCAAAAAGTTCCAGGACTGTTGAGATTGCGCGGCAATGGAGTGTCATAGAGCAGTGCGGTTGGCAGCATTGTTTAGCGTGACTCTTCCTGAGCTCAGCTGTTTATTCAGTTTGTTGATAACCTTCTTCATTGCAAAGTTACTGCTGTTTTCGTAAAAAAAAGTTTTTTGTGTTCGGCGATTTTGTGAAATGAATGTAAAGGAAGAGCAACGCGTTTGCGTAAAGTTTTGTGTGAAGTTGGGTAAAATGTTATGAGACCATTAACCGCTTTCGTTATCTTCAAACCCTGAGAAATTTGCGCGAGGCAATAAGGAGGAAGAGACCAGAGTTGTGGCGGAGCGGTGAGTGGGTGCTGCATCATGACAATGCGCCTGTTCATTCCGCACTGCTCATTCGCGACTACTGCACCAAAAATGGAATGACGGTCATTCCCCAGCCTCCATATTCACCTGACCTTGCCCCTGCATTCTTTTTCTTGTTTCCAAAACTTAAGAGACCCATGAAGGGAAAGAATCGCCGAACACAAAAAACTTTTTTTTACGAAAACAGCAGTAACTTTGCAATGAAGAAGGTTATCAACAAACTGAATAAACAGCTGAGCTCAGGAAGAGTCACGCTAAACAATGCTGCCAACCGCACTGCTCTATGACACTTCATTGCCGCACAATCTCAACAGTCCTGGAACTTTTTGATCACCCCTCGTATATAGGTCAATTGAGAAGATATAGGAAAAAGCTAAATGTTTTAAATTCACCTCTAAAAAAATTGGTTCATCTGTTTGATCATAAACCACTATAGCAAGGTACACATTTTATGTTTACTCATAATTGCTTGTTTTTAAATTGTTATCCAAATATAAAAAATGAAATTTGTAAGCTAACCTTCATGTTTCATCATATGCCATTGTCTTTTATATATTTAAATCTAGTTTGATGTGAGTCTGTGGAGTAAAAATTTATTCAATGTAACATTTTGGAGGAGGGGAAGGTCTCTGTTCACAACCAGACAGCAGTCCCAGAGACCTTGGCGAGAAAGGTGACTCTTTTCATACTAAGTTGTATTATAAACTTATCCAATGGGCTGATGTGAAAAGTAAATGTCTGCAATTACAAAGCCAAAGGCAGCTGGCTTTGGAACATCATGGTAATTCATTTGTCTCCTAAAAAAAGTTAAAACTTGCTGATTTGGAATAATCGTTTATGGCAAAACAACTTATTTTAACTTTGAGCAACTCATACTAGACCTGGGTGGTCCCAGCTAGGGCAAGGGCAGCTAAAAAAAAATAAGAGTTTTTAAAAAATCAAGGCAGTAATTTTAATAAATAATAAAGCACTGCTATATATAGCTTTTCTAAAAAATTTGGATTCATTTAAATTTCTATCCAAAATGTTACTATCTGAACTGACTTGGCTTGCCCTCCTAGTTTTGACCCTGGATGCTCCTCTTTGATGCAAATTTCATGATCTATAATTTTTGTTGCGTAAATTAAGATATAAAAAAAAAACTTTCTTTTGGAATGAGTAACCTTTTTCAAATTACCTTAAAAATCTAAAAAAAAAAAAAAAAGGCCTAAGAGTTTCTACCAGAATAGTAAAAATTATACCAGTCTTTGATGTCTAATTATATTTAAACGATTTTACCTTAAAAAATGACATCCTATTTGTAACAGAATACCCTTTTATGTTTGGTTGAAAGCTACATTGCCAGATACCTAGTTTGAATTATAAAAAAGTCCATAAATTATTAAATAAGAATTATAACAAAATCCATATAAATTATTAAATAAGAATTATAAAAAAGTGGATTTCATAAATTTCGTGGATTTCAGGCGTTATGTGCAACAAATAGACGTTTTAATTAGTTTCTCTGAACAGGAATTTTAAATTATGAGCTCATTGAACAGCTTTTGTTTTGAAGTATGCTTCTGAAAAGTTGCTCCTGGGCTTTGCCAGTATTGATAAGTTATGTGACCATGATATTATCATTGGTGGATCAAGGGGGGGGGGGGCTGCAGCCCCTCCCTCTGGAAAATTTTCATATTTACAGATAGAATTTGACTTTCCTTAATGTAAGGAAGCAAGTTAAAGAACAAATGATGTGCAGAACAAGTAGAATTTTAGTCGTGGGAAAGGAACATAAAGGTAAAAAAGCTGATTGGCAGAACAAACTGAAGGGCTATGGGGCTGCAGCCCCCTCCCTTTTAGGACTGCAGCCCCCCCCTTTACGATCGGCTGGATCCGCCCATGGATATTATCAAAGTACCATTGCGTCTTTTTTTAGTTAAAAAGGGCCTTTAACTTAAGCTTTTTAACTGGGCCCTCCAAAGGGAATTTCTTTTCTGTTCAGAAGAGAAGTTCTACCTTCTGATACGCCCTATGCTGGTTGACTTTAAATTACAAATTACCCTCTAAATATATCTCTACCTTTCCACACAGGTTTAAAGCGGTTGAGTTATACATCCAGAGTTATCCCCCTCCCGTATTCTACACATAAACAGATTGGGGGTACCAAACTAAAAAATCTGGTGCAATACACGCAACTTTCACTTAGCAACTTACTTTATTAGAAATTGACGTGTTTTGTTAAATGCCTTTTCTGAACCACACATATTTCCCCATTCATTTACTTATTTTTGTTTGTATTTGCTCTTTAAATTACACCACATTTTTTTATTATTAAATAAAAGTTTTTACTTATGATAATTCAGCCATGCAAGCATAATACTCCAAGTCCTCTGATTTTATGATTCTCTATGTAGTTGTAAAAACAAATCGTTTCATTACAGTTACTGCGCAAGGGTGGGCTCAACGTGTTTTATGACTTGGAACATTTTCTTTTTTTCTCCTGTATGTTTACTTGATTTTTTTCATATTTAGCCATTTCTTATTTTTAGGCGAAACGACAGATAATTTCTCCATATAAACAAAAACAAAGGTACTTTATAGCAAAACAAAATAGGCAAAATTTAGGACTCACACAGTAGCATCGTCCGATTGGCCTTAATAGCATAAAGTGACGTTAAAAAAGCAAACAAAAGAAAAATATTTATGACCAACTAAAATTCCAACAACTAATAAAACAGGTTGAACCCACGCATGTGCAATATGCCTTTAAGGTCGAGCGCATATTGAGACACTCGCGACGCAGAGCAGAGCAGTTTTAGTGGAAAGTGTATTAGATAGGAAGAAACCGCGCACATCGGACGGAGAGCACAGGCCGATGTAGCACTCGTGGATGAGCCACAGAAAACTGTGCCGATGCGACGCAGTTTTCGCTATTCGCGGGCGCAAGCGATAGTGCTGCTTCTTTACTGGAACTAGAGAAACGAGGATAGAAGCCGGACCTGCATCTGGGATTCATAGGATTAATTGACATTTTTAATTCATTTTTCCATAACTAAAACCCGATTGAGTAAAATATTATTTGAAAAATGTCCAATAGGCGGGCGCAAGCGACGGTGCTACAGGAACTCGAGAAACGGGGATAAAAGCCGGGCCATTACCTGGGATTCATAGGGTTTTTTGGCGTTTTTAATTTATTTTTCCATAATTAAAACCCGATTGAGCAAAAAATTATTTGAAAAATATCTAATAGGTATTGCTCGGCCCCTCAGTGTTCAATTAGAAAATCAAAAGACGTGTCATTCCCTTTTATTTCCAAAAAATAAGAAGCTTCTTAAAGAGTGTATTGTAAAATTAAGAATAGATAAGCCTGTTTCGAAACATATGACGATATGTAGTCTTTATTACTTTCACTTACCTATATATGTAATATATAGTAAGTGGAAGTATTGCGATCGTGAAAAATTTCGACTTCCGGTATTCAACGGAAATACACGTTTTGGGGTCCCCTGAGTCAAAATGACCAAGTCCCGCGAAATGGTCTGTGTGTGTGTGTGTGTGTGTGTGTGTGTGTGTATGTGAACAGACTAGCTCAAGAACTATAAACCGTGCGGACCTGAAATTGGGTATTTAGTGTAGGTATATGCCCGCGATGTGACAGCAAAAATTTCATCAAAATTGCTCAAAGGGAGGGGGTACTTTATTTAATAACTTTTTAGGTTTTTTTCGATTTTCTCAAAAACGGCTCTAACGATTTTGATTAAACTGAGTATATATATCAAATTCATCTATATATATGCCCGAGATATGACTGTAAAAATTTCATCAAAATTGATTAACCGGAGGGGGGGACTTTACTTAATAAATTTTGTATCATTTTCACGGGGTATTTTATTTACTCAAAAACGGCTTTAACGATTAATAAAAATAAGATATGAATGTAGAAAAATGTGTGATTTTGGGAAATGATATCTAACAAAACACGTCAATTTCTTATCTAAGTAAGTTGGTAAGTGAAAGTTGTGTGTTGCGCGCACGCACCAGATTTTTTTAAAGAAAGAATATTTATCCAGGTAAATATTAGTATTTGACATTTTATTATTCCAAAATGCTAGTTTTATGCAAATAACATTGAGACCATAGTGTCATAGATTTGTTTTTCTTTTTTAATTTTCCCCATTTTTGTCTTACATCCATTGTGCTTAAATGTTCCAAGTTTTCAATGCGATGCCTGAAAGTTTTGACAAATAAATAAATAATATGACAAAGAAACTAAACTGTCATGAAAATGATAGATGTCATAACAATGATTGTATGAATAGGTAATTAATGTTATTACTAGCCGAAAAACGTAGAGTAAAGTTACAATGATGTGTTTGCATTTACCAGAACTACCAGCTTTACACGAAAATTGCTTATTATTATTAATAAATTGTATTTCCACTTTTATTTGATGGGGCAGTCCTTTAAGATCGCTTGTTTGAAGGCACAAGGCTTGTAAAATAACTGTTTTTTTACTTCTAGATATTATTCCACATGTAATTATGTGGTTTTCATCAAGAATAGCCAGCCCTTCAATTAATGGTCTTTTAAAATTACCAATTATCTCTATCACATCAGCTATGTCTATCCCCGTCCCTTCCGACATTTTGCATAACTACTAGCGCACCCTATAGTCGATTGGGACTGCGAATACATAATAGTATATATATATAACGTATATATAATATATATAATATAACGTAATATATATAATATATATAATATATAATAAAGGTAATAACTAAAATAAACGTAATACTAAAATAATACTAATAATATAATATATACTAATAATAATAATATATACTAATAAATACTAAAATAAACGTAATATATATAATATATAGTATATATAATATAACGAAGCTACTAGCTTCGTTCCCACCCAGCCAGATAACCATAAGATAACTGCTAGAGACATGCGCAGTACGATTTTAGCGTTCCCACCCTGTCGCTTACAGTAAGCTTATTACTAGTAAGCTGTTCCCACCCAGCCAGAATTCTGTAAGATAACCACTTGCTTATTACAGAGCTGACAGCTTTATTATTCCAAAATGCTAGTTTTATGCAAATAACATTGAGACCATAGTGTCATAGATTTGTTTTTCTTTTTTAATTTTCCCCATTTTTGTCTTACATCCATTGTGCTTAAATGTTCCAAGTTTTCAATGCGAATTAGAAAATTCGCAATAAATGATAATATTTATCAGAATTCTGTAAGATAACCACTTGCTTATTACAGAGCTGACAGCTCTGGTAATAAGCAAGTGGTTATCTTACAGAATTCTGGCTGGGTGGGAACAGCTTACTAGTAATAAGCTTACTGTAAGCGACAGGGTGGGAACGCTAAAATCGTACTGCGCATGTCTCTAGCAGTTATCTTATGGTTATCTGGCTGGGTGGGAACGAAGCTAATAAGCAAGTGGTTATCTTACAGAATTCTGGCTGGGTGGGAACAGCTTACTGTAAGCGACAGGGTGGGAACGCTAAAATCGTACTGCGCATGTCTCTAGCAGTTACCTTATGGTTATCTGGCTGGGTGGGAACGAAGCTATTAAAATTATTTCGTATCTCCTTGGAGTTATTTATTATAACCTCACCTAGTGTTTACTAACAAAAGTGGATTTAAGTTTTTTAAGGTTTTGGGGGCTTAAATTATTAATTTTTGGGCAATATATTATTTGAAGACACTTTAGTGAGATTCAAAGCAATTTTGTGCCGTAGCATTAACATTAAAGAGGATTTGGCTCATAAAAGCTGCTGGTTTTCACTTTCCTTATTTTTTTGTGTAATTAGAAAAATGGATCCGTATTTATTGCAGAAGACTGTTAGAGATAATAGTACAGAACTTCAAAACTATATGTTAGATCTTAAAAATTGGGAAGAAGATGCCAAAAAAAAGGAGCATAATGTTATCCATGGCATTGATAAAGTGAGGGCTGTTAAAATTTATTTGGATTATTTATTGTTTATTTTTATTATTGATAATTTTCTTTTGTTCAGAATGAGAAAAACAAATTAAAAGGAACTGTGACTAGGGATGATGTGGAATATGTGAAAGCAGCATTTGAAGATGTAAGTGTTCAGATATTTTGATATGTAGTCTAAATTTTTCAGATATTGACATATAAAGGGAAATGCTTACCCTATCCTACTTCAGGGCATGGCTTATTTCAACCATAATGTAATTGAACACCCATCACTTCTTTTTCAGTTCAAAGGAGTCTAGATCAGCTTTATTATATTTCAGCTTTTGACATACTTTGTTCTCTAGATATAAATGATCCCCCTCATGGGTCCTTTTTAGTTGCAATCGGGGTCACTCTAAGGTAAGGCGCACATTGAACAGTTTCACGCAGGCGACGCAGAGCAGACGGCACGAAAAAAAAAAAAATTGCATTGCTCAGTTGACAGCGCACATTGGAGAGCAGTTTTTGAAGACAGGGGCTTTTTTTGTGAAAGTATGTTAGATTTCTTAGATTTAAGCTCAGAACCTGATTCGGATATAGAGTTTCAAGATATAGACTTTCATTAATTTCTTTCTTTTTTTTATTATAAATTTATTATAATTTATTTCCGATTTTATTTATTTAATTAATGAATATATTATTCACTATTTGTATACCTTTAATTTTTTATAAATATTTACTTTTTTTTTTTTAATGTAAATCTTATCTTTCATTATCCACCAATACTAAGTAATTATTTGGTCGGTTGTAATTTTATTTTTCGTTCTAGTCAGTTAATTCCTAACGGATCTCCTCTCAGAATAAAGTTTATTTTTTCTTCTACTCCATTCTGTAAGAGGATATAAATAAATTATGTAGAGATTATCGAAGAGAAGTTATATTTACATCAAATTTCTTATTAAAAAGTTCCCATCGAGACATGGTCTATTTCCCACTCTTTTCGATTAATTGCAGTTTTTGATTTTTTAAATAGAAGTTTTGTTTTTACTTGAATATATATAAAAAAAGAAGAAATATACATTATTTGTTTTTCCATTAACTAAAATTCCATAAAGCCTGTCTTTTTTTTTTGGTGAAATAAAATCAGTTAAATTTTCCTGAGATGATAACTTGTTGAATCGTTTAATGAACTTCTAGTATCTATTAAAACTAATCTAATCTATTAGAGGAAAACTTGTATTTATATTTTTTAACATCTCACGTTAAGACGAATAAAAACTAATGAAAACCGGAATAAGGTATTACAAATAATATAACTATTTAAGCAAAAGTATCTACTTTTCGAACTTCATAAAGGCCCTCATCTAAATTTTAATATATGTATATATTTTTTTAAATAATTTATCAACTACATTTTTCATCCTGGAATTGTTTAGTTTTAGAAACTCAAAACACTCGTATCATGCATGTTTGGAGTAGCGAAAAATTTAAAAATTATATTTCCATTTTGAAATCTGAAATAACACAATATATTTTTTTAAAACAGTTTTTTTCCCCCTATACTTATCTAGAACACCCCTTATATATATACAGAAGACCTACCCAGTTTCATTAACCTGCTTAAGAAAAAAGTAGAATTTCACAAACAATAATATTGAATGATAATAATAGGAATTACAATAATCGAATGCATCGCATCGGCACAGTATTCTGTGGCACATCCACGAGTGCCACATCGGCCTTCTCTGCTCAGTGTCCCAATGTGCACGGTTCCTATCTAATACACTTTCCACAAAAATTGCTCTGCTCTGCGTCGCGAGTGTCTCAATGTGCGCTCGGCCTACAGGGTGATATTTTGGTTTAACCCAAAAATAACATATAAGAACTAGTACCAACAAAATCATATATATGGGTTATATATGTATGAAATTTTATTTGTATATTCACACCTGTCTGATTTAAAAGTCTATAAACGAATTTGATGTCTGAAATACTTTGGATATTTTGGCATGATGAAGAGTATTGCTCTGTGGCACCTGTTCCTGTCAGGATTTTGCACATATACTGGGAGTTACATCACCAGTTAGAGTGATCACAGGTGTTATCAGACATATCGACATGTATAATGTTTGGGCAAACTGTGTTAGTTGTTGAAAATTATGAAAAAGTTCTGCATAAGATTTTTATTTTTGGCTTTTAGAATTGCCTGCTCAAATCATATTTTGTGGTAATTCAAAACACATATCAAGTTGAATAGTTGATCTGATAATGGATTATTTTTAGTGGGAGGTGTTGGCTGAGTACAGCCCTTCCTCATTTGTAAGAATCTTTTTGGGATGCTGGTTTTTATGTAGGAACTGTTTTTATAGTCTACTGCTTATGTTCCGATTCCAGTTTTTGAAGAACCTGAATGAGGTTTTAGTACTTTTAGTCAGGAATTCCTGTTTGGGCAGAAGAGCTTTAATTTGCTGTTCCGAATGGTTATGTGAATTATGGCTTCTTTCAATTTCTGGATGCTTTCAATCATCACAGATTCCCTGTAGCTAGCAGGATATGCTACACCACTCTTGGCACTCTTTACCTACTGCCTTTTTTCTAGACTTAGTGCAAGCAGTTAGTTCAAAGCAGGTAATGATTTGAAGATTCCGAGCGGTTAATCTCTCATATAATAATAATAATACTTTATTGTTAGCTATATACAAAATTTGCAAAAGGATTAAAAAATAAAGTATACATGGCAATGGCAATAGCCATCTGCCAGAGTTCACTGAAAGTATAAAGTGTACAAGCTCAGGTAAACAATAATAAAATACAACTATGCAATAACAATAAAGAAAATAAAACGTGGAAATTAATTAACTTATGAGTTACTTATATCATATTAAATAACGAAAAACCAAGATAGAAAAAACTTTGAGGAACAATAAATAAAAAAGACAAAGAAAAAAAAATAACAAATCTTAAATTCAATATACCAGAGTAAAAATAAAGTAAAGAATAGAACCTATAAAGTTAATTATCAGACATCCAGGAGTACCTAGCCTAATCTCTCATACAGTCTAGTCTCTATAAGTCTATCAATGTTTCAGCAATTCATGCATCATCTGGATAGAAACAGCTAGTATAACCAATCATGCACACCAAAGACTTTTAATAAGATATGGCTGCCAGTAATAAAAACACATACTCTTTGTTAATCATGTATATATTTACTTTTGTTATTTTTGCCCTGAATAAATTTATTTAAAATAGGGGTTAGAGACTTTGAAATTATAAAGGAAAGTAATTTGGATCTTCGTCTCTACTACTGTTTATTATATTTTGTACATTACAAACGTTTCAACCTCCAGGGCCCTCTTCAGTGTTTCTTTAATTACTGCATCATCCTAATCATATTACTGGGGACTGGGAAGGCAGTAATATGATTAGGATGATGCAGTAATTAAAGAAACACTGAAGACGGCCCTGGAGGTCGAAACGTTTGCCCTGAATAAAGTTAAAACTCCAGTCTGTTGCTGATGTCCATGGAGGAGCAAAAAAGAAAAAAGGAAAAAAAAGTCTTAAGTACATAATTGTAGCAGTGACAGTTCACTCCTTTCCACGACAAAGTTGTTGCTGGTAGGTTTACACTCAGCTGGGTAAACAGTTATTTATATTTATACAGAAAAACTTGTCATAGTACCAAAATTTAAGTATTGGAGCGCTATTATTTCTGTTAATAATATTAGAGAATAAATCCTGTTATTATTGTTTATTGTTGGAAAAATATTTACAACTGTCCTCCAATGAAAATATTTCAAAATCTTCATAGCTCTATAAATGAGATTCAAACAGTCATAGTTTGATTGAAGAAACTAAGTGCTGGTGCCAGATACTCCTTTGTGAAGATGTGGGAAAGAAAAATGTATGATTCAATGTCTGATTGGAATTTTTGGCGGATGAAGACAGACAAAGAACTCACACGATCTCTGAATCTAGTTGTAAGAGCCTTTTGTATTTTTGTTAGATTCCACAAATCACAGTGTGTTTGCTATTGAATTCGTCTTACACTCCTCATTTTATTCCTGAATAACTTAAATATCCATGTAACGTTTGTTAAATTTAATATAATTTATACCTGTCTTTGAAATATTTGTCTTTTATTTATTTTTATTTTTTTTTTTTATGATGTTTTCAGGGTTGTCGTCAAATGAAAAATAATAAATGGGACCTTGCTGAGAAGTCATTTACTAATGCTATTCGAAAATACAACAAAAATCCATCATTTTTCATAAAACGGGCAAAATGCTACATCAAACTGAAAAAGTATGACAATTGATTTTATTTATATTTAGATATTTTTATATTTTTAACGAATTAGATTAATTGCCAAATAACACCTTAGCTACTTATAATTATTCATATTGTGATGTATGTTTATATTATGGTGATTTTTTTTTAAAATGTTAAAGGCCTGATCAAGCTGAAGAAGATTGTACTAAAGCCCTTTCTATTGATCCTAAAATATTAAAAGCAAAACTTCAGCGATCTCAAGCACGAGAAATGAAAGGCCATTTAAGGGGGGCATGTTTAGATCTGCAAGATATTCTCATTCTGGATCCATCCAATCAGGTTGCGAAAAATGCTCTAAACCGCCTGAGACCAATATTTGAAGTGAGTATTTTGATTATTGTATTTAATACACTGTTTTGTTCCATTATCTTTACCAAAAAATTTAGGCATCTAACTAGGGAAGGTTGTGTTACTGATTTCAATTAAGCTTTTTTACTTTCACCTACATATATATGAAATCTATATTATGGGAAAGTATTGCGATGGTAAAAAACTTTGACTTGTGGTTTTCAATGGAAATACCTATTTGGAGGTCCTCTGTGTCTAATTAACCCAGTCAAGTAAAATGGCCTGTGTGAGGCTGTAAGCAAACTGGATCAGAACTGATTCATCATTCAAAACTGAAATTAGGTATTTAACGTAGGTATATGCCCATGATGTGAAAGCAAAGATTTTCTAAATTGAATTAACATAGAGTATTTATCCTTTATTCCAACATCTTTTATCCTCTTTAGGATTTCTCTAAATGGCTCTAACGATTTTTATTAAACTTAATAAAAATTTCTTAATAAATCATAATAAAATTTCATCTTTAATATGAATTAGGTTTGATCATCATAGAAAAGATCTATTTCCTGTGGAGTAGCTTTAATTTATTTTGGGTAAATGAATGATTATGAAAGGATTTCATAATTAAATAAAAAAAAAAAAAAGATAGGATTTTCCAAATCAAAAATTTCAAATTCCTGTAAAATGAGTAGTATACCATTGTAAAGCTAAGAATTCAGGTTTGTTTTAAGCACTATTTAAAATATAAATTAGTACAATTTCATTGCATCTTCATATATAAATTTGTATAAAATTTGCACCATTCAAAACATGCAAATGTTCTAACCTAATTTGTTTCTTCTTGCCACTCATGAAAGCATATTTGTAACTACTATTCTCAATGTATCTTCATTGCAAGTCCGTTGGAAAGCCGATTTACTATTCATCATTCACATGCCATTAGGAATTAACTAATAAAAACTCCTCTAAGTTTTTATTTTATATTTCTTGTTCTTATTTGTTTTCAGAGAGTATGTGTGAAAAAGGCAAAAAAATAGTGGTGAGTGGGAGGGAAAGAGTTTATTGGCACGCATTATAATTAATTGCACACTACCAAAGAAAATATTACAATAAAAATACTTTATTTTGTTTTATCTTACCTAATTAAAAATTATTTCAGGAATCGCTGCGGGAAGGAGATCATGACCCTTTTGAAGAAGAAGAGATTTCTAATAAGACAGTAAGTTTCGATTTCTATAATTTTAATTTGCTCAGTGCTTAATAATCAGTCGAGTATTGTTAAGGTGTCATATTTTTTATTTATACTTTCAGACAGAAATTAGTGTTTCAAAAACCTCTTCTTTTTTTTCTCTTTCTATAAAACACTTTTCCTGGCATTGGTGTTCGTGTCTCCGCCTCATTAAATAGTAGTCCAGTTTTGTTGATTTATGTTTTGTAGAGCTTCAGACTCTGTCTGTGTAGGAAATAAATTATCATATGCTTAATAGCTGAAATATATGTTTTTCATGATTTTACCATTGGGAACTTTATAACATTTTAATTTGGCTTATAATTTTTAAAATACAGGTAAGTTGTATTTGTGTTGAAACTAAAGTTTGTATAGTTTCATAGTGTTTTATAAAAGTTTCAGTTGAATAAATTGAAGTCCTAAAGTTTACTGAAGTTCTATATTCTATCATCAATGCGTTGCTGTGGCTAAGTAGCTATAATGTGTTGAATTAAGTATATCCTATTCTTTTAATACAATCAAATCAAAATTCACTGGTCAAGATAAAAAGTTTCAGCTAATCTAAAAACCAATGGGATTTAAATTGATGCCAAATTTAAAATTGTTTGATAAAGAATTTAGAAGGGTTGAAGTTTTTATTTTTTACATCTCATATTTGACTATAGTAAGTATTAATAATCCATTCATTTAGCACTTACCCGATTATTTCAGCAAAGGCGAGATTTAATATAAATAATACAAATGAAAAAGGGGATAATACAAAATATAATTGGAATAGGGTTTAGTACAATCACATTAGACAGTTAGCAAAAATGTACCAAATTAATCTTTTGCCATAATAAATTTTAATTATATTCAGAATATAACATATGATGATATAAAATATAGTATCAGTAGGTTCTACCTGAAGCAGGTTATGAAAAGCGAGCACGGAACGGGAGGAGGTTCGAACTATGCTGCATGTTCATACTGTACTACTTATCAAAACATAAAAATTTAATTTTATGAATTTTATAATAATGTTAATTTATAACTTTTTATAATAATAATTTCCCTTTTTTATTACTAGAACTCACAATTTCTATTTATTGTAGTGCTAATAGGTGCATAATGATTTTGGTTACCCTGTCTTTTGCTAAAACAAATAGATTCGATGTTTTCCCCAAAGGCGACACATAATAGCCCAGGGGAAAAACATGGATTTTCCTAGACCAAGCCGGAAAAAATAGATTTGGCTAGTGGATATCGAACAAAGAAAATGAAATGTTGTGTCAATAAATCAACTTAACTGCCATCTGTTGCAATTTTATAGAACTTACAAATAATCACACTGAATTGTAGTATAATAAGCATTTAATATGCAATAAAAGATAAATACTGAGGTCAATAATCGAGATAAAAACCATCCTATCTTTTAAGTTGGACAAAACTATACACAATGAACCAAATTTCATAAAGATCGGTTCTGATTTTACCTCCGATAAACATCGTGACCTGAGATTTTTATATAAACACATATATATCTGTGTTTATATATACATATACATAATAAAATTCTAATTTAAAGCGGTATCATAATGCATTAACTTTTATTCATGTTTTGGGAAGGGGATAGGTGATTCGATCATAGAATCCTTAGCTGGGACTGAAGATCATACTGATGCTGGAGAATATGAAGAAATGATTCAACTTGCAAATGCTGAAAAAGAAAAGGTAATTGTTCAATTGTTTTTATTTTCAGAGTTTCTTTTGCTTCTTTATTTATTAAATATCATATATCAAAGCATAGTCTCATCTTTGAGTCAGATCATTACAATTTATGTGTTGTTATTAAAAAAGGTATTTGCTTTTTTATAATTTATCCTATTATGGAAAACATAAGTCAATATACGCAACCAAGTTATATATATATATATATATATATATATATATATATATATATATATATATATATATATAAATTTATATATATATAAATATATATATATGAGCCGTTTATTTTCAAAGTGGCCTAACTCCATTTTTCATCATGTTTACATACACAACTTTGTGTTATTTATCAATAAAGCATTTCAGGTTGCTTATAAACCGAGCAAATACGATAACTCTTAGCACATACGTTTTCATAGTTAGTTCAATGATCGAATTGTGTAGTTTGAAAGTGGCCTAACTCCATTTATACTTAAATCAAGATATTTACCAATGATAATGTCGGGAAGCAGTGAGGAAGGTAATTTTAATTAATTGGTTTTTACAAGCAGGTAAAAAGTTAACCTAAGTTTTTGAACAATTGTTAGTTGAATAACCTCAGACAATTATTAGTTCAATTAATATAAAACTTAAAATTTAATATTAAATTTTAGAAATTATTTCATCCATGGGGAAATGAGGAAATGCGACTTATTAAGCATTAAAATTAAAGCATCGACTAATGAAGAAAAGAATAGACTTACAGAAGAACACGATGTCCATTTAAGACTAGCAGGATCAGCTAGGAATTCACTGAAACAAGATCAGGAGTATTACGTAATTCAGATTATCATTTTGCTTTCTCGTTCGACTTGCAAAAAGCATTTCCATATGCCACGTTGACTACCTCAGTATTATAAATTCAGGCATTCACAACTTTCATGCTCGAGAAATTGTTTCATGCATCCTAAATCATGTTAAAAATTTAAAAAGTGAAAGACACATTATAGCTTACAGTAACATGTGCACTGGGCAAAATAGGAACATTAAAATAGCTTTAATGTGGTTAAAAATTGTCCAAACTTTTGAAAATAGTGTGGAAATCATACACAAATTTTTAACTTCAGGACATTAGTTTTTACCAAATGATAGAGATTTTGGCGTGGTAGATATGTCATTAAATAAAATAATTTACAAGATTATTAAAAGTGTCGGAAAGGTAATAATTTTATTGTAAAGGAAATGAGACAAGAAGATTTTGTATCAACAAAACTATCAGAAGATGCAATTTTTAAAAGAGTAAAGAATTCTGATGGAGAATCAATAAACTGGCTAAAAATATTTTGGATGCGTTTTTATATGGTCAGAAATGAACCGTATAAAATTTTCTGTAAGACATCAACGAATGAGAATGAAAATTTTAAAGTCCTGAATTTATTACCACGTCGGGGTAGACCAAGAAAGTTCGAAAATATTGTATTGACACCACTGTATAAAAATATCAGACAAATTACAACAGCTAAATTCAAGGACCTAATGGACTTATTACGATATAAGGAACATCATGATTTCTTCAAATACCTTTCACAAGCAAGAAATTTAGATGAGTAGTAAATTGTTTTATAATAAATTTATGTTTGTAATTTTGTACATTATATAGTTAAAAATCTGGTGCGTGCGCGCAACACACAACTTTCACTTACCAACTTACTTACATAAGAAATTAATGCGTTTTGTTAATGCCACTTCTCAAAGTTACACATTTTCCACATTCATTTCTTATTTTTGTTTTAATTTGCTCTATAAACCCCTCAGAACATTTTAATAATGATAACGCTTACCTGATATTAAATATCACTCAATTTTCATTAAACATGACGAATATGAAGAAAATCGTTAAAGCCGTTTTTGAGATAATCTAAAAATTAGAAAAAAAGTTATGAAATAAAGTGTCCCCTTCGGTTGATCAATCTTGATGAAATGTTGGCTATCACATCTTTGGCATATACATACATAAATACCCAGTTTGATCAAAATCGTGAAAGCCGTTTTTGAGTAAATTAAAAAAACACGTGAAATTGATACAAAATTTATTAAGTAAAGTCCCCCCTCCGGTTGATCCATTTTGATGAAATGTTGGCTATCACATCTTTGGCATATACATACATCAAATACCCAGTTTGATCAAAATCGTGAAAACCGTTTTTGAGTAAATAAAAAAGACACGTGAAAATGATACAAAATTTATTAAGTAAAGTCCCCCCTCCGGTTGATCAATTTTGATGACATGTTGGCTATCACATCTTTGGCATATACATACATCAAATACCCAGTTTGATCAAAATCGTGAAAACCGTTTTTGAGTAAATAAAAAAGACACGTGAAAATGATACAAAATTTATTAAGTAAAGTCCCCCCTCCGGTTGATCAATTTTGATGAAATGTTGGCTATCACATCTTTGGCATATACATACATTAAATACCCAGTTTGATCAAAATCGTTAAAGCCGTTTTTGAGTAAATAAAAAAAAACACTTGAAAATGATACAAAATTTATTAAGTAAAGTCCCCCCTCCGGTTGATCAATTTTGATGAAATGTTGGCTATCACATCTTTGGCATATACATACATTAAATACCCAGTTTGATCAAAATCGTTAAAGCCGTTTTTGAGTAAATAAAAAAAAACACTTGAAAATGATACAAAATTTATTAAGTAAAGTCCCCCCTCCGGTTGATCAATTTTGATGAATTTTTTACAGTCATATCTCGGGCATATAAATAGATCAAATACTCAGTTTAATCAAAATCGTTAGAGCCGTTTTTGAGAAAATAGAAAAAAACTTAAAAAGTTATTAAACAAAGTACCCCCTCCCTTTGAGCAATTTTGATAAAAATTTTGCTGTCACATCGCGGGCATATACATACACTAAATACTCAATCTCAGGTTCGCACGGTTTATAGTTTTTGAGCTAGTCTGTTCACACACACACACACAGACACACACACACAGACCATTTCGCGGGACTTGGTTAATTGGACTCAGGGGACCCCAAAACGTGTATTTCCGTTGAAAACCGGAAGTCGAATTTTTTCACGATCGCAATACTTCCACTTACTATATATTTCATATATATATTTCATATATAACCGGGTATACCCACCCGGTACAGACTTGTGCCCACCATGGGACATATGGGATCTCCGTACTGCTGTGGATAAGCAAAAGACTGGTCGCGCTCCTGGCTTGGACTCCATTGACGCAGCGATTCTTAAGAATAGTATCCCCTGTATTGAAGAAAAGCTTTTGGCATTGTTCAATGAGTGCCTAGATAGGGGATACTTTCCTAAAATATGGAAAATTGCTGATGTTAGACTTCTTTATAAGGGAGGAGGCAAAGATAAGCAATTGGCCAAGTCTTACAGGCCTATATGTCTCCTCCCTATAATGAGCAAAGTGTTAGAGAATTTGCTGATGACAAGCCTGCGACCAGTCTTATCAAGGGCGAGCCATCCACGGCAGTTCGGAAGCACTAAAGGCAAGGGAACCGCTGATGCTCTGCTGAGAGTGCGCCGCGATGTCGAAGAAAAGGCGGAAAAATATGTCATGCTTCTCCTTTTTGATATCTCCTCAGCCTTTGACAGCGTTTGGTGGCCTAGCGTGCTCCAGCAGTTGCAAAAATATGAAGCTCCCAGCAACTTGTATGACCTTTTGAGAAGCTACCTCCAGGACCGAAGACTGAAGATAAAAGGTAGCTTCTTTGAAGTAGAAGAGAGTGTGGAAAGAGGTTGTCCGCAGGGGTCTGTCCTTGGCCCTGCTCTGTGGAAACTAGTGTTTGACGAGTTGCTGGGACTTCTGGAAGAGGAGCGGTTCCCGGCCACGGCTTATGTTGATGACCTAGCCGTCGTTGTGGCTTCGAACAGCAGAGCCAGACTAAAACATGAAGCCGAACGGTGCGCCAACATAGTAGCTCGATGGTGCGAGAGAAAGAAGTTAAGGATGGCGGCGGCCAAAACACAGTCCATTCTTTTGAGGGGCAAGACCGATAGGGCCCACCCTATTACTCTTAATATTGAGGGAGAAAGGATAAGTCCAAATGAGGTTGTAACCTACCTTGGCATCAAGTTTGGACAAAAATTCAATTTAACACCTCATTTGGAATACATAAGAAATAGGGTGGCCTTAGCTCTTAATGGGCTTTGTCGCATTGGGGGCGCCTTTTGGGGTCTTAGGTTCCCAGCCACACTGACCATCTACAAAGGTGTGATTCTGGGTATCCTGAGATATGCGTCCCCTGCATGGAGTCAACACCTCTCGCACCAACAGAATAAGAAGTTGGCGACGATTCAGCGTATGGCTCTGCTGCGAGTCACCAGGGCGTACAGAACAGTATCTCACGAGGCGGTGCAGGTCTTAGCAGGAGCAATCCCAATTGACCTCCTCTTGCGAGAAGATTACTTCAGAAACAAATTGAAGAGGGGTGGCATTGCGGATCTACCGGCAAACCTTCGAGAGAGGATATGTGAAGACCCACGGAGATGGAGAATTATTATTCGGGAGAATACCATACAAAATTGGAGCCAGCGATGGGTGACGACAATAAAAGGGGCTACCCTAAGGAAATACTTCCCCACCGTTGATTCCAGGCTAAAAGCCACATGGGTTGTCCCTGACTATTGGATCTCACAGTTCCTCACGGGGCATGGGGGTTTCCGAGCCAAGCTCGTAGAACATGGTAAGGACATTGATCCCCTATGCCCAACTTGTAGGGAACCGGAGACCGCTGAGCACGTTTTACTGACCTGTACTGCCTATGAGACACTGAGAGCCAAGCTGCTGAGAGAGACAGGGCTCTACGTCCTGACTGCTAACGATCTACCTCAGCTGATGGTGAAAGAGAACTACCCGTTCTTCAAATCCTTCGTATACGGGTGGAAGGAAGCAGTTGGCCAGGATCACTTCACCTTGGGACGGACAGCTGGAGCTGCTCCGGGAAGACCGCCGGACTGAGGAGAAGAAGAATAACACACCAAGAAACAGAAGAACACATCAGTGATTAAACTGCTATTTTATGCCACGTTGCGGCAGTGAGTTGATTCTCAGAATCTTCTCACTGCTGCAAATCCGTATTGCCTTAAGAGGCAAGGTAGGAAGAATAAATAAATAAAAAATATAGGTAAGTGAAAGTAAAAATGTTTTGAATTGCATACATTATGTTTTTGAAGTGTTTTAAAGATATGTCAAATAAATTCAGTTAATTAACTGAAAATCCTGACATTCATTCAACCAATTGTAAAGAATTACAGTTGACCATCTCTCACCTCTAAATTCACTTCTTTTATTTTTTTTTCAATTTGAAACATTTTCAATTATGTTGAATGGACTTGGGCACCTTCAAATTTTATAATGAATCTAATTGTTAACTTTGAAAGTGGCTTTATCCATTCTTGATGAGAAAAGGCATATTATTCGCATAATAATTGCCACTACTTTTAAGGAACCATAAATTTAAAAACCTTAGATACACTTAAGCAGTATGACTGCTTCCTATATGCATATTTTTACTTTCACTTACCTATATATGAAATATATAGTAAGTGGAAGTATTGCGATCGTGAAAATTTTCGACTTCCGGTTTTCAACGGAAATACACGTTTTGGGGTCCCCTGAGTCGAAATGACCAAGTCCCGCGAAATGGTCTGTGTGTGTGTGTGTGTGTGAACAGACTAGCTCAAAAACTATATACCGTGCGATCCTGAAATTGGGTATTTAGTGTAGGTATATGCCCGCGATGTGACAGCAAAAATTTCATCAAATTTGCTCAAAGGGAGGGGGTACTTTATTTAATAACTTTTTAAGTTTTTTTCGATTTTCTCAAAAACGGCTCTAACGATTTTGATTAAACTGAGTATTTGATCTATATATATGCCTGAAATATGACTGTAAAAATTTCATCAAAATTGATCAACCGGAGGGGGGGACTTTACTTAATAAATTTTGTATAATTTTCACGCGTTCTTTTTATTTACTCAAAAACGGTTTTAACGATTTTCATCAAACTTGGTATTTGATCTATTTATATGCCCGAGATGTGATAACCAACACTTCATCACAATTGATCAACCGTAGGGGGGACTTTACTTAATAAATTTTGTATTATTTTCACGCGTTCTTTTTATTTACTCAAAAACGGTTTTAACGATTTTCATCAAACTTGGTATTTGATCTATTTATATGCCCGAGATGTGACTGTAAAAATTTCATCAAAATTGATCTACGGGAGGGGGGACTTTACTTAATAAATTTTGTATCATTTTCACGGGGTTTTTTTATTTACTCAAAAACGGCTTTAACGATTAACAAAAATAAAATATGAATGTAGAAAAATGTGTGACTTTGGGAAATGATATTTAGCAAAACACGTCAATTTCTAATCTAAGTAAGTTGGTAAGTGAAAGTTGTGTGTTGCGAGCACGCACCAGATTTTTTAATTCATTGAAACGCAAACCCTCAAATGTCTCGATTTGAAGATACATGGACCTAGGCCACTTTCAAAATAAATGGCTCACACATATATATTACTTATTTATTTTAAAATAATTTTATCAAAAGAGAAAAGTTTGGCCACAGCCATGAATCGAACCTGGATCTCGGCATCACCATTGCAGCCCTCTTAACCAGTGAGCTAACCATGGGTCCTATCCTAGCCATATCATTCTTCTCCATTCAACGATACCACCCGCCAGGTCTTACCACATTGCAGCGATCTGTTGAAGTTAGGTTTGGAGGATGGTCGGTGGACGGAGCTGTGTAGGGATAGATTGTTGGTTTCGGCAGTGAAACTTCATTGTTATAATTATATATTATTGTAAAAATATTAAACAACCATACATTTGTAAATATTATAATGTTTAACAGGGTAACCATTTCGTAAAATTGGAGAATTGGAAAGAGGCATTGGAGTTATATTCTAAGGCAATTGAATACAATCCCAATGATCCTATATTTTATGCAAACAGAGCCCTATGTTATCTAAAAACTAAAGAGTAAGTATTTATGAAATATCACCTTATTTAATTTTTTTTCAATCAACATTTTTTTTTTCACAATAAGGGTTTGGCCACACATGTCCGCACCGGATCCGCACCGTAACATTAATATAGGTTATGTTCAGAATATTTTTAATTTAACTTACATATTACCTTTAGTTATGCCTAAAGTGGCCTTTGTCTGACATGTGTGGCCTGAACTTTAGACATAGCTAGAGGTAATATGTAAGTTAAATTAAAAATATTCTGAACATAACCTATATTAATGCTACGGTGCGGATCCGGTGCGGACATGTGTGGCCGGACCTTAATAGATAGTTTTATTTAGTTTAAATATATATGTCTACATTATCTGTAAAAATTAATTTTTTTGTTTTGTTTTATGTTTAGGGAGCACAGAGCCATTTTAGATTGCTGCATGGCTTTAAACAAAAACCCAAGGTACGTTAAAGTATACATGAGACGAGCTGCGGCAAAGAAAGCTGTTGGCGATTTGTGGGGAGCTCGTTACGATGTAAAGCAAGTTCTTAATTTAGAACCAAATAACAGTCAAGCCAAAAGTGATCTGGAAGAATTAAATGTTCTTATTGAGGTAAGGTAGAAGCAATAATAAAAATATAAATATTATAAATCAGTGTTTTCTCGTTTTCAGAATAATTATTCCTTATTTAATTACTAATTATTCTTCTATTACAAAAAACCCTGGCTCCTACTTTACATTGTCTCAGTTCCATAATGTTGCGAAACTAACCACCCTCCCTTTTATTTTTAAACAAGTGAACACTTGTAAAAAATAATAATTTATTATTATCAGAATCACTGATAATTCGTCACTCTTTTTGACAAGGCTCAGTACACCTTGTCTTGTTTACAATGAGCAGTTAGTAAAGGTGTACTGCGTATGCGCGAGTTGCCATCATGTTTTAAGTGCTTGTTTTTTTTCTGATCGATAACATTTTGAGCAGGATGCAATTCACCTTATATCACAATGTTCTCTCGTCTTCTTTCTGAACAGTTCTCTTTGTTTTTCATTGTAAAACAAAATGAAAATCCTTAAGTTTTGAGTTAGTTTTAAGACAGCTGCGATTAGTACCATGGAAACCAATAGTTTCTGTTGAGTAATCTGAAAGTAGAAATAATTATTTCCTTTATGCTCTAATATTTCGTTTCAATGACCTTCCACCATATTATAAACTTGATATCATTATTTCTTAAATTCTAAGCTTTCCAACGATATATTATACATACAAGTATATATAAATACTAATATTATAAAAAATTGAAATTCTTGTTTTGGGAAATCATATATTTTATTTCTCATTAATTTGATTATTAAATTCTTTTTTTATTTTATATTTAGCTATGTTTTGTAACAAGGGACAGTTATTTACTCGAAATAAACTAAATTAAAGGTACTATAAAGGAAGATTTTTTCCTTAGCCAATTAAGCCCTATCAGACCTATTCGATTTCGATAAAACCTACTTCATGAAGTAGGTTCAATGCTTCATTAGGATTAAACATGAAAAGATTAATCGAAATCATTAGTGCCATCTTTGAGATATTGTAAATAGAACAAGAGACATTAGGATAAAGTGCTCCCTACATTCATTCAATTTAGACAAAATCTTTGCTGTCACATACATACCTCGAATACCTGATTTCAGCTTTGTACAACAAATAGTTCCTAAGCTAGTCTGTTCACTCACACCCACTGACCATTTTGCGGGACTTGATTATTTGGACTCAGGGGATCCCAAAACGTTTATTTCCGTTGAAAACCGGAAGTAGAAATTTTTCACAATCGCAATACTTTCCCATACTATATATTTCATTTATAGATAAGTGAAAGTAAAAAAGAAGCATATTTTATTACCTTAGGGGCTGTGGTTTCTTGGTGTGGCCTATTTTAACAGGTTATGTGACCGTCATATCAAACTCTCATGTGTCCTTTTCATTTATAAAGGGCTTTGATTTCTTCTTCTTCTTTGATTGCGCTATAACTCATGAAGTCAGGGACTCCCGCAGTCGGAGTATTTTAAATTTTTATAAACTTTCCTTTCCCTCACCTTTTACCTTCTTTCTTCGTTAACTCAGTTTAATAGAATAAAAATCAAAAGTAATATAAGAATCAATTAACAATGAAAAACTTCTTTAAATAAAAAAGTGAATTTTTTGTGTGTTATTCTTCAATATATGTATATATATATATATACACACATACATATACATATATTGAAGAATAACACACAAAAAATTCACTTTTTTATTTAAAGTTTTTCATTGTTAATTGATTCTCTCTCTCTCTCTCTCTCTCTCTATATATATATATATATATATATATATATATATATATATACACACACACACATATATATATCACTATATATATATATACGATGATAATAAGTATCATTTTATTTATTGGGCTCTATTTTCTGTTAGAAAAAGGTATATCCGGATTTTGACGAACAAGCTGAGTAATGTGTAAGTTTGATTACTCATGTTTTCTGCTTTATTAGTCTGTATTTTGTCCATTTTATCATTATTTTTTATGATTGACAGGAGGTCAAGTCGAGCTGGTTAAAAATCCTATCGCTGTGTATATTTTAGTATGCTTGTACATACCTCACCACTTTCATTTTAATAAAATTTATATTTTATAATTTATATTTTATCCTGTTCCAATAATACATATATTTAATTTTTGTTAATAAAGCTGTCTTATAAATACTTACTTTGAACATATAAACTTTGTTAATCTTGATTTATGAAATAAATTGTCTTTGGGTAATTTTTATTTATTTTATTAGATAACCTGCCTGTATTTGATGTTTTATAATTAGTTTTTGAACAATATCATATAATTCTAAAGGCAGCGATGGAGTTGCTGCCTTATGCAATTAACTTGCAACTGCTAATTGTAAATAGCAAATTCAGTCAAACCTCTATTTTAAGTTTGTTTAATCAAAGAAATTGATGGATAGGATTTGTAGAAAAATCTTATTTCTTCATTATAATTCATATTATATTGTAACGTTAAATCGTTAAAGAAAACATATGGTTTAAAATCCCAGACCTTTTGTTGGAACAAACTTACAGTTGCAGCGAACTGTCACAGCACATGTTTGTGACTGCAAAGTTCGAGTCCCATCCACGACGTTCTAGACCCTTCTCCTTGTGACATATACGAGGTTGAATAAAATATAAAAGGCACAATAGTGGAGGGAGAACGTTCCCGCTTTGTTTGTTGTTGGGTAGGTTTGTCAGGAGTAGGGGAAGCACATGGGCTCGCCTCCTCGACCCTCTTAATGTCCACCGTGACGATGTCGGAGCAAGAGGTAACTCTGTCAATTGCGCAATGTGTTGTAATCAAGTTTCTCACCGCAGAAGGCATAAAACCGGCCGAAATCTTGAGTAGATTAACTGCCCAGTTCGGGGAAGAGACACTGTCAGGAGCCAGAATGTTTGCATAGCATAAACAGTTCGTGGAGGGTCGTGATCGTGTTGAGAGCCATGACCGCAGACCTCGCACCAGCATTAGGGGAGAGCGGGGTTGGTTGGCATAGGGGGTATGTTGGCCATCGGCTTATAGTTTCTGTCACACCTGTTGTTAAGACCCCACCATTGTACCATGTCACCCGCTCGACCTCGGGAGTCTTGTCCTTGTATATCGCTGCAAAAGACGAGACCTATCGATCAGGGAAATGGTTCTTCTCCATGACAATGCTCGCTCCCATACAGCAGTCTTGACTAGGGAAAAATTGGAGCAACTGGGGTGGGAAACATTGGAACACCCTCCTTACAGTCTAGACCTGTCACCGTGTGACTTTCATGTGCCCTCTCAAGGAAGCTTTGGGAGGCCAAAGATACGATAATGATGCTGAGGTTGAAGCCTACATGGGCAATTGTCTGCAGACACACCCTGCAACTTTCTATGTGGAAGGAATTGGAAAGCTGCCTATCCGTTGGGAAAAATGTGTTTCCAAATCAGGAGATTATGTAGAAAAATAAACTATATTCATTTTTGCGTTTAAAATAAAAATAAATTACAAAAAAAAAAAAAAAAGTCTCGTTTATATTTGATTCACCCTCGTGTAATATAAATACGCATAAATTTCACATTTGACTTTGTCATTATTTTCATATTTCAATTGTCTCTGAGGTGTTGGGACACCACTGCCGGTTCCAAATCTGTAAAAAGCAGGAGTATTGAGCGAAGGGCTTCCATCCTTCCTAGTGGAACAACAAGGTTTACAGAAACCTTCAACTGGCTCTAATGGAAATGGTGCAGGATAATAATTAAATCCCCAGATGGACCCGATTGGATATGGGAGGGGGGGGGGGGGGCCCCACCTATCCCCAAAGAAGCACAGTGATAGGCGTAAACTGATTACAATTAAATCTCACCACCAAGTTGGAACGTCTGCAGCGTGTACAGGGGCAAACAGATGCCTGAAATCACAGTTGGAAAAATACAGGATTGGAGTGGCAGCTTATTAAGAGATTATGTGGGTTTTTTTAATGTGGCCATGTGCACCTCGACCACCTTAGGTCTATAATGCCCAATTCAATGCCTGAGTCTTAAAACTTATTCTAAGGATTTCAGTAAACTTTTATAAAGCTTGTATAATATTAGAAGCTGTCTCACAGAATTCAAGTGTGGCAGCATTGGCCAAGTTCCACCAGCTGTGAAAGCTGGGTAGCTTTCATCAGGTCTTTTGGTTTTCCTCCGTATCCCGCAGCCTCCCAGAGAATATTACTTGTGATTTTCATGTTTTGGCTACCATGCCAAGTCTTATGATGTGGAATCTACCTTGTTCCACATATATATTTAAAACTTCCTAGAAGGATCGCCAAGATATGGAATTAAATATGTATATCCTTATCAATAGTGGAAATAAGCAAAACTTGTTAGGAACAAGTTAATTAGTTTATCTATTCAATCACAGTTTGTTATCAGGCATTTTCCCTGACTGTCTGAAAACTGCTGTTGTGTGTGCTTTTAAAAAGGTAGCAAAAAAATATATTTTAAATTTCACTTCTTAGTACATTCTCAAAAATTTTAGAAAAGCTAATGAATTTGAAATTAATAACTTTTCTGGCATCAAATAACATGATTAGTACTACTGAACATGCACTGGTTAATTTTAAGTTTGATGCATGTACATTCTTAAATGAAAATAATAAGATTTGTTTTAATTTTGTCTATAATACCAAGGCTTTTGATAAACTAGAACATATTCTTTTTGATAAGATGGAATGGATGGGCATCAAAGGAGTACTTTTAAATTGGTTTAAGAGTTACCTTGCCTATAGGGAACAAACTGTTACCCTGATTTCTATGATATGCCGTATGGTGTGCCTCAAGGATCTGATTTGGGCCCGCTTTTATTTTAATTGCATATCAATGATCTATGCTCAACACCTTTGAATAGCCATCTTACAACGTTTGCTGGTGATTTAGCTTTGTCTTAATCTAATAAAAGATGTGATACTGTTCAGTTTAATATGCAACAAGATTTGTTTTTCCTGAGTCACTGGTTCGCTTACAATCGTATAATATTGAGCCATAAAACTAAAAAATTTTGTTTTGATATTAGAAATACTTTATGGAATACTAAATTTCATGATTCCATTTGTTTAGGCAGAGTTAACAAATGTAACAGTCAATGCATAATTATTGAAAGAGTACTTGAGTTTAAATATGTAACCAATAAAGTAAAGATGGGGCTTTCTTTTTTGTAAAATTTTATTATGCACTTATTCATTCTGTTTTAGAGTATGGAATTGTCTGTTGGGTTAGTTACTATATCAGTGTAAGTAAACCATTGATAACTGCAAAAAATAAATAATTAGAAATATTTATTATTACAAATAAATCATCTTCTTATCTTCTCGTCTGACAAGATAATATAAATAATTAGAACTATATTGAAGAAGGGCATTCAAGAACCTTTTATTGTTAAAATATTATCTGTCACAATTACCTATTTTTGTATAAAATAAGAATCTTTTTCATTAAAAGTGGCAACATAAATTATATTTCAGTTATTCATAGAACTAGACACTAATATATTTAATTTACCCAAACCAAATCATACTTTTTATAAATATTCATTTAATTACTTTGCACCCAAAAATTTTAATGGCCTTCCCAACTACATAAGGAAATTACCCTAAAAAAAAATCATTCTGTTCTGCCTTAAAACCATGTATCTTTTCAGAAAAGGTTTAACTTGTTTTGAGTTGCCAACAAAATTTTGATATGGCACTTCCTTTTTTGAAAAAAAAAATACATTATATTCTTATTTTTAATTTTTAATTTAATTAACAGACTAAGGGCCGTATTTATGATCGTTCCCAAGGAATGCCTTACTAAAGGTTTCCTTAAACTGCACACCTTGAGCTTATCTTAACACAATTTTCATTTTATAAATGTTCCTTTACTCTTTCCTATCCTAAGGTTTAAGGATAAGCTACCTTTATCTTCTCAAAAACATTTTTCTTTTTATCCTTTATATATTTAACAAATATTTTCATATTTCATACTTAGCCCTTTCTTATTACTAGGCACAATGAGAGAATTAATTTCTCGATATAAACAAAATCAAATGTATTTTAATTAATCCAATCTTAAATTGTGGCTGACCACCAATTTTAAATTATTTTTAAATAATTTATTTTTTGAAGAGAAAAGATTTGGCTCCATCGGGAGTCGAACCCGGGTCTCCTGCGTTACATGCGAGGATGCTAACCGCTACACCACAGAGCTCGGCTCAAGGCAGAGCAAATCCTTCCTCTCCACTGATACCTACTCCCCCTATCTCACAAGTTTTGCGAGTAGTAGCGGGAGGTGGACAAATTTTGTCCAATTTATGATATTTATTGACATAAGTCAATGCCTTCAGCCGAGCTCTGTGGTGTAGCGGTTAGCATCCTCGCATGTAACGCAGGAGACCCGGGTTCGACTCCCGGCGGAGCCAAATCTTTTCTCTTCAAAAAATAAATTATTTAAAAATCAAATGTACTTTATAGTAAGAAAATCAAGTAGAATTCAAAGGTACTTTATAGAAAGAAAATATTTTTTTTTCACCATTTCTATGATGTTAAAACCTACCTGGCAATAAGGGATTCTTGATTATCATTACATATAACGAGTTTAGAATAGAATAGAAAAATCCTTTATTGACAAAATAGTATAAGTGAGGACAAATTTTATATTTATAAAGTATATAATAATTAGTGCTAACAAATTTCAAAATAGGTTAAGCAGGACAAATGCTGACATGGCTTCAACCATCTGTCAGGAGTTTGCTACTTTTTAGAAGCAGTTAAAAATAATAATAAAATCACTTTAATTTCAAATGAAAAAGTAAGTAAAGTATTGAGGTAGTGAACAACTACACTTACCTGGGAATTGTGCTAACCCCCTCTCTTCGATTTCCTTTAAATAATAAGGAAAGATGCAAAAAAGCTAAACAAGCAGCAGCATTTGGAAGCATGATTTTCAAAAACTCTATGATCCCTGTATCCTCCAAGTTAAAGATATTTAACTCGACAGTATAACGAGTTTAATCCAACATTAAAGCCGTTTTTTAAAAAATTGTCGTTTTTAAAAATAAAAGTGTGATAATTTTTTTTAATTAAGTACCCCCTCCGTTTGCTCAATTTTGACAAAACTTTTGCTGTCACATGATGGGCATATATACTGGGTATCCCAAACCTAGTGTAAAAAAACAAATTGGGTAATACTGCATACTAAACGGGGTAATTTGGCACAGAAACAAGTTTCCTATCTCAATCTATTGAGGAGATAGAATTTTTTTTGTTTTTATTTTTAATATCTTACTTTTTTCTAAAAAATGGCAGTTTTCTCTACTTCGGTTTAGCGTAGAAACAAAAATTATGATATTTCTTAATCAGCATTAAATTTCCTAAAAGATGAGTTAGGTTTGGTTATTTTAAATCCTCTTTCAGAGGTCCTTTTAACGCGCAAAACACAAAACCTTTATTAAAACTTAAATTTTTAAAATTCTTCGCTCCTCACTGGAGCACCCTAGAAGCTGTCAAATATCCTAAAAATTGCGGAATTTAGTTAGCTTTTTAACGGTGTAACCCATGATACAAAAAAATAACAATTTAGGATTATTTGAAGAAATTAAATACACCAACAGAAAAATAACACTATATTCCAATTAGAACATGATATCATTGTCAGGGCTAATGATAGCAAGGCACATTATGAACTGTCATTTTTCTGTTTGTGTATTTAATTTCTTCAATATTTTTTATAGATATTAAAAAAAAAGAAAAAAAAATGTACGATTATGTAACATTAGGAAATCTGGGTCACCCCCCCCCCCCTGGACTCCCTATAAATAAGATTATTTTTATTTTATTTTGGGGGGGGGAGGGGAGAAGGGCTTGCCACCTTCACAGCCCTTTACCTCTCATGCATATCGACAAGAATATAACATAACTAATATTTTTATTCAATTAAGAATTTTTTCAAATAGGTACGTGAAGCAATCAAGTATTTACTCTCTAGCATGTTTTTCATTAGAAAAACTTCTTTTAGACTCAAAAGGTGAAGTGTAATTGTATCATGGGTTACACCATTAAAAAGCTAACTAAGTTCCACAATTTTTAGGAAATTTGACAGCTTCTAGGGTGCTCTAGTGAGGAGCGAAGAATTTTCAAAAACTATTAAAAATTTAAGTTGTAATAAATGTTTTGTGTTTTGAGCGTTAAAATGACTTAAAGGATTTAAAATAACCAAACCTAACTCATCTTTTAGGAAATTTAATGGTGATTAAGAAAATATCATTGTTTTTGTTTCTACGCTAAACCAAAGTAGAGAAAACTGCCATTTATTAGAAAAAAGTAAGATATTAAAAATAAAAACGAAAAAAATTCTATCTCCTCAACAGATTGAGAACTCGCTTCTGCGCCATTCTACCCCGTTTAGCATGCAGTATTACCCAATTTTTTTTTTTTTTTACACTAGGTCTGGGACATCCAGTATACCTCAAATACCTAATTTAAGGCTCATACGGTTAGTAGTTTGAGAGCTAGTCTCTGCTCACACAAACAGGCCATTTCGCAAGGCTAGGTGGTTATTTGGACCGAGGTACCTCAAAACGTTTATTTCTGTTAAAACTGAAAGTCGAAATTTTTCATGTTCACCATATTTTCTCTTACTGTATATTTCATATATAGATTAGTGGAAGTAAAAAGGTGATTCCAGGGGAAGGGCTGTTGGTCTGCAGCTACCCCCTTTATAAACGGCTTAATCTGCCCTTGGTATATAATAGAAGAAGAAGAAAAGAAAAGGAAAGCTGCTGAAAGCAAAAGAATGTAAGGGATCTGCAATTCATACAAGAAGAAAGAGAGGAGAAAATTGTAGAAAGGTGTGGAGAGCATGAGATCTTGTTTTAAAGCTCACACGAACCATCTCCTGGTTGAAGAAGGAAATCTATTAGCAGACGATGAAAGAATTCTTGAAAGATCGACCCAATAATACTAAAAAGAATCAAATTGCTTTGTTTCCAATGAGCTAACCCTCAAAGATCAAAGGAGAGACAACATAGAAGATGCTGACGTACTGCTGTAGAGATCATCTAAATCATCATGGAGCTCAAAAATAATAAAGATGCTGGCATTGATGGCCTTCTAGTGAGCTTCTCAACTATAGTTGATCGGATTTTTGGGAAGAGTTGTACCACATAATATGGGATATATGGATGAATGGAAGAATGCCAAGAGAATGGACAGAGGCTATTATCTGCCATATTTATAAAAAAGGTGACATGATAAAATAATAAAATCAGCGAACAGATGGCCAAATTTTTTCAATAATGTTAACATTTGGTTCCTCTTACCCTCATCTTGTATGTGATCTAGAATTTTTATTTTCTCAGTGACATCTAAAGTTTCATCTAAATTTAATTCATTCATTTTATCATTACTTATAATCATTTCATTCTTTTCCTCTATTTTTTTCATGGCCGTTTTCATCCTTTGTCATTTCTATCCCGAGTTTTTTCAGAGGGTTTATTAACTTGAAAATGTTCATTATTATTTTTAATTTTGCCGAATGTTCCATCCAGTTTTATTAATTCTATACAGAGTTTATCGATTATAATTATTTTTTCCATATCCAATTTATCTTGTACCTCAACTGGAAGCCCCATAATTGTCATATTGATTCTAAATATAACAGCTGATTGACTTTCGACCTCTAAACATAATCGTTCCTTGACCAGGGCGTAGTCAACCAAGGAACCACCTAAAAATCTGTAGCTGTAAGCTTTTCTCACTTTGGACCAACCCTTAGCAATGAATACATTTAGGAAGGAAAAACAACAAGACAGCCAGTCATTTAAACCTATCTTCTTTAAGTTCGCCTCATACCAATCCTTCGATGAGCCAGTCACAAAAATCCTACGAATTTCAATCCTCTTTTGAACGGAGTTTATACTGTGTCTTACACATTCTTTTTCATACCTACCTAACCATTCATTCGGATAATATGTTTTATCAAATTTATCGATAAGAATTTTTTTTTCTACTTCATGTAATTCTAATTCATTATCTTTTAATTTATTTTCTAAACAATTTATCTTTTCAATTAAATTTTTTCCCCTTAATTGATGGTTAGACTCAGATGTTGGTTGGCTTTCTTTCCTGAGGGGAAACTCAGATTACCATCCTCATCGAAGTATTAATGCTTAATATTTTCATCAATTTTTATTCCCACCTTTCGGTAGCCTTCTATAGGTTTAATAGCAGATAGACCTGCTTTAATAGTTGACTTAGACAAGAGTACCTGATGTGCCATGTTTCTGTACTCTTCAGGTAATACAAACCAGAGCTCCTTATCTTCAGGCAGCCCAGAAAGCTCGTACTCCGCTTCACCTTTTTTTACTAAGTGGACGAATAATCTAGTATAATAATTATATAATTTAATTTGTAAGATTAATAGGTAGGCTAGGTTGATAACAGATTTTATTATTCTGTAAAGAATTAACAAATAGTAACACAACTGTTAGAGATGTCATTTACACATTAGAAGTACATATAAATAGGAACAATAAAAATACCTGTAAAGGATAATTAAATTACACAATATCTGCCCAAATGCAAAATTAGGAAGGTAGGTTATGACTATTATAGTAACAGATGGGCTCAACAAACATAAATAGTTTAAATTAACAGTTCATAATAAATAGGTATGTGTACAGGTAGAGAGGAACTTTACACGTATGTCAAAAAACTTATTGGTCTGATTAAAAGACCCAATCAGGCTCAAAATGCATATCTAAAGTTCACCCGTACACTAGCAATGAGTTTGAAGTGAAAGTGGCCTATGTCAAGGAAACCTTTAACCTGGGATTAGAAAATGCTACTAGAAAAACAAGAAGTAAGCCAAGAGGCAACATCTGCAACAGACTAACCTAGCATATGGTTCCCACCGATGACATAGTAATCTCAGCTAGATAAATAGCGGCATTAGCAGGAGCATTGAAAGAGCAGAAAAAGAACTGGGCCTGGTCGTTAATGAGCGGAAAACTAAGTACCTAATGGCCACTAGCTTTCGTGGAAAAAGAGACGAAGATGGGAGAACTCAGAATTGAAAGAATTATTTGCAGACCCAGACATTGGTTACGTAATAAAGAAAAGAAGATTGGGCGGCTGAAAGGATGTATCTGTCGAGATTACCTAGAATCTCCTAGGTCATCCAGGAGTATCAAGGAAGAAAGGTAGATCTCGCAATGGATGACTATAAGGTCAAACAGCTCAATATATGACTATGCTATACAAAAGCCTTGGACAGAGTTAGAGCAAGATAATGGAGGAGGCTCTGGTTTTTTAATAGAAGGTAACGCCACTTGAGAAGAAGAAAAAGTTACTATCGTAGGTGAGGGAGTGTATGTTGATCTATGCAATTTTAAACCAACACCTTTGAAAAATAGCCACCTAAATCCTGTGACTGACTTCTTGCAACGCCTGATATTCAAACTGTACCCTGTAATCTCATTCGCGACCGATTTTTAACCCACTAATGAGCGCTTTACCTTAGATTCATGAATATGATAGATCCATGACTATTTTTGGTGTTTGGGTGAGCAAAAGATGGGTGAGTAGGGCGTTCAGGTCACACCCTCCAGCAAGCCTGGAGTGCCGCTCTCATTGTTGGTCAGCAAGTTCAATGGATCTGGCTTCGAGGAACTACTTAGAAATTTTAACTGCTTATTAATCAATTATTTGTGTAGTAGGATTTATAAATGATTTTAAATTAATAATACATTTACTGAAAAGGTTTATTCCAAATGTTATTCTTGGAGGAATTAGTTAGATTATGTATTATCTGCAAATAGTTTTTTCCAACATATGACACTTATCCACAGCAGTAATGTTTCCTTTTTATTTTATTTTTTTTTTTTTTTTTTAGAAACATATTCCTCAGAAAAAGAAATTGAAAGTCACTCCAGATATAAAGTCTCATCCTCAGAAATTACAATCAGAGAATATTTCAACTAAAGAAAAAAAAGAATTTAATTATGTCCTTGCAGTCAACAAACCACCACATCTCAGATCAAAGGTGATCCCACAAGCATTAATAATTACATCTTATTTTTTTTTTTTTTTTAAGTACAATGAATGCAAAGTTTTGTTTTCCTGAAGTCTGAAAAATTCTAGACATTCATTTTTCAATTAATTTTTTAAAACATGCTTCATTGATTTCATGTAAGCCAAAAACTCAAAGTAGTATTTTAATAAATTTACGAAATCATCTTGCTACTTATTGGTAATTAAATAATATAAAATTATCATATTGTTAAAAAAGTTTATGTCCAATGAAATAACCTTTCCAAGCAGCCATAGAAACAATGATGAGGCTTACATGTTTATTTCTCTTAATTTATACTTTATATCTAATAGCTCTTCTTAGTGTTATTAATTTTCATTATTTTAGAAACCATTAAAAAGGATCCCTATTAAATTTACTGATGACACCCCTACAGAAGGATTGAAAGAAACTCTGCTGAAATCTCGTTTAGATAATAATGAACTTGTAGAACCGCCAACAAAAATTGTTAACAAAACACATAATATAATGGAAGAAATTCCTAAAATGTTTCCTCAAATGAATAGAAGTCAAAAGGTAAATTATACTTCTTGTCACTCTCAATATTTTAATTATAATTTTTTTTTTTGTTCTCTTAAAATCATTATACTTTTTTATTACTTCCTTGTTCTTTTTTTTTTATTACTTCCTTGTTCTTTTTTTTTTATTACTTCCTTGCATTTTGAGCTATAAAGGGTTTTTTTCCAGTGTCCGGGTGAGGGTGGGGAGGTCAAATCTGGCACTGGGACTCAAACTCTTAATCTTCCGGTTGTTACACTTGGTTGTCAGTGGCATCGGGAAATTCCAGTGCCTTAGCCCTGTCGGCCATCCTACCATTATATGTGCTGAAATCATTAAATCATATATCTGTGTAATAACTTATCAAATAATATTTCCTTTGGCTTTTTATCCTTCTTCGTACTTCCAACCAATTCTTTATTTTATATCCTTGCAAAAAACAAATGTAGTAAATGCACCTTAAATAAATTTGGAGACATGATGATTGACAGAGGTCATCATGGTGTCTTGTATATCAGCGGTCACAAAAAGTGGTTATGCATGATACTTGGCTATTAAATCTTGAAACTGCGAGTTATTTTTCAGATAAAATTGGAAGAGAAAGATCAATACATCAATACATGGAAGAGCAATGTCTTCCAAGAATACCAACTTATGCTTGTACTTATAATGCCTCGATTAAGAGGGCGTATGAGGAGCCTTAATATGGCTTAGTAAGACCTAGATTTAATATGGGTTTACAAAGAGAGAGTGCATTACAGTTGAAGTGAGCCCCCCCCCCCCCCCACTCAACTCTAATAAATAAAAACATGTTCAATAGATTTCAAAATTAATGATCATTTTTAATTATATAACTTATTATTTAAAGTTGTATACATATTTTTTTGATATTCACGTACATTATATTAAATTTTAGACGGAGGAAAATAAGATAACTGAAATGAAGAAACTATTTCAAACAAACCAAATTAATAAAGATAAGAATCAACCACGTCAAACAAACCTCACCAAAGATGACTCAATTTCAAATGAAATAAACAAATCCAATTGTTCAAAGAAAGATTTTACATATATTTTACCGATAGTGAAGAAACCACATTTACGTTCAAAGGTAATCAATTTCATAAATTATTTTACTGTTGTATCTAATTTAGTTTTATAATAAAACTGAAATGTCAATCCATTAATGATTTGTTTAAAATCAAGTCACCTGCCAGTTTCTTGATATGTTTATTAAATTTAAGAAGAAATATTAACAATTTTCTCTAAACATTTGTATACTTTGTGTCACCTGATTAAAGCCTCGACTGATCACCCTTGCAAGTAAAAAAAATAATAAAATAAATATGATTTCCTTATCGAGTCTGGTCAGTATTAGGTACTTCATAGAAAAACTATATCTCCCACTAAATAAATAATTAAAACTCTTCATTAATTTTCAAGAATCTATATAAATAAAAATGAAATTCTGTTTGTTTGTTTGTTCTTTAGAGAAATCCATACCGTTTGTCCTAAATTCTACAAATTTTGCTTAGTGGTTCTTTCATACCACGTGCGAACACCTGTCCATATTAAAATTGCATAACTTCAGCCGGTCTCTGGGTATATTCTTTAATGTTATAAAAATCATTATGATCTCGCTTTACATTGGTTTTTTACGAAATCGACTGTTTCATTAGGAAAATGAAATTCCCCGGGTGTAACCGGGATATACAACTAGTATTAAATATAATTTAATTATTTTATTTAAATGCTTTTGAATTGACAATGTTTTTGTTTTTTATTCAGTATATCGTCCAAATATGATCTTTTATTAATTATTAATTTGTTTTATAGACTTGTCTACTTATGTCTTCACAGAGGCTTTCCTTACTTTTTCCACAAAGTTTTTCTTTGCTTTTAATTATTAAAAAAAAAAAAAGAATGATAAATACTGATATATATATATATATATATATATTTATAAAACATTTTATTAACCATTGATATTCAAGAAAATCTTAAATAATACATTCGGGCACCTAATTTAGAAGTGCTTAATTTTATTTATTTGTTTTTGTGAGTGTAGGTATGTGCTTTTAATTATGAATGTGATTTTATTTTGATTAATACACCTTTTTTTTTTCTTTTTCTTTGTTCTAGAAGCCACTTCAAAGGATTCCAGTTAAATTTATCATTTGATAAATATTAACGACTGATTTCGCAACAATTAAACATTTATTTTTTCTGAAAAGCACAGTTATTGTCCTTACACTTTACAATTAATTATTTATATAAGTTTTTTTCCGTTCTCAATCGAAGCTTAGATCAAGTTTAACAGAGATGTTTTGCACTGTGTTCATCACGCTTCTCACAGCACGGGTATATGACTATAGGGTACAGAACTTTTGTTGTTGTATAACTTATAATATTACTGGTATTCTTTATAAAGGATGAATTCAATAAATTTGATATTCCCCTTTTTACCTGCCATTTTAGATTCCTGAAAAAAATACAATTCCTTTTTTTATTCTCTTTTCTCTAATAGTATTTGTACATGGTTGGCATACCACTCGTAGTTTTGAGTTATAACCTACCTTACCTAACCAGAGTGGAAGGATATGTTAAAGAGACCAATAGTGATGAATGAATATAATAGTTATGTAAAAATGTTTAACTTTCTAGGATTCGGCCTAAATCCCAGATACATTTTTATTTAACCCTTTAGCGACCTACTACGGCCGGGTCAGAGCGGGCTGGCTGGACTGAGTAGTAGAAAAGTCAACAGTGCCCGGTGAGCTGACTACTTTTTGACTCCGCAATCATGTTTTTTTTTTAAATTTAATTCCTTATATTTTAAAATTAAACTCACAGTAAGAAGCCAGAATATAGACTGAGAGGACCTACAAGACTAAGAAGAAAGGTTGATGCAGGTAGGAAAGGGTAGGAGAAGGTAGAAAGGGTAGTACGAGGGGGAATCAAATATAAATGAGACTTTTTTTTTTGTAATTTATTTTTATTTTAAACGCAAAAAAGAATATAGTTTATTTTTCTACATAATCTCCTGATTTGGAAACACATTTTTCCCAGCGGACAGGCAGCTTTCCAATTCCTTCCACGTAGAAAGATGCAGGTCGTGAGCATTTGTGGCTTTTGCATGGAGCCAACAAAAGAAGGCCGGACTAGTGTACCATTTGTCCACAAATAACTTATGGCCTTTTTCCAAATATGGCTCTAATAGTGTTGCCACTACATCTCCAGAAAGACCTAAGCCATGGTAATCTATCACAGTGCTTAATCCTGCATAAATAATAAAGTCTAAAATATATCCTGTCAAGTAATCGCATAAAATGAAAGTTTTTATGCCAAACATGCTGCGCTTAGCCGGTATGTATTGCTTGAATTTTAGCCTTCCTTTGAATATCATCAGGCTTTCATCAATGGCTAGATTTTCAAAATGGTAACAATTTTTTTAAGTGTGTGCCTGAAATGTTTTAACAATACTCCTTATCTTGACCAAAATATTGTCTCCGTGCAGTAAAGAATTGTCACTTAAGTGAAGTATTTGTAACATTGAAAAAAAATCTGTTTCTTGAAAATAGCTCAGAAAAAATTGGTGTCGCTAAAAATTTGCCGCGTCATTAGGAACGTAAAACCAACAAATTAGTACATGTTGTTTAAGGCTTCCATGGTCCGAATCCATTGTCTGCATTTCTTCTTCAGGGTTTGATCATGTCACAGGTTTTCCAACTGCCAAGCTTTCACTCATCTTGCTGTGGGCTTCTTCAGGGCCAATACTCTCTTGTATTGGCCCTGAAGAAGCCCACAGCAAGATGGGTGAAAGCTTGGCTGTTGGAAAACCTGTGATATGGTCAAACTTTGAAGAAGAAATGCAGACAAAATTAGTACATTATTGGTCTCCAGTTGGCTTTAGTTGTACCTGCTTCTTTTTTTTTTTAATATAATTTAAATTTGTTTGCTCGCAGATGAGCTGAACGATTTCCAAATTTAAAAATATTGAAAAAACTATTTAGATTCAATTCCTCTTTTGGACTGGAAGAAATCGGATCAAAATTATGAATTATTGGATTTATATATTTTTTTGTCCACTTCATACCTTGTTGGATTATTTTCCTTTTTCTTTCTGGGACTTCATCTTCTGTTTTTTCTGGTAGAGTTCTTTTCTTCAAATCCTGGCATACTTCCAACAGAAACATTCATTTTTGAATCCGAGAAGTCCTCACAAGATGAATCAGAAGCTAAATCTTTGTTACTTTTACTTGCGAGAATCTCCAAAAACTTCTTATCTTTATATAATTTTTTGGACTTGTTAAAATTAAACTCACTGTATGAAGCCAAAATGTAGACTGAAGGGACCTACAAGACTAGGTAAAAGGGTTGAGGCAGGTAGAAAAGAGTAGGAGTAGGTAGAAAGGGTAGTTGTTGGTAGCAGATACGAAACGAAAAATAATACAGCCAAAACTGGATTTTTATGACATGTAGTCAAGAAAAAGTACTTAAGCTTGTCATGCTGACAACTAGATGGCTCTGGGAACTGAACTACTATTGTAGCTCACAGTCTAAAAACACCGGTGTAGCAAAACTGTAATAATATTCCATGGTCCGTGGAGCCCGCTCTACACCGGGACTATTATAATAGTCAACGGTCCACACGGCATGGCACGCTCGGACTATTATAATAGTTCATGGTCACTAAAGGGTTAGTATTGTAAACTGCTATGCTAGCCACTACACCACCGGTTCCCCCCTCCCCTCACGTTTGTCTGTGTAGTATTCATGATAGAAATGGTTGGGGGTGCGGTCAAATAAAACACAATGTATGTTATTGCACATATAGTGTTTTATTTGACCGCACCTCTGACCATTTCCATCACATATACTTCAACGGTCAACTACTTTCCTTCATTATTGTCTCTGTAGTAGTTTTCACTACAGAAGAGAACAGATGGTTTCATTGATTGCTTTACGGGTCACAATTTTGAATTCTATTCGTTGAAAAATAACTTTCATATCCCTCAAAAATCCTTTTCATTAGAAAGTTAGACTTTTTCGGTTGTTTACCATTTTTGGAAAATTAATGGAAAAATATTTTTGCCCACTGATAATTATTAAATTACCATCTGTACTAGAGGATACAATACATCACAATTCCTACCATTTCAGAAACACCACAATCATAATGTCCTTGTTAAGTAATTTTATTTCATTTAAGGAATCTATGTAATTGACGCACTGCAGTAGTTTAATTTCTAAGGAATGATAAATTAATTATTTCTATTTTTGAAGTGACTGGCATTCTAATAATTATTTACAATTAAAATACCACGCCACATGAAAGACTGATACTGTAGTGCTCATTTCGAGAAAATGGGACAAATTAATTAGAAGAATAAAGAAATTAGCAAACAAATTACTACAAAAGTGGTAGAGGCAAAAGACTGAATGTATTTTAGATATTAAACTCTATGCATTCAGCTAAAAAAGATGATGACTATGATGCTTTTATTATTTTTGCTTTTAACGCAGCAGATTATTTTAAGTTGTTGAGAATTCTAGAACTTCTATTCTATTGGATAGTGTGAGCTAGCTTTGGTTTCAACTGTTAGAGCTGCTTCGGACCCAACGCACATCCATAATCCAGTTGGCTTCAGAGAAAAGTAAAAAGTTTTATGCCACTCTTCTTTAACCTCTTTTTCATGTTGTGTCAGTATTTTTAAACTTTTACTGCAAGGTACAAAGGCAAAAACTATAGATTTTGAAGGATCAATTTGTTTATAAAATATATAACATATAATAAGATATTTAAAAAAAAAAGTATCAATATTTAATGCTACCCACTCCTTAAATATTTCTATCCTGCAAGTTTTAATAAGTCATCCATAACTAATCAATTTAAATGCCTTTTGGAATCCATCCAAGAAGCTTCTATGTCCTACTCTACCTATAACATACTCTCTATCTTCAGATATATAACTATTTTTTAAATTTTCTGATAGATCTCATATTTTTTGTTGAAGTAAGTGGTATGAATACATCTGGACATGATAATTACAACTAATTTTATTTAAAAAATATGAGCAGAACATATGCCTTTTATGTTTGTAAATATGCATAATACTCAAATTGTGCCGAATAAGCAGTATATGTGGTGGCAAATTTAAAATTAAAAACTTGTTTTATAAAGTTATCGACTCGTGATATTGAAAAAAGTATGCATTTGCAAACAAAACCATCTGTGTCTCGATTTAATCATAATTACTTTTAATATTAAAATAGTATTTATCATTATACCATAGACAGCAATCATATACATCAGTAATTTCCTTACTCAAGATAGTCTTGTAAATATTCAGTATCTTCAAAGAGCATCTTGAGAATGTTAAACCATGGCTGAAGAAGTGAATTAATAAGGACAATTGAAAACCGCTTTTTAACTTTGTACTCTTGAAGGTCAGATTGATCTAATAAGCTTGGAGTCCATAAATGTTTATCATTTAAAGGAAAACCTTTTGCTTTCTTTTCAAGCTTAAAAAGATATCTATTATTAATATATTATCTAATAAATATATTCTTTTTATGTAAGAGGATATTTTAACTGTACAAAGTAATATCATATTAATTCAAGATAAGTTTGTAATTTTTCTTTCAATTTATAGAGTATGTAAAATAGTACTATTCTATGCATATAAATAAAAAAATCTATCAAAACGAAAAGAAGTGTCAATAAAATCTACTTATAGAAACTGAGCGTATTAAATAATGTCATATGACGGCAAAGAGAATAACATGGGCGAGATGTGTTTTTTGTTGAATAGAGAAGTCATTGAACTAATTTTTTTGTTTACTTTTGGTAATTACCATTGTAAAAAAGTAAACCATACCAAAAGAACTCTGATTTGTCTTAATTCAAAACATTTTAATAGGGTTTTAATACAGTTATAACTTCACTTAAGTTGTGTTTTTCATAAAATCATGAATTATTCGAGACTAATTTTTTTATTGGTTCCTTAAGAAACTTAAATATTTGCTAAGCTTCAAACATTTAATTCCTTTCAAAACCAAGAAAAGAGAACTCATCAAAACCTTACTACTCACTACCTACTATATAATTAAAAGCTAAAAGTAAAAATATAAAAATGAAAAAAATATTGTTCGAAATATTAACTCATTTTAAAACAGTCAAGCTGTGGCATGAAATCTGTTTGTTTTTTTGTTTTGTTTTTTATACAGCAGTAGTTTTATCCACTTCCCAATGATGGGAGCTGTTATTGAGACTCACAAATAATGAAATTAATTAAGAAGAAAAGGGTCCTGGAGGCAATGAAGAATCCCCCTCCCCCACTCCAAAAAATATGGAAGTTACAAAAAAAAAAAAAAAAAAAAAAAATGCAGCACAAAAAAAAGTTTGCAGCATAAAAAAAAAGTATTGCAGCACCTCTAGTAACAAATGAGAACAAGAAATAACTAATGTAGTAAGTACCATTAAATAATGTTTGGAAAATCTTGAATAATTTTTGAAGGTTGAATCTATGCAAACAAGATGAAAATTCTATCTTTGATTACAGACGTATTAAAGAAAAGAATGTACTTACAGAAAACTCAACATTCCAGTCAAAACAGATTTCATCATGATGGCTCATGAATACTTTATCTTTGAAGTAAATAGATTTGTCAGCATTGACAATGATAGTTAAAATGATTAGTTCCCTATAAAAATGGTCAAAAGTTGTAATTTATATAAGATATATTCAAAGTAGACTTATCATATAATAATGATACCTGTGGCATTTATTTCGGTGATTAAACTTTTTTTTCTCCATAAGATTCAATATTTCATGATATTTTTTTTTTAACTTATCATTCTCAGGCGATAAATTACATGGGTAAAAAAATTTCCACCGCTTCATCTTCTTTAACACTCCATTATGGACTTTTTTAGTAAAATTTTCACATATTCTGAAAGTCTATAAACAACTTTTTTATAATTTTAATAAAATACTGGCTAAGTACTTCCTCTCTGGTACTCAAAAATATTAAATATCTTTGGAGATATTAAAGTAAATATTATAGCTATATATTTAGGCATTTGCGTAATAGATGAACTCAAATTTTTTAAAATTTCTTTCTTGAGAATAAAAATCTGTTGTGGTGGGGCAAGACAACTTTCACTTACCAACATCCTTTCTTTTACTAAAATTTGATATTTTTTTTTTAAGTACTTTTCTAGAAGATTATCGAAATAAAAATTGAGTTTTAGAATCAATGTTCAAGCTTTTCAATGATATATTGTAAATAGGAATTGATAGATAATATAATGAAAAGAATGAAAAATGAAAGCGATATTATATTTTTCTCTATAATGTAATAAAATTATTATTTTGTTATAGATAATAAAATATATTTTTTTTTTTATTAGATAACAAAATGTTATTTTATTATAGATAATAAATTATTATATTATTATAGATAATAAAATATTTTATTATAGATAATAAAATATTAACTATAAGGTAGGGATAGTTAATATTTCTTTATTTAAATAATAGCTAAGAAAATAGTGATTAAAATTAATTTTCGATGTATATTTATCCCAATCGATAATCATTATGAGCAGCACACACTTCCCTCTCAGCATCTCTCTAAATAATTTCCCAGTGTAAAATGAAATTAAAAAGATTGTAATTCCTTAGGTTTTTAGTTTTAAGACAGTTGTTGCTAATTGCCATGGAAACAAGTAAGTTTCCTCTACATATTCTGAAAGTACGAGGGGTGTCCGTAAAATAAGTTTCCCTATTTTTTTAAAAGTGAAAAAAATGTTTTATTACCATTGTACATTACATCATTAGAAATCTTGAACATTAAACTATTTTTCTACGTAGTCCCCGTTGACATTGATGCACTTCTGCATCCGTGTCACCATTTTTTTGATGCCCTGGTCATAGAGGTCCGCCGCCGCGCTGTTGAAGAACTTCATGACCTCTTCTTCCAATTCCTCTCTTGTCCCAAAATTCGTTCCGCCTAGGTGTTTTTTCAGGCTTGGGGACAGATGGGAATCACTTGGGGCCAGATTCGGGCTGTAGGGTGGGTGTTGGATGGATGACGTCCAGCCCGCTGTTCATCGTGCACATCTGTGCGCCCTTCTTTGGACTCTTTGCACCATTTGCGCACCATCTGGACACTCATGCATGTTTCACCATACCCTTCCCTAAGTTGGGAATGAATTTCGGTCGCCGAATTGCCTTAAGCACACAAAAAACGGATCCAGCGGGGGAAGCGATTGGGAGCTCCATCTTTCAAGGCTGTCAAGGCCGAACTGATGGTGGCAGTGAGTTGACCGGGGTTGGGATGTGGAGGGGGGAGTCCAAGCGACACGCTGGTGCCGTCTGAGGGACCTGCCGCTACTTGCGCGGCCGTGCCACAACAGGGAAACTTATTTTACGGACAATCCTCGTATAAATAAATTATTATTTTATTGTTAGTACAATATTTCGTTTCAGTGGCCTTCTATCACTTTATGAACTAAATATTTTTATTTCTTAAATTCAATATTTAGTTTAATAATGGCGATAATTAAAATTTAAAGAATAAAATTAACGTTAATCACTATTTTCTTAACTATTGAAATTTTTAATTAAATAATTAGATGTTATTTAAATAAAGAAATATTAACTATCCCTACCTGAGAAGAATACAATATCACCTTCATTTTCCATTCTGAGCACAAAATTTGAAAGTTTAGTTCCGCTTTATTATATTATCTATCGATTTCTATTCACAATATATTGTTGAAAAACTCGAACGTTCATTCTAAAACCCAATTTTTAATATATATATACAGTCGACTCCGTTTAATATGCATTAAATATACATATATATGCATTTCTTCTTCAGGGTTTGACCATGGAACAGGTTTTTCAACTGTATCAGTATCAGTAACTTATAATCTTCCGTTGGGGGCGAAGAAAGCGTTCCCATTGGCCAGCTCCCCGAGTGGGGTTAGTATTTTCTTAACTGCGGCAATATGTTCTTTCAGTCGTGTGGTGATGTTTCTTCCTTTCTGTCCCATATCTTGTTTACCACACGAGTAAGGGATAACGTAAAGTCCAGGTTCGTTGAGTCCAAGATTGTCCTTTGGATTCGGTAGGATCTGTCCAATTGTCCAGTCTGCGGTGAAAATTGTTGTTTTGATGTTGTTTTTTGTAGGTGTTCTGGCAATTTTTTCTGATGTGCTTTTTACATAAGGGATGACAGCTATAGGCTTCTTTTCTGTTTCATTTTCTTCAGGGTGGAGGTTGTTAGTTGTGGATTCTCCTTTAATGAATTCGGAAGTTATGGTTTCGTCTGAATATCCATTCTTTTTGGCCTGGTCCAATTCCTCCTATGTAAGTATATTCTGTAGTAACGGTATAGTTTCATGATTTTACATCAAAGCTCACCAGGATACTGTTTTCTGAAATTTTGAGCTCCTTAATTTTCTCGATAAAGTCTTTAGAGTTCTTGATGTAGTGTTCTGAGTTTCCTACGTGTGGTTTGATGATTTTTGTGAGGTGTTTTGAAATGCAGTAAGTGGGTAATCATATTGAGCTGACTATGGGGCGCATAGGATAGTTTTCTGTGGATTTTGGGTAGTCCCTAGAGTCTGGGTGGAACTGGGTCGGATCTCGTAAGTTTCTTAAGAGACTGGTTGTTTTCAGGCAATCTTTTCATTATGTCTGTTAGTTGCTTGTCACGTCTTTGGTGCGGTCCTTGTTTAGTTCTTCTTATGTCCCATCAGAGAATAGATTTAACATTTTAGAAATGTTATCTTCTTTAGACATTATTACTGGAATTTCCTTTGTCCACCGGTAAAATAACAAAGTCTTTGCAGTTCTTGAGTTCGCTGAGGGCTCTTCATTCTTCTTTACGTAGGTTGGGTTTCGGTGGTCTGGCTTCTCGCAGGATTTTGCTCACATCTTGACGGATTGCTTCTGCTGTGAGTTCTTCCATGTCCTTTACTACCGCTTCGACGCTGATGATGATTTTCTCAATCGGTATGCGTTTGGGAGCTACAGCAAAGTTGAAACCTCTTTGAAGAACTGAAACAGCTTCTGGAAGAAGTTCTAGCGAGGTGAGGTTGATGATGGTGTTCCTTAGCGATTCTCGGTAAGGATCGAGTTTGTTCCGCTCTGAGACAAGCTTCACGAATTTCGGTTTCTGTATGGAAGTGTGGGTTCTTCTAATGTTCTCTGCTGCTGACCAGATGGCTTTGTCGGTTTTGGTCCACTCTTTAGGGGCAAGTTTGTTGCTCAAAAACAAGCGTTCCACCAGCAATGACTGTTCCGGATGTTCAAGTTCTCTTCTGATGTCATGTATCATGGTTCTGAGAATCAAAATATTGCACCTGTCGGACGTTTTTTGCATCTTGGATTTTTCTCTTCCAAGGATCATGGAGCAATCAGGTATTATTCTGTTGTCTCGGCAACGTTTCAGAAATGCTAATTGGCTCAGCATTCTGACCTTACTCAGCTCAATAGGATCACCCACTTACTACATTGCAAAACACCTCACACAAATCATCAAACCACGCGTAGGAAACTCAGAACACCACATCAAGAACACTAAAGACTTCATCGAGAAAATTTAAGAGCTCAAAATTTGAGAAAAACAGTATCCTGGTGAGCTATGATGTTAAATCATTATTCACTAAGGTTTCTATTGATGAAACTATACCGTTACTACTGCTTAAAGAGTTTCTTGAACATATTAACCACATACACAACATACAGTTTACAATGGAGACCGAGGAGGACAACAAGCTACATTTCCTGGACATACTAGTAGAAAAGAAGGAAGAACTCACTCTAGGACATTCAGTTTATAGAAAACCGACCCACACGGACAGATACTTACACACAGATTCTCACCACCATCCATCACAAAAGAGAGGGATCATTGCTACACTCATACACAGAGCATTGACCATAACCAATCCAACAAAAATTGCAAAAGAAAAAATAAAACTCCAGACAGCCCTCAAAAAGAACGGATACTCAGATGAAACCATAACTTCCGAATTCATCAAAGGAGAATCCAAAACTAATAACCACCTCCCTGAAGAAAATGAAACAGAAAAGAAGCCTACAGCTGTCATCCCCTACGTAAGACTGGACAATTGGACAGATCCTACCCAATCCAGCAGACAATCTTGGACTCAACAAACCTGGACTTTACATTATCCCTTGCTCGTGCAGGAAAGGAAGAAACATCACCACAGGGCTGAAAGAACATATTGCCGCAGATAAGAAAATACAGACAGACAAATCAGCCATAGCAGAACACTTTCACAATACACAACACACTATAGCCTTCGAAGACACCAAAGCCATAGTTAGGATTGACAAATACCACCACAGATCCATCAGGTAGGTTAAAGAAATTATAAAACAACCATACAATATAAACAAAGAATACGGATACAGACTTAGCAAAAACTGGTACCCTGCATTAAACAACATTAGACATCACAACATATCTCAGAGAGCTGACGACATCCCCTCTCCCCTACCCCCTCCACCTGACCATGCCCCCTCGGGCACTGGCCAATGGGAACACTGTCTTCGCCCCCAACGGAAGATTATAAGTTACTGATACTGATACAGTTGAAAAACCTGTTCCATGGTCAAACCCTGAAGAAGAAATGCATATATATATATATATATATATATATACGGTCGACTCCGTTGGTGGGTTATTGGATAATTGGGACCATCGCTGAATCGAGCCATTTTTAATAAAACGGAATCAAATATAGGTAAAACATCACCGGTTTATTGGGACAAAACATCGATTAATCGGGCCAAAAATTTGAAAATTTAACTTTTTCAAGAAACAGAATGTATTAAACAAGGAGCCCCGGTGTCCATCAAATAACCTGAGAATCTGAGCCTGTTTCTTTACCAGAAGCAAGAAATTGCATCGAAAAGTTATGTCGCTTTTTTTTTTACAAAAAGGAAATAAGGAATGTCCTTTAGACTCATTAAAAAGTGCGCTAATTATGTGGGTCGTTAGATGAACCAGAATAAATATTACTTTATTAACCTTTTCAATTGTTAACTGTTTTGATTAACCAAAAAGAAACGTAAATTTGAAGTTCTAAATTTCTGGATACTTAATATCTGAATATTTAATAATGATATCCATTATATGCATTTATTTCTGATATTTCAGTGTTTTGAACATTGCTTACATACTTTTTAAAGGATTATGCACAGGTTCCCAAAGCTATTTGCTGTTCTTAAGATTTGATTATTTATTCTTTAAAGGGATGTAGTAATATTATACCTTGAATATTGATGTATAGATGAAGGAGTACAATGGTTCACACTTATGGATTTGATGACACAATGCTGACATCACAAGTGCATCTCTCTGTGTATATATAATTATAGATTAAATATGAATATTTAAAATTTATGTACCATATATAGATATATCACAGGAATATATTTTTGTAAAAACCTACTTTATTAAACTATACTTACATACTTATAAATAGAAATTATTTGTTTCAAAAACAAAAACTTCACCATAATGAGCCTTTATGTTAGAGTTAAACTAGTTTGGATGCTTCTAATCATTATTAAAAAATAAAATAATTATTTTAGACCCAAATTTCATGTTTTTTTACAATGTTAGCTATTTTTATTAAGCTGATTAAATTATAAAATATCTGAGGTAAACTAACAATAATATTTATATCTTTTAAATAAAAATAAAAAAACAGTCCTAAAGAGTATATTAATTAATTAAGGAAGAGAAAAAAGAAATTATGGATTCTTAACCATTAATTCAGCTTCTTATTTTATATAATGCATGCTTTAAACTATAGCAATGCGTTATTGGCCAGTAATAAAGTATTCTCCTTTTCTAGTCTAATGTAATATTTTCAAATAAAAATAGGTATTGTAACACAGATGAGAATGTGTCTACAGAGGTAGGAACCTGTTTATGTTAATTTTGGAAACCCACCTCAAAGACAAACTATTTGTTTGCGTGAGAGATCATTTCGCCAAGTAGCCAGTGAAATTAAAATCAAATTTGGTTTTTAATTTTTTTTTAATTTATTTATTGAATTTAAATAATTCAATGAAAATATGCTATCAACTAATGGGTATAACCTCATTAGGGTGGCCATAGTCTGGAATTGTGTATCCAGCCAGCTAAGTATTCAATAGGTAGCATCATAATTATGTTGTTTGTTTTTTAACGTCACTTTATGCCTCTATGGCTAATCGGACGATGCTACAGTGGGAGTCATAAATTTGGCCTATCCAGGTATAATTAGGATAGGGATCTTTAACGAGTACCTGACATCGTACAGGCTCGGGACCTCTATTATATGTCCTATCCGAGGGACATCATAGTGTTGAGAAACAATAAAATTCTCTTGTAATTAATAACTTTATATTTTATGTATAATTATAAATTAACATTTCAAGTATTTTATTATTTTGTATTTTAAACTGTACTTTGTGAGACGGCCTTTGGCAACACTGTGTTGCCGGTGTAAACAAACTGCCCACGAGCAATGTGTAATCTCCTCCCGAGTGTGTTGTATTGTTTAAAACAATAAACTATCGTTATTTTTCTTTTCAACTGTACAAGTTGTTTTATTCTTCCACATTTCCGAACAGGTTATGGGCCCAGGCCAGGAAGTGTTTTAAACAAAGTGTTGAACGTTGTATTAATTCTCGGGAGTGTTGTTACGTTGGTTAGGTTACACCCGGACGATTCGGTTTTGCCGTTTTGTAGCAAAAACTTTTTCTCAAGGTGTTGTTCAACAATTTTAACAATCATGGATCAGCAATTTACAAAACTGAAAGGCAGCAGCAACTGGAATATTTGGAAATTTCAAGTGAAGATCATGGCGGAAGCAAAGGCCCTTCACGACGTTATGATGGAAGGAAAGTCAAAACCAAAGGTTAACGGTAAGGATATGGATGAATGGATTCGAAAAGACTGTAAAGCCAAGGAATTACTGGTGAGTAGAATTGAAGATGAACCTATGGTCCATATTTTATCATGCGAAACCTCTTACGAAATGTGGTCAAAGCTACTCGCTATTTACGAACAAAAATCGGAGGCGTCTGTTCATTTGTTACACGAAAAGTTTTTTAATTATCGATATGAAAACAAAGGACTTGCGACCCACATATCCTCGATCATGGACATTGCCTCCAAATTAAAGCAGTTAGGGGAAAATATTTCAGATAAGCAAATAATGACTAAGATCCTTATGTCCCTTCCCTCTGAAATGAAACACTTTGTGTCATCTTGGGAGTCTGTTGACCCTACTAGGCAATCCATTAATGAGCTAACTTCCAGATTGTTGATTGAGGAAGGGAGGGTAAATTTGAGGGATATGGACTCAGAAAATCAAGCCTTAATTTCAAAAACCAATATGTGGTGTAAAATATGTTCGAAAAACAATCATACCACTGATAAGTGTTTTAAAAATAAAAGTGTTAAGCCTAAAATTATTTGCAACTTCTGCTCAAAAGCAGGACATATTAAAAAGAATTGCAGATTGTTTTTGAACAAAAATAAAAATACTGAAGGCAAATGGAAAAACGCTTTTGTGAGTGTGGCTGGTATGAGTGATGGTGAGACCTGTAACGAATTTTATCTTGACAGTGGTGCGACTGAACATATGTGTCATTGTAAACAATATTTTGAAGATTTTCAGCCTTGCCAGAAATATGTAAAGATAGGTGATGGTAGTCTCCTGGAAGCGACAGGCGTTGGAAACATAAATGTATCTGCCATTGTTGACGGTAAGAAAATACCCAGCGTCTTAAAAAATGTTTTATTTGTCCCTAGTTTAAAATTAAATTTATTTTCATTGGCTCAAGCTATGTCCAAGGGATATTCTATGGTCGGAAAAGGAGACGCATGTCAACTTATAAAAAACGGTCATGTGTTTGCCGAGGCAACTTTAAAAAATAAAATGTTTGTCTTAAATTTTGTAATTGACTGCGAGCAAGCTGCACTAACACTGTCCAAAGAAGATTCTTTATATAATTGGCATCTAAAATTAGCCCACCAAAATGTCAAACACGTAAAAGACATTTTAGCAAAATTTGATTTAAAGTATTCAGACGACATAACCTCTAAATGTGACTCGTGCGTTAAAGGGAAACAGTGTCGTGTGACCTTTCCTGCCAGTAAATCAAAAAGTTCAGAACCATGTGAACTTCTTCACATCGATTTGTGTGGACCGATGGAGGTTCCAAGCCTAGGAGGTTCTAGATATTTCTTATTGATTAAAGACGATTTTTCTCACTATAGATTCTGTCACATCGTCAGAAATAAATTTGATGTACCTGGTCTAATTATAAATTCTATAAAATCAGCCGAAAGAGATACCAATAAAAAAGTAAAAGCAATAAGATCAGATAACGGTACAGAGGTAGTAAATTCTACGGTAAAACAATTTTTATTTTCTAATGGGATAAGGCATCAAAAGTCTGCTCCTTATTGTAGTGAACAAAATGGTAGGATCGAAAGAGAAATTCGAACTGTAGTGGAGGCAGCAAGATCTTTACTTATTTCATCCGGACTTGAAAAATCATATTGGGCTGAAGCTGTTAATACAGCAGTATACACATTAAATTATACTGGTACAAGCAATGTCAATGATAAGACACCTTACGAAATTTGGTTTTCCAAGCCAATTAATCTGAATTACTTGAAAATATTCGGAACAAAAGTTTACGTTCACATTGCAAAACAAAATAGAAGAAAATGGGACCCTAAAGGAAAGACTGGAATATTTGTTGGGTATGAAGAGAACTCGAAGGCTTATAGGGTGTGCTATCCCAAAGAAAGAAGAGTAGTAATTGCACGGAATGTAGTTTTTGATATCGTTTACTATTGTGAATCCAAAAATAAGAACAATGAAAATTTGGGAATTTTTCAGAAGCCAAAAGAAGATGAAGAAAATGAAGTGGATGAAACTTCTAGCGACACTTCTGACCTTTTTGGAACTTCTAGCGACACTTCTGACTTTTTTGGTTTTGAAGATCCGATTGAAGAAAATGAGGAAGTCAATCATCATCATGAAGACATCGGAATCAACGACGAAGACACCGGAAACAACGATGAAGACACCGGAAACAACGACGAAGATATCGGAAACAACGTCGAAGACACCAGAAACAACGACGAAGACATCGGAAACAACGACGAAGCCGTCGAGAACAATATTGAAGACATCAGAGACAACAAATCTTCTGAAGAGAGAGTACTTCGAGATAGGACAGCACTGAAACGTCCTCAGAAATTCGAAGATTTTGAACTATCTCTATCAACCAAATGTGAAAGCCCACTGACCTATAAACAGGCTATTGAAGGTGAAGAAAAGGAACAGTGGATAGAAGCTGTGAATAAAGAACTGTCAGCGTTAGAAGAAAATCACACCTGGAAGGAAGTCGACTTACCTGAAGGAAAATTCCCGATTGAATGTAAGTGGATATTCAAGAAAAAGGGAACAGAAAATCCATCTTATAAGGCTAGACTTGTAGCACGCGGTTTCCAGCAGAAGGATATATTCGATTTAAGTGATATCTATTCACCTGTTGCAAAGCTACCGACTCTCAGAGTGTTATTGGCCGTTGCGAATCATGATAAATTGCACATACATCAAATGGACGTGAGTAATGCCTTTCTGCACGGTGAAATAGAAGGAGAAGTGTATTTGATCAAGCCTGAAGGAATGATAGAAGATGGTAAGGTGCTACAACTTCAAAAATCTTTGTATGGACTAAAAAAATCACCAAAAGAATGGAACACCAAATTTAATTCATTTATGAATTCTGAAAAGTTTGTACGATCTCAATCTGATTGTTGTCTTTATATTAAAATTTTGGATCATGAATTTGTATATGTCATTTTGTATGTTGACGATATACTAATCATTTCAAATAATTTGAAACTTATAGATGAACTTAAACTACGGTTAAATAAAAATTTCAAAATGAAAGACTTAAAAGATAAGATTGAATATTTAGGTCTAAAAATAACGCAAAATATAGAGAAAGGAACACTCGAAATTGACCAAACATCATATTTAAAATCCATACTAAAAAGGTTTCAGATGGAAAATTGTAGATCGACAAAAACTCCCATGGACCCAAATTTTAAATTTGAGGTAACAAAAAATAATTCTGAATTTGAAAGAAAGTGTCGTCAAATAATAGGGTCGTTAATGTATGCCGCTTTAGGTAGTAGACCAGATTTGAACATTTCTCTGAACATAGCCAGCCGATATTTAAATAGAGCCAATGAGTCATTATATGTAACTTTAAAAAGAATTTTGAGATATGTCCAAGGAACAACTGACTTAAAACTTATTTATACAAGAAATTTAAATGCTCCTATCGTTGAAGGATTTGTTGACTCAGATTGGGCAGGAGATAGAGACGACCGACATTCAACAACTGGATACATCTTCAAAGTTTTTGGATGCACTGTTTCATGGTCATCTGCTAAGCAGAGGGGTGTTAGCCTATCGTCCACTGAAGCAGAGTATATCGCAATGGGATCTGCATTAAGTGAAGCCTGTCTTATAAAGAATATCTTACAAGATTTAAAGATCAAGAACGTGACACCCATCAAAATCAACGAGGATAACCAAGGTGCTATGTTTATAGCGAAGAGCCCAGACTCAAACCGAAGATTAAAACATATTGACACTAAACATCATTTTATTCGTGAAAAGGTGGCAGACGGTACAGTAGCTCTAAATTACATAAAGTCGAAAGAACAGTTGGCCGACGCCTTGACTAAGCCGGTTTCTGGAGATTTGCTGTGTCGTTTTTGTGCTGGTGTTGGTTTATCAGTTTGAAGGGCAATAATTTTGTTTTTTAACTTTATCTACTATTTTATAATGTACTTATAATTTTATTGAGGGAGGGTGTTGAGAAACAATAAAATTCTCTTGTAATTAATAACTTTATATTTTATGTATAATTATAAATTAACATTTCAAGTATTTTATTATTTTGTATTTTAAACTGTACTTTGTGAGACGGCCTTTGGCAACACTGTGTTGCCGGTGTAAACAAACTGCCCACGAGCAATGTGTAATCTCCTCCCGAGTGTGTTGTATTGTTTAAAACAATAAACTATCGTTATTTTTCTTTTCAACTGTACAAGTTGTTTTATTCTTCCACATTTCCGAACACATAGCCAAGGATTTTTTACTCCCATTAAAAATTCCTAGGGCCACCACAGGACGCGAACCTGCAACCTTTAGTATTGTAAGTTGCCATGCTAACCACTATACCACAGGTGAACACAAAAAAAAAAATCTGGTGCGTGCTCGCAACACACAACTTTCACTTACCAACTTACTTAGATTAGAAATTGACGTGTTTTGCTAAATATCTTTTCCCAAAGTCACACATTTTTCTACATTCATATCTTATTTTTGTTAATCGTTAAAGCCGTTTTTCAGTAAATAAAAAAACCCCCGTGAAAATGATACAAAATTTATTAAGTAAAGTCCCCCCTCCCGCAGATCAATTTTGATGAAATTTTTACAGTCATATCTCGGGCATATAAATACATCAAATACCAAGTTTGATCAAAATCGTTTAAACCGTTTTTGAGTAAATAAAAAAAACACGTGAAAATGATACAAAATTTATTAAGTAAATTCCCCCCTCCGGTTGATCAATTGTGATGAAATGTTGGTTATCACATCTTTGGCATATAAATACATCAAATACCAAGTTTGATCAAAATCGTTAAAACCGTTTTTGAGTAAATAAAAAAACCTGTGAAAATGATACAAAATTTATTAAGTAAAGTCCCCCTCCCGTAGATCAATTTTGATGAAATTTTTACAGTCATATCTCGGGCATATAAATACATCAAATACCAAGTTTGATCAAAATCGTTAAAACCGTTTTTGAGTAAATAAAAAAAAACATGTGAAAATGATACAAAAATTATTAAGTAAAGTCCCCCCTCCGGTTGATCAATTTTGATGAAATTTTTACAGTCATATTTCAGGCATATAAATACATCAAATACCCAGTTTCTTCAAAATCGTTAAAGCCGTTTTTGAGCAAATAAAAAATATGTACACGTGAAATTGGTACAAAATTTATTAAGTAAAGTCCCCCCTCTGGTTGATCAATTTTGATGAAATTTTTACAGTCGTATCTCAGGCATATACATACATCATATACCCAGTTTGATCGAAATCGTTAAAGCCGTTTTTGAGTAAATAAAAAAAACACGTGAAAATGATACAAAATTTATTAAGTAAAGTCCCCCCTCCGGTTAATCAATTTTGATGAAATTTTTACAGTCATATCTCGGGCATATAAGTAGACCAAATACTCAGTTTAATCAAAATGGTTAGAGCCGTTTTTGAGAAAATCGAAAAAAACGTAAAAAGTTATTAAATAAAGTATCCCCTCCCTTTGAGCAATTTTGATGAAATTTTTGCTGTCACATCGCGGGCATATACCTACACTAAATACCCAATTTCAGGTTCCCACGGTTTATAGTTTTTGAGCTAGTCTGTTCACACACACAGACCATTTCGCGGGACTTGGTTATTTCGACTCAGGGGGTCCCAAAACGTGTATTTCCGTTGAAAACCGGAATTCGAAATTTTTCACGATCGCAATACTTCCACTTACTATATATTTCATATATAGGTAAGTGAAAGTAAAAAATTGGAAAAACATTATAGACACAAAAAGGAATGGGATCTTGAATATATTGAACTAGAATTTTGGACAGGCTTGCCAGGTTAAAAAAAGAAGAAGCTATTTTATATAATTTTAATGATGTTAAAGTAGCCAAAAAGGAATGAAAAATGTTCCATATTATAGAATGTGCATTGTACTATGCCAAGAATTTTTTAAAACGTTAAAAGCTTTAATAAGAGACTTGGACAGTTGGATAGCTGACTTACATCCACATTTTTTCCACTTAATCACCCATACCTATTCAAATAATCTTTCTTTAAGGAATGACTAATATAATAAAAAGGGAGAACACCTCTTGGTTAAGAGCATTTACACTCAGTACTTAGTGTAGAATAATTTTTTTTTTTTTTGATTTTTAAGAAATACTTATAATTTAGTGCTAAGCTTATCGACGGCTGACATAACACTATCTATATAATGTTTATACATCATATAAATGTTTTGTTTAATACTTGTGCAGTATAATAATTTTATATAGCTAAACAAATCAGGAAAAATATAAAAGCTTATACCTCTACTGGAGAAAAGTAGTCTCCATTCCTCTTTAGGAATGTTACCACAAAGTGAGTAGTTATAAGTATATGTCTATAACATATCTCTTTACTATGGACATGTGTTCTTTTAATAAAAATAATGAATTCATTAAATGACTTTCTACTATTGAATAAATGTCCAACAAAAGTTTCAACAACATTACGAAATATTATCATATTTTTTTCCTCTTCATTTGTTATTTCAGGTGACCAGGTGTATCTGTTTTAAAATCAAAATAAATAAAATGAATTTGGTTATGCAAATGAGATAAATTTGCCTTAAATTGTTTGCATAAGTATTTCTAATGTAAGTTTGAATATTTAGTGCTTGTTGGTCAAACCCATTGCTTTAAAATTCATCAATAGTTTGATCATTTACAGACCCCGTAGCACATTCATTAGTACTAGGTCCCAAAGACTGCAAGCTAATATGATTATGGGACCAGGGGGTTCGTTGTATTAATTTTTTTTTTAATCTATTGATTTACTAATTTGCTTGTATTATATAATATATTCCCTTGTTAAAATAAGTCTATATGGTGAGAAAAAGAGGGGGAAAATAAGCGAATCTTAACAAGGGGAAAGAGTTCAGAAACTCTTTATGTAAAAAGGTTAGGCAACAGATAAATAAAGCTTTTTTTAGAATTAAACTGTGTTTTTGATAATATTAGATTCTGTCTCAGTCGAGACACCAATAGTATTGAGGACTGAAAACATTCCCACTCTTTTTACAAAAAAAAATATTAAAAAATAAAAAACATAATCAACTCGAGTAAATAAAAATAAACATCTTAAGCACAATCATACACTATTTATGATCAGGTTTGAGAACCTGAGCCAGGCTTTCCCGCCACAGGATGAGAGGATGAGATTTTGAAGAGGAGCGTTTGAAGCAGTTGGAAACTTTAACTTCCTTTGAGTAAGTATTAATTATCAAAACAAGATGAGTGAGTGAATAGGATCATAGCAGGGAATAGATGAAAAGGATCATAGCAGGGAATAGATGAAAAAGATCATAGCAGGGAATAGATGAAAAGGATCATAGCAGGGAATAGATGAAAAGGATCATAGCAGGGAATAGATGAAAAGGATCATAGCAGGGTATAGATGAAAAGGATCATAGCAGGGAACAGATGAAAAGGATCATAGCAGGGAACAGATGAAAAGGATCAGAGCAGGGAACAGATGAAAAGGATCATAGCAGGGAATAGATGAAAAGGATCAGAGCAGGGAATAGATGAAAAGGATCATAGCAGGGTATAGATGAAAAGGATCAGAGCAGGGTATAGATGAAAAGGATCAGAGCAGGGAATAGATGAAAAGGATCATAGCAGGGAATAGATGAAAAGGATCATAGCAGGGTATAGATGAAAAGGATCAGAGCAGGGAATAGATGAAAAGGATCACAGCAGGGAATAGATGAAAAGGATCACAGGAGGGAATAGATGAAAAGGATCACAGCAGGGAATAGATGAAAAGGATCACAGCAGGGAACAGATGAAAAGGGTCAGAGCAGGGAATAGATGAAAAGGATCAGAGCAGGGAATAGATGAAAAGGATCAGAGCAGGGAATAGAGGAAAAGTATCAGAGCAGGGAATAGATGAAAAGGATAAGAGCAGGGAATAGATTTTATTATGGTCTCTCAATTAGAATAGAAACTACCAAGATAAAGCTTTATAAGTTGCTCATCAGACCTATCATTTGCTATAGTACAGAAAACTGGATGCTGAAAGTTGCTGATTGGTACATGCTGGGTGTGTTTGAAAGGAAATTCTAAGGCGTATTTTTGGTCTGGTTTGTGTCCAGGGTGGATGGTGCATCAGAAATAACCAGGAATTAAAAAACATGATAAAGCATGAGAGTATAATATGCTTTATAAAAGAATGAAGAATCAGCTGGCTAGTTCATGTGCAGAGGATTGAGGAACGCAGGTTGACAAAGAAAATAATGGAAGAGAAATTTTCATGGAGAAGAAAGAGTTCATCGCAGAAAACAATGACTGGACAACCTGGAAGAGGATTTGGCGCAGGTTGGCATTATTGGATGGAGGCAGCTGGCGCTTGACCGAGATGCATGGAGGAAAATTGTACATGAGGCCAAAATACACTAAGGACTATAGTTCCAGCGAAGAAGAAAAGGTAATATTAACCCTTTAACCGGGCGGGACGTATAAATATATGTTGTACCCTGGAACTGGTGGGACTTATATTTTCGTACAACAGAGGTATTAGTCATAGATACTTGTATCTATGTGAATTTATATATATATATATATATATATATATATATATATATATATGTATATATACATACATATATAAATAATAATAAAAACAACATATATTTCAGGACGTACCAGGTGAGTAAATATGAAACCGGAATTTTTCAAATAGCAAATAAGAGTTGATTGTGGAAAAATGATACATACTTTTTTATTCGAAGTACTGTCCTTCGCTATCTATGCATTTTTCCCATCATTCAGGCAATTTGTGGATTCCCCACCAAAATAATGCTTCCTCTTCTGAGTCAAACCAATCACTTAACCAATTTCGTACATTTTCATAAGAAGTGAAGCGCTGCTCAGCTAGTGCATGTCCCATCGATGCAAATAGGTGGTAATCGGATGGGGCCAAATCTGGTGAATAAGCCGCATGCGGAAGAATTTACCGACCAAACACTTGGATCGTTTCCTTGGTCCTTTTAGCCGAATGTGATGGGGGCATTGTCATGGAGCAAGATCACTTTGTGTGTCCTTTCTTGATATTTGGGACTTTTTGGTGCAAATCTTTATTCAAATTTATTATCTGTTATAGGTAGCGTTCCGTATTAACAGTTTCCCCAGGTTTCAGCAGCTCATAGTAGGTAACACCCATCTGATCACACTAGACACAGAGCATTTTCTTCCTCCCCAAGCGATGCCGATGGTTCACCAGGAGTTACCCAGGATTTTTTACGCTTAGGATTCTCGAAGTAAATTCACTTTTCATCACCAGTCACAATTTGATGAAGAAATGACTTTTTTTCTGTACCTGGCTAGCAGCATTTGCCATGAGGTTTTCCGACCTTCTGGATCTTTTCCATGCCTTTCAAACAAATGGAGACAGTGTCACATGTAATAATTGTCCAACAAACGCTTCCAAATCAGCGTTTTCAAAGGTTTTTTTTGTGGTTTTCCACTGTCTTTGTTTCTTTTATCGAAATCCATCTTTAAATGTTTTGAACCAATCGAAACATTGAGATTTGCCTAGGGCATGCTCCCCGTAAGCTTCAACAAGCATCCTATGTGATAATGCTCCAATTTTTTTCAGAAGGAAATGGAAAATAAATGCTGTCCGCAAATCTTGATTTGTTGGCACAAAAGTCGACATGTTCAACGCCACTAAAAACACAGTTATAGAATGAAACTGATGTTGGTATCAATTGGATCTCTTTATTACATGTAGGCAAAAGCAGATAACACCACTGACGGATTAGTTAGAAGATTATATTGACTGCTAACTCCTATCATTGGCGAATTCCGGTTTCATATTTACACACCTGGTATATATACATCCCGCCCGGTTAAAGGGTTAATACTACATAATATATGAAAAAAATTATGTGGTCCTTTGAGAAAAGTATTGAAAATCTCTTGCGGCTGGGCGGGTTAACCAAATCCAGTATTACTATAGATGTATTTGCGTTTACTTTATTAATTTAGATCCTTATTATAAAATAATAGTATTTAAATCCTTAGATTTATTTTATGGTTGAGGAGTAAAAAAAAATAATACAACATATCTTATAATTGACATATCGATAGCAATTAGGAATCAAATATTGACAATTTCTTTTTTTAGCATGATAGTTCTATAAATATTGGCTACAATAAATAAATCATGATATTTATATTCATTTATTTATGGTCAACATTTTGACCTACTTTGTAGGTAGGTCATCATCAGTGCTCACTATAGAAGTCGGTGGAGGCCGGGAGAGTTTCCAAGAATAAATAATTTTTTTTTTATCTTTAAAAATGTGTCAAAATATTGATCAATAATAAATAACAGTTTCATTTTAAAATGTTTACTTGAAACATACTTACGAATATATGTCATCGGATAATTCGTATGAACCAGGTGTATCCTGAAGTTTATTCAATTCATGGTTACAATGGCATGTTTGAAGTGTTAACATGTCTTCAATTACCTTTATCTCATTTTCCTGTAAAGTTAATAATACATTTTATTATAACTGAATAGTTAAGTTGAGCTATTTAATAACCATGGCATGATTTATACATGCTTAAATAATTCATCTCCTAGCTCATTCATTTCCAGAATAAAACCCAAAAATGTGCAAGTAATTTCAAGCAGTTTTTGATTCTTTGAACTAATATTTGGCTCCTCAGAAGAAAGAAACTCAAACTGTATTCCACCTAAAAATATAAAAACAAGTCAGTACACTGAATGTTATATTAGTGATCATAGGCAAATCAAGGGATTAAATTTGCTGATAAATGGTGCTAAAACATATTGTTTATGAAGTATTTTAACCATAGAGTATTCTATGATTGAAATTAAGAAGATCTATTTTTCCTTCGATGATTTAATAGAGATCGATGTTATTTCTTTTTTTAATTATAAACCTCTGAATTTTCATTTTTACCTGTGACTTCATTGAACATGATGGGTATTCCAAGAATCCATTTTTTACAACATTTTTGTTTTCCTTTTATGGTTTTCGCTCTTTTCATTGAATAACCCAAGAAACTTTTGTCATATCTTGAACTAAATGTATCATAATGGATATTAGTTAATTAAAACAAAAAATCAAGTTTGAAGATCCGCTAAATTTATACATTATTAAAAAAATAAAATGGCAACAAAGCATCGTGATCACATATGTGAAATTAAAACAAAATTTATCATAGTTTTTTTTTTTTCCAAGAAACAATGAACATCCACCATTCCTTTGAATGTATTTTTATTCTATTAAATTGCAACATTTCAGACTTTCATTGTCTTCATAACTGTGGGTTCTGTCAGCATAACCCACTCCTCTCAAAATCACCACTATTAGGAGACCTCTGAGGAGGCCAGGACCCACACAGGTTGAGGCGCCATGGCATTTATTACTATTTAAATCAAATAAAATAGGTTAAATGATGGTCAGGATTTTCAGTTTACAATGATTTTATTATGGTTAGCCAACGTTTCGATCCAACTTGTGGATCTTCATCAGGGCTAAAAGAAAACAAATATATGAGTATCTATGCTAGAGGGTGACAATAAATGGATACATTACAAAACTGATAATAATATAAAAGATGGTGTATACATGAATATTAAAAAAGAAGAGGCTGGTTAACAAGATAAAATAGAATCTGATATTTACCTACTGAGTCCAGGTGGATACTAAGACTAAAGGTAAAAATAAGGTGAGAGGTAGTGGTAGGGGGTTAGTTTGCTGACTTCAAAGGTTTATGACAGGGAAATCCAACGCTTTTGAAATGAAGGCACATGACAACTGAGTGAACAAAAATATTTAAAAACTAACAAAGTAGATGGTATTGTATACAACTATTTTGTCTGGACTCAATAATAACATAAAAATGAGATAATACATAATGTAACAATGCATAAAAATTTGGAAAATATACAGAAAGAAGCATACAATACAAAAAATAATAATAGTACAAGAGGTACAGAGATAATTGCAGGTACCTATGAAATCAAAACTAGGATTTGAGGATGCGGAAGATGTTAGAATAAGTGGATGAAATTATCTCTTTATCTGTTTTGTGATTTACCGGGTTATTTGTTTCTAGATGGATGAAAATGGATTCTGAGAGGAGACGTTTATCGTGGTTAGATACAGTAGCTAATATGGAGGGGTTCTCAAAGTCGAAGGAATGGTTGTGGGCAATGGCATGTTCTGCTAATTTAGATGTAGACGAATTACGCGTGGAAATACTGTATTTATGTTGATAAATACGTTTTTTTTAACCAAAAATTATTTTTAAAAACTTATTTATCAACATAAATACAGTATTTCCACGCGTAATTCGTCTACATCTAAATTAGCAGAACATGCCATTGCCCACAACCATTCCTTCGACTTTGAGAACCCCTCCATATTAGCTACTGTATCTAACCACGATAAACGTCTCCTCTCAGAATCCATTTTCATCCATCTAGAAACAAATAACCCGGTAAATCACAAAACAGATAAAGAGATAATTTCATCCACTTATTCTAACATCTTCCGCATCCTCAAATCCTAGTTTTGATTTCATAGGTACCTGCAATTATCTCTGTACCTCTTGTACTATTATTATTTTTTGTATTGTATGCTTCTTTCTGTATATTTTCCAAATTTTTATGCATTGTTACATTATGTATTATCTCATTTTTATGTTATTATTGAGTCCAGACAAAATAGTTGTATACAATACCATCTACTTTGTTAGTTTTTAAATATTTTTGTTCACTCAGTTGTCATGTGCCTTCATTTCAAAAGCGTTGGATTTCCCCGTCATAAACCTTTGAAGTCAGCAAACTAACCCCCTACCACTACCTCTCACCTTATTTTTACCTTTAGTCTTAGTATCCACCTGGACTCAGTAGGTAAATATCAGATTCTATTTTATCTTGTTAACCAGCCTCTTCTTTTTTAATATTCATGTATACACCATCTTTTATATTATTATCAGTTTTGTAATGTATCCATTTATTGTCATCCTCTAGCATAGATACTCATATATTTGTTTTCTTTTAGCCCTGATGAAGATCCACAAGTTGGATCGAAACGTTGGCTAACCATAATAAAATCATTGTAAACTGAAAATCCTGACCATCATTTAACCTATCATAATTGAAGAACAGTTGACCATCTCTCATCTCTACTAAATCAAATAAAATTAATTCAACATAGTGTTATGTAAACATTTATATATAGCTAGAATCTCTCTCTTCATGCCTTAATTTAACATATATTACTGAAAAGACAATGATATTCTCTATAAAATAATGAAATAGTATCATTGGGCTTTGGAGCTATAAGACTTTTATTAAATTTAAATTGAATAAAATAAAATGTAAATGTTGAGCATACAATTAAAGATAGTTGAATTTTCTATCCAAATAACCACACACAACCCTAAATAACTGGAAAGAGTATTAATTACCTTTGAAATGATATAATATAAGTGGAATTTTGAGTCCAAGGGATTTTCACTCAAGGGTTTTTTCGATGACTGTATTACAACTTGGAAAAAATATAAGTTCTAATGTTTAGGAATTTGTTTTCCATGATTACAAATAATCTCTCCAATATTTATGGTATCAACTGATTCTATATGAAATTTCGAATAAAAATTTATTCAAATTTTGAAAGCTCTAGTTTTATTAATACTCATTCTTGGTAAGTCCACCTACAAATTTGTTTTAGCTGAAGTCATCGTCGGAACTTCAAAAATTCAAAGAACCATAATTCTGAAACTACTTGTTGGAATTGTGTAAAATTTAGCTTTATTGTTTTCTTATTTCTGTATGTAAAATTTTTTATCAAAATCTGAGGGGGGTGGTATCAAATTGAACTTCAGCTGGATAATCTTACATGAGATGACATAGATAGAAAAAGTGTGAGAAAAATTCAACAGCAGTTTATGAGGATGATAAGACAGAGATATTGAGAGAACAGTCCACATATAGAGCAAGCTCACTAAGGAGTATTTAAAATTTACCAATCCCCAATTGATTGAGCTTTGATGAAGCATTTTCGGGGATTTCAATAAAAGCTTTAAACTCCACTACAAACCAAGGGGTCATTCCATATCAAATCAACCACAAAAAAATCATTTTAACACCCAAGGTGTCAGATTTTGGTGAAACTTGATAAATTTGTTCCTTTTATATATACAAACAACCATGCCAAGTTTTATTGACTTATCTCTATCGGTTTTCGTTTTACAACCCTTTAAAGTTTTTACTAAAATGCCGGCCGGGGCTCACCCGAGGCCACAGACAGAACGTTTATTTTCTCAGAAAAAAAATCGTATCTTTAATATTTATCAATAGAACTCAATGAAAATTTGTAGTTTAACTAAATAAAACATGCTGATTTCGGGAAAAAATATATTAACACTCTAAGCCTTACCATAAAATCACCATAAATTATTATTTTACAAATATTTTATTTCCGGAAAGTGATTAAAAGAGTTTACGTTACGCCTAATATCTACCTGAGGGTTAAGGATAATCAAACAAAACTTTTTTTAAAAATTATCTCCAAGATATTTTCCATCATATCCAACAATAAAATTAATGGCTTTTTTATTTCTTTCCATTTTAAAACTAATATTTTTCTGAAAAACTTGATTTTGTCAAAAAAAACAACAACGATATGCATATTTAATTCCTTGGACATAAAATAGTGTTTAGTTAAATAGTGTGAACTGCTTAAAAACTATGAATTATTTCTCGTAACTTAAGAAAACCTGTTAGAGCTAACATATTAGTACCGTCACTTAAATAATTTATTTAAAAACATTTGATTTGTTTTGTTACAACAGACAGGGTAACCTTTTTTTGCAAAACCATTTTATAAGCCTATATGAAGAGGTAACATAAGATTACAATAACTGGAATATAAAATATAAATGAAGTGTACTTTATTGGACATACCTGATTTGTTAACATTTACTTTTCTTAACTATAGACTTAAAGTTCTTTCAATTCTTCAGTTTCTTGCTCTATATTTTCTTCATGATGATTCATCAATCTCGGCCATTTTCTTTTCAATTGACAACATATATTCAGTGTCAAAGTGGTATGTTCTACCAGAAGTTGTCATGGGAGGCTCAACAACAGCTAAAACATGAGCTAGAGGCACTGAGCAAGAATCCTCCGTTCTTGGCCATGAAAAGGAAGAAAAAACTTCACAGTCACATCTCCCTCTTCTATGTCAGTTGAAATTATGACTCCAAAGTACATGCCACATAGCGTCCGGGAAATAAGCCAGTCTCCTTAATAGGAGTTAGATTTAGTGTACCGGTAGTCAATGAATGTGTCAAAGCGGGATCCACATCTTCACTTATATGCCTTGCTTCCACAGTACCACATGAATCAAGAGGCTTAAAATTGTGAAAAGATCTTGTGCCAGGAAGAGTATGTAAATCTTGAAAACGGGCTTTAAGTTTTTGCCTGGTTAAATCTACTGTTTCTTTTAAAACCAAAGAGTAATTTACTTTGTAGATCTGTGATTTCCAAAATATAAAAAGCTCTTCTGTTGTGGTTATTTGGTTTTGCATTGGCCTCTGTAAACTTTCCTTTCGAACTAACTGCTTGACAGTACCTCCGATTCCATCACACTCTGACTTTCCGTGACTCGTAGCGAAAAAAGACCACTCAGCTTTAATTTTGAAATCTTGTTCATGGTGGCAAAGATTTATAACGTTGAATTTGTTCTTGTACTGAGCAGCACATCCATCTGTATAGTAATGTACTTTTTGAATGTGAGGAAAGTTATGTCTAAGAAACTTAATCAAAATGGATTGTGTTTCATAAACCATCGCAACATCATGCTTTAGATCATTGGAAATCACTCATAAGGATGTAGTCAATTTTTTCCCTTGCTCATCTTGTAGATGAATTATTACAGGATGGATAGTGCATGTATTGCAGGTCCAGTGGTAACCCTGTGCTTCATCCTGTATGGTAAAAGAATAGTTTTCACTGAAATCGATTAAAACTATTGCAGTATCAACTGTAAAATTTACTTTCATGTTTTTAAGAAATATGGACTGTGGTTTCGCAATATAAGAATGTGGAATTAATTTTTCAACTTTTTCTGTTAGATTGTTAATAAAATCATCAATTGTAGAAGAGCACTTTACCATATCTGTTCTGTCTGATGAAACCCAATGGGAAAATTCAATTGTTTCGAACTCATCCCAATCTTCAAATTTTGATTTAAAAAATTTTAGGGTTTCTGGTGGTAAGTAAAAAGGGTAAATTATACTTAAAATCAGTTCATGCTTGCTAAACATAGTTAAAAATTACTGGGATAATAAATGTACATACCATTGTTATATATTTGACAAAATCAAGTTTTTCAGAAAAATATTAGTTTTAAAATGTGAAGGAATAAAAAAGCCATTAATTTTATTGTTGGATTGATGGAAAATATCTTGGAGATAATTTTTAAAAAAAGTTTTGTTTGATTATCCTTAACCCTCAGGTAGATATTAGGCGCAATGTAAACCCTTTTAATCACTTTCCGGAAATAAAATATTTTTAAAATAATAATTTATGGTAATTTTATGGTAAGGCTTATGGTAATTTTATGATAAGGCTTATAGGCTTATAAGGAGTGTTAATATATTTTTTTTCCAAAATCAGCATGTTTTATTTATTTAAACTACAAATCTTCATTGAGTTCTTTCATTGAGTTTACAGGCGCGGTTCCAGAAAAAAAATTCGGGGGGGGGGGGGGATTGGCCGGTAGGAAAAAAAAACAGGGTAAAAATAGCACACTTTATTTGCTTATGCTTACACATTAAGTTCATATACAAAATTCTGTATAAAAAATTCTAGTCAAAATAAAACTATACTACCCTAGAAAACTCGTAAAAGTTAGATACCTAATTAATTTTTTAATTCATCCCACCATTTTTTTTTCGCCGAAATTTCGGGGGGGGATTGATCCCCCATATCCCCCCCCTGCGACCGCCACTGGTTGTTTATATATATAAAAGGAACAAATTTACCAAGTTTCACCAAAATCTGAGACCTTGGGTGTTTTGCCCTGGTTGAGTTGATATGGAATGACCCCAAGGCAGAATCATAAATATGTTATACAGGGGATAGCTATAGATGAATCAAGATTTTTTTTTGTTCAGTTCCCCTTCCTGGCAATGTGTACTATAAGGTGGAGTGGAGATTTATTATGTAGGTCCATCACAATATAAAAGTCAACTGGCCAAGGTTGGAATGGAACAACCTCCATGTGGCTGGAGAATTCTGAAACAAGTCTCCTAATGTGCGGCCAACCCGGCCCTGAATCAAGATAAAATTTTTTAAAAAAAAACCAATTCATAAAACACTAAATTTAGTTTATAAAATAATGATGAATTTTTAAAACACTGCATTTGGTTTATAAAATATGGCTGACGCCTCAGTCTTTTCAAAGGCTAGTTTGATTAATACACAAGTGGAAAGTAGAAAAATACCATTGCTTAGGCATTAGTTACTGAACTAATAATGGCTAATTTTAATGATATCAATATTTAATAAACTACCATTATTAAATTTATCATTATTTAATCACTATTACTCACCTTACTTTTGAACATTCTACATGGCAATGTGAATTAGCCTCATCTTCAGTATAATATACATTATATTGTTGGTTTCTGATAGTTCTCTTTACACAAAATGAACTATCTACGGCCTTAAGTTCATTTTTATTCATAAACTAAACATAATAATCAGCTTAAGATTAATGTAAATTCTATTTAACAATCTTTTGAATATTCTATATAACAATCTGTTGTAAATCCTACAAACAATCTGTTGTTTATCCTATCTAACAATCTGTTGTAAATCCTATTTAACAATCAGCAAGCAGCCCAAATAAAAAATAATAAGAAAGTGCCTAAGGTTACATTTGAGCAGCTGCGGCTGCGACGATTTCACCGAAATAAGCTTCACGACTATAGTATTCTTCATGCTGAAACGGAAGCTAGCTCTCGTGTTGTGTTCAGGGATGCGACATCGATGTCAATGTTTCTTAAATATCGATGTTTTGTCCAAAATGTTGATGTTTTAACATCGGTGTTATGCAGCCGATACTTTGTGAACATCGATGGTTGTGTGTCGATTTTTCCATACTATATATGAATACTTTCCCTTACTATATATGAAATACTATATATGAAATATATAGTAAGGGAAAGTATTGCGATCGTGAAAAATTTCGACTTCCGGTTTTCAACGGAAATACACGTTTTGGCGTCCCCTGAGTCCAAATAACCAAGTGCCGCGAATGTCAGGTAATCGTTAAAGACCCATATCCTAATTATACCTGGATAGGCAAAATTTATGACTCCCACTGTAGCATCGTCCTATTAGCCTTAGTAGCATAAAAATGGACGTTAAACAAGCAAACAAACAAACCAAGTCCCGCGAAATGGTCTGTGACTGTGTCTGTGTCTGAGCCCACGCATGCGCAGTACGCCTTTAATCATAGACGATGTTTGTAATTAAAAATGTTCTGTTCAGTTAATGGAAAGTATTTGTTTCATGGGAACTAAATGAAGTTTTCAAAAACTACAAAGGGAATTATAAAATCGGACGACTTGAAGTATTATGCTTGCATTGCCAAGTATCACAAATATAATAATAAAAAAAAAAAAATTAGTGTACTTCAAAGAGCAAATACAAAGATGTCTTGATTAAAACAAACAAACTTTTTAACATCAATGTTTAGACAAAAACATAAACGCTCTTAACACCAATGTTTTAACAAAAACAAAGGTGTTTTTAATCGATGTTTTGAGAAATTATTAAATAATTTTTTTGAAACATAGATGTTTTGATAAAACCAAAGAATTTTTTAACATTGATCAGGTTTAAAAAAATATATATTTTTAACATCGAAGTTGTTTCGACAAAAACAAAGATATTTTTAACATCAATATTTGACTATCTTGACTACATTATAAATTGGACATATCGTTGTCACCTATGCAACTAAAAACCTATGCATATTCGTTACGTTAGCATGGTGATGACGATATTACTTCTTTTCTACCTAGCCTTTCTTGTTTCTGTGAAAGTTCAACTTCATATAAGTTAATAAAATATGAAAACACAAAACCATAGTATCATTTAAATTACTTATTTTCTAAGATTTTCTAGCAAAATCTTTTAAAATAGTCGCCAGAAATACGATTCCCTTTACATACTAGGGAAGGGACATAGATGTATAAATATGTTTGGGTCCTAATATGTTAATCTGTAAAGGTGCCTTTATACTCTACGAACTTTACCTTCGAACACCACCCTCGAACAGCCTTCACGTCGACTGTTCTGGTGTTCTAGGTACTTCATCTGTTCGCCTGTGTTCGGGGGTAGCGCTAGTGTCACTTTTGATTTGGGTTTTTCCCAAGTGACAGGAGTTGTTTGTTATATTAGTGCGCCGTTCTAATTCGTCTCCTATTTTTTTATTTTTCAGATAATATAAAATATATTGATAATGAACATTTTTTCTTCATCATAAGCCAGCGTTAGGTGCCTCAGTCATATTGGTTCGCTTAACGTCACGTTAATTATAAATGGCTGTTCGTTTATCGCCGGTGCGGCAAGGTTCAAGGGAGGACCTGTTCGAGGGTGAAGTTTGTAGAGTGTAAAGGCACCTTTAAATATGTAAAACCATCGAAAACATCGATGTTTTAATAAATTAATTATGAAAAATGAGATGTTTTACTCATAAAAATCGATTTAAATACGTTTGGGCACTCATATGTTAATTTTTAAAGAATTTATATATTAAAAAACATCGATGTGGAAAAACATGGATGTTCTCGCGCATCGATGTTTTGTGGTCGATGATTTGATTATAAAAACATCGATATTTTGCCTTCGATGTCGCATCTCTAGTTGCGTTGTAAAAGTAAGCAGAAAACGATTTTTCGTTGACATGGGGTAGAACCTACATTGCCCTTATTTACACTAACAGGATATTGGAGGGGATCAAATCGCAGTTGATCAGGCAACGCCTCGAAAATTATGAGGAAGAGTTCTCAGAATTTTTCAGGCTCAACTTCGAGGTGCGGTTATATAGAGAAAAATGGACAATCATACTAAGAAAATGACTTAATATGAAAATTAGGTAACACCCAGTTTTAAGAACTTAAGCAGATCAAGATAATTTCAGAATTTGGAAGACTTCGAGGAACGCTATAAATTTGTCTAATATTTTTCAAAAGAAGGAGCTCTCCCATGCAAGAAAGTTGATTATATCAATAGATAGTTGTCATTCAATAATACAATAACATAAAGTTTAATTTATACATGTTTAATTTCTTTATTTTATCATTAAGCCTAGAATGTTTTCCCCTGTATATTTTTTAATAAAGTGTGTAATCTATTTAACACAAATTTTTCTAAATACAACTTTTATTTTTATAAATTATTTATTAGTATGAAAATTTTCATTAATGCGTACTTAATTAAAAACAGTATTTGATTTTAAGATGTAATTTTTTTTTTTTTTTTTCTTTTAGTTCAATATTTTCATAATCCTAACTTGGTTGGTCATACAGAACTGGGAACCCCTCCACTGTATGAATCAACAGCTGGTATATATGATATAATTCGCAGCCTTGGTGGTGTATATATATAAATAGCCAGACTAACTGTTGATCTAATCACAAAACGATGGATGAGACAATATGCAAGGCTGCGAATTATACAGTATTGCTAGTTCTTTGTTTTTATTTTGCTTATTAAGTCGCTGCAGATCGGCGACTATCTGCTCCCAGGAGCAGTAGCTGCCTCCACTGCCCAGGTACCATTTTACCGCTGAGCGACTCATTTTCCAGTCGCCCATGTCAAACCGATACAACTGAAATCCATTGAAGGAGTGGTATGTCACACGATGAGTCGCCGCTGATCAGAGTCTCCAGTCGCCCCATGAGAAATCCCACCTTCAGCTGAAAACTCTCATAATCTCATTTATGGAATTATGTTTTCACTGTATATTGTTTGTTGAATTGAATTGAATGACATTCTTTTTAATTATAACAATTATGTTTTGTAAAGTTTACCGTCAACTGAGAAATTATAGTAGCAACTGGAAGAGTACATTCAAGATATTCGGTTATCAATTTCATCATTGGATTTATAAATGTTAATGACATTTGCAGTTCTGTTGTGAATTCGCTTTCCTCTGCCAAATAGCCAAAGAGGGAGGCTAACAATGAAGCTGCCTCAATATCAATCTAAAATAAAGTAATACATCATAACATAATCATGGTATGGGACTCTATTCTTATTTAAAAAGATTACTGCTACACTTTGTTTCATGAGTATAGACGCCACACTTTGTTTCATGAGTTAGGGGGGACGCGTCCCCCAGGACGGAATGGAAGGGGGTAACTACTTACACTCTAACTGAGACATAAGTTGGCAAGTTTTATAAATTACTTAAAATACATTGTTGGAGGAGGAATTAAATTAAACCTTTGTTTTTAGGCATTGTTATTTCAACTTTTAGCCTCTTGAATTTTTACCTATCTATGAGAATATTGAGTCCCCCCTCAATAATTTGGAGCTGGTGACGCCCATATCTTAAGTTATACCGAAAAAACACAAGAAAATAAACACATATATTTAATAAAGTTCCAGTATTTCTCACAACCTAGCGTGAAATTTCAAATTAGGAAAGGCAGATTGATTTGAAAAAAAGGTCATCATACTACCACATACCAATCTCGTTAATATGACTATTAAATAAATTGTCCAGTTGATTTACGGAATCTTAGACCTGGTAATAAAGATATGATGATTTCGGATCTGGTAGCAGATGGTTGGGGATGCGGCCAGAAATAATATTTCCATATTTTCAAACCAAATACTATTCGGTTGGACAAACTGTTTGCCACCTGGCCCTCACCTTAACCAACGTTTTATATTTATTAAAATTGAAAAATGTTATAGTAATACCTAAAAGCTTAGTCGAAACAAAAATTTATCGAATAAAAACAAATCGTTTATATTCGTTTCATTATTTTATATTTTATTTGAGTGAATGAAACTTCCGGTGAAAAGGACCCGTTGGGCAAGGGCGGAAAATAACGGCGGACTCCTGCTGCAAGAAAATAAGCCATTAAATAAATTTGAGAACGAAAGTGGAGTCAGTCGAAATGCAACACGTGAGAGTAAGACCAGGACATCGTAACCTCCCCCCCCCCAAATTTTGGGTTGGGCGTTAGGTATGTGATTTTCCTTTTCAGTCAAAAAGGGTCGCAATTATTTTTCTTATATCTCAACTTTTGATTTAAAAAAAAAATATATATATATATACACATAATAACTTTTGGTTAAACTACTTACAGATGAGTATTCATTTGAAAAAACGGGTTTGGTAAACTCAATAACAGCAAGTACTTGATGATTACTGGTCAAAATAGGTACTGCCAAGCCTATATCATCATTACTTTCTGCGAAAAAAGAAATATATATGTATATATATATTTTATAACTATATATATATATATATATATATATATATATATATATATATATATATAGTTATAAAATCCCTAATGTTTTATTATATAGGCGGGCGCAAGCGATGGTGCTGCTTCTTTACAGTAACGAGAGAAACGGGGATAAAAGCCGGGCCAGTACCTGGGATTCATAGGGTTTTTTGGCATTTTTAATTCATTTTTCCATAATTAAAACCCGATTGAGCAAAAAATCATTTGAAAAATATCTAATAGGTATTGCTCGGTCCCTCAGTGTTCAATTAGAAAATCAAAAGAAGTGTCATTCCATTTATTTCCAAAAAATAAAAAGCTTCTTAAAAAGTGGATTGTAAAATTAAGAATAGATAAGCCTGTTTCGAAACATATGACGATATGTAGTCTTCATTTTAAATAAAGTGACTATATTTATCCAGGTAAATATTAGTATTTGACATTTTATTATTCCAAAATGCTAGTTTTATGCAAATAACATTGGTAACATAGTGTCATAGATTTGTTTTTCTTTTTTAATTTTCCCCATTTTTGTATTACATCCGTTGTGCTTATTGTTCCGAGTTTTCAATGCGATGCCTGAAAGTTTTGACAAATAAATAAATAATATGACAAAGAAACTAAGCTGTCATGAAAATGACAGCTGCCATAACAATGATGGTATGAATAGGTAATTAATGTTATTGCTAACCGAAAAACGTTGAGTAAAGTTACAATGATGTGTTTACATTTACCAGAACTACCAACTTTACACGAAAAATGGCAAGAAAATTGCTTATTATTATTAATAAATTTGATTTCCACTTTTATTTGATGAGGCAGTCCTTTAAGATTGCTAGTTTGATGGCACAAGGCTAGTAAAATAACTGTTTTTTTACTTCTAGATATTATTCCACATGTAATTATGTGGTTTGCATTAAGGATAGCCTGCCCTTCAATTAATGGTCTTTTAAAATTACCAATTATCTCTATAACTATGTCTATCCCCATTCCTTCCGACATTTTGCAAAACTACTAGCGCACCCTATAGTCGATTGCGCCCGCGAATACCTAATATAATTAATAACTTTAATAACAATTTGTACAATGGATCTAAAATGTGCTTACTTGTGTTTTAATGTAAATAACTAACCATATAGTTGAGAAAAATTCAACTACTAGAAGTTATACCTGAAAACATAGAATCTACCCAAATAAATCAAATCAAGTTTTATTAAATTCAAAGATGAAAAAAAAAAATCAAGCAGGGTTTTCTTGGTTCAATAAGATCAAGTTATAAGCATTATGGATAAAAGACTATTATAAATTTTGAACTCACGTGGCCAGCCATTCCCCAGAGGAAATCGATCATCCTTATTTAAATATGATGACGTTTGTAATTCTTTGTGGAATGCAGCCGAAGTGGCTAAGCATAAGCAATCACCTGCGAATTAATCAATATTCTTTAGAACAAACTCTCTTCTTACATTCAGCTTACATATACATTCCTGTCTACGTATAATATTTAAATACATTTATAAATAAACACTTAGTGGCACAGATAAAAAATAAAAATCCCTGGCGTGGGGCTTGGGCGTACACATGCCTAAATATCCGTGCCATCACTTTCTGTTCCTCAGTTAAAAGTTTTTGCAATATTATTGGCCCAACCCTCTTTATGAACCATCTGTAATACCTACAGATAATTTCTACTCTTAAAGTACCTACCAATCACTTTACTATCTACGATAATTTCTACTCATAAAGTACCTACCAATCACTTCTACTATCTTCTATCCGATGCAACTAATACATTCTCATTCATGGTCGTCACTAGCACCAAATTATTGGGGTGGAAGGCTCAATATTTTCATAGATAGGGTAGGTAGAAATTCATGAGGCTAAAGTTTAAATAATAAGTCCTAAAAAAAACTGTTAGGGCTTTTAATTCATCCTCCAACGATTTATTTTAAAGGTATTTATAGTCTCTTAACTCTTGTCAATTTATGCCTCAGTTATAAAATAGGGAGTTGTTAAGGCTTAATGTTGAAGGGCGTCGGCCAAAATTTCTTTATTGAATTTTGTCCAAGTTTTTATTCTGATCTTTATCCCACTTATTTCATTGCTTTCGATCAACTTCTATAAGCTTCACCGAATTGATGGAAAGTAGGATCAAGCTGCTTGGTTTAAAAAAGAAATGGAGACCAATCCCGGGGATACAACTTTGTTACAGAATTCATAAAACAAAGCAGTTCAAGCTGAAATAAAATATGTATTATTCATCTAACATACAATACGCCTGACTATGTTTTTAACAATAGAGTGGGATGTAATTAACTAATATTTTAATGGTTAAACTCGGATAAATTCGTAAAATCGCATTTTTATTTAAGTTTTTACATTGGGTCCTTTCCTGCCAAAATATTGGGGGGGGGCGTCCCCCCTGTCCCCCCGGCGGTGACGCCTGTGTTCTCAATATCCTCACTCATCTTATTTCACTTTAACTGCAGTTGCATGGTGTACAGTGACCACTGTGCAGATCTCAGAAACAAATTGAATCATGAAGAAGTTTTTAATATTTGACAATGAGAAGCTGAGATAATTCCTACTACAACGATGAATAAAAATAACTTTTTCACTTTTTCTTACATAATTTTCTGTCAAGATCCATTACCTAATAATTACCCTCGATACGTGCATGTGACAGTGTAAGTTCCGGAAAAAGAATTCGTGGGGGGGGATGGGTTGTTCGGTATAAAAACATACCGATTTATTAAATTCCTATACTTTAATACTATTATCCTTATAAATTTATAAGAATTAGATACGCTAATTTATTTCACTAATGTTTTTATAATGTAATTTTGGGGGTGGATCTATCCCCTCTCCCTGGACCGCACATGGTGTGCGGAACTGTTTTTGGCTATTTCTAGTAGATTTATGTCCGCGACGTTACAGCAACGTTATTGTCAAAATTCAGTAACGAAGTGGCACATTTAACATAAGAATAATGTTCATAGCAGTGCAACAGTTTTACGATTTACTCCAAATCGGGTATTAATATTGTGATTAAACTGTCTATCTCGTTAGAATTTTACTTAACATCTGGTAGCTGGATTTTATCGTGATGAAATTCGTCTGACAGATTCTAGTCAATGAATGTATTATAGAGTGCATGGCATATACGACAATTGTTTACTTCAGGACTTAGTTTGGGATAGTTATTGGTTGATCATGCTAAACGTTGATACTACTATTAACAACCTATCTATTGGTAGCAATAAGGTATTGCTTTTGATAAACTAAATGTAAAATATGAAAGTATTTGATATTTAAATAAAGAAGGAAAATGCTTTCACAGGTTGAAATTTTCGATAATAGTAGTAGTAATACACGTGTAGGCATAATATACCTATCGTCGGAAAGTTAAGAATTTTAGAAAGAATAATGTTTAGTTGATAAAGTTGATACTTTCATATTATATAAAGAAAATAGTTTGCTTCCATAAATAAATCCGTGAATTTCATGAATGAGGATTAGCGAAAATCCTGACCTTTATTAGGTGCAGTTGTCTGGAATTTTCTGGGCCAACGAATAGCAGAAAACCATGTTGAAGAGATAAACCAAATGCTTCTAAGCCGTCACACAAATAGTATTTGTAATAATATTACAGTATTAGTACTTTTAGTACTAGTAGTCATAATAAATGACTAAATTTCAACATATAAAATATTATTTGTGTAATTGGATAATCGATATTCAATATATGAAGATATGGTTTATGAATTTAACCTAAATTAACATAAAAAATAAATTTCTCTAAAACGTTTTATCTTAGAAATTTGATATCTAATGCAAACAGTAATGCCATATCTTAATTCAACAGTGCACCCAATTCATGTATCAGCTCCAAATACAACACCAAAACAAGTGTTGGCCTGTGATTGGTATTGAAGTAAGACATTGATTACTAAAAAACTTACTAATTCTGAAAGCCTCTCCAATGGGTTTTTGGATCACTTGTCCTTCAATGTACAGAATAACAATTAGATGACTTTTGTCATTTGGATCTACTACATAGGAAAGGGCCCCTGAAAATTAAATGTTTCAGAAATTATATTTAATTTATATTAAAATTTAAGTAAAAGAAATATATATCTAAAAATTTTCAGTGCTTAATTAGTCCATACAAAGTTGACTATATTGGTCTGCTCCTACTATATTTCTTATTACTTCCCACTTAATGAAGAAAAACAAAAACGATTTTTTTTTCCCACGTGCAGAGGCAAAGGATATATAAAAGAGTAAGTATCCTCTCTGAAATTCCTAGGAATTTATTTGATGCAGGTATTAAGTTAGATTTTAATACTATTTTTGATAAAAAATAATACAAATATTAGAGAGTCGAAAAGTTCTTGTAGCCGATTATACATCTCTTTATATAAGAGCTTCGTTTGAGTTTTAGTCGAATTTGAAGATATTATTAATCATGCATGTATTTACTTAATATTTCTGAAATGCAGAAGTTAGAAAGAAAGAGGACCGGGCCTTTGTCATTTGTTTTGAAATGAGTCACCCATTCTATAAGATGATCAATATAATAGTTAATAGTTACTTATTATATAAATACTTTATTAATTAATGATAATCAGGAGTGGATTCAGCACGAAATTTTGGGGGGGGGGGGGTGATGATAAGTTTAGCCGAAATGAAAATTTCTTTCTTTATTAAGAGTAATAATATATATATATATCAGTAATATATCCTTGGAAGTCTTAGAATTTAAGAAAGAATTGCATTTAGTTTATGAAGTTAATGGATATGGACGAAAAAAATAATAATTTCTACTTTCATGTTATTTTTTTTTTTTAAATTAAGCAAGAAGTTCATTTTGACAGTATAGGCCATTCATTCTTGGAACACCACTGCAGACATTTAATCTATTAAATTAAATTAAATATACGCCATTCGTTTGCACTTTTAGGGGTTATCTATTTTGTAATTATAACTTAATCCACTGGAACACCAGCCACAGGGTCATAAAATTATTTTCCATTTTAATATCATTTCACTACCACTAATATTCTCTTTGGATTAGTCGTTAAATCCAAGGTTTCACCTGCCTCCTCAATTAATAAACTAAAACTATTAAAACATTTAATTAATAAATTACGCGGGTTTTCTAAAGAGCGGATTTCGTGCCATGTTTGGTGGGGGAGGATCACCTCAAGGAGGTGATGTATGTTTCCTGTGCACAGACTTTTTTCAGATTTATTTATTACTATACCCTTGCACCAGGAAGAACTGCGTTATAAATGACCAAATGTGTCACATTAAGGGGTTAGTAACTGCGTAATGCATTATTCCTTTTAAAAATACATTTACATAGCTGAACTATTTAGTGGGGAAAGGTCATAACCCTGTGCCTCTCCTACCCCTTCGAATCCGCCACTGGCATTTTTGATAGAGTCGAAAGCGTCTGTACATTTTTAACAAGGACTCTATTTCTTGGGCTTACACATAAATCGACAACTTTATTAAAATGTATCATTGAGCTTTTACTTGTTCTTCCTAAGTAAGATTAGTTTATACATATTGGTCTGAATATTCTTCGATTAGATTGCCCCATATCAGCTAAAGTGGTCTTCAATAAAAACATTAGTTAAAAAGAATAGCCTTTCCATTATTTTCTATTAAACCTGATAATCTGAATAAATTAATATCCATGTTTTGATTATATGCTAGATACCTGATGATTTAGTAAAAATTTTTAAAATCTTAACTATTGATTTTAAATTTAATGTTAAATTCCATTCAACTATCAGACTTCTTTTTCGCGTAATCATCTTTAACGTTTCTTCAAGATTCTTGGTTTGTATCACTCTTTTATCCATTTCCCTTAGGCGGAGTTCAAGGTAGAACGATTTGGGTAATTTATGGGCTTCAATGAAATCCATAATTTTCTTTTCCTCCTTAAGTGAGGCATCGATTAAAAATCGCTCCTTTAGGTAGCCTGTATAATTTTTCATTTTCTGCATTTTGAAGCGGTAAAAGTCCTAGATTCAATGAATTTAGAGGGAAAAAAAAGGTATTACTCTAATATTGATTTTTAAATAAACTTAAGTTTCGCAAACGATTTTGCAGTCACATGTTCATTAATTTGTTTTTCCGAATTTTATATTAATAATCTTGATTTCAATTATAATTGCTTAAATACGAGGGCCAATATGTTATCGGGAGCTTACTTTTTAAATAATATGTATACATTTAGTAGGGGTAGGGGTTCACCATTGTCGGGGCGTAGTCTATGGAAACCATATTTATTTTGATTTTTGAGGGGTCTGACTAAATACGGAATAATTTTTGTATTTCGTTGTTACAACGTTCAATTATTATTTTAATGGGGCTTAGTTTTTTTAAAACAATATCTATTCATTAAACTATTAACTCAAATTACTATTTAATGATAAATTCAACCTTTATTTTTAATGATATTGTTGATTATAATGTTTTCATGGGCATGGTTATTAATCATAGTGCCTATTAAGGATTTTTGTACTGAGGCCTCTTCATATCCTTCGGAGTCTACCGAGTAGATCTTTTCCCATTCTGATCGTGATCATGGTGATTTCAGTCGGTCTCTTGTATAGTTTGCAAACTGCAGCGTAATTTAGAATAGTTTATTTTTCTAAATAACTTTAATCAAGAAATAATCTAGTGCAAGCAGGTAAGTTGTTTAACACCATGGGCGACACCGCCCGGGGGGGGGGGGCATGAGGGAGGCTTCCCCCCAATATTTTGGGGCAACTCAAAGGCAACACTGTAATTGAGACATTAATAGGCAAGTATTGTAAATATCTTTAAACTGCGTCGTTAAAGGAGGGATTAAATGTACCAACAATTGTTTTAGGCGTAGTTATTTCGACTTTTAGCCTCTCGAATTTTTACCCCTCAATAAGAATATTAAGCCGTCCTCCCCAATAATTTGGTGCTGGTGACGCCAATGTTTAACACCACATCATTTCTGTCAGTATTTTCGGAATATCCATTTTTATAGCAACAACTTGATTTATCTAAATTTAGAATAAAACATTTATTGGTTTGGAATCAATAGATGATAGTCCAATGACTTTACAGACGATATTAATGGAAATCCGCAAGAATAACAAAAAAACCAAAAATAAAAATGATTCTGTAGCGAAAATTTGCACTTTACTGGAAAATATCAGCGATATCGAAAAGAATAACTTCCCATTAATTGAAAGTGTGGTAATTATGGCCGACTCTCTTAGAGTTCTATATTAATTTAAGTTACTTTATTCTTATCTGTATCTTAATTTCTTTTCCCCTATATAAGCCAAAAGAAAGGGTAACAAATTTAGAAGAAAAAAAAAGAAAAGAGAAAGATAAAATAACTTGATCGAGTTTAATGTAACAGACAAAGATACCAACTTGGAAAATACAGCTGAGGAAGTAAAAACAATATTATCGAACATAGGTTCTATATAACTCAGCCTAATTGCTCAATTAATGACTGTTACAGGCTCCTATGAAATTAATACAATAAACCTAGGCCTTGAATAAATTATATAATTAAAGAGCTCGTTTTCGCGGGAGTTAATTCTCCACAATTTTAATTGTTAACATTTTTCTCCTGTTAACCGTTTCCCAATAGCAGGTGTTGTAACATCAGTGCATGGTTGGATACAGGGGGGCTTTAGGGCCTCTATACCCTCCTTTTATTTTTGTTTTTAATTTTAAGAGCCTATAACATGCATTTTAATGCCCTGTTATAGCGACTTTCAAGCATTACAATTTAAAAAAATTCAATGCTCCTCCGGACACCGTTATGGAACATGGAATAGGGGTAGTTCCCTTTAAGAAGGGATTGATCTGCCCATGCATGAGCGTAATTCATCCTTGCCGCCGATTTGGTAAAAATTGCTGATTTTTTATACTAGATTTTGGTGAAACGGCTAAGACCTATTTTAACTTACCTTATTCATTTAATCGATTTTATAAATTATTTATCTAAGTAAGGAATTCGCCTCTAAAGTTTATACAATTTAATTTTATAAGGAATACTATTTCAAGTGCGATGAACGGTTTCCGATTTACAAGCCGAAAATTTCCAAGCATTTCAACTAATAGCGTCAAATCTTACAGGCAGGTATGTATTATGTTTATGTCAATTCTATAAGAATTTTAAAAAATTGCTATCAAAATTTTCATCACATAAATCGATTTTCTCAGAAATGTCTTACTATGATTAGACAGAGAGTTAAAGGAGTGGAGATTTAACTTGACTTAGAAATATGCATATAAAACTTGAAGATTTTTATTTTGAATGTAGAGAACCCAATGAGAATCCATCCCAGATTCGAAGTATGAAAATGATTTTATGGAGAAATGATAGAGGAAGGGGATGGTGAACTATTATATATACAGGTACTTACTATAATATATATTATATTATATTACTATAACCGTAATATATTACTATAATATTTACTCCCTCTCAATTTATTTTCGTAAAACATTAGTTTATCTTACCTTCATAAATAAATTTTAAGGTTTTGCTGTTTCCTGAATAATATATTGATGTATTCATTCAGATTCCACATTAAATTGTGCTCTCACCTTCCCTTGCTTCAATCTGATAATTAAGGAGCGAGCCATTTTGCATTTCTCAATCAGCGCTGATTGGGAACATAGCATCGGACCTCAATCCAAAAGACCTGGGGTTCCAGAATTCGATCTTTATTGCTCAGAATACTCAAAAAGAAGTTATTAATTCTTATACTCGACATGTATTGATGGATTCACAAGAAAAATATATTGTAAGCCTTTGCAAGACTGGTTGACTTTGAAACAGATTTTTAAAATTATTTTTTCATATTATCTTTAATTTCTAACATCTCTTCGCAAGACAATTTTTAGGCAGCAATAGTGGTGGTACCTAAAACATTTTAACAATCAGATAAAGAAGTTTATGGATAACAAAGCAGGAAAAACAAAAAGAAACTTTAATTAACTCTTCTTAAAAATCTCTTTTTTTTTTCTAAGTGGTCGAGCAATATATTGATGTTTATCGATTAAATTTAATTTATTTTATTCTAATTACTCTATAATTACTTCTAATTGCCAAAGCCAGTACACTCAAGGTTTAGAAAAGAGGGAGACCCCTCTACAGCCATAACAGGAAAACTTAAATGAGATCTGAGGTCAGTATCTGACTTAGTAAGATCCAAACAGTGAAGCAGCTGGAAGTTGGCCGCCTGAAAACTTTAAGAAGGCAAACACTCCATCAGGCTCTGAGTGTAATACTCTATGCCAATAGTCTACCCTTGTGAGATTTACAATGTGAAAAGCTTAGTATAAAAAAAAAAAAAATGCACCTTGCACGTCACTGCGGTAGAAGAAGAAAAATCAAGAAAAAATTGTATAATATAGAAGGTACTATTGTTGTAATGAAGGAAACTGTTAATTGATAGAGTTTGAATATTTATATCATGGGTCGAAACTGTAAGTTATTTTTATTTCTTTTATTTTTAAAATTGTTTAAGTTAAACTTAAATTTTTTTTTCACCCTACTTGAAGTTTTTATTGAACATTAACTTTTTCATTACGAACACGTTTTGATAAAGTTATCTTAAAACTTTTACCTAAATGACTTTTCCATAAAAGTTCATTTCTAAAAGTTATTCTGAAACTTATTCATAAAAAGATTTTAGTCAAAGAAAATAATTTGGGAAATGCAAAAATTTATTTTAATAGATCATAATTTTTAATAATTAGTTAATATGTGTATTATGTTTAAACTGCAAAATTATCTTTAACAATACTATGGAATCAGTATAGTTAATAATCATAGATATATAATGAATAATAACGTTACTGAATCTAAAAATATTTAGTTTATTATCTAATAATCATCATTTAATTTAACAGGTAACAGGTAACACTTTCCAAAACATTTTAATTTACAACTAAATATAATCATCAAGAATAAATTTCAAAGCCCCCATTTTACACAGCTATCTAATAACATTTCTTTGCTTATTTTTACTGATATAGGTTTTAATTTGTTCTTACTACACTTCAAGTCACTATTACTGTCACTATTACAAAAACTTTTATGATCACAATCCAGGGCGAAAAAAGTTATTGTTAAACTCACACTTTAATTTGAATTGCTCAAAAAGTTTTGATGAACCTTAAACTTGTTGAAGAAAAACTTTTATCATAAATTTATTTGAAAACTTTTATTGAGTAAAATTTTTCATAAGTTTTTCAAATACTTTTAAAATGGAACTTATTTAAAAAGGTTAATGCCCTTTTCGACCCCTGATTTATTCAACTGAGTTATTCAAAAATTAGTTTGTAATTCAAAAGGCTATACAATATGAATAAAAAAAAAAAAATACAAATATTTATTAGTTATTTATTACTTTTATCATTTTCTATTCCGAAACAGTTTCAAGTTAGAATTTTTTTCTTTTTTAATACCTTAAATAGCACCTAAGCTTCATCGTCTTGCTTAATCATAATTGGAAACAAACCTATAATAAGAATATCTTTTTATTGGTAAATAAATTCATTTTATAAATCAAAGCGATTCAAAACAACAATTAGTGTAATCAACATGACTCAGCCGCTGTTATATTCTCATAACCTAATAAATTTGATAAGTTTTATTCCAATCTTGAGGCAATAGTCTGATTATGATTAGCAACAAGTTAGTAGCATTAGTGAGAGGAAGTGATGTTGACGATGAATTTATCCATTTGCTGTTTAGGTTTTTTTATTATCATTGTTGAAAGTAAGATTTTTTACTATGCACTGTTTTATTATTTTGCTAGATAATGTTTTAATATTATTTATTTTTACTTAATACCGTTTACTTGCAGGGTATTTGGTTTCTTTGGTCATAAATACTTAGTAACAATGCTCTGTTAGATGTCTTGTTTTCCAATTATTATTTTTCAGTTTTAACTTGCTTTGTCATTATTTACAGTAAGTTATTAAGTTTTAATAAAAATAGAATTTCTGATAAATAAAACTGTGTATTCATATTTAAAGACAATAGGGAGTGCCATGACATTCAGTTTATGTAAGTGACAACTGTTACAGTGTAATATTTATAGTTAAAACAGTTAATTTCAAATGTTAATGATTATTTTAATTTTTTTTGTTTTTGTTCGGTACCCCTTCCTGGCCATGTGCGGCATACGGTGGGCGGGGGGGGGGGGGGGGGTTACTCTAGAGGTGTAACCAACCTATTCTAACCATGGTGGGTAGGTCGAGATTTATTCCGTGTGGCCTCCACGAAATAAAAGTCAGCCATCACCGGGCGGATTCGAACCATCACCGTTCGGCTCGAGCATTCTATAGTGGATCACGCTCAAACATGCTCGGTTATCCCGGCCAATTATTTTAATATTTAATTTAGCTATTAAATAGATATTTAATACAACTATGTACTGTTTGAAAGCCTAATTAATTTTTTTGGCATTTTACGCTGGAAGGCAATGTGTTGGATCATCAGGGCACTGGCATTTGAGATTCACCATTCTTGAGTAGAGTCAATATAGATAGAAATTTTTATTTTCATGATTAATTATGGGTCAGGTTAATTTTAGAGAACTAGAGTAGTCAAGATAATATTTTAGTGTCGCAAATGGTGCACTTGGAGGTCCTAATCTTTTGTAGCACATTCCCAATCATATGAATGCTATCAATGTTTGATTATTTTACCTTAATTACTCTAACCAAGTAGCATAAAAAGTCAGGAGAGGTGTTTTTTTTATCCAACACCTGGTTTTATTTTGCTGAATATTTTATCTGGTGAGTAGGCTGTTTGAATTAAAATGGGTACTATATCATTTTCCCCAATAATCACTCACTATCCTACACTACAAGTCAATGTGGCTCGACGAACAACTTTTCTCCATCTTATCTGATTTTTTGATGCCTAGCACCAAATAATCACTCCCAATCAGCGAGCTTGTCGCTCCATCTACTCCTTAGTCTTCTTCTCCTCATTCCTTGCACTTGCATCTCTGTACATGGTTCATGTATTCCAGTCTTGATATAGTTAATCATATTATCATTGCTTAAATACTCTCAACACAATCGACATTCTCTAGCTTCATATATTCCACCGGACAGTGGCTTCACAACTTATATGGCAGCATGTTTATGAGCCATAGCTGGTCTCAATAAAGTTTTATAAGCTTCATTTTGGTATCTCTTGTAAATAGTTGTGAGGCAAATAGAAATTATTTGCCATTATTTTGTAGTTTATAGGATGTGAGGAAGAGTTACTTGTAATCAGGCTTTTTAAATGCAGGAATCTTTTCCATACTTTTTTTTTAAATTTATTTATTAAACAATTCAATTTATTTGTTATCCAACATTACATGTTTTTGACCCATCTTCATGGGAATATATCTGTATTAAAATATTGTAATTAATTTGTTACATATCGCATGTTGATAAGAAGATGGTTACAACTCAAAAAACTGTTGTTTTTTTTTTTATAATGGATAATCACATGTGAAATTTCAACCGCATTCTCAATTTTACTGTATACCTACAAACAGTGACCATGAAAAATAGTCATTAATCACAACTAGTCTAGCATGCTACTGGTACTACCTGTAACTCAAAAGCAGCCCTCTACCTGCATTAAAACGATCATACCCTAAATGAAAGAATATAGTAACTTAAACCTCACGTGAAAGGTATTATTAATATTATTGTTACTATATTCTGGCACTGTAGATTTTGTCATTCTGATTCCAACGGTATGCATAACTCAAAACTGATATATTTTGAGTTATAACCATCTACTTTCCGACGTGCGATATTAAGGATATTATTTAATTTTGTTATATTCTTAATTTTTCTATATTCATCAACAATATCTTATTTGGATATATTTCATTTTTACTCAATTAAAAATTAAAATTAATAATAAAGGTATATTTTGTTTTTATACCATACCTCTTTCTATATTTTATTTTAAATTATTAAGATATATAAACAAATTTAATATACAAAAGAAATAGGCCATATGCAAAAAAAAAAAATAATAAACAAAAAAATTGGATAAAAATAAATAACATCTCCTTAGCTTCCAGAGCAAAGGGGCTTACAAGCAGATGCCAAATCCAGAACTGAAAATGTTCATACTGACTGTAAAACATGCTAAGAAGAAAAAAAAAATTGTTTTAGTTACAGCTGTTAGATGCACTTAAATCTATCAGCTTTGGGTGTAAATAAATACAAATAAATGTAATGACTGATTGTTCTGTTGCCTAAACATTTAATAAAGATGTGGTGTAATTTGAAAAACATTAGTGTTAGATAAAACGTATGGAGTACTATTTTCTAATTTTTTTAGTTATGAAATGAACTTTATGATTTTTTTTCATTGATTACTTAATATAAATACAGTTTTTCTCAGTTATTAATTCACTATCTTCTTTAATTTATTTCAGGATTTAATGAAGGGACTTCTTTACAGTTTGCTCAAAATCCCATTGTGTTGCAGGTAATTTTGTTAACACTACTATATAGTTTTTTTTTTTAATTATTTATTTACATCGCCCACCAACAGGCAAACGCCCAATGACAAGTTGTCATGCATACATAATTATATCTCTGGACAATTGGTATCTTTTTTTCTGTTCAATGTAGCCCTTCTCTCTTGCAAAAATCCTCCTGCAAAACTTAATCTTGAATAAACTAATCATAGATCCAAGCTTCCTATTCAAGATTTTTCTTTTTCTGTCAAGATAAAACCTATCATTTCCCTTCATTGACTTTTATTTTTAGAATTTACTGTGTTCTACTCTTGCCATTTCCTCCTTATGTATACCATACTCAGCTATTTGGCTATGTTAGAATTTTAATATTTTTTATTGGGCATTTAATAGTTTAATTATTATTAAAAATCTTTTAAAAAGGTTAAGTTTAATCTTTGGTTAACAGCCCACAAGGCTTCTTAATATCACAATGATAACTAGTGATAGACTACAGCCATAACCATCCTAAAGCTCTAAAGATGTAAGATATCCTGTTTCAATTTTTCTTATCAGCTTGATAGGAGCTTATATTGCTTGATTGAGAGATAAAGAAAATATCCTTGTCAGTAAGTAGGATTAGGTTGGTAAAAGTACATTTATCAAGTGGTAAAATCATAGACTTTATTATTTTGGAAGGGTTCAAAAATAGTTTTTCAATTCTCAAAGGCTATAATATTCTCAAAACATGGATATCAATTGATGATAACTGCCAGCATTCTTTGTTATTTGGCTATTTCTAAGAATGAATAGTTTATCCAAAGCTTATATGCTAGGATTCAGTGGCTGCTGATGCCATTGCGGATTGGTAGGCAGAAGGTTTGATCATGAAAACTGAGAGCCAAGGTTGGAACTGGTTGATACCAAGGCTGGCCCATAAGCGGACCTAGAGTGAGGGCTGTGAGGGCTGCACCCCCCTCCTTTACAACCGGGTGGATCTGCCCATGGGCTGGTCAAGATTTATAAATATATATGAATCAAAGGCAAGATTTATTGAGAAGTTGATCATGAAATAAAAGCTAACGTTCGTTCTGCAGGTCTTTTAAAATAGCTAAGAAACATGCTTTGCAAGCAGTGCAGATCTAAATTTAAGTACTAGGAAATATTTCCATTTGCTATCATTAGTTCTTTTGATTTTTTCACGCAAAAGGTACTGGAAATGCTTGTTATTTCCTATGGTTACTCTTATTAAATTATATAATTCCTTAATGGTTTTTTTTTTCTTTTTTTAATGATCTTGCACCTCAAGCTTTTACTAATTAGCAATTAGTGTTACATAGATTATAAAAATAAATGTAAAAAGCTACATTCGTATAGAATTGAGTAACCTCCTCTTTCAAAGTCGGTTAAAAAACAAACATATTTTTTGAGTGATGAATCTTATTTTTTCAAATTTCTTTTTTCAGTGTCAATCAAACGATGAGGATTCTTTCTTACCTGTTGGTGATTCTGTTACATATAACTTTAAAGAGAAACACTTTAAAAATACTACTTTAGTGAATGGCAATTATATTAATTGTTTTTGGAGATTCAAAGCTGCCCATGATGGATATTATGTCGAGCTTTATTTTCATAATATTGAGGTACAGTATTGTTAGTTTAATTTTAATTAGATTTGAATGATTTACATTTAATTTGACACTGAACAGTAGAAGGTTGGTGGTCGGGGTTTGCTATTGCGCATTAGTCCCTCCACATAACATATCATTTTCCCGAAACATATTTAAAATAATGAAACATAATGAATAAATCACGTCTAATATCAAGAAATCTTAATTTATATAAATTGTAATAAATCTAATCAGACCTAGCCAGAGGTTTGGAAACCTACTTAGAACACACCTAGCCATTGGGTACTTTAATAATTAAGGGGAAGTAACCTAGTAGTTAAGAAATTTTGATCAATATCACCTTCTTCCACTGATTATGTAACAAAACTTGCTTACATAGTTCTGTAGTCAAAACCTATTATCCCTCATGGGTTTTAGTGGTATTTTTTTTTTTTTTTTTTTTTTGGGAGGGTAAGCAACAATCATTTCAATAATAACAGTCATAATGGTACTTCATGTATATGCAAGAAGATTTTATTCCTGTTAATAAAATCCCAATAGGGTTATACCACTGTAAAGTTTAAGTATTAGAGTACTTCAAGTATTTTTTTTCAACTTATAATATTTAACAGTATGATCATAAAAAATTGAAGAATTCGTCAAGCCAGAGTATGCCAATTAACCCATGTGTGGGGCAGGTTGGCCTAGAAGGTGAGATTGTTTGGCAATATCATACTGCCTGACACATATTATTGTTATTAAAAGCTGCACTATAATGGTATAATGATTTTGAATTGGTTTTTAAACACCTATTAAGGGAAAATAGTATGACAAATGGCTGCATTTTAGTATATGGCTGCATTTATTTCAATTGAACAAAATTATATAATATTTAAAACATCAGAAGTTAGAAATATGTAATGGCTTAGAAGCATCATTGTGTTAGAACAATGTAAACAAATTTTTCATAAAACAAAACGAATTCCACACATCTTCAAAAACTTTAGATAGGATGAGTATTCTTAGATGAACAATAACTCCTCTCCAATCCTCAAAAGTCAATAAAGAATGTTTTTTTGGCATCATAGATCAGTTTCGGTAGCGGAATTCTTTTAACTACATCGGCGAGGGGGTACCATATTTCATCTTTCTTTTTTGACCATGACCAAAACTCATGCTTCTTTTCCATTGTGCTGACTAATTCATCTGTATCATCAATTGCAGTCACGATTCCAGGGTGTCTTGCCCCCGTAGTTCACATCAACATATTCGCCACTGCGCCAACCAAACCCAGTTGAAGAGAGCCAAGTAACCCCACAGGAGAGGTTATAAGAAAGATGGCTGCCAGGTCAAGGTAGAACAAACAAAAAACTGGTTAATTGAAAGGTTAGGTTTTTCAAAGGAGTTTGGGGCTTTGTGTACAGAATCGGAGCCAAATGTTTTACCATGCCTTAAAACCAAATTTACTGAAAATGTAAAAATTTACTTAAATTTTGTAAAATCAATCAATGAAGCAAACTCTTCTCTACCCTGTTAGCATCAGACTGAAACGTCAGGACAAGACTCCCAAGGTCAGGCGGGTCACATGGTACGATGGTGGCGCCTACACAACAGGTGTGACGGACTATAAGCCAAAGGCCAACCTACCCCCTATGCCAACCAACCCTGCTCTCCCATACATATTAATTAAATTCAGAATGTAACACTTGATGATATGAGATATCGTATCAGTTGGTTCTAACTAAGACAAGTTATCAACCATTAGGAGAACCACTAACCATGCTGTATATTCATACAGTACTACTTATCAAAACAAAAATTTAATCTTATGAATGAGATGGATAAAATTAATCTTTTCCTAAAACAAATAGATTCGATGTTTTCCCCACATGTGAAGAGGCGACTCACAATTTCCCGCTGGAAAAACACAGATTTTTCTAGTCCAAGCCAGAAAACATATATTCGGTTACTGGATGCTTACCCACCCTATATCGAATATCGAAAGAAAATGAATTGTGTTAATAAATCGGCTTACACTGCCATCTGTTGGAAATTTATAAAACTTAAAGATATACATACTCAATCTTAGCATAATAAGCATTTAATTTGCAATAATAAAAAAATATGGGGGTCAAAAATCGAGATAAAAACTATCCTATCTTTTAAGTTGTAAAAAAATACACACAATGAGCCAAATTTCATCAGAATCAGTTAAGATTTTCTGATTTTACCTCCTACAAACATCGGGAGACGAGATTTTTATATGTATAAAGATATATATGGGTTTTCCTTAATCATATCCATAAGGAATAATAATTATGCATGGGTTTGTTATTACTTTCACTTACCTATATATGAAATATATAGTAAGTGGAAGTATTGCGATCGTGAAAATTGTCGACTTCCGGTTTTCAACGGAAATACGCGTTTTGGGACCCCCTGAGTCGAAATAACCAAGTCCCGCGAAATGGTCTGTGTGTGTGTGTGTGTGTGTGTGTGTGTGTGTATGTGAACAGACTAGCTCAAAAACTATAAACCGTGGGAACCTGAAATTGGGTATTTAGTGTAGGTATATGCCCGCGATGTGACAGCAAAAATTTCATCAAAATTGCTCAAAGGGAGGGGGTACTTTATTTAATAACTTTTTACGTTTTTTTCGATTTTCTCAAAAACGGCTCTAACGATTTTGATTAAACTGAGTATTTGATCGATTTATATGCCCGAAATATGACTGTAAAAATTTCATCAAAATTGATCTACGGGAGGGGGGACTTTACTTAATAAATTTTGTACCATTTTTACATGTTTTTTTTATTTACTAAAAAACGGTTTTAACGATTTTGATCAAACTTTGTATTTGATGTATTTATATGCCCGAGATATGACTGTAAAAATTTCATCAAAATTGATCTACGGGAGGGGGGACTTTACTTAATAAATTTTGTATCATTTTCACGGGTTTTTTTATTTACTCAAAAACGGCTTTAACGATTAACAAAAATAAGATATGAATGTAGAAAAATGTGTGACTTTGGGAAATGATAATTAGCAAAACACGTCAATTTCTAATCTAAGTAAGTTGGTAAGTGAAAGTTGTGTGTTGCGCGCACGCACCAGATTTTTTTTGAAATGTATTCAGAATTATTTATTTTTTATAACCTATTACAGTCAATTTTTATTGTAATAAAAATGGCTATAATAGTTTTTTTAATTCTTGGTTTGACTTTGTGATAGTACTAAAATATATTTATTTTGTATGTAGCCGCAAACAGGCTGTAGTGATTCTAATATAGAAGTTTTTGTATCTGGTATATTTTATGAAAAAGTATGCAACTTAAAAAAAGTCACAGAGATGAAATTTCAAGGCAAGGAAATTTTGCTGAAGTACAGCTTTCTTAAAGAAACTCAAGCCACTCATATTCTCGAAATGATTGTCAGAGAAACGAGCCCAGGTATTTATTTATTTTTATTATCAATATATTTTGTAATCCTGGTGAATAAGTGAAAAATTTACATTGAAAAATTTTGATTATCTTCCAAAATATGCGGGATGGAGGGAACGTGAGAATGCCGCGTGGGACCATTCTGAGGCCCAGCTATCTTTTTTCACTTATTTGACCTATAACAAAATTTGCTTTTGAAATTGATACTATTATTGGTCTTACAGTGGATTTTATATGTTATTAATCCTTTTTCATTTTGACGACATCAAAGAAACAATTCTTGGTAAAACCCTTAAAGGTGCCGTTAGAAGGCTCAACTTCTAGCAGTTCTTCCCCTAACTCATTATCCCATGGACCGCTTAAAAGAAAAGATCGCTGTGCCCTTATGTTTGAACAAAACTTACATTGTCTAGTAGGTGAAGTCAGTCTGTGTTCTTCATTTTGACTAAGGTTTAGTAACAATGTATCTGTAAGAAGATTTAATAATGCAAATGGATTGATAGTATTAATGATAATAATTTACTTTCCATAATTATTCACAATTTTTATTTGTTTTTTAATCTAAATTTGAGACTATTTATTAATTTATTTTTTAATTTACTAATGTCATTTATATTTGAATCATAATTTGACTTATTTATGGATCTGCAACACTTTTTTCATTATGTATCGGCTTGCAGATTTATACTTTTCTTCTTGAAACAAATACAAATTTTATGAAGTGAAATTTTACCGACACACATTTGCATCATAGTTTTTACCTCACAGAATTAGGTATATAATCATTTTTTTAACACTGTAAAATAATATATAAATACAAATTTAATGCATATTATTATTTGGTAGTTTTCATATTGTTTCATTCTCAAATCTAAATATTTTACCAATCAAACTAATTATTATCATTTTTAACTTTATTTTAAATTCTAACCGGTCCGTTTTGATTAAGTGTGCTTACTAACTTAACTAAAAAGTTAATAAATTCATGCTCTAGCCACTCCAGCCAAACAACTGTAACTTCAACTAAAAATTTTTAGCAAAAAACAAACTTGGGCGCCTTGGCCTGACAGGCCATATATAATATAAACATGCCGAATAACCAGCACTTCTCTTCTTCTATTTGTCACCACCAAACTGAATGAGGGTTTGGGAAAAGACGTAGAAAGACAGGCTCTTGATCATTTAACTACAGTCAACCACAACGAACCTGTCCCGAAAATGAGGCCTCTCAGCATTCCCAAGGGTTAAAAGTCAAATTTTATTTCTCAGTATAGAAATAACATGTGCAGTTACTCTGTACCTTGAGTAACTTTACTAAATGGTTCTACTGGATCTAATAAGTGCATCACAATAACCATTTCTTGACAGTCACATGGATATAGTGTCAAGGATATAGTCACAAGGATATAGTGTGAAGTGGTTTCACAAAATTTGTCCCATCCATAGGGGTTATCACATGTCTTTTTCTTTCTGTTACCTCTCAGTGGTAGATCAAAGTAGTTTTTTTAATTGAGGTAATAAAAGACTAAAAGATTCAATTATCATCAAAAGTTAACGCTTATTTACTAAGACCTAGATTTATTTTACTACCTTGATTGTTCTTCCTTACTAATTTTTCTTATCATGTTGCAATTTCAGTGAATCCAGGATGTGACTTTAAAACCAAAGAAATAGGTAAAAATATTTTTAATTCACTTTAAATTTATTACTATCTTAATATGCTATTTAAGGTGCAAAAGAGACCAACCCGTTACAAGACAGATCAGCTCACTAAAGAATTTAAACTTGATACAGCTTTTTTGTTTCAAATTTAAGGCTGGAATAAAAAATAAAATAAAATGCTGAGATTTTTGCTGTATGATCAACTTCAAAAAAATGTTAAGCTGTTTTTGTGGTGTTAGCACTGTACTATGATCTAGTGATTGATTAATTGATAGATAACAAACAAGGGAGGCCAGCACCCTGCCTCACACCTCTTCATGTGAACTCAGGAGAGTTCAGACAACACTTTAAAAATTTTCCGAAGTCATCATTTTAAGATAGGAAAATTGTCGACTTTAGAGAATATTGAATTCCCAAATGGCTTTTTGAAGCGTGCCTCTGTTAATGATACCGTATGCATTCTTGAAATTGACTAACAGATGATCAGTGGTCATTCTTTATTCAATGGATTTATCCTAGATGGTTCTGATGCTCAATATCTGGTCAGAGTAGAGTTGCCTTTTTTTTTTATTGGTCCTCCCCTTCCTCGCCTTGTAGGCTATACAGGGTTTCCCAGGCCAGGGGAGAGGGTGGGGGATTGATGCCGAGTATCATTAAATTTTCCCCTGGCTCCAGGATTTGAACTTTCTCAATCATATGTTGCCATGGGCAACGCATATTTTTTAACGTGTTTGCCCACTCGGCCATCCCGCCACCCAGAGTAGAGTTACCTACTCTGAATCCCGCTTGGTACTTTCTAACTATTTTGATTTAAAATTTTTTTGGATAAGATTTTATATGCACATTACAATAGCATGTTCCCTCTGTTATTTGGGCAATTTACAATGACTCCATTTTTATAAGGAGGACAGAAGATTCTTATTCTCCACTGGTGAGTCATACGCTGTTGTATAAACAAAAATTGTAGGTAAAGAAAATAATTTGTAGGAAGAGAAAGAAAAGTGAGAATGGCCCCAAAATATTCGGGCCACAGGAAACAGCAGCCAGTCAAGACTCTTAGGCCCCTAGTACTGCAATATGCTCACAGTATGCAGTTCTTAAAGGGTTAAAATGCTGTTAACATCTTTTGAGGTTTTCAGCATTTTGGACAGGGAAACCTTAGGTCAGTTTTCATTTATTTCCTTTCAAAAAATTCTTATTTTGTTGAGCTGACAATGGCCATGAATGTCTTCAAGCTTCTTTCTTTCCCACAGCTTCGTATTTTTTCTGCGTAGGCTCTTTTCCTCTCTCCTTGTGCTCACTTAGTGTTCACCCAAGCCTCCTAGTGTGCTTCCTTTGTAACTTTGCTTCATACACATTGCTTGTTTTTTTCTTAAGTCTCTTCTGACCTATTAATAATTGTGCTGCATCCACTCGAACATCCATTCGACTTTTCTTGCACATCTTTTGTCTCTCTCAAAAGAACTTTCAAAAGTTAGTTCAGTTTTTGCTGATATTTTGTCTTAATATTAAAATATATTGTTTTTTAACTCAAGTTTTAGTCTATCTTGTTTCTTGAAAGGCAGCTTTTTTTTATTTCTAAGTTTTTAGTATTTCTACAATTAAAGCAGCAAAAAAAAAAAAATTAAATAGTTATCGACTTATTTAAGAAAAAAATGTACTTAATGTAAATTCTGTGTTTTTTCATATGAAAAAAAAATAAAAGTTTTTAGGTACTTCTTTCCAATGATTATATTTTTTAAACGTATTCATTCATATTTAAAATTGTTTTAGGTCACAGATACCACCTATTATATGATTTGACATCTGTTAGTGTTGCATCAAAAAATGATGGTATTATTTTTTATATTTTATATTTTGTGTTACTTTATTGATAAAAAAAAATATTTGATTTTCTACTATGAGTATTTTTTTGTGATATATTTTATGATCATTATTTGGAAAATACATGCCACAGTTATACATTCATTCACTGTTTTGTTGCATTTTTCTATTTTAACACCTTTTATTTATCATCCATTTCAGCTTTCTTCCTTTTTTTTACCTTTACTTCCTGTCTTTGAATTTAAAACTGCTTTCAGTATTCCTGCTTAACCGATTCCTCTAGTGCATTTTAACTTTTAGGTTCTAGACATTATCCATCCTACTGCACTTTTTTAGAGTACATATACCTTGATCAGATATTAAAGGTGATCTCCAATGTTATAATCAATTGCTTTTCCTTCATTCGCTCTTCCTCAGCTCAGCCTTCAATGAATTATTTGTATGATTTTTAAATGACCCTATTCTAATCTTTGGAATGCTATTAATCAGTCTCTCTGACATTTTGTACATGGGCTTGAGGAAGTTCAATTCCTTCAGGACTTGTATTTGTTATTATTATTTATTTTTTTTTTTTGGAGCTTATCGCTTTCTAATACCAAGCCTCTATGTTTCTACTAACGAAAATTAAAAGGAATACCATGTTATGCAATGGTCAAAATTAAAGTTACTAAAATTTTGGTATAATATTGTTATGAGAAGAAATTACAATATATTATCGTACATTGCAGAAAAAATTCCAGCCCATGGTAATCTAATTTTGAATGTGCCGTTTACGCTTACATTGATAAACAGAGAAAATTTAGGAGTGACACCATGTTTTGATGATACTGTAATATGTGAGTAATATTTTTTCTAATTTTATCGTGATATATTTCTTTAATAATGTGCTGTGTTGTTGTTGTTTGCTATTTTATAATAGGAACTGTATTGCTCCTTTGCACGGGGATCATTAGAATCTTCTCCTAAAGGTGTGTGTGGGGCAATGGATATTGCGTACTACCAACCTTGGGATTTACCAATATGCCTAGATTAATATTATCATATTGTGAGAAAGAAAGAACAAGCTCTTAATCAAAACATTTATTAAACCAAAAGAAAAGGAAAGATTCTGAAAATTTAACTGAAATAGAATTTTTAGTTTGACTCTTCATGAGTAAATTATATAATACTAAACATCTAAAGGTGTATATAAAAAAAAAAATATATATATATAATATAAAATCATTTTAAGAACACTAAACATGAAAACTACAATTAGAGATTATACTCAATAAGATGTTTAATCCAATTTTTAATAAATATCTGATAACTTGTCATTGTAAGTTTATTGAAAAAAATATATATATATTGATACGATTTCCTTACCCTCTCTCTTCTTAGCTTTCTTCTTACTCTTATCTTACCTTTCTAAGGATAAATCATTAAGAACTTGGCTGCTTGCCTAGATAATGGTCCCTCTCGGAATACACTTATTACACTTATAGTCTTTCTCAATTTAAAGCTTATAAACATGAGGGGTAATGATCAGATCAATAATAAAAAAAAATTACCATTAAATTAAACTATCTTTTACTATCAGGAGTGAATTGTGAAGGAGAAAAAGAAAATTTAATACATTATAAAAGAATTTATTCATCAAGAATATTTACATAAAATTGAGATAATTATATTGATCTCTGGTACTATCCTTTATGGTTACAAATAAAAAATAAAAAAAAATCTGGTGCGTGCTCGCAACACACAACTTTCACTTACCAACTTACTTTGATTAGAAATTAATGCGTTTTGTTAATTACCACTTCTCGAACAGAACGGCTTTAATTATGAACAATGGTCTATCATTAAAGGCGTACGCCGCATGCGTGGGCTCAACGAGTTTTATGAGTTGACTGAATATTTTTCTTTTTTTCTCCTCTTTATGTTTTCTTTATTATCATATCTCATACTTAGCCATTTCTTATTTTTAGGCGTAATGAGAGACAGTTAATCTCTCCATTTGAACAAAAACAAAGGTACTTTATAGGAAAAAACAAACAAAAAAGGCCCCCCCCCCCCAAAAAAAATAGCCCCCTCAGAACATTTTAATAATGATAAAGCTTACCTTATATTAAAGAATACATAATTTTCATTAAACATGACGAATTTGATAAAAATCGTTAAAGCCGTTTTTGATATCATCGAAAAAAAGGTAAAAATTGGAAAAAAATTATGAAATAAAATGCCCACTCCGTTTGACCAATTTTGATGAAATGTTGGCTATCACATCTTTGGCATGTACATACATCAAATACTGAGTTTGATCAAAATCCTTAAAATCGTTTTCGAGTAAATAAAAAAAAACACGTAAAAATGAAACAAAATTTATTAAGTAAAGTCCCCCCTCCGGTTGATCAATTTCGATGAAATTTTTACAGTCATATCTCGGGCATATTAATACATCAAATACTCAGTTTAATCAAAATCGTTAGAGCCGTTTTTGAGAAAATCGAAAAAAACTTAAAAATTTATTAAATAAAATATCCCCTCCCCTTGAGCAATTTTGATGAAATTTTTGCTTTCACATCGCGGGCATATACATACACTAAATACCCGATTTCAGGTTCGCACGGTTTATAGTTTTTGAGCTAGTCTGTTCACACACACACACACACACACACACAGACACACAGACCATTTCGCGGGACTTGGTTAATTGGACTCAGGGGACCCCAAAACGTGTATTTCCGTTGAAAACCGGAAGTCGAAATTTTTCACGATCGCAATACTTCCACTTACTATATATTTCATATATAGGTAAGTGAAAGTAAAAACATTATTTAAATTTATTTTACAAAATTAAATCTTATTATTATTTAAAATGAAGACTGCTTTGAAATCGTTCTAATTGAAAATATTTAACAATGGTTGCAAGCGCTTTTGAACTAACTGAATATAAATATTATTAAAATTATTACTTTGAGCTCATTTATGAGATAAACAAATTTATTCCGCAGAATATAACTTATAGTACTTGCTATTGCTCATATACTGATGACAGGCTCTGCGTTCTGGATTCCTCTCCACAGATCATATTCAAATCTACCGGGAAGCTGTAATGATTAGGACTAAGATGTTCGCGCGTTGAAACTGCCACAAGGAATGCCTATTCCCGCTTCTCCCACTCTCGCCCTTTTCGTACTTTTTGGGGCGATATCTGGCGGCCAAGTATTGCGATTATATATCTTTTTCTCTTCATTTGTATCTTTATCTCTCTTCAATATGGCCGTCAGGGTATCGTATGTTGTTTCCTTATACGTGCAGGTGGCTAATCGCTGCTTCCTGATTCCCTTTGTTCTTCCTTTTGACTCTTAACTCCGTAGATTTCCAATTTTATACTATTTGAAATATATCTTGCTTTATAATTAATTAAACTTTAATTAGGCAGTACCTGTTTCACGTATCTTAGTTATATATATATATATATATATAACTAAGATTTGATGAATAAACCAAATGAACTAAGCATATCTAAGTGGTTTGTGAAAATATGCCATGGATTAACTATTTAATAGATATATGAAACTATAAAATTGATAACTAAACTATTGAGCTCGGGAAGCACTGAACTACATCCATCACAGTTAACAATTTTGTTATGTATGACCTCTGCAATAAATTTTAAAGAAAAAAAAAATATCTGATACAACAGAAATATTCTACATGGTACTTATCGACTGGTAGTCTTCTAATTGTCTATCTCCCCATTGGTGGCTGTAGGAATTTTTTCTCAATACATTTTCTAAATAAGGCATAGGTAAGGCATCTTATATCTGGACATCACGTATTTAACACCGCATACTAGTTTATATACTCGCATAGCACTGCTTTACACCCACTGACATAAAAAAAAAAAAAAAAAAAAAACATCAAAGTGCAAAAGGAAAAAACTTTAAGACAGAACTGACGTCCACACTTGTGAGGTCTTTCTACAGAATGCCTGTGAATACAGGCTCCTTGGTCATCCAGGGAATCCTCTCCTTGGTCCAGAGGTGCCAAGGTGGGGGAAATATTCACCCATGATGGAAAATCTGTAAACAAGATTTCTGGGAAAACTATATTGATAGGATTATAGGGCTTAATTAGGTTATGTCACCTGAAAACTTGTCCAGGCTTCAAATTTACTATTAACCTTGTAATTAACAAAAACAAGATAGCGTGGGGACTATATTTATTCTAACGGTTGTTTGAGAAAAGGGCACTTTCCGCTGGTCACTGCGAATGTTGGTGATTTATTGGATTTTTTTCACTCTTCTCCCTGATACCAAGCATCCTTATTTGATTAAGGCTCTAGTTCCCTGATCATCTCTGTTATTAATGAACTTATTGAAATTTGAATTTTACCATTGGATTGTTCGTTAAAAATGCTAACTATTGATACCTCATAAGGTATATCTAAGCCTATTCATTACGAAAATTTAATGAATCCAGGATATAAAAAGCCATACTATATGGTTCTAAATATTGCCTAGGATGATTACACAAATTATTTAGACTAAAACTGCTGGGTATTTTTAATAGTAGACTTGTACCCAGTCAGCATTACTATAGAGATAAGTCATTTCAACATTGGTACGCTGCCTCCATACACCATCTCCATATACAGCCTTATAAATTCTCTTGGATTTGGCACTCAAAGGTTGCTAGAGTCACCTCCTGGGCTCTTGGAAGGGTCCAACATTCTGAAACTTAGGTGATCACGGGCCTTATGAGAGTTTAGTACATGCGCAACTTGGTAGTCCTCAAAACATCTCTGGTCTTGAGGTGGTCCTCAAAACATCTCTAGTCTTGAGGTGCCTCTGCAGTCCAAAGTAGCACTTATTTGTGGCCATAATTTAATGTTGAATTTCAGGCTTTATGTCGTTGCTGAAGTTCACTTGGGTTCCAAGATACATGAATTCCTCCACTCTCTGGAGGCTCAATCGAGGCTATACCATTTGTGCCAACACTAAAAAAATACTGCTTGCTCAAACATAAAGAATCTATCCTCTCAAGAATTTAAGTGAGCCCCTACCCTTATAATTAGGTAATTTACACCTTGTCAAAAAAAAAATGCCTGGTGTGGCTGAACGGCTTAGTGCCGCACTCCCACACCGCAGTGTTACGGGCTCAAATCCTGCCTTTGGTGGTGCTTTTCTTTAACAGAAGTTCCACCTTGTGCCATGGGAGTTTAGAAAGTGGTGGCTAACCTTAGATAGGCAACCCTGAAAAGTTAAAAATTATTTTCTTGCGTAATATTTTGTTTTTCAAGCTCTCTTATCACCTCTACTATATATTAATAATAATAAATTATTTATTTATTTGTTCCATCATAAGTTAATTAAGAACAAAATTATACATAAATTTATAGGGCCTTACACATAATGGACTTTAGAGCCTTAGGATAAGACTTAAATAAAACAAAGAAAGATGAAAAAATGAAAATTAGAAAATAAAGACATATATATATATATATATACATATATGTATATATGTACATTAAACATGTCCAAATGTGTAAAGATCTTGAAAGATGAGGAGGGCATTTGAGTGATAGATAAAAGGGGGAATAGAATTCTATAAGAATGAGGATTGGATAATGAGAAATCTTTAGAAAGCTGTCGTTTGGTGGGCCGGAGTAAATAGATCTGAAGAGAGGGTATTGTGGGTATGGGCTGAGAATTTGAACTGTAGAAGTTGAGAGATTTAGAATGTATGGCGGGATTGGATAACTTGCAAACAGAAGGATGCCAAGAAATATTTAATATTATTAAGTATTTAATATTTAATATTATTAATATTATAAGTAATTAATATTAATTCTATAATTTTTCAGTACCTATTGAAGATACACCTTCATGCCATTCAGCTGTGGACTTAAACTGTGGATGGGAAACAAGCTCAGGGATTTCTCTCGTCTATGAATTAAGTGATTTAAAGGGTAACTTAAATTAATTATTTTTCTGAGTATAATCTGATCAATTTTAGATTATAATTATTTTAGGTTTTTGGCGATCTGTGACGATATTATGATTCATAATTTCTATGAGTTGTTTCAACATCATTTCTAATTTAGATAAACAACCTTTATTTTATTTTAAAATCGTATTTGCTAAAAATATTCAAGGTTACCATTGGAAGATAAATAACAGAGGAAGATTTCAAACCAAATCAAAGTTGCTTGAATTGGAAGCGCTTTGTTTGTATGTTGAATATTTGCTTGGAAATCCTGATGACAAAGGAATCATTAAGCTTTTTGCACTGATAAATGATCAACAAACATTGTTAGCAAAATATTCATTAAAGGTAACTCTTTATAATCTCACTTTCTCCTTTCTATTATTGGTTACTTAGCTAAATAGTAAATTTTCAGGGAGAAATGTGGGAAACAGTGAGGCTCAGTGTACCTCTCCCATCTTATTTAAGTGGAGTTCCAGCACAGATAATTTTAGATGTAGAAGGAGATGGCATAGTGTACATTAATAAAATTTTTGGCTGTAACCCATTTAGTAAGTTTAAAATTGTTCAGATTCCTCGCTATTGTTTTCTCAGTTGATTGATAATAGACAATATGCAAATTTTAAGTTGTAATTATTAACTTTTTGCATTAGCAACACTTCAGCAATGATTATTTGCCCGTTTCCAATTCTTACCTTCAAAAATTATTCTCGATCACTAAAAATAGAAAGCAAAAAACTTGATAATTAGGGATACTTATTATCAATTAAACAAATTCCAAATAAATAGCAAATTTAAAAAACTAAACCAAAGATATATTGAGCTAAGGTATATGATTTTTGTGAATTTTTAATTTATCTTGTGGGGAGAGTTGGGTAAAGTGGGGTACCAATCTGATCGTGGTGTCTTTTGGCGCTAGTTAATTACTGAATGGTATATTTGTTTCCTTCGGTTGTGGTGTTAGTTTAGCAAGGGGTTCTATAGTGAAAAGTTGTTCTGTTGGAATTTGAGAGTTAAATATATATTTTGAGTGCATTTTCTCTCATTTCAGTACTAACTTCAAAATGGTATAACTCAACCACATAGTCCTAGATTGCTATGTTTATTATTTCATTGGATTGGTCATTCTATTCATATGTGTTTCCGTTTGTTTTAACGTTTCTATTCATACTTATTACCGTTTTACGATTTTTATTTTCATTAAACACCCTGTCGGCTAAAGTGGCTGTAGGGACCTTAAGGGCTGGGTCGTCCCCACTTTAGCCGACCATGACTTATTTAGCCTAATTTATACATTTACCTCATTGTTGTTAGGCTGTATGCCTAATATATTTCCCTATTTTATTTTCATAATGTCAGTGCATAGAAATAGAAACACAATAACCGCCACATGTCAGATCATGCCATGTCTTCCAGTTACAATAGTAAAACACACTATTCTCACCATCCATCATTCCATCAAATTTTCTAGTTTTACCTTTTGTCAAATTGCAAGTTACTTATTATCAAAGAAAATTAAAGAATGGAAAACTTAGGGCAGTGGCCATTTTAAATTGTTCAGCTTGCAAACAAATACTCGAAAAAAAAATGAGGCAAAAAAAAAAAGGAAGGACGTTAAAGAAAGAAAATTGCCTGAGAAAATAAATCTACAGAAAAAATAATCAAGAAAAACTTTTAGAAATCAATGAAAAATCGTTAGCAAATGTATATTTTAAAAAAATGTCAAGAAGAGAAAAATGAAGAAAAAGAGCTAAGAAAATCATTTGAAGAAAATGATTTTTGCACAGTGTGCTTGTGTGCACTGTGCTTACGTTGAAATAGAGTATTTCAGGAGCAGTGTTCTGAGCTGTGCCAATTTAAACTTGACAGTGTTCTTTGCAAGCTCTGTAAAACTCTTTAGGATAACAAAGTTCCGTTCCCCTGAGTTATATTTTAACATTATATTATTATTAACAGTATTATTTAGTTGTTAGTAATTAATTATCTTTTGATCAATTATTTTAAAATGAATGATTTTGGTCACTGTGGTAATAATTATTGTTCAAATTGAGGACAGTTTCCATTTCTTTTGTAATCAACAACTTAACAATTTTTTATTAATCCTATACTGAAGTATTGTTATAATAGCAGGTTCTATACAAATTTTCCAACATTTTAATGCATAGATGTATCCTTTATATAGTACTCATGGCAATAATAAAGCATTTTTATGCAATTCAAAAAGGATACCCCACATTAGCCGAAGGGGTACCCCACTTTACTCAAAGGTTCGGGTAAAGTGGTGATATTTTTTTAATTTTGTATTTTTATTAATTACAGTCTAACCATTCCGATTTAATCCAAAACACTTAACAAACACAAAGATAAGTAGTAGACGTTTAAAACTTATGAATCATAAAAAATCATATTAGATTTTTAGTGAAAAATGTACAATTCACAAGAAAAAACAGAAAATGTCCCCACTTTCCCCTACTTATATTAATTTTGTGATCAATATTTTTATATTTTTACTCTATCAATGGATTACAATCTAATAATGCTGAGGACATCTTTTTCTCTTTCAGCTTTGGAAGACCGTTATTTCATTTCATCTGGAAAAAACGTTATACTGTTTGGATCTATTGGTAAGTTTCATTTAACGTTGATGCATATAGTGAGCTATAAAATAATTAAAGGTAGCTTAGCTTGATCTATCCTCTATGAATAGTCATGTTCAAACTTTGTTGAATTATTTTCCTATATGGTTTGATATTCCGTTGTAGTTATATGATAGGAAGTTTCAATATTCTATAAAGACAGAGGTCTCTGTCAATGGGCCAGCAATTTTAACTATATTTCTATAGGCCCTAGGAGCTGAAGATTAAAAATATATAAGTCTTGATAATCACGGTTTTAAAAATACATATTTCTTTTCCTTGTATAACTTGTATGTATAACCTGTCAACAAAATTATTGAAACATAAAATAAGTTGCTATAAATACCGTTCATATGACTGATTTTGCACTTTTTTACTTTCACTTACCTATATATGAAATATATATTAAGGAAAGTATTGCGATCGTGAAAAATTTCGACTTCCGGTTTTCATTGGAAATACACGTTTTGGGGTCCCCTGAGTCCAAATAACCAAGTCCTGCGAAATGGTCTCTGTGTGTGTGTGTGAACAGACTAGCTCAAAAACGATAAACCGTGCGAACCTGAAATTGGGTATTTAGTGTATGTATATGCCCGCGATGTGACAGCAAATATTTCATCAAAATTGGTCAAACGGAGGGGCAACTTTATTTAAAGAATTTTGTCTAATTTTTATATTTTTTTCAATTTTCTCAAAAACGGCTCTAGCGATTTTGATTAAACTGAGTATTTGATATAATAATATGCCAGAGATATGGCTGTGAAAATTTCATCAAAATTGATCAACTGGAGGGGGGAATTTCCTTAATAAATTTTGTATCATTTTCACGTGTTTTTTTTTTTTTTTTTATTTACTCAAAAACGGCTTTAACAATTTTGATCAAACTTGGTATGCATATGTTGATTTGATGTATGCATATGCCAAAGATGTGATAACCTACATTTCATCAAAATTGGTCAAACGGAGGGGGCACTTTATTTCATAACTTTTTTTCCAGTTTTTACCTTTTTTTCGATTATTTCAAAATCAGCTTTAACGATTTTCATCAAATTCATCATGTTTAATGAAAATTAGGTGTTCTTATAACATCAGGTAAGCTTTACCATTATTAAAACATTCTGATGGGGCTTAAATGGGGAAGGGGCCTTTTTTGTTTGTTTGTTTTTTTGTTTCCTATAAAGTACCTTTCTTTTTGTTTATATGGAGAAATTAACTGTCTCTCGTTACGCCTAAAAATAAGAAATGGCTAAATATAAGATATGATAAAAATCAAGTAAACATATAGAGGAGAAAAAAAGAAAAATATTCAGTCAACTCATAAAACATGTTGAGCCCACGCATGCGGAGTACGCCTTTAATGACAGGCCATTGTTTTAACAGAATTAAAGCTGTTCTGTTCATTTAGTGGAAATTATTTTTGTTTCATGGTAACTAAATGAAATTTTCAACAAGTACCTACATACAGAATTATAAAATCAGACGACTTGGAGTATTATGCTTGCATTGCCGAATTGTCACAAGAAAAAACTTTTATTTAATAATAAAAGAAATTAGTGTTGTTTTTATAGACCAAATGAAAAAAAAATTAAGAAATGAATGTGGAAAAATGTTTAACTTTGAGAAGTGGCAATTAACAAAACACATTAATTTCTAATCTAAGTAAGTTGGTAAGTGAAAGTTGTGTGTTGCGTGCACGCACTAGATTTTTTTTAGTACCACTCATCATCATAGCCAGACAGAATTAAATGCCAAATTCGAAAATTGCTGGCTTCCTTCAAATTAACTGCAATTTTGTTTAATTGAAATAATTAAGCATCTTTCATCACTAATAAAAGAAAAAAAAATGTATAAATTTAAAATTGAATCTTATCATGGAATTTGTACAATTAATTGTGTTGATACATATTTCTATTCATATTAGAGTGGTGAGTTTAAATTGTGCGATGAGCCAGCTTTAGAACTTACTTGAAACTTTTATTTTGTTCATAGAGAAAGAATTTCAAAAATCAACTGGAAGTTGTGAAAATGGTGGACTAATTTATGGTGACGAATGTATTTGCCCAATAGGCTTTCATGGGATTCATTGTGAACTTGGTAAATTGTTTACTATTAATACCTTTTAGTGTAATTTATATTCAAACTAGCTAAGGTGCCCGACTTTGCTCCAGTAGTTGTGTAGTAGTTTTAATAACAAAAAAACTTTAAAATTAAAGGAAATAGAGAACAAAATTAGCACCTTCTTGAAACTTCGGTTTTATCTTGTTATCAATATTAAGATTTGAGATCTGCAGAGTCCGCCCAAATAAGGAACCCTATATACTTTATAGAGGGTTGAAAATGGTAAATGAACAATTAATTTTGCTGTGACTTTATCGAGTTGTGCATCGTTTTTGATGGTTTCTGTGATTCTGAATCCTATAAGCCCATTCCAAGCAGTCAGCAGATGATAAGTTGTTAGATTATAGTTGAAAAATCTGATAACTCTGTTAAAAAAAATTATATTTCGAGTAAAACTTAAGCACCGATCACTGTGATGTTCCTATTAGCTCCAGAATTATAGAAACTACCGAAGATTCATAGAAACTATTTTTTAAGACCTTTCTTCCATTTGAACCTCCCTTAAGATATCCCCCCATAATTTGAGCGGATTCTGCAGATCTTGAATCTTACTACTATTACAAAGTGAAAACCAAAATTTCATGAAGGCACAATTTTTCCACCATATTTCTTTTTATCCTGAACTATGAGGGATGATAAAATCTTATTGAAAAAATGCTGTAATTGGAGTTAGTCATTTTGTCGACTGGAATGCTCATCATACATAGTAATCAAACCAACTTCTTTTACATAACTACAATAAGAACACTTTAAACTTTATATTTTCGATTTATATTCAGTCAATTTATCTCTTTTTTTCATGTCTGATTTTATTCGCTCACTGTACTACTAAGAAATGTTCACTCGTATTGCATTAAATTTAATTATATATTATATATTGATTAAATTTAATGTGATGGTCAATTACCCTCCTTATGAGAAAATTAATTTTTTAAGGAATCCAGTTGGTTTTCTAATAGATCGCAGAGACATAAAATCATTATTTTATTTTGAAAGCAAATGGGAAACTAATTATTTTCGCTTAATTTTTTAGTCATTTAAAAAAAAAGCTGAAAAAATATATAACCTTTACAAACTGAACTGGATGAATGAACAATAAACATTGAGTGAAACGCACCCTAGCGCTTTCTGGTAGTCTGGAGCTCAAACAAAATTTTTCATTCATAAACTCATATGTCAATCTCAGATAGGCTAATTACATGGTGTGAGAGGCTTAAATTTCCAGTCCTTTTTTCTTCAATTTTACACCCTTAAGAGAAAAACGGAAAACTTCTTCTCCATTATGGGTTCATTCATTCACGGCGCAACAGACGCTTGAAGCGGTCCTTGGCCAGCTCAACTGCTCTTCTCCAGTCTTCCCTGTCGTTAGCGCGTCTGATGGATATTACTGTTCTCTTCAGATCCTCGGCGACAGCGTCCTTCCATCTTCCCTTTGGTCTTCCGCGAGGTCTTGCTCCATCGGGTTTTCCATAATACAATCTTTTGACTGTCTTCTCTTCACTCATCCGAATTACGTGCCCCAGCCATCTGATCCGTTGTACCCTCACAAATTGTGATACGCTCAAGTCATCGTACAGTGTATAAAGTTCTTTGTTTTTTCGGAGTCGAAACACACCATTCTCCTGAACAGGTCCATAAATTCGTCTAAGTATCCTTCTTTCGAACCTGTCAATATTAACAGCTGATACTTTAGTCATTACCCAGGTCTCGGATGCATTTGTCAAGATGGGTCGGACGAGTGTTTTGTATATCCTGAGCTTAGTTGTGCGACTGAGCAGTCTACTACCAAGGAGTTTAGATAGACTGAAATAAGCTCGGTTGGCTGCCATTATTCTGTACTTGACTTCTTCTCCCTCGTCCAAGGTGTCATTGATCGCTGATCCCAAGTACTTAAAGCTTTTAACCCTCTCAAATCTGTAGTTCCCTATTACATAATGACTTGTCAGATGAGGTGGGTTCTTCTTCCTCAATATAAGTATCTTGGTCTTATCCTCGTTGATTTGGAGACCCATTCTTCTCCCTTCCATCTCAAGCACCGTTAATGCATCCTTGATACTTCGTAGACTCCTCCCCGCTATGACAACATCGTCCGCGTACGCCATCACCTGGGTCATCTGGCTACAAATTATACCGTGGGATATTAGCCTTGCTCTTTTAATAACTGCGTTTAGGACGATATTAAACAGCATTGGGGCCACTGAATCTCCTTGTCTGAGTCCCGAACACACTGGGAATGAGTCTCCACAGTTTCCACCAATCTTGACCTTGCCAACTGTTTCCTTCATCGTACACATCGTAAGTCGGATCAGCTTAGCCGGGATTTCCATTTCTCTCATAGCCCGGTACAGTTCCTTCCTGATGACAGAATCGTAAGCAGCTTTATAATCTATGAAGAGCAGCCACATGCTATTGTTATATTCCCTCATTTTTTCCATAATTTGCTTGAGCGAGAATATTTGGTCAATGGTTGAGCGATTGGCTCTAAATCCACCTTGGTATTCTCCGATATGTGGTTCCACGTATGGAATTAGCCGGTTATACAACGCAATTGAGAACACCTTATAACCTGTGTTAAGTAAGCTGGTTCCCCTATAATTGTTGCACTGGGTTGAATCACCTTTCTTTTTAAAAATTGGCACAATGATACACTCACTCCATTCTTGTGGCATTTTTTCTGAAGTCCAAATTTGTTCTATGATTCTTGTTATTTCTTCGGCTATTATCGGACCTTTATTATTATGGGCTAATATGGGTTATTCTCCGTTATATGGCTACACAACGACATAACTTTCTTGATCATACATGGAATCGTTGTTGAACCTTATCGGCACGCACATTGTACACTTTGCTTTATAATATATATTGATTATTCTTTTTGTAACAGCTGAAAGACAGTTGGAGGTGGTGGCGTGTTATATATCTTTTCATTTTGTTCACTTCTCTCCTTGCCTTTTATGGGGTATCATATTAAAGAATCGACATTATAACTTTATCCTTCTTTTAATGTATATACATCAAGTAATTCTGCTGCTTTTATCTCCTGAAAATCCTAGGAATTGAATCAAAAGTTGAATCATGCAATTTCGTGATTGGACAGTTAAAAAAGTACTGGATTCTATCAATTAATGCATCAAAATAAACCACCTATGGTTTTTTTTTCCTCGCCCTTTAGGCTATATGGGTTTCCTAAGGCTTCCCCATTCCAAGAGGATGGGAGATAAATTATTAAATTTTAATTTAATGTGTATTATTAAATTTTCCCTCGCCATCTTCTATTTGTCAATTACTTGTTGTCAGGGGCAGCACGTATTTCCTAATACTTTAGCCCACTCGGTCATCCTGCCAACCCACCTTTGGTTAAAAATTATCAGGAAATGCTCTTATCATCCCTTAGCTTTTCAAAAATCTTAGAAGAGTCTTTTCCTTCAATCAATCAGACGCTCCCAAAGAAGTGAGATCCTTTTTTATTTTTGTTTATCAAAATGAGTATCATTACTTTTCCCTTATTATTTAATAATAGCTTACTGAGTTTTACTTGTGACAATTAAAACAAAAATTATGACATAGTTGACTCCAGTCCAAAGACTGCAGTTGACTCCAATAAGCTATTGAAGCCACATTGGCTGATATTGGTTGGTTTTATCTTGGTTTGCCACAACCTTCAATGAGAAGTGGCGTCGATTTGAATCTGGTCTCGTTGCTTTAGAATATTCGAAATAGAATTTTAATAAATAAGAAATTTCTTTGAGATTGTCATGAATTTAAGTATATAACCTTTTACCTTGGATGAAAATATGATTTATATCTTAATAATGGATTCAAAATTAAATGTTAAAATCAACCATAACTTACCCTAAGATAGGCACTTAAATTTCATTTAATATAATTGCTTAGCTGTGCACAGCCTATGTTGATGGATTAATTAGTGATTTATCGAAAGAAAAAGAAAATGTGATTTTCACTACCTAAACCCTTAACTTTCATTTAATATTATTTAAATAAAAATATTTTCTTTATAAATAATTTTTATCTTCTTATGCTATTTGCTTTTCTTTGATCTCAGGTTGTGGGGAAAACAAATTTGGTATGGATTGTGGCTCCCAATGTTCTATTTTCAGTAATGGTTGCAGACAAATAATATTCTGTGATGATATTATAGGATGTTCTTGTGCTTCAGGGTTCAAAGGAGAATACTGTCATATTGGTAATTTTAAAATTCTATCTCAACTATTTTGTGTATGAAATTCTATTCTTATGTAATACTGTAGGACCTCCATTATCCGGGCCTCGATTAACCGGGGATCCAATTAACTTGGGTGCCGAGGAGCCAATTTTTTTTTTTTTTTAATAAGCTTTTTTTAACTTTTATGCCATTTATTTTGTATTTATAATATTTAAAAAAATATATACATAAATATTTAACGATTACACAATGTTAAATATCTATTATGAATACGTGAAAGAAAATGTGTTTTAACGCTTGAAGAGAAATTAACTATTATATACAGATTAGAAAACGGTGAAAGTGTTAAAAAATGGTCCGCTGAACTAGGAATCGGCGAACAAACTGTACTGAAGAAGAAAAAAGAAATTTTCGACTTCGTATCATTGCTGGCCCAAACATCATGGCCACGGAAAACAATGAAGAACTCTTCATTAAAAGACGTAGATGAAGCTGTTTATCAGTGGTTCATGCAAAAATGTGCTTTCTCAGGATGAAAATTGAATACATATGTAAATATATAAAAACATAGGGTAAACCATACAGTTATTGGCACCCTTAAGACTAAATTTCAGTGGTGACATTAAAAAAAATATTTCTTATGAATGGATCTAACTGAAACTTCCTATAGCTCCTCATTATCTATCCTCATAAAAACTGAAGAGGTTTTTTTGGGTCAAAAGTTCATCAAAAGTTACAATATGGCAATGTTTATTGTTATAAGTGCCAAATCTAATTATTGGCACCCTGTGGATTTAATTGTGCCATCTTCCCTATGGTTAGTTTGTTTAAGTCTTACTTCATAGATGACTTAGAGGAACCTTCAAGCATTAGACTCATGTATATCTTGTAATAAAATTAATACTTGTTTACCTATTTCTTTAAGATAAAGTTGGGGTGCCAATAACTGTATGGTTTACCCTACATACATTTACTTTTTTTGTTATTTTTGTATATTATAATTTAATGTTTATAAAACATTTGTTTGTTAATAAAAGTTATTTTACCTTAAAAGTTATTTTTTAACCTTTTTTTCTATCAGATTAAGTCAATAAAATGTTTTAATTCGATTATCCGGGGTTTTCGATTATCCGTGGACCCCCATTCCCATCATTAACCCGTATAATGGAGGTTCTACTGTATATATTTAAAAAATAATAATTAATAAATTTAGAGAAAAAAATGTTAAGTTCAAGTTTATTATATAAACTAAAATAAGTATATTAATCAGGTTTTTGCATCTTGAAGGGGAAAATGTCAGTAACCAACGATGGTTTCACATTAGCTCCAATGAGACTCTTAAAAATCATCAATTAATTATTATTTGTCATTACTTATTAATTAATTATTATTTTCAGCATGTGTTCAATATACATATGGCGCTAATTGCCAGCAAAACTGCGGTTTTTGTCTTAATGATGAGCCCTGTAACATTTTTACTGGTTATTGTGACTATGGCTGTAAGAATGGATATCTAGAACCTTTATGCAAAGAAAGTAAGTTTTTTAAACTATTTAACTTTCCAGTATTTAAAGAAAGAAATTTTATTTATCCCGGGACATCTATCCCATAATAATAACAATACAATCTGGCTAGTTAAAAAAAAAAAAAATGTGAACGAGAAAGTTTTACTATACAGTTTTACCATTACAATTTTACTTTTAAAAAAATCTGGTGCTATACGTGTAACACACAACTTTCAATTACGAACATACTTAGATTAATAATCGACGACACATTTTCTTGCTTATATTTGTATATCTCCTTAAGTTATAGAGTATGTGTATTGCAAAACTTGGAGGTTCTCAATAAGTACTTTTCGATTTATTATTGCTTATTCTTTTTTTTTTTTTTTTTTGAGGGACCTAATTTAGACAGGAGTCGAGTTTTTTTTTACTGGTAGTTTGTTTTTCACTGTGAGTTGCTTTTTGTAAATATATCCTAAAGGCATTTAAAAATGAGACAAAATTTACTAAATAAATTGCCACCTCCGTTTTACCAATTTTGATGAAATTTGGTCTGTCACATCGCAGGCATATACTTACATCAAATACCCAGTTTGATCAAAATCCTTAAAGCCATTTTTGAGAAAATAAAAAAACCACATGAAAATGAGACATTTATTAAGTAAAGTGCCCCCTCCAATTAATCAATTTTGATGATATTTCGGGTGTCCCATCGCGGGCATATACTTACATCAAATACCCAGTTTGATCAAAATCCTTATAGCCATTTTTGAGAAAATAAAAAAACCACGTGAAAACGAGACATTTATTAAGTAAAGTGCTCCCTCCAATTAATCAATTTTGACTGCTACATTGTGGGCATATACATACATCAAATACTGAGTTTAATCAAAATCGTTGGAGCTTTTTTTGAGAAAATTGAAAAAATTAGACAAAATTCTTTAAATGAAGTGCCCCCTCCGTTTGACCAATTTTGATGAAATATTTGCTGTGACATCGCAGGCACATACATACACCAAATACCTAATTTCAGGTTCGTACGGTTGATTGTTTTTGAGCTAATCTGTTCACACTCACACAGACCATTTCGCGGGACTTGGTTATTTGGACTCAGGGGACACCAAAACGTGTATTTCCGTTGAAAACCGGAAGTCAACATTTTTCACGATTACAATACTTTCCCTTACTATATATTTCATATATAGGTAAGTGAAAGTAAAAAAAGTTATTCGTTATGGGCCCAGTCTGAGCTGTAGGGTGAATGAGAGATTTCTTCGAATCAGTCCTTCACAACTGCATTGGAAACCAATGCTGTGTGGGCAGGGGTGTTGTCGTGAAGGGGCTCTGTAATAGCGTCTTGCAACTGGTGAAGTAGGGATGCATAATATTTGCCATTAATTGTGGTATTTCTTTCTTTAAAATCAATCATTAGTATTCCTTTATACAATCCCAAAAATTGTGGCCATTACCTTTTTTTGACTGCGTGACTTTTGCCTTTAAAGGAGGTGCTTCTCCTAGTCTACTCGATTCCAAGGAATCCCTTTTGCTAAGGGACAACAAAAAATAACAATTGTTAAATGAAACTTATCAACATAAAGTTAAAAACGTTGAATTACCTTTTAAACATCCTAGAAATTAAAGTATTAGATACGATAATGAAAAATACAAAATAAAATAAATTTAAAAATTGGGACTCTTCCTTGTTTTCAAATATTTACACAGTTCATTAAAAAAAGGTCTAATTGTTTTTTTGTTGTTTTTTTTTGGCACTTTAAACAAGAGAATAAAAAAAAGATTTTATCTAGTTTTTTAACATAACCCCTTTCTCATTCTATACAAATTTTGCTGTGCTCATACAACCGCTGGAACGACCTGGAAAGTCTTCTTCTGGAATAGCTTTCAGAGCCTTGGTTATATTCCTTTGTATAGCCTCAACGTCCATAAAACTTTCTCCCTTCATGGTCATCTTTGGGGAATAAAAAAAAGGTCTGCCGGAGTCAGATCTGGTGAGTAAGGCGGATGATTAATTGTGGAGACCGACTTTTGGGCCAAATATTGTATGATTAGTATTGAGGAATGGGCTGGTGCTTTGTCGTGCAGCAGAAACCAATCACCGGTGCAGTACAATTCCAGTCTTACACAACAACGCACGCTTCCTACACTGATGTTCAGTTTCTGACAGCATTTCAACTCTCATTCGCCGATTAAGAGACAGTGCAACGCGCACACATTCAACATTCCCATTGTTAGTCGAGGTTGAAGGGCGCCCATCCCATGGATCAGCTTCCAGCGACTGTTAACCATTCTTGAATCGTGCATACAACTTGAAAACTTACTGCATTTGTGACATACTGGAAAAGACATGTCCATTATGATGAACAAAGCTGGCAAATAAGTGAGGTTACATTGCTCCTATCACCAGTGTGTGAAACTAAGACGTGATATGACATATCAGATAACAGATGGCACTAGCTGTAATTTTTATAAAAAAATAGTCACGGAACTTTTTGAATGAACTATGCATGCTTTAGGAACATACACTACGCGACAAAATGATAGGCCACCCCACAATTTTTCAGTTACAATAACTAGTAAATAATTGAAAAGAATGTAATCATACTTATTTTACGTCTTTGGCAAGTAGATTATTATATCAATGTATAAATTCCCCCTAAGTTATCATTTTAATCGTTTATCTTCTTATAAGGCTTTTTCATGTGCGACAAAAACATAGGCCACTCAGTGTTTTATTAAATCCCCAGTCTAACTATTCGTGCTATTGAATTAATTTTTTGTTTTTTAATTACTGAAGTGTTTAGAAATATATTTAAAACAATTGAAATTCCTAGAGATAATGTGCTGTGAAATAGGTGAAATTAAATCCTTACGCGGAAAAATTGAACAATTTCAATAATTATTAGAGCTCAATACCGGTGCAGGCACGTGATTACAAATTATTTAAATATGGGAGGTAAAGATGACACAAAGAAATGCCCTGACAGTCTAAGGGGTTACCCTATGCTAGAAAAAAGGAGAATATTTTGCGAAGCATCCAACTCTGCAGGAGCTTCAAGACACATCGCTTTGTTAGCTGCAGTGATCACTAACATCCGAAACGTGCAAAAAATCCTTCTGAGTGCAGAACACTTGAAACGGCAGAGGATTCAGAAAAAAAACATCAGTTTCACAACAACGCTAAGTCGAGTATAAAAAAGTTTGTGCAGGATCATATTGGTTGTTAGAAAAGTTATATTCACTACCGAAAACCGGTAAATTTAGATTGTTTATAGATGACCTCAAATACTATTTTCATGACCACGAAGAAACCAAAGCATTTTAAGTCGCTGGCAAATGGGTGATGGTGGCGTCATGATTTGGGTCAGTAATAATTATCGTGGCGGAGTCAGATAAAATTTTTACTTTAGAAACTAATGCTAAAAAGTATTGGGAAACATAAGAGAGCCAGTAATGGAGCATATAAACGAGTTCATCAAAGAAAGGTCCTTTTCCCGACAAGACAACGCTCCAGCCCACACGGCTTGGTTGGTAAAAAAATATTTTGAATAGAATAATATTTCACTTTTGCCTCGGAAAGCTTGTTCTTTTGATCTCAACTGCATCGAAAACTGTTTGGTACAATTGAGTAGGGCAGTATTCGCTGCAGGAAGCCAATTCACTTCCCTGGACGAACTCAGAGCTCAGCATTCAAACTTAGTAGTTTAATTTAGGCACAGATATATACAAACCTCTTTAAATCCCTTCAAAATAGAATGATTAACTTTTTAGAAAAATAAGGGAGCTCAATAAATATTAATAATGATAAAAATACACATAATTTTAAAAGTGGCCTATAATTTTGTCGCAATCAATTTTCGTTTATTTTCATGTAAATATTTTTAATTATTGGATTATTAGCCTATATTTATTTGTCAAACTTCTATTATGATTCTTACATACGATGAAAAAGATAAAAAGTTGAAGATTCCTTATGAAATTTTAAAATGAATGGGGTGGCCTATGATTTTGTCGAGGAGTGTAGTATAAGGATTGAGATGTTTGCAAAAATTTTCCTTCTCTCACATGTACCATTTTCACTGTCAAAATAATTATTTCTATGTAGCAAAGGAACTTTTTTCAAAAAATTATTTTCCTCTATTTTTTTTTTAAATTTGAAAATAAACACTCATAAAGAGAGCAGTTAATAATTAGTATTTATGCAAAAACATGTGTCATTGTGTTTTGCGTAATTTTGATTGGGCGCCCATATTTTATAAGTTTCACAGTCAAAAGATAAAAAAAGGAACTGTATTATTGTGCTGGGAGGTATTTGAAAAACCCGACATTTCTAAAAACATCTATTCCCATTTTAAATTATTTATGACCTTCTTGCATGCTTCATTTAATTCTAGACATTATATTTCTATTATAATGTTTTAACATTATAGGAAATAATTTAACTAAGTGCTGCAAGATGAAAGTAATAATTTTCTCCTTAGGTCTCATACATTTCATCAAACCTCCAAATATTACTGATATTTCTTATAAAGCAGTTACGATAGTTGGAAATATAAATAAGGAAACTGTTATCGGTGTTGGCTCACCTTCATCATTTATCATTCAAACCAAGGTTAGTTATACAGTTCATTATGAATAATTAAAATATTTTAATTTGTTATTTCTATATATTTTGTTATATTTGTTAATGTTATTACTGTTTATCCATTTATTTTTAAAAAAACAGACATTTCTTGTGACTCATCTTTATATTTATCCTCTTTACATTGTTTTATCATTGGTGACTTAATTTATATTAATATAAGATTATCTAGGATTTAAAACTGACCTTTTTTGCATGAATTTGTTTTTCAAGCAATGTGATAATGAAGCTTGGATATCCAGTAAACCAGAACGAATCCTTAAAGTTAATCGTATTTTTGCTACCCAGAAAGACCTAAAGGCTGATGAATGTTATGATATAAGATTAGTTCTCTTGACCAAAAATGAACACTATTTTGAATATCAAGTACCATTCTCTTCCTTCAAAACTCTTTGTCAAGGTAACTTAACAAAAAGAGAATTAAATATCAGAGTCAAAACTGTTTTATAAGATTTCTTGTATATTTAATCTGTGATTTAGTTAACAGACATGTGAGTAGTGAAATAAAAAAAGTGGTCTAGTCCAATTTTTAAAAATTTTCAGTATAACTTAAAAACTATTTTTATGCAATTCCATGGCTGCACAAAACTTACTGTTTTCCTTAGAAAATACCAACTCTACTGACTCAATTGTAAATTGTAAACAATGAGTTAACAATTCGAAGTAATGAATTTAACGTAAAAGATAGTCAAAAAAGAAGTGGTTTTAGGACTGAAGCAGAAAGGAGTGAAAACATAGCTTGTTTTGATTAGTCAACATTTTAAGGAATTTGTAATGAGTAAAGCTCGGAATTCCGTGCAGTAAAAATTTGAAAACGTGCAATAAAAACTTCAAAATGTGCATTAAAAACTTCAAAACGTGCAAAAACATGCAATAAAAATGTATTGCTTGAAATACATTTTTAGTAACAATATACGCGGCAGAAGCTAGTTTGATACTGACAGAACGGTGGGAATTAAGAAACAAAATGTAAACATCCAGGAACCACTGAACCCTCATTTCTGGGAAATCGGAGGTTTGTGTTGGTTTACATCTCCCAAGTTCCCTTTATTTTTTTTCTATGATATTCACATTTATTTTTCCTTTTTTATTGTATTAAAGACAATTACAATTTATAATATATTATTTCTTCAAAATATTAAATGATGCAATTTCGTGTAATAAAAATTCAAAACGTGCAATTTCGTGCAGTAAACCCCAAAACGTGCAATTTCGTGCAGTATAAAACTTCATTAAAACATCCCATTAGGCTTGATTCGGATAAGTAACTTCAGCTCGCTCTATTCTGACTTTCCAAAAAAAAGATGCAATTGCACGGGAATCCGAGCTCTAGTATGAGCTAGTAATGAGCTTTGATTTAAAATGTTAATATATTCTAAAAGAGCAAGAAAAGTATTGCAGAAATCAATAGTTAACCAAATTTCGACCTCACATAGATAGGACAAGCTCTGTAATCGCACTACTCACATGTATGTTAAGGTAATATCTTTACAATATTCAATATTCAATTCAATACTCCATTATATTGCAATATTTCTAATATCGTGCAATTAATTTAACATAATTTTCCTAGTAAGTTATATTCTTTCCAACTGATGTATACCCAAGTGGTGGTGGCAGAAGGAACAAAAATTCACTAAACTGTATCTCTCACCTGAAGCTATCATCAACTTCAAGTTTCTCAGAAAAATACCTTATGTACTTTAGATGAAATGAACTAGGGTGGCGGGATGGCAGAGTGAGCAAACGCATTAGGAAATGTGCCTTGCCCTGACAGCATGTGATTGTTAAACCGCAGATAGCAAGTTCAAAACCCGAAGCTAGTGGATATTTAATAATTCTTAGCACTAATCCCATCATTAATGGTCCAGGAAAACCTCGTCTAGCCTAAATGGTGAGGAAGATGAGGACCATATAAAAATAAAAAGGTGGAGTGAACTGTTGTTTCAATCTGTCTAAATGATTTGTTGGTTTGCTTATTTTACAATTTCCTTACCACTAAATTGTTTTATTAATTATGAAAATTCCTAATGAAATGAGCATTTTTAGAATTCTATATATTTTAAAATCATATTCACCTAGGATGTGCACTGTGGAGACAAGCAATAAACTCACATGGGCAGTTAACACACTGGCCCCTTACAAATCAGCTGGTGTAGACGAAATATTTCCAGCCCTTATACAAAATGGACTGCATATACTCAGACCATACCTCCTCCGCCAGTGTAGTCAGTTAGATTACTGGACTACCACTGCCAGTCCCAAGCCTGGATAAAGGAGGAGGGTTAGGAGGAGGGCTGACTACCCGCCTCCTATAAAAACAAGTTACTAAAGCTCAACAACGAAGCCTCGGATATCGGACTGTCTTTCGGAAACGACCTGGAACCCCCTTAAAGGTAATTAAATTTGGAACTTGGAATGTGCGCTCTCTCTATCTAGTGCCCTTAATGAACTGCAGGAACAAATATCTCGACTAAGCATAGATATTACAGCTGTACAAGAAACGAGATGGACGGGGTGTGGCAAAATCACCAGAAATGAATTTGACTTCTATTATAGCAGAGGCAAGAAAAAACATGAGTTTGGGACTGGATTCCTGATTTCAAGACATGCGAAATCAACAATACTCGATTTCGAACCGGTAAACAATAGGATATGTATTCTGAGGGTCAAAGGAAAACGTTATAATATTACCCTGGTAAATGTACATGCACCGACGGAGGAAAAAGAAGATGAAGAAAAGGAGGCATTTTATGAAGAATTAGATAAAATTATAAGGAATTGTCCCTCCTTCGACATAAAAATAGTGTTAGGTGATTTTAATGCACAAATCGGAAAAGAGCCTGCCTTCACCCCTACCATTGGAAGACACAGTCTGCACCAAGAAACAAATGACAATGGAGAACGATTGATCAGCCTTGCGACTTCCAATGCATTAACAGTAATGAGTACAATCTTTCCTCACAAAAATACACACAAGGAAACTTGGTCCTCACCAAATGGCGTAGCTACACAAATAGATCACATATTGATATCATCCAACCACTTCAACTCAGTAAGTGATGTTAGATCATTCCGTGGTATGGTACTATCTGGTGGTGGCAAAGATGACCCAAGGAATGAGATTCTCATACCATAGAAACAAGAATCAGAGACTCAAATGGGACAGAACAAAGCTTAAAGAAGAGGAAATTAAAAGCTTATACCAATCAAGTATTGAGGAAAGGGTAAAGTGGTAGAAGAATGGAATCTTCTAAAGCAGACTATAACACAGTTAGCAGACCAATACTGTAGGAAGAATAAGAGGACCACTAACACCTGGCTTGATAAAGAATGTGAGGAGGTAGTAGCAGAACGGAATGCCAAGAGGTTAGCCTTCTTGAACCGAGGTACGAGGCATAGTAGGAAGCAGTACAAAGAAGCGAGATCTAAAGCAAAGTCAGTACTGAAGAAAAAGAAGAAACAAGCATTAATAGAAAAGAAAAGGTGAAGGCTATTGAGGCCTCAAGAAGGAATAACGAACCAAAAAAAATTTTTTGAAGACGCCAAGGCCATAACAACAAAATTTAGTTACAACACAATGATTAGGAATACCAAAGGTAAGCTGCTAGTTATGGATCATGACATACTTGAAAGATGGAAGGATCACTTCAAGACACTCCTTAATCCCACAATTGAGGATCATATTATGGATGACCCACCAGAAGATGAGAATGAGAGTGAGTTGGTTCCACCAGATAGCACTGACATACAGTTAATTTTGGATCAGCTCAAAAACAATAAAGCACCTGGATCAGATAGCATCCCAGCAGAATTTCTGAAGACAGGAGGTCCGATAATAGCCGAAGAAATAACAAGAATCATAGAACAAATTTGGACTTCAGAAAAAATACCACAAGAATGGAGTGAGTCTATCATTGTGCCAATTTTTAAAAAGAAAGGTGATTCAACCCAGTGCAACAATTATAGGGGAATCAGCTTACTTAACACAGGTTATAAGGTGTTTTTCAATTGCGTTGTATAACCGGCTAATTCCATACGTGGAACCACAAATCGGAGAATACCAAGGTGGATTTAGAGCCAATCGTTCAACCATTGACCAAATATTCTCGCTCAAGCAAATTATGGAAAAAATGAGGGAATATAAAAATAGCATGTGGCTGCTCTTCGTAGATTATAAAGCTGCATACGATTCTGTCATCAGGAAGGAACTGTACCGGGCTATGAGAGAAATGGAAATCCCGGCTAAACGAAGGACACAGTTGGCAAGGTCAAGATTGGTGGAAACTGTGGAGACTCATTCCCAGTGTGTTCGGGACTCAGACAAGGAGATTCACTGACCCCAATGCTGTTTAATATCGTCCTAAACGCAGTTATTAAAAGAGCAAGGCTAATATCCCACGGAACAATTTTTAGCCAGATGACACAGGTGGTGGCGTATGCGGACGATGTTGTCATAGCGGGGAGGAGTCTACGAAGCATCAAGGATGCATTAACGGTGCTTGAGATGGAAGGGAGAAGAGTGGGTCTCCAAATCAACATGGATAAGACCAAGATGCTTATATTGAGGAAGAAGAACCCACCTCATCTGCCGAGTCATTATGTAGTAGGGAACTACAGATTTGAGAGGGTTAAAAGCTTCAAGTACTTGGGATCAGCGGTCAATGACACCTTGGACGAGGGAGAAGAAGTCAAGTACAGAATAATGGCAGCCAACCGAGCTTATTTCAGTCTATCTAAACTCCTTGGTAGTAGACTGCTCAGTCGCAAAACTAAGCTCAGGATATACAAAACACTCGTCCGACCCATCTTGACATATGCATCCGAAACCTGGGTAATGACTAAAGTATCAGCTGATAATATTGACAGGTTCAAAAGAAGGATACTACCAAGGATCTGAAGAGAACAGGAATATCCATCAGATGCGCTAATGACAGGGAAGACTGGGGAAGAGCAGTTGAGCTGGCCAAGGACCGCTTCAAGCGTCTGTTGTGCCGTGAATGAATGAATGAATGAATGATGGACAGGGATGTGAGGGAACAATTAGCGGGCACTTACCCAATACATGAAAATCAATTCGCCTACCAAGCAGGAAAATCCTGCGAGGTAGCACTACTAAATTAGTCTCTAGAATTGAAAAATCTATGGACCACCAAGAAATTACGATTGGCAAATTCATCAACATTGAAGGTGCCTTCAACAGAACACCACACAAGGTAGTAGAGAAAACCCTGTTGGAGAGAGAAATTGATGAAATTTCCATCAGATGGATCATGACCATGCTGAGGGAAAGGCAAATACAGTCCGAATTAGGACTCAGCAAAATATTAATCAAACCTAAAGGTGGATGTCCTCAGGGTGGAGTGATATCCCCGCTAGTGTGGTGCTTAGTGATGGACACACTGCTGACGAAGCTGAACACCTCAGGGTACTATGCACAGGGATATGCGGACGACATAGCAGTCCTTGTAGGAGGTAAACATCAAAATGTCCTATCAGACCTCCTAAATAGCGCAACCAGAATCATACTGAACTGGTGCAAGAATAATGGATTTAATATCAATCAATCCACAGAAAATAAGCATTTGCATCTTCAGCATGAGGAGGAAAATAGCCATAAAGCTACCAACAATGGAGGGGGTCCAGTTGAGCCAAAGCAAAACAATAAAACACCTAGGAGTCACACTGGACAATAAACTCAATTGGGCTAAACATGTGGAAATCACGACCAACAAAGCCCTGAAATGCGCCTGCAAAATGGGCCTGCAAAAGAGCAATAGGCATAAACTGGGGACTAAAACCCAAAATGGTATACTGGCTTTACACCATGGTTATATGGTTATAAAGCCAATGGTATTCGTGGAGGCCCCACGGAATAAATATCGACCTACCCACCATGGTTAGGATAGGTTGGTTACACCTGTAGAGTAACCCCCCGTATGCCACACATGGCCAGGTAGGGGTAACAAACAAAAAAAAAAAAAAATCCAATGGTGCTATACTCTTCCCTGGTCTGGTGGCATAAATCAGGGATTGGCAGAAACAAAGCTCGGCTGGAAAAACTGCAAAGTCTAGCCTGCCTCATGATAACAGGCGCAATGAAGACTACACCTACTGCCGCCATGGAACTGATGCTTAACCTAGCACCGCTGCACATGGAGGCAGACCATACCTCCTCCGCCAGTGTAGTCAGTTAGATTACTGGACTACCACTGCCAGTCCCAAGCCTGGATAAAGGAGGAGGGTTAGGAGGAGGGCTGACTACCCGCCTCCTATAAAAACAAGTTACTAAAGCTCAACAACGAAGCCTCGGATATCGGACTGTCTTTCGGAAACGACCTGGAACCCCCTTAAAGGTAATTAAATTTGGAACTTGGAATGTGCGCTCTCTCTATCTAGTGCCCTTAATGAACTGCAGGAACAAATATCTCGACTAAGCATAGATATTACAGCTGTACAAGAAACGAGATGGACGGGGTGTGGCAAAATCACCAGAAATGAATTTGACTTCTATTATAGCAGAGGCAAGAAAAAACATGAGTTTGGGACTGGATTCCTGATTTCAAGACATGCGAAATCAACAATACTCGATTTCGAACCGGTAAACAATAGGATATGTATTCTGAGGGTCAAAGGAAAACGTTATAATATTACCCTGGTAAATGTACATGCACCGACGGAGGAAAAAGAAGATGAAGAAAAGGAGGCATTTTATGAAGAATTAGATAAAATTATAAGGAATTGTCCCTCCTTCGACATAAAAATAGTGTTAGGTGATTTTAATGCACAAATCGGAAAAGAGCCTGCCTTCACCCCTACCATTGGAAGACACAGTCTGCACCAAGAAACAAATGACAATGGAGAACGATTGATCAGCCTTGCGACTTCCAATGCATTAACAGTAATGAGTACAATCTTTCCTCACAAAAATACACACAAGGAAACTTGGTCCTCACCAAATGGCGTAGCTACACAAATAGATCACATATTGATATCATCCAACCACTTCAACTCAGTAAGTGATGTTAGATCATTCCGTGGTATGGTACTATCTGGTGGTGGCAAAGATGACCCAAGGAATGAGATTCTCATACCATAGAAACAAGAATCAGAGACTCAAATGGGACAGAACAAAGCTTAAAGAAGAGGAAATTAAAAGCTTATACCAATCAAGTATTGAGGAAAGGGTAAAGTGGTAGAAGAATGGAATCTTCTAAAGCAGACTATAACACAGTTAGCAGACCAATACTGTAGGAAGAATAAGAGGACCACTAACACCTGGCTTGATAAAGAATGTGAGGAGGTAGTAGCAGAACGGAATGCCAAGAGGTTAGCCTTCTTGAACCGAGGTACGAGGCATAGTAGGAAGCAGTACAAAGAAGCGAGATCTAAAGCAAAGTCAGTACTGAAGAAAAAGAAGAAACAAGCATTAATAGAAAAGAAAAGGTGAAGGCTATTGAGGCCTCAAGAAGGAATAACGAACCAAAAAAAATTTTTTGAAGACGCCAAGGCCATAACAACAAAATTTAGTTACAACACAATGATTAGGAATACCAAAGGTAAGCTGCTAGTTATGGATCATGACATACTTGAAAGATGGAAGGATCACTTCAAGACACTCCTTAATCCCACAATTGAGGATCATATTATGGATGACCCACCAGAAGATGAGAATGAGAGTGAGTTGGTTCCACCAGATAGCACTGACATACAGTTAATTTTGGATCAGCTCAAAAACAATAAAGCACCTGGATCAGATAGCATCCCAGCAGAATTTCTGAAGACAGGAGGTCCGATAATAGCCGAAGAAATAACAAGAATCATAGAACAAATTTGGACTTCAGAAAAAATACCACAAGAATGGAGTGAGTCTATCATTGTGCCAATTTTTAAAAAGAAAGGTGATTCAACCCAGTGCAACAATTATAGGGGAATCAGCTTACTTAACACAGGTTATAAGGTGTTTTTCAATTGCGTTGTATAACTGGCTAATTCCATACGTGGAACCACAAATCGGAGAATACCAAGGTGGATTTAGAGCCAATCGTTCAACCATTGACCAAATATTCTCGCTCAAGCAAATTATGGAAAAAATGAGGGAATATAAAAATAGCATGTGGCTGCTCTTCGTAGATTATAAAGCTGCATACGATTCTGTCATCAGGAAGGAACTGTACCGGGCTATGAGAGAAATGGAAATCCCGGCTAAACGAAGGACACAGTTGGCAAGGTCAAGATTGGTGGAAACTGTGGAGACTCATTCCCAGTGTGTTCGGGACTCAGACAAGGAGATTCACTGACCCCAATGCTGTTTAATATCGTCCTAAACGCAGTTATTAAAAGAGCAAGGCTAATATCCCACGGAACAATTTTTAGCCAGATGACACAGGTGGTGGCGTATGCGGACGATGTTGTCATAGCGGGGAGGAGTCTACGAAGCATCAAGGATGCATTAACGGTGCTTGAGATGGAAGGGAGAAGAGTGGGTCTCCAAATCAACATGGATAAGACCAAGATGCTTATATTGAGGAAGAAGAACCCACCTCATCTGCCGAGTCATTATGTAGTAGGGAACTACAGATTTGAGAGGGTTAAAAGCTTCAAGTACTTGGGATCAGCGGTCAATGACACCTTGGACGAGGGAGAAGAAGTCAAGTACAGAATAATGGCAGCCAACCGAGCTTATTTCAGTCTATCTAAACTCCTTGGTAGTAGACTGCTCAGTCGCAAAACTAAGCTCAGGATATACAAAACACTCGTCCGACCCATCTTGACATATGCATCCGAAACCTGGGTAATGACTAAAGTATCAGCTGATAATATTGACAGGTTCAAAAGAAGGATACTACCAAGGATCTGAAGAGAACAGGAATATCCATCAGATGCGCTAATGACAGGGAAGACTGGGGAAGAGCAGTTGAGCTGGCCAAGGACCGCTTCAAGCGTCTGTTGTGCCGTGAATGAATGAATGAATGAATGATGGACAGGGATGTGAGGGAACAATTAGCGGGCACTTACCCAATACATGAAAATCAATTCGCCTACCAAGCAGGAAAATCCTGCGAGGTAGCACTACTAAATTAGTCTCTAGAATTGAAAAATCTATGGACCACCAAGAAATTACGATTGGCAAATTCATCAACATTGAAGGTGCCTTCAACAGAACACCACACAAGGTAGTAGAGAAAACCCTGTTGGAGAGAGAAATTGATGAAATTTCCATCAGATGGATCATGACCATGCTGAGGGAAAGGCAAATACAGTCCGAATTAGGACTCAGCAAAATATTAATCAAACCTAAAGGTGGATGTCCTCAGGGTGGAGTGATATCCCCGCTAGTGTGGTGCTTAGTGATGGACACACTGCTGACGAAGCTGAACACCTCAGGGTACTATGCACAGGGATATGCGGACGACATAGCAGTCCTTGTAGGAGGTAAACATCAAAATGTCCTATCAGACCTCCTAAATAGCGCAACCAGAATCATACTGAACTGGTGCAAGAATAATGGATTTAATATCAATCAATCCACAGAAAATAAGCATTTGCATCTTCAGCATGAGGAGGAAAATAGCCATAAAGCTACCAACAATGGAGGGGGTCCAGTTGAGCCAAAGCAAAACAATAAAACACCTAGGAGTCACACTGGACAATAAACTCAATTGGGCTAAACATGTGGAAATCACGACCAACAAAGCCCTGAAATGCGCCTGCAAAATGGGCCTGCAAAAGAGCAATAGGCATAAACTGGGGACTAAAACCCAAAATGGTATACTGGCTTTACACCATGGTTATATGGTTATAAAGCCAATGGTATTCGTGGAGGCCCCACGGAATAAATATCGACCTACCCACCATGGTTAGGATAGGTTGGTTACACCTGTAGAGTAACCCCCCGTATGCCACACATGGCCAGGTAGGGGTAACAAACAAAAAAAAAAAAAAATCCAATGGTGCTATACTCTTCCCTGGTCTGGTGGCATAAATCAGGGATTGGCAGAAACAAAGCTCGGCTGGAAAAACTGCAAAGTCTAGCCTGCCTCATGATAACAGGCGCAATGAAGACTACACCTACTGCCGCCATGGAACTGATGCTTAACCTAGCACCGCTGCACATGGAGGCGGAGCTGCAATCCTTAAAGGCCTGTTACAGGATCACCTAGCAATAGTAGACTGATTTATATACTTCAACTCTATCATAACCTCAGCAAATGAACAACATACTGAAAAAAAAACAGTGAATAATCAATACAAACAGTGCTTTCTTTTATCTGAAACCCGAAAGATGTCTAGAAATGTTACATTAAGGGTGTATAGCACAGTGATAAGACCATTCCTGTTTAACGGCTGAAACTTGTACATTGACTAGTGCTCTGGAAAAAAGTATAGAAAGATTAAAGAGAAAAGTCCTCTGAACGATGACCGAAGCGATCTGGGATCAGTGAATTAATGAATGAAGATTAACAGTGAGTAAGGAACTGCAGACGGAAACTAGTCAGTCCATGTCTTGTAATATGAAAGCGAAGAGGTTAAGATGGGAAGGGCATGTTACGTGAAGCAATCCATCTGGAAGCCTTTACCAGACAATGAAAACCTCGAAATTAGGTAAGAGACTTTGTTGAAGGCCAAAAAGCAGATGGATAGACAGAATCAGCAAAGACATTGCAGAGCTGAACGTTGCTGGTGCTGGAAAGACTGAGGTAGGAAGGCTGGTGCAAGCGGGTAAATATCTGCAAGGTTTGTAAAGCTAATAAAGAAAAAAAATCAAAAATCAACTAGGTTAATTTAGAGACTACCACTGAAGACAGCTAAATGTTTTGTTTTGATGATTAAACATCCAAAGGCTTTCGAATCAACTTGAAAATTTATAATGGAAAGATATTTAAAGAAAACAGTTCCTGCATGGTATAGAACCAATATGAAAAAATGAAATGATGAATTACTGTTTAATTTATTTTGGTTTTTTGAGACTGTTGGAAAAATGCTGGGAATATAAAATTGATTTACATATCCTTTTTATCGACTAATGTTTAACATTTGATAAAGTAGATAGATTAAAGTTGCTTGACAATTTCAAATTCCACAAAAACTGATCAGGCTTCTTAATTTAACTATGACCAAGAATGATGAAAAAGTTCTGGTTGGGGGGGGGGGGGGGTGTCGAGCAAGAGTTTTTCCATCTCTGTGGTTATAAGGTAAGGCAATGCTCTTCCTGCAAATCAAGCTTGTTTCGACGTAAGGTAGCTCAAAAGCTTAACTTTGCTGAATATCCTTTACTCCAGCAACCAGGTGTTTGCATATGCGGATGACATATATCGGCTAGCTTGCAGTGCCTTAAAAGAGGTATTTAGTTTCATAATTGGAGAGAATAAAAAAGGCTGAAAATCAAAGGGAAAAGACTAAATATATGACCATAAGTACAGAACAGAAATCCCTGATATTCGAGGTGGAGGGTTACAGTTTTTAACAAGTTGAGAGCTTTTTTTACTTACCATCCAAATTAAATTGTGTGGACGAAATAATTCTAGAGTAAACAGACGAATTATTGCTGCAAATCTTAGATATTGTGCTAGCATTGAAACTATTTGGGACCCCATATTTGTCAAGAAACTCTAAGACCCAAGTATATTAAACATTAGTCAGACCACTGTGGCAAATTGAGCCGAAATATGGACACTCACATCAATGCTAGTGAATAGCTTGAAATCCTTGGAGAGTAAGATCTTAAGAAGGATATATGGACCAGTTTTCGAAACTAATTTTCACACAAGGAGGCTTAGAAGAAAAAATGAGCTATGCATGCTAAAAGAAAATGAAAACGTGACACGTTTCATCAAAGCACGCTGTATTGAATGTTTAGGGCACGTTGAAAAGATGTCACAAAATAGAATCCCGAGCAAAATGCTGCATAGTAAGTTCGTAAGTAGGAGGAGGAGAGTCGACCATGAAGGAGATAGCTGGACGATGTAGAAGAGGACCTGAGGATGCTAGTTGTTTCAGGATGGAGAGAGAAATTAAAGTTCAAACTATTTGGAGTTTCATTGCGAAGGAAGCCAAGCTCTACCCAAGGCTGTAGAGCTACATAAGGAGAAGATTTTGTTTTTTTCAGTACTGTTTTTAAATTGCTTTTTTCTTTGACTCATTAATAAGTTCATAGTACTTTTTTCAAAAACAATAAAGTATTAAAATAGTTACAGAAGGTTTTCAAAACAATATAAACTTTCAGATATCCTATCCAGACATGCATCTTGTGTTTGATGTGTTGCGATGAAATTCTCGGGTGTCAAATTCCGATATTAAGATGTGGCATCTAAATATAACATAGGATGGACTTGCAATTGGTATTGCACCTCTGGTTACATCTTTTAAAGTAAATCCAACTAGGGTCAGCGGTGATATTGTGATTAGTATAGCCAATTACTGCACAGAAGGTCATGGATTTTAGGCAAAGTGGCCCTTGGATTCTTTAAAATGGAGTAAAAATCCTTGGCCAAGACATCTTTTTTTGATGGGACGTAATATGAAAATCCCGAGCCTGTAAGATGCCAGATACTTCTTAAAGATCCCTATCCTAACTACACCTGGGTAGGCAAAATTTAGGATTCGCTCTGTAGTATCGTCTGAATATCCATAACCTCAAGAATTGGCATTAAATAAACAAACAAGTAAATCCAACTAAAATATTAACATTTGTTTCTCATTAATGCATTTTTTTTTATCATTCATTAATTAATTAAACTAAGAATTAATAAATGATTTTTTATTTAGGTCGCATAAAATATACAATTAACTTACATGAATTATGGGCTTATGGGGCAAAGATTACTTGGCAAGTAAGATCATTAATGAATGAAATACTTTTAAGGTAGTCTGAATTTTTCTTTAGTTTTAACACTGTTGTTTGCAGAAAGAACAAAATAATACAAACGATTGTAATATAAAAGAATACGATTTGTACATCACGAATGGCTTCAGCTGGAAAAAATTCAAAGTATGGTCTGCAGTATTTGAATTTTCAAATCTTTCACCAGATACTAATTACACTGTTAAAATAAGCCCAGTGGATGACAATGCCATGGAAGAAAATGGGTCATTTTCTTATATTTCATTTACCACACCTTCAAAATGTAAGTGAATGAGACTGTTTTATTTCTGAATCGTTGCAATGCATGTTAATTACATCTAATCAATTATCATCAATGTTACTAACAGTATTGTTTTTTTTTTTTATAGCATCAATCTCAAAAGTTTCTCTCTTCTTTTGTAGGTTCTGCCAATGTTCGTAATTTAAAAATTACAAACACTGGAGCATTTGATGCTGATGTGACATGGCAGAGGGAAACAGATGAACAAGTTAAATATTTATTAAGTTACATGGTAACCATATGAGATATATATTTTTCAATTTTATACTGTCGGGTTTTAGCTGTTTCTCTGGTTTAATTCATCAGTTTTATTTTTTTTTTTTTAAATAGTTTTATATCTAATATTTATATAAAGTAGATCAATTTTTTTATCAATTTACCACCCATACTAAATGATGCTATGGAAGGTGGTACAGTATTTAAAGTCAATTTTTCAGAAGTTGGTACAGTTTCTAAAGAAGTTTCCTAAAATAGTTAACATTGTAATATTGAAAAGAAGAAAAATCTTATACAAAACTGTTATTTCTAGATTCATAGATTTATTGCATCAAGCTTTCTTTATAATTCTCATTTTTACACCCAAAACATATTTCTATTATATTTGCTTGAGGAAAGAAGATTAAGGTGCTAAGGCCACGTACGATGGATGGAAAGTTGCAGAGCACCTAAGATAATAATAGATTAGGAGGCAGAGGGAAGGAGAAGGAGAGGTAGACTCCAATCAGGTTGAAGGACAGAGTGGACATGAGTATGGCATGTAGGACACTGTCAGAGGAGGACGTCCTAAAGTGGTAAAGATGGAAGGACCAGCTGAGACCGGAGTTTGGATGAGGAAATCTTCAAACTGAAGAAATTCCTTGGAAAAAAAAAATTGATGCTTTTTCAATCACTTGGTTGCCAACAATATTAAAAGATGCTACTAGTATTTTTTCACTTATGAAACATAAACTATTGACGGTAGAGACAGTTTTTTTAAATATATTATTTTAGAAATTTTCCTCTGCAAACTAACTGTGTAATTGAAATCTATTGCCTTTCATTGTTGTACAGTCACTCAGTAGTTTTGTCTCCATTTACCAGGTCTGCAAGTTTAAAATGTCGTTTATTTCTTAAAATATATACACAGTAATTTAAAAAAAAAGTATAATATATTTTATTCAAAGTACTGGCCCTCGCTTTCTACACATTTTGTCCATCTCTCGGGCAATTTATGGATACCATTCCAAAAGAATGCTTCATCTTTATTTGAAATCCATTCATCGAGCCATTTTCTTACATCCTCCAAATTGTTAAAGTGTTGCTCAGCCAATGAGTGTCCCATCGATGAGAAGAGATGATAATCAGAAGGCGCCAGGTCAGGTGAATACGGCGGGTGGGGTAGGAGTTCCCAACCAAGCGAAGAAATCGTTTCCTTAGTCAATCTGGCTGAATGTGCAGGAGCGTTATCATGCTGAAGAATGACTTTGGCGTGCCTGTGAGCCCATTCTGGGCGTTTTTCGATCAATGCGTGACTCAAATTGATCATTTGTTGTCGGTAGCGGTCGGTATTGACTGTTTCGCCGGGTTTGAGATTGCAATTCGACGTCCTCAAACTTTTTTGGTCAATTTTCTCGTTTTTTATCAGTAACATCAAAATCACCACGTTTGAAACTTTGAAACCAACGTTCACATGTCTTGACGGTTGGAGCAAGATCGCCATAAGTCTCAACAAGAATTCGATAACATTCAGATGCCTTTTTCTTTTGATTGAATAAGAAAATCATGACATGCCGCAAATGCTCTTTATTTGGCTTAAAATTAGACATTTTTAACACCAAAGAAAGGTATGATACGTCCACGTAAACAACTTAAAAACAACTGACTTTTGTAAACAAATGACTAACAAACAAAATAGCGTTTAGAGATAAGCAAATCCTTCAATAGGCTAAGAGCGCATTCTATTGGAATTAAAACGACATTTTAAACTTGCAGACCTGGTAATCATTTAAGGGACTCTAAATCTTTTATTCTTATTGTAAAAAGAATAAAAGATTTAAAATTAAGTTTAAATTAATTTTAAAATTTAAAATTAAGAATAAAAAAAGTAAAAATTTTGTATGAAAAATTTCAGAAAAAATATTTGAATATTTATTTTTATTTCAAATTTATTTTATATTTAATCTCAGAGCAAGCGACAGTATAAAAGGTTGGAAGAAATTTGTGGATAAGATCTGCTCTTTGGAAACACCTATAAGGAGTCTTAACAATTACTGCAGAGAAAGTCAGTTGTGAAGTGAAATTTGTACGGTGGAAGAAAAAACCTAATCGATGGTGGGCAGCAAAGCACCAGCAAGAAGTGAAGGATAAAAAGGCAAAATAAAAGACATTCTAAAAGACTTGACAGGCAGAAGACTATAAGTCCTACTGAGCAAAAACCAAGTATGTTGAACTTGATAATTGCATTACAAAAGGCCTGAAAGGAATTTGGTTGTTACCTGGAAGATATGCTTAATGAAGTTCTACAACCAGCATGGAAAATCCTTTCCTTACCCAAGGACTGGGAACTGCCAACCATTATACACATTTTGTCAGAAAAAAAAATGTGGAATGTCCATAGGATAAGTGGTGTGCCATCGCCTATCAATCATGGAATAAAAAGCCTGCACAGACAGTGCACAAATATCACAACAAACTCAATCTCGGAGTTTATAAAAAGAGTATTGGGTTGGCCAATACGTCCTTCGGTTTTTCTGTTTATTTATGTCACTATTATACACTTCTTATCTGATGACTTAGAGATGGGCAAAATGTAATATGAGTACGGAGTACTGATTAGGAGTAATCAACAGCAACAGCTTGATTACTGAATTTATCAAAAGTGCTCAACTTTTTTTTACTCTGAGTATTCCAGTAATCAAGTACAGCATCTGAGAAGAGTACAGGAGAGAATTTCTTTCACATTAGAGTAACTTTTTATGTTTTATGTAGTAATATTTTTATTTTTAAGGCAGTTTGAGAGTAAGATAATCCGGCAGTTGTATGGTCCTAAATATGTTGGATTATCAAGAATTTTACAGTATTTTTATTTATTTATTGTAACTTCTTATTTTTGTTTCAGTGTACTAAATTACTCGCTGATTCTAGAATAGATTGTTCTTGGGATCAAAATAAAATAATAACTGAAGGTAATAACTATAAATTGAAAGGATTGTATCCGTATAGGCGATATAATGTCACTGTTCGGGATGAAACATGCCCAGAAATAACCAATCACAATCCTCTACAGTTCGTAACAAAAACCGATGGTAAGAATTAGAAAAATTAATCGAAAAAGTTATTATAATTTAGTTCTTCAGTTAATTTTTTTTTTTCCAACCACAGAAAACTTGATGTGTGAACTTAAAAATTATATTATAACCATTGTAATCTTTAAATTTAATTTTTTTTTTTCAGTTCCTAAAGTTGCTCCAGTTAATGGTGTGATTAAATCACTACATACAACAGGTGTTGATATTGCTTGGGCCCCTCCACATGACTGTTCTAACTGTAACGGTTTGATAATAGGATACTATGTCAACTTGATAGTATGTACCTTATTTTTTTTTTATATATTTTTTTTAAGGTCCCCTTTATGCCATGAGGGCTGATCGGGAGGGGAGGGGTCATCTACAGGTAACCAACCTCTTCTAATCCATGGCAAGCTGCTGAGTCTGTTCAGTCTGTACAGTCAGTGAGGCTGTCACCGAATAGAATCGAGCGGGCTTGGGCAGGTTACGAACCCACACCATGGGAGTCGGAGACGCTATCCCCTTGGCCACGCCACCGCTCGATGTTCAGCTTTTAATTATTCTATTAATTAATAAATTTTAATATTGACTACTGAAAAATGAAAATTGATATTCTAAAATTCTTTTTATTAAAGTTAAATATTATAAATCATGTTAGAAAATGAAAATGAAAAATTTTCAACTTCAATTCAATTAAACTTTCATTCAAGCAACAGTGTGTTTAGTGTCATTGAACATGTCGACTTTTGTGCTAACAAACTACGATTTGCAGACAGCATTGATTTTCTGTTTCCATCTGAAAAAAACTGCCGCAGAATCACATAGGATGCTTGTTGAAGCTGCAAATCTCAATGTTTCGAATGGTTTCAAAAAATTTAAAACTGGCGATTTCCATGTCAGAAACAAAGATCGTGGAAAACCACAAAAAAAGTTTGAAGACACTGATTTAGAAACATTGTTAGACGAGGATGACTGTCAAACACAGCAACAACTTTAACACAGATCAATTACTTGTGACATGCGAAACCCTCTCCATTTGTTTGAAATCCATAGGAAAGATCCAGAAGATCGAAAAATGGGCACCTCACCAACTGAATGAGAGGCAGCTGGAAGTTCGAAAAACCTCATGCGAAATGCTGCTCGCCAGGTACAGAAAAGAGTCATTTCTTCACCAAATTGTGACTGGTGATGAAAAGAGGATATACCTCGAGTATCCTAAGTGTAAAAAATCCTAGGTAACTCCAGGTGAACCATCGGCATCGAGTGCAAGGCCAAATCGCTTCGGAAGGAGGACAATGTTCTGTGCTTGGAGGGATCAGATGAGTGTTATCTACTATGAGCTGCTGAAACCTGGGGAACACTAGATACAACAGATGATCAATTTGAATCAAGCTTTACACCAAAGATGTCCCAAATATCAAAAAAGGACACACAAAGTGACCTTGCGCCATGACATTGCCCCATCACATTCGGCTAAATGGACCAAGGAAACGATCCAAGTCCACATCCATGACCTCATCGGATGACAACTATTTGCATTGATGGGACACGCACTAGCTGAACAGTAATTCACTTCTTATGAAGATGTACGTCATTGGCTAAGTGATTGGTTTGACTCAAAAGAGGAAGAATTCTTTTGGCGGGGAATCCACAAATTGCCTGAGAGATGGGAAAAATGCATAGGTAGCGAAGGACAGTACTTCGAATAAAATAGTATGTATGTGATACTGATATGTAAAATAGTATGTGATGCGCACAACACACCACTTTCACTTACAAACGTACTTAGGTTAGAAATTGATGTGTTTCGATAATATGCAAAAGCCATTTCTCAACTTCACACATTTTTCCACATTTATATGCTTATATTTGCATACCTCCATTAGTTATAGAGTATTTGTATTGTAAAACTTGAAAGTTCTCAGTACTTTTTGATTCATTATTGTTTATTTCTTTGTTTAAGGGTCCTAATTTCATCAACAAGTGAGTTTTTTTTTACTGCGAGTTGATTTTATAAATATATCGTGAAGGTGAATCGATAGAAGGTGTATTTACGTTTCGTAGTAAAGTTTCTCTCTTATGCTTTTTTGGAAACCGAGAACGATTACTGTTTCTCTAAAATCACTTTATATTGTATTAAGAAATCTAGTATGGAACAGAGTTTCTAACTTAAAATATAATTAATTAAAGATTAGCCTATACCATATTTTTTCACACCTTAAATGCTTTAAATAATTTGAGCCTCACGTATTTACTCTCTAAAGTAAAATGAAATGTTTTAATGTTAAATAAAAGTTTTTATTTTCATCAGTGATAATATGGAATATTGCTAGTTTTAGATTTGGAAACAAAAAAATAATAAATAAAAAAATACGGAATATGAAATTTCGGCTGTCACATCGCGGGCATGTACATAGGTACATTCAATACCGAGTTTGATCAAAATAGTTGCGGCCTTTTTGGAGAAAAGAAAAAGGAAAAAAAAACGTGAATATGAGACAAAATTTATTAAATAAAGTGCCCCCTCCATTTTACCAATTTTGATGAAATTTAGGCTGTCACATCGCGGGCATATACATACACCAAGCACCCAATTTCAGGTTCTTACTATTATTAGTTTCTGAGCTAGTCTGTTCCATACACACACACAGACCATTTTACGGGGTAATTCCTTTGAAAACTGGAAGGCAAAATTTTTCACGATCGCAATACTTTCCCTTACTATATATTTAATATATAGGTAAGTAAAAGTAACAATTCAAATTGATAGTAAAAATGAGTAAAAAATGAAAAAACATGAATTAAAAAAAACAACACTTTTTTTTAGGCTTTATTAGTTAAGTACCTCATTTATTCTGTTTTGTTCCCACACAACGGAACAATGAGCCTATTTTTCTCTTTCTTCCATCTAGTTCAATATTCTCCCTTCAGAACTATCTTGAATTTAAAAAAGAGGCTGGTTTCGTTGGCATTTTACAAATCTCTCTTATCATAGTTTTCAATGAGAGACGCAAGTTTTTTTATCCAGTCACTAACGATTTCTTCTTCAACATCTTTTCTTTACTTGTAATATGTTTCCCAACAATCTTTTGACACTTTTAAGTTTATCTAGCCAACCATTTAACGTTTAAATTTAATTTCATTTAATTTTCCAGCTTTCAATTTCAAGGCTTCAGTTTACAAAATCGCACCTGTAAGGTTTTTGGTCACGCGCTAAGGAACCATATATATAGCATGTAGTAAATACAGAAATTTAGCTGTTTTAATCCTTCTGTATATCAAAATTCAGAGTAATAAAATCAGATATAAACATCTTAGTTGAACTTTAATCTTACCATCAATTTTTTTCAGGATAAAAATCAAGAGAGAATAGCTGAAGTCTTTGTGAAAACACCACATTTCGCAATTGAAAATCTACACCCAAATATGGAATATACTATTCACATATATTTGGCCAATGACAATGGATGGGATAGCTCAACTTTCATGTTAATGTCTTTTACTACCCCTTTTTAAAATATTAACAATGGATTGTTTTAATACTCATGATATATTTTTATGTAAAAATTCCTAAGATTATTTTATATGCAAATTTTGTAATACAATATTGAACTAATATAATTCATTCTGATAATGAAGTATATCTTTCTATTTTGCCACCCTCTTTACTTAATACTCTGACTCCGGAAATCTTTCTTTCTTACTTATTTTTCTACTCATAATTTAACAAAATACCACTGTTATATGTCATGATGGGTGTCCTTATTGTTCGTTTGTTTAACGTCACGTTATCCTACTAAGGCTAATCGGACGATGCTACAGCTGGAGACCTAAATTTTGCCTATCCAGGTATAATTAAGATAAAGATCTTTGACAAGTACCTGACCTTGTACTGGCTCGGGACATCCATTTTACGTCCTCTCCGAGGAACGGCATAGCCAAGGATGGGTGTCCTTATTATTTGTCACAAATATGCCCAATTGTTTCCAGTCTACTACTTTTATGACCTATGCTGCGATTCACTTTTACACTTTATTTTATCAATATGTTTTTATGTCTTTGTCTTCTTCCAGTAACACAGCCCATTGTTTATCCAAAAAGGCACTTTAAAACTATTAGCTTAACTGTGAAATCCTAGATCCCACGTAGAACTGTTGATCAAGGTTATACTAAATTAAAAGCATTGACTCTTTGACAGATAAAAATTATTAGCAAAATGTTAATTGTACCTCATTTAATATTAATCCAACACAGAAACAGACATCTTAGACCTTAGCATCTCAGATTTTCTCAAAATTTTACAATTTGATAATCTTCTTTTCAGGAGTCTAGCACAAAAGTAAGATCTTTAGGTTGTGTTTAAGAATAATAAGCCTTTATTATTGTCACAGCTAAGTGCTATATTAAGTAAATAACTTCTAAGTGCACCTTGAAGTTAATTTTTTAACAATAACAGAGATATTTAGGTAAGAAAAGTTAAAAAAAAAAATACAATCGGAAAAAAAATCCTGTAAACTTTATTATCTAATTATATATTATATTTACTACTTAAATTAACTTTCTATGCGAAATTATTTAAAAAATAATCCTGAAGTACAAAAACAAATAATTGTAAAATTTTGATTATCTCCTGTATTTATTTATTTTAATTAATGAACCAAAACAATGACATGATTGAACGTTCTCTACTACTAATGAGTACTATCTGATTAATGGAAGACTATGGAATCTTAGTGATGATCCATGGAAGCTTCCCAGAAGACTTATAACACCAATAATCGTACAATAGCTTTAGAATTACAAAGACGATCAGGCTAGCTAACAGAACATTAAGGCAGTCTAATGGTGAAAGAAAAGAACCTGGCTCGCCGCACACAGCACTCAGCTTCAATTCACTAATCTCAACACAAAACAAAAAATAAGAATAAATATTCGTTCACGTATTCATTTGCTTGATTTATGTTTAAATAGCATTGCTCATTTTCTTTGTTTAGAAGTAATTTTTGCAGAAATTTGATATTAAATACATGAAGTCTATTGTTTTTTTTTAAGAACAGTTATCAACTGGAAAATTCCTGGTGATACTTTATCTCCACCATTTTCTCATAATATACCAAAATAAGGAAGGAAAGGAGAACAAATAAATTGTGTACTTACAACTTTCAAGGAATTGTCATCATTTTCTGAAAATGCACATCTTATATCATCAATATCCTCAATTAAATCAGTGTATTTAATTATGAAATCCTTTAAAGAACACAATAACATTTACAAATGATATCACAGAAAATAATTATGCATATATTGTACTCTAAAAACTGAAGTATCTTAATACCTTAAAACTCGGAGTGAAGGAGCAATCACAAATCCAAGGATTATTTCCAAAATAAATTTTTCCTATTTGACCATTTTTTCTGAAACCATTTTCCAAAGCAAAAGTTGGAACCTAAAAATACCAAGCATTTTCTTAAAGAGAAGTAATATAATATAAAACAAAAAACAATTAAAAACATTAAGTAAAATGGCTAAAGTTATATAAGGTGCATTGTTAAAGCATTTTTTAAGACAGTATCGATTATATAAAGAGGATCTCACAAATGCATCATTCACAACTTCTCATATTTTTGGAACAGCAGCTGCTTACGTAAATATTTGTTCCGAATAATAATGTTAAAGTACAGAAATTTTTCTAAATTTATATTATAACAGTGAAGAGATACTGTAACTAAGTGGGCAGTTGTTAGAAAGGTTCTCTTAATAAACATGCGTTTTTGATTGAAAGATTGATACAGAACACAACAATCAAACAAACAAATCAATTCAAGAACCGACTAAACTTTTATTCATCCTTTATAGTTGAGGACATGATGTCAGAGCACAGGGATGAATATTTTATGATTAATAACTAACCGTATGGGCCGGTTACCCCACACTCGGCTTTCACACATTTAAATCAACACAACTTTCTAACCAAATTATTTATTCCACCCTTCCACTATAGAAACCTAGTCATAACACCGTAAAAGTAACTGAAATACTTCAAAATACACTTGAATGAATACAAAATACTTACTGATTTTATTTTGTTTGATTTTAAACTGAAGACACGGAACTTGGTCAGCCAATCAGCTCCTTCCAATTTGTCAATATTAGATATCTGATTTTCATCAAGGTAAATGTCAGAGACATCTAAATATTTTGGATTAGTCAACAATGGGCCTATATCAGATATCTATGAAAAAAAAAAAATTAAAGAACCAGCTATTGTTTTATTGTGCTGAAAGAAAATAAAATATTTAAAGGGAATAGAGCAGGGCATTAACACCATAATACAATATAATCTTTAGGTTATTGTGTTCCTATTTCCATTAAACTTTAATTAAGTATACATATTGTTTATACATAATCAAAGTTAATGAAAAAAGTTTTAAGTGTAGTCTGAAGTTTCTTTTATAATCAAATCTGCCACCTACTTTTACTTCTAAAACAATTTTCAAAACAAATCATGTGGAAAAGAAAATTGATAAAAGCTACTGGCAGTGATCTAAATAAATTAAGTTTAAATCAAATTTTGTCACAATTTAGACTGTATAAATAAAATTAAAAGCGATTTATAACTTATGACATCCATCTTTTTTAAAACTATCTTAGTAGAAATTTTTCTATAAAAAAACTGTGTTTTCACATGTATATTGCATGAAAATCTTACCTTATTTCCAGTGAGTAATAAGGTTGTTGTGTTAGAGGGAATCGACTGGGGGAAATGGTCCAAATCTAATCTACTGCAGTTGACTGTTGTCACTGGTACCAAATAATCTTTATTGGGTGACCATACTATCAGATCCAGGGAACAGTTGCAGGACTTTGAATCTACCTTAGGGCATTCATTCCTTAAGTTCTAAAACAAAATAAGTTTTTAAAACATATAATCATGTAAGAAAGAAAGTAATTTTTATTCTGGGACATCTAGCCCCCTAAGAATAACAAAACATGATCAGATTCAGAGCCATTTGTCTGGTAGGTTAAAAAAAAAAAAAAATTGGTAAAAAGATCAAAAATATAAAATAAAAGTAAACCTCAAAAAACAAAACAAACAACTGTATTCAAAAACATTTGAATCAAAATTTTATAACTTCTAAACTTGTGAGCTTGAAAAACTATAATAAAATTCAAATAAATATCTACCCAATGTTTGTTTCACTATTTTACATATTTATGGATGATTGATGATTAAGGAGGTAGAAAATAATTGGGTTTTAAAAGAAGCGAGGGATGAAGTTTTACAGATGGAGACAGGTAAGAAATTCCAGAAGGAGGCAGCACGGATGATAAAGCATTATGTAAAGAAGGCAGTTCGGGAGCAGCAGGACGTCTAAAAGTGAAGGTTTTGAGGGGGCAAGTTTATTTAGGAAAGTGGAAAGATTAGATGAGAGGAATCCCACCATTTCATCTATGGAGGATGCCTAATAAATAGGATCTAGGGGTTTGAAAAGTGAATAAAAAAAAGGATTCAGTTTTTCAGTGGTGAATGAATCGAGGTTCCGCCAGGAGATTGTTTTAGGATTGAGTTTGGGTGTTGGAATATTATAAGAAATTTTGATGTCATGATTTGATAGAAAAGGTACTAGATGTTAGGAAGATAATAGGTTATGAGAGGAATCTATTATAAAAAGATATAACCAGGTGCTGGTAAACTGGGTGTGGAGGGTTGGTTGGTGAGGTACTAAGAAAAGGTCAAGTGAATGGATGAGCTCTGCAAGGTAAGATCTGTCAGGAGAATCAAAAAGCATGTTCGTGTGAAAATACCAGCGATGATTACATTACTGTAAAACGGGACATAGGTAAAGAGGCAATACTCAAAAGAAGGATCAAATTGGACATGTGGAGGGCAATGAACTATTATGTTAAGGAGGCAAAAGGCATCAGAGGATATTTCAATGAAGGATTTTTATTCTCAAACTATCATGAACGTAAAGACCAACACCTCCTTCAGTTTGGTCCACATGATCTTCAACCACATGAGAGAGTAATTAGGTATGAATATAGAAAAGGATGGGACTATGTACCATCTTTCATTATTATATACTATTTTTCCTTTAGTCTCTGTATTCCTCTGGACTCAACTAGGTAAATATAAGATTTGATTTTATCATGTTAACCAGCTATTCATTTTAATATTCATATATATTTTTTCTATATATTATATAATTATTAGATTTCATAAGAACCCATGTCATGGCAGCATGTCATCAGTTAGATTTAGTTTCCATTATTTTATTACTTCTTATTGTTACTATCTGTAATTAATCTCATCTTCTAGCATAAATACTTTACGTGTTGCTCATATATTTAGCCCTGACAAAGATCCACCTGTTTTTTTCGCATTGCAGGCTCTCCAAATAAAGAAAATTTGACTGAAAATCCTGATAATCTATCATCATATCTTAAAGAAAACAGTGACCATTACACACCTCTAAATAATTTCATTTTGCATTTTATGAAATGCTGGTATAAAGACTTGAAATTTATTTTTAAATTAAATTAACAGATGTATAGTTTATAAAGTGGGTTGCCTAATTGGATAGAGGTTTTGTTCTCCACATCTCCATAAATATAACATATCTATCTCTCTTTTGTATAAAAATATTTTCAGTGAGACTTGAGATATTTGGTGGGAAGGTCAATAACAAGATATACTGGTGGACAACCACGGTACTCCATTATATCTCCAATTTTTACTTCATTGCTCATTACTCCATTACCCATTTGTCCCAGAGATGTGTCTATACATTAAATTTAAAAGTATATTATTATGATTTTAGTTTATATTCCTTGATCTCCCTTGTCCTTCATTTAGTTGTGGAATCTAATTTCTGAGCAGAGTGTCTAAAGATTTATTTTAATTATATCATTTCATTATGTTCTTGAGCAAGATTCAAGGAAAAAAAAAAATCTGATTTTAAAGTATCTACCATATCTAATCTTTCTTTGTTTAGATGAATGATACCAATGCATTACTGAGTAAATGCTGATCGAATTACTTAATGTTTATTTGTAGATGATTTTCTATTAATTAATTAAAGGCTACTATCTTATAACACAGTTAATATTCAATAATATAAAATAGTAAGAAGAAGGTTTTTAATAACTTTTATGAATGACATAACTGCTAAAACCGGCTTTCCTTTGAACTTAGATATTCCACAGATCATCTGGTTACCATCCATTAATTTTTTTCCAAGAAGAGGATTTAGGACCCATTTCAAATGAGGATCACAGTCCCAATTATTACCTGAAATTATATTATTTAACAAAAAAAAGTAAAATTTAATAAATGAACTATTAATGCAGGGAAAGCAATACAGGCTTAAAATATAATTAATTAATTAATTAAAAAAAATATACAGACAAATTATTACTCTAGACTTTCTTACTTTTACATTCGGCCAAATATTTAGGAATGAACGAATGTATTGTTTTATGCTAATATTTTTATAAGTCTGAATATTGTACTTACTCCTGAGAAAAATCTGCTGCAGTTCAGATAAATGTTCAACAATATGTCTATCTAATTGTTTCAATTTATTGTGGCTCAGATCCAGGATTCGCAAGTGTTTTAATCCTTCAAAAGTGTTGTGGTTTAAGTGGAAAAGACCAAGTCTTGTAAGATTGAGAACCTTAAACAGTGATTACATTTGCACAGAATAAAAAATAAAATTATGTTGAAGATTTTCTTTCCCTCCAGAGTGTAAAAATAGTCAGTTCCCTCCAAACTATACATATAAATTATTATAGGTTTACTTGCTATAACTGCATTGGAGCATTCACCAGGATAGTCACACAAATATCATATCATTTATTGCTTCATCGACAACGTTTCGGCTTTATCACCATTTTCAATCTGAAGTATGATTTAATTTATCCAGCTTTTTAAACATTGCCTTCATCGACCAAAATAAAACTTCTTTTTTTTTTTAAACCATTTAAACAATTTTAGTCTTTCATCTTCATAAATGTCGATACCAGTTAATGGTTTAAAAAAAAAAGTTTTATTTTGGTTGATGAAGGCAATGTTTAAAAAGCTGGATAAATTAAATCATTCTTCAGATTGAGACTTGAAAATGGCGATAAACCCGAAACGTCGATGAAGCAATAAATGATATTTGTGTGATTATCCTGGTGAATGCTCCAATGCAGTTATAGCAACTAAACCTATAATAATAAAAATATCCCAGGAGGTTAAGGAACCAATTATATATTGGATATAATTAAGAATATATATATATAAAGTACATAGAGGTTTAATTAATTTCTTTAAAATATTAAATAATGGCACAATGCGGTCTTTCAATTAAAATTGTTTTTCAAGATTCAAAATTTAGTATTATTTATATATAATTAAAAAATTAATATTATAAGAATTTAAAATCAAAAAGTATTTATCACAATTTACATTAAAAATTATTTCCTACAAATTTTAATTTGCTTTAATTTTATAAAGTTAATATTAATACCTGAAGTCGATGGTTTGGAAATGGTTGAGCAAATTTGGAAATATTTGGAGAATTTATCACAGACAATCTATAAAGCTGAGGAAAAGAGGAAATAAAAGCAGGATCAAAAGATGAACTCATAACTTGGCAGATAACAATAATTCGTGGATGTACACTGTAACAAAGAAGCCAGCTGTAATAATTATAACCCATTCAAATATAATGACTGTAAATAATTAACCCATTAAAAATGGGTGACTATTGTAGAAATGGTTGTAAGTAATTAAAAAAAAAAAATTCAAGTATATTTATTCATTGCTCTTTTCAAGATACTGTGATGTGCTAAAGAAATATGACTATAAGTTGCAATAGGACTCTTGGAGCTTTTCTTGATCATAACAAAAGTATATGAGGTCTTTTTTTAATTTATTTTATTAATGAATATTAGATACTATCACAATAGAGAACATTAGTAAAAGAGAAATATGAAAGAAAACAATATTCACACCTTGTTTACAAAAAATAAATCAATAAAAAACTAAAATGAAACTTAAAGTAAAACAGACAAGAAAAAGAAAAAGGTGGAAGGAAAAACAGAATCATCTCAGCAATTAATAATTCATTAAGGGATTGTATTAAGAAAATTCATACTAAACATAACATTTTTATTTTCATGTTTCCTTCAAAAAGAATTTTTATTTGATTTTGGTAATAGAAATGCGTATAGCATATAAAATTGGCGTTTGAACAGTACATCAATCTATGTTTTAAATTGCATAAATATTGAAAACTGTGTAGATAATATTTTATCCAGTAAGTAACATCGCACAGCTGGACACAATAAATAAAAGCATTTGTAAGTTAAGTTACCTTTACTATAAGTAAGTTAAAATACCTTTACTATTTGGTACAGCTCTGATCTCAGTAATACTCATAAGGACCATATTTTGTTTAATCAACTTATTACTAGCAATGCTTTTACATTAATATAATTATTTTAAACAGTCAGGTTCAAGAACAGCTAAAAATTGATCCCTAGATTAAATTAAAATAGCGAGTAGAACAAAAACCTATACATAATTCCACAGAGGGGATCATCAAGTTTATGTGTGCATCTGTATAATAACATACGATAAATGGATATAGAATAAAGGGTTGAGAAATATATAAACAGGATTATATCATATGTCTGCAACAGTGAGGTAGCAAAGAAAGAAAGATATGAATGATCGTTTACTTAATTGATAAAAAAAAAAAAAATTATTCTTATGTTTAATTATTATGACTAGCAGTAATTTGTAGTGATGAGGTAGGTAAAATGAAAGGGATATAGATCATATAATTGTTAATTCTAGAACCAGAAACATTGTGAATGTTTTGTTTTTGTTATATGAAAATATTAAAGAGATGAAGGAAGATATATTTTTCATTAAATTCATAAATTGGAACATTAAAAATCAAGCATCTTCCATAAACAAAAGAAAATACTAACAAAAAGTCTGTTGAAAAATCGCCTTTTGTATTTTCTAAGGGTTATACAGCCAAAAAAAAAGGTAAGTCCAGTCCTGACTATATAAAGCATTGATTCTAAAGTAAATAAATGTGTTGGGTATATCAAATAATTTCCATAGTTTTTGCAGGCTAATTTAAATTTTAGCTCTGGAGCCATATTACACAGAGATAATTTTTTACAGTTTTTGTGATCTCTTGAAAAGTTCGCCAATTGTGAGTTACATTAGGCTGGATTTGAGATATAGAATTATTTTAGGGACAGATGTTAAGCATTAACTTGAATAACATACACTCCTGATGGTCTATACAGCCAGTAATATAAGCTAAAAACTTTTGTAGTGCTTATATTATTGAGTAAATAATTAATCATGAGTGTATGTTACTAATACCATTATAATATTCATAACAGTAAATTTATTTTTAGTGTTAGTAACAGATCTACAAACCTGGTAGAATTCAAATAATTTTTCTGAAAGCCACCATTACATAGAAGTTTATCAAGTTTGTCTGTTCGCATTTCACACCTCTTCGATAAACTATTACAAGAACCACATATTCCAAGAGGAAGAGCTTGTATTATAAAAATCCAGCTTTGAAAAAAATAAATAAAAAAATAACAATAGAATGTATAAATAAAATTATGTCATAATTTATGTGTAAATAAAAATATGTCTTAAATGAACTGTCGTAAATTATGAATTGTAAATCTTGCTAGTTAATTGTGAATATCTAATCTAACTAAAATCACCAGGATTATATTTCCTTTGATGGTACTAATCAAAATTGATATTTTGAATGGAAGTCCATTGAGACTTTTCATTAATTACTTTTAGTTTATGTTTAATAGATCTATAAGATTCCCTTTTTTATTATTATTTTTTTTTTTTAATAGGCTGATTGTCAGGATTTTCAGTCAAAACATTTTTAATTTGGAAAACCAACGTTTTAGATCCAAACATGTGAACCTTTGTCAGAGCTAGATGAGTCCAGAGTAATACAGGGACTCATCTTTAATTTGAAAAATGTTTTAACTGAAAATCCTGACAGTTAATCATCCTATCGTAAAGAAAAGAGTTGACCATTACATACTTCTATGTTTTTTTTTTAAATAAATTAATCATTGATTGTATTTTTAATAAACTTAAAAAAAAACTATAATTCCCTATTTTTTTGTTGTTGGAGTGTCATTGAATACTTCATGGTTTAATTAACCAGTCGACCATAACCTAGTTGGAAATCTGAATTACCAACGATAGGCACATTACATTCTGCAGAAGAATTATTACAATTCTTAAATGGAAAAAAAAAAAAAAAAGAGTATACAGACTCATAAAATGTGACATCAAACAAACATTATTTAAATTAAAAAGTAATATATTTCTAGATTTTTTTTTTTAAAGCATATGTCTCATATAAAATAATCAACAGAAATAAAACAACTTGATAAGATTTTTAATAGAATATGTAATTACATAATTCATAAACTATACAAACCAATAAACTAAATTCTATACATATATATATAAATATATATCATACATTATATAAGAAAATAATAGTCAATTTTGATAGTTACATTTTAAAATAAATAATTAAGCCTAAAACGAATTACTAACAGAAAATAAACTTTAATTTATTTTTACATAAACATACATGAAATTACAAATTAACACAATTTTTTTGCTTACTTACATGAAAAACAAAGGAATTATGAAAGTTTTCATTGATCTTGAATTTTTTCAAATCGAATGTTTTGAAATTTGAGAGAAAACTGAAAATGTTGAAGCCAAGGTCTACCCTGTGGTGGATAAGCTAACAGCACATTATTAGGCCCAGATATTATCCCACTTTTATCTTGATTAGTAAATATTTTGCAACACACCTCAAAATTAAAATTACTGATAGGTTGTAAACTATACGAATATCGTTAATATGGCATAAAATAGTTTATCTCACTCAGTTTAATACTGAAAATAAAACATAGTAAGTCTTTATACAGATTTCATGTTTTTAAAATATTATAACTTGAAAAACTGTCATAAATATAAAACTGAACATCATTCCAGAAACTTAAAAATCAACAAACTAAAAATAAAAATAGCACTGCATAATTCATGAAGTACCACGGGGTAAGCATGTTGTAGAAAAATTAGCTTGTTTAGTCTAATGATAATATACAATAATATTTAGCAATGCCATTATTACATTTTTAAATAAAGCTTCAATTTTTCAAAATAATTTAATTTATTTGTAGATTGACACGCACAAACATTGATATGAGCATGTAACTGAATTAAATAGCAACAAATATTGATTGCATTTACTTATTTTATGTTTTCTTAGCAATAGTTTGTCTATAGAATGCCAACAGTATGCCTTTTAATTTCACAAGTGATATAGTATTTTAAAATATTTAATTCAATATCTTGTGTATTACAATATACATTTCAGACATCAATCATACATCTATTCACTAAATAAGAGAGAAAAAACTATTATTCACTACAGGAGTTTTTTATTTATTTATTTATTTTTTGGTGAACTTTTACTGAAATAGAAAAGTATTAAGTTTTTAACTCCAATCAAACCATGATTTTACAGGTGAAACGGGTTCGGAATCGGTTTTAGCATTGGTAGTGATGACTTTGATATTTGTTTCTTCATGGAGAGCCTTCTCATACTTCCTAACATCTTCCATTTTCATATCATACCTGTAAACATTAATGAATGATTTAAACATTCTAAAAATTTTAGCCTATCTGAAGTGATATTCAAATCCTTGAAATAAATAAAAGACAAATTATATCTCTATTCTATAAAAAGGGTTTTATTTACAGTGCAATATTTTATTTTGCAAGCTCTCACAGAAAAACATCACAACCTCTATTATAGCCATATTATATTATATAGCCAGCTAGTTATATTTTATTTTATATATTCGAATAAATGAACAGCTGTGCGATTTGTAAATAAGCTGAGCTATGGATCTACCGTTAGTAATACATAAAACTGTCAAATATAATTATAATGTAAAAATGAAATGAATAAAACTGAAAATATCCAGTGGAACAATGAGAAGCATAATTGAATAAAATTAACTGATAAATAGAATTTATTAATTATAAGTAGTTAAAACACTGAACCTTTTCTACCTTTTTTATGCTGCTTATTTTCTATGTCTGTAAGCATTGTATATCAAAAGGTTAAAGATGAGGTAAATTTTATTAATAAAAGTAGTATCAAAATATGAACAACTTAAATAATTAATGTTAACTTGCCTTCCTTAAAAAATAAGTTTAAAACTATAGAGTATCACATTTTTGTTTAACACTGGCTTGTAATATCGGTGGCTTCCATTTGTTATTGTTATTATCCATTAGTAAGTTTTATTAGATGGCGCATAACAACAAACATTTAGATCTTTAACTGACAAGAAATATTTTTCATACAGTTGAAAATTATAATAAAAATTTGACGTACATTCATTGAAACATTTATTCTTAATAATAATTACAATTATACATATAATTCTTAATACAAATACAATGAATTCAAAATCTGTTATTTGATAACTTTACAAGCGGCTAGTATATGTTCCCAGGGTAATCATGTTCACAAGCCAACTAAGATGGTAAACAATCTGTGAGGAAAGTTAAAAGCCTTCCTACTAAACTACCTTTAATTGTTGTCATAGATAGTAGTAAATAAGATGCAACAAATTTTTTTCCGAATTTAACTGTATAAAAAATGTGGATGGAACAAGTTTGTGCAGGAGTCGTTATTTTAGCTCATGTTATCAAAAAGAAGTATAAAAGAAAAAAGATTCTGATTAGAAAGAAAGAAATTAATTATTATTCTGGGACATCTAGCCCCCTAAGAATAACAATAAATGAATTCAAATACAAAGCCATTTAATAGGCTAGTTGAGAAAAGAAAAATTATCATAAATATTTTAAAAAAAATAAATGCAAACCAAAAAAAACACAACAAACAAGAGCATAAAGAAATATAAATATAAGCTGATTAGTTCTCAAACTTTTGAGTTTATAAAGCAATAAAAGAGAAAAATACACGCAAATACATTATATATATATATATATATTCACACATATACATAAATATAAATATTGCTCAATGTAATTGAGGCTAAATGAAATAAAATAAATAACAGTTACCATTCATCAATCCATGCAAATGCTTGCCGATGTCCAACTGTAAGAATCTCTTTTATGGTCTGAAATAAAAAATAAAAAGTTTTAGAATAGTTAGTAATTAAATGGTGCTATAAACTAAAAAAAAATGGAACATCAGGGAAAAAAATGTTTATTCAAGCCCATAAGGAAAGAAACAGATCAATAATAAGTGCAACAACCCTTTATAATCCATATCCCTATTTCCATCCAGGTCATAAATAAAGTTTACAATTGTCAACAGTAGCTAAAAGGATGGATTAATAATATTCTTTCAAACCTACAAAAAACATTAATGGTTGGCTAAAGATGATTTCAACAGCTCAGTCACTTGGCATCGATTAAGGAATTCAATCTTTACTCATTAATGTTAGGTTGATAAATAAATCAATAAAGAACATTACTAGAGCTTTAAAATTAAATACCTGATGTATCAGTTCTTCTACTCTCGTTTGAAGACCCCACACCTCAAATGAAGCTTGTACGACTTTGTATGTACACATAATAGGAGTAGTTTTTTCCTGCCAATCTTCTGTCAATGGTCCACGACCTGTCTTCGCAGATTTAAAGAATTTTAAATCCTGGAACCAATTCATATCAATATTTAAAAATATTAACTTCATAGCATTAGTCAATTGAAAAGGAATAATTATAAATATAAATGAATAAATAAATAATATTTACACTGGTATTAATTACAGATTTTAGCCTTAATTAACTATAACATGACATTAAATTTTCTGAATGAGACATTTCTTTTAAAAAGAAAAAATATAAGTACAGATCATTAAATGCACAAACAATAATAGAAATAAATTAAAATCCAGGATCATCCATAACTAATTAAGCAATTAGTAAGCTTACTAATTGCTTAATTAGTTAGCTTAGAAATATTTTAGAAAAATTACCTCTTCCTCTTTGTAGTTCTTTGGACTAATTTCATCATAGACTATGTCAATAAACTCCACTACTCTCTCTTTTAGGACTTCTTCACTTAAGTTTAAACACTAGAATAAATATAATGGCTATGTTATATGTTAAAAAAAAAGTATTTAATAATATTATAATAGTTAATTCAGAAATGACACTTGAAATAGTTGTATAATCTTGAGAAGAAAAAATAAATATTTAAAACTTAAAGTATAAAAACCAGAAAATAAAAATGTATTCTTTTTGTAGATGTACGTGAAATTTGATTACATATTTATATATTTTATTTATTACATATTTATATTTATCTTGATTAATAAGTCCCCCAAAAGGGTCTGTGGCTGTGTGTATGTAAACAGACTAGCTCAAAAACAATGAATCGTACGAAACTGAAATTAGGTGTTTGAGGTCCATCGAAAAAAAAAAAATATTACAATCTGTAATATTTAAGGAATACAATTTACTTTAATTACTATTTTCTTATCAATTGATTCCAATAAAGAATTATTAACAATCCCAAATTGAGTAGAATACAAAATCACCATGATTTTCTGAAAATACTTAAGCATTCAACAATAGAAAAAGGTATTTAAACAAATTAAATCAATTTATAATTTAAATGATTTTTGGGAATAGATTATGGGATGAATAACTATTAGCTACATTAAAAGTCTAAATATTTACGTTAAGTTGAATACTTACATTATCATTTGTACCATTATTGTCTTCATAAGATGTTTGGATAGATATGCTAAATTTTGGTATAAATGAACACTGGAATGTAATATGATAAAAACAATTAGAAAAATGATTAAGCTTTGTAAATTAATAAAAATTATAACAAGAGACTTACCGTATACTCTGTAGAACATTCCATGTCACAGCCAAGAAAAAGAATCAATAGTTTTAGAAAATTGAAAAGAAAAATACTTTATGAAAAATGGTACTTAACAGTACTATACTAGTACCTGTAATAGTATATGGGTAATAATTCCAGGCTTTTTCAGTTATATAGAACACCTTAGGAAGTACAGCTTGTAACCAATAAGGTAAACGCCTGAAAAACAATTCAGGTAAATTAAAAAATGCATAATGCTGAAAGTCAATATTCTCACAGATGGGAAAAAATTCTAGAGGCTAAAAGTTGAAGTAACAACGCCTAAAAAAGTTGTAATTAATTTAATTCCTCTTTCAACGATGTATTTTAAGGAAATTTATAAAACTTGCCAATTTATGTCTCAGTTAGAGTGAAAATAGTTGCCCCCTTACAAAATATTGGGGAGGAAGCGTCCCCCTTGTTCCCCCCCGGCGGTGAACCCATGCCCTCATATATCAATAGTTAATCATTATTTAATTCTTGGGCTCTTAATCCTTTAGTGAACTTCGTTAACTCTAGATAAAGTTGGGATCTAGAGTTAATGACATGTAAGAATAAGAATAAGAGCCCAAGAGTCAAAGAAATAATGACTTAACACAGTTTGAGGGTAATATAACTTAGCTAGTTATTTACAAATCCTAGAGAAATTTAGCAAAATAAAACTTGTTAAATTATTTTAAACTGTACATGAAATCACGATAACAAGAAGCTTCATGTCCTTTTATTATTTCAAAATAACAGATAGCCTATCAGCTATTCGTACTATGACATCATATGAGGAATTGTCACATGCGAGTAGGTCAATAGCTTACATCCAGCTTCCTACATTTTAGTTTTAAATCACCACTTATCTTCCCCCACAATTGCACAAGCAATAGCTCGCAAGCCTGAGTAGCCCTTGCGGTGAGATGAGAGTCTTTCATGCAAGTACAGAGGTTCAGTACCTTGCATTGTGTAACCAGACCTTAAGAGTAAGGTGCACATTGGGACGCAGGCGACCTACAGCAGAGCAGTTTTGTATACGAGTGGTAGGTAGGAAAGTACACTGCCCTGCTCTGCCTCCCAACGTGTTCGATTCCTTTCTAATATACTCTGCACAAAAACTGCTCTGCATTCCTCTCCTCCGCCTGCTTCTCAATGTGCGCCGAGCCGTAAGCTAGGTAAAGAGGGGTATATTGTTAGGGACCATTTGGATCCATCCTATAATTTTTAAACAGAACATCCAAAAGACAGATTATCCTATGACATATTAAGCAGCAACCACTGTATAATATTATAAGCTTAATGAACCCAAAGATTTGTTGTTAACACAAATTACATTTATCTCGATAGATTTGTAAGAGCTGAGAGAAGATGATGCTGCATTAAAATTAGTAATTCCGGTTCAACCCTTTCCGATCTACTCAAATCTCGATCAAATATGGAGATGGCCAGCACAAAAAATATATACAGCACAGTAGGAAAGCGGTCAACAAAAATCATGAGCCTATCACATTTCACCAATTTACTCCATCTTGAATCGGATTTAATGTGCCCTTCCTCAAAAACAAAGCTATATCACAGACTTTAACATACATTTTTTATGTGTATACGTATAAATATATATTTTCTTTGTATTTAGCCTGATATTTACTCACGACAAATTAAACATGTTTCAATAAATAAGAAAATGTTGATTTAAAAATTTACCCTCAGTTCCTCATTTTTTGTTTCATCCATTTTTCAGTTAATCTGTTGAATTTTATGCTAACCCAATGGCAACAGACTAAACGGCAGCAACTGTCATTAGTACATTGAACCAAGGTAATGCTTTCTGCACAATTTGCAAATTTACACCACTTATATCCTTTATGCTATATGATTAATGACTAAATATATTACCCATTCAAGTGTATTCTCTTTTCGGTGAACTGCCCTTTGCCATGAATTGGATCCTCACATTCCTCATTTGTGATGATTTCTACTCCCTGGCCTGATTCTGTTTGTTGATAACTATGCTTAGCTATCATATAAAGCTGACCAATGCGATACTGTTCACACAGAAAAAATATATCAGCAAATAACATACAGGACTTAAAAAGTGCAAGCTAAAACATTAACTTACTTCTTCTACAGTCAATGGCATACTTATTCGATATTCCTTGATAAGAACCATTTTGATTTCTTATATATGTTATACAAAAACCGATTCTATACACACAAATCCATAGCACCTTCAACTTTCCAGTTACCTCCTTGAAATTTTGTTTACATGTATTAGTAGGAAAAGAGGTTATATCCTACCACACCATTTAATTCGCTGAACTACAAAACTTATTTCTAGTTCCATTGGATAACAAGAGCAATTAAAGTTCCCGTATTTTGTATCGTTATCTCGATTTTTGGCATCATTTCACACTGATGCTTAATTTTTTTGTTATAATGTTATTTAAACTCATGAAAGCTCGATCCGGTGCAATAAATGTAAATAATATGCTCATTCCTTTAACTCAGTTTTCTGAACAATAGAGTTTTTCCGAGGAGGAGTCGTTGGCCCCACGCTCAACCCCCAACCTGGAGGACCAGGTCATTTGTCTTCAGGGTTTCCCTCCCTTAGGCTGGCTGCTTTCACCACAGCTGAAGAGTCCAACCTACCCTTGGTTTGATTTCGGAGTCGCCTTCTCCTAGACAGATTGCCTTCACTATGGCAATGTGGTATGTCTCCTCAGGATGCAGTTTAACGTCTTGCCCAGGACAATCTGAAATTATGCTCAGCAGCGCACAGAAGATCCTGCAGCGACTTTCATTTCAGGAATTTTAAGTTTGAAAATGTGTCCACATTTGTGTATCTCGGGTCCGCCTTAAATAATGAAAACATAATCAGCCAAGAAATTAATAGCAGGATAATGGCTGGTAATAGAGCCTATCATGCAAACATTAAACTTCTCAGGTCTCAACTGCTATCAAAAGCAACTAAGTTAAAACTATATAAAACTCTTATTAGACCAGTAGTCACCCATGGAGCAGAAACCTGGTGTTTGTCACAGGAAGATAGCCGTAAACTGATGGTATTTGAAAGGAAAATAATAAGAAGGATTTGCGGTGCTACAAGACTTAACGGTGAATGGAGAATTAAGAGTAACAAGGAAATTGAGACAATAGCAGAAAATAAAAACATTGTTAATTGCATAAGGGCAAGCAGGCTGAGATGGGCAGGACATGTGGCCAGAATGGAGGATGAACGCGCACAGAAGAAAATATTAGAGGCCCAATTCAGTGGGAAAAGAAAGAGGGGAAGACCGAGAAGTAGGTGGAAGGATGAAGTGGAAAGAGACGCGAAGAAGCTCGGAGTTCAAAATTGGAAGAGAGAAGCGCAGGACCGAGAGAAGTGGAAGAGATTAACTCAGGAGACCAAGGGTCATGCTGGCCTGTAACGCCAGGGAGTTAGTTAATATGCTCATTCTACGCAAGGGTGGAATCCAGAGGGAGGGTCACCGAGGATCGGGTTTGAGCAATTTTTTGTAGTTTACAAAGCCCTAAATCTCTGGTAAGTTACGTGTGGATCAGTAAATTCTTCTTGAAGTTATCACAATTTTTATGGTTTTTGAGAACGCAATGAAGGCCGCGGTTGCTACGAAAATTCGTACAAGGTTGTTGAAAGAGGTGCGGAATACGAATATCAACTTTATTCTCTTATAAAAAAATTTTTTAAACCAACTACACTCCTATTATCAGTACAAATTTAATTTTAACATTATGTTGGTGATTGTTACGTTACATTACTGTTGTGTTCTGAGTACATTGTTCATCTTCATAGTCATTAATGAATCTTCTTCTGTATACAAAATTATCTATATTTTTCATTCTTATCTTTTTTTTTTTTTTTGTAAGTAGTAACTGTTAATGAGATGAAACGCTCTCGTAAATCGGTATTTTGGAAAAAAAAAAAAAAAAAAAAAAAAAAAAAAAAAAACCTTTCACAACACATTTTTCTTACCTTCTGTAAGAACCCGAAGAAAAGAGAAAAGAATGTACCCTTCTTCACAGTATGAGGCCCTTAGATCTTCGTTTCAGAGAAAATCATTTTTAAAAAAAATCTGGTGCGTGCGCGCAACACAACTTTCACTTACCAACTTACTTTGATTAGAAATTAATATGTTTTGTTAATTGCCACTTCTCAAAGTTATACATTTTTCCACTTTCATTTCTTATTTTTGTTTTCATTTGCTCAAAAAAAAACAACTAATTTCTTTTATTATTAAATAAAAGTTTTTACTTGTGATAATTCGGCAATGCAAGCATAGTACTCCAAGTCGTCTGATTTTATAATTCTCTATGTACTTCTTGAATATTTCATTTAGTTCCGATGAAACAAATAATTTTCATTAAATGAACAGAACATCTTTAATTATAACGCATTGGTTTGTCATTAAAGGCGTAAGGCGCATGCGTGAGCTCAAGGTGTTTTATGAGTTGACGGAATATTTTTCTTTTTTTCTCCTCTATATGTTTACTTGATTTTTATTATATCTCGTATTTAGCCATTTCTTATTTTTAGGCGTGATGAGAGACAGTTAATTTCTCAATATAAACTTAAACAAAGGTACTTTATAGGAAAACAAAAAAGGCCCCTTCCCCATTTAAGCCCCCTCAGAAAATTTTAATACTGATAAAACTTACCTGATATTATTGAACACCTAATTTTCATTAAACATGACGAATTTGATCAAAATCATTAAAGCCGCTTTTGAGAATCGAAAAAAAGGTCAAAATTGGAAAAAAGTTATGAAATAAAGTGCCCCCCTCCGTTTGACCAATTTTGATGAAATGTTGGCTGTCACATCTTTGGCATATACGTACGTCAAATACCCAGTTTGATCAGAATCTTTATAGCCGTTTTTGAGTAAACAAAAAAAACACATGAAAGGTTACAAAGGTACTTTATAGGAAAACAAAAAGGCCCCTTCCCCATTTAAGCCCCCTCAGAACATTTTAATAATAATAAAGCTTACCTGATATTAAAGAACACCTAATTTTCATTGAACACCACGAATTTGATGAAAATCGTTAAAGCCGTTTTTGAGATATTCGAAAAAAAGGTTAAAATTGGTAAAAAAGTTGGTAAAAATTGGTAAAAAGTGCCCCCTCCGTTTGACCAATTATGACGAAATGTTGGCTATCACATCTTTGGCATATACATACATCAAATACCCAGTTTAATCAAAATAGTTAAAGCCGTTTTTGAGTAAATAAAAAAAAACACGTGAAAATGATATAAAATTTATTAAATAAAGTCCCCCCTCCGGTTGATCAATTTTGATGAAATTTTTACAGTCATATCTCGGGCATATAAATACATCAAATACTTAGTTTAATCAAAATCGTTTGAGCCGTTTTTAAGAAAATCGAAAAAAACGTAAAAAGTTATTAAATAAAGTACCCCCTCCCTTTGAGCAATTTTGATGAAATTTTTGCTGTCACATCGCGGGCATATACATACACTAAATACCCAATTTCAGGTTCGCACGGTTAATAGTTTTTGAGCTAGTCTGTTCACACACACACACACACACACGCACGCACGCACGCACGCACGCACACGCACACACATAGGCACACGCACACACACACGCGCGCACTCACACACACACACACACACACACACACACACACACACACAGACCATTTCGCGGGACTTGGTTATTTGGACTCAGGGGACCCCAAAACGTGTATTTCCGTTGAAAACCGGAAGTCGAAATTTTTCATGATCGCAATACTTCCACTTACTGCATATTTCATATATAGGTAAGTGAAAGTAAAAGTTACAGGGAAATTTTTCTTTTAATTCCACCTCTACCACCAAAGGTCATTGGCAATTTAACTGGGCACTAAATCCCCTGCTCTCTGAAAAGTGTATATTTGATATTATATAGGCTCAAAAATAGCTCTTACAAAATCTGATTAATCTATTTGGTTTTTCTTGAATGCTATTTCAAAATTACTTTAAGATGCATAATAATCATTTGTGTGGCCTATTGTTATAATAATGAATATCACTTAATTATTTACTTTTAATTTTAAAAAATGTTATCTCGTTGAGAAAGTATGATTGTCATTTGGTGATATATCTAAAAAGTCTCTTAATTTATAAATTACTAAAATATTTTGTTTATAAGGCTTATTTTTTTAACAAGGTATCAAATATGATATGCTGACTGCTTATATCTATATATATATATATATATATATATATATATATATATATATATATATAAAGTAATTGCCCTCCTATAAAATGCATAAAAACTGACCAAATAATTACAAGTCATCTTATTTACGGACACTCTAAACTTTCATTAAAAATGTGCCATAGTAAATTTATCAGATCTAAGTTCCTCATGTTGAGTTATTATTAGCATTTTTAAAGCATAGGACATCGAATGTACACTTTTCTTTTTTTTAAATGACCCAGAGGATTATAATTATGATTTAAAATTATCTGCAAAAAATAAAATCATATGTTTATTTTTTGTTTTCCAGAACATTTTCAGAATGAACAACCAGCATATTATAAATTAAGTTAATTTATTATAAGCAGAATTTAGGGAGTCAGTCAAAAATGTTTAAATAAATAAAAAATGTTATTTGTAATCGTAAATTGTACCTAGTGAAAAGGTTAAATAATATTAATATGATAAACTAGCGGAACTGGCGAACTTCATATGCCTTATCTACATATTTGCAAAAAAATATTATATAAAAAAATTAAAAGGCTAACTTTTGACACCATAACCCAGAGCAATGAAATTCGGGTCGAAATGTCGGCACTATTAAATATATGATACTTAAATATTGATACTTATTTTCTCTGCCCTCCCCCTAACCAAAAGGCCGTATTTGGTTAATCATAGACCCATTTTTATGACCCTTTCTTCTCTTATTAGGGATATACAGAGAACATTAAGTAAACAAATTGGTCCAGCCACTGATTGCCAACAAATTTTGATTATAAAAAAAAATTTATGAATTTTTTCATTATTTTCATATTTATTCTGCGATTCAGGGCAAAGAAAAATCCAACAAATTGGTCCTGTTGTTCTTGAGTTATAAATAGTGTAATTAAAACACTACTTTGTTTTATATTTACATATATATATATATATATATATATATATATATATATATATATATATATATATATATATATATATATGTATATGTAGAGAGAGAGAGAGAGAGAGAGAGAGAGAGAGAGAGATTTAGTTATTATAAATAACAATATTTATTTCTTTTAAGTTTTTAACAACTACTTACCTTCTAAATTTATTATGAATTTTTATTTAGGAAAGAGAATTACTACGGGTCATCCTAAAGGAAAACTTGAACTTTATCAATAAAACTTTTATTTATATAAAAATAAAGATCTCTGTCATTTACAAATTTAACAATATTAAAATCTATTTTCATAAAATACAATTTTTTTTACAAAGATACTAATATACTTCATCACATAGTTCATTGACAATAAGTAGTAACAGTGATTTAAAAAAGTCATTAATCAGGTATGTCTCTCCAGAATACTTGATTAAATTAAGGTTTTTAAATAAGGTATTTAAACTGTTCACAAATTTCTACCATAGTTAACTGCTTATAAATAATTAAAGCTTAAAATAATATATTGTTCGCAAAGAAAATCCTACTTAACCCATTTGTCCCAGATGTTTTCTCGTAAAAGTTTTTTCAGAATAAGTTATGAGCTTTTTGTTTTTAACTAAAATGTGAGGTTCTGAAGTATTTTTAAAATGTCAAAGTGTGAAAATTCACAATAAATTATTTCAAGAAATGATGAAAAATACTTTTTCATTACACTGCATATGTAACACGTGTTTTCAATACATGTTTTGAGTACGCAAAGTACCCCTTTTCTGTACTAGGAGGTAAAAGATTCTTTTCTGTACTATTATTGAATATTAGTACAGAAAAGATATCATGTGATAAATTAACTTTGCTTTCTGAAACCATGTATTGAAAACACCTGCTACCGAAATATTTTAATGAAAACTATCAATTTAAATTATCATTAGGTATTTCACAGTTAAAAAATTTTAGTCATAAACTATGTCTTATTACAACCATTCTTTAGAGATACCTGATGACATTCTAAATCAAGCAAAGGAAGCGTTGGGTTCCTAGTATACATTTTAAAATATATAAATCAATTTCCGTAAATATATAAGAATAGTATAAGGATCTATAGTCTCAGTATAATGAAAAGTAATTTTCATCACACGTACGATGAGTGTGTTTTCGGTACTCGGTCTTTTTTCCGAGCTCGGCTTCGCTTCGCTCGTAAAACTATACCTCGTACCGAAAACACACACTTTGCGGACTAGTGATGAAAATAACTATTTAACAAAATTTAAAATAGTTTAAGTATATGTCTAATTAAGAAAACAAACAAATTAATAATAAAACAAAGTAATAATAATAATATTTAAAACAATCTTATTTTGACATATATTAATATTAAATAGAAGGAAACAAAAACATTATATTTTAACTATCCCTAGGACGAATGGGTTAAAATTGTAACATTTTTAAACTTTAGTCAAACTACAGAACATCGCTTTGGAATTGAAGCTAAAATATCATAAGAAATTGTTCTTGGTCTTTGAAGCTAAGTAAATATGAGAGAGTTTTCATAAAACAATTATTACATGTGAGAGTAAAAATTGTTTAAGAGTTTGTTCAAAGAAAAATATCAACAAATATCATGAATAAAAATAGGAGAAAATTATACAGTATACAGAAATAGATTAGTAACTAAAGATTATAAGTGGAACCATCATGAATTTCAATCATTAATTTTTTTTTTGTAATTAATGTAAAGTTAAAAAGCATACCATTTTCAATAACAATTCATAGACAAAATTACTGTTGATAAACTACAAGTTAGGAATGGTATCAAAAAATCAGCAAACCATTTTAAGTCATTCAAACTCAACTCATTTCATAAAAAATAATCTCTTAAATTAAAGAGATTAAAGTTACTAACTCTTAAAATATTAATTATATCCATTGAATATTAAAAATATGAACTTTATTCTGGGTTGGTTTATAATTTTAAAAAATATCAGAAAAACAGTTAACAAAAAAAATTGAAAAAAAAAAAAATGAACCGATGGATCACAAATAAATTAATACCATGACAAAATTTAATAGGAAAAATATAATTGAAAAATGAAAGACTTAAAATGCGAGGGCATGGTTAACCTTCCAGTTGTAACTTGTGAGCAGAGAACAACATTCTGATCTTGTACCTGAATAGGGAAGTTTCCAACCAAGCTGTCTCCTAAATTTGAATATCTGTTGAGCGAGTGTGTTAGGACTTGTAACCCTTGTTCACCCAGAACTGAGTTAGTGCGAATGTGACAAGTGGAAGGTTAAACAAATATTTAAGTAACAATAAATAACATAATACCACATAAGTGTACAAAACTTAATAAGATGTTATAAAATAATAAAATGTTTCATAAATTAATTTAGAAGTCTAAGACTTTACATACTTTCAGATCAAGTTCTTTTATACAATCCATGACATCCACCAATCATTATTAAATGCCATTTCATATTAAAATTAACTAAGCGGATATAGCCCTCCAACCACACCCTACATTATAATCCCAATTAAAAGAGAGGTTATGATGATAAAAAAAAAAAAAAAAAAAAAAAAAAAAAAATTAAGGCAGGTACAAAATAAAGTGGCAAGACATTTTTATGCTAATGGTATATGAGTCTTCAATGAGTATAATAGATACACCGAGGGGAGGGGGTGGATGATTTGTCAACCTGTGGGAAGGTGAAAACCACTCAAACTTTCTAAAAATAAAAAAAATATAAATTAAAAATGATATGAATCAACTTATTTCAACAAAGGTATAAGAGTATGATAAAGACAAAGAACCTTGAACTAATAAATCAAAATTGAATGCGACTAAAATTCAGGTCAGTATGATACACTCAGGAAATAAAAATTAATTTAAAAAGACAAACATCACATGAATAGAGCAAATATTTGGAGGAGGGGATGAGCGACTGATTGGCACAAGTTGGGCAAGTCGATTTCGGTGAGAATTTATTAATCATATATCAGCCTATTTCAATGTCCAAAGAAATTCACTATCATCTGTATTTCAAAGACAATACTCAAAAACGCTGAGCTCAAATAGTAAGAATTAGTTGCTAGTAAGAATTAGTTGCTCCATTAAGTTCTCCAATAATGATATACCCCTACCACATCCACTGATTTATGCATAATTGACCATTTATGGAATAGATAAAGTCTTTTGTTAATGATTTTACGCATGGTACTTTTGGTTTAATTTTGACCAACAATGCATTTAAATCCTAACACAACTACTATGAAGGTTTTTCATATATCCAATAAATTTTAACAAAGAAGGGTCCTAATCTTCATTCTTGTCCGTTGAAATGAATTGAAATCAAATTGTATAGAAATTGCCTGATTCTAATAAGAATGTTTGCAATAAAAAAATAGATTGTCATATGTGATGATATTCATAAATGAATTTTTACAAGAATATTGATGATATGTTAAATTACTATTGAAAATTATAATCATAATATTTACGGAAAACAAGGTCATAGAATTTGACAGTTAACAAACCACTTTACAAGATAGTTCTCTTTCATTCTATTATAAATTTGATGAACATTTATGGAGCCATTTCGAGTGAATAAAATGTAAGTTAAACATCTTTTTACTTAATAAATCTAATCACAGGTAACTAGTCATGAAAAACTTAGTAGCCTGAATGCTACAAAAATAAGAACCATTATACCTAACAAATAAAGAATTGTATAAATTTTAACAAATAAACTAAATGAACTTTTGATCATCACAATTTTGCATCATTTTATCTAATAAAAAATAAAAGAATTGAAATAAATTCTTTCTTAACTGTTATAGATATAATGAGATATAAATAGACAATGTATTTCATAAAGTAATACTGCCATCACAGAGAACAATACTCTCCGAAGAACTAATGTTTAAAACATTCTGTAAATAAATACTTGATATGATAAATTATGAGATGTGTAAAATGATATTTTTAAAGCTGGAACACGTATAAAGAGAAAAAAAAAAAAATCAGCTCAATGCTAACTACTCAAAATTTCGGATTCACTAACAGCTAATTTGGGTCTATGTGTTTTTCCTTTCATTCTCTTTAGAATAGAGAACAGCACTAAAGGTATAGGTGTCATCAGAGCGACGCTTACAGGAACAACTGCAACCATAAAGAAATATTAATCAAATATAACAATATTAATAATATTATAACACACTACAGATAAAGCTGATGCACATTAAAAAGAGGTATCCTAACAGAAAATTTAAAAAATTTCCATTTAATGAGTCTATAAACTTACAAGAGATTAGGTCATTTGATATGCAATATCTATTTTTATTATATCAGAAATTTATAGAGGGAGCAGTGAACTTCTGATGTATACAACATTTAAGTTTACATACAATCTAACTGGGTAACTTTGTACACCGACCTTGAATGTGTTTCAAAACCATCTACCAACCAAACAATAGGAAGTTTTGATGTCAATTTTTGTTTTAATTATTGTAATCACTATGTAACTAAAAACACATAGAGATTACAATAATCAAAACAAAAATTCACATCAAAACTTCCTATTGTTTGGTTGGTAGATGGTTTTGAAACACATTCAAGTTTGGTGTACAAAGTTATCCAGTTAGATTGTATTATAATCATCTGTTCGTAGTCCCATCTTTTTGTATAATATTTACAATTCCTCCAACTGATTGTATATAGTTTGGTATGTCATCAAAAATATGACTCTCAATGGGAAAGACAAAGCATACAATTCCAAATTGCTTGAATCCTAATTTAAGATAAGATTAAGGAAAAAGCTTATAATATTACAATTTGTGGAGTTTTATTTTGATGAAACAGAGCAATTTGATGAAAAAGTTCATTGAACTGGATGCAATTTTTCCTTTGCACATTCCAGATACTAAATATGTTTTTAAGCTACCTAACTTTATTCACCAATCCTATTACCAATTTCAAAATAGAATCATAGCATAGTTCAGGAAAACAAGACAAACCTGTAGTAATATCCGAATCAGGTTGAGGCAAACAAGTGCGAAGAAGAAATATTGAGATGCCAGTATTCTGTACCCCCGTTTCTATAGTTATTGCCAATTTATTTTCATCAGGCTGATTTAGTAAGTAAGATAATAGCCAGCCAGAGAAGTAACCAATCCAAGGAAGTAACATACCTCCCAAAATAATCTGTTAACAGCACAACAAATAACAAGCATAAATATTACAGTTTGAAAAAATCAATTTGCATTTTAGAAAAATTAAATAAGTTAAGTTACCTGCCAACTGAAAAGCTTAAATAGATAAAAATTTGTGATTACAGCAAAACAGATGATGAATACTATCAGTAAAACAGAAAACAGTTTCAAAAACCTCACCATGAAGGCTGATAGCCTTTTGAAATAAACCTGAAACAATTATAACACGTTTTATAATATAATATGAATAACGATACATATAGTTTTAAATATTTTTAGAGGCAATAAAGAAATAGCAGCCCAGTCTAAATCTATAACTAAAGAGTAAGTAGCTAAATTAATAATACTGAGAGTAAAAGTGGTACAACAGGTGACAAAAACAAATAATGACTTCACTATGAAAATATGTGTCCCGATAAATGACAATGTAAAAACAGAAGGCAAAGTTAATAAAATATAAAAAAAATAAAAAAACAATCGGAAAAATAAAGAGGGGAATTTCTTGTTATAGTAAGGGAACTCAAAAATCAATCAATTTATAAAATAAATAATAATAAAGTAAAGGAAATAAAATCTCGAAACGAAGAAGTTTGTTTTTGGACAGAGTTTCGTCTGCAGGCAGGGGAGGCAGAGGACCAACTAACTATCCTTGAGTGAGTCTTATCTGATCCTCATCCATTTTTCAGTTTTCTTAAATGTTGTGACTGCACTCATTGGTTCATACAGTTACTGTATATCCTCTTATCGTTTTATTGGTTTTCGAATTCTATATGACTCATTTACATTTGGAATTTTCTTTTGACTCAGCTTGATATAAGATTTTACAGTTGTCAACAGCACAGCGCTTTTGGAGCTGTTGGTACCTATTAGATTAATTTTGCCCTCACTTGATATTTTAACGGCCCATAATAAGTTGACACCTTAATTTTATAATGTTTACCGCTCAACTCTTTTCAGAAAATACAGTGATTTGTGAAAATTAGGGCCCATTAATATTGCATTATTAAAATCTATTTACGGAGTAAAGTTTGTGAACTAGAGAATAATTATTAAAGATTAACTTATTTAAAAAAGTTAAAAAAAATAATAATAAAATAAAAAAAAAAAAAAAATAACTGGTTAAGTATTAATAAAATTCTGAGGTTTTTAGGTCACCTATGGTGTAGCGGTTGGCATAGAAACCTACAATACTAAAGGTAGCGGGTTCGCGTCCTTGGTGGTCGCGAGTAAAAAATCCTTGTCAAAAGGCAAAATTTAGGACTCCCACTGTAGCATCGTCCGATTAGCCTTAGTGGCATGAAGTGACGTTAAAACAATCAAACAAACTCTGAGGTTTTCAAAAATATATTTGAAGAGAAAACCCAAATTTTAAATTTTCTTCACGATCACAGAACTATGTTTTTTATTTATTGATAAGTGAAAGTAAAAAGACTTATATAATGCGAAGGTATGTGTTACCTGAATTCCAAAACCAATACAGAGACATATCAATGGCGTGACACCAGATGAAAAAAGTTTCTGAAAGGGTACTTCCATTTGTCTTTCAGCAAATATTGTTCCACCAAGAGTTAAAACCCACAATGGGATAAAACCTAAAAAATAAGTTGAATAAAAATTTGTTCATCTTTAATTAATAATTATTGCTTTACAAAAAACCATTCGGGATGGTAATTTGAGTTAATGAATTTTCAATCTATTGATAGCAGAATCTATTCACATTTTGTCTATCTCTACTATTTATTAATCAATTTAATTATCTTCTCATGATTATTTTTTTTTGGAGTAATCAATTTATAATTTTAAATAATTCATTTTTTAAGAGAAAAGATTGGCCTAAGCCAGGAGTCGAACCTAGATATATAAATGCTAAAAGTCTACTCGCCCTAAATAATAATTATGTTTCGAAAATTAGTCCTTGTCCAAGGAGGTGATTATTATTTCAATAAGGACTACCAATTTTATAGAGGGTATAGGAACCCCAAAATGGTCACTCAGCCTCAGAGACAACCTGTAGAAATAAGATGTTCTGCCATTGCTAGATTTGGACTAAGTTCAATACAGTAGAGTCTCGGAAATCCGAACTAATGATTGCACACGCTGATACGGATTAGCGAAAATTCGGATTAGTGGAACATGGAAAAAAAAAAAGTACATATACAGATTATACATATGCATTTGCAAGTATGTATTTAAAAACTGAACAACAATGCTGAGCAATGAACGATGAACAATGAAAGAAAACAGAAACTAAATGTATATTAACTTTTCTATTAATCAAATATATTTTATAATGCTATTATGAATTTTATAATGCTAGAGATTACACTTAATGATACAGGACTACATCAAAGTGATAAACTAATGGTTTATTTTTTAAAATAGTAGTTCATTATCTTTTTCTTTTTTGATTACGCACTTCCGAGAAAATTAAATAGCAATGGATAAAGTTCAGTTCTGAGAAGTGGCGAGTCTACATTTCCCTCCTGTGTTTTGGATTCTAAGGAAAACCCGACAAAAGATCTATGTCAAGAATATTTTTTTTTTTACAATTAAAAAAAAAATAAACCTGATGCCGGTTCGGATTACTGGGAATTCGGATTAGAGTGGGTTCGGATTACAGAGACTCTACTGTAGTTCAGAATCTTACCACAGACCTACCCCACTCCCTACTGGAGTGATACTGGCATTTTAGTTAGAGATGTAATTAGTAAAAAGTTTTGAAAAATTAAAAAAAAATTATTGAATATAATATAAATTGAAAAAGTTTACCAAATGAAGCAAGTGTGCTAATAGCTGTCATAGTAATGCTTAAATCCAAATTCCCACCAAGTGTGAAGGTCCAGATATTAGAAGCACCTCCAGCAGGAGCAATTCCAGTGAAAAAAAGACCTAATCGCAAGGTTGGTGAATCAGGAAAGAAATAATATCCCAAAGCATAGCTTACCTGTCAAGAACATACAATTGTCCCTTAGTAATCTATTTTTTAATTTATAAGCTATTAGCTGAATCAGGAATATGTATGTCTTGTTAACAGTTCTTAAATAATTAATACCTACCCATTTACCTATATCGGCTTAAAGATTATGAATACTTATAATATGATTAATTAATTATTCCTCAAAAATATAAGTCAAAGATAAGATAAAATTGAAAAAATGATGAAATAAAGTTAAAATGTATTTAAATCAGCAACATAAAAAATGAAAATAAATCTTGGGTATGTTTATAGAATATAAAATAATTTCTTTTATTTATTTTCAAAACTGAAAGTAACTACTTACAAGAGGTAGTATAAAAAAATGGCAAACCAGGCCTATTAAAGGCCCTATTGGTCGAACTATAGCATCTTTAAGTCTATTAGTATCCAAAGTACATCCAAAATTGATAAAAATAACAGCTACCAGAATAACTACTGTTACAGTGAATATGTGATCTACCACTCTTGGCTTTCTAACCACATGTACGACTAATTCATTGGATGTTAATTCACAATCTGTACCTAAAACAGAACAAATATCAAATTAATGACAAGTTCCAATTATTTAGCAAATATATATATACATAGATATTTGGATTAGTATATATTATATACTCTATTTCACAAGGTAAACTTAACGAACAACATTTAAGTTGTTTAGCAAGGTACAATTAAGTAGGAATGATGATTTTTCTTAACAAGGTTTTTTAAAATATATGAACTTAAGTAATATTTAAGTATATTTCTGTAAATAACATTTTTACAGCTTATAAGCTGGTCTATTATTTGTAATAAATATTTGTACGACAGTAAACTTAACAAACTATTAGAAATTAGATTCTCGGCCTATTTAACTATACAAAAAATATTTTCATTGGACAAAACATTTCTGTTTAAATTGAGAATGATCTTAAGGTAAATAACAAAAATTTAGTAGTTTTTTTACATCTACAACTGCCATAAAATACAATCGTTCAGGAATCAAAATTAGTTCATCATGAATGATATCCACTGTAAAATAATTTCTGAGCATCATTGATAAGTTTGACAAAAAAAATTCATAAAATTAATTCCTTAACAAAGATTAAGTACATGACTATGACAGTACAAGAAAAATGTATAAATATGAATATTTGTCATATTAGCACATTCATATATGCAGTTCTAGGGAGCAGATTTAAAAGATATACCATCCAAGGTCATATTTATCTAGCGAAGGTCAACAAGTAATAATAGTTTTAATTTTTAACAGAAAATAAATTGAATTTTTTTTTTTTTTTTTTGGGGGGGGGGGGACCTTTTCAACACATCCAAAAACTTCAAATTATTGAATTTAATAAATTCTCAATTTTATTATTATATATAAGGCATTACTTAAACAATAAACTAACTTTTAGAAAATTACCTTTACTTGGGTGACTCAGGCAAAGCTTTACTGATGTATGCCCAAGATAATTTCCTGATACATTAAAAGAACCTTGAACTGTTTCTTTATTTATTTTTAAAATTTGTATTTCTCCAGTGTATGCTATATCTTTATTAGTAACTAGACATGATAAGTTGTAGTCTTCAAAACCACTGACAGGAGTATAAGAAAAATTAACTTTCTTGGCTTCAGAAACAATCAGTTCAGAGATCACTGGTGGTTTGAACAGCACTGTCATTGGTAGTTTTGTATTTTTGTAAAGAGCTTTGGTCTGCTTTGTGGAAAGGTGACAGGCAGCAAACCAGATAGGTGCGAGTGATAGCATATACAAAAGAATTATGTGCAGAGGCCATAAGGGACACATGATCTGCAAAAGAATATAATCAATAAATAAGCTTTTAAAATTATAATGATTCCACCAAGCATCAATTATACTTAATACAAAAAAGAAAATAAATCTAAAAGATCTATACCAATGAACTTAATTATATTTCACAGATGAATTCAATGAATTTTAATTTCAAATTTATCTTAAATTATATTCTTAGAGAAAAGAATCATTCCATTTAGCAATATGCACTGAAGTAAATTCAATATAAATTTCTTGTTAAATTATTAATACGAAATTCAAGTAATATTTCAAATACTCTGAATGAAAAAGAGTTAATAGATGCATTTAGCTGCATTCGTTTTGTTTTTTAATTTCAAAAAAGATTAAAGGCATTCAAGTTTATCAGAGATGACTGTAATTTGAATTTCAAAAAAACTTCCGGGAAATAAATTAATCTCCTGATTATTGACGTATCATAAACAAATAAAAATAAATATACCAAAGCCATAAAAAAGATACATATATTAATTCTATGATAAGGATTATCTTACTTTTTGTGCTACACTTAATCCTGGGAATTAGCAAACCAGATGAGAAGGAAAAGTAAAAGTGCTTGACTGATGAAATACTATCCAAAGAACTTAAAACTATGGGACAAACTCGAACTAAGTACTGAGGAAAGCTATGATGCTTAGAACTAAGTGTAATTAAAACTATGACTAAGCAAAGTTTAGAACTAATGAATAACTAATGGGGTGAATATAACGAACTAATGAATAACTAATTCTGAATAACTAACTAATGAATAAGTTCAACACGGCTGTTGAATGAACCTGACAAGTTCTCTTTATGTATTTTATGAAAAGCAAGATAAAAAAAAAATAATAATGATTATAAATTCCTTATATGTTGGCTTATATTGGTTTTGTCACTTTATCGATGTTTTTCATTTCAGGTACGCTCAACCTACAAAGTTAATTGATTTTTTATTTTTGATGCTTATTTGTTGTTAATCAATATCCATCAGTTCTTTTATGAGGTTTAATAATTCAGGATTTAGAAGGGAATTATAAATATTGTAGCAGCAAAACTGTTCCAACTCCACTAGTGTAATGAATACTAGTTTCACATTTGAAGACCAGGACAGCCGCTATGAAACATTGTACATTTACGTCTCATTGAAAGACAAAACCTTTTTGGGACAAACTTACAATTCCATCTAGGTGTTCGCTAAAATATTCCATTGCCGTCCCCTATTTAGAAAAAGTTACTTTACGCATAGTTCGTTGTCATCCTAAAATTAATAAAGTAATCAATTATTGAGATTAGCTTTATAGAACTCAAACTATTTCAAATGCTTACTTGTGTCGGGAAAATTATTAATGTGACGAATGTCTTGATTACCAACTTTATTATTAACAGCTACGGTGTAATAGAAGAATATAAGAATTACAAAGCCACAGCTCCGAACTTTCACGGGCAGAAATAAAGAAATCCATTTCTTGCATATAGTTTAAAGAGTTCCTGTCGCCTATTAAACTGTGATGGAAATTTTGATAGTATTTGCTAAAAATATTTGAAACTGTTAAGATGCCCAAGTTCTATTTAGCAGACTGTTCGTCACATAGACGTTACATTAATCAAGTTCTGCAATGGTGTTGATGGAAACGAGTAGATTTTCTGGATGATTGTAATTTTGATAGCCAAATACAGCTCCTGTGAAAAATCCTGCACAACTGCAAAGCGATTTGAAGTTTATTGAGGGACTAGTTCAATGATTGACTCATGTTTGACGCTGATAATACATTACATGTTAAGACAAAAAAAAAAAAAACTTCATTCAAAATTTTTTTGCAAACAGGAGACAATCGTTGAACTGATACTAGAGTTGACTTCAACTCCTTTTACTGAGATTTAATGCTTCCTTAAGAATTTGTGGTTCTGGTGTAGAAGCATATGTAATCGGGCCATGCATCAAATCAACTTTTTTGTTGGAAACAATATCTTAAACAACCACCTAGTGTTTCTCTATTAAGAACAAAATCCACGTAGAGTCAACTTTAAAAAAAACCGCTAATGACCCGCTTGGTTAAATGCGGAATAAATGAAAATTCAACTGTAAAAATTATTATTATTATGGAATTATGGAACTTGGCTGGTAAGAAATATTGCATTTGGCGTCCTTAGCCGTCATTTATACGGTTATATTTGTTCTTTATACAATAATTGGTGAACTGAGATATTGAATTTTTGTTGACATTTTTTTTGGATAGAGTGAGAAAAGGTAATTTCTATTTTGCAGTACTGTAAACTACTTTTAAGGGTATATCACAGTTGTTATAGTTTTACATGGTTCTTTGAAATCCGACAATTGAGCAGAAATACTTGTGTAAGATTGTTGGACTGATATCAGGATAATTTTCACTTCAAATAGTGTTTCCGAGAAATGCTTGTGAAGACCGATAAAGTAATAAGTAAAAATGTTTACAAACCACACTTTCTTTCATTTAACATTTTAAAGTCCCCTACATATTTTTTCAACGTCCTGGTTTTTAATAATATTATTTGTCCATTACCTCTTAGTCTTAGTGAAGAACTTAGCTCTATGTTTTGGCTCCAGATTAGATAGCCTTACGAATAGGTAATTCTGCAAATGGATTTGTTACTACTTTATCATTGAGATATTTTATGTTGTTCGTAAATTATTTTAGATCAGTGATAGTCTCCTAAGCCTGCAATTATCATGGCTTCTAGGAGGCTTTTTAATAAGTGTGTTTTTGGTAAGTAATGGTAATAATAAGTATAATATAATGATAATAATTATCCCTTAGTACAATTGATTGTTATTATGATGAGTTCTTATAAATTCCTATTTCCTTATAGAGCCGCTGAGTGGTTGGTATTTATCATGTAGGAGCATTAAAAGTTATCCACCTCCTCCGAATTATGGAAGTGAGTATGTCTATGATATTTTGTCTTTCCATTTGTTAAGTCCCCCTATGGTTGAATTGTTAATTTTACTTATTGATTTATCCATTGTTTGCATCATTTTTTTCATTAATGTTCGTTTACATATATTAACAACTTAAATATATAAATATTACAGTTTTTTCAACAATCAGTACTTTGACTGTGGAAGTTTATTTAAAACATCATCCTAATTTTATTCCGTAATGCTCTATGTAATACAGTAAACCCTCATTATTACGAACTTGGATATAACAAACACCTCGATATACCGAACCAAAATACTATCCCCCCAAAATTACCATTATATTTCTGCTGAGCCCCTCGTTATAGCGAAATCCCTCGGTTAGTGCGAACTACGAACTAAATTTGATGCCTGAGAATTATTATATTCTGTTATAACGAACTGCAAGAATTTTTAATAATTGTTTTTTTTTTTTACTGTATTACGTAGAAAGAGCGCGGGAAGACGAAGTAGCTCCAGTTTCTAGAATTGAGGTGTTTTTTAATCTTAACTAATCCGATTTCCTTTTGCTCTCTCTCTCTCTGATTCCATTGACTTTTTCCTCAAAACTAGCTCAGTTCTGTTTCGACCTCTGTATTATTCGTAAAAGAGTTCTGTAGTCGTTTTTACTGTTTTTTTAATACACAATGAGTTCGTTGGTAAACGTGTGTCACAAACGTAAATCCTTATCAATTGAGGAAAAATTGAAAATTCTCCAGGATATATCGAATCGGGAATTCTAAGTAAGAAAACCATTGCAGAAAAATATGGAATTCCAAAATCAACATTGTCAACCATTATAAAAAACAAAGATAAAATAGATTCAATCGCAGCCCAAGGATTAACTTAAGCATCAAATAAACGGCTGCGCTCTGCGGCTCATGAATATTTGGAAAAAAATTGATAAATTGCTTTAAACTCTTATTAAAGCTAAGGCTAAAGAACTCTGAAGTGAACTTGGCAGGTAGATTAATGAATCTCATTGTTTAATTAATATGTAGTTTAACTAAAAATAAATTACATACATGCGTTTTAATTTAACTAGTTCTAATAAATGAATTTCCTTCTAAATATGATCAAATTAGTGCGGTCATTGGCTAAAAAAAAGATATTAAAAAAAAAAAAAGAATCCTCGGTTATGACGAATCTCGTTATAGTGAACTATGAATATCAAACCCCCTACCAGTTCGCTATATCGAGGGTTTACTGTACATGTTTTCAATGTTGATTACTAAATAGATTTTTAATTAGTCTTGATGCTTAATATTTTTAAATATTGTTTAAATACAAGTAGAACATACATAAATTTCATGGAATCTATGCTGTCCTATCCGTGTCATTATTGAAGAAATTGATCCTCACTTTGCATAACTTTTGAGCTTTGTGTCTTACATGTCTAACAAAAATTGCAAACTTCTTAAGAAAGGTATGATCTTATCCCCCCACACAATTTTTTTTTTGTAATTGGGACCCACTACTGCTATGTAGATTCTGGGTGTGGTCACAATCTTAACTGAAGAGGACCTGTTGGGGGTCTATAACTTCTGAGTGAGCGGAAATCGAAGTCTGTGATCTGATTAAGCTTATCAAGGTCTTGAAAAAAATGAGGACGTGATGTGAGTTACAGTTATGAGACCTGTCATAATAGGCCAAACTCAGGAGTTACATAGCAATAATGTTACAAATAATAGTTTCACTCCTTAAAGAAAATCCTAAAAATATAATGAATACAATTTTGAGATAAAATCGATTAAACTATTCAAAGTAAGTTCCAATAATAGATTAGAGGAATTTTAATGAATTTTTTTTTTTTTTAAATTGAGCTTTTAAAGAAATGTATTGAAACTTATTTGGAAGCTATTTTGAATTAATTCTAAGAACTGATCCTAATATATCTTGCATTTGCAATAAATTAATTAAATCCCTTCATTTTAAAGATGATTCTACTAAGCATCTATTCCATTTTTTTATTTTATTTTATTTTATTATTTATTCCATATGATGCTTTCAAAATTGAAAGCATTTTATTTTGGAAAAAATATTGACATAATTTTAAAGGCTTTTTTGTTGTGAAAATTGCTATTTTCAATGTTTTGGAAACAGTGATTTCGGTCTAGGGTGGCCAGAAAATTATGCACACGACTGTGCATTTAATATAATTATTTGAAATATGAAAAATAAAATAAAATACTGTAACGTGAAACAAAACCCAAAAGATACGATTTAAAATAGTTCCAGACTTGTTGGGACAAACTATTCTAGTACATTTTTGTGACTATAATGTTTGAGTACCTAAATATAAGGAGCAGTGGACTGAAGTGTTAGTCTTGCTCTAAAGATCCTTCATATGGTTGCATTTGTGTTAAAAGTGTCATTACAAGTTGATACTTTTTGTAACCGTGATTATTTGGGTTTATATTGTTTGTGTGACATTGTAAATTATTGTTTTCGTTATATTTAACCCCACATAAGTGTTACAATATATATACTTTACAGATATTGAAATACCTGAAAGAGGCAAACCGAAGTTTGTTGATAAAGTTCCTCCACCGTGGGGAAATGTTAAAATGCCAAAAATGACAAAGAATTTAAAATTTATGAGGGGTCCTGAGGAAGTACATAACACTCTCATTCACAAACAGTATGGAATAATTGTAGGTATCAATTCAAATTATGCATAATTTAATAAGTTTTTACAGCATTTGAAGTTAATATTAACGCTATTTCTATTTTGAGGCCTTAGGTGGCGGCAGATTAAAATTCGGACATTTTGAAATGATAAGATTAACTATTGGCAGAAATATGGACGCAAGTAGGATGTTCACAATATGGAGAGTTGATCCTCCTTGGCAGCCGGTGACACGTAAGGTATGTATTAAGCTCTTTATATATGTGTGGGTTTATATGTATATATATTCCTTCAGTCATTTTTCTTGTCTCGGTGTTTAAAAAATTACTATTATTATATCAAATATATGTATATAAACCTGGTTGAATGACATTTTGAAGTTATCACTTTTCCTGCTATACAGGATCTTATGGCATTAATGTCAGAGTTGAATGCCCCTGGCACCCTGAATCAAAACTTATCTTCAACTTCAGATTGTTTGCAGTGCTTAACATGAAAACATAAGGCTACTTAGATAACCTTCCTGCTGCATGTAATTTTTGTCTAATTTTGTTTTCAGATAGTTTGGTCTCATTTAAGGTTTAATTAGTTGATTTACTGCTGAAATGGCTCCTCTGTTCTTCTCTTTCCTGTCATTTTAGGCCCTCTTCATTAGTGCGCATATTTTGGTTTTAGCAATTAATATCTTTTATCTGTTGATAAAATCTACAAACAAGTGATTTTATGCTGGCCTACTAATAGTGTGATTTTTCTCTCTTGTGTCGAGTTTTCTTTTTATGATTAATGCCTTCAGTGCCTGGTAAGTAATACATTATACTCATCAGTTTCTTGAATGCTGCAACTGGGGCATAAGGTCAGCATCCTTCTGAAGGCAGTGCAAAAGTAAAAAGATGTAAATTTATTTCATCTTCATGTCAGGCATAGTAAGATCTTAAGGAAGCATCACAAAAAAACTAGAAATAATTTCTAAAATAGCCTTAGTACCTGAAAAACCAGTTAACTAACTGGTCATCATTTTATTATTACTAGCGGCATTAGGACAGAAAAATAGGACCACATAAATTCAGACACTGGATACCTAAAATCAGGAAATGTTGACTGGTTAGTTTTTCTTAGTCTCGAGGCTTTGTTTTTTGTAACATAATAACTAAAAAATAAAAATAAGTGACTGATATCTCTAATACCTTTTATTCTTTTCCATCATGAGAGATTTTTATGAATCAATTCTCTTCGCCTTGAAACTACCTACACCAAAATATATTTTTATTTGTTTTTATAGAATCTTTTATTCATTTTAAACTATTTATTTCTTGTCCTTATTGTAATCTAATTTATAAATTTAATGTAATATTTTGTTTAGGAAGTATGTTTTTTACTGGCTATACAACTTTTTTAGCTTCAAATTTTGTTGTACAGTATTTTGAAAAAAATCACTAAATTCAATTAAATGGTTAATTGAGTTTACTGTATTCATGAAGTATACATTGACAGAATGAAAATTTCAGATGGTTCTATTGATGGATAGGTTTACAGTAGAAAAAATTATAGAATAGATATATGAGCATCAGTTAGCTCAACCTTCTAGCATATTAATTTACATTTAAACATGGATTTATAAACATGAATAGATGATATGTTTTATAAATCCATAACAAGTTATCAATATGAATAGAAACTATTGAAAAAATTATAACCTGAAGCTAGTGAGTTCAAATCCTTGTTAAGTGAGTTCAACGGAAAAATCACAAATGGCTGAAAAGGCTCTGAAGAGCGAGGATTCATTATGTTTTTTTATGGAAGCTGGTGTACTAACGATAATATTTAAGTATTTATTTTTTGTATGTGAAAGAATTAAGAAAAAATAGAATTTTCATTTGTCTGTTCTTTATACTTGTTAGACTATTTCTCTTTATTTAACTGTTATGATAAAGTTTCAGATGATTATTGTTTCTTTCAGGGACAAGGACAAAGAATGGGTGGAGGAAAAGGTGCTATAGATCATTATGTTACTCCTGTAAAAGCTGGAAGAGTGATTATTGAGCTTGCAGGAAAGTGTGAATTTGATGAAGTATGTTTCTTTATTCATGTTTTGTTTTTCGGGAAGGGGGTTTATTATTCTTAAATCATCAATTATTAAATAGTTAGCCAGAGTATAATTAACTGTTAATTTTATACGCAATTTTAGATAATGAAAAATAAAAGGCGGTATAACTGAGTGTGTTAGCATTACAAATGCTTTAGGATTCTCACCTCTACAGACTGCAGTTGGTGGGTTGACTTTTATTTCAAGACTGGCCCATGAAATAAATCTCGACCTTTCCAGCATGGATAGAATAAGTTGCTTATACCTTAAGAGCAACTCCTGTTTGACACACATGGCCAAAATATAAAATATATAAGATTTTATCTCCATAGAAGAAAGCATTTTTTAATAAAAAAATTATAGATATCCATAATTAAAAAAAAAAAAAAAATGAGCTCTAGATAATATTAAGTCCATTAAGTGTTAGAAGTTAACTTATATGGACAAAAACTAATAATTTCTACTTTCATATTATTTAACAGAAACTGGTTGTTTGGTATAACGTCACTTTATGCCACTAAGGCTAATCGGACGATGCTACAGTGGGAGTTCTAAATTTTGCCTATCCAGGTTTAATTAGGATAAGGATCTTTAACGAGTACCTGACATCGTACAGGCTCGGGACCTCCATTTTACTTCCTATCCGAGGGACGGCATAGACAAGGATTTTTTACTCTCATTAAAAAATCCTAGGACCACCTCGTGACGCGAACCCGTGACCTTTAGTATAGTAAGTTCTATGCTAACCACTACACCACAGGTAACCCCTTTTTTAACAGAAACTATTGCTTTCCATGGCAATTAAATTGGAATTTCATAATTACTAAATCGATACTTTTCAAATTACATGCCACAATAGATAATCCTCACCATGTTTAGCATACGTTAGTTACATTACTCTCTTAAGTTTTGAAACTTTTGTCCCAAAATAAATTTTAATAATGAAAAATTGACGCCCTATCTAAGCAGATTCAAACGAACATTTGAAAAATATTTATAAACTTACCAAGGGGCCATAAAAACACCATCTATTGATTTATGTTCACAATACATCTACCAAAATCGGTTTAAAACGCAAGTCTTGATTAGTAAAGAAGCCGCCAAGTCCCAGCTTTAAGTTTTAAGGAATTATATTTGACACAAGAACAAAAATTCAAAAAATGGCATTAATTTACCATGGGACATAGAAACCCCTTATATGGATTTCTGTTTACAATATATAATTTGCAATATACCCATAATATTATAAAATCAGTTTAAAACTGGGCTATTGGTGATTGAAGAAGCAGTATAGTCAGATTTAATTTTTAACAATTTATTTTTGAGACACCTATTTATATCTAATAATTATCATAAATTATCAGATGTGATGACCAGGGGAGCCTCAATCTTCTGGGACCACTTATCAGAGGTGTTGACTGGGGGGGGGGCTTACCAGAGTAATAACCAGGGGCTATTGCAGTAATTTCCCTCATTTTTATGTTGTCAGTAATACTGTTGAATGTTCGAACAACAAGCGATAGTCTCAGTAGTTCAAAAAACTTGATAGCCAGATAGTTAAAAAACTTTTGATGTCTCAATAGTTTCACATCACTATAACATTGGCAGTGGATTACAAATTAGTGTTGCTCTCTTTTCTTTTGATATTAAGGAAGGAAACTGTTGATAATCGTGGAAGATAGTAGTAGTAGTAGTAAATGTAATGAAGAGGAAATGATTGGTGTTGCGGTCAAAATAAATAGCACTAATATGAACGAATTACATATTTTATTTTTGCCAACGTTTCTACCCAAATTTTAGGTCATCATCAGGGCTAAATGCGAAAAACCAGAAAACTACCTATCAGAGAAATTATGTAAACAAATATCAATTGTATGTGAAATATTAAACAAAATTAAATATATTATATAAAAATCTGGTGCGTGCTCGCAACACACGACTTTCACTTACCAACTTACTTAGATTAGAAATTAATGCGTTTTATTAATGGCCACTTCTCAAATGAACAGAACGGCGTTAATTATGAACAATGGTCTGTCATTAAAGGCGTACTCCGCATGCTTGGGCTCAACGAGTTTTATGAGTTGACTGAATATTTTTCTTTTTTTCTCCTCTTTATTTTTATCATATCTCATATTTAGCCATTTCTTATTTTTAGGCGTAACGAGAGACTGTTAATTTGTCCATGTAAACAGAAACAATGGTACTTTATAAGAAAGAAACAAACAAACCAAAAAGCCCCCCCCCCCAAAAAAAAAGCCCCCTCAGAACATTTTAATAATGATAAAGCTTACCTGATATTAAAGAAAATCTTATTTTCATTAAACATGACGAATTTGATAAAATTTGTTAAAGCCGTTTTTGAGATAATCGAAAAATAGGTAAAAATTGGAAAAAAAGTCATGAAATAAAGTGCCCCCTCAGTTGGACCAATTTTTATGAAATGTTGGCTTTTACATATTTGGTACATCAAATACCCAGTTTCTTCAAAATCGTTAAAGCCGTTTTTGAGTAAATAAAAAATATGTACACGTGAAATTGGCACAAAATTTATTAAGTAAAGTCCCCCCTCCGGTTGATCAATTTCGATGAAATTTTTACAGTCGTATCTCGGGCATATACATACATCATATACCCGTTTGATCAAAATCGTTAAAGCCGTTTTTGAGTAAATAAAAAAAACACGAGTAAATGATACACAATTTATTAAGTAAAGTCCCCCCTCCGGTTAATCAATTTTGATGAAATTTTTACAGTCATATCTCAAGCACATAAATAAATCAAATACTCAGTTTAATCAAAATCGTTAGAGCCGTTTTTGAGAAAATAAAAAAAAACGTAAAAAGTTATTAAATAAAGTACCCCCTCCCTTTGAGCAATTTTGATGAAATTTTCGCTGTCACATCGCGGGCATATACCTACACTAAATACCGAATTTCAGGTTCCCACAGTTTATAGTTTTTGAGCTAGTCTGTTCACACACACACACACGCACGCACGCACGCACGCACGCACGCACACACACACACACACACACAGAGACCATTTCGCGGGACTTGGTTATTTCGACTCAGGGGGTCCCAAAACGTGTATTTCCGTTGAAAACCGGAAGTCAAAATTTTTCACGATCGCAATACTTCCACTTACTATATATTTCATATATAGGTAAGTGAAAGTAAAAATATACAAAAAAATTATATAATTTTAAAAATTGTTGGATTATAGCTATTGAAGTAAGACAATGAGAAAAGTAATAAATGAAAATGAGATAAAACTCTAAATAGCCTATCTGAGGTAATGTGAAGTAATATTGAACTGTAGGTGGACATATTATAATGAAGGTTATGATGTTCTGTAATAATGAAGCCTACGTTAATATGATAAAATATAGTATACAAAATAATTATAGTGTACATATCGAAATTTTTTAAAAAGAACTTTAATAAGATGGATAATATAAAAAATATAGTATTACGGAATAAATCACTGAATGAAGGGTAAGAGGTTTATGGATGCATGATGATTAAATAAAAACCATATGATGTATATTGCCATACCCAGTAAAATATAATTTAGGTTGAAACGTTAGCAAAAATAAAATATGAAACTGTTGATAGTATTATTCATTCGTGTAATCTATAGAACTCTCCCTGTTTCATATTATTAGTTTGTATTGTTTCAAAAGACAAATTTCTTAAGTTGCTATTTCTTGTTCTATACATTTATTATATTATTTATAATTAAGCTATGTTTTTATTTTTAGGTGAAGGGATTCTTGGGGACAGTTGCCCATAATCTGCCTTTTAAGGCTATGGTTGTATCACAGGAAATTATGGAAAAGCAAAAGAAATTAGAAGAGGCTAAGGAAAAGGCGAACATAAATCCATATACTTTTGAATTTATTATAAAAAATAACATGGGAAACTGTCATAGTTGGATTAAACGAATCGATCATTTTTATTTTGGAAAATATGTATAATACTATAGATTTTGTACCAATTTAACTGTTTAAAAAATAAAAAAATTAATATTATAAACTTGATAACATTAAAGTTTCATATGCATTTTTTTTCGCATTACTACCTCGTAACATCTATATTGAAAACACTTTTTTAATCGTGAAAATTTTCCTTTAGAAATGGAAAAAAAAAAGTTATTGAACTCCTTTTTAGAAGTGTAATTGGTTGACTTAGCTGTAACTGGTTGACGGATCATTATATTCCACATTGTTTATCAGATGAAACTAGTTTAATGCAAATTTATTTATTACCGATAGTGCTCGAGTTTGTTGAGAAAGCAGTTCAACATTGTTCAGTTAAAATGGTCACTGTCATGAGTTAGAACCATTTAATAGATCTTGATCATTTAATGTAGCTAGATAGGTTGAATAAAGTTGAAAAATAAAGTTCTTTCTGCACTAGTATATGTGGATAAGAATGTAGTGAAATTACTTATTTTGTTTTAATAAAGATGACCAATAAATTTCATACTCTTTATTCACCTTTTTATCCTTTTATTCCTTATTGATGGATACTTGCTTAGCTTATTGGTCATAGTTAATTAACTTATAAATCATCCTAAGAACTTAAGGTAAGGATTTAAATTAGATTAGATCATGTATTGTTCCTCGCCTTTTAGGCTATGTGGGGTTTCCTGGGCCCCTAATAAGGAGGGTGGGGGATTAATGCCGAGTATTTTTAAATGTCCTCTGGCTCCGGGTTTGAACTTGCTATCTTTGGGTTCCCAATCATATATTGCTATGGGCAATGCGCATCTATTACGCGTTTGCCTACTCGGCCATACCACCACCATAAGGCATTGAGCTGCTTTGCTCTAGGTCCCGAGTTGAAATATGAGTTAGCAGGATATCTTTACCGTGGATTTTGGAAGAGTCATCTCAGAAGAAAATTCCTTCAAAATAGATAGTTATAAATAAATTCAGGAATGAAATATAAAGATAAATTAATGATGATTCTTTTTAATTCATATAATGTAAAATAAGTTGGTTCACAATAATTAGAGAAAATAGGAAGTTTTATCAAGTAACTGGTGCTGATAGAAATAAATTATTTTTAGAAATAGCTTGTTTCTATTCATTATGAAGTAATGTTCACTTATTTAAAGCCCTTTGACTTCTTAAGCTTAATCCTCTATTTGAGTAGGTTTTTCTTCAAGGTAAAGAGCATAAATGGCAAAATAGAGATGAGTTAGATTGTAGATATTGATATTTGTGGTGGGAAGTTCAAATTTTTTTGTTGTTTATCGATTGAATTCCATGCCTTAAACCCCTACTTAAGGATTACTAATCAGAAAAGTGTTTTTTCTGCGGTAACTTTAGGTTATAGAGCATCTAATTCTACTGATAAAATAACATCATATAGACATGCAGAGACAGAATGTAGTGTAAATGGGAATGAACTAAAAAGGACCTAATTTAAAATGTCTCAAGGTAGGGGGGGGGGGGGGAGTGCACTCTCCTCCCTTGGGCTTGATAGGAGTTCCTAAAAATTATTTAATAAATGGAATATATTTTCTCAAATTAAACTGGATGCAGATATTGACATTAGGACAATAGAATCAACTCCAACTGCTATACCATTGGTAAATTGTTTTTCCTTCTTTTTTCTTTTCTACCAACCACTATCGCCAAGAATTTTTTTCTGGTATCATCACTGTTTCTTTGACGGATTGTGCTGGTAGACAGTGAAGTTTTGAGTTATTTAAAATTCAAAACCTATATATGCGTGGGATCGTGAGTTTATATCCAATTTACTTGGGGAAAAAGTATATCCAGTAGTACTGCATGTCTGTATAGTTTCGGCGAATATATCTGATTTTTTTTTTAAATAGGTTTTTTGCTTGATATGTTTGTTTTCATGTTCTACAACCTGAGGGTATCTTAAGCTATCATTGTCCCTTAAAAAAAACAAAAAAAAACACTGCCCCTACAGCCCATGAAGGGTCTTGGGTGCTCTACTGTGTAAGGAAGGAAGTACTGTTTCTTGGATGGTGATCTTTAATGATATTTCAAGACTTCAAATCTGCCATCTGTAAACTTTATAACCTTTTGACATCGACAACATTTGCTGAAACACTACAGATATATAGTTCCTGATTTGATTTTTAACTATTATAATTAATTATTTAAAGTTGATTATGTAATTTAATTATTTGACTTTTATAGAATATAGACTTTTCCTAGTGCTTTAGTCTTCATAAGTCTAAAGAGTTTGAAATTTTTCAAAACACCAAGTCTTGCCCTGTGAGCGTAATATGCCTAAAGCATTTTTGGTGTTTAGAACTTTAGTAGGATTAGATAGAGATATTGTTACTGCTGTTAGATAAAGTAATGGATTAGACTAGGAAGGGTAAGGATCAGTGGCATATAAATAATATGGTGAAAAATGCAGGTGGAAAGATTTCATAGTGTGGAAATTTGCATAGCAATTCAGTGCATAAGTCAAAAAACGAATATACCATTAAAAAATCAATTCAATGTTTTTCAGCAAATATAGAAGAGGTGATAGATAGCAATTATCTCAGTCATTAACACTATAGAAACTTTTATAGAGAATTATTGAACAAACATTACAAAATCTATTTCATATCAACTTTCAAATTTCAAATTTGAATTTGAATATTTTCTTTTAATAAATAAGATGCGAGTTCCCGCTTGTTTTCACTCAATTTTTTCAGTTTTTAGAAGTTAGTGATGTGAAATAAAATTTCAATTTTTAATTAATGAAATTTCATATGACCACTTTTAACCCTCCAAAGGCACACTAATATTTTTTTTTATACATGCCACACTGGGGTCCTACAGACCCCAAAAGTTAATCCTTTATATAATTTATAGGTTTAAAATATTTTTAGAAGCTTTTATTTAGACAATTAAAAAAAAACGTACAAGATCAAGAAAACAATAAATTGGATTAAAAATATTTAGTTTAATTTACGTTATAATAAAAAACACATGTAAAATGCACATTTTTCAAGTAGTTTTTTCAGTTTGGAAAAAACGTATTTAGAAATTTCAAATTTTATACAAATGAAGATTCATTAGTTTCCTATTGTTACTTAGAATATTCTAAATATAAAAAATATATTTTACAAAATTTATTGCCGACCACTTTTCTTACATGAAGCCCTCATTGACTGCATTCTATGCACAAGCTGTGGCTGTAGCATTCCCTACAAACTAATTTTGTTTTCCTATCTTTTTGTCTAGAACAATAAGAGCATCTTCCTTTTTAAACTGTCCTAGGGCCTTTGGACCCATCCCATTGACTCCTAATTCCTTAATTAATATTTTTATTGACCTTCTCACTTTAGGCCTAAGCCATTCTGAAAAAATTCACATTTATCAGAAAGTTAAGCAATAAATAAAAAATAAAACATAACCCACAAAAAGAAATATAAACCACACAATAAGACATTTTGAAAGAAATATTTGTTACACTTAACTCGCTTACAAAGCAAATTGTAATAACAAAAAGAAGAACTTAGATGCCACACTGGGGTTTACAGGACTCCAACACAAGTTTTTAATTTTCTATAAAAACAACAGGATGAACTACAACTTTTCCAACATAAGCGCTAAGGCGGTAGGTGTACAAACTTCGAATACATAGAAGTCACAGCCATTAGAATAATTTTATCAATTAGATATTCGTACATAATATGTTCTTGGGGTCTGTCAGACCCCAGTGTGCCTTGCGAGGGTTAAAGAGAATTTTTTTTTCAGGCATTGATATTCTGAAAATTCTGATGAATAGTCGGAAAACAAATAAAACAACCATTGGTCGATTATACTCTTTTTATTATTTAAAGAAAATAAAATAAAAAATTATGGAGCGAATTGCAAATTTGGAAATTCCAAAGTCGGAAAACAGAGATAAAGCTTTGTACTCAGCAATGATGCCTATCTTATTACGAATGTTTTCTTCGTTGATTGGGCGTCACCAAGACCAAATTATTGGGGGAGGACTCAATATTGAGGATAGGTAAAAATCGAAAGTCTGAATGTTTAAATAAATACACCTAAAAACAACTGTTGGGACATTTAATTCCTCCATCAACGGTTTTTTTTTAACTCAAAACTGACCAATTTAAGTCTCAGTTAGAGTACAAGTAGTTGCCCCCCTACCAAAATATTGGGAGTGGGGGAATGCGTCATTACTTCATTGAAATTCCTAAAAGTTGATCAGTTAATATGTTCGTAACAATTATTCTTAACATAAGTTCGTAATAATTCTTAACAAATTCTGGGTTTGTATGAATAATTAAATAGTGAAATAAATAGATCTGCAGCCATTTAACATTTGGATAGAAAAAAATATGGAATAAGCAAATTTCTGATTTAATTTAATTATTAGTAAAAAGATTAGCTTTATTTTCTGAAAGTAACATGATTTGTTAATACTATCAAGTTTTCCTTTGTTTTTAATTTGATGTTTGTACAATACATTTAAAAAATATATATTTATATCATGAGGGCTTTCGTCATAATTTGGAGGACCTAAGAAATGAAAAAGGAAAAAACTCAATTATACGATGATCAGAATCAGATTCGAAAATGGAACTTCCAGGCTAGTAGTTAAAAACCCAAAATTAGATTTATAAATTAATTATTCGAAGGGAATATTGTAATTATTATATATTGTTTTCGATTTTTTAATCTTGATTAGGATGAGCATATATTTATTTTAATTAACAAAAAATAAAACGTATTGAATTCAATTAAATAATTTAAATATCAGTCTTTTTATTATTTGATCACTGTTTGTTTTGAATTCATTTTACGGTTTAGTAAGCTTTGTATCGTTTTACATATCTGTATTAATAGTATTTTTTTTTTTTTTTGTAAAAGCAGCATCCAAGAATTTCGCACCGCTAAATATATAATTTGCCCCACTGTAGGGCGGGGTTCGCATACAACCTCATTTTAAACCTGCCCTCATTGATCCGGATCTCCCGATAAGACTTGTAAACATTTTTATTTTATTAAACGTTCGCATAGATAATAATTGAAACACTGATAGAAAAAACGATATAATTCACTGAAAATTTCCTTATATTTTGATAGTTTTATAGTGAGGAAGTCAGAGATGATTAATGAGAAATGCAAGGCATTAAAGTGGATTATTTGAAATGAAATGATGGGAGTTTTTTTTTTTGTTTTTTTTTTAACAATACTATGTAATTTTCATATAAACAGTTCTTTTTTTTCCTTTCTTCGTAATACATAAATTTTAATTAGCTTATCTGATCTTCTACTATGACCTAAATATCCGAAACTGTAATAGTGAAAATTATTAACTTATCAATTAAAAAGTACTATATAATATTAGAAGTCGGCGGATATAATTTATCCGTCACTTCACTCATCAATTATAGCAAAGGATATAATCTGCCTCTTTAATTTTGCTTTAATATTCAGTAGATGCTGACTTCCGTTCAATACTAAGATAAAGTAATTCCTAGCAGTTACAGTTTTAACTGAGATTGGACCGATGATCGATTTAGTTACTACTTCCTTAGTTAATAATTTCGATTTTTTTTTTTTTTTAACAGGTGAACTTCCTATGGTTGGACTTAAAATCTACTATGTAAGTATTTAGAAAATTTTGTGACCATGAAGAAATAAAGATGCATTACGAGAAACATATCTGACGAACGTTTGGTAATTAATGATAGCTGAATACTATCATTAAAATTAAAGTCGTTTAGCTCAACATCACATATTATAGAAGTTTTTCTTACGATAAGGAAGTGATTTGTTGTTATTTATTCAACACTATTTTTTTTTTTTTAAAGATTTGGAGATATTTGAAATATTTAAAACAAAACAAATCGATTCTTGCTTGAGTTCGTATGTTATGTTTATTCTCCTTGACAACTGCTAGAACTGTTTAGTAACTGCTCATTTCACGTTGTATTATGTTCAAAAGCAGTCGGTCACTTTCACCCGATAACTTTCCATCCAATATACCGGACTACGACAATATACCTAGTAAAAAATGCATTAAAATAGGTATCATTTATCTTTTAATTCAAATGCCATTATCAAGACCTTATGTTTTTATTAGTCGTAACCTTTTCAGGTACCCATGTTTTATCTAACTTACCCTTACAAGTGTCGCTGTATTTTAATTTAATTTTTTTTCCATTTTGGTTTATGGTATATCTTTTTATGATACCAGAAAAGGTAGTTAGCATACATAATCTTAATTATGAAATATAGGTTCATTGGCAATTTGTTTAGATTTTCCTTGTTTCCAGTTGGATTCCCTCAGTACATTATATAAATTTATTCTGACGCTTACTTTGATAGTTATAAATCTTATTGAAGCAGTTCGTCTTTACATCGGCTACAAAGGGAATCTAAGAGAGGAGGTAATAAGTTGTACTTAAAATGTCATTTTTTTCCAAAATGCACTTACCTATTTGTATCTTGGTTAATATTATTTAATATTTTCAGATTGCAGATTTGGCAGGATTTTGGCTGATCACTTTTCTCTTGCAATCACCTCTGCAAACCTTTCTGTTGTTTTCTGCTGGTTTGAAAACAAGTATTATAGAAAAAATTGTACAAACTATTATGTGTTTATTTTTGCTTTCTCAATTGTTATTTGGCTTAATTGCATTGAGAAATTCATCAAAACATTCAACATTAATGTTTCATTCATCTAATGTTCATTTAGAAGATTCAGAAGATAATAAATTTAATTATAAAAAATATTTTTACATCATTATTTGTCACCTCTCTCTCTCTCTCTCTCTCTTAGTTTATGCAATTTAACTGCATCAACAATTAATTATTGAACACTTTTGTTTATTTAAATTTTTGCGACTTTTGTTTTAATACAAGTGATTATGTCATCCGAAAACTTATTAAACTTACAAAACAGTTATTAGGGTTTCAATAAAAATAATACAATAGTATTTATTTTATATTTAACTGTAAGAGTAACAAAAATATATAAACCTGTAGTTAACTTCATATTTTAAGTTTTGATGAAGTTAGCAGTTGCTACTTTGTCGCTGATGTATGTTGGTAACAGGTCCAACTAAACGTAACGCCATTTTGCACTGAACGGAGAATGTGGTATTGGAATATATCTCCACAGAATCCGAATAAATTCATAATTGACTGGCTAATAAATTAGTAAAATGAGTTCATTCCTAGAGTGTGTCACTGAGGATCATTTTGTTTATTTTATTTTAGATGGACGAAGAAAATTGTGATAACACAATGGTAAGCTGAAAATATTTTATCCACAAATATGGCGTCCATGATCTCTTTTATTTTGTTTGTCCAATTGCCACGTAATGGAAATTCTTCTATTAAACGTATTTTACCATACGAAAACACCCAATTTTCCCCGTTTTTAACTGTACAAAGTTTGTGCCTAATGTTGTTCATTGTCAAGTTAAATAAAATTAGTATTTAAATATTTCGAAACTGCGCGGTGCCAATAACCCTATCATTAAAAATTTGGAAATTAATCTTTTATTGACAAAAAATATTTCCTTGTTTTCATTGAATTATATCAATTGATACTTATCCTTATAATCATTATTTTTTAGATGCTTTAAATAATTTAGATTTCGGTATTAATCAGAAATGAAAGATAGATATTCTTTGTTTTTATTTGTTTATTTTGGATTTATATACAATTTAAGCAGTTATTACTGTACAATATTTTAAGGCCAACTTTAAATTAGCATATCACCACCCATTCCTATATAAATACATTTGCTTATATCTTTGAAAGTAATATGTGTGCTGGTTCTTTTCTTAGTTTCATGTTTTTATTGAACCCTCACATTTTAACCATTCATATATAAATAAGTGTTCATGAAGTTTATTTTTGCTTGATGATTATGAGAATAATCCATTGATTAACTGAGCGTAGTAATCATTTTGTTAGCGTTTTATGAGTTAGCATTTTTTTTAGTTTTTTTTTGTCTTAGAAATTAATTGTTAAATATACAATTATTCATGTTTAGAGTTGTTGAGTTGGTTTTAGGGGAGCTGACACTTTTATATTGGAAATTTTATTACATTATCACTTCATTTATCCATTATCCTGGCATTTTATTTCTTTTGATTATTTAAGTGTAGAGTAGGTGTAAAACATGGGCGTGAATGAATATACTTGGGTTGTTATTCTGGTAAATTATTATTTTGTTTTTTCAGAAGTTTCATAATTCTTTTTTAAGTTTCCATGTTTATCTAAAAACTTGTGATATATATATCTTAATATGATATTATACTGAGGTAGATTAGGAAAAAGAGAACAAGGATTAGGAATCGATCCCTTCTCTTTGATTTTGTAAATCAATTAATTTGTTTATACTGTTTGATATTATCTACCATGAGGGATATTTGATCTTATTTTGTTTTTAGTTGTGGGTTTTTAAGTGTTACAAGATGTCTTCACAGATGAGTAGTTTTCAGTATGTTTTGATTATTTGTCTTTTATGCATTTAGTTTTGATAGAAGAGTATGACCTTATATTGTAATGCCCTTATATGTATGTAATATCTATTGATGTTACAGTTTTGTTTTAAATTTTTCATCTCTTATTCATGGTGATCTATGGATATATGATTCTCATTATCATCCTATTGGTTATTTTTTCATTTTGTTGATGAATTTACTATGGCTTGAGATATTAATATTTATTGCTATGAATAAATATTTCCTCCAAAATTGTAGCTATGTTTACTTTTAGCATACAAGATAGCATTCTGAGGGATCGTGAAAGTAGTTAATTTTTTTACATCTCAGTTCACATACCAAAACTAGATACATCATATGTCTTAATGGCTTGTTTTAGATTTGCTGATAGCGATTTAATGAAAATTCTGATTGTTTTTTACGATGACAGAAAATATATCTGATTATAATGAGATTTGAAGTCATTATTAATTACACAATACAGGATTGGGAAAATGCTTAAAAGAAACAAATTTAATTTTTATTGTAGCAGTGTGCATTTTTAATTGTTATTATAAATTAGGAATAATTGAATTACTAATACCATGGTCATAGTTTGGTTATCAGTAGGTTTAATGATTAATGCAAATTAATGATTAATGATCAAAATTTAATGATTAATGATGAAATATTGCAGGGGATATTGATCATCTTTACAGAAATTGCACTAAAGGCGATGTAATGAGAACAATTGAAAAAAGTGTTAACATTATTAATTACTCAATGTAGAATTTGGATAAATTAATGTGAAATACATGTTCATACATACATTGATACATGTTCGATTTTCATCAATGGACATATAAGTTAATTTAACCTCCCTTAACTTAAACATACTTGAATGAGTTGGGATCGATTGTTTGCTATCTAACTCATCGGGCTGTTTCTAATATTTTGCATATAGTGTACAAAGAAAGGTTTTTAACCCCAATTCAAAGTATAGAGGAAAGATTAGCCAATGGCTGGGTCTACCGCATTACACTTGCATCTTGCTAACCAACTATCAAACCAGGGCCCGTATCGAACGCATGGCAATCTTCTTTCTTCAATGATCCCAGGCCCACGAATCTTGCCAGATTGCAGCAAAGTAACTGGGAAAATTGTCGGTAATGTGGGTCCAGGTGACGTAATTGGTTAGTGCACCGCAATGGTAATGCTGGAGACCTGGGTTCGAATTCCGGCCATGGCCAAGTTTTTCCCTTCACTAAGAACAATAAATCATACTTAGATTTTTTGAATTGAATTTTTCTTATCTTGAAATTCATCAGTTTTATAAATAAAAACAAGGTATGAGGGCACATTTGGAATTGTGAGTAATTTAAAAATTAAATTTAAGAGTTTAAAAATTGAAATTGCAGATAATATTTTTAAAAAATATTAAAATTTTTATTTTTCAAAATAAAAATTTAGCATAGATCATGACAAATGTAGCCTGGAAGTGCATATAACAAATAGCTGTTTGTGGTTTCTAGGTTTACATTTGGGACCATCCTTATTAGAGAAACTTCAGGAGTGTCCTAAAATATTATAGTTAAAAGATTTTGGCAGGCGAATTCCAATTTTATTGTTTCACATTGTTGCGGGTTTTTACTTGTTTACATTACAATGCTTCCATTCTGCAAGAGTTTAACATAGAAATGGAAATATTATATTTGTTCCATATTAATCATACTGATCTATTTTTTATGTTTTCATTTTCTTGAATGTATATTTATCTTTTATAACCTTTTGTTTAATATTTGTAACGTTTTTTTTTTTTTTAATTTAATTTATTATTTTCAGAATTTGATATGAACAATCCTCACCTTGGCTTTGAAAAGCCAGTTCTTGAAAAACCTTGTGTTGGAACTCCAGTGCTCCCCTTGGCTCCTCTCTTGCCAACCCTGCAACAGGTATGATATTAATTTTGTAATTTTAATGTAATTTTTTAAAGTTTCCTTATATTTTAAAAATTAGATTTAGATTTTTAATTTTATGTATGTCATATTGATTAGTTAGGAAAAAGTTAATAGAATTTTTTCTCCTACCTCCTCAGAATTTTCCAAAACTGAGTTATTTTGTAGTCTATATAAAATAGATAAAGAAATCTATAATATTATTGGATTGATCTTGCAATCAATTTTTCTATCCCTATCAAAAATTCATTTAAATAAGTAATATATGAGGTTTTGTCTTATTTTGTAATTTAATTTGCTGCTACTCATGTGTTATGGACAACACCTAGTATTGCAATAGTTCTTTATGTTATATTAAACATTCATTTAAGTTAGAATCGGTAACTATTTTTTCAAGAGGTTTAAGGATCGTTATGATATAAAAAAAAAAATATATGATTAGCTTTTCCTTGTTTTCTTCTAATTAGTGCTACAATATGCCATTAGGGAAGTAATACATTCCGGAAAAGTTATGGATTTATTTAAGATGTAAATACAACTAAACAAGACGTTGTTAGTAGCCAGTTAAGACCTTCGTCTAGATATAAATAATACTGAAAAGACAAAATAAATGGTTTGTTGCATAGTTAGAAATGGGAGAGATTAGGATGATATTTATGTGGAGGGGATTATTAAAGGGAACCTTTTAGGAAAATTTTGATATTTAGAGACTATTATGACTAGGAAAAACCAAATCGAAGAAGAAATCAAGGCTAGATTTAGATTTCTAGAATAAGAAGGTTCTACACCTGGAAGGCCACCAGGCTGAAAGGGATTGAAGAGGACAGGGGCATATATGGGAAGAGTAGGCTGTGTGGGCAGTCCAGGAAAAATATTTTTATTGTTCTACTAGCAGCGATTAGTTGTGTCCAAGAATGGGTATCATATATCTGCTGCTGGAACATGTTGCATGCTATTTTATAGAAAGATATAATCAGTTTTATTTATATTCAAGGGCTTAATTGCTTTGCTAGTTGAGGTCAGTTTTGGTTTTTACTTTCCTTAAACCTAGGTAATGAAATAATTTTAATCAGGTTAAAGTTTAGATTTTACAGTTTTCAACCAGTATAATAAGACCCTTATAACACATTGACAGTTATCTGCAAAATTTATGTTGTTTTCGATATAGTTTTGAGGCCTACTAATCCTTAATTAAAGAAATAGACAAAAATTATTTAATAAATGTTACACTATATATAATACATTAGTATAGATCCTCTTTTGGGCTATGAAATTTAACAAATAAGCAATGAAATCAAAGTTAATTGCATGAAGATATGATAAATTGTAGTATTGATTCTTAAATCCTTACTGTGGCTTATATTCAAACTCTTGAAAAATGGGAGGCTCCAAATTTTGACAATGGTTTAGTAGATGGAATTGAATGGGATAATTTTTACTTTCACTTACCTATATATGAAATATATAGTAAGTGGAAGTATTGCGATCGTGAAAAAATTCGACTTCCGGTTTTCAACGGAAATACACGTTTTGGGGTCCCCTGAGTCGAAATGACCAAGTCCCGCGAAATGGTCTGTGTGTGTCTGTGTGTGTGTGTGTGTGTGTGTGTGTGTGTGTGTGTGTGTGTGTGTGTGTGTGTGTGTGTGTGTGTGTGTGTGTGTGTGTGTGTGTGTGTGTGTGTGTGTGTGTGTGTGTGTGTGTGTGAACAGACTAGCTCAAAAACTATAAACCGTGCGATCCTGAAATTGGGTATTTAGTGTAGGTATATGCCCGCAATGTGACAGCATAAATTTCATCAAAATTACTTAAAGGGAGGGGGTACTTTACTTAATAACTTTTTAGGTTTTTTTCGATTTTCTCAAAAACGGCTCTAACGATTTTGATTAAACTGAGTATTTCATCTATTTATATGCCCGAGATATGACTGTAAAAATTTCATCAAAATTGATTAACCGGAGGGGGGACTTTACTTAATAAATTTTGTAACATTTTCACGTGTTTTTTTTATTTACTCTAAATCGGCTTTAACGATTTTGATCAAACTGGGTATTTGATGTATTTATATGCCCGAGATATGACTGTAAAAATTTCATCAAAATTGATCAACCGCAGGGGGCACTTTACTTAATAAATTTTGTATCATTTTTACGTGTTTTTTTTATTTACTCAAAAACGGCTTTCACGATTGTGACCAAACTGGGTATTTGATGTATGTATATGCCAAATATGTGATAGCCAACATTTCATCAAAATTGATCAACCGAAGGGGGGACATTACTTAATAAATTTTGTGTCATTTTCACGGGGTTTTTTATTTACTCAAAAACGGCTTTAACGATTAATAAAAATAAGATATGAATATAGAAAAATGTGTGACTTTGGGAAATGATATTTATCAAAACACGTCAATTTCTTATCTAAGTAAGTTGGTAAGTGAAAGTTGTGTGTTGCGCGCACGCACCAGATTTTTTTTTCCTGAGATAAGCAATTTCAGTGCTCTACTTAGAACTATACAACATACATAATGTTAGTCACGTGATAAAAGAGAAAAACAAATTTTGATGAATTAAAAGAAAAAAAAGATTTTTTTTATTTTTGAGGTGGATCGGCTAATCGCTAATCTCACTAAGGCTAATCGGGCGATGCTACAGTGGGAGTCCTAAATTTTGCCTATCCAGGTATAATTAGGATAGGGATCTTTAACGAGTACCTGATATTGTACTTACTCGGGACCTCCATTTTATGTCTTTTCCGAGGGACGGCATAGACAAGGATTTTTTACTCCCATTAAAAAATTCCTAGGGCCACCTCGGGATGCGAACCCGAGGCCTATAGTATTGTAAGTTTCTATGCTAACCACTACACAATAGGTGACCCCTAATTATTTTGTTGATATAGATACTTACCATTGACATTCATAGTTAATATAGGTTTTTCACAAGTTATATGAGAATTTGGTTATGCATTATTATTGATTAAGTCAAATTGATTATATAACCTCTTGCTAGTTTTGTAAGCTATAGTTTGATTCAGTTAATAATACTTTAAAGTTTTAATGACTAAATTTAAAAATACTAATATTAAAAACTAAAGTTTTTTTTTTTTTATGTGTGTTCACAAACGTCTTGATTAGCTTTAAGTGATTTTGGCCAGTAATTAATTCGACTATATGGCAGTTTGAATGTGACTAGGAGGCATAGAAAAATGTTTGTATAAGGCTTTTAATAAATTCCTAGTATGCAATTGGTCATTATGTACAGTTTAACAATTAAGTAAACTGTTACTTTAAAACATAATTGTTTTTACCTATCTTGGTTAGATTATATAGTACATAACAATGAAAATGTTTTCTTAAAATAACTAATACTTTCAATGTATTTGGGAGAAAAAAATACCTGGCTATCTAATTTGAGAGTTCTCGGAAGAGTATACTTGTTTCTATCTAATATTGTTGTTACTAGTCTATGACCAATGAAAAAAGACCTGCATGTTCTAAAAGCTACAAATAGTTAAAAATTCGTCATCTGTATTTCAGGATCACTTGCATTTACCTTTAATAAGTTAGGTTGGTATACTGCATATTAATGAAGAAGATGGGAGATAACTGTGCCAGGTAAAATTTGAATAACTTCATAGTCAAATACCAAATAACTGAATAAGCACAGAGCTAGTGGGCCTATTGCAGTCTGAATGGGTTGAAATACGTTGAGGACAATGCTTTGAGTCCCAAGTGCTTGTGCTTGTCCTAGGTGCTTTTAGCAACTTGGCTTTAATAATCCTGTATACCCCATGAATGACTTTATTTATTTATACGTGGTCTTATATAAATTCTCATACGGCCTACAAAGGCAAGAAACGGGAAACGAAAAAAAGGTCAGAGCTACATTGAAAAAGAACTATTATACAATATACTAGCTGTATATCCCTGTTTCACCCGGGGAATTTCGAATCGTCTCCAATGTAAAGCGATATCATAACTATTTTTATAACAATGAAGAACATAACGATTGTTATAGCAATAAAGAATATATGTACCCAGAGATTGGCTGAAGTTATGAAATTTTAATATGGACAGGTGTTAGCACCTGGTATGAAAGAGCCACTGAGCGAAATTTGGAGAATTTAGGACAAACGGTATGGATTTCTGTAGAGAACAAACAAACAGAATTTTATCTTTATTTATATAGATAACTAGCTGTGTATACCGGTTTCAACCAGGGAATTTCATTTTTTAAATCTATAAAACGAGACTTTTTTTGGTTGAATTCGCAAAAAACAAAACAATTTAAAGCGAGATCTTTACAATAAAAAATATACCCAGAGATTGGCTGAAGTTATGCAATTTTAATATGGACAGATGTTCGCACCTGGTATGAAAGAAGAACTGAGTGACATTTGGAGAATTTAGGACAAATGGTATGATTTCTATAAAGAACAAGCAGAATTTTATCTTTATTTATATAGATAATACTAAAACTATCTATAACAATAATTAGGTATTAGGAATTGGGTAGAAGCCTCCTTAATACAAAAAATAAATGACACTGAGTCTGTGTATGTTCTACTATGTAAATTTTAAGGTATCTCCTTTATGGAATATCAAAAATGAAAATAAAAGGCTAGTGTGCATCCAGTATGTTTCAAGATTTTATATTTAGCCATTTTTATTAGCTGGATATTCGACTTGTATAATAAAATATTTACCCATTATTTTATTGTTCAGTAAAATCTGTAATTTGATTTGTTGGCTATTCCAACACCTACAGTAATGTGGCTCTTTATACATATATGATTAAACAAACCATCGCTGAATGAAGGTCTCTTCCAGAAAATTTTTCATTGTTCTTAAAGCAGCCACCCAATCAACTTTCGTTAGTAAAAACCTTGCATTTGTTCGGACACTTTCAAACCATATGATGTTGGGTCTCCCTTTTCTTCTATTTAGATGAAGAGCCTATGTAATTATCTTTTCCAAGATTTCTCTCTTGTCTAAAATAAGTGCTAGATTTTTGTTTTCTTTAATAAATATGGAATTGCATGTTTTAACCCCCTACTGTATGTTTCATGGTCAAATTCTTTTGAGAGGGTAAATGTTTGATTTAGATACTTAAACAAATCATTAATTATTGTTTATTTTACAAATTTATATTTTTATTGGATGCCTGTGTATTTTGACAATTATCAGATTTATGCTATTTTTACAAGTTAAATATCTTGTTTTATATTTATTTTTGTTTTGTTGGTTTGTTATATTTCTTATAACAAACCATTGAAAATTAAGTTTTCAATTGAGAAATAGGTTTATTAAAGGATATTAAAAGTGTCCATTGTTTTGTTGATGCTTGAGTTTGCCCTTTGCTCTACTGACTAACTGTGGTCAATCTGTGATATACAAACAAATAATTAAAATACTAGTCCCATGAGAATAATTTGCATACCACATAAATCAATGACCTTGTAGCTTTAATTTGAGACTAAGGCACTAGCATAAAGATGAGAATTTTTTTCATAACTACAACATGAATAGAATTCAAAAAGCTGTAACTTCACAAATTGTCCGATTTTGATTTTGCATGGAATGCAGAGACCATTCACTTTTAGACATAGATAATTGACAAAAAGTCGATAGTTTTTGAGTTATGTATTACGTATCCTTTTATTCATAGCTCCTCTCCTGGCTCCTGGCTTGGAAGAAAAGGGAATCTTTAAAATGATACCTCAATTATCGAATAAGATTAAGTATAAAAAAAGTTATGGTATACCGACTAAATACACCTTTTAGAAATAATATATATAAGATAGATTGGTGGCCTTTAGAAGAACTGAATCAGTCAATAAAAGAACTTATTACTGTTCCAGGTTATAGATTTTTTTTTTCATTCAGGGTCATCTAATTTCAAAAAAGAACAGTAAAAACTGCATAGTAATAATATGTAACTAACCAAGTTTTGCTGACCAAGGCTAAATGTTGGTACTCTTAAACCAATAAGTTTATAATTATGTTTATTGCTGTCATAAATTATTATCATTCTTGTATTAGTGGATTTTGAAAATTTATTTTTGTTTTTTAGGGTTCACCATCAATGACAAGGTTGGCAAACTCGAGCCAAGGGGGGCGACTCCAAGTCCGCTCCTCCCCGACTTCTATCCTGTCCGATTCTCCTATGATGACCAATCTCCAACCTTCTAGTCAAGGTAACCCTCAACCATCACTTTCATTAAGTTTGTCATCTTCTACAAGAAAACGCAAGCTGCCGCTTGACGAATATAATTCCTTTAAAAAAAGAATAAGAGATTTAAATGATACTAAAAATAAAAGATTTCAGAATAAGTTTGCAGAGAGATGTGCTCTCCTATGTTATCTGAAGGCAAATGGTCACCTCTCAGATTACAGTCCATGGAGGTCTCGTTTGCCTATTGTTCCTTTACAGACATTTTTAAAAACAAATAAATTAGATACTGGTAATGATGGAGAGGATCTGTATAAAGTTCTGCAATCGCAGAATCATTCTCTTCTACAATCTGCTCTTACTGGGAACCGGCAAGGTAATGTGTAACGAATTCAAACTTTCTACTGATGGTGTGGCACATTAATTTTGATTTGTTCTGTCCTTCGCATGTTAAATAACAAACTTTAAGGATATTTGATGAGTATTAATTTTGGAAGTATTTGTAGTGTTTAAAGTAATTGACACAATGATTGTTTTTAATTAAATTAGGGTCATAATTATTAGGTAATGAGCTTGTTATTCTGTCTTAAATGCTCTTATTCTAATAAATCATTTTTAGGATATTTATTTTACTCAATGAAATATGCTTTTTGTTGGGATGTTGTGATTGTTATGCAGTAGTTGAAGCGATTAATAATTTTTTGTAGATATAAAGTAGTTTAACATGTTTAATTAAGCTAGACCTTGCTTTTATGGGTGGGACCTTGTAATGGATGGGGTTTACCTTGCATGAGCTTTATTTAATAAAGGTATTTTAAGTTAACTGATTATCGTTCTAACAAATTAAATTAAGTGGTACAGTGCAGTTATGTTGCCTATATTGTCTTATCGGTTAGTGTAATTCAATTATATAAATTCAAATAAAAGTATATTTGAGGAATTTCTCATTGTTAAAAAAATATATAAAATTGAGTGAAGCAAATTAATTAAGAAGAAAGTAGTGGTGAAATTGAGTTTATGAAAATGTTTAATGCATATTAAACATACAGTAGTCATTTAAATTTTGGCATATTATATTATATTGCTCACTTCGGAAAGGAGGAAGTATAACATATTCATAAAATTGCCATTTTTTTTTCTATTCGAGTTTATCACACATTAGAATATTTTTACCCAGGGCTCTATCTTTGATGCACTCTTATTACTATGATTGATAAAATGGCACCTTTTTTTAAATATGTGTCACTTAGTGGGATTTAATGTATACTTCCATAAAAACGGAATGAATGGTTTTGAAGTGTAAAGTGAGGCAATAGAAAACTTTACAGCTAATATTTGTGTGCCTTAATATTCTTACCTGCTCTTTACTAAGCTCTCCATAAAATCCTGTCTACCCAATAACACATCTTGTGCACTTCTATGTTTACTGGCTATTGTGTCAAGCTTGAAGATTAATGAAGCATGTTAATATAGCTCTGTTTTCTTTTTTCTTTTTATTGGACCTCCAGAGCAATAATAGAACTATCAATGACTATATTGTGTTATCAATGACTTGATCAAGTATTATCAATGACTAGATACATGTCTAAAGTAAAATCATTCAGAATATTAAAAAAGCAAAATTAAGATCAATGTAAAAAAAAAAAAAAAAGCTTACATTCAACTGAAAATTTAAATTCAAATTCAGTTATTTAGCCAAAGTGTAATAGATGAGTAAGCAATAAATTAAGATAAAAGTGTAAACATGAAAACCAAAATGAGTACAGTAAAAATGTAGATCATAATTAGAAATTATTCATCATACAAAAAATTACTTGACATAAAATGTTACAATTTAAAATGAAATAGAAATTATATTCAAATAAGAAAGTCAATAAATAATTAATAATTTTTTGAGAATGCTTATCTCTATCTAATTGCTTCAAAGCATTGATTATTATTCTATTTGAACAATTCCCTACTCTCTCTCTTTTCATTCGGTACTCATTATTTATTTATTTTCTTATTTTAATGTAATTTCTTCATTTTATAGATTGTATCTTTGTCATCAAACTTCTATAATATAATAGATGATTAAAAAAAAAATGTTCCATTTCGTTTCTGCTCTTAAGTATTATAAATATATATATTATTTTTATTTTTTTCTTGAATTTAGGAATGAATCATTTCTCTCATATACCATGCACCTTTATGTAATTTGCAATTTCTTCTTCCTAAGTCATTTTTGGCTTCACCTTTCTTGCAACACTAACCCTCACACTCTTGGCATTATTCATTCAATATTATTTCATTAATTTAAACCAATTTAATATTTCCTTTCACTTATTTGAATTTTGGACTTGGAGAAATGTATAGATAAAGTTATAATCTTATAGATAAAGTTAAAAAATACTAAGAATAATTAAAAAATAATTTCATTGTCTTATAGTAAATAAAAATTATCATTATCTAGTCTTCCTGTTGTATCTACATCAGGAACTCAACTTTTGTCAGATGAATCTTAAAGTTTAAAGTTTATAAAGATTTCTTATAATTATACTTCAGATTTTTTAAAGATATTCGTAACTCCGATTCTTCCACATTTTTATATTGCTTTCTAAACCAACAAATATTATTTTTATTGATAGTTTTCAATACTACTTAAGTTGCCTGTTCTAGTTAACTATCACTCATTTTGAAAAATATATTAAACTTGTTTTATTACTAATAATTTAACCTAATTGATTTTTTTATTTTTTATTTTCTGGAAATAATTGTTTTGGTTTCTGTAGGAAGTAATACTGATGTAAGGATACCATCCGCTCCTTCTGCCACCAAGACAGAATTATCTTCCAAGTTCCAAAAACTAACTCCAGTAAAAGCGGCTGTAAAAAATGCCTCTCCTGTCGATGGAGTTAATAGCCAGGAACAAATTGTTGAAAGAGCTAAACAAGTATGTTTTTAATAGTAATGATAATTGTTGATATTATGATTGATTTTTTTATGCATATTTTTCCCTACATTTTAGATATCAAAGAACATAAATCGATACTATATGTTCCTGTAGTCACTTTGATGTGTCTCGCATATATCTCATACTAGCGAGGGTTTCCAGCTTCGCTCGGGTAGTTGTGTGGTAGTTTCAATAACGGAAAAACTTTAAAATTAAAGGAAATATAGAACAAAATTAGGACCTTCTTGAAACTTCGGTTTTAACTTGGTATCAATATTAAGATTCGAGAACTGCATAGTGCTGTTCTCGAAATCCTGCTCTTAAAAAATGCTGTAATTGGAGTTAGTCATTTTTCAACTGGAATGCCCAACATACACAGTAATTAAACCAACTTCTTTTTGATAACTACAATAAGAACACTTAAAACTTTTTATTTTCGATTTATATTCGGTCAATTTATTTTTTATTTTTTTTTTTTTGTCTGTTTTTATTCGCTCACTGTACTATTAAGAATTGTTCACTCATATTGCATTAAATTTACTTAAGTATATATTATATAATGATTAAATGTAATGTGTTGATCAATTGGCCTTCTTATGAAAAAATTAATTTTTTAAGGAATCCAGTTGGTTTTTTAATAGATTGCAGAGATGTAGAATCATTATTTTATTTTGATAGCAAAGGATAAACTAATTATTATCACTTAATTTTTTAATTATTTAACAAGAACAGCTGATAAAATATATAACCATTACAAACTGGATAAATGAACAATAAACATTGAGTGAAACTCACACTAGCTCTTCCTGGTAGCCTGGAGCTCGAACTACATTTTTCATTCATAAACTCTCATATCAATCTCAAATAGGCTAATTACATGGTGAGAGAGGCTTAAAATTCCAGACCTTTTCTCTTCAATTTTACACCCTTAAGAGAAAAAAGGAAACCTTCTTCTCCGTTAGGGGTTACATGGCTACACGACAACATAACTTACTGATTACCTACTTACTTGATTACCTTTAACATGGGTATCAAAATAATTAGAGGCTGTCAGCGTTGTTACTTTCATGGTCCTATTTCTGTTTCATCAACTTTGTCTCAGTACTTTTGATTGTTTATACATCGGTATATCACAATCCTATATCTAAAAATCTGGTGCGTGCGCGCAACACACAACTTCCACTTACCAACTTAATTAGATTAGAAATTGACGTGTTTTTTTAATTGTCACTTCTCAAAGTCACTCATTTTTCCACGTAACAAGAGACAGTTAATTTCTCCATATAAACAAAAACAAAGGTGCTTTGTAGGAAAACAAAAAAGGCCCCTTCCCCATATGAGCCCCTCAGAAAATTTTCATAACGGTAAAGCTTACTTGATATTAAAGAATACCTAATGTTCATTTAATATGACGAATTTGATCAAAATCATTAAAGCCGTTTTTGAGATAAAAAAAAAAAAAAAAGAGTTAAAAATTGGAAAAAAAGTTATGAAATAAAGTGCCCCATCCGTTTGATCAATTTTGATGAAATCTTGGCTGTCACATCTTTGGCATATACATACATGAAATACCCAGTTTGATCAAAATCGTTAAAGTCGTTTTTGAGTAAAAAAAAAAAAATACATGATATTGAGAAAATATTCATTAAGTAAAGTGAAAGAGTAAAAAAAAAAAAAAAAATACATGATATTGAGAAAATATTCATTAAGTAAAGTGCCCCCTCCTATTGATCAATTTTGATGAAATTTTGACTGTCACATCGCGGGCATATACAAACACCAAATACCGAGTTTGGTCAAAATCGTTAAAGCCGTTTTTGAGTAAATAAAAAAGACACGTGATAATGAGACAACATTTAAAAGTAAAGTGCCACATCCGTTCAAATAATTTTGATCAAATGTTGGCTATCACATCTTTGGCATGTACATACATCAAATACCAAGTTTGATGAAAATCGTTAAAGCCGTTTTTGAGTAAATAAAAAAAAACTCGTGAAAATGGGTCAAAATTTATTAAGTAAAGTGCCCCCTCCAATTAATCAATTTTGATGTAATTACGACTGTCATATCGCGGGCACATACATACACCAAATACCGAGTTTAATCAAAATCGTTAGAGCCGTTTTTGAGAAAATCGAAAAAACCCTAAAAATTAGACAAAATTCTTTAAATAAAGTACCCCCTCCGTTTGAACAATTTTGATGAAATTTTTGCTGTCACATCGCGGGTTTATACATACACCAAATACCCAATTCCAGGTCTGTGCGGTTTATAGTTTTTGAGCTAGCCTGTTCACATACACACACACAGACACACAGACCATTTTGCAGGACTTGGTTAATTGGACTCAGGGGACCCCAAAACGTGTATTTCCGTTGAAAACCGGAAGTCAAAATTTTTCATGATCGCAATACTTACACTTACTATATATTTCATATATAGGTAAGTGACAGTAAAAACAGGTCATTTTATTTGATTAGTATATTTTTCTTATTATGTCTAAATCTCATAAATCACTACTGCGGTGAAATAAGATATTAATTTTGTCAAATTCCATCCATCTCTTTCGAAAATACTTTCCCTTACAGATGTGCCAACATACTTTCCTAGACACTTCTATTTGATAACGGCATATTACATTTATTTACTACTTATTTATTACAGATGCTACTTAACAGATATTTTTCTAGAGAAGAGTAATTTTATTTTATTTTACTTCGATATTCTTACCATGTGGTGTTATTATTCTTATTGCTTTATTTTAAATATTAATTTTCCATTGCAGGATCTGTTACATCAGTAATATTTTTTATGTATTAATGTTTATTCATATTTGTTTCTAAGGAGGCTTATGTAATGCAAAGGGTAGGAGAGTTACAAAAAGATGGATTATGGCCAGAAAAGAGATTACCTAAAGTTCATGAACTGCCGCGGGCTAAAGCACATTGGGATTATCTACTAGAAGAAATGGCATGGCTGGCTGCAGATTTTGCCCAGGAGAGGAAATGGAAAAAAGCAGCCGCAAAGAAGGTAATACTAATTTTAAAAATAATTCTGTATATTATTATTCTGTGTTTTTATTTTTATATCTGTGAACTGGGCATCTATTTACAGATAAATTAAAATTTAGTTTTTCTGGTTATTGCAATTATGAGAAAAGTTTTGTTTGTTACTATGCAGTTCATTAATTTTTGATTTTCGTTCACTATGATAAGAATGTTTACAGTCAATCCAACATCAATGTTTGTAGATTTTAGACTTTATTCTGACCAAAACAGAAATTTTATAAGTTAAAAATTAATTATATCATTCCTATGCCTCTTTAGTAAAAGCATGTTTCCATTATGATTAACATCACTTATAAAATATTTTATATATTATTTGTCAATCATAATCAATATATAGAATAATATATATTGAGAATCAAACTTGGAATCCTCAATGATTTCACTAGTTATTAGATGTTCTTAAGTTCTGCAACCAGTACTTTTTATACCAATACTTCTACCTTTGTGATACAAATATTTACCTCTATCTTCAATTAGTGTTTCACTTCATTAAAATTAAAAATCTTTTTTGTGTGATACAAGCTCAAGTGAAAAAGTAAATTTGAGAGCCTCTTCTCTTTTCTCCTAGGTTTTTATTTGTATACAGCTAATTAATGCAAGTTGACTTTATTTATCAATAAATTATATTTTATTTTTTACTGCATTACACTAAATTATTTTATATTTCTTTCTTTTGCCCACAGTGTGCGAGAATGGTTCAAAAACATTTCCAAGAAAAAGAAGCTCTTGTACAAAAAGCAATCAAAGCTCAAGAAATGCAGTTGAAACGCATAGCTTCTTTTATTGCAAAAGAAATTAAACAATTCTGGTCAAATGTTGAAAAGGTATGTTTACTATTAATTGTAATAATTTGAATTCATTTGTTTCTTGTTGATAATTTATTTGACTAGACTAATAAGGTCTAGGTAATAAATTCAATTTTTTCTTCCATAATTGTACAGTTAGTATAATAATTATACTGTAAGTTAGTAAAATTATTATATTGTACTATCTCTGAAGGCAATTGAGTTTTAAATTGCTATGAATGAAAAACATCTTTTATCATTAGCTACATAAATTAATTAAAATATGGTTATGGGCATTTTTAGTTACTATTTTCCATCTTCAATCTTTTTTTCATGTATATAATTTGTGGTTTAAAAAAATAATATTTAAATAGATGAAATATTTAAAAGGTCAAAAACTTTAAATGCCGCAAACTAGAGATATTATTACTTGATATCCACTGTATAGATTAAAACCATTTCCAGCACTTGCTTCGAGCAGCAGTGACAGACCAGTTTAGATAAAACGGTTTACAAACCTATGGCTAGCAATCACTAAACGCAAAATAATTTACCAAATAATTTATTTAAAGCACCCTCCCCACTTTGATTGTTGCAAACTTTAGATACTTTTCTATGAGATCAAATGTACATATTTAAACCATTTTCAGCTTTCCAGCTCTAGTTTAAACAGTGGTTCCCAAAGGATTTAGATTATCTATTCTATGAGCGAAAATTTAAAATCTCAATATTTTTATACTTCACTTCAATTGAACATAAAAAATAAAATAAATTAGTTTAACCCTGAAAATGAAAATAATATGAAAGAATGAATGAAAAATTATTTTATTCAGGGGGAAATTATGGGGTTGCCTTGATTTTTCTGTCTTGGTGTCTCACCTAAAGTATGGCTAACTTAAGGTATTTATTACCTGACATCCAATTTACAAAGTAATAACTTTTCAAACTTTAAAACACTTGAAATACGATCACTATCAAGACTACCCAAACTGTCTAGATTAAATGATCAATACTTAAAGGTTAAGTTTTGTGATAAGTGCATCGCAACAAATGCGTTGTTCAAGCTTTTATTTATTTCTATTTTCCTAATTTTGTTAAGCACTTAAATAATAACGCTATAAGAAAACTTCCTCTATTCAATAGCAATGTTTCCTTATTTTATTTATATAAAAAAATGCCTACTAAATCAGTGGATAAAAATGATTCTTAAATTACAGAGCGTATTATGTTGAATGTAGTAATTTGTTTTGAATCAGCAAATAATTTGATTATTATTAATAATTAAATTACTTAATGTTTTGTTTTTATTTGTTGATTATTATTTTTATTGCAGCTAGTTGAATTTAAACAACAAACGAGGTTAGAAGAAAAGAGGAAAAAAGCTTTAGATCAACATTTAAGTTTTATTGTAGATCAAACTGAAAAATATTCAAGCCTTGTTGCTGAAAGCATGAACACTTCGAGACCTACTTCACCCAGGCATCATTCTGATGGTAAATGATTTTATAACTGAAAAATGTATACTTGATACTAAATAATTAATACTGAAAAAAATGATATACTGTTTTCCATTTCATCACTAGCACATTTTAAAATTATTGATTTAAATTAAATTAAATTAAAACTGATGGATTTTAGATGTTCGATTTTGGCTCAGCCACTAAACTGATTTAACTTCAATTCTTAGTAGTACAACCTCTTTTTGTTTGTGAAAATGAACACTGTCTAATCCCTAGTTTTATTAGTATTAGACTTTTATGCAAGAAACCGAAAAAAAAGTCTTGCAATTTCCCTTATTTTAGGCTATTAACCCTTTAACTGCGCGAGGTTATATGAGATCATGAGATCGGGGGTAGGTAGGTGGCTACGCCGGCCTGTCTCAAGGTTACTTTCCGCTGACACGCGGAATTTACAACACCCCCTGATACTCGCGCTGTTATTTCTCTAGCCGTTCATTTTGGTTCCTGTTTGTTTTAATGAAAAAAAAAATTACTTTTTAGTCTCCAGTTATTATGATGAAATATTAGTTTAGCCTGTTTTTAATCAAATACTAATTTAATTATGAAATAACAAATTTTTCTCACAAAGGTTGTTTGTTTCTACATTTTTTGATCCGTTTCTATTTGTTTCTATCACCTTTTTTGATCCGGGATTTCGGACCGGCCAAATCAGAATGTATATGGGCAGGCCTAGTCTCCGGTCCTATTTCTGAAGGCTCATGCTATCAAGCGTTAAAAGCTGGAAAGCACAACTTATGAATCAGAAATTATTTCTGAAGTCTCACGAGATCTAGCGATCAGTGCTAGACTTACAAGTTCGAGTAACATCGACTAGATCGCCACACCAACGATCTAGTATACTGGCATTGCGCAGTTATACGATAAAACAGCGATGTCAGTATACTGGCACAGCACGCTCGAGGCATGGCCGGCCTCTGACATTGTGCAGTCAAAGGGTTAAGCACTACGAGTACTCCCACAATTTAATTTGTTCCTCTACACAGGAGTAAGCAAATTTTAAAATTAAGGAAAATTTTTTTACATAGAATTAAATGTACTAAAGTTTTGATGATTCAATTTTTTTTTTTTTTTTTGGAGTAGCCATTTTCGAGTTTGATGTTGCACATGTTTCAACATAGGCATAATTCATTTTAAGTATGAAGTCAGACATTTTTTTTTTACACGGGATAATCTGGCACACTTTTAACATATTCCACTATACATATATTATTTTTGTATTCATATGCAGTCGTCCGCTACAATCACTTAATTTTTTCTTTATATTTACTCCTTTAGTTTTCGACAGATATGTTTCATTAAATTTTTTAACTGAATGTTTGTTATATTTTAATTTATAGGATAATTATTCTATTAACCTAACAACATTAATTGAAAATGATTGCTGAAAATAAAATAAGTTTAATTAAAAGTAATCTGTGTATATTTTCATAAACTCAATTTAATAAAAGAAGCTTCTGGTGTTGATTTAAAAAAAAAAATCTTTACACTTTACTGTTATCTTAATCTCTGAGATAAAGTGGAGGGATTTATTTTGTAGATGAATTTGAACCACAAGATCCCTCTGATGATGATGAAGAGACGATAGCAAAGGAAGAAGCTCTTTCTGCCAATGATGATAAATGTGATAACCAAGATGAAGTTGATTTACTGAAAAAAGAGAGTGAGCTTCCACTTGAAGATCTGCTGTCTAATTATCTTGCTCAAAGGGAATCCATTTCTACTCCTCTAAGCATGGTAAGGACTCTGAAGTTTTACATAATATATATATATATAAATATATATATATATATATATATATATATATATATATATATATATATATATATAGTTATTTTTTTGTTATAGAAGTGAAAGGTTTATTTGAATCATAAAAATCAAATTTATCTTGATTTAGTGTCTAAAACACTGAATATTTCAGGATGAAGATGGTGAAGAGGATGATGACATGGAGTATCAAGATTCCGGCGATTCTTCAGACGATGAAGAAACTATTTTGGAACAGGAAAAAACTGAAGGAACAGTCGATTATAAACAGGAGATAAATGATTTAAAGGTAAATGTTATTATATTTTGTTTCAAATTGTATAATAACGATAGCTGTGTATTATTGTTTAAGTTTACTACTGTTGATTCTATGTTGATACATATTTAAAAACTTTCAGGAGGAAGGAAATATGAGCATAGAGCAGCTTAGAGCTAAATATGGTATCCAACAAGCGCCTGAAAATTTACCAAGCAATGGAGGTAAATTCATCCATTCTATTTTCGTGATCTGTTATTTTACTTCTAGTGGTTACAGTGGCTTGATAGAGACAGTGTGGTCAGCCTCCTGTGTCCGCCATCTTGATTCCAAATGAATAAAGGTTTCTACCAGCCTAACTAAGAATTTCCACATTTTAACAAGCATTTTTGACTCAAAATTGTCCTTTTTTATTTGGATCTATTCAACTGATTCCTAAAAATGCATAAAGACTTTTTTGTCTAAATTTATCCACTAATGGGGTGTAAATAGTTAAATTAGTCAACAAAGTTTTGTGAGCTGTTGAGTAAACAGATAATATTCAAGACCTTGTTTTATTGATAATATTTATACATTTTTCTATCTGACAAATACTTTAATTTACTAATAAAATTCATATATTTTTCATGATGATTACCCAATAAATGATAGTTCATTTTAACACCAATTTTCATTCAGAAGCTCCCCAATTAGTAATTTTTTTAAATTACCAGACCTTATGTTTCATTAATCCAAAAACAAGTTATGATATAAATTTTTTCTCTTTGCAAAAATAATAAATAAAAAAAAGAGATATTTTACAACTCATAAAAAAAAAAAACCATATTTTGTGCGTAAAGCCTTTATGATCTCTTGCTCTTATTGTTAAAACATAAATAATTCTTAATTATGTGTTTTAAAATCTATTTCCAGTTCAAATATATAATTATTTAGCATTGTTTTGATATCATTGAAGATCAATGGAAGAAACATATGTAATAAATATTAAAAAAAGGATTCAAGTATTGGTCATAGACCACAAAAAATAAATAAAATAGGTATTCAGAAAACAATTTCATTTATTTACATGAAGGTTTAGTCAAATAAATTACTAAGGACATAAACATAAATTATAGAATACAATAAATAATTGACAAATAAAATAGGTATTCAGAAAAAAAATTTCAATTATTTACAACAAAGTTTAGTCAAATAAATTACAAAGTCCATAAACATAAATTACAAATATAGAAAATATTTTCATTTATTTACAAGAAAATTTAGTCAAATAAATTACTAAGGCCTTAAAGATAAAGTGTAGAATACAATTCAGATCTTTGGGGGAAGTGTGGGAAAATTGTTGGAAAAGCATTATGCTTCAGCTTTCTTTTGCCATCAGCTCGGTTTTGTTCAAACATGTCTTGAGTAAAATGGACCTAAAAAGAATAAATGAATGTATTAGAACATGAAAAAGTAATTCCATTCCTTTGAATGTTTACCAAGTTCCAAAACCTTCGTTCCTTCGCAGCCCAAATCTTTCTTCTTTCAGGATCCCTGGGGAAATGTTTCATAAGGAAACCCTTTGAGTGCCTATTGGTATAGCCAATTGCACAACAACCAGTCATTCTAAAAGTTCATAGATTGTTTATGACAAAAGAAATAAAATCCAAAGGCAATGTATTTACTTAAATCTGAGTCAGAGAAATAATGATTTTTTTTTATGATAAAATCTATATTTCATCAAAATTAGAGACGAGAAAACAATAAGTTGTAGATTAGTATCTGTTACAGGAAATAATTACAAAAATAATAAAATAACCTACCAAACTGAAGCGTTAAAAAATAAAGATTTACTTTATTATCATTCTAAAAAAACATGAATTGATTGATTCACTTGCATTTATTGACTGTTAGAAAAATCATATCAATGACTTAGCAATATTTAATAGTAGCCAATGACTAAAAAAACGTATTGTAATTAAATTAATATGTAATATGTGGAAGGTACTTACTTTCAAATGCTAAAATTTCCTTCGAAGGGAGAGATGAGCCTCAGGAACAACTTACTTTTCAATTTAGACTAAAATAAATACGTAGGCACTATAATGACTAAAATATTTTATAAACTTATAGTTAAAACTATGAACCATGAAAAACACATTAGATAGTGTTAAAAACAATAAAAAAAAGGTTGTAATCGTCCAAAAGTAGACACAATACAGACTGTATATCATTAGGTAAACAGTACAGTTGAACACAACATGGCGGCGAAAGCGATAGCCAATAGGAAAACACACCTTCATTGACCACACTGTCTCTATCAAGCCACTGTACTAGTGGTGAATCATTAAGGAATTCTGTAAATCATTTTTAGAACTATTTCAGGGTAAATGTACCAGCTGTTGAAACTTTAAAGAAAATTTTTCGTTTTTCACATTTTTTGGATTTTTTTTTTGCTTCTCTTGAAAAAGGGGTGGGATGCGGGAATTTTAGAAGCTAGTACTACTAGACACCCTGACATTAAATTCAAGTCTTTTCACTGTTAAAAGTGTTGTACAGGAGTATCTTGAACCTTGGTGTTGTATCCAGAATATTAACCTAGCGAGGAAATAGGGCCTTCATTTAAAGAATTATGCAGTTAAAAAAAAAATAAGGACTTCGCAGTAGTTGACAGAAGTGTTCTCTATTGGTAAAAATATCAATTGCAATGTAAGCGATTTGTTTAAGCTTCAATTATATTATCTAATAGTATAAAAAATGATGGTCTGCACCTTTTCAAAGGTAACTAAAAAAAAAAAAAAAAAAAAATAATAAAAGAATAAAAATTTCCACAAATAATGGTGAGGAACAAATGGAAAATATTTAGATAAAAGAAAACATTACTTTATATTATATTAGGTTTCTTAAATGGCATCAGTTGTTCCAATCCAATATTTTTATGGATTGACATTCCAAGTGCCAACTGCTGGTAAATATACCCTAATACTATTAAAAATATATCAATACATATAATGTTAACAACAGTTCAACAAGTACATGAATTAATTCCAGATTCTGGATCCCAAAGATCTAGGAAAAGGAAGGAAATGGTACATGATGAAGAATCGGACGAGGCCTCAGAAGAGGATTCTGAAGAGGAAGTTAGTGAGGAGGATGAAAGCAGTTCTACTAGTGACAAAGAAGATTCTCCGTTGAAAGCACTTATAAATGATTCTCATCATGTGGAGGTTGTATGATAGTTGTTTATATAAAAATAAAATTTATTAATATAAAGATATAGATTAATTAAATTAAATAATTAGTTGAAATTAAAGTATTCAGATTTCGAAGTATTTACTGGATCAAATAAACACTGGTAAAAACAATACTTTAATTCAAATTCTAATTGATTTGTTTGGTTAAATAAAAAGTTCTGATTAATGGGACACGATGTGCTTATGTATTTTGAAAATAATCTCCCTAAAGAAGGATACACATAAATGTGCATTTGCTATTGTGTGTCCTCTTCTGCTCATTTAAAAATTATAAAAGTTATTCATTTTTAATTAATGCTAATGGAAAACTTTATTATTGGGTACCTTCAGTTTACATCTGTATTTTTTATTTGTCCAGAAATTGATAAGTCTATTTTTTTATTGTTCCGTAAGAAAATTATTTTTACTTTGGTTTATAATATCCAATTATGATAAATCTATGAAAATATTCGTGAAATCCAAAATCAATACTTCTGCTGGTCCTGTGAATTTCTACGACGCTATTAGATCAATTTTATTGTTAACTTTTAATTCCGGTTGCACCCCAGTATGTGATTGCAGGGACTCAATATTACAATCCAATTAGAGATTTCATCAGCTCATATCCTTGTATTTTTTTTTTAAGATATAAATTCAATTTTTGACTCTACCTTTGCCTGATTTAAAAAATAAGGAAACATAACTTTGTGTGATCATGATTTATTGTTAGTTTTAGTTTTTTTTTATGTTATTTTTTATCTGTTTTTAGGAAGGAAGCCAAGATAAAGACAAGGAAATCAATGATGTGGCTGCCATAGCTGAAAGTCTCCAGCCCAAAGGAAACACATTATCATCTACAAGTGTGAGTTTCGTTAAGAATTAGCTAGATAGAAATTGTCTTATTTTTCAATCATTTCCTTTCTTGTTTATTAGTGGCGAACTGATTTTTATTATAAATTAATTTACCTTTTGATGATTAAGTTTGGAAATGGATTTGGCTTTAGAATTGAAATGTTATGCCTCGTATAACTTAGCCGTTTATTAGTCCGTAATTATTTTAGAAAATTTTTACTTTTACATTTACTTATACGTGACACAAAATAATACAATTTACATTAACCTCTATTTTTTTAAACATTGATTTAAAGAAAGAAATATTAACTTGCCCCTACCTGAGAAAAATATTCAAGAACTCAAAATTAGAAAATTTCCTATACATTATTGGCCATTATTATGAACTCCCATCGAGATTCCTATTTACAATATACAGTCGTGGTCATAGAAATTGCATCACCTATGATTGTTATCTTTTCAATTCTAAATGAGTATACAAGCAAGGGATTTCATTTGTTTACCTACTAGCATTAGAGATAGATGTGATCAGTGACTGATAGTTTAATTGGTTCCAGAGTGGCTAATATTAAACAAGTTATTTCCTATTATTATGTCCGATAGAAGGAGTTTCAAACAAATGTACAAGGAGGAAAAAGTTAAAATAGTGGTATTTTCTGATGCTGGACTTTCTTCACGGGAGATAACAAAGAGAGTGAGGTGCAACCGGTCCACGGTGGTGAGAATAATAAAAAAAAAAAAAATCCTTCTCAGGGATCTACCGAGCGAAAGAAAGGGACTGGAAGGAAAAGGAAGACAGGTGAGCGTTTAGATCGCATGATGATGAGATCATTATTAGAAAATCGCTCCAAAACTGCAAAGGAAATATCTAGAGATCTAGGAGATAGCAATTTAGCAAAAGTAAGTCGAGAAACAGGCTATTGCCTGGCCATGGCAGCGTAGAGATCTCGTTTTCTGTTAAAAACTGCTTTACCTATCCGGAAAAACAATGGTAAAGGTAATAAAAAAATATGCATTTTACAGCTAAGACATGTTTTTTAATAAATAAATAATTAACTTACTGATTTGGCTCTATGGCACGGAGCATAATCATCTTGAAAAATGAAGTCTACGCAGTGTGCAAGGTGAGAACTCATTGAGGTGAATAAACTCAATTCCAAAATTTTTTTATATTTTTCTACATTAACTGTCCCATCTATAAAGTTTATCTGCCCAATTCCAATGTAAGAAAAACATCCCCAAACCATCACACTTGCCGGATGTTTCACTGTTTCTAACATACAAGATTCGTCAAATCTTTCATTTGACCGACGTCTTACGTATGGAGCACTGTCAGAACTGAAGATGTTGAATTTACTTTCATCCAATAACATCACTTTCCTCCAATCATTAGTCAACCAGTTTTTCAAAATTCTGCACCCAATTTAGGCGAGATTGTTTCATTTTTTTGTTAAGAAATCGCTTATTGGCTGGTTTTCTTGCCCATAAACCTTTTTCTCTTAATCTTCTGCCTACTGTTTCTCAATGTTCTGTTTGCTAAATTGCTATCTGCTAGATCTATAGATATTTCCTTTGCAGTTTTGAAGCGATTTTCTAATAAAAATCTCATCATCATGCGATCTAAACGCTCACCTTTCTTCATTTTCCTTCCAGTCCCTTTCTTTTGCCCGATAGATCCCTGAGAAGGATTTTTTTTTTTTTTTTTTTATTATTCTCACCACAGTGGACCGTTAGCACCTCACTCTCTTTGTCATCTCCCGCGAAAAAAGTCCAGCATCAGAAAATGCCACTATTTTAACTTTTTCCTCCTTGAACATTTGTTTAAAACTCCTTCTATCGGACATAATAATAGGAAATAATGTGTTTAATATTAGCCACTCTGGAACCAACTAAACTATAGGTCACTGATTACATCTATCTCTAATGCTAGTAGGTAAACTAATGAAATCCCTCATTTGTATACTCATTTAGAATTGAAAAGATAACAATCATTGGTGATGCAATTTCTATGACGACTGTAATGTAGAAAAACTCAATAATTTAGTATGAAAGCTAATTGTTCTACAGCATAGATGGTTTTTTTGAGCCTGGGCTGGATTTAGTTCGACAATCTCTTAAAAAAAAAAGCCAAGCGAGTCTCCGTAAGTCCCATGAGTAAGCAGAACCAGCTTGATTCTTGCCACTGTATGAAGTACTGAGGACAATAGCTAGATAATTTGTTTGGGCGAACTTTTTCCATAGAGTAATCTAAAAAAAAAATTCTCATTGTATAAAAAGGTTTGTGTTCCCTTTTTGATGGCTGCTACATCATTAAAGAAAATTAGTTCTATTTAGTCAAAAAAAGAATAATAATAATTGAAAATTGTGATATGCATACTGTACCAGATTTTTAAGATTTAAATAGATTTAGTTTATAATTATGAAATTTAATCTTACAACTTTAATCAGATTTTCTTTTGCCTCATGATGATTGAGTAATAAACTTGTATTGTACTTATAAATAGGATGGGCTAGTTTTGAAATCCATATTTTCTTTCATCTATACTCTTCAATTTTTCATATTATAATAATTTTCAATTACTTATAACTATTTGTATTCATTTTTTACAGGTTGTGACTAAAGTTCCTTTTCTTCTTAAACACCCCTTAAGAGAATATCAGCACATAGGTTTAGACTGGTTAGTTACCATGTATGACAGAAAACTAAATGGGATACTTGCTGATGAAATGGGTCTTGGAAAGACGATACAGACAATTGCATTAATAGCTCATCTTGCCTGCGAAAAAGGTGCATTTTAAAATTTAATTTATTGTACTAAGAAATGGTCAATCTAAGTTGTATTAATTTTTTTTCTTTTGAATTAAAATTTAATTTGTCAGAATTAAAAATCATGTATAGTAAACTCCCGATAATTCACAAATGGCATTAGCATTTAAACTAAAGCAGCTTCACTAGTTAACTGTGCACCCAACAAAATGATGAACAACAATGCTTTAAAGAATTTTGAAGAAATATCGGTCTCATCTTTTTTCCTGGATTTACACCACTTTCACATGCCAAAACTATCATTAAGAATCTGTATTGGTTATATTTTTAATTGGCCGAAAAAATTCATCCGCAGTTCATGGATAATCGGGAGCTCATTGTAGTAAGTTTTCAACAATTGTAAGAGAAGGGATGTTCTCGGTCATCTAAATTTGACTGCATTTTGCCTTATGTGATTAATTATTTGAGGAATATTATATGTGAATTCATTACAACTTGAACAAATTATTTTAATACTAAGTAATTAATGATTTTTTCTTTTATCCTACAGGTAATTGGGGACCTCATTTAATTATTGTTCCTACTTCTGTGATGTTAAATTGGGAAATGGAGTTTAAAAAATGGTGTCCCGCATTCAAAATATTAACTTATTATGGGACTCAAAAAGAACGAAAGTTGAAACGCTCTGGTAATTTTTTTACAGTTCTTAAATGTCTCATGTGACGTAAGTTAAACTGATTTTATTGACTTTTTAATGTTCTCTAGGGTGGACGAAACCTAACGCATTCCATATCTGTATTACCTCATATAAATTAGTCATTCAGGATCATCAGAGTTTTCGCAGGAAAAAATGGAAATACTTAATTTTAGATGAAGCTCAAAATATCAAAAATTTCAAATCTCAGCGTTGGCAGCTCTTATTGAATTTTCAAACTCAAAGGTTAGTGTCAATTATTAATGGCTTTAGAAGTAGTGTGTGTAAACAGCGACTAGGGCTAATATTCTTTAAACACAAATAATCTACCATTAGGGTAGTTGGTACCACTGGTACTAACTGTAACTTATCATCCCCTCCATAAAAGAATATGGTTAAATTAAGAATATCTAGGAAAAAAAGACGGTCCCGACAAGTGGACGAGATTACTCGTGGCGGGCCGCCGGTCCCCAGTAGCGGAAGACGGTATATCTCGCAACCGGTTTCTCACTTATTTAACATCCCCAGCTTCACACGAGATAACTTGTCTTGACTGAGGCCTATCCTAGCGGATCTTCAGAGACTTAATTAGTACATCTAGAGGCCGCTAGGTTGCAGGAGTGTCTCTATTGGGGATATATTTGTTCAACCATTATTCATTTCGAGGTCTAGACGCTCTGAGCGATAGTACTCTGCTTTTATCCCTCTGTTATTTGGCGATATTCACTGTTTTATTTTGTTAGTATTTCGCTAGTTTTGTTGTTGCTTTCTTCATGTCGCGAAATTTGTTTACTGAGCAGTAATAAAATTATTATAATCTCGTTTCATTATTACCTTCATAAATCACGCTTCATTACAATCCATAATTGGGTATTTATGAATTTTTAGCAAATGTGTTTATTTAACTAATTATTTTATTTCTTAATTTTTGTTATAGGCGTTTACTACTTACTGGTACCCCGTTACAAAATAATCTTATGGAACTCTGGTCTCTAATGCATTTTCTCATGCCAAATGTTTTTGAATCGCATCGTGAATTCAAAGAGTGGTTTTCCAATCCAGTTACGGGGATGATAGAAGGAAATTCCGAGTACAATGAAACAATTATTAAAAGATTACATAAAGTAAGTTGATTGTTTTTAGTATTATATGTTTTTAAATAACTCCATTTGTTTAAAAGAAGATAATGATGTTGAAATGAATTTAGATCAAATTTTTTGGAATTTTTATAGAAATTGAAGGCACTGTTATTTTAGGTGCTGCGTCCATTTCTTTTAAGAAGATTAAAAAGTGAAGTCGAAACACAAATGCCTAAGAAATATGAACACATCGTTATGTGTCGGCTATCCAATAGGCAAAGATACCTGTATGACGACTTCATGTCAAGAGCTAAGTATGTTTTCAGTTTTTATGATTTTTTGATTCTTACTTCTACTTAAAAATGTGTTAATTTTATTTTTGTATACTGAATTTTGTGTGTTGGCGTAGCTTTTACTTCCACCTAGCTAGGGGAATATCGAACTTGATTTTATTTTATGTTGTGTCATGTGAAAGCTCCATTTGTGCCATTTATACAATTTTTTCCTCAAGTAATTATGTTTTATAAAATGTATTCTGAATCTAAATTTCTTCTGCAATTTCAAAATTAGTTTTGAAAAGTCTTTAAACTTTTTAAAGATTATGTTAAACAATAAAACAAAATGCATCCAACCCTGAGATTAACGAGTTTCGATTACTCTATTCAATTCTATACTAATTTATATTTACAATAGTTTATTTATAATTGATATTCAGGAGTTCAGTTAAACATTTTTTATTTTGAAAAGCCAACGTTTTTATCCCTACTTGTGGATCTTCATCAGGGCTACTGAGTCCTGAGTAATTTAGAGACTAGAGTAGTCTCTATATTAGTCTAGACTCAGAAGTGTTGGTTTTTCAAAATCTAAAATGTTTAACTGAAATCCTAACTATCAATCAACCTATCATAAAGAACAGTTAAATATTTCTCACCTTTAAATTTAATTTACATTATTCAAGAATAAATGGGTAAGGACATGTAAGATTTGGCTTACATAGCAATTCAAGGGAAAATATTAATTGGTGGATATCTTTGTATGGGTATATATTTATTAATAATAATTTTTATTTCTGAAAAGTTTTCTAGTAATTCATGAGTTGACTTTGAAATTAACCCTTTGCACTCGGCACCGTTTCAGACGTTACCTATCGGCAACTCGACGCAACTTATTAGCGAAAACGTACACCCTGAAAACGTAATATTATACAGTAAAATTTTAGAACCAAGTAAGAAATTGTAATGAAATTTAGGTTATATGTATTTGTGAAGCTTCAAGAACACATAGTTACAAAAAAAAATAAATTAATTTTATATTTTTTTATAATTTTATTTATAATCCATTACATACAACTATGACTTTTCTTTTAATGCCTATTTCATTACCTTACATGTAAAAATGATCTTTTCCCTAAAATTACTTTGAGTTGCTGGTAATATTAATGAAAAAAAACTTCAAATGCAGAGGGTTAAAAGATAAACGTACTATAAAAATAATGAAAAATTCCGCAAGCCGCGACTTTCATTTATCATTAAAAGCGAAATATCCTATAAATAGTTTTTAAGGTTTATTTATGTCCTTATATGTTAAAAACTGAAAATTATTTGCGTTGGCTCCGCTCCGGAGACCTCGAGTGCAAAGGGTTAACTTTTTTTCTTTTTTGTAAAATTATCTTCTTGTTTATGTATTGTCTCACTAATTAGTGCTAGTTTCTTCATACTTGTTCTTCATTTTTTTTTTAGGACAAAAGAAACACTTGCTTCTGGAAGTCTATTAAGCGTCATTAATGTACTAATGCAGCTGAGGAAAGTTTGTAACCACCCTAATCTGTTTGAAGTCCGGCCTACCGTGTCTCCTTTCCAAATGGATTCTCTTGAATACCATGTTCCATCTTTAGTCTGGAGTGCTTTGGATTATGATCCGTTTAAAGTAAGTTTGTGAAAGAGCTAAGTTTTTTTGATATTTTGAATAAGCTTGATCAATTATTAAGTCTATCGTTAAAGGTTTAGGCTTTTTTATGTATTGCAGATAGTTTGATCAGTATTTTAATTACCAGGGAGAAATAAGAGAGTGTGCATATAATAAAATGATTCAAATTCAGTCTATGATATAGTTAAAATTGCAAAATGACTTGTCTAACGCTTTAGTCTGCCATCTGTTGGCCGACTGCTTAAATACCATACAATGCACATTGAGTGATTATTTTGTGTCTTTCTGTAATGTTAACTGTGTTTTTTATGTGTGTAAATCATACTGAAAATGCTTTTGTTAACAGATGAATAACTAGAAAACCTAATTGAATAGGTAGATTATTAAGTAGATTAGATAACAACAGATGAATAAAACTCTATTTAGCATGTACATCTACTTGTAGCAATCGGACTTCTGTTTATTGGCTAGTCTCCGGTGGGGGAAGAGTCGAATTCGATGAGTGTTGTAGGGAGTATAGTTCTTAGTATGCGAATATCTTTATTATATATAATAAAGAATATCTTTATTATTGATTTGTTACGTGCAATATTAAGACTTTTACATGCTATTTTGATGGTTCTGTGCCTGTCACATTTATGTGTCATGGCTGAGAAGACTATGCTACTTTCTTAATTTGATCAAGGAATTGCCAGTGAATGTCAAGTGTTCCCTATTTATAAAGAAGCATAACTTATATGTTTTTTTTTTCCCATATGTAACTACTTATCTATGTTTTTTTTTAGTTTCATTTTAACTTTTATCTTTATTTCATTTGATTAATGAAAGTGTTCTTTCTTTTTTTTTTAGCATGTCGATCTAGTTTTCCTGAACTTGCGTATAATTGAGTTTGAACTATGGTTATTAGCATTTGTTGCTCACAGAGCTCGTAAATACAAAGTTAATCCAGACTTCATTTCCTCAATTGATTCTGCGCCTCCAGATCCACCACCTTGTCCTAAAGGGAGGGTTAAAATTAACATCAAAAAACGCATTTTACCTCAACCACCTCAGGTTAGTTATTCATGTTATTCATTATTTTTTTGAAATTTTGTGGACTTGGACTGAGATATTTGACTTTTGTTACATATTTAAAAGATTATGATTAGGAAGCGAATCACACCTTGGCTGTTGAATTAAATAGTATGTATTATTTTTAGGTTTCTAGTCCTGTTAGACCTATAGTACAGGTTAGTAATAATCATCGGGTTACTTCTTTTCCTACAAAAGTCGGAACTTCACCATTAATAAAACTTGGACAAAATGCCAGCCAGGGTAAGTTAATCTTTTATAGTTATTAAAAGATTAATTTTATTTGTTGTAAAGTTCTTGAAGAACTATTCACTGTTTAATCTAGCTGATAACTTACTTTAATATTTTTTATTTATTTTTTCATTCAAGGGTTTCTTGTATATATTGTTCAAAAACTTAAAAATTGGGAGAGACATGGAATGCTATAAAATATGCTAATAACTTATATTTTCGTTTAATGTTCCATGTTTTTATTTTATATATTTATACGATTAATTTCACAGGTGTCACATTAAGGCTGGCTAATTCTACCTCTGGACAAATTCCTAATTATCTTCAATTATTACAACCTGGTGGAATGAAAGGTGATTATTATTATTTTTTAATCAAATTTATTCATGTACAATTATAATTGATTAATTTAAGTATTTCCTATAATTCATTCTTTTGTAACAAATAATTACATACAATGACATATTTCGGAGTTATCAAAATCAGGGTAGCTTCCTTCCTACACTTGTTAAGCCTGACACTAATGGAGAAGTCAGGTGATTTTACCAATTACAATTCCAAACCATTGAACCTTATAATTTTGTATAATAGTGATATTACACCAGCATACATACAACACATCAAACCTGCTACAATAAATATAGTAAAAAAAAAAATTTTAAATTATATTTTCATTAATTTTTTTTTTTTTTAATTTAAAATTACAATATCAAATTAATAATAATACATTGAACATAATCAATGCGTGGCTTCAAGCTTTGCGCTTATGTCCACACTTATATAATTTCAAAGAAATTCTTGAAATTAGAATTTACAATAATTAAATTAAATAAATGAGGAAAAAAAAGGAAAAAAATCTCAAACATAGCATAAAAGATTAAAAAAAAAAAAAGACAAAACGAAAACAAAACAGATATCTGAACATTAAGCTCTTATCTGATTTATAATACTATATGTTTCAATCTTTTATGTTTGTACATCTTATAAGGCAAATCTGTTTTGGTATAGATGACATTTTCACTTATATGAGCATAAGGACTAGCCTCACATGATTTAAAAATCTATTGATACTTTATAAATATAAGTGGAAATGCTGGGCACATCTAAACTGTAATGAATCAAGTCTATTGGGGTCCTTTTGGGGAAATTGCCAACCAATAGCAAACATTTATTTTGTAGTATTTGCAATTTTCTATAGTTAGTGGTTCATGTATTAGACCATACAGGGCAGGCATAACATATTATAGGCCGTATGTAAGAATAATACAATATTTTTGTAATTATAATATTTAAGCGGGAATATTTTGTAAACAATGGAAATAATTTATTTAAGACGCCTATGGCTTTATTTGTTTGAGTGATAATGTGGGAGGAATATGTTAGTCGAGAATCTATATTAAGTCCCAAGTAAGTAATATTTTTGGACCAAGGTAAGGCGTTTCCATCTATAACTACGAAACTGTCAATTTTAGGCCTGCGCTTGTTGAAAAGAATAGCTTTTGTTTTATTTTGATTAGGTCGGATTTTCCTTTTCTGTTTCTATTTTTATTTCTACTAGGTTGTTACAAAAGTCCTTGTGCATATCAAGTTGTTTACATTGAGGTATATAATTTAATCTCTGACGAATACAATTCTTATGTCAATGTTTACATTAACTAATCCTCTAATTATCTATGTACGCCAACTGTCCCTGCCTTTCATTTCATTCAGTTTATTAAATTTCACTAGAAATGTCGGAAGAAAAATTTGTCATCCGCGGCCTTCTTAGGCATTATTGGAAAAAAGGTTTTAGTGCAAAGGCCTCAGCCGAAGAAATTTGTGCAGTGGAAGGGGAAAGTGTGGTGCATCGAAACACGGCCGCATTTTGGTTAAGGCGGTTTAATTCTGGGAATACAAGCCTTGAAGATGAACCTAGATCAGGTCGTACAACAACTTTACAATACAACTTTTGGCTGAAAGATGGGTTAAAGTAGTTGAAAATGATGGCCTGTATTTTGAAGAATAAATTTTATTTGTAAATTTTGTACTCACATTTGAATAAAATTAATTTTGTGAACAAGGACTTTTGTAACAACCTAGTAATAGATAATGGTTTATCCTAATTGTAATTAATACATAATATTGACTTATTATGCTAGTCTTTGTTGTAAGTTTGTATTACACGTCAGGCAACAATTAATTTTTTTTTTTTTTTAATATTTTGAAGCAATCTCAGTGGCATCTCTTAGTACAACTGGTGGAGGCGTAGTAAAAAATGAAGGCAACACAAGTCGATTGGTCCCCCAATTCGCACAATTAGTTAATACCCCTACAGGGAGGCAGCTGGTTCTGTCTCCGCAGCCTGTCATTGCTCCTCAAGGAAGTGCTACCACAGGTAAAGATTTTGAATTTGCGACATAGCATTGGAAAAAATTTATTAAAAATTATACCTTTTTTATTAATAACAGGTAATACTAATTAGTAATCAATAAAAGATTTAAATTGCTCAAAACTATTATCCTCTCATACTTTTTAATTTAAATATAATATCTCTTAGAAAATTTCTGATTTCCACATGACCACACCGTAGAGTCTATATTGAGTCACAGTTAATGTTGGTAATTTCTACTTTTTATATTTGAGAAAACCATTTCCTGATTTGCTAACTTATAAAGACTTTGAACTCAGTTCATCTTTTTTTTCTTTTTTTTTTAATGACGATATTTTCCATCATCACTTTGTGGTTCTCTTTTATTTGATGTATGTCATTATGTAAATCATTTTGTTTATGTTTAAGTTGGACAATTTATAAAAAAATAATTACATGAGTTTGCAATACTTTTAAATGTAAGATGATATAAATAAATTATTTATTACTTATATTCTATAAGCATTTACCCTTTTCAAACAGGCTCATATTTTTATTTGTTCCATTTATGCAATAAAGCTCTTGGTGCTTAGCATAAATATTATCAATTTTTCATTATTCATTAGCATATGCATCCTCAAAATCAGCATATGCATTTAAAAGAAATTTTTTTTTTTTTTTTTGCAATTTTTAAAAGGGTAAATACAATGAACAACAGAAAATTACATCTACCTATCATATTTGTTACCTATATCATCTTACAATTTTGTATTATCATTACTCAATTATTTTGTAAAGAAATGATGTACGATCATGTAAATAAGTAGTATTAGATCTAATTTTGGATTATAAATTAATAAATGTTTTAATTTTAATGACATAGGCGTAGGTATTAATAGTTTTCACTTCCTTTTTATTATTATTTTTTTTTTTTTTTAGTTATGACTACTACAGGGCAAAGATTAACTGTGGTATCCAAACAAGGCAGCAATGTTGCTAAACTAGTCAATCCTACATCTGTGACGCAAATCAACTCAAATCGGCCTATCATGAGGGTTCCTCCATTAAACATCACTTCTGCCGCAACTGTTGTTGTAAGTTGCAAAAACAAATAATTATCAAATATTTAACATTCAAATTTCTGACAAAAAATGTTGAATTCATACCATTAAAAACCCTCCTGCCTTCATAGTTGGCTTGATATCTATTAGTTTTTGTTGCTCAGTTTAGTGATTGATATTAGATTTTACTTATATACTTTACAATAGTTTTAGTTAACAGAAAAAAAAGATGGATTTAAAATCACCTACTTTTTTTTTTTTTTAATTTCTTCAGCAAAACAGTTTGACTACTGCTAACAATACAGCCGTTAGTACATCTGAACCAACTCAAGGGAACGGATCAACTCCCAATTCATTGCCATCTCCTAAAAAAGTTACCCGGCAAAGTACCCTAAATTCAAGTAAAAACAAAGAAGAATCCAATCCTTATGAAGACTTAAAAGATGTAAGTTAGGTATTTTACATATTTTGTTTTTTATATGTATTTAATTTTTGAAAATCTAAATATTTTTTATAAATGTTATAGGAATATCTAGAAAATCTTAGGAAAAAACGACGAAAGGAGAAATTGGAATTGATTGCGAGGATCAATGAAGTAAGGTGTGAGGCCCTCCCTATTTATGGTTCCGACCTCCTATCATCTCTAACATTAGACGAGGTTCCTCAAGAAAATAAAGACTGCATTGGAACAGTTCACTGTAGGAATGCTTTATCTCCAAACCCGCTTTTATTTTGGAATCAGACTCATGCTCTTACCGCAGCCATTCATTCCATTGAAGATAGGGTAGCAGAGCTCTCAGATATATTTTCTAGGTATAGCTGTGTTTCTAACTTTATCATTATTTATTTTTATTTTAATATTTAAGAGATCCTCAATTAAATCATAGCCTCCATTTTTTAAGTGAGGCTATAATTATGGATCTTGTAATAAGACTAAATATTTAAATAGTCTGTGGCCTCGAATAAATAAAAAAAAATTTATTTTATTTTAATGTATCTGGGCTTAATAATGCATTCATGAGTAATTATGTTATTTAATTCAATTTACTTATTATCGTAAAGTGCAATTATTTTAGAAGTTCAGTTCATAGAACAATTTAAAGCTGTTAATTAGCATAATCATGACGATGATTTTATTATTATTGAACAGATTAAGATGACATACTTTATTTTTCAGCCAATTATTAATCCTATCTTGTGACAATATATCTTCATGTCATAAATATACCCCTTAATTTCATATATTTTGCTCATCAGATTAACCTTGTATTTTCAAAGGCTTTTAAGAAGTTTTATTTCCATACATTGGTATAATTCCTGTTCAAATCAAAATTAATACTGTAAAATCTTGATCGTCTGACATTTGTTAATGTGATAGTTTGGGGAACATGGTTCTGGACGGGTCATGATGATACCAGTGGAAAGGAGGTGCTTGCTTTCCTAGTATAAACAGTGCTAAAAATTTTCATACTACCAATCAGCGTTACCGCATACTTACGCTAAAAGATAAATGGGCTATGGTTCGATGGCAAAAGCGTAACGTAAGACCTGCCTGACCTAAATGTGGTTTACTGAGAAGGTTGGGCTACTGTTAATAACATAGTGAAAAATTAATATAAAATTGAAAAGTTTATAAAAGTCTTTTGTATAATAATTCTATATTAGTCTTGAGGCTAAGCAGATAGTAGTCCAGTTTTTTAAAAATTTGATCCTTTATTAACCTCACACTATTTTTACAATAGTCGGTTCAACGTTTCAGCACAGCCATTTTCAAGAAAAAGACCTGTGACCACAATTTTTCAATTAAATTAGGCTGACTACCCTTGTCAAAAATTAAAAATCTTTTTACTAGTTAAAAACTATAGTTACATTTTTGCCATCGAACCGTAACCCATTTATCTTTTAGCGTAAGTGTGCGGTTATACACTGATTGATGTCAAAAAAAATTTTTTGACTGTGATTCTTACTGAAAGTGACTATAGTTTTTAACTAGTAAAAAGATTTTTAATTTTTGACAAGGGTAGTCAGCCTATTTTATTTGAAAAATTGTGGTCACAGGTCTTCTTCTTGAAAATGGCTTAGTGCCGAAACGTTGAACCGACTATTGTAAAAATAGTGTGAGGTTAATAAAGGATCAAAATTTAAAAAAAAAGTCTTTCATATGTTAACCACTTACACATTCTGTATTTCAACGTTTATTATAAATTGCATTTTCATTTGGCTACTATCTTTTCTTAGTAAAGACATATCAATAAAACAATCTTAACTTGACGCTATATCGTATGACATAATTCCTTATTTTGCATTTTTTAAGTGAGACCCTCAGTAATCCAGGATATTTATTGATCCAACATCTTGTTGGTCCCGTATTTGTCAAATTATCGAGATTGTACTTTAATTTGTTCAACTTATATTTTTTCTTGTCTTAAAGATAGGCTAACTTTTCTGTTTACATATTTTATCACTTACTGAATTGTCAGACATTGCTAATGTAATTTGTGATTTATCTGTTGCATGAAAAATTTGTAGAACTGATTGGCTGAATATAAATTTTATTTTTTAGGTTTGTTTTGTATGTACCTGCCGTTTCCAGTCAACCTGTCCGTTTACATGTGCCACATCCGCCCCCTTCAAAGATGTTCCAAGAAGAGAAAAAATTATCTTTAGTTGAAACTTGGTTAAGACCTAAACTTCGATTACTTCATAGTATTTCTTCAGCGATGAGTACCCAATTCCCAGATAGAAGACTAATACAGTATGACTGTGGAAAACTTCAGTCGTTAGACAAGCTCCTTCGAAGATTAAAGGCTGACCATCATCGAATATTAATATTTACACAAATGACTAGAATGTTGGATGTCCTAGAAGCTTTCCTCAACTTTCATGGCCATATATATCTTCGTCTAGACGGAACCACAAAAGTAGATCAAAGACAGGTAAAATTAATTTATTCTATTTCTGTTATAGTTTAAAAAATATGAACCTATTGTGTATTAGTAATTTTTATTTGTTGGAAGATAAAACTAAATTATATTAAGTTTTTAATATTTGGTACAAATATTTTTATTATTGTTTTATCTTTTCAGCTCTTAATGGAACGCTTTAATGCCGACAAAAGAATATTCTGTTTTATTCTATCTACCAGATCTGGAGGGGTCGGTATAAATTTGACTGGTGCTGATACTGTTATATTTTATGATAGTGATTGGAATCCTACAATGGATGCACAAGCTCAAGACAGATGTCACAGAATTGGCCAAACAAGAGATGTACATATTTATAGGTTGGCTTTTTTGTTTATCTGTTTAGTCATCGTTTATTGGTTTAAATCCTCTGTAATTTATGAAATTAGCATGTTTAAGTGGTTACTGGTTTAAATATTGTATAGATTAATTCTTATTCATAACCTATTACTTTCACTAACTTATATATCTTTGATGCGCGGTCATGAGGGCTTAAGTCAAAATTTTGAATTTTTCAGTAGAGCAACAGCAAAGTTCAAAGCAGTATGTAAAATCTAATTATTTATATTATTTGTAATTGTTATTTTCATAAAAAAATATAGCTTGACTTGAGACCTTAATACCAACTACCAGCTCTGATTCCATGCTATAATATTACGACATAATCTCCAAATGATCAAATAGTGACTTAAGCCCTTATGATCGCACATCAAAGATGTATGACAGGGAAAGACTATCGTGAAAAACTTCAATTTCTAGTTTAGCACATGTCAATTTCCCTGAATAAACCGAATGTGGAAGATGAGAATGCTTATAAATCCCCTTAGAACAAGCTTCTTTTAAAACTACCTCAAAGGCCATTTAAAGCTTAATCACTTAGGTACAAATTGGTATTTTACCTATAGAAATTAACCATCCTACGGATGAAGCAGCTAAATTTGTTGATGCTTCAGCATCATTTTATCTAGAAACAGAAATTAAATTAACAGTTGATTGATATTAATTCTTTATATAACAGCAGTATCCACGAGCAGCTTATGATTTAACAGGAATGTATAATGTTGAACATTACCTGGAATGTTAAGTTTAATGAAGTATTTTTTAATATGAGGTATTATCATCGTAGAAACGACCTGATATTAAGCCGTGTAGCTAAAGAAAAAAATCTTCCTATAAAGTTTTAATTTGGAGTAAATAATAGCACCTTATTATATTAAGGATTTTGTAAATAATAATGTTAAGTTTATAAAGTGGTAGTGAAACGAAATATTCTGGTAGAAAGATAATAATTTCTATTTTCAGATTATTTTACAGAAACTATTGGTTCCAATGGCAATTAGAAGCACCTTTTATCTTTTAATTTTGTTTTAAAGTGGAAAGTAAGGAAAACTATTTATAGTGAATATGGGTGGATTTTCTTGAGAGAAAGTAAATTTCGTGGTGCTCGGATCAATCGGAAGAAGAAGAATTAATATCAATCGGAAAAAAAACATGGAAAATCATAAACTTCAATGAATATAAAGTGTGTTCTTACACTTAAGTACTTAAAACACGACAACTATTTCCCATGCGCAGGACCCCTTTACTAATTTTAACAAGTAAATGCCTATTGCGCCTGCAAAAGAGTTGTCGTGTTTCAGCAGCTTGTTAGAACATACCCGAAATATATATTTAAACAAATAAATATTAAATTCCATATCTGAGAAGAATAAAACATTACCGTTTTTTTTTCTGAAAAAATACCCAAGCGCTCAATATTTTGATATTTAGTTCCAATTCATTATCGGTCGTTACTATGGTATTTATGGTATATCATCTAAAATTCAATCGTTCAGACTATTCGATTTTGATTTTTATAATCCCCTAAAAAAATATTTACATAAAAAAAAAAAAGTAAATCAAACTTTGTTTAAATAATTGTATTAGCTTCATACAAAATTTTGGTTTCTTACAGGTTGATCAGTGAAAAGACTGTAGAGGAAAATATACTTAAAAAGGCCAACCAAAAGAGAATGCTGGGTGATGTAGCTATTGAAGGAGGAAACTTTACCACAGCTTACTTTAAGAGTGTAAGTTTTCAGCTGATTCGAGTATATTTATATAATGTTTTATATTTGATTGGTGTAATGGCAAAGTGAACTAAGTGCCAAACTCCATGTTTTGAGAGAAATAAGAAATTAAAGTTGATTTTTGTGAAACAGTGTTTTGTTTACATCTATCACTTTTGAAGAACATTTCAGTTTGTCTTTTATATCATTCAAATATAATGAAGCATAATTTAAAAAAATTTATTAAATTGGTATAGTGCTTAATTTACAATAGTTTTATATCGACCATTTATAATTATTAAAATTATATTTATTGATTGTTTACTTCTGTATTTAAAATTTTTATTTGTTCATTTATAATGTTAGTCTTATTGATTATTTCCTGTTTTTTTTTTTTATGTAGTCAACAATTCAAGATCTGTTCAATGTTGATACTTCTGAAAATGATGCTTCCAGAAGGATGGCTGAAGTTCTTCATAATAATGACAAAACTTCTCAGAATGCTGAAGAGACACAGGTAAATCTACTTTAAATGATTTACGAACTTATAGCTTCAAAATTGTTATGATATTATATTAGATTTATTATAGACAAATTTAAATGTTCTGGCCAGTGGCTCAACATTGGAGAAATTTTTCATAGACCACTATTCTTCAAAAGAAGATTATTACTTTGAACCACGGGTTTCAACAGAATTTAAGAAAGGCGGTGCCGCCCTCCCCCCCCCCCCTTATTCAGATTGCCTATATCAACAGCTGTCCTGGCTTGGTGGCAACACTGCGAAGTTTGATCCTCGACCTGGACTTTAGGTGACTTTTTGGTTGAGAGAGGATTTTGCAGGCTTAAAAAGCAAAATTTACTTCCCTGAAGTAAGAAACCATGATGCAGCAAAAATAAAAGGTCGATATCCCGGATGGTAGTGAGTGAGACAAAGTGATTATAAATCTTCATTGTTTCTTATCATTGATACACCTTATTCAAAAGTTGTTATAAGTTTTCCATTATCATCCATTTATACAGTCCCTGTATAATAATTACATTTTTTTCATATTTAAAGTAAGGTCCTCGTGGGAACTTAATTTAAATATTACTGGTAAGGCTTGGGACCAAACAGTAATAGTAATAGTTACTGTTCAGTGGGCTTATTCACTACAACTTCTTGAATCCTAGGGAACATTATCCTGAACTATATTATGCTCTCTCTGAACTTCTTGTCATACCATTTGTTTTAGATTCCTGTACCACTTTTTAACATAAAATTAAATTTATAATAAGAATTCACTTAAAATCATATCATTTCCGCCTACCCGAATCATTAGAACTATTTAAATTGATGATAAATAAAACATACATAAATATTTATAATAGGTATATGTATTTATTCAAATTTGAAAAAAAAAAAACTTTTATGATTAAATAAAATTTTTGAGACTTTTATTATGATTCATTATGACAATTTAAAATTTTGTTTTTTAGATTGTTGCTAACTCTGATGAGAAAGTTGCGATTGGTGCTCTTGAAAGTGCGATGGCTCAGGCTGAAGACGAGTCTGACGTGGCAGCAGCAAAGGTTGCCAAAGCAGAGGCTGCTGCTGAACTGGCAGAGTTCGATGAGAACATTCCTATTGATACCCATGAAGGAGCTGGTGGCCAGGAAATGAGCAAGGCAGAATTAGAACTTCATAATCTTATGCAACAGGTATGATTTTTACTTATTTAATTTTTTTTTTACTTTCTCTAAAATGTTTCCTTGTTTTATTATAAAATTATAAAGGAGGATGCCTCTTATTATTGAAATATCATAAATCTCCTTTCTTTGATCTTGTACCTTACATGTATAACCTTAGACAATTCAGATTTCAAAATGCTTACATGTGGTAACTGTTATTATACCGATTTTTTTCTGGCAATAATAATATTTTTAAATTTCAGTTTTCGAAATTCGCAGATCTATGTATTTTAGAAATAAGAAAAAAAAAATTCTGAATCTTATATGATACTTCTGGTGGAATCAATCAAAATTCGTTTCTACCTAATTGCTTTTCGTTTTTAAAATGATTGGGAATTTGTTGTGAATTTTAATCTTCAAAATTGATAGATAACAGTTATGTATCATTGACACTACAAGTGTTCAAACTCTTTAATTTGATTCCACATTTCTATCTTTTACCAGTCCATTTGGAAACATTTCTTTTCTTACGATCCTATGAACCTAGTGTCTAAGTGTATTGTTGCAGTTTAATAATTTATCTGTGATAATTTCTAGATCAATATTAAACCAACCAGAAATATTATAACCAACAGTTTTCAGTTCAAATAAAAATGAATTTAGGATAAAGTCCTTCAGACTGTTGAAACATTTGTGTATGGCCTGTACCTCCTTAATAATATTATAAAAATGTCAAAATAAGTTATCAATGAGTTTTGTACTGCAGTGTGTTATACAGGGTGTCCAAAAAGAGTATTCGGGGTTTGAAAGTTGAATAAAATCTCAAATATAGAATATCAAGTAGAATGTTTACGTTTTATTTAAACACAATGAACTGGAAATTTATTTAGAAAAAACAATATTGTCTAGGTGTCCACATAACACTGATTTCTAAAAACGCGTTGACACATTGTTCCTGAGATTGCCGTCATTTCTGTTCTGATATTTTGCTTCAATTGCGTTAGATTCGTCGGTTTCTTTTCGTATACCCTACTTTTCAGGTATCCCCACAGAAAGAAGTCAAGAGGACTGAGATCAGGACTCCTGGGAGGCCAGCTAATGGTGCCTCTACGAGAAATCACTTTGTTTTGGAACGATTCGTTTACTGTAGCAATTGATAGGTCTGAAGTTTGGCAAGTGGTCCCATCTTGCTGAAACCATGTTCTAGAGTTATATCCTTTAAAATCTTGAAGTTCTTGGGCCAAAAAACCTCGTTATCATTTTACAGTAACAAAAACCCGTATACTCTTTCTGGACACTCGTTATTAAAGTATTACATTTTTTTTTTTTTGTATTGCACCTGTTGCTATTATTAAACAAAATTATTATGATTATATAGCAAATTTAATTTTTGTTTCAGCTTACTGCCGTTGAGAGGTATGCCATGAAATTTATGGAAGAAAATGATGCTGCTTGGTCTAAAGAGCAGTTGGCTGCAGCAGAAGCAGAAATCGAGCAGCAAAAGAAGGAGTGGGAAGCTGGCAGATTGGCAGCCTTGCAAGGAGATCGGAAATCCCCCTCCGGAGAAGCTGAGTCTGAATCTGTTCTCACTTATTCTGGCGTTGACTCGCGAAATCAGGTCAATAAACCAAGAGCTAGTGGGGGTGGGGGAAGAAATTGTCATAGTGGAAATAGTGTGGAGGAGGGCACTCCAAGGACTAGATCGCATGGTCGTGTTTCAATCGACCTTTGGACTTTAGACGACAGTCCTCAAAATGGGGGGAAACCCTTATCAGGGCAGAATCGAAAATTTAAGACCGGTAAACGACGTAGTTCCCCTCCGCCTCCCAATCCTACTCCTCCACCTTATTCAAATCCTAATCTTGTTATTCGAACTAGACGTGCATCTGCTGCCTCAATTAATGAGATTAGTAAAGTTGGCAAAAAAGTTGGTCGGTTAAGTAAAACAAAGCGTCCATCAGATGTTGTTCCATTGACTATAAGTACAAGCTTAGGTTCATGATACACTGCCGGTTAATAGTTTATTATTATAATTAAGGATTTAAAGCTTTAAAATTTTTCACAATCAAAGGACTAATTTGAACCATTTTTGACCGATTTATCAATGATTCGTTTTTGTGTTTTTAATTTAGTTCGGATAATAATTTTGATCTCATGACATTCATAATCGTTAGATGGTATAAGTCTATTTCTACAAATACTCTTATTTAATTTTTTTAAAAATAACTTTTTAAATTAATGTTCCTCTAATATTAATAACTTCTTCTTTTTTTATACTTTTCATTTTTTATGTTCTGTGCTTTAATATGGGTAAAGTTTTTGTTTTTTTATTTAGTTGTATGTATTGGTTTTCTAAGCCTATACATCTCTTTTTTTTTATTATTTGATATCTATCGTGATAAAATTTATACTGTAAATAAACATTTTAACAAATCTCGTCATATGATTTGTTAGTATGATAACTAACGTTTCGGAAATTATTCAAATTGTCAAGTATTTTCGTGTCCCTCTTGTAAATATAGTGTAGTAAGAGTAGTATGGTTAAGGTGTCACCAGTACATTTTTGTAAATATCTATGATTCCAATAACCAGGAATTTCTATTTTGAATATGTTGATAGTATTGTTAAATAAATATTTGTAATAATTCGATTATTTAGCTATAAAGTAAAAGTATCATTTTTATACTTTTAATAAGTTATGTGTAAATAAATGTCCATATTATTAGCACTATTGAGCGATTCACATTGTAGCAATGTTTAGCCATGTTAAAAAGTGATTACTGTAAATGAGGCTGTCATATACCTGTAATAACATGGCACATTTTATATGGGCTCCTTGATTCATACTGCATGAAAGTAAATATCAGTTAAAATTTATTAATAAAAACAAAAAGAGGAGACTGTTGTTTCATGTTCATTATAATCCGATAACAGACTGTTGATTATTTAATTGATTCTTAAATTTTTAAAAATTAAATCATTGTAACACAAATTAATGATTAGATGATTCTATCATTTAAGGAGTTCATGTAAAATTTGTGCTCAAGTTATGTGTATTTTATAGTACTTTATTTATGATTAAATATTTGCAGTACAATGTATTTATAAATAAAGTAAATATTCTCTATGTTGTGATTTCTTGGTATAAATGTACGTTGGGCTCTGTTTTGGTGTCCATTAATTTATTTTTTATATGCTCTTTGTGCACTCTTCGTATTTGGCTTTTTTTTTATTCCTAGTCATGTACTAAAGGGGCACATGCAATAAACACTCATATATATGTCTTAAGAATTTCTTTTTTCATGGTCAACATACTTATTATAATCTAATTATTGATATAAATAATATCAGTGGCACCAAAACACTGCCTTAACCGCCATTTAGAAGTTTATTACCAAGAGAATTATGCACATAGAGCAAGTTTTTCTATAGGCATCAAAACATGGCTCAACGTTGTTCATATACAGTATTTGAATCCTTATCATAATTTTCAATTGTTTTATAACTTATTTACATCTAAGCTAGGTAATGTTCAATTCAAAGTAAAGAAAAATTTATCTTTTAATAGGGGAGTAATAATTCTTATAAGGTCGTTTCAGTTACTTCTGGAGTAAAAAATTGGGAATATAGTTTTTATTTTTTACTTTTCATGCTGTGGAAGATTACGATCACATCTGACTATTTTTATATGATGTCCTGTATACGCAAATTTTAGAGATCTGCAAATTTTGCTGTAGCAACTAAAAGTTTATAATGCCTGATATTATTAGGCATTTACTTACCATATATTTTGATAAAGTAAATTGCCGGTCTAGATCAAATTTTTATGATTTTTTTTAATGACAAAACCAGAAGTTTGTATTTTTTTTGTTTTTAAACTAAACATATTTTGAGGAAGACAATAAATAGTTATAAAAAATTGGAAAGACCCTTCTTAATAAAAAATATAAGGAAATTAACTTATTTAGGAACTATTTTGCAGGAAATTTGGAGTAATTTGTATTTTTTTTTTTTTTGTCTCTACTTATCTGGAGCTTCCTGTACATAAAACACAACCTTTAATATTTTTTGACCTAGATTTTTATTGCGTATACCATCTTATTTTTTTAACTTTTTTTTTAGAGGGCAGAAAATGGGTTCGTTAATCTAATTGAAAAGGATTTTCAATTAGTCTTATTTTTTGTTTTTTTTTGTTCTAAATTATTTAGTAAGAAGTTCAACAGCACTTTTTCCTGCTAAGCTTTTTGCTGATGAACCTCTTATATAAAAATGAAATCGGTATTCTAAAATAATTAGCAAGGTGATAGGCTTTATTGGATCCAGAAATTTTCGGGGGGGGGGGGCTGCACTTTTTTTATTATTATTATTTCATGATTTATGAAGGACCTAATTTAACATATGTATAAGTACATAGTGGCATAAATTACTATTAAATGTTTAAACAGTCAATTTTAATATAAGGACTTAGAAAATGACTTAAAGATAACCCATTTTATTTAGAAATAGTAATAATTTATTATTATAATAATTATTATTTGTTTTCAATTATGGGGGGGGTGAATCCACCCACTATTTAAAATAATCACAACTTCTTTTTGTGGTATCATTAAAACAGAAAATACAGTGCTTATTCAAGACAGGATATATCAATATAAAATGGGTTCCCTGTAATATTTAACCGATGTGATGTTTTTTTCTGCAAGAGCTGTTCAGGATGTAAGTTCTCAACTATTCTCTTTAACTATTTCTTTCTAAATCTAATAGTTATAAGTTGTTTGCATCCTTTTTTTAAACAGCGGACCAACTAAGAATCAGAGTACTCAAATTGCGTGTTTTGTTGATAAATGTATATTTTAGTAATCAAATAAAGTAAACAAAAAGTTTAGAAATAATAAAGTAAAATCCAAGTTGGCAGCTAAGATTCTCAATTTGGATCGTAGCTATTCACAAAAAAAAAATTAGTTCTTCGAATTGAAGATTAGTGATATTTCCCAACAGTAAATCTCCCTTCCTTGTCTCATACAATGATTACCGTTAACTTTGTTCTAAATTGAGTTTGAATTAATTTAGTTTTAAATGTTATCATCGTATTTAAACTGTTTAATATGCGTATGTATTTTTTATCTGAGTCTTATTTTTGAAACTTTTGCGAGCTGTTTACCTGTTCGATGAATGGTAATTCAAAACAGTTGTCAATTTTTATAAGTTTAATCAATTTAAACAATCTATAAGAAAGTAATTTTTAGTTAAAAAGCTCTACTTATGGATTTTTTTTTTGCCATTCTACAGTTACAGTAAACTCATAATAATCCGTGGGTAGATTTCCTATGCCTCGTTGATTAATTTTGTTTTTCTAATTTTAATTGCATACAATAAAGACTGTATAGTGATATTCTATATAGATACAAAACTATCCACAGTGATATTTTTGATTGGTAAAGGAGTTAATACAGGGGGAAAAAAAAGTCCCTTTCTTCACATTTTATATTATATTTTCTTTTTTCGTTAACCATTTTTCTTAAAATTTTTTATTAATGTCTACTATTTTTAACATTTATCAAAGATTTTTAGGAACTTAAGCCGGACTCTCCAGAAGAATTATATTGTTTTTTAAAATAATTTTTTCTGCAATATTTTAGACCTAGCTCTTAACTAAAAACTCTGGTGAGGTGCGCGCATCACACAACTTTCACTTACCACTCTCCTTTCTTTGCATAAAAATTGACACCATTTTTTGAAAATGGTGTACTCACGTGCTACCGTAAAGGGAATATATAACTTTTTTCCTCAATGAAAATAGGTTTTTCTGTTAGGAAGTGGATACAGTCATCAGTAATTAAGTACTCCATTTACTCATGGGAGTAAATGGAGGATTATTATCATTAAAGGATTCACCCAAAGCTGCAGGGGCAGGGGCGGATCCAGCCCAAACTTTGGAGGGCTCATGACTTATCTGATATCAAAGAATTCTTGATTCTCATTAAACATGGCGAGTTTGATCAAAATCGTTAGAGCCATTTTCAAGTAAATAAAAAAAAAAAAAAAAAATGAGAGTAATTTTATTAAATAAAGTGTGCCCCCTGCGTTTAATAATTAATTTTGATGAAATTTTTGCTGCCAAATCGTGGGCATATACCTACATCAAATACCTAGTTTGATCTAAATTGTTAGAGCTTATTTGGAGAAAATCGAAAAAAACGTAAAAATGAGACAAAATTGATTAAATAAAGTGCCCCTTCCGTTCAATAATTAATTTTGATGAAATTTTTGCTGGCATATCCGAACACCAAATTCGCAGTTTTATTAAAATCATTGGAGCCATTTTTTTAAAAATTGAAAAAAAAAACTTAAAGATGAGACTAAATTTATGAAGTAAAGTGCCCCCTCCATTTGACCAATTCTGATGAAATTTTTCGCTTTCACATTGCGGGCATATACATACACCAAATACCAAATTTTAGGTTTGTACAGTTTACAGCATTTGTGCTAGTCCGTTCACACACACAGACCATTCTGCGGGACTTGATTATAACGACTCAGGGGACCCAAAAAGGTATATTGCCATTGAAAACCAGAAGTCAAAATTTTTCACGATCGCAATACTTTACCTTACTATATATTTCATATACAGGTAAGTGAAAGTAAAAAAAAAATCTTAAGTTTTTAACTAATGGCTAAATTGCTGTATTCAATTAAAATTTGACAGTAATATTAATAAAATCAGAATATCTATGGTGGTACGCCACCCTATTCCGCGGATAATTGGGTGTTTACTGTACATCGAATATCTTAACTTCAGTGGGGGGGGGGGGGGTTCCAAATTGTAAGAGCTTTTTTGGGTCACATTATACTGCCTTATGGTTAACCTAATGATAACTGCAACAATCGGAGTGACTCCGACTTAAAGGAGTAGCACTTTAATAAGAAAAGACTGCAAAGTAGAATTGAGGTACAAACATGAAATAATGAGTAGTTCAGTTAAACTTCAAAGTTTTAATTAGTGATGGTGTTATGCCACTGTTGCCGTTTTGGGGCTATCAAGAGATGTGAAATAAGGCATTCTTCCTTGAACTGTTAAATTTAATTAATTGAATTGTTTGATGAAATGATTATCTGGATTGGTTTTATTAATTGGCCATTAAAGATGATATTATAATCCCAGAAACATAGACAAAAAAAGGTACAAAATTCTTACCTTCATGAAACTTGGGTCATAACTTCATATTAGTAGAAAGAATCGAGATCTGCTGAGTCAGCCCAAATTGAAGGAGGACAACAGCTCTTTAGAGGGGATTGAAGCAAGGGTGGAGGGGGAGGAGTTCAACTTAATTTTGCTGTATGTAGGTTGATACTTCATTTTTCATAGTGTCTATACTTCTGAATCCTCTACTACTATCCCCATGATAGTCTCATTGGACCGTACCGTACACCAGCTTAAAAATGATTACACTTATTACAAATAGAAAATCGCATTAGTATCGAAAATCTCTTGAATGATATAACAGCTAATGAAATGATCATTTATGATAATATATAATCAATTATTAGAGGAGATAGGGTTTTCTTCTTAAATAAGGGTCATATATGTACATTTGAATATAAGTATACTTCTCCAATTTGGATGTCTTAAAACATAATTGAGTTACACATTTCATCCTCAAAAAAATCTAATACTAAAATCCGTTTTAGTTTTATCGTAACTAAGTTGATCTGGATGAAATCTCTTGTTAAGATGAAAAACACGGAACTTATCAGGTTCACTAAGATTCCGTAACTTCCATTATTTAATTGCAGAAGTAAATGGAAATCATGCAAGCTTATCACTAAATACTTGATAAAAATTAAATTATGTCCAGGAAGGTAATGTTTTTTAAATAAATATTGGAAAAAAAAAATTGTGAAAATTACCAATCTTTTTAGGAAATGTTCAACTGCTTTTGAAAAAATCATATGAATGCTTTTGAAATGCCAATTTTTGCCAATGGCACCCCTTAATTAGGACTAGGCTGTTAATACAGATAAAAATTACAGCCTTGCGACAGTACAAGATGTAAATAAAAGAAAAATCATTAGTTAATTAAGTTAGAACATTTTAATTTTTTTTTTTTTTTTTTTTTTTTTGAAAAAATATGATATATCCACTAGTTAAGAGAGATTTAATCCAATTGAGCTCATTCATCTAAATTTTATCTCTATTAACAGCCTAGCGTTAATAGAGATAAAAATTACAGCCTCACAACATGATGTAAATAAAGAAAAATCATTAGTTAATTAAGTTAGAACGTTTTAATTTTTTTGAAAAATATGATATTTACACTAGTTAAGAGAGATTTAACCCAATTGAGCTCATTGATGTAAATTTTATCTCTATTAACAGCCTAATGTTAATAGACATAAAAATTACAGCCTCGCCACATTACAAGATGTAAATAAAGAAAAATCATTAGTTAACTAAGTTAGAACGTTTTAATTTTTTTTCTTTTTTTGAAAAATGTGATATATCATGGGTTGATATATATATTTATATATATATATATATATATATATATATATATATATATATATATATGAACTAAATAGCACTACTTATACTAAGATAATAGATTATCGTCTTATAATAAGTAGTAAGTGATGAAGTCTTAAGTTGCTCGCGGTAGTCGGGGAAGTGGGGCTTTCTTAGTGTATTAAGAAAGCTTTTGTGAAGAGGCCTTTTTCTTTATTACATCCTTGTTTTAGTTAAATATAATAGTTAGTCTATGCTGTTTGTTTACATATTTTAATGACATGAAATATATAGTTTTTATTTGTTTATTATTTGATGTGAATTTTACTAAAATAGTATTGTTAGATAGATTAAGCAGGAAGTTTTGAATAAAATGGAATGTATGTACGGTAGGACCCCCATTATCCAGTGCTCTATTAACCGGGGTTCAGAGGAGCCAATTTTTTTTTTAAATAAGCTGTTTTTAATTTGTATGCCATTTATTTTGTATCTATAATATTAATTTAAAAAAATGAATACGTAAATATTTTAACGATTACACAATGGTTAATTATCTATTGTTCTTAGAAATTATGAAATAAAATAATAAATGGAAAAACACTGCAATGTGGTATCGCATGATGAGATTTTTCCAGTAACTATTACTCCAATTCATATTCTTGGAACGGTATTGTTTTCAAGAAGGACTTTCATAGAAACTCCTACTTTGGCCTGTTGGTCTACAAAACAAAATATTCTCAGTTGTGATTTAGCCTCCATTTAAATTCGAACTAACAGAATGTGGCAAAAAAGAAAAAAATTCATTTTAACGCTTGAACAGGAATTAACCATTATAAACCGAGTAGAAAAAGGTGAAAGTGTTAAAACATTGTCCGCTGAATTAGGAATCAGCCCAAGAATGGCTCCACAAATTCAAAAAAAGACACGGTATGAAGTTCCTTTGTTAATAAAAGTGATTTCCTGCAGTTTTTTTTTTTTTTTTTTTAATTAACCTTCTTTTCTATCACAATAAGTCAATAAAATGTTGCAATTCGATTATCCGTTGACCCCCATACCCATCATTACCCCGGATAAAGGGGGTTCTACTGTCTATATTTTTTAAATTCAGATACACTGAGCTACTTTTATACGGATGACATAGTAAACATTTCATATAACTTTTAACCTTATGATAAAATTGTAATTTTTTGAAGTGTGAAATCACAATGAGTAAATTATCATTTTTTTTTTTTCAGTTGTGGGTATCTGATGATGGAACAGATATAATGCCGGTATGTATAAACCACTTTATTTTTAAAACTTGATTTATGTATTTGTTTTTAATATCTGTTAGGTAAGATATGCATACCTATTATGCAACCTGTCAATTCAGCCCAATGGCCTTAGAATATCTGGTCATACTAAGGGTATAAAATCTGTTCACAAAGCTTAGGTTCTACACTATGATCACAGCCAAAGTGGACTAGCGATATCTTAGCTAACATATTAAAGGACCAGTTTAATTTATGGTCAAGTGTGACTCCCAGATGTTTTACTTCCTTTGTTGGTGTCAACTGAAAACCATTTATTTTTGGTAATTTGATGTCCACTTTTTTCCTCATAGTGAAGAGGCAAATGTGTATTTTTTGTGGATTGATGTTTAATCCATTCTCTTTGCACCAATCTGTAAGGATTTTGGTGGCGTTTTGTAATAGGTCAGACAATACACTTTGATATTTTCCTTGAATCAGAATTGCTATATCATCTGCGTATCCCTGTGCATAAAAGCCTGCTTTATTTAGTCTTACTAGCAGTGAGTCCACTACTAGACACCACAGTAGAGGTGAGATCACTCCTCCCTGTGGACATCCTCCTTTCGGTTTAATCCACAGTTTGGTGTGTCCCATTTCTGATAGTAGGATTCTTTCCTCCAGCATTTTTTCAATCCATCTGGAGGAAATGCTGTCTATGTTTCTGCTCCTTAATGCGTTCTTAATGACGTTATAAGGAGTTTTATCAAAAGCTCCTTCAATGTCTACGAAGGTGCCTATTGTTATTTCTTTTTGGTCTATAGATTTTTCTATCTTTGAGACCATGTTGTGCAGTGCTACCTCGCAGGATTTGCCTGCTTGGTATGCATATTGCCTTTTATGTATCGGATTTGCTTCCGATATCTGTTTTCTCACATGTCTATCAATTATTTTCTCCAATATTTTCATAAGGAACGATGATAGACATATGGGCCTAAAAGCTTTCGGATCTTCATATGTACCTTTGCCTGGCTTTGGCAAGTATCGTATTTTGGATATTCTCCATTCCATTGGGATGTATCCCAGTGCCAGGCTACCTCTTAATAATTTTAAGAGGTTAGGTCTTATGATGTCCAGCCCTTTTTGTATTAGTGCTGGAAAAATGCCATCTGTACCAGCTGACTTGAATGGTTTTGTCGTCTTTACAGCCCACTCTAAAGCACTACTGGTAACAATGTTCTTTGCCTCTCTCCACATTTTTCCATCATCCGTTGATGTTGAAAATGTGGAGTTGCTGATGAGTCTATTGTTCGTATAGCAGTTAGGAAATTGGGCTTTGGCCATGGCTTCTAGGGTTTCCAACTCGTTTGTGGTAAATTCCCCATTCACCTTTAGCGTTCCCAGCATTTCCTGATCTGTTTTATTTAGTATTTTTTTAACTCTGCTTACCTCCGGAACATCGCTCACATCTGAGCAGAAGCTCCTCCAGGCATCTCTTTTTGCTTTCCTGACAGATTTGTGATATTTTGTTAAAGCGGATTTGTACAAATCCCATCTGCCAGTGTTTTTTGCAGCATTGAACAGTTTTCTGGTTTCCGTTCTTTGCTTTTTAAGTTCATTGTTCCACCATGGGACTTTTCTGTTTGATTTTTTGTTTTTTGGTTTGTTGCTATGTTGGTATGACTCCATCATAGCATTAGTTATGGAAGTGTTGAGACAGTCCAGTTGCCATTCATTGTGAGCATCCTCTGGACATTGTCTCATCACATCTGTGAGTCTTGTGCAGTACATCTCCCAATCCGTATTTTTGGGATTCCTGTACTCCACATTATATGTTTGACTCTCTAGTAGATCAAATCTTATGTATTTGTGGTCAGAGCATGTCTCCTCGTTGGAGACATGCCAATTCGTGATTTGTCTGCTAAGTGTTTGTGTGGCTATTGTTATATCTATTATTTCTGATCTTAATTTATTTTGAAATGTGGGTTTATTACCACTATTCAATATATCAAGATCATTATTAATTGTAAATTCTAAAATTAGCTCACCTCTGTGATTTATGTTGCTGCTTCCCCAGATTTTATGATGTGCATTGCTATCCAGGGCAGCAAGTATATCAAGTCCGTTGGTTTTTCCCATCATCTGTTCTAGCATTATTGTTGGGTCCTTTTCCTCAAAAGGAAGGTATCCCGACAATATGATGATTGGGTTGCCCCCTTTTGGGGTATATTTTACCGCTGCTAGATCTCTGGAACAAAGTTGCCAAAGTGGCAGCGGTTTTAATTCATTTTTGTACATAACGCAAGCTCTGGGGCTGTCTTTCGTGGACACTGTGCTGTATCCAGGTATTTTCAGTCCCTTGAGCTCGCCTTTAAGTATATATGGCTCTTGTATTAAGATTATGTCAATGTTTTTACCTGTTATATGCTGTTGCAGAACACCACTTGCCGCTATGCAGTGGTGGAGATTGATCTGCAGCAGTCTCATCCAGTTATTGTTGTGTTCCACTAGGTGGTTCCCTGGGTGGTAACGGTGGCATGTTTCCACCTTCCAACCCGACTTTCATCGGGTCTTTGGGTTTCACCACGCCTCCCGTCACCTCCCCATGGGTTCCACCTGTGAGAACTCCGCCTCCTGCTACCTGTTTAGGTGATTGTTGTCTGCCCAAGGATTCATCCTTGGCTTCCTCCCTGGGTCCAACATCAGCCACCTCTGTTGTTTCTTTGCCTGCCTCCGAGGTTCCTTCCATTTGTCTGACTGGTTCCTCGGAGGTCTCCATCAATTCGCATTCCTGCATCATTGATGGTGGTTGTTCATTGGCTCCTCTTAACTGTCTTAATAGGATCAATTTCATACCACAACCCACCTTCATACCTCTGGTTTTGAGGGACTCCAGGCTGGGTTCTGAAATTTTAAAAATGGCGAAAAATCCTTTCTCCATTTCTTTTATATAGTGCAGTCTCCAGGATTTCATGTCTGTCACTGCCTTATTCTGTATACTCTTAGTCTTTTTAAGAGTATTTCTTCTGTAGGAGCTTTCCCAGGAAAGAAAGCTCCTATCTTTACCATTTTTGCAAGCTCCCCAATCTCGCAGACTCTGAGCGCCACCTCTCCTCTCAGCCTGATGTTGGGGATTGTTTTTGTTAACCATAATTTGGTATGGTCGTCAAGGCATGAGACGATACAGCCTCCTCTACTAAGGCTTGCACCATTAAAGAGTGGCTGATCGTCACTTTCTTCGTCAATATCGTCCTCTTTGAGCCTCCCTGAAATACCCCGCCTCTGTCGTTCGCGAGTTGTATAACTCCCCAGGGGGCACCACGAGAAGGTGACAGTAGGCGTTAATGGGGATTGGGACAGCGGAGTTTACCAAACAGTGAGTAGGGCACTTTGGTTTGGTATTCTCTCATGAAGTGAGAAAGACTCCCGCACTCGTCTATCGCTTCAGCTCTCCCTTTGCCCCACCCATTTGCCCCCCTGAGTTATGAGTTAATCAGTTTAATTTTTCGTGTGTCGACTAACCCTTTTTCAGCGAGGTGCTCATATAGCTGACATTGTCCCGTCCCGTGAATAATCCTGTCACCCTCCTCAGGGTGGAACTCTCATATAGCTATCATATTCCAAGGCCCATCTTGGAAGGTCAGGTTGAAGTGATGCTGTTTTCCTATGTTCTGCCAGTACAACCTAACTTTATTAGGAGTAACTGCCTTTAGCAGTCTTTTTCCACAGCGGTGGATAATACTACAGGATGATCTGATGTGCAGGGTATTTAAACTGTGCGCTATCATCATCTAGGTGATCATCTACCTCCTCATTGCTTAGTATTCCTGAGGGACCAGGCAACCACTGTACCCTAACCTTTTTTTGTACTTAACTCATTTTCAATTGAAATATTATAGTCCTATATTTTAATAATAGGAACATTTATAAACGAAAAAAGAATATGAAACCATTCGAAGAGAAATTCTGATTGAAAGAAAAAAACTCACTGTAATAACTAGATTTTAATTGTAATTTATTTCTGTCCAGATTTATGCTAGATAATCTTCTATTAGCTACATGTATTTGCGCTATCAATGTTAATTTATTAATATAAGTACTAAAGTAAATATAAGGTACATCTAAGGCCCGATGCACTTAGCCGACACTTTTCTGCGATCCGGACTATAAGCCAGGTCAGGGGTACCTGGAGTATAATGGACCGATCGGATTTACCATTATACTCCAGGTACTCCTGACCTGCCTTATAGTCCGGATCGCAGAAAAGTGTCGTCCGTGTGCATCGGGCCTAAAGGAAAATGAGAAAATATAAATCATTCTATGGCCAAAATTTTATTGGTAATTCTTAACATAGTTAATATTTCAGCTGAATAAATGATTTCTAAATAAGTCCACAAATTATGAAAATTATTTCAAAGTCAGCCAGACCTGATCTCCGAGTGTCTCATAGTTCTGTCACCCTTTATAATGTCATGCTATCCTTTAGTGTGCATATTATTCTTAATAAATTTAATTTGAATTACTTTCTCATAATACTACATAGTAGTATATATTTTCAGATTTATAGTATATATTTAGATATTTCAGACCTAATAAGGAAGTTCAAACCTAGTTTTGTGAAAGATATGTTAAATTTTTATAGGATTTTATTTCTAAATTCAATTATTTATGTTGTTTTTTTATTACAATATAATTTTTATGAAAGCCCATTTTAAAGTATTTTATGTTTGATATATTATTGCTTTATAATACAAAAACTATCCTACAGCTCTTTCTTATTTTTTAAATCGAGAACCAACTAATTTAAGTTTTACTATGCAATTAAGCTTGAGTATTTCTTTTCAGATGTGGTGCCCTCCAACACCGCCGCAAGATGATGGGGATGTCTACATTGACCAGGCTTTGTGCTTGCTTTACGAGCCTGAAGTCATGCCTGACTCTCAACTTCCTCCCGTATATATTAAAAAAGAGAAGAAACGGAGTAGATTTGAGGCAGGTCTGCCAGAAGGTAAATATGTTTTTATCATCCTCTTTTTCACTTTTTAATTTTTTCACTCATTAATTTTAATGTTTGATTACTGGCAACTATTATGTTAATAATTGATAAGCTACCTGTTATGCTGTATTAATGATAGTTTTATACTGAATATTAATCAGTAATTAATAAAACACAGCGAGCAAATCTTCATGTTTAAATCTTTTATCAATATGGCTATAAATTTGTTCTATAATTACCTTGAAGTTTTCAGAGAGGTAGTGTGATATCATTATTTTTATGATAGAATTTATAATAATTTTCGTTATTAAAAGACTGCTTAGGGAACATGAAATAGGGACAGTATTTTTGAGAAAATTTCAAGTGATTTATCATCAAAAATTATCTAATAAGATTTACATTAATCATTTTACCTAAAAAGTATCAAAAATGAATTATTTTTTTTCTTTCTAAAATCGACAAATCTTAGTTATGTAATTCAACTTGTGCTTTAAAAAGGCATTTTCAATTAATAAAACATAACTTAATTATAAGCACTATCCTTCTTTAATATAAGGCTTTATAGATTTAAAAGAAAATGATATATACATAATACTTCGAAATTTAACTTTTTAATTATTGAATTAATTTTTTTTTTTTTAAATAAAGCTAATTCCTGGGTTTTTGGAATTAAGATGATTTGCATTAAAAATGTGAATAACAATAAAAATGAATTAAATGTGAATATATAAATTATTCTGAGAATTAAAGAAAATTCAGTTTTTTATGATGTTTATCTTTCCATTTATATCCCTCTCATTGATTCTTTATATAAATTTTTGATATTATATTTATGATTAGTTGTTTTGCTTTAATTTTTAAAATTTTAATATCCTAAAGATTTTGCTTGAACGATGATGAAATGTTCAACAGTTTACCTTCCGTTTATATTTATTAGAATATACTATTCTATTTACTTTTGTCTGTTTATAATTAATAAGTTTTATTTATTCCTCGTAGGGCGAAGTCAAACGAAAATACGCCACAGGGAAGAGTCATCTTCTGTTTTACATGCTCCTCGCTCTCTTTTTGATAGACCAACACCTGCACTTATAAAAATGAGACAGGAGCTCAAATTGCAAAGATGTAGGGGGCTTATGCGACCATCTATTCAAGGTGTCGCTAGCAAACCCTCGGTACCATTGAAGCCACTCCCTGAACCTGAGCATGTTCCTGACTGGCTTGTCCAAGAAGATTGGATGATTCTTCAGGTGACTTTTTTTTTTTGTCAAAGTAAAACCATTTTTCCACCTAGTAAAATGATAATTTAAGGCATTATGTGTTTTCTATTATATATGTGTATTTTGTGAAGTGGAATAAATAAATATTTAAAAAAAAATGTGCAACCTGGACTCCTAATCGTTAGTTTATATCATATTTAATATTATTTTAAGTCCCTATCAACACTAATATCACTTCAAATGGCATTAATGTTACACCAGAAAGACTTTTATTTATAAGATTATTTGTATATTTTTTTCTTTGATATCTAATATTATTCATTTATTTTACAGGCTATACAGCACTATCAAGAACTTACCCTAAATTTGGTAATTTTGTCTCCTGGTCATACACCTAACTGGGACTTTGTGGCTGATATCGTCAACATGACATCCAGAACTTACAGATCCCCCAAGCAGTGCAGAAATAGGTACTGCTCTCAAAGTATCTTATGAGTCTATTTCATTTATTATTTTATCAAATAACTAATAGTAATAATTTCTAAAAACTATTTGTATGTCAGTATTCAATTCGATTACCATATATTTTTATTTGAAATAAGTGGGGAGAAACTGAAACTTTTTCTCCTTATATTCTTGTATAAATAAACCCAATATAACCCAACATTAAATCATTTTATTATTAGTTATAAATTTTATTATTATTATTATTATCAAATGATCTAAACTGATTTTTTCTATGTCAAAATTAATTAAGAATGAAAAAAATAATCAGACTTGTCTTTAAAAAAAATATATATTCGCGGTCGCAAGCGACGGTGCTGCTTCTTGACTGGAACTAGAGGAACGGGGATAGAAGCCGGGCCAGTATTTAGGATTCATTGGTTTTTTAGGAGTTTTTAATTTATTTGTCTATAAACAATAATTAAAGCTCGACATGATAACAAAAAAATTATTTGAAAAATGTCTAATAGGTATTGCTCGGTCCGTCAGTGTTCAATCAGTAAATCAAAAGATGTGTCCTTCCATTTGTTTCTAAAAAATAAAAAGCTACTTAAAGAGTGGATTGTAAAATTAATAATAGATAAGCCTGTGAAACATATGACGATATGTAGTCTTAATTTTAAAGAGACTATGTTTATCCAAGTAAATATTAGTATTTGACATTTTATTTATTTGATGATTGGGACCATAGTGTCATAAATTTGTTTTTCTTTTTTTAATTTTCCCCAGTTTTGTCTTACACCCGTTGTGCTTAATTGATCCAAGTTTTCAATGCGATGCATGAAAGTATTAACAAATAAATAATTAATATGACAAAGAAACCAAGCTCTCATGAAAATGATATCTGTCATAACAATGATGGTATGAATAGGTAATTAATATTATTTCTAACTGAAGAACATAGTGTAAAGTTGCAATGATGTGTTTGCATTTACCATTACTACCAGCTTTATACATACAACTACAAGGAAATCAATTATTGTTATTACCAATTATGCCTTATCACATCAACTATGTCTATCCCCGTTCCTTCCAACATTTTGCAAAACTACTTGTGCACCCTATGCGCGAATTTATGCAAAATTTCTTTTAAATGTTCTTAGTTATGCAGCCATTTCATTCTTATTGTTCATGCATGCCATTTATTTGTTTAAATAAAAATTCTGTATAGTATATTTTTAAATTTTTATTTAGGTATGAATCTGTGATAATGCCACGTGAAGAAGGGAAGCTGGTGCTTGATAGCCCGAAAAAGCAAAAGAAATCCAAGCAGATGTATAAGTTACCACAGGTATTTTTTTGCTTAATTTTTATTATAAATTTTACTGATTATATCAATTAAACTTAAAAATTGAAGATAAAACATATCTACATTTTCTGGAGATTTTAGATTTTTTTTTTTTTTTTTTTTTTTTATAAATTTAAGTCTGAAATGTTTAGTATGTTATAAAAGAAAATAATAAAAACAATTTCTTTTTCAGATGAAATCCGGTAGACCTTTAAGAACTTCACAAATATTTCAACAAGACAATAATTCATCTTTAAGTCAAGTTATGAACTCGCGTTTTGATGCCATCCGTTCAGTCTCTAACCGCAGAGCGCCAACTGTTAAACCACTCTTAGTAGATCCTGCAATGAAGAACCCGAAACATGCAGAAGTCCTTGCAGATTGTTCTATCGACTATGATAGTCCTCTGACACCAGTCGAAGTAGCTGCTAAGAGAGCTGACAGGATAGCTAAAGAAAAGCAGGCTGCTGCTCTAAATCAACAGGTTTAAAATTAAACTATAATGCCAACGATATTGTGCTTAAACATAATAATAATATTTATTAACTGGGTAGACAATGTTTTATGACGATGAGAACTTTGCTTTAATAACGAATTCAGATATTCTTAACACATTGAGTGCTGACTCAGTAGATCTACTGTGTGCCTGTCTACTCACCATAGACTCGTGAAGGGGGATTTTTGGTATATTTCGCTTCAGTTATGTAACTGACGCGAATACACTGTATTTGCCGAAGAATTGTCATAAATCCCCCTTCACGAGCGTTTCTAGTGAAGTCATAAACTAAGCAGCATGGCCAGTAGATCTATTGGGCCCGTACGGTGAGTTGACCGAATCTACTGGGTCCGCATCGAATTTGTTAATTTATATTAAGTTTTTTTTAGTGCATATTTTTTTTATGAGTATCAGTAAGATGACTATAGTCAAATTTAGTTTAGTTGTTTAATTTTTGTTTTGCTTAAATTTTATTCTAACCTGTTAACTAACTCTAACTAACATTGATCGGGCCAGTCTCCATGGCTACGCTGTTTTATAAGCCAATAAATAAATAAATTATTATTATTATTATTATTATTTTAGGAATTAGGTGTTACAACAAGGACAGTTGGAAGTTCTCCTTCTACTCAGGGTATTTCAAATGCTGTACAACGTTCAACTTCTTCTAATCTGGTCACTGTCCAATCTTCTTCACCATCACCTGGAACTCCGACTGCAAAAGGTTTTTTATATTTATATTTAATCTAATAAATAAGTTATAAATAATAAATTTAGAGCTAAGAAACAAATGTTATTTCATAAATACCAGCAGGATATATTGAAGATGATAGCATTAAATTTAATTGATTAATAATGAATTTAAAACACAGAACAGCCTGAAAGTTAAATATCTTATTTAGCATTTGAAAATTTTTTAAATAAATTTGTGTATTATTCCTTACAACTATGCATTGCCATTTTTTAAAATTTGATATTAATTTACTTTGTTATAGGCACTAAAACACTAAGCGCTGCACAGCTTCAAATATATAGGCAGCAGCAAGCTGTCCTCAGGCAGCAGCAACAGCAACAGCTCAGGGTGCTTCAGTCGAGAAGTGGGGCAACTGCAACCGCAGCTCAGAAAGTTTCTGTTGCGGTTACCTCTAGTACTTCTTCTCAGAGAGTTCAGCAGGTAAGTTACCATTATTAAAATAAGATTAAAAAAAGTCATGACGAATTACTTTTGAATGTATATTTAAAGATGGAGCATTATAGACCGAGAAATAAGATTAACAACATGGTCATTCTAGTGCCCTCTCTATCGTAGGAACTTGTGGATACTATTAGGTGCAGGATGACAGTTTTAGGACTCAAGCCAATTAAGGGCCATTAAGGGAGATTTTTCAAGTTAATATGGTGTAGATTTTGAAACACTGCCATTTTAAAAATGTATACATTTATAGTTCAATCTTGATAATTCGACAAATACGAGACCAATAAGCTGTTGGAATTATTCTATATTCTGGGTTACTGAGGGTCCTATTTAAAAATGCTAATGACGGAATTAAGGTCAAACAATAAAAAGCTAAGATCGTTTTATTGACAAATCTTTATTCAAACAAGATTATAGCTAAATGAGAAAGCCTTTAACACATTCAATGCCCACTAACAATAAGCATACATCCGGGGGCCCAATGGTTTTTTTTATTCATTCTTGTAAATAACACTTTAATAGATCCAATCAATCATTATAACATTGATGCTAGTATCATTTACCATTTGTATACATACAACCCGTCAGGCGGGTTGTGGGCCGCGTGGTAACTCACGTCCCGCCTAGGGGATCGCGGACCACATACATACCTTCGTATTTCTATAATGAAATCAATTTTTAGGGCGTAATATTTAATTAAATGTGAGAAATGGCATTTTCTTTCAATAACCCAATTAATGTAAAACGCATGTCAAATTTTTGGTCGTGGAGTGGGGAGAGGGGGTTCATATATTTTTTTCCTAGTTTTTTTATTATTTTCTGGGTGGTATGAAAAATTATTTCTAAATTCCCTTTAAATATATTGATGTAAATAAATTACATCAATATATTTAAACTATACTCTAATTTTCTTATTGAAAAACAAATTACAATACATACAATAAATTACAATCAATATTTGAGAAAATCACGTTACTATGCAAAAAAACTACATATTGATGGATATAAATCATTCACAAATTGAGAAACAAGTATGAGTCTTCCAAGACATCAAAATTAATAAATAAAAAAAATCAACTTACTTGTAAAAGGGACTGGTACTCCAAGAAGCGTAGCACTACACAAAACACACTGCCACGGATCAAAAAAGAAAAGTTTTGGAGAAACCAACACTTTCAATACACAGCGACTACTCTGTGAGAGGCTCCACAGTAAAATGAAGTAAAAACGAGAGGCCCCTGCCGATCCAAGTAGCCGGGAAGGCAATGGGTAGGTGCCACCCACCTGGCAGGTCATGGTCCTCGGAGGTTAAGTCAGGTGCACCCGCCAGGCGGGTTGTGGGCACTGAATGTGTTAATAATATGCAATAGGTAAATTACAAATTGGAATTGAAATACACGTTGCAAAAGGGGTTCACTTACCTATAAACCTTTATATTTTGTCTTTATTTCTACTACTTTTTTAAATGTATACAATTGGGATTTTGTCAATGAATTCAGTTTTAATCGTTGACCTGTATTTAAATCATAAAAAATTAATTTTTTAAATGTACCATACAGAACAATATTTTTTTTAAAATCTTTATAGTTGCATTTTCATTTTGCTGAAAATAAATTAATACTTTTAATATATATTTAAAATAATTTTCTTTTACCAAGGTTAAGGGTGTGACCAGGACTGTATCAGATACTGAAATGGTTGCGTTGCTTAAAAGACAACAAGCAGCAAAAAGTTCAACCCAAGGAACTTTGACCTCAGCTCAAATCTTAGCCCAAGCTGGTATTCAGGTATGCATTACTATTATATTGTTTGATTTTTTTTTTCTTTTTCTATTTTAATGTTAATTACTTCAGTATCAGTTTCACATTGAAATAACTCTTTTAGTTTTTACAAAAGTTGAAAATTGTAAGGAAGCAAAAGATTTTTAAGTAATTATTCTGTACTTGTATCATATATGTTTTGTTTAATAAAAAACTTTATAATTTACAATATTTTAAAGTAAATAGGCGCGTTTTAAGGGAAAAGGCTGTGAGTACCAAATTATTGATTTTGAGGTAAAAAAAAAACAAAGAAAAAAAACTAATTTCTGTATTCAAATTTGATTTTGAAAATAAGAAAAAAATGTAAGGGACATGCCCAATCATGAGATGAATGTACTTCTGTTAAATAATTTCAATATTAGTTTGTTCCATCTCTGTATCCCTACGTTCCTCAATGTATTGACAAGCATATTTCCTAATTTTCATTTTAATTTTAATTAATTTTCCTTTTTTATTTTATTTTCAATTTTTGTCAGCCTTTTTCATTTATGTTTCTTTTTTTTTTCTTTTTTTTTCATTAAGAGTTTGCTCTCACTCACTTTTTTTGAAGTTTCGGTGTTTCTTTGAAGAAATATAGCCTAGTCTACAACTTGTTCAATTGGTCAAGATTTCACTGTCACAATACTGAAATTATGCCAAAGAATGATTAAATAACTTAAATGATATTTGCTTGATGCTATTTAAAATTATTTAATTTTAATAAGAATTATTTGAAATTAAAGAATTATATTCTCTTTGTCAGGGCTTAAGCTGGCCATTACATAATAGTGCTGAAAGTCGATTTCTAAAAAATTAATAATCTACCTCTTAAGTTTTAAAGCATGTCAAAAAAGAATGGAAGATATTCTTTTGTTAGTTATAAAAGCATGTTAATGGTGTGTAGGCACAGCAAACTGCTGCCTCTGGACAACAGGTTGGGCAAGTGGCAACGTTGGTCAAAACTGTGCCAGCAACTTCTTTGCCCGTTACTGGACTTACGTTACCACAGGTAGGTTTCTAAACATTTGCTTATTTTGTTTATTTATCTGTTGAATTGTACAAATTAGTCTCTTAATAATCTTTATCACAATACAATAATACTTTCACTCAGTTAACTGTAGTTAAAGTTCTTCAGTTTCAGTAGCTTAATTTAAATTAGCTTTATACTCAATAATCTCTAGGGGCATTAATTAAAAAATGTTTATAGAGTGCTTAAATTTTCCAATCATATGTTTTAGATGAAAGCTGCTCTTGGCTCTGGTTTGAAAGCAAACGCTGTTAGTTCACAGCAAATCAGACAGTTGTCAATTCAGCAACAGCTAATTGCACAGCATAGGAAAATACCGCAGCAAAGAGTTGCACAGATTGGACAGGTACATTTTCTATATAAAACTATCTATGAGATGGAAATGGTTGGGGGTGCGGTCAAATGAAAACACTATATGTAAAATAACATATATATTGTGCCGACGTTTCGACCTGATATTCAGGTCTTCTTCAGGGCTAAATATAAAACAAGATAGCAACCAATAAATATGAAGAAAAGAAAAATAATAAATAAATAAAATAATGAGTAATATATGTATCTATATACACTACATATAGATTCAACCTGTATACATATAGATCTATATACATCTAGATTCGATCGTATCTATATACATATAGAGTCGACCTGAATATCGGGTCGAAACGTCGGCACAATATATATGTTATTTCACATATAGTGTTTTCATTTGACCGCACCCCCAACCATTTCCATCTCATATTCTTCTACGGTCAACGAATTTCCTTCATCAAAAAACTATCTATGTGCATTTTTGTACATTTGTTTCTCCATAATGGAAGGGGCACATTTTAACTTTGTAATTTTGATGATTGAAGATGTAGCATTTAGTTTGGCCTGATGGCTTATATGATCTTATCAGGGATTTGATATTAATGAGATCATTAATAATTATATAGTAGTTGGACGGAGTAAATAATTCGCATACCATTAATCAGTGACCTGCTATAATAGCTGACATATGTGACTAAACCATTTCTTAGTAAGCACACCCTGTTATACTAAAGAGAATTTATTTTCTCTAGGAAAAAAAAAAAATCATTTTCTTCACAGCTGTATTCCCTGAGTTTTCTGAGGGATCTGACAATTTTGTGGTACTGGACGGGAAGGAATTTTTGAAATGATACTTTAATCATAGAACATGATTAATATCAAGAAACTGATGGCACACCGACAAAAACACATTTTAGAAATAAAATATTGTAACGTTAAATCGTCAAATAAAAACATATGGTTTAAAATTCCAAACCTTTTGTTGGAACGGACTATCGGTCGGAACACACCGTTGGAGCACATGGATCTTTTCTATGGATACCTGGGACCTCCCAGTAAGACCTCGATCCTTCTAGAATGTTCCTGTTACGACTATATATATGGAGCGAGTGACTGGGCCAGTTAGTCTTAGTCTGTGTCTTGACTGTGAAGCTCGTTATATGATTAGTGTGGTATAATGTTATCATTTTTGTAACCTGCTCGAATATTTGAGTTGTATTAATTCGTTGACATTGATAATTGTATATTTTTGTTTAATAAATATTTGTTAACCCACAGAAGTGTTACAATATAAAATAGATTCTTATAGATATAGAAGGTTAGGCCTCAAAGTCTTGTAATTATTTAAAAAAATCACCTACTCATGCAGGTACAAGCCAAATTTTCGCCTATTCAGGCATCTACAGGGCTACAACCATTCCACAATCAAGCCAAACAAGCTTGTTTGTGGAATGTTTGTAGCCCTGAAGATGCCTGAATAGGTGAAAATTTTGATGATGACTAAGCATGATTAGGCGAGTTTTTAAATAATTACGAGACTTTGTGGCCTAACCTTCTATATCTATAATTCTAATAGTCTCTTCTCATCATCCTAAAAAGTAGGTTGTAATTTTTTTTGTGGCTATACTATCATAATATGTAGTTTATTGCTTGCCCCCTTCTGTAACATATTATTTTAATTTTTCTCCGATTGATTATTTAAAAGTGTTTTGTCATTGAACTCTTTCTTATGATAACGTGACCTGTTAAATGATAGCTATACTTATTTGTTTTCTATAAGAAATTGAACGATTTTTAGTGTTTGTTCTACTTAATCTGATTGAGTAACTAGTTTTTGATTAAAAGATAAACTATATATCATGTTTTCTCACAGGTGGCAACGAAAGGTGGGACAACTGCTCAGCTCATTGTACAGTCTCCGAAGTCCATGCCTACTACTGTGACTATGCAACAGATACAGCAAGTTATGAAGCAAGTTCAACCTCAACATGTTGTCAGTGTAAGTTTTTAAAATGTTTCATTGTCATACTTAGACTAAATAATTTGTTCTCGTCCCGCGGTTGCCCTAGGATTTTTTAATGTGAGTAAAAAATCTTTGGCTATGCCGTCCCTCGGATAGGAAGGTCCTGAGCCTGCACGATGTCAGTTATTCTTAAAGATCCCTATCCTAGTTATACCTGGATAAGCAAAATTTGAGACCCACACTGTAGCATCTTCAGATTGGCATAAAGTGATATTACAACAATCAAACTAAATAATTTGCATGTCAGTAAATCCCATAAATTTTGTTAGTTCCAGCATATATTATTTCACAATACTAGAAATAAGGAGGTGGCGATTATTGAATCTACTTATAGTAATAAACTATTTTATTTTAGCCTAAATTTTGCCCACACAAAGCAGATCTTCGATATACAGACAATACTGTAATACTTGAATATTAAATTCACACAAACACACACAGACCATTTCGCGGGACTTGGTTAATTGGACTCAGGGGACCCCAAAACGTGTATTTCCGTTTAAAACCGGAAGTCGAAATTTTTCACGATCGCAATACTTCCACATACTATATATTTCATATATAGGTAAGTGAAAGTAAAAAACTCAGCACTGGGCGGTTGTTCAAGCGGCAGCCACGTAACACCCACTCAAGGTCAAGCCTTGGACTGATCCGCAGCGAACAAGTTAAAGTATATTAATTTAATTAAATTACCTACCTTTAGTATAATTAAAGGCATCATTTTAAAAAAAGGAAAATCAATTCCTACATATCGATGGCCTAGAAAGGAAATCTCTTATCACACAAAAAAAAAAGTTATTATATTGCACACTTTAATTATTATATTGCTTTATTAATTTAACCATTATTGTGGATAACCACCTATTTTTTAAATTATTTTAAATAATTTATAATTTTAAAATTATTTTATTAGAAGATAAAAGATTCAACCACGGCCGGGAATCGAACCCAGGAGGACCTGGGTTCAATTATTTTTTTTAGAGAAGATTTGGCTCCGCCAGGAATCGAACCCGGGTGAATAGGTGGTTATCCACAATAATGGTTAAATTAATATAAAATAATTTAAAAAATTGATGAACGTCAAGAGATGCCCAAAATTGTCCACCTCCCGTAAATACTCACAAAACTTGCGAGATCGTGGGAGAGGTGTCAGTGAAGAGGAAGGATTTGGAAGCGACTCTGTGGTGTAATCATTAGCATACCGCGCATGTCACGCGGAAGACCCGGGTTCGATGCCCGGCGGAGCCAAATCTTTTCTCTTCAAAAATAAATTATATTGCTTTACTTGATGGAAAAGCTGTTATCCCATAGTTTTTTTTTTTTTTTTTTTTTTTTTTTTTTTTTTTTTTTTTTTTTTTTTTTTTTTTTGGGACTTCAAGGCTTCCACTGAAGCCCTATACTGCCCATACTAACACCCATGGCACTGGGTGATACTTCTCCTATGAAAGAAAAGCACCACCCAGGGCGGGACTCGAACCCGCAGCTCCAGCATGGGTACGGCGCTTTACCACACAGCCACACTGGGCCCCTAGTACTTGTTAATACGCTCTTGAGTAACTTGTTTGTAATTGTTAAGTTCTTATACCAAATTTTAGGTACTGACTTTTGAGTATCGGTACATATCATTACTTGTAAATAATTTTCTTACTTCCTCCTGTTAAGTTTCCATTTTTTGAGTTACGTTGTTACCATTCTTGGCCATCGATGTATCATACCATGCTTGTAAGGCATGACTTCAATTATTACTATATGTTTTTATTACAAAAACATATAGTAATAATTAACATACAGTACAACAACATACAGTAACATATAGTACAAAAACATACAGATTTCTTTAATAGAAATCTGACATCAACTTTATTTTTTAAATATTATTAAATTAGTGCTGCGCTTATCTTATATATCACCTTTTATGTTTTGTAGGTTGTCACTGGGAACACTTCAAATGCTAATAGAGGTGTCACAATGCTTGATTCTACTAGTAGAGCTGCAACACAACTTACTAGCACTATCAAACCAACAACATCTCAACAGCAGCAGGCAATACTTACTCAGGTAGATAATTTTGCAATTATTTGAATCTTGTTACACTTCTTAATTTGTGGGAATCCATTATATTGTTTGTTAGAAAAAAGATTCCTTTGCGGTGCCTTAACCACTAAAGCTATCAAGACCGTTGTCCTAGCTATGTCAAACTATTCTCTCCACTTATCCTCATATCTACCCTCCAATCTATCCAAGTTTTAGCGAATTTTAAATATTAAAATTAATAGATCGATCAACTTTAATCTTGTTTAAAATCTTAAAAATAAAAACCGAAATTTGTTTGCATTATTTTGATAGGACGTTATTTCAGGAAATAAAACAAGCTATTTGAAGTTTACAATTCATAGTTGTAAAATAAAGTAACAACTTGATCATTTTTAAACTGCATTAACTTTCTCCTCTCTAGTTCATATTACTTTCGTATTCTTGGACTTTGAAATCAGATTGGATGAATTATATTTTTGAATTATTGTTATACATTTATATTATACAATATCTTATTTGAATTACCTTAATTCACTTCAAAGAGAATGCTGGACTGTGTGAAAAATATTAACCCTTTGCGGACCAACCCTTGATTTCATGGAATGTCCACACGGCCTGATGCCGGTCCAAGACCGGCGTAAACAACCCCACCATTAGTCTAGGTCTGTTGGTTTACATCCCAACCTGGTGGTCCCTGTAGTTTTCTGCCAAATAGCACATTTTGTTTTAGGGTTAATAAAAATGGGAAAAAAATGCTTATTTATTCTCAAAAATCTATATTTAATCAAATTAAGACATAAGAATAAGTAATAAAATTTAATTTATCGATAATTTTTCATAGTGTGGTACTTCTCAAAACATTCCCCAATGTCTTACAGTAAATATTAGTTTCTCTCCTTCCATTTTTCAATTTAAAACTCCAAAAATAACCAAAACTTACAACAAAAATGATCAAAATGACACTAAACAGTTTCAAGGTTTAAGAAATAACAACAAAATAAGAAACCTTAGAGTGCTGTAATTCACAGAAAATTTACAGAGCATCTATTGGTTGTTGAGTGTACTATTTAGTACCAGAATAATCAGCTGATCGTCTTGAATAGTGCTTTATATTCAAATTATGCCAAGCAGGACTTTGTAAAAGTCTAGAGGGACAGAAAATCGATCAGCTCGTCAAAGGACCGGCAGGACTGGTGATGGAAAAACACTCCTGGACCGTATGAAGTACCTGTTTATGCCGGTCCCAGGTCGGCATTGGCCCACAAAGGGTTAAAAATGGATTTAGCCCTTTTTGCATCTTCATGCCTCAAATTATCCTAAAGTCATTTTTTTAAGATTATAAGATATTGAATCAATATTTTTTTAAGGTTATCTAGAAATATATCAGGAAAAATAATTAAAAATGCTTCCTTTAAATTAGGTCTCAGCTGTTCTCCAGGGTGGTGGCGCTGTTAGGCAACCTGTTAGAATACAAACATCTGCTACTCCAATCGTGGCAGTGGCGGTCTCCCAAGCTCCTACCGTACTTACCTTGCCTCCTCAACATGACACAGTAAGTACTACCTTATTTATCTTTAATTTTAAAATCAGAAAGTTTCCTGTGTCTTAATTTAGAGATTTGGCTGAATTCATTACAAGCATTTTTTAACTGATGTGCTACATTACAAGTTTTAGTTTAAGTAGTTTTAGTTTGTAATACTAGTCCAGAGGTTGCAGCCCGCTGTGTGCTTAGCATCGTAATACTATTATATTATTATAGTGTCTTGTGTGCTACAAACTGTTATACTAGTCCCACATGTTTGCTTGTGACTTAAATATAATGTTTTGTTTCTTTGCCAATTCCAATCTAGACCATTAATAGAAGAGTCCTTCAAAGCTTATAGAACAAATCCTGTTAAGCCTTCAAGGCGAGGAAGGGTGTGATAAATAAATAAATTAATCCTTTGCATTCCGGTGCGGAGCCATTTAAAATTTGTCTTCAAACTCGAGGCTCTGCTACGGAGACAATGCAAATAATTTTCAGTTTTTAACATATAAGGACATAAACAAATCATAAAAACTATTTATAGGATATTTCGCTTTTGGTGATAAATGACAGTCGCGGCTCGCGGTGTTTTTCATTATTTTTATAGTACGTTAATCTTTTAACATTGGCTATATTTTGTGGTTTTAATTCATATTTTATTTCCTCAATTGTACAATAAATTAGTTCTGAGCACCAAATAATCCCTTTACTTTGATTTAGTTTAGTTCATGTGCTTGTACTTTCACCGGAGAGTTATTAAGTAGATTTTCACATTTTAGGAGCTTTTCTGATTGGATATCTGAGAAAACTTCAACTAAAAGGGTCCTATCTCGTAATTTTTTAACTGTTTTTACTTCTCCAATTAGATTTTTTATGGTTTTATATATATATAGGGAACGGCGAAACCTTTGTGAAAGGGATTTCCATCGTTATCCGTTCCAGTTCTGTTAATTATCAAAAATTATACACAATTTTTAGGTCTATTTTCGGAATTCCCAAGAAACGTCCCTTTAAATTTAGATTTAAAAAAAATATATAAAATTTAAAAAAGTTAACTTTTTTTTGTAACTATGTGTTCTTGAAGCTTCACAAATAAAATTAACCTAAATTTCATTACAATTCCTTACTTGGGTCTAAAATTTTACTGTATAATATTACGTTTTCGCGAATAAGTTGCATCGAGTTGCCGGTAGGTAACGTCCGAAACGGTGCCGAGTGCAACGGGTTAATTATAATTGCAATGAAGGCTCAACGAACCACGATAATGTTAACGTTAAACAAAAATATATGGTTTAAAAGTTCCAGACTTTTTGGAAAAAACTAGTAATTGGAGCAAACGGTCATAGCACATGTTAGTGACTACGAATTTTGAGTATCATTCTGGAATGTTCTCCTTACGACTGACTATATATAAGGAGCGAGTGACTGGACAGTTAGTCTTAGTGTTGTTCTGAAGCTCAAGTCATATGATTATTAGTGTCTTACAAAGTGATAATTTTTGTAACCTGCTCTAATTTTTGTGTTTTTATAATTCGTGTAGCATTGAAAATTGTTATTCTCCTTTGAATGAATATTGTTTTAATAAGTTTTCATCTGGTCCCTTTCCAAAGGATCAAAAACGGAGGGTGAAAAAAATGATTAGAAAATCTGAACATAAATGATGAACAATGAACGCTGAACATAAAAAATATTTTGCACACAGGAGACTGCAGCCGAATAAGTAAAATCTTTTATGCACTCGTTCAAAACTGAGACTTTTTAACATTTTTACTAGCGTGGGGTTGTTAATTCTAAATCATGATAGCTTCACTCCTGTTAATTTATTCTTCTTTCGTCCAAATATTCTACGCAACACTTTATTTTTAAAAACTTTAATTTTAACATTTCTTAATTTAAGCAGCCTTACCTCAGATTACACAAAGTGATTTCTGTTTCTATGACATAATGTGAACAAATTTCTAACAAAGATTTCCACATTATAATTGTGTTAAATAATTTATTTTTTGAAGAGAAAAGATTTGGCTCCGCCGGGAGTCGAACCCGGGTCTCCTGCGTTACATGCGAGGATGCTAACCGCTACACCACAGAGCTCGGCTCAAGGCAGAGCAAATCCTTCCTCTCCACTTAAAAATGGTGGTCAGCCACAAATTAAGATTAGATTAATTAAAATAATTTAAAAAATTGACTTAAGTCAATAAAATATCATAAATTGGACATAATTTGTCCACCTCCCGCTACTACTCGCAAAACTTGTGAGATAGGGGGAGTAGGTATCAGTGAAGAGGAAGGATTTGCTCTGCCTTGAGCCGAGCTCTGTGGTGTAGCGGTTAGCATCCTCGCATGTAACGCAGGAGACCCGGGTTCGACTCCCGGCGGAGCCAAATCTTTTCTCTTCAAAAAATAAATTATTTAAAAATAATTTAAAAATGGTGGTCAGCCACAAATTAAGATTAGATTAATTAATATAATTGTAACTACCACTAATTTTTCTTTTCATTAAATTTTTAGAATCAGCCTCAATGAGAAAACTAGAAGGAAGATCCTGTAGATATATTGTATAGAAGATTCATTTCAAATATAATCATAAAAACCTATGATTATATTGGTATATATATACTGTTTATTTCTTACTTTCTCGACTTCAAGTTGTATTTATGTATGTATGTATATTATTGTTTTAATTTGTATTATTATACTACATAGTTTTTTAAAAATAAAGTCTGAGAAATCATTATATATATATATTTTAAGCATAGTAGTGATCATAATTTTTTCATCGAAAGCATTAATGTAAATACTTGTATGATACAATTTAATTTGTTTGCTTAATTTCGTACTTACTTCCACTGTAAAAAATTCATAAAATTGTAATTAGCCAATAATGTTTATTTTTCCATGAATGTTTTTGTTTCTATGAAACTTGAAAATTGTAGCTAACTAATTAGCCTGTTATTTGTATTTTGTTAATATACTGTATTCATTGAATCGTTTGTAAATATGCTACAAAATCACTTTTAGCTGTTAGTAAAAGAATTTGTTTTCATTTATAAAATTTTGTATGCATTCTTCAAAAATATATTTTAAAATATTATTTATTGATATTTAAAATTCAGTTCATATCTTATTATTTTAATTGTTTTCTATTACCTGTTATGCTCATGTGGATTATAAGTGGATTATAGCCGCTTTAAATAAGGGTTTCACCAGTTGTGTAATTAAACATCAAGATCTAAAAGGTGTTTAAACATACAAACGATTTATAAAACTTCTTTTGAACTTTCAATACTAATTATTTTATGTCTCTAATCTGACAAAGAGGATGGTAAACAGCGCTTAATGACTATTGATTTGCCTTAATAAAATGTTTAAATGCATGAACTTACTTTAAAAAAAAAAAGATTGAAAAATTATTAAGATAAAAAACAATTTTCAAGATTAAACGATTTCTCAGAACAATAGTTTAATATGACTATTTATCAATTATTAAGTTGTAACATAAAAATTAATCTAGTGACATCATTCAAACGAAATGTTAAGTTTTTGTTTGCAATATAGCCTTTAGGCTGAGGAGAGAAGCAGCGACAATGGACAACCCTTATAGGCCCTGATCAGCCAGCCACCCCACCCCTCCTTCCATTTTTCTCCTAGTGGCATGAAAGATAGCAGCTAACAAAAGTCATTAAAAAACACACGTCATAACAAAAGCCCCCCCTCCGATTCTCCTCAATGGATCCTTTTCAATGGAGATCAGGTGCGAAACGGGTCCTTTCCAGCGGAAAACGGCACAATTTTCTATTTTCTTGAAAAAACAATTAATGAAATAAAATAAAAGACAAACAATCATACAAATACTAAATACAATACATTAAAAGATAATAAAGGCAAGCTATATAAGCAAGTGATCACAAAGATTGGTGGCAGATGGTAAATGGAGTTGAAGGGATAAGTTGCATAAGATTCCTGAACTTACACATATACCAATTATAATTTATATCAAGAAATTATGATTTTATTTTGCTTAAAGGCGTAAAAACTCTTCCTTCATCAACGCCTAAAAATGATTTTTATTCTAATTAAAATTTTATTATAGGGCCTTAAGTGTCCAACATGAGTACATTTCCTTTTTTGTTAATTTTTGGTTGACAGATATTAAAAAAATTATAAATCTATACTTATTACTAACATAAGAAGAGTCTGGTTTTAATGGACTCTGATGGTAATCACAAACTATTAACATAATTAGCTAGGGTGCCCGGCTTCGCTCCGGTAATAACAGGAAAACTTTAAAATTAAAGGAAATGTATAACTTTTACAAACTGAACGGAATGAATGAACAATAAACATTGTGTGAAACACCCTAGCGCTTCCTGGTAGCATGCAGCTCGAACTAAATTTTTCATTCATAAACACGTATATCTTTCTGAAGTAGGCTAATTCATGGTGCGAGGCTTAAAATTCCAGTCCTTTTCTCTTCAATTTTACACCCTTAAGAGAAAAACGGAAACCTTCTTCTCCGTTAGGGGTTGTGTAGCAACACGCTGACATAACTTTCTTAAACGTACGTTGAGTCGTTTTTGAGCCTTATCGGCACGCACATTGTACACTTTGCTTTATAATATATATTGATTAAAACTAATTCAATTTAAAACTATATCATGGCAAAATCTTATTTTTGATAAAATATACTACCACAGCATATTAATGAATTCTTGATTTTGACGCCTCAAAGCCCCAACAAACAGGAATCAATTGTATTGCCTCAAAAATTAATTGTAAGATGAACACAAAGTATAGGTATGGATATATAATTTAATATGTTTTACATTAATTAACTATTGCATAGCCTGGTAACAATTCAATAGTTCATTATAAAACATGAGTATAAAAAATTTTAAATTAATTTTATAATATAAGTCCACATCATTCAAAAACAATCTAAACTACTAGGAAGATGCTTGATTCTCAGGAATTTTAGGACCAGTTTGAGATAAATGGTGAATAACATCAACCCAATTCCACCCCCTTGGTCTTTCTCCGTGGCAATCTACTCTATTCCATTGCTTTCTTTTTTGCGCTTTTGTCAGTTGACTTTTCTTACTCTTTTTCTGACTCGTACCTGCTCCTAGCTCCTTACTTTCATCATCTTCGTCATCATTATCATCATCATCATCTTCTTCATTAATATCCTGAAATAAGGATTTAATTAATATCCAATTAACTGATAGACCTGTTATAACACTATGGCATTAAAGTGTTAGGCCCATGCACAGTTTTTCTACTTTGGGCACAAATAGAAGGACAGGTTTAGGAATAAAAAAAAAAAAAAAGTTGATGCTGCCGACAGTTTTTATTTTATAGCCACACAACCCCCGAAATAGGCAACTCCCCGAAGCAGCATATGGGAAGCATTACCAAAACATACTTCAGTGGTACTGAGTGAGGTAAGCAATGAAAAGTAAGGTGGTTATTTGGTTTCATTCATAATAATATAGTTGCGAAATTGCAATAGATGTGACCAAATCATTTAATTTTGCCCTGACCTTTACAGAAAAGGAACTTACAAGATAGCTTAATTTGAAAGCAATGATCTAAAATGGCTGTCTACAGAATACTAATTTTAGTCTAATAATGAAATTTAAAATGATTCATAAAGTGCTTCCAATAATAATTATCTGATAAATCAATTAATACCGAATTTTTGAACCACTGTTGTGACAAAACAAACCAAGAGAACAAACTTAGTTTTAATTAATTGCAATGTTGGTAAAAATATCTCGAAATGCCATTGTTATAGGACACACCTATCATGGAATGTTAATATTTCAAAAATCACTATCGAATGAACGAAAACAAATGACTATCGATACTCATTCCTTAAATTTATATTAACCAGGTCCCCATGAGCATTTCCCTCACCCACATCATTATTCCGGTAATACATCCTCTTAAATAGAGATTTTTTCTAGTTGGACCTGAATAAACGGTATGTTCAAACCTCTCTCATATTCACAGTACGGGTCAAGAATTAAAACTGACAAGCCTCAGTTTGTTTGAAGATCTGGGCGGGGAAGGAAAGGGGGGTTTCCCTTTCCAATACTGTTATGTTCCAATGTTTTTTTTCACTGCAGCATTTCCCTCGCAGGGACACTGAATTTTACTTACATTTTTGAAAATGAATCATAACAGCAGATTTTTGAACTTTTTAAAACCTTAGAGTTTCATCAAAAAGATAAATATAGTAAGTAAGAAATCAAATAGGAATGTGGCAAATTTCTTAACATATTTTACCTTAGTCGGCTTTTTTTTTTTGCTTTTTTTTTATTCTTAACCATAGCTCTAATGATCTAGACAACCTGTCAGTGGGTTCAATAAAACATTCCAGAAATAAAACCTGTTACTAACAGGTAATACTTATGAGACCAAAAATGTTAATACTTGTCACTATAAAAATTGAAGCGTGAAAATGCGTAAGGGTTTACTACGTCTAGTGCTTACACCCATGCCATCAATCATATGTTCAATGAACTCTTTTCTAACAACAAAACATTAATTATACCCGTTTCTAAATAATGACTCTGGCATTTATAACAATTTGGCAAAAAAAAAACTTTGCTTTATTTTTTTGGCACTTAGACCCTTATGCATTTCCACGCTTCAATAGTTTTGTATAGGTCAAGTATAAAAATTTGCTATTTATTATATTTCTCTAATGCATATCCTGTGTACTGAATAATTATAAGTTAAAATTAAAATTCAATGGTAATGGAAAACACATTGTAAGGGAAATGCTCACGGGGATAACTTTTGTATGACATAAATTAGCAACACCTCCCGGGTTAACACTATGCTCAAACCAATCTTGAACCCAGCAATCAAGGTGGAGTAGCAATGGGAAAGAGGTACCAATTTAAACTAAAGAGAGATAATGATTTGTAGACATACCCTTGCATTATCTTCAGGACTATCAGGGCTCAATTTACTATCAGTCTCTTCAATAATCAGCTCTAGGTATTTCTCCTTTACACTTTCAAACAGGGAGTAAGTCATTGCATTTCCAACTAAATTGAGTGCCTCATTAACAACATATTCGCAAACCTTTTTCTTCGTTGATTCATTGCTAAAAAAGATTATTTTTCAACTATTATTGCAGTGATAAGCCATTTCTTTTAAAATAAATAACATCAAGATAATTTAACTCACATATGCTTGTTATAAAATGTATTCATGTTGACTTTTGGAACTTCATTTGGATATTCTTTTCCCCAAACAATTTCAAGCAAGAAAGATCTAGGATCACCTTCTTCACCAAACTGGAGAAACAAATAAAAGATAAAAAAATGAAATTAAATTAACATTAAAAATTCACAACAGTACCTACCTTGTATTGATAAGTAACAGGGGATAGCTGTTTAAATGCTGGATCACAGTCATAAATTGACAGAATGACCTCCCTTTCTTCGTCTTGTAATTCTTCCATCGTAATTTTAAATAAGAATAATTACAAGCACAAAAAAAAAATCAGAATAGAAAAAGAAAACAACAGTTGACTACTAAAACGTAATTCACAGTTTAAAATGTAAAAAAAACAGCGAGTCGAAATATTCATAAAACCTACATGGCACTTCTATTACAATAAATAACTTTAAAATTTAATAAATAAATTTGTCTAAGGTATCGCATGACTAAATAGCAGGTTACATGTCTGATGTCTAGGTAGGTTTTCTTTTTTATCTTTATTGGCTTAGACTTTATTCTTCGTTCAAGAACGATTCTAATTCAACAGAAACTACATTTAAAAAGATGGAATTGTTAATTTAAAATTTCCTTTATTAAGCTCAAAATTTTAGATTATCTATTGCTATATTTTGGATATGAAATAAAAAATAGTACATTTTAATTATATAATTTTTTTTTAAAGTAAACTAACTCCACAGATTTTCAATTCAATGAGTGGTTCAATCTTTTCTCTTCCAGTAAAAGCATTTAATTTTTTTTTAATCTTAAAGCAGGACCGTTTTGTTTGTTTGTTTAAAGGTCAGGCCACATATGTCCGCACCGGAGCACGGATCTGATTCATTTACGAAGGATAGATCGTAACCGTTCACACACGCGGATGCGGACGCGGTGCGGACATGTGTGGCCTGACCTTTACACAGTTAATAAAGATACAGTCAGTGCAGAAAGTATTCGAACAGTCTGAGTAACATGTAATTTTAATCGTTTTTATAGGTTATGTTCAGAATATTTGTAATTTAACTTACATATTACCTTTAGTTATGCCTAAAGGTCAGGTCACACATGTCCGTACCGCATTGGCGGATCTAGGGGGGGGGGGGGCTGTGGGGGCTGCAGCCCCTCCCTTTGGAAAATTTTTCGTCATTTAAAGATAGAATTTGACTTTCCTTAATGTAGGGAACCAAGTTAAAGAAAAAATAATGTGCTTAACAAGTAGAATGTTAGTTGTGGGAAAGGGACATAAAGGTAAAAAAGCTGATAAGCAGATCCCAATGAAGGGTTGTCGGGCTGCAGCCCCCCCCCCCCTTTAGGACTGCAGCCCCCCCCTTTACGATCGGCTGGATCCGCCCATACCGTACCGCATCCGCGTGTGTAAACGGTTACTATCTATGCATCGTAAATATATAAGATCCGTGCTGCGGTGCGGACATGTGTGGCCTGACCGTAACGTCACTTTATGCCACTAAGGCTAATCGGACGATGCTACAGTGGAAATCCTAAATTTTGCCTATCCTTGTATAATAAGGATAGGGATCTTTAACGAGTACCTAACATCGTACAGTTTCGGGACCTCCATTTTACGTCCTATCCGAGGGACAGCAGGGTTAAGAATTTTTCACTCCCATTTAAAATTCCTAGGGCCACCGCTGGGCGCGAACCTGCGACCTTTAATATTCAAGGTTGCCATGCTAACCACTATACCACAGGTGACCCCCAACAAGGACATTATAAATTAACAATTACATCTTTTTAAACGTAGTTTCTCTTTAATTAGAATCGTTCTTGAATGACGAATAAAGTCTAAGTCAATAAAGATAAAATATAAAAACTATCCAGTCCTTAGAAAGAAGAAATAAAACCTCTTTATTATTATACGATGAATAAATTTTATTCAATAATATATTTGCCGTTTTTATTAACGACTTGCTATATTTCTAATAATCTCAGTATTCCTCTCATGTAAAACATCTAGAAGCGAAAAATTGATCGAGATGTGTTTTCACATCTCATCGGCGAACGATTTCTGTTATGTGAGTTTACGAGAGACTATAATAATATTAATGGTAGGTGGATGATGCAAAGTACCGACAATGCGGTACTATATCCTAGCCTTGTCGCACTAAATTTTGCGTGATTATTGCAGAGAGGGATTAAGGTCTGGCCACACATGTCCGCACCGGATCCGCACCGTAGCAATAATACAGGTTATGTTCAGAATATTTTTAATTTAACTTACATATTACCTTTAGTTATGCCTAAAGTTCAAGCCACACATGTGAGACACAGGCCACTTTAGGCATAACTAAAGGTAATATGTAAGTTAAATTAAAAATATTCTGAACATAACCTGTATTATTGCTACGGTGCGGATCCGGTGCGGACATGTGTGGCCAGACCCTTAGGCGTTGTTATAGTAGAATATAGCACGTTTGTGATTGAATAGTTCCGGAGGATGTTGTCGCAGTTTATGGTCCAATGTCTTTGTTACATTATGGAAAGAAAAAAAGGGGTATGAGTAAACACAACTCTACAGAACGCAAAACATGAATGATTTATTTTTATAAACAAGGGTAGGTTACATGAAAGGGCCGAGGCCAACTTGATATTACAAATATGAATAACATTTTACATTTAACACTCCCCCCTAAATGTTACTCCATTAATATAAATAACATATATATTTGAACATAACATATAATAAAAAAATTGATAAAACAAAACTACAACTAAAATTGCACCTTAAAATTCCTTACATCAAGTTAATGCATGATAGCATTTACAGACTGAAATCCTTTTTTTTTTTTAACATTTAACCAAACTAAGTTCAAAAATAAGTCTACCAAATATACTACACCCAACAGGCTTTGTCAATATGTCAGCCAGTTGCTTTTGGGTTTGTACATACTCGACAGAAATATTTTTATTTTCCACTTGATGTTTAACGTAATTGTACTTAATGTCTAGGTGTTTAACACGCTTCTGGTCAGGGTTAGTAACAATTTTTATAGTACTCTGATTATCCTCATAAATGGTAATACAGCCTGTATTAAGTTGTAGGTCGAATAAAATTTTCTTTAAAAACATGGCTTTCTCTGTTGCTTGACACAAAGAAATAAGTTCAGCCTCAGCAGTGCTGAGAGCTACAACACTTTGTTTTTTAGACCTCCAAACCACAGTGTTATTAAAGACTTTAAAAACAAACCCCGAAGTAGACTTTCTGTCTACTTCCCTAGCATAATCTGAATCAGCATAACCTACCAAAACATCTGTATGTTCTGATTTACAATACTTCAGTTTTAAATTCAAGCTCCCTTTAACATAACGGAGGACCCGTTTTAAGGCTAACCATAAATTATCTGATGGTTTGTCCTGAAATCGACTTAAATAAGACAATGAAAAAGCTAAATCAGGTCTTGAACCAATAGTTGCATACAAGAGAGAACCAATACATGATCTACATAGTCTTTCTTTATCTGGGTTGATAACAAAGTCATCTATTTTAAAATTATGGTCCATAGGGACATCCACTGATCTACAATTCAACATATCAAATTTGTTCAAAACATTTTTTAAATAATCTGCTTGATCAATATACAGACAATCATTAATCTTTTCGATATTAATTCCTAAATATTTTAATTTATTTGACCCAAGATCTTTCATTTTAAAATTCGAGCCCAAAAAACTTTTTACCTTATTTATTTCAGATAAATCATGGCTAAAAATTAACAAGTCGTCAACATATAACAATACATATAAGTCGTTCTTAATATATAAACAATAATCATTCTCAGATCTTTGAAAACCAAAACTTTTAATTTTATGATTAAATTTCTCATACCAGTATTTTGGCGAATTTTTCAAACCATATAGAGACTTTTTCAACCTTAACACCGAGTCCACTTCAATATTAACTCCAGGAGGTGGTGTCAGAATAACACTCTCCTTAATCTCCCCATAGAGAAAGGCACTTTTCACATCCATTTGGTGAATAGAAAAATTTTTTTGAACCGCAAATGATAATAAAATTCGCAAAGTTTCTAATTTCGCAACAGGTGAGTATGTATCATCAACAATATTCCTCTGTAAGAAACCTCGAGCAACTAATCGCGCCTTATGTATGACAGACCCACAAACAATTTTTTTTATAAAAACCCATTTGGTATCTATCAGCGATGCACCCACTGGCCTCTTCACAACCTCCCAAGTATTATTATCTTTGAGTGAAGATAATTCTTCCTCCACAGCCCTTTCCCATTCATGACTGTCACTACGAGATTTGATGTCTTCAAATTTTGAAGGAACATCTGTTTCCGACTGAACCTGTAAGACGAATAACATTTCTTCTTCTGACCCTACACCAATGTTTATATCTAAAACATAATCATTATGCCAACCTGGTTTTTTTCTAATTCTCTTATTTGTCCCTTCATCAGTCCTATTTCCTATTTGACCTAAATCTTGGTTACCTTCTACAATATCATCACAGCCATTATTAATATTATCAACACATTCTATTTTAGGGTTCTCTGATGTGATTATTTGGTGATATTCGTCTTCAATGAACTTAACATCTCGGGATATTATAATCTTATTAGTATTAATGTCAAAAAACCTGTAGGCATTTGTGGCATAACCAACCATGATAACTTCATTACATCGGTTGTCAAGTTTACTAACACAAGGTCTATTATCTTTTATGAATGCTCTACAGCCGAATTTCTTAATTTTTGAATAGTCTATTTGTATATTAAACCATATCTCTGCTGGAATCCTTCCATCATAGCGGGGAGTTCTATTATGCAAATAAGCTGCAGCCCTAACTGCTTCCCCCCATAAAAATCTGGGCAGTCCATCTCCTAACATGCACCTGGCTTTTTCTAAAATGGACCTATTCATTCGTTCACTCTGCCCATTTAGCTGTGGGGTATATGGAGGAGTATATTCAATTTGGATGCCTTTACTAAAACACCATTTTTTAAATTCTACTGACGAAAACTCTCCCCCATTATCACATCTAATAATACTAACCCTCAAATTGTCATCTGAAAAATGCCTTTCTACACTATTTACATAATTAATCAGGTTATTACTAGCTTCACTTTTGTTCCTTAAAAGATAAACTGTGGTGAAGTTTGAAAAAGTGTCCATCACAGTTTGAAAATACCTGTAGCCATCAAAAGTCTCAGGCGTAACAGGTCCACATAAGTCTGTACAGATTATGGAAAGGAAATTTCTACCCTTAGGTAAAATGGACCTAAAAGGTTTTCTAACCATTTTAGATTTTGTGCAAATATCACACCGGCCAATCTCATTCAAATCTGTTTTGCCAGTCAATTTTCCTAGCCTTTTCATTGCATCTAAGCCCGGATGCCCCATCCTTTCATGCAACGTTACACTTGCAAAGGATCGTGAAGGGCACATAAAATCAGCAAAATAAAGTTTGCCTGCCTTACGACCAGCCAGAATAGTTTTTCCTCTCCCTGATACAACCATTGTATTTTTCTTAAAAATTATGTCATAACCTGCCTCAGTAACCTTTGGTACAGACAATAAATTATATTTTAAATTTTCAACAATTAACACATTAACTAAACTGCATTCCTTGAAAACAATTGTACCCTTCTCTCTGGCAACCAAATTTGATGTACCGTCTGCTACAATTATTGAGACAGGTTTGTCTAAGCTAAAAATATCTTTCATTATATATTTTAAAGACGAATTTACCATGTGCTCCGAAGCACCCGAATCACAAACAAAAGAAAATTTCAAAGAACACTCACTGTCATCAGTCACACCACCCATAAGAGATGTGGCTGTGAACGTAACTGAAGAATTTTCATCCACGACGTAGGCCTCCCTGCTCCCACCTGTTGCAGCTCCCTCTCTTGATTTCCAGCCGCTGCCTCGTCCTCTTGATGAAGTTGATCTTTTAAGTTTTGGGCAAAACCTTTTCGTATGACCCAACTCGTTACATTCATAACACCTGAACGCCTTTTTGGTATAGAATGAGCAATTCTCCTGTGGTTTGTCAATAATTGGTGTTGCGTCCTCCTTCATTCGAAGTTCGGCATCTAAAAGACGGCCTTTAACAAAGTCCATTGAAATATCCTCGGTCATAGTCTCGATTGCTGTGATCACGTTGTCAAAACAGTCTGGCATTGTTAACAGCAGATAGCACACTTTATCAGTATCATCTAATTTGGCTCCCGCCGACTCCAACTCACGAAGTAGTGACTCAACCCTAACGATATGATCTTGGAGGTCACTGTCCCGTTGGAACTTTATCTTCAACAATTTCTTCATTATAAAAAGTTTGGAAATCGGGCTTTTTCGCACAAATACACTTTTCAATGAAACAATCATTTCACTCGCCGTTTCTGCACCTTTAATAATCTCCAAGTGTTTATCGCTAACGCATTGGACAATGATCCAACGTGCTTTCCTGTCCTTCTCTTCAAATTTAGGCTTCTTGAAACCGTGCATTTCATCCAAAGCGTCTTTAACACCCTCCTTTTCCAATAATAACTCTACACGCCACAACCAATTTGAAAAGTTCACAGCCGTGAGCTGCGGAAACACCTGGCCGCTCTGCAACATGTCGTCTCACTTATGAATCCGGGTTTTCTTAAACAACGAACGTAACACTTTTCTTTCAATGAATAATTCAATGATCGGGCCGGGCACATTTAATGACTGGGCCCATAACCTTTGTTACATTATGGAAAGAAAAAAAGGGGTATGAGTAAACACAACTCTACAGAACGCAAAACATGAATGATTTATTTTTATAAACAAGGGTAGGTTACATGAAAGGGCCGAGGCCAACTTGATATTACAAATATGAATAACATTTTACATTTAACATGCGGTACTATATCCTAGCCTTGTCGCACTAAATTTTGCGTGATTATTGCAGAGAGGGATTAGGCGTTGTTATAGTAGAATATAGCACGTTTGTGATTGAATAGTTCCGGAGGATGTTGTCGCAGTTTATGGTCCAATGTCTTTAGCTGCAGTAGAAATAAGAATCAATTGTTTTCCTTGTGGAAGCATCTCCTACGCGATGATTCCGATATATGGAAAGAAAAATCTTTTTCGGATATAGGCCGGCCTTCCAAGTGGCATTAGGCTGCTGGTCAGCAGTTGTCCATGATCTCCAGTGTACTACATGTGTAGATGACTCAGTTTTTATAGTCACTGGTCACTATTCCTTTGAAAAATGAGTACCTTTCCTGCAAGTTCAGATTTAAACAAGGTTGGCCTCAGTCAGTTTTTTTGACACAGAAACATCCAGACAGGACATGTAGCCAAGATGCTTTAAATGTCTTTGAACAATTTCAAACCTTATTCTTACTACCTTATTCTTGGTTATGTTCTACTATAGTCTTCATATTACAGGAATCAACCTTGGTGGGCTGACCACTGCATCCTTTAATCAATATATATTATAAAGCAAAGTGTACAATGTGCGTGCCGAAAAGGCTCAAAAACGACTCCAAGTGGGATTGAGGAAGTCATGTCAGCGTGTTGCTATATAACCCCTAACGGAGAAGAAGGTTTCTGTTTTTCTCATAAGGGTGTAAAATTGAAGAAAAAAGGACTGGAATTTTAAGCCTCTCGCATCATTTAATTAGCCTACCTGAGAATGACATACGAGTTTATGAATGAAAAATGTAGTTCGAGCTCCAGACTACCAGGAAGCGCTAGGGTGTGTTTCACTCAATGTTTATTGCTCATTCATTCCGTTCGGTTTGTAAAGGTTAGGTGTATATTTTTTCAGCTGTTGTTTTTAAATTACTAAAAAATCAAGCAAAAATAATTAGTTTCACCTTTTCTTTCAAAATAAAATAATGATTTTACATATCAATTAGAAGACCGACTGGATACCTTACAAAATTAATTTTCTCATAAGTAGGTTAATTGATTAAGACATTATATTTAATCAATATATGATATATACTTAAGTAAATTTAATGCAATATGGGTGAACATTTTTAGCAGTACAGTGAGCGAATAAAAACAGACATAAAACAAAAAAGGAGAGCTGAATTGACTGATTATAAATCGAAAATAAAATGTTTGAAATGTTCTTATTGTATGTAATTATGAAAAATGGTTTTATTACTATGTATGATGAGCATTCCAGTTGACAAAATGACTAACTCCAATTACAGTATTTTTTCAATAAGATTTTATCACCCCTCATAGTTCGGGATAAAAAGAAATATGATGAAAAAATTATGCCCTCATGATATTTTGGTTTTCACTTTGTAATAGTAGGTGCAGTGCAAATTACGGGGGGGGGGGGGATATCTTAAGGGAGATTGAACTGGAAGAAAGGTCTTTAAAAAAAAAGTTTCTATTGATTTCAGTAGTTTCTAAACTTCTGGATCTAATAGGACCATCACAGTAGTCGGCGCTTAAGTTGTAATCGAAATATAGTTTTTTAACTAATAGATTTTTCAACCATAATCTAATAACTTATTATCTGCTGACTGCTTGGAATGGGCTTATAGAATTCAGAATCACAGAAACCATCAAAAACGATGCATGACTCGACAAAGTTGCAGCAAAATTAATTGTTCATTCACCATTTTCAACCCCCTTTAAAGTATATAGGGTTCCTTATTTGGGCGGACTCGGCAGATATCGAATCTTAATATTGATACTATGTTAAAAGTTTCAAGAAAGTGCTAATTTTGTTCTGGATTTTCTTTAATTTTAAAGTTTTTCTGTTATTAAAACTACCACACAACTACCGGAGCGAAGCCGGGCACCCTAGCTAGTATATACATAACTCAGGAACATAACTTTATGTCACAATAAAGAAATGTTTACCTATATTTGTTCCATTTTATTAAAAATGGCTGTCTCATAAGTATTTTGACATGGTAATTCCGAATATGACCATCAAAGTTGTCCATGGGGCTCAGCTTTTTAGTAATTTGAAATTTTGCAAAAAGAAGGTGATATTTCATAGCTATGGAGGTGTCTTGATTAATATATTCTATTTATTTGCTCTAAACTAGGCTCACCTCCAATGCACGATAATATAGGATGTAATAGAGATAAAAAATAAGTCTTAAAGCATATTCAGCCCAGTTTCAACAGGCTGAGTCAAAACACTGGCCCCCAGACAGGGGTCCTGACATGAGTCCCCTCTGGACTCCTCTCACCAGTGTAAATCTGTGAGTCGGCCTAGTTAGGTGCCTCCTAATTAGACTTACTATAAATTAATTTAGTCCGAACAGAAGCAGTAGGAAATCATCAAAGGCTACAATTTTATTTAAATTTCGGTAAGAAAGCTGATTCAATAAAATTGCGCGTTTTAACTCTATATTATTTTTTTATTTTGAAATTACACAAAATCCTTGCCCCTAACAAAAATTCTTTTCAAATTTACAATCAGAGCACCAAATTATAAAAGAAACAGCCATTGTAATTCATTCAACAGCCAAAAAGTTTAATTTTGTTGTTATAACACTGGACATACATAAATATATATATTTTTAAATTTAACTATTTCTTGTGAGTAACCACTTAATTTAATATTATATTGATTTTAAATATTTTATTTTTAAGAGAGAAGATTGGATCTCGGCCGGGAGTGAAACCCCAATGAACGAATTCCTAAAAAATTAATAAACACTGGGTAAACTAGGAAACGTCCCTGTAGGCCGAGAGTTGGGGTTAGGCATCGAACTTTGGGGGTTGTTAAGCCTTTGTTACTACCATTATTATATACACATAAATTGCCTTGACAGCTTTCGGATGTTAAATATTGGATTTTTAAAAAACTGGAATTTTTCTCAGAGAAATATAATGTCATCTGAAGCCTTTTAAAATGGTTTGAAAAAAATTGCATAAATGACAACACAAAAATGCAAATTTTCATACTGACACTCTTCTTCCAAATGAATGATAGATATATACAGACACTGCTATTTAGGTCTATGTGCCTTAGATTTAGTCTATATGATCCGAAATATTTATCAGCATTAGGATGTTGATAATTCTCAATTTATGCATGTTATCCCCATCAATTTTTCAAACACTCTTTAATATGTAAGATTTAACCTTCATCATCAGAGTCTCATCCATTGACAGCAACAAGCTGAGTGAAAGGTGTGAGCATATAATTGTAGGTTTTCCAAATTCAGCTTACAATATGTTTGTATAAACGATGATATTTTTTTAGTAAGAAGTTTGTACAAGCCAAGGAAGGATACAAGATTGTGTAATATATTCTATATATTTATAATGTAATATAATCTACATTTATATTAGTAAGATAATCTGTAATTTATATTCCTTATAAAAATTATGAAAAACACTACAGCTATAATTACTAACAACCTTCAATAACTCCACTATTCCCTCTGAAATCAAAATATGATTTCATGTTTATTGTCAGGCAATCCATTTCGAACCCAACCCATTGATATGCCTGTTTAAAATTTGGTGAAACAAAAACAGCATGTAAAAAAGAGCTACTTGGCAAATACTGTGGTAAAACCAAGCATGAGGTTATAGAGTGCATCATCCTATCATATTTATAATATCATGAATATGAGGTTTTAACAAATTAAATTTTGCATACATTTTAATTGAATATAATTTTAAAAACTTTACAGCAAAATCATGTAGAATATCTGTACAAAAAGACTTGTTTTCGACAAAAAAACAAAATTCCTTTTTATAGATTTTTAGTCATTTTTTTTCTGTTATTAAAGCATCTTTCCAACTTGCTCTCCAATCACCAACATACAAATGATTATTCTCCAGATTCCATCCTAAACATACAAGTGCACAAAGGTTAGGAAAATTTAAAGGTAAAATAATCAACCTAAATTTACTTTTGGTATAAAACTAATAGGGGCCCAAGGGGAAGTGATGCGATGTTATGACCCTAGAGGTCACATAGCCTCTCCTTCTCAACTCCACTCTCACCTTCTCGAAGGATCTAACTTACGTTATCTCCGGGTGGGCCCTGTTAAGCCTTACTTAGACATAGTCTGGGTAGGCGACTGACGAGAGATGGGGGTCCTGGCTTCGGTCAGGATGGTGGATCGAGGATGTCACGAGCCCTCATCCACCTACTGAAATTTGTGGAGAAGCCGAACAGCTCTGCGCTGTCTGTTAGATATAAATGGTTAAACAATGGTGAGGACTCATCTACTCCCCGTAGGGGCCCATTCGGATCCGGGGGGGCCCCGGTCAGCACCTAGTGGACGCCACAATACTGCGAGAACTAGTCATCACAAGTCTCTTGACTTCAATTTAGGACTATGGAATGTCTTAAGTTTATACCGGCCAGGAGCACTACAGGGATTGATCTCTCAGCTTGACCACTACAAGGTTGATTTGGCTGCTATCCAGGAAATGCGATGGACAGGGTCCGGCATACTTGAGAAGCGGAATCATACCATCTACTACAGCGGCCACGAAAGTCATCATGTATATGGAACTGGCTTTGTTGTGACCGGACGCTTCCGAAGTCTTGTCTTGGACTTTAAACCCATAAGCCCGAGACTCTGTATATTAAGAATACGAGGGAAATTTCAAAACTATTCAATAGTAAGTGCCCATGCCCCTATAGAAGCTTCATTAGAAACCGAAAAGGATGAATTCTATGACTTACTCGAAAGAACTTTACACCAATGTCCTGATCATGACATCAAAATTGTTGCTGGCGACATGAATGCCAAAGTCGGACGAGAAAGGTATTACTATCCCACGATAGATCGACACAGCCTACACAATGTGTCCAATGAAAATGGGCATCGACTTATAAACATGGCAGAGGCATGTGGTCTGGCAATTGGAGGAACATTATTCCCCCACAGAAATATTCATAAGGGAACATGGAGGTCACCTGATGGAGAGACCACTAACCAGATCGACCACATTCTTATTTCATCTCGCAATAAGTCGAACCTCATGGATGTTCGAGTATTCAGAGGATCAAATGTGGACTCGGACCACTATCTAGTGATAGCTCGGTTAAGGGATAGAATATCTCTTGTTAAGAAACAACCAACAAGCCGAATCAAGAAATTTAACGTCAAGAGGCTAAGAGATGAGGACATACAGAGGAGATACGAGGAACGTCTGGATGAAAGCCTTAGGTTGATAGTGGTTCCTCCTGAATGCAGCTTAGAGAACTACTGGAAGGGGATCGAAGAAGCTATGGCGGGAGCCGCGGAAGAGGTTCTGGGCTTGCAGGAAAAAGAGCCACGCAACCCTGGTACGACGAGGAATGCTATAATGCAAATATAATTAAAAACAAGGCCTACAAACTGATGCTTCAGCGACGTACTCGAGCTAGTGTAGAGGAGTATCGACAAAGAAGGCGTATGGAAAAGAGGCTTTTTCAGAGGAAGAAAAGACAGTGGAGGAATAAACAGATGGAAGAAGCGCAGACCTTGAAGACCAACAACGAGATTAGGAAGTTCTACCAGAAGATTAACAATGGAAGAAGGCCCTTCAAACCTCGATTAAATACATGTAGAGCTGAGGACGGGTCATTGTTGAATGATGAAAGTAAAATCTTAGGTAGATGGTAATATAATGAAAGCGGTAGGTATATGGTAAAATAATGAAACAGTACCAAGTTTATTGTCAGCTCCATAGTATTTCTTTATAAATTCCTTATGCAAAGTAATAATTATTTGAAAAAATTAATGTGTTTCCATATCTCATGAAGACTTATAAAATAAGTCTTGATATGAGTTAAAATGGTTTAACACAACATGCAAAACTGAATGAAAGTAAAATCTGTCCCAAGTCCACTACAACAGAACAGCTAAATCCAAAATATTATCCATTTTATATAGGAGCTTATCTTAATCTTAAAAAAAAAACCCTTTTCAAGAAAATTATGAAAGCTCAGAAACAGACCCAGGAATGCTCATGATTGAAGAAGGATACAGGGCTGAGATAGCAGAGTGTGCTGGAACGTGACCCTCTTTAGCATGCTCGAGCCGAATGGGGCAGTCTGAATCCGCACTTTCATTTCACGGAGGCCCCAAAGTGATGCAAGATCCCGAAAAGCTGGTCAAAATATGAACACGTTACTCAATTTGTATGAAACTTAGTATATAAGGGTTTTTGAGGTCGCTTATTACGAATCCAAAGTCAAAATAAAAAAAAAAATGGCGGACTCAATGTGACAAACATATATTCTTGAAAATAATTGGAGAATATGTAACAGCAATTTTAAATTACAATTGATATAAACATTTTATTTTAGCTATTTTCAACAAAAACATAATTTTTTAAATAGAAAAAATAAAAATTTTATAAATGTTAATTTAAAAACATTTTTTTTTTATATTCTCTTGTAACCCTTTTAATGACATTGTGAGTCACATTTTCCTTAAATTTTATTTCAACAACTAGACTTTACGTTATTTTAAACAAAAGATTTGATAAAGTTAAAATTAAATTAAGATAACTTTTTTAAAATCAAATATTTTAAATTTACATATAAAAATCAGTTTATCTTGATACGGATTTTGTTAATTACAAAATAGTTTACCAGTTTTTAAAAAAATGAAAAATGTAAGCGTCTCATTTTTAACATACTTTGACACGTGTTTGTATTTTTTTTTTACAAAAACTTACGGCAAAGCCGTAATGGCAGCTGGTTTTTATTTATTTATTAAACAATAGTATAAACTACAATTTAAACTAAAATTTGTTACAGAACTCTGCAGAACTTATAACTTTTTCCCTAATGTACTAAAACGTTCGCATGTAATTTTTCATTTTTTTCCACTCTAAATGTTGTTAAAGTATTAATTTATGTATTATTATTATTGTTTGGCTATTATATAATAATATTCTACTTACTTTTAACAGAAGAATTCATTTTGCAGAATTGAAAAAGGTAGATTTTACGAATTTCTACAAATATTTCAAAACAACGTTACTCGTGAGAAGTTTAATTTAGCACTGGATTATAACCGCCAAGTATAAACAATAGACCATTTTTAACTATGCCGTTATTAATTTGAAATATCAGTCTATCCAACCTTATAGTTTGAATTTCCTAAAAATAAACTTTACTTTTTGACTTTTGGCCAGCTTTTCAGGGTTTTGCATCACTGTGGGCCCCACGGAATAAAACTCGACCTACCCACCATGGTTGAAATAAGTTGGTAACACCTGTAGAGTATGCCTTATGCCACATATGGCCAGGTAGGGGTACCGAACGAAAAAAAAAAGATCGAAGAAGGATGAAACGAACACTTACCATATTTTGATAATGCTGGCAAAAATGTGCAACTCTCTTGGGATGCTAAATTGTCTATGGCAATAACAACATCAGCATCAAGTCGAGATAAAATTTTACCTTCATTTTTCACACTCTCAGCAGCATTTATTATTTTATAGGATAAAGAATTTTTGTTTTCTAATAAGCTTGGTCTGAGTATATCCTGGAATATAAAAAGGAAACGAATAAGGAAAAGTAATAAATTTGGGTTTTTAAACATTAATTGTGCTATTAGTCAGAATGTTTGATTTGTAGTAAAAAAAAAAAATATATAAAGGAGAAAACAGATAATAGATGAAGTACAAACCAAGTCCTGTTTAGACAAATATGTGGCACTAATCGCATGAAAAATGGCATGGAAGTATCCTTCTAATACATCAGAGGATGAATAACTTTTGTCTAAACATATGTAAATAACTTTATTTTTCATATTTGTTAATAACAAATATTTTCGGCCTTTGTACACATGTGTTAACAATTGCATTTCAAAGGGGTAGATTAGTTTTTTCTTCACCAACTTCTCTATAGAATCACCAATCTTAATATTATAGCCACATATGTTTTTACCTGTAAAAAACATTCAATAGCCAAATTAAATCATTTTTATGCCATATGAAGATTTTCTTACTCGGTTCTCAATTCTAATCTTAGAAATATAATTTGTATTGTAGTTACGAATACTTTGATCATAATAAGAATAAGAACTTAAATATAATAAAATAAGAACTCATTACATTGGGGCACTACTAAGGTGGTTCACCACCAAATCAGTATAAGGTGAGCATAAATAACTTAATTTAAAAAAACTTAATCTACTAATGTCATTTGGTTGGATCGGGTTTGTTGATTACAATTTTAAGCACATATGAATTCATCTTATCAAAAATGAATTAAAGGTACTTCTTCTGAATCACAAGAATAAGATAACTTCTTCTAAATTTTCAAAAAAATTTCATTTAAAAAATTTGGTTCCAAAATCATTTGCAGTATTATCACATCTATTGTTTGATTATTTAAATATAAATATATATTTTTTAATTTCACTTAACTGTTTAGTCCATTTCCAAGTATTACAGATTCTCGCCTATTGGTTTCAGCAGGTGTGCAAATTCTTTCTGTCAATATGTAGTCTTGTATAACATAATTTAGACGCTCTGTATTGAATTTGTTTATATTCAAAGCTTTGACTGCTTTATAATTAGAAAATAGATGAAGTACGGTAGCACAGAAGAAAAGAATCCAAACATAAGTTCTGGATAAAAAAAAAAATCATGGAATGCATAAAATACTGAATAATAATAATACAATATATTAATAAAAAGATACATTAATGGTTACCCAGAATCTCCTAGCATCGATAATAGTGCAAGTCCAAAAAAGGAAGCAACCAAGTTAACGCAAGTTTCTTGGCTTCCATCTTTAGCAGACACATCAGCCATATTGTTTTTAATAGCCTAGAGATCAATTTAAAACTTGTTAAATTCAAATTAAGTTCTTGGTTTGAATACCAATCCTTAAATTTAAATTTATACATTTATGGACCATTCCAATTTTACATCACATAGCGATAGAAGGGAACCGACTCAGTAGTATGTCCTTCAAGTATTTTCATACTTTTTTTTTTTTTTGGTTTATTTATATTTGCATTAAATTACTTCACAAAACAAGAAAAATAAATAGATTTACCTGATGCTGCGTAATAGCTGCTCTCGTGGCTCCACCAGCAACTCCTACTACGGCTTTTAGTGAAGTAGAAAAGCATAAGATTTTGAGAGCATCGTGTTTAAAAAGGGGCAATATTACTATTTCGATACAAATTGCGATATCATTCAATACATCAGCAAACAATCTCCATTTCTTACATTCTCCATCCAGCCTAGTTCTGCAATACAGATAAAAATATAATACTACAGTTCTATGCCTAAAATTGTAACATAAAACAATTTTCTTATAAGATAAACAGTCAAGGGCAAGCCTTTGGAGTGATAGTGTTCCATTTTTTTAAAGTCCAACTGCCTAATCCTGTTTTTTTTTTTTCCGCTATTAATCAATCCTGCATTTCCTTCTTAAGAATTTGTAATAGTTGACTTTAATGAAAGTGGGTTATCAGCCTGCTGACCCAGAGTCGGATAGAGGGAATGCCTCCTTAATGTACCCCCTTTCTAACCAAGATACCTAGAGCCTGTTCTGTGTATGTGACCATTGTCTGTTGAGTAGAAGGGATTTTGATAATGATAGGTCAGGGAAAAAAAAAATATTTTGTAATTACATTTAGTGGGCTCAAAGTGACTTTGAAATCAAGAAAGAAATACTTATTTTATTTTTTCCCTAGAAAGCTAGGTTAAAAATTAACTCTTATTTTCTCGGAAAGAGAATAAAAGTCTAATCTGGACTTTGATAATTCTAATAAATAAATAAAAATCACATCAGGCTTTTATATTTCGAGCCAGAAAATAGAAGTCCTGATATGATCTTTATCACAATGATACCTAACATAAGAATCAAAGCTTGATTTTAGGGGTCACCTGTGGTGTAGTGGTTAGCATGGTTACCTACAATAATAAAGGTTGCGGGTTCGCGTCCCTTGGTGACCCTAGGATTTTTTAAAGGGAGTAAAAAATCCTTGGCTATGCCATCCCTTGGATAGGACGTAAAATAGAAATCCCGCGCATGTGCGATGTCAGGTACTCGTTAAAGATCCCTGTCCTAATTATACCTGGGTAGGCAAAATTTAGGACTCCCACTGTAGCATCATCCGATTAGCCTTATTAGCAACAAACAAAGCTTGATTTTAATTATTTAAGGATGAATTTAATAGCTTTTTTTTTCCCTCCATATTGGTGAACATTATGGGTTAACTGTTTTTATGGAAATCTTATAGGGTATAATAAATTACCCTATATCCATCCTAAGTTCAATTATTAGATTATCAAGGCTACTGATAATGAAAAAAATATCAATATAAAACCTCAGGCTCGCTCAGGTATCAATCATAACTTAACCGATATTCACAATATTGAGGTCGACTTCTAGGTTAATTAGGGCACTGATTGTGAAAATAATATCGATTTTTCAATTACGCTCTCAAGTATCAATTTATTTCAACTTACACGATATAAACATTATTGGGGTCTGCTCTAAGCTTAATTGAGGTGCTGAATTTGAAAATGATATCGACTTTTTGATTACACGCTCAGGTATCGATTTATTTCAACTTACGTGATATAAATGATATTGGGGTCTGCTCTTAGGATAATTGAGGTGCTGAATTTGAAAATAATATCGATTTTTCAATTACGCTCTCAAGTATCAATTTATTTCAACTTACACGATGTAAACAATATTGGGGTCTGCTCTAAGCTTAATTGAGGTGCTGAATTTGAAAATGATATCGACTTTTCGATTACACGCTCAGGTATCGATTTATTTCAACTTACGTGATATAAATGATATTGGGGTCTGCTCTTAGGATAATTGAGGTGCTCAATTTGAAAATAATATCGATTTTTCAATTACGCTCTCAAGTATCAATTTATTTCAACTTACGCGATATAAACAATATTGGGGTCTGCTCTTAGCTTAATTGAAGTGCTGAATTTGAAAATGATATCGACTTTTCGATTACACGCTCAGGTATCGATTTATTTCAACTTACGTGATATAAATGATATTGGGGTCTGCTCTTAGGATAATTGAGGTGCTGAATTTGAAAATAATATCGATTTTTCAATTACGCTCTCAAATATCAATTTATTTCAACTTACACGATGTAAACAATATTGGGGTCTGCTCTAAGCTTAATTGAGGTGCTGAATTTGAAAATGATATCGACTTTTCGATTACACGCTCAGGTATCGATTTATTTCAACTTACGTGATATAAATGATATTGGGGTCTGCTCTTAGGATAATTGAGGTGCTCAATTTGAAAATAATATCGATTTTTCAATTACGCTCTCAAGTATCAATTTATTTCAACTTACGCGATATAAACAATATTGGGGTCTGCTCTTAGCTTAATTGAAGTGCTGAATTTGAAAATGATATCGACTTTTCGATTACACGCTCAGGTATCGATTTATTTCAACTTACGTGATATAAATGATATTGGGGTCTGCTCTTAGGATAATTGAGGTGCTGAATTTGAAAATAATATCGATTTTTCAATTACGCTCTCAAGTATCAATTTATTTCAACTTACACGATGTAAACAATATTGGGGTCTGCTCTAAGCTTAATTGAGGTGCTGAATTTGAAAATGATATCGACTTTTCGATTACACGCTCAGGTATCGATTTATTTCAACTTACGTGATATAAATGATATTGGGGTCTGCTCTTAGGATAATTGAGGTGCTCAATTTGAAAATAATATCGATTTTTCAATTACGCTCTCAAGTATCAATTTATTTCAACTTACGCGATATAAACAATATTGGGGTCTGCTCTTGGCTTAATTGAGGTGCTGAATTTGAAAATGATATCGACTTTTCGATTACACGCTCAGGTATCGATTTATTTCAACTTACGTGATATAAATGATATTGGGGTCTGCTCTTAGGATAATTGAGGTGCTCAATTTGAAAATAATATCGATTTTTCCATTACGCTCTCAAGTATCAATTTATTTCAACTTACGCGATATAAACGATATTGGGGTCTGCTCTTAGCTTAATTGAAGTGCTGAATTTGAAAATGATATCGACTTTTCGATTACACGCTCAGGTATCGATTTATTTCAACTTACGTGATATAAATGATATTGGGGTCTGCTCTTAGGATAATTGAGGTGCTGAATTTGAAAATGATATCGATTTTTCAATTACGCTCTCAAGTATCAATTTATTTCAACTTACGCGATATAAACGATATTGGGGTCTGCTCTTAGCTTAATTGAAGTGCTGAATTTGAAAATGATATCGACTTTTCGATTACACGCTCAGGTATCGATTTATTTCAACTTACGTGATATAAATGATATTGGGGTCTGCTCTTAGGATAATTGAGGTGCTGAATTTGAAAATGATATCGATTTTTGGATTACACACTCAGGTATCGATATATTACAACTTATATGATAAAAACGATATTGTGTTTAGGTTAAAGGTTAATTAAGGTGCTTAATTTGGATATGATGTCGATTTTTGGTTAACGCGCTCAGGAATCGATTTATTACAACTTGTCCAATATTTACAATATTGGGCTCCGCTCAAAGGTTAATTAAGGTGCTGAATTCGGAAATTAGGTCGATTTTTTGTTAACACGCTCAGGAATCGATTTATTACAACTTATTCGATATTTAGAATATTGGGCTGCGCTCATAGGTTAATTAAGGTGCTAAATTCGAAAATGATATCGATTTTTGGATTACGCTTTCAGGTATCAATTTATTTCAACTTACTCAATACAAAAGATATTGGTGTCCACTCTTAGGTTAATTAAGGTGTTGAATTCGGAAATGGTGTCAATTTCAGGATAACACGCTCAGGAACCGATTTATTACAACTTACACGATATAAATATATATTAGGGTCGGTTATTGGGTTATTGAAGGTGTTGACTTGGTAAATAATAGCAATTTCAGCACTAGGTTGGATTACGTTATGTATAAAATAAAGAAATTATACCATTTATTTTACAACTTAATAATTTTGTTTAAATGAAACAATATCACTAGTACATATATATATTTTAAAATATAAAGATACAATAATATGATGATATAATTATAATTTTAAAAAATGATAAAGTATAGTAGATATCATTGTATAGTATCATTATAGTATAGGTATCATTGTGATAAAGATCATATCAGGACATTTATTTTCTGGCCCGAAATATAAAAGTCATGATGTGATCTTTATTTATTTATTAGAACTATAAAAGTCTAGACTTGACTTTTATTCTTTTTCCGAAAGAGTTAATTTCAAACCCTGCTAGAAAGTATCATTAAAAATAGAAAACCTTTTATGTAAATACAGTTTTTAAAGTGATAATTTGTTAAAGTTATATTTACTTATAAATTATTGAATATTTTACCCACTTATCCAAGCAAAAAATATCCTAGAAATCATGCCGAAACCATCTTTCATGATCCAAGTAATTGCAGCACCAAGAGAAGATGCAGTATTATCTCCAACTCCAACCCCTTGTAAGATAGCTTTAGTTGCCAAAGTATTTGTAATAGTACTGCAGAATGCCTAAAATATTACCCAATAAATTAAAAATGAAAACATATAGGTCACATATGCGAACAATTATTTCAAACTCATGTGTTCTTGTTTGCGCCTAGAATAATTAAGCAAGTTTATCTATATGAATAATCAGGCAAGTTTAATAAATGACAGGAGTGCATCAGTTCTACTTCAGTCCATTTATATAAATTGAACTGAACCAAAATGATATTGAAATCGAAATGTATGTTGACCACACAAAAGGGAGGTATTAATGATAATACAAACATACTTATACAATTAATATTATTTGGATAAAGATGATTATACTGCAAGCCTTAGTAAACTAATATCAAAAATGCAGAGGACCTGGGTTCGATTCTCGGCCGTGGTCTAATCTTTTATCTTCTAATTGAATAGTTTAAAAAATATCAAAAATACATTTCACCATTCAAAACTTTTATTCAATACTATTAATATAATATCTTTTCGAAACACACAACTGTTTTGTTCTTTACCTGAAGAGTATCCCATAACTGGTACCTCATATAATCTCCACTAACACTTTCCGGGTAACCCTGTGGAAGCAGAATCTTTTTTACTGCTGAAGACAGGAGATCCAAGACATTACTTTCAGGTCTTAATGCAGCATTTAAACCCACAACTGTGTTATCTAGTGTTGGATGATTTCATGTTAGTACTATCGCTTATTTGAATAAATCATTAAATACACAAGAAAATTACCTTGTCCTTTAACATAAACTATTTTATCTGAACCAGATTTACTTTCTTTTAGTAATATAGTATTGGTCATCTTAAATTCAATGATTCATAAATCTAAAATTACAAATATAAAAACAAAAACAAAATAATATAAAATCTAACGAGATTTACTTATCGGAAACAAGTTCAAAATTGCCACCGTACAACACATCAAATAGGCAATATCGATAATTCCAAAGAAGTATATATGTACCTACTTTTTTATATTGTTTTCACTACTAACTACATTGACTTGTTCAATTTATATGGAAGAATTATTAAATTATTTCTGCCGGAGAGCAGAGTTATTTTATTTCATAGTATTTGTTCGTCATTCATGTGAAATTTCCTTATTAACAAGGTACATTTTTCCTCCCCTTCCTCGCCATTTTGGCTATAAGCATTTTTTCCTCGCAGGAGGGGTGAGGATGAAGAATTAATGCCAAGCTGTTAAATGCCCTCGGTCCCGGGGCTTAGATTAATTATCTTTCAGGTTATGATTTTGGAGTATTAAGATTGTAGATTTGGTTGCAAATTAATGAATTTATCTTCTATAAAAAAAGTTTGAATTAAATGAATACTGGCATACGTATATACTTGCAAAAACTCCCGTAGTTTTTCCTGCATTTTTTTCAAATTTATCGAAATAATTAAAAATATTTGTAGATCTTTGCTCAATCTTTTTTTCGTTTAGACTTTCATTGTTGTTCTTCAGCAGGACTATAAAAGGTGTGTTATCAAAATAATAAAAAAATAAGATTGAATATAGTGGAATTGAATACATGTGAAAAAATGTATGATAATAGTCGATTTTATCCGTGTTAGAAACAGGCTTATGTGTTTGATGGATGATGCATAAACCATTTCTTGGTCCATTGGGATATGCAATTTGTCTCCCTTGCACATCTTTGCCTTCCTGGATTTGCTTCAATAAACTGTTTAATGGGTTTTTGTGATAGTTTGTAACTATATCATGTTTTCATATTTAAATTCATTTTGTCAATGAGCATGTAAGGAGATTATGTTCAGTTTTGGTTATTTTTTACTTGAACTCTATTGATACTTGCTTATATAACCATTTCTAACTATTATTCTCTACACACTGTCATTATATCACAATACAATGTTATGCAATCAACCGATCCTTAATCAGCAAATCAAAGGGGTAAAATTTAATTTCTGGCCATATGCTACAATGCCTTTTCTTGCCAAGTTAAGGAAAATGAGTTCTTTGGTTTGGTAGAAAGCCATGAGTGTCCTTTAAGGTGCATTTACACCTTACGAACCTCACCTTCGAACAAGTTCTCCTTCGAACCTTGCCGTACCGACGTGAAGCGAACAGCCATTTATACTTCACGTGACGTTAAGCGAACCAATATGGCTGACGCACCCCAAGCCAGCTTATGATAAAGAAAAAATCTCCTTTATCAATATATTTTATATTATCTGTAAAATAAAAAATAGGAGACGAATTACAACGTATCACAAATTACCCTAGTATCACAAACAACTCCTGTCACTTAGAAAAACCCAAATCAAAAGTGACACTAGCGCTACCCCCGAACCCAGGCGAACAGATGAAGTACCTAGAACAGCCGAACAGTCGACGTGAAGGCTTCACGAAGGTTGTTCGGATGTTCTAGGTACTTCATCTGTTCGCCTGGGTTCGGGGGTAGCGCTAGTGTCACTTTTGATTTGGGTTTTTCCTAAGTGATAGGAGTTGTTTGTGATACTAGTGTAATTTGTGAAACGTTGTAAATCGTCTCCTATTTTTTTATTTTTCAGGTAATATAAAATATATTGATAAAGGAGATTTTTTCTTTATCATAAGCTAGCTTTGGGTGCGTCAGCCATATTTGTTCGCTTAACGTCACGTGAAGTATAAATGGCTGTTCGCTTCACGTCGGTACGGCTAGGTTCGAAGGAGAACTTGTTCGAAGGTGAGGTTCGTAAGGTGTAAAGGCACCTTAAGGTGTAAAGGCACCTTAAGGGTGGGGACAGCTGCACCCCCCCCAGAAAATATGAAAAACAAAAATTACAAATTAAATAATTAATTAACATTCATTTACATTATTTATTAAATATTATATGAACAAATATTTTAATTTTTGAATGTTAGAAAGTTTTATTTGAAAAATAATTACTAAGTTAGAATACCTGAACCCCCTCCTTGGTCATAAGCATTTCACCAGCCTGCCCCCCCCCCACCTGTATGTTATCCTGTGGAGTCTTTATAGAAAGCCATCATAAAAAAAAAGATGGAAAACCCTAGTTTTTTCTTGAATTCAAATGCCCTTAAAAATTTCTAAATATGAAATAATATTAATTTTTTTTCACTACTGATTAGCATTTCTAACTTTTAACTGATGTATAGTAGGAAATATGATATTTATCATGAACACTATTAATTAAAATTCAAATAATCTTTGTCCTGGGTCTATAATCCTTGAAGAGTAACATGAATGTTCAATCTGGGTTTTTATTTATATTATTAAATATTAAGTGCCTTGGGGGGAGGGGTGATGCTTTATGGAAATCTTTTTATTCAATTGAATAATAAATTAAATAAATAACAATAAATTAAATAAGTTGCCCTTATTTTTTTTTATTTTTATTAAAATACAACTTAGTTAAGAAAAAAAAGGTAATTATTAATAAAATGGCATCATAATTGGTCCAGTATATACTTAAAACAAATAAAGCCATTTATACATGTCTTGTATGAACTGACATACCTTGTGGCTTTGTTGTTTATTTATTTAATGTCACTTTTAAGTTACTAAGGCTTACTAAAGAACAAAGGTACTAAGGCTAATTGGAGGAAGCTACAGTAGGGGTTCTCAATTTAGCTTGTCCAGGTTTAATTAGAATGGATAGGGATGCTTGATGTGAACCTGACATCGCATGGGCTTGGGAAAGCAATTATAAGTCTTCAATGAAGGACAGCCAGGACAGCCCGCATAACCTTCCCGCAGGATTTTTCACTTCCTTTAAGAAATACTTAGGCCACCTGCCAGGATGCCAATCCATAATGTTGGAGGGTGTTATGTTTGCCACTAAACAACAGTTTACACCCTAGAGGTGACTTGAATTCAAACTCCTCAAATTAAAATGATCCTCTAGAATTACTGGGAAAAGTTAGTGATTTATTTTAAATTACTTGCATTTATATTTTTATTATTTAGTCAACAGTAAATTTATTAAATTATTAATAGATGGATTCTGAAAGTGCTGAAAGGAATGATATTTGTTTGGTAGCTCAGCATAGTATTAATTTTTAGTTCAGCACCAGGGATTAAAACTTGTAAGGAATATTTAAAAAAAGAAATTATTATTTCGTGGCATTGGTTTGACAAGGTTCTAACTGACATTTTTGGCAGAATTAAGCTTATTCTTTTATTGACATATAATATAGTTTACTATATTCTGTATTAATTTTACGGTAGTACTATTGTAAAAAACCAAATTACTAAAGTGACAAGGTTCTAACTGCAAGAAAAACATTTTTGAGCATCACTTTGACAAGGGTCTATCTGCAACACACCTGTTATCATTTTGATTCTAATGAAAACAGTTCTTATTTTGATCTCTTGTTTGGGGGACCTTTGGTGTGTTCTACACTTGTGAGGTGCACATTTAAGTGTTGGAAAAATGATTGAACTCTATAAAGAACAGTGTTCTGAAGAAGGAGTCCATCCAGTAAAAGACTTTCAATACAGAAAGATTTTCAACACTGAATTTAACTCGGAATTTCACATACCAAAAACGGACAGATGCGATTTTTGTGAAATGTATAAAACAGTCAAACAAAGAGAAACTTTGACTGAAAAAATGAAAGCTGACTAGGAATGGCACATTAGTCTGAAAAATGTAATGAGGGAATCCCGAAAGAAAGAAAAAGAAGAAAGAACTTACCAGTATTGTTGTTTGACCTAGAGAATGTTATATTGACTCCACATGCAGAAATCGGCTCACTATTTTATTTAAGAAAATTGACCTGTTTCAACTTAACAGCATATTATAGTGTGACTAAAAGAGTTTATTGTGCTCTTTGGAATGACACGTTAGGAGGTAGATCCAGAAATGACATTGCAAGTGCCCTGCGAAGAATTTTAGAAGTTGTCGCTGAAGAAAATGACATAAATGAGCTTATTACTTGGTCAGACTCGTGTGTTCCCCAGAATAGGAACTCAAGAATGAAACGCTATCCTAGACTTTTTGAGGGACCACCCTGAAATAAAATCAGTGACAATGAAATACTCATTGCCAGGACATTCATGTGTGCAAGAGGTTGATGGTGTACATTCACAAATTGAAAAGGCAATGAACAAAATCGAATTTTATTTACCGTTAGGTCTAATAAGGCTGTTGAAAGGCATTAATCGTCAAAATCCATATAAAATCATTCAAAGTATCCATGATTCAACTTACACAAGCATTTGGGGGGATTTTATACAAAACGAGTCATGATGAATTAGAGCCCTACAACACTACAAACATTAAATTTATGGAAACTCCAAAACAGCGCAATAAGTCGAAGAAGTCTAAGAAGCAGCAAACTGAGCCTTCATGTCTCTCTGTTTTTGAAGTACGTCCAAAAGTTCTTCGATGTACCACCCCAATACCGGACCTTAAGAAAAAAGACATTAAAAGTGCTTATCCTTACATGCCCCTTCAGGATCGAGAGTTCTACAATGCTATCTTGAACTAGAAAGCAGAAATTCTCAGACTTTTTGTGCAAAGACAATTAATGTTCTAAAAAAATATTATCAAACTCATGTAAAACTTGAAAGTTAGGTATAAAATAGTTGTTTATTTGTTTAATCTTGTAAATTTTCATTTTCACTCTAAGCCTGATTTTTACTTGCATTTTCAATTTTACATGGTTTTATGTGCAGTTAGAACCTTGTCACTCTTAAGTTGATCAAAGTTGGGAGTGACAAGGTTCTAACTGCAAAAGTACATAGTCTGTATACATACTATGCGACAAACTAAAATGCTATGTTTCCTCTTATTCTGATTTATAAAGTAGTAGTAAGCCCTCAGAAAGCATAAAAATCAAATTCATCAATAAATAAAATATTGCAAAAGGAAAATTCAAACTTGTTTTTCTCAGAAGTTATTCTTGAGCAGTTAGAACCTTGTCAAACCAATGCCACGATTTTTAAAATGAGTAAAAAAATAAACATACTTAGATTGGAACTGATAAAAAGTAAATATTAAAACAAAAATAATATAATTGTAAAAAGGTATACCATGATTTATGCAACAAATAATTATCCTTTATTGAAGTGAAAACAAATAACAATCATTTATACATATTACATTATCTCTATAAATTACTTTAGTAAAAGAGTAATTAGTCTTCAATAAATCTTTGCAACCTTTAGCTTAAGATGGTAGTGCAATATGGTATGAAAAGACAAAAATATAATACATTATAAATCAGTTGTACAGACAAAAATACACAAGAATGGTCTACCATTATTTATATATATATATAAACACTATAATACAATATAAAACATTTCACTGGTAAGGGACATACAAAATATCAATTATTTATAGCTTATTGTACAACTTTTTAATTACATAAAAGGGTTTTCCTATGACAACATATGCTGTACGAAGACAACTAAAAATTATTTGTCCTTATATTCTTATTTTAAATAATCCATAGGGTATTAAAATAAATATTTTTAAAGATTGGTTCATTGATAACACATAAAAATATTCAAGTTGAATTCTTTGTATCACTTTCAGACTTGATCAAAGAAAGGTATCGAATTTTTTCTTCTTCTGAAACATTAAAGAATAATTTATGTAAACAACTCAACAGGAACAAACAACAAAGAGTTTACAGGAATTTTTATATAGGACTTTTATATTGTATGAATATAATATAAAATTTCTAAATATTATCTATATAAACAAAGATGAAATTCTGTTTGTTCTTTATAGAAATCCATAAGGTGTGTCCTATATTCTCCAAATTTCGCTCAGTAGTTCTTTCATACCAGGTTTGAATGCCTGTCCATATTAAAATTTCATAACTTCAGCCAATCTCTGGGTATATTCTTTATTGTTATAAAATTTGTTATGTTCTTCATTGTAATGAAAATTGTTATGATCTCGCTTTATATTGGAGACGAGTCGAAATTCCCTGGGTGAAACCGGGATATACAGCTAGTAAATAATATATGCTGATTGAATATCACGACTTTATGAAATAAAATATAAAAAGTAATTAATTATGAAAACAATACCTAATATTTTGAAAACAAAGCCCCACAAAAAATATTTGGACGGGATAAGGTCTAAAGAATTAAAGAATCCTTTTATGATGAGGTTATTCAAAGCTGAATTGAATGAACTTTACCAAGGTAATATTACAGATATGATAGCATTTTGGACATTCAAAATGAAATGGGCAAGTAAAATTGTTGGGTCAAATAGCTTAAAAGGTTATTAAGCCCGGTATGGACTGGTAGAACATTATATGGATAGCCAAAACAAAGGAGGGAGCATTCTGTTAAGGCTGATAGATTTTAGTGTTAATTATTTAAATAGTTAATAAATTGCTTCAAGTCATCATCATTCCGAATCCATATTTGAAAGAAGTTCTAATGAGTATTAAACAACAGACTATTAATTTACCATACTGTGATCAGAAATCAAATATAACTAAATTAATAATTAAAATCAACTTATATTTAAGTAAAAAATATAAATAGAAAAATAAAGAAAAGGACTTTACCATCTTGCTTTTTATGTTTTTTATATAGTTTGAGCACTTTTTTACTAGGAATCAAACCCCGAGTTAGACCAGGTCTCTTTTTTCTTTTCTTTTTTAATTCTTCATCCGAATCTTCAGTTTGTATGCATTCCTCACCAGATAAATGAGACTCTGATTCATCTTCAACTTCTTTACTTTTAATTTCAGATGCTGTACTCGAATGAGAAAAACGACATTTTTTACCATAGCTGCATTTCCCTTTCTTAAACATCCAACATACTTTGTTTACTTTGACTGCATTTTTATTAGGCAACTCAGTCATTTTGACATGCTTTTCTAAAACAGCAATTTGTGCATTCTCTGCTTCTAAATAAGGATTGACGAATACTGAATTTTTTACTTTATCACTGAATGTTGGAGGAGGAAGTCTGCCCAGAGGTTTTTGTGGGGATCTGAAAAAATAAAACAAACAATATATATGTAGGAAAAAAAAAAAAAAAAAAAGGTTGCATCAATTTCTATATTGAGAAAATTGCTGAATTTAGAAGAAGGGAGGTTGAAATAACGTTAAAACGTTCCATTTTTCATAAAATGTAAGCTATTCCAATTTTTTTATAATCTCTAAACTAAATATAAAAAAAATTAAAAGTTCTAAATAAATTTGATGATTGGTTTTTGGATTGATTTTTACCAATTAAATTTTTTGTATTTTTTCTAGCGTAAATAATGAAGAACATTACTTAATTCATTTTTGAATTACATTCATAAATTATGAGTTACATCAAAAAATTTAACAGGTCACTTAGGTACTGTAGATTGAATAGCTGCTTTATTATAGCTACTTTTCATTACTTCATACTAACATCATTGCTTTAAAAAAAAATGATTTCCGCCATTCTTTTAAAACAACCACTGAAATCAGGTTTAAGGAATCTATCAATATCAATTACTAAATTCCACAAAAACGTGATAAATACATCAAAAGCAACAACCCAATTTTAAACAAACAAATGGGAATAAATGAAATTATATTGTTTAATTTGAAAAAACAATAAAATCAAGGCCCAAACCAGTTGGTATCATTAGACTGACTTTAAAAGTTTTCATTTAAAATACAAATTGAAACCTACAATAATAGGAAATTATAAAAACATTAATTAAATTTGAAAGTAGGCTATCATCCAACACATAAAAAATATATGATAATTTAAAGCCTTGATATAAAAGTTTTCATAATTGAATTCAGCAATCAAATGAGTTTCTCTTCAAATAATTTAACAATAGATCAAAATTGACTCTTAGGTCATTTTAGATCTATTGTTCAATAATAGATCTAAAGTCAAGCTAATAAGTACTTCGGAAAGTTATCAATAGTTAAAAATACAGTAATAATCAATGCTTTAACATTATCGTTATTTTCTTACAATGCGGTAATATTTTCATTTTCTGATTCTTCACTGCTTTCTAAACTTGAAGCACCATAATCAGGAACCAATGACACCATTTTAACTTTAAATATTCATTAGAAAACTCTGAAACAGAAGTAAAGTTAACGATTATGTTGTCTTAAATAGTTTCATTTAGAACTTACATTTAGTTTCATTCAGAACTTACAAAAAATTATTTTCAGCCTCAGATATCAAGATCCCTTATCACTTCTATCACTTAGAACTAAGAATTGTGGTAAGTATGAATTTCAACCAGACTTTATGGAGTTTAATCAGATTTATCAGTTCAAAATATGACTGGTTGGGAGTGATCACTTATTAAATAATAGAGGTTAATTAATAATAAAAAATAAAAAAAGACATGAAATGATTTAAAAATATTTGCTAGCAGTTTATCATTAAAAATTTACTCTGTATATTTAAAAAACTACATACTCAGTCATTAAAAGAATATTTGAAATAATTAAGTTCAATATTTACAAATTTCTGTTTACAAGTAACCATGAATTATCAGTTACAAAGAGGAAGTAGACGTTGAGGTGTAAATATCACTAAAGTCTGTAAAACACGCTTTTAAAGGCAAATGTGAAAACCTCTTTCTGTTTAATCTTAACTTAAAAGAAATAATCAATTAATACAAATGTTGTAGAACCAGCAGATATATTTTTCAGAATCTTCAATTTATAGCATTAAATAGATAAATGAGACATTTATTTTCAACCTTGATTATATCTTTTTTGCGCTGAATTTGAACAAGTGAAACGACGTTTTCTTTTTAGCATAACGTTTCTTCTGATTCTTAAACATATTTAAATTTGGTTGCACATTTATCTGGCAAATAAACCTTTTTTACAAGAAATTGAGCAAAAAATATTTTCGATTTTTTTTTTTTTTAACAGGCATCACAAAAGCTTTACCTTAGCTTTAATTCCTCTGTGGTTTATATAACTTCCATACTTTTTTAAAAAACTTTTAATTTATTCTTCAGCTAAGTTCTCGCAGCCTTCATTTAGCCTAAAGAGTTTATTAGAAATTAGGAGGTAAATTGATAGATCCAAATTGAAAGGATGAATGACATAATAATATGAAATATAATAATTGCTTATAATAGTTGAAACCATGTAGTATTGAGAGTACTGATAAAACCTTTTATTGAGCATGGGAACCCAGCCTGTGAAGTTTCACTAATATGATAGGCCAAGGTTAAAAGTAACAAACTTAGATGTATCTTATTTGTACTAAATTTTACCACTCCATGGGCTCGGCGTTGTTCGGAATTTGCACCAGGAGAACAGTTTTCTTTCAAAAATCAGTTGTGCTAAGTGTGGATTTTCAGAAGTCCTTCGATAAATAGTACAGAAGTTCTAGTACTAGTACTTAATCCAAGGATTAAGCACTAAATTTGAAATGGGTCACGCCCCCCAAGTCACGTGTTGCCTTATACCCGACAGCACTTTTGTTTTCGAATTTTGATAAGATTATTTTCTAGAAATAATCTAAGATTAATGTACGTTTAGGGTTCAGTATCAATGTAATTTTATTATTCCTTTTAAAATACAGAAGAAAAAAAATCTAAATACCATAAATATTCGAAGGGAATATTGACCCCTGTGACCCCCCTAGATCCGCCCCTGGCCAATTTAGTTTTCTGAAAAAATGACGTATTATTTGCAGCCACATTAAATTGTTCGTCTCAAGCAGACGGTTTATAGACTGATAGATATTACTTAAGTAGATAGTTCGTCAGGCAGCATTATAAGGGCTGATGCTTTATTTATTTATTATCTAGCTCTGCTGTTAACCGCTAAAAATTGTTTATTTAAAACGGATGATAAATCTATAAGAAATTCTATTTAAGGAATACGAATTAAATAAGCAGCTCCAAGAAGATTCGCGATCTTTCAAATTATTCAAATCTCGATAAGATCACATATTTCAATTTAACATCCTAGAGAAGGAAGCTTTGCTGTTACGATTTTAGCTTAGGCGGGTAGAAATTAGTTTAATAGTGGATTCGCGGAATGAATCCATGGACCTTTTAACTGTGGTAGGTTTCGCTAAGTGGTTGGTTTTATTTGATTATAAGAGCGAATCCTTGGTTAGGTCAGTAGGAAGGTGAAGTTATTATTGACCGATCTGGATATAGAATCTCGGTAGTATTTAAAGGTGACTGGTCCCAGACCTTCCTTTAAAATTAATCACTGAAAAGGATCCATCTGAAATAACGAGGGACAACCCTTAAGGTCCCGACCAGACTTAAGAAAACTCGTTGAATGTAACATTAACAACCTTGGGTCAGAAGTTGATGCACAGTATACAAAGATGTATCAGCTATATTTAATAAGATACATAGTAATTTAAGACTGACAAGTATCTATGCGATAATTAGTGGAGAGTACTATTCGTCGAGAAAGTGCTATTCTGAAAAAGAAGTAACTAAAAGACAATCATAGTAACAGCTAGTAATAGTCGAAAAATAAAAATAAAAAGAAACACAAGTATTAAAACTTGAAATGCATTGTTGAAATAAAAATAAAGGATAAAAATTACGAAAATATAACATTGTATTTTATATAATATCTCTGCTCCGGAAGTATGGAAAAAGAAAACGTTAAATTTTTACTTTGAAGTATAGAAAATTAATTTTAATGTGTTAGAGGACGATAAAAATGCATTTTTACGTAAATTAATATAAATGTACTTAACAAATTCTACGGTGAATCTTTTATCCATTCTAATCAGACAAATTGGAATTCCTTTTCTAGTACTTGAGTACTTACTCTAAAGGTGCCTTTACACTCTACGAACCTCACCTTCGAACAGGTTCTCCCCCGAACCTGCCTTACCTGCGTTACACGAACAGCTATTTATACTTCACGTGACGTTAAGCGAACCAATGTGGCTGACGCACCTAACGCTAGCTTATGATAAAGAAAAAAACACCATTATCAATATATTTTATATTATCTGAAAAGTAAAAAAATAGGAGACGAATTACAACTTTTCACAAATTACACTAGTATCACAAAAATGCTGTTTTAGGAAAAACCCAAATCAAAAATGACACTAGCGCTACTCCCTAACCCAGGCGAACAGATAAAGTACCTAGAACACCCAAACAGTCGACTTGAAGGCTTCACGAAGGTTGTTCGAGGGTGGTGTTTGAAGGTAAAGTTCGTAGAGTGTAAAGGCACCTTAAAATATCAATATTTGCGTTAGCATGGCAACCGACTATACTACAAGTTCGCGGGTTCGCGTCCCACGGTGGCCCTAGGATGTTTTAAGGAGTAACAAATCTTTAGCCAAGTCTTCCTTCGGATAGGACGTAAAATGGAGGTCCCGAGCCTGTACGATGTCAGGTACTCGTTAAAGATCCCTATCCTAATTATACCTGGATAGGCAAAATTTAGGACTCCTAACAATTTTGACTATCATCGTTCGATTAGCCTTATGAGCATAAAGGGACGTTAAAAAAACAATCAATATTTGCGGTTGTTTAATGGCACTTCCTGGGGATTGGTTTAATGCTGTTATGATTTTAGTTCTAAATTACTATCATAATTTAGTTCTAAGTACTTAATATCTATATGGCATAGAAATTTTGTTCTTGAAATTTTCTGGGAGGTTATATCATGTTATAATTCTTAAAATTCAAGTTACTTAGGAATCAAGAGTTCTTCAAGAATGGCTGCCTCTGAAATAGCAAAACAAGCTCCAAAGTTAGTTAAACCTATTCTATCAATTGACCATGGTGAAGCTAGAAGGAGGGTTATGAATTTGTATAAAACTTGGTATAGGCAGATTCCATATATTGGTAATTCCTATTATAGTCCCAATAATTGATATGATTCATTTTTAAAATTTTGTCAATTGTATAAACAACTAAGAGGATAACTATTTCAGTGGCTTTAAAAAATCATATTTGTAATTTTAGTTCTGGATTTTGACATCCCTAAGAATATCGAACAGTGCCGAGCTAAACTTAAAGAAGAGTTCAAAAAGAATGCTCATATTAAAGATGTCAGAGTAATTGACATGCTTGTGATAAAGGTAACTATGAAAATGTTGAAGTTAAATCTGGTGATTTTGTAGCTTATTTAAGCTTATATGTTTGATTTTTCAATGTTAAAATATCGTATTAGAGATATATATAATATTATTCCAAGTTAGAGCTGTTATCAGTAAAACTATATGCTCATTCTGAGCGTGGCTTATTTTATAAGGTTATGTGGCCATAATATAAGCTTACTCCCGTTGCATCCTTTTCAGTTTAAAAGTGCTGTGATAAGCTTTATTAGATTCCAGCTTTTGATTCCCGATTCTATGCTTGCTCTTCAGAGAATAATAAACCCCCAAAGGGTCTTTTTCAGTTAAGATCAGATCAGGGCTTCACTAAACGGATCCTTACAAGTCTCTTTTACCACTCTAGAATCATTTTTTTTCCCAGCCTCTTCCTGAATTAGTTTGAAAACTTTTACTGACCTTTTCGCAAAGTTGTACTGAAAGTATACTTGAAGTTGATTATATTTCAAGGTTATTAATATATCAATTATAGTTTAGCATCCTGTCTTCTCTTTTAGAAGGTCCATATTTACACTAAGTAAGGGTAGGAATATGTACATTACCTGAATACGACCAATAAAGCATGTAAACCAAAGGTTTATGTGACTTCGAATGTGCCTCTAAAACTAGCATAGGGTATCAATTTTGTTTTTCTTTTTTATATTCCTCTGTTGTCAGATATCAATTAAAAAATCTAGAGTAGTTTATTGTTCTGAAATAATGATAATTAGGTATATATTTTTATCTTTTAGGGCCAGATGGAGTTGAAAGAAACTGTTAATGGATGGAAAACTAAAGGTCATGTAATGGCTTATTTTAAGGATACTCATGAACCAAAACCTGAAGGTTTCTTGGCAAAATTCATTACTGGAACAAATTGATTCGTATATGTTTTTTTGTAGGAACTATTTATAAATGTAAATAATAGTTTTTCCGACTTTTTGTTTTTTCTTTAAGATTATATAAATAGTTTGTATGTTATCTATCTGTCTTTCCATTTTCAAGTTACCGTAAGAAACAGATTCCTTTCATTCCATAAACTCCTATTTTTTAGAAAACAAAAAAAAAAACATGGTTCATTAAAGTATTTGTCCCAATAATGGCTTTTTAAAATTCAATTCAATGGTAATCAGTATAAGCTGACTTCTAGGTAGCAGCAATAAATAATGGCAGTGGCTAAGAAAAGGCAATATAAAAAGTTATATTGACCTTAATTTTAAAAAAAACCCTGTCCCTCCAAAATTACCAAAGTATGAAGGTCCAAAGTTAGGGCAAAATGTCTGGTGTTATACTGAACATCATCCGAAATTGACTGTATAGCATTCGTCACTGATAATTTTAATAAGCTGACTATAAAGAGGTGTTCTATTAGTAAATACAAAAGAATATAGTTTAAAAAAAGAAGATTTAGGGATATTTAAGTATATTGTAAACACATAAAAATAAGTATGTGAAAATTACAAAATGAGAAGTAATATGGTTTCTCATAAAGACACTATGTCTCTGATAGACACTATCAGAAAACTGGGGCAAATATTTCATATATACACCGTATAATTAGTATCGTATAGTGCGCCATGGGCATAAGTGAGGGTTGAAATAAAGAATAGATGGGTTTAAATTGTAGATTACTTATTTTTTGAAACAGAAGTTTAAGGTATTTACATATTTATATAGTATTTACATGTTTACAGGACCTCTTTGAACTCTATGTTTGAAGTTACGATATGGTCAACTGTGATTGTTTGTTGGTGTCTTTGTTATGTTGTTTAAATATCACAGAAAGAGCGCACCCTGGAAAATACTGCATACTTTAGTAAATATAAGTATTGGTTTCGCGGAAAGCGAGTGCGCTGATTCTACTGAATGATATCGCATGGTTTTGCTTACAACTCGCAAACGAAGGGGTTAATTGAAAAAAGTATAGAACTGAAAATGTTCTCCTTGAAACCTTGAAAAGATTGACAGCATTTAGAAACCTCTACGACCATTTTTCTCGTAAAAACCGCGGTTTTGTGCTTATAACTCGCAATCGAAGGCGAAATGAGTGATTTGTATATTTTTTCCGGTGTAGCAGTTAAGGAGAGCTTTAAAATGATATGCCTCGTTCATGAAATTAACGAAAGTATAATGGAAGTTATGGCACACCGACAAAAAAAAGCCTTTGAGAAATAATAGATAATATAACTGGGAGACCTTTTTACTTTCACTTACCTTGCCATGAAATATTTTGTGAGGGGAATTATTGCGATCGTCAAAAATTTCGACTTCTGGTTTTTAAGGGAAATACACATTTTGTGGTCCTCTGAGTCCAAATAACCAAGTCCCTCAAATGGTCTGTGTGAACAGACTAGCTCAGAAACTATTTGTCATATGAAAGTGAAATTAGGTATTTGAGGTATTTATGTGCCTGTGATGTGACAGCAAAGATTTCTTCTAAACCGAGTAAAGTAAGGAGCTTTTCATGTTTAATCCTAATGAAGTATTCTTTAATAGGAGGTAGGTTTTATCAAAATTGAATAGGTCTGATAGGGCTTAAATGGCTAAGGAAAAACTCTTCCTTTATAATACCTTTAATTTAGTTTATTTCGAGTAAATAATAGTACGTTTTAATCCCTAGTTACAAGAAATTGCCAAGTATAAAATAGAAAGAATTTAATAATCAAATAAAAGAGAAATAAAATATTTGATTTACCAAAACATAAATTTCAATTTCTGATAGTAGCAGTAATATATATCGGTGGAAATCTGTGAATTTATGAAATAATAATATTAAGTTTATAATATGGTGGAAGGTCACTGAAACGAAATATTAGAGTTTCAAGAAAATAATAATTTCTATTTTCAGATTATTTAATAGAAACTATTGGTTTCCATGGCATTCATCGCAACTGTCTTAAAAGTAGCTCAAAACTTAAAGAAATACAAACAACCTTTTTAATTTTGTTTTACAATGAAAAACAAAGAGAACTGTTTAGAAAGAAGACGAGAGAGAACATTGTGAAAGAAGGCGAAGAGAGTGCTGTTCAAAATCTTATCGATTGGAAAAGACATATGGCGATTCTTAATGAATCAAAGGTTAAAACACGGTAGCAACTTTCGCATGCGCAGTACACCTTTACTAACTGCTCATTGTTAACAAGAAAAGGCGTACCGAGCATGGGAAAAGAGTCAAGTACGTGATTTAAGAGCTTGTTGGAACATAAATAACCCATTGATTTAAACGAAGCATTATTAAGTGTTACTGCCTTAGAAGAATAAAATATTGCCGTCGTTTTCTGATAAATACTACGGTGCTGAAAACTGAAAATTTAGTTCCAATTTATTATTGGCATTCCTTTCAACCGATTCTTATTTACGATATATTGTCAAAAAACATGATCGTTCAGCCTAAAACTCAATTATTATTTCTATAATCCCCATAAAACATATTTATATAATAAGAAAATTCATACGAATCCTTGGAAAGTATAAAGTTCTAGAGTAAATGGGACCAACTTTATTCTTGGTACACCACTGTAAGAATTACTGACCCCATTTTCCAATAAGAAAGAAAACAATTTTCATTTTGAAAAAAAAGTTTAGTGTTCCCTCTCTGGTGGCACTTTAATATGGCATTTAAATAAAATGAATTGCCTATTAGAAGGGTGGTAAGTGTAAGTTGTGTGATGTGCGCACCTTACCAGATATTTTAATATCTTTATGTATCAGGGATTCAAACCGCTTCTTTTTAAATTCATAAATACATTCATACCAATCTAATCTGTTATTTATATGTACAGATCCCCCATAAGAGGCTTGTACCTTAGATGTTCTCTTATATTATTATGTCTAAGCTTTTCTTTTCGCTTATAGATTTTATTTATAAAATGTTTACAAATGTATACATATATTATAAGATGATACTGTAATCTTGTAATGTATGTTATTTACAGTCTAACCTTTTTATTGCACAAGTTTTTTAATAAAAGCTATTTTTTTATATAGAATTTTAATTTGAAAGATATATTTAGATTGTTATTACATCCCAGTGTATAGCTATCTAACAATCGGTGATCCAAGGGGTAAAGTTACTGAAGCGTGGCCTGTCAAAGGCACTGGCAAATCAGCAGCTTGTTTATTCCAGACTCCACTTTTGAGGCAGCACATTTCTACATTGTTCAGCGTTTTTCTGTACTTTGTGGTTGTTCCGCCTATTACAAACATTTTGCTTCCTACAAAAAACATGTTATTATTTACTTATTAACAACTATGTCATTATAATAAATGCTATCATAGAGATATTAGTCTTTGTTATCTAAATTCAATTATAATTGTTGGTTTTAAAGATCTAGAACTCACCTATGCAAGAAACAGCATGACTGTGCCTTGGGATAGACAAGTGAGAATGAAGCTTCCATTTATTGTGCTTTGAATCGAGAATATCGATGGTATCATTGCTCACTGAAATTTCACCTTCCTTGATTGCACCTCCGACCAACAACAGGTTATCTTCATGGTTAATTAGAGCAGAAAATCCTCTACCAAATCGAAGGGTTGGTTTGCGAATCCACCTTTAAAAAAAGTTAATAATAAGAAAATGATTGTATTTGTTTTAATGAAGGGGTCTTTCACATATAAAAAACTTACATGTTTTGTTGTGGATCAAAACAGAATATCTGGGAAGACATGTCATTCTTGGTACTGTTTCCCATACCCCCTGCTACCCAGATCATGCCACCATAACGACAAACGGCGGGACACAGCCTTGGCTCAGGAAGTGCACTCACTTCTTCCCAGATTCCCTTCACAGGGTCATACTTCTCAACTGAAGAAAGAATCCTGAACAATTAATGAAAAATTGCTGTCTCTTATTTATTTTCCAGTGAAAAAAATCATTGTTAACCAATCTTATGAGTTATAATCTAAGCTAATGGAGTTATTGGTCCATAAACCAGTGAAACTAAATTTTTATTTATAGAATATCAAGATATATTCTGATCTAATCTTAACAAATTACCTTTTGTGATTGTCTTGACCTCCTATGATGTAGAGGCAGCCATGGAAAGCAATAATACCGAAGGTTTTTCTTGCAGTTCTGAGGCTGGGTTCTTTCACCCATTCGCAACTGCTAGGGTTAAAACTCCACATATCTGAGCAAATTGCTGGTATTCCAGATTCCTCTTTTCGTGGGTCCACTCCACCTGAAAGATAATGATGAAAAAGCTTAGGCAAGATCTTTAGTAGATAGGCAAGATCTAATCGAATATGAAAGGATCTTTAATTTGATAAAAATAAAAAGATTGGAACAAAAAAAGAGGTTTTATTTCATTGGTTCCATTTCATAGATATTGATAAAGATAGTAGAAACCGGTACATCTTCTATTCTTTAGTTTGCCACAATGGAAGAGCTGTTGTGCTAGTATCAGTCAATACACAATATTCCTTAAAGAGTATTGTGCTACGTTTCTGGCTCCCACTCTTCTAAGGCGGGTGGTGGTTGCCAGAAACGGCTTATCTCAAGTTAGTATATGTAATTAATGTATTTAATATGCCTTAATGTATATTTGATTCTTTTCCAAAGGTGACATGTTTACCAATTCTATTTTATTTTAATAAACTTGTGGTATAGGGTGAATGATAATAAAGAAACAAATCTAAATTGAACTCTATCTTTAATTTTATTGACCAAGAATATAAATATTAATACCCTCTTCTAATAACCCCTATAAATCTCCTTTTAACAAAAACTACACATATATTAGTACATAAAATGAAACCTAGGTAATGGATGCTGCCTGGTAGGGGGAATTATGTAAACCTAATTTACTGGATGGTTGGCCACTCAATATTATTACATGTACTGAACTGCATAGAAATTATATCTAACACTTAGCTGAAGTATAGGTATTCCAGCTCCGTCCACTTCCTTCCGCTGTGAACTTCTCGGTTCCCGTCTCCGGCTCTCGTCTTCCCAACTCTGACTATTCTGCTTCAGGGCTTCCTTCAACCACCGCATTTTCCACTCTTCCTCCTGACTCTCTGTTCCTCGCACTTCTTACTCTGACCGTACTCTCTCCGACGTCTGTCCACTCCTCGAACTCTCTTCTTCTCTTCCTCCATATAAGTCGTCTTTCCCCCACTCTCTTCAGACTTCTTCTGATTGGCTGGCTCCAGACTTCTTCTGCTAGCTTGGCTGGCTATCCTATAATTTCCCTTCCTTTCTATATTTAACGTGTTTCCCAGCGGCCTCTTTCCCGGGGCAAAACCGGGGTTTATGGTCACATATTTCAGTAACAATCTTCTTAGGTATTTCCCTGGGTGTTTGTCGGCAGCATTGTCGGTCTTAGGCTTTGCTTATTTTGAATTTCTAACAGAAGGTTTATGGCCCCAATAACTTACAAGGTGGTATTTCCAAGACCTAGCCGCCTTCAGGTGAAACTGACCACCGGGTTGAGCATATGCAGTACTTTACATATTTTGATATTAAATTATTAATTCAATTTACTTTTCCTATCATGGCAGCATCCTCAAAACATAGCAATTGTAAAGTTTTTTTACCACCACAGCAAATCAGTGACATATAGATACCCTGAATAAATGTTTATTTATTAATTTGAAAAGTTTTATGAATGATATAATAGTGGGGCAGCTCAATGGTAAGACACTAAACTGTTTAGGTCAAGGTACTTAGATAAAATCTGGCTCTTTCTATTATATTCTTATAGCTTCTATTAATTGATAAATGAAGAGGAAAAATCTGGAGATTGTGTATGATCACATCATACTGTGATGTGGGTAGTAGTTCTACCCAAAGAAGTTCCACCGTACTTTACACAGTGCTGCCACCCAGGACCATTCATGGGTTGTAATGGTATGGTTTTTTTTTATCCTTTGCCATGGGTCTGGGATCGAGTGGCATTGAGTCTTGGATGACCGGGGGCAAACCCAGCCTGTAACTGCCAACAACCTGGGTAACATGAATTAATTATGGGGAAAACTTGGCAGTTGAGCCTGATCTGAATCAGACGACTTCCTTTCACAAACATAGGAACTACCTTATTCCATGAGGTGTAATGGTATTTTAGTTTTTACTACTATTCATATTGATATAATTTAAAAATAAGCTTTGGTTGTGTGGTTTGGAATTAATTTAATAGCTAAAAACAACTCTATGCTCTTTGATTCATTAATTTTAATTTGCCAAGTAATTTTGGATTGTATAAGAGACTAAATATAAAATTGTAGAAGTCTGTTAACTAAAGCTGGCTATTAATTTACCTTTTTAATTTGTACTTAAGGTTTTCAAAATGATAAAGAAATAATTCCATGACTTAACAAAAATAATAAAAACAATAAGGCCTTAACATAAATGTGTAAAGATAAAGGGGGTCATGTAAAAATTTTGTGTTTGTTTACAAGGGCCAAATTCGTATTAACTGTGAGCTATTCCAATTTATTTATTCTTTACTTAAAGAAACAGCTCTATGAAGACTGTTCACACTGTTATTAGCATTGGTGAGTTATGGGAAGTATATGTATATATATATACACTTAATAAATAATCTGTAAATAATAGATATATATATATATATATATATATATATATATATCATAGTACTAAGACCATGGTTTTAGTATTAATTGAATAGCAAAATGTGTTGGAGTCCTCTACCTCCAGGGCTCTGAATATTTTAAGTTCTTTCTTTTAAATCAAATAATATATTTATTTTGTAATTTTCTGTAAGTAATAGTTTCACTAATGTCATTACTCAGAGTGACTGCATATATTATATTAAATTATTTAATTATTTATAGGTTTACCTAGTACATAGATTTTTCCTTTGAGCAGAGTTGCACTGTGGTAATATCTTCCTTTTGGCATTACAGCAACCTTTTCCCATGAATTCATTTCCACAGAATATCTTTTAAATAAAAAAAAAAAAAAAGGCATTGTTAGCTTTTTACCAAGTAAAAGAAATATACTATTGTCTAATTGTTTTGTTAAAGATTCAAAGGAGTTAGTTTTTCAGCTCATTAGAAAACCATTAAAATTATCAAGTCAGTTAAAATACTTTTGAAAATATACGTAAGTAGGAAGTAAGGTAATTTAAAATTATTATAAATAAAGATTATGTAAAATAGTTTAATGAGAATGAGGTAGTTCTCTGTTAAGGTCCAATATCCTGAGTTCTGGTTTATGTCCAGATTTGCGAGATAATTTTAATTTGTTACTTAAGCCATGGTTAAACCTAGAGGTTCTATATTCTGTTCTTCTGCTGTTATAGAACTACACAATTTGTGCGATGTACTGATTTTATTTATAATCAAATTCATATCATGTAAAATTAATCTAATTGAAAAAAAAAAGTACAACATACCTGAAAATAGAACTTCCATCATTATTTTGTGATAGGTTCTGCAATGGATCCAGCCCACCGATTACAAGTATAGTCTGACTGTGAGGGAAATATAATGAATTCTGACCTTTCCCTGCATATCTGTTAATCATATCCAGATCTGAATCTGAAGAGCTAAAATATCATGTAATACGGTTGATTACTTGATCTATTAAAGAAAAATAATAGTAATATCCTTAAGGGAATTATGAGCGGAAAGTTGATCATGGTATTTACAAAAAAACTGTAAAAATACATTTCTAAGCTTCCAAAAAAAAAAAAAAAAAACTTAAAATACATTTCTTTAATATATTTCTAACAAAAATAGCAATTTTATATAAATTAACAATTAACATTGTCTCCACTAATTTTAATATTTTATTTACATATTATTAATATGTTTATATATTTTATAAATTATAAAAAAAGAAAATTATTAATATGGAGATACCCCTGTCCGCCGCAGACCGACCCTCATTTTACAAATTATACAACTCTGTTTAGTTGTACTACTGCACTTTACACGTATTCTGTAGTTCAGATTGCATTTTTTTTTCTTCTTCAATTTAATACAAGGAGGAAAAATAAGTTTCAAGTCTTTATCCCAGTATTTTAATTTTTCGCTTTTTTTTTTTTTTCCCGTCATCTCGAGCATGTAAAATGAAAGATTACACTGAGGGTTCATCTACTCAGTTTCAGGGGTGCTGATACCCCTCAATGAGTATGACCCAACCCACCACCCCTCTGTAGAAATTTTATTCTTCTTTTTAAAAATGGTGCTATCGAAAAAATGTGTAATAAAACTGTAGCTCACTTCAGATGCTGTCTCTCCCACATTTTCTCCTAATCCATGATTCATAAATTTCTAGACCCAGAAAAAATATCCCCTCCCCCTCAAAAGTTCATAACCCTTATCTCATATTCTGGATCCTGGGTGTCCGACCCAAGTCATGGTTTAAATAATAAATGACATGCAATCGTATCATGTGAATGATGAGCGTATTTGTATAAAATCATTTGAAATATAAGTTTTTAACAGTACAGCATCCCCTAGTCATATATCTTTGTAAATGAATGTATTCTTATATATACAGTCAGTGTAGAAAGTATTAGGACAGTCTGAGTAATATGCAATTTTAATCGTTTTTATAGATTATGTACTGAATATTTTTAATTTAACTTACATATTACCTTTATTTATGCCTAAATAGGTGAAAACTGGATTTATTCCCCCCTAAAAATAATCAAATGGGGAATTAGAGTTAGATATTAATAAATTCTGTCTGAGACAAAAAAGCAAAAAGTATTCGAACAGTAGGAATATTTGAACCAAAACTTACTTGTTTGTCGCGATAATTCTTTCTGTATCACTAGTATAGGCTTAGTTATATTACGAAGTCTCCTTTGGATCAGCCAGTGTTAGTTCGCTCAAGATGGGACGTAAATCAAGAGAGAAAACCCCCGAAGAAAGGAAAATAATAGTGAATTTACATAACCAGTGTAAATCGTTGCGCGAAATCGCCAAAATAGTAAATAGGAGCCATGTAACAGTCTCAGACATTATTAACCAATTTGGAAAAACTAAGTCGTATCAGTCTCAACCTAGCAGTGGCTTGGTCAGTCGACCTAAGCTGCTCACAGAAGTGAACGAAAGATGGATGGCTAGGCAAATTCAGGTAAATCCTAGAATAAGCGCTTCGAAATTGAAGAGGGGAATTTATGCAAAAGAATAGTACAACATACCTCCAGACTTCTGGAAACGAGTCATTTTTACTAAATTCGAAGTGTTTTCTAAAAGAAGTCACCAAAAAATATGGAGGAAAAAACTGTTCAGTGGATCCAAAAAATTTAGTTCCAACCGTTAAGTACGGAGGAGGTTCCCTTATGGTTTGGAGCTGCATGAGTGCCAGTGCAGTGGGTAAATTAGTGTTCATAGATGGTATAATGGACCATGTAGAGTATGTTAACATTTTAAAGGAAAATTTAGCACCAAGGGTCGAGAAAATGGGTTTGGGAAATAATTACATATTTAACCAGGACAATGACCCCAAGCATACCGCTTGGAAAACCAGGATGTGGTTACTTAACAACGTTCCAAAATACACGGTGACACCCCCCCCAAAGTCCGGACTTGAATCCTATCGAACATTTGTGGGACTACATAAAAAGAAGAATGGTAGAACGGAAGCCTTCCAGCCTACAAGAATTAAAAACTTTCCTTCAGGAAGAGTGGGACAGAATACCGATTTTGTTTTTAGAAAACTTGGTGTTATCTATAACAAGACGCTTAAAAGCGGTTATTGACGCAAAAGGGGCGTCGACTAAGTATTAAGCTCCGAAATAATAATTATTTCTTGACTATTCGAATACTTTGTGTGTGAAGTGTTTCCACAAGTTTTTTAGGTTTTATAAAAATTGAATGTTAACGTGTTAATAAAAAAATTGTTGCTCTGTTATTGTATTCTAAAGTGTTTAATTAAATGTTTTTTTTTTGCTGTCAGTTATATTTTTCCCACATTTTAACCATTTTAAAGTCACAATTACACATACTTAAATAATTTTCACTAGTGTTCGAATACTTTCTGCACTGACTGTATTTAAATTTTGTTGAACCTTCTTACAAAGGTAAAATATTTTTCGACCTTATATCACCATACAAAGTTGGCCAAAAAAGGACTCAGATATGCGTTCCTCTTGCGAGTCACTGAGCTTTAGAACAGGAAACACTCACTATTTTACTTGGGGAGAATGATATCATACATTTGAATCTGAGCAATTCTTTAACAATGATCATTAAATCAAACATTATGACTGGGTTGGATCTTTCTTACAACATTTTCGCAATTTGGAGTTAACTGACTTCCAATCATTAAATTTTTCCAGTAGTGCAAGATATATTATCATAGTTTCATTTTCATCTTTTTCATTTACTGCATTTTGGTAAACAATGAAAAACTTATTTTAGATATTTTAAAATGACTATGTACTAAAATAAATAAAAAGATTGGATTAACAGAAACATTTCCTCTTTTAGTATTTCAACATTTTTAAGGAATCTTATTAGTAAAGAATTTACTACTTAAGGTTACTTTACTTTACTTAAGGTTATGTAATGTAGATCTATTTCCGCAAACTGACATTAATCCCCCCCCCCCCTTTAAATTTTTAGCTAACCCCCTGGCCCTACGTTTTATTTATTATATACTCACCAGTTCTGGATTTGCTTGTTTCTCAAGTGATCGCCATCATTATATACCTGATTGTGATTGTTTTCAAATGTAACATTCCTCTGACTGCTGTTCGATTCTTTCTTTTTCAATTTGACCGATTTTCTAACCTTGTACCCTCTATAAGCAGACTGGATTATTGTAGCTGCTTTGATCTTTAGGGAGGTATCCCTCCTGTTTGATAAAATTCGATTTACTCTTTCTCCCTTGTCTGGAGCGCTGTGGGGCTTTTCAATTTTCGAATCCTTTTCCTTACCAAGGATAGCTTTTTTTTCAAATTTTGCCATTGATATTGAACTTTTATCCTTGGAATGGTTCCTTGATGATGATTCTTTCTGGTTTTCTCTTTTCTGTAATTGATTTTACTTCTGTAAATTAGCTATAATACAAAAAGAGACCTGTAGAGAGAATAGTAGGGTTATAATATAAAAAAATGCAAAGACAAAGCCTCAAACTTCTAAAAAAATAGTAATGAAATTGGCAAAATACGGCTTCCATGGCAAGTATTGGAGCAAAAAAAAAAAAAAAAAAAAAAAAAAAACACTGTAAATAACTCACCATTAAACTTACCGCAAATAAGTTTAATTTGCTTATATAGATCTTTTCTGCTTATATAGATCAGTATAAGGGAAGATATAGGCACTCAAAATACATCACAGATCAGATCATGTGTCATTTTTACTTTCACTTACCTATATATGAAATATATATAGTAAGGGAAAGTATTGCGATCGTGAAAAATTTCGACTTCCGGTTTTCGACGGAAATAGATGTTTTGGGGTCCCCTGAGTCCAAATAACCAAGTCCCGCTAAATGGTTTGTGTGTGTTTGTGTGACAGACTAGCTAAAAAACTATAAACCGTGCGAACCTGATATTGGATATTTAGTGTATGTATATGTCCACGATGTCATTCGTCATGTTTAATGAAAATTGGGTGTTCTTTAATATTAGGTAAGCTTTATTATTATTAAAATGGGGCTGAGGGGGCTTAAATGGGGAAGGGGCCTTTTTTATTTTCTTATAAAGTACCTTTGTTTTTGTTTATATGGAGAAACTAACTGTCTCTCGTTACGCCTAAAAATAATAAATAGCTAAATATGAAATATGAAAAAAATCAAGTAAACATATAGAGGAGAAAAAAAAAAAGAAAAATTCCATCGGCTCATAAAACACGTTGAGCCCATTTTTGGGGAGTACGCCTTTAATGACAGAACATTGTTCATAATTATAGCCGTTCTGTTCATTTAATGGAAATTATTTGTTTCATGGTAAATAAATGAAGTTTTCAACAACTGCATAGAGAATTATAAAATCAGACGATCAGAGTCGGCAGCATGCATTGCCGAATTATCACAAGTAAAAACTTTTATTCAATAATAAAAAAAATAGTTTTTTTTATAGAGCAAATAACAAAAAAAAAAAAAAAGAAATGAATGTGGAAAAATGTGTGACTTTGAGAAGTGGCAATTAACAAAACACATCAATTTCTAATCTAAGTTGGTAAGTGAAAGTTGTGTGTTGCGCGCACGCACCAGATTTTTTACTGCTTAAGTGGGATGACCTGTATTCAGTATGTAAGAGTGTGGTCTCTTTTTTTATTTTCTGATTATGCCTAGATTGGCAAAATGTTGGCTAAATGATTGTCTACAGATATTCTAAATATGAAACCATGGCTTCGTATTTAGATTCTCCACCAAAAAAATTATTAATTCATTTTAGCAGCCAATTTTTTCCTTCAGACATTTTGAAAATACTATCGGAACTTTAAACTTTACTAATAAATATTTTTTTCAGGAATAAATCTGAACATACTAGTTTCAATGATAAATGATTGAGAGAAGTATTTAATTTATTTTTAAAATATATTTATCACTACAAAATTCATATTCTTCAACTTACTCGATTCCTCATTCCAGCTGCAAGCAAAACTGACATGGATGGAATTCCGTCGTCGCAGGAGTACTGATAGGGAACCCTGAAGAACTCTGAACAATAATTTTCGTGATCGAGGGGTAAGGGGAAGTTGCGCACAGGTTTGTTGAGGGGCTCTGGGGTAATTTTTTCTGGTTCTTTAGCGAACATCATCATCGGATTCCCCCTGAGCAGCTGGAGGTACCCCAGGAACTCTTCGTAGGATTTGTAATACTGCAAGAAGATAAAAGATATTTGGGTGATGGACCTTTCATCGTGAATTATTATTATTATTATTGTATAAAAAATATACAATAAATAAAAATTTGAATCATTTACCTTGGAAGATTCTGCCCAATTACGGGGCTGTGGGATCTCAAGCCCCAGCAGCTGGCATCGATATTTGTGATCTTCAGTCGCTCCTTTCAGAGTGCTCTCGATTGAATACCTGTATCAAAGAACTTTTTAAAGCTTCTATGATGAATATAGGGTTAACCGTTGGCACCCTTAAGACTAAATGTCTGTGGTTAAATTTAAAAAAATACTTTTTATAACGGGATCAAATAGAAACTTTCTATAGCTCCTCATTATCTATCCTCATAAAGACTCAAGAGGTTTTTTTGGGTCAAAAGTTCAATAGTTTTACAATATGGCAATATTTATTGTTAAAAGTGCAAAATCTAGTTATTGGCACCCTGTGGATTTAATTGTGAAATCTTCCTTATGGTTAGTTTTTTAAAGTCTTACTTCATACATGACTTAGAGGACCCTTCAAACATTGGACTCATGTATATCTTGTAATAAAATTAGGACTTGTTTACCTATTTCTTCAAGTTAAAGTTGGGGTGACAATAACTGTACTGAGTGCCAATTACTGTATGGTTTACCCTAATTCTTCCTGATTATTGATGTTAAGGATTCGATCCGATTATTATAGCGGATAAAAAAGCACCGATTTTGGTATATTGGACTTCAAAGCATACTAACGAAGTTTAGCGTAGAAGTTTTAAATGTGGGTTTAAATAATTTTATAACTTAAAATTACTATACGGAAATGGCAAACAAACAATTAGGACTCATATTAGTACAACGTTACTATAACAAGAAATACAAGTGACAACACGGTGACTCAAAAGTAACCTTGTACTCCGATGTTCAAAATAAGACAGAGCCCCTAGTCCACCGCTTCTTAAATTTAGTCCGGAATGGAACATCCATATTAGACCATTCTCAGAGATGCCTAGATCATTTCCAATCATCTGGTCACGTACTAACACATGAATGTAACTGTTTCAACAAAAGTCTAGAAATCATTTCAATGTAACAAAAGATGAATATGCAAAATTTAGAACTCCTACTGTAGCATCATTCGATTAGCTTAAGTGGCATAAAGTGATGTTAGTTAAACAAACATTTAGCAGAAATAATCATCTGATTTTGTTTCACGTCACAATAGAATACGTATAGTAAATGAATGAATAATTTATTTAATTTGTAGATATTGTTTCCCATATTTTCAATGGGAGGCAACTGCCCTTCCCTGCGGACGCCGATGCTTTGAACCCACCCCAGTTTATATTATTAAGTTCCGAATAAATAGTTCACTTATTGAAAGTATGGTAAATAAGTTTTAATAATTCCCAGAATATTCTTATTTTAATGATAATACTGGCTTAAGACGATTAATATTACCTATTATAAGACAAGTGTCTCTTGACATACATGTAAAAATACTTACGCCATACCATCTTCTATAAATTTTTGTATTCGCGTATCTTCAGTTATTCTTAGAAATTCAGGGGATTCTGGGTTTTTCCGTATGTCGATCAATTCAGGAGGATTCATCAGCCCGAACCTGACGCAGTTCATGACCCTTGGGAGATATTTCTTTCTTTCGTCCCAGTTCTCCAGTAACCATTTGGCTGCTGACATAAACACTTCCATTTCACTGCGAAAATTATCTATGTATAACTTCATTATTAACTCTGAAATGACTTCAAAATTAAAGTTCATTCCTATTTTCTAAAAAGTGTCATGGTTATAAAAACAGGGGTCATACAAGAAATAATTTTCTACCGATATGTGTTTGAGTAAAAATCATATGAGGATATGATATCCCAGAAAGAATTATGGAATTAGAAATTAGCTTTGGATTAGGAAAGGGTGATAGCTCATGACAAACCTTCCATTACAATATAAATATTGTTTATTTTTTGCTGTCCGGTCATTGGTTTATAAACACTTTACTAACATACCAGCGTCAAATGTTTTTACCATTAGTTAATTGAATATGTTCTCCAGTTATTTTTATGTATATATTGTATATTATTAGTATTGTGATTATTAACACTTTAGATGCGGCTTTCATTCTCTTAACAGCCGATTTTCAAATGAATATGTCCGAAAGTCCGAACACTTCAAACGTTCAATTTAGTCGATTTTTAATGAGATTATTGCATTTTAGTGCAGAAAATGTTGCCAACAGCTGAAATTCTGTTGTTTTTTAGAATCGGACTCCGAGGTCCGATTTTCGATAAGGAATGGCGTAAATCCTGTATTGGCCTGTCCTGCGCCTAGTATATCTAGTTCCAATCTTTACCAAGAGATAATGCCCTTGAGACGCTAATTTAATTACCTTTTAATTCAAAGATAAAGCTCTCGTCTGATCATTCCCATCGGACCTCGACGCCCAATATCGTCTGTGGCTGATCCCAGGAGTCGGACCCAGGGGACCGATACCGTTCAATTCAGGATACCCCAAAAACGCAGCCGCACCCAACGTTTTAATATTATAAATTTTCTTAACACACTATTATAAAACATAAATAAATAATGTGTAACTAACCACTTTCCCATCCCACAAATTTATTCATTTACATAATTGATTGAGGTAAATAAGTATTTTGGTGTACCCTTATTGTGCAACAGTTAACCTAACAGTTTTCTTTATAACCATGTATGAAAAATGCTTTTCTGGACCTTCAAAGAGCGGCTATTAAAAATTAGATTTATAGTTAACGAATCCAAAACTCTAATCGAAAATCTAATCGGGCCAGTACACACAGGATTATTGGGCCTGTGTGCAGTGGCGGCATATGGAGATTAAGAAAAGGTTCCGAGATTATGAGTTTGTATAATGAGCCTGATGTTAACTTCACAAAGTTTGGTCGCTTGAGAAGGGCTGGGCACATTGCTCGAATAAGTAATAATGAGGTCCCAAATATCCTCTTGGAGGAAAGAATCTTTGGACAAAGGAAGGTAGACGTCGCCTGCACTGGGTAGATTGGCGGGCGGTAGATACCCAAAAAATGCTTGGCATTAGAAATTGGAAAGCAACTGCGCTAAACAGAGAAGACTGGCGGCTCCTACTTCATGGGACTTTATTGCCATAGAAGAAAAATTATACTAATTTAATAATTGGAAAATTATAAATATAAATGTTCATCTATTCAATGGTTTTTACCTGTGCACGACAATGTAGTTGGAAGAGAGGAATGTACACAGATCCTCCAAACTCAGGTTAACAAAATCCTGACTGCTCACTAGGGGTAGGAAGAAATGTTGAACCCTAGGCACCATCAGTTCTTTGATTCCATTCTGTTTCAAATGACTAGCTTTCTTGAATAGTTGGTATGCATGTCCTTCCGAAAATATCTCTTTGGAGTCGATGAGTGCGAAGCATTGCTCTTCAAGATCTGATTGAAAAAAAAAAATATTTTATATGGAATTAATTCAGAAAGTTAAACTTTTAGCATCAAGTTGTTGATCTATTTCAAGCATTGCTTGTATTGACCAGTTTTTGTCATCAATGGATCAATGTATTTAAGTAGCTGAGTTGTAACAAGCCTTGCTCAGATTACTGAACAAATTATTGAATTTGTCGACAGTTTTATCATTTTATTATAGTTTACACTATTTTTCATAAATAAATATTTCAAAATATTTACTATCATTGTCTAAATTAATACCAAAACAATGTATAGTTATTATCGGATTTTTTTTTTTTTTTTGGCCAGTGTTTCCTTGTAATTCATTTGCCAAGAACCGATTTTCATCCTAGTTCGTTTTTTAGATATGCTAAAGTACAACTGTGGGAAAAATAGAACGTTTTTGACCCCTCTCTTTCAAAAATCAAGATAGCATGGTACCTCTTATTTGAAGGGACTGCGCTGCCATCAAAACTTCTATGATATTCTCACGTGTCAAAAACTTCAAACCGCCATCATTCAAGGATAGCATCCAAGCATATATGGCGATGAAGGCTTCTTTGGTTACATTTTTCTAAAATATAAATGTCTAAATCAAATTTTTATCCAAATTTCTTTTTAATTAATATGACATTTTTCTTCCTTACCTCTTTGAGATCAATCACTGTGCTTTGGTCTAAATTGTCGATTTCGTCAAAGTATTTTGAATATGATTGCAATACTATCCGATGGCAAAAAAACTCGTGTTCATCTATAACGAGCATTATATCTGGATTTCTAAGTAAATAAATATTATGTACAAATAAATTATTTTATTTATTTGATTTTTTATTTAATGAACAATTGAATGTATTTATAACATGAATGGGACGAATTAGAGGATTTTTTATTTTAGTGTAGGAAATATAACATCCGACTATTACAATTTTCAGTCCAAGTGAGAAAAAAGTTAAAACATCCTGTACAACGAGTCGAAATAATTTCCGAAATAAATAATCTGTCCAGGATTAGAAATGCAATTTTGAATTTAGTAAACATATTTTTCATGGTGAACTTCTAATTTGTCCCATTGTTGTACCCTAATAGTACAAACCATTTTCAACTTACATGTAGTTACACAATCGATGATGTATTACTCGATGCAGTTCACGCTTTTTTGGTACCTTAATTTCGTCCCAATTCACAGGCTCTGCCAAAAAGCCTAAAATAAAAAAAAATCTTAAAATCATTCTTCTAGTTCTTGTAATCATTGACCGTATTTTTCACAATCTTATAAATTATGTGTGACACTCGTTTGAATTTGAACAATGTTTCTCAATAAAGGATGTTTTTCCTTAAAGCCAGAGCTTTAAGGAATGAAAAATAAAAACGATTGGTTAATAATTTTTTCATACTTCCAAAAGAATATTTGCCTTATTCTGTTAGCCTTAAATGCATGTTTTGATGCTTTTTGATCAATATTATGCTGTCAACAGTCTATGACTATTGGCAAACTCCAAGTTTATTTAATGTGTTTGATACCGTATTTTCCCTTAAAATAACACCCGTTGTGTACATTACAAAACCAATATCAAATAAGTTAATCCGTTTATATTTATTTTTCTCACGTATGATGTAAATATATTTTTTAAAAATGAAGAACACGCGTGCTTTACTCAAGATTAACAAGATTAATAAAAAATTAAGAAAATGTGATAAAAAAAACTGTTATAAACATAAATAAGTAAATGTACTAATCACACGGTAATTTCGATACTGTTAATTTCGAACTGTATACTTATAAGATACTTATTCGCGCGCAAAACGTTTCTGGTATCAATTTAGGATTACTCAAGTGGCCGAAATTTACTATCCTTTAAAATCGATATCTAATCTTTTAAGTAGAGTCGCTATAAATTATTGCTATTCTGTAATATTATTTACTTTTTATCCATTATAAATAATCTAGTTATTATAAAAAGCTTAAGTTATATTACTAAACTATTCATACCAACAAAAATATATATATATTCTATGCTCACCTGACAAGTCTCCTTTGCCGTTATCTCCGCCTTCTTGATTAGATCCGTAATGTAGTAATTGTAAATTTAAATTAGTACTTTGGATGCAAGGGATACCGTATCTTTTGTCTTTTAATAATTTCATTTTTTGATCCTATGCATCAGAGAACTGTATTGTCATCAAAATTGTCATGAAAATAATAAGAAGATTACTAAATAAGCAAATTTCTGAAAAATGTCTAAGTTACCGGTCTTTTCTTAACGTTTCTGCTAATGTTTAATTTGCACAATTCCACCTCCCGATCGGTCCCTTCCTCTAATTTCAACAGAGGATTTTGCCTATGTTTCATAGTGAACGTTTGTGACACGGGCTGAACCTTCTTTTCATGGATGGTTTTTCCATAAGGGCTGCAAAATCAATGAGAAACTAACGTTGAAAATAATCGATTCAATAATTTTTAAATTGGACGAAAATTAATAAAATGCACTTACGGGGTTGTTCCACCGCTCGGGTATTTCGTCGGTTCAAGTTTCTTCTGGGATTCCCTCTTCACATGGACTTGAGGATTTTCGATGCTACAAGTGCTTGACATGGAAGAAATTGATTCTGAATCTTTAAGTTGATTTTAGAATCATATAAAAAATATTGAAATGAATTATTAAATGGAAAGTTTAAAGGACCACAATTTTTTTCTTTCTCACCTGAATTGAACGACTTGTCAGCGGAGTTCTTGTTCTGGAGGAGGTGCGGCAGATCTGCGCCCTGCGAGGACCTGGACACGGGAGTCATTCGGTAAAGGATAAGGCAGCGCATTAATAGACCGATCAGGAGGCTCAAGAAGAACTTATAAGCTTTTAAGAAATGAATTGAAAGGTAAACGAGTTCCATGGGGGATCGTCTTATACCATTATCCATTTTTTTTAAGTTTCAATAAAAGTCAAATGAAGGGCTTAAAAGTCAAATGAAGGACTTAAAAGTATCAAAACTATCTATAAATGGTACGATCCCCTTTCAACTACAATCTTTGGATTAAAATATATAAAATCTCCTGCTGAAACTAACAACTGCAGGTTACCTGCTGCTGATTCAAAGATAAAATAACAATAACGAACTTTCATAGAACCATTTATATATAAATAAATAGATTTTATATAGCCAAAATAGTCGCAAAAAATAACAAACTATTTTCTCTTTTTGATCATCTCGGAAAACTTTATCATTTTGTTGATTACTATAGCAAATTTGTACAAATAGGTTATAAAAACATATGCTATTAATTTTATCAGATCTTTTGAATGGATTAATTAAAGATATGTTCTTACAAGCACTTAAAACCCGTAAATAACTAACAGAGTGCGCATTTTGTTCACCCCCACTTTTGATTTTAAATTTGATTGGTGGTTTTTCTCATTTGATTTATCGAAAATTCAAACAGTATCGAGGTTTCTTTCTAAAATCAACTAATAAAATTTGGAATCAAAAGAATGGGGAAAGAACATGGGGAGACGGTGGAAATGAGGAATAAATAAGATTATTTGTAGCCAACTTTGAGCACCTTCCTGTTTAGGGGCTTCTGTCTCTTTTTCTAACTTCTTTTAACCCTGATGATTACCAACAACATGGCTGAAAACATTGGCAGTAAATATTGAATGTCCACTTTTTATTATGCAATTATAGATTATTTACTAAAACTAGAGCGATTTTTTTTTTTTTTTAATCGGTATTTGTTTGTACATTTGTGTAGATAATCTCATTATTTTTCAAACACGTATCAGAAACTTTTTAGTGTATTAGATCGTATGATATAACAAGCACCTAGAATACGTTGACAAAACACGCTGCGCATATCCTTCTCCCACTCTTTTGATTCTAAATTTGATTCGTTGGTTTAGAAACAATGCTCAATATTGTTACAATCGAATGGGAAAACCAACCATTCAAATTTTGAATCAAAAGATTTGGGGGAAGGACATACGCACTGCGCCAGAGTTGGGCAAAAATGTATGTAATTGAATTAGGATTAGTATTACGATTACAATGTAATTGTCATTCCACACATGTGAATTGGGATTATATTGTAATTGAATTATTTTTTAGAGATACGATTAAAAAAAATTAATTGTAATCCAAATATAATTCAATTATAGCATAATCCAATTACGAATTTTTATTTAGATAATTTGTTGTAATCCATTTACAGAGAGCTGGATTACGTTATTACGTACTGGCTGCGAAAAAAATCTTACGGGCTTGGTACTTCCTGTTGTTCGATTTCGAAAAAAATTTGCAAACGTGTTTGCGGTTGGCCCCACACATTTTGACGAATTTTGAGTGACACAGCTACTGGGACAGTGACAGTTTCTTACTCGCAAAAAACTTTTCTGATCGGGATAAAAGTTTAATGACTGGGTATTTTGCGACAGCCGATTTGGCCGAAATTTCAAATTTATTGACGAACTAATTGAGTCTACCCTTTCAATCGGCCTGCATTTATCCCTCTCTGTAGTTTGTATGTCTGACTGGGGGGCAAATGGCAGGGGCAAAGGGGGGCTGAGGCGGAAGACGGGTGCGGGAGTCTTCCTACCCTCACGTGGGAACATCAGGCTATTCCCCGCTTGCCCGATCCCCTGCAACGCCGACTGTCACCTCCTTGTGGTGCCCCCTGGGGAGTTGTTTACAACTCGCGAACGACAGAGGCGCTGGCACGGGACCAGTCCTCCTTAGGCCATGGTGGTTAGCCCCCTCATCATGCTCTAAGTAGGAGCATCCGTAGGACAGGTTGGTGAGAACCGCCTGTCCGGCCCGCTATCCATTCGGGATTTAAGGCGGTGATGCCAAATGGTACCACGGGGATGACGCTCTGCCGGGCGTCATCGTTGGGTGGTGCCAGGACCCCTAGGGGTGCCTAGTGCGGACGTGGTGGTCGCCGTTACTGATACCACCAAGCGTCGACCTGTATAGGTCATGAGTGTTTGTTGGGGTCAGGCTGGTTAGCAGGTTCTGTCCCCGTCCTCTCTCTCTCTGCCTTCATGGTATGTAGGCGGCCGGTTTAGGTCTTCTGGCCAGGTACGGCTGTCGACAAAGCCGTGATTGAGCAGCATCGCTCTGTATGTCTGACTGACCATCTGTGTATGACGCAATATAGGCCCATATAATTTTGAATATATCCGCTTGAATGTTAGAACGAATATTTCTTGGACATCCTAGATTCGGTGTAAAGTTTTTGACGATGGTCCAAGAACGCGGCGCTTCAGCGCTTCAGCTATCGTTTACCGTAGTTTTCTACATGATAAATCGCCTGGGGCTGCTTAGACACTTGTTCGATGACGCACAGCTTCTTGCTTCTTGCTTACAAAATTGTGAGTTTCAATTTAAGCTAAAGAAATGCCTACTCGTAAGATAAAAATAAGTTAGTGAGATGGATGAGCTTGCATTTTCTTTTCAAGTATGCCTATTCTCGGTTGAATTTTAGTAAGGGCACAACTTAAGTAACTGGAAACATCAAGTTTGTTCTGATTCTTTCTTTTTATGGTCAAAAGAGCATGAAATCAAATGCTTTTTTGCACAAGTAAGTGCTTGATAAAGGCAAATATAATCGAAGATATACTTTAAAGTATTTTATCCAAAATGATGATTTCGCATCTTTCTTGAAATGCTCTGTTAAATTAAAAATTCTACAACGTAAATGTAGTTTTAATAAATTCAAATCAAATCAAATTTTTAATAAATTGTTTAATCACATTTTTTATTAAGTGAGATTTTTTTAAATATTTAAATAGCATCGCCCCCCCACCCTGACTCGTGTTCACGCCCCCCCACCAGTTTGGGAACCGATGATTTAGAGTGACTATAGAAGACAGTATGGCCCTGAACAAAAGGAGAAAAAACTAGAAAGCCGATTTGACATGTCATTATTATTTCGAGGTACTGTAAAAAAAAAAAAAAAAAAAAGTCCGTTTCTTTTTTTACTTTAGAGCCGCCTATCTACATTTATTCAGTATCGTCTTATTTTTCAGTATAATTTTTATTTTTAAGTCATATAATAATTTAGGTTTCTAAAAATAATACTATAAGCACTTCCACAGCTACTTTTGATATAGTTCAATGGTCTATTATTTTTTTAATTATATTGAGTTGGGGAAAAAGTAATTTCGGTTTATCCCAATAGTCGCTTATCAAAGTCACTTAAGGCTTGTAAACCTTATTAAGTGAAGCCATATTATAGCACGTTTGGAAGGTCTCAGTCCAATATTCCATTTATCAACACAGTGTCATTCATTTACTCAGTCAAATGTTATTGCGCTTTGAAAATGGCGATTCCAGAACGTCATTTTCGTCATATTTTGCTTCTTTACTTCCGAAAAGGGAAAAATGCAACTCAGGCTCCTCGAAAATTTTGTGGTGTTTTTGGTGATGTGTGTTTAAGCGAACGTCAGTGTCAGAACTGGTTCGCTCGATTTCGTTCCGGAAATTTTGATGTTAATAATGAACCTCGCCGTGTCAGGCCAATTGTTGAAAAAGTCGATGAAATTCTTCAAAAAAACCGGGTAGACCGACATATTTCATCTCGTGACATCGCTATGGAGCTATATATATATATATATATATATATATATATATATATATATATATATATATATATATATATATACTATTTACAAAAGAATGGATACCGAAAGAAGCTCAATATACAGGTTCCACATGAATTAACAGAACAAATTTTAATGGACAGAGTTTCCATTTGTGAATCGCTGGGGAAACGAAACGAAATCGAGCGCTTTTTTAAAAGGATGATGTGCGTACAATAATGTGCGAAAAAGATCGTGGTCGAAGCCCGGAGACACTTCATAAATAGTTACAAAGCCTGGATTGACGATAAGGAAGTTGATGACGAGTGTTCGGTGGGATTGGAAAGGCATTTTTCATCATGAGTTGCTCGAACCTGGCCAAAACATTGATTCGACTCTCTACTGTCAACAACTAATGCGGTTGAAGCAGAAGATTCAAGAAAAACGGCCAAAATTGATCAATAGGAAAGGCGTTGTATTCCATCACGACAATGAAAGACCACACACATCTTTGGTGACTCTGCACATCTTTCTGAAAAATTACGAGAGTTTGCCTGGGAAGTTTTGTTGCATCCACCACACAGCCCGGACCTTGCACCGCCTGACTATGATTTGTTTCTTTCTCTTCAGAACTCTCTTAATGATGTAAAGCTGGAATCAAAAAAGTCTTGAGCAAATCACTTGGTTCAGTTTTTCGCCCAGAAAGCACAGAACTTCTATAGTGACGGTATAATGGTTTTACCGAAAAAATGGCCATCGATCAAAACGGCACATATATCATTGATTAGTATTTGAAATTTATATAAAAAAAATCGGTTTGAAAAACATGAAAAATACCGAAATTACTTTTCCCCCAACCTAATATTACTGCTATATTCAATAAAATGTATCAGACTACCTTGCTCGTAGTTGAGGCATCAATAAATCCTGATTACAATAACGCTCATCGTGAGAACTTTCAGATTTCGTACTCAGATCGACCTGAAAAACGTAATAAAATTTTTTTAAAAATTATTTAAACGATATTGAACCCGCAGAAAGCGGGCAATGAGGACATTTTTGTCTTTTTGAATACAAGTACTGAAAATATTGAAATTTTTTAAATGAATTGTAGCCAACATTCTTGTTAGCTTAACACTGCAACAAATCTTTAAATAACAAAAAAATAATCAAATATTCTTACAAGGAGTCATAAAAAATTTAATTTGTGTAAAAAATTATTGTTTAATTATACATAATAAAGTAAACAAGTTTGTTCGAAGAGACTATTTAATTATAGATATAGAATTTTAGGCCCCAAGTTCTCGTATTATTTCAATAATTCACTTAATCATGTAGATTACATGCCAAATTTTTGCCTTTTAAGGCATCTTCAGGGCTATAAGGCTTCCGAAAGCAAGATAGAAACATACTGAGATGAGACTTCGAGGCCTAAAATTCTATATTATACATAATAAGCATTTATTCTTTTAAGAATAATACCTTAGAATTATCGTAGTAATCCATTCCTGATTTCTCTTTTGTTCTTCTTTCTCTCGGATACTGCACTGAAAAAATATAGTTTTGGAGACTATTTTTTTTTATATATATTGATTTTCCTAAAATGAGTATGTAGTGTTTATATAAAAATGCAATAATCTATATAAATAAAGATGAAATCCTGTTTGTTTGTTTGTTTATTTGTTCTTTATAGAAATCCACACCGTTTATCCTAAATTCTCCAAATTTCGCTCAGTGGTTCTTTGATACCAGGTGCGAACACCCGTCCATATTAAAATTGCATAACTTCAGCCAATCTCTGGGTATATTCTTTATTGTTATAAAATTCGTCATGATCTCGCTTTACAATGTTTTTTTTTTTACGAAATCGACCATTTGAGTCGAAAAAACGGTCTAAAAAATCATTTTATAGATTTTGAAGAGGCCAACAAGGCCCGGTAAGACCGTCCCTTGGCAGGCGTCGAGTTCTGGGATTTTTAAACCATATGTTTTTTTTTAACATTACAATACGTTTATTTACATGTATGGTGAATTTATTTTTTAAAAATGCCTCCTAAAAAGCGAGCTTCAATAGGAGTAGTGAGCTCAAAAGCAAAAAAACAACGTCAAATACGAGCAGCTGAAACTCTTGACGAACATCAAAATAGGATTGAACCACAGAGGGTTAGACAGGCAGAATCGCAGGAAACTGAGTCTGCCCACGAATACGGGGCCGCCTTGCGCCAGAGAGGCTTAGCAAGCCGATTTGCGATAAGCTGAAACTGCAGGGCAATATTTCTGTTTGTTCTTTATAGAAATCCATACCTTTTATCCTAAATTCTCCAAATTTCGCTCAATGGTTCTTTCATACCAGGTGCGATCACCTGTCCATATTAAAATTGCATAACTTCAGCTGATATTCTTTATCCTAACAAAAATCATAATGATCTCGCTTTGAAATGTTTTTTTCCGAAATCGACCGTTTCATTAGAAAAATGAAATTCCCGGGTGAAACCGGGACATACAGCTAGTATTGTATAAATAAACAATGCAAATAATAATTTCCGAAAAGTAATATAATTTTATATTATGTGGTCTACAGGCAATGTATGATGTTGGTGCCTTAAGTTGACAAAATACTTTCAACAATGAAAAAAAAAAAATTAAATTTATGACCAACTTACTAATCTGTGCTCTTCGATGGAAGAATATAAAGCAAACCAAAATATTTTTTTAACTGGATTTGTCTGGAGATATCAAGAAAAAGAAACCGTTAAATTTCTCTATTCTGGCGACAAGGTGTTCCCTTAGTTTGTTATGCAGTATACACCGCATGTTACTCTAAATCCGGAATTAGACATTAAAATTTCTGAATGTGAATTTCAATATCAAGTTGTGTTATTCGCGAGTCAATGTGAATCAAGATTAAACGTTTAATTACTGCGAGTTTGTTATGAAACGCAGGGGTGGATTTAGAACGAAATTTGGGTTGGGGGTGATGACCACGCTGTCTCATAATCACGTGATCGTTTTTTAATGAATTATTACCTTGTATTAAGAAGGTCTATGATCTAAACAACCTAAAGTGTTATGTTTAGGGCATAGTAATTAACTAATTGCATTGTTCGCTTGAAAATAATGAGTGAATCAATTCATCGACGATTTCAACTGATTTATGACATGAAAATCGACAAGATTATCGATTTAAAAAAAATAAATAAAAACAACTATGAGAATGTCTATGTAATTTACTAATGAAGCATAATATTGTTCCATGTATAAAGCCAATTCTCTACATACGAGTATACTAAATAATCTGCTTAACCATCAATATAATAATTCTCCTGTTTTTTATTAAGGTGCCTTTACACTCTACGAACTTTACTTTTGAGCACCACCCTCGAACAGCCTTCACGTCGACTTTTCGGGTATTCTAGGTACTTCATCTGTTCGCCTTTGTTCAGGGGTAGCGATAGTCACTTTTGGTTTGGGTTTTTCTCAAGTGACAGGAGATTTTTGTAATATATGTGCGCCGTTCTAATCCGTCTCCTATTTTTTTATTTTTCAGATAATATAAAATATATTGATAATGGAGATTTTTTCTTCATCATAAGCTAGCGTTGGGTGCGTCAGCCATATTGGTTCGCTTAACGTCACGGTAAGTATAAATGGCTGTTCGTTTAACGCCGGTACGGCAAGGTTCGAGGGAGAACCTGTTCAAGTGTGAGGTTCGTATTGTAAAGGCACCTTTAGGTATGTATTATGTCTATGCCTGTATGATAGTGTGTTTTGTGCGATTTTCTTTCATTCATTAATAATTATATGAGCATTTTTTTGAACATATACGTATATACAGTATAAATATATATTAATTTATTATACTGCGATGGCAACTTACGTAAATTGTTTTCCTGCTCAGTTTCCCCTGAATGCAACAAATCCGTTATCACCGCAGGCTTGATCAAGAGGTCTGTAGAAAAATTTGAAAAGCTATTGCTATCACTTTCAAGATTATCACTTTCCGAAACGATATTATTTACCGAAGTGGCTGTTTTCGATTCAGGTCTGGAACAATATTTTTTATATCCCCTACAGGAAAAGTATTAATTTGACTACTTAATTTGAAAAATATATACAATATTTGGATTTTATATTAATCATTTTATATACCTTAATGTCAGTAAGTCTAAATCTGATGTTTCTTCCAAATTATAATCTCCAGTAAGTCTCTAGAAAAAATAAAAATCGCTTGAATAGTATAAAATATATATATCAGGGTATTAAATATGAAATGTATTTTCGAAATAAATAACGAGATCATATAAACGCCTGATATAGGTGGGTTCGGAATCTTTTTGAAACGTTCATTATTTTCTATTTTTCTTCGGAATAAAAAAAAAAAAAAATCAAATTAAATTATGTAAGAAATTTAGAAATTTTTCCGACCAAAACTAATTACTCGAAAGAAAAAAAAAAGAGATTAATTTCTATTCTTTGATATACAGGTTGTCCCTACCGGACATGGACCAAAAATAGCTTCAGATTCCATATTTTTCCAATCAGGGATGAAACTTAGAGGAACGTTGATATAAATCATCATTTATCTTGCCATATTACTCTATCTATACACTTATAGATTTCTTCTCCAGAGCTTTAACTTTAAAGCTCATTGTTAAATAGGATGAAATATAATGTTAAAACCATTTTACTCAGATGAAATTTTTAATCCGATACTTCTTAATGCCGTAAATCGGAGAAAAACTCAAAAATAATGTTTTCATAGAGAAATCGCAGATTTTATCGAGATCGAAGTAGTGTATCGGCAAAGCTCCAAAAAATTATTGCAGTATATTAAATTGTGCTTAAAATATGACTACGTGTAAGGTCTACTTGAGACCAAGTAATGAACCCCCCTCTTATACGCCCTTGGTTGTGAATGATCTTGAAGTGTGTCGCCATAGGGGTCACCTGTGGTGTAGTGGTTAGCATAACAACCTACAATACTAAAGTTGGCGAGGTCACGTCCCGCTATGGCCTTAGGATTTTTTAAAAGGACTAAAAATACTGGGCAATGTCGAGGATGTAAAATGGAGGTACCGAACATGTAAAATGCCAGGTCTAGTTAAAGATCCATATCCTAATTATAGTTGGATAGGAAATATTTGGGACTCCAACTGTAAGGATCTTCCGATTAGCCTTAGTGGCATAGTGACGTTAAACAAACCAATAACAACTCGATTCTGTTCGGTGACGGCCTCACTGAACAGACTCAGCGGCTTGCCATGGATTAGAAGAGGTTGGTTACCCGTAGATAACCCGTCCCGATTAGCCCTCGTGGCATAAAGCGGACGTTAAAAAAAAACAAAAAAAAATTTACAACAACCAGCCGCTACATTGGAGTAGATCTTTCAGATCGAACCTTAGGTCAATAAATATATTTATTTTGACTATGAAAGAAATATTAACTGAACGGATAATATGTCCCTTACGTCCTAATCTTTAACACAATATTTCTATTATGGTGGAAGATAGGTGACCGTAGGTGTAATGAACAGTAATTGGTTGGGGGTGCGGCCAAAATAATTAGCTAAATATGTGATATTTACATATTGTATTGTAGCCGACGTTTCGAACCAAATTTTAGGCCTTCATAGGGGCTTTCTCAATTAAGATTCCATGGACCGAAAAATCGGAGAGTCACCATTGGTTTTATTAATGAAAAGCTAGGTATCAAAATTTCAATATATGTTTTTCACCGCTGATTATAGAAATCTATCCTTTACTACAACCAAGAAATAAAATCAACACAATGGCCCTGTACTAAACATGGGATTGTCCGGGTCGGAGGAAGGTGTTACAAATAGTTAGATGTAAAGTAGTTATGTTAATATAAAATTGATTATAACTGTTATAACCTCATATTAATAGTCAAATATCTACTGATTTCTCAAAGTAGCCTACTTGGTGATTCTTGCTAGTATATCTAAAGTATATTTATATGCTAGCTATAAATCTAAGTTATAGTTTCGATGTCGTTATAAAGATCGATTGATAAAACTGATCGCACAGGCAGCCAAACACAAGAGCAATCTGTTGTAAAAGAATGAACGGGAAAAATAATAGGCTCGCTTCTCCCTGTCCTCATCTTCTGGGAGAAAACTTAAGCTCACCAGTTTCTCTTGAGTTGACCGCCTGTCCAAGTAGTCATCTTGTACTTACCCTGTTCAAAAGGTTTTTCTGCATACTAAAATTCAAGGTTCAGCTCGATGAAACAATGTTTTAACTGTTCATGAATCATATCAATAAGATATTTTTTAAATAAAAAATTACTTTTGCGAAAAATTTAACCTATCTAAGTGTTAATTAGCACAGTGAATTTATACAGCTGTTACAATCATTAATGTCTGCTTGCTTCTTTATTAGAAGTGCTAGCTAACTGTAAGTTTAAGGTACTGAATTATACTTATTACAAATAAAGTCATCCTATGTAATTTGCTATTCCCGTTACAAAATAAATAAATTAAAAAAAATAAAAATAGTCATTAATCATCACAAGAAAAATGTCCGACAAAAAAATGTCATGTAAAGATCTTATTATCGATGATGGTTGGAATATTGATGTACGAGACGATTCCGGAGAGGAAGAGGAGTCAGAATTGAGCGATGGGTGCGAGTCTAAAGCGGGAAGAAAACAGAAATTATTCTTATTAAAACCGAAAGAACCTCAAACGGTCGTAGAAGAGGAACGCGAAGAATCTAAGACGGCAGTGGAACACGGGAAGGAGAGTTGGAGGATCAGCTTTTTCAAAAGGGCTTTCCCAGTCAAAAAATATGATGCAGATTTCCCGGAGGCGGCGAGAAAGGTTTACATGGAAAAGCGGAGGCCGCTGTGGCTGCCGCAGCAGGATGAGGACAAGGACTACTTCAAACAGGCTTCGTACTTCTCGGAAGTGCTAGCGAGGGACCAGGCCAAGCGGCAGGCCGTCCTGGAGAAGATCTACAAGCCGGACCACGGGGAGTACGCGTACTGCAGGTCCGACCAGGTCGGCAAGACTTACATATCCAAGTACATGAAAGGCGTGCACTGCTGCAGGTTCTCACCGACCGGCGAATATCTCTTGATCGGAACCGGGAACGGCACCATTCAGGCATAGTTACTTAATTTTTACAAATAAAGTATACAGTATACAGTAGAACAGTGGTGTAGTGGTGGGGGAGAGAGGGGTGGGGCTCTACCACCCTCCCCTGACTACCGCGACCAACTTTGCTAGGTTCTAGTTAAGATTTAATTAGCAATTTTTAGACTGCCTAACACTCCGTTCTCGTCCAATTTGTATGCTTTCTAGGTATGATACCTGAAGCCCGAAAATAGGGTTAAGGGGGTGGGTCAGAGCGGTTACACCGATTTTTACTGATATTCCCGCACCTAACCCCCTATTTTTGGCATCATCCAATTTCCATCACCGATTGATAGCTTCTACCCTTAGAGCCGTGATTCCACTCGATTTTAATTTTTTTTTTTTTTTTAATATTAAGTTTCAATTAGTCCTTTTTTAGAACAGTATATAGTATACAGTAGAACAGTATATGGTATACAGTAGAACAGTATACAGTATACTGTAGAACTCGCTAATCCTAGTCTCCGGATAGTCCAACCGCTCCGTCATCTTCACTGAGTACTAAATATTTCTAGGCAGTAGCGGATCCAGACATTTTCTGAAGAGGGGGGCGCACTTCTTATTTTATAAAGTTTTATGTGCTATGAAGGACCTAATTGAAAATATGAATGCATAGTTACGTAGTAAACTTCTATTAAATGTTCATTTTTCATTTAAGGAGTTAAATATTTACTAAAGAAAGTCCTTTTTATAAAGAGATAGTGATAGTTGATTGGTGTCCTCACCTCTCAGGAAGGGGGCGCCCCTCCCCTGGATCCGCCACCGTTCCTGAGATACCGAAAACCTCTTCGTTTCGAAGTCTGGCGAAACGTTACATATTTCAAACTACTGGTTGTTTTTTTGTCTAAAGATTGTTCTCAAAATTGAAAAACCGGTCGATAAGAGAAGATTACGGTCTTTGGGCGGCTTGACGAAGGTGATTTTTTGATATTAAAATTGCATGTCTGGAAGAACCTTGCGCACTATTATAAATTACTTATTTATTATTTATTGGATTTTAATTTCGGTGAAAGCCTCAAGAAAATCGCACGATAAATAGCAGCCGAGTCTGGCAATTTGAAGGAAAACAAATTGGAATCATAATGAATCTTATAAATAGCACAGTTCTTTTGGTAATGGAAAATATGCATTAAGTTATAAATACACACATTATGTATCGTGAAAAAGCAGCGTAATTTATCATCTCTGGTTAATCCACCTATTTTGACGTTCCGACCCACCCCCATTCTTTTTCGGTACAATCACTATAGGCGAACACCACTCTGTTGACTCATCAATCATTGTTATTACCCCATCTTTTAACATCCTGTCTAACTGATTTCGGACTTTTTCTCTCAGATGAATAGGAACCCGACGCGGGCAACTAACTGAAAAAGGTCGTCCCCTTAAACTTGCCCAGTCCATTGAAAACTTTAGGATAATACTTTTTAATATCTTCAAACCCAGAAAATGATACATTTGCTTAACGTTGCCAGATACCTATCCAAGACTCAAAGCCAATTCCCTACTCATGAGTGGCTCCTTTTGACCCTTAATGACATAAGCATTCTCCGTTTCGACCCTTTTCTGGTATTCCAATCTCATCCTAACTGAACCTAATACCTCTAACGGGGTGTTGCCAGCTCCTTTAAGGCGAAGTGATGTCCGATGTAGAGGTAAATTTAATTTACTAGCATGTTTTTCTCCCAGACACGTGACATCCGCCCCAATGTCCAATTTAAATTTTACCGCGACTCCCTCAACCTTGCATGTAACAAAAATACCCTTTCTAGGGGTTCATTTCCTTTTTATTTTCGAAATTTTTTTCTCTAATACTATTACGCTATCAACTCCTAAGTAACTCGCAGAAGAACTGGGAGTCATTGACCCAGTTTCAGAAACTTCATTGATACGCCGGCGATTTTTTTTTTTTTTTTTTTTTTTTTTTTTTTTTTTTTTTTTTTTTTTTTTTTTTTTTTTTTTTTTTTTTCCGGTCCCTCTAAAACAGAAAAAACAATCAATTAATATATGTATGACCGAGCCACTAGCGAGTAATGGAACGATACGGACTGATTTACCTGTATACCTTGTTCTACCTTTGGTATTTGAAGGTGGGGTGAGATTTAAAAATAATGTAATTATTACTGCGTTGCAGTATATACTGTCATCCTTGGAGTTGAGGGGCCTCCGTGCGTTGAACGCCGGCGATTACGGCATACATGCTTAATATGTCCTAGTCGATGACATTCTACCTTTTTAGCCCAACACCTATTCACAGGATGCTGTTTTTGATTCCCGCATTGGTAACATCTCAATTTACCCTGTGCTTTCCTTGCTCCTGCATTGAAATTCCGTTCCATGGGTTGCGCGTTGTTCGTCTCTACATGGAAGGATCCTCCTTCTTCTTTGGAGTCCGATACCAATCTCTGAAGCCTTTCCATCTGGCGAACTCTGTCGATCACCTCCTTGAGTGTCATCTCCCCAGCTGCAGCTGAGCACTCAATTGTTGATCGTGCAAACCTGTAACTAGTTTTAACAAGATCATTACTTCGTTGTAACTTAGCTTTTTGCTTATTTAAATCTAAAATCTTCGCAATTCCTTCGAAACATTGAATGGAAGTTTAATGATAAAGAAATGGAATGTATTCTTCATTTGTTGCCATGGAAGTTGGATATTAAAAATTAATTACCATTTTGCAAGAATATGAAAAACTCTATGATCTAAAAAAACCTCACTATTCCAATCAACAGCTAATAAACCAAATACAAATAATGTATTTATTCATGACAAATTATTTATTTAAAAAAAAAAAACCAATGGGAACCTTATTTTATTCTTATAATTAAATAAATAATAGAACATTTGTAAGGATTAGATATATATATATATATATATTTCAATTTCCCCATATCACCCTCCTTGAAATCATTATTAGTTAGAACTATAAATACCATTTTCTTGAATTCTATGTCCCAGAAAGCTTAAAGCCAAAACAGAAATCAAAATTTTTGGACATGTCAGGTTTCTCAAAAAATTTTCACGATCGCAATACTTCCACTTATTATATATTTCATATATAGGTAAGTGAAAGTAAAAAATGGATTCCTTTGTCTTTTCAGGTAAACAACTTGAATAATACAGTAACAAGTGTACACTGTATTAGGGGATACAACAGAAAAATAACATCTATTCAATTTTTACCCTGCAAAGACAAGGAACATAAGACCTTTTTTGCTTCAAGTCTCACCGGACGTGTCTATCTGGGAAAGTATGAGAATGATCAATGGAAAATATATGCATTCCTAAAAGGTATTATTTAAAATATTTGATCCACTATATTTAATAATTTGATAAGTACTTGTTTTGTTTATTTAACCACTATTAGAGGCTGAAAATAGTACTTTAAAGTTTTTTTTTTTTAAATTGTATAAAAAGCTTTGTTTATCTATCTTTAGAAAGACTTTAATATCTGAATTTTCAAATTCAGCACATCAAAAAACCTATGAGTGGATCACAATATCGTTTGTATCGCGTATGTTGAAATAAATCGATACCTGATTACGAAATCTAAAAATCGACATCATTTTCAAATTCAGCACCTCAAATAACCTAGGAGTGGACCCCAATGTCGTTTATATCGCGCAAGTTGCAATAAACCGATACCTGATCACGTAATCCAAAAAACGATATCATTTTCAAATTCAGCACCTCAAAAAACCTATGAGTGGATCCCAATATCGTTTATATCGTGTAAATTGAAATAAGTCGATACCTGAGCGCGTAATCGAAAAATCGATATCATTTTCATAATCAGCACCCCAATAAGCCTAGAAATCGATAGAAAATATTGTAAATATCGAATAATTTGTAATCGATTCCTGAGCGAGCCTGAGGTTTTAGATTGATATCTTTTTCATTATCAGCAGCCTTGATAATCTAATAATCGATCTTAAAATCGATATAAGGTAATTTATTATATCCTATAAGATTTCCATAAAAACGGTTAACCCAATAATGAACAACAATATGGAGAAATCCGATTAAAAAGCTAATAAATTCATCCTTAAATAATAAAAATCAAGCTTTGACTGTTATATTAGCTATCATTGTGATAAAGATCATATCAGGACTTTATTTTCTGGCTGAAATATAAAAGTCATGATATGATTTTTATTTATTTATTAGAAATATAAAAGTCCGGATTTGACTTTTATTCTCTTTCCGAGAAAATAAGAGTTTATTTCAAATCCTGGATAAAAGTATTGTAACGTGAAACAAAATCATAGGATTTTGTCTGTTGCATTGAAAAGAGTTCCTATCTTTTTGTTGGAACAGTTGCATAACTGTATTAGAGCTTGCTCTGGATGTTAAGAGAATGTTCTACACCCTTCTTGAATGTTCGATTTCAGACTGAATATAAGAAGCAATGGACTAGGGGCTTATTCTTGCTCTTTACATTGAAGCATATGATTACTTTTGTGTCACTGTATTGTCAATAGTAGTTACTTTTGGAACTTTGTTAATAATTTGAGCTTTTATTGTTTGTCTCACGTTTTGAATTATAATTTTTTTAAAATAAAAATTAGTATTACCGTATTAAAATATTAAATCGTTTTTGTTCCTCAATTCTTTAACAGGTCGTCCTTCAGTAACTTAATCCGAGAGGATTTGACTGTTAGCAGAATATTGAGCATTTTTTGTGAAAATGATTATACTATCGTTCTATTTTATTTAATTTTATAATTATCAAAATATTCTTTGCGAATTTTTGATGAATATTCCATATTTTCATTAGAGATCAATAATGAAATCAATGCAATGGATCTGAATAGAAATGGTGACTACATGGCTACAGCTGGTCGAGATTCACACATCAGAATATATGATCCTAATAGAAAAAAGGTAAATTGTATTAATCAAATTGATGCAACACCCTAAGTTGTATTTGAACTAAATGAACTCAGAGTCAGGGACAAATCAAGAAAGATGTGTCTCCTTTTTTATTTTGTATTCCTACCCCAACCTGGTCATTTTGTGTTTGACCTTATGTTTTTCTTATCAGGGAATCATTCTAGAGGTATAACCCAAACTCTTCTACCAAGGTACAAGATTTATACACACAAATAAAATTCAAACCATCTGAATTGTAATAGAACCATACTCAAGAATGCTAATGCAGCTCATGCTTGGCCCAGGTAAGGCTCCAAGTAGAAAAAATGTAGGATACCCTTAAAAAAAAAAAAAAATGTCCAAAATACTTTAAAATGTACCCCTCTAAAATATTTTTGGTGCATCTCCACTGCGAAACCATTGTGTCCCAATAAAGACATTGTTATCATGATTTTCATAGTAATACTGGTTTCTTCATGTTTGAATAATTAAATATTTAATAATACAAATATGAAGAAAAATTATGTAAGCAATTTTTTTATTTTCGAGATAGCTCTAGGGTAAGGCATAAATTGAATATTCTCCTCTATAAAGTGGGCACTCCTAATTGAAAAATTAAGGGGAAAAACCTGGTGGTTTTAGTGATGACGGTAAAAAAAACTTGCATTATTGCTTACTAGGGAACGTACACAGTGCTGAACCCAAGAACCTTCATGGGTTCTAGTGGTACAGTTTTTTTTTTCAATTAAAAAATAACACAATAACTTCTCCTTTTAGTTAATCCATATGTTCCTGAAACCTGGAACTACATCTGAAGAGGATGTTTTGAAGGAACCAATGTCCGAGGATGGTCACTTTAGAAGAATATGTGCTCTGAAATTTAATCCTGATGATGATAATGTATTCATTACTGGGGGATGGGATGATATGTTAAAGGTAAAAAAAAAAAAAAAAAAATAATTGCATAGCTTCTTTATTCTACAATAACTTTATTGTGTTGTAAAATACATAGTTTTATTTTCAATGCTCGAAAGCTACTATTAATCAGTAAGAGCTTATATATTTTATTTTATGATTCACATATTTCCATTTTGAATTTTATATTTGTGTTTAAAGGTATGGGATCTGAGAACAATAAATCCAGTTCAAAGTATAGCAGGACCTCATCTGACAGGCAATGCAATTGATATATGGGTAAGTAATGATGAGCAAAAATAATATTAAACTTCTTTTTAATTTATAACTGTGGATAAGGGCGACCAATTAAGTCTCAACACTGTTTTTCTTTAGAGCTTTATTATTGCAAACGTTTCGGCCAGTTCGGCCATCTTCAGTGCTGTAAGTCAACATAATACAAATTATTTTTTTAAATTCACATATTTGCAAACAATTATCTATTATTCTGATAACAATTCATTTAAAAACAATAACAATTAAATTCTCTCATAACTTACTACTAAGTCAACAATGAAATTAATAAATTATTAACAATTACCTAAATTTGATTGATAAAAATAGTCTTCTAAAAATCCACCTTCAGTGGTTAGTCAATTAATAATTAAAATAAATAGGTGTTTGCTACCCTTGTCCAACTACCTGTTTTATATTGTCAATTGTTCAAAGTTCAGGGAGGATTAAGGGAAAATGGACTCCACACTGCAAACCAATCATTTCTGTTTTGAAAAAAAAAAAAAAAAAAAAAAAAAAAAAAAAAAAAAAAAAAAAAAAAAAAAAAAAATACATACATACATAGACACTCACACACATTACATTCTTTCCAAATTGTGTCCTATTCTCCTTTTTTTTTTTTTTTTTTTTCCCCTTTCTCTCTTTCCCTATCTTATTTGTTAATTTTTTCCAGTATTTCTCCATACAACTGATTAATATTTCTCGAATCTGTTTTGAAATTTATGGCATTTTTTATATTTTCAGAAATGTGAATTGCCTCCAGCAGTTTTCTTCTTGTACTGTTTTCTTCCTTGTTTAAGATCTGCACATTTTCAAAATAAAATTCATGGTTGAGTTCTCCTGCATGTTTGTGTTTGTCTGGGTTAGTGATAAACGTTTTAATTAAAGAAGCAATAATAAAATCAGGGATAAAGCCCAAAATAATAATGAAGTATATAGATGATATATTCTGTATTATAAATAAAAATAGCACAAAGAAATTCTTAGAGGCATTAAATGGATATCACAAAAAGCTGAAATTCACGATGGAGGTAGAACAAAAAGGCAAAATCAGGTTTCTAGATATAAACATAGTCAGGATCAATAATAAAATTTACACCGAGTGGACTAAGAAACAAACCACCAGTAACATCATCCTAAATTATCTATCGTTACATCCACACCACATGAAAGTAAATGTGATGAATAACATTATTAATAAGGCCATAAAAGTAACAGACGAAATATTTTTAAGTAATATAAAAACCAAAATATTTCAATTATTCATGGATAACTTTTATCCCAAAAATATAATAGAAAAGGCATGGGCGAAAAATATTAATCTAATAATTAATAAAAGCGTGAAAAAGAAAAGTACCCAAATAGAAAAAAGAAAAATAATAATAAAAAAATATGTTAAATTAACATACATCAAAGGTTTGGCAGAAAATATTCAAAAAAACCTTCAAGGAATATGATGTAGAAGATTACAACTTTGCATTCAGACCCACAAATAAAGTAAAAAACACATACAATAACTTAAAGGACATAATTAATAAGGATTTGCAATCAAACATAGTCTATAAAATAGATTGTCTCAGATGCCCGGCGACATACATAGGAGAAACCAAACAATATTTAAAAGACCGAATTTATCAACACAAAAATGATTGTAAAAATGGCCAAAAAAAATATTAACAAATCTGCATTAGCCAAACATGCAGGAGAACTCAACCATGAATTTTATTTTGAAAATGTGCAGATCTTAAACAAGGAAGAAAACAGTACAAGAAGAAAACTGCTGGAGGCAATTCACATTTCTGAAAATATAAAAAATGCCATAAATTTCAAAACAGATTCGAGAAATATTAATCAGTTGTATGGAGAAATACTGGAAAAAATTAACAAATAAGATAGGGAAAGAGAGAAAGGGGAAAAAAAAAAAAAAAAAAAGGAGAATAGGACACAATTTGGAAAGAATGTAATGTGTGTGAGTGTCTATGTATGTATGTATTTTTTTTTTTTTTTTTTTTTTTTTTTTTTTTTTTTTTTTTTTTTTTTTTTTTTTTTTTTTTTTTTTTTTTTTTCAAAACAGAAATGATTGGTTTGCAGTGTGGAGTCCATTTTCCCTTAATCCTCCCTGAACTTTGAACAATTGACAATATAAAACAGGTAGTTGGACAAGGGTAGCAAACACCTATTTATTTTAATTATTAATTGACTAACCACTGAAGGTGGATTTTTAGAAGACTATTTTTATCAATCAAATTTAGGTAATTGTTAATAATTTATTAATTTCATTGTTGACTTAGTAGTAAGTTATGAGAGAATTTAATTGTTATTGTTTTTAAATGAATTGTTATCAGAATAATAGATAATTGTTTGCAAATATGTGAATTTAAAAAAATAATTTGTATTATGTTGACTTACAGCACTGAAGATGGCCGAACTGGCCGAAACGTTTGCAATAATAAAGCTCTAAAGAAAAACAGTGTTGAGACTTAATTGGTCGCCCTTATCCACAGTTATAAATTGAATAGTCTCAAGAAGTAGGAAAAAATTAAGAACTAATTCTTTTTAATATTTATGGAGGTAGGTATAAAAAACTGCATCAACCCTCATAATAATATAAAACTGTTCATTATACAATAGACACCTCATCTCAAAAGTTGGACTAAGCAAAAGTTGCATCCATTATAAAATAAGTACAAAATAAGAAATTTGGTTTTAGTTTTCTTGTCTTTCATAATCCAGACAATTGAACAAGGATTATAATACTATAAGGAGATAAACAAACATAAATTAAGTTTTATTGTTTTGTTTTTTATATTGCATTTGTTAATATTTACACTGAATTAAAATAAATACATCAAGTAAATATCGACAGAATCAATAAAAGTATGTCTATTGTTGTCATTGTCTATCCAAGTTTTTCATAATTCATAATCATTTAATTTTTAAAATTAATTGATACACTCCTTCTTCCTAATATAATAGCATAAAATCATGAACTGAAATGCGATAGAAATATTATCTGATAACAAATTTGAGCCATTGAGAGTGCAAGCATGTCGGAAAAACCACTATAGGAAGTGGTTAAGTTTATTAATAACCAGTTCGTCGCTATTTCCATTTATTAAAAAATACAAACCAACTTTTTGATTTCTCGGTCTGACACGCCAAAGTTTTCAATATCATGATAAAATAATTATTCTTATCCATCGGAAATGGAAATATTAGAGGCAGAAAATAAGTGTTTGATTTGTAGTATAAGTATCAGACAAACAAAGTGGGGCATAACATTTTTCAGTAGTCGTAAAACTGAAAAAACAATTTTTTAAATAAATAAAAAGGGTGTTACCTAGCATGAGTGTTGTGGCCATGTCATTAAAATATGTGCTGCGTTTTCCTAGTTGCATTTAAATTAAATTCACAAATATCTACACATAAGCTCCATGAATAGTGTAATTGTAACTTAGCTATGTTAATTCTAAAAATCCATTTCAGTTGTCTTAAAAGTATATACTTCTTTCTCATACATAAAATAATGTTAAACAGACACACGCACACACACGCACATATATATAAACTCTTTTGTTTCTAGGGGAGAGTTCTTCTTACAGGACAGTGGACTTGTAATGAGAGCATTCAGCTCTGGGATATGAGGACATCAAGGTGCTTAACAACGGTTAAACCATTGAATCGCCCACTTTGTTATGCTGGGGAATTTATTAATGCTGTACAGTTTATTCGTTACTGGGGTGAAAACTGTCCTATAGCGATCCCTAGTACTGTGGGAGATCTAATCTTGGCTGGAGGGTCGGGGACTAAAGCACTTGAAGTAATAAGTGTCAAAGAGAATATGGTAATTTTCTATAAATGGTAAAATCATTTTAATGTACTAACTATTTTTTTAATAAGAATCATAAATCAAGAGTATTGCAGTCAGTCCAATGACTCATTTTAATCTCTGTTATAGCCTTAATTATTATTATTATTATTATTATTAAATTAAAGAGATAAGAATGTGTCAATTTAAGAAAACATATGAATTAATAACATCTACTTAATTGTAATTTAATTTCAACAGTAAATGTGATCTTAAAATATTAAGTTAAATGATGAGCTATTATAACTAAAAACTATACAATAAATTACATGATCAAACTGGATTGAGACTTCCAATAGATGTGAATGTGTCAATTTAAGAAAACATATGAATTAATAACATCTACTTAATTGTAATTTAATTTCAACAGTAAATGTGATCTTAAAATATTAAGTTAAATGATGAGCTATTATAACTAAAAACTATACAATAAATTACATGATCAAACTGGATTGAGACTTCCAATAGATGTGAATGTGTCAATTTAAGAAAACATATGAATTAATAACATCTACTTAATTGTAATTTAATTTCAACAGTAAATGTGATCTTAAAATACTAAGTTAAATAATGAGCTATTATAACTAAAAACTATACAATAAATTACATGATCAAACTGGATTGAGACTTCCAAAAGAAATTTGTTTTTCTGGGGGCATCGTCCTAACTCAAGGTTACCACCCAAAGTTTCTGTAGAGAATAATAAAAATGTTAAGGTAATATTGAATTCTGCCATAAATTCAATATGTACTTTAAAATAATATACTTGTTCTGCATATTTGTACTTTTTTCATATTTAACATCCCCCCCCTTTTCTTTACAATTATATTGATGTAAATATCATCAGTTGTAATTTATTTCAAAAGAGAAAAATAATCTATTTTCATAAAAATAACATTTTTAAATCATTGTGAAATTTCGTTTCTCATACTATTCTGTAATAAACAATTAAACGAATAAATTCTGTCAAATTATATTATTAAATAATTAAATTAAATCTATAATAATAATTTCATTGCTATTTTTTAAATCTATTTATTTTTTAAACAGATATTACATAGTACTGAAGAAGTGTCTGCTGTCTCTTCCATAGATCATTTCAGAACTTTAATTTCTTATGGAACAGTTGATCAACTATACGGTATTGTGAGTTTCTTTCCTTTTGTTGGAAAGTTATCTAAAGAAATGGCATTCAAAGACAAAGAAACGGAAGAAAAAACGCTGAAACACTTTTCAGAATACGGAAATCCAATGGGATGGCATGAAGTTGCTTTCGATATAGATTTCATGGATGCCTTTAAGGATGAGAACCAGGAAGATAATAAGCTTAAATGTGAAAAAGCACCTAAGAATAAACGGGAGAAGAAAAGAAAGCATAAGTCAAAAAAAGAAAATCTAATGACTTATGAAATAAAAAATCCTCAATAATTTCCAATTATTTGTTTTATTGATTTATCATTTTATTCAGTTATCATTGTTTAGTTTATTGCTATTAAAAAAAAAAATCATGGCTTCTATTTTTATTTTATTATTTTAAAAATTGTGTAATGTATTGTTTCTTAAACATTTGCATTGTACAGTTACATTATGCTATTAATAATTAATGTTTTAAAGAATTTGTTGACAACAGGAATTAATTTCTTTAATCATTATATATTTGTTTTAGATTTGTGTTCCTTTTTTTTTTTTTTTTTTTTTTTTTTTTTTTTGTGGGGGCTAGGAGGAAACTATAAAAATTATAGAAGTATGTTTATTACATTCTAGGGGTGATCAAAAAGTTCCAGGACTGTTGAGATTGCGCGGCAATGGAGTGTCATAGAGCAGTGCGGTTGGCAGCATTGTTTAGCGTGACTCTTCCTGAGCTCAGCTGTTTATTCAGTTTGTTGATAACGTTCTTCATTGCAAAGTTACCGCTGTTTTCGTAAAAAAAAGTTTTTTGTGTTCGGCGATTCTTTCCCTTCATGGGTCTCTTAAGTTTTGGAAACAAGAAAAAGTCTGCAGGGGCAAGGTCAGGTGAATATGGAGGCTGGGGAATGACCGTCATTCCATTTTTGGTGCAGTAGTCGCGAATGTGCAGTGCGGAATGAACAGGCGCATTGTCATGATGCAGCACCCTCTCACCGCTCCGCCACAACTCTGGTCTCTTCCTCCTTATTGCCTCGCGCAAATTTCTCAGGGTTTGAAGATAACGAAAGCGGTTAATGGTCTCATAACATTTTACCCAACTTCACACAAAACTTTACGCAAACGCGTTGCTCTTCCTTTACATTCATTTCACAAAATCGCCGAACACAAAAAACTTTTTTTTACGAAAACAGCAGTAACTTTGCAATGAAGAAGGTTATCAACAAACTGAATAAACAGCTGAGCTCAGGAAGAGTCACGCTAAACAATGCTGCCAACCGCACTGCTCTATGACACTCCATTGCCGCGCAATCTCAACAGTCCTGGAACTTTTTGATCACCCCTCGTATGTCATTGTGCCAATCTTTGGACCCTGTTGATTATGTCAATTTTCATAAACTAAATATATTTCCATTATACAATTATGCCTTCCAAATGCACACATTCACATTAGGCATTGATATGAAAAACAATAAGTCACGATAGGGGCAAAAATTAGTTTTTGGTATAAAAGAAGGCAAAAGCGGCAACATACAGCTCATAAGTTACTAGAAGAAAAAGTCTAGTGTCTGTAGGTATCAGTGTTTGTTAGGACTTTGAACTTATTAATAATATAACCATTGGAGGATCTTGTGCCATTCAATAATTCAATAATTTCTCCTCAATTAATTAATTTAGATTCCACTTATTTAATTCAGAATTCATTTCAATAAGTCAGAGTAAAAGAATAATTATTTTATATTATTTAATTATTTTAATAATTACTGATAACACGGTTCATGTAATAGAGTAATTGATTACTAGTTACAAACACGAATCCAGAATCAGGAAAATAGGTACTTATGATTAGTTCCTATAAGAAGAAGTATTATATCCTATAAGAAAATTAATGTTGCTTTATTGTAGATCAGCTGAGAACCTATTTAGATGGTTCAATCTCTGATTATCTTCATTCCTTTAAAATCGTTTCTTTAAATATGGAAGGACTGTAGGCTTAAAACTTCAGGGTGAACCTTTTAGTGTGCATCTTATATGAGTTTATTATAAGAGAGTTCTATAAAAGAACTCTTAGAATAATAATAAACTTATGACTCTAAGCAAGCGATTGTAAAAAAAAAAAAATGTAAAATATCTAAAAATGGTACAAAATTTGAAATTATGTAAATGATCAGGCTTTTTCCTTCCTTTAGCATAAGGTTTTCCCAATAGTTGTTTGCCTATTTTATCAGGAACATAAAAATACATCAATCAGTCTTTGTAATCCATCTTCATATTTATAATTTGACTTTTTTTTTGCCATATTAATTTACAAATTCATACAAAATAATATAATAAATTTTAACAATAAATATCTTTTAAATATTTTTGTTTTCTTTTTGAAATTAATGAAGAAAATTAAAAAAAAATCTATTATTGCACTATAGAATATATAATCATACCAAGTAAATACATTATTTTATATAATTTTGGCGTATATAACTTTAAATTACCCTTATCATATTCAGAAATTGTTTCACCATGCATTGTATGTAACATAGGGAATTTTTCAATAAAGAAGAAATCTTATTAGTTAATAAATAGTTTTATTTGTTGTTTATTAGCTTAGTAATCTTTGATAAGATCAGTAACTGGAACTTTGGAAAATACCCTGTTGGCAATTTGTTGAAATGCAGCTCCAATCGATTTTTCAAAGGAATCCCTCATATCTTCCAGAATAGGTTCCCAGTTTTCATTTAAAACTCTGTTTAAATTTTCACCTAGAAGTAAAATTTTCGTTTAAAAAGATTTATGGGTTCAATATTCTAGAATTTAATATTTATATTTGGAAAATTTATCAACTTAAATTACTTATTAAAAGTAATTTCAGATATAATTTCATTTTTTTTTTCCAGGGCTTATAGATGTTATTTATAAGACTCAAATAATTATTTTAAAATATAATTGTATAAAAATATTTGGAAACTTCAATGTAGGGATTTCAAGTGCCAGTAATTTTGTCATGTATTGATAAAATAAGTTGATAACTATGGAATGGGATAGCTAAATTAAACATATCTACTTCAAATAATACTTTAAGGAATGCACTCTAAGTTTCCATTCAAATCCATTCAGAAACCAGATGTATGCTGGATTCTTTAGTAATACAGTAGTAATTACCGCTTCCTTACAATTACGAAACTTCCGGGAGAATAGTTAATATTTGGAAGGGGGCTGGACCTCAGGAAGGCTCATTGGAGCTGTGGGCTTGGAGCTATACAAAATAGGGAATTTCATTGTGACAGATACAAATTTCGTTTGTTTTGTTTAACTTAGACATCGTAATAATTACTTTAAGCCTGGCTGACATTAAGGTGTTTGCCACCATCACAGACCAATATCTATAAAGACAAGCTTTTGATTTATTTCCTATCATTCTTAAGCTTTTTGAGGATAACTAATTAGCTATTTGAAAAAGGTGAGATCATTTTGGTTAGATATAGAAGAGAAAAGTTAAAATTATGAAAAAAACATTGTTATTTTGGACCTGTGATTGGTTTTGAATATATATCAAGGCAGTATAGATCTCTTATCTGGCCTTAGGAGTGATTAATTATGCCAAAAGAGAGGGAATGTCGCAGAACAATTACAGGTAGAGAATGGAGAACCATGTTTAGAAGATTTCAAAGCAGACATCAAGACAGTGTGACATATTTTTGAAAAATAGATTAAAAAAGTCATTTTTTTTTTTTTTTTTGTATTCTATGATGATTTTAGGTACACCCCAGTCGGTCTCATCAAGTAGGAACTCCAGAAGATGGGTCAAAAGCCCGAAATGTTGGGAGAATAAAATAAATAATAAGCCATGAAAGAGATTCCTTCATCTAAAGAAAAACCTAATACAAACTAACTCTTCCTCACTATAGTGAAAAGTATAACTAGTAGAAAATAAATTAAAGAGATATTTTGTAGTTGGGCTATTTAATCACTAATGAAAGACTGAACTGTAACTTCAACATAGTCATTATTTCCACAATAAAATGCCCACTATTTGTAAAAAATTAGAGGTATTAAAAATATGAAATATGGAATAGATGAGTATAATAAAATTGAAAAATTGTCTGTAGAAAATACCATGTTATGAGGGCAATTGCAGCCACGACTTGAAGCATAAACAATAATTAATGAAAATAGTTTGGTGGTGCAGTCATGAAACAACACTAATAAGTGTAAGTTACGTAAATTGTGCCTAACAATTAGTGTATTGTTTTTTTGATCCCACTCCTAACTAAAGATAACCATTTTTATGACATTGAATTATATGTTCAACTGTCTTCCATCATCATAAATCATAAAGATCAATCAATGTGGGGAAACGGTTGTAAATTATGCTTAGACAACTTGTTTACCAGAAAAATATTTTCTGCAGCTTTTTTAACTACAGTAAACAAATATTGACTTAAGAAACACTGAAATTTGTTCCTCTTAAATTTCAGATTTCATCAGCTAATAGAAACATTTTGTAATGTGCTCATTGTATGTACAAATCAGGCTGGCAGAGATAAAATTTATCAAGGATTAAACTGTGTGATACATCTATTTTTAATAATTGAAACATGGAAATGCATAAGGGTATAAGTGTCTTAGGAAATGTTTACAGAAATGATGAGACTTATACCCTATAGGGTGAACTACGTTCAGTGCTTACATCCATGCCATGTTTCATACGTTCAATGAACTCTTTTCTAACAACAAAACATTACTTATACCCATTTCTGAATAATAGCTTTGGCACATATAACAATTTAGCAAAAAAAAACTTTGTTTTATTTTTTTGGCACTTAGACCCTTATGCATTTCCACTCTTCAATTAAAAATATTTATTATAAAATATTAAAGATATTATTAAAGATAATATCTGTAAAAATTTCAAAATAATATAAAATACTTACTGATTTCTTTGTTTCCTTTAAACAAATTTTCAAAGTTTAATATTAGCTTATCAACGGTAAAGGGGAATCGAACAGTATCCATATTAACATAAATTTTATTATTCTTTTTAATTTCATGACCTTTCATAGTTAATGTGGCTTTAAGATTCACTGAAACAACAAAAACAATACACAATTAAGAAAAGTAATAAACTGATGTTGATATTTTTGTAAATTTTGATATTAGTAAACTTATAAAATACCCAATGTAATGTTGAATCTTCCATCACCCTTGATTGGAAGTGTCAATACTTTTCCTACTGATTCATAAAAACCAGTGAGAGTAATTGGTTTCTTCATGATCGCATCTATTTTAATTTCAGTCTTTTTCCTGTCAAGGCTAAAAACAAACAGAATGTTGCTGTCAACTTTCATTTATCAATGTCATTTTTAACTCAAACCAAATAAAACCTCATTTGAAAATAATCTATCTTTTTTTTTGAATATTTAAACTAAATATATAGTACAAAAGCCTTAAAAATAAATAATAATCAATAAATTATTGAACAATTAAAAAATGGTCAAATGAATAATGTGAATTAATGCACTTAAAAAAAAAATAGTTAATTGAAGAGTCTACTTTCAAAATTGGACTACTTATCATTCTAAAACTGCAGAAAAAAACAACAAAAAACTGTATGAAGTTTATCATTGATATACTGCATTTAAGTCATAAATTTAGTAAATAAATGACGACAATCTTTATTTTTTTTGAAAATTTATAGAATTATGAAATAAACAATTATAAATAAATTTTTCCAACCTAACTTTTCTGACATTGGCAGAGCCAAGACCGAAGAAATCAACATCTTTAAACTTATGTTTTACATTCAATGTTTTTCCTGGGGCATCAGACAGGTCTAACAGGTCTATATGAAGAGGATCTAGCGGAAAAACGCCATATTTTGGTAAACCTGGAAAAATAAACTAAGTATTAGTTTTTTGAATGCAAACCATCTCCAACCTTTTTGAGGCAGCATTACAGTTCTGGTAGTTGTATGAAAATGGTGGAACACCTTCGCTTTTAGCAGTTTGATACTGCGATTCTTATCCATTACCATCTATCTATGTAAGCTTCTGCTTTTGAAATAATATAGCAACACAATAAACACATGCATATAACGTTTTTATTCAATATGAATAAACCAATGTTTGATATAAAATGTACCTATCCAAAAAAAATATATTTCATATTCTTGGTAATCATGATATATACCTATTATAAGAAACTTTAATTTTAGTATGATATTTAAGCTTTAAGTATTCAACATAATTTGTTATTATGTTGATATTATCTTTGCAAAATGTAATTTAATCTTACATATGAAAATGCTAATCTCTTTTCATTTTTCGTATCACAAACATAATTTTTCTCTTTTTCTTTGTTTTGTTGCCAGGAAATATTACAAATCTAAGCTAAAAAAAAATTGTGAGGTAATAGCTGGGCAAAATCCAAACACTTTCAAAATCTATCTCTAATATATATGTATATATAATATATAATTATATTATAATATATAATATTTAAATATATTATAATTATATTATAATATATATAATATATAATATATAACTATATTTTCACTAGCTGTTGAAACAGAAAAATAAATTTATTTTATTATTACTTTTTTACCTTTTACAAGAACTGGAATAATTCCTTGGATAGAATTCACCAGGCATTTTTCTAGATTTTTATCTTTCAAACTGCAGATATCTGTAAATAAAGAAAGAAATATTTTCTGTTAATTGAAATTTATTCTCTTGAATCACATGAAAAATCATTTATGATAATTAAAATTTTATATAAATATTAACTACTAAAGAGTTGCATATAAAAATTTGGAGATTTTTTATTAATAACAAAGGAGTAATGATTCAAATATAATTTAACAAATAGAAGAGCAGTAGCGGATCCAGAAAATTCTTGAGGGGGCACACTTTTTTATTTTTAAATTTTTATGTTTCATGAAGGTTTTAATTTAAAAAATTAGTGCATTGTAAATTACATTGTAAAGTTTTATTAAATGTTTAATTACAATCCATTTTTCATTTAAGAAGTTAAAAAATAACTAAAAATAGCCCTTTCTACCATATACAGAAATAGTAATAGTTCTGTATCACTGAGAGGTGTCCTCACTGCTCAGGGCGTCCGCGCCCCTCCCCTGGATCCGTCACTGAAGCAAATGCCTTTTCAACCATCAAAACAACATTTAATCTTGTTCATTATGTTTTTTTTTGTCCAATAATGTTTAATTAGATTTTCAGTTAAAAAAGTAATAGCATCTTCTAAGAGATCATGTTTGATATAAAGAAAATTAAAATTCTATTTTTAGGTATGACATTTTATGTAAGCAATAATATTTTATAATATATATTAATATTATATCAGCAATAATATATTTCATCAATTATCAACTGTAACTAAAAACTAAAAACTATCTAAAAGGAAACAAAGAAGAAGATACTCACTCTGAGAATTCGTCCATGATATAAGAAACAGCAGAATAATACTCCCAAAGAAAGCCTGTCCAACATTATCAATTTTAAAACAAATGTATTTATTAATCATCAATTAATATAGAATATTATAGAACTTAATGCTATAGTAAAAAAAAACAAAAAAAAAAAAAAAAACTGATCATTGTATGGTAAAAAGAAGTTGGGCTTAAAGGGACTTTCTTTGTAGTTTCAGGGGAATCATTTTAGATCTCAAAATCTTTTTAAGTAGATTACAATGAATCGTATTCCTTAGGAGTATTTGCACGAGTCATATTAAGGCCAAAAAAATTATTTAAACAGTTAAGAAACTGAATGTAACCAATTAGATAAACTAAACCATTCCACAAATAAATATGAAATAGAATAAAAGTAACATCTTTGTTTTTGTTTTCCTAAAAAAGAAAGAAAATGTTTGAGAGAAAAACATTTTATTCAAAATTCAATCCTGCCCTACTATATTTGGTTGCTGTTAAACACCATACTGGGATGTACAATACTATTTGAATATTTGTAAAACACATATAGGTGTATTTTTTTTCGATTCAATAATTTATCATAAAGAACTGTTCTTGGTCAGTAAGGAGGTGTTTCATCCAATATCACTCAATAAATTAAAGTATAAAAAAAAATTAATTATTTAGCTCAGATGCATATTTTATAGAGGATGAGTGCACCTCATAGAGGATATTTTATAGAGGGTCTTCTGAGTAACAATAAAACAGGTCAATCCAGAGCATTAATAATTTTATGTCATGGTTGACTCAAGCCTTCAAGTATCTATAACAATTTAAAAAAAAAAAAATCTAAACTGAGACCTTTGTGGAAATTGGTCGTTGTGTTCCAACCCCTAGATGGCTTTTATAATTTTATAAGGTATATTTCTATGAGGCAAGAAGCAAACTCTACTCTACGAAAAGGGTTCCCGAAGCATTGATACCCCAACTAAAGCAATAAGGTACAGGGATACCTACTATGTATAGGTATACTACTATACAAATAGTATGTCCACTAGTGCTCGGAAGTTGGCTGACTTGTTTATGAGAAATTTTTAACCAGCAGGTCAGTCAGTAAGCTGCAAGGAGAGCCCTATATCAAGTTGATTCCTGATAAGAATCTTATAGTCAATAAATTGATAGTAAAAAAAGTGTTAAATGGTCCCTGTGGAGTAAATCACGTTGTTTCAAGAAAAGTTAATCTAATTTTATATACAGGAGAGTAAGAGGGAGGATCATCAATGTTGAAATGAATAAACACGATTATTTATTTATTAGGGTCGTACGTTTCGACCCAAATTTAAGGATATTATCAGCGCTCGCAGAAGTTAAGGAAGAGACACAAGTCTCTCAGCTTTAGGAAATAAACGGACTGAGTCATTTAATTTGAGAGCTTGGTTTTTTTAAATTATAAAATGAATCGATATATTTTCAAGGCAAGGTGAGTGAAGTTTTTTTTTTTTGATCCACTGTAATTAATCCATTTTTATATATACAGTACCAGTCAAAAGTTTAGACTCACTTGTATTTAATTCAAAATCTTCAAGTTTAATGAAATAATTTTAACTCAAGAGGTAGAATATGGTGGATATATTCCACCATCATTAACTCAAGCAAGAGGTAACATTTCAAACATTATATGATTAAGTTTAGAATAAAATTATAAATAGGGGTCACCTGTGGTGTAGTGTTTAGCATGACAACCTAATATACTAAAGGTCGCGGGTTCACGTCCCGAAGTGGCCCTAGATTTTTTTAATGGGAGTAAAAAATCCTTTGCTATACCGTTCCTCGGATAGGACGTAAAATGGAGGTCTCAAGCATGTACGATGTCAGGTACTCCTTAAAGATCCCTATCCTAATTATACGTAGATATGCAAAATTTAGGATCCCCACTGTTGCATCGTCCGATTAGCCTTAGTAGTATAAAGGGACGTTAAAGAAACAATCAAACAAATTATAAATAAATTAAAAATAAAATTATAGTTTTTATGTTGTTAAATAAATAAAATGTTGTTATTTATTTATTTTACAAAACTAAGGGTGAGTCTAAACTTTTGACTGGTACTGTAAAAAAGCGAACCTTTAAAAAAAAATACAATATCTTGTAGTTTCGTTAATAATGCTCATAGTTTCATGATATTCTTCTTCATTAACGAAAAAATTGAGGAACTTTTTAAGATTTCATGTACATTATAAATCATAGATTGCATAGTTTATGAACCATGCGCTAATAAAGTTTTCTTTTCTTCATAACTTTTTTCCCGGCTTTTTCCGAGGGACATGATCACCTTTCGTCACAGGAAGAGAAGAAAAATCTTTAAGATGTTCTCTCAACAATTAAATAATTTATGTGCGGACCAAAATTAACACTTTGGGGAATAAAATATAAATATTTGGATAATGTTCAAACAGAAAGTAACACTCGATGACAAAACACATAACGAACTTACAGGATACATGTTGGAGACCTGCTGCGCGGAGGATTTCTGACTGGAGTCCTCAGCCGACCTTAGCTCTTTATAACTTGCGTTTCAAGGTCTTTTTGGAGTACCGGGGTTATTGTTCGGGATGGAAAGAGTAGAATTTAAGGAGACGAAAGCTAGTTCTTTTATTTTAACTTTTGACTAATTTTTCCAATGTTTTATTACGATGAATACTAACTAAAAAAAATGTTTAGTGTATATCAGTACTAGCTTATATACCGGTTTCACTCGAAGAATTTCATTTTTAAATCTATAAAGTGAGACTTTTATCGACTCAAACGGTCGATTTCGTAAAAAACCAATGCAAAGTTAACCAATTTAAGTTATACAATTTTAATATGGACAGGTGTTCGGACCTGGTATAAAAGAACCACTGAGCGAAATTTGGAGAATTTAGGACAAACGGTAAGGATTTTTATAAAGAACAAACAGAATTTCATCTTTATTTCCCGGTTTTATCCGGTGAATTTCATTTTTCTAATGTAAAAAAACAATGTAAAGCGATATCATTACGATTTTTATAACAATAAAGAATATCAGCTGAAGATCGGCTGAGGTTATGCAATTTTAATATGGACAGGTGTTTGCACCTGGTATGGATTTATATAGAGAACAAACAGAATTTCATCTTTATTTACATAGATTATAGCTGCATATCCCGGTTTCACTCGGGGAATTTAATTTTTCTGATGAAACGGTCAATCGTAAAGAACCATTGAAAAGCGATATCATTACGATTTTTATAACAACAAAGAATATCAGCTGAAGATCGGCTGAAGTTATGCAATTATAAATGGACAGGTGTTCGCACCTGTTATCAAAGAACCATTAAGCGAAATTTGAAGAATTTAGGACAAACGGAATGGATTTCTATAAAGAACAAACAAACAAACAGAATTTCATCTTTATTTAGATAGATGAGGTATCTACAGAAATTCGTGAGGAAAAGATTGTGAACTTTATAACTTAAATTCGAAGTTCTACTAGTATTAAATGTCCGGTCGTGATATCAAGGATATTAGGTGTAGTTTATAATTATATAAATCTATTATTTTAACAATAGTTGGTTTAGTTATTTTTTTTATAAGAAATAAATGTTCCGGTTAAACCTAAGCGTTATTAAATCATAATTCTTGTATGGTTTGTGTACATACATCTACCTATTGGCTCCATAACTGAAAATCCATACCTCGCACGAGAAACGGTCATGTCATTTAAAGTTAAAAAAGATCTCATTAATTTTCATCGCTAACATAACTTGAATATGTGTATGTTTTCTAATTTTTATACTATATTAGGTAAATGGTTACATATCTGGTATTTTGTATTTCTAATTCCGTTAGGCAGGGGCGGATTTTGCACGAAATTGGCGGGGGCGGGGGTCATGACCCCTAGTCTCATAATCAAGTGGCTGAGAGCACAACTTTTTTATGAGATTATTACCTTGTATTAAGAACTACTGCGATCTTAACCACCAAAAGTGTTGTGTTCAGGGCAAAGTAACTACTTAATTGCATTATTCGTTTAAAAATAAAAAAATAAAATTGAGAAAACCACATATTTGAGGGGGGTCCTGACCCCTTGACTCCCCCCTGGATCCGCCCATGCCGTTAGATTAGTTTCATTTACATTTACTATCATTCATATGACTTATGTAAATTTAGAAACTTTCTTTTATGATTTATGGTTTTAAAAAGCAACCTTTTGTTTAAAATTATTTATTTATTTATTTTTTTATACAAAGACTATGAGGAATCATCATAAACCGATAATATGCTGCCCAACCTTGTACAAGAACCAATTCTACGAAAATGGCCGAGGCATACGTGGTTTGGATCATGTTTCCAAAAGTGGCATGTGCATATTTCTGGCATTACGTCATTACTTCCAGAACCACTATTTTGCTAAAACGATAAGTAAAGCAGAAAAAGGAAAGAAAGGAGTGGGAAAAGGGTTATCCGATATGAAGATGGTATATATATATATATATATATATATATATATATATATATATATGTGTGTGTGTGTGTGTGTATATATACCAAGGGGGAGGTGGGGCACAATGAAACACAAATTTTTTTTTACCCATAGCACACCATCTGAGACTTTATATTCAATTTTTTATTTTTTCCATGTTACCTTAGGATCTAATCTTTGTAAGAAATGCGTTTAAATATTGTTTCATGCATCATGTCTGACCGCGAGCAGCTATTTTCCAAAAAAATTATTTTGTTTCAACGTGCCCCATGTCCGACGTACAATGAAACAGCTGAAATAAAAACAACACCATAATTAACAAAAAACTTTATTCGGCTTCCAGTCGGTTTTTCGTTCTTCTGTTTTAGGATAGCCACGAAATTCTTCAGGAAAGAGGAAAGTTTAATTTTGGAAGAAAGTTGTCATAAATTAATACAGTTTTTCGGTGTTCCACTCTCAATTTCGCACCAATCTGTAAGAAAATGAAAAAAACCGACTGCTTATTGCACAATGAAAAACACATGCGGCACAGACGCCCTTCTTTCAAGGAACCCATTACGAGTCATTTTGATGTCCTTAACTTCCTACGATGAATGTGGAGAGGTAGGGAAGTCATAGTCAGGCAAAATCTTAAGAGATACATGCATAATGAAAACTTGTAAGAGCAGATTGAATAAAATACTCATACTTAGAGACGAAAATCCATTCGACAAAAAATTTTAGTTTCACTACACAAAACCCCACTTCAGCACGTGGAGTGTGTCACGAAACAAGTTGAAAGGGGACAATAAGCTGACTTTGTTTGGAGCCACCCTTACCGCTTGCTCTCTGAAGTTGGTTGCTCTAGACCTTTTGTTTCGCCCAGTGCACCGACTGTTTCATTGTGCCCCCCCCCCCCCCCTCCTTATATATATATTCCATTTTTTAACTTGTCATGGTGGCATAAATTTTTAATATAATTTTTAATAAGAAGATGCCTTGGCCGGGATTTGAACTCGGATTTCCTTATCACTAGTAAGGTGCTCTTGCCAATTGAGCCACCAGGCACATATCTCGGTCAAGTCAACCCCCTCTCTCCACTGACCTCTTTCCCACCGATCTCGCCATTTTTGCCAATTAAACGGGGGAGTGAATTCACAATTCTTGTAAGGTTTGTGAAAATATGAAGTGTGCATCATTATATTTCTTGAGTAACAAAGTGTGTTTATTTTAATTTTTTTGGTTATTTTAATTTTTCGCTTGTTTCATATACGTATATTTTCGTAAGTACAGTTTCATACTCATTCGGTGGCTACCTTCTGCAATTTTCGTGAATCTCTCTAAAGCGTGATCATGTGAGCTTGAAGGAAGTTGGCGGTCCTATATTTTAACAGGTCAGACTCAGTTAAATTGGCAAACAAATAAAAAATCAACAGAGTAGCTTAACAAATGTAACGACTATTTATTTAATAACAACTATGGAAATGTAAGAATAACGGTAATAATCTACATATAGTCTGTTAGCCTTGGTGAAGGACCAAACGTGGAATTTTAAAATTGGCCGAATGAATACAGAGTATGTTGGTATAAGCATATATGTATATAGTATACTATCATAATAATATATTAAGAAATAAATTTTATTTAAATTATTATATCTTGTAACTATTCTTTTAAATTTTGTGGTTATTTAGCTATAAAGTAGAGCTATTGGCTTCCTGCAGGCAGAGAGTGCCGGCCAAGGACTACAAGGTGGTGACAAGAACGGTTCGTCATGATACTTCCAGAGTTTCCTAAGCCATGACCGCCGATGATATAATTCTATCTGCTTCCTCGATATCGCTCGCTTCCTTTTCCCTTCAGCTTGTTCAGAATTTTTTGTAATGCTAATTCAGTTCCTGGTAAATATGAATTCAACCAATTTTTAACCTCTATGGCTGGCTATAGAGGTATAGTATCATTCATCATTTTAATGATAAAACAATATGAAATGATCATTGTATTATAATTCTGAAATATTATATTATAAACTGAAATATTATATTATAAAATATTGTATTATAATTCTGAAATATTATATTATAAAAATATTATATTATAAGCTGAAATTAAATTTCAGTTTTACATATTGTAATAACTAACGACTAACTGAGTACATTGTCACATAGGCTGCATTTCAATTGTTTTAAAACCTATCAAAATTTCACCAGGGATTTCCCGGGCGAGGGGGAGTGTGGGGAATTAATGTCGAGCATTATTAAATGTCCCCTGATTCCGGTTTTTGAACTTGCTATCTTCGGGTTATCAATCATGTGTTGTCCACGGCAACGGTTATTTCCTAACGCGTTAGCCCACTCGGCCATCCCGCTCCCTATTAAAGAGTCAAATGAAAATCTCTCTCTCTCTCTCACTCTCTCTCTCTCTCTCCCTCTCTCTCATATATGTATATAGTTTTTGAGGTATGCCTAAAAACGCTACAAATATTCTGTCCAATGGAAATAAACCTTCCAGGTAACTTTTAAGAACCTAATTCGGACTGTTACGTACAGTTTGAAAAGAAAAGTAGACAAATCGTTCCAACCGTTCTTACGTGATTAAGGTGTTTTTATATTTATTCTCCCATTCAACGCAGACCTGAATCCAACTATTTGAAAATCATATAAATATTCACAAATATCTAATTGTGATCTTAGTAATCTTCCAATGCGATCTTCCAGGTGTTTGAGATTATTACATTACCTATGGATTTATCATTTAAAAAATACATAAAATAATATCTGAAAATCACAAATTTAGCCGCAAAATTACACTAAACGTAACAATATGTTTTTGTTTTTTTAAACTGGCTCTCATGAAAAGTTGGGTTTTCATAGATTCGCTAGTTTACGGAGTAGGCGTCGAGGGGAGCGCTGTGGGTCTGCAGCACACCCCGTTCGGTAATTTTTTTTTATTAAAGATATAATTTAACATTACTAAGACGTCGCGTCGTTTCTTCTCGCGTAAACCTGATTCAGTCTGTTTCGTACAGCTTAAAACAAAATGTAGCCAAATCGGTCTAGTCGTTCTAGCGTGATGTTTTTTTTTAGTATTTATAATAATCGAAAATAGTAAAAATCTGTCTTACTGGTCTCGAGTTATAAATTGTGTTACTAACAGGATTTTCTTTCATATACACACTACTCAATCACACACATACACAAATAGATGTATTCATACATATCCATATTTATTAAAGCTGGGAAATCCGGCCGGAATCGTAGGGGAAAATTTTTCCCATTCCAAAATTATCACTTTGTAACACACAAATCATATGGCTTGAGCTTCAAAACCAAGACAAACACTAGCCAGTCAATCACTCATTATATTTAGTCGTAAGGAGTCGTCTAGAACCTCGTGGAACGGCGTGGATGGCACTCGAACATCGCATTCACAAACACATGCGATGACTGTTCACTCCGACCGTTAGTTCGTTCCAACAAAAGGTCTGGGACTTTTAAACCATATGTTTTTTTTTTGTTCTGTTTAACGTTACAATATCTTGGATAATCGTCCCTGTATGTCCATTTATCAATTAATGTTGAATGAAATCTTTATTTTTTCTGTTTTACGGAATATATTTTCTACCATTTTCACAATTCAATTACAAGATTAAAATGTTTTTCAGAACCTTGTTTTTATTTATTACTTCGCAAAGGAAAGAGTATCCATCAATTGATCGGTGCGGTAGGGGACGATTACTTCCTTTGATTGGCTTAGGGAAACTTCCAGAGGAATTCGATAAGCCTTTACTGAGATGGGAAAACCCAGAGAGAACATTTTTGACGTCCAAGAGGTGCACTTGGGGCTGGTTTATTGATTAGGTAGGGTCATAACTCCCACGCGGAATTGGGGTGGTGGCTCGGTGTGGGAGGCTGTGTACCTGTACCGGTACCTGCCTGTGTACCCGTGAGTGGTAGCAATCAGTGAGGTTCGATAGTAATTGTACTGGACCCTCACGGGGAGCGGTAATTTAGCAAATATGGCTGCGGGTGCCCATGTAGTAATTACTAGCTAACTTCAACACGCCTGTTTTGGTTAGGACGCATCGACAGTCTATTTGTTTGTTTTGTGATGCTTAGTGGTGTAAAACAGCACTCGTCATCTACGCAAAATTTTAATTTTTATTTACTTATTTCTTCCTATACTTTGGTTTTAGTAAACTAATATAATATGATATCAAATTCCTGATAGCATATCAGCTGATTTAAAAAATTCAAATACAGATTCTTCCGTCTTATTGCCGTCTATAAGAATTGTAATTAATTTAGGTTTCAACCCGAATCTATTGAAACATGAAGTGAAATGGGGGAATACCAGGAAAATGTGATTAATTTAGAAAATACGATTGCAATATTTATATTTTTGTGGAGATTTTATTGTGAAGATGTAGATTCGATTCTAGTGTGTCTTGCCGCCCAGTTGTCCTAACAGGAGCTCCTTGATAAAGTGTTTGTTGAGTGAGATATTTCCAGAGCTTTATTTTTTTTTATTTTATTGTTAGGTGAGTGGGTTAGCCCAGTAGTAAGACACTGAACTGCGGTCCTAATTTCGATTATACTTATGGGAGCATATCTTTTCTATTCTCCCTCTGTTCGTCTCTGGGCTCACCCACCCTCTATAGAATGGTGTCTTAACTGAAAAATTAATTGGAATAACCTGACAATTGAGCGTGATCGCGTTCAAATCAAATCCTTGCACAGCTGATTACAAAGAAACAGCACTTCTTTACTAAGTAATTATAATTATATGAAACCAAGACCATCCATTATTTTATAGTTTTCGCGGAGGTCTTAAGGACTGCCTAGCAACTTCCATTTGTTTTTCATTTGGTTTGCTTAGATCTAACGAGTTTATAAAGATTTTCCTAATGCCTAATGCGTGGATGCTTCTACTGCTACAATGGACAATCGGTAGTGTCTAGAAAAGTTAGTCAATTGATGCCTGACTATATGAAGCTAAACAAATGTTTTGCATGGTATATCTTTCTAACCAGGGTGGAGAGGTGGAGATAAATTAGATGGTTCGCCCACGAAATCAACTCCCCGCAAGGCAGACGGCGCACAGTGGACCAAAAAAGCTGAAAATGGGAAAAAACCTTATTGTTGTTGCATCTATTATAATTACTTTGCTAGCGGCTTGGAACCACTCGTGTACTGATTTTTTGAGGTGCCGAATCTAATGAAATCAAAATCAGTGCAATGGGACCACCAGATCAAGGCCAAATTTGAGGTCAAAAAGTCAAAAATATAAAAAATTCGTGTTTGATATAGTCTTATATGTTTTTTAAGGAGCCGAATCTAATGAAATCAATATCACCGAAATTAGAGCATCAGATTAAGTTAAAATTTGACGTGGAAAATAAAAATTTAAATAGTTTTTTTTTTTATTTAACAGTTTTATGTACAATAATACAAATAGGATATAATTATTTAATCTTGTTTAAATAAATTGTATGCTTCCTCGGTTAGGTCTTTTTTCTTTTTATACTTGTATACCGGTCTAAAATCCGTAATGTATGGGACGCTTGTAACAAATAATTGGTGGAAAATATCTTCATTTGTTGCGACTCGAGATATCTTCCTGGAATGATGTCCCTTGTACTGCTTTTAATATTTGTTCCTACTCTCCATGAGCCTCTTCTGACGGGGAACCGATACAAAGAGCTGCGTGCTCAATCATGTCTGCTACATGGAAAAGAATTTTGTGGACGGTCGATGGGAGATAGTAGCAGGGGTACCGGAGTCACTGCCATCTCAGCCGTTTCCGCTGTATACTTGCGAAATGCTGCAGTATCAATCGGATGCGGAGAGCAAATCACATCTAGTACAGTTTTTAATCTCATAATGAACTCTTCATTTATCCCTTTAATTTGCGCGGTTAATGAAGGATTTTCAAAAAACTTGCAACAATAACAGCATCAAACTGAAATAAATGTACCACCTCAATTTTCAGGAGTGAGAGCTCTAGTTTAAAGCTATAGCTAACTGTGCAACTTCAAACAACCTACTTGTAGGTAGTTGTTGTTTATTTGATTATTTAAAATACAAAATAAAGCAATTTTTTTATTAGTATTTTAGAATTAAAATTAAAATAATTTTATTTTATTTTAGTATTTTAGAATTAAAATGAAAATATTTTATTTTAATTCTAAGCCAGTCCCTCTCCCTTAGAGACCTATAGGAGGATTTTTCTTAACTAATAGTTCCTCCCCAAGGTCATCCGCCTTCGCCACTCGCACCGTAGCGAAAGGTTTAAATCCTTATAAATCCCAAAGTTGGCCGAAGTTGGCTCTGAAAATTTTACCACAGTTCCTCGACTACCTACAGTTACATATTAAACCATTGAGACCGTACACCATTGTGCATAATCTATGTGCACTCTTTCCCAGTTATTGTTGGGATCATCCCAGGAATGGAGCGGAGCTCTTGCAGGGCTGGACGAAGTCAATGCACATTTCTCACACCGGCGAACAAATCTTTCTATATCCTGGTCGATACCAGGCCAGTAAACATATCTACGTGCTAGCTGCTTCATCTTCACGATCCCGAGGTGCGTTTCGTGAAGCTCCATTAGAACATGTTGACGTAGTGTTGCTGGTATAAGGACTCAGTCCTGTCGGAACACCAGACCATCTAGTAGGGTAAATTCAGAATTAGAAGACTTCTTCTGTAAATCGTTTATAAGCTTGTGCAGTTTGACGTCCTTTTTTGTTTCTTCTTGGATGGTCTTCCATGTCTTTCTGTCGCTCGAAATTTGGAAGATTGCTTGATGATACAGCTGGTCCAGTTCATCTCCAATAGCGTTGTCCGTCAACTTGTGTATGTAGTTCAAAGGAGCTTTGGATAAACAGTCCACGTTCTGGTTATCAATGCCCCTTTTGTATTGAACAGTGTAGTCGAATCCCGATAGGAAAGACGCATAGCGCAGTAGCCTGGCGGATGGCATTTGTGGTAAGGCCTTGTTGTTTTGAAAAATGCGGGTCAACGGTTCATTGACCGTTACTAACGTGAAGTGTTTCCCAAAAAGATACTTATAAAAATGGGTTACCCCAAACATTATTGCAAGTGCTTCCCTGTCTAATTGGCTGTAATTTTGTTCTGCAGGAGCCAGCGAGCGCGAAGCGTAGGCGATTGGTTTTTCAATTTCCTTGTGGAGATGACTTAGAACGGCTGCAACTCCCGATGAACTCGCATCAGTGGTCAATCTCACAGGTAATGCTGGATCAAATGGTGTAAAGATTCTGTCGCTGCACAGTTCTTCTTTGAGTCTGCGATATGCTGTTTCACACGACGAATTCCACACAAATCGTCGGCCCTTGCGGAGTAGACACCTAAGCGGATACGACAGAGTCGAAAAGTTTGGTATGAATCGGGAATATTATTTTATGAGGCCCAAAAACCGTCGAACTTCATCTGAGTTGTTTGGGCGAGGGATCTCATGAACAGCTCTGACCTTTTCTGGAGATTTCCGAATAGTGTTGTTTTCTATAATGTGGCCTAAGTATTCCACTGTTGTCTCAAAAAATTCGCACTTCGTTCGATTAATATGTAAATCGAATTCTGATAGTCTTTTAAGTAATGCCCTCATGTTTCTCAAGCAATCTTCTAATGTGTTTCCATGAACAATCACGTCATCAAAATACGCTTCAACACCAGTTAGTCCCATGAGTATCTGTGCCATACGTTTGTTGAATTCCACTTGTGCATTTTTTATGCCAAAACTGAGGCGGTTTACTTTGAAAGTGCCGCGATGCGTCGATATGGTCTGGATCGTTGCACTTTCTTCATCAACCTGGAAATGCAAGTAGGCTTTATATAGGTCCAGCTTATAGAAATATTTCGAATTACGTAAGTTATTCAGAACTTCATCTATTCTTTTGATGGGGTAGTTTGTATTAACAAGCCTTTCATTCGCGCCACATTTGTAATCGACGCACAACCGTATTCCTCCGTCAGGTTTTGGTATAACTACTAATGGTGATCCCCAGTCGCTCGAAGAGATAGGTTCGATGATTCCTGCAGCCTCCAAAGCTTCCCGCTCTTTTTCAACTGGTTCCCTCAAAACGTACGGCACGTCTCTTGGCTTTGTAAAAATTGGCTTCGCATCTTCTGGTAGTTGCAATGTAATTTTAACATTCGGAACACATCCTACTCTCTCCTCGAAAACAATCGGGAATTCATTTATAAGGCCTTCGATTATTGAGCTGATAGAGTCAATTGACGATGGTTCCCCCATAGGTTCCGCGTCCGAGTCCAGATCCTTTAACTCAATGCCCAGGCCTCTAATCCAGAGTCTACCAAGTAAGGCCGCATGCCCCTTCGGGACGATGTAAAGATCTCCTTGAATTTCTTTATTTTTATAACACACTTTTACTTCAGCCACGCCCCTTGAATTTATTACATTACCGGAATATAAACGAAATGCTTTGGTAGAAGGTTTTACCGGAATCTTTAAATTCAATTTATCAAATTCGTCTTCAGATAAAAGAGTGTACCGAGCTCCAGAATCCACTTCGAATCTTTGGGCCTTATTGTTAAGTCGAACTGTGACCAGATATTTGTCGGAATGCGGAGCTATTTCGAATAGATCTACAATATTAGATGACATATCAACGTGTTGCACAATGTTTACGCCATATGTATAATCTGACTGTGAATCATGATGCATGGCTGAAAGTGAATTTGCGGAACTGGACCTGAGTGACTTCGCCATTAGCGTGGTAATGCATACTTTTGCGATGTGGCCCTCTCTTCCACATGCGTCGCAGTTGACGTCTTGTCGTTTTGTCCTACAGTCTGAGACCCGGTGATTAGGCTTCCCACAACGGAAACAAAGGCCTTCTAATCCTAAGGCATAGTAGTCAGGACGCTTCCGTCTGGGGGGAATAGGAGAGCGGTTACCGGAGCCGGAGCGGAGATTTCCTGTTTGAATGTGTAATTCGATCCGATGGACTGCTACTGGAGTAACGGCTGCCGGCTGGACTGCTGGAACGGCGACGCGAACTGTCGTGCTGACACGAATTCGAAACTGCATACGCGTCTTCGCAATAACTTGAAGTTGAACTAGTAGTCTGAGAATGGGATAACACGTTACTGTCGATGCGAGAGGCCTCTAACGCTAAAGCTTTCGTAAGGAGTTGGTCGAACGCTATGGCGCTGGACTGCAACAGTTGTTCCCTAATCCAGTTATCTCTAAGTCCTCTTATAAACTGGGCTCGCAAAAATATATCAGCAGCCGAGACTGTGCGTTTACAAGAGCATTCTATGGTTAACTGGCATTCCGTTTAATTCGGCTTAAGGGCAGCCACAAATTCTGTGATTGAACTGTCGTTCTGGTATATATTTAAAAAATAATGTTGAGCTACGACAATATTTTTTTTTTTGGTTCCAATAATTGGGAAAAAAGCTCCTTCAGCTCTGCATAGTTTGCTGACTTGATCGGCTTACCTGGCCCGAGATATGCTGCCAGTTCATTGTAATGTTTTGCCCCAATACTAATACTTAATAGTTGGGCCCTGTTAGTATCATCAGTGACATTTTTCATTGTTAAGTAGCTTTCAAATCTTTCTAAATAACACGTAAACTTTTCTTTTGTAGCGTCAAAATTTTCAAAGGGTTGAATATTACTAAAATCTGATATGTTTGGCTTACCTGCAGCAAGGCTGGTGACAATTTTTTCAATTAGATCCTGTTGCTGGTGGTTGAAAGCCTCCAATAACTTCTTTAACTGATTTGCATCCATACTTGCATCCATTGTACTAGAACAGATTATGACTACGAACGTTTGAGTGTTTTAACCTCGTCGCCAACTGTTATGTCTCTATGTATATATATCTATTTAACTCCACAGGGGGTAAACAGGTATTGAAATAGTTGAACACACTATTATACAAATAAACCCCATCTATTTTTGAAACTCACATTGTAAAAACAAAGATAACATAACCTTACATAACCCCCTTATCACTTATTATCAACTAACACAATAATCGATTTTGTACATCACAAAAGTAGAACAAGAGAGTACTCGATTCAAACAAACAAAGTTCGGGCAAGTCAAGCGAATGGGGGCTGAATGATGGCAAAAGCGTATTCTGGACTTTACATGCTGGGCCTAGTAAAGAGGAAAGGGAGGTCGACCAAACAAGCCTTGGATGGAGGGAGTTGATGAGGGGGATGGCTGCTCGAGGTTTGAGAAAGGGACAATGGGAGGATAAGAGGGTATGGAAAAGAATTTTTTTTAGGGCATATAAACGTGTTGTGTAACTAAAGTCCTTATATATTGTTATATTGTACGATAATTTTAGTGAAAATAAAAAAAGGGGAAAAAATAATTAATCTGATTAATATCACCAACGTAAAAAATGGGATAAAAAAATGATTTCGCTCTGGTGAGCTCGTAAAAGCTATTAAAACAATTAAATGAACTGTAAAATAAAAATAAAAAACATTTTATAAAAAAAATTAAACCGACTTCGAAAACTAGGAACCAGTAAAAATAAATGCACTGAAAAGTATGAAATAATTACCTTCTGATTTTTATGAATACCCAGCAAAATTGAAAATCGTATGAAAAGCGGAAAAAAGCATTAAAACGGATAATTTTATTTTGATTAGTACGAATACATTCTAACTGTTAATAAAAATTATTAAATTAAAATATTAAATACCATGTTCAATATTTAACAATCTTTCCGGAGGCAGCGCAAAATAGAAAATCTGTAGAGAATTTTAAGATTTTCCTAATTTTTAGTGTTAACAAATTTAAATTTTGCGCCGCCTCCGAAAAGATTGTTAAATATTGAACATGGTATTTAATATTTTAATTTAATAATTTTTATTAACAGTTAGTATGTATTCGTACTAATCAAAATAAAATTATCCGTTTTATTGTTTTTTTCCGCTTTTAATACGATTTTCAATTTTGCTGGGTATTCATAAAAATCAGAAGGTAATTATTTCATACTTTTCAGTGCATTTATTTTTACTGGTTCCTAGTTTTCGAAGTCGGTTTAATTTTTTTTATAAAATGTTTTTTATTTCATACTTTTTAGTGGCGGAAGATAATTTCTAATATAAGGCGGAAGGAAGCAATTGCCTTGAGTTCTAAAACAAAGTCTGTATGCTTTTTTCACAGATTTTAAGTGCATTTTGAACTGATTTCGGGTCGTGAACGGGTTTTCGAAGTCGTTTTTGTATTTATTTTTTTTTTTACCTCTTTAGATACTACGAGTGAGTTTGGTTCATTAGTTGGTTGTTCTATCCATGGTGGGAAGGACGAGATCTATTCCTTGGGTCCCTCGCGAAATAAAAGTCAGCCCACCCAGGTAACGCTGTACCACGTCCGTCTATCCCGGGTCTTTATATTATAATTATATCAATTTTAATCAACTTTCTATTATAATAGTCACATTATCAATTTTATGAATATGCACAGAAAATTGAAAATCGTTTGCGGTGCGTCAACCCCTGTCTACTTTGATTTTTTGTAAATATAATCATCCAATGTTCCATCGGGGAGACACATAAAACCTTTTTTTCCACAAAGACAATCTTTTTACTTTGCGGAATATTGTCTTCGGTACTTGTTTATTACATACATACATCTGTGTTCCAATAGGAGGTCTTCAGTTTTGCTCGGCTGTAACATGAATCCGGTAACTTCAAGATATCGTAGGTATAGGAACAGTTGGCATTTTGGCCGTTTTTCGACCAGTTTTATTGGTAAATATAATAAACAACATATAGGTTTGTTATTTCGGTATCTGAGAATATGACTGCCTCGAAAAGGAAACAATTCTTGACAAATGACTATCTTTAAGATTTTCGTCTCTAGACTCTCTTATCGAGTGCCACCCTAGGGACGTTATCGTAGCTTAAAGAAAGAAAATTAGACAATTCACCATCATAGATGGAATTGGAGATGGAAGAAAATAATATTAAAATTTGTTAGCGGGACGTATTTATTTCGTGACTGGAATAATAATAAGTCCATATTATGGTAATATCCTTAATATTTTTCTTAATTTTCAAACCAAATTTAAGCTTAGTTAATAGTTATTTGTTATCTCAAAATCAATAATTTGGCACGTACAGCAATTTTCATCTAAACATCTCAATAGTTGCAGAAACATAATTAAAAAGCGATAATAGTAATCAAGATAACATAACAAAAGTGTCACTCCAGAGTGAAGAATCCGCACAAGATTTTATGATTACATTGTATATTAATATCCGACAGAGATCGAGTGTATCCGGAAGCTGACAGAAGTGCCTGAATCTTTGGTTAAGGCCTCTAAATCAAATGAAAAAGAGCTTTTCCAGGAAGCATTGAATTCCTTTTTAATGTGCATAACGAGTGGAAGTCGGAAATCAAAATCCAATTTAAAACAATAATGGCTACGATTTTACGAATCTCTTCTAAAAGGGCTATTAATGCTCGGCCTTTCTTTAAATTCTAAGAATTTTGTGGTTTTATGATTATGCTGTCCATCCGTCGTTTAGACATTTATTTAGGATTTTTTACTGTCATAGGTGTTTAATGTGCTTTAATCTTCTTAAATCTATAAAAAAAATCTTTTAAGCTACCCAAAAAAATGTTCTTGATGTTTATTTCTTGCCAAAATTTTCCAGGAACAGGGTCGAAACAACAATAACTTTGTCGGAACCATAAAGAAGCGTTTTTCAGAAAACGACAGCGATATTCCACTGATATTATATATCTTTATTAAAATCTATTTTTGAAAATTTATTTAAGGTTATGTTTAAGGTTTGTTCCAACAAGCACATAAACCACGTCAATAACTCACAAACTTAACATGTTCTCCCCCACTCTTTTAATTCTGAATTTGATTGGTTTGTTTTCCCAACCGATTCATCGACCATTAAAACATTATTGAGCATTGCTTGAAATCAACCAAACAAATTTAGAATAAAAAAGCGAAGATAGTACATGATCAGTTTGTTATTTACCAACGTGTTTTAATAGTTTGTTGGAGCATACCTTATGATACATATGCCATATGTTTTCAAATAAGTAAATATTTTGAGCGATAATTCAATAATTATTTTCATGTTTTTTCCCAATAACTTCTTTAATAAATTAAGAACCCAAAAAAGGTTTCAATGGGACCAACTTGGGAAAATACTCTACAAGATGCAAAAGGTTTCGTTCCAATTGGTCCACCCATCTCGGAGTAATCGGTGGACATACATAGAAAAAAAAAAAAAAAAAAAAAAGGCACATACGTATCGAATTGAGTAACCTCCTCTTTCGAAGTCGGTTAAAAAATGAAATAAGTCTTTAATGCAACTTACCAAGCTTTCGCTGTACGCTGATTCGGAATTTCGGGCACGGGTGAAATGAGGATAATCGGGTAAAAGACATTGAAGGAATGTTTTAGGATGAAGGTAATTTTCACCTGTTGCTCGTCCTTCTTGAATTTTGCGGCCAGCGGAAAACAATAATGGTTGAAGAGAAAACTTCAAAATAATTATAAATTTCATACCCAGGAGGTAGAAAATTGTAAGAATTTGACACCCAAGAGGTACAAACCAAACCATCGGCGGACTCTAATTGGAGATCACAAACACGATGATGCTTATTGTTCAACATCAAGAAAGCAAGTGTGCAAAAAAAAATGGCTGACCCCGGAATTCTAAACCCTTCCAAATGCCATCTTGAGGAGGCCACTGACAACCCAATTGTTGGCCCAGCGATTGCAATCTCCGGTGACGGTTAAGGCGGCAAATTCAACTTGAAATATAAATTTAAAAACCAAAAATAAAAAAAGGAATCATCTGTGATTGAAATAAAATAAAATCAAAATACCGAACACACACACATACACACACACACACACACACACACACACACACACACACACACACACACACACACACACACACACACACACACACACACACACACACACACACACACACACACACACACACACACACACACACACACACATATATATATATAAACAAAAAATAAAAACAAAAAACGTCAAAATTGGAGCACTTATAGCAAAGATAGGGCATATAGAACATTCTAGTTAAAATTATAACAGCATTTGTTAAGTATTACAAGTGAGCTTGTTTTCCACATAAACCTGTTCCCTTTTCTTTCCTTTTTTTTCACCAATAACTGGAATTCAAAACATATCCTTGAACAATCTAGTTCTTGTATAATAAAAGGTGATTAATGATTAACGTTGGCCGTTAATAATAATCACGTGGAAGTATAAAATAAATAATAAAATCCTGATAGGAGCAACAATACTGAATATATGTATATCATTTTTTGTATCGGATATTACAAGAAAAGCTATTATGACAATCGTTACAAAATAATTATAAATTCATCTACGGAATTCGATTTGAATAAACAGAATAATCTTTACCACAAACCTGCGGTAGAAGAAAATAATTTAAAAAATATAATAAAATTTCCATAACGCGTGTTTACGATCTGACTTTACTAGTTGCGGTTATTAATAAATAAAAAAATGTATCGATGATGCCTGATTACGATCTAACGACAACAACAAGAGAAGATACTAGTAAAAAAAAAAAAAAAAAAGAATTTACCACAGCCGATAAATTAATAACTGCATATTTTTCCATGGTTCTTTGTAATACCTTTTTAAATGTTCGTTGCATGATCAACAACGAAGAGTAAAGCCGTACACACACGGAGGTACTAAACAGGTACTCGAATACCAACCAGTTTACTTCGAGTCACTCCCTACAAAATCAAACGTATCCCACACACGGCGCTATTCGTAAGAAACTAGTTATTAACCAGTTCCAGGGTGATCGGACTGTCGTCGAAAAAAAGTTACGTGATACTGTCAGTTTTTATGCGAGAATGAACGCGGAATTCACAGTAATTAGAAGCAAATGTTAACATTGTTAGTTATTCTGTACAACTTTTGCTTCTCGGAAAACTCACAGTGCTGTTAGGATGGCATGAACGATATATTTTCGTGGAAATTCTCACAATATATGACAATCCGTTTTCGAATTCAACATGTCTCGTTGTAGCATTTGGTCGCAGTTCTGATGGCATACCTCTCTTTAGCATACCCTAGACGTGCTGTTTCGGATGATGGCAAAATTCTATTTTAAATTATCATCAATTGTGGATAAAGTCGGCGGCCAGCCCCCCACCCCCCAAAAAAAAAATTATAATTAACGTTTTGAAAAAAAAAACGAGATATTCTGTTTGAGAAGTGCAGGATATTGCGTGTGTTTCTTATGCATTGGAAGGATGAAGCCCTGTCTGAAGGTTCATAAAGGTTGGAATCAGTTGAACTGTAATATTCAACAAGCAAGTACTTAACCAATTCAGGTGCGTACCTTTTTTCTTGTATTTACTAGGGATGCGAGATGTCAATGTTTCTGAAATATCGATGTTTTCCGACCATCGATGTTTGTGGGCCGATGTTAATATCGATGTTTTTTTTTTCTCGATATTTTTTTTATTTAATTGTTTTACCTATAATAAAGTTGTATTTAACATAGGCGTTTTTGATGACATCGATGTCTTAACAATAACAAAGCTGTTTTTATCATCGATGTTTTTGCGAAACAAAAATGTTTTAAAATCAATTTTTTGATAGTAAAAAAGTTGTTTTTAACATCGATGTTTGACATTACAATGGATATACTACCTCTTTTCTTCCTACCCTTTCTTGTTTCTGTAAAATTTTCAATTTCAAATAATTTGGTAAAATATGAATACGCAAAACCATAGTATCATTCAAGTTAATTATTTAATGCAGCTGCTCGCAAAATATTTTAAAATATTCACCAGAAATACGATTCTCTGTATATACAATGGAAACGACATCAACGTATGAATATGGTTGGGCCCTAACAGTTGAATCTTTAATAAATGAATATGAAAAACCAACTATGTTAAAATCATCGATGTTTTTATACATTAATTATGAAAAATAAACATGCTTTACATTTAAACATCGATTTAAATATGTTTGGGCACTAATACGTTAATGTTCAAAGAATGTATAAATTAAAAACATCCACAGTTTTGTGGTCGATGTTTCATCGACATCGATGTTTTGATTATAAACCATCGATGTTTTGCCTTCGATGTCGCATCTCAAGTATTTACCATGTTCTCTTTGAGCTCTATCATATTTCACTATTTGGGGTTGAATAGAAACCTATTGTGAATAGAATTTGGATGGGATGGAATTAAGTTAATAAATAAAAAAAAAGGATCCCCCCTTAGAAATATTTTAGATCCACTACTTTTACGACTCCAGTAGAATGTGGGTGTAAAAGAGATGTTTTTCTCTGCTCGTGTTTGATTGGGTGTACTTTTTACTTTCAACTTTCATATGAAATATATAGTAAGGGAAAGTAGTGCGATCGTGAAAAAAAGGCACTTTACTTAATAAATTTTCTCTCATTTACACGGTTTTTTTTTATTTACTCAAAACCGGCTTCAACGATTTTGATCAAACGGGGTTATTGATGTATGTATGTATATGCCCGCGATGCGACAGCAAAAATTTCATCAAAATTGATCAACCGGAGGGGGCACTTTACTTAATGAATTTTGTATAATTTTCAAATGTTTTTTTTATTTACTCAAAACCGGCTTTAACGATGTTGATCAAACTGAGTGTTTGATGTATGTATATGCCAAAGATGTGACGGCCCACATTTCGTCAAAATTAGTCAAATGGAGGGGGCAATTTATGTCATAACTTTTTTTCAAATTTTTACCTTTTTTTCGGATCTCTCAAAAACGGATTCAATGATTTTGATCAAATTCGTTATGTTTAATGAAAATTAGGTGTTATTTAATATCAGGTAAGCTTTATCATTATTAAAATGTCTGAGGGGGCATAAATGTGGGAGGGTCCTTTTTTGTTTTCCTATAAGGTACCTTTGTTTTTGTTTATATGGAGAAATTAACTGTCTCTTGTTACGACTAAAAATAAGAAATGGCTAAATATGAAATATGAAAAAATCAAGCAAACATTGTCAGGAGAAAAAAAGAAAAATATTTCGTCAACTCATAAAACACGTTGATCCCACGCATACGGAGTACGCATTTAATGACAGACCATTGTTCATAATTAAAGCCGTTCTGTTCATTTAATTGAAATTATTTGTTTCATGGCAGCTAAATGAATTTTTCAACAACTACATAGAGAATTATAAAATCAGACGACCTGGAGTATTATGCTTGCATTGACGAATTATCGCAAGTAAAAACTTTTATTTAATAATTTAAAAAAATTAGTGTTTTGAATATAGCAAGTAAACACAAAAATAAGAAATGAATGTGGAAAAATGTGTGACTTTGAGAAGTGGCAATTAACAAATCACATCAATTTCAAATCTAAATAAGTTGGTAAGTGAAAGTTATGTTTTGCGCGCACGCACCAGATTTTTTTCAATTATACTTCAATGTAACTGGCTGAAATATTGGGACAATTTAAACATGCTTACTAAGTTTAACACGAGTGCTAATAAATATTAGAACCCTCGGGGAGAATATTATACAGGCTGAATAAGTTAGGCGATGAATGGAGAACACTGGAGTGAGGTAAGGAGTGGGGGTGGCTAGGGGTGGGCGACAGGAACAAGGGGCTGACTCCTTCAAAAACAAAGCCCCCTGACACAAAGGCCCTTATCTGCGGCCCCTGGGTCGGAGCCCCGCCAGCAGTCTGCCCCAGTCTCTGCTGATTTCCAACTAATACTATATATTGCCATATTTTCACTATCAAAGTCTCTTTGTTTATAATTTATTTATTTTACTACTTAGTTCGCCGCCCCTTGCTTTCGACAATGCGCTTGTTGGCAACATGGCGGTATTTTGTTGCTAATGATAATCGATATATCAGTATCATCCGGAAAATGTTCTTCATTTCTTTGGATTCAGGATCAACTTCCAAAGCAGCTTTCTTCTTCTCTACGTTTCTTCTTCTTTTTGGCTATCGTCCAGGCTTGGGTCCACGTCTTCCTTAATTGAAATGGGCAACTACCGTTTTCCACCCTTACAAAAAAGATTTGTAGTTCGAGTTGATCCATTCAATACTATCGAGTTTTAAGTTTATAAGCATACAGCCCTTGTCACCTGTGGTATAGTGGTTAGCATGTTCGCGCCCAGCGGTGGCCCTAAGAGTTTTTAATGGGAGTGAAAAATCCTTAGCCATGCCGTCCCTCGGATAGGACGTAAAATGGAGGTACCGAGCCTGTACGATGTCAGGAACTCGTTAAAGATCCCTATCCTAATTATACCTGGATAGGCAAAATTTATGACTCCCACTGTAGCATTGTCCGATTAGCCTTAGTGGCATAAAGTGACATTAAACAAACAAGCATACAGCTCTTGAATTTTTAAATACATGAAGATTATTTCTAAAAATATTTTCTAGGATTTAAACATCAGCCAAGTATTAAAAGTTGTCATAGCCATGAAGAAAAAAGAAACAGCAATGTTAACGAGACTAAGAATTAACCATGGCAATTAACCATGTTAAACAAACCGTGGTTGAACACTAATAAAAATCAACAAGGATGAAAAATGCCCAGTTTGTAAGACTATTGACGACCCAACACACGATATAACAAAATGCAAAAAATATGATAACTTCCGAAAAAAATACCCCAACATCTACAACTACAACTATACCACGGTTGTTTCAATGCCATCTTTAGACAATAGTCTCATACAATCCCTATGCTAATTCACAAAGAAAGTACAATAACCTTCTAATCCATGCATAAGAATTAACAGTTCGGGGAGTATAGGGCTTCAATGTAGGTCTTTAGAAAAAAAAAAGTTGTTAATACTCAGTAGCTTCGATGGGATCATAAAAATAAATACATCATATGTTTATTATACGGCCGGGATGGCCGAGTGGACAAGGGCGCTTGCAATAGATAATCAAAGTTAAGCAACGTCCATCGTGGTTAGTACTTGGATGGGTGACCGCTCCATTCGGGTGATCGCCCACCAATGAACGCCACGCAGTCCAAGTCTACCTCCACCCCCGGGTATGTGAGGCCCGTCAGCCTACTGGAGGCGACTTACACCGACCGGGCGTAGGAGTGATGAACCTTCCCCGTGTATCTCATGGAGAATCGTGGTGTGGTTTTCCAGGATGTCAGTAACCGCCCGGAGGTTTGGTTCAGGGACGGTATGCTTCAGGGAAAGAAATATAGGTCCTCGGGGCCTGCTGACTCTGAGCTACCATAATCCTTGGACCTAGACCAGTTTGTCACTGTCCTTGAACCCGAGAGAGCTGACGCCATCGGTGGGAAGGACATTGCCAAATTGGCCCCAATGGGATAGGTTATGGAGCTATGGGCAGTCTGCCGCTGTACCATGGTGACCATGGCTTGCAGCAACGTGAGGTTTGGGCTACCCCCTCCATGCTGCCTGTACTCCCGCAAGCAAATAAAATGTCTGTAAGAAGACCACTTTGCGCGGCCAAAGGTCTCATTTAGGCCTAATGCGCCAACCGGAAAAAAAAAAAAAAAAATGTTTATTATACATACATGTAAAAAAAAAATCTGGTGCGTGAGCGCAACACACATCTTTCACTTACCAACTTACTTGGATTAGAAATTGATGTGATTTGTTAATTGCCACTTCTCAAAGTCACACATTTTTCCACATTCATTTCTTAATCATTAAAGCCGTTTTTGAGATAATCGAAAAAAGGTAAAAATTGGAAAAAAAAAGTTATGAAATAAAGTGCCCCCTCCGTTTAACCAATTTTAATGAAATGCTGGTTGTCACATCTTTGGCATACACATACATCACATACCCAGTTTGATGTACCGTTTTAGCATTATTTGAGCAAATAAAAAAAAAAAAACACGCGAAAATGATACAAAATTTAGTAAGTAAAGTGCCCCCTCCGATTGACCAATTTTGATGAAATTTTTGCAATCATATTACTAAATCAAATACTCAGTTTAATCAAAATCGTTAGAGCCGTTTTTGAGAAAATCGATAAAAACGTAAAAGTTATTAAATAAAGTACCCCTCTGTTTGACCAATTTTGATGAAATTTTTGCAGTCACATCGCGGGCATATACATACACTAAATACCCAATTTCAGGTTTATAGTTTTTGAGCTAGTCTGTTCACACACACAGACCATTTCACGGTACTTGGTTATTTGGACTCAGGGGACCCCAAAACGTGTATTTCCGTTGAAAACCGGAATTCGAAATTTTTCACGATCGCAATACTTTCCCTTACTATATATTTCATACATAGGTAAGTGAAAGGAAAAAAAAACAATTAAAATAAAATAAAATTACTAATTAAAAATTGCACGTAGAGTTTTAAAACATTGGAGTAAATTAAAAAATATTGTGGAAAAGAAAAAAAGTATAAGGAAGAGCTTAAAAGTGGTTGTAGAGTGTTATATAATCTGCATTTCTAGCATTCCATCGTTTATTTTTATTAATACTTTATTTTTTTACATCGACTACTAATCTAGATTGTCAAAAAGTATTCCATTTAACTTTGGAGATGTTCTTGATAGTCATCTATTAATAATAGTCCCCTCATCGACGTCATCGCCCCGGGCGGATCCAAATTCAATCTCGGCTGACGCAGGTTTGCTGAATATTTATGGAGCAGGGTCTTTCCAGGAACTGTCCGGTCTAAGTTATACTCGAGTTTTCAAGGTTTTTATTTTGGGCTATAATTATAGTTATAGTTAGTTAATTTATGGTTGGGGCATTAAAAAAAATTTTAATTAAACTATCAAGGGCATGAGGATATCGAATTAGTTGGGAGCAGTCAGTAAAGTTTTATACAACCAAGGGCGAATCAAGCCAGTTATAGGAGGGGGGGGTGCAGCCAAATCATAACAGTATCAACCTTTATATACAAAAGTTCAATGTCCTTATGTTTGTTACCCTACAAAACTTAATGTTATGGTATGTAATAGTAGATGGATTGACTTAATCGTTTAACACAACGTTGCATTTTTTTGGAAGAGTGTTACAGTCTTTTTATACCTCTGTTCCCAATGGAGAAAATTTGATGCCGACGGGGTGGTATACAGAACGAAATTTTGGGGGGGTCATACCCCACCCCGTCTCTTAATCACATGGCTGTCAGAACCATTTTCGTATGAGATTATTACCTTATATTAAGAAGGACTGCCATCTGCTATAAACAAACAAAAGTGTACAGTTTAGGGCATACTAACTACCTAATTGCATTATTCGCTTAAACATACAAAAAAATTGAATTTTTTTTTGTTATGTGTAACTATTTATTTACAGATAAAATAAAAAAAAAAAAGTTAGAGAACATTTCTTAATCATTTTCTATCACACATTAATTTAAATTAGGCTATTTTGTTGACTTATTTTTTTCGGTAAATCTTATGATTGATATTAGACTAAGCCACAGCGAAGCGTGGCCGGCTATAGCTAGGAAATAAATTAAAATAAATATATATATATATATTTATTTATTTATATCCGTATAATAGATTTAACGCCTGATAATACATATCCAGAGTAATATTTTATTATTAGTTAGTAATAATTTTATTATATGTATTATTAATATTTATATTATAGCATTAAACATTATTATTATATCTGAGACTACACCGCACAGTGGGGCAAACGAGGAAAAAACCCAAAATCTAATATTCATATCTGGAGTTAATTTTTATTGTTTTTAATTCTTGAATAGTCAACAAATAAAAAACGATTTGTTCCTTTATTATCAAAAAATTCTTTTAAGCAGAAATTATAAGTTTTGTCGTGTTTGTAATATTGTAATTTTTTATAAATATATTTTGAGCTAGTTACAGCATGAATAATTACGAATGATCAATGTTTTACAGCCATTATGAGCACATATAGACGAGCTACTTTATAACATTAACCGTCCAATAAAAATCGTTATATAAGCGAAAATAGGTCACAAAAATAAATAATTTTAAGCATGATTATAGATAAAGCCTTATCCTAGCTTAAGATGGCAGCGATTGATCTAGGACCGGTATGTATCAGAGAATATATTCCTCTGATTTCATTTGCCTTTTTTTGGGAGGCCAAAAAAATTACCCGAGAAGTAAAATACCTTAAAGTTGACTGTCTCCAATTTATTCATAAATTATTGCTTCACATACCCACATACCTACACAATCATGGTTTAAACTTAAAATATAATATGGTTAGTGTAATACTCAATGAAGCTTGACAGCTACTTCAGCCTCCTCCCAGAGAAAGATAGTTAAAGTGCAATTTTCGACTGGTTTTGCTCTAGCTGATTTTATCCAGTCAAAACTGTCTAAATATCAGTATGAGGTGATTAGAAAGGCGATTAAAGACAGTGGTCTCCATATTTTCCCATAAAAAGTTGCAAGACATTAGCTGAATAAAAAAAAAAAAAAAAAAAAAAAAAAAAAAAAAAAAAAAAAAAAAAAAAAAAAAAAAAAAAAAAAAAAAAAAAAAAAAAAAAAAAAAAAAAAATGCTACCTTAAAGGAAATTCTCATATGAAAGTAAAATAAGTTTGTTTTTTTGTTTATTGGGGTTTAAGAGGCATGAAACCCTAAGGCCATCAATACCTTTGTTTATCTGTAGCTAAATAAAGTTAAATTCAATTATTTTTTTTAATTAATTAAAATATCTGATTTTAAGTTTCCTTTATAATTATATATACATAAATTATATAATTTTTTTATTTAGTTGCAATCATTAGCAATATAAGCATTAGAAATAAATTTAAATTCAGGATGTTGCTAACCGTACTGTAATTTTCCATCCTTAATCGAATGAAACAATTTACATTTTGATAGGACAAACCGTTCTGGAGATACAGAGTTTTCACCGCTTTTTTTGCCGTTTTGCCCAACTGTGCACCGTAAAGAGTGTTAAATCCAAACTAAAAAACAATGTTTGCACTAGAATTTGCAGATTTACCATAGGCAATAACATTGTAAATAAATTTAATAATAATTTAAAATTTAATATATTTAAATTCAGGATGTTGCTAACCGAGTAAAGTGCTAAATAAACTAATATCTGTGTTCAAAGTCTGCAACGTCATGTATAAACATTTACAAAGAAATCATTTTTTTTTTAATTTGGAGTTAACACTCTTTACGCTGCAGTCAGAGATATGATAGTAATACATAATTATAATAATTCCTCGAGTTCATAGGAATTGCTGAGGTGATATTTAAATTGTGGTAAGTATTGACCTAGTGGATTCCTCGAGACCCGCCCGCTAGCGCCTGACACCTGTTGGAAGCTCTCCCAGGTAGTACCTTATATTCCCGTGGATTATCACAACTTTCTAGCAGTCCAGTTTTCAAAGACGACTGTATGAAAACCGTTATTTAAATTATGTATTTTATTGTTTAATTTTCAAAAAAGGCAAGAAAAATGTTTATTAGTATTGGTAGCTTTTTTCTGTTAAAAGAAATTGATTTATCTGCAATCCGAGGTTGATATAGCCTATAGCACATAGCATATAAAAGCTAATAGCTGTAATTCGATAATAATTATTTTGAGTATTTAATAATTAAAATTATGATTTGCAAAAACAGTAATAAAATTATTATTTCACTTACCTTTTGATTCTTAAGGTTTTTTCTTCAACTACTAGTTTCTATTAAAAACAAGCAAGGGGGTTTGCTTTAGTAGCGATTATCAAGAACAAAATTTCTTTTAGAGTTACTTACCTGTCTTAGACCTTACCTCTTAAACTCCTTACCTCTCTTAAAATAAGAAAATAAAATTGAAAACGTTCAATTTCTTATTTAATGTTATTCATCATTTTGAAACTATAGAACCTGGGTTATTCCAATAGCTGGGCCAAAATCACCAAATGAAAGATGGTTATAAGCCTAAAATAAAACCCATACTCGGTACGTTCAAAATCTTCGTACATTGCCTCACAAACCTCAACTGTGAACGGATACGTACTCCAAGGGTACAAGAAGATTTTTGATTCCTAACAACTTTGGAGTTAATGGAGACTGAGTATCACTGTAAGTATTTATATCATAATAAATATAATAAGATAACAATAGGAATTTTATATAATTCTTATACATAATAGAAAATCAGATCCGTAGATTTATTAAACCAATATTATTTATAAAATTTTGTGGGGAGGTGGGAATCGATCCCTTAGATCCCCTGGCACCGCCCTGTAACCTTTATCCTTTACTTCTTGTGTCGAGCGCTCCGATTCCTATCAAGCTTTAAAACATGAATAGAAGGGAAATTTTCTGTTCGTAATCCAGCTGTCATCCTACATCTACTGTAAACGAGACGTACCGACATTTATCGGAACAAGTTGTTGTTGGTAAGTTGGCCAAGTTTTATTGAGAGCCGATATGTTATAGAATGCAATCAAACCAAGGACATCAACTAATCTATTTTGCTGACAATGACAGATGGACAGAGTAATACGAAACTGGTCTCTAGGACTTCGATTCTGGTCTAGCAACTCTTGGCATTCGCAACTATGCAAGAGTTGTAATGCATTTTATAAGGATCAGGGGTTATATATATAATCGGTTAATCATTGGCTGGTCAGAAAACTCAAAATCTCGGGCACCTTGTCCAGTTGTAGTAATGTATCTTTCCACTCTTTTACACAAAGATGTGTTTGGCACATACTAACTCACACACAAATTCCATTAAGTGCATTTGGTCAAATTACTTCTTTCCATGACCAAGAAAGATTACATGCTAGTAGGTAGTGCTGAACCAAGACTTCACATAGGATGTAGTGAGACAAGTTTTTATTTTTTATCTAGGTTAACGGAACAGTATCTATTTGCCTGTTTTGGTGTTCGATACGTTCCTTATGGATGCCGTTAAGAGTGGCTGTAGGATTGGTAATGGCTAACGTGATTTGTGTGTCTCTTTGGCATACTAAAATTTTCGAAAAAATTCTATGGTTTAAAAAGGCCCGGATTAAATGGATTTTTCATACTTTGTTTTCAGTTTAAGGGAAATGAAAGTTCTCAATAGATCTATGTCAATCTTGAAATACTGAGTTCATTAAAATGTTTTTACAATACCGCACTAAAATAGATATATTCCGAGGTTTTCTTTAAGAATTTTATTCACTTTACTACAAACTTATTGAATTATGATTCATCATTGAGCTAAATTAAATATGTATAAAAATCCATACTTTTTACGCACATGTAAAACCATTTCAATATTGGAGATTTAGCTTGTTTATTATTCATTTAATGCCATCTAATCTAATTGTCATACTAAGTGACGCTTAGTTACTGTGGGAGTCCTAAATTTTGCCTAACCAGATATTAAGGAAAGGGATTTTTACGTCATCACACAGGATCAGGACCACCATTTTACTTATACTCCAGTCGCCATTGGGGGCTACGAACTCGCGACCTTTGTCATTGCAGGCTTTTATGGTAGCCGCTACTCCACAGGTGACCTGACCCCAAGCTTTAACTTAGAAATATTTTAAAGTGTGTTCCAAGTAAACATAAATCTAAGTTTGAGTCAAGAATGACTAGGATTCACAAAAACTCAGTATATTTTCAAGATCTATTTTTATCTTGTAGAATAAAGTCCTTCTGATCCGGGCCTTAATTATAACGCTAAGATCGGAGAAAAACGACAATATTCCTACACAATATGGGTTGATTATTGGATCAATAACATTCCAGTAACTTGGGAGTAGATTGGTGGATGGGTATCTGCCAGTGAGATTTGATTCCTCTTGAGGTTTTGCCAGTTTCCTCCTCAGGTGGCGGATTTGGATAGTTCATGTAAGGCAGGAGATGCCTGACGCTTAAATCATGGTCCTCCAGGTTGTGGGTTGGATGTAGGGTAACACTCCACCCCGGAAATCTTATATTTCTCAGAAAAACAACAAGAAGAAGCTAAATGGATCAGAAAGAGTAATGGATAGGACTGAATGGTAGAGGATTGTATGGGATGCCAAAGCCCACCCGATCTGTAAAGCTATTTGAAAAAAAAATACCATATGGATTCATCAAGAGATTGGTATCATGCATATTGACTGTTACTAAGGCTTTGGTTCTGAAACAATTTGGACTTTGTAAATAAGTGTTTATTTATCATATCATCCGTTTTGTCCATTCATATGGTTGCCATAGTTCGTAGAGAAATTTGGACAAAAATTAAAATTGATGAACAGCTTAAAATTTATTTATTTAATCTACAAAATAGTTACTACCATTAGCGATTACCCTTTCCCAACGGCTTGGAAGGTCCATTATCACTTTTTCACTGTCCTTACTCCTGAAGGTCCGTTTTGGTGCCATCTTCTGAAGAGTAGGATTTCCCTTGTAGATAATTTTCGAGGGAACGGAAAAGATGGAAATCAAGGAGCAATGTCAGGAATGTACGGCGGGTGAGGTAAAACCTCCCATCTGAAGTTTAATAACTTTTGCCGAGACACATGGGGCCTAGCGTTGGATTGTTTGCGATGACCGTCATAATATCCTCGATGTCAAGAGTTGAACACCGGCCAGCCTTGGGTTGTTCTTCCAATTGAAATCTCCTGATCTAAACCGCGAAAACCACTTCTGAACCGTGCTATCAGCGATTGAATCGCTGCCATACACAGCACAAATCTTTCTTGCAGTTTGGGATGCGTTTTTCCCTTTTTTAAAAAATAAATTTTAAGCTGTTCATCAATTTTAATTTTTGTCCAAATTTCTCTACGAACTACGATATAATAAATATAAAATATATGATACAACCCAATAAATGAACAAAACGGAGGATATGAAAAATAAACACTAATTTACAAAGCTACATCCAAATTGTTTCAGGACCGAAGTGTTAGTAACAGTCAATATGCATAGTAGCAATCTCTTGATGAATCCATATGGTATTTTTTCAAATAACGGGTGGGCTTTGGCATCCCATACAATCCTCTACCATTCAGTCCTATCCATCACTCTTTTTGATCCATTTATCTTCTTCTTGTTCTGGGTTTCTGAGCAATATAAGATTTTCCGGGGTGGAAGAGTTACCCTACACCCAACCCACAACCTGGAGGACCAGGATTTAAACGTCAGGCCTCTCCTGCCCTACAAGAACTATCCAAATAGGCCAAATCAAATCTCACCGGCAGATACCTACCCATCCACCAATCTACTCCCAAGTTACTGGAATGTTATTGATCCAATAATCATCCCATATTGTGTAGGAATATTGTCGTTTTTCTCCGATCTTAGCGTTATAATTAAGGCCCGGATCAGAAGGTCTTTATTCTACAAGAAAGAGTTCTTGAAAATGGACTGAATGGACTGAATGGACTGAACTGCGTTAATCCAAGCCAATGCGTTTTTCTCTTATTTAAAAAAGAACAGCATAATATGCCGAAAATGAACTAAGTCGTCACTCATGTTGGTTTGCAATGAACTGCACTACTGAGCCTTAATAAAGACGAATTCAGTGTGTAAACATAGTTAATTCCATGAGGATTAAAGGCATATAAATAAAAATTAGCTTTGTGATTCATTTTTAGATCTACATCTCTACGAACTTTTCGGAGAACCAATGTTATTTGGGATTTTCGACTTGAGATCGTTCTAATTATAACAGAAGAGATTACATTTCACCTGGGAGGGTACTGACCTACCCTAAGGTTTTCCCCTCGGAAGAAGAGAAGGAAGAGACACGGAGGAGAAGAGGAGGAGAGAGAGAGAGAGAGAAAACGGTTTCACTTTCGGGGTGGGGTAGGTAACGAGAGAGCGGATCAGCTGAGTGGCCGGTCGATAGGGGCGGTCGCTAGGCAACCACATCCCACGCACGGGGCATTATAAATTCTGGAGGACCTCGAAGGGGGGGGGTGGGGGCGGGACAGAGGAGGGGGGGACCCGATCAATAGCGGCGACCTTTGAACTATAGACCTACATAGGCCTCTGTAGGCCAACTGGTCGCTGCTTCATATTTTATTACTACGCCCGTCTCCCCTGCTCAAGACTACGCCATATTTGATTTTTTTTTTTTTTTTTGCTAAGCAATGATCTAAAATTAATTTTAAATTTAAACAAAATAAGAATTAAAATATTTTAAAATAGCCCTAGACAAAACGATAAAATAGGGCACCATGAAATGACAAGGAAAACCTACTAAACGATTCGGACTACCTCACCTACTTTTTTTTGTTTTTTTATTCCTCAAAACTAAAACTAAAACAAAAACTGAATATACGCACATAATTCCTTAAACCTTTATGCGTTTACGTTACACTGATTTGAAACATTCGGAAAAATAAAACGAAATACATTTGCAATAACATGAAACCTTTCAGTCAAAAACGTTTAACATCTTTCAGTCGTCCTGAATATTAATACTATACGACCCATATGGTAATGAACTTCAAGAGGAGATTAAAAAGACGTTGGATGAGAGATATCCTTCATGAACTGTTAGGAAGGTAAATTATATGAAATACCTCTTTGTAAATTTTATAATTTGTATCCATATCGTAACACTTCTGTGGGTTAACAATTTTAAAAACGTCAATATTCAATGCCACATAAATTATGAGAACACAAATATTGAAACAAACAATCAAAAAAGTTAAAAAAATTATCACTTTGTAACACAGAAATAATAACTTAGTTTATTGTTGTTATATAGCCCTAACGTCAAATTACAGTGGTCATAATTTTTAAAAGCCTTATTTATTCTTTCTGTCAATGTAGGTATATAATTCATTTTATAAATTCTCTATCATTATTTTTGTTCTGAATATTTTCTTCATCTGATTTTTCTTTTCCTTTATCATCCACCATATTACCCTTTTTGCAAAAATCAGTTATTGTTGTTTGTTTTCGGTTTAATGCTTTGTATTGTTATTATTCTGATTATTTTCTCTCATATTATTTTCATTTTTATTTATTCCAACCTTCCCATTGTTTAGTCTGGTGTACCATAATTTATTGATCAACTTTTTTGGGTAAAAATTCCCATTTAGAATTGTATATACCTTTTCTTTTATAATTGTTAGATAGTTGTTATCGGTTAGGGATATTGCTCTATTGATAAGAAATAGTCATATGATCTAACTCTAACACTAACACTCCAGTCCCATCGCTTGTAAAATATAGTCGTAAAGAGAACAGTGTAGAATGTTCTGGCCCAGTGTGGATGGAACTAGAACACCGTTGTCACAAACACGTACTATGACAGTTTTTTAGTTCGTTCCAACAATTAGAATTATAGAACCATTCTAAACCATATCTTTTGTCTTTTTTTTTCTTTTTTTTTAACGCTACAATATGTTATGCTCTTTCAGGTGTAGTTTTATTACTTTGTATTTGATAGTTTAGTGTTTGATAATTCTTTTCAAACCTGATTTCTGACATTAACAAAGCAGTGTAGCTGAAACAAGGCAGGGAAGAGGTGCTGCTGAGAGACCTCCTACCACACCCCTCACATGTCATTCATTATCTGATCAATGAGAAAAACCGTGATTGTTGATATTCAATGGACAGGCCCGGATTCATAAATGGACATTGAAAAAAAAAAACTATTTTTAGCCCTTTATTTGAATGAAAATTAACGTCTTTCCTTTAAACATTTTGTTGCAAAACTTTCTCATTTCATACTTTTTTTTTGCTAGTTTAAATCAGTAATTTTTTTTATTCTAAGCTCACTTCCTCAGGGTAACTGTACCTTTCGGAAGCAAAAAAAAAAAAAAAAAATTATCTGGGCACTCTACAATACTTGGTAAGTTTTTTGGGTTTCCTTCGTGTGGAAGAAATGAGTTTTGCACCTCACCTTTTCAGGTATGCAATATGATGTGAGTAGACGTTTTATTGGTTTATTTATATACTGAATGGTTTGTGACAATTGTTTATATTTAAACTAGCATTCCCCGTCGCGGCTTCGCCCGCGAGCCTTTAAAATCAATTCTGTGACCATTATCTTGGTATTGATCTAATACAATATGTTAACTTATGTTAAGGAGATTTAGTAGAATTTGAGCTTCCGGTAGGTGGAATGTTGGAGGGGGAAGCTGCCGGCTCGGTAGAAGAGACGGAAACGCGCAATGGAGAGAGTTCACTAAAACCGCCGAAACAAATAATGACTTACTCGTCGTGAACGCTTCATTTTTCGGCTGTAAAACATGGTTTTCGACGCCCAATAGGGCCTTTCCAGTTAAACTCGTCGTATCAAATTCTTTAAAATGAGTCCTAATTAGATATATTTTCTCGAAGTTCGAAAATAGATGTCCGTTAGAGTTAAACGACAATTTCGCCATTGTTCGCCGGAGAAGAGATCGAAATAAACACGCACCATCCCCAATCATGGGAATCACAGTGTGCATAATTTGATTACCACTAATATTTAAATAATCAGTAGCCATATTTTATGTGAATGTCTATTTTAATACTATTGTAACGTTAAATTGATATTCAAATAAAAAACATATGGTTTAAAATCTCAACAATAGATTTCCGTTAGAGTTAAACGACAATTTCGCCATTTAAGCCCCATAGGGGTTACATTTTTGAAATTCCTTTCTTAGTGGTTACCTACATCGCGTTTAAAGTCTAAATTCTGAACTTCAAGTTTCTATCATTAGTAGTTTTTGCTCTGCGTTGATTCTGTCAGTCAGGACAAAGCCTCTTATACAGGGTGTTTCGGAATTGCACGGCACTATTTTAGATACGTGTTCTCTAACACAAAATAAACAAAAAAGTTCATATTAACATGTATCTCAAACTCATTTATTAAACAGATATCAAAGGTTAAAGATTTATTATTACTATTTATTTATTATTATTACAACATTTAGAGTAAATGTTCAAAGGCGCCTCCGTTTTGTTGAATGCAACATTCAGCACGACGAATCCATGCTTCTCTGGCTCTTCGTATAGCATCAGGATGGTGGTTGATAGTTACTGCGGCTTCCACGATCCGATTTTTTAGCTCTTCTTGCGTGTCAACTGCCGCAGAATAAACCATAGACTTCATCCAGCCCCACACAAAATAATCTAATGGCGTTAAATCCGGAGATCGTGGTGGCCATTTAACAGGTCCGTTTCGACCAACCCATCGGTCTCCATAAGTTGCATTTAAATAATCAGTGACACTATGAGAAAAGTGAGCTGGAGCACCGTCATGCATAAACCACAGCCTTTGCCTAATGCCTAGCGGAATATCTTCTAGAATATCATGCAGATTATTTTGCAAAAAATGCAAGTAAGATATACCTGACAGCCTAGGTGGCAAAAAGAAGGGGCCGATGATTTTGTCGCTTAGAAGACCACACCAGACATTTAAAGAGAATGTATGTTGGTAATGTCCAACAGCAGTCGTATGAGGGTTTTCTTCGGCCCAAGTATGGGTATTTCGAAAATTAAGAATCCCGTTTCTTGTAAAGCAAGATTCATCAGTAACCAAAATGCAGTTCAGGAAGTTAGGATCTCGTGTGCATTGTCGAATTAACCACTGGGAGAAATTTCTGCGCTTGTAATAATCTTGTGGTAACAAATCTTGCCTACTTGATACGTGAAATGGATATAATTGTTGTTCGCGTAAAGTTCGCCATACGCTGGTAAAGGAAACATCGAAACGACGTGACAATCTTCTGGTACTAGTAGTAGGAGATAACTGAACAGCATCGAGTATTTCTTCTTCTACGTTTGCAGTTCGTCGAAATCGTTGTCGACCGGCGTTCACTCGTATAGGTTTTAGCGTACCATTATCCCTAAGACGTCTTTCAATGGCCTCAAACGTTTTACGATTTGGTATTCTTCGGTTAGGAAATTTTTCACGATATCTTCGAACAGCAGCAGCACCGTTTGTATGTACCTCGCCATAAGTTAAAAGCATGTCTGTTTGTTCATCAAAAGTGAATAAATTTGTGGTATCTCCCATGATAATCATAAATTGAACTGTGTCACAAGATTCACTCACACTAAAACACACAGAACTAGACAAACAGATGAGCAACTACTGTCATTGTTTATCGTTCATTTGTTTATCAGGTGATTAAAACCTTTTATTTAGTATTAAACACGTTAAACGTTGTACAGTCAGTCTTAATGCAGTAAATAAATAATAAATCTTTAACCTTTGATATCTGTTTAATAAATGAGTTTGAGATATATGTTAATATGAACTTTTTTGTTTATTTTGTGTTAGAGAACACGTACCTAAAATAGTGCCGTGCAATTCCGAAACACCCTGTATATATAGAGATTTATACAATTTAAAGTTATTAATTGAATTTAAATTCGAATTTGATATAAATCAAGGTAAATTAGAATATCGATTAGTCTCTCATTCAAGTTCCATCAATTCAATCTCGCTACCCCCTCCCTTAACCCCACCTTTATTACTCATTAACGAATCGCTATAAGTGTTAATATTACGAGGTGATAATACAATAAATATTACGCTTTTTAAGAATAATATATTGGAGAACATTTAATCACAATAATCAAAGTGAACAAACACATGTATGTTTCTAACATTAATTACAACAATGGAATATAATTCCATTAACATCTCCCTCCTCAAGTTCTTATGAACCTTCTATTTCTGCGGTATAATATCCCATCCACTTCGACGAGATATCTTCTGGCGCCCTCAACACGGACGACTCGACCCTTCACCCACGGGTTTCCTTTCTCATCAGGTTTCAGCTGCACCCAGACGTTCTGCATCTCGGATAGTACTGGAAGGTCCATCGCAGACTTATCGTAGTGTCTTTTGTAAGACTGCTTTCTCTCTTCGATTCGTTTTTTTACATCTTCTGGTAACTCAGGAAGAAGCTTCCTTTCTACCATTGGCACCATCGTCTTGGTCCTCCTCGACATCAGCAGTTGCGAAGGGCTTGCATTTAAATGTTGAAGTGGAACGTTTCTCCATTCCAAAAGTGCCATCTCCAGTTCTTCCTTTTCTTCCTTTGCCTTTTTTATTAGAGTTTTCGCTATCTTTACGGCTGATTCTGCCTTTCCATTTGCTTGATGGTTATGTGGGGAAGACTGGCTAATCCTGAATTTCCATCTTTTCGCGAACTCTTGAAATTCCCTGCTCATCGATTGCGTGCCACTGTCGCACACTACCTCATCCGGTATGCCGAATCGACCGAAAATTTCCTTGCAGAATGAGACTAGCGCGGCAGTCTTTAGGGATTTCACCTTCTTTATTTCAAAGAACGAGGAATAATAGTCGACGATTATGATATAGTGTTCATTGAAGACGTAAAAGTAGTCCATCGCCACGAATTGCCATGGGCGTTCTGGAGTATCGTGTGTAACGAGACTTTCGTTCCTTTGAGCTGTTGCGTACTTTTTACAAGGGACGCAATTGTTGATCTCGACCCTTATGTCCTCAGCCATTTTCGGCCAAAAAAATACATCCCCGGCTCGGCGGATACAGCTTTCACTCCCGTGATGAGCTGAATGAACTATTCTGATCAGCTTTGGCCTTAATCTTTTCGGTACGAATAACCTATCCCCCTTCAGGATAACACCATCCTCTTCTACCAGTTCGTCTCTGATACCCCAAAAGACTTGCAGATCTTTCCTCGCAGGTCTCTTTTCTGGCCATCCCAGCCTTATTACCTCCAGTAGCCTCTTTGCTTAATCATCTTTTGCAGTTTTGAGCTTGATCTCTTTAATGCGGTCATCGGTAACATTGAGGTACACCAATTGACTGTCTTCGCCTTGGAATACAAGTGTTGTCTTTTCTCGTTCAGCGTTAGAGCTTTCTTCATCTCCCTTTATTCTGGATAAGAAATCTGCTACTGGAATATTCTTACCAGGTTTGTAAACAATTTTAAAAGCATATCTCTGAAGCTGCAGCATCATTCGTAAAAGCCTCTTGGGTGCTAAAGTCAGTGGCTTTTTAAAGATCGATTCAAGGGGTTTGTGGTCTGTTTCAACAGTTACCATTGTGTTTCCCAACAAATACTGTTCGAATTTCCTGAACCCGAAAACTATGGCTAGGCATTCTTTTTCTATTTGTGCGTAAGCTCGTTCAGTATTCGTCATGGCCTTAGATGCGTACGCAACAGGTTGTCCTTCTTGTAAGAGGCACGCCCCTAACCCGTATTGGCTCGCGTCACATTGCAGAGTCACAGGTTTCTTTATTTCAAAGAATTTTAATGTAGGTGGGTTGGATGCCAAGCGGATCAGCTCCTGAAACGCGGCTGTTTGAGGGTTTTCCCAAATCCAACACGTATCTTCCTTCGTTAGGTCTCGTAATGGTCCAGCGATCTCAGTTAAGTGAGGAATAAATTTTTCTAGATAATTCACGAAACCAAGTAATCTTAGTAATTCTTCTTTATTTTTTGGTGGCTTCATGTTTTTTATAGCCTCTATTTTACTTGGGTCAGGCTTCAGGCCCTTATCTGTAATATGGTGTCCCATAAATGTTATTTCCGAAAGCCCGATGCGACACTTTCGCTTATTAAACTTAAAATTTTTTTCCCTTGCCCTGAATAATAACTTTTTCAATTTTTTATTATGGTCTGCCATTGCTTCCGAACTATTTCGCCCTTTACCAATAACTGCAATATCGTCCGCGATAGCCACCACACCATCCAATCCTTCAATCGCCTCATGCACCCGTCTTTGAAATTCCTCAGGAGCCGTGTCCACACCGAACGGTAACCTAGTCCACCGGTATCTTCCACATGGTGACCAAAATGTTGTCAGCTTACTCGCCTCGCTTGTGAGTTGCACTTGCCAGAATCCATCTTTCAAATCTAACAAGCTGAACACTCGTGCATTCTCGAACTGTGGGAGTATTTCATCTAATGTAGGGGATTGATAATGAGATCTTTTTGTTGCTTTATTAAGGTAATGTGGGTCAATACATATCCTCAGTTTGTTCGGTTTCTTTACAGTAACCATATTGCTAACCCAATCTGTTGGACCGGTTTCCTTGACTATCACCCCCAGTTTCTCGAGTCTGCTAATTTCTTCCTTCACTTCGTTTCGTAAGGCTATTGGGATACGCCTGGGAGGAGACACAACCGGCGTCACTGAAGGGTCAACACGGAGATCATATCTGCCCGAGAAGCGTCCTAGGCCCTCGAAGACATTGGGAAACATGTCAACTAAACCTGCGGACTCTGTGGAAGTCTTGTAAATCTCCTCATTAGGTATTAGCAAACCTAATTTCAAACAGTCCTCTGCCCCGAGAAGTGTATTTTTATCCACATTTAAAACCTCAAATTTTTTCTTATGAGTCTTTCCTTTAAATTGTCCTGTGAGCGTTATCCTGCCAAGAGACCTGTCGGAAGCGCCCCCATAGAAACTTAACCTAGTATTGCTACCTGCTAATTGTATGTTCTTTTTTTCTAACAAGTTTAGTAACGTTTTTAGACCTATAACACTACAGGTTGCTCCCGAATCCAGCTGGCACTTTAGTAACTTAAATTTCCCGTTGCTATGAACTCTAAGATTATGGAACAATTGTTTTTTTTTTTCTCAAATGTGGCACTGTAGATGGGCTCTCCCAAATTATCTCTATCCGATCCTTCGCTAACCGTTTGTTCTTCGGTTACGTTCCGAACTTTCCGTTTAAAGCAAACTCTCCTGAAACGGTTCCTTCCTTTACAGGCACTACAAACCTTTCCAAAAGCCGGGCAATCACTAGTACCCTTTACGTGCTCTAAACCACAAAATTTGCAGTGCATCGTCTCAGCTTTTTTCCCAGTCTTCCTTTTGGTGACATTCACCTCATTATAAACGTAGTCACCTTGACCCGCAATCTGATGGGCGCATTGGCTTGCCAGCTCGTCGGAAGTACAACTGTCTACAGCTTTCTCCAGAGTTAACTCTTTCTCAAGAAGCAAACGTTTCCTTAGGCTACCCTCTCCTAGCCCGGCCACTAACCTATCCCTGATCAGTGCCTCCTCAATATCTATTTGACTCTTGTTCGCTAACTCCGAAAAATCACACTTGCTCGCCTGATTCTTTAGCCTCTCTACAAACGTCCTAACGGATTCCCCTGCAGACTGCGTCATCGAATTAAAAATGAAACGCTCATATATGGTGTTTCGTCTTACTTTAAAATGTTTGTCTAGGGTGCTTATAATTGTTTCTAAACTTTTACCTTCATAACCACCCAATTTATTTAAAAGTTTTAAACCCTCTGTGCCTGAAAACGATATAAATAAGGCTGTACGTACCTTCTTGCCTGAGAAGTCTTTCTTACCAGCATCCAGTAGGATCTGATAGTTCTCCCATTGACATTTGAAAACTGCCCAGTTTTCATTATATTTGTCAGGATCCGAGAGATCTAATTCGCGTGGTACAGGTAGACTTGCCATCGCAAAAGGTTCGTTCAATTCTTGCCTGACACCATGTTAATATTACGAGGTGATAATACAATAAATATTACGCTTTTTAAGAATAATATATTGGAGAACATTTAATCACAATAATCAAAGTGAACAAACACATGTATGTTTCTAACATTAATTACAACAATGGAATATAATCCCATTAACAATAAGAGCCAATGGGTACTTGATTATAATTACAAGTGAACCGGAAGGAAAATTAACGAATTCCAATTACCGATTTAATTACTCAATCGGATAAGGAATATGGAACAGATATTTTACGTTACGTTAGAGATATTTCTGTAAGATTACGAATGTACCCTATACCAGTACAATATACTTATAGCCTTGTCCGTATTTACAAATTATCGCATTTTTTGTTTGTTTGTTTTTTTTAAGGCAATTTACATATTTTAGACAAATGACAAAATAGAAAAGTGGTTTTTTTTTTAGGGGAAGGGAATTGTCGAAAAAAAAAAAAAAGCTTGCTGATAATACTTGGGTTTCGCAAAATATGATGTATGAGTTGGAATCATCAGTCAAGTTTGGGGCTATCAATATGCAGAGAAAATAGAAATTGTCCAGCGGACTACACCAAATTACATGATACCTACAGAGGTCAAAACCTTAACCAATGCATTAGTTAAGATACGTTAGAATTAGACAATATTTTAGACAAATGACAACATAGACACACCGTTTTTTTAGGGGAGTGGATTGTTGGATATAAAAATAGAAAAAAGACGTACTTAAGGCGAAACAAACAAAAAACAGTGCTCTTATTTATTGATAGAAAAAATAAGATTTTTATTTAATTCTTACACACAATTACTGCTGGACTAGAAAATTTTTAAGAATTATATGCGCAAATTTATTCAATCAAACTTTATTTCCCGAAATTTCGCTAGGGGTTAATCTATCCCCCAAATCCGCCTCCCCGGGAAAGCCCCTATGCGAAACCGATTGCACAGTAATAAACTCGTTAAAATTAAAATTAGGCAAATAATCAAATGAAACAAAACATCGTGCTATCTACACACTCACACCAACATACACACATATATATATGTGTGTGTGTGTGTGTGTGTGTGAGTGTGTAGATAACATGATGTTTTGTATATATATGTATATATATATATCCGGTATGATGTAATTCCATTTGTCCAACAGTGCATTTCTGTATCCTAATTGGGCAATATTTAACTATTTCTATATAGTTATCTCTCTCTCTCTCTCTCTCTCTCTCTATATATATATATATATATATACACACACACTGTTATAGAAATAGTTAAATATTGTCCCAATTAGGATACAGAAATACACTGTTGGGTTAATGGAATTACATCAATCCGGAAAATCTACAGAGTGAGTTTCAATCACGTTCAATTTAGCGTGGAGTCACAGATCGCTAATGACCTAATTCACTCACCTCGCTAATTCACTCAACGAAGCGATCAAGATTTACGAACGTTCCGTTCAATAAAGTCTTATAGTTGGCTTTTAACTGGTCAATTAGGTTTACAGATTGTATCTTATCAACAGATTCACTCTTTTTGTCTAAAGTCCTTAGTATAAAACAACTATATGATTTTTGTTATGCCTAAATGAAATAATTCATTCTTATTTAAATATTTTATTTTTTCTATGATTTAGTAAAGATTTATGAAGCTATCACTTAAATTAGTGAATAACATATAATAAAATCAATGAAAGTTCAGTTTATTTTTAATCAGGGAAAACGGTTCGTTGTTGTTGAAGGGTAGAACCTAGGGCCATGATGGACATCACTGATCAGAGAAACATGATTCCATTGTACATCACTGGGTACACGGGCCCCAGTTTCGCTGTTAGGGGTTGATTTACATGTTGTGGAACCTTGCATTTCACATACCAAATCCGTTTGGTAACTCTAATATACATTTTCTGTTTGGTTTAATTACTCCGTATGCCTTTCCACTTTATCTAGACTTAATCTTTTTTTTTAGGACCTATAGAAGCCCTTCCTACATTTTGATATATAGTTTCTTCATAAAATCTTCAAGTGTTAGTTCCAACGCATTATTACGTTTAGCCATTTTAACTAGTCTAGAATGGCATCGTAACATTTATAGACTGGTTCATAAGTGTATCTGTATGATTGAGCTCTTACTCACACAGTCAGATTGAATCTTACTCAGACTCACGCGATCGCATGTAAGGCTGTGTTTATGCGTTGCATATATTTTATCACAACTGCAGTCGGATAAATTATGACCTTCTTTCTTCGGACCTTTCCGCTCATACCTCGCAAAATAAAGGAATCACAACGTTGTCCGAGTCAATATGACACCATTTGACGCCAAAGAAAAAAATTAGGACAGATGACGTGATGGGCAGACGATAGTACAAAATTGTCTATTCCTGCGTCTATTCGGGTCCCATAGAAGTCCCACTCCTCCCCTCTTCCGCAATAAAAGAAAGAAATCAACAAAATCATTTAAGAAAAAACCAGTGGGCACTGAAGAATGGCTTCGGCATGTTTGGACGGTAAACATATCGTCATTCAAATCTGGACAATTTTTCCTAGAATTTTCATTCCTCTGCAGTCATTCATATATATATATATGTATGTATATGGATAAGAAAATACAAATTAAGACACTTTTACAAGAAACTACAAAAGTAAAATTATAAATCCATTCTTAAAGGTACCAGATTTTTTTTGGTTTTTTTGGGATGAAGTTATAAAATAATAAATGATGAAATGACACATAAAACCAATGTTAATGGCGTATTTTTTTTTGGGGGGGGGGTACACAGCACGGCTGACCAATAGCAGATAGACCAAAGATGTAACTGGATGGTGGCCGATGTACGCGAAATATTAAGAGGGAGACAGATGGCTCCTCTACCATCGTCTGAATAACAAACCAGTAGAAACAGTCTGAAGGAAAAGGGTGTGGGTGGTTTGAGCACCAAATTTTGGGGAGTAATGGCCTCCCCTTCTTCGTCTCACATGTTACCTTGTGTCTGACCGTGATTTTGTTTTTAAATTTATTTATTACATTATGTCATTTTATTAAAGAGGTCTGCAATCTACAGAACCAAAGTTATTACGTGTAGGGTTCAACAGCTATTTAGTTAAATTATACCTTTAAAAATACAAAAAAATATACATAAGTAGCTAAATTATTTGGTTGGTGGGGGAGGGTCATGGGTAATAACCTCTTTGACCTTAGATGAGCTTTCCTCACTCTATTGATGATTGACAAAAACCGGGGGGAGGCCTATGCTCAAAATTAGGCTGTGTTGAAAATAAAGATGTTTTTAAAAATAGTAATACTATATTATTATGATTTACTTATTATTATGATTATATTAATACGATTTACATATTATGATATATTGACCTAGCATTCCCCGTCGCGGCTCTGCTCGCGAGCCTTTAAAATCAATTCTGTGATCATTATCTTGGTATTGATTTAATATAATATGTTAACTGATGTAAAGGAGATTTAGTAAAATCAGAGCTTCCGGTTGGTGGAATGTTGGAGGGGGAAGCTGCCGGCTCGGTAGAAGAGAGGGAGACACGCAATGGAGAGAGTTCACTAAAGCCGCCGAAACAAAAAATTGCTTACTCGTCGTGAACGCTTCATTTTTCTGCTTTAAAACATGGTTCTCGATGCCCCATAAGGGCTTTCGGGTTAAACTCGTCGTTTCAAGATCTTTAAAATGAGTTAAAAATAGATATTTTTTCTCGCAGTGCAAAAATAGGAGTCCGTTAGAGTTAAACGAAAATTTCGCCATTTAAACCCCTTACGGGTTGCATTTTTGAAATTCTTTCTTAGTGGTTACCTATATCGCGTTTAAAATCTAAATTCCGAACTTCAAGTTTCCGTACCTCTGCGTTGTTTCTGTCATTCGGGACAAAGTCTCTTATATATATATATATATATATATATATATATATATATATATATATATATATATATATATATTGTAACGTGAAAGGGGCTCTACCGTCCCTTCACTACCCTATCTGTACCTTAAACAGATAGTATTTAGACAAATAAATAGATTACACAATAAATAAGTGATTTACACAACGAACAAACAATTTATTACCTGAGAAACAACAAAGGTACTCACTGTACAACAAAAACAACAGGACTCCACGATAATAACATACTAGCTTTTTTTAATTAGTTGTTTTAACACTCCTTGTTTTTAACCTGCTCAAAGGTTCATCTTTTTTAAAATATCCCTATTTTATTTCCTAATCAAAACATATGTTTTTTTTTATTCAGTTCACAAATTCATTACACTGCCCCCTCCTTAACACTGTTCGTCCCGAACAGGAGTTTCCTCTTCTACACCGAAGGGTAGCAGGCGGTCCAAATGGACGACTTTCATCTTGGCTCTTGGGCTCCGTTGTATCCTGTATATCAGGTCGTTAATTCTTTTGACGATCGTATAGGGACCTTCCCAATTCTTTTGAAACTTCGGTGATTTCCCCCTTCTCCTAGTCGGGTTGTATAACCAAACTTTTTGGTTTTCCTGTAAAGTTCTTCCGGTAATCTTGATGTCATATCTGGCCTTCATTCGATTACTTTCAATCCGGATCCTGTTTCTAACTCCGGCATGAATTTCCCTTAATCGTTGGCGCAGTGACCCCGCATAATCATCCACAAGGCATTCCTCATCTTTCGGGGTCCCGAACAGGAGATCACTGGGTAGACGGAGTTCTCTGCCGAATATAACGCTGGCCGGTGTTCGTCCAGTCGTCTCGTGCACTGCTGACCGATACGCCATCAGTACAATAGGTATGTACACGTCCCAGTCATCTTGGTGTTCGTCGACGAATATCTTGAGGTGGCTTAGCAATGTTCTATTAAAGCGTTCCACCATGCCATCGGACTGAGGGTGCAACGGTGTGGTCCTCGTTTTCCTGATACCCAATATCTCACAAGCTTCCTTGAATACTTGAGATTCAAAATTCCTCCCCTGATCAGAGTGTACTTCCAATGGGATACCAAAACGTGTGAACATGTTATCCACTAAGACCTCGGCTACTGTCGATGCTTCTTGGTTTGGTATTGCGAAAGCTTCGGTCCACTTACTGAAGTAGTCACCAGCTACTAGTATAAATCGGTTTCCTTTCTTGGTACGAGGGAATGGTCCGGCTACGTCGATGGCGATCCTCTCGAACGGTGCTCCAACATTGTATTACATCCTGGCTCCCCGTGTCCTGGTCTTGGGTCCCGTGCATACCAGACACTCAGCACACCTGCGGCACCAGTCTGCGACGTCCTCGGAACAACCGACCCAGTAAAATCGCTGCCGTATTTTCTCCAACGTCTTCTTGATACCGAAGTGGCAACCTGAGACACCTCCATGCAACTCCTTTAGCACTTCATTCTTCTTTCCTGTTGGTACGATAGTTTGTGGTCGTAGCTCCTTCCCATCTGGACTCTCCCAGTTTCTTTTCGAAATGCCATTTTCTACAATTAGTGAGTCCCACTGTGACCAGTAGCACTTCACAGCAACGCTCTCTGTCGATATATCTTTCCACGTCGGTCGCTGTCCATTTTCTTTTGCTGTCAATATCGGTCTGATGTCTGGATCCTTTAGTTGTTCTTCTCTTATTTCATTCAAATTCCAGTCATCCGCTGGTTGACTGACAATTCTTTTGCACGGCGCCACTGCTGCTTTCTCGATCCTACTGCAGTGCTTGCATTCCTGCTTACATGGTCTTCTTGACAGCGCATCTGCATTACTATGTAACTGTCCCTTGCGGTGCACTATTTTGAACTCATATTCTTGCAGCCTTTGAATCCAACGAGCTACTTGACTCTCTGGGTTCTTGAAATTCAAAAGCTAAGTCAGAGAAGCATGGTCTTTGCGCAGCATGAATGGTTGCCCATACAAATATTTATGGAAGTGCTCTATTGTTCTCACTATAGCTAGAAGTTCTCTTCTGGTGACACAGTAATTCTTTTCTGGCTTAGAGAGAGCCTTAGAGTAATATGCTATTACTCGTTCTTCTCCACCTTCAACCTGGGACAATACTCCTCCAATTCCGACGTTGCTTGCGTCAGTGTCCACTATGAATTCATGTCCAGGCTTAGGATACACCAAAATAGGTGCTCCACACAGAGCCATCTTGAGTTTATCGAATGCTTCCTGACATTCTACTGACCATTCGAATGGTTGTCTGTTCTCTGTGAGACGATGTAAAGGTCTAGCCACGTTGGCGAATCCTTCTACGAATCTCCTATAGTAGGTACACAGTCCGAGGAAGCTTCTTACCTCATGTTTATCTTTTGGAATTGGCCACTCTCTCACCGCACTAATCTTGTCCGGATCAGTAGCGACTCCACTCCCAGAAATTACATGACCAAGGAACTTTACTTCTTTCTTGAAAAACTGGCATTTCTTCGAATTTAATTTTAGCCCAGCGTTCTTAAACTTATCCAGTACCTCTTCAAGATGTTTTAGGTGATCATTAAATGTCTTACTGAAAATCACCACAGCGTCTAAGTAAATTAGGCAGGTCTTCCAATTTAAACCGTGTAAAACAGTTTCCATGAGACGTTCAAAAGTTGCTGGGGCATTACAAAGACCAAAAGGCATAACATTAAACTGCCACAAGCCGCTGCCGGTAGAGAATGCTGTCTTTTCCCGATCATCTGGGTGTACCTCTACCTGCCAATACCCACTCTTCAGATCTAGGGTGGAAAACCATCTTGCCCCCGCTAGCGTATCTAGCGTATCATCAATGCGCGTTAGTGGATAGCTATCCTTCTTCGTTATGTTATTCAGTTTTCGGTAATCGACACAGAATCTAGTGGAGCCATCTTTCTTCTTGACCAAAACTATCGGAGAAGACCATGGGCTATTGGAAGGTTGAATCACACCCTGAGCTTTCATGTCTTCCAACATGTTCTCAACCTCCTCCCTCTTAGCTAATGGTATTCTTCTAGGTGCCTGTTTAATCGGTTGGTGGTCGCCGGTATTGATCCTGTGACGTGCTATGCTCGTCCTTCCATGGTCGTTGTCGCTGGACGAAAAGATGTTGTGATACGTCTTTAGTAGATGCCCCGCTGGTTCCTTATGGTCAGTCTTCAAATATTTTAATGTTTCCTTAATTAATCCTTTTATAGTTTCCGAAACCTGACTGAACCCTTCATCCCGCCTTTTCTCGTCCAAGTTTGTAATGATCTGTGCTTCTCCACACTGTCCTACGATCGTTCCCTTGCTTAGTCGTTGCTCATAGTCCTTTGTGTTCATTATTCTGGCCGGTATTTTATGCGTTGTAGCCCTGATGAGTGTCCTTCCAAGAAAAATGCCATTGTCAATCGTTGATACTGGCTCCAGTACCCCAACCATTCCTCCGCTGCCTCTTTCTAACTGGATTTCGGCAATCACTTCACTTCGTGCGGGATTGATAAGGTCCTCAGCTAGGGCTGCTTGTCTAACCCACCCTGTTTCATCCTTACTCCGTAGTAGAACAAGCTCCTCGTTGCCTATTTTCATTAACCTCTGGTTGAAGTCGATTATCACCTTGTGCGCCTCCATAAAATCCATTCCCAGAATGATCGGGTCCGTAATCTTTGCCACGAACACTTGGTGAGGTATACTCAAACTACCTATCTCTATCAATATTCTAACTTCTCCTTGAACATCCATAGTCTCGCCATTTCCTGTCGTAATTATATACTTTCTAGACAGGGGTTTTAGTTGCCATTTTGGTATAAGATCAGTTCTCACAATGGTATTACTAGCACCCGTATCCACTACCATTTGACAGTCCTGGCCAGCTACCCTTCCTTCCAACATTAAGCTATTCTCTCCGCATTGCAATTGCGATACTTTTAGTTGGATATTTGGGACATGGTACAAATTAGCCAGTTTCCGCCCCCTAAAACTGACTAAGCTGAGTTTTCCTGTTCCCCTTCTTGATCACACCCTGCTCCTGTAGTATCGGGCACTGTCTCTTGAAGTGACCAGGTTCTCCACAGTTGTAGCTTTCCATTTTGGCTTGGTGGCTATTTTATCATCCTTTGGTGATGTTTTATTCTTCAATCGTTGGCAGACACATGTTGCAACACTGTCGCTGTTGTAGTCCTCTTCCCCAAAGTCGGTCTTCCTTACTCTTACTTGCCCTTGTCGAATGCTTTGCTTTACTGCTTCGAATTCCAATGCTCTCGCAACGGTGCCTCCTAAAGTTTCCAACTTAGACAGTTTCAGATGTTGTTTGATCTCAATGTCACGAACCCCATCAGCAAAGACCTCTATAGCCAAGTGCCCCAAGACATCTTCCGGTACAGTTGGATAAGCCAACCGCTCTAATCGTGAAACGTCTCCACTGAACTGCTGGAGTGTTTCCCCATGATTTTGCTTCCTGGTTCTAAATTGCGTTCGATGTAGCTGTTCCAAGTGTCTATCGCCGAAGCGCCTTTCTAGGTATTCAACAATGCAACGAAAATCATCCTGACGTTCTTCAGGTACAATATGAAGGATGTCGAGTGCTTCTCCTCTAAGTGCGACCATCAGCATAGTAGCCTTTTCTTTGTCGTTCCAGCGGTTTGCCGAAGCGGCCGCGTTAAACTGTCGTAGATAGGCAGACCACGATGTTTTACCATCATATGATGGAGCTTTCACCTTCAATATGTTTTCGTTTTGTGCTGTGTTCATGCGCTGTCCTTCCGCTCGCGATGTTCCTTCTCCTTTCCATTCTATATTACCGCTCTTCAATTTTGCCACTTCGTTTTCAAGTACTTTTAGTTTCCTATCGAATTCGGTTTCGATTTTTTGTATTTTATCAGTCAAGGCTGCTTCCATCATAGCTTGAGCAACTTTCATTTCTTCCTTGCTAGCTTCTATTTTAGCAGCTAAACTAGCATGCATCTCAGCTTGACCAGTTTTCATTTCATCCTGACCAGCTTTCATAGTCTCTAATAGTTGCATGATTGCCTCCATTTCTTTGACTCGGCTTCTAGTACCTTCACTCATAGAAATATTTTAAATCATCAGTTTTAGATCATCATCAGTCGAATTTCCGGCAATTAAGTAATCTCAGGTCACTAATCACTAAAACTGTCCAATTTCATTTAACTTTATCTGTTAAATTACTTATTTAAACTAATTCATCACTATCTATTGTGCAAATCCCACTTCTGACACCAGTTGTAACGTGAAAGGGGCTCTACCGTCCCTTCACTACCCTATCTGTACCTTAAACAGATAGTATTTAGACAAATAAATAGATTACACAATAAATAAGTGATTTACACAACGAACAAACGATTTATTAACTGAGAAACAACAAAGGTACTCACTGTACAACAAAAACAAGAGGACTCCACGATAATAACATACTAGCTTTTTTTAATTAGTTGTTTTAACACTCCTTGTTTTTAACCTGCTCAAAGGTTCATCTTTTTTAAAATATCCCTATTTTATTTCCTAATCAAAACACATGTTTTTTTTTATTCAGTTCACAAATTCATTACAATATATATATATATATCTATAGATAATGTGTTTTAATTTTTTTTTTTGTTAAATCAATTATGTTTTCTTCAGAGACCTCGGGAACGGAGCGATGTTTAAGATGCATACATACACCTACTGCCTGAAGCCCATCTGACCTATATTTCATCTTTTATATAATTTTCATCTGAGACCGCTAACTCTAGGTATTTAAACTTGTACAGTTCATCGAAGCATTGTCTACATAGTTCAATGTTTTCGATCTTTTGCAAGGATATCTGCATACTTTGATCTTGGAGATATCAGAGATTCTAATCTCAGTTTTTCTAAAAGTGAGAGCGAACCTTGAACATTTTGTCGAAAATCATATATCATAAATTTAGAATAACTTTTGACTTTGGAACCTTGAACTTTTTGACGAAAATCTTTTATCATAAAGTTATTAGAATAACTTTTACAGCGCAAAATTTGTCCTAATGAGTTTCTTCATTAAAAAACAACTTTTTGAAGTACTAAATATTTCATCTTACGTATATGGGTGATTCTCATTTTAGGGGCAAGTTTTAGTTCATTACAACTTTTACTTCAATGGTTAAGCCTAACCTGATCTTTTTTCCAATGCTGTACGGTGAAGGTCATATTTCTTCATAATAAAATATTAAAAATGAAAATATTAATGAATTATATGATTTTATAATTACTTAAGCTACTAAAATGTCATTACCACGTAGTGTCCCACTCTCGATTTTGTAGTAAATATTTATTTTTTTCTCTTGAAACCTAGGTTTAATGATAGCGAAATTTATTTCCACTCATAAAGAATAACCGGAGTATTCTGAATTATATTTTTTGTTAATTTTTACTTTCACTTACCTATATATGAAATATGTAGTAAGTGGAAGTATTGTGATCGTGAAAAATTTCGACTTCCGGTTTTCAACGGAAATACACGTTTTGGGACCCCCTTAGTCGAAATGACCAAGTCCCGCGAAATGGTCTGTGTGTGTGTGTGTGTGTGAGTGTGAACAGACTAGCTCAAAAACTATAAACCGTGGGAACCTGAAATTGGGTATTTAGTGTAGGTATATGCCCGCGATGTGACAGCAAAAATTTCATCAAAATTGCTCAAAGGGAGGGGGTACTTTATTTAATAACTTTTTACGTTTTTTCGATTTTCTCAAAAATGGCTCTAACGATTTTGATTAAACTGAGTATTTGATCTATTTATATGCCCGAGATATGACTGTAAAAATTTCATCAAAATTGATTAACCGGAGGGGGGACTTTACTTAATAACTTTTGTATCATTTTCACGTGGTTTTTTTATTTACTCAAAAACGGCTTTTACGATTTTGATAAAACTGAGTATATGATGTATGTATATGCCAAAGATGTGATAGCCAACATTTCATCAAAATTGATTAACCGGAGGGTGGACTTTACTTAATAAATTTTGTAACATTTTCAAGTATTTTTTTTATTTACTCAAAGAAGGCTTTCACGATTTTGATCAAACTGGATATTTGATGTATGCATAAGCCAAAGATGTGATAGCCAACATTTCACCAAAATTGACCAACCGGAGGGGGGACTTTACTTAATAAATTTTGTATCATTTTCACGTGTTTTTTTTTTTATTCAAAAACGGCTTTAACTATTTTGATCAAACTGGGTATTTGATGTATTTATATGCCAAAGATGTGATAGCTAACATTTCATCAAAATTGGTCTAACCAAGTGGACCACAACAACGCATTAATTTCTAATCTAATTAAGTTGGTAAGTGAAAGTTGTGTGTTGCGCGCACGCACCAGATTTTTTTTTACTGTAAGTATGTTTAAATAGTTTCAAAACTTTGTCCCTTCACTTTGACGTCATTACCGGTCACAAAACAAAAGGGCAGAGATAAAGCCTTGAAAAAGGGGGAACAGTGGGGAAATTTCTTGTGAGTGTAGTGGTCACCATAGCGTTAAAGGACAACCACCTTAGAATTAACGGACTTCAGTTGGGAGCCTAATAAAATTCGTGGAAATGTCATTACCAAGTTAAAAACTCGTCTCATTCACACGCTCGGTAATGACATAAATTTTGTTATGAAGAATGCCCATAATCTGAGAATCACTCATATATAAAATCTTCTTGTACTAGGTCAACAGGCACATGTAGCCCTGGCTTTTTGAAGATCTCCCTTCTACTTGTCTCTGTCCCTTACATCCATCCTATTTGTCTTCATATTTCGCATGTCTTGGAGTACACTATCTCTCCAGCGGCAATAGGGTCTTCCTCTACTTCTCCTTCCATTCAGCCCTCATAGAGGGCCCTCATAGAGTGTCCACGGTCTAATGTCATTCTCCAACCTATACATCTTCACCGAGATGTTAAGATATTTGTACTTAATATAAAGTTCAATATTTTTCCTTAACTACCTAATTCCAACTTTACATACTGGTTCCTCAGGATCCTTCTCTCTAACCCAGTAGATCACTGAGTTTATATACATATTTACATATGGAATATTATTTTGTATAATTAGGGTATCCTTTTATAACAACTACGATATAATTTTAGGAGTAAGGAAAGATATGAATAATATTTCTTAGTATTTCATAGTTAATAGTTTCCATAAGGTTTATTAAAAATGGGCAAATAATAAGATTCATAATTTACATAAGATGAAGCTTTGTAACTAAGAACTATTGGCAACTTTACAAGGACAAGGCCTTGAATGCTCTAGAAAGCTAAAGCTCTGGATGAAGTTTAACATGTATCATATTTCTTAAGGCTTCATCTACTGAATGCTTTGATACCACGCCTTCGTTTCTGAACACCGTACCCCACTTTCTAGCTCCTTCAAATATTCTTAGGAACTAAGCTACTTAATTATAATTAAAATTTTAAAAAATTAAGTTTCGCATGCAATGTTCATAAGAATAATTATTCTTAGGAACATTGCATGTAAAACATCAAGATCAAGCTTTTTTTCTATAAAAATTCATACATTTTGGGTCTGGAATAATTGAAGAGTTATTATTGGGCTTTCAGACAAGGAACTTCCGTTTTATTTAATAATGTCTTTATTTATTAAAACATTAGTTATTACTGTTTCGGGGTAGCATTGTCCACATCTTCAGAACTGACATAATTATAGTGTTCACAACAATTGAAGTGTGGAAATGCATAAGGGTATAAGTGCCTTTGGAAATGTTTAAAGAAATGATCTGACTTATACTCTCCAGGGTGAACTACGTTCAGTGCTTACACCCATGCCATCTTTGGTACGTTCAATGAACTCTTTTCTAAAAACAAAACATTACATACACCCATTTCTGAAGAATGGCTTTGGCACATATAACACTTTGGCAAAAAAAAACTTTTATTTGTTTTATTTTTTTGTTACTTAGACCCTTATGCATTTTCACGCTTCAATTGTCCTATTCGCTATAACTTGAGTAATGACATCCTGATTGGTCACTTACAAACATAGTTTTATAAATATTATTTTATCATAGTAACTTTAGTAGTAGTTATCAGTTATATTTTTAAGAAATAAAATTCGTTATAAAAAATATTTACTGTAAATGAAAGAATTATTTTTCTGAAAATTATTTTTTTTTTTTTTTAGTAAAAAATATTTTGCACGTAAAAGGAAACTTTTTTTACTAGGAGATTTTCGTACAGTGTATATATTCTGAAATTGTCAGACTTGAAAATATATATTTTATTTTTTAACAAACATCTTCGAATCTTTTTAACGGCTACAAATGGATTATTCTTGCACTAATTTTAAAGTATAGGCAAATGCTCATCTTTTCTATGTTTTATTTACTTATTCCGTCGAGTCCTTTTCTCATAAAATATTAGTTTTTTTTATTGTAAACAACTGCTGTTTTTTCTTTTTAGTTTGTGGGAGTTGAAAGATGTTGGTTCGAAATATGCAAGAAATTCGTCTATTTTTGAAGGAGATATAAAACTTGAATACTGAGCACTTCTTCATAGTAAGGGTAGCCAGGAATTTATGCGCGCAAGTGTATGTGATAATTCTCGTATTCTTTGCGCTTTGCTCTGACGAGATTACCTTAAAGTCTTTAGAAGAAGAAAGGTGCTAAGGATAAGCGGGAAGATATGTCAAGGCAAAACTTGGGAATAGAGGAAATGTAAGATCCGCGCCTGTGTAAAGCTAATGGAAGCTATTAGAAGTTAGTGAGTGCGTGACTTCAGCGGCCTTGTGCGGTAACATCATCCTTTTCAGAAATATACAATGTAGCTTAATATGATAAAAAGGAATAAAGTAAAGTAGGATGGGGTTTTAAACGCTACAAGGAAAAGAAATGATTTATCACCAGAAAAATAGCTTTAATTATTACCTTATGAAATTTATTGCATGTAATTTAATTAATAAGGTTTATTTTTTTTTTTTCTTGTTAGTCATGGGTAGACATCATAGAACCTGTAGCAGTTGTTGATAGTAACATGCGTAGAGTTATCTCAACATTGGCTAAAATAGTTTTGACTTATCTACATTAAAAATTAACCCTTTGCACTCGAGGTCTCGGGAGCGGAGCCATTTAATTTATCTTCAAACTCGAGGGCTCCGCTACGGAGACAATGCAAATAATTTTCAGTTTTTAATATATACAGGGTGTTTCGGAATTGCACGGCACTATTTTAGGTACGTGTTCTCTAACACAAAATAAACAAAAAAGTTCATATTAACATGTATCTCAAACTCATTTATTAAACAGATATCAAAGGTTAAAGATTTATTATTACTATTTATTTATTATTATTACAACATTTAGAGTAAATGTTCAAAGGCGCCTCCGTTTTGTTGAATGCAACATTCAGCACGACGAATCCATGCTTCTCTGGCTCTTCGTATAGCATCAGGATGGTGGTTGATAGTTACTGCGGCTTCCACGATCCGATTTCTTAGCTCTTCTTGCGTGTCAACTGCCGCAGAATAAACCATAGACTTCATCCAGCCCCACACAAAATAATCTAGTGGCCATTTAACAGGTCCGTTTCGACCAACCCATCGGTCTCCATAAGTTGCATTTAAATAATCAGTGACACTATGAGAAAAGTGAGCTGGAGCACCGTCATGCATAAACCACAGCCTTTGCCTAATGTCTAGCGGAATATCTTCTAGAATATCATGCAGATTATTTTGCAAAAAATGCAAGTAAGATATACCTGACAGCCTAGGTGGCAAAAAGAAGGGGCCGATGATTTTGTCGCTTAGAAGACCACACCAGACATTTAAAGAGAATGTATGTTGGTAATGTCCAACAGCAGTCGTATGAGGGTTTTCTTCGGCCCAAGTATGGGTATTTCGAAAATTAAGAATCCCTTTTCTTGTAAAGCAAGATTCATCAGTAACCAAAATGCAGTTCAGGAAGTTAGGATCTCGTGTGCATTGTCGAATTAACCACTGGGAGAAATTTCTGCGCTTGTTATAATCTTGTGGTAACAAATCTTGCCTACTTGATACGTGAAATGGATATAATTGTTGTTCGCGTAAAGTTCGCCATACGCTGGTAGAGGAAACATCGAAACGACGTGACAATCTTCTGGTACTAGTAGTAGGAGATAACTGAACAGCATCGAGTATTTCTTCTTCTACGTTTGCAGTTCGTAGAAATCGTTGTCGACCGGCTTTCACTCGTATAGGTTTTAGCGTACCATTATCCCTAAGACGTCTTTCAATGGCCTCAAACGTTTTACGATTTGGTATTCTTCGGTTAGGAAATTTTTCACGATATCTTCGAACAGCAGCAGCACCGTTTGTATGTACCTCGCCATAAGTTAAAAGCATGTCTGTTTGTTCATCAAAAGTGAATAAATTTGTGGTATCTCCCATGATAATCATAAATTGAACTGTGTCACAAGATTCACTCACACTAAAACACACAGAACTAGACAAACAGATGAGCAACTACTGTCATTGCTTATCGTTCATTTGTTTATCAGGTGATTAAAACCTTTTATTTAGTATTAAACACGTTAAACGTTGTACAGTCAGTCTTAATGCAGTAAATAAATAATAAATCTTTAACCTTTGATATCTGTTTAATAAATGAGTTTGAGATATATGTTAATATGAACTTTTTTGTTTATTTTGTGTTAGAGAACACGTACCTAAAATAGTGCCGTGCAATTCCGAAACACCCTGTATAAGGACATAAACAAATAGTAAAAACTATTATGTAAATATGGGATATTTCGCTTTTGATGATAAATGACGGTCGCGGCTCGCGGTGTTTTTCATTATTTTTATAGTACGTTAATCTTTTGACCCTTTGCACTCTAAGTTTTTTTCATTCATATTACTAGCAACTCGACACAATTTTAGGGAAAAGATCATTTTTACATGCAAGGTAATGAAATACGCATTAAAAGAAAAGTTCATCGTTGTATGTAATGGATTATAAATAAAATATAAACTTCAAATTTTTTTTTATTCTTGAAACTTCACAAATAGATATAACCTAAATTCCTTACTTGGTTCTAAAATTTTACAGTATAATATTACGTTTTCAGGGTGTACGTTTTCGCGAATAAGCTGCGTCGAGTTGCCGGTGGGTAACCTCCGAAACGGTGCCGAGTGCGAAGGGTTAATAATCATAATAATCAATAACAGTATGCAATCATTAGATAGTGAACCAGTGACCCTACAGTCCATATTAATTGATATTCGTAAAAACAATAAGAAAACTCAAAATATAATTGATTCAGTGGGAAAAAACCTTCCTGGAAAATATCACGTCGGAACTAAACTAAACTCGAAAAAACTAACTCAATATTAGTAAACAGGATAAAGAACCTTGAAAAAATGACAGATAAAATAACCTATTAATGTCCAATTAACGGAAAAAGAAAACACAAACAAGAAAAATGAAGATGAAGTAAAAATAAAAACAAAAAAATCTGGTGCGTGCGCGCAACACACAACTTTCACTTACCAACTTACTTAGATTAGAACATAATGCGTTTTGTTAATTGCCACTTCTCAAATGAACAGAACATCTATAGGTAATAATAACGCATTGGTTTGTCATTAAAGGCGTACGGCGCATGCGTGAGCTCAAGGTGTTTTATGAGTTGACGGATTATTTTTCTTTTTTTCTCCTGTATATGTTTACTTGATTTTCTTCATATATCATATTTAGCCATTTCTTATTTCTAGGTGTGATGACAGACAGTTAATTTCTCAATATAAACTAAAAAAAAGGTACTTTATAGGAAAACAAAAAAGGCCCCTTCCCCATTTAAGCCCTCTCAGAACATTTTAATAATGATAAAGCTTACCTGGTAATAAATAACAACTAATTTTCATTAAACATATCGAATTTGATAAAAATCGTTAAAGCCGTTTTTGAGTTCATCGATCAAAAAAGTAAAAATTGAAAAAAAATTATGAAATAAAGTGCCCCCTCCGTTTGACCAATTTTGATGAATGTTGACTATCACATCTTTGGCATATATATACATCAAATGCCAAGTTTGATCAAAATCGTTAAAACCGTTTTTGAGTAAATAAAAAAAACAAGTGAAAATGATACAAAATTTATTAAGTAAAGTCCCCCCTCCGGTTGATCAATTTTGATGAAATTTTTACAGTCATATCTCTGGCATATAAATACATCAAATACCAAGTTTGATCAAAATCGTTAAAACCGTTTTTGAGTAAATAAAAAAAACACGTGAAAATGATACAAAATTTATTAAGTAAAGTCCCCCCTCCGGTTGATCAATTGTGATGAAATTTTTACAGTCATATCTCTGGCATATAAATAGATCAAATACTAAGTTTAATCAAAATCGTTAGAGCCGTTTTTGAGAAAATCGAAAAAAACGTAAAAAGTTATTAAATAAAGTACCCCCTCCCTTTGAGCAAATTTGATGAAATTTTTGTTGTCACATCGCGGGCATATACATACTCTAAATACCCAATTTCAGGTTCGCACGGTTTATAGTTTTTGAGCTAGTCTGTTCACACACACACACACACACACACACACACACACACACACACACACACACACACACACACACACACACACACACACACACACACACACAGACCATTTCGCGGGACTTGGTCATTTGGACTCAGGGGACCCCAAAACGTGTATTTCCGTTGAAAACCGGAAGTCGAAAATTTTCACGATCGCAATACTTCCACTTACTATATATTTCATATATAGGTAAGTGAAAGTAAAAACGGGTGGTGATAACTTGAAATGAGAAAGGTACTAGTGCAAGCAGGCATAACACGTCTGCTGAAAGTTCTCAATCATCTCATTACTGTTAGTATTTCGTAAATTATTTAACTAACAATAGCACTATTTTGGCTTATCTACGTTTGAAATGAATCTTAACTTAATTCATAACAATATAGAGATAAAATATCCTTGTTTTTTAATCTCTGTTTTGTGAATTTAAAATGCTGATATCGCCGCTTCAGTTCTCTAAATCTAATATCCCCTAAATTGCTGTTTTTTATTTAATATAATCATAGTATCCAGGATAAAGCATAGAAATGAAAATTGATCTAAAAATTTATTTTTTATTACATTTCCCTGGATTCTGTGCATTATACTGAATCAAATGATTCAAACAAAATATTATTTGTTATATGTTATCTTTTAGAAATCAGTAAATAATTTTATTAGAACAGATAAAATTGGCCACCGGGGGGAATTGAACCGTGGTCTCTTCATCACCCTCACAGCGCTCTTACGTTATTTCGTTGAAGAGGGGAGGTCGACACTGCTAGGATAGGCCGCGAGGTTAGCTCAATCGTTAAGAGCGATGCAGAGGCCCGGGTTCGTTAGTCATTTATGAGATGTTTCAGCATTGAAATTGGCCCTTACAAATTGCTCTGGCATAGGTATGTGAAAACAATAAAAAATGATTTATTTACACTTAGCGTCATTTGCACTAGCGCTGTAACGCCTCCAGCAAATCTGTAGTAAATGCACAGTTTGATTTCATCTATCTGAAGTGAATATCAATAATGATGAACTCTGAAAAACCATTGATAAGTTTTCGATCCAACTCGAAATAAGGATAAGGAAATGGAAATAGTTAGGACACGCTTGATGAAAACAAGATGTCATTGAAGAAGCTCTTAAGTGGAAACTTAAGAGCTTCTTCAATGGCACTTTTCCATGGCACTTTCCCATAGGAACAGATAATACAAGGAGGCCAAGAGTGTCATAGGGCTTTTCTTTAAGTTTAAAAGTATATGAACTATTTTGGAAGACTTGGTCAATCACAAAAATTATTACTACAAAAAGCGTGTAACGGAACGCATTTTTTCTCGGCTCCACCAGGAGGTCTTATTAATAATCCACCTGGGAACCCTAGATATCAATATATATAATATCTATATAACATAGGCATAATGTTAATGTAAGATATAAGTCATATGTGTCATGGTTAAGGCAGATCACTCGGTCAATGGAGTTTTAATTTTAGTCGAACAGTAACTAGGAGAAGAAATAGAAGAGATAAGTGGATCTGAGTGGTTGTGAGTTGAGCAGTGAAATGGTGCATATTTTTTGTGAATGTGTAGTTTTATTGTTGTCTATTGGAATGACCATGTATTTGTATATCACCAGGTCTTCGAAATGTACCCTAAGCGTTTATAATTTTTTTATGTGCACCGTGTTTGTGGAGCCCCAAAGCACTGCTCCGTAGGCCCAAATAGGTTTTAGTATAATTTTATATATTCTTCTTTTGTTTTGTAAGTAAACTGGTGCGTTAACTGTAGTCCAGAAGTTGCGATATTTCATTGCATCCTCTTATCAGGTTTTGTCTTTTTAGATTAGTACGTATGTTCCAAGTGAGTCTTCCGTCCAAGTATAGCACTAAGTTAAGAGAGGCACTGTACTATTATAAATTGTTATCGGTGGACATGTTTACTTCCTCAGAAAGGAATTCATATGGTTCGATTTCGATGCACTGATGGAACCAATTTTTGAGGTCGAACCGGTGATAAGCCCTGCTTTCGATGTTAAAGTGGGATCTTTGTGGGAAGCAACTGATAGATGTGTAGTCAGGGAAAGTAAAGATAGTGGTACAAGGGTGCTCCTTAATGTCTGAGTGTAAAGGGAATAGATAAGAGGGCTTAAAACACTAGCTTGCAGCACTCCTGTGAACTGAGGAAAGAACAAGGAAATACTGAAAGAGGACTCTAAAGAAACACCGGAAGAAAAATAAATTAAACAAAAAGTAGACAATTTTAAACTATTCATAGAAAACATTTATGAAAGAAGAAAACATTGAAAGTTTCAGTTATACGAATAAAATATTTCACCAGGTTAATGTGAGTTTAAATGTGTCCGAATCCAATAATTGTCAGTGACAAAACTACCAGCATCTGACGTAATTTATTAAATAATATATTGTAATAATAATATATTTGTTTAATTCACTTTTTGCTGAAAGATCTTCTTTAATTTTAATCTTTAGTATTTCTCCATAATGGCAAACGTAGGGTGTGTTCAGAACAGGTATGCTAATGTTCATCACTATTAATTCAATTACAATATGCATTGGTAATTATAAATGTGTACTGTCATCTGTTAGCAGTGTTCTTTAATCAATCAACTAAGGTAGTTATTATAATTGAGGATTTCTAGTGATTATTAAAATGAAGCAAACAGAGTTATTTACAAATAAATTAATTTAAGGAATTTATTCGTCATTGGTAAAAATAAATTTAAATTGAAAATCTAACCACTGATTTAAAAGAAAATTCTTTCTGTTTGACAAATAACAGAGGTAAGAAAAATTAAGAATTAACTAATCGAGGAGCTTGGAGCAATAAAAATAATTTGTATTTTTTGCCCTGTTTGTGTAAAACTGTTTTCTAAATAGATCGAAGCGTGCTCTATATTCCACTTTTTAAACTCTTATTTCAGCAGTTGTTTTGTTACAATAGCATTGCTCATTTTATATAAAAAAAATTTTTTTGTAATTATTAAAAAAGGGGGACATTATTTTATGTGCAGATGCCTCATTGTAATTACTTAAATGTTTCATATATAATATTTCATTTATGTTATTTCATATGAGGCGTTTGGTTTCATAACCGGCTTCATCCATTTTCAACAATTTTTCAGAACTGATTAAATAAGGATATATACGAAGAACTGATTAAATAATCGCTTTCGATAAGAAATGGAATCTTTTAGTATTGATTATCGAAGGATCTAGTAGTTTTTGAAACAAACGCGTCTAACACATTTTTTTATAACGTCAAAAACTTGAAAAGAAATATTGTTTGGAAAAAATGGATGTAAACGGTTTTGAAACAAACGCCTCATATATACAATATGATTGTTGTGTTTTAAGAGAAATTTAATTTTCTCTTTTTTTTGTACAAATTATTATTTTCTGCATGTTGCCAGCCATCATTAATGTGCATATTTGAAAACTGAAAATGAATTCCCACAAAAAAAGCCACTCACTAAACATTTTATATTTACATAAAACAGAGTAGATGTAGAATTTCCAGTTTTATTCCATATAATTTCTTGGAGAATTATTACTAAAAGCTTACTATAAGGATAGCTCTTTCCATCATTTTTTATTGAATATATTAAAAAATAAATTGCCCCTCCATTCCTTTGAATTGTATATTATCTCAAAGTATCTCATCCAACTTTATTTAGAAAGGAGATTTATAAAGCTACAAACATAGCCCTCTGCTGCAAAGCTTTTACGGTGAAATAGTATTTTCGAAGAAGGATTCCAATGTAGAGTTTTATTTATTTTTTGGAGACGCACTGGATCTTTTTATATATTTCTCTTACATTTATTGTGAATTAGTTCAGATGATGATTCATTGTGTGACTAAAAACTAGTAAATAATAAATTTCCCATTAGGCAAGTAACCTAAATCATGAAAGTAAAAGAATTAATTTAGTAAACAAATTTGTAGGAAGGGACTGTTTAATTATAGATATAGAATGCTAGGCCTCAAAGACTCGTATTATTTCAATAATTCACTTAATCATGCAGATTACATGCCAAATGTTCGCCTATTCAGGCATCTTCAGGCCTATAAGGGTTCTGTAATCAAGATAGAAACAGACTGTTCAATATATGGGTTATTTTCCCAAGAAGTATTAAAAAAGGGGGAAAAAGGGTTTTCTCGAGCGGGAGAAAAACACCCGATATTGTATTGTATGACCATCCATTTTTTTCTGTTCAATACTTAAATACAGCCATTTTTTTAAACAACGATAGACCGTCAGAAACGTATCAACTTGCTCTAAAAGATGAAAGCAATGAAAAAATTTCGGTACAATTACCTTCTAAGTAGCTGCGGGCGGGACAATGACGGGTTGTATGCCGCGGCATACAACCTGACGGTTCCACAGTGACTGAAAACATTTGGCGGCAAAAAGAGTTGTAACCTGTGATGTAATCCTACTTTTAGCCAGAAGCCGCAGTCATCTGTAAACAATGAACGTTTTTTTGAACTAATTTTACGATATCTTTTTTGTCTACGTTTGAACACCTAATACTTTCTGTAGCAAATTTTTTTTTTCTTGTTAGAGATTTCTCATGAAGTCACTTTACTGTGTCGTAGAGTGGTCAAAAGGAACAAGAGGCTCGATTTAGTTTTTACTGAGCCACAGACAGCGTAAAATTTCATTCCCCTTTTGACTGCGGAAATAAACGAATGAAATCGAGTAAAGCGATTCAGGAACTTCCAAATGTAAAATATCTATAAAATATCTAGCTGAAAAAGACGACTTTGAGAGCAAATTGCAATCAAGGGAACACTCACTCGGGTCTCTGTGCAGTTTGATGTTTGTTTCGAAATGGTAATTCGGTTAAGGAAAATTAAGCCTACGGATTCTTTTGTTTAATGCTTCGACACAGCAAAATCCTGATAAGAATAAAAGCGTTACATTTACTGATTCAATGCTACATTTTTTTAATTATAATGATGTTTGTAATCATATAAAATCGCTAAGATTTTAAGCAACATTCAAATCAGAACTTTGATATGAGAGAGGCAGACAGAGAAAACCAACATAAATATCTATAAAGATTTAAGGTATTTAGATAGATAGTGTGCAGAGGAAATTTTTGTGCCTAATAGCTAGAAGTACCTTCACATCATATTATTTTCTGTTTGATTCTTGGGTAAATACCACAATGTGTACCTTACTTATTAATGTATTTCCATTTTTCCTTTATATTACAAACTTCGGTCAGCCAATCTTCCACCATTCCGTTTCAAGTAGTGTATTTTACATCTAGAAAATGATTTGGAATCGAGAGTACCTTTATAATTATTATAGAATGAATAATAAGAAAATAAAATAGGGGATGCATAGTGAGAAGAAAAAATTCGAGCGCCTTCAAGAAGTGAGGTCTGCAATGGCTCAAGACTTGAGTGCAGCGCCGAAGTATATTTTAACGCCTTCACTGGCAGCTATGATTCAAATTTATAAAGAATATTCTATTCAAATCCTGCAAGAAGATGAATATAAATAAATACAAATAGACATATAGTAGTTATCCAAATATAATTTCATTCGTATTATCTATCTATGTATATAAATACAACATATGTTTTTAATGGTCTGATTAAAGTATGACACACACGTCTGATTAAAGCACACACGCCCACACACACACACACACACACACACACACACACACACACACACACACATATATATATATACAAAAGGAATATAATAATTTTAATATTATGCTGAAAAAAGTAACCCACAGTAACCCATTAATATTATTATATTTCCATTATTTAATAACTGGTAAAACTTCTTAGGAAAATTGAATAGTTTTCGCGATAAATACCATAAAAATGAAATGCTTGTTCCTATATAGGTGTAAGTAGGATATCAAATGACGAGCATTATTAATGTTCTTGTTCTGAAAGAATTTATTTGAATAAGAAACAGAATAAACAAAATAACAAAATAAAAAATAAACATACCTGAAAGAATAATTAATTTACAACGTTATTTGCCTACTAACAATGAATGAATACAGTCTTTAAAAGTCCACTTAGATAAACTCAAATAGATCAAAACATATGGTGTCAGAACATATGGTGGAAGTATAATTTACATAGGTATTAACTCCTCCTTAATTATTTAAATAATTGTCTATCTTTTTCTCTCTCTCAAACACTTTCTATAAACATATCGAGAGATACTACGCTAAATATCACGTGAGTTGTTGTATTAAAACATTACTTCACGTTAAAATGAAGTAGGTGTTCTAGAGATGTTCATGTTTTATCATCATCCCTGTTAATCCTTACTAAGCTGTTTGAGCAAGGGAGAGAACGTTCAGATTACGTAACCGCAAGGAAACTGGTCTAATCCCTACTAAGTGGGAATCGAAATTACATCCCTTAGAATAATAATCCTGAATAAGTATTCGGGGTTAACCTAATTCTAAAGTTTAATTTTGGGCTTGATAAATTCTCAAATTAATTATGATAAATCCACTCTCTCGACCTCTGCAGGATTCTATGCAATAATAATTTCTTCATTCACGAAAGGGGTACTAAATTATGTAACTCGTTCACAAGCTTGGTAATTGAAACTCTGTGTAGCTAGTGACAGATTGTCAATATTACAACTCCATTGGAACTGCGCGGTGAATGCACCGTTTGTTGGGTTATATATAAGTATATGTGTGACCAGTGGCTAAAAATATCCGTAGTAAAACGTTAACGTATAATTGTATTAATGGATAAATATACGTCTGTGGGGGGGGGGGGGGGGGGGAGGGGCGTGACATTAGCAATGTGCCAAAGTTGAAGCTGAATTTACAATTTGTAAGCACCATTAGGAGAACACCCACTCAGCAGTTGGCCTACCCACGGAGCGGCTGCCTAGCAACGGATCTGTCGTCTTCCATTGGCTCCAGCCCTATATACGTCACATTTTTACCCCCTCCCTCGCCCCTTCAACTTTCACTGGCTATAAAGTTATATTTAACATGCAATGCTTTAAAGGGGATTTACTTTAGTTTAGTATGTTTAAATATAAAGTTATTAAAGATATGTTCATTTTTTTTATTTATTTTTTTTTTATGAAATTTTGATTTTCGAATGTAAGTGGATTCTTACCATTTTTGAAAATATTCGATTACTTTTATATACAAAATCTGGTGCTATGCGCCCAACACACAACTTTCACTTACGAACTCACTTAGATTAGAAATCGACGTGTCTCGATGATTTGTAAACGCCATTCACACATTTTTCCACATTTATATGCTTATATTTATATATCTCCATAAGTTATAGACTATCTGTATAGCAAAGTTTGGAAGTTCTCAGTACTTTTCGATTCATTATTGCTTATTTATTTTTTTAAGAGACCTAATTTCATCAACAGTCGAGTTTTTTTTACTCCTTGCTTGTTTTTTACTACGATTTGCTGTTTGTAAATATATCGTGAAGGTGAATCGATAGGTGTATTTACGTCTCGTTTTAAAGTTTGTCTCTTATGCCTTTCTGGAATTCGAGAACGATTACAGTTCCTTTAAAATCGCTTTACATTGCTTTCAGAAATTAATTATGCAACAAAGGACTAAAATATAATTAATTGTAGACTATTATCTATACCATATTTTTATTTCTATCATATTTTTATTATCTATACCATATATACCACAGTTTTTTAGCTATCTGTTCACACACACACAGACCATTTCGCGGGATTTAGTTATTTCGACTCAGGGGACCCCAAAACGCATATTTCCGTTGAAATCCGGAAGTCGAAATTTTTCACGACCGCAATACTTTCCCTTACTATATATTTCATATATAGGTAATTGAAAGTAAACAATAGTTTCATAACTCATTTTTAAATCAAGAAGATGATCAAATTAAATTAACCCCAACGTATAGTAAGGAACTTGCCCACTATAAAGTAGTCCATTATTCTCATTTGAATGCTGATGTCCGCCATTCTTTGGACATGAGGAGCTCAACGCAGCCTGCTAATCTTTATAAATTTAACTGCTGGGATATCCTTAAATCTTTCTTTCTTTTACAATACTCTGTTGTGTTTCATTCTCCGGTTCCCATTTTTTCGTATGGGCCCATAGATCCTTCTGAGAACTTTTCTTTCGATATCAGGAACCTGTTCATCAGCCTTTTTTAGTACCTAGCATTCACAACCTTACGTGATTATGGGTATGATTAGGGTTTTATAAAGCGTCACCTTTGTGTCCTTATATATTGGTTTGGTCTTGAAAAGCTTGTTTAAGCCGTAATAACCTTTTGTGGCAGCTAAAATTCTCTTCTCTATTTCTTTGGAGGCGTAATTTTCGGTATCCACAAATGACTCAAGGTAAACAAATCCTCGGACCACTTCAAATTTGTACCCCTGTATTTCAATATATGTATCACGCAGCTCAGACCCTGCAACCATGTACTTTGTCTTGGATTCGTTTAAAACTAGCCCCATTCTCTTTGCGGATTTCTCAAAAGCTGCAAGGGCCTCTTTTATGCTTGATTCTGATCTACTAATTATATCAATACACTGGCATAGGCAAGAAGTTGGACGCCTTTACTGAAAATATGTCCACTTGTTTGTATTTTAGAATCGCCTATCACTTTCTCTAGGCATATGTTGAATATAAGGCACGCCAAGGAGTCTCCTTGCTTCAATCAATTCCTTGTTTCTAAAGAATCTGACAGACTGCACTAGATCCTAATTTGACATTTAGATTTAGATATGGTTACTCTAACCATTCCAATCAACTTCGACGGTTTATTCATCTCCCTCATACCTTTATGAAGCATCTCTCTATTTATGGATTGATAAGTCGCTTGAAGATCTACGAAAAAATGGTGTGTGCCTATTTCGCATTCTCAAGTTTTTTCCAAGATTATTCTAAGAGTGAAAATCTGGTCTGTCCTTCATTTGCCTCTCCTAAAGCCACACTGATAGTCCTTTATGATTTCCTCTGCGTACGGAAGCAATCGACCAAACCTTACATTTGACAGAATTTTGTATGCCGCATTCAATAGGGGAGAGCGGGGTTTGTTGGCAATAGTTTTCACTTTTTTGAGTGTTGAGTCGTTCCTGTTAATATAATTCCTATAGGGCTGATACCACTGTAAACACCAAGTATTAGAGTACTTCAAGTATTTTTTTCAACACTTAATATTTAACACTATGATCATAGAAAATTTATTCTTTGGCCCTTCAATCGTATCATAAGAAAGTGTCTGCGGTTTCCAGTAGCCACGTGTGGCTGGTTCATCATTAACCTTCAATTGCGGCTGAATGTGATCTTTAATGTCATTATCTTTTTTCGTTGTTCCTAAAGATACCGTTTAATTTTAGACTGTCGTCACTAAAGAAAGGAGGTAGTTTCACCTTTGTTTATGTTTACCTAACTTTTGTGACTTGCTACTGCGCCAACAAACTCCAGTTGAAGATAGCCAACTAACCCCAAGGGAGAAATCATATGAAAGATGGCTGCCAGTACAGGGGAGAACAACCAAACAAGAAACTGGTTAGTTGAAAGGTTAGGTTTTTCAAAGGAGCTTAGGGCTATGTCAACAGAATCGGAGTCAAATGTTTTGCCATGCCTTAAAACCAAATTTACTAGAAATATAAAAATTTACTTAAATGTTGTAAAATCAATCAATGGAGCACACACTTCTCTACACTGTTAGCATCATACTGAAACCTCAGGACAAGACTCCCGAGGTCGAGCGGGTCACATGGTACGATTGTGGCGCCTTCACAATGGGTGTGACGGAAATTATAAGCCAAAGGCCAACCTACCCGCTATGCCAACCAACCCCGCTCTCCCCTAGAGAAATGCCTCTATAATTTTTAACGTCAAATGGGTAATCTGTTTTGTGGATTAGGCAGACCGCTCCATTGTTCTAGTCATCGGGCATGTCTTCTTCTGTCCAGATCCGTTCCATGAGATGGGTTAGTTCCTTAATAAAGTCCTGACCTGCACTCCTGAAAAGTCCTCCAGGAAGACCATCAACGCCTGCTGACGTGTTATTATTCAGCTTCTATTGCCTCGCTTACCTCATCTTAGGAAGGGAACGTCTCCAGGCTCCTCCTCCCCCTCATCGTCGCCTGTTACCCTAGTACCATTCTCTTCGTTTGTACCAAAACGTCCATCTTTTAACTACGATTCTTTTGCGTTGTTAACGAGGTTTCCACTTTTATGCAATAGAGCGAGGCCGAAACTTTTGTCTCATGTCGTTTACTTTCCTACACATATACCGGCTCAATTTCTTACTTTTGTAAGACTCTTTTGAGTCGCTCTGTCGTATGTCCTCTCTTTTTATCTCTGTGCATAGGTTAATAAATAAAGTAGTTGGTGTATTATTAACCACGACTTACAAGACCTATATGAAAATATTTTTTGAAACGAATCGATATTAAATAAATCGTCACACCAGAGAATTTCCACGCCCAGAACTTTCTAAAACTCCAATCAAACATTGTAGGAGTGATAAATTTGAAGAACTTGAGAGCCATTGATGGTAAATACTTCTAACGCAAATTCCTAAATATCTTATTATAAATATCTTATTCGCGAAATATATAACAGATACTCCAGCAAGACTCTAGATTAAACTTTTATTGACAATATAAAATGCTATATCATTATATCAAAGATACTCTCTACTATGTCTCTAGGACTAACTATAAGATACATCACTGTGTGTGCTACTATCTGTCTATACTCTCTAACTATTACTCTGTATATCTGTTACTATGTTTGTTTTGGGGGGATAAATATATTCAGAGCTTGGAGTGGGGATTTGCTAGTTCTGCACTAGAGCGGGGGGAAAAGTCGTGTCTTCTGATTGGTAAGCAGGTTGGGGGGCGGCCTTTTGTCTTAGTCCGCTACTTCTTATTGGTCAAACCGGCTTGGGGCGGCCTTTGTCTTAGACCGTGTCATATGATTGGCTGAGCTGTAGCTGGAAGGGGTGGCCCTTATGGACATCAAGATAAATGAGGACCATGTTGAAGGGACTCTCAAAGAGCAGGATGCAAGTGTTATAGCAAAAAGAGGGAAGGCCAACAGGCTAATAGGGAGAGGCCTCAGAATATGGAAGTAATAAAGTTGTTAATATATTGTCGCAGTGACACAGCGGTCAGTCAGCATGTAGGGTTGGCCTGGAGGGCCTTCTTGTGTTGTCAAGCATCTGGACCATAACTTAATGCCAGCGGACGTGGGAACTGGACCTTAGGGACGGTTAGGGCGGATATAAGGACCTGGGACCATTCACTAATGTTAATGTTATTGTTTGTAACAAAGACTAATAAAAATAATTATTAGACTTCAGAATTATTTGTTAACTCGCGTTACCCCCTAACGAATGGGACCACATTTATACTAATGGGGTGTACATTAAAGGCATCCAAATTTCGGCCATAGGCGGAATTAAGGTCACAAATTTTTATAGAGAAATAATGACTATTTAGTTTGGTTATGATTTCCTGAGGTTTAGGCTTCAGATAAGATTAAGTTCTCATTAGGTTGAGGCCTTAGACAAGATTAAGTTTATGTAGTTTTCCAATCGGCCATTAATAACTCATATATAAGCATAATATAAGCATTACGGTCATCGGAATCTTCGACGAAGGCAGTGCATCATACTGACCTCATTAATCTTCTCAAGCTTCCTGATTATTGCTGTAACGATGGTGCTAAATGTGTATCTTGTGCATGTGAAGGATACATGGAAAAACAATATCTTATTATCTCTATTATCATCTTAATAGCTATAAAATGGGCTGAAATGTATTTTAACAGGAGGGTGGATTATGAATAAAAAATATGTAACAGAAAAATTAGATATATTTTTAATAATATCCTGTTTCACTGTTTTGGGGCCAGCCTGTGGGGCCTGATGCATTAAACTTGATCCTTTACTATCTATCTTTGTCAAGCTGCAATACCAAACTCACCGTGCAGCATATCGTAGAAGAATGTCCAGTGTACCAAACCTATTTTATCTCTAACGATCTAACAGGACGACTGAAAATATCCCTCGGAAACAACCCGGCCAACGCAGATGAAATTATTTCCATTCTAAAAGAATGTAATTTGCATAACAAAATTTAATTACCATCTACGAATAGGTATGTACTCACAATATTGTAGTTATTATAGTATATATCACAGGTGTTTGGTCAAAAGGGGTTAAGTCGTCGAATTTGAAGCTTAAACAACCAAGCTATTGAAAACCATTATAAATTCTTTCTGATTGTATTTCTTTGTTTCAAAATAATAAATGAAACTATATTCTTACAACAGAGACTGTGATAAATTATGAATAACGAATAAATTATAGTCAATTATGAATTTTAAGAAGACGCGACAAAAGATCTTGCCCAAACATGAATGATATATTATGTATAATGATTTATTTGATTATTATACACTAGTTCAAATTAGCAAAACATTATTAGGGTTTGGTCTCTTGACCGTGAGCCCGGAATTGGTTACTGATATAATTATTATAAACTTAATATTGTGTAACTGAAAAATTTATTTATTTTTTTTATATTATTATTTTTAACAAAAACGAAGACGAATGAAGGAAAAAATTAACTAATAAAAATAATTATAATAATAAAATAAAATGATAAAAATGTAAAAGTAAAATAAAAAAATAATAAAGATATGATATAAAAAAGAAAAATAAAACGTAAAAAGGAAGAAAAATCAATATAACTATTACTTATTTAGGATAATATTTTAGTATTATTTAAGATAGTTTTTATGGCGTAATAACCTCGGCTGTTAATCGCCCTATAGCCTGATCCTAACCTATATATCTGCCTTTGTCTTTTCCAACCTATTCCTCTTTCCTCAAATGCGTTATCGACTGCTTCTTCCCTAGAGTTTCTGTGTCTTTTAGGTCTTCTTACCGTCATTCCCGCTTCCTACATGATTTCGTCCATTCTTTCAACATGGCCAAATCACAGTGGCCTATGTTCTTCAATTATATGTTCGGTAAGCCTTAATAATAACTTTATATTTTATTCGTAAATAGTCGTATTACTGGGTTTAACCTTCTTGTTTCTACTAAATCACTAAGCTTAGGTCAGTAAAGGTAAACGTATTTTACATTATGAATAATATACTAGAACATGTTATATGACATTTTTAGTAAACTTTCAAATCATATTTTTACTTTCACTTACATATATATATATATATATATATATATATATATATATATATATATGATATATATAGTAAGTGGAAGTATTGCGATCGTGAAAAATTTCGACTTCCGGTTTTCAACGGAAATACACGTTTTGGGGTCCCCTGAGTCCAAATAACCAAGTCCCGGGAAACGGTCTGTGTGTGTGTGTGTGTGAAAAGACTAGCTCAAAAACTATAAGCCGTGCGAATCTGAAATCGGGTATTTAGTGTATGTATATGCCCGTGATGTGACAGCAAAATTTTTATCAAAATTGCTCAAAGGGAGGGGGTACTTTATTTAATAACTTTTTAAGTTTTTTGCGATTTTCTCAAAAACGGCTCTAACGATTTTGATTAAACTGAGTATTTGATCTATTTATATGCCCGAGATATGACTGTATAAATTTCATCAAAATTGATCAACCAGACGGGGACTTAAAATAAATGTTGTATAATTTTCACGTGTTTTTTTTATTTACTCAAAAAAGGCTTTAACGATTTTGATCAAACTGGGTATTTGATGTATGTATATGCCAAAGATGTAATAGCAAACATTTCATCAAAATTGGTCACACGGAGGGGGCACTTTATTTCATAATTTTTACCTTTTTTTCGATGATCTCAAAAACGGGTTTAACGACTTTTATCAAATTCGTCATGTTTAATGAAAATTGGGTGTGCTTTAATATTAGGTAAGCTTTATCATTATTAAAATGTTCTGAGGGAGCTTAAATGGGGAAGGGGCCTTTTTTGTTTTCCTATAAAGTACCTTTGTATTTGTTTATATGGAGACATTATCTGTCTCTCGTTTTGCCTAAAAATAAGAAATGGCTAAATATGAGATATGATAAAAATCAAGTAAACATATAGAGGAGAAAAAAAGAAAAATATTCAGCCAACTCATAAAATTCGTTGAGCGCAAGCGGAGTACGCCTTTAATGACAGACCATTGTTCATAATTAAAGCCGTTCTGTTCATTTGGGAAGTGGCAATTAACAAAACGCATTAATTTCTAATCTAAGTAAGTTTGTAAGTGAAAGTTGTGTGTTGCGCTCACGCACCAGATTTTTTAAAATGTAATTATGAATATTTTTTTTACAATTTTCAATATTTTAATAATCTTACTCACTTTATAAATAAAAACAGGATTTAAAGCTCCATTACTTCAATCACCATGATGAATCATCATTGATTAAAAAAACATCAGAAATCCATACGTCACGTTTTGTATTTATGTTTAAAAAAATTAATAATATTACGAAGTATTCTATTTGATCTTTTAAGAGTTACATGGCCTGGATGGAAGTATGTATTAACATGATAATTTTATAATTTTATTAATGCAAGTATACCCTGGTTCAAAAACAAAATTAAGCACAAATAAAAAACCAGTCACAATAATTTCATTTTACAGGCCGATTAAGAGGAATGTATTTGTATTAGCTGGTAATTAGGCTTGTACAGAGTAATTATGGGCCATGTACACCGACATAAATAAGCCCACTTACCTGAATTTCAAGTACAAAGATTTTTGTTAATTTCAGTAACAAGAGTAATACACGATATGAAGAAGTTACCCCCCGTTAGAAAACTTATAAACAGATAATTAAGAGTTGTGAATTTTTATTTTTTAATTTAATAATAAATCGTACATTTCAATCATTCAAAGTTAACTCACGGAAATAAATTACTCATGAAAGAACCAATTTTTATAACATACAAATTTACTTGAATTAGGGAGAAGAAATAAGTGTGTCCTTTTGTTTTTGTTATAAACGAGTAAATGAGTATTTTACATGTAAATGTTGTAATTATAATACGTGTAAAGCAAAAATCTGGATGCGTAAGAAAATAAAAATCTGGTGCAATGTACGCAACACACAACTTTCACTTACCAAGTTACATTAGAAATTGAAGTGTTTAGTTAATTGCCATTTCTCAAAGTTACACATTTTTCCACATTTATTTACTTAGTTTTAGTTTATTACTTAGTTTTTATTTGGTACGCTAAATTTTGTTATGATTAAATAAAAGTTTTTACTTGCTATAATTCGGAAATGCAAGCATAATACTCCAAGTCGTCTGATTTTATAATTTTCTATGTAGTTGTTGAAAGCTTCATTTAGTTACCATGAAACAAATAATTTCCATTAAATGAATAGAACGGCTTTAATTAGATTTGTCATTAAAGGCGTACTGCGCATGCGTGGGCTCAACAAGTTTTATGAGTTGACGGAATATTTTACTTTTTTTCTTCTGTATATGTTCGCTTGTTTTTCTTCATATTTTTTTGTTTAGCCATTTCTTATTTTTTGGCGTAACGAGAGACTGCTAATTTCTCCATTTAAACAAAAACAAAGGTACTTTATAGGAAAAATAAAAAAGCCCCTTCCCCATTTAAGCCCCTTCAGATCATTTTAATAATGATACAGCTTACCTGATATTAAAAAAGACTTGATTTTCAATAAACATGTCGAACTTAATCAAAATCATTAAAGCCGTTTTTGAGAAAATCGAAAGAAACGTAAAAATAGGCAAACAGTTTTGAAATAAAGTACCCTCTCCGTTTGACCAATTTTGATGAAATTTTTGTTGTCACATCGTGGGTATAATACATACCACAAATACCCATTTTCAGTTTCGTACGGCTTATACTTTTTGAGATAGTCTGTTCACACACACACACACACTTGGACTAAGGGGACACCTGAAGCCGCGCTGAAAAGCGGAAGTCGAAATTTTTAACGATCGCAATACTTTCCCTTACTATATATTTTATAAATAGGTAAGAGAAAGTAAAAATCTGAGTGGTGAATAAAATAAATAAGCCACTTATATGTAGGATAAATTATTTACTCACTCTTTGTAAATGTTCCTTCCTTATAATCGTTACAACAGAACGCGTTGATGTCAACAGGTTGCACAATTAATGATCCTTGAAATGTCTATTTTTACAGTAGGTGGAAGTATTATTTTATAACATGTATTGTTTTTATTAATACGCATAGTATAGTAATATTGCATCGTTGATCTTATTTTAAGTGACCTACATACTTTTCAATATATACATATATATATATAAACAGAGGGGGTGTAGATCAAAATGGCCGTGGAGGGACCCCACCCGTGACCTTTGGGCCGGCGCTCGATAGGGCGACCTTGACCTAGAGCCCTATCTACTAGGCCACGCCCCCTCCCCCCACCACTCTGTTTACTATCTTCACTTTCCATAACCGCCCCTCACCCTCCCCTTACCGCCCCCACACCTCGGTCTGTCTCCATATGCTCAAATATTAATTCGAATTATAGGCAAAAAACACTGTGTAACATTATGCAGTGTGTATGTGTGTATGAAAGAAACCACATGGTTTCCTCTTGTGAATGAACAGCTTAAAAATAAATTATAGGGTAATTCCAAAAAAGAAAGCCTCACGCCTATCATACAACAGAAAATATTTATCCGCACATGCAGGACTGATAAAGACAAAATATTAATAGTAGACTAGTTACAAAATATCCATGTTTGTTTTTGTCTAAAAATAAGTCAGGCATATTTCCCTACACAAGATATTATTTACGGCATATTTCAAACTAAACATAAAGTACCACTTCTTAAAAAAGCACTCTTGGAGTGTTTCGATTCTTACAAGACATTTATTAATTAATATCCTCCAAGAACCTTGGCTTCTCTTATAATATTTCTCAACTCTCTTCTGTTCTGGGCAATCCTCCATCTTCTCCCTACATCCTTCATCTCAAGCGTCCTCCATCTGTTCCAGCTACCTCAGGCGTGGTCTTCCTCTAACACGAGGGCGACTCTATAGCAGGCGTTTGGGGATCGATTCTCTGGGCATACGTGCCACATGCACAAGCCCCAAACATCTGATATTGAGTGCCCTTATTATTGTGGCCTTGATAGAGGAACTTTAGAGAAAATGTCAAGCAGTAAGTAAAGAACCAAATTATTCTAAGACAAAAGTTATGACCAATTGCATTCAAGAAATAATAACAATCAATAATCATAGTCTATGCTATGTTGACAATTACAAATATCTAGGGCAGGTTATATCTTTTAGAGATAGTACGAATAAGGAAATCCAGAAAAGACTTTTACTAGGTTGGAAAAAATACTGGAGACTCAATTTTTTAACCCTTTCAGTCACCATGTCCACAATTGTGGACACCGATTTTGTTAGGGATACCAAAACAAAAAATTTGTTTACTTGAAATTTCTGATAATTTTTCGCCAAGAAGCAGCACTAGGTATTTCAAAGAGGTATAAACTGATATGAGAAATCGAGTTTGGACATTGAAAATGCTTTGAACTAATTTTTTTCGGACATCAAAATTGGTGTCCACAATTTTGGACCCCGAAAATTGGTGACTGAAAGGGTTAAATGAATGCCAAGTAAGAAATGCACCTTCGACAGCAGTGTGCTTCCAGCAGTTGCATACGGATCTCAGACATGGTCTCTGACCAACGCTCAAGTTAATAAAGTGAACGTTTGGCAACTTACAACAGAAAGAATTGTGCTCAACATTAGAAAAAAATCTGGTGCGTGCGCGCAACACACAACTTTCACTTACCAACTTACTTTGATTAGAAATTGACGTGTTTTGCTAAATATCATTTCCCAAAGTCACACATTTTTCTACATTCATATCTTATTTTGTTAATCGTTAAAGCCGTTTTTGAGTAAATAAAAAAAAAACGTTGGAATAAAAAAAGGTTCAAGGACCATCGACGCAGGCCGAGAAGGTTCTGGATTGTTCTCCTTACGACTATATATAAGCAGCGATGGGACTGGAATGCTAAGCTTTGTTAAAGAGAAGCTCAAGTCATATGGTTTGTGGTTGTGGATCTGTGTTCATTTTTGTAACCTTTCCAAATATTTGTGTTATTATAATTCGCGTGGCATTGAAAACTGTCATTTTTCTTTGAATAAAAAAATTGTTAACTCACAAAAGTGTACAATATTAAAAAAAAATATTTTAGCATTAATAGAAAAAAAATAAATAGAGCTCATTGAATTCGTAATTCGCTCATAGGTTACTGTTTTTTACCATCTTTCAACCCTGATGTCTAACCAATTCTGCGTTAAGTTTGTAAGTTCATAAAATTTCTGCCTTTTGTGACCGACTCCCGGATCACCTCCTCCTTGTTCTAAGAAATGAAGGAGTCGGTGCAAAATAGTGCCATATTATGTAGGACTATATGTCTATGATGGAAATGCAATCTAAATATGACTATAGAGGTCCTACGTAATATAAAGCAGGCTGCAGCAACAGATTATTTTTGTTAAAAATGTTGCTAGGCACTATTTTGCCCCGACCCCTTCAAATGATGTAATAAGTAATCATAAAAAAAACTTAAAACAAATCAGCATCACTTTAATACCACACCACGGTTCGCATATCCATCACAATACAAGTTATACCGACCCTGATAGATATCATCTCCCCGATCTCTTCTGACTTCCTACGGGAACATTCCTATCCCCATCAGCTGCGCCTTCCTCTTGGCGCTCCCGAGGTGCTGCTGCTCGGGCATGTCGGGAGGGCTCAGCCGCTCCAGGCTGTTGATGGGCAGCTGGTCGTAGTCCCGCATCAGCTTGTTCAGCTGGTACCTCGACTTGAACGTGATGTCGATCTCGTATAGCAGCTGGCAAGGAAAACAGCTATGGTCAGAATATAAGGTATAGGAAATGAAATTGTTTAAATATGTAAAGGTTTCTTACTTTCAGTTCTATGTTGTACACCTCGATGAAGGGGTAAGGGTATGGTCCATTCTCGATAACAGTCAATCTCGGGCTAGCATTAGGTTAAGGATGGGATAGAGGTTATATGGAGCTATAACAACATTTCTTATCTCTAAAGCTACTTTAACACCAAAGTGGGTTTAAATTGCATTTCACAAAAATGTCAAGCAAACAATCAGAATTCAAATTAGTAACAACGTTATAAAAACGTAACTAGCAGTGATAGGGAGAGCAGTGACTCAAAAGTAATGCTTATGCTTCCCTGTTCAACCAGAGATAAAGACTCTAGTCGATCGATTCCGATATGGGCCCAATCAGAAAGGCGTAGAACATTCCCAACATGTAATCACATACTAGTGCATAACTGTAAACGCTCAAGGTAGTTCTAAAACTTGAAAGATCTAACAGAAATAAACAAATGTTTTGTTTTACGTCATAATATCAAAAATAATATCTGAACTCACCTAGCCTGATGAAAATTCTAGAATAATGTTACAGATTTTCATAAATTCCTTTGTATTTTACCGATGAGCAAGCATTGAACACTCCCTCATTTTCCTCGAAAATTAGCCAAGCAGTAGCCCTGATAAAAAGTATGATTAAATTAAAATAATTGCAAGAGACTCCTTTAAAAGCCAAATTGACACCATTCCTATCGACGGCATTTTTTATACTTCAAAGAGAAAGTTGAGAATTAAGATTCTCACACAAGACTGAAACGACAAGAAACTGCCCTGCACTACCGAAAACTCCAGCAAATACCTGACAAACGCTCAAAACTCAAAATCAAACAAAGGGCTAATTTATATGACACTATTACAATTGAAGGGGTCGGAGCAAAATAGTGCCAAGCAACATTTTTAACAAAAATAAACTGTAGCTGCAGTCTGCTGTATATTACTTAGGACTATATGTCTATGATGGAAATGCCACCTAATATACAGCAGACTGCAGCTACAGTTTATTTTTGTTAAAAATGTTGCTTGGCACTATTTTGCCCCCACCCCTTCAATTGATTTAGACTTATGGAATCGAGCTATAGGGGTCCACAAAACCATCAAATTCCACTCGAATCCAGCCCTTACAATAAAAAATCCTTCGCAAAATCCTTAATGCTCCTCCTTTGTCACCAATCAAATTATCCACAACGGCCTTAACGTTCCATATGTTTTGATTTGGCCTGAACCAGGTAACAGACCTTTCATAATAAGTTCCCGATCCATCCAAAACCACTACTTCTAGTTTCCAATCTTACTTCCATCCATCCTAGGCGTCTGAAAAGATGATCTCGTGACCTTCTAAGTTAACAATACTGGTTGAGTTCTACCAATGAGCAGTTTCTACTAGGCAGAACTTAAAGAAACAAGCAAAAAATATATATATATTTATATTCACAAGAAGTCTACTCGGAAAGGACTGATCCTCTGCCGGCTTCGTATTTGGTACAGCAGGTTTTCCTATGAGTTCCAACTTCGAGGACAGGAAGCCCCAACTTGCACCCGATGTCAGTAGGAAGATAATAAAGCACATATTTACGGGAAGCCAAACATGTAACATTGAGGCAACAAATGAAGATGGGTAATAGACTAGAAGAGATCATCTAAGATAATGAAAACAAATTAAGAGCACCTTAAAAGTTGAAGATACTTCTGCAGAGATCGTAAATTCTTACAGAATGCGCCAATGGGGGTAGAGGAGGAACCAATCGATAACAAACACATTAAATCTCATTTATAAAAATTTCTGAATAAAAAAATAAATCTGTTTGTTTGCTACGTGCCTCCTCTCCCCACCCCCCCTCACCAACCTCCATATTCCCAAACTCGCTCCAAAGATTTCGGAAGCCGTGCCAAGAGGGTTCTTTAATTGAACTTAGTCCAAGATAATTTTAATTATAAAAGATCGCTGGCGAGAAAACGACAGAAGGCCGAATGCCAGGTTTTATGTCAAACATTCATAAATCATTGGCATAATTATCGGCTGGTAATGACCTGGTAGTTCAAAATGTTTTCAATATATTGCACATTATTTATATCTAATGGCTGGTCATAATAGGCAGTGGTCGTGAATTTATTATATTGAGTGATAATAGATTTGTTGAATAACATTTCAACATCTAGAAAACACTCCAACGCGCTACATATAACACAATATTCGAATGAATATATATATTTTTTGTTTCTCCACTTCCTCGCCATTTAGGCTATACGGGGTTTCCCGGGCAAGGGGAGAGGGTGGAGGATTAAAGCCGAATATTATTGAATTTCCCCTGGCTCCGGGTTTTGAACTTGCTGTCTTCCGGTCCCCAATCATACGTTTTTCTGGACCTCTTTTATGAAAAAACAATATATGAATTTTATTAAACTATTCAATTCTTCAACAGCCTTAATTTAAAATTTCCTGTAACTATTAGAAGTAAAATTTATTGGTAAATGATTTAAAATATTCTAAATCTTTTTTATGTGAAAAAAGAAAAAAATCTAAAAATAGAAAAAAAGAGAGCATTCCGGGCAAATTAGGGAAAATGGGAGAAATAATTGAATAGTTTTGAATAGTTAATAATTAAATGGTTTTAAAACTTCGAAACTTTCTCATAAGGTGTGTAGGTAGTAGTAAAAAACAAAAAACGTTCCCACTCCAGAAATCTGTTCTATAACAATAGTCGTAGTAGAATTCTGCTAAAAATTGTCCTATGCATGTTTTAAGTGAGACAATCCATTTTCGAATTGAAAGAAGATTCTTATTTTGGTTTGTATTTGGTCTTTAAAGTAAACTAAATTTTTTTATTATTAAATAAAAGTTTATACTTGTGACAATTCGGCAATGAAAGCATTATACACCAAGTCTTCTGATTTTATAATTCTCTATGCAGTTGTTGAAAACTTCATATAGTTACCATGAAACAAATAATCGATTGAATGAACAGAACATCTTTAATTATAAACTGTCGTCTGTCATTTAAAGGCGTACTTAAAGTACTCCCTCCTTTTGACCAATTTTGATGAAATTTTCCTGTCACATCACGGGCATGTATATATAGCTAATTTCAGGTTCGTAGTCTGTTCACACACACACACACACACACGCGCGCGCGCGCGCAAACCATTTCCATTTTATTGAGTGAGTTCCGTCTAACTTTCAACATCCTTTATCATATTATATTTTTATCTTGTTTCTCCACAACTACTTAACTGTTATAGATAAGTGAAAATTAAGGTAAAAACAATCAAATCGGAAAAAAGATAAAAAAAAATTAAATTTGGTGCGTGCGCGCATCACACAACTTTCACTTACCAACTTACTTAGATTAGAAATTAATGCGTTGTTGTGGTTCCCTCCGCTGGACCAATTTTGATGAAATGTTGGCTATCACATCTTTGGCATATACATACATCGAATACCCAGTTTGATCAAAATCATTAAAGCCGTATTTGAGTAAAAAAAAAAAAAAAAACTTGAAAATGATACAAAATTTATTAAGTAAAGACCCTCCTCCGGTTAATCAATTATGATGAAATGTTGGCTATCACATCTTTGGCATATAAATAAATCAAATACCCAGTTTGATCAAAATAGTTAAAGCCGTTTTTGAATAAAAAAAAAACACGTGAAAATGATACAAAATTTATTAAGTAAAGTCCCCCTCCGGTTAATCAATTTTGATGAAATGTTGGCCATCACATGTTTGGCATATAAATACATTAAATACCCAGTTTGATCAAAATAGTTAAAGCCGTTTTTGAAAAAAAAAAAAAAACTTAAAAAAGTTATTAAATAAAGTACCCCCTCCCTTTGAGCAATTTTGATGAATTTTTTGCTGTCACATCGCGGGCATATACGTACACTAAATACCCAATTTCAGGTTGCACGGTTTATAGTTTTTGAGCTAGTCTGTTCACACACACACACACACACAGACCATTTCGCAGGACTTGGTTATTTGGACTCAGGGGACCCCAAAACGTGAATTTCCGTTGAAAACCGGAAGTCGAAATTTTTCACGATCGCAATACTTTCCTTACTATTTGGGTATTTGAACCTATATTTCATATATAGTAAGTATATACATATATATTTCATATATAGTAAGTGAAAGTAAAAAAAAAAAAGGATTCAAACCCGTAGGACTGGGAGCGTTTCTGTTTCATAATAATACACTCAGTATTCCAAAGCTTCAAAATTTTATAAATTATTTCCCCCATTTGGTGTTTTTTGAGCGATTCGTTAGGACCATGTGTATATTAAAGTATAAAGTATAAAATTAATTTATTATGTTTTTATAAAAGGATACTATTTCTTCACATCATGCCGCAAGAACATAATCAAATCTGAAAAATGATGAATCAAGGATGGAGTGATGAGCTGAAAATAAAATAATTAATTTTATGCAGGCATTGTTTATTTTATTGTTCGAATTAAACAAAACTTAAAAAATTGGCAGTAGTCGATACGAATAACTATAGTTACAATTAGTTCCGGCTAAAGAGGGCCTAGGAAGATAATGCATAAGAGAACTTGAAACCCTAACTAATCTATAATAGAAATAAAAAATTAACAAACTTTGTGAAAAAATTGCAGCTTTTAAAACTATAACGTTACTTATACGGTTCGAGTACATTAGAAATAGATTATTTAACTTTAGCAGGCTATCATCGATCGAATTTCGTGAATATTTCAAAGGAACTTTATTATACAATAAAAAGAGTATTGCCTTTCCCGAAGCATTGAAAAAAATTCTGCCAGTAAAAGCCAGTAAGTTTATTAAATTAGGGTAAAAAATTTTGACAAAACGCTATAATATAGAGCTTGTATCAAAATTTATATTTATCTATCCCAATTTAAAAACAGTAGTGACTTATAGGTTAATAATAAATCGATCGTCCAATGTAAGAATGGTCAAACTAAAAAGAAAAAAGCGATTTTTCAGAAGAGGTAATTCAAGTTTTTTTCTTTTCTGTTCCTTTGTATATCCATGGCCTACTTTATCCAATTGTTAAAATGTTTTAGGATTTTAGTAATATTACGGCCAAAAGCTATAAATCTTTAAAAGCACGTAAAAAAAAAAAAAAAATTATTGTTCATAAAAAATGCCTTAAATGAAGTGCGCATTCAGCAATGTTCAAGAAGATTGTTGGCCAACAGAGGGACAATTACTAGCAAGCAGCAAATAGGCTCATAACTCAAATTGCATCATTCACTGAATTTATTAACAAGGCCATGGGAAATAGCTTGGTACCTGTTTATGTTCTGCCATTTAAGAACCTGGATCAAGATTATTTCCACCATCTCTCACAGGCATTTAAAAAACTTCTGATGTTGTCAACAGCTATTATTTAAGGATATTAAACAAATAGCGTTCCAAATAATTCATGAAAGTTATCCATAAAATGAATGGAATAAAAGAGAATGGAAGAAACAGGATTCAACCATTACAAATCCAACTTAAATCAATATTTTCTCAAGGAAAGCAAGGTCTTACCTCGATTCTCAAAGTGGTATCCTAAACTTGTTATCTAGCTTACTATAACTTAAGGGGGTCACCTGTGGTGTAGTGGTTAGCATGGCAACCTACAATACTAAAGGTCGCGGGTTCGCGTCCCACGGTGGCCATAGGATTTTTAATAGGGAGTAAAAATTCTTGGCTATGCCGTCCCTCGCATAGGATGTAAAATGGAGGTCCCGAGCCTGTACGATGTCAGGGACTCTTTAAAGATCCCTATCCTAATTATACCTGGATAGGCAAAAATTAGGACTCCCACCGTAGCATCTTCCGATAAGCCTTAGTGGGACGTTAAACAAACAAACATACTATAACTGATGAAGTTTCTAAAGAAAACCTTAAGCCAATTGTTTCAGTCTCACATTTGAAACGTCTGTAGAACCCAAAAGATAATGAAGTGAACGCAAAATGGTATCAAAAAGTGTTCTGTAGTCTACTGAAGGTAGAGTCAGAGGAATTAGTGTAAACGGGAAATAGATTTTCAATCAATGGACACTAAAAGGTATAAAATTGTAATGTTTTGACATTTTTACAGTACTAATTCGGTTAAGCAGCTTAGTGTCAATAATCAACAACGGCCTACCCAATATCCACAATTCAGTTCGGGTTTACCCGAGTGTTCCCGAGCAGATGTAGTCGAGGGTCCGATTATTCCAAACCACCAGATTTTTACTTTCACTTACCTACATATGAAATATATAGTAAGTGGAAGTATTGCGATCGTGAAAAGTTTCGACTTCCGGTTTCCAACGGAAATACACGTTTTGGGGTCCCCTGAGTCCAATTAACCAAGTCCCGCGAAATGGTCTGTGGGTGTGTGTGTGTGTGTGAACAGACTAGCTCAAAAACTATAAACCGTGCGAACCTGAAATTGGGTATTTAGTGTATGTACATGCCCGCGATGTGACAGCGAAAATTTCATCAAAATTGCTCAAAGGGAGGGGGTACTTTATTTAATAACATTTTAAGTTTTTTTCGATTTTCTCGAAAACGGATCAAACGATTTTGATTAAACTGAGTATTTGATCTATTTATATGCCCGAGATATGGCTGTAAAAATTTCATCAAAATTGATAAACCGGAGGGGGGACTTTACTTAATAAATTTTGTATAATTTTCACGTGTTTTTTTTTATTTACTCTTATACAGTACCTTTATTTTTGTTTATATGGAGAAATTAACTGTCTCTCGTTACGCCTAAAAATAAGAAATGGCTAAATATGAGATATGATAAAAATAGAGAAAACATAAAGAGGAGAAAAAAATAAAAATATTCGTTGAGCCCATGCATGAGGAGTACGCCTTTAATGATAGATCATTGTTCATAATTAAAGCCGTTTTGTTCATTTGAGATGTGGCAATTAACAAAACGCATTAATTTCTAATCTAAGTAAGTTGGTAAGTGAAAGTTGTGTGTTGCGCGCACGCACCAGATTTTTATTTTTTTGTTATTTCAAGGAAAATGTATTTAAATAACCAAAAACTCCATAGGAAAAAGAACAAATTGTACTATAACATGATTTTTTAGATTAAAGAAAGGGAATAAAAGTGTTAAGAAATTGTATCTATTAAAATTAATTTATCTATTTATAATCCACTGATAATTATTTAAATAGAACTAATTTAATGAAATGTTTATATTTTTTAATTTTAGTTTGTATTTTTTAATATTCTAAAAATATCCTTTTTGGTTATTTAAATATATTTTTCTTGAAGTAACAAAAAAAAAAAAAAATAAATAAAAAAAATAATCTGGTGGTTAGGAATACTCGGATTTCGACTACATATGTTCGGGAACATTCGGGTAAACCCGAACTGAACTGTGGATGTAGGGTAGGGCGTTATCGGAATACCTTGTTGTTTACTGACTCCGGCCACCATCTTGCAGCTGCTTAACCCAAGTAATACCGTTTTTACTTCTTATCCTTAAAAAGACATGAACATATGATGGCAGCATATTAAACATACAGATCCTTTGAATATTAATAGTTAATAACAATACATGAAGCAGTGAAAAAGAAAACTCTACCATCTGATCAAGAAAGTATAACGTAGATATTAATAACCTTTCCATCCTTATTTATTCATGATCATTACTATCTTTATAAACATTGTTATCGATGGAACATCAGTTTACAAACTTAACATCCTAACGACATCAAATAATGTACCTTCAATGAATATGGTACTTCTAAAATCCCTGTCAAGGGTTCCTTAAAACGATTTTCACCAATAAATCTTCTGTTGTTCGGGTCCTCGTCTTCCGTCGGTAGCGGCACACGAAGAATAGGAAGAAATTTTCGGTCCATTTAAAATAAATAAATATGTTGCTTGTTCCTTGAATAAATCAATACTTGAATTTGAATGAATTTGCTAAACAGAAAAATGGTTACAAATTAATTTCCTCTATTTCACAGACAGATGTTAGTAAAATTTTGAGGTTACTATGGTAAGCATAATAGGCAAGTATCCAATAAATTTCTAGCCATTGCTGCTTGTAGGTCTCGGAAATGTAGCACGTCATACAGCTGAAAGATGTTGTTTAAACTTTAAAAAGGTAGTGTAATTTAATGTCTCAAAATACTTTAGAGCAAAAAAAGAATTAAATATTAATATAACCTTCCAATCAAACCAACGATATTTATTTAACATTCCGACAAATTAATCGTGTTTATCCAGCTGTTGATCTATGATAAGATATTATAAAATAATTCTGTACCTTGGGTCTAAAAGGGCCGGCCAATGCCCATTTTTAGCATTCACAAAAAATGCCAAATTAAATTTTTCAATTTATGAAATTGTCACTATCTTCTTACACATTTTCTTTTCTGCTCACTTCAGGTATTAAATTGGTAATGAATTCTAGGACATAGGCCCGGTACTTTTCTGTTATAGTCACGCCCAGAGAAAATGTTTTTAATTTAGTTAGTACATCGCTTTAAATAAATAAAACTAAATAAAATCAATCTCTTGTCTGCAAGTTTTTATATGACACCTCCATTTAACTTTACCTGAAGTTAACATTTACTTCATCTCATGGTTATTTTTACATATTCTCATTTCAGGAATAATATTATGCTGTTGAAAATATCTGACCGCAGTTTCCTCATCCAAAATATTCCTAAAAATATTTTTTAAATTATACTGATACTCAACCATATTTAACGTGATTAATTATCTAATCAAAACAAATTATTTGGCACGGAATTGTTTTCTCCTGACAGTGTTGCCAGTAAACGAACAGTTGTGAAATTAACTCTTAGTTACTTCCCTAGCAACACTGGCGATAACCCTGCTTCTCCTAAAAGCAATGTACTAACTAAATTAAAAACATTTTCTCTGGGCGTGACTATAACAGAAAAGTAACCATAGGCCCTTTTACACTAAAAGGATTCTGTGGAGAAAATTTGTTTGCATAACTCGATTTATCCAATTTTGGACATTGGCACATATCAGAACCAAGGCACAGAATTGGTCTACCAATATTTTTTTGTGCTTCTTTCGAGAATTAGTACTCTAATTTGTTTGGATATTTTTTTTTTTGAGGAAGGAATTTATAAAACTAAGTTAATACCATATAATAAGAGCGGTAACGATAACCGTTAATTTATTTGGAAACCGTTTTTCCCTCTACTCTTTTGATTCTAAACTTTTTGATTTGTTTTGGAACAAGAGCCAAATGAATCATAACAATCCTCTATCGAATCAATATTCCATAAATCGAACGGCAATACCAATCAATGAAAATTAAAATCAAAAGAATCTATTTTAGACACGAGTAAAAAATAAATAATAAAAAATCTCTAACTTGTTAGAACTTCGAATGGACTTTCCTTGTGCTTGTTTGAGTTTCAGGATTTTACTAAATACTATTTCATTCTACTTACTGAGACGACCCGTAAAAATTACATCACTTAACACCACGTTATGTGTATTACGTGTAATATCTACTGCCACACTTGTGCAAAAGAAATTAATAAAAAATATTCGAATCACCGATAACTGCATGAAATTTCAGGAGATGATTAATCGATAGAGTCAGCAAAGCTATTTATGGTTTTAAGGAAAATGTTTTTGAACTGTCATCAGAATTGTGGAAAATCCCATAGCGTAAAAATTACGGTTGTAATAGGTAGATGGTTAAAATCCAAGATTATGGTAGACAATACTAACCTGAGAATATAATATTTATTCTCAGTATAGTATAGTGTATAGTACTATATGCAATATAGTTTTGTATAGTATATCTTAGTTATGTTTTGTACTAGCTGAGGTAGAAACAAAGAGCTATTCCTGGAGAGGAGGTGGTCGGGCATAGATCGATCGAAGGCAGGTGTAATTGCTCGCTGCGGCCAACTTACAGCTGTTCGGCAATGTTGTTAATGGTTTCTAGGATTATATTTTACATGTTTATTATAATTAAAAGAAAAGAGTTAATGTTTTAGAGAAGAGATAATGGATGGAAATTGAAGATTCCACGTACTAAGACGTTTCCTATGCTGTGTTTTGTTGGTTGGTTAAATCGTGAACTTGTCGGCTACTAATCAAAAACAAAACAGATAAAAACAAGATCACACATCTGCAGAACAAAAAAATAATTTCTATTTTTTTTAAGAAACAACATCGCTAGGAGATATTCAAACACTGAAAAAGGAAGTTGCAGTTGAGAGGAATGTTATATTCGAACAGCTGATCATCTGAGAAGGAAGGAGTTAAAAATATTACGCATATAAAACTACTACAAAATATAATGGTATAAAATTTATACCAACAATAACATTTATAAAATTTATAAATTTTATTATTATTATGTATTATTATTATTATATAAATTTTATATAAACATTTAAAATTTATAAATTTATTGTTATTTATAAAATAACATAAACAATTTAATTAATTTAAATATTTATATATAGTTGAAGAAGAAATGGCCCGATACTTTCAAGAAGAAATAAACAGGATGGCACGAGATTCTGATCTCCCATGGGATAGTGATGACTTAGAACAGAGTTGGTCATCATTCAAGAAAATTATCATCAATGCTGCTAGATTGGTATGCGGAGAGAAAAGGGCTGGATCGGGGTTTAAAAGAAGTCCGTGGTGGACCGATGAGGTGAAGAAGAAGGTTCAAGAGAAGAAGAAAGCATGGAGGGACTTCCTTAGCCAGAGAAAACCTGCAGCCTATGAAAGGTACAAGGAAAGAAGGAATGAGGCCAAGATGAAAGTTCTTCAAGCCAAACTAAAATCCTGGGATGATTTTGGTCACAAAATGGAGAAAAATGCAAAGGAGAACCAGAAGATCTTTTACAAAGTCATAAAAGGGATGAGGAAGGAGAGACCGAATTCACTCAAAGGAATCAAGGACAAAGAAGGAAGGATTCTATGGCAGGAAGAAGATATAATGGAAAGATGGAGGGAGCACTTCATGGAGCTGCTGAAAGGAAGAGACGTTACTCTTGATGAGACATACAACGCAGAGATGGAGTATTCGGAAGAAGACGATTACATCAGCGAGGAAGAACTGCAAGAAGCTATCTCGAAGATGAGGCTGGGCAAGTCTGCGGGGCTGGATGAAATAACGCCAGAAATGATGCGGCATATGGGTAGCAAAGCTGAAGAAATGTTTCTTCATCTTTTAAATTTGGTATGGAAAAAGAAAAGGGTACCGAAGGACTGGGAGATCGCTGTGGTTGTACCTATCTACAAGAAGGGAGACAATAGAGTATGGAATAACCATAGAGGCATATCTCTGCTCAGTGTGCCAAGCAAACTCTATTCAAGAATCCTAGAAGCAAGAATTAGAAGAGTGGTCGACTGCCAAATCGGAGAGGAGCAGTATGGATTCAGAAACTCGAGGAGTACACAGGACTTGATTTTCACTTTGAGACAAGTCATAGAGAAGTCCATCGAGAAAGGGAAAGAGTTTTCTGTTTGCTTCGTGGTTCTAGTAAAAGCTTTTGACAGGGTCAAAAAGGAGGATATAGAGCGAGTTCTGTCAGAAAGGCAAGTTGATATCGGCACGATTCTGGCAGTTACAAGCCTTTATCAAAAGAATAAAAATATTATAAGTATCGGCAACCACATCTCCAAGGAATTTGAGACGACGCAAGGAATACGCCAGGGGTGCAGCCTAAGCCCTCTACTTTTCGAATTAGTGCTGGATCAGGCGTTAAGGAGAGCAAAACCCAGATTGCGACGTTTTCAACTAGGACATAGGAACCTACAGCCTACAGTCTACACCCACCTCGCTTTTGCTGATGACCTCGTCATAATTGCTGCGGATGACCGGGACCTACAATACAACTTGAACATCATGCAAGAAGAGCTGTCTAGCATTAACATGGATATTAATCCAGATAAGACAAAATGCATGAGAATAGGAAGACGTCCCCGTCATGTTATGAGAGTACTGAGGCTGAAAGGACAGATCTTAGAGCGGGTGCATGATTTTAAGTATTTGGGTGCCTGGATAAAACGGAAATGGCTATATCGATGGGGAGATATCACAAAGACTGGGAGCAGCTGGAAGAATGTTCCACTCAATCCGGAAAGGCTTCCTCAACAAAAGAGAAGTGACGAAGAAGACAAAGATATCGGTCTACAAGTCAACGTTCCTGCCCATCCTATCTTACTCCTCCGAATCATGGACCTCACCTCAAAGCAAAAAAAGTCAGATCCAGACAATGGAGATGAGATACTTGAGGAAGGTTGAAGGAAAGACAAGGAGAGATAGGATCCACAATACAACTATAAGATAGAACCTCGAGGTACAGCCGGTAGAAACCATTCTAGAAGAAAATAAACTGAGATGGTTTGGGCACCTCCAATGGATGAACATCGAAAGAACGGCAAGGATTACGAATGAGACGAGAGTTGACGGAAGAAGGCCAAGAGGAAGACCACGGATCACCTGGGAAGAAGGGGTACGGGAAGCGTTCAGGAAGCGAGGACTGGACTGGAACAAAAGGAGAGAACTGGTACAAGAGAGGGATACCTGGGTCAAGCTCTATAGAGGGCATCCCCACACTGCACAGCGGTAGAAGGGGAAGGAATATGATGATGATGATATATAGTTGAATTTTTCGGGTTGCTTGATGTGCGTATTATATTAATTGTTTTCTTTTTCTTTTCTTGAGATCGGCTGATTGAATATTAACTATCTCTATATTTGTCACCTAATCTCCTTTTTCTTTTAGTATGCTAAGATGGCTGGGTGCACTGTTTTGTCTTAAGAAAATACTTGTCTTTTCCTTTTTTAGATGCCTATAATTCATATATCGTTTTAGTTTTACATTCACGTGATAGCCATCTTAGCATACTGAAAGAAAATGGAGGGTAGGTGACAAATATGAGGGATAGGTAATATTCAAACTGCTTATCTTAAGAAAAAAGAAAAAAAATTAACATAATACGCAAAAATTCAATAACCCAAAAATTCAACTATATTTCATCGATAACCATATATCATATATCAACTATAGATCATCTTTTTCAATATATGAATATATAGCTTTCTCATTTTATATTTGACGTATTTTTGTTTTATATTTTATTTATTATGGCATTCGAGAATAAAATAAACCGTAAGTCCTCCAGATTTTTTCGGTTAGAGTTTCAACCGTAAGGAAATAGTTGCTGCGGTAGGTGAAATCCAATACTGATATGTTTAAACCTTATTGATTGGGAAGGCTGGCAGTTGACTTTGATAGACCTTTTGGGGTCAGTGTGGCATTGAATGCCTGGTGCCTCCTATATTACTTTTAGGATTATATATACCTTTATTATTTTTATTATAACTTCACACAACAATTATACTTTTTATTATGTTATAAATTGCTAGTCTCTTTGTTTTTTCTGAGAAACTAAATCTATCAACGATTGAAATGTTATCTCTTTGACCAAGCGATTAAACAGCTGATGCAATTAAATCTATGCAAAGTTATTTAGAATAACACAGTTATTGACCAGACATTACGGTTATTGTCGGTATATAAAAAACCATTCATTAAATTTTTGATGTAGGTTATCTTTTAATTTCCGTTTTATAAATGATGATCATATTTATCATTGCTTAAACAAAAAAAACAAACAAAAAAGGAAGTGAATAGACCTTCTTGAGATCTAGCTGTCACCACTGAATAATAGAGAAGGAATTTTCCAAATAAACAGTCGCAAACAGATCGTAGATATTATTGAGACCTTGCAGGATGAAACATAATCAGAAGCTTAAAATATATATATATTGATATAAGTAATAATGAAAATGATTACATCTGATATAGTTAATAATAAAAATAAACAAAATAATAATTCTTCCTATAATAGTTACTTTTGATATAAAAGATAGAAAAAAACTAAAACTGAAATGAATTGAAATGTTAAGTAGACTAACTGCTTAATTCAAAAATTTCAGTTCCAGGCGCGCTGAGGTGATGCTTCTCCATGCTCGGCTCTACGTATCTTTACGCTGCAGTAGGTCCTACAATACACCTGACACAATGCAGTTACTGTTTCATATGCCAATCACATTCTTGCACCAAAGTTAGGAACAGTCGCCATTCTTACCTTTTTTCTCTCGTCGATCATTCACAAACGATCAGATAAAAGCTAATCGATCAGCTCCACCATCGATCACTAACGATCAATCTGATATCAGCTGATCGATCCCCTACAATATTGATATGATGAAATTCTTAACCAGATAAGAGTTCTCTATATTCCGAAATTATTAAGTGAGAGTAAGTATCAAGCAAAGAATACCAAAGTATCCCAGTAGGTGGGCCGCCGATTTTTTCATTTTAGCTTGATTTATTAAATTCATTTCAATTGCAGCACTTAATTTTTGTTTTCATATCACTAATTTCGACCCCACCCCTTATGTACACTTCTTCCTGATCATTTCCCCCCCCCCCTCTAATTCCACTCTCTCAGCGAGTAGCTACAATAATGGGTTAGTAAAACCCCGATAAGAAAATATTAGGCATTTATTCACAGCTAAAATGAAGAAATATTTTCCTGTCGGGTATGTTGAGATCGTTATTAAGTAAATTATTATTTCAACATGGTCCTTATTAATTGTGTGAAATGCTTCACCAATTCTGTGCTCTCCAATATTTTTACTTTCACTTACCTATATATGAAATATATAGTAAGTGGAAGTATTGCGATCGTGAAAATTTTCGAATTCCGGTTTTCAACGGAAATACACGTTTTGGGACCCCCTGAGTCGAAATAACCAAGTCCCGCGAAATGGTCTGTGTGTGTGTATGTGAACAGACTAGCTCAAAAACTATAAACCGTGGGAACCTGAAATTGGGTATTTAGTGTAGGTATATGCCCGCGATGTGACAGCAAAAATTTCATCAAAATTGCTCAAAGGGAGGGGGTACTTTATTTAATAACTTTTTACGTTTTTTTCGATTTTCTCAAAAACGGCTGTAACGATTTTGATTAAACTGAGTATTTGATCGATTTATATGCCCGAAATATGACTGTAAAAATTTCATCAAAATTGATTAACCGGAGGGGGGACTTTACTTAATAAATTTTGTACCATTTTCACATGTTTTTTTTATTTACTCAAAAACGGTTTTAACGATTTTGATCAAACTTGGTATTTGATGTATTTATATGCCCGAGATATGACTGTAAAAATTTCATCAAAATTGATCTACGGGAGGGGGGACTTTACTTAATAAATTTTGTATCATTTTCACAGGTTTTTTTATTTACTCAAAAACGGCTTTAACGATTAACAAAAATAAGATATAATGTAGAAAAATGTGTGACTTTGGGAAATGATTATTAGCAAAACACGTCAATTTCTAATTTAAGTAAGTTGGTAAGTGAAAGTTGTGTGTTGCGCGCACGCACCAGATTTTTTCTTTATAAGATTATATTGCTAATGCAAATAAAAAAGCGATCACTTCAGTATGAATATTGCATAAATCATATTGTTAATACTTGATATTTTACCAACTTTTCTTCTGATTCAGACAAGATTAATTTAACGAACAAAATAAATATACATGGGGAAGGCAGTAACTGCCTGAATCAGAAGAGGTACACAAAACGGAATGCTGACATGCTGTGCGGGTTCAATTTTTTCACTCTTGTATCAGAACCAATTCGCGGGCGCAAGCGACGGTGCTACTTCTTTACTGGAACTAGAGAAACGGGGATAGAAGCAGGGCCAGTACCTGGGATTCATAGGGTTTTTTGGCATTTTTAATTAATTTTTCAATAATTAAAACCCGATTGAGCAACATATTATTTGAAAAATGTGTAATGGTATTGCTCGGTCCCTCAGTATTCAATTAGAAAATCAAAAGACGTGTCATTCCATTTATTTCCAAAAAATAAAAAGCTTCTTAAAGAGTGGATTGTAAAATTAAGAATAGATAAGCCTGTTCCGAAACATATGACGATATGTACTCTTCATTTTAAAGAAAGTGACTGTATTTATTCAGGTAAATATTAGTATTTGACATTTTATTATTTCAAAATGCTAGTTTTATGCAAATAACATTGGGAACATAGTGTCATAGCTTTGTTTTTCTTTTTTAATTTTCCCCATTTTTGTCTGACATCCGTTGTGCTTAATTGTTCCAAGTTTTCAATGCGATGCCTGAAAGTTTTGACAAATAAATAAATAATATGACAAAGAAACTCATTGATGAATTATGACTGTAAGAATAGGTAATTAATGTTATTACTAATCGAAAAACGTAGAGTAAAGTTACAATGATGTTTGCATTTACCAGAACTACCAGCTTTACACGTACAATTACAAGAAAATTGTTTATTATTATTAATAAATTTTATTTCCACTCTTCCTTTAAGATCGCTTGTTTGAAGGCACGAGGCTTGTAAAATAACTGTTTTTTTTTACTTCTAGATATTATTCCACATGTAATTATGTGGTTTGCATCAAGGATAGCCTGCTGGTATTTTAAAATTGCCAATTATGTCTATCACATCAACTATGTTTATCCCCGTTCCTTCCGACATTTTGCAAAACTACTAGCGGACCCTATAGTCGATTGCGCCCGCAAATCGTGCATTCACGAATTTATTTTAGGCGATTTAAAACACTACACAAAATTTAAAATATTGTAAATATTAAGGTATTTAGGTAATTGTTTATTAGATGTTCAATGATATACAGCTAAAGTGGATTTGGTTCACATGTCAGTGCATCACCCCAACATTCAGCACCCTATCTATCATACCCATGGGTTCAGGTGGATCTGAGCTCCCCCCTCCTCCTTGAAGGCCGAAGGAAATATTTTATCAAACTTTTTACTACATAGTTTATGTCCTCAATAGGAAAACAGAGTATGTAACCATTTTATTATTATTTATACTTAATATTGTTTAAATCATATTTAAAATATGATTGTGGAATTCTATTTTTCATAATTGTGGATTTAAATAATTTGTTATGAATGGATTAATTTGATTTATTTGGCTTTTAATATAAATAATGTAGCAAGGCATCTCTACATGCTATCTCTACTTCTATGCCTCACTCTCATTTCATTTTAGTCCCTATATGGTCTTAAAACAATTTTATGTGTCACCTTTAACCTAAATCCATCCAAATAATAAAGAACTAATGAATTATTATTTCAATATCTGCTCAGAAAGACCTAATGAATTATCATTTCATTAAAAAAAAAAAAACTAGAAATAATCCTTTCATTCCGATTTTTTTATGTATGTAAATTGTTTCATTCACTTTTCAGACCATTGTATTACTTATCCCCAGAGTTTTTTCATAATGCTCCAAGAAAAATATTTAATTTCAATAACTATTAACAATATGAATTTCGCTTTTGTTTCAAGGTAACCTTTTCTTACCTCTTGCTCTATTTGGAATTTCACTCCAATTGTATTGTGAAAATTAAATAATTTGTTAAGACTGGGTTAATGTAATTTGTTTGGCTTTTAATATAAGTAATGTAGCAGGCATCTCCACAAACTATCTCACATCTGCCTTACTCACAGGGTTTCAAAGCTTGATTTATGGTTTCTTAAGATGGATGTTGATAGGATTTTGAGGTATGGATGTCAAGATAAGTTTTATTTTTTTATCATCTTTAATTATTTAATTTGTATTTATTTGCAGAACATCTGTTAAATTTTATTTAGTATTTAATTAATATATGGATAGCTAACTGCACAAAACCAACTATTCCAAATTTTGAGATTTTTCTATTTTTCATGAAATCTTTCACCAGAAACAGAACCCATCATTTACTACAGAAATGAAACTTGTTTGCCTTATAGCATAGGCTTGACAAACAAAGCCTTCTATATTTTTTTACAATGATATTGGAACATGTCCATGTAAAAAAAATCCACCATCCTCTGGTAGGAGATAAGAACTTTTTTTAAACTTGTTATAAGTAGGCTTATATGTTGCAATAAAAATAAAATGCTCAGAAAAAATAACTAGTGTTTATATAATTATTAATCACTTTTTTGTCACACTTGTAAAATTTAGAAGAATGAAGAGGTTGCCATATTGGAGCTAGTGATTTCTATAAAGAATATCTTTATATATAGTATTCCACCATAAGTGTAATATAGTTTGTGTATGAATTATTATTTGAGTACTCTTTAGGGATTGTGAAGGAATAGGTTTAATGTTTCTATTTATTTTAAATAGGAAGATGTGACATTTAGTATTGTGATGTAGGATTAACTTTTCTTCCTGTAATATATGGAATATGCAAATAATTTGAGAATCTGAAATCAAAAATAGTATTTTTGTTGTGTGTAATGTATCAAATTGAGATCTTCTTCTCAAGTGTTGCTCCTAAACCCCAGGGATGAAGATCTTTCAGTAGCGAAAGGAAGTGTTCTAGATGTTGTATATTTTTATGAAAAGTATAAGGATTACATCTTGTAGATTGTTTTTAATATCAACTGTCAATATTATATCATTTAAATATTATTTAAAATTCCAATCACAAACTTTTTAATATATCTAGTTTCTATTTGAAAAAAATGTTTTAAGATTTAAATTATTATAAATAAGGGGATATAATGTGAGAGGAAGATGAAATAATATACACAAGATTTCACTAAGAATGCTGAAAACACATTTTAATATAAACTTAAAAACTTCAACTTTAGTACAATATGAAAAATTATATAATATATACATATATAATATTTTTTACACATTTATACACGATTATTATAAACTGTGATTATAATTTATTTTACTAAGACAGCTTTTATAAAATGTATATCTAAAGATTAAAATTAAAACACAATCATAATTAAAACTAATCACACCTGAGCAAAAGCAAAGCAGCTTTTTTCAGGGGACATAATATGTTTTTAGCTTAAACAATATATATCCATAGCCTTCTTCTACTTATTACATTTGAGGCATTTGGTAGTTTCAATGAAATACCGCTATATAACACTTGCTGTGACGCTGGAGAAACAAATAAATAAATATTGTTTTTGTTTAGAAACTGAATCATAAAAATTATTACAAACTTCTATCATCACTATTGAAATCAGTATGTCTATATTTGAGAACTGTTTGGACAATGCGCTTGACCATTGGTAGTTTGAAGAACATGAAGAGCGATAACTATTATCTATTATAAGTATTAGCTATGTTAAATTACTTTAATAATTGCTTTATTTTTCATTTACATTTTAAGGGAAGAGTAAGAAGCACATTAAGAAGGTTTTACATTAGTATTCACATGTAGACAAAAGTTTTGAAAACATAGACATCAATAAAAAATATGATAACATTATTTATTTTGAGCCTTAGTTCAATCTTCCATTAGCAGTTTTTTTAAATTTTCCACAGGAACCTTCACTCATAGCCCACATTAGTAAAGGAAGTTTTTGAATCTTTTTACGAAACCAATCAATTTTTCAATTCGATTGACAATGTTTCACAGGAGAAATTATAATTTATTATAGTAATCAAAATTATTCCCTTTTCTTTGACTAAAACTATTCATATGAAGGGGAATATATATATGTATATAGATATATTCTTAATAGTGGTACATGATTTTAGGGCTTACTTTGAAGTTAAATATGATTTTCATCTCGAATAAATCAACTCCTCTTTAATTAATCCGTTTACATAAGTGTTGAGATGGCTGTTTTGTTCAGTAGTTTTAACAAACTTTACACTTGTTATGACTAGCTGTGCTAATTACAAGTGTTGCTTTTCCTTTTTGAAACAAAACAATGAAGGTCCCCCTAACAAGAACAATAATAATAATTTAAGAAGTAGTTCCTTTAAAATTCAAATATTTTTTAGTCTGGATGTTACACTTATCTTTTTTGGTCTCTAGAAATGTTTTCTTCATAAGCTCTCTTTCGTTGTAAATCTCTATTAGAGGAATTCACCTATCTTTTCATAAATATTTTATAAATTTTTTAACCAATGATTTGCCAAATTGTGTTACAATAAATATTGGCCATCGTTTATTTTGTTTTTGATTTTCTTTGGCAATTATGTTAATTATTCAACCAAATGTAACGAGTAAGAAGGTCTTATTTTGAATATACACATCGTATTGATATAGTCACACCGTGGTCTCCACTTAGGCCGATGGCTTACTGCTCATGTCTGCCTTATTCTTGACAAGCCATAAAGAATAGGCAGACAAAGAACAAAGCACACTTGAGAATATTGGAATGACCACTCTTTCAAATTAGATTAATATTAATCCCTATCATGTCAATATATTTTATTTCACATTTTGGATTGGGACTGAGTGAAAACTGAGACACTATTCATGTCAAATGCAACCAGATGGATGTCTTTGAAATATCTATTTCCTTATTAAATTATAAAACAGGTACATAGCTTAATTTTAGTTTAAGACTACTATTTTATGTCTCAATCCAAAATATTTTGGTAATAGTCTAAATTCCTAATACACACTATGGCTAGATAAAAATATAAAAGTGCTTTCTTACCCATATGCATAAGTATTGATCTTCAACCACTTTTTAATATAAATAAATGTTAATTAAAATAAATATAAATATTATTGACAATATATTCAGTGGGATTTTTTATTGATTATTTATTATATGTGGATAATGATTAATACAAATTCATCAAACTATCCAATTTTAATCGTTAATAAAAAAAAAAACTAATGAAAACGAGCAAAATAAAGCAAAACACAAAAACCAAACATATAAATTTATTTCAAAAAAATCAAAAGATAAAAATACATTAGGGGAAGGTTGCCTAAGTTGGACCATCACCTAAATTGGACCACCTTTGTTTTGTGTACTAAAGGATATGACAGTGCTGCTATTTTGGTGTTGAATGTTAGAACTAACTACTCCCGCCCTAAGTTAGGTACAAGATATTTCCTTATCTTGTTTACAATTCCCACATGAGAAAAGTCTGGTATTAATGCTGGCTGATGTTATTTACTAGTGACACATCATAAGGTTTTCTCCCTTTTCTAACAAAGGTATGTGCATTATTTCTTCATATTATTTGTTGCAGATTATTTCTTTACACTTAGAGTGGTCAATTAACAGAATAATATGAATTTTTTTTTTTATATTGAAAGATCAAAGAAAAAAAAGTGTGTTCCCTAAATTGGACCAGAAATGGTTGCCAAATTTGGACCGGTCCAATTTAGGAAACGATTTTTAGAGTGGTGTTTAATTACTCTTTTTTCTTGTAGAAAGATGTCTAAAAGAGGGAGCTATGGAAAATGGAGTGATGCAGACCTAACCTTAGCTGTCAGTGCTGTCGCTTCAGGGAGTGTTGGCCTTAATGAAGCTGCAAGGCGATATGGTGTCCCAAAAGCGACATTAAAAAGACATCTAGATAGAAAGAATAAGAACCATCCACTTAAAAAACATTTTGGGAGACCCACAGTGTTCACAGAAGAGATGGAGAAAGAACTGGCAGCCCATATATTAAAATTTGAAGAACGCATGTTCGGTCTCTCAATCATTGAGGTAAGAAAACTCGCGTTCCAAGTTGCATCATTACATGGTGTGCAGCACTGTTTTAGTGTGGACAAAAAAATGGCTGGGAAGAAATGGTATTACAATTTCATGAAGAGGAATCCAAACCTTTCGTTGAGGCAGCCGGAAGCTACTTCTCTAGCCAGAATGAAAGGATTTTCCAAGGAAAGGGTTCATAAGTTCTTTGATATTTTAGAAAATATTATTGATATACATAAACTAAGTGGCAACAAAATTTATGATGTAGATGAGAGTGGGTTCACCACCGTTCAGAAAAAAAAACCCAAAAATAGTTGGGCTTAAAGGGAAACATCAAGTTGGAGCTGTGAGCAGTGGGGAAAGGGGTGTAAATACGACCATAGTGTGTTGTGTGAACGCTGCTGGATCCTTTGTCCCGCCAATGTTTATCTTTAAAAGAAAAAGACATGCTCCTGAGCTTGAAAGAGGTGCACCAGCTGGGAGCAAAGTTGAAATATCTGATAGCGGATATATTACCTCTGAGCTATTTATAGAGTGGCTCCATCTTTTTAAGAGAAATGTAGTTTGTTCAAAAGGAGATCCAGTGTTGCTCCTTCTAGATGATCACGTGACCCATTGCAAAAATTTAGATGCTCTTATTTTTGCTCGGGATAATGGTATCATAATGGTGCAGTTACCGAGCCATACTACCCATAGGATGCAGCCCCTAGATGTTGCCTTTTTCGGTCCCCTAGGGATATATTACACCCAGGCACAAGAAAAGTTTCTACGACAAAACGTGGGGACTAGATAAACTCAATATGATGTCGTGGCTTTACTAACAGAGGCATATGGGCGAGCAGCTACTGTTAACAATGCTGAGAGCGGATTTAGATCCACAGGTATCTGGCCTGTAAACTGTCATATTTTTCAGGACCACGACTTCGCTCCTTCAGATGCCTTAAACCCAATCTCAGTTGCTATTTCCCCATCCAAAAGTTCTACCCTAACTTTTTCCGACACCTTAATAGAGGCAGCACCAATACCGCAAGTGATAGCTGACCTTTGTAAGAAGAGGAAACAACAAGACGCTGAGGTTCTAACAAGCACACCTTATAAAAATAGCTTAGAGGAACAAATTGCTAGAAAGAAGGAACTGTTCACAAGAATAACAAAGAAAACACTCTTTAATAAAAAAAACCCCAATAAAAATCAGAAGCCTAAAAAACTTTTTGAAAGCAGCAGTGAAACTTCTGATGAGTTCAAAGCTGGCGGATCATCGTCTGGTGGAGAAGAATTCATGCTGGAGGAACAAACACGTCTTGTTGATGAAGGCGATTTTGGTATTTTAAATTTCCAAGATCTCAAAACCGATGATTTTGTATTAGTTGGGCTGAAGGATGAAAAAGGAAAAAATATTTATTACGTTGGGCAGATAACGAAAGACAAAAAAACTACTCCATCACTCGAAATCTCATTTTTGAGAAAGTCAAGAAAAGTTACGAATGCGTTTGAATTTCCAGCAGTACTAGATGTTGCATTGGTGGATGACAGCGACATAAAAATGAAATTACCACCACCTAAAAAGCTTGGCCAGACAAAACGGCAACAATCTTTCCTTTCTTTTCCCATCGAATTTAATTTCGAAGTTCGATAAAATTGCGAAATTCGATAAATTATAAAGATGTTTCTTATTGTAAAGAAGAAGATTTAATAACTATTGTAAAGATGTTTCCTGTATTTTATTACTATTATTTTATGACTATTTCCTATATTTTATGACTTATTAACTTTAATTAATCTATAATTTTAATAATTCTTTATTGTATACAGTTTTTAAAATAATATATATTTACAAAAAAATACAGCATCATAATTAATATACCCTACGCACACCACAAAACCTTCTGGTCCAATTTAGGAACCATTGGGTCCAAATTAGGAGATCAAGCTCCTAAATTGGACCATTTTGAAAATTGTAGTTTTTTGGTTTCTGTTCAACATTATGCGCTTATAAAATTAAATATTACATATTTTTTTGAAGCTTAATAATAAAGGAAACGAATGGCATGACTTTGGAAGTTTTAGGTGTTACACATTCGCACAAAATTAACAAAATGTCGGAAGTGGTCCAATATAGGCAACCTTCCCCTATACAAAAATAATAACAATATGCTATTAGAACTAGTATTTATTAAAATAAAAAATATATTTATTTATAAGATATAAACAAAACTAACTATATAGATGTACACCATTATAGTGATAAGTGAATTTTTCTATAATTTTATCTACATGGATGTTTAACAATCCCCTAGGTAACTTTAACACCGTATTGGTCTGATTCAAAGAAAAGAAATAAAAATAATAATGAACGTTCATTGTATCAATCATGATATTATACATATATTTATATTGATTAGTATACACTTATAAAACATCTGATGCTGAGGAATGTTCTAAATTAATGTTGAAAATATTTATTTACTAATGATAATTAATACACTGACTATATATATATATATATATATCATAAACAATTTTGTTTTATCACATTTATGAAAAAAAAGTAACTTGAGTGACTAGTAATATAAGCATCATAACAACTGACAAGTTTAATAAATCGTATAATTTATTTATATAAATATGTGGCAGCATTGTTAGGTGTTATCTACAATGAACGCTCTTTAATTAATACACACCGCACATGATGAGTTACACCAATTTAAATTACACTAAACTAGAAAATTTTCACATCAAAAAGGACATCGGAATTAGCCTAGTGATATTCAAAAATAGAAAAGCTTCTAAAATTCCTAGTATAAAATATATAGTACGTAATTTTTAATATAACAAAAAATTAAAATCAGTGATAAAAGGAACACAACCACAAAACAATGTAGTTTACACTAAATTATCTTATTCTAAGTTTATAAAATGTTGTCACAGTACAAAAATACTAAAGTACAAATATTCATTTTCATTGATGAAATTAATATTCATATCATACCAATTTTCCATGCATGATTAACATAGTGCAAAAACTCTGTTTAATAAAAAATATATATATGTATAATCATATATATAACTATAAATATATATGTATACCGAAGGATACATACACATTTATGTACATACATATGAGATAAATGTTAAGAATCTAGTTGTTAACAATCACATTGATATAAAGAACATGCAAAAGGATAGAAGCAGGATATATTCCTGCTGGCTTTTATGTTTCAGAAGAAACTGGCCAGATAACCTAGACAGTAAGTAGTCTTACATAAAGAGTACAAAATGTTATTGAATTATAGCCCTAAATCTATTCATGTTTCAAAACCACTATCTATTTAGAGATAAATAACAAAACTAATTTACCATGAGAGAAAACTCATCATCATAAATTTTTTTCTGTAAAACTACGAAGATGCAGCAAATTTGTAGAAATGTGTAGTTATTAAAAGGAATTAAAATTCCATTAGATAGAAATCTATCTCTAAAAATTTACTTTTGATCTTCGCATAATATACATATACATATATATGTATTAAATACATATATACATATATGTAAATATGTATATATATACATATACATATATTGATAATAAAAACTAGCCTCTAAAATGTAAAAGTATTGTATAACCGACAGTATAAAAATATTGAAACGAGTTTGTCTACAAAAATGGTTTAACAATTTTTTTTTTATTTCTTAATTTTTTTATTTATAAAAAGTAATATAAAATATTCAACCAAAAAAATATAAAATGGCAACTTGCCTATCAAACATTTTCATATAAAATAATACAAAAGATGAAAAATTAAATAAATATAAAAAATCTATTATGTACTTTAATACTTTCACCTTGATAAGAAAAGTTCTGGGGATATAATACATGAAATCATATCAATACTGCTGCATTGAAATATTGTGGGAAGAACCTTGTTTTACATATTTTCCTATTTTTTTAATCTTTTAATTTTTTTTTCCAATCAGTTTAAAGAAAGAAAATTATTATAGTGAGAAAGCATCAAAAGGATATGACCGAAAAATGAGGGGAGTACATAAATAATGATTTTTTTCTTCTTTTTTTCAGGTACCGCACAATTCACTAGGTAGGATGTTGGGGTTTGGTATTGATGAGGTAAGACAGGGAAATGCAGGGACCCCCTTTGACTAGCTGAATCCTGGCACTTTCTTTATTTGTCTTCTATCACTTCCCTCTATCTACAATGCTTAACACTTCCCGCATCTCTTACCAAGCTCATTAATCACAATAACAGAATGAGATAAACAAAATCGATAACATTATATTCATTTTTACAGTGCGTGAAAAGTACGCTATTTACACCATTCAACATAGTATTCCGATTAATACTATAAAATTTCACTAAAATAATTCAACTATTCTGTATGTATGAAAAATAAATTATTTAATTATAAAAAATCTAATTCAGCGTTTTAGCCTTTTTCCATTATTTTTAGTATAGATTTTTTAAATGGCTTTCCATCGAGCTCCAGGTGAGGGAATCATTAGGGCAGCCTTCTAGGGCTTCTGGTCTTCACCCTTATAAAGCTTCCACATGCTTTCCTATCAGTTTGGATGGGGGTGCTGCCTTTTTCTTACTTTTTTTTTCCTGACAAACATTCTCTTTCTGTCTTATAGTCTCTTTGGCTTTTCTAATCGATCTTTCCCATTTTTTTGTGTTGATTTTCAATATATCTTTTTTAAACCTAACCTTCCCATTGGATTAAGGTCCTTACATTAATTACAATTGATAAGAAATAAAATTGAGATATTTAAACATTAATAAGGCCATATATAAAGCAACATTTATCCCTCAAAGCCCGAAAAAATATTGAACTAAGGCCAGAATCACAGTTGAAGGCAACACAACATTTGGAAAGTTTAAGGATGAGATCCACATAATAATTTCAATTTTTTTTTTCTTTTTTCAATACGACTTACCTATACTTAATAATAGCAAAGGTACATTTTTTAATAATTTTTTTAATTAGGTTCTTAGTTGCAACTCAATCTTTGGATTTGTAACCAAGTAATTAAATTAAAAAAGAAATAAATAAATAAAAAAATAAGTGGCAAGTAGAACTCTTTAAGTCACATTTAAATATCACCCTATGTACCTTGATAATATGAAAGATTATTTATAAAATTTAATTTTAAGATTTAAGTAGACAACATGGTTTAGAAGATAAAAACTTTATGTAGAAGAATTAGAAAATGTTAGGAATGGAAAAATCTTCAATTCAATAGAAATAATAATAAAGAAATGAGTTAATCATAAGCTAATAGAAAATTATCATTTTCGGCTTTAAAGATACTTCAGGTGATATTCTTACTTATTTTTTTTTGCAGGAGCATAAAGCTGTTTAAGCTATAAAATGTATAAAATCATTTATAAAATTAAAAAAATTTCACAGGACTAGTTTGAATAAAAAAATTAGTCTGTCTTGAGATATGGGCACATGGAAAAGGAAGATGGGAAGATGAGAAGACGGTATCAGTTGGGCTATCTAAGTCTTGATTTAGTTGGCGACGAGGAGGTGCTGGAACTGGCTGGGTGAGTACCCTGCCGAGAAGCTTGCCAGTGAGTCAATTAGCTGTTGCTGCTTGCTGGTTGATCCATCGCTTGACTGGCTGCTGCCCTGTTGGCCACCTGTTGGGGTTCCTCCGGTGTAATATGGATCTAGGTACGGAAACTTGTGATAGATCTCTGATCCTGGGTAACCATAATATGGCGGATAGAGGAAGTCGTGGGGCGGTGAGAGGGAGCGACCAGGCGACCCAGGATGGAGGCTGTGGTGCCCGGCACCAGCCTGCTGTTGCTGCATTGCGCGCTGTTTGATGTAATTGGAGAACTCCGTTGGAGACATCCTGGAACAACACCAGTTCTCAATATTAGCTACCTAACTACTAATGTGCATATGCTAATAAAATAAATAAATAAAAATATAATCAATTATAACGATCACAGAATTCTATCATTCATTTTTCATAATAAGAATTTTTGTTAATTGTTATTGCAATAACATGATAATATTTCAACTTTGTTATGATAAATGAATAATTTTGTAACATTACTTAATTTGTAAAGAAATTTTGTTGTTTTGTTCAGATTTTTATTTTTTATACAACCCCTATACAATAATATTAAAACAGATGTCTCAATGAGATTGTTCTTGAATTAAAAGTATTTCAAAACCATTAGGATGCAGTTAATCAAATTATAAATTAATTCATTGTTCAGTATATGACCACGCCTAAGTAGGATTCTGGACAATACACAGTAAGGCACAATGACTTGGAAGTTTCATTGAAATTTGTAATTACATGACAATGGATATCAAGATAATAGATATTTATAACGATATTAGATAATAACCAATCAGTTCATATAAAAAACTTTATCTAGAACAAAAGCCGTCTCAGTAAGTGCAATAAAAAAAGTAAAATAAAAAAGAATCCATAGCTAAATGAGCCATATTTATTAGTGTACCATTATAACAGGTTAAACTTTAGTTAATTTCCAAAATGTTCCAATTTTTATCAATTAATATCAAATCCTGCATTGAAAATAAAAAATATTTATGAAAGCTAAAAGGTGACGATCTCATAATCCCTTAAGATAAGTATACTATTATTTTGTAAAATTCATGAATTGGAAAATAAAATTATTGAATATTGAAAAAAAATTTGATGGATCATACAATTGTTCAGGGTTGATCGGAAAGTTGGTGAAAGATGTTTAACTTAATTAATAAGGTTAGGAATATTTATTATTTTCCGAAGTTTCGACACACACTATAGGTTTTTGTGACGGCAGACAGTGGTTAAAAGAAGAGAATCAAGTCTCTCAAATGTAGGTATTGTATCATGGCACTGCATTGTTTAACTGTCAACTGACCTAAATAGTTAATAAATAAATTGATAACAATTTAACCATAGTCAAAATTAACCGATCGTAAACATTTCTTCATTCCCTTTAAGCCTTAGCTACATAAATTAAATACTTTTTTTTCAATTCTTTAAATGTGGAATTCTTTTTGTTGAGCATAACGTATAGTATTCTTTACCTTGAGCATAAAGAATCTTTTAAAATTTTATTTCTTTATTTATTCGTAAGTCATTTCAATTTTTAAAATAAGAAAAGAGAAATTCTAAATGATAAAAATCTTTAACTTAATGAAATTTGAGAAACCATACATGTTCACAAATTGAAACTTACTTAGTATTTACTTTTTGCACTAAGAGATTCCCTGAGTTAAATTATTTTCTACAAAATGTATCCCTTATTAGAACACAGAATGAGAATGATGAATTGTATGTCTTGCCATGATAGGAACAAAAAAGAGAATTTGTTTTTTTTGGACTAGTGTGGCACCTAAAAAAATATGTTCACTTATAGGTAGACTTTTTTATTTTTCAGTATTCATATTTTTTATTCTTCATCAGTTTAATAGCACATAAAGCCCTAATGTTTTTTACATATTCTGTACCTCAAAATGTAAACATTAAAAGTTTACACATAAAGGGATATCCCTCCTTTGAAGTCTTGTAGAGGCAATTTGCTCTCTTAATCCAACTTCCATCAGTTCTGATAATGACCCAAAGTGTGTGTAGAAAAGTTAGCAATTTATAAAGAACCTAATTTACTTCACAATTTCTTGCTCACTTTCTGAGCATCCTCCCTTTGATAAAAGTAGATTGTTTAATAAATCCTCTTTTCATCCAATGTAGCTAAAATAATCTGTTAGTCTAAATAATATAGCTCACTTAAGACAAACATACAACAGGGTCGACATATACCTGTTTGCCCTCTTGCTGTTGGTCTTCAGCTTGGTGCTACCGAACTTGGTCTGTGCAAAAGTAGCGGTGGTGAAGGTGAGAGGTGCGGTAGTCCTGGGGATGAAGGTAGATGGGCTCGGAGACGCGGGGGCCTTGAAGGCAGGGGAGACCTCCTGAGACAGAGGTGGTGACCCCTTGGGGCTGAGGCTGAGTGCACCCAGCCCCGCCTCTATCGGCCTGAAGCACTGCGCCTCCGGGTTGAAGGTCTTGATTACCTCCCTGTCGGCGTTGGCCTCCTCGTGCACGTCGTTGGCCTCGTTGTAGAGGACTTTGATGGTCCCCTTCTCGCCGATCCTGTAGGATACCTCGCCTGGGTCCACCCACACCGCTAGGTCCGCTGGCAGGTTCTCCAGGATGTCCTGGATCGGGACCCCGCTCTCCCGTGCTGCTCTCTCGAATACCGCGTCCACTGGGTCTCCGGTCTTCAAACATCGGAACGCGGACCCTTTGAAAGGCTTTTCCGGGTACCAATGCCCTCTGAATTTCTCTTTGAGTGCCTTCTCGAGCTCCTCTCCGAATATGTTGACCCTCCTCCTCGGCAGCTTGTTGTAAAGGTAGGAGATGACGAAGTTAAGCGCTACTTGTACTTCTATATGCATCTTGTCTCTCGGTTGAAGCTTAAGATGTTTCGCATATAACGGGATTACCAAGTCCCGCTTCGTGTTTCTCGAGTCGATTCTTGCCTGCCCTCGCCTAAGCTCTCCCCAATGTTCACTCCGATCTGAAAAAAAGAAGAAAATACTGTTAACCATCAATAAAATTTTCGTTTTTATAAAAATAAAAAAAAAAGTTAAATATTCTTGTACTATGTAATTTTATGACGAAGTAGTAGTAAACTGTCAACATCTGTGTCTCTAAAGAAAGATTGGAACATTTAAGTTAATCGGAATAAAAACAACAATGGCCAAAAACAGGCAGCGAGATATTGCCTCAGAATATTGAGTGAGCATTTCGATATAAAAAGAGGAATTTCTTGGTGTAGTTAATACTAGTTGTATATATCGGTTTCAACCGGAGAATTTCATTTTTTAAATCTATAAAATCTATTAAGTGAGGCTTTTATCGACTCAATGTAAAGCGAGATCAAAACGATTTTTATAACAATAAAGAATATACCCAGAGATTAGCTGAAGTTATGCAATTTTAATATGGACAGGTGTTCGCACCTGGTATGAAAGAACCACTGAGCGAAATTTGGAGAATTTAGGACAAACGGTATGGATTTCTATAAAGAACAAACAAACAAACAGAATTTCATCTTTATTAATATAGATTTTTTTAGTTTTCGGAATAGTGCGCTTCAAAGGAGATTTTCTAAAGTATTTTCAATTGAAACTCGCTAAACTTCCTAGTTTCTTTTTTATATTAATAGTAATTAATAATATAAATATTATTGATATAAATATATATTATCAATTTTTCATGTTCCTTTCTTTTGGCCCATCACATTCAATAAAAGTAAACAGTTTTGTTAAATGTATTTTAGGTTACATATTTCAATATTAAGATTAGTTCCTGATGGTGGATATAATGCAATACAAAGTGGCAAAATCGAACATTTTTTTTCTTTAACGTGGAAGTGAAACTGTCCTTTTCGTATTTACCGCCCCCCTGAAATTCGCAGGTGCCCCTGTCTCCCCCCCTCCTCGAGACGTCCAATTAGAACAGCCCCCAGCAGAGAGAGGATCGTATTAGGAGCGGGATCCACCCAATCTGACCCGGTTGCGACATCTAGTTTGCATTTGGAAATGGCAGCGGCTGTTGGTAACGAGTCCTCCGGCTAAATGTCACAGCCTCACCCTGATACTATCGCTATTTATGTAATCCATCTTCTATCCACGCCCACTTCGCTCCGCTACCGCTGGGTTCAGGACTAGTCTTGTTGATGGGGTATTCGTGGCAATGAGGAGGGAACGCAACGCGAAGAAGGGGGAAAAAAAAGAAGAAGAAGAAAACGCGAAAGAGCTGGTTCAATCCTGAAGCGATTGCCACACAAGAAGCAAGTTTTTTTTCATAAAGCAAGTTTAAATTGATATTTATGTCTCTATTAACAAGAAATATATGAAGTAAACTTGAGCACTAGATGTATCTTGAAAAGTTTCCAAGGACGGTTTCTTTTCAGACGTTTAGGAGGAATACAGGATGAAGCAAGGTAGGAAAAAAGTGGATTCGGATAGGTCTATGGATTCTTATGAAAGGATAGTATCTGGAGTAGGTATCTAGATCAGCGATATGTTGGGCATAAAGGATATTTTCAGTGTATTCCTAATACTATATGAAGGTATAGTGAAAACAAAAGAAGAAGGCAGAAAATGCATTCAGACATTCAAAAGACGTATTTTACCCAGGGGAATTAATCACAGAATATGTTGTTAAGATGATTATATAATTAAAAAAAAAACTAAAATAACAGAAGGAAATAAAAAAAAAAATTCTCGATAAATTAAATATAAGATTAATAACAGTGGCTCCTTGGTATTTGATGATATTTTATCAAAAGGCAACGCCCGCTGTTGGCTGTAGAGCCATTTTGTGACGCACTGACCGATATAGATTCTGGGTCTTCATAATATTTTTGCGAGTATTCCAGGGATCTGCAGGTTTGTAATCATGGTTTCCATGTCGACACTTTGTACTTTGAAAAGGTCAGAATTTGTATATGATACAATAAAATCCCACAAACATTAATTCAAAATTATATTGTGATAACGTCAATGCATACATACTTTTTAAAAATTACATAACTGATATTTTATAAGGGCGACTGAATACTTTAATAAAAAAGGGGACATTATTCAAAAGTAAAACAAATAAAGAAAGGGGTAGACTTTTTTTTACACTCCCAGAGGGGACTAGAGATAAATTTGGAAAAAAAAAAAAAAAAAATTGAGCTTAAATTTGGGAGATGAAAATGTTACATGTATTCTACCGGTTAGGAATGTGTTTTTTTAATAATAAATCATATGAAATTAATTTGTCAACCCAAAATATTTGTTATATTGTAATAGGGTAAACCATACAGTTATTGGCACTCAGTAGAGTTATTGACACCCCAACTTTAACTTAAAGAAATAGGTAAACAAGTCCTAATTTTATTACAAGATATACATGAGTCTAATGTTTGAAGGGTCCTCTAAGTCATATATGAAGTCAGATTTTAACATACCAACCATAGGGGAAATTTCACTCGGGAGGTTGAGCGTGATCACGGTCATATCCTCTCCAGGCATGACCACTGACCAAGAAACAGTACTTTCTTACACAGAACTGAACCCAAGATCTTGCATGGATTGTAGTGGTAATTTTTTTTTTATTTAAGGAGTTATGTTGTACTTACTAGGTATTTCATATCAAGAATTTTAGAATATATTCAGGTTTTTAAAAAAATAATATGAAAATTGAAAAAAATATTGGATTAGGTATTTAGCAAGATGAGACTGACAGAAGAGTAGAACGCTATATCAAACTGTGACCTATATATAGATCTGACTAGAGCATTCCTTTTAACTTCTCTGTTTACGTTTTGCCCTTGCTGCATTTTTTTTTCTAGGGCGAGCAACCTTTAAAACAACTTTAAATTGATAATTGTCGAGGTTTTAAATATAATATTTAAAATTATTAATATATTTATTTATTAGTTCACTAATAGATACAGTACCGGTCAAAAGATTAGACTCACTTGTATTTTATTCACAATCTTCAAGTTTAAAAAAATAATTGTAACTCAAGAGATAAAATTTCAAAAATTATATGATTGTTTCGAATACAATCTATATAAATAAAAAATGAAATTATGTTAGTTTGTTTTTTGTGTTTGTTCTTTATAGAAATCCATACCGTTTGTCCTAAATTCTCCAAACTTCGCTTAGTGGTTCTTTCATACCAGGTGCGAACACCTGTCCATATTAAAATGTCATAACAGACAATCTCTGGGTATATTCTTTATAGTTATAAAAATCGTTATGATCTCGCTTTACATTAGATTTTTACGAAATCAACCGTTGGAGTAAAAAAAAAATATCATTTCTGTCCTAACGAACTTTTCTGGACCCACGGCTTTTCTCATTGTTTTCTAAATTCCGTGGGTGAAACTGGGATAATAAAGCTAGTTATAAATAAATTAAAAATAAAATTATAGTTGTTACGTTGTCCAATAAATAAAATGTTGTTACTTATTTATTTTAAAAAATCTAAGGGTGAGTCTAAACTTTTGACTGGTACTGTACCTCTGAAATTGAAAGCAAAAAACATTTTTTTTTGCATGAAATTCAATTAAGCTAGAATATTTATAATTATTAAGTTGAGTAAACGTGTTGAAAAGTTTGAAATGCACATTAAGACTTCTGTGTTTCCCTTCGGGGAATCCCCAGTTAAATTCTAACATATTTAACAACATGGTGTAACAACAGCGCATCTTAAGTAGCTGGAAAACCACAAAAGCACTCGAAAACTTTTTCAATATTCAACTGCAGAAATGAAAAAAAAAAAAAAAAAAACGAACACAGAATGATATCTGTACAAACAAGTTAAGGGTTTCATAGCTCAGAGCGGTGAAGTCGCATGCTAAATAAAGTTGTCAATTTCACTAGTTAGTTCACTGTATAGCCACCTTTAACGAAAATCTAAAATTTTTTTTTGAGACCTCTAACGAAACATTTTCTTCATCAAAGGAAACCTATTCTTTTCTAGCAATTATAGATGTGAAGCTACAATTCTTTTAAACCTTATTAAAGCATGTTTTTTTTTTGTTTTTTTTTTTCATGTTTCTTTTTGTTTTTTACATCCCAAAATCGAAGCACATAATACGTGAAAAAGCGTTCACAATATTTCGAAAACAGAATTTTTTTCATGCCTACAATTAATTTTTATCTTTCGAGAGCTTTTAATAACGAAAAATGAATACAATTTATTAATAATTTTATCGAAACGTATGAGGCTATTATTGTTATCATACAAGTGAAATGATGTTGATACATGAATATTCATATCAGCTGACAATCAAATGACTGTTTGAATTCAATATGAACTTTTTTTTAATTCAGTAGTTAATTTGAATAACTGTTTTTATAATACCACGTCACATGTAAGGTATTGACATAACACGCTAGCGAATTAAAACATACGAAACACATGGCGATGTATTGTTCATAAGAAAATTTCTTCGCACACATTCAGAAAAAAAATTTCAGACCATTACATGTTCATCTACATCATAAGAAAAAAAATCAACATAACTTCATTAAAAGAAAAAAAAAACAGGTTCTTAAAAATTTTGTTTGCATTTATAGACCTCTTAAATTTTACTTTTCACTATTATAAATACTTAGAAATTTCTTTTTTTTTTTCAATAGGAATAAGCTTGTTATTATTTATTAAACATTAAAGTATGCATACAAATTAAAAAATAACCAGGGACGCCATTGGGAATTCGTCTGAGGGGGAGGGGATTAAAGTCTTAGGACCAGGGGAGGAGATCGAGGTATTCTGATTATGTAAGGATCAATCAATTTTTAAAATTGATATTTAAAAATTAAAATATTTGTTTATATACTGAGTAATAAATATAGTAAATGAATACGAATTTATTTAATTAATAGTTTTAATTCCGCATATTTTCAGACAGCTGCCCACCCCCTGCGGGCGCCCATGAACCATACGTTATTAGCTTTGGCGTTCCAAGGAATCGCTACAGTTTTTATTGAACATTTAAGCAAACACTGAAAAGGATTCAAGAACTTGGGATAGGATTACAAATACTAGTGAGTCTAAAAGGACCTTAATAAAATCAAAAGTTATTTTTAAAGCATTCTGCATTATTCATAACTTTTAAAATAGAATATGTATTAGGAAAGATACAATCGTAAGAGTATTTCCATCCGACCTTCTGATACGAGGAATTCTTTACTTAAAAAAAAACATATAACCATTGCTCATATTGAATATGTTTACATATGTATGCACCTAGTCACATTCTATTATTCTAAATCTAGAAAAGGCGTCTGGTTATTATTTAGCGTTTGAGATAGATATAAACTGATATTCGCAAGGTCTGATACAAGTGCCAACTTGGCACCGCAGATTAATTCCAATGTTAACGATCAAATAACATGTTAAGCAAGATCTGCTAATTTTAGAACGGGTCTTGTTCAAATATTATTACTCTGCTAGTTTAATAATTTTGTATTCAAAAGCCATTAGTATGAATCGTAAGTCGAATAATAATCATTAAAAAAAAAAAAATGTATTTTCTTAGCAGTGAATATCTTGTGATTTGATTCAATTTATTTAACACTAATTTCATGATGCAATTATTATTATTTATTTAATTATTGATAACTGTATTTATGTATTATAAAAAGTTTTTTTTAAACGTTTGAAAAAATTAATCCCTAAAACTATCTTTATTAAAGTAAAATTAAAAGGCCTGATTAAACATATGAGCGCTAGCTCGGGGTGATTAAAATGGACGATGTAAACTTATTAACACTCTGAAGTTTTTCATCAATCTTGGAACAAAAATGTTTTATTTCATTTATTAACCGGTTAATAAGAATAATAATCATTACCGGTTTATAATCATTCCAACATTAATAAAAACCTAACCTTATTTAACAGGACTATTTGGTCCATTGTAACCGCCCCTAGCGGCCAATTAGCGAAGCGACGTTTGGTCCCAAACTTCGTTCCAAAAATTTTAATGTGTAAACTGGAAGCCGCTATTTTTTTTTTTTTTTTTTCTAACATTCAATAGAAATGCGTTTCTATGTCTATAATAGGGAAGCGAGATCGATGATTAAATAAGTCAGATCCCTAAAAAGTAAACTGGTTAATGTTTAAAAAATGGATATTAAAATACATCGATCTTTTTTTTTTTTTCAAATCATCGACGTTTTCCTGTCTATGCCGCATCATTAATGCCCAGTACTTATCGGTTCTTATCTACTATATCGGTTTGTTCTTTTCACTATATCGGTTTGTTCTTTTCGGTACTATATCGGTTTGTTCTTTTCAGCATAAAGATTGTAGTTAGGGACTCTGTGTGGTCTCTGATCCCATTTATTTTCGCTTTATGAGTGCTTTTAAGTTAGTAGGAACGTCTAAAAAAATTACGATGTTCTTTCACACTATGAAAAAAAAAATTGATTTCTGACAAGCGTAACTTTTTATGGGAGGAATAGTTTGTTTTTAGCATTTTAAATTATCAACATTAATCTTAATGTTTTCTTCAAACTAAAATCCATTGCGATTTTCCAGCAAAAGCTTGTTTTTCTCAGTTACGTATACATGTCGTACAGGCGTGTTTCATCTGTAGATTACAGCGGTATCAACTGAATTTTTCACATATCTTTCAGCCGAAATATTGTTTAATGAACTTGTAATAAAGAAGAGAAATTCAAGAAAAAAAAAAAAATGTATGAATCTGTCTGAGAGGGTTTCCTCGCCTGCCCTTAAAACCTTTGCAATCCATCTGTTAAAGGGAGCACGCCTCGCGGAAGTTATCAATTCAACCTAATAATGCCTTCCTCCGCCTCCAACGGCATATTTAATGGCTTATCTAACAACTAATATGACAACATAAATCTCTTTGATTAGTTTATATTCAATACCAATGTTATATTGTATTATACATAATATTATATGGCTAATGTCAAACTAAAATACATGGGCTAATATTTAATCCCCTGAGATCCTTGAGAAATTGTTCGTATATCCTCAGAATTTAATCCCAATGGTTACCATATTTTTTCTAAATTAGTAGAATAACATTACATGGAAAAATCAAGACACTTGTCTAGCTGGTTCAGAAGAGAAAAATTGTGATAAAAATAAAAATAACAGTAAGCATCAAAAAACAAAACACACAACAGCATAAAAGAAATTAGAATGTACATTGATGGGCGTTCACGCCATTAGGCGTTCTTTGTAAATAAATAAATTAAGTATAATAAATAAATGTACTATACCATGTTAAGATTGAAACAGGTGTCGAAATAGCGGATTAACCCCCAATCTGTGGATATCTGTGGTAACTAAATCTTCGTTGAGATAAAGAAAGCACTCTTTACTTTAATCTTTTAAAGTTGGTTTTCTAGCTCTACTGGTTTACAACCTCCGTTCTAGTAACTACCTATGTTCTCAAAGCATCGCCCTTCCGTTTTGATAAAGACAAGTTGGACTTCCAGGTTTTTTTTTGTATTCAAGTTTTTATTTTTCCACTTTTATTGTTTTTCATGTCAAACTAATTTTCCAATGCCCTTTACTTGCAAATTAGATTTCTCAACCGATTGGTTTAATTTCTCAAAAGACGCCCCAAGATTTGTATGGTGCGGATAAATGCATTTGGAAGTCCGATATATCTTATTATCTCCAACTTTGTTAGACAATTTTATATTACTTGTTCCTCTATAATTGTGAGCCTTTTTCAAGTGATTTTATATACAGTCTACAAACCAGAGTGTAATTATAATTTAAGCGAAGTCACCATTTATTTAGAATTATAAGTGGTTAAACCGTGAGCTTTGACTCAAACAATGGGTTTCCAAACTTTTGAATTAAAATACAAACAAACATTATATTCATACAACTTTACAGTATATACATACAGATATTACAAATTAAGGTAGATTTAACTATTTTACAAAGTTATGGTAGTTTAAAGATTAAGGAGGTAGTTTTAAAAGAAGTAAGATATGAACAAATATTACGTAATACATAGAGGGTCTCATCTGAAGGAATTCGATCTATATGGGACAGAAAAACAAGAATAGAAGCTACAAGGGAAAATAAACCGCTAAGTTAAATAAAATAGCATCGGAGACAGCGAAACAAGAGGCCCGCTTTTCGAGCTCAGTATTTTTAAGTGTATGTGGGTCATTGGGCTGCGGCCAGGTTCCCAGCCAAGCGCTCTTCTCGGACCTCTGCCAACTCTTCATCTATCTATCTCTCTCTCTCTCTCTCTCTCTCTCTCTCTCTCTCTCTCTCTCTCTTTTATCTACAATACTATCCATAGTTACTAAAACATTTATATAGTTTAACTAATTTATAATTTTTTTATTTAAGCGTTATGTGATTTGATCAACCATGACTTAGTCGAAGATTTCCTTTATTTCAGATAACTGACATAGTTAAAAGTCAATCAGGTATGTGTAAGATCCTCCTGTTTTGACAGAATTGTATTATTTCCTACGTAGGTAGTAGTGAATGTTTTATTTCTATCCAAGTGTATATATAGTGTAGAGAGGAGGATCCAGTATTGAACCTTGCGGTACTCCCGCTTCGACTGGACGAATATTAGAAATTTCCGTTCCTTTATCACGCTTAACTATGAGTAATAAAAATTAATACATCCAAACTGAAACAAAAACTAAATACCTACACTTACTTACTCAAGCCCATGGGGACATATTCCTCACAGGTATTCGAAATATTTAAAAAGACTCACTTAGATAAAATTCAAACGTTTTTATGTTACCACTAATTACAAAATCACCATGGTTCGTGACTAAAAAAACTTTACATACAGACCTCCATCTACCAATAACGACACTTAACTTCCGAGTTTTTATTAATCTGAACGGATGTGCTATCTGCTTAATTAGTAATATGGCTGACATAGGCATGGAAACGAGAAGACTAAAAAGGCGCTGGATGAGAGATCTGCTCTCTTAGACAGCTGAGGTAGTTGACTCAAGCCAGGAAGGGGGTGCTGCTGGGTGCTTTTCCTCTTCATGCCTCACATGCTATTATTTCCTATCACCGCCATCTCGTTCGCTGATTGTTAGCAATTAAAACATACTGCGAATTAATAATTAAAGTCCAAAAAAAATAATCCGTATGATGTTATGAAGATAGTTTGTTTGGTAATGTTTTAAAAAATAAATATTTATTTTCACATATTAATAAAGCACTTAAAAGAATTTATGAATTAGTGATAGAAAAATATAGAGTGAGGGATATAGGATAGAGACTTCTGGATAGTTGTTCATCAACATTTTGAGCAGAAATCAATGAAGTTTTTGAAAATTATAGAAAAGCATTTAAATATTTTACAGCTGTGAATAGAACAGTGGATGACCAATCTTCTTTCCCTCTCAAATGTACTAAAATCCACAAATACCCTAGAAATGTTTTTTTTTTTTCCAGTTTTACACCAGAAACACCTGTTATTGTTATTAATACCAAAATACTGAACATTTGATTGGTTAAATATATACAAATGCAAGAGGTAATATTGAATAAAAATACATTTGATATTTTTTTTATTTATGATGGTTATCTTTCCGAATAAGTCAACCGATTTATTTCGAATTATAAAAAAAGGAGTAGTTTAGAAATTAGGACAGCTGAGAATCGAAAGATTAACAATTGAAAGAAGACGCAAAACCTCAATGACCTTTTACAGTTAAAAAAAAAACAAAAACAAACAAGCCATTTGTTGAAAAAGAGAAAACTTACAGGTAAAATACAGCTCGGCTCCACTGAGGATATTTTTGCGTACTGATTATTGCAGAAACGCCACGAGGTTGATATAGCGAGCTCGGCAAACACGTTATTGTTTGCGATGGAACTGCGTCACTTGTGCATGTGTTAGCCAACAGGAGAAGCGGGTAGGTGATAAAAATTAATAACAGTTATTTCTAAACCGTTTGGATGAGGATCTATCCAAATTTGTGGCGAGTTTTTTAACGGTTAGGACTTGTTGGTATTTAAGTAAAGGTCAAATTAAAATAAAGCCTTGATAAGAAAGATTAAATCTCTCCTCTCTCCGGTCAAGGGACTCTTTGGAATATCCCCCCAAAAGTATCGACCAGTAGCTAATAATAGGAAAGTTAATAAGTGGTCATCCGTGGTTTAGTGGGTAGCGCAGCAACCTACAATACAAAAGGTCGCAGTAATGTTTTAAGGGAGGCTGAAAGTTCTTGGCTTTGCCGTCCCTCGGATAGGACGTAAAATGGAGGTCCTGGGCCTGTACGATGTTAGGTACTCGTTAAAGACCCCTATCCTAATAGGGGTAATATGTACCCTATCCTAATATGTACCTGGCAAAATTTCGATTCCCACTGTAGCATCGTCCGATTAGCCTAAGTGGCATAAAGTGACGGTTAAACAAACAAAAGGATAATAATTTTAACCAAAAGGACAGAATACATATATATATCACTCCATATAAAATTTAAGCCAAACGCATGGTAGGGTAAACCGGACAGTTATTGAAACCCTTAAGACTACATTGCTGTCGTGAAATTAAAAAAAAAAAAAACTTTTCATGCTGGTATCAAATTGAAACTTCCTATAGCTCCTCTTTATCTATACTTATAAAGGCTCATGAGGTTTTTTTTTTGGTCAAAGGTTCAATAGTTTTATCATACGGCAATATTTATTGTAAAAAGTGCAAAATCTAGTTATTGACACCCTGTGGATTTAATTGTGAAATCTTCCCTATGGTTAGTTTGCTAAACACTTACTTCATAGATGACTTAGAGGACCCTTCAAACATTAGATTCATGTATATATTGAATAAAATTAGGACTTATTTACTTATTTCTTTAAGTCTTTATGTTAAAGTTTGGGGTGTCAATAATTGTACTGAGTGTCAATAACTGCCTGATTTACCCTATAAACTGTTTAAACTAAATTCGAAAACCTAACAGGGTCTAGATCTGTAACAGAATTTATTTCCTACTGAGTTCATAAAACCAGTAATTAGCATTGGATTTTTCAGTTATACTTTTTTTTTTTTCTGGTTTGTAAATAAATTATTCCGATTTTAAAAAATCTGAATATCTGTGGATTCATCTCAATTAAGCTTTATCTATTCGATTGGGTGTAAGTCCGAAAAAAAATGGTCCCTGGATTTTTTATAATTTTATACAGCTAATAGTGGGAAAGTTCGGAGGTATATTTAGTTTTTTAGTTATTCAAAAACAAAAGTAAAAAAAAAATATCTATTATTGGGCTATTAGGTACACTTATTTCTTCCTGAAATCATAACAAGAACATATGTTTTTTTTTAACACCTTGTTCTTACATGTAGGCAAAATATATCAATTTAAATTCTTATAAAGTAAGTTATTTATTTCAGAGGGTGCTTTTTAAGTGTATTCTGATTTATTCAACAATCTGTCTCAGGTTGGGATGGGACTCACCAGTTTTGTTGAATCAGTAAGTTCGTAGTCTAGATTCCTGGGTTCTCGACGTCTGTTTGGCACCTCTGCGACCGTCCGGTTGGCGTGAGAGTCTGAAATAATGGGTTATTAGAGTGTTTGAACGAGTCAAAGATTACTTGTTGTAATGTCTGAGGATGGTATTGTAGTATTTCAGCTTGAGTAATGTAGCATGTCTTACAATATGTCTCAGGATCCCGTTTTGAAACTGTTTGAACTTATTTACAGTTAAACATATTTACTAGCATCTGCGCTTCAAGAGGAATAAGTTTTTATGGGGCCAAAACATCTAATATCTTAGACAAGTATAATCGTTTAAAATTGAAGAGCGTGTAAATCAGTCAGTCTCATGTTAGATGTGTCGTTACCACATTGATCAGTTATGAATCGACATGATGAAATATATTCTATTTACAGAGGAGACGTGAAATATATTTGTCAAGTTGATGGATCGTTAAAAAATTGAAGATTAGAAATGGGTCATTGATGAGCGAGAAGAGGCTATGAGATAAAGGCGTGGAGCGTTGCCAGGGTGTCGGGTAACGTCGGGCTGGTTCGGGGTCTAACGTTCGCTGGTGATCTCCTTACCGAGGCAGAATTTGGGCACCCCGACTCTCTCAAAATTACAATAATAATTATTATATAAATAGGAAATATAAAAAATATATGATTTCTATGATTATTTTAATTTTATTTGAGGCCTAATGATTTGAAGGGGGTAAACCCATTTCTCTAAGTTTATTTCTTCAAATCCTACCTAATTTTACGTTCAAACTCTGGGTTGAGTAAGAAACTAACAATGAACCGAAGAAAAGTTAATTTCAGTAATATTTTCATTCCTTTTACAACCGTGAATAAATAATCAGTAAATAAGTTATTGCTTTTAATTAATTTTTGGCTATCATTATCACAGAGAAATATCCTGTAAGTACATAAAAAATCATGAAAAAATGTACAATATTTGTTTTATAATTTACTAGCTGAATATACCGGTTTCACCCGGCGATTTTCATTTTTTAAATCTATAAAGTGAGACTTTTGTCGACTCAAACGGTCGATTTCGTAAAAACCAATTTAAAGTGAGATCAATACGATTTTTATAACAATAAAAATTATACCAAGAGATTGGCTGAAGCAATTTTAATATGAACAGGTGTTCGCACCTGGTATCAAAGAACCACTGAGCGAATTTTGGAGAATTTAGGACAAACGGTATGGATTTCTATAAAGAACAAATAAACAAACAGAATTTCATCTTTATTTATACAGATATTTAAAAGATATAAATGATAAAACAAACATTTTGTTGAATACTAATACTAACTTACGATAATAATGAAATGATTCAATTTTTATGGTTTTTTGCCTAGACTCAGACATTTTGACTTGCAGATGGGATAAATCCATTTTTGTTTTTTTTTTATTTAAAAAGATAGAATTTGTTAACGCTAAACAATATTTCTGATGTAGTTTAAAAACCTCTCAGTCGCTTATAACTGTCTTAAAAAAAAAAATATCACCTACTGAACCTGATTATTTAATTGATTAGAAATTAAAACTTTTATACCAAGTTTATGGCGACCATGTAAACCTCAATTACTAAAAGGGTGGTCTAAAAACTAAAAGTTTTTTTTTTTTTTTCGAATGAACCACAATTTCTTTCTTTTATTTAATTAAATTTATTTTTCTTTAATAATAATAATAATAATAATAATAATATTCGTTTTAATGAAACACGTGCAATAACTAAATAAGTGATTTTAACTAAAATCATTAATGATCTTACTTTAATCGATTAAAGAGAGTATGGTTAAATTGATATAATTCTTTCTATAATAAAAGAGTTTCGAGTGAAGGGTAATTAAAAATATTTAATGACAAGGTTTCTAACTCGTTCGATCAGCCATCGCCACTATCTCTTAATGGAGATATCATATCTACTGATAAGGAAGAACAATTCGAAATCACCGGGGATGGTCGTGGTGGGTCAGAATAAAAAACTTAAAACATACTTATCGGAATAATATTTAGCCACTGTTATTGATTTGTTTCAAAATATTTTGGTATGCCTTTGATTATAAATCTTACAAGACAAGGTATCCAAGTGATAATTTTTGAAAAAATAAATAATATGATTGTAAAAATGCCAATGTTTTGATTGATTAAGAGGTAGGAGTGGATTTAATGACAGTGATAAGTTTAATAGATAATTGAAATAAACACCATTGAGTCAAAATCTGATAAGCTGTTACAAATTAATAATTCTTAAATTACTAACAATGGGAAAAATATCATATAGAATCCTTATCTTGTAAGATTCGCAATTGTGTTTATTATATCCAACTGAACGTTTAGTAAAATTATATAATTATTTAAAAAAAAAAAAAAATGAAACGTGATTTTAATTGTGGCGGCATAGTTAAGGTTCTAGACGTGGACTAGGAACGCTAACAGTATTAGAACTCAAGCAGCCTTCATTGGATTTATGAATGGATTAGATTGGATTTATGAATGAATGGATGTAATAAAGTCTTAGCCACCATCTTCTGGGTACAGAATATAGCATATTTTTTTTTTTACTAATTCTTCCAAATTTAGGGGATGGTCCAATAAATTAGGGACTATGATGAATTATTTTTTCTGTTCCCTATTTGTGGCTTAGTCTTGTTTGTTTAACGCCACTTTATGCCACTAAGGTTAATCGGACGATGCTACAGTGAAAGTCCTAAATTGTGCCTATCCAGGTATAATTAGGATAGGGATCTTTAACGAGTACCGTGTCTATTTATTCGCTTCGTTTGAGGAACATTAAGATATTTCCCTAAGGGTAAAGAATTTGCTTCATTGTTTTATTTATAATCCCGGTTTGTTATGACATGCGATGATTTAATTAAAATAATTTAATTATATTTTTTTTATTGTTTTAAAGAATAAATTCCTTTGATTTTTTTTCAAATTTGCCTCCCCCCCCCCCCCCCAGCTATGATCCTTTTTCATTTGCACAAAAAGTTGTAGTTATCAGATTAATTTTAATTTTTTTTTTAAACCCAATTATAATATTTATTACAAATATTTCAATAGGAAAATATTTGTAAATTGAAATTTATTTCTACTAGCTGGGTATACCGGTTTCACCCGGAGAATTTCATTTTTTAAATCTATAAAGTGAGACTTTAATCGACTCAAACGGTCGATTCCGTAAAAACCAATTTAAAGTGAGATCAAAACGATTTTTATAACAATAAAGAATATACCCAGAGATCGGCTGAAGTTATGCAACTTTAATATGGACAGGCGTTCGCTTCCTGGTATCAAATATACCCTTTCAGTAAGCTTCTAGTTATACCCATTATCATTTTTAGATACGAATCCAAAGTATTTTAAGAAATGAAAAATCTTTTGGGTACAGAGGTCACTATAAAAAAAAAATTAACAGCAAAGTGATATTAAACGCGGTATTTTGCATTTCAGTACTATCTCATATAATGATAATTTTATTTTTAGACACGGAATTTTATCGAATGGATATTATGAAGCTATCTGATCAAGTGAACGTTATTTTTACGTCGAAGCGACCGCCTGGTATCAACCAACCACTGGTATCAAAGAACCACTGAGCGAAATTTGGAGAATTTAGATTTCTATAAAGAACAAATAAACAGAATTTCATCTTTATATATATAGAAGATTGTTTTTACAAAATAAAACAACTTCTACATAATTTATTACTTAGGATCTTTACCCTTTCAGTAAGCTTCTAGTTATACCCATTATCATTTTTAGATACGAATCCAAAGTATTTTAAGAAATGAAAAATCTTTTGGGTACAGAGGTCACTATAAAAAAAAAATTAACAGCAAAGTGATATTAAACGCGGTATTTTGCATTTCAGTACTATCTCATATAATGATAATTTTATTTTTAGACACGGAATTTTATCGAATGGATATTATGAAGCTATCTGATCAAGTGAACGTTATTTTTACGTCGAAGCGACCGTATATCATTCATAAGCCGCATGGAGTGAGGTTTATCTCATTGAGAACGACGGATTATCAGTGGAATACGCCGTCGATCTTCGGGAGGTAGGGCAGGTGCGTACACAAGGACGAGGAGTGCAGCACAGGCTCCACGCACGTACCGCGATTAGATTGCGCACAGGAAGAACGCTCACTACCGTCTTTTATCTGTCCGACGAGTTTAACGGCCTCAGCAGGAAAATGAAATGTTGATACAGAAAGTGTAAGTACCCTTGTCGAGATTGAAGGAAGCAATTAATGCAAAATATTTCTCGGAATAAAATTCAGCTTTTCTTGTTTTTTTCGCAAATCAACATACCTAACTTTTTTTTTCGCATTATGTATTGTGGGTTCATGATTTCTAAAAAAACAATAGAAGGAGGCTCAAATCATAAAAGCGGATCAAATTAGAAAACTTCACAGACTTATGTAAATTTCAGTCCCGAAAATGGAAGCATAAAGGAAAATTGGCCATGGAACATATCCTAAAATCGCCTTTAAGTATACATATAAAAGTTTTTTTTTAATATAAATAAAAGTAAGAAGGTAAGGAAAATAAAATAGAAGCATACCAGAGTCAATTTTGGAAAAAAAAAAATTTTTATGTGTTTCAATTGTATCTATATTTACCTAATAAATTTATTTACAATTTATATTCTAATATGTATATGGAAAAAGCATCGAATAAGTATTTAAATTTAATGTGTGCGATACTGTATTACACCCTAGATTTTTATAAGTCGCACTTATTTGCAAACTACGCTACTGAAAGTGGAACCGTAAACTTTGAAATACATATGTATGTGATGAGCAAAATAAAGTATACATTGAAGATTCCTGATTTATATTGAACGAAAATTGGGAATTAAGGTACAAATTGATTAAATAATAAAGATTAGATGTTGCTTCATTAGTATGCACATGGATTATCAGAGTTGGACTTTTACTTCTGAATGTAGAAAAAAATGTAATTACGTGATAACTATTTTTAGAAAAAAAAATTTGTGAATTTGACTACTTAATGTTGAGAAGAAAAGTTGAAAACCATAATAAAAACACATACGACAACATTTGAATGATAAATAAAAATAGTCAATGAACATTTTAGCAAAGACTTTATTACCTAATAATGGAAAAATATATTAAATTTTAGTTTTTTAGGACTAATAAAATAATAAAATGGAGCTATTTTAGCAGTATAATAGTTATGATTGCAATAAAATAATTAATGCACAGTTTTGCATAATGTACTTCAGAGTTCTGATATTCATGATTTTAAATATATTGCAATAGTTATCTGGGTTTAAATAATTTTTATTAAACGGAAATAATAATTCACAATGTCAGACAACCATAAAAACACAAATAATTAACAGTGTTATTTAAAGTATCAACTTGTAAACAAACGGTAACACAAAAGTTACCATATGATTCGAGCTTCAGAGCAAGACCAACTCTTCAGTCCATCGCTCCTTATATTTAGTCTGTATTAGAACATTCCAGATGGTTCTCGAATAGCGTAGAATGTTCTAGAACAATCACAAACAGGTCCTAGAACAGTTTATTCCAAAAAAAAAGTCAAGAACTCTTTTATAGCTTGACAAGAGTTGTATTGTACCTCTAGTGCGCATACACGAAAACTGACGTCAGATCCCAGCCAATGAAATGCCATTATAACCGTGATTATAACCAAACTTGTTTTGTCTGCTTTGTTTATACTTTACCGCTTTTTATTTTTGTATTGTTCTAAAATGGAAAATCCTTCTACTAGTCGGAGTACTCCAAAAAAGAGTGTTACAAAGAAAGTTATAAAAAGGCAAGCCAGGGAAATAATATTTCGTGTTCACGAATATTTAGTGAAAAATAAAAAAGACTATAATTTAAACTATAAAGTTATGAACTCTGTATGTTCATTTTCTCTGTAAGGTTGGCGTAGACTATTGAGAAAAGGATTTTATTATTGATGAAGAAATGGATAAGATCATTGTTAACCTTGTTGGTAGCAGCTCATTAAGTTCTGAAAATAACAGGATATCAGATGAAAGTGACAGTGATTAATTTTTATCAGGCTTTAATGGATTTATTATTTATTTTTTAATAATATTAAATTAAGTGATATTAAATATTTAAAAATAAATTATTATTTTTTAAATATCATAATAGAGCCATTTATGAGAGATATTGGCATCTTTTGATTTGATATAAACATTAAAATAATTATAAAACTTTTTTTAGAACTGCAATGTTGTTTTAAAATAATATATTCAGAACTACTTGTTAGAAATATAATATCTACAACAATTAAATTACTTCTTTTCATTTTACAATGGCATCTATTAACAATAAAGAGTATTTCTCATTTTGAATACCAATTGTTTACAGTAAATGGTAACCTAACCTGACACATTTTAAATTTGACAGTGGGTGGAGCTTAATTAAGCTCCTCCCTCAAGTACAAAGCAATTGTTGTCAACCTGTAAATCATATGTTTTGTGTTTAACGTTACAATATTATAGTTATTTAAATTGTTAATTGTTTTAAGTTTTAATTGGGATAATTTAAAGCTAATAAGGTAGTTTTAAAACAATTATTTCTTTCAATTCCGCACAGAAATTAAACGATTAGTCTAACAATCTTTAAAATATAATTTATTGAAATAACATATATTTATTACAATTATTTCTTTTTTAAAGAATAATTACTTTTAATATTATTGCAGCTAGTATGAACCAGAGAGAATGTCGTCAGTACTGACAAAATTACGTCAATACTCATCTAATTACAGGTAAAAGACAGATGTTCAAAGTTTTACTAACGTAGAAACACTGTACATTGTTCTACAGGCAATAAAAAGGCATTAAAACAACCGAACTAAACATAGCCTTGAAATAGAGTTATTAAAAAGAAATATGGCGAGCGAGCTATGAAAATTATTACTATTCATCCAATCGTTTTTTTATATCAAGTAAACTTGAAATAGACGTTATGGAAAGTGAACAGTATCAACTGCGTCTCATCTCTATCCAAGCCGCTAGCAATAGATCCAGGAAAGAATTCTCGTTTCATCACAAATAATTCATAATTTTATCATCATGATTGTCCTGAAAGATAATTTCGAAATTTAAAATATCACCACAATTAGCATTATCCTTTAATAATAAATTATTTTAACATTATTCAAACATGGGGCATTCTTTTACAAACCGCACAGATTTTGACAAAAATCGACCGACACATTTTAGATTTAACTGAAACTTTTTTTACGGGTTCTATATCGAAAAAAAAGAGATAAGTGTAAGAGGATTTTTTTTTTTTTTCGATATTTTGAAGAATAAACAAGATCGAAAATTCGTGAATTTGATGATTTATCGGTAATAGCCTATTTTTCAAAGATTCATAATTCCGGTTCTGTTTAAGCTAAAAAATCTAATTTTTTTTTTAATTTGAAGTTAAAAAGACAAACTTTAAGAAAAAAATACTTTCAAAACAAAGTGTCGAAAAATTCAAATTGTTATTAACAATTTCAATGTTTAAATCGGTTTTTAACAGTGGCGCCACCCATGAATCAACTTTTTACTATTTTTATCGTATTCTGCGTCAAATTTTCTATCGAAAACGCTTTTAAAAACGATGGAGAAGTTATTTTTACTGTAAGAAAAAAATTAATTAATTTAGCGCGGTACGTCACATCGACACGTGGGTCACATTTTACGGCTCATATTCTTGTTTTACACCGTTTATCTCTTAAATACAAATAATTGTTTCATTTTTTTAATTAAAAAACATATTTTATTAGCCAAGAAGATAGGAAAAAATACATAAGTAAAAATAAATAAAAAACATTGTTGAAAATGAAATTAGTTAATAAGAACAATATTTGGAATATAATAATAAATACAATATTTAAAAATAAGACAATGTTTACATTTTCTGTTTACAAATTTTTACAATATCCTTTTTTTCGCAGGATGAAAACCGTTTTGCTTCCAATTGCTGTAAAGAAATCGGATTAATACAATGATATTTTAAAGTTCCTTTTATTGTTAAAGCTTTTTGGAAACGTTCGGACAATTGTTTTTCTTCTAATTTGTATTCATATGCTAAATTAATTAATTTTTTTTCTTACAAAAATAGCTTCTCCATCGTTTTTAAAAGCGTTTTCGATAGAAAATTTGACGCAGAATACGATAAAAATAGTAAAAAGTTGATTCATGGGTTGCGCCACTGTTAAAAACCGATTTAAACATTGAAATTGTTAATAACAATTTGAATTTTTCAACACTTTGTTTTGAAAGTATTTTTTTCTTTAAGTTTGTCTTTTTACCTTCAAAATAAAAAAAAGCTTAAACAGAACCGAAGTTATGAATTTTTGAAAAATAGACTATTACCGATAAATCATCAAATTCACGAATTTTCGATCTTGTTTATTCTTCACAATATCGAAAATAAAAAAAAAAATCCTCTTACACGTATCTTTTTTTTTTCGATATAGAACCCGTAAAAAAAGTTTCAGTTAAATCTAAAATGTGTCGGTCAGAAAGGTGTTCGGTTTGAAAAAGAACGTCCCACATACATAATTCATAAAAATAAGAAAAAAAATCTGAATTGGAAGAGCATAAATCAAATTAGAATTAAAATAATATTTTATGTGATTCATAAAAAAAAGGCTAATTTTGAAAAGCATTTTTAATTTAGCATTTAAACTAAACAGATCTTCAACATTAAAAAAAAAATTAAAGAACTTTTTCACAAATTTCAGATTTTTCGATCAATAGCTTTATCAAATATCCTATTTACTGGAAATTATAGTGAAGTGAGAGCTATTCTTTTTTGTTAATTAAAAAAATAACTTCTAAGGAGCAGTTGGTGGAAAGAATATAAAAATATAAAAACATAAAAAATATAAAATGAAGATACCAGCTAATTACAACGAAACGATAATAACTAGTAATGATGATATTACATGATTTTTATTCATTAAATTATAGTTTGAATAATATTTTAAGTGATTGATAAAAAAAAAAGAAAAAAAAAAAGTTAATTTTAAAAGTTTTATTTTTTATTTTTTTTTATGTCCCTTTATGTTACTAAGGCTAATCGGATGATGGTACAGTGGGAGTCCTAAACTTAGCCTATCCAGGTATAATTAGGATAGGGATCTTTAATGAGTACCTGGCACCGTACAGGCTCGGGACCTCCATTTTATGTCCTATCCGAGGGATGGCATAGCTAAGGATTTTTTTACTCCCTTTAAAAAAATCCTAGGGCAACCACGGGACGCGAACCCGCGACATTTAGTACTGTAGGTTGCCATGCTACCACAGATGACCCCTAAAAGTTTTTTTTTGTAAACTTTAACTTAAAATTTTTAATTTATCATTTAAACTAAACAGTTCTTGAACACAGTTTTTTTTTTATATTTTAATTTTTTCATAATTTTCGACCAATAGCCTTATTTATCAAATAACGTATTTACTGGAAATTATAATGAAGTGAAACAATTCAGTAAATTAAAAGTATACTTCTAAAAAGAACTTCTTTAAAAAGAACTTGTTAGACGAAAATAATAATCTAAAAACATTAAAAAAATAAAAATAAAATAAAGATACCAGGCAATTAAAACGAAACCATAATAATTAATAACGATGATGTTACATGATTTATATTCATTTTATTTTCTTGAACAATTATTGTAATTTATTTTTAGCTATCGCGTAATATTTTTCAAGTACCGATTTATTTTTTTGCTAAAGATATTTCATAGTTCTGATTGACTTATGTTCAATTATAGTTTGTGTTAGTAGAAACTACGAAAGGAATTCTTTCAACTGAATGTTAGTAATTAAGTTGTTATGGCTTGATGTAGAATCAATGTCTGCATACAATGGTGTAATAATCTGCAAATCGTAACATTTCGACTCATTTTCTGAGGTGCAGATATATTTATAAATAAACATACATGTTTATAAAAAAAAAATTGAAAATTAAGAATAATGAATCAATAAATTATTATCGCATTTTCGTTTTGTAACCACAGTTAATATTTGATTTTTATGTTTTAGGAGTCTAAAATCTGAATCCACGAAAAGGCCGGGATGTACTAGGTACCTTGTCGAATGAATATAATATTTATGAAATATAAAATTCATTGATATGAAAAGTTTCTTCTAATTAGTTAAAATTTAAATTTTATATAGCTAAATTAATGTATAAATGCTTTTTTTTTTTTTTTTATGTTTTCCCAACTGCTTCTTTCGCTTTAGAAATTATTGTGGTCGGTATAATTTGATCTATTGAATTCGGAATAGATCGTTAAGTAAAATACTGCTCACACATATTACTTTGAAAAGCAGTTTATATAGATTTCCGCGGTCATGGCTGGTTTAAAGTAACGTTTCGAAAAAAAAAAAAAAAAAAAAGCAAGCCTAACCGGAGATAAAGTAGATTAGCCAAGTTAGAAAAAGATTATTATAGAAGCGAAGTTGTAAGAAAGAAAAATAAGCGAATAGTAGAGTGAGGGAGGGGGAAGTTGGGTAAGCCAGCACCAACTGCTAAAGGGGCTGGTTATGTATCCGCAAATAATATATAATAGTTCTATCGATTCTAGCTTGCTCGCTTCTATCGATAGTTCTATTCGATAGTTCTATTCATCCGGAAAATAAAATAATCAGGTGGCTTAAAATTCAATGCCGCTAAGTCCTAAGTCACGCCACGGGTTCGTTAAGAAGTCCGTAAAATGCCATTTGCAACGTACTTCGTGCTTCCTTAAATTATTATTATCACTATATATAACCCTTTTGAATATTACTCATATAAAACGGTTGATTTGATAGGAATGCCTATAGAGCCTTTAGGTCTGATATATGATCTTTCATTCAGACCTGGGTATCCACTGCAGGGTAAATAACAATTTTATATATATTTCTAAATATTGGTTTGCAGAATACCGAGTGGGCAAACGCGTTATGAAATACGCGTTGCCCATGGCAACCTATGATTGGGAACCCAAAGATAGCAAGTTCAAAACCCGGAGCCAGGGGACATTTCATAATACTCGGCATAAAATATTATTTATATAAATATTTTTAGTATAACATTTATCTAGATGTGTAACATAGGATAACTTTACACAGAAAGTAAGTGATATTTTAAATGAATTTTATTCGGGATAATAGAAAAAAAATGTATTTTTATTGTCAAAATTTGAATTTTAAAATAACAAATGTACTCCATTGTTGTTTTGGTGTTGTATTAACCTGAGCTAAAGACTATCGGGAGTAAAAATAATTAATTAAAAAAATAATTAAAATAAGCGCATTAAACAAGTTTTCTTATTAAATGATAACATTATTGAAGAATAAAACAAAAATTCCCAAACTAGATTGTTATTTTTTTTGAACATTGTATTTCTCGTTTAAACTAGACTTATTGTTTTAACAAAAGCAGTTTTTAAAATTATTTTTTCTTTGGGATGCAATCAAAAATAAATACGTCAAAGTGGTCTAGATAAGTCATTGCATACTTGATTTAAACAAATGAACTTGGTCATCATATCCTAGTTAAAAAATCCAAATTACACAACCAAATCCTAAAAAATGCAAAGGCGAAATTCTAAAACCGAAATCACACAATTATATTATATATTTTTAATTATATGTTTTCTTTCATGCACTCTTCGTAAATATTCTCATTAAGACAACGAAAAAATATCTTAAGATTATTATTTGATAATCTTAAGAAAACACAAATGACTTAACATAATATTTTTTGTCCAGAACCCAGTAGAAGAATGACATCAGATGAAAATTCATATTTAAAAAAAAATATATGGCATTGAATAGTTACACGTAATATATTCATCGAATATTAAAAACGTAAAGTAATTCGCAAAAACTAACTCAAAATTTTCAATCGTGGGTAGTTCCATAACATCGATAGCAATGAGATGTTTCCTACTGATTTACATTCGATGTCCGCACACTGGCCTACGATAGTCGATTTCACGATATGTTAAACCGACATATTACATATTTTCCGGATCACTGCGGAGGATTTCCGCATCAAGAAGTACTACAAATATAATCATGTAAGAAAAATTAAAGCTACGGAACGTGGTTCCATCATAGTAATAAATGAGGTATAGTAATAAATGTGATTTTTTTCGTATGCTTGGTAGAGTAAAATCCAGAAAAGCTACAAAAACTTCAGGAAAATAATGGAAAAATGTAAACCTTCTCCATCTTTATTTCCCACACTATCCCCGGATAGACCTTTTAGGGATTTGAAAAGAATTTGGTCTCGTGACCTTCCCATAAGAGTCATTATAGTACTAACAATGAGCGGTTCCAACTCATTTCCATGACATATAATTCCTTTTCGGAATATTTTGTGTAGTTATTATAATATTATAATCCTTAACAATGGATGGAGAGAGAGAGAGGGATGTATTCTTTTTTAATTGATAAGATGAAAATCAGAGTTCGGACACATAAAAATAATTAAAATAGAACGTTTTAATAAAGATAATATAATAATGAAGAAATATATTTTTGTGTTTTAAAGCCATAGAATGTCTTTATCTATCAGTCATTAATGAGGAAAAACGTACGTAATGTCTTCTCATATTACACGAGCAGCGTGACGTGGTTTAACAACTCATAATTATTTGTTTTCTGTTTCTCGATTACGATACCGATAGGATTTTCAATGTTAATAGATAATTAATTAAAATGGAATAATGTTTTCTTAAAAAAAAAAAAAACTAGATTTTTTTCTAATGACTTTTTATATTTTGAGTTACAATAGTGAGTGATCAGTCCTCAATATTAACATAGTTTCGAATGTGACAGAATGTAATACTATCAAATAAATATGTGTATTAGGTTAAAATTAAAAAAAAAAAAAAAAAGAATGATGTTTATATTTTTAAATCGATGTTTAGTGACATGGTCCGCAAACATAAAATACAAGACAGTATTGACCCATTTTTTTTCCAGAGATGCGTTTATGCATCATTAATATTTTTTCCGTAAATCATTATGACAATTTTATTTTTAATTAATGTACCTATAAGTTCTAAATTATTTTTTAAAATTTCTAAAATAATTATATATAGAGTAAACCGTACAGTTATCGGCACCCTTAAGACTACATTTCTGGGGTTAAATTAAAAAAAATACTTTTTATAAAGGGATCAAATAGAAACTTCCTATAACTCCTCATTATCTATCCTCATAAGGACTCAAGAGGTTTTTTTGGGTCAAAAGTTCAATAGTTTTACAATATGGCAATATTTATTGTTAAAAGTGCCAAATCTAGTTATTGAGACCCTGTGGATTTAATTGTGAAATCTTCCCTATGGTTAGTTTGTTAAAGTCTTACTTCATAGATGACTTGAAGAACTCTTCAAACATTAGACTCATGTATATCTTGTAATGAAAATAGGACTTGTTTACCTATTTCTTTTAGTTAAAGTTGGGGTGCCAATAACTGTACTGAGTGCTAATAACTGTATGGTTTGCTCTATATAGATATTTAGTATAATTTTTTTAAAGTACGTTTTTGTGAAATTGAAAACTTCATATATGCACACTTCAAAAATGTGGAAATTTAAAAATTACAGCTCAACTATTTATATTTTAAGGGTATCATGATGAACAAATTGTAAACAACTCTTAAAATGTTTTAAATGCCTAATCTCGATTAAAGGAATTTTATAATTAAAACAAAATTTGGGCTTGTTTAATTTTGAATCTTTAGTTTTCCTCAGGTGTGTTTCCGAAATTTTTTTCGACATATATTAACATAGAGATGGAAAGAAACTCTATAAATCAACATTTCTTCTACCATTGAGACGAAATCGGTTAAAGCAACGCATTAATTAAATTAAGGTTTATATAATGGAGATTATACGACGATGTTTCAATATAAAAAAAAATTATAATTTGTAAAAGAATATTTAATGTAATTATAATAGGTGGATCTTTTAAATTTTTGGTCCAATGGCACATAAGGATTGTGTATAAAAGTAATTAATACCCAAAATTATATATAAACAGGATTCAATAATTTTCACAAATAGTTTTTGACGTAGTAATTTAATCATTATGATTATTTAAAGGGCTTTGGAAAAAATCATAATATACTAAAGCATGCAGTTCTATCTGCCGCTCATTAAATCAATCGCTCTATATTTCTTTATTTATATTTAATTCTCTTAGAATATTGTATTATTTTAAATAAATATAAACAAATAAATATAAATATAAATCATTACACCTGCTAGTATGGCGCGATGGTATCATGAGGATGTCACAGTGTGCCCTTGAGATAGTATTGATGTCAATGCTGAATAGCCCTCATATCGTCACGCTCAATATTATTATCATTCATCTCTCATTGTTGATAAAAAACCTTTTCAATCGATTATACTCATTTATTTCAATATTTAAAAACAAAATATGTACCTATTTTATCTATTTGCATACCATGATACATTCATATTTTTAAATATACAACAATACGTATATATAAAATCGATTTTAGAAGCACTACAACGCCGAAGACGAATTAGGTAGAGATTACTGTTTGACGACACTTCCCCCACCACATCGATTATTAACGTGTTGTGGCCTCGGCTATTAGTATCGTATCGAGTTTGAAGGAGAGTTCGCGAATGATCTAGACCCTGTTATTTAAATTTAAAGGCTACACATCATTCATTCATGGAATCAAGACTGATTCATATTTAGTATTTTTAAAAAAAATAAATATAGTATAAATTGTATTATAAATAAATAGTAGCTACTGACAGGGAATATTTTAGTAGCTACCATGTATAAAACACTTTATTTTACTATATTATTAATTGAGCATTTCAGTATATTTATTATTTATTTTTTCATTTATAAATCAAATAATGTAGGTAAGGTGATATTTTTAACATCATTAATGCTCAATTAGATCTCATTCGGGATAGAAGTATAAAATAGATCAATCGGTTTTTATAATTTAATATTCCATAAAAAATCTAAAATAGTTGGTCATTATTAATTTTTAAATACATTTGGTCATTTCCGAATAAATACATTTTAAAAAAATCAATCGAAGATCTAATGAAAATATCTGGTATTTTTATTGTATTTTTATACACTTAAATATAACATATAAAGGATATTTTCAAGCGTGCTAAAAATACGACTCGTAACGGAAGAATTTGAACTTCGAGAAAGAATTTCGAACAGAACCACTAATCATAATAACGGATTACAATAACAGATTTATTTAACTTGTATTATGGCCGATAAATGAAATTTATTTATTTTAAAGATAGTTAAGCTTAATTGAAGAAATGTAGTTCTTTTTTTTTTGGAAAAACTATAATGTAACAGGGGTTCCAAATGAAAAGAAAAACTTTGGGCTCTACAAAAAAATAAAATTATCGATGAACTGAAGTGAACTAAATTATATTTCTATTCATAAATCTCCACTTGTGGGATAGTATTAAGGTTTGAAGTTTGCCCGTTCTAAAAATAAAATAAAACCGTTCTAAAAATGGAACTAGAAATATGGGGGCAGGTTAGGACTGGACATTCCGCAATTCGTGAAGAAAACACGGCATTTCTGGGGTGGAACATCAGAGATTACAGAACGGCAGCGAACCGCTCCGAGAGATTAGTTACGACTACAGGAAGACAAACTGAAACTTAGCTACTTCTGTTTACACTTCATTGGGCCAAATCTCTTCGCCTCGACATTTTTTCGAGAAATTCCTCAATTTGGGAAATCGCTTCAGGAAATTCAAGGGGTTGAAATCTCGGTTAGAAAGATCCGTTGATAAGAGTCAAAGAATTTTTACGATCCGCAATCTTTAGAGTCAAGTAATTCATGCCTCGCTTGCAATCGATTTTTTTTTTTTATATTCGATTATAAATACATGTAAAAATATCAGTGAAAACAGTTATGGGAGGATGTCGCGATATGATATTAAGATATTCGTATGAATACCTTCACTGCTCAAAAATTCACTGATAACAAAGATAAGATTACAAAATTATAAATAATGAATATCTTTGTTGAAAATAATCGCAATAATTAATATACTTATTAATATAACGAAAATAATAAAATTTAGACTCCCCCAAAAAAGGTAAAAATATTGATACAGTTCATATTTTTAATAATAACATAAAATCACTGTTTTTTTTAATTTGTGGCTTAGAAGTATTTTTAAGGCGTCAGATCGAATTTAAAAAAATAAATGCTAAAATCAGAAAAAAATCAAAGCTCCTTTCTGTTTTTAATTTTTTTTTAAACTGAATACGAAATAACTTATCATAAAAAAATAAATAATCTGCGTTTTTTTATAGATCAAAATAATTTGATTTTGCGAGCGTATTTTTAACTGCCATATCAAACTTAAAAAAAAAAAAAAAAATACAATTATCAGGAATTTTTTTTTCGTATGTATCAAGCTAATAAAATCGGAAATATTTGAGGAAATGTTTTTTTTTTTAACTTATAACATTAACGCAACTCGAAATATTGGGGATATATGAAATATTCAAGATAAGAGACTCACCAGATCTACGGCAGCTTGAAGACGAAGACCGCTTGCCGATTCACTACTAACTCCGCGCACTGGTTACCGATGACTGCGGGGCCAGCGGAGTGGGGATGTCTCCCTGCTGTGTCCCCCCCACCAACCCCCCCCTACTCTGTCGGGTGGAAAAATAATGTGTTTTCCAAGGATAGGGTTTCCTCCGATATTCGGGATTCGAGATGTCCACGTGAAGAAATTGACGATGTATATATACAATAATCTTCAGTAAAAGTTAAGGAAAAATTGGCGAATGACAATGAAGTTCTTCGATGTTAAATGTACATAATATATAACCTAATCTATTATTTCAATTTTTTAAAGATTAAAAGTAATTTATCTATATATATAAATATGAAATTCTGTTTGTTTATTTGTTAGTTTGTTCTTTATCGAAATCCATACCGTTTGTCCTAAATTCTCCAAAATTCGCTCAGTGGTTCTTTGATACCAGGTGCGAACACCTGTCCATATTAAAATTGCTTCAGCCAATCTCTGGGTATTATTTTTATTGTTATAAAAATCGTTTTGATCTCGCTTTACGTTGGTTTTAACGAAAACGACCGTTTGAGTCGATAAAAGTCTCACTTTATAGATTTAAAAAATGAAATTCTTCCGGTGAAACCCGTATACACAGCTAGTAGAAAATATAGCTAGTAGAAAATTAGGATTTAATTAGGCAACGTTTCGGCTCATGAAGCCATTCCCAAGCCTGTATCCACTTTAGTTAGAAACTATTAATCTATGTAAATACAGATGAAATTATGTTTGTTCTTTACAGAAATCCATACCGTTTGTCCTACATGCTCTAAATTTCGCTCAGTGGTTCTCTCATACCAGGTGCGAACACCTGTCATTTCAGCCTATCTCTGGGTATATTCTTTAAATCACTGAGGGTAGCTGGTATCAATTTGGGATTCCCATTTTTTTCTCATGGTCAGCTTTAGCGTCGCATGCTCTAGAGTAGGTTCACCGAAGACCTAATTATATAAGCCCCAGAGGGTAAAACTGAAATGTAGTATATCCTAAATCTTTAGAATAACAATCTATTAGTGCTATTTTTGTTTATAGAATTGTTCACGTTTATTAGAAAAATGAAATTCGCCGGGTGAAACCGGGATATATAGATAGTTTATAAATGTTATATAAATATTTTTCATAACATTTTGCCATTCGAAATTATGGTATGTACCTAACATGCATAATTAAAAAAAAACACTAATGTAAGACTTCAATAACTTTCAAATGGCAAAATGTTATAAAAAATATTTATTAATTATTATAAATTAATACTTTCTGAAAAAAATGGTTGCAGGCTTTCACAATTTTTAAATGACCATAGTTAGTCAAATCATACAAAAAAAAAAAAGAGAAATAATAATTATAAATTATAAATTAATGTCTAGTAATTATTAATATACTGAGATAACGAATTTGAAAGCTTCATTCATATATGAGCAATTACTGTAATTTAAAAAAAAAAAAAATGTTAAAATACAACACATGTTGCCTTCATAGAAGAGAGCTATTTTCATAATTAAGGAATGAAAAAAACAAAGCAATTAAAACCCAATAAATTTTTAAAAAATATTATTATTATCACGATCAGGGTATTATTGGAAGATATTTTTTACAAAAATATTATGAAGAATTTAATACTTTATCAGTAATCGTTTGTAATGAAAAAATGTGAATAAAGATACAAATCGGAAGCACTTTTAATGTTAACCGTATTTAAAAAAATAAAAAGTAATGGGGTTCCGTACATATACACAATAGCTAATTCAATATTCCTAAATTATGTTGTAAAAAAAAAATGATTATAACATTTGAAAATAGATATAAATTAATATTAAAGGAACGTTTATTTAATTTTTTTTCTCGATGAATATTGGTATTAATGGTATTCAACAATATAATTGATTGTATAATTTTTTTATTTTCCTAATAACTTTTTTTTTATTCGATGCATCCAACTAATAATTACAATAAATTAATAATTTACTTCTCTACTTTTTAAAAAATTGTCCTCTCATAAATAATCAATTACTTTAGCCCTTGAACAATAAATAACACCTCATTACCGACAGAAACTTTTCCAATGTCTTTTAATGAATGACCGCCACCTTTTAGACGCAGTAGCAGTTGGAAATGGAACTTGGAGTTTTGCCATTAATTCTACAGTCTAGGATAATCTGAGTCATTAGTTCTAAATCTGAAGAATCCTAAAGGAATGAAAAAAAAAACAACAAAAAAAAACTTAAATTAAAATTTTTAAATAATTTATTTTTTGAAGAGAAAAGATTTGGCTCCGCCGGGAGTCGAACCCGGGTCTCCTGCGTTACATGCGAGGATGCTAACCGCTACACCACAGAGCTCGGCTCAAGGCAGAGCAAATCCTTCCTCTTCACTGATCCTCACTCTTCAAGGATTTGCTCTGCCTTGAGCCGAGCTCTGTGGTGTAGCGGTTAGCATCCTCGCATGTAACGCAGGAGACCCGGGTTCGACTCCCGGCGGAGCCAAATCTTTTCTCTTCAAAAAATAAATTATTTAAAAATAATTTAAAATTGGTGGTCAGCCACAATTTAAGACTGGATTAATTAAATTAAAATTGTAATATCATATTTTAAAATATTGAAAAAATAAACAATAAAATACTCTTCAGCTATTATTTAAAAAGTTTGAATGGTTTAAATGTCTTTTGCGAAGTTATTTCAAAGACTTGATTAACCATAATTTATAATATAATGAAAACTTAGTTGTCCTTATTAAAAAATAAAATTGGAAGCTAGTGCTGAAACCAAGGATTTTGCGAAAGGGTACATTTTGAACTGTTATTTATATGCACCAGAAGTGAAGAGGACCATTTGTATTTTTTTTATTAAATTAAACTTAAACTATGATAAATACTGTATCACTTATGTGCGTTTAAAAAATTGTATTCGATGAAAATAACACTTTAAAATGCCACACAAACAATCTCAAATATTCAACGAGGTTATAAAAGTATCAACTTGTAACGATATAGTTACACAAAAATAACCATATGATTCGAGTTTCAGAACAAGACTAATCTCCAGTTTGTTACTCATTTTATTTAGTCTGTATCAAAACATTCTAGAACGTTCCAGACAAGCGCAGAAGGTACTCTAACAGACACGAACATGTACTAGAACAGTTTGTTCCAACTGTTGCAATAACAAGTCTAAAACTATTTTCAATCATATGTTTTTTTTGTTTTTGTTTTATTGTTGTTTTTTCACGTTAAAATACTATAATAATTTCTTGCCTACCTATTGGTACATACCAATAACAATAACAATGTGAACATTTTTCATTAAGCTATTAGTATAAGTTATGAAAAATTGTTTTTCTGAACAAACACGAAAATATGACATGGTGCGTGTTACGTCCGGTGTACATAATTATGACACTAACTAAAAGAGGTTGTAAAATGTTATTTGAATATGTATTGTGTGAATAAATCGAAACACTGTGCAACGTACGGTTTTCTACATTTGTTATCTTCTCCAACTAAAAATTGTGAAATAAAAAACATTTTATAAAAAAAAATTAAACCGACTTCGAAACCTAGGAACCAGTAAAAATAAATTCACTGAAAAGTATGAAATAATTACGTTCTGATTTTTATGAATACACAGCAAAATTGAAAATGGTATAAAAAGTGGAAAAGTGCAATAAGACGAATAATTTTATTTTGATTTGTACAGATACACACTAATTGTTAATAAAAATTATTAAATTTAAATATTAAATACTATGTTCAATACAACACAATCTTTTCGGAGGCGGCGCAAAATTTAAAATTTTTTACACTAGACATTATGAAAATCTTCTAAATGGATCTTCTCTTCCCTCTTAAATTAACTTTGGGTCTCCTTGGGCGCATACAATCTTTATCGAGAAAACACTCATTAAATAATTTTTAAGAGGAAAGTCATTGTGGTTGAGCGTGATATTGATCGAGTCAGCTCTTAGAATCCAAACGTTGACTGGTTTGGTATGACTTATAATATACTAAGACCTTCCATGCGTTGTAGTGGTATAGAACTAATTAATGGTACAAATAATAATTATACATTAGAGCGTTGATTAACCGGACTGATTTTGTCATGGGCGGTTCGGATAATCGGAAATTCCGATGATCGAAATAAAATAAAATTGTAATAAGTTGTAGAGTTCAGACACACGCTCAGGGCAGTGTGTATATACCGATAAACCAGATACAGTTGCTTTACTCTCAGACGTTCGTGGACAAAATATTTTGTTTATCTTATAATCAATATCTTATTAATATAAATTATCTTATAAGCAATGAAAAGTAATTAATCAGATGATAAATTATATTTAAAAAATGGTTCAGATAATTGAACTTCCGTATAACTGATGTTCGGTTAGTCGACGCTCCACTATATCTTCATTATTCATAGAGGTAAAAATAAATCTATATTTATTTAGAAATGCCATAAATTATTTATTTGGCCTAGATCTTTATTGCTATTTGTTTCAGTTTAGTCATGCCGTAATATATTACGGCTTATGATGTTATCTTATCTATTAAAAGAACAAACCGTCCTTAATGTGAAATAAGCTTTATAGTAATTGGCGCTTCATAATATCCAGGATGTTATTCGCTTTCGGTCTATGTTACATCCTAGGTCTCTGCGGGAATACCCAATACCGAGATTACAAGAAAAAGAAGAAGAAAGATAATAATTGAAAGATGGGTCCTCCACGAGAGACGAGGGATGGCCTCTAAAAGCAGCTCCCAAGTTATGCACGGAACTTATGCAACAGATGTAAAAACGCTCTTATCGAAGGATCTCTGTATATATTACAACAATGCCAGCATTATCGCTGAAAAAAAGTAATTGTCAATGCCATCTTTTACCACTCCATTATGAATATATTTTCCCGAAGATTCTTTCTGTCACGGCAGTCTTTTATGATTTTCATTATCCCATTTATTATCACCAATGTTCATAATTCAAGATAGGATTATTTGCTATAATGGAAACTTTTCAATCTTGTTACATCAACCATGATTTATTTATGATCTATATGCTGAGTGTACGTGGCTCTTCAAAGATGAGAAGCTAAAAATAAACAAAAAGAATCTCAAAAATGGAATTTGAATTTGTTCAAACAATTTTAAATTGCAACCACTGGTCAAAAAACATTATTTCTTTGAGTAGGACTAAAATCAGCACCTTTCATACGCTTTAGTTTATTTTTTATTGTTATTTTAAGGAGTTTGGTAGCGCAGAGAACTACTATGCTCAAGGTCCCGGGTTCGAGTATCCATATGAGTGAACCAGAGCGTAATTGCGGTCAGATCTTCAAATTATACGTCCTCCAGGTAACGTAGTACAATTCACTGGACTTAAGAACCTTTTTGGTTGAGAGATTTTTTTAATTTTTTTTTTTCGAATAAACATTGAGAGATAATTTTATGAATATCGTTAAAATATTCATGTTGAGGGGACTAAAAAGATCTTGATAAAAGACCTCCTTTTCTGAGCTAAGAGATGACTTTAACTCAGGAAAGAGATTCTGCTCGAGACCTTTTTCCTCATTCCTAAAATGCAATGTCACATTATTTACATAACTTTTTCTGATTTCTTTTTTACAAACTAAAAACCCCTGCATGCCTTACCTAGCCATGTGTGCGAACGGGATTCTCTGTAGATGTCATCTACAGTCATCAATCCCAATCTATACTAACCAGAGTGGGAAGATCTAGATTCATTCCATGGGCCTGCCATAAAGTCAATCTCCCTAGAGAAGATTCGAACTGCCGTCGTTATTCCCCAAGATGCCAAAGCGTTTGCGCTCTAGCACGCTTGGCCGTCCCAGCCTTCAGTTTTTCAGATTCAATGAATAGGAACTTCTAATCGATTATTTTATGCCCCCTTTATTCAGTAAATATTATTGAAAAATATATGTCCACATGTTTATTGTAACAATACACACTGCGAACGATCAATGTATTGACGAAATTCGTCCTTGTCTCGATAATATTGACTTTGGACTATGTAGGGGAGGGGGCTGAAGACACTCGTTCAAAATCGAGAATTAGGTTAGGTTCCAGAGAATATATTATTAATATCTCATATAAAATTATTAGGTGGCTTAAAATAAACATTAAGGAATTCCTACTTGCCTGCAATAAAGTAGTCAGTATATCTTTATTGGATTGTTGATAAAAGCTCGATTGGCTGAATTTAAAGCATAATAAAATTGAATGCTAGATTTAACAACTGGATCGAATCAACAACTATTTATAATGTCTGGAAATAAAAAGATTTAAATCCTTATAATAAAACTACTGTATTTTTATTGCTATAAAATATCTCGGATTTCTTTTTATTTAATGATTCTCGTATCTTCGTGAACTGGGTTTAAGAGTTTCAGCGTTATCTACACATTCGGTAGTTGTCACGCACTAGCAACCGTGACATGGATGCAGATGAAAGCGCATTAAACTCGACTCGGTTACATTATTGAAGCCGTTATATCTACGACTCACGGTTCAACAGGTTGGGAGTAAATTATTACGCAGGCCTGCGTTTGAGTGCGTGTGGCAAGTGGAAGGCGAGATTTGGAGCCCTAATATTTCACTCAATGAACTTCATCACTCAAATACAGCAGGCTTGGATTAAACCCATCAATCTCACCAACAATATTATACTGGCAAGAGAGCTTGTTCCAACATTAAAATAATGTATTGTACATAGGAGAAAAATATACAAGAAATTCCGTACTATATTTCCTATTTCCGATAGGTCTCTAGAAATGAATAGTGTATTTCTCTCTCTTGAAATTTTTCTATAAGAAGTCGTTTCTTTTATTGAAAATCAATTACAGAGCTTGAATAAATAGAGATAAAAAATTTCTGTTTTTACAACTCAAAAGAGCACTAGTTATTTATTAGGACTGGCTTTCTACGTACCGAATTGAAATTATTGAAATTGAAATTAGTTGCCTAATAATTTAAGGCGTTAAACATTTACAGTAGAAAAAAATCAGCTACATTTTTATGGGATAATGAAGAGTTAAAATAGTTTTTAAAAACATTCATAAAAAATATATATAAAATTAAAATTTATATACATAAATAATACATAAGCAAAATAACACAAATTTTACAGTGTAAACAATAGTAATTTTTATGTAACTCGACTCTATAATCGGTTTTTGTTAGGTCTTATGCTAACTTTACTTTACTTTAGTTTACTAGACACCATTAAAAATAAAATAGAAAAACCTATCATTTTAAAGCGTTTTATCAATAGTTTCTTTTCAGTAGTTTTTTCAATTAATAGAAACTATATTTTGATCCAACGAGTTAACAAATTATGATCCACTAGAAATTTGTTAGTACTTTTTTTTTTTTAAACTAAAAGTTTTTGCCACCGAATATTATTAAGGGCTTAATATAATTCTTCTTACCATTTCGATGACTTGTTCTTATGAACATCCAGTGCTTTCTTGGATGTTAAAAATATAAATTTTCTCTCATTTGTTGTGTTGTGGAATATTTAAAGCTTTTAAGAGTGTTCACTAAAAAACAAAAACAACTTGAAAAATCAGAATAACCTCCATTTCATCACAAATAAGGGGGAATAGACCATACCTTTGTAAGAACTTTACTGTAGGAAATTCGGTTTAGAATCGCTTGTATTTTGCTATCCATCAGGAAAATCTTGTGTAGAAGAACCCTTTTCCAGGCTCTCAGGAATGGATGAGGGACAATTTCAGAGATAAGTGAAATATCCTAATTTTTATTTTAATTTCCTACCAACTTTAAAAAGAAAGTCATTGAATAAAGTAAGAGATTTCTAAACTAGGATAGTGTTGAGGATATATCGAGGTCAGGATCATAAAGACTTCGACAGTCATCAAAATTCAAATTCAAAGATCAATCAATCAAAATTCAAAGACATCAAAATCTGGTAAAGTCCCTTAGGGCTCAGCGTTTTGAAGTCCAGAAAAAGGGTATTAAACAGTATTTGAATATAAAACAGTATGGAATATTTTAAATTTAGTGATTTGTTAACTGATAGGGGTAACATTACAACAGTAATTCCGAGGGGTTGAGCTTATATAGAAATTTTAAAAACAGTCCGTGAATAGCCTGATTATTGAGAAACTGGGTGTTCCCCAATCGGCTGATTGATGCTCTGTCTACTGTTCTGATGATTTAAACATGTGGTGTATGTCAAATCATGTTCTTGACCCTAAACAAGCCCACTAATTTTTTATTCAGATAAGCGAAGTGTGGCAAACCATGGTAACATTAGAAACCAGCTGACTGATTCGGTATATCATAAACTGCTGAATGTTTCACTGAAAGGAACTATTTTTTAGATCGAAAGAAGTTAAAATTAAGATAATTGTTTTATTTGTAAATTAAAGTTAAAATTTTGATATGTAGATTATTAAATTATGATACTTTGATAGGCAGTTTTTTTTTATGGATCTTAATTCATTTGTTTTTGCTAATATTAGGTTTGTTCCAACAAGCTAGTCGTTGAATAACTGTCATCACATCAACAAGTATGATTGGTTGAATTTTCCTGTCTATTGGCAGTTGTTCGAATACGAACCCATCAAACTCTACTTCTAACTAGTTCACGACCAGCTTGTTGGAATAAATCTATCGTTAAGTTTTCTTTATCGATTCTTCTGTACATTGCTACATTTTTTCTAATATTCTTATCTATAGGCGGGCGCAAGCGACGGTGCTGCTTCTGCGACGGCGCTGCAGGAACTAGAGAAACGGGGATAAAAGCGGGGCCATTACCTGGGATTCATAGGGTTTTTTGGCGTTTTTAATTTATTTTTCCATAATTAAAACCCGAATGAGCAAAAAATCATTTGAAAAATATCTAATATGTATTGCTCGGTCCCTCAGTGTTCAATTAGTAAATCAAAAGACGTGTCATTCCCTTTTATTCCCAAAAAATAAAAATCTTCTTAAAGAGTGGATTGTAAAATTAAGAATAGATAAGACTGTTTCGAAACATATGACGATATGTAGTCTTTATTTTAAAGAAAGAGACTATATTTATTCAGGTAATTATTAGTATTTGACATTTTATTATTCCAAAATGCTAGTTTTATGCAAATAACATTGAGACCATAGTGTCATAAATTTGTTTTTCTTTTTTAATTTTCCCCATTTTTCTATTACATCCGTTGTGCTTAATTGTTCCATGTTTTCAATGCGAAGCCTGAAAGTTTTGACAAATAAATAAATAATATGACAAAGAATATAAGCTGTCATAACAATGATTGTGTGAATAGGTAATTAATGTTATTACTAACCGAAAAATGTCAAGTAAAGTTACAATGATGTGTTTGCATTTACCAGAACTACCAGCTTTACACGTACAATGACAAGAAAATTGCTTATTATTATTAATAAATTTGATTTCCACTTTTATTTGATGGGGCATTCCTTTAAGATTGCTAGTTTAAAGGCACGAGACTTGTAAAATAACTGTTTTTTTATTTTTAGATGTTATTCCACATGTAAATATGTGATTTGCATCAAGAATAGTCTGCCCTTCAATTTATGGTCTTTTAAAATTACCAATTATCTCTATCACATCAACTAAGTCTAACACCGTTATTTCCGACATTTTGCGAAACTACTAGCGCACCCTATATTCGATTGCGCCCGCCTATATGTAACATTCAACTTAAGTAAGAACAATGTAACAAATACCTAACCAAATAACTAACAAAATCATATGTTGATGGGATTTGGGGCCACTAATATTCGAAAAATATTATGTTTTTATTCGAGTCAAACACTTAAATATTTTAGCTCGTTCAGTTGAGCAGAAAATTATCTTATCTTTTTGTCTGTTGGTCTTATGTCATTGTAAATTTAGTTAGTTTACATTAATATGTAATTTCAGCTCACACAAAAATCGAAAAATTCGGTTTGTAGATTAATGAAAACTTTCATAAGAAAAAACCATTAATAAAATATGTCTATTTTATTTATCCAATTAAAATATTAGTGAAATATCCAAACTTAGCAATAACGTAGTTATCTTACGTTTAACAATATCCTAATATATTTGTCAGACTGCTTAGATGATTATTATGTGCTATGCGTCTCTTTATCGATTAATCAATATGAGATTAATATCGATTAATCGATTAATTGATCATTCAAATCTAATTTTGAAACATAATTATTACTTTAATGTTATTTTTTGTATTATATCGGTAATTTATTTACAAGTGTCCTTATTTAAATATAAAGAGAAGTCTTTTTGAAAATTTCCATTTTCTGCCAGCCATGCTCTTAGGTATTTGAACTCTTTACATTTGGGTATTGTCCAATATTCCAAGTGAACAAAGTTCACATTTGACTGCAAGGCCATATATACTCAGTTTCATACATCTCGAATTTATTTTAATGTTATAGCAGTTTTACTTTATTTATTTAATAAGTACCCCACCCCTTTTTTTTTTTTACTTTCATATTACATTTCAACTTTAAAAATATTATTACACTTTTAAAGTGTTTAAATTCTATTCTATAGTGTAGTAATTTTATAATTCAATTTTTTTAATATTTAAAATTTATTGATTTATGTTTAACATCTACCTAAAACTTTAAATTCTGTTATAATATTTGTTTTTGTTTTTTTGTGGAAGTCAAAGAGTTTTATTCATCTTCAGACGTTGCCTCAGGTCACGGAAGGTATGGATGGCACTGAGGCAACGTAAAAATTATATTTTTTTTATTTGTACATTTTAATTTCAAATAATTCTAATTGTAATTTCACCTACCCATATATGGTGAATATGGTACAAGATAATCTTTAATCATTTATATTTTATTTAAAAAAATTTAGTTCCATAATGTAATTCTAAATGCAATATAAAGTGGGTTTAATCGTTCTCGGCTTCCGGAGAGGCATAAGAGATAAATATTTTAAATTAAGTTTTAATTTACTACGAGCCGTAAATACACCTATCGATTTACCTTCTCGATATTTTTAGAAAAAGTAACACGCAGTAAAAAAACAAGCAAGTTCAAGTTTTCCAATACAAATTATAAAAAATGGGACAGACAAAAAAAAAAGTAAATCAATGTCGAAAAATGTGTGAAGTTGTTGAATGGCATTTACCAAAACACGTCGATTTCTAATCAAAGTTCATGCAAATGAAAGTTGTGTGTTGCGCGCATCGTACCAGAATTGTTTATATATGTTATAAACCACAATATATTTAAGAGGGTTAAATTTGTTTGGGAAATCATCCTCTAGAAATACTTATGTATGTATATATATCAATATTTAATGTAAATGTTTTAATTTGAATACAAAATTTAGTTATCCTTTTTTTTTTTTTTTTTTTTTGGTACGTGATGTAACTACCATACAAAAATACGGAAATACATAAATGAAGATGTAAAGAGTTTTAAGGATGCAGGAAATAAGCCAAGAATAAATTGCTATTATATAAGTATATAAGTGTATGTTATTAAAGTTGTTTTGGTTCCAAATGATATCTCCAAGGAGACGCAGCAATTACATCGATTATAGCCTACCGTTCGGGTTAGCAAAGTTATTATTTCTACACGGCCTAAGGTTATCCATCCGGGGAAGGATTTTCGTTTCCGAACGGACGAAAAAGATAAAATATATTTCTCAGAGAAGGACGTCCAAAGCGTTATATATTTTTCGCCTTGAACATTGCAAAACAGATCTTTACACAATAGAGCGAACGAGGCATCAATATGCGGACCGGCGCACGGGGGAAAAATGTTTACAACTCTCGTCTTAAAACTCTATACAGTGTCTTAAATTGAAGGTTGTAATACATTAGTCGCTGAGTGGCCTCACTATTTTCGTTGGTCCTAAAAAAAAAAAAAAAAAAAAGAAAAATGAGACCGGCTTCAAGTCGTAACGGAGAAGAGCGGTGCGAACACGAAGTGAAATCAAGGTAAGCAGGGCGAACGATTTGCTATGTCGGCCTCGCCAAGGACTGACCAACCCTAACAGAGAAATTTGACATTTCCAACCAACGCGTTTCGGACGGTTCCAAATCCGGTTTGTGACAGTCCAACCCTGGCTGGCCCTAGACGGAGTGGCTGGCGAATCAACATCAGTTCTAATATTAGTTATTTGATAGAACTGGTTTTCGATCCGACGGTCGGTTCGGATTAATCTGATTCTAATTTCTTAAGTTAAAGTGAAACAGAGAGATAGAGGTCAATTTTTTACGGCACATTTTCTATAGAGCTTAGTTCCACTTTTCTTCAAGATTCATGGGATAACTAATACATTTATCGCGCTTCGTAGTCATGGTATTGATGATTAGAACAAGTATGTAACTCTTAAATTAATTTGCTGAAAAAACGAACTCTATACATCATATCACTAAAAAATTCTGAAAAGCGTTTAAATGCACAATAAGCTAGAAAGTTTGATTTTTTAATCATTCTTTGGTGAAATTTCAAGATCTGTATTTGGTAAAGAAATTAGTACTATGTACGAAAATGTACATACATATATAATTTGGCCGACGTTTCATCATTCTTATCATACGTCACATGGATGGGAACAATGAAGTCCTTATTAAGTGAACTTTTAACGTATAATGTTTTCCGACCACATGATCAAACCAACTGTCATCTTCTTTATATATATATATATATATAAATCTCGTGTCTCGATGTTTGTCGGAGGTAAATCAGGAACTACTCGACCGATTTTGATGATATTTGGCTCATTGTGTGTATTTTTGTCCAAATTAAAAGATAGGATATCTAGGATTTTTATCTCGATTATTGGCCTAAATATTTCTTTTATTGCAAATTAAATGCTTATTATACTACAATTGAGTGTGATTATTTGTAAGTCGCAGGTTCGCGCCCAGCGGTGACCCTAGGATTTTTTAATGGGATCAAAAAATCCTTAGCCATGCCGTCCCTCGGATAGGACGTAAAATGGAGGTCCCGAGCCTGTACGATGTCAGGTACTCGTTAAAGATCCCTCTCCTAATTTCACATGGATAGGCAAAATTTAGGATTCCCACTGTAGCATCGTCCGATTAGCCTCAGTGCCATATAGTGACGTTAAAACAAACAAACAGAATTTCATCTTTATTTATATAGATAGTTTATTCTATCGTTATTATTATCATTCACAAAATTTAATATGTTGTTTTAAGTTAATTGAAGTGTGCTATTCACTGACACACACCTGCTTTATAGTGAATAGAGTTAATTCAAATTCAGTTGGCTTAGAGCTCAAAAATATTACTTTATCACCTTCTTGACCCTTCAAATATTTATAATTTTTTTTTTTTTTAATTTTAATGATTACAAAATATTCATAAGTCTATAATAATATGCATAAGGAAGAAAGTAGCCCCTGAGAGATTCGCTGTCGCTTGGGGTTTAGAAAGGTTATTATTCCCTTATTAACCTTCAAATTATACGCTTATTGAACTTTTTTTATATTTTTTTCACACAGCCTTGTAAAAGACAATTCAACTTGGGGAGCCACAGAAATATTTAATTCTTAATCAAAAGAAACATTCCGCATATCTTTACCACCGTGCTTTCATACAATATTATTTTTTTTTCTTTTAAAATTAAATACCATTACTTATTTAATAATGAGTATGGGGAAGTATCAATATCAAATGTTTTTAAAAAATATCAGTAATCATCAGTTTTTAATATTAAAAAAACTAAAAACATTACATTGATATGAAAGCACCACGTACCTACAACGTTTAATAGACGAGAGAAAATTCTAGTTTATCAATAAAAAAAAAAGTGTTATAACTATTTTTGCACTTATTATCTAATTATTCATTTTAAATAAATATAATATTACCTATTCTTATAACTAATTATATTTTAAATTCGTTTAATCACAAGCAGCGCCAATTTCAGCTTTGCTCTTCGGTAGAAATAGAATCTAAGAGGTTTTAGAAGTGGCCACTAAACTGCAACGTTAGCACCTCAAATAAAAGCTGATGAAAGCGCTTGTAAAAAGGTTAAAACCAGGTCGATCAAGATTTTTTTTTTATTTTATATTTTTAAAGTGCCAATAGTAAAAAAAAAAAAAGTCGTTTGATGGCGGAGGTTTTTTTTATCTACACTTTGATAGATCGGTTCGAGGTATAAATTGCATTCTATACTTCATGTTATAAAAATCCTTTTCATTTTTATTCCGACAGCTTTGCTTCACTTAGCAAAATTTTCGTTCATTATAAAAAACAACAACCTCGGAGCCTTTTGATTGCTAACCCGTGGTTAACGTCGATACTAAGATAGGTCTTGATCAGTTTTAACACTAATAAAAAAATCTGGTGCGATGCGCGCAACACACAACTTTCACTTACTAACTTACTTAGATTAGAAATTGAAGTGTTTTGTTAAATATCCATTTCTCAAAGCCACACATTTTTCAACATTCATTTACTTATTTTTGTTCGTATTTGCTCTCTAAAGTACACTATTTTTTTTTAATTATTAAATAAAAGTTTTTATTTGCGATAATTCGACAATGCAAGCATAATACTCCAAGTCGTCTGATATTATAATTCTCTATGTAGTTGTTGAAAGCTTCATATAGTTCCCATGAAACAAATAATTTCCTTTAAATGTACAAAACATCTTTAATTATAAACAATGGTTTGTCATTAAAGGCTTACGCATGCGCATTGCGTGGGCTCAACGTCTTTAATGAGTTGACGGAATATTTTTCTTTTTTTCTCCTGTATATGTTTACTTGATTTTTTTCATATATCATATTTGGCCATTTCTTTTTTTTAGGCGAAAAGAGAGACAGATAATTTCTCCAAATAAACAAAAACAAAGGTACTTAATAGGAAAACAAAAAAGGCCCCTTTCCCATTTATGCCCACTCAGAACATTTTAATAATGATAAAGCTTACCTGATATTAAAGAATACTCGATTCTCATTAAACATGACGAGTTTAATCAAAATAAATCGTTTAAGCTTTTTTAGAGAAAATCGAAAAAACCGTAAAAATAGGAAAACAAGTTTTGAAATAAAGTGTCCCTTCCGGTTGATCAATTTTGATGAAATTTTCGCAGTCATATCTCGGGCATATAAATGCATCAAATACCCAGTTTTATGAAAATCGTTTGAGCCGTTTTTGAGAAAATCGAAAAGAACCTGGTAAGTTATTAAATAAAGTACACCCTACATTTGACCGATTTTGATGAAATGTTTGCTGTCACATCGCGGGTATATACATACACCAAATACCTAATTTATGATTCGTACGGTTTATAGTTTTTGAGCTAGTCTCTTCACACACAGATCATTTTGCGGGACTTGTTTATTTGGACTCAGGGGACCTCGAAACGTGTATTTCCGTTGAAAACCGGAAGTCGAATTTTTTCACGATCGCAATACTTTCCCTTACTATATATTTCATCTAATAGGTATTACTTTCATAGGTAAATGAAAATAAAAATTAACACATCCATCTAATTCCAATCGTCGTTACGGTTTGTTTTGTCCTAATAATTCCTTAGTTACTAAAGCTATTTTAAAAATGAAAACTGTAAAGGTTATTTGATAATCTGAAATTAAGTTAAGAAGATAATATGTAAATTTAAGTTAAGCAATGTGTATTTAAATTCAAAGCCTGATAAGTTATTCATAAGCAGATTTCCTCATCAAAGTTCATATTATATACCTTGTTTACAATATAAAGAAATACAGACATCTTTTATGAAATGTTTTCTCTAACTATAGCGTAGTGGTTAGCCTAACAGCATACTATACAGCGGTCTCGGTTTCACAGCGTAATAAAAAAAATGCTTGGAATGCAGAGCCTGTGCGATGGCAGGTATCGTTAAAGATCCCATTAATAATTATAACTGGAAAGAAAAATTTAGGACACTCATCGTAGCATCATCTTATTAGTCTTAGTAGCACAAAATAAGCTTAAAAAAAATTAATACTATCCCGAATTATTTTACTCTGATTTAGTTTCATAAGGTTTTTTTTTTTTTTTTTTTTTTTTTAAATCTCTTTAAACTGTGGAATATCACATAACATACACCTGAAAATCCCAATTTCCAAACATATTATTATTTAACCATTGGAAGCGTGAGATTGGGATGTTGCAAAGAAATCCATGCTGAAACCACAAAGCTCAGCTTCTACGCCTCCAATCTACAACTTCTCTATCCTCATCTGATTTTTCTATAAATATTCCGGGGAATGTCTAATCTCTCTCCGTGCTCAAAGTCAAATCATGGAGTTGTATAATGTCGCAAACGGTCAACACTTCCATAAACAAGTGCCTATATTTACGTTGCAGGAAATCATCCTGTCAGTTTCGAGGAGCAACGGAAAGAGAGAGAGATTCTGAAACAATAATAACATACGAATTCCGCGATATTAAAGAGTTATATAAACTTGGATATTAGCAAAAAAAATAGAAATACAAAAAAAAGTGAAAGGAACGCATCAGCTGAACACAGAGGTAAGCAAATTATAAGAAATAACTTGAGAACGTTATTTCGTAACAGGTGAAGAAAAAGGCTTGTTATGATGCATTCGTGATGGTTCGAAGCGAGAAACGCATTCACTGTTGCGCGGAAATTTTACAGATTCTCAATTTTAGATGTTTTCCTAAAGCATTTAATCGATATCTATAACTTTAAGAATATGATTAAAAAAATTACGGTTTTTAAATGATACTGTGCTACGAAAGCCTAGATCATTGTATTATTCATCTTTGCATTAATAAATTTTTTCCTATATTATAATTGAGGCACTGACATGGAAAAGTAAAAAACCCGATTTTGAGATTTTCATAGGAAAACGTAGTATAAAGTCCTGCCAATAGTATTGGAAGAGTAGTAAGTCAGTGTTGAAAGTAGTTTAGTTGCTATGAACACTGGAACATGCTTTTCATGAATTAACTTGATTTCTGCAGTTAAAAATCAAAATGTAAAAATCTCAACGCCTCAATTCACAAATCAAAGCGGTTCTGCTAAAACGAGTCAAACAAAAATATCGTATTTTAATAAAATATTCATATAATATTCAAGAATTGTGTAAACAACTATCCAATTACGAGCAGACACGACGGACGTATTAAACTCATATGGTTTGTAAAGACACCTAAATTTTGTAGAGACACTTAAGTTATACAATTTATAATAAATTGCATTCCTCTCTGGTACATCAAACGCTGCACCATTTAAGGCCTGCAAAAAACAATGAACTTTTTTCTGTTTTGGCTTGTTATGAGTTTTACTACATTAATTAAACTGAATATATTATCCACTGCGGAGTACACTTTTCGAAATCCTGCCTGAGATTCATGACTAATATCACGTTCTTCTGCCCATAAGTAATCTCTGAAGCAAAAGACCTAATAAATAATTTATAAATGGCATCTAAAAATGGTACAAAATTATAGGTTTTCTAAATGTATCTGATATTGATTCATAAATTTGGTTAGATAAAAGTAGTAGCAAGTTTTGAAAATTTTCTGGACTATAAATTATTATTATTAATAATTTTTACCAATAAGGAATGACGTTATATTTTTTTTAACTTTTAAAAAATCGCTAAGTTCGCAAGGCAGATGGTGTAATAAAATCACGTAATAAAGAAATAATTGACTAATACACTTGCCCTACTCCACTTTACATTATTAAATTCGAGATACTTATATTATCTCAAATAAAAAAAATCCACTTTTTTATCTTACAAATTAATTTATAATATTATTATTTACTCAAATTCTTCTTAAATTTTGCAACGTTTCGGCTCTCTTAAATTTTGGCCAATTCCAGGTTATTTTCTGCAACAATATGCCGTAATTCTCAATTTTCCTATCGTTTTCTCCAAGTATCTCTCATAAATGTGTTCTGAGAATAAATAAACGAGCGGTTATTGTTATTGTGGACACGGATGATGAAGAAGGTGTAATGATGGAAAGCAATAATTTGAAACCCGTGCTTTAATCCACCCTATTCACGAGCCAAGGACGGAGATAATCTTTATGCTCCGATGAGGTAGCACGTAAGTGAATAGAGATGGATGGCTTGAGTCTGCATTCAAATAGCCAACCTGGTTGTTCGTTAATCGTTTGAGATGAATAAAATGAAATATATATTTTTATTCAGTCTGCTAGTCACGTAATAGTACAGGTTATTATTAAAAAATCACTTAAAAATGATTATTAAAATAATAAATTACAATATAGTATTTTTGTTTCATTAAGTAAATATAAATAAATCAAGCAAACTTTGAAGTATCCCTTAATTGAAGCGTTTAAAAATAAAATGAAATATATATTTTTATCCAGTCTGCAAGTCATGTAATAGGACGGGTAATTATTAAAAAATAAAAACATTAATAAATTACACTATAGTATTTTTTTTTTTTTTTTTGAACAAGTGAATATAAATAAATCGAGAAAACTTTGAATTATAACTTAATTGAACCGTCTACTTCCATAAATAGCTAAATTTTAATTATAAAAATAGTTTGTATTAAAAAAAAAAAATTCAAAACTTTGTCATTGATATACTTAATTTCTGAAATATATTTCTGTTAATTAGGGTAAACCTTACAGTTATTGGCAGTCAGTACAGTTATTGGCACCCCAACTTTAACTTACAGAAATAGGTAAACAAGTGCTAATTTTATTACAAGATATACATGAGTCTAATGTTTGAAGGGTCCTCTAAGTCATCTGTGAAGTAAGACTTTAACAAACTAACCATAGGGAAGATTTCACAATTATCTCCACAGGGTGCCAATAACTAGATTTGTCACTTTTAACAATAAATATTGCCATATTGTAAAACTATTGAACTTTTACCCAAAAAAAAAACTCTTGAGTCTTTATGAGGATAGATAATGAGGGGCTATAGGAAGTTTCTATTTGATCCCTTTATAAAAAGTATTTTTTTTTTAATATAACCACAGAAATGTAGTCTTAAGGGTGCCAATAACTGTACTAGAATTTTTTTTTTTTTTATGAGTGAAGTATTTACTAAATATTTATTTTAGCTAAATTATAAGCATTTTAAAAAATGGAGCTTATAAGGATAAATAATATAAATAAATAAAAAAAAAATATATAAACGTATACCAAACTTGGTTGCCTCAATTCAAAGTTCAGAAATATTTATTGTCAATAATTAAAAAAAACTTCAATAAAACATTAACTATCACTCTAACTATAGCGTAGTGGTTAGCCTAACAGCATACTATACAGCGGTCTCGGTTTCACAGCGTAATAAAAAAAATGCTTGGAATGCAGAGCCTGTGCGATGGCAGGTATCGTTAAAGATCCCATTAATAATTATAACTGGAAAGAAAAATTTAGGACACTCATCGTAGCATCATCTTATTAGTCTTAGTAGCACAAAATAAGCTTAAAAAAAATTAATACTATCCCGAATTATTTTACTCTGATTTAGTTTCATAAGGTTTTTTTTTTTTTTTTTTTTTTTTTTAAATCTCTTTAAACTGTGGAATATCACATAACATACACCTGAAAATCCCAATTTCCAAACATATTATTATTTAACCATTGGAAGCGTGAGATTGGGATGTTGCAAAGAAATCCATGCTGAAACCACAAAGCTCAGCTTCTACGCCTCCAATCTACAACTTCTCTATCCTCATCTGATTTTTCTATAAATATTCCGGGGAATGTCTAATCTCTCTCCGTGCTCAAAGTCAAATCATGGAGTTGTATAATGTCGCAAACGGTCAACACTTCCATAAACAAGTGCCTATATTTACGTTGCAGGAAATCATCCTGTCAGTTTCGAGGAGCAACGGAAAGAGAGAGAGATTCTGAAACAATAATAACATACGAATTCCGCGATATTAAAGAGTTATATAAACTTGGATATTAGCAAAAAAAATAGAAATACAAAAAAAAGTGAAAGGAACGCATCAGCTGAACACAGAGGTAAGCAAATTATAAGAAATAACTTGAGAACGTTATTTCGTAACAGGTGAAGAAAAAGGCTTGTTATGATGCATTCGTGATGGTTCGAAGCGAGAAACGCATTCACTGTTGCGCGGAAATTTTACAGATTCTCAATTTTAGATGTTTTCCTAAAGCATTTAATCGATATCTATAACTTTAAGAATATGATTAAAAAAATTACGGTTTTTAAATGATACTGTGCTACGAAAGCCTAGATCATTGTATTATTCATCTTTGCATTAATAAATTTTTTCCTATATTATAATTGAGGCACTGACATGGAAAAGTAAAAAACCCGATTTTGAGATTTTCATAGGAAAACGTAGTATAAAGTCCTGCCAATAGTATTGGAAGAGTAGTAAGTCAGTGTTGAAAGTAGTTTAGTTGCTATGAACACTGGAACATGCTTTTCATGAATTAACTTGATTTCTGCAGTTAAAAATCAAAATGTAAAAATCTCAACGCCTCAATTCACAAATCAAAGCGGTTCTGCTAAAACGAGTCAAACAAAAATATCGTATTTTAATAAAATATTCATATAATATTCAAGAATTGTGTAAACAACTATCCAATTACGAGCAGACACGACGGACGTATTAAACTCATATGGTTTGTAAAGACACCTAAATTTTGTAGAGACACTTAAGTTATACAATTTATAATAAATTGCATTCCTCTCTGGTACATCAAACGCTGCACCATTTAAGGCCTGCAAAAAACAATGAACTTTTTTCTGTTTTGGCTTGTTATGAGTTTTACTACATTAATTAAACTGAATATATTATCCACTGCGGAGTACACTTTTCGAAATCCTGCCTGAGATTCATGACTAATATCACGTTCTTCTGCCCATAAGTAATCTCTGAAGCAAAAGACCTAATAAATAATTTATAAATGGCATCTAAAAATGGTACAAAATTATAGGTTTTCTAAATGTATCTGATATTGATTCATAAATTTGGTTAGATAAAAGTAGTAGCAAGTTTTGAAAATTTTCTGGACTATAAATTATTATTATTAATAATTTTTACCAATAAGGAATGACGTTATATTTTTTTTAACTTTTAAAAAATCGCTAAGTTCGCAAGGCAGATGGTGTAATAAAATCACGTAATAAAGAAATAATTGACTAATACACTTGCCCTACTCCACTTTACATTATTAAATTCGAGATACTTATATTATCTCAAATAAAAAAAATCCACTTTTTTATCTTACAAATTAATTTATAATATTATTATTTACTCAAATTCTTCTTAAATTTTGCAACGTTTCGGCTCTCTTAAATTTTGGCCAATTCCAGGTTATTTTCTGCAACAATATGCCGTAATTCTCAATTTTCCTATCGTTTTCTCCAAGTATCTCTCATAAATGTGTTCTGAGAATAAATAAACGAGCGGTTATTGTTATTGTGGACACGGATGATGAAGAAGGTGTAATGATGGAAAGCAATAATTTGAAACCCGTGCTTTAATGCACCCTATTCACGAGCCAAGGACGGAGATAATCTTTATGCTCCGATGAGGTAGCACGTAAGTGAATAGAGATGGATGGCTTGAGTCTGCATTCAAATAGCCAACCTGGTTGTTCGTTAATCGTTTGAGATGAATAAAATGAAATATATATTTTTATTCAGTCTGCTAGTCACGTAATAGTACAGGTTATTATTAAAAAATCACTTAAAAATGATCATTAAAATAATAAATTACAATATAGTATTTTTGTTTCATTAAGTAAATATAAATAAATCAAGCAAACTTTGAAGTATCCCTTAACTGAAGCGTCTAAAAATAAAATGAAATATATATTTTTATCCAGTCTGCAAGTCATGTAATAGTACGGGTAATTATTAAAAAATAAAAACATTAATAAATTACACTATAGTATTTTTATTTTTATTTTTTTGAACAAGTGAATATAAATAAATCGAGAAAACTTTGAACTATAACTTAATTGAAACGTCTACTTCCATAAGTAGCTAAATTTTAATTATAAAAATAGTTTGTACTAAAAAAAAAAATTCAAAACTTTGTCATTGATATACTTAATTTCTGAAATATCATTCTGTTAATTAGGGAAAACCTTACAGTTATTGGCAGTCAGTACAGTTATTGGCACCCCAACTTTAACTTAAAGAAATAGGTAAACAAGTGCTAATTTTATTACAAGATATACACGAGTCTAATGTTTGAAGGGTCCTCTAAGTCATCTATGAAGTAAGACTTTAAAAAACTAACCATAGGGAAGATTTCACAATTAAATACAGAGGGTGCCAATAACTAGATTTGGCACTTTTAACAATAAATATTGCCATATTGTAGAACTATTGAACTTTTGACCCAAAAAAAACTCTTGAGTCTTTATGAGGATAGATAATGAGGAGCTATTTCTATTTGATCCCTTTATAAAAAGTATTTTTTTTTTTTTATTTAACCACAGAAATGTAGTCTTAATGGTGCCAATAACTCTAAGGTTTACCCCAGTAATTTTTTTTTTTATGAGTGAAGTTTTTACTAAATATTTATTTTAGCTAAATTATAAGCATTTTAAAAATAGACCTTAAAAAATATATAAAATAAACGTGTACCATTCTGAACCTCAATTCAAAGTTTAGAAATATTTATTGGGTAGATAATTAAAAAAAAAAAAAATCAATAAAATACATCTTTTTTTAGTTTTTTGACAGTACCAGAGAATATAGCTAAATAATCTGAAACCTGTTATTTCTAACATTTCTGTTTTAATCAAAAGTTGAATCGCTTTATTTCATTATAGCTGCCTTTCTACGTTTTGGAATTGACATCAATGGTTTAAACATATAATTGTTGAATTTTTGAAAGAATATCATATTTTTCAGTAATCCCAAATATTTACAAGCTCATATAATCAAATACGTATACAGCAATTTATTAAATATTATGGGAATATACATAAAATTATATTGTTTGATAATAATTTTTATAATATTGTATACGAATTATTTGTTCAAACGTCTTTCAGCAGTTGAAATGCTTACGTATGAATTCAAGAAAATAAAAACTTGGGTAATTTAATTATTGGGTAATTGGGTAATTACTGCTTATATGAAAACAATTTAACATGCCCACCAGCAATCTCTAAATTAGTAAAAAAATAGGTTTTAAGAACCCGATTCTTTAAAATATATTAATTTTTAATGCTTGGAAACTAAAGTATTTTTTAATTTTTATTTTTGGGCCGTGGCGTGGCCGAGGCGATAGCGTCTCCGACTCCCACGCTGGCGGTGCGGGTTCGAATCCCGCCCAAGCCCGCTCGATTCTGTTCGGTGACGGCCTCACTGAACAGACTCAGCGGCTTACCATGGATTAGAAGAGGTTGGTTACCCGTAGATAACCGGTCCCGATTAGCCCTCGTGGCATAAAGCGGAAGTTAAAAAAAAAAAAATGAATTATTAGCTCAACAAAATAAACCGTTGCAAGAAAAAATAAAATGTCGTCATGACCCGTTCTCAGAAATATCAAATATTCCATTCATTTAACTAATAAAAATAAAAATACTGTATGAAGGATTTGCAGGAATAAAATTAACAAAGAAATATTTTAACTGAAACTTTTATCTTATCAAACTTCAATAAAGCACTTATCTGAGATTGTCGCGGTCAGATAAGGGGACCAAGTGTACCCACAGAAATTTCCATTGTTTTACGACGTGTTTTCTTAAAAGAGAAAACGTCATTTTCTGATAGTTTAGTGATTGTTCATGACTCGGTAAAAATTTAAATTTGCATTTGTTTTATTTGTACCTGCTAAATAGATATTATTGGGATGACACGGTAGTGACGTACCTAGGTTACTACGTAAATGTGTTTGAATGCGGAATCCGAGGACTGTTGTCTAGTCTGAAAGGAATATAATTTTATCATAATACTTTTAAGACAATGGCATTCGATCTGAATAAAAATGAATATAAAGATTTACCGAGTTATTACGACCAATAAAGCGAGCTCAAAGATAACCTTTTCAATTAACCTACCACATTAAGCTTGCCAAAGATGATTGCTCAATACCAACAAGAACCCACACAGAAAACGAATCGCCGATGCAATTGCAACTTCGGCCAATGGGATGCATTCAGGTCATTGAGTTTTCTAATCCAACAATTTTCTATGCTTATTTTTATTTCGTCTCATTAAAAAAATATTATAATTTCATTCAATCAACGACCTATTCTATAATAAGGCAATTGATACGGGTCTTAATGTCTTTATGGAGTCCTAAGTTTTGTCTATCCAGTTATAATTAGGATAGGGATCTTTAACGAGTATCTGACTTCTCACAGCCTCGGGATCTTCATTTTACGTCCCTTCCGAAGGACGGCTTAGCAAATGATTTCTTACTTCCTTTAAAAATCCTAGGGTCATCTGCCGAGCTACAAACCCGAAATCTTAGGTTTAGCCATTACATGAATGGTTACCCCTGACTCAATCGTTGCAAAATCATTCAATCGTTGACAAAAGGGATTTATTAACAAAAATTACTTGACATAAGAATTGCTAACCATCATTTTTTTTCCCATTTTATTTGGATATACCTTTTTATGCCAATAAAGATGTCATTTGTAAGCCCTTTTCTGTAGCTTTAAAAAAAATTAGTTTAATGGAAAAAAAAAAAAAACTGTGCTAGTAGTGAATGTCATTTTCTTAATTAGTAAATATATTTGATTTTTCAAACTTAATTTTACTATAATTTTACAATATCTTTATAACTGGAAATTGATCAGAAAATAGTGTATTAATAGATATCAAAAATATATGAGACCCAAGAAAACTATTTTTAAATATTAATTTTCTTATATCAACCTTCTTGGTGAATGAAAAAGCATGCAACATTTTAAGAATGTTTTTTTAAAATTTTACCATTTTTACACGTTATTTTAAATTCAACTGTTAATATATTAAATTAAACATATATTTAAGTGAAATTATAGATTTAATTAATTTTTACTTGAATAAGAGACCTGCAATAACACCCACCTGAAACAAAAAAGAAAAAAAATTAATCTCAGAGAATCTAAATAACTAACATAAATTACATCATATTTTTTATAGAATTATCGTATAATGCAGAATTATTGCAGTCTAAATATTTGTGTGTGTTTTTATCCCGTTTCAATGAAACTTCTTTTACTTTCACTTACCTATATATGAAATATATAGTAAGTGGAAGTATTGCGATCGTGAAAAATTTCGACTTCCGGTTTTCAACGGAAATACACGTTTTGGGGCCCCCTGAGTCGAAATGACCAAGTCCCGCGAAATGGTCTGTGTGTGTGTGTGTGTGTGTGTGTGTGTGTGTGTCTGTGTGTGTGTGTGAACAGACTAGCTCAAAAACTATAAACCGTGGGAACCTGAAATTGGGTATTTAGTGTATGTATATGCCCGCGATGTGACAGCAAAAATTTCATCAAATTTGCTCAAAGGGAGGGGGTACTTTATTTAACAACTTTTTACGTTTTTTTAGATTTTCTCAAAAACGGCTCTAACGATTTTGATTAAACTGAGTATTTGATCTATTTATATGCCCGAGATATGACTGTAAAAATTTCATCAATATTGATTAACCGGAGGGGGGACTTTACTGAATAAATTTTGTATCATTTTTACGTGTTTTTTTTGTTTACTCAAAAACGGCTTTAACGATTTGATCAAACTTGGTATTTAATGTATTTATATGCCCGAGATATGACTGTAAAAATTTCATCAAAATTGATCTACCGGAGGGGGGACTTTACTTAATAAATTTTTCATCATTTTCACGGGTTTTTTTTATTTACTCAAAAACGGCTTTAACGATTAACAAAAATAAGATATGAATGTAGAAAAATGTGTGACTTTGGGAAATGATATTTAGCAAAACACGTCAATTTCTAATCTAAGTAAGTTGGTAAGTGAAAGTTGTGTGTTGCGCGCACGCACCAGATTTTTTTTTTTTAGGTCCAAAAATATAAGATCGGATACGAAGGTACTTTCCATTGCGTCCAAGAAGCCAAAAAAAAAAAGGTAAAAGGATTTGTCATGAAAACAGTTTTATACACCTCTTTTTATTCATTAATCAAATTGGAACTAAATTGAGTCAAAAATTCTTATCGAGATATCCCATTTAAGAAAACATTAATACCCAAAATGTTTCGAATGTGCCTTATTTTCAAAGAAATTATTTAATGATAAAAGAATTGAAGTCAAATTATAGAGGTAAAATCAACTTAAAAGTCCTTTTGCAAAACTCGTGTGGATGTAAAGTAACTGTAAACGCTCCATGGTATGTTCAAAACAATCCCAAACAAAAAGAAATTCAGGGGCCATCTGTGGTGCAGTGGTTAGCATAGCAACCTACAATACTAAAGGTCGTGGGTTCGCGCCCAGAGATGGCCCTAGGATTTGTAATGGGAGTAAAAATTCCTTACTATGCCGTCCTTGGATAGGTCATAAAATGGAGCCTGTACGATGACAGGTACTCGTTAGGGATCCCTATCCTAATTATACCTGGATAGGCAAAATTTAGAACTCCCGCTGTAGCTTCGTCCTGTAGCATTAGCTTTAGAGGCATAAAGTCACGTTAAACAAACAAACAAAAATAAACCCACTTTTCTCGTTTATTCCATGCTACCAGTTATCCATTCAACGAAAATTAAAAGGCAAATGCCTAGAAACCTGTTCCTACCATGGCGCATAAGACGTAAAAATAAAAATTAAATCAAGCATATAGAAGACATTTAGAATAGTTTTGCTGAATGCGCTTCAGCGCCATTGCAGATGTAATAAATACTAAATAAAGTCTTGATTATGAAAAAATGATACTGTTAAGAAAGTTCTAAATAAATTATAAAGATGAATATTCAAGCATTTTAAATTATTGCTAGAAAAACAAAACAAAAAACAACCCTCTTCATTTTCGTAACATTCTGGCATGATCAAGACACTTATATGGAATATCTGTTTTTATAGTTATTACGGATATTTTTAATGAAGGAGTCTCTTCCATATATTTGTTGAATTTTATTTGACTAGCCCAACGTTTCGGGCTGTTGGCCCATCCTCTGGGGTTATCTTATCTTTAAGTTATTTTTTTCCCATTGCCAATTGTCATCAATGTAATTTTTTATATGTAGACATACATCTGTCCTTGTTCTTATTTTACAAATATATGGAAGAGACTCCTTCATTAAAAATATCCTAAAAATAAACACTCTTCCTGACTATAGTGAAATAAGTGAAAGTAAAAAAGAACAAAGTAGGATACTTATTAAATTCATGGTTAGATTGTGGTCCATAACATAATCTCGATGAACCAGAAAAATCTTAATAAATGTAACCTTAAACTCCTTATTTTTTAAAAGTTTAAGGCTTTCTTAATAAAAAAATCAAGAAGAATTAAAATATCGAAACGTGAACGTATTAAACGTATTTTTTCATCGCTATTATTTTTAATATGTTCGGCAACGTACTTAGCGATTGGAAATGGACTTTAGACCGGATAGGCTATTAGATGAATTAGGTCAAATAAGCGTATCACGGTGAAGGTAATGTAATACCGAAATGTCAGGCGAGCAGTGTTTGTTTGTGAGCTCGGTGTGGATGGAATGCCGGCACGGTGGATTTAGTAACACCCCGTGTATTTCTGTCTTAGAGGAAAAAAGCCTTCGAAATAAAAAGGCACCGTCATAATTAGTTTTGGGTGTCGAACGGAAGGTGACTCAGGTGGCAGGGCAGTCATGCCAACCTAGGGCCAGCTTCCAAATAGTCACCAAGGGTACTCTAAAATAGTTGGACCGAATGCAGCGTCTGTTTTGAGGAAGGGGGGGGGGGGAGTTCATGTCGTCCACCGAAAATAGACTGGATCATTTCTCAACTCCGAAGTCTCGGACAGTCGCAACGCTTAATCGCCTCTTAGCCCGTAGCAGAACGTAGCAGCTGACAATCAAAAATTACAGTCGACTGGAACACATGAATAAACAGCGGTGTTGCCTCGAACCGCTTAGCTCAGTCTTCAAGTGTAGTTCGGAGAAAGCTGATCTTAATTATAGAATACATTAGCTTTAATTGAGCCATTCAGCCGTCATTCATTTCGAATTTACGGCTCTTACTAAGTCATTCAAATAGTATTTTCATTCCACTGATGAATATTCCATACGTTCCACATACATGTGTTAAAAATTCAACAGTCTCGTATCTTAGAGAGTGTACTCTAACCGGAATACTATGAATTGGAATTATTTCGCAGAAACGTGAATACAACTATAGACTTAAATTTTTAATGCGATTTAAATTTTTCGTTAATAGATATATTTGGTTCATTTTATAAGTTCTAATATATTTTGCTGTTCACATCTCAACTGAATTTTATAATTATAGAAAGTTAAATAATTTATTTTTGAAGAGAAAAGATTTGGCTCGGCCGGGAATCGAACCCGGGTCTTCCGCGTGACATGCGCGGTATGCTATCCATTACACCACGGAGTCGCTTCCAAACGGTGCCAAATCCTTCCTATTCACTGACACCTCTCCCACGATCTCGCAAGTTTTGCGAGTATTTACGGGAGATGGACAATTTTTGTCCAATTTTGGGCATATAAATTATTTAATACAATTTAAAAAATAGGTGGTTACTCCACAATAATGGTTAGATTAATATAAAGTATAGAAAGTTTAGGAATTGTAGTAAAATTGTTTTTTTTATAATCATGAAAAAAAATATAATTATTTTGTACGATTTCTTATTTATGTTTAACCCTATACCGAGGGGTCACTTGTTGTGTTGTGGTTAGCATGGCAACCTAAAATACTAAAGGTCGCGGGTTCGCGTCCCGCGGTGACCATATAATTTTTTAATGGGAGTAAAAAATCCTTGGCTATCCCTCGAATAGGACGTAAAATGGAGTTCCCGAGCCTGTACGATGTCAGGTACTCGTTAAAGATTCCTATTCTAATTATACCTGGATGGGCAAAATTTGGGGCTCCCTCTGTAGCATCGTCCGATTAGCCTTAGTGGCATAAAGTGACGTTAAAAAAACAAACAAACCCTATAACGAACCAAGGCCGGTTTATTTTTAATAAAAAAATTATTTAATAAACAATATTTTAATAAAAAAAAATAATTTACTACCGGTTTATTTTGATAAAAATAATCTGAACATTCTTTAATAATAAATAATAATTTTTTTTAAAGCATATAATTAATATTAAATGAAAATATAATATAATATTCAATATTGCGCAGATAAATAGCTGAGAAAGACATCAATATCTTGTTGATGTGGTTGCGCCTATCCTTTAATGGGACAGAGTTGCCAATTGGTGACTGATCCGTCACCAGCTTGTGCCATTTAATTGAGGACAATGCTTGTCATTTGTAATAACTAGTGATTTAGTATATTATAGCTCCATAGTACTCAATATTGCAAACAAAACTCTTTTATCTTTATATGGATAATATAAAACATTATATTGTATTTTAGGTTGAAGGATTTTAGGATCGTACAAGGAAAACGAGGGGGCATTTTTTTATTTCACAATTTACTTAAAAAAATAGTTGATTACACCGTAGCATAAAACTCCAATGACGTTTGAATTTGAGGAACGAATGACACGTGTACCTCAAGAGCTGACATATTTCATATTACAAATAAATAATACATTTTACAACCGAGTAGGATTTATAGATACACAAGTGACAGAAAGTCATAAATAAGAAATTTACAAAAGGAAAATAAGAAAAAATGGGGGAAATGATTTATGCAGTTTTGAAACTTTGGGAAAACACTCAGAGGATATGTAGAAGTAAGAAACATAGAAGCTTCCCCCTTTTTAAACAAAACTGTTTAGATTTTGATGATAACTGTTCTTTAAGAATATTCCTAGTATAATGCTGTTCTAAAATGATTAAGTATATGCATGTTTTATGTGAGACAAGCCATAATCGAGTTGGAAAAAATTATGTCTCCCCAACTTCTAACTTTTTATAAATTAATAACGTAGCAACGCAAGAAAGTACATACTTACATACAAAAGATAACGATAAAATAAAAAAAAAAATGAAAATTAGAACGAAATAACATTTTAATGTTTTTGTTAATTTTATTTCAACTGGATAATATCGAGAATTTTTCTACATTAATGATGCCAGTTTCTTTTTATCAACAAATGATTACTTTAAAAGTAATCGCTTTAATTAACATATGACGAGGTAAACAAGAATACAGGTTAATGAAATATTTATTTTAAATCAATACAAAAACAATGAAAAATATCAAGCAATACCGGAAAAAAGTTCTTTAAAAGTTATAAATAAAAGAGCCTCACTTAATGGTAGTCTTGATTGTTCATACCATGTATTTGGAAACAAACCTTTTCTGTAAAGTTCTGCAGCTCCTCAACTTGCAAACCCACTTTTTAATTTGTTTTAAAAAAAAGAATGATTAAATTAATTAATTAACTGTTTAAAGTAATCTTTTGATAATAAAAAGTAACTGACAGCCTCAACGTAGCCATTAAGAGTAGAAACGTTTCCTACCTTACTACTATACCCTTATGAACATTTTACCAAAGTTTCAAAACTTTATAAATTATTTCCCCCATTCTCTGAATTTTGTCTGATTAGCCACTACTAATACTATTTTAGATATTTCAGTTATCAGTTTAAACTTTAATTAATTGAAATGTATTACTAATAATGAATAACCGTAATAGCCTCTATTTCAAAGTATAAAGAGGAAGGATGAAAGACCATGTTGTGAATCAGTTGATACCAAATAAATCCTCCATGAATTAAATCCCGGCCTCTCCATTTGGTAGAATGGAAAGCGGCAATCGAACAGGAAAACGGCTCCACTAGCGATGAAGGTAAAACAGAGCCATTTATGGCTAAGCGATAGGCCATTGGGAGGGCAATTGCATATCGATATCTTTATAGGGGGGTTGCCTATCCCCCCTCACGATAAATTTTATCAATTATCATCCGTACCCCCATCCATTACAACTTCTACCTAACTCCCCTCCCCCTGTTACTGTTCCAATTTAACCCCAACCGGCTAAATACGAGAGAGAGCCCATTTCATATTGCAGAACGTATTTCGTGCCGGAATTCCCCTTCCTGGGGTCTCCCCCCTATCTATCCTTCCACATTATTACTGGAGCATAATCCTTTCCTCGTGTTGTAGAATCATTCAGCAAAATACGATAAAGAACATAATATTACAGCTGCGATTCCTGACGTTTTTCGACATAAGATCAGCATTATTTATTTATTTTTTGTATTTATTGTTCGCATTAGAGTACTAAAAAAAAAAAAAAAAAGATAAAATATGACTATGTTCTTTTTCTTCACTTAGTGAGGAATAGTGCTGTAATATATAGGATTTTTTAATGAAGGAGCTCTTCCGTGTTTGTGGTTGTTTATTATTTTTTTCCCAACGTTTCGAGCAATTGGCTCATCCTCTGGGGTTATCTACCTTATCCTTAGTTACTTCATTTTCACATTAGCCATTTGTCATCTTCTATATTTTTTTAAACAGTATATGAATACTTTTGTCTAATTACATTTTATGGCCTATTTCACCTTTTATAGTCTTTTGATTTCACTGTCGCATTTTAACTATTGCCACATATAAGCAATAGTTAAAATTCATAATTATTAAATTGTTCCTAAAGTTCAAGGCATTTATAAGAAAACCATTTATAAGCCAAACCCGATCACTCTTTGCTGTGGCTTACTCTGATATTAACTTTTAAGGAAATGAATAAAACTATTCTTTTATATGTCCTTTGTTTATGGCGATTAGCACCCAATTATATTTATATTATAATATTTTTTCTATTATCTGATGTGCGACCTTTGGGACCCTCTGTGCATCATCAAGCACCTAAAAGTTAAATTAGTAACCCAGTATAAAATTGATCTAGAAATACATATAAAACATAATTCTTTATATAATCATGTTATAAATTTCTCATATCTTACGAAATTATACCTCTAAATTTCTAAATTGAAGATTGTGTGAAATTTTACGTCTTCCTTTCTCTGCATGGTATGTCCAAAAATCACACCCCCACTTTTCCTATATTTTTACCTTTTATTTTTTTATAGTGTAACATTCAACAAAAACAAACGACAAAACATTTGGTTTAGTTATAGTACGTGTTTGTGACTACGATGTTCAAGTACCATCTACGCCGTACCAGAACATTCTACGCCCATCCTCTTTACGACTATATATAAGGAGGGATGGACTAGAGAGTTAGTCTTGTTCTGAAGTTCAATTCACTTAGTTATTTCGGTTACAAAGTGATAATTTTTGTAACCTGTATGATTATTTGTATTTCATAATTTGTGTGGCTTAATGTTTTTGATTATGTGTATGGCTTCTTTTAATTTTCTGATTTTATGGTTTTTTACTTTGTCTATTATTTATAAATAAAACTATTCCGGTAAAATATACCCCAAAACATCACAAAATTACTTAACTCCATTTACAACATTTTTCAGAAAGTCCTTTTAAAGATATTCTTTTTTGAAAAATAGGTAACTTTTTATTTTTTTAATAGTATGAAAGAAATACCGAAAAATCATAGTTTACTGAAATATACATACAATGTCAAAAGGTACAACTTTTCCAAAGAAAACCATTATATAAAGTGCTCTTCAGGAAAATGTTAAAAATGGAGTTAGCCATTCTGTAAACTGAAAATCATGATCTAATTTGAGTATGAGTGAAGCGATTACTATGTAGTTTTTTTAAATTTATTTTCTTCTATATTTTTTCCAATATATTATACTATATTATTTTCTGTTGTCAGGGAATAACGGTCAAATAGACCGTTATGTCATGTTACAGTTATGTTTTTATTTAGTACTAAGAAATTGTATGTTCTGTAAAGACAAATAAAAACAGTTATTCATTCATTAAAAAATAAACATCATCATAAAGAACAGGACGAGACAAGCTGGTCTTTAACAAGCCTGCGTCACTGAGTGAGGGCATTTAATGACCCACTAGCGGAGTTAAATGGACATCAGTCGGTACAGTCCGGTTTGCGATGACCCAGATCAGTCCGGGCACAAACTCATCACTCGACAAATTGGGCTCATCCTGTCGCGGCAGTGAGGGGCATATACATAGCATCTCCGGCTCGACAGTATAGTTCTTCAATGTGACTTTAGTTGCGTCTTCCGATTCTGCTTGAATAATTTTAATGGTTATTCAGGTAGTTGTGTATGAATAGGAAACCCTATTTTACTTTCAACAAGCTTTTACATTAGTCATTAATTTGAAATCGTTTATGGTCAAGATATAGTCGTTTTTCTCAAAGTTTGTAAATATTTGGACGGATATTATATTATTCAAATATTTCGCTAGTTGTTATGGATTTTTATACATATTATGCAATGAACTCAAATTTTACCTACCAAATGAATAAACTTGTTTTAGTAATGAGAAAATGCTCTTTTACGAAATAGTCTGTATGATCCTGACATAGAAGAAAATGAACAGCATTTATACTAATTGTCTGAGAACAAAATAAAGTTGGGGTCACCTTTGGTGTAATTGTTAGCATGGCAACCTACAATTCTAAAGGTGGTGGATTCGCGTCCTGCAGTGGCCCTAGGGATTTTTGATGGGAGAAAAAAATTCTTTTATTTCTTTTAAGTCTCTCGGATAGGACGTAAAATGGAGGTCCCGTGCCTGTGCGATGTGAGGTATGCGTTAAAGATCGCTATCCTAATTATTCCTCGATAGGAAAAATTAAGGGCTACCGCTTTAGCATCGTCCGATTAGCCTTAGTCGCATAAAGTGAAGTTAAACAAACAAACAAAATAAAGTTTAACCTACCGTATCTCTGAATTTTCTCTATTATCGCTGTATTAGACCACTCATAGATCGTGATATTGATGATTCGTGAAACATTTTAACAATCATATAAAACAGGCAACAGATTGGGAATAGAAAAGAAGATACTTTAACTGGCTCTTCTGGAAAATCTCTTTTGTTGATATACCTAATAGGTAGAATGTTGTTTTATTTTATTAATATATAAGCATTAACCATTTTTTAAATCAGTCTTTAATTTTTGTTTATTGGATTATACAGCAAAGCTTTCAATGCTAAGCATCCAATGAGTATAATAAAATAAATAAATAAAAACAAGAGACTGTTTAAAAAAAGGGTAAATGCTTATTTATTAATATCTTTTTGTTTTGAGTTAGACCAGTATTGCATTTTACATATTATGGATATTCGAATCAGTATCCAAATACAACATTCTAAAAATTTGTTATCTTAATTTTGGTTTAATTTCAACTGAATGGTTTATTTTCAAAATACTGAAGAAAAAGAATGTTCACTGCTCATGGATTGTATAATGGACGGTAGGTATCATTGATATAAATACTTTTTTACTAAAACAATCCAATGAAAGACTAGAACAGGTGATAAAAAAAAAAAATATGCAAGTCACCAGGTACTGTAATAAAAAAAATGTTTGGGATCCACAGGGCCCACGTGACATTACATCGGTCCAAATGATGAAACCGTTAACTGCGTCATTATCTCCGATAAGAAATTTTATCCAAGAGTAAGTACATAATTCATATATTATAATTATTATCTCTGCTGTTGTTCATTTCGGGGGGAGCTTTATGATAATTAGATCAACCTTGTCAGGATTATGTAAAGGATCCAATCATGGTCAACACGTGGAATATTGTCTTTTGACGCGTGACCAATGAGGGAAATTCAAAATACATCATTGGAAAATTAGTAATTTCCACTCGCTTTCGGTATTCGAATAACGATGTTATTGTATTTAAATCAACCAATCTTGAGCTAACGAGCTTAAAAAAAAATAATAAGCTGAAAGGTCGAAGGTTCCACATACGGAAATATCTTGTGACATTTTGGAATCTACACTGAAGTCCTTCAGTTTTAAGAATAATAGGTTTAAATTATATCTGTAAATTACCAAACGAAAATCGATTTTGAACCAATTAGAAAATTACGTCTTAAACTATATTTCTATTATCGATATAGTTCTATTATCGATTATAATCAATTAAAACCGTAGACATAAGCTCTGAGCGGCTCAGACTAAGCCAGCCGACTTGTAATCAAAGACTTCCACGTACATTGAGAAATTATCCCTCTCTGTCAGTATTTAATGTCGAAACTCATGTGAAACAATAAAGTCCCATCTAAATTTATAATGTGGTTTGTAATCCAGTTTCGAATATCTGCTCCTATTAATTTCTGTCTTTCAAATAAAGGGCAGTTGTTCAATTATGTGTTCGAAGATCTGTTCTTGTCAGTTCTTGGTATCTTGAGTAATTGTCTTGTTCAGGACTGTTATGCAAGAGATGTTCTGAGCATCCATGGTCGATCCACAGGATTTCCCAATAAGTTAAGGATAAATTGGACCAAATTTATGGATTTGGACAATCTGGGAGCGTTAAGTAATATTAATAATTAAGATGTGTCGTATTTTTTTTAATTTTATTTTTGAATCTTTCTTCAACCAAAGGCTGTTAATTTTCAATCGAAAATAGGACTATAAACATTTTAAAACTTCCATTTACTGTTTGGCTTATATTTTGAATCGAAGCCTCTAGATAAATGCTGCCATATCAACAAAAGTAAAAATACAATTTTACAATAGTCAGGTGTTGTGTGTTTGGTTGTCTTAACGTCACCTTATGCCACTAAGGCTGATCGGACGATGCTACAGTGGGAGTCCTAAAATTTGCCTATCCAGGTATAATTAGGATAGGGGTCCTTAACGAGTAACTGACATCTTACAGGCACGGGACCTCCATTTTACGTGCTATCCGAGGGACGGCATAGACAAGGATTTTTTACTCCCATTACAAAAGCCCAGGGCACCTCGGGACGCGAACCCGCGATCTTTAGTGTAATAAGTTTCTATGCTAACCACTACACCACGGGTGACCCATAATACTCAGGTGTAAGCATTCCGGGACTATATGTCATGATTTCCCAACCTTTTGATTCTATGTTTTAGTAGTTGATTTTCGACTAGGAGTCTATCGAAATTAAAAGGAAAGGACTGCTTGTTGGAACAAACCTTAAGACTTTGCTCGTTAAAGGGACTATTTCCTATTACTTGTACTTTCAGTAATGTTATTTTTATTAACCCTTTGCACATTAATAAATTATGATCAACTGATTTTATTCAAATCTGTAAAATAGGCAATGGAAAAAGAACTTTTTCTATGAGCATTATTAGTTATTTTAAAACGTCAATGATCAAAAGGAGTATTTACTCTATTTTAATCTTAGAAAATTATGCTTTGTAAATCATTTTTATTTATTTGTTATCACCCTATTACAGCCTCAAAATAAATTACATTAATTTATTATTTTTACTTTAAAAAATGAATATTATTGTTAGCCAGATGCCATAAAAATAAAATGTCGAACGATGCATCGCGATGTAGCCACAATAGAATACAACTACATAAATGTCTTTTTTTCTTTCATTGTTGTAGTAATTCTACGTTAGGTACATATATGTTTTCCCATTTCACAGGAGCTTGCAAAAATTTTAACTTTTCACGATATTTTAACGGATTTAACATTAAATAATTTTAAAGAAAGGTATCTATAGGATTTCGTCTAGGGGACAGGTAAAATTGTTTTCAGGGGCTAACTGATAAATGTTTTATGATAGGGCAGGGGATCGAGGTAATTGGATTATGTGAGGCACAATTAATTTTTCGAATGAAGCTTATTGATATTTAAAAATAAAAACATTTGTACATTTAATAACTAAAATAAAAAGAATAATAAATGATTAAGATTTATTTAATTTGTAATGTTTGTTTCTCATATCTATGAGGGGGGCAGCTTACCTCCCCTCCACCCCTTCAGAAACCAACGTTATTAAACCTTTAACTCACTACGAACGATAAAAAGACAGTCGGAGATTTAATCACGATTTTTTTTTCCTTGTTATAGAGAACATGCTAGAAGGAACAGTCATTGTCAACAAATCATATCTTTTCATTTATTTTTATAAATGCGAGGAGGAAATTGGCTTTGTAAGAATAGATCTCGGGGATGATTTGCGTTTAATGAGAAACAATCGATTCATCGACGATGAGCTTGAAGATCGATAATGATTAGAGCCGATCAAAACGATCTCTTGCATGACCTTGATGGAGCGACGTATTAAGAGTGGCCATGACATCCTTCAACTTACGTATACTTCGTCAAGTTTTTTTTTTTTTTTTTTTTTGTAGAAGAATAATGAGGGGGGATCTCCTGGCTGTGATTGGTTGAAGATTACGCTTGCTGTATTATGGATTACAATCGTTACGGATATGTTTGCAGTTCAGAGGTGAGAAAAAGCAAAAAAAGTTATGAAAAAAAAAACAAAAACAAATAATTTCAAGCGATTCCAAGAACGAAGATATACATCTATAGAATATACAAGACAGGCTTAGAAAATAATTTTTTTTTTTGTATTACATATGTTTTTATAGGCCTCAAAAGGGCAAAAAAATATCCCGATTTCTTGGATTACTAAATGTTAAATGTTTACTATAGATTCCCATTTCTTAAGAACAACTTATAATTTTTTCGACGCAGTTCCAATCGTCATCAAGAAACCTGGGCAAAAGTCTATGGGTTTACACTTTGGCTATTTATTTTCATTACTTAAAACAGTCCTCAATAACACGGCAGCTTTTGAATATGAATTTGTCATTGAAAATATTTAAAAAATGTTTTATTTTTTAACAAGCGGATATGAAACCCTTGCAGCACTGGAATTTTCCATAGAGCCTATTATAATGTTGTGAAGTAGGATTAATTTTGTTTACTGTGCACTTCTATTCTAGGCATAGTTAAGTATTGTGTGACCTTGATGATTTTCTCAGAATTTTCCTATGCTAATACATTATTATATTGTATATCATTATTGTGAGTGTTTAAAAAATTGAGATTTTTCTCTTCGATTTTTTTAGGCAGGGAACTCAATAATAATATGTTAGAAGGTTTCTCTCTGATCACATTAATCGTATCCAGTTGCATTTTTAACTACAATGCACTGTAACTTTCCATTGAATTATTCGTGAATTGATCTAAATTTTTAAAAAATAAAAAAAAAATTATGTTTCGTTTGATTAAATTGCCTTCGCCCGAGGCTTATTTAAAATTTATGGTACACGAACTTTAAAATCTAGCTGCGAAAGAGTTCCAACGATAGTCTTATTTAGCACTTATTTCCCTTATATACTTTAATCATCTAAAAGAAAGTCGTATTTGCCAGTTTTATTTCTGCAACATGAGGTAGGTTTATAGAATTCCTATGTGTGTACTTGGACCGATATAAATATTTTTTTATTGTTCATGGCATAAATGAGTTCTTTGATTAGATGTACTAACACTTTATTTTTATTTCTTCAATATTTTTATTTTGCTATTACTTTAATTGCTAATAATGAGGTCATTCAATATTTCGATAATATAAATATATTTTGACCTGATCAGTTTATAAGCTTAAGAGCTTGTATTATTAGTTAGCAGCACTTACGGACACCTAAAACTTAGGCACAAAGTACCTGCTCCACTTTAATGACACCATCCAAACCGATTTCCCCTTATTATTAAATTTAATTAATACTAAATTTCCTACGCCTTTAACTATAGCTAAAAAATATAATATTGAGAAAATTTAATGTATAATTATGATGTTTTTCAATTAAGGTTTTTATACATTTTGTTATCGTTATTTTGCAGGTTTGCTATCAAAGTGTTCTTAAATTCGAGTTTGCGTAACCTGCCTTTTGTAATCAATTTTCTGCGAAAACTGTAGGGACCTGCACAATCTTCTTCAAATACTGATCCACCATTGTAAATATCAGGCTATAAATCTTTCTGTAAGAGAGCCTATTTTACTGGGTGAAATATAAGCTGCATAAATGGTGAGAAAAAATTGAAAGAAGATGGACTTGTCTAACAGACGATTTAGGCCGTTATACGCAATGAAGAATTGCGTGAACTTTATCCTCGATTCTGATAGAATTTCGACGAATAAAATGGGCGTGTAAAACGATCGAGGTTATTTCGAACGAATTTTTAAAAGGTTAATAAGATGGACGGATTGCGTCAAATCCGGTCCGTGATGATATGCTTTTGGTTCGAACGGCTGCCGGTGGATGGATAAAATTGTCTAAGCAACGAACCTTTACATATTTGGGCCACATATAATTATTATAAATGTGGATCCTAGAATACCTTAGAGAAGAAGGCGGAACCTAAGAAGACAAGAGGCCTTAATGACATTTCTGAAAAAGTTTAGTTAGATGCGGAACATGGTAGTAAAAACGTCACTCTTTTGATTGGTAAAGAGTTCGAAGTTGAATTAATGACTGCGATAAGTGTGTTGAAAACCAGAGTTTCGTATTCGTTGAAATCGAATAAAACGATAAGAAATTAAAAATTATTCCCTCCCCCAACTAAAAAGTATGCTACACGCTATGATACACTGTTATGGCTTAAAGCTCTTCATACTACTAGTACCATCCGGGAATGAAAAGTGTGTGTGTAATCACCCACCTTCAACCATTTTTCGATGTTTTAATATTTATTCTGATATTCCTTCCATCGAATTCCTCTCGTATCCAATCCCTTCAAAATCCTTCGCGAAATTCTTATTGCTCCTTATTGTGTCCAGAATAACATCATACATAAGACCTTAATGTTCCATATGTCGCATCCTCACCCACTTGTTTCCAACCAAGGACGGATCCAGGGGGGCACAGTGGTTATGACCCCCCCCCCCAAATATTTCGGCTTTTCAATTGTTTTTTTTAAAGAATAATGCAATTAGGTTGTTACTATCACTTTTGGTTGTTTAGACCGCAGTCCTTCTTAGTTTAGACATGATATTTATTTGTTTAACGCCACTTTAGGCCACTAAGGCTAATTGGACGATGCTACAGTAGGAGTCCTAAATTTTGCCTATCCAGGTATAATTAGGATATGGATCTGTAACGAGTACCTGACATCGTACAGGCTCGGGAACTCCATTTTACGTCCTATCCGAGGGACGGCATAGACAAGGATTTTTTACTCTCATTAAAAAATCCTAGGGCCACCTCGGGACGCGAACCTGCGACCTTTAGTATTCTAGATTTCCATGCTAACCACTACACCACAGGTGATCCCATCATAAAGTTGAGAATTTCAATAAAATAAAATAAAAATTGTATTACTTTCCTTGATAATACTTTGAAAACGTTTACCTGAAAAACAATATATGTATATCCACTCACGAAGTTGGCGACACAGGTACACCCATTTTCCTTTTATTTGAGTTGACGCATAGCACCTATTAATCTCAGCGCCAGATAGCTTTGAGTGCCGTAACGGTCAAATCCTTATCGTACAACATATCGATAATTCTATCGATACGTGAGCATCGACATGCAGCCGTTCTTGTAATAATTAGATATATCACTTTTTTGGGTCACCTGCTACACAAGTCCTGACTATTAATAGCCTCATCACCTCGCCTCCGGTGACCTTCCTCTTATCGAACTGGGTTAACGCCTATTATGCAACTGAAGACAGAACGAAAAAAAAAAAAAAAAAAAAAGAACATAAGAAAAAGCTACGATACTCATTCCTAATCGATGGCTGCTAGCTGCTAATATATTCGGGACATCTTTCACACCTCTCCCATGCATATTCATCCGGCAGGGCTGCCAACCTTAGCTAACCCAGTTCCAAGGACCTCCCCCACCTCCAACCTATTATCTCCCAATTGTGACCTACAACAAAAGCAGGATAAGATATGCGCCCACAATTGCGTCAATGGCAATTCCACTTTCCACAGATGTGTGGTTCAATTGATAGTAACGCGTGATATTATTAGCGTGCCCGGCAATTAATGGATGTTCAGAGATCAACAACAGCAAAAGAATTACGTCCTTTTAAGAACATGCTCACAGAATAATCGCAAGAGGTGTAAGCGATATTTTTCCAATTTTTAGTAAATCAAAGTTAAAGTTTGAGAAATCTTCTTTTTTTTTTTTATCATTTAAAATCTCACTCTGGTCTTTGGCATTCGATATCATATCTAGAATTTTACTGTTTTCATAAATCCAGTGAAGGCTGTGTGAGTTTAAAGACCCTAAGCGTTACACTTGTTGGAACTTAGCTTTCAGTGCCGTATTGAAAATTAGGATTCATTAAAAGTACCCCTAGTTACATGCCTAATAAAACTCAACATACTAACCTCCATCTACCAAAAAGTAACCATCGAATGACGACACTCAACAAAAGATGTTTTGTTAATTTAAGTACGAATATAAGACCAGCTTAATAGGGCTGATAAACACCAGGGTACGAGAAGCTAAAAAGGAGATGGATGAGAGATCAGCTCTCTTTAGACAACATGGTTATTAAATCATAACAGAATTTTTCCTCATTCGCTGATTGTCAGCAGCTATGCGATCTGACGATAAATTAGTAGAAACGTGGTTAAACTAAATTTAATAATTATTCGAAGAACTATGTTAAATAATAGGGAAAAAAACTTCAGCTGATATTTAGTCGGCTTGTTTGTCCGTGACCTTTCTATCATTCTATGAACTAAGGTAAACCATACAGTTATTGGCAGCCCAACTTTAAGTTAAAGAAATAGGTAAACAAGTCCTAATTTTATTACGACATAAGATAAACATGAGTCTAATGTTTGAAGGGTCATCTATGAAGTAAGACTTTAACAAACTAACCATTGGGAAGATTTCACAATTAAATCCACAGGGTGCCAATAACTAGATTTGGCACTTTTAAGAATAATTATTACCATATTGTAAAACTATTGAACTTTTGACCCAAAAAAACCTCTAGAATCTTTATGAGGATAGATAATGAGGAGCTATAGGAAGTTTCTATTTGATCCCTTTATAAAAAAATATTTTTTAAAAATTTAACCACAGAAATGTAGTGTTATTATTTGAACGAAGAGCAGCGCTACATCATGCTATATATATATATATATATATATATATATATATATATATATATATATATATATTATTTTTTTCCCCCATTTCTTTATTACAAAACATTGAATATTAATACTGACGTAAAGTGTAAAGAAAGCATTAAAGAGGGGATAGCATTAGAAATTTCATCGAATAATTATCTTAAGGTTTCTTTTGTAACATTTATGCTCTGCGATTCCCCGAAGTTGATATTACAAACTCACGATGCTTGTGAACTTATTGGAATGGGGATATATAATAAAGATTTTTTTTTCTTCTTCTTTATTTAAATAACCGGCGCTGCGGTCTTTAAGGTTGCGGATCTTGAGGCGGTTACTCAACATCACCGCGGATTAAGACCTGTTTTGAGAAGGTTAAGGAAAACCCATTGTGATTCTACGAATCCTAAACTTATCCTTTCAACGCTCTAATGACAAGTATGAGAGCCGTTGATAATAGTAAGAAATTAGAAAACAATTATTTAATTTTAAGGTATTTTATACCCATACAACTATTAAATCGATAAGAGAAGAATGTAATGAGCAATAAAAATTGTCATCCTGCTGAAAAATATTCCCGTCCAATGAGATCATACCCTAATATCATGATAAGAAGAGAAAATATGTCATCAGGATCAAAGCTATGGCGTGTTATCTGATGCAAGAGATATCTTAAGCTCATAATCATAAACTTCTTGTCATTATCATAAATAATTAATAAATGATTTATTTTTTTTTGACATTGACCTACCTAGTTATTCGCTTAAAGTTTTAAGCGATAAAAAAAGTTTTATTCGATTAGTTTTTCATTTCTGAAAAATTTTACGTTATTTTTAAAATTTTCTTTATTAAGGTTAATCGGCCTAGTTTAAAGACTTTAAAATATACACAAACTTTCCGTCGCTACACAATACATTATTTTCTGTAGAAAGCTTTAATCTGAATAGTTTTGATCAGTGGTAGGTAGTACTATAAAATAAATAAATATTCTTTAATATATATTATTAATATTAATTTATATATTTATAATATATGTCTTAAAAATATATTTAAAATATGTTTGACATATTCACTGCACTCTAACGTACTTAATTAAAATACACATATGTATATTTAGGATCATATGGAGCGTATTTAGTGGGGAATGGACACTAATTGAAGGAAAGAATAGATGTTTTTAAATTGTATATTCATATCGTAAGTAAAAGTAAAAAATAAATACACAAACAAACACAATTTAAAGTTAAGCAAAGTAAAACAAAATTATCTGCATACAATCAGGTAGGATAACCCCCGGCCAGATGCTTCTCCAGAGATTGGAGAGGGCGCTTTAATTCTTAACGTAGCTCTTTAATGGATGTTATCTGAGAATGTCATTATCTAGATTCTTATTAATTATTTATCACAGTCGTTTATCTACTCAATTAGAAGTCTCTGAGACCATAAGGACGACTATGACGAATATAGCAGGGCGTTAGGTTGGAACAAGAGAGTTTAGGTAGGTCAGGAGTTAATGATTATTGATGGGCCAAATTAGCGACACAAAAAAATATCTACTTATATAATAGTTATATTTTTTGTATTGAATCTTTTTTAATGCACAACCTTTAACGTCAATCAAGGGGTAGTTCACTGACGAGACATTGAATTACGTTAGTCAATGTCGAGATTTGAATTTTTGTTATTTTAAAATAAGCGCCACTCGTAGCGCCATTTATGATAACCTGAAGTTCGCGAGTCTCAAATGGTTTGGCGCTTTTTACAACTCGACCTCGATACCCTCCCCCCCCCCTTGGCCAAGGAAAACCTCCGTATAGCCTCAAATTCGAGGAAAGGAATCATGAACACAAAAAAAAAGGAATCAGAGGGATGGTGCCTCTGGATGTCCCAGCGAGGCTTAACCAGCTTTAATATGTAGGTACCTACTCTTAATTTAAAAAAATAGCTTAAGGGTGCATAAACTGATGTTTAAGCGAGATCTCGGTAATATCATCTCTTTCATTATTGTGGACCAAGAAACCAAACTGCATTATCCAAATTCCATACTGACATTGGTTGTAGTTGTTCAGGCTTACCATTTAAACTCAAAAAGGCCCCCTTGAGATTCGAATTTTTTAAACTCTTTTTGAGAGAAATCATATTTTGAGAGAAATATTTTCTGTTAATTTAATAGCCTCATTAATTGTTTCTGTTTTTTATAATTGTCGGCCAATGATCAAATTCACTTGAAAATTCAGCCATACGATTGCATTCCCACTTCAATTATTTGAGTTTTAAAAAAATATTTAATTTACAATATCCTACTATTAAAAATATATCGTGCAATTAAAGCCTTTATTTTCTTTAGGGACATTAATTTATTTTTAATCTACTAGCTCTAAAAATGTTATGACTTTAGTAAAGAAATCTACATATTTAAAAAAATAAAATTATTAAGTATTACCGAATTTATTTTATCTATTACATTTCGCCATCGATTATTCTTATCTAAGTTTTTTATTTTAATTATTTGTTTGAAAAACAAAAGTTGAAGTTTTAAGGAAAAGTTCCAATCCTTAAACTCGTAATACTGTTTTTTACTTATTTTCCTTCTCATTGCATAACCTCATTATTCTTCTCTTTTCTTTTCCTATTCACGTGACTCTGCATTGATTTGTGTTGTTTTTTTAACCCCTTTAATATAATAATTGCTTCGTCTTATGTAAATAACACGTTTTCCTTCGCATTAAAATAATTTACGAATTTTACATCTGAATAACGTTAGGCGTGAATCACGTCATTTAAAAATCATTATCTGTTACGCTTGCGTGGGCATGCGTTTCAAGACTGACATGATATCAATGAAGGCATCGCTCATCGTAGGGAATTTCTTTTATTTTAAAAATATTTCTTTGAGATTTTCAAAGCCTATCAAGAACCGCTGAAGTTTGTAGCATGCTGTAAGGAATTACCGGTAACATGTCTAAGTTTCAGTTTGAAAATTGTTAAGACGTTCAGAACATAGTGTGGTTGCTTACAGAGTACTAAGTTACTGTCACTTAGAACTTGAATATAGTTGAACACTCATCAACTAATTCTTGTTGAGTATGAAGTTGATAATGGAAGAGTTGATTCTTACTCCGGGTTGAATCTCCTATTGAAAATTATGATTAAACGACAACCTTCATCGATAATTGTATTTGATACGTAGTGAGGAGCATTTAAGATAATCAAGGAGATTAGTAATTTATTTTGTCGGTTTTATTATATACTTTTATTATCAAATATCCAGGTTTTAACATCCACAATGCACAATCGACATACTCAATGTGAGCAACTAGCACATGCTAGGTAGACACCAGTTTTTTTTTTGTCGTATACTCATTCTAGTTAACCTATAATTGGTGTAAATATTTTTTTTTTTTATTGTTCCTCCCCTTCCTCGCCTAACAAGCAAAAACATGCGATTTCAGTCAATAGAATCAGCTCACTCACTATCCGCGATACCGATACGTGTATTTAAGTATGTGGCGTTTTCCACGGCGCGCTCTTTCAGTGACATCTATGTCTGTGTAAAACAAACCCACCAATAAACACTCACAGATGATCATATCATAACCTCAAATATATTGTTCAAGGAGGTTCTGTGAACACGTAAATGCTATGTAAATACCTTAAACTTGTGTTTCAAAAATAAATAATCTACATATGAAATATATAGTAAGGGATCACTTACTTATGCCCGCGATGTGACAGCAAAAAATTAATCAAAATTGGTCAAACAGAGGGGTAATTTATTTAATAACTTTTTATGTTCTTTTAGATTTTCTCAAAAACGGCTTTAACGATTTTGATTAAACTGAGTATTTGATGTATTAATATGCCTGAGTTATGACTGTAAAAATTTCATCAAAATCAATCAACCGGAGGGGGCACTTTATTTAAAAAGTTTTGTATCATTTTCACGTGTTTTTTTATTTACTTAAAAACGGCATTAATGATTTTGATCAAACTGGTCATGTTTAGTGAAAATTAGGTGCTCTTTAATATGAGGTAAGCTTTATCATTATTAAAATGTTAAGGGCCTTTTTTTGTTTCCAATAAAGTACCGTTGTTTTTGTTTATATGGAGAAATTAACTGTCTTTCGTTACGCCTAAAAATAAGAAATGGCTAAATATGAAATATGAAAAAAATCATGTAAACATGTAGAGGAGAAAAAAAGAAAAATATTCCGTCAACTCATATAACACGTTGAGCCTTTAATGACTGTTCCTAAGTAAAGCATTTCTGTTCATTTAATGGAAATTATTTGTTTCATAGTAGCTAAATGAAGTTTTCAACAACTACCTAGAGAATTATAAAATCAGCCGACTTGGAGTATTATGCTTGCATTGCCGAATTATCAAAGTAAAAACTTTTATTTAATAATAAACAAATAGAGTATTTTACAGAGCAAATAAAAACAAAAATAAGAAATTAATTTGGAAAAATGTGTGACTTTGAGAGGTAACAATTAACAAAACACATAAATTTCTAATGTATAAGTTGGTAAGTGAAAGTTGTGTGTTGCGCGGACGCACCAGATTTTTTCAGGTATAATTTGATTTATTTATAATTTCTGTAAACATGGTATAAGTTTACTCTTTGATCATTACCCTCAATCTAGACAAAATATGACATTGAAAAACGAAGTAAAAAGTAAAAAAACAAAAAAACAAAAAAAAAAAACGGAAAAAGCAATCAACCAATATGTTATGTAAGGGCTGGATGTCTAAGGCTAACCCATTATGCTTGCCTTTTGCACTCACACTCACTGCAACATGCAGGTACACTCCAAAGGCAATGCGATAAGAATGACGTCATGGCAAGGCGGTCATTACCGAGAGCGCGTGAGGCGAGGATCGAACCTTGGACCTTCACGGCTCCCGTCTCACGTCCCAGTTCTAACTGCCAATAAAAGAACGACTCGTTCATTAAGCCCTCGGATTATCTTCTCCTTCCTCTTTGGACCAAGGTCGCCTTACAGGTAAGATCTACTCGCCTGCTCATGAAGTGTCTTCTTCAGTTTTGTCACCTTGCCAGACGTTTAGCGATTGTGGGATGAGCAGCAGGACGAGACGGAAGGATGCGGTGGAGATAAGGTCGTCATGCTCACTAGTGCGATTATACAGAAAACACTATAACTTTATGACACTATTATCTATTGTTACAGTATATATATTAAGTTGTTTTCAGATAGAAGTACTCATAGACTTCCTTTTAACTAAAGGGAATACAAAAATCCTTGGCTATGCCGTCCTTCAGATGGGACGTAAAACAGAGATCCCGAGACTGTACGATGTCAGTTACTCGTTAAAGATCCCTATCCTAATTATAACTGGATAGGCGAAATTTAAGACTCTCACTGTAGTATCGTCCGATTAGCCTAAGTAGCATATAAGGACGTTAAACAAACAAACTTATATAAATAGATAAATAATATTTGTGACCTTAGTAAACAAAAACAAGAAAAAAAAAATCAATCGAAATACTATTTTTGGGGTGACTTTGTCACAAGCCTATTTCTCTAAAGTTTTTGAGTTTTCCTCCTTAAAAAGAATCAGGTTAGGATATTCAGTGTACTTGTCAGTTGGTCAGTAATGTGCTGCAACCTATTGGCCACATTTGGACCTCTATAACTTCTTTCATTCCATTTACCATGGTGCTTCATTCAAGGTTTTAACTAAATGAACAATCAAACATAACCTTGAAATAAAGAACCATGGTAAATGGAATGAAAGAAGTTAAGGAGGTCCATAGGTGGCCAGTAGGTTGCAGCACATTACTGACCAACTGACAAGTACTCTGAATTGCCTAACCTGATTCTTTTTAAGGAGGAAATTAAAAAAAACTGTAGAAAAATAGGCTTGTCACAAAGTCACCCCATTAGTCACAATTGTCAACAATTGAGGACCAAGCTTAGCTTAAAAATGTCCTTGTGCTTCGTTTAAACGTTAATAGCTCCACTGAAAATTCTAAAAAGTAAGGGTTGGTATTTCATTAGAAATTCTAAAAAGATTTTTTGGATTTGTACTTAAATTAAAAGTAAATTTTACCAACTTTGAATGGGTGTCCAACATATCAAAACATGGAAAGAGATGTTGAAACAAGGTTTATTCATTTAAAGCTAGAACCTTTTAAATTAATTCTTACCTTCAAAACTAAGCGGTTGAGAAGTAGCCACATTTTCTGTTCATTTTTCTGGAAGTGTGATCGTTTTCCAAGATGCTAATTTTCTGATCTTAGATATATGGTAATTCCAATTTATAAAATCGTATTTATTTAATTTCTTACTTAACTGTCATCGAAAGATCTATTCTTAGTTAATATATTTGTACATAAGCGAAACAGTTTTGAGTCTATTATTCTTATAAATTTGTCCAAGTTTTAAGAATCACAATAATTGCATTAAAGGTACACATAATAAAATAAATTACCTATAATAAAATACTGTAACGTGAAATGCAAAACATATGATTTAACGTTCCTGAATACTAGAGTATCTTCTACGCTAGTCGGGAACATTCTAGATTGTTCGAATTCTGACTAAATATGTAAGGAGCGCTGGACTGGAGAGTTAGTCTTGCTCTGAAGCTGGAATCATATGGTTATTTTTTTGTTACTATATCGATAAAAGTTGATACTTTCTGTAACCTTCTTAGTTATTTGAGTTTTTATTGCTTGTCAGACATTGTGAATTATTATCATTGTTTAATAAAAAATATTTCAACCCATACAGGTGTTAGGATACTTACATGTTATTTTGGATAAAATAAATAAGCCATAAAAAGGGGAAAGACAAGCGGAGTCTTTTTTTGAACACCAAAACAAGACCTAAATTTATTAAGATGCTATTAATGCTAATTTATCAAAATCCATACATTCAATTCTATGTTTATTTACGACAAGGATAAAACTAGATATTAGTAAAAAAAAAAAAAAAAATGTAGATAAAAAATAGATCAGTATTTATGATTCTGTTTGAAATATAAATAACTTGAACGACTTCTAGACCTTTTTTTTTTTTTTTTTTTCGCAATATCAATGATTCATGTTTATATTTAGCTATATATATAAATATAGTATATATACTTTTTTATATTATTAATCCAAAGGAATGAGCCCGGTGACAGAATGAATCAATATTCTGTATAAAGCAAAACGATAAATAACCGATGCTGTAATTCAAAGGACACAGATAAAGAGGCACTAAGACAAACGAGAGGCAGAGCAGAAAATAAAAGTGCTTTGATTTAGAATAAATGACTCTAGATTTATTGGAATGACTCTATGAGCAGCTGTTGCAAAGCCAAAGGAGTTCGTCTATAAGGCGTCTTCAAGGAGAATTATTTTCTGTATTAATTTATAGATTTACCTATAATATCTAGAATATTCGTTGCCTAAGAATTAAAAAAATATATGTATTTATTTTTTCTACGTATTTATTTATTATGTTATGGAATAAGAAGGTAGAGTTTGTTGGAAATAAAAGAAACCATTACAATTTTAATATTTATACCTCCAAAGCATTTCAGGCACTTTGATTTACAGTATTATCGCCTTAAGAAACCGAGATTTAGAAACATAACCAGATTTATATACAGATGAGGCGGCACACTGAGAAGAAAGAAGCTGGTTGAAAGATCTTTTCCATTTTCGGCAAATAGATTTGCTAATAAGGATAAACACTAAGTATTTGAGCTTATGAATAACCTCCTCTTCCATTGTTTGATATATTTATTTTTATAGTGCCATATGGATGTTGAATAAGGAATAATTTTTGACCTTCACTAATAAGACTAATTTTTCCCATTTTGATCTAAGTTGAGGTTTAAAAAAATATTTTTTTTGTGATTTCGAAAGATTGTTTTTTTTTTTTTTTTTTTAAATCTCAGTCTTTGACCTTCAATATTATTTCTAACTTTTTTATTATTTTTAGTTGCAAGCATTTTATAATAATATTTTTATACATGTATAAAAAGTCGACTTAGTTACTATATGCATCAAGAACTGCTAAGAACTTCAGGAACAACGTAAATATTTAAATTTTCTGACTTTTAAGTAATTAAAACATGAAAAAAATAGTGAGGAGGCTTAGGGGGTAATTATTAGCTTAGTTTTAAACTGAAATTCATGTAGTTCTCGGGTTTTATAGTAGTATAAGATTAATAATTCCAATTTTTTTAAAATATTTCTTGATAAGTAATACATGTTGTACTACAAGGCCACCCTCAAGGTCATACATACATATTTTGACTGTAAGTATCCTTGCATTCATTCATACTTACATACATTTCATGCATACTAAAAGGAAGTAAATAAATAACAACATTTTTTTTATAAATATAATAAATATTAAGATAAAAGTAATATAATATAACGTGCTTTACAGATTACTCAAATATAAATAATCCTTGGCTATGCCGTCCCTTGGATAGAACGTAAGATGAAGTTCTCGAGCCTTTATGATGTCAGGTACTCGTTAAAGATCCCTATCCTAATTACACTTGGATAGGCAAAATTTAGGACTCCCACTGCAGCATCGTCCGATTAGCCTTAGTAGCACAAAGGGACGTTACACAAACAATTTTTTATAAATAAATAAATCATATTTAAAAAGAATTAGTCATTTGATTAAGAAAAGAAATTAGGAAAAAAAAATATAAATAGATCATGGATTAATTTTATATTTAATTTGTTGGTGGTATAGAATTGCAACCACACAAGCAACGCTACAGTTTAAGCCTACAACCTCCAACCATTCACAAGTTTATTTAATATTTAATAAAAAACAAATAATTATAACGTTATTTTTTCTTTATTACGAAGGCACTGATTTCACATATTCAACAGAAGAAAGATACTTCATCCATTTTTAAAATTGAATTTAAGTACCTACATATTTATTAAAAATAAAAATATTAATCAATGAAACTTTTCTCATACTGATTAATGTAAGACTGGATGTTTTTGTAGCTCTTTAATGTATATTAATGTAATTGTTTAGTCGTTATATCGCGTTTTATTAGAACATGTCTCAATCAAGTTGTACTGAATTATATCTCAGGACATAAATTGCTAAATGACTGGTTGTATTAAATTGAGAAATAAAATCACGTAATATGGAACTCACCATCAAAAATGAATTGCAACATTTATTTACTAGAAAATCATTGATAAAGTTCCTTAGAGCGATTTTATGCCTTACGATAAGCTGGGTGATAATGTATGGAATGCTGTGCAAGTGAGAAAGAAACGGCATAAACTGAGAAATATTAATTCTTTTTATTTTTTTCCAGCTTCCAATAATTTAGTGCCTTTGTGATCATACTCTTACATAATTTTTCTTTAACATAATTTATTGTAAATCTGTTCAGTTATCATACATTCTCAGTCTTCAGTAGAACTTGGATTAACATTAACAAAGAAGTATTTAGAAGAATGCAGTGAAGAACATTGTTGTGACTAAAAGAAAAATGCTTTAAAGGAACTTTAGCTTAATGATGAGTAAATTTTAAGCTATATTATGTTTCGTTAACGTTCGGAAGTGACCTGCGTCACGAATGACATGTCTTTTATATTATATTCAGATCACATCCGTTTATTGTAAAGATATCTGTGACGGTCGTACTATTGATGTACAAGAAGGATAAAAGATAAATAATGCAAAATATTTTAAGGCACAATAAAAAAGGTGTTATTTCTATTCAAATAATTGAGTGGTGAGATATCATGTCTTATTATGTAATAAGTTTATTAAAGAACAAGTTAAATCTTCACATTTTCCAACCTATGTTCCGGTATTACTTCTATCTTTATGGTTCCATCTTCTTTTTAACATTTCATCTCCTATTTTAGTAACCTATATCTCATTTTTTCCCTTTTTGCTGTCACTTTTCTATTTTCCATAATGGAATATAATAGGCAATTTTTTTTACTTTACACATAATATTTTTGTACCTTGAAAAGTACAAAAAGAGTATGTGAAAAAGATAGAAGAATATGTATGTGTTTTTCCCTTATAACAGTTGGTAATATAAGTTTTATTATAATAATTAAATATGGCCTATTATATTTAATAATGGAAAATAGAAAACTGACTACTAAAAAGGAGGGACTGACATTTGGAAAATGTATAAAGGTTTGACTTGTTTTTTAATAAACATATATATAAAAAAGAAGGAAGATTCGATATATCCCCACTCCATTATCTGAATACAATTTTGCTGATCTTCCTAAAAACAACTTGAAATACATATATATGTTATTTATACAATAATCTTATATATAAAAATGCAAGGTCGTATATTAGTTTGCTCTAAACTAAAAAAATAGCCGATGAATAAATCTGAACACTACATTACTGTTTAGCCTTATCTGGCCAAATAACAGCCATATCTACTTGTTATATCCAATATATCCAATGAAGAAAATGTTAAGAAGAATTAAAAAAAAAAAAAAGTTGTCTGTTATTTTTGTGCAAAACGTTTCCTTTCTTCGCAAAATGAAAAAGGGATCAGGAAAAGAAGACAATGATTAACTTAGTTACGGCTTATTTTATGTTTGATCACATATGTTTTTATCGCTCTATCCGTTGACATTCCCAATGTAATACGCAACGTTTCTTCCTGTTCAATAGAGTAGTGTAACTATCTCTATATATAAACTTCAAAAATGTCAGAGATGATTTATAATTCTTTCTTATTCCACAGTAATTCTAATACATTTATTTCCTTCCCTAAAAGTTATTTTACAGTAAGTCACGACCGGGTCTAAATATTTTAAAAATAAAATCTGTTAAAATAAACAGTAATTTAAAGAAATCATCAATAGAATCGATGGTTGAAGAGGTTTTTTGGGTAGTATAGTTATCTTATATTATATAGTTATCGCCCGGCCTTATTGTTAGTTAAGCAGTCATTCAACGATTTTATAAATTGGAGTTATATCTGAGATCAGAAAATTAGCAATTCTTGGAAAAATATCACACTTTAAACTTATTTTGATAAATGTCGAATTCTTGTAAAGAAAAAATGGACAGAAAATGTTGCTACTTCTCAACCGCTTAGTTTTGAAGGTCAGAATTAATTTAAAAGGTTCTAACTTAAATCGTTATTTAACCGATTATATCGTTATTATTATCGATAAATATTAAGTACCCTGTCGCTTACAAAGGGTCTCCCGAGATTTCGCATTACACCAATTATTTCTTATATCTTTTCAGATATAAGAATAATTGTAAAGTAATTGTAAAGTTTCATTGTTCAATGTAACATTTTCACCTTAACATTAGTTTCGTGCACCAAATTGAATAGTTTAACTCTAACCTGTGTTTTGCTCTGTTATCAGCCAAGCCTATGGCGTTGCCAAACAAGATTCTATTTCAATGAAAGGACTTCAGCATTCCATAGAGCATTATGCCGTCAGATGGAAAATATGTATTAAATTATAGCGGCTTAACAAGCTTTTACGATTTTTTTTTTTCAATCAGTAATAAGTGGGCAGCGAGGAAAGAGGTTGACCAGTTAAATCATTGGGCTGTGATCCTTGTCAACCTACACCAGGTGCGAATTTAACACGAAATTTGGGGGGGAGCCATGACCCCCCCTTTCTTATAATCACGTGATTGAAGGCACCATTTTTGTATGAGACTGTGACCTTGTATTAAGAAGGACTTTGATCTAAACAAACAAAAGTCCTAGTTTATAATTGCTGACTGAGGGTAGTGATAAGTAATTGCGAAATCTCGGGAGACCCTTTGTAGATGACAGGATACTTAATATCTATCAATGTGGATTAAATAACGATTTAAGCAAATTTTTTATAGAGATAAAAGTTGTTCTATAGTCTTAGTGACGAGTCGACACAAAAATCCTATTATTCGAAACCCTACTTATCTCGTGCATTATATAAACTTACACATTTAATTATATTTATATACTTATAATCTCATATTTTCCTTTTATTTTATTATTATTTAGTTTTCAATAAGCATTTATATTTATTAAAGCTTTTCATTATTCCAATGTTTCATTTTCGTTTATTCATGACAATTAGATAGTACTTCGACAAAATAGGATTGAAGCAAAAAAAAAAAAAAAAAAAAAAAAAATCAGCTCTCTCACTAATTATTTCTATTAGGCAGACTCCTATTAATAATCCATGGCCACTAACCGTTCCGCCGGAGATGGCTAGAGGAGATATAAGATTAGAACCCGCCACACCCTAGCTAGGTTGTAGATCCACCTGATGACTGCTTAACTAACAATAAGGCCGGGCTCTCCCGGACCTCCTGCAACTTTGATGCCCAGGTTCGCTCCTCGCTGCTGAATAACTAAAACAATTCCCTTCATCTCCTCAGTCGTTTTTATCCGGCTTAGTGGAAGGTCTCATATAACATGCATTCTATGCTCCTTTCTATCTTCCATCCCAGGGCTAACCTAATTACCTGTATAGGATACGAGTTTTTCTCAGCAGTTTGAATCTGTACAACTACAACCCGTATATGTTCAATAGTTTGTAGTTAAGTACCATTTCTAAAAAAGTATACAAAAAATCGTTTGTTTGTTTATTTTTTTAACGTGAATTTATGCCACTAAGGCTAACCGGACGATGCTACAGTGGAAGTCCTAAATTACCTTTAACGAGTACCTGATATCGTACAGGCTCGGGACCACTATTTTACGTCATATACGAGGGACGGCATAGCCAAGGATTTTTTACTCCCTTGAAAAATCCTAGGGACGCCGTGGAAGCGAACCCTCTACCTTTAGTGTTGTAGGTTGCCATGCTAACCATTGCCAACACCCTTGATCACCCTCTAACCACTTAGAAGTTTATTTAATATTTAATAAAAAAATAAATGATTGTAACGTTATTTTTTCTTTATTACGAAGGCACTAATTTCATCTAATATCTTTAACAGAAGCAAGATACTTTATTCATTTTTTAAACTTAATTTAATTACCTATTTAACTATTAAAATAATAATAATTAATCAATAAAACTTTTCTCATACTGATTAATGAAAGACTGGATGTTTTTGTAGCTCTTTAATGTATTTTAATGTAATTGTTTAGTCGTTATATCGCGTTTTATTAGATCATCACTCAATCTCAAGTTGCACTGAATGATATAAATTGCTAAATGACTGGTTGTAAATTGAGAAATAAAATGGGTGGCTGCTAGGCCTACTACTGCACCTCAGATGATCCCCAGGTGTATTAATATACCTACTTCCAATGTTGTTGATGGATATTGCTGTATAAACCACATCCAAATGTACTAGAAAAGGGGAATGAATTCTCCTTATGTAGTTAATATATAGGGAATTCTCTTAATATAGTAGTTTATTATTGACTGAACCTCAATAACCCTATTATAATAACATACCTATTATTTTATAGTAAAACTTATGTGGCTTAACAAATATTTATTAAGGAAAATATAACAATTATCATTGCCAAGGAATTAATACAACTCAAATAATCGAGCAGATTACAAAAATGATAACGTTATAGCACACTAATCATATAAGACTAATTAGCCCAGTCACTCGCTCCTTATATATATTGTTGTAAAATGAACCTTCTGGAAGGTTGGAAATCTTTGTGGAAGCTGATGGAACGCCGTAGATGGAGGTCGAACAATCTAGAACTAAACAGTCCGTTCCAACCGCTTAGTTTGTTCCAACAAACGGTCTGGGTTATTAATCCACATGTTTTTTATATTTGACGATTTAACGTTACAATATATATCATTATGATTTACTTCTGTGATGAGACTGAGTGTGTCACCGCAGAGTTTTCTGTTTCTATGTAGGGATGTGAGATCGACAACAAAACATCGATTTTTATGTGGCGTTATTAAAATCCAAAACATGGATGTTGATAAAACATCACCCTAAAAATTATGGATGGTCACAATCTCGCTTTTCATTAGTTGGTTTTCCCATCTCATTCATCGAGCATTGTTTCAAAGACCAACCAATAAAATAGAGAATAAAAAGAGGAGGTAAGGTCACATGCGCTGTCAATTTATTTAAAGTGCTTGTTGGAACATAACTCTTAATTAACTTCAGTTTGCGGGGTCACCTGTGATGTAGGTGTTAGCTTAGCAGCCTACAATTCTAAAGGTCACTGGTTCGCGTCCTGCGGTGACCCCAGGATTTTTTAATTGGAGTGGGAGTAAAAATTCCTTGACTGTGCTGTCCCTCGGATAGGAGGTGAAATGGTAAAAAAAAAAACGAGCCTATGCGCTGTCAGGTACTCGTTATAATTATTATTGGGAATAAAAAAAAATTTAAATTAATCTTATAACTACAAATTTTTATGAAAATGAAAAATGATCACAGCTAGGGGGGGGGGGATATATTTTGAATTGAATTGATGAATGAAGAAAATTTGAAAAATAGAATCAAAGGAATTTATCCTTTAGACCAATGAAAAAATTACAATTAATTTTTTTTAAATCAACGCACGTCATAACAAGCCAGGATTATAAATAAAACGAAGGAAATTCTTTGCCCTTAGAGAAATATCTTACTGTTCCTCAAACGAAGCGAATAAAGACTAAGACACGGTACTCGTTAAAGATCCCTATCCTAATTATACCTGGATAGGCAAAATATAGGACTCCCACTGTGGCATCGTACGATTAGCCTTTGTAAAATAAAGGGACGCTAAGCAAACAAATAGAGAAAAGGGAATTGAATTTTATGATTTTGCTGACTATCCGACAAATGACATAAATTTGGTTGCTACAGACAACACAGCTCAGAATTCTCATGATACATTTTATTACTTTCAACAGATAGTTGAAAAATAAATCTTTCTTATAAGTAATTGATCTAACCATAAAAAAATGCCGTTTTTTTTTTTATACAAAAACCATTCTCTGTTTATTTTATACTTGAATCCTATGTTTCAAGAGCTGTGATTGAATCTTGGTTTCATATATTTGACCTAATATTTATTCAGTGTGAAAATTATGTTACGTGGATAATTATATTTTTGGTCTTTCTTTTTTTTTTTTTTTTTACTATATTGCTTTTTCATTACCAAGACAAACTCAATATACCGACATTTAAAAAATAATAGGCTCCAAAAAATCAATGTTTTGGAAAAATCGATGCCGATGTCGAATACATAGGATCAATCCATGGCTGTCATAACAAAAAGTCCTACTACCACGGCCGGAATCGAACCCGGGGACTCGAGCATATTATTTCAATGCCTTATTATCAGAAAGCTATATTCCCTCCTTCAATTTTATAAGTTGCTTACGTGTATTGTAAAGAGAGGCCCGCGCTCTGTAAAAATGGGAGGGGCCTCGTGTTGTAACGGTTTGGGTGGAAAACTCGCCGGCCCGATCGTTTCATGGATAACCGGTTCCAACTGACCTATGTTCCCTCATATCAAGAAGTTCAATCAAGATAACCACTGATCTCCATAATCGGTAAATATCTCTCTGTTTGAACTCGGTAATTTTAAATGTGACAATTTAATTTATTCATTTGAATTTTGGACGTATTGGTGTGCATATTTTATTCCTTATGGCGTGGATAAGGCGTTTTTCCTCTTTTTCAGTTTACCCTGGTCTGTTTATATGATGTCAATGAATATTTATAGCAATGTGCTCCAGATGCTTGGAGTGTGGCAGCTTACATAATCGAAAGTGAAATAAATAATGTGTTCCACTTACGAAACAATATTAATTAAAAAAAATAGCAACTATATTTGCTCATGGGCGTATCTAGCCGGTTACAAAGGGGGCACCATGCCATCCCCGGGGGGGCGGGGTGCTGGTAGCGAATTGACCTTTATGTTTCTTTCTCACGATATGCCACTTGCTTTGCAAATTATTTATTCTTTATGTTACTTCCTTACTTTCAGTAAAGTTATATTCAGTCTTTAAATAACAAACAATGTAAAAAAACAAAACACTCCCCCCCTAGTCTTTGCTAACATACCGTCCTTCACTGAGACATAAAAACACGGATGTCTTCATACATACATTTTAATCGAACTCTACGACGATTATTTGTGCGACAGAACGACATAACCTCTGTCTGTGAGTCTGAATAAAAGACCTCTCCCGAGGGATTCAAAAATTTATATTATAACGTTAAACAGGCAGTCAGAATAAGATCATTTACGTTTAATGAATAACGTAAATAATAATAATAACATTAGTATTATCTTATTTATTTTAGTTGATCTAAACAACTAGGTTGGAGCAATCACCAGGACCATTTTTACTTTAACTTCATTTATTTAAAGATTGACGTTTCGGCAATACGGCCATTTTCTAGTCTCAATTTGCCAAATCTAGTATTCGCCATTGTTATTTATTCATCAATTTCACCAAACAAATTTATCAACTTTTAAGATCCCTATCCTAATCATACCTGGATAGGCAAAATTTAGGACTCCCAACGTAGCATCGTCCGATCATTAAACAAACAATTAAAACATATAATTTAAAATAAAATATAATAGGTGCACAAAAATCATAATAAAGATACAAAGCAGCGCAAATAACAAACTTAACATTTAAATAATAAAGTAAAACGATGCTGTATGTTGAAAACATGAAACAAAACCAACTGTATTCTTATCGATGATAGTTGTTAATTAAGATTATTAATTATTAATGATAATAATAATCTTATTTATTTCCAATTTGACGGTATTGTCAAAAAGGTATCAAGAACTAAAATGATAAAATCCAATCTCTAAACATTCATTGTCCACCCAAATCCTATTTATTTCTATAAAATAAATGAAATTAAAGAAAAAGTTGTCCTGGTGATTGCTCCAACCTATTTGTTTAGATCAACTAAATCAAATAAATCAAATTAATCCAAGGAAATTAGAGGAACAATTATAAATTTGAAATAAGTAAGATTATTATTATTATTATCATTGATAATTAATAATACTAATTAATAATTATCATCGCTAAGATCGTACAGTTGCTTTTTTTTTCACATTTTCAACAACAACATTTTGGTTTATTATTTAAATCTTAACTTTCGTTTTGGTTTATTATTTAAATTTTAACTTGGTTTATTATTTAAATCTTAACTGTGCTGCTTTGTATGTTTATATTATGATTTTTGTGTACCTATTTTATTTTATTTTAAATTACACGTTTGTTTGTTTAACGATCGGACGATGCTACATTGGGAGTCCTAAATTTTGCCTATCCAGGTATAATTAGGATAGGGATCTTTAACGAGTTCCTGACATCGTACAGGCTCGGGAGCTCCATTTTACGTCCTATCCGAGACGCGGCATAGCCAAGGATTTTTTAATCGCTTTAAAAAATCCTAGGGCCACCGCGGGACGTGAACCTACGACCTTTAGTATTGTATGTAGCCATGCTAACCACCGTACCACAGGTGACCCCTTAAATTATAAGTAATTTCATGTATAGTTAATAGTTGCTGATTCCTTGTGCCTTTGTGATTTATGTGCCTTAAAAACAATAAATAAATCGATTTATCAAATGAGTGATGTCACTAGAGTAATTCGCATAGTTTAGTTTAAACTTTGTGATGTTTACCAGGAGTATGTAAAACATTTTTGTTGATTGGACATACATTGGACTGTTTTGGGCGATTTTCGTAAATAAATCACCTATTTGAATGAGTAGCTACTAACAGATTTTGCAACTATTTATTTGATGTAAGGAATCAATGAAAATACGCCTTACTCATTTTAGTTACTACTCCAGAAATTTCAGAATGTTAGAGAGAATTCGGAACACGTGAATGACATGAACGCAAACATGTGGACTGGAGTACGGATCCTTAAATAAGGCAGGCCTTATCGAAATAAGGCGTGGCATTCGAGGCATTGTAACATCTTGACCTTCCTCGACGGGTTTCGAAATTGTCAGGAGTAGCGCGGACTAATGCGACCGAGCGATTTGGCAACGCATGAAATGCTAAGATATCACGGAGCCATTAAATGAGGCTGAGTGGATGTTTAAAGGGCGCCTCTATGGCAAATAACTGCTCCCTGATAAGATAATATTATCATCGCCTTGTCTTAATATCACTTTGGCAATAAAGTTAAAAAGAACAATACTCACATGAAAATAATCGATTACTATTAGCATTTATGCAAGTTTATATAATCATCTGTTATTATTGTAGGTATTGTTTGTTTGCTTTGCTAACAACCAACAATCGAACAACACATACAAACTCATTATTCACGCTTTATTGTTAAATTACACGGATGTTAATACATTCTAATTAACAACATGGCCACTGCTGAAATACCCTTTATAAGGCGGCTGAAAAGAAGTTGAATGAGAGACTCTCCTGAATTAGTGTCAAGTCCGGAAAGTGCTGTTGAGCACTTTCCTTCCTTATGCCTACAATTCCTGTATATATTTTTTATTTTATATGACTACTGATTGTCTCTAATGCTTGACAGGTCTGAATAAAAGTATGAAGATGAAAAAAAAAAAAAGAGTAAAATTTCATATAAATAACAATAAGAAAATATTGTTAAGAAATAAATAAATTTAATGCACGATTTAAAAGTGTAATAAGTTTTGTTGTTTGTTTGTTAAGCGTCACTTTATGCCACTAAGGCTAATCGATGTTACAGTGGGAGTCCTAAATTTTGCCTATCCAGGTATAATTAGGATAGATATCTTTTACGAGTACCTGACATCGTACAGGCTCGGGAACTCCATTTTACGTCCTATTCGAGGGATAGCCAAGGATTTTTTACTCCCATTAAAAAATTATATGGTCACCGCGGGACGCGAACCCGCGAGCTCTAGTATTTTAGGTTGCCATGCAGGCTGGGGACAACCATTATACGTCCTATCCGATGGACAGCATAGCCAAAGGATTTTTTACTCCCTTTAAAAAATCCTATGGCCCTAGGATTTTTAAAGGGAGTAAAAAATCCTAGGGCCACATCGGAACGCGAACCAGCAACCTTTAGTATTGTAGGTTAGGGTAAGATATTATTAACACTGTTGATTTGATTATGCTCTAATACTCGGCATCAATCCCCCACCCTCTCCCCTGGCCCGGGAAACCCCGTATAGCCTGCAAGGCAAGGAAGGGGAGGAACAATAAAAAAAAAAAAATTGATTATGCTGTTTAATAATGTTGCTTATAACAACTGTATTCTTTAACAAAAACAGAATCAATTTTATAGCCCCAAAAAATTATACTCTACAAAAAAAAAATTCAAACAAATAGTTGATCTAAAAATGGTTATCTTGATTGTGTAATCTAGAGGAACAGTTGGTAAAACGTCTATAATTAATCATTAATTGATTGCAACTTTAATGCCTTCATTCTGTCTCCAATGACATTTAATAGTGGGAGAAGCACTGGAATCTCCTTAAGTCCTGCCTTCTGAAATAACTTGCCTTCTGAATGTAAATATAGCACATAGAATGCTTGTGAATATAAATATTATTTTCTTTTGCATTTTTATCTTTTCTGCATGAACGGACCTGATCACTAATAATAAATACCATTGAGTATGGCAGATTTTATTATTTCTTTTTTAAATAAAATAAATAAATATAATGCTTATAATTAAAATTGTATAATGATACTTCATTTTAGTCAGCTCACAATTATAAGGTTGAAAATTAAATTAAACAAGCTATTATTGTATTAAAGCTGTGAACTATCTCTGTGGTTTATTTTTTACACTGATAAATAAATAAATTGTAAATTTCATAATTTTTAATAAAAACTAATTTTTACCTTTCGTGTTTCCACTGGGTCTCAACAGCTTTCCTGCAACAAATAAAATGACTTCTTTTAGTGAAAGGTATGAGAAGATGGTTTAATGGGGTTTAAGAGGGTTTGGTTCGGTCGTGGTTTGGGCGCTAAGTGCTCTAAGCTACTTGCCGTACACCAAGCGCCCGCTCTCACTCAAATACCCTTCCTTTCTATCGTATGACGTAACGACAAAAAAACGATTAAATGTTATATGTAAACAAATATATATTTACTATTTAACAAAGCACACTCAAAATGACGATAATTGAAAAATTATGATATAGGCTAAAAAAAAAAAAAAAAAACTTTAATTTTCAGTCTGTGATATAAGCAATATTTCCCAATTTATATGAAGGGTCAGGTGGAAGAACCACGTAGTCCACTTTTTGTTGATTAGAAACAAGTGGGGCCATCTGATATAGGTATAGGAAGTGTACTTTCTTTTCATACTTGTTAGAGTCGAGAAAAAAACGATAGTCCACATAAAAATCGGTACAAGGGGGAAAAAAAGCTGAAGTCCTGAGCTTCGGGGAAAGATCAATAGTAGTCCATTTCTGTGGTGTTGGTTTGTCAATATTGGTTGTTGGTTATTCAGTTTACATTCTATTCTAATCTATTATGTTGTTTAACATTATATAAGTGATTTTATTATTATTATTATTATTACGTTTAAAAATGAACCGTGACTTCAGTCTTATCCTATACACTTTAGTCTTATCTGTACACTTGGATGATTATAAGTGTACTAAATTAATAAAAAAAAAAACAAAAAAAAAACACGGTCGAATGTCTGATGTGATGAAAAAACTCAGCCTTTCAATTCTCAAGTCAGGTGAAAACTGTTTTTTAAGCGATTTAGGTTAAGCAAACGATTAACTTGGTGGAATTAATTTTTATTTTCCATTTTTCGAACTACTTTTCTAGTTCAAATAGATGGTTTTGAAGGGCGAAGGATGCGATAGGAGGATTTTGATGTGATGAATGGATAGCTGTGTCATCAGCGAAGCTAAAGATGGTGGTGCGAGGATGTTCAGGGATATCTGATGTATAGACAGAGAAACAAATTTATTTCTATTAGAAAATAGAAATAAATGTTTTATTTAAAGTATTATTGTTTTATTTGTTTACCCAAAAAAGTAATAATAATTCAAAGAGCAAAAACAAATAAGCAATGGACTACAGTGGTTATTCCCCCCAACAATGAGCAGTTTGGTGATGTTTTGTTATTTCAGGGGCATTAATTGCTACTATTTGGTTTTGGAAATTTTGTACAGTGGTAAACAGTTATCTGGGCTAGAGGAATATGTTTTGCGAAACTAATTTTAATTTCTGGAAAATGGATCAAGGGGATCATAAACTTTAAATTTCATTTTTCTCAGATTGGACTACCGTGGTTTTCCCCAAGACCCTTCATATATATAAGCAAATGGTTTTGAAAGAATTTGTTTTCAACACATAAAAGTCAACTAACGGTAATAGAAAAAAAACATCCAACTAATCGAGTTTTCGTTGAAATTACATGTCATCATAATTGTATTGTAACGTACCCCATGGAAACCGCTTCAAATGATATAAGGCTATAATTTTAAAGATTTTGTTTTACCTTCATTGTAGGTTTCACCTTATAAAAATTCATGCTAATACGATGATGTGTTGGGTGTAAAATGTTTTAATGATAAAAATTAATAAATAAAAATGAGCAAAATGAGCTCAATTTTTTTTCTAATTTTGTACAGTAACAAATTGGGGTCTGAAATAATTTTTATTGAACGAAAATATTGATTTTACAATGCCACACAAACTAAGAAAGCACAAATAATTACAAAAAGTATTAAGTTGTAAGTACAAAGTTAACAATATGACTTGAGCTTCAGAACTAGACTAACTCTCCAGTTCGCTCCTCACGGAATCAATATATTTATTCGTAAGAAGAACAGCCTGGAAGGTTCTAGGCCAGCGAAGATGACACTCGAACATAGTAGTCACAAATATGTACTGAAACAGTTTGTTCCAACAAGTCTAGAACTATGTTATGTTATGTGTTTTGTTTTAGGTTACAATACCTAATAAAGGTTTGATATAAAAAAAAGTTATTATAAAGATTATGGCATTATGTTTTATTAATAGATATACAGTTTATTAAGAGATGTTTTAGGTTTTATAAAATAAATTTTTTCATTTCTTAAACAGTTATCAATATGGATGGATGAATTGTAGGCACTATTTCCCACATATAAACGTATAGAGAAGCCACAGGTGTTAACATGTGACCGTACCGCAGTCGACATTTCGCAAAGTGCAACGACATATCTTATCTAGATCAGGTGATAAATAGCTATAAGATGCAATCATCTATCAAAGACTCGATCGATCAGGACCGATTTTTTAAAGCCATTAGTCCTTTCGTTTATCTTATGTAATTTGTAAATGTTGATGTCCTCCATTACCTAGTTTCTAATTGAATTGTTCTTAGTTATTTTTTGTTTTTGAGGGATCGCATATAATCAATATTTAGGAAACTAAAAAGATAAATCTTTCCAGAATTTATAATATGCATTACTTTATTATCTTATCAAGATTTTTACATTTTTTTTTTTAGAATTTTACAAAAGTTTTTGACTATTTTGCGCTAACTGAAAATTGAGGTAACTGTGGTGTCATTCCTAGCCGCGTCAGCCTTCTCTCTTCAACGATCCCACCAGCCAGCTCTTACCATCCAGCGCTGTAACCGTGGGCTAGACAAATGTCCAAATGATACAATATAATTGACATGCCGTAATAGTTAAACATTATTTGTTGAATTTTAGTTTTTTTAATATATTTAAATAATTATTATCATAGGAAAAGCGATAGTTTAGATCATTGAAAGTGGTCCATATCTGTTGAAATGGAGGAATCACAGCAAACTTAAATTATATTCTTTTTTTAACGTCTAAGCAAGACAACAAAGATTCCTTTCAACAGATGGGTCTTTGCTCAACAATCACTAACAGAAAAAAAAAGTAGATCACACCTTTAAAAAAAAACCGATGCAATTGCTGCTGCGACTTCGTCTTCATTGAATTGTTTTGTTTTTGAGGAACTGAATGCGTTTTTAAATGTAATAATAATAAACTCCAAAAAAAAAAAATAAAAAAAAAGATATATAAGTTCGTTTTATACATAAACACTACGTCCTTCTTTCAGGTTGACCGTATTTTTACAATACTGTTATTGGTTCAAAAACATATGGGATTGATAATAGCAGATGAATGATAATTTATCTTTCAAGGAAGTAATCCTAAATAATTATTTTTAGTTTTTCCTTTTTTACTCAGTATTAAATTTATTAATTAAAATTTGTCTGACTTTCAAAGCTAACAATAGTAAACCAATATAATTGTTTCTAATTTTTCCAGTTAAGATACTCAATAACATTATTCTTACCAAGAATTCTTTTACCGAACCTTAATCTTAAACTACATCAAAATAGGACATACAGCTAAGAAATGATATACACTCCTCGACAAAATTATAGGCCACCCCATTCATTTTAAAATTTCATAAGAAATCTTCAACTTTTTATCTTTTTCATTGTATGTAAGAATCATAATAGAAGTTTGACAAATAAATATAGGCTAATAATCCAATAATTAAAAATATTTACATGAAAGCAAGAAAATAAACGAAAATTGATTGCGACAGAATTATAGGCCACTTTTAAAATTATGTGTATTTTTATCATTATTAATATTTATTTAGCCCCCCTATTTTTCTAAAACGTTAATCATTCTATTTTGAAGGGATTTAAAGAGGTTTGTATATATCTGTGCCTAAATTAAACTACATACTAAGTTTGAATGCTGAGCTCTGAGTTCGTCCAGAGAAGTGCATTGGCTACCTGCAGCGAATACTGCCCTACTCAATTGTACCAAACAGTTTTCGATGCAGTTGAGATCAAAAGAACAAGCTTTCCGAGGCAAAAGTGAAATATTATTCTATTCAAAATATTTTTTTACCAACCAAGCCGTGTGGGCTGGAGCGTTGTCTTGTCGGGAAACGGACCTTTCTTTGATGAACTCGTTTATATGCTCCATTGCTGGCTCTCTTATGTTTCCCAATACTTTTTAGCATTAGTTTCTAAAGAAAAAAAATTATCTGACTTCGCCACGATAATTATTACTGACACAAATCATGACGCCACCATCACCCATTTGCCAGCGACTTAAAATGCTTTGGTTTCTTGGTGGTCATGAAAATAGTAATCGAGGTCATCTATAAACAATCTAAATTTACCGGTTTTTGGTAGTGAATATAACTTTTCTCAAACTTTTTTAACAACCAATATGATCCTGCACAAACTTTTTTATACTCGACTTAGCGTTGTTGTGAAACTGATGTTTTTTTTCTGAATCCTCTGCCCTTTCAAGTGTTCTGCACTCAGAAGGATTTTTTGCACGTTTCGGATGTTAGTGATCACTGCAGCTAACAAAGCGATGTGTCTTGAAGCTCCTGCAGAGTTGGATGCTTCGCAAAATATTCTCCTTTTTTCTAGCATAGGGTAACCCCTTAGACTGTCAGGGCATTTCTTTGTGTCATCTTTACCTCCAATATTTAAATAATTTGTAATCACGTCCCTGCACCGGTATTGAGCTCTAATAATTGTTGAAATTGTTCAATTTTCCGCATAAGGATTTAATTTCACCTATTTCACAGCACATTATCTCTAGGAATTTCAATTGTTTTAAATTTATTTCTAAACACTTCAGTAATTAAAAAACAAAAAATTAATTCAATAGCACGAATAGTTTGACTGGGGATTTAATAAAACACTGAGTGGCCTATGTTTTTGTCGCACATGAAAAAGCCTTATAAGAAGATAAAGGATTAAAACGATAACGGGGAATTTATACATTGATATAATAATCTACTTGCCAAAGACGTAAAATAAGTATAATTACATTCTTTTCAATTATTTACTAGTTCTTGTAACTGAAAAATTGTGGGGTGGCCTATCATTTTGTCGCGTAGTGTAAGTTCTCATTTAGCTTCAGGTTACATAATGAGCATTTATAGTTTTCTTCCTAACGTCCAACAGAATGGTTTAAATTCAATAATTGACCACGGACTTTAAATGTAGTTCTAATAATTTGTAAATTACATTAAACTAGCCGTATATACCGGTTTCACCCGGATAATTTCATTTTTTGAATCTATAAAATTTATAAAGTGAGACTTTTATAGACTCAAACGATCGATTTCGTAAAAACCAATGTAAAGCGAGATCAAAACAATTTTTATAACAATAAAGAATATACCCAGAGATTGGCTAAAGTTATGCAATTTTAATATGGACCGGTGTTCGCACCTGGTATTGAATAACCACTGAGCAAAATTTGGAGAATTTAGGACAAACAGTGTGGATTTCTATAAAGAACAAACACACAAACAAAAAACAAAAAGAATTTCCTCTTTATTTATATTGATATATATTTGTAAAATATTAGTTTATTTCGTTTATATAAAGTCATATTTGTTTTCCTACGTTTTTATAATATACGCTTATCTATTTACGTGTATTTACGTTTTTATAACTCCCCTCCCTCCAATAAAATAAACGGAAAGTTTTTTCTCCACTTCTTTCGCCTCCGTTCGTCGCGCACTTGCCTCCTAGATGGCAACGCCTCCGCAATTTATCGAATTTTGGCAAAGTTCCAGATTTCGAATAAAAATAAATCATTTATGTTGAGAGCTAAGGGCCAACTAAAGCTATTTCCGTTCCTCTTCATTTACTATAATTTAAGATAACATAAAGAAAGCCCTGAATGTTGGAACGTTTGGTGGTGTTTACCTTCAGACAATAAGCCAAACGTAACCGAATTGAATTAATTTTATATTTCTTATCAAATTTTCAAATGTCTAAAAGAAAGACAAAGGAATCGTTATATAAAAGATTTCCCAAGTCGTATGACGTAAACATAAATTATATATTTAAATATTGACTCTTGAAAAATGCATAATAATTATAAGAAGAAGCCGGGACTTCAAGTTAAGATAATGTTTGTGTGTGGAGTTATATTCATTCAACACTCAGATTAGGTAAAAATGGTTAGTGACAGTCGTTCCGAAATTCGCATAGGTAAGTTTAAATTAGGGTAAAGCAATGATTTGCTTCGCTTAAAGTCCCGAGATCGAATCTGGCCTGGCAGGATATATTTAATATTGTGCCACAATATTCGTCTCCTGGGCCAAGAGACCCACCTGGGGCAAATCCAGCCTCTATAAAGTGGATACTCTTAAATGAAAAATTAAGGGGGAAAACCTGGCGGTTGAGAGTGATCACGGTCAAATCATCCCTTGCTCGACCGCTGACCAAGAAACACAGTACGGAACTCCAAAACCCTTCATGGGTTGTAGTTTTACAGCTTGCAGTTAATAATTCTGAATTTACAAATTTCAAAATGTAGAGTTGGGAATCGACCCAATCAATTGTCGAATATTACGGTGTTAAACGTACTTTAGTCTACTCCAGTAATTTTTTTTTCTTACGATTACAGAAATCAAGAAATGAATATGAAATATGTGTATCTTTAGTTTCTGTCTGATTTTCAACTTTTGATGATTTTGAAAATAGTGAGTATAGTATTTTCAGTCGCTAGTTTAATGTCTGTCTTTTCATTTTGACATGAGGGCCCCAAGTCATCCTTCTTTCGAATGTTAGTCCAAGGTAACGTACTTTGTCTGTTTGAGGAATTTGGTGGTCGCCGATATAAACTGGTGGTCATGAATCTCGTCGGAGTACCATCCAAAACTTTAGAACTAATAACGAACGCTCCTTTGTAGGTTAGTAATAAAATACTACATACCGACTTACAACTATCAATTATTGACGAACAAATAAGAACCCTCTATTCTGGCTAACAGGCATGTTAATGACATGACGACGCTTTTTATTACTGATACTGATACTGACTGAAAAGGAGTTGGATGAGAGACCTCCTCTCCTAAAACAAGACTGGGATGATGTGCTGCTGTGTACTATCTTCCATCATGCCTTAAAATGCCAACACAAAGCAGTTTACATCTAATTTGCTTATTGTCGCTTATTTGCGACAGGTGCAAATAAAAGTCTAAGTTAAAAAAAAAAAAAAATGTAATTGAACATTGTCGAAAAACGGATAATATACATGAGATGAATATGGTGAAATAAGAAACGAAAGCTCCAGTGAAAAAATTAGAAACATTTGTAAAAGAAGAAATGGTCCAAGTACGAGGACCAGTTTAACAAGGGATATTTATCATTGGATGCTTTAGCGAAAAACGAAAACAAAAAATAATGTACTATAAAGAGTAAGAGTATATGAACGCTCATAAATGTGTTAAGTGTTGTTTAAATAGCTTTCTTTTTTTCCCTTTCTCTTCTAACATGAGGAGATAAGGTTATGTAAAATATATGACGACCGTCGACTCCCGCTGACACAGTGGCTACTTTATTCCCGGCGAATTTTTTTTTTTTTTTTGATAGAGCGATGCGCTGCTATTATTGGACAGGGGCGAGATGTTTCTAGCACTATTTCTGCCGGGAGAGCAACGACCCCGATATATATGGAACGCTCTTCGAGATGTGTTCTCCCATCTTACAATCGTGGCGTACCCACCTAAATGGATGCCCCAAATTCGGGATAGCTCTACGAGGGGGAGTACCCCAAAATACATCAAAGACACTTCCACCCCCTAGGCAAAGAGAAAACGTCACCCCGATTAGTGGGGTCTGGCAGTGGCAGAATGTGGGTTCGCCGACAAAGGATTGACGGAGCTCCGTGAACGAAATCCTTTAATTATGGGCCGTGGTTGGGTTGTGGGGTATTTTTAGGTTGCAATTTTTTCCACCCCCGCACTTTTTTTTCCCATCATGCCTAAGAGAAGGGAAGCTTTGTAGTCATACACGGAGTAAAAAAAATGTGAATGGAAAATTTCCACTCGCTTTTTACGTTACACATCAAAGAACAAATTTAGTTCCATTTATGTCGGTTGTCAAATCTTTTTTTAAAAAATTATCTTAATCATAGCCACCAGTAAACAAAGGGGTGCTATATATAAATCAGGATAGGCAAAACCCAAAAGATAATATAAATAGCATCGTTTTTGAGTTTGTAATAAATTAAGTCTCTAACATAATTCAATTTTGATAGGTAAAATGATAGTCAGGATTTTCAGTTTACAATGATTTTATTGTGGTGAGCCAACGTTTCGACCCAACTTGTGGATCTTCATCAGGGCTACTGAGTTCAGTGAGTATCCACCTGGACTCAGTAGCCCTGATGAAGATCCACAAGTTGGATCGAAACGTTGGCCTACCACAATAAAATCATTGTAAACTGAAAATCCTGACTATCATTTTACCTATCGTAATTGAAGAACAGTTGACTATCTGTCACCTCTACTATTGTCTATATATTGGGAACAAAAAATAAGAGTATCCACCTGGACTCAGTAGCCCTGATGAAGATCCACAAGTTGGATCGAAACGTTGGCCTACCACAATAAAATCATTGTAAACTGAAAATCCTGACTATCATTTTACCTATCGTAATTGAAGAACAGTTGACTATCTGTCACCTCTACTATTGTCTATATATTGGGAACAAAAAATAAGAGTATCCACCTGGACTCAGTAGCCCTGATGAAGATCCACAAGTTGGATCGAAACGTTGGCTTACCACAATAAAATCATTGTAAACTGAAAATCCTGACTATCATTTTACCTATCGTAATTGAAGAACAGTTGACTATCTGTCACCTCTACTATTGTCTATATATTGGGAACAAAAAATAAGAGTATCCACCTGGACTCAGTAGCCCTGATGAAGATCCACAAGTTGGATCGAAACGTTGGCTTACCACAATAAAATCATTGTAAACTGAAAATCCTGACTATCATTTTACCTATCGTAATTGAAGAACAGTTGACTATCTCTCGCCGCTACTATAATTCAATTTTGTGTTAAGTTCGAACAATACTCTTTATCCACTATTCATAAAAATTGTATAAAGTTTTTTTTTTTGCACTACTTTGGAACTGAATAGTTTTTAGATATTTTTATATAAAGTACTGTAATGCTTCTGTGGATTAAAGAATATTTATTAAACAGAAAAATACAATTTTCAATGCTACAACAATTATCATAATTTAAATATTCGAGAAGGTTACAAAAATGATAACTTTATAGCACGCAAATCATATGCTCGAGCTTCACAGACAAGACACTGAGTCATACTAACTGGCCCGCTCACTCGCTTCTTATATATAAAGCAAAACGAACATTGTGGAAGGTTTCACGTCTTCGTGGAAGGGGGTGGAACGATTCTGGATCCAAACAGTTTGATTCAACCGCTTAGTTGTTCCAACAAACATCCTGGGATATTAAACCATATATTTTTATATTTGACGATTTAACTTTACAGTACTGTCAAGTTAATAGATAGGTATTGAAGTATTTAAATCATTTTAAGTTCTTGGTTATTATTAATAAGTTCTATCAAATCTCGTTGCTATACTATAAATTTAAATATAAAATGTCGCCATAATATTGCACGTCGAGGGTCAGATTCGGCACACAGAAGGGTACTTAGTTCAAAAATATTCTTGATTTTGTTTAAAAAAAAAAGAAAGGAAAATTCAAGTTCTATTTCTGGCAAGAAAACACAATTTAGACTTGGGGGTTACCAAATTCCGTTAAAATGAATTCGGAGAATACCTTTCCTTACAAATGCAATAATTTTTTTTTTTTTTAGGCCTGGAATGATATATATATGATAATTTGGAGTTATCTATGGGTATTTATCATTCCAATTTATCAAGCTTAATTTAGATATAAATCTTTAAGTTGGAAGAAAGTTAGGGATTCAATAATTGGAGGTGCATAAATTTAACTTAGGTCCAAACATAGTGGAATTTCGGCGACCAGTATATAATACTTAAGTATAAATTTTATTGAATTCTGTTAACTGATAAAATGTTTCCTACACTTAAAATATAAATTTAATATGTTTTATTGGAAAATATAATTCAATTGCCTTATAATATTACATTTTTTGCATACATGTGTATGAATATTTTTATTCAATTTCTTTGATCGGAGTTCCCTCATTATGAATATGAAGAAACGATAAAAATCCACTTTAGGTAGTCTATTTTAAGCGGAAGTTGTGTCGAAATAATCAAATAAAACTATAAATTTGTTTTTATTAATATAATCGATCTTGAAAGAACTAAGTTATTAAACTATCTTGACAGTTAGATATTCTGTGGCAACATTAAAAAAAGAAAACAAAATAAAAACAACTTTCCTGATTCATTGTGATATTTTAAGCACGGTATACATTTCTCGAGCTCTCAGCGATTCACGAAATTGCAAAAGAACTCCAGATTTCTACTATTTTGTAGTTTATTTATAAAAGTTGTTTACAACGTCTAGCGCTGTAGAAGAGAATTCTGGCACTCATTTTCAACACCTACCTAAAAGTAATTATAACATTCACGAGGAGTTACAAACAAGCTATTAAAACATTTACCGATTCCTGAATAGTTTGTTGATTGGTTGTTTCAATATTTTAGGACCAACAAAATTTCAGTCATTAACGCTCGAGTAACATAAAAAAATATAAATGTACTTGTTATTTTCTTTATTTTATTTTTATGTTACTCGACTAATATATATATAAATATATATATATATATATATATATATATATATATACATATGTCATTCATAGTGTTATTCTTATATTATTGTTCAATTAAATTTATTTTAACAAGAAAGTTATTTATTTTATCGGCGTTAATGTTGCTATTACTTATTTAATTTACTATTATGAGACATATTGATTTTTTTTTAAATATACTGTTAAATAAAGAATAATAAGGAAGAAGATTTGTTGAGAAGAAGACTACCACAACCAAAAAAACTAAAACGTTATATTAATATATGCATATATTGTAAGCATTATAAGATATATTCTCGTAAGTTAATACTATCGATATTTTTCCGATAATCGATATTTTACTATCGATAGCATTTCTTGAATTTATAGACTCTTGATAACGTCCATACGATATTTTTATTTAAAAATGATACTAATTTGAGAGTTCTCATGGAGAGGCTAGTGCGTAGTAGAGTTGAATAGCGCGCGTCATCAGACGTATGTTATGATAAACTTTGATATTTTTACATTGTTATTTGTTTCTTGATAGACTGTTTGTTATTCATTGGGTGTTACTTTTCTGAACTGGATAATGTTAATGTTTAGGGGAATTATTTTAATGATTTGTGATTGAAAGATAGTGTGATGCCTCCGTAAAGTGAGTGGTAGTCAGATTTTAGACATATAGACAGATTGACTTCGTTTTTGGGTCAAATTAATTATTTATAAATAATTAATTTAAAGAAGACACCTAAACTTTTTTGATACACCTATAATCTTTTTTTTTTCCTTCAATTATTGATTCGCACCTGTCAGCATGGTGCTGACATGTTCAGTGAATGAGATGGTCATTATGATTATGATAGCTATAATATGATAATTATCATAATTCTATAATCTAAATAATGAATATAGATATTAATACTCATATTTAAAAATTACTGTTATTTCCAAAATGTTTCTTATATTGATAGCTCGATAGAATCGAAATATCTATATTCTGATAGATAATTATATGCCGATATCGATATTCGGTTTCCTATAATGCTTTAGCGTTAATGGTACAAATTATTGGGCGTTCTTCTATTACACCACTTAAAACAAAGCATTGTTGAGCTCCCAACTATTGCTTACACTGCAGCGTTGTTTCCTTGATAATGTTATAAATCAGATAAGACTGGAGACGTCATCCTGGAAATCCCAAAAAGATTTCTATCTGCGATTGTCTTTGAAGGCATCCAATGCTAAATCCAGTCGCAGCATTTCTTACTCTCTCTCTCTCTCGGCTTTAGATCCTAGCTTCAGAGATACCAAAAAAAAAAACTTTTATAATTCTTGATATATATATATATATATATATATATATATATATATATATATATATATATATATATATATATATATATATATACAGGGTGTTTCGGAATTGCACGGCACTATTTTAGGTACGTGTTCTCTAACACAAAATAAACAAAAAAGTTCATATTAACATATATCTCAAACTCATTTATTAAACAGATATCAAAGGTTAAAGATTTATTATTTATTTACTGCATTAAGACTGACTGTACAACGTTTAACGTGTTTAATACTAAATAAAAGGTTTTAATCACCTGATAAACAAATGAACGATAAGCAATGACAGTAGTTGCTCATCTGTTTGTCTAGTTCTGTGTGTTTTAGTGTGAGTGAATCTTGTGACACAGTTCAATTTATGATTATCATGGGAGATACCACAAAATTATTCACTTTTGATGAACAAACAGACATGCTTTTAACTTATGGCGAGGTACATACAAACGGTGCTGCTGCTGTTCGAAGATATCGTGAAAAATTTCCAAACCGAAGAATACCAAATCGTAAAACGTTTGAGGCCATTGAAAGACGTCTTAGGGATAATGGTACGCTAAAACCTATACGAGTGAACGCCGGTCGACAACGATTTCGACGAACTGCAAACGTAGAAGAAGAAATACTCGATGCTGTTCAGTTATCTCCTACTACTAGTACCAGAAGATTGTCACGTCGTTTCGATGTTTCCTCTACCAGCGTATGGCGAACTTTACGCGAACAACAATTATATCTATTTCACGTATCAAGTAGGCAAGATTTGTTACCACAAGATTATAACAAGCGCAGAAATTTCTCCCAGTGGTTAATTCGACAATGCACACGAGATCCTAACTTCCTGAACTGCGTTTTGGTTACTGATGAATCTTGCTTTACAAGAAACGGGATTCTTAATTTTCGAAATACCCATACTTGGGCCGAAGAAAACCCTCATACGACTGCTGTTGGACATTACCAACATACATTCTCTTTAAATGTCTGGTGTGGTCTTCTAAGCGACAAAATCATCGGCCCCTTCTTTTTGCCACCTAGGCTGTCAGGTATATCTTACTTGCATTTTTCCAAAATAATCTGCATGATATTCTAGAAGATATTCCGCTAGGCATTAGGCAAAGGCTGTGATTTATGCATGACGGTGCTCCAGCTCACTTTTCTCATAGTGTCACTGATTATTTAAATGCAACTTATGGAGACCGATGGGTTGGTCGAAACGGACCTGTTAAATGGCCACCACGATCTCCGGATTTAACGCCATTAGATTATTTTGTGTGGGGCTGGATGAAGTCTATGGTTTATTCTGCGGCAGTTGACACGCAAGAAGAGCTAAGAAATCGGATCGTGGAAGCCGCAGTAACTATCAACCACCATCCTGATGCTATACGAAGAGCCAGAGAAGCATGGATTCGTCGTGCTGAATGTTGCATTCAACAAAACGGAGGCGCCTTTGAACATTTACTCTAAATGTTGTAATAATAATAAATAAATAGTAATAATAAATCTTTAACCTTTGATATCTGTTTAATAAATGAGTTTGAGATACATGTTAATATGAACTTTTTTGTTTATTTTGTGTTAGAGAACACGTACCTAAAATAGTGCCGTGCAATTCCGAAACACCCTGTATATATATATATATATATATATATAGGTTTAAATAGATATACCTTTAATATAGGTATATCCGTTATTTAATAATTGATTTAACTAGTTGCGTAAGAGGAAGTAGTTTTTTTTTTTTTTTTGTAAATATTAAACATCGATAAAGACTTATTGGATTGGGTAAATGTTTATTTGGGTGCGTTGAGGAGAAAAGATAACAAATCTCATTGAACACTATTTGGGTTGCAGGGTCACCTCTCTAATGACTTTGACTGATGGTAGTGAATCAAACAATTTTTACTGTAAATTTAAAGTAATAAAGCATTGCCTAAAGGTTTCTTCGCATTTCTAATAGTTGTTGGAAAGATGAAATTCGTGTCCTGAAATTAGAATTCATTGTCTTGAGCTCATCTCGTCCAAAAATGTTGTTTGGTTTCTTTCTCTGTAGAGACATACCGTCTACAGTTTTTCCAATCACACCACTTTGGAACGACCTTGTCTTTTAGTAAGTTGATCTTGCCCAATAACAATGTTATAAAAATCATAGTATTCTGTCGAAGAGATATGTTTCTGGATCCTATTAAATGATTGAGTTTACTGTAATTATTTAAGCCTAGATTATAAACAGTTTTTGAGAATAAAAAGTCAATAATTTTAATAACTGTTTTGAAATATTTTTATCTAAACTATTTCAAGAGTTTTGTCAAGGAATAATTATTTAAATGTTAAACGATTCCTTCTTCAGTCTCAATATATTATTTTATTACTTATAGAGTGGTGGACATTTAGGACTTTTTTCCATATTTATAACCTTGAATGTCTGATCAATTTAAAACAAATAATTTCACCAGAATCGAAATAAAAAATATCAAGAATATGTTAAATTGTCGTACAATAAAACATTATTAATAATAATATTATTAGCGGATCATTATACTACATTATATTATAGTATATTAATTTAAATAAATATTTCTGTTAAAATCTGATATAAGCTGAAATAAAAGAATAATTAAGACCGAAGATGGGACCATTTCAACGTTTAAATTAATATTGCTTAACCATAAAATGGAAACATTCTACAAAGATAAGATAAGGAATATTAAAGTTAATTTATATAATTTTAAGAATTATATATTTGACATTTTTAAGCAAAAAAGTATACTTAATATTGAAATACAATAATTGTATTTAAGAATTATATATTTGACATTTTTAAGCAAAAAAGTATACTTAATATTGAAATACAATTCTGGACCTCGGAGGTAAACTGCACTATGTCATTTTAATCAACTTTCTAGTAGAGCAGTTTGAATGCGGTTGCAACCATTTTATGTTCTATAATAAACTATATTTCAACAAGCAACTGCCTTGCTTGTTGAAATATAGTTTATTATAGAACATAAAATGGTTGCAACCGCATTCAAACTGCTCTACTGGAAAGTTGATTAAAATGACATAGTGCAGTTTACCTCCGAGGTCCAGAATTATCTATTTTTATATTAAATATCAAAGAATTTTTTTTGTAAGACTGATTGCATCGTGATTTTGAGATATTAAAAAAGAAATCAAAATTAAAATTAAATGTTGCACACTAAATTAAAAAAATAAAAATAAATAAGTTTATTGGAAAGCCTAAGATACTAATTCATAAACATTACCGTTTTTGTTTTTTTTAAAGTAACTGTCTGTTTATTTAAATTAATAAAATATTATTGACTTTTATTTATTACTAGCTGTATATACCGGTTTCACCCTGGGAATTTCATTTTTTAAATCTATAAAATGAGACTTTTTTCGACTCAAACGGTTGATTTCGTAAAAAATCGTAAAGCGAGATCATAACGATTTTTATAACATTAAAGAATGCACCCAGAAATTGGCTGAAGTTCTGCAATTTTAAAATGGAGAGGTTTTCGCACCTGGCATGAAAGAACCACTGAGCGAAATTTGGAGAATTTAGGACAAACGGTATGGATATCCATTAAGAACAAACAAACAGAATTTCTTCTTTATTTATATAGATTATTTTATATTTATTTATAGAACAAATTTAACTAATCAAAGTGGGTCCAAATTAGTAAATTATAGGCGGGTATATGACGTTGGTAAAGGCACACCTCTATGAGTAAGACCCTCATTACAGCTATCACTCAGCATTCATCACACCACTTTCCCCGCTTTGGCAAATATAGTGATGTCAACTGCTCAAAGCAGATACTTTCATTAAACAATACACAATATAAAGATAATTTTACTAATAAAACTATAAATGAATACAACACAATTTAAAATTTGCAATCCGCAAATTTCTTTGCAAAAGGCAAATTTTATGGGCTGCTTCGACAAGCGTTCCAGTACAGGAGTAATAATTACCTTGGCTGGGTTGTTTAATCTTTTTAAATTGTCTGTCAATACTTTATTGTTATAAACCCATCTTTGGTGAAAGTTAGTGTAATTTTGCTGTTACAAAAACTGTTGGAAAGTCCGTAAGTATAATATACTTGCTGACATGAAATGCATTTCGGTTTGTAAGAATTTTGTTAACGTTATATTTCTTAGCAGAACCCCAATATTCTACACCTTAAGTCCACATCAATTTTAAAAGAACTTCATACAAAGTTATTTTTTTAGCTAGGGATAATTTTGATCGTCTATGAAGTAACCCCAAAAGTAAAAGTCCATACCGTCTATTTTATTCTTTTCGTTTAAGTCCTAAATATCTAATTTCATCATATTCCAAAATAGGTATTTTATTGGAGTAATTCGGGGGCAAAGGTTCTGAAGATTGTTAGAGTATAAAAAAGGATTTGTATCTGAACAAAGAATTGCAGTATTGTCAGCAAAGGTGGCCAGAAGTGTATTTGGGTGTTCTGGTGGTTCTCATATATATATATTAAATAACATAGGACTCTGAACGATGCCCTATATTTTTAAAATATTTATTTATATATAAATATATTATAATATTTATTATTATTAAATATATTATTAAAATATATAAGTATATTAATTTTCATCATATATTATTTATGACAAATTAAAACATAAATAAATAAACTGAACAACTGCGTTGAAATTATCTTAATAGCACGATGAGTCGTATCAATATACCTTCAAGTGCCTGACTGACTGATAACAGATGTTGACATTTGTCATTAATTAGATTTAGTAATGTTTTTATTAATTCCGATATTAAAACATTTAACCAGATCTCATGTTCCAAATAATATAAAAGATGGATTTAAAAAAAGACAATGTAAAAGACTCCAAGATACAAGAGGCTAGAAGGAAATTAACACAAAACTAATAAAAAATCCGCGAAATGTTTCCTTATTTGCATATTTATGACTTTTTTTCCTTCACGTCCCAAGGTCAAAGCAATGAGATTTCGTAACATCGAAGAGCTCCTTTGGATTAATTCTTCTCTTCTTGGAATACTTCTCGACAAAAACACAAAATATGACAATCTCATGGAACTTGTTTATCTATAAATGAAAAAAAATAAACTATAATTGTTCCATGGTATTGATATAGTTTTCCTCGTTCGATACCATTATAAATTAACTAGAATGAAGATCGTTAATTAATAGAAATCAAGTTCATTATAAGAGCATAAGTTTTATTTTTAACGATGATATGTTCCTTTATCCTCTGAGTTTAGCAATGACTATAAAATGGGAGTGTCTATTAGAAACACTACTCCAGGTCCTCTAAAAAAGATCTATGAAACTATCTAAAGGGATGTGAATGCCACAAGGATTATAGTGGTAAATATATTATGGAAAACGATAGGGAAGAAAGGAATAAAGTGAACTATAGAAGGAAATTATTTACTTCTTTTATTCCCATTATTATTTTTTTTTTTGGGTGATTCTTGATTTTCTTTTCTTTGTCTCTTCTTTCAGTTGATTAACATCGAATTATCGGCTCGGTAGAAGAGAAGGAGGCGCGCAATGGAGAGAGTTCACTAAAACCGCCGAACCAAAAATTTGCTTACTCGTCGTGAACGCTTCATTTTTCGGCTTTAAAACATGGTTCTTGATGCCCCATAAGGGTCCAAATTAGATATTTTTTCTCGAAGTGCAAAAATAAGTGTCGGTTAGAGTTAAACGACAATTTCGCCATTTAAACCCCTTAGGGGTTACATTTTTGAAATTCCTTTCTTAGTGGTTACCTAGATCGCGTTTAAAATCTAAATTCCGAACTTCAAGTTTCTATCATTAGTAGTTTTAGCTCTGCCTTGGTTCTGTCAGTCAGGATAAAGCCTCTTATATATAGAGATTGCAAAGCATTTTGCAGATTGCAAATTTTAATTATGTTATATGTTTATTTGCTGTTAATAAATAATAATTTTTAATGCATTGTTTATTATCCGTCAGCTACTAGAAATTTCTGCAGTTGGAATACTTCATACTTAGCAGATATATTTACCTTCATATCTAATTTCAAGGATCTGTACTCGTTCCTGTACTCTGCATCACATAATGCCTTGATAATCTGCCAACTACAATGCTCTGCTTTACTTATAATAATTATCTCACTACTATTTAGTCATTCAAGTAAACCATATGTATCTAAAGAAAGTTTACACATCGCTTGCTGAACGATTGTGACAATTTTATTTTTTAAAAATACCATGCCCATTAAGCTGAAATTTCGAATGTGGAAAAAAGGCTGGGTTAAACAAAGAAAAAATCTTTTTCGAATTTTTCAAAAAGCATTAATTTTTATTTCAAAAATGTCTGGTTTGACTAATTGGCGTTAAAATTGTTCGAATAATCGGAGGTCTATAAAAAAATAGGCCAATCACAGCTTGTTAAGCTTCTAAGTTACATTATACGAATAATTCGAATTGGGTATTGTTCAATGAAACATTGCTAATAAAATATTAATAATGCTATACGCGATACGTTTTGAGTGGAGTAGTCACAAGGCACTGAAATACTAGGTTAAGTTCCCGAAGTGAACGAAATTCAACAGCCTGAAACTTGAATTTGTCAATTTACGTATTTTTCAGATTTCCGAGATTATTTTTAGTAAACATCTATAGGTTTCAATATAAAATGGAAACATTAGATATAACTACATGTGCATATCACGATAGAGAGAACTGTTACTAAGACAAGATGGATACAATTAGATCCACGGATCGATGTAAACCCCACAGGCGGTGCACACTGCAGACATTGCATAGCAAGCTGTTCTGGATTAGTGGTCCAATCCACGCTTTGCCGCAAGCAAATGTCTCCTTGACTCCGAGTAAATGCACTTTGATTATTCGCTCGTTGGGTTTTAGATTACTTTGACAGCTGTAAGAGTAACTTATTAAAAAGAGGTTCAAAGATAAATATATTAAACAGGAAATAGAATATAAGGCAAATTTGGATTTTTATTTTATAGTTCTAATAAAAAAATAAAAATCACATCGTGGGAGAAAGAGAAGGAGAGAAATGCTTTATTTCAATAATAAGCAATGCTGCCCAATTATACAGCATGCCAATCAATATTTATATACATGTATACTTATAACTAAAATACATTGTTACATTTTATTTTATAATTATATCATTTTTTTTTTCTTCCCTTCTATATCTTTTACAATTATGTTTTTTATCTTTATTTTATCCCCATTTATTGTATTTTATTTTATTTTTCTTCTTTTTCATTTCTCATAATCTTTTCTCTTCCTCTCTTAACGCTCACATTACAACTAGGCACACATACACAATTGCGAGAGAAAAAAACCCACCAAAAGAGATAGATATACCAATAAAAACCTTATATCTAATAAATAAATATATAAAGAGATAAATAAATGAACAGATAAATAAATTATATTTCGTCCTGGTATTATCTTTATCACAACGATATCTATTATAAGAGTCTAAGCTTGATTTTAATTATTGAAATATAAATATGTAAGCTTTTTTTTCGGATTTATCCTTATTGTTATGCATTATTGCGTTAACCGTTTTTATGGTACTATTATTAGGTATACTAAATTAGATCGGTTATCAGCTTATCAAGGATGCTGATAAAGAAAAAAAATTTGACTTAAAATCAGGTATGAATTCATTATTACAACTTATCCACAATATAAAACGATATTTAGGTCAGTTATTAGGTTAATTATGGTGTTGATTATGAAAATTATATAGATTTTTCGATTGCGTTCTCAGGAATCGATTTCTTACACTACTCACTTACTTAGTTGTATACTGATATAAGATATCATTGTGATAGAGATCATGTCAGGACTTTTATTTTCTGGTCAGAAATATAAAAGTCAAGGTGTGATTTTTATTTGTTTATTAGAACTATAAAAGCCATGATTTGATATTTATTCTCTTTCCGAGAAAATAAGAGTTAATTTCGAATCCTGATTTTAAACGGAAAATCAAGAATTAATACTCAAGAAAAAGGATAATCAAGTTGTGGTGATCCACACATATGATTATAGGCCATTTATTATATAAATATAATGTATATTAATTGTTATTATATTATATTATATGAGGGCTATTATAGAAATATTGTGTATGTGGATATAAATGATAATGATTATAATTAGTTTAATTAGCTGCCCAAATAGATAATTGAATATATTTGAGTTTGTATAAATATGCTAAGTAATAACATAGGGCCAAACTTTGTACCTTAAAGCCTCCTTATCACCATTGCTCTGAGAAGGCCCCACACACATTCACAGAAGAGTCTCTAGTTGAATTTCCTTCCAGTTAGACGTATTGCTGTCGGCTTCCCACTCCTTTGCCCAGGCTCGTATTTTAATAGTAATTAGATATATTTGTCTATATGTATATATGTATATATTATCACCAATTACAATATTCTTCCACTGCGTAATTCTGTCTATTTTTTGCATGTCCCAATTATTAAAGATTATTAAGATCCACGGACCTAAACGGACCTAAACAGACCTAAACGGACCTCTTTACTAACCCATATTATAATTTAATTAAATCAGGGACACGGCAAAGTACTTAACCGTTTCTACAGTATAGATATAAGCAGGTATTTGGTAAGCGAATTTTCCAGTAGTTTGTTTGTTTTAACGTCACTTTATGCCACTAAGGCTAATCGGACGATGCTACAGTGGGAGTCCTAAATTTTGTCTATACAGGTATAAATAGGATAGGGATCTTTAACGAGTACCTGACATTGTACAGGTTCGGGACCTCCATTTTACGTCCTCTCCGAAAGACGGCAAAGACAAGGATTTTTTACTCCCATTAAAAAATCCTTGGGCCAATTCGGTACGCGAACCTGCGACCTTTAGTGTGGTAAGTTTCTATGCTAACCACTACACCACAGGTGACCCCTATTCCCAGTAGTAGTGATTAGGTTTAGAAGTAGGAGATTAAAGAGTTTTTATCTTTTTACTAGCCTGAGCTCACAACCGATTGTGAAAATTGAGTTCGTTCAAATCCGAGCGCCGCGTTTTCCCTCACAATTCAGCATTAATTCCCCACCCTCACCTCTGATCCGTGAAAAACCCTGTATAGCCGTATGGCATGAAAGAAAATAATGGATTGGCAGGGATTATTCACTAGCAGGTATTAAGGCGTCTGCATGAAACTCTATAACCTGCATATCTTAGTACAACCTCTGGACATCGGCTGAAATGACGAGTCCCGGCTATAGCAAATCTTTTCTCTTCTATTAAAAATATTAAATAGTAATACATCAAATGGAAGTGTAATTTTACGCCTAGAGATCCCTAACAAGCCCTCACACTTAGGGACGATGCTATGGCAGATGGGTTGGCAGTACTCCATCGAGTGTTCGCGAGTGTATAGTTTTGTCATGCTTCAGCTATGTGCTAGTCATTGGATGGTGCCACCATATAAAGCAACGAGCTCCGAGCTGCATGCGGAATAGCTTTCTTATCTTCTACTATCCGCGAGCGAAACCTATTGCTAACTTGATTTTATTGCTTGTTTTTGATTTATTTTATTATATAATACTATTCATTACAATAAAACAACTTAGGTTATATAAACGGAATCCGTACGTATTCTTTATAAACTGTTTCCCTTTTTTGGAATTTTATTTAACGCTTATATAATTTCCTAATTTGTTGTAGTTAGTTTTTCAACTTTGATTTTTATTCCATATCCTTTTCTTTCATCCCACTTATGTGCTCGAATGAGACAGAATGTAATAATATCAATATAGAGTTTTCCTTCTCATCCCACTACGCAACCATTCATTGTGTATGAGTTCTAATGCTTGTATACACGGTTAAGTTTTTGGAACGAAGTTCTTCAACAAAACGTTTCTTCGATCTTCGTCCGCCAGGTGCGATTAAGCTGTTTTTAGATTAATGTTTTTGATCAGTGTTAGGATAAAAGAGTTTTATTTAACTTATTTATAATATTTAATTATATTCTTTCGGGCTTTTAGGGTTTAATTTCATGTATATACTAACAAGATTATTTATATAAATATTACCATTGAGCATTTATTACCATTGAGAATGTCTTCTGAAAATGAAATCAGCATTATCTATGGCTACATACTTTTGTGAGTTCCACACTATCTGTGGCCGATCCCTTCAATCATAGATTATAATTATATTTAGAATGTTATTATTAGTAAAGCTATGCTTAAATTAAATCGATACTATTGAAATCCTTTATAATAAATGTTTTATTATGTATATCTATTTATATGCATTATTTTGTATATTATATATTTTTTGAACATAAGGATATTGATACTGTTGTTTTTTCTTTAGTGGCAACACTGTATGTGAGAATGTCGTTCTTGTGAATAGAGAGTTGTGTGAGCCATGTTGTTATTGAATTTTATCCCTAGAATCCACCTCGTAAATAATAGATTTCCTAAAGATAACGCCTGCTCTGTGTTTATAATAGTTGTCTCATTATAGAACATTTACTTTAACTGAATGGGACAGAAATGGTGACCAATTAACGTAAAAAAATTATATATAAAAATTAAAAATTGAAAAAGAATGCCTAAGCTCTTAAATATCTGTTAGTTGACGTTTTGAAAATTCGAGCATAAACTCAGATCAACTAGAAATATCCACCCAAATCCAAAATATCTCAAGCTGAATGAAAATAATTTTTAGTAGGCTTGATAATTATGACTTAATACAACTAATAATTTATGTGTCTTTAAATAATTTTTATCAAACGAAAATGATAGTTCACAGTGTCTGGCAAACAATAAAAAATGAAATAATCAACAAGGTTACGAAACGTATCAACTCGTAACGACACAGTAACACAAAAATAACCATATGATTCGAGCTTCAGAGCAAGACTAACTCTCCAGTCCAGCGCTCCTTATATTTAGTCTGAATTCCGACAAACGTAGATCTGTCACCGAGCTCATTCCTTTGGTTTAATAATATAAAAAAAATGTATATATACTATATATATATATATATATATATATATATATATATATATATATATATATATATAGCTAAATATAAACATGAATCATTGATATTGCGAAAAAAAGGTCTAGAAGTCGTTCAAGATATTTATATTTCAAACAGAATCATAAATACTGAAGTATTTTTCATCTACTTTTTTTATTTATTTTTTTTTACTTATTGCTTGTTTTATCCTTTTTGTTAATAAACATAGAATTGAATGTATAGCCCTTGATTAATATAGGTCTTGTTTTGGTGTTAAAAATAAAACTCCTCTCGTCCTTCTCCGTTTTATCGCTCCTTTATTTTATCTAAAATAACATGTACTTAAGTATTGCAACACCTATATGGGTTTAAATAATTTTTATTTAACGAAAATAATAATTCACATTTTCTGACAAACAATAAAAACTGAAATAACTAACAAGGTTACGGAAAGTAGCAACTTGTAACGATACAGTAACACAAAAATTACCATATGATTCGAGCTTCAGAGCAAGACTGACTCTCAAGCCCATCCTCCTTATATTTTAGTCTGAATTCGAACAATCTAGAATGTTCCCGACAAGCGTAGAAGATACTCTAACATTCAGGAACATGTACTGGAATAGTTTGTTCCAACTGTTTCAACATCAAGTCTCGAACTCTTTTAAATCATATCTTTTGCGTTTCACGTTACAGTATTTTATTATAAATTATTTTATACTCTCCAGTCCAACGTCCCCGACAAGCGTAGAAGGTTCTCGAACAGTCACGATCAGTTTTTCCCAACAACAAGTCTAGAACTCTTTTTAATCATATTATAACACTCATGTGGGTTTAAATAATTTTTATCGAACGAAAATTAATAGTGCAAAATGTCAGGCAAACATAAAAGCACTGAACAAGATTTCAAAAAAAATCTGGTGCGTGCGCGCAACACACAACTTTCACTTACCAACTTACTTAGATAAGAAATTGACGTGTTTTGTTAAATATCATTTCCCAAAGTCACACATTTTTCTACATTCATATCTTATTTTTGTTAATCGTTAAAGCCGTTTTTGAGTAAATAAAAAAACACGTGAAAATGATACAAAATTTATTAAGTAAAGTCCCCCCTCCGGTTAATCAATTTTAATGAAATTTTAACGGTCATATCTCGGGGATACACATACATCAAATACCCAGTTTGATCAAAATCGTTAAAAGCAGATTTAGAGTAAATGAAAAAAAAAAAAACACGTGAAAATTTTACAATAATTTATTAAGTAAAGTCCCCCCTCCGGTTAATTAATTTTGATGAAATTTTTACAGTCATATCTCGGTCATATTAATACATCAAATATTCAGTTTAATCAAAATCGTTAGAGCCGTTTTTGAGAAAATCAAAAAAAACCTAAAAGGTTATTAAGTAAAGTACCCCCTCCCTTTAACTAATTTTGATGAAATTTATGCTGTCACATCGCGGGTATATACCTAGACTAAATACCCAATTTCAGGATCGCACGGTTTATAGTTTTTGAGCTAGTCTGTTCACACACACACACACACACACACACACACACACACACACACAGACACACACACACACACACACACACACACACACACACACACACACACACACACACACACACACACACACACACACACACACAGACCATTTCGCGGGACTTGGTCATTTCGACTCAGGGGACCCCAAAACGTGTATTTCCGTTGAAAACCGGAAGTCGAATTTTTTCACGATCGCAAAGTAATTAGCAACTTGTAACGACACAGTAACACAAAAATAACCTTACGATTCGTCGCAAGACTAACTCTCCAGTCCAACCTCCCCGACAACCGTAGAAGGAACATTTACTAGAACAGTCACAGACAGGTACTAGAACATTCACAAAGAGGTACTAGAACCTTTTTTCCAAGAGTTCTAACTAGGAGTCTAGAACTATTTTCAATTATATATTAGCACTTATGTGGGTTTAAATAAATTAGTAATTCAAAATGTCAGGCAAACCTAAAAACACATATACTTAATAAGGTTACAAAAAGTTATTAACACCAAAATAACCATATGATTCGAGCTTCAGAACAAGACCAAATCTCCAGGCCATCGCTCCTTATGTTTAGTATGAATAAGACTAAATGTAAGTTCACGACGAGCATAGAAGGTTCTCGAAGAGTCACGAAAATATACTATAAGAGTTTGTTCTAACTATTCCAACAAGTCTAGAACTCTTTTTAATCATATTATAACACTCAAGTGGGTTTAAATAATTTTTATCAAACGGAAATAATACTGCAAAATGTCAGGCAAATATAAAAACACTGAACAAGGTTTAAAAAATTATCAACTTGTGACGACACAGTAACACGAAAATAACCATCTATATATATATATATATATATATATATATATATATTTTTTTTTTTTTTTTTTTTTTTTTGAACATAAGGATTTTGATACTGTTGTTTTTTCTTTAGTGGCAACACTGTATGTAAGAATGTCGTTCTTGTGAATAGAGAGTTGTGTGAGCCATGTTGTTATTGAATTTTATCCCTAGAATCCACCTCGTAAATAATAGATTTCCTAAAGATAACGCCTGCTCTGTGTTATATAATAGTTGTCTCATTATAGAACATTTACTTTAACTGAATGGGACAGAAATGGTGACCAATAAACGTAAAAAAATGATATATAAAAATTAAAAATTGAAAAAGAATGCCTAAGCTCTTAAATATCTGTTAGTTGACGTTTTGAAAATTCGAGCATAAACTCAGATTAACTAGAATTATCCACCCAACTCCAAAATATCTCAAGCTGAATGAAAATAATTTCTAGAAGGCTTGATACTGTAACACTTATATCGATTTAAAGAAGTTTTATTTAACGAAAATAATAATTCACATTTTCTGACAAACAATAAAAACTGAAATAATCAACAAGGTTACAAAAAGTATCAACTCGTAACACAAAAATAACCATATGATTCGAGCTTCAGAGCAAGACTAACTCTCTAGTCTATAGCTCCTTATATTTAGTCTTTCCAAAATCTTCCGGACAAGCTTAGGAAGCTGTCGAACAGTCACGAACACTTACTATAACAGTCTGTTTTTCAACAACAAGTCTATAACTGTTTGATATGATTTTTTTTTGCTTGATTCACTTTGCAATACTTTATTTTTATACTCTTTAAATTATGCCGAAAAGGAAATCTTATATCCTGTTAGATCCCTCCCACAACCACTTACCTGCCTCAAGGCTGACTACACTCCGGACGTTCCATACCCAGCTATCCCCGCTAAGACTGACAGAGGTATCCTGACAGGGCGGGAGATTTGTTTTGGAAGTGGATGGATTGAATGGAGGCGGCTAAGGAGGGTCTAATTATAGACGAAGATGAGTCCGCCTGCTGCCCCGCCAAAACTGGGGATGGCTACCGATTTAGCCCGCGGTCATCCTATCTACACTACACTACCTACTGTTCTCCGGTAACACTATTATCAATTTAGTACACAAGAAATAGGGTAATATTCATAGTATCTATTATACTATTTTGTAGTCCGAAAAAATAAAACACTCCGTTAGAAACTATGTTCCTTCGCCTGGTGAATACCCGATCAACCTATTTCGGTGGTGCAGATCACATTCATAAAAAAGATCATAGACGTTAAGATTGAAATCAACGCATGCTTTGAGTACGTTAAGTTGTACTTTTCGTTCCTAGGCCTGAAAAATCTTTTCGGTGGGCTAAACTTACCTACTACTGATATATATCAATAAACATACATCTGTTTAATACCTTCATGCCAGGACTGTTTAATGCTTTTCGCTCTATCGGACGGAAGCTATTCGAGGGCATTATGCAGTATTGGCAATCCAACAGTAATAAAGTAAACAATTCAAAATACTATCCTAATAGTGATGTTTATAATACGATATTAATTATAATTGTTATTAAAAAATAAATGTTTATACGTTACATTAATAAATAAATATAAAGATAAACAAATACAAATAAATATAAAAATAAATGAATTCACGTTAAATTTTCATTATTTTAATTTCCAGCTATATATAAATTATACTATATAATTACTTTCTTAACAAGTGTTAAAAGAGGCAACCTGCAGTAATACTGCGAACGCATTAAATGTGACAAATAATTGCCAATATTTTATTTAGCTCTCGAGATGATTCAATGAAACATATGCCTTGTTAAAGAAACTATGTGGGACTTATTGATCTTCCTTAATTTAATTCCTTAATTAACCCTTTAACCTTAATTTATCATTTTCTTTATCCATTATACTTTTGGAAGCTTTTAAGAATATTAGAAGCTATGCACGAAAAAACAAAACAAAAAAACATAATAAATAATAGATATTTTCAACACTAATACCCAAAGTAGTTGTATTCGATGGGCGGTCGAGTTTAATGCGCGAGGCTTAGCCGAGCGTGGAAATTAGACCAAGCACCGAAAACACACTTTTGGTACGTGTTATAAACAATTCTTTTCATTATACTGCTCATGCTTGAGTACATTAAAACACTTTTATATGTCATTAATAACTTACAGTAACAATATAAGAAATTAAATTGACACCTTTATTTTTTTTTTATTACTTTTTTTTTTAAACCATCTGTTTACTAACCTATAATAGCAGAAAAGTACTTAAATATTTACATTAATATTTGTAGTACAATTATAGTTATAGCATTACAGTAGGTTTCTCCTAAAACATCTTCTGGTACATCCTTGTTATTTTGCACTTCAAAAATACTACTTATATTAGAATGAAGCACAGAATAGCTACAAGTAACCTCCTTCAAACACATATTCATTAATATATATTAGTAGCAGGTAAGGTTAGCGCACCAAAAAGATTTTTCAGGCCTAGGCCCGAAAAGTACTACTTTACGGACTCAAAACGAGTATTGAAAACACATGTTTTTGATGCAGTATGATGAAAAATCTTATCGGTGCCCTGACCTTACATACTACTGAAACATATTAATAAACATCTATTTAAAAGAGGTAAGTTGTAGTAATACCGCGAACGCATTAAATGTAACGGATAATTGCCAATTTTTAGCTCTCAAGATGATTCAATGAAATATATGCGTTGTCAAAAAAACTATGTAGGACTTATCGATCTTCCTTGATTTAACTCCACAATTAATCCTTTAACCTTAATTTATTATTTTCTTTATCCATTATTCTTGTGGAAATTTTTAAAAATATTAGATGCTATACACGCAAAAAAAAAAAACATAATAAATAAAGTTAATTTGAAGACGGATACAACAAATCTAAATACAAATTAAGCCGATATAATAAATAGACCGAAAAAAAAAAATAAGGAAATAATCTTGTTGATAAAAAAGAAGTATTTTTATCTCTATCCCGGCTAGATATTTATATTCAATGCTCACATTTGGCTCAAAGAGTAGAAATTACATTAAATCTCACACACTTATAGACTTTTTGAAGAGACTAAACTCGTTCCAAGTAAAACTTGTCTCCAGAAATCTTCCCTTTGTCGCAGTTCCACCGTGGAATTCCTCAATCGACTATTCATGCCAGGAAAGCGACACCGAATGACGCACGGCCTACTGTTTACTCTCGAAGAGAGCGGAATTTTTCCCACTTCGTTTCATTGTGCTCCGTCGCCTCTTCATTATCCTTCAACAGAAAATTGTATTGCTATTATATTTGTTGATATTGCCGAGTCACGTAGTGGTGTATTATTGTAAGGTTAAAAGGTCGTTTGAGCGATTTGGAACAAAAGATTCCAACTCTTTTCTCGCGATGCAATAAATCTGCAGTTCTCTGATGATTATATTGGAAGGATTTTCTTACCATTATATATTTTCATTTAATTTAGCGTGGTTTTATACAGGATTTGCACAAGAAACAATAAAATAAAAAACTAATGATGTTAATACTTGGAATGTCTGACGTTTTCAAGAAAGTGTAGGAATAGGGGTATAGGTAAATAGGGGGGCTAGGAACCCACTATGCTGAAATTATTAATAAAATTTAAATATAAAAGAGTGGGAATATAAGATATAGGCTTTCGGATGAAGAGGGGGGGGTGAAAAATAAGGACAAGTCCACAAGAAAGCAATGCGCAGTTGATTGGTGGAAAAAGTTTAATAAGCAATGACGTAACATTTTTAAAGAAATGTTTATAAAAAAACTAAAGGTATATCCATTTTTGATTTTATTGTTATACTGGCTATTTTTTATAATGATTTTTTAAAATGTTTCAACATCAAATAAAAAATGCTATTAAAAGATTAAATTTGAAATTAAATAGTTTTTGTAGGTTATTAGTTGTTTTGAAGTGTAATGTAGTTTTATATATTGTTTTTAGATACTTGAAAATGGACAAACTAAAGTCAGAAACGTTTTAATTATAAATGAAAAATAATTAAGGAAAGTGGAATAGACATTGGATGTATAAATAACCTGAAATATTAAAAAAATACATAATAATAAAAAATAGAACATCCAAAGAGATTTGAAGGCGAAGATAGAACAAGAAGAGGAAAAAATCAGTTTGATTCTTTTAGGCACTCAGATTTCTTTTTTTCAAAAAAGATGCTCAAATAAATATAAATATAATTTTAAAGGCTAAGAGGCCTCATCATTGTCTAAAAGGTGTCAACACGCTTTCTGCCGTCTCCCTTATTTCGCCTCTGCGGCTCTACGGATTTTTGTCCAGGCGATGGGAGAGGGCAGGGCATTAATGCCGAATTATTGAATGTCAGTGGCTCAGGTAATTAACTCGTCATTAGAGGTTATCAGTGGCCATACGATAGGCTATCCGGGGAAATTTGAGTGCAAAACTGTATTTTTCTTTTCCCGTCCTCGCTAAAATTCTTGGCACTCTTATGATAGCAATTAAATTTTAATTGATATTTAATTATCTACCCCTCTTCAGGTGACTTCAAAGTGTTAATAATAAGGAATTGGCAAATTTTTGTTCAGAATTCCTGCATATTTATCTCGTTCCTCACCATTTTATTACAAGGAAAAAAAAAGATTAAAAAATTCGTTTATTTAAAGTCACTTTATGCTAGTACACCTAATCGGACGATGCTACAGTGTGAGTTCTATATTTTATATATCAAGGTATAATTTGGATAGGGGTCTTTAACCAGTAACTGATATCGTAGATGCTCGGGACCTCTATTTTACGTCCTATCCGATGGACGACATAGCCAGAGATATTTTACACCCTTTAAAAAACCTTGGGCAACCTGCCGTGCTACAAACCTGAGACTTCGTGATTTATTTGGTCATTCTATCCACTACACCACAGGTGAACCATAAACTTTTGCTTTGCACCTGACGGAATAGATCTCTAAATGAACCTTACCTTTTTTCAAATTAGGCTATCGTATTATGTTGTCGTATAAAACTCTCGTCTGCTAACTTAATTTTTACCGGAGAGACCTAAAATATTTCTAAAATAGCTTCTAACGTGGAATATTATCATATTTAGAGGTTTGTGAGAGTTATACCCTTTGAAATATTATAAAGGTATAAGTATTGTATTATAGCAGGATCCTGATCCCTTCTATGAAAATAACCCTGATAAAAAGATGTGTGAAGCAGGAAGAAATGTCGACTGAATACAAAGGTTCCGAGAAAGGAAAAAACATCCGTGGCTCGGAAGGTTAGTTGAGAGCTCAAGCTTATTGTATCAGAAGAGTTGGAGAGGAAAAAAAAGTTAAAGGACACTTTGCTGTACCCTGGCTCACAACTGCAAAAGACAATATCACACAGTAGCTAAAGAAATATGTACAGAATTCTGCAGAGGATTTTTTTTTAGAAGAAATCCACTTTTGTTTAATAAAAAAATCGAAAAGAAACTTTATTCTCGAAGTTATTGGTCAACAGAAAATTTGATTTAAATTCAAGTTACAAGGCACTGGAAACATTTAGTGGCAAAAACAAAAACTAAACTAATCATTTCGCCTAATATATGTCGAAAACAATATTGAATAATAAGTTATAAAATACCTTTCTATGCGACCAATTCATTTAAGTACTTAGAGAGAAGGAATAAATGCATAAAATAAAAAAATAAGTTAGGAATTTTAATTAACATGTATGTAGGTCTTGAATTCGTCTAAAATCTTCCGTTTCTTGTCATGTTTTATCTGTTAAAATAAAATTATAGATGCATTACAGATTCGAAAGAATACGTACTTGGTACATATGGTGTCTGCTTTTCCATAGTTCAAATTTCTTAGCGGACACTTACCTGCAAAAGAAAACAACATTAAATTTATTTTCAGTTAAAAAAAAAAGTACTTTCTAATATACATATAGTGTTTAATAACATAAGAACCAAGACACTTTTAAACTGATTCTATAAAAAATTCCCGATTAAAACCACCATCCGATTTTTAAATGGAAATTATAATTTTATTTTTCAATTATCGAATTTTTAAATAAATTTTCAGTAATAGTTAGAAAGGTCCTAAGTCCAGGAGAGTCTGAGTGTATTGGAGACTTCATTTTTCGTAAATCGATTTTTACTAAAGAATAATTTTTCAAGCTTAATACTTAACGAATTTTCACCTCATTCAACCTGATCTTTCAGATAGAATGTCTATGCTCTATACAACAATTATATTTAATGCAAATAATTATTATTTTATGCAAATAATTATTAAAATTTTAAAAGAGGCATTAAACGGCTCAGTTTCCCACACAACAATCAGAACTTGAACAATTGTTAATATGACCTTTTTTTTTTTTTTTTAAATTTCTTGTTCCTTGTTTGGTACACGTTTAAAAATTGCACGTTTTGAAGAAGATTGCTACAATACGAATTTTTTTTTCCCTCGAAAGGTTAAATTATTGTCAGGATTTTCAGTTGAAACTTTTTTATTTTGAAAAGTATTATAGTAAGAGTCTTTGTATTACTCTGGACTCAGTAGCCCAGATGAATATCCTCGTGTGGGGTCGAAACGTTGGATTTTCAAAATAAAAAAGTTTTAACTGAAAACCCTGACAATCATTAACACTATCATAAAGAATAACAGTTGACTATCTCTCACCTCTGAAATTTTTGTTTGCTTAAAATACCTCAAATTACATCATCTTTATTCAAGAAAAAAATCTAGATTTTTAAAATCCAAAACTTAACGGTGGAGAGCAATCATAGTAGTATTCCATTGAGCTGAGAGATAGCAGTAACAATAATATACTTAACTTGTAAAATTTCAGTTTTTTTTTATTGAGGCAGTCTTCTACCAAACGAGCGGTGTAGGTACTTAAAAGAAAATTATGGCAATAAAAAAAAATCTTACAATAGTAAATTTATATTAAATATTTATAGCTACAACCTGGCTGGCCAATTGAGAAATACTTCTTCTATTCCCCTGGTTCCCCTACTTTTACACTGCACGTCCTTCAATAACTGACTATGATATACGTGGAATGTACCTGGCTCTATTATTGAAATAATTGTACAAATATTCTTATTAATTTAGATATGACAACATGACATTTAGTCGAGCTGTTCTGTTAGCACCGAAGAGGATGAATTAACAATAGCTATTGAATTCTAATAACTACGGCCAGACGGTGTAGAATACGACCACTATCCAATAGTGAGTGAGTCAGCTTTCCTGTACCACCAGCTACAGTCTTCAATAAGTTCAATGATCTCCCTGTTCACTCTTCTCATTTATAATACATCAAAAAATAATTCGCAACGTACTTTGGTATTTTCATTACTTTCAAAAGATTAAAAAAAAAAAAAAAAGAATAAATTCTTCTTAGCTGTATTTTATTTTCTATGTTTCCAAGTGCAGCAAAAGGAGGATTTGATGCTTATGATATACATATTTTGTTATTATGTTATTAAGACATCAAGTCGGAGATTCAGGAAAATAAAATACAAAAGTGTTCTAAGAAACTAACATGAAAATATAATATTTTATTTGAATATTACTTGACTACGTCACGTAAAGCAAAACTGACACTGTATTAACTGTGTAAAGTTTATGACCCATCGTGTGTTACGGTAGTGGAACATGGGTTTTCAGTAAGAGACTTATAAAAGCTCACTAATTGTGGGAGCGAAAAATACTAAGAACAATATAAGGTCCTGAATGTGAAAACGATACCTGGAAAATACGCTTCAATTCATAACTACAAATTCTTTATGGAGAACCAGATTTGGTGAAGATTAAGGTGGCTGGGAAAAATGGGGGATGAAAGGTTGGAAGAAGACCTTCGTCGAAATTTTGTCAATAGTGGCCAAAAAACTACAACTCCTGATCGAATGACGATAATCGAATAATTCTTTTTTCATTAAAGAGCATAGGCTTTTCTTTATCAGTGAGAATAAAAAAAAAAAAAAAAAAAAAATACCATCACACGAAGTATTTCAAATCAATGTTTATAGTAATTCTGTTTTGCTTTAATTTATATAAAATAGTTTATTAAGAACAGGGTTATACATAGAGAATAAAATGAGTCAGTATTATTACCTATCGAGCTTTTTGCTAATATACATGTCTTTAAATACTTGCTAATATACAGATTTTTAAATAATTATTGTCTAAAGAATAAAAAATCCAAAACAATTAATATAAAGTATCCAAATTTTTAGGACTTTTAACGGAAAAAAATATTGTCATATAATTCAACGAGAAGTATGTTTTATGATTTAGTCTAATTGGAGGCCGAAAATATATTGAAAGTTCAAATATTGGGTTTTTAAATCTTAAAATCGATATATCGCAGATCGATCGCATTTGATCGATCAAATTCTATTATGGTATTTTAGCACCCCTCACCCTCTACCACTGTGAAAAAAAGAACCAATTAGAACCAACTATTGCCAATAAAAGAATTTCTATCAATTTAAATACTTTCTTTTCATGAATTACGTAGTTAACGTGGATGAAATCAAAACGCATTTATATCCAGTAATTTTACAGCCATTCTTCTTATTTATAAAATATTTTTGGTGCAGTAATATAAAAAGTAAAGCTCAATAGAAAAAAATTAAATTTATCTTTAGCAAAATCTCTGCTCATCTCCCTGATAGTATTCTTTTTTTCTGGCTGTAAAATTATTGGACACAAATGGGTTTTAACTTAAACTAAATGCCTATCCAGGTATAATTACGTACTATTCGATGCACGGCAAAGCCAAGGATTTTTTCTCCCTTTAAAAAAATCCTAGGGCCACCTCGCGACTCGAACCCGCGACACCTTTCCTATTGTAGGTTGCTATGCTAACCACTACACAAGTGACTCCAAAAATGAAGTTAACTTTTGTAAATATGACATAAGCTTCACTTATACGCTTTTTTTTCTATAAACACATCTGAATACTTTATAATTATATAATAATACTATAATTGATTTTAAATATGCTAATCCACCAATATATTTAATTCAAATTACATTCGAGTTGTGTCTCACTATTATAAATCTTATAACCTGTTGGTTTGAAGCAATACAACCCTTATATTGAATTGACTTTCTTTATTTTATCTGACGCATAAAATATGAATAAATTAAGGGATGATGTTAAGTAGTACAAGTTTTTTAGTTTGTTTTTGACTAATTAGAGTTTATATTGACTTAATTTAGGTGTAAATAAAGGAATATTGTTGATCTTTGAAGATGGGCAGATAGCCCTAAGCGTCAGATGAAATAAAGTAAGTTAATTCAATGTAAAGGTTGTAAGAATATAATTGACACTATTTGACCATAATAATTTTTCCCTCCGATAATTTGCGAATTTATATTATTTCTGAGCATCACAATGCTACATTTATTTTCTTCATTCCTTCAATGTTCCAACTTTCTCTTCAATGTCCAATGGCCTTTTTTTGTTCTTTTTTATATAAAGTTTATTCTCTTGTCTCTTTGAAAATATTTATATCTTCTGTGTTGTGAATCCCCGGCTATACGAAGACAAGTAGATACACCTACCCCCAATTGCTCCGGTTTGTTGTTGGCTATTAATGTAGAGCGAGGGCGGTGTCGAAAGAGAGGCGAGGCAGGTAACAGTGACCTATCGCAGATGAGCAGAACCTGTCCCAAATGTCAGCTGGGTGCAGCGAGGACGCCTGCAAGGACACCAGTTAGCCCTTTTTTGTGTTAACCCCATTGCCAGAAATAATTTTTATTAGTATATCTAGGGCCTCTTTGGATAGTGATGTCTATGTATGCCATAACTCTGTATTTTCCTAAAGGGAACGAGCTTTATACACGGAGAAACAATCTATTAGATGTTGATACCCATAATTATTTTATTTATTAAAGGGAAGTTATAAGAATTAATCAATCAAATTTCACTACCACGAAGAACTGATTTAAGAACGAAGAACTGAATGGTCAGTTCATATCTCATGAAATCGAGGTTATGATAGGCTCGAAGCATTCCAACTGGAAGCCTTTAAACAACAATAACTGCCTTAATCACCACTTAAACCCTACAAAGTTGTCACAGAGAAAAAAAAACTGAGTTGAAAAGAAATGGTGGTTCGGGATTGAGTTATGGGCTTTTGTTCGCAGGTGTCTACGGAATCCAAGCATTCCAATCTTAAGTGTTAAAGGAAATAGTGGGAGCACCATATTATTTGAGAAATGGCTTACTAGAGAAATACAGATTACTGCAAAGAACTTTCAGTGTGAACAATCCATTAGCACAATGACTAAGATTCACCGATGACTTACGAAGCGGAGCCAAAGATGCTAAATTAGTAATAAAACTGACTGCCTGCTTTATGAATGATCACAGATTTGATAACTTTCAAAATATTATGCAGATGGTAGAGCATTGTTTATAGACAATTTTTTTGTATTGTAATTTTTTGTAATCATGAATAATTAATCAATAATGAGACGATATAAAATTTACTGGGGCTGGTATGGCCGAGAAGACAAAGGCGTTTGCGATAGGTAATCAATATTGATATAACGTCGAGCGAGGTTAGTACTTGGATGGGTGATCGCTCAGTTCAAGACTTCGCCAAGCCCCAGGTATGTGAGGCCCGTCAGCATACCGGAGACGACTCACACCGACCGGCCGTAGGAGTGATATACCTTCCTCGGGTATCTTATCGGGAATCATGGTGTGATTTTGCAGGATTTCAGTGACCGCCCGAAGGTTTGGTATAAGGACGGTATGCTTCAGGGAAAGAAATATAGGTACTGCTGACTCTGAGCTGCCATAATCCTTGGACTTAGACCAGTTTATCATTATGCTTGAACCCGAGAGAGCTATGGATTGGTTGTGGAGTTATGGGCAGTCTGCCGGTGTACCTTGGCTCTCAGCAACGTGAGGTTTGGGGTGCGCCCTCCAGGCTGTACACGCAAAAGCAACACGAATGGTTGTTAATAAACCACACCTCGAAACCAAAGGTCTCATTAGGCCTACTGCTCCAACAAAAAAGTAAAAAAGATAGAATATAAAATCTACTACAGTTTATTTGATACTTTGAGAAATTAAATATTTTAAACTGAAGTTGGAATCAAAATAAGTTATGATAAAATAACCTCCCTTTGATAAGTAATGAAGGGTGCAGTTGTCACAAGTTCCTATCATAACTTCCTAACAACTAGTCATCAATGCCTGGTGATGGAATGTTTGTGAATAAAATAATAATAAATAAGTAAACATCAATTGTCTCTTATCGATTGATATCACTTGCTGATGTGTAATAAAAAATCTGGGCGATGCGCGCAACATACAACTTTCACTTAAGAACTTATTTAGATTAGAAATCGATGTTTCGATAATATGTAAACGCCATTCCTCAACTTCACACATTATTTCACATTTAAGTATATACCTACTTATATTTGTATATCTCCATAAGTTATAGAGTATCTGTATAGCAAAATTTGGTAGTTCTCAGCACTTTTCGATTCATTATTGCTAATTTATTTATGTAGGGACCAATTACATCAACAGTCGAGTTTTTTTTACTGCTTGCTTGTTTTTTAACGATTACTGTTCCTCTAAAATTGCTTTATATTGTTTTCAAAAATTTATTATAGAAAAAAAGTTTCTAGACTAAAATATACCTATATTAATAATAGACTATTATCTTTTACCATATTTTTACACACCTGCGATGCTTCAAAAATGTGAGCATCACGTATTTACTCTCTTAATTATCATTAATCTTTTTATTAATAAATAAAAGTTTTTATTTTCATAATACGGTTAATAAAATTTTGGCTGTCACATATACCTACATCAAATACCAAGTTTGATCAAAATCGTTAAAGCCGTTTTTGAGCAAATAAAAAAATAAAACAAGTGAAAATGGGACAAAATTTATTAAGTAAAGTGTCCCCTCCAATTGATCAATTTTGATGAAATTTTGACTGTCACATCGCGGGCATATACATACACCAAATACCGAGTTTGGTCAAAGTCGTTAAAGCCATTTTTGAGTAAACAAAAAAAACACGTGATAATGAGACAACATTTATTAAGTAAAGTGCCCCCTCCGTTTAACCAATTTTAATGAAATTTCGGCTGTCGCATCACGGTCATATACATACATCAAATACCAAGTTTGATCAAAATCGCTAAAGCCGTTTTTGAGTAAATAAAAAAAAACACATGAAAATGGGACAACATTTACTAAGTAAAGTGCCCCCTCCAATTAATCAATTTTGATGAAATTTTTACAGTCGCATCGCGGGCATATACATACACCAAATACCGAGTTTAATCAAAATCGTTAAAGCCGTTTTTGAGAAAATCGAAAAAACCCTAAAAATTGGACAAAATTCTTCAAATAAAGTACCCCCTCCGTTTGACCAATTTTGATGAAATTTTCGCTGTCACATCGCGGGCATATACATACACCAAATACCCAATTTCAGGTCTGTGCGATTTATAGTTCTTGAGCTAGTCTCTTCACATACACACACGCACACACACACACACACACACACAGACCATTTCGCGGGACTTGGTTAATTGGATTCAGGGGACCCCAAAACATGTATTTCCTTTGAAAACCGGAAGTCGAAATTTTTCACGATCGCAATACTTTCCTTACTATATATTTCATATATAGGTAAGTGAAAGTAAAAAAGAACAATATGTTAATATGATAATTAATAAGAGTTAATGTCATACGTCGATCAAATATAAAATTCATATCTATTTTCAAATATAAATTCATTCGGTTCATGTTAGTCCGCATATTTATAGTGTTAAAGAGGCCTGTAATAAGAAGGATGCATTTTGAATTCCATTATTTTTTATAGATGATTCAGATCATCGTTTTCTTTTTAAAATATTATTTTTTTTTATTATTACTATTTCTTTATATAAGAGACGAGTTCATCTCAAATATTGGCAGAGGAGTGGAAAGTTGATAGAAGAGTTGGCTATGGAGCAGCGAGGTGGGAAAAAAAAGGGCACAAAGAGGATTTGGAATAAGCTCCAGTAAACTGGAATGAGGTGACCAATAGGCTTCCACGCAATTCCTTGATGAAAAAATACTGTCTGGAGGGGGAGGGGGCAGGATTAGGGACCGATACTTCAATAGCAGCCCTCTGGGTAGGGCCACTTTCCTCTGTGAGGGAAAATCCTTCAAAGGGATATTTTTGAAAGGAATACTATACTGCATTGTATGGAATACTATATTCTCATGTATATACATATTTATGTAATATTAATAATTTAATAATTATTAATAAATTATCCTCTTTTTAAAGCTTCAAATTCGCTTATTTTATTGGGTCACTTGTGTTATAGTTGTAATAGCATTAGCATAGCAGCCTATAAAACTAAAGGTCGAGGGTTCGTGTCTCGCCTGGGTCCTAGGATTTTTTAAATGTCGTAAAATATCCTTGGTTATGTTGTGCCTCAGATAGGACGTAAAATGGAGGTCCAGAGCCTGTGCGATGACAGGTGCTCGTTCAAGATGCCTATCCTAATTATACCTGGATAAGAAAAATTTTTTACTCCTACTGTAGTAGTGTCCGATTAGCCTTGATGGCATAAAGTGGCGTTAAACAAACTTAATGAATTTCGGAAAAGACGGTGCATATATATATATATATATATATATATATATATATATATATATATATATATATATATATATATATATATATACATATATACAAAGACTTGAGTGTTAAAAAATCTGTAAATGTAGCGTGTCATTTTAGTTAGGATGCCATTAAAGAGGAGGGAGCTAATAAACGAATATGTCTAATGAGTGAAAGATGGTTTTAACCGGAATAAGGGGTTCAATATTTTTACTAAAAAGAAAAATCTCCAGATGTATATACATAAATTTTTTTTTTTTTTTTTTTTTTTTTTTATAGGTTCCAGATTTGCCAAGCCAGCTGGATTTTAATTAAGTTTTATTGAAAATATGTGCGATATGTAATTTTTTATTCGAATTATTAAAATAGAATATATAAAACACAGAGGGCTATTTTTAAGGCCCCAAAGATTACTATTAACAACAGCTGTATTAATGTGTTGGCATTATTAAAATTAAAAAACCTTCAATTTATTCGGCTAAATGCCTATATTCAAGTCTTTAACCGACTTGTACGCTTCTTACAATTTGTATCCAGCAATGAATGAATTACTTTAATTACAAATATACAATATGTATGTATATAATTACACTTTAAATACAATATTAATGGCCGCAACTACAGTAGTATGTTCCAATCGCTCTGTGATTTTTACTCTATTGAGAAGTTGTTTATGCTAATTCAGCTGTGAAACTCAGTATACTGTGACATTATAAACAATTGAATATTGTGGCATTCACATTTTGGTGAGGTGAGAGATTATTATTAACTATTACCATAAATATCGTGTGGCAGTTAGTGTAATCACACAGTGACGGTAATTCCCCTAGCGGGTCTTATCGTACTACAGATAACTCAAGGCCTGTAGCTTGTATACTAACATCGTGACTTCAGCTGGTCTCGAGTTCAAATCCAGGACTTTAATTTAAATTTTTTTTTTTTACTTATTTTTTTTTTCCTTTCCGCCGAATTATTTTTATTTATTATTTCAATCTATAAGAGAATTTATTTCATTTTTTTTTTTTATTTTTAAAATGATTTATTTTATGTATGTAAATAGTTTTGTAAATAGTTTAAAAATTTAATTTCTTTTTATATATAGAGAATTTTTTTTTTCTTTTTCATTTAAAATTTTAACATGTCTAACAATAATATGGATTTGGACAAAAACTCTTCCAGTGAAGACTCAGAGGAGGAAACTCATTTCTCTGAGGTCAGTGAAACCGACTCCCAATATTTGAAAAGGCGAACATTACAAAAGCGCCATCGAAACTCTGCCCCGGGGTCAGCGGGCAACTCGCCTAATAAAAAGAAAAATAAAACAGCCAAAAAACAGCCAGCCGAAAAAAAAAATACTCGCAGCAAAACCACTGCAGCCAACAAAATTGAATCATTAGAAACAAACAATACAAACACTCAACCCGCAACTGTACCCAATTCATCTGTCAAGACCCCAGAATCAAATGTATTTTCTGAACCAGAACCACCACCTATCTATGTAAATAAAATCAACAACTTCATCGCATTCGGTCAAGAAATAGCTGACTTGATCGGGCAGCCTAACTTCAGATGCTTCTCAAGAGTAAACGATATAAAGATCAATACTAACTCCAAAGAAAATTATAAGAAACTGATAAATTATTTATCTACGAAAAATTATGATTTTCATTGTTATCAATTAAGGGAAGAAAAATCTTACAGAGTAGTATTAAGAGGTCTTCACTCAACTACCCCTACATCTGTCATACAAAGTGGCCTAGAGGAAATCGGCCACACTGTGAGACGGGTATCTCCTGTTTTACACCCTACACAGAAATACCCATTGCCACTATTCTTTGTCGATTTAGAGCCAGCGATAAACAACCCAGAAATATTCAAAGTAAACAGACTTGTTTATTCTATAGTTAAATTTGAAGAGCCAAGGAACAAGCCTATTATAGTCCAGTGCACAAAATGCCAGAATTTGGGGCATACAAAGGCCTACTGTCATCACCCTGCCAGATGTGTCAAATGCGCTGGAGCACACGCATCTGACACTTGCAATAAGCCCAGAGATGAGCCAGCGCAATGTGTTCTTTGTGGCGAAGGTCACCCTGCTAACTACAAAGGTTGCCCAGTTTATAAAAAAACATACCGACAAAAAACGCACAGCATAGCAATAAGAAACTTGAACCTTGAACAAAAAAAATCCATACCGGCACCTGAAATAGAAAATGACGAAGATTTCCCAGAGTTGCCAGCGCACACTATCCCTCAGCAACCTTCTACCTCTACAGCTTCCGATCATCCTCAACAGAACATCAGAAAACAGCCTACAAAAATTGATGCCAAGAAACAACAACCACTTCGTCAGGCGCCTCAGACCTCTCATCCTAAGCCCCAGACGTCCAATCCAAAACCACAACCTCCGCGTAATCAAATCCCACCTCACCATTTACCCCTATGGGTTAAATTACCGCCCGAAAATCCTCCGCCAGCACGTTCCTTTCCTATCTCCCAAAATAATATCCCTTTAGAAAAAACTCCAAATCCACCTACAGGTCCCCAACGACGGTCCCAACCCACATCCAGTCACAAAACCTATCCACCGCAAGTCCATGATCCATTCCTTAACCAGAATCCAAACGACCTCAACTCAATCCTTGCATCATTCCTATTAGATCTTCAAAATACCATCAAACCTCTCATCAGTCTTTTGACCAGACTCCTTTCAGAATTCCCTATTAATATTTCACGATGAGAGATAAGCCTCTTAGTGTCGTTCTGTGGAATGCTAACGGACTACATAACCACCGCGACGAACTAGACATTTTCCTTCATGACAATCATATTGACATTGCCCTCATAACTGAAACCCACTTAACAAAACGGTCACACTTTTACATACGGGACTACATCACTTACAGATCAGATCATCCTGACAACACTTCCCACGCTGGTTCCTGCATCCTTGTCCATAATTCCTTATCTCATTCCCTTATTCCTTCCACTCCAACTGACGCCATTCAGGCCACATCGATAACAATCTCAAGTGATTCTCACCGCCTCACATTTTCAGCTGTATACTGTCCTCCTGGCAACAACCTCTCCCATAATCTTCTTGAATCCTTATTCCATTCCCTCGGACCGCGCTTCATTGCTGGAGGAGACTACAACGCTAAACACCAACGATGGGGTTGTCGATCATCCAACTCACGTGGTAACATCCTTTCTCATGTCACATCTTCCAATAGCTATTCTGTCCTATCGCCAAACAATCCTACCTATTGGCCTACCTCGCTCAAAAAACGCCCCGATATCCTGGATATATTTGTTACCTCTCAGATTTCCTCCTCCCTTACCATTGTCAAATCCCTGAACGACCTTTCATCAGATCATAGTCCGGTCTTGCTTTTACTACATTCAAAAATTACTCCCAAGCCCTCTCTCCCTACATTGATTACAGGACGAGTCAACTGGGACAATTTTCGTGATGACCTTGAATATAAGTTAGACTTGAAAACTTCACTTAAAACAAAAGTAGACATTGACAAAGCCATAGAACAATTAACAAAATCTATATCAAACTGTATAAAGGATAACACCTTTATCAGTAAAAACAGTAATCTGCAACAGACTAACCTGCCACAGCATATTCGATCCTTATTAAGAGATAAACGTAGAGCAAGATCGAAGTGGCACAGGACCAGATATCCTTCAGATAAAACTCATTACACCAAACTGACTAACAAACTAAAAGCTGAAATAAGAAAATTCAGAATTCAAAATTTAATCAACTTCACTGAAAATCTCACAACTACTGACAAATCATTATGGACGACCACGAAAAAGATACTTAAGTACAAGGACTGTAATCATCCCCTCCTTACTGAATCCCAATCCTGGACCAGAACTGATGAAGAGAAGTCGCAAGTTTTCGGTCAACACCTATTCAAAACCTTTAACCCACATCCTGATATCCTAAATCCACATACCCTAGAGTGTATTGAAGCAAGACTGGACATTCCCCTCCAGATGACCCCTCCTCCTAAAGCATTCCACCCTTCCGAAATAGCTTTTATCATTCAAAGATTACCTTCCCGCAAAGCTCCAGGACACGACCTAATTACATCCTATATCTTAAAACGGCTTCCTAAAAAAGCAGTATTATTCCTGACCTACATTTACAATGCTGTCCTTCGCACCACATACTTTCCTGACCCCTGGAAATTATCCATAGTCAAAATGATCCCGAAACCCCAAAAACCACCAGAACAACCATCCTCCTATCGTCCTATCTCTCTTTTACCTATCATGGGTAAAATTCTGGAAAAACTCATCCTTAAACGGCTTTATCCTATCCTAGACTCAAATAGTATAATCCCAGACCACCAGTTTGGATTTCGAACATCCCACTCCACTATCCAGCAATGTCATCGTGTGGTCGACGTTGTCTCGTCTTCATTGGAGCGCGGATTGTACTGCACTGGAGCCTTTCTTGATGTGGAACAGGCGTTTGATCGAGTCTGGCATCCGGGACTACTGTACAAACTCCGTAAATTCCTACCTCCTACTTACTTCCTTATTATGCGTTCCTACCTAGCTGACAGATTATTCAAAGTAAACCACAATAATGCATACTCTTCCCTCTTCCGGCAGTCAGCTGGGGTCCCTCAAGGTAGCATCCTCGGTCCCATCCTCTACACAGTTTATACAGCTGATATACCAACCCATCCTAACACTGTTATAACCACTTATGCTGATGACACCTGTGTGCTATCAGTAAATAGTGATCCAGTTATTGCATCCCAAAACCTTCAAGCTCATATAACAAACCTTGAAAAATGGTGTGAAAAATGGAGAATCAAAATCAACCCCAACAAATCCCATCAAATTACCTTTACTCTCCGTCGAAAACCTACGACATCCTGCCCTACTGTATCCTTCAACAATTCTCGACTTGTCCCTGTTGAACAGATCCGTTATTTAGGACTCCACCTCGACAAACGTCTAACTTGGAATCCCCATACTAGATTGAAACGACAAGAAACCGCTCGACGCTACCGCCTACTACAACACTTACTGGACAAACGCTCAAAATTACCAATCTACTACAAAAGACTCCTTTATATGACAGTAATAAGACCTATTTGGGCTTACGGAATCGAGCTTTGGGGCTCCACCAAACCATCAAACTCCTCTCGAATCCAATCCTTGCAGTCCAAAATCCTTCGAAAAATCCTTAACGCTCCTTATTTTGTAACAAATAAAACAATCCACAAAGACCTTAATGTTCCGTATGTCGCTGATTTAGCCCGATCCAGATACCAGTCCTTTCATAGTAAACTCCTGATCCATCAGAACCCACTCGTATCCTCCCTCGCTTCCTCCTCTATCCCAGATAATCCTCCAAGGCGTCTGAAAAGAAGATGGCCTCGAGATCTTTTAAATTAGACACTACTTGAGTGCTATCAGTGGATAGTTTCTCTACATGCTTATTCCATACATTATTTTCTTTTATTTTAGCACATTTACTTAATGTATTATATGTAAATACAGATGTAAATTTCAATAAATATTTATTTAAAAAAAAAAAAAAAAATACAATATTCTCATTAACATTGTCTGGTTTACTCAACTTTAGAAAAAACATTTTAAAGTGCTCAATTTTCAATATGATGAGAAAAATTAAATCCCATTTCAAATCCTGCTAATTATACAATTTAATAATATTTCTTTTAAATATTACAAGGGTTTCATTATACCAGATTATGATACTAAGAATATTATATTTTTCATGAAATAATTTATTGGTTACTTGATAAAAGTTATAAAATTGTAAAAGCCAGATTAAGATTTGAAAATGGTCGTTTGACCGAACTTTGTCAATACGAATAATAAAAATAAATTGATGATGTGATGGAGAATGCATCGCTTCTGATAGTACCAACTCAATAAAAAGGTTTAATCCAACGAATATGAACACGGGCAAGATAGAATATTTTTCTATTTGTATTTTGAATAATATTTTTCTTATTAGGTTAGATTGAATTGGAAAATTCAAATAAAATTAGGCTCTATGTGATATGTATATTGAAAAAACAATTCATGACGGTTACTCAAATTATATCAAATTAGTAGAAGAAATAGGCTTTATGTTTTTAGGTATAGTTGTTAAACAAGAACAAAACATCTACGTATTGTTGAAAAGGAACTTTCATCAAAAATATAACCGCATAAAATTTCGAATAAAAAAAAATTGATTTAAATTATTGAAAAGAAGCTGCATCATTTTAACTTTTTCGTTATTTTAAACCATTCCAAACCAAGCGCTTACCACTTTTTCACTTCAGGAGTTTTGATGTTTCATATGAATTGGGTAGTTTTGCATTTATGTAAATTCTGAGTTCAATTAAAAAAAAAAAAAAATTTAGAAAAAAAACTAATCACTGTACGACTATAAATTGTTAAAGTGTTAAAAAGTCAGACACTGATATAATAGGCAGCAAAAAGAAACTAACTTATTTTTGTGAGTTTTTTATTCATATTTACGGTTATTGATTTTTTTTTATATATTTTAAGTTCCGTTAATCATAAAGTATTAGTTGGGATTTTGGCTAATACGTAAATATAGGTAAATAGGTAAATGTAGGTCTTGAGGCAAAGCCAGAACTTAAAAAAAATATTTTACTTATTCATATAGTTTCCAAATTACTCTTTTGCTAAATTATCCATGGGAAAGCGTGAAAAATAAATATAAATGGACCACTTCTATCACCTACTAATATGATTTTTTGAAAGCCATAGGAAACTACAATGTACGAAATAATACACTTACTAATATATCTCAAAATTGTTAATTCGCAAAGTTACAATATACGTGTGAAGTAATTTTACAATAATTTATCGGCACATTTGTCAGAGCAAAAAGATAAAAAGGGTACAAAGTAATCTCAAAATCTACCTTTGTCCTCCAGTTTAGGGGCAAAATATATAAACCAATTATAAAATTTTGGCTAGATATAGTCTGAGAGGTAAGGCGTGAGTAAGGCATTCGAAATTTGATATTATGTTTCGAACAAAAAGGGTATTCCATTGGTTGAACTGTTAAACCCATGGCCCCGTATCAATAGGACCTGTGGCTTTGTTTATGTTTTCCATCCACACACCTGTTAGTCAATACCAGGTGTATCCATGACACACTGGCAACCGCTGCAAGACTGGTAAACATTGCCCAACAGGACCTTTACCCAGAACATGTTCCATAAGCTGCATCCAAACTGTTCCACATGTAAATGGTTATTGTGTCATAGGAATGCACAATGAGTTTTATACATACATATACAGTCGGTTCACACTTGGGAAGCTAACATTAATATTTAGTCATTCCTGTTATACATTCAACGCTATTTCTCATGAACTATGCCTGCTCTCATCGATATTATTCGTTATAAATATGCATTTATGCTAAGCTGATGTACATGTTAGGTAAGCTATGTATTAATAATAAATGTATACAATAATATATCTAATGCTTGATATGTAAATGTGTTTCACTACGGCATTTTTAATGTTTTGAACCTCATATTACAACCGATTACAATACAAACGAAATAAACAAAACTTTTTTATTATTTTTTGTAATATTCAAAAACTGATAACCTACTTTTTCTAACCTCAACAAATGAAATATTATTTTGTGGTGTCCTGTGGTATTCGTTCAACCACAATTATATCTGATAAAGAATAGGTAACGCCTGCTATAAATTTATGTAAATTAACAAGGGTTATGTAACCAGCTCAAAGAAAGGGTGAAGTTTTTTAAATTTATTATTTCAAGTTAAAGTATTTTTTTTTTATTTTGTAAAAAATTCTTTGTTAATAGAAAAAAAAAAGAATTAAAATAAATTGGTATGGGTACTTAAGTACACGATATAAATAGAGAAGAAGATAAAAACGATCTTTTATAAAATTATTAAAACTGTACAGGTATTAGAGTACATTCAATATTAAGTATATTACTATTGATAAAAATGCTATAGCAAAGCTTTTTTTAAATTTTATTATTTTTCTGATGAATTATTTTCCAAAAAAAAAAAAAAAAAATCATCTATTTATTATAGCATTTTGAAACATTTTATGCAACCTCAAAGAAAATGGACGACAGATTTAAAAAAAAAAAAAAAAGTATCGAGATATCCCGAAAGACATTAGTATATAAAATCAATTAAACGTCAATAAAATCATGAATTTATTAATCAATGAAATAATCCATTTATTTAATCATTAAGAACTTTGGAATGAAAAAAAAAAAATAATAACACTTCTGGCTTTAGATTGGATTTTTGTAAAAAAATTTAAATTGTTAAATTCAACAATAAGAAAATTAGTGATCATTAATTCCATTTTTTCCCCTTTATTTAGTTATAACTAATGCTACGAGGTTAAAAGGTATATTTATATTTATAAAAAATATTTACAGAAGGATTTAACTTTTATTTTAAATAAAAACATAAAAAAATGATTACAACAGGAGAGGAAAGCGAAATCCTCAGTTATTGAAATGTATCACTATTGTTTCTTATCCATTCACTAATACTTGAGCAATCATTGTTATGTCTCATTTCTTTTGTTTCAACATCTGACTACATTACTGATACATCTATTCATTATACATGCTAAGAGTTCCCCCGCATTGGAACACATAGCACTTAGTTCATGGGGAGGCGAGAAATCTGTAAAAAAAAAAAACTCCTTGAGGGAACAAATATATAACCTCTAAAATTGTGAGACGCCTTTCCGGCATAGAATTATTTTTTCTGTTTCCTACGTGAAACCATAACTTTTCTCTAAAAGGGAAAAAATACGGAGAGGTTTTCCTGAGAAGAAAATCCTTAAAAGCAGCGAAGCGGTAACAAACTGTTGTAAATGGGGCGACTTGGGCTAATTGGTCGGCGCGCGGCTTGAGCTAGCGTTGCCTTCACGCTCTTCTCAGGATCTTGGAAAATATGTGCCAAGGAGCGGGAATACTTTCGGCCTATTTTCCTTATTTATTTTATTTTAGACATCGTTAATTATTTCCATCATTGTTATTTTATAATTAACAGAGGAGTAATTAATTATATAACTAAAAAGGGGAAGTCACGAAATTATTCATATGAATATATTTGGAAAACGACCGAGAGCGTGTAACTAAACCATTATCTCGAAACTTGAAAACCCTCTGCTGAATGCAGGATAACAAAATATTTTAAGAACTACTTCTGAGCAAAACTGTAAAAAAAAAGCAATCAAAATTAAAATATTAATTAATGTATTATATTTAAAAAAGTACTGTGATATGTGGGTAAAGGGGAAAAGTTAAAAAAATTAGAATCAATTGTGGGACATACCTGGCATATATTCATGGAACAGTATGTTATTATCAAATCAAAAAAAAAGAAAAATATAAGTATATATAGGTATTTCATTTCGCATCGTTACTCCGTGTAGTAAGAATTATTACAATAATTACCTTGTTTGTCCTCGTCATCAACAAATTACTTTTGTTAAGAATGGACAGGACAAAAAAAAAAGTGATTTAACTGTAGAGACAAAAGGAAGTTACTTGTTACTTAGGAAAGTATTATTATTGTTGTTATTAAACAGCTTAGGTAACCATTAGATTGCGGCAGTGTACAATAACGATAGTCACTTTAGACAATAAGTACAATCTAATCTTAATCATAGTATTTACGCAGATTAGAGAAAATACAATGCCTCTTGCGTTAGATTTTTTTTTTTTTTTAATCGATGGATAGCCGAAACAATAAAAAAAAAAATGAGGTCAAATACGGCAAAATAATAGACGATCAAGGAAAATAATTTTATGCGGCTTCTTTGAATGGCATAAGTATTCGATTAAATGATAACATTTCTCAATCACCAACATTCACTAAAATTTCCTTTTCTAAATTAAAATATTCATGATTAATTCATAGATTTAATTAAAAAAATATAAATTACTAAAACACATTATATTATTTTTTAAATAGAATATATGGTCTTAAGTCTTAATGGCTCAATTCTTGACTTCAGTTTATTTTATTTAACTTTATGTATTTGTTACGTATCACGTCAAACTCTCGAATGTAAAAAATAGTTTTCTCTAGTTTAGGTACGTTGTTATTGCATATGACACCCCAGGAAACCGATAAATTTTAACACTATATGAAAGATATTTAACACACTTTTGTCCCAGAGAGGCGTTCACAGATCACTAGTACATATTAATATTTTTTTTCAGTTTATAATATAATATTTTTTTGTTTTAATTTCTGTTTTTAATTAATGTATAAGGTTCTTAATTATTTTCAATACATATCAAAAATAGTTTAAATAATGTTTTTTGTGAACTTGAAAACTTCAAATATAAGAAATGTGAAAATTCATTCTAAATTATTGGTGTTTAAAAATATCATGATTCTTTCCAAATTTTTAAAAACTTTTGAAATATTTTGGATAAGTAGTTGTTCTAATGCTAAATGTAGTAATTTAATTATTTTTTTCACTTTTGACCTTTTATATCCTAGAGGTGAATTTCTGAAAACTATAGTTCTTTAAATTTGAAGTGGACAATTTCAAACATGGAGAATTTAGCTATGTGTAATTTGAAAACTCACACACTCTAAATTACCTATTGGTGTTTCAAGAATACCTTAAAAATAATTTTTTGACAACTTCAAATTTTTTTATTTCTATCCTTGATTAAAGGAAAATAATAATATATAAAAAGTTGTGGCTAATTTATTTGGTCACTTTAGACCCATTAAGTCACAGATGTTCATTTCCGAAAAATAGGTGCCGGAGGGCAAACATTTTTAAATTTGGCAATCATTTGTTTCTGGAATGTGTTAACAGAAGTAGAAATAAAGACAAAAAATTCATATTATTTTTACTATTTCGACGTAATCGGTTAAACATTGATTCAGGCTAATTTTGGTTTTTTATTTTGCTCTCCTGAATAGTAAAGATATTTACATTCGATATTTTGAGGTGGTAGCGACGATATTATGTAACAATCGGAGCAAAGTCTAAGCATTTTTCCTGTAACTTCATAATAGCTTAAAGCCAACTAATGGTTTTTTTAAAAATTAGACTCATAAATTCGAAAGATTCATAAGTGTAAGAGCTTTTGTAATGAGGCTATTCTTTGGAATTACACTACTACTGGTGGCAGTTGTAGAGGTGTTGAGGCTGTAGGTTATATAATATGGGAATGGTTAGCTTAAATACATTATTTGTTTTGCAAATTAACAGACGTTAGCAAAGCAACTTCTAAGCCAGTTTGTATTCCTTTGAACAAGAGAAACTCGCCTAAAATATATTTACACAGCTACATTTCGAAATTTAATAAATTATTTTTTAATATTGTAACAGTTATGTGGGTTGAACAATTTTCAATGCTACACAAATTATGAAAACACGGATATTTTAAACAAGTTACAAAAATTATCATATAACACAGAAATAACAATATGACTTATCCAGTCCATCGCCCCTTATATTCAATCCTAAAAAGAACGGCGGGTCTTTTTTTTTTACTTTAGGTACACCAGTTACTTTTTCGTGTTATTAGTGATTTATCATACTGTTATTTAGTAGCATATGTATATGTTTAAAGAAAAAAAGTGAAATAAAAAGGTTATATACAAAAACAACACTATGTCTCCTCTTAAAATGTAAGTATTACCAATCAGAAATTGTAATATAGAACCAGATTTCATTTTTGGGACCAATAAGACTTAATTTTCGTGCCTCTTCATTCACACAAATAGGAGTCAAGATGGCTTCAATTTCAACATTCAATTCAAACATTTAATTTTGTTTCTCCTCTTCAGGCTGGCCCACAGCGACTCTATCCCTTGGGTGTGAGCTCCTGTTTTTGGGTCTATGAAGTTTTCACTATCGTTAACCGTGTAAAGTTTATTCAAGAAAGGAATATGCTGCAACGAAATTTAGGGACTACTTTCTTGTAGAAATACATTCTCATACTATGTCATTTCCTACATATTCTTGACTTGTGTAGAATTCCGTATTCCTGTAGTCCCTTAAATGCCTTTGCTTCTGACTTAATCTAAACAAATTCATTTTGAGATTTATAGAATATCAAATTACCTTCTTCAAATAGCAAATTGTACCATTAAAATACCGTAGTCACAAATAGGCACTATGAAAGTTCGTTCCAACAAGTCTAGAACTATTCTAAACCAAATGTTTTGTGTTTTTATTTCACGTTACGATATGTTTGATATATACTCATATATTATGAAAACTATATACCAATAATGACAATAATTTGGGTTTAAATAATTTTTATTATAAACATACATTATAATTAACAATGTAAAACAAACAAGAAGAGCTCAAATTAGTAATAGCGTTACAAAAAGTAACTATAAGTTACACAGCAGTGACGCAAAAGTAACCTTATGCTTCGATGTTAAACTAAGCTGCCATTCCCTCACTTCTTACGTTTAGTCCGAAATGGAACAAACCAGAAAGGTCTAGATCATTCCTGTCACATCTAGAACATGTCATTACGTACCAAAACGGTTATTTAACGGTTCAAACAAAAGTCTAGTACTCTTAGGTGTAACAGAAATAATCATTCGTTTTTCATCACAATATGATTTAAGTATGAAATGAACCTTTTGTAGTTAGAAACAACTCATAGCCTCAATCCTATAAAATATGCAGAGCATGAATTAATATTGTAACGTTAAATCGTTAAATAAAACAAAATAAATTTGATTGAAATCCATGGCCGTTTGTTGGAACAAACTAAGCAGTTGGAGCGAACTGTTTGGGACTAGATTTTTCCCGTAGAGCCCCATCTACGGCGTTCCACGAGATTCGACAACGTCTAGACCCCCCTTAGAACTATACATAAGGAGCGATTGACTGAACAGTTTTAGTCTGTGTCTTGACTGTGAAGCTCAAGTCATATGATTTGTGTGTTATAAAGTTATGATTTTTGTAACATGATCGAATATTTGAGTTGTATTAATTCGTTGGCATTGATAATTGTATATTTTTGTTTAATAAATTACTTGTCAAATAATAAATAAGTTGACCCACAGAAGCGCTACAATATCATTTAACTTTTAAAAAAAATACCTTATAAATATGATTTTTATTTATTTATTTTGTTTTTTATTTTATTTCGACCTTAAGCGAAAGTAAATTCATTATATTAAGCTGACCTGTGAAAGATGACAGGTGTTGAAATTAATTTAATTCATTGAAAGTTAGCACTTCCAAGTAATCGGACAACTTTTAACAGAAGGGAACAAATCGATCTTGTCAATGTTTTGACATAATTGAATAATTACAGTGTTGAGAAATGTGAAAGCTTTCAAATAACTTTGTTTTATTTTTCATCTAAAATCTATCTTTTCTCTAAATAAAATTAATATATTATGGTGTCGCCATTTTTTTGTCATTGATGAAAATTTGTGAAATATTCTATTTATTTTTTTTAACTTAATTTTTCATTAACAAAAAAACCATTTTTTATTTAAACAGTTATTCGGAAATTTTTGAATTCATAGGATAAACCGTAAAGAAGTTATTGGCACCCTTAAGACTACATTTCTGTGGATAAATTAAAAAAAAAAATACTTTTTCTAAAGGGATCAAATAGAAACTTCCTATAGCTTCTCATTATCTATCCTCATAAAGACTCAAGAGATTTTTTTGGATCGAAAGTTCAATAGTTTTACAATATGGCAATATTTATTGTTAAAAGTGCCAAATCTAGTTATTGGGACCCTGTGGATTTAATCGTGAAATCTTCCCTATGGTTAGTTTGTTAAAGTCTTACTTCATTGATGACATAGAGGACCCTTCAAACATTAGACTCATATATATCTTGTAATGAAATTAGGACTTGTTTACTTATTTCTTTAAGTTAAATTTGGGGTGCCAATAACTGTACTGAGTGCCAATAATTGTATGGTTTAATAATATATTCAGAAATCACAGCGTGAAACAAAGGCTTTGTTTAGAAACTTGGAAACTAGTAGATGACTCCAGGATAACATAGGACAAATGAAATATGTGTCAAGGGACGTATTTAAGGAGGAAGGTCGAGCCCCCTCTCCTCCCCCCCTCCGCCAAAATCATTAATAATAAGAAAAAATTAAGTAATCTGAATTTTGTCAATGGATCATTTAAAACCGATTAAAATAGCTAAGAACGTCATTTAGATGCAATTGTAACATTAGATTGTAACACCAGAACCTCACAAACATCATCTATATATTCAGTAAGTATAAATCGGACCCCCATGACCCCTGTCATCACCACTTACGTCCGTTTTTAATAATTCTTAAAAACGGAGTATTAATCTATTCAGAAATAAGGCGAGTACTTGCAACAAAGCCTTTTGGATAACACTGACTCAATGGAAGGTGTGCCGCCGGAGATAAAACGAAAGAAAGTTTTGTGTCTATCTCTATGCGTGTTGCTCAGTTAGTTTCTGCTTAGGTCGTCAAGATTTTTTTTTTTAGTAACGTGTTCCACACTTTTTTAAGTTCCTCCTCACATTTTAAATTAAAGATTAAATTAAACTTTAAAATCAATTATTAAATTAAACTGTTTTAAAATTAATTATGAAATTTAAAATTGCCTCAAGCTTTCTGCGGACATATTGTGTGAATTTTTCACATTCTAACCATTTCGTGTCCTATTAAAACAGCCAAGAACAAGCAGAGTTCGATTACATATTTATGTATACAAATATGTATTTTCAGTCTTACATATATATTTTTTACCTCTACGCTGAGTAGGCACAACAGAGGGAGCAAAAGAAAAAAAAAAAAAAATATATATATATTTTTTTAGTTATATTGCACTTTCTATGCAAGACAAAAACAAAAAAATTAAAAATTTATTTTTTATTTACTTTTTTTTTTTAACTTCACTTTATGCCTCTAAGACTAATCGGACGATGCTACAGTGGGAACCATAAATTTTGCCTATCCAGGTATAATTAGGATAGGGATCTGTAACGAGTACCTGATATCGTGCAGGCTCGGGACCTCCATTTTACGTCCTAACCGAGGGACGGCAAGGCTAAAGATTTTTTACTCCCATTAAAAAATCCTAGGGCCACCGCTGGGCGCGAACCTGCGACCTTTAGTATTGTAGGTTGCCATGCTGACCACTATACCAAAGGTGACCCCATTTTTTATCTTTGCAATTGGTTAACGAAATGGAGAACTGACAGATTTTAAAATATGAACTAAATGCAAGATTTTATTAATATGATCATTTTTTTTGGTGCTAATTTGCCATTTTTATAAAGTTTCAAAAAGCAGATTGCAAACGATTGGCAACAAGTTGCAGACAATCAAAAAGAGAGGAAATAATCGCCGGCTAAAAATCGGTCACTGCGAATTCTCCCATGCCTCACGACCTTGTACTCTCTACCTGTTTAAAATGTAAGTAAAATAGAAGATAAACACATCATTACCAGAAATTATAGCAGGGTTTGTAGGACTGCGAAGGATCACATGAATTTTCTGAAAATTATCGCGTTTTATAAATCAGTTTAGATAAAAAAAAAAAAATTGCCAATGACCCCGTCGGATACTGTTACATTTATAAATAATTAAATAATTATTAAATTTAAATGTTAAAGTAACACCTTTGAAAATATATTGTTGAAAAACTAATACATATAGTTCATATTGTATTTTGGTTCCTTTTACTGAAATATTTTGCATTCTAAACTTAAATAAATGCCTCACGGTGGCTTTATTAGATTAAATGAATTAAATTAAATAAAACACCAAAAATTTAATTTTCTCTTATCTTTGAGAAGCGCGGTATCTCATTGAGTTGTGTGCTAAACTTCCCGAATTCGAATCTGGGTTGGCAGGGTATCATTAATATCATTAATTCTGCCACAGTTCGTCTCGGTGGCCGAGAGACCCTCCTGGGGTTTAAGCCCATTAATTGAAAAATTAAGGGGGAAGAACCTGGCGGCTAAGCGTGTTCACGGTCAAATCATTTTTTTCAAATCATTCAATTTTTTTTTTTTTTTTTTTATAGGTTGTTTGGAATTAGGTAGTCTTTCGTTGAAGGTGCAATGTGTAGAGGTCACACTGAAAGTGTTCTCTTTTCTTATAATAATTCTAAGATAAGATAGCCCATGGTTGTATACACCAAAGCTTTCATTGTTATTTGACTTCTCCAAATCCTAGAAGGTATTGTTTAAGGTCAGCGATCCCTCCGAAAGCCGAAGATGATAAGGATGTTTCTGCATTCTTTTAATTTTTTTACGTGCTTCATTCCCGCAAGATATCCCTAATTCATTCATGATTAACGTTTTAGCCTCCTAAGACGGAAGATATCTTTGATATCCACAAGCGACGATAGCTGGACTGTGGAAAGGACCTGGTTATGGAAACAGCGAAGAGCTAGGGGAGAGGCCAGCTCGACACAAATCCCGGGTTCGGCGACCCCTCGCTGTCATTGTACCTCGGCCCGCATGCGGCGTCCCTTCCTGCCCTACATTCGGCTCTCGTTTAGCAACATCCATCGATTTTTGTTTAGTATTGGTTAGTCAACTACTTTCTGAGGATTGGAAAACAGTCTGTAACGTTTCATCGGTTCAACAGAAGTTCAGCAGCAAATCCATAGCATAAACAGTGCTAAAGTATGAGATGTTTTGTCTTCGTGATACTGTTGCGTTATCAGAATTCGATAAGTGTTTGAGCTAAGTCTTTGGCTGGAGCGATAGCGATTCCCACTTGTATACGAGCATCAGTTTATCTATCCCACTATATGTAAAATATACCCGTACTATTTCAAACACGAAGGGTTCTGGTCTTACTTTTTATTAAAAAAGCAACATTTCTGAAACAACATTTGTACAAAATGTAGATTTTTTCATTAAGAGTAGTGAATTTATAGATGCTGGGTGTGGGGGCCGGGATAGCCGAGCGTGTGTGAGCGCCACCCGCTTTAGGACGCGGGCTTTATTTCTTGGAGGTCCCACGGAATAAAGCTCAACCTTCCCACCATGGTTAGAATAGGTTGGTTACACTTGAAGAGTAAAAAATATATTGTATATATATATATATATATATATATATATATATATATATATATATATATATATATACATATATACACACACACACCAAAAAAAAAATAGAAGGCATAAGATAAAATGTAGATTGGCAATTTATTTTGTTTATATATACATATATGTAAACATATGTAATTGTTAACTGATTGGTGCGCTGTGTGATATAGCAACCCAATACATTTGGGCAGTATTAATTATTTTTAGAATAAAACATTTCTCTCTCTATCTCTCCCTCTTTCTTTTAATTCCATATATAAATATACTATTTCAAACCTTGGTAGCACACTTTTTTTTATTTTTTTTTTTTTAAAACATCTGTTTATTAACTTACAATAGAAGAAAAGTACTTATATATTTACATTAATATTTATAGTATAATTCTGATTATTCATTATATTAAAACCTTTGTTTGGAATACCAATAACTTTTGATTAAAGGATTTATTTTCACGTTCGGGGCATCTTCTAATACATTTTCTGGTATATCCATGTTATTTTGAACTTCAAACATACTACTTAGATTAAGAGGTTCAAGCAACATCGAACTAATTTAGGAAGAGACATTTTTAATTTATTTTTTAATGAAGAAATTTTATTTCAATTTTCGTTATTAGGTATTACTTATCATTTTTAGAAAGACTTTTTTTAAAAATTTGTTCGTGGGATTACAGAAGGAGATATTATATTTTTTGTTTATCTTTACATCAAGTGGAGGACAATATATTTTATTTTTTTAAATCTAGCATGCATCAAGGATGCAACATCCCAAGCAATAATAAAAAATGAAAATTAAAATTGCCATGGTGGAACTGTTAGTGTTAAATTATTAAAAAATAAGTATTTTTTATGTGCTCATGTGTCGACTAGTAGCCTATATTTAACATTGTTAGGTGACACATTTTTGAATAAAAACCTTCATTCACCAGGCCTTTTTTGTTTGTGTTCTCTAGTCGTGAAGTGTATTCACGACGTTTGTTCATTGGAATAAAAGTTTAGAAGCTATTTGACTTAGATCAAAGCCTAGTTGCAATTAAAAGAAAAATGACATTAACATGAGTTATATTTCTTCAGATTAAAAGAGTAACGGAATACAAAAAATCGCTTCGGTGAATTCAACCGAACAATTCAATCATCCATGTTTCTTTTATTCACAATTTTTTATGGTCGGTTGGAATTCGTGCCCGATTAATTGTTATGAATCAGGAATCGTCCGGTTTTTTTTACAACGGAATGAGATAACATTGTTATCTCTTTATTTTATTTATTTTTTAAATATACACTTTAATAATAGATCATTGTGATGGCTGTGTTTAGATGATTAAAAAATATTTATGTAAAGCAATCGGATTGAAAATAATTAGAATGAATAGTAATAATAATAATTTTATGAGCTAAGTTGTGTTGAATAAATTGCAATCACTGTTTCAAGAAAAATAAATGAAAGTAAAAAAAACATAAAAAACAAAACAAAAAAACATCGCCGTTCTTAAAATAAATAAAGATATATATTTTTGCCAAAATATCAACACAAAATAATATACTTGTCTGTCTAGACACGCACTACATGAATGATCACTAATTTCCACATAGAACTGGCAATGTATGTAAATAAGTCATGTTTGCGCATGCTTGGAACATTTTACAGATTTTTGAATATTTATATTGGGAACGTTTTTCAGTTTATTTTCGGACAAAAAACAAATGTTGGATACTTTAAATTCTTTAGGAATAAATAAAATTATTCGACAGATTCTTGGGTTACTGTAGGAAAGATAAATATATAAAACAATTAAAACGAGGTATTGCATGTAATCTTCAGATAATTGTATTAATATTGATAAGTTGAGATAAAATTTTTAAAACTTCTTTTTATCTAACACCATGTACTTAAAGAATCGAAGAAAATTTTTTACGAGATAATCACAATTTTAATTACTTGTCAGTTGTCAGAGACAATCGGTTTTCTTGAGCTGGCCATGAAATACTAGTTTATTTTTAGGTAATTGTTAGTCAATAGGAAAACTTCAAGGACTGGCACTTCTTAATAATGGTTTTGATAAATATTATTTTTTTTTTTTTTTTTTTTTTTTAAATTCGGATATTTACTGTGCCTCCAGACCAGAGCTTGATGTATTTAGTAATAATAACTTAAATTTTAAGGAATTTTTGGTACTGTAACTAAAAATGTCTTTTTCCAAAAATCTACACCATATGAATAGTATAGATTTCCTTTCCGGACTTTAACAAACAGGTTGTCTAAAGAATTTAAATTTAATGATCAATTCATTCAGAACTTTCCCAGGACTTGGGTTTTCAAGCTCTGAAAAATAGCGTTGTCGGAATAGCGGTAACCTCCAAGATGATTGGTTTAGATTTTGGGTGTTTACTACAGTTTGGCTTAGTTAAGGAAAATTAATTCTACCCAATGAAGGCATTCAAAAAAGCGAAAGAAGCTGGCTTGCCAAGAGTTTTGTAAATTAGCAAAACAAATGAAGTTTCAATTTATTCTAAATAAGCAATTGAAGCGGGGAAATGCATAAGGGTGTAAGTGCCTTAGGAAATTTTTACGGAAATGATGTGACTTATACCCTCTAGGGTGAACTACGTTCAGTGCTTACACCCGTGCCATCTTTCATACTTTCAATGAACGATTTTCTAACAACATTTCTTTTACTGAAGAATGGCTTTGGCACGTATAACAATTTGGCAAAAAAAAACTTTGTTTTATTTTTTTGGCACTTAGACCCTTATGCATTTCCACGCTTCAATTGTACGCAATTACTACCTAAAAGCGACTTATCTTACTTGCATAAGTTTATTTCAAGCAAAAATTTAAATAAGAGTATTAATATAATATTCAAGCTCAAAAGCTAATCAAATTTCTTGTACTCGTCATCCAAATGTTTTTTTTGTTTCGTTTTTCAATATTTTGCCTCAGTTTTTTCTCTTTTGTGGTTATTTTTAATCTTAATTCTTAATATTTTTACCTTTTTTCTTTTCAACTAACCAGGCAATTAGCTCTGGATCTAACCATGTTCTGTTATTCTTAGGGGACTAGACGTACCAGAATAAAAATTATTTTCTTTCTTTCTTTCAAAAAAAATATAGCAGGCTTTACAAATATAAATCAAAAAATAACAAAGGCAATTCCAACGACAATAAACAAAAAAAACGAAAATTTGTGTTTTACCTAGGAACGAAAATGGCCTATGTCCTAAACTCTGTAATGGGATAAATATAAATTTAAAAAATAGGGCAGTATATAAAATTAATTGCTAAATATATGGGCATTTAATTATGAGTTATTGTGCCTTATTACAATGTTACATTAGTAACCAAAATAATTAACCAATTACCCAAGCGTAGAAATAATATGAATAATTGGTTTATCCTTTTTTTTTTATGTTAATATATGCCATAAATTTAAACATTATTGCTCTCCAGGAATCGTAGGTTCCAGAAACGTACCTTTGGAATATATAGGTAAATACGTATTAGTATAAAAATTAAAAAATGGAATCTAACCCAGATTATGCCTACAAAACATTTAGGAAGTTGCTCCAAAATTGATTTTGATAAATTCTTGATATTTTTGAAACATGAATAATTTAGTCAGAATTTTCATTTCACATTTCTAAAGTATGCGTATATGAAATTTTCTAGTACACAAAAAATACTTTAGAAACAAATAAACATTTTAGAAATTTTTAAAATTAATTGGAACCATTTTCATTAATAAAAACACAAAGAAACAAAATCTTATGTATTCTCATTGACTGAAAACAAAATTAATATTAATGATGCATAAACACATCTCTTGGACAAAATGGTTCAAAACAAACTAAAACTACTTCCACAAATTACAAACAGGAATGGTAATTAAATTGTAAATTTCAAATACAATAGCGTAATATTTACTAAACCATAAATTTGATTTATAACGTATATATTTACAATTATATGGGACTCTCTTACAGTATTAAGATTCTTGAGAGATCAGGTCATATTTTTTATTTTATTTTTTATACACAAGCGCCCTGCATTGGTTTTAATTATCGTGGTTTGAAGATATCTCAGAGCTGATAAGAAATCGATAACGCTAATACGCCATTAATGCTCTATTTTAGACAGAAAAAATTTGTTCCATTGACGGCAATGATATCTTGTGTTGTATATGTAAGCAATTATTGCCTCACACAGCATACCATTTGTCACGTTAGCATTTTTAACGATTTTATTTTATTTTTGTAATTTAGAAATTTATCAATAGAGAGAGAAAACGTGGAATTTTCCATTGAACTTGTTATTGACAATGAAATTATTTATTACTAAAATGTGGGCATAGATAATTTTATGGATATCAACCAATAGCTTAAACAATAATTGAATCAATCGTTTGAGAAATCCGATATATGTATATATGTATATATATATGTATATATATATATATATATATATATATATATATATATATATATATATATATATATAAAAGATTTTTATTTAATTTTTGAACTCAAATTCAAGAAGATACTTGACAAGCCCAGCTGAACTATCGGTTTTATAGACCATTAAAATAATCGTTGATAGGAGAATCTCTTGACAAATCCAGGACATTGAAAAATTTCTTCTAGTAACCAAAGCAGTAAGTACGGTTTAGAGTAAAAATTTTCTTGGCTTGTCACTGTCTAAGTAACTATAGAAGATTTTGATGAAGAACCATAAATTTAAATCTTGTCCGTTTCAACCTTATATACTTATACTCTCAGTTATTTTTCATAGATAATTTTTATACAGACACATCTTAAGAGAGGGTGTAGAATCACCTAAAGTATTGAAACAAAAATGTTTTAATGATTTTAGATTTTTTCGATGAGAAAATATCCAGAGAATAATCAAAAATATATTGTATAAGCAGATTATAAACTTAATTTTTATTTTATTTATATAATAATTATTTTAATATAAGTATTACGGATGAAGGGGTATAGGTAACATGATACAGCCATCCAGTTTGAAACAAACGCTGAAACTATCCTTTTGTAGTTTATATTTAGCCAGCCGTTCCAACTCGCCGGTTATCGGAACACAAGAGGGCTGCTCGGTAAAAAGTTGTGTCGTTTAGGAGATAACAATATCTTTAAGATAGTCATCGGTGCCACTGTGTGAGGAGAATATACTCATGTTAGTGCTCTTCAAATATTTTTAAACAATATGTAAATATAGCATAAATAGTTGCGTATTCATTTTAGCGGAAAACTATTAATAATATTTGTCGTAAGTTAATGTGATGTAAGCGTTCTTACTGAAAGTGTTAAGTTCTACTTAATAAAAACGGAGTCAATAAGGAAAACCGAGGAAATGCTGTGAGAGTGACTTCACCGCCAAATGTCGGTTGTTGGGTAAGAAAGGAAAACTTATATGGCGCCCTAACAAAAAAAAAAAAAAAAAAAAAAAAAATGGAGAATTCTTACATCACGTGCAAATGATAAGAATGAGGAAAATACCTTTATAAATCTCTTATAATAATTAAACTCTTTGATTGGGACGGGTAATTCGCGTAATATATAGTATAATTTAAGCTTAATCGCTTTTGAGGCACCAAGGGCCAGATCGCTAATGATAACTAATGATTTTTTTTAAAAATATATATTTATTGAAATAAATATAATACATTAAGTAAATTAGCTATATTTATTGAAATAAATATAACAAATTAATTAAATGCGCTAAAATACTTTCTTGAATAAGCAGGTAGAGAAACTATCCACTGATAGTACTCAACTAGTATCTAACTTAAAAGATCTCGTGGCCATCTTCCTTTCAGACGCCTTGGAGGAACATCTGAAGTAGAGGAGGAAGAGAGGTGGATACAAGTAGGTTATGATGGGTCTTGAAATCCGCAACGGAGCATTTAGGTCTTTGTGGATTATTTTATTTGTAACATAATAAGGAACATTGAGGCTTTTCCTAAGGATTTTGGGCAGTAAGGATTGAATACAAGAGGAATTAAAAGGTTTGGTGGAGCCCCAAAGCTCGATTCCATAAGCCCAAATAAGTCTTATTACTGTCATATAAAGGAGCATTTTGTAATAGACCGTGTTTTGAGCGTTTGTCCAGTATTTGTTGTAGTAGACGGTAGCGTCGAGCGGTTTCTTGTCATTACAATCTTGTATGGGGGAAACTAATAATAAACTTATTATCGATTAAGAAAACTCTGTGCCCTATCAAGCAGTGATTTTTTTCAAATAGTTACTGAGTATAACTATCCATATTACAAGAGAGTTAGGGAACGGATAATCCGGGTAAAGCCTGGAAGGCTACCGTATAGAGGAGGTATAAACGAAATTGTTGTGGAAAGCGTTGAACATACAACTTAAATGAGTTTTGCGTCAAAACTTATTTCTAGGAACGCCACTGATTACAATTATTCATAGTCACTTTATGCCACTAAGGATAATAGGTCGAAGCTACAATGGGAGTCCTGAATTTCGCCTATCAAGGTATGATTACGTTGTACTTTCGCTATCCGTGATTATCATTCCCGATGATGTAAAGCAGAGCTCTTTGTGTTTGGTTTTTTTTTTAATAAATAATAGTGTTTTGACTTAAAAATGTGTGGGTTTTAGCTATATTTTGTTGGTACCCAAGCTTAGAAAAAACATACATTTCGCTACAAACGCCGTTCCTCTTACGCAGAGTTATTCCGCCTGACTTATTTATAGATTTTTTCACTTCCCCCGCTGAAAATGATGAGGCCCGAAATAGCCGAGATGATTTAGACGCAGCTGTGGGCCGGTCCAGATATATCGCACGGCGCACTGATCCGATAACTTAGTCCGAACAAGTTCCAACGCCAAAAATATCGCGTTCTCGATTATCGTGACGCAACCGTTTCCAATCCTACGCCAGTGACGCCTCGCCCAAACCGTCACAGGAATCTCGGGCGTCAAAGAGCGCGAAACAAACAGCACGGACATTCCTTCATCTTGTTTATGGGCTTCGGCTCTGACAGTGGTTATCAATAATCAAAATAACTTCACGTTGTCGTCTTGGACAGCTTCTAATGTTACCTGTGGCCGTATTAGACGATTCGGATTTCTTATGTTTTTAGGAAGTTTAAGTTTGGTTAAAACACACTTACCTATTTCCTTTAATAGTATTTATCTGGAAACAATGTCTTCTCTTCACTTTTTCATTCCGACTTTTGGGAATTGCCTTATCCCCAAGGCTCATGTATCTTATAATAGTTAGATAGGATGGTTAATAGTCATGATTTTCAGTTACACATTTTTTATTTTGAAAAGCCACCTTTTCGATCCCAAGTTGTGGATCTTCCTGAGGGCTAGTTGAGTCCAGAGTAATATAGGGTCTCTGTTTTTTGAAAACGTTTGGAAACGTTAGCTTTTCAAAATAAAAAATGTTTAACTGAAAATCATGACTATTAATCATCCTACCGTAAAGCTTTAATCCTACACCTTTAAATATAATAGTTAGAATTAATATCAAACATTTGTTTTCTTCTTAAATTATAAATAACAAAAACCTGAATTATGCCAGAATTGTAGTGAGTTACAGATAAAATTAGCTATAATTATAGTGATTTACAGTGAGTTATACATTATAGTGAGCTACAGTTATGGGTGAGTTACAACTTAAATATAACTAGCTTTTAAAATACACTTACTGTGAAAAAAACGTAAATTTATGGATGTTAAAATTCATGTTTTAAAGGTTTTACCGAAAACCTAACAAAAACACAGAATAAAAGAAAATAAATTAATAATAAAAATTACTGTGTAAAACCTTATGTTTTCCGAATTTCTTCAAAGTGTAAAATTCTATAATAAAAATAAACAAACGAAACTTTATCCTCTTGTATACAAATAGTTTAGAAGTTTTTCTACCAAAGGCAACAAGTAATATAAAGTCTTCTATCATTCAATTAGAAGTTTTTTCACAGCAGACGAAGAACGATTATAACAAGTATGGGGATATGCAATTTGTGAATCAATAAAATGATATTGCAGATTACTAAGAGATCTATGAATTTTTATTGTTTGTTTAACCTCACTTTATGCCACTAAGGCTAATCGGAAGATGCTACATCGGGAGTCCTAAATTTTGCCTATCCAGGTATAATTACGATAGGGATCTTTAACGAGTACCTGACATCAGGTACAGGCTCGGGACCTCCTTTTACGTCCTTTCCGAGGGATGGCGTGGCTAAGGATTTTTTACTCCCTTTAAAAACTCCTAGGGCCACCACGGGACGCGAACCTGCGACCTTTAGTATTATAGGTTGCCATGCTAACCACTACACCACAGGTTTCCCCCAAGGAAGGATAATGATTATGCTAATACCCGTTCTATATTAAACTGATTTAGATACAATATCGAAAAATCTGGTGCGTGCGCGCAACACACAACTTTCACTTACCAACTTATTTAGATTAAAAATTGACGTGTTTTGTTAATTGCCACTCCACAAAGTTACAAATTTTTCCAAATTCATTTCTTATTTTTGCCGTTTATGAGTAAATGAAAAACACACGTGAAAATGATCCAAAATTTATTAAGTAAAGTACCCCCTCTATTTGATCAATGTTGATGAAATTTTTACTGTTACATTGCGGGCACATACATACACCAAATACCAAGTTTGATCAAAATCGTTAAACCCGTTTTCGAGTAAATAAAAAACACACGTGAAAATGAGACAACATTCATTCAGTAAAGTGCCTACTCCAATTGATCAATTTTGATGAAATATTTACTGTCACATCGCGGGCACATACATATACTAAATACCAAGTTTGATCAAAATCGTTAAAGCCGTTTTTGGGTAAATAAAAAAAACACGTAAAAGTGGGACACAACTTATTAAGTAAAGTACCCCCTCAGGTTGATCAATTTTGATGAAATTTTTGCAGTCGAATCTCGGGCATATTAATACATCAAATACTCAGTTTAATCAAAATCGTTAGAACCATTTTCGAGAAAATCGATAAAAACGTAAAAAGTTATTAAATAAACTACCCCCTCTGTTTGACCAATTTCGATGAAATTTTTGCTGTTCACATCGCGGGCATATACATACACTAAATATCCAATTTCAGATTCGTACGGCTTATAGTTTTTGAGCTAGTCTGTTCACACACACACCATTTAACGGGATTTGGTTATTTGGACACAGGGGACCCCAAAACGTGTATTTCCGTTGAAAACCGGAAGTCGAAATTTTTCACGATCGCAATACTTCCACTTACTATATATTTCATATATAGGTAAGTGAAAGTAAAAATTCCTCAAGTACATTAGTTGTAAACTTAATGTTGCTTACTTTTCAAACGTCCTATATAATTTATAAACACTTGGAGGTGTAGCGATTTCCAGTTGGCAGTACCAACTAGGAAGTCTCTTGAGGATAGAGATGTAAATATACTTCTACAAATTGTATGTAACGAGTAATATATGTACCTGCGAACATATTTATATACGCCATTTGTTTATATAGAAACTATGGAACCAGTAATGTATGTAGTTGCGAATATATCGTGCGTATGGTTTGTAGAGCGCACCCGCTTTATATACCTTGGCGCTCGAGGCATCTCCCTCGAGTTGTTATTTTGATTAAACAGATGTTCCAATTTCTATTCTTGTTTTGGAGTTAAACAACCTCACCCATCAAAACAGGACCTACATACCGCTCTGACAGAGCAATTCTGAACATCAAGGCTATATCGGATGGGAAGTGTGCTGAATTTTATAAGCATTATATATAATTTAAAAGAATAGAAATTTGGCAAAAAAAAAATTATAAAAATCTCCCCTTAGTTATTATTTCCACTGTTTCAATTTCTTCCATTGTATAAAATAAAATGAAAAAAAAAAGGGAAAGAGAAAAATGAAATTATATAATTAGTTATTTTTTTTTGTGAGTAATTAGCTGGTACGTCAAGATAAAAGATATTTATTATTAATAAATTTTAAAAGGTATTTAGCATTCAAGGACGTTTTTATAATTAAAAAAAAATGTTACTTTACGATTTTTAATATTTTATCATCCTACCAGCCTTTTTCTTTAGAGTAATATTTTAATATCGTTCCGTGTTTTAATTAATTTAAATATATTTTATAATATAATTTTATTTTGATTTTTATCTGAAAGAATTCTTATAAATCTTTTTTCTTTTTATATACATATATAATTTAGTTATTGAAATTTACAACTGTATATACAAAACAATAAGTAAATAAATCTTTTAATCTCAATGTTTTGGATAGTAAAAATATATGTGTCATTTATAAGTGTTACTATAATAATTTGTCAACCCTATTGAAATATTTTTTTCCAGATTCTGTTCGGAAGTATTACCAACAAATTTTGGCAAGTCATTTTTTTTTAATCGTTTTTCCTTAATTTTTAGGATGACCCGGATATTTTGTTTAACGAGGTTAACCTTTTATGACGCAATAGCATTTAAATTCAAAAGCATAACACGGGCCCTCAGACTTCGTGTAAAAAATATCGGACATTGGTCGGTGTAATGCCTAAGTGAACTAAGGGCCAAAGCATTTTAATGAATTTCGAAAAAAATTACCAATTGTAATTTTTAAATTTTAGTACTTTGTATGATGATAATATAAGAGGAAAAGTAAAATATTTTCTAGTTCAAATGTGTTAGTAGTAATCATAGTTTAAGTAAACACATTTTGCAAAACTTAAATTTCAACTTCAGTTTTCTCAAAATATAGATCTTACTTTATTTTGGCTTTTCACCGACCAATTACTCAATACAAATTTTATAAATTTCATGGTTCTTTATTTATTTAATTTTTCCATGATTTTATTAGATAGTAATTTATTTTAGACTAAATAGAAATAATTATTCGGTTGTTAACGCGTATGATTCCAACTAGACATTTGTTTAACTACTTTACACCGAGCAAAATAACTAACTAGTAATTACTTTAAAATAAATTGTTCCCTGACGGGTCTGAGGAGAAACGTTGAGAAGATAAGAACGAAGGCGGTCATGGCCACATGCTCCCGTGAGAGAACTTTTTGCATACAATTACAACGAGGAACATCTTTTCCTTCCTCTCTTCCCCAATATATTTTTTTATACCTCTTTGTATTCAATCTCATTGCATCTAATGGCTCTTCCAATATGGAACCTGAACTTTCTCCACACTTCGTCCTTCGTCGTACAATGAATCGTTCATTCGCCTTATTCTATATATTTTAGCCGGGGAAATGTAGTAGGCGCATATTTAATTCAAAAAATTATATATAAATGTTGTTCTTAGAACAGAAGGGAAAGTTCCGAAAAAATCGAGTTAGATGCGGATTATGTTAGTAAAAATGCCTCTAATTTGATCAGTTAAGAGATAAAAGTTGATTTAGTGACAGTGAAAAGTTAAAATAAATAAGTTTATTTAAAACCACTGGGTCAAAATTCGTTGAAATCGGATAAAATTGTAAATATTTAATAATCATCCCCAATCTCCCCCCATATTTTCCGGAAAGTTTAATACTTAATTTAATTCTGAAATTTGGGGCAAATACAAATCAAACACATCAAAGATCAAAATAATGATTCTTAATTTATAAATGGTGTAACATAACCCGACTTCGTTTTCTTTCTACGATAGAAGAAATGCGTAAAAATAACAATACTAAACTAAAAAATATATAAAAAACCTTTCAAAACCACGAAAAGTTATATTTGCGAAACGTTAAGTTGATTTAATCAAAAGTAAAAATCCACTTTGACCCTTTTTCTGTTAAGTTCCACAAATATCTTTCAAAATATTGGAATTTTTAATTTAATTTTTTATTGAAAAATGTAAAAATAAAAATGGTTGCTAGACACATATTTGTCTACCTTACATATATATGCCATTTAATTTGATTTATTTATTTTCAAATTACTTTATTTATTTTTCTGCTTGTTTTTATCATAATTAATTCAATTATTTATTTGTTTTTTTTTTTTTTGTTGCCTCCACCATGCAGGGCCATTGGCAACATCTGTATTTTAGACTTTGTTGTAGTACTTTGTTAGTTTTAAATATTGTATTTTTTTTTTTACTGTTGTTTCATCGTCTTCAAGATTTTCCTCTAATTCTAGATTACATCTTTCCTCTAAGATGATCCTAATTCTAATTTTTTCCTTAGCTTTTCACAGACTTTGCGATTCTGTAGAAGGTGCTCTACTGTTATTTCTTCTTTGCATACTTCGCATGTAGGGGGTTCGAGACCTCCTAGCAAGTATGCACGGGAGAACATACAATGGTCTATTCTTAGCCGGCAAAGGGCAGTTTCCTGTCTAATCATAATTAATTATTAATGATGTAATTATAAGGTAAATAATTAATTATCATCTTCTAGCATAGATACTTCACATGTTTTTTCAAATTTTGCCTTCACTTCGGTCTCTTTGAGCCCATATACAATACTAATTTAAAGATTTAAAATGACCTAAAAACCATCTTCCTAGCATCACTGCTTGTAAATAGAATATTTTTGTGAAAAAAAAAACAACACAACAATATGAATATCTATATATATTTCAAACATTAATACTGAAACACTATTGTGGTTTAAATAATTTTCATTAGAAGAAAATTAACACTTCATCATGTCAGACCAACAATAAAAACTGAAATAATCAACAAGGTCACCTAAAAGTATCAACTTGTATCAATACTGTAACACACAAAAAAAAAAAAAAAAAAAAAAAAAACCGCTGCAAATAGGAGATTAAGAGTTCAACATTATTTTAAATTTTCTTCTAGGAAAGATCCTTTTCAAAATGTCTTCTGACAGATTAAATGTTGAATAAAATATTAGAATACATGAGAATAATTAGTGAATACAATAATGAAAATTAAAAATTCATTGAACAATAATAAGTAAACAAATAAAATAAATTATAAATAAAAAACACCAATCACTAAAGATGATGGAGATAAATTAATTTTTAATAAATTAATTAATTTATTAATAATTCATATCATTGTGAATGCTAATAAAATTTATGATAATTACTCATAGCTGTTATTTATCAATAATGAACGATTATGAGCAATATAATTTCTTTTTAAAGAGTTTAAAGCTATTTAAAATAATTGTTTGCAGAGATTTTGAGGGAAAGTTAAGCATTTCCCGTGGTAATGAAAAAGGGCCCAAGGGGAGTTTTAACGTCCAAAGTTAAATGGATCAAGTGTCAACCGCTAGAGCGCTCATTATTCTTCAAAACTTTAATCATTTTTGGTGGATGTGAAATTTACATAAATCCAAGGCTTACACGTTGAAGTAGAAAAGAGGCTATGATGTTAATATTTCATGACGGGATTGACTAGAGAAAAACTGGATTATGTTTTTTTGCAAATAAATTATTTGTCAGAATCAGTGAGGTGCATTCAAAGCATAGGTTGCTTTTTTATATATGATTACAACATAGATGAAAAAAGTAAATATATTAATAGTATAAATATACAGCGATGGAATCCAGGCACTAATATTTTTGTGGCATAACTTTGCTTAAATTATGTTCTTAATTGCCTTCAAACATAAAAAAGCTCCCACTTTTTTTTTTTATTAATACGAACATTCATTAAATAATGAGTAAGTATCAAGTATTTCATTATACTCCTGGTCTCATATGATATCTTATAATTTATTTATTTTTAGCCGTAATTTTTTGGGAGCAATCTGGATTAAAAATTAACACTTATCGCATTTATAAGATGAATAGAAATATAATTAAACTTTTATGTCAGTAAAAAATATTTTGTATTTTTATCGTAAAAAAGAGAAAAATGAAAGATATTTGTAATCAATTTACAGAAGCAACAACCTGTTATTCAGAGTTTTCCCGTTGACATTGTGCATAGTCATTAATTAACTGATAAATGTTCTCGGAAAACTCGGTCTGAGTCCATGTCAAGTTAATTAATAAAAATTCTGTATCAATGGAAAAATAAAATGGAAAAGTTTTTTTTTTTTTTTCCTGAATGTGATCAGGAATTATTCATCGGTAATGTGTCGATTATATTCTCTTAAAAAAAAAAAAAATGAATGAAAATGAAGATAAAAATTTTGTTTTTTAATATACTTTTAAATAAGTAGGGCTAATGATTGGATGAAAGTTACAGTTATATAATATAATAATAAATTACTTTGAGTTAATGAAGTCGGTTTGAATTATTTTATTGATGTTCCGATCTCTATTCTGGTGGCGACCTAAAGGCAATGCATTGAGATTTTTACTTCGCTGTAAATTCTTGGATGCTCGGAAAAATTAAGACCTTATAGCATTTGAATAATATTGACAACGTTTGAAAACAATGAATATGAAAAAAAAATATTAATTATAATAATGTGAAACACAGGCGTGCTTATCTAACTGCTGATAGTAAATGGTCATTATTTTTCCCATGCTATACCGGGGTATATTATCTTATAGTCTTTTTAAAGTAATGATATTTTTATTGAAAATGTCTTAAATAATTGTCTCTGTACCTTTTCCAGTAATTATGTTTACAAAAGTACTAATAATAGTTAAAAATAAAACATGAAACTAAGAACTTTAACTTAGTTTTATATATCACATATATAGCAACTGAAAGTATTGCAATTTAACAATTTTAAGTTCCCACAGAACAACCTTTTTTATAAGCCCTAGTTTGTACGGAACACCGGATTATTTAAATCAGATTTTTGACACTTTTATTTTATTAAATAATCTCTTAGAGTGAGGGAGCGTTGTAGTGGCATCGAATAAAATGATGCGAAAAGTTTTTTTTTTTTAAACGTATGTATTTTTTAAAATAATTCTAAGTAATTTTAAAATAGGGTGCGGAATAGCTCATTGGTAAGGTATTGAGTGCTCAAGGTCCCGAGTTCGAATCTGGATTGGCTAGATATCTTTAATATTTTGTCACAGATAGTCTCAGGGGCCGAGGGGACTTCCTGTGACAAACCAATCCTCTATAAAGTCTGTAGCCTTGATTAAAAAATTAAGGGGAAAAGACCTGTCAGTTGAGCGTGATCACGGTCAAATCACCTCCTTGCATAACCTTTGACCAAGAAACGGCACTCCTAATACAGTACTGAACCCGAGACACTTCAAGGGCTGTAGTGGTAATTTTTTTTATATAAAAAAAAACACATTTTTCATTGGCGAGCATGAATTAAATAAGAGAATGATGTCTGAGGTTCTACAAGTTATAAATTTTTATTGCTACTAACACAATTTACATTTTCTGGCGTCAAACCAAAACAGATGTTTATTCCAGTTACATTGTACAAGTTCTAGAAAGGGGTCACCTGTAGTTTAGTGGTTAGCATGGCAACCTACAATACTAAAGGTCGCGGGTTCACGTCCCGTCAGGTACTCGTTAAAGATCCCTATCCTAATTATACCTGGATAGGCAAAATTTAGGACTCCCACTGTAGCATCTTCCGATTAGCCATAGTACTCGTAACATAAAGGGACGTTAAACAAACAAACAAACAAGTTCTATAATTGCCTAGAACAGTTACAGTCACATATTAGTACGTGAACTCATGTTTGAATCGTTCTAGGTTTTCCAGTGTGGGTCCATAGCGGACCCTATATAAGAAGCCATCGACTAGTTTCTTAGTCTTACGTTTAACAGCATACAGTTACTTTTAGTGTTCTGATTGTGTTTGTTTGACATTTTCGTGTTTACGTCAATAAAATTATTTAAACCCTCATTGGTGTTACAATAATTAAAAGAATGAATGGATTTAGTTTAATATAAGCATAGTGTTAGTTACTTAGCTATACCGCCTCCACCCAGCTGACGGCGTAGTAATTTAGGAGATGTTAGATGGCGGCGTGGACGTGGACATGGATGGCCTACTGCGGAACTAGTCAATGAGGGCGAGAATCGACCGGAGGCAAGGCGCAGGTCCGCCCTGGATACAGCACAACTAGGCCTACATCGCGTAAACAAATCGCTGCTTATAGGTCTACTCGCTGGAGCCTATTCGCTACTCGCTAGCTATGCTCTCCCTACCATCTCCTTTTCCTCTTATCTCTTATATCTGTAGTCTTCCAGTTGTTGTCGAAGGGGAGCGTGGCCGTTTCTGTCTCCCCTATCTTGTCAACATCTCCATTCCGCCTAATATCGGAGGGATCCAGTAACTTTCTTCCTTCTCCACTAACTCAGATAACGACCCCTCCAAATGAGTGTTTTCCAGAGAGCCTCAAAACAACATTGATGTAGGGATGCTTTTAGCGAAACTGCATGTTTAGGGCTTTAGGATTGTGTTCAATAATATCCAAAATGTTAAGCTAGGGCGTAAAATGGAGGTCTTTAGCCTGTACGATGTCAGGTACTCGTTAAAGATTCCTATCCGATTATTATTTCTCATGGACTTTTTTTTTTTGTCAGTACGTCGTAACTTCCTTAATACTATATCAAATTTCATGAGTGAGGCATCTTTTTAAAGATTTCCTAAACCGCTACACCGAAAAAATATACAAATCACTCATTTCGCCTTCCATAACGAGTTATAAGCGCAAAAGCGTTTTTATGAGACAATCGAAATGGTCGTAGAGGTTTCTAAATGGTGTTAATCTTTTCAGGTTTTTAAGTAAAACATGTTCGGCCATATACATTTGTTCGATTAACTTCTTCGTTTGCGAGTTGTAAGCGATCAACTGCAATCCTTATGGAGCCAAACACGCCAGATACAAAACATAGTACTGTGCATGCATCGCACTACTTTCAGATACATTTATACTGCATTTAACAAAACTGAGCCGTTTCGCAAAGTATGCGAAAATCAATTAGACATGGTTTCAAATGGGATCAGTGGGGAAACTGATAAGAACCATCTTTTCGCTTATGTCCAAGAACCTGTGGGAAGTTTTTGGTCCCTTGAGCTACTTGCCGTCCATTAAATTTAAAATATGCTTGCAGGTATAAGACCGTTACCAAATGGATATAAATATTTAAAATATTTAATAGAATAAAATTTCAAAATAAAATATTTCTATAAACAGTATTATTATTCTCAATAAACTCTATTTAACAAAAACAGCTAGGTGAGAAAGGTGTATAAAAAAAAAAAAAATATGTACCACTACAACCCATAAGGGTCTTGGGTGCAGTACTATGTAAGGAAGAGTACCGTTTCTTGGTCGGCGGTCGTGCAAGGAGGTGATTTGACCGTGATCACGCTCAACCGCCAGGTTCTTTCCCCTTAATTTTTCAATTAAGGGTACCCACTTTAGAGGCTGGGTTTGCCCCAGGAGGGTCTCTCGGCCCACGAGACGAACTGTGGCGAATAATAAAGATATCATAAGCCATGTCAGATTCGAACTCGGGACCTTAAGCACAGCAGTCCACTGCCTTACCAGTGGGCTACCCCGCTCCCTAAGAGAAAGGTGTATATACTAAATAATTACTGTGTCGAAGTAACGGTTTACAAACAACAAAACCTACTCGCTGGTAGAGTAATACATGGAAAAGGATCCTTTGGCTGTTCAGTCATAACTTTGGAATATAGAAGGATAAAACTGGCCTCTATCGGTTAATTGAAATAGTTCATTTTCATTCAAATAAATTCTTGTTTTGTTATCTGAGGTGCTAAGGAGATCAAAGGCTTATTCTTCTTTTTATCATCGCACCCTACAACGGTATTTTATTTTTTAAAAATGTAGTAGTGTAATATTATCCCATCGCAAAGTAAGATGAGTGGAATGAAAAAACTTTCAAGTACTGGAACTTGTAAAGTGCCTTAGGTATCCCAATGTAAATACTTAAAACAAAACTTGTCCCCTAGGCATACCGCGATGGCTCCTCCTTTTTTCAAGTTTTTTAGTTAGTAATATAGTGTAAGGTTAAAAAAAACAAAAGTTTAAAAATATATGGTTTAGAATCTAGACTTTCTGTTTGTGGCTACGATGTTCGAGTACAATCTACGCTGGCCAAGAAGGTTCTAGACTGTTCTCCTTATCACTATATATAAGGAGCGATGGACAGGAGAGTTAGTCTTTTTCTGAAGCTGAAGTCATACGATTATTTCTGTGTTAAAAAGTGATAATTGTTGTAAGATGTTTAAATATGGAATTTGTGTGGCATTGAAAATAATTATATTCTGAATAAAAATTGTTTAACCCACGTCACTGTTGAAAACGTGGCGACTAAAATAATATTAATCTCTGTTTGAAATATTTTTAATCAAAAATTTTTTTCGAGCGGAATGAAAAGAAATAAAATAGTATGACCGAACATTCATTAGTTCGGTGAACATGATGCGTATGGAACCATGTATAGAGTCCCCTCCATGTCGTGCCAATAGAAACTGCAGCATCACTACACCGCACATTTCAACCCTTTGTATGGCAGCAACCAATTTCGAGAGCGGTGTCCGAGGGAATCAATGGCACTTCAATAGAAAATACAGACCCCATCATCAGCGAAGGGCGGTCATAAAAAAAACTTATTTGTATAAATATTTTTAAACAGTAGCCGAGTAAAAATAAAAGATAAAAATTAAATAAAACAACAGAAAGTTGCCAGAGATAAATTAATGAGAGGTATAGTTGGCCGAGAGACTGCTCGGATGCCAAGAGCTTGATATTAGCCAAGATGTTTGCTCAAACAGAGGCTGGTGGACCTTCAAAATTAAAATTAGCAAGTTTATTTCGCGCAGGGGCGCCCAACGCGTGCTTGCTTACTCGCCACCTATCAAAGCCAGCCAAAAAAAATCGCAAAGTCTTTTTTTTTATTAAGACCATCCTTCAGAATTCATCACTATGAGATGAAGAAATGAATGAAAGAACATAGTATGATAAAATCGATAAAATACAAAGGTATACTACTCGTAGTTCTCAAGAAGAACTAACGAAATGTATATTATATATGAAATATATATTAAGGGAAAGTACTGCAATCGTGAAAAATTTCGACTTCCGGTTTTCAATGGAAATACACACTTAAGTCCAAATAACCAAGTCCCGTGAAATGGTCTGTGTGTGTGTGTGTGTGTGTGTGTGTATGTGAACAGACTAGCTCAAAAACTATAAACCGTACGAACCTGAAATTAGTTATTTAGTGTATGTACCTATATGCCCGCGATGTGACGGCAAAAATTTCATCAAAATTGGCCAAATGGAGGGGGTACTTTATCAATAACTTTTTATGTTTTTTTTTTTCGATTTTCTCAAAAACGGCTCTAACGATTTTAATAAAACTCGTTATGTTTAATGAAAATCAAATATTGTTTAATATAAGTTAAGTTTTATCATCATTAAAATGTTCTGAGGGGACTTAAATGGGGAAGGGGACATTTTTGTTTACCTACTAAGTACCTTCGTTTTTGTTTATATGTAGAAATTTACTGTCTCTCGTTATGCCTACAGATGAGAAATGGATAAATATAAAATATGAAACAAATCGGATAAACATATACAGGAGAAAAAAAGAAAAATATTCTGACAACTCCAACATAAAACACCTTCATCCCGCGCATGCGAAGTACGCCTTTAATGACAGACCATTCTTTATAGTTAAAGAAGTTCTATTCATGGAAAGAGTTATCAACGTGTTTAGAAACGTACATATTTAATGCAAATTATTTTGTTTCCATGGTAAATAAATGAAGTTTTTAACAACTAAATTGAGAATTATAAAATGACACGCGATGGATTATTTTTCATACATTGAAATAAGTTAATACATGTGGAAAAATGTGTGAATTTGAGGAATGGCGTTTACATACTTATCAAAACACTTTGATTTCCAATTTAAGGAAGTTGGTAAGTGAAAGTTGTGTGTTGAGCGCATCGCAGCAGATTTTTTTCATATCCACGCAATGGATATGAATGCACGCAATGGACTTTGCCCACGTATGTTAGTCATGAAAACAAAAACGAGTTCAGAGGTCAGCTTAATCATCATGTTATAAATTATCATTTTTAAAAGAATTCAATTTTTATGGCACTAGGTTATCTCAACACTCATGGCCATTCATAGTGACTGTTATCATTCAAATTCATTAAACTGGGTTTGTATTGTATGATCTTTGAAATTTCTTGCAAGAATAGTGAATATAGTTGGCAGTTACAGAATTTCGATATGAAATTAATATAATTAATTATCCTTAGCTATATTAAAAAATGTAGAATTATTTTATGATATTAACAGTGAATATTAATTAAAAAACATATGCACTGGAAAGTATGAAATAAACCTTCTGATTTTCACGAATAAGCAGAAAAATTGAAAATCGTATGAAAAGCGGAATAATGCATTAAAACGGATAATTTTATTTTGATTAGTACGAATACATACTAACTGTTAATAAAAATTATTATTGTAAATTAAAATATTTTATACCATGTTCAATACTTAACAATCTTTTCGGAGGCGGCGCAAAATAGAAAATCTATAGAAAATTTTAAGATTTTCCTAATTTTTAGTGTGAACAATTTTAAATTTTGCGCCGCCCCCTTAATTTACAATAATAATTTTTATTAACAGTTGGTATGTATTCTTACTAATCAAAATAAAATTATCCGTTTTAATGCATTATTCCGCTTTTGATACGATTTTCAACTTTTCTGCGTATTCATTAAAATCAGAAGATAATTATTTCATACTTTCCAGTGCATATGTTTTTCAAATAAGTAAATATTTTGAGCAATAATTAAATAATTATTTTCATGTTTTTTCCCAATAACTTCTCAAATAAATTAAGAACCCAAAAAAGGTTTTAATGGAACCACCTTGGGAAAATACTCCACAAGATGCAAAAGGTTTCGTTCCAATTGATCCACCCATCTCGGAGTAATCGGTGGACATACATTGAAAAAAAAAAAGGCACATACGTATCGAATTGAGTAACCCCCTGTTTCAAAGTCGGTTAAAAATTTACTAAACATTTATAATAGGTACAATACTTTGGAAGCACATGTGGTACAAAAGTAAATATTTATTGCTCAATTTATTTACTTTCTTGGTTTCTGCCCACTTCTGTTAACTGTGATAACAAATTCGATATCATAGATTACTTTAATTAACACAGTTTTTGAAACTTGTTTATCTCTTCACACATCTCAAGTAAGTTGTGTAACCCAAATAAAGTAATATTTAAAAAATATTAACAAAACAAATTATTTTCAAATATAAATGTTTAAATAGAATGAGAGGAACAACAATAATATTATATTTAATTTTAACCTTAATAATTGTATATTCCTATCATAGAAATGGACTGAATTAAATAGAACTGATACACAAAATATCCCGAAACTTATTAGATCAGGACTTCACCATTCTTACCATATCTTACTTCGTGAATCTCTAGACAAATTTATTAGAAAAACAAACCTTACCACATAATTTCTGATCATACTGTAACACTTCTGTGGTTTTAAATAATTTTTATTTAACGGTAATAATCATTCACAATGTCTGACAAACAATAAAAAAAGTCAAATAATTAATAACGTAACAAAAAGTATCAACTTTGCAACGACGCATTAACACAAAAATAACGATTCGAGATTCAGAGCAAGACTAACTCTCCAGTCCATCGCTCATTATATTTGGTCTGAATTAAGGCAATCTAAAAGGTTCCCGACAAGCGTAGAATATTCTATAATAGTCACGAACATATACAAAAACAGTTTAATTCAACTGTCCCAACAGAATGTATATAACTATTTTCAATAATATATTACTTTCACTTACCTATATATGATATATATATGTAGTAAGGAAAGTATTGCGATCGTGAAAAATTTCGACTTCCGGTTTTCAACGGAAATACACGTTTTGGGGTCCCCTGAGTCCAATTAACCAAGTCCCGCGAAATGGTCTGTGTGTGTGTGTGTGTGTGTATGTGAACAGACTAGCTCAAAAACTATAAACCGCACAGACCTGAAATTGGGTATTTAGTGTATGTATACGCCCGCGATGTGACAGCAAAAATTTCATCAAAATGGGTCAAACGGAGGGGTACTTTATTTAAAGAATTTTGTCTAAGTTTTAGGTTTTTTTCGATTTTCTCAAAAACGGCTCTAACGATTTTGATTAAACTCGGTATTTGGTGTATATGCCCGCGATGCGACAGTAAAAATTTCATCAAAATTGATTAATTAGAGGGGGCACTTTACTTAATAAATGTTGTCCCATTTTCATGTGTTTTTTTTATTTACTCAAAAACGGATTTAACGATTTTAATCAAACTTGGTATTTGATGTATGTATATGACCGTGATGCGACAGCCGAAATTTCATCAAAATTGGTTAAACGGAGGGGGCACTTTACTTAATAACTGTTGTCTCATTATCACGTGTTTTTTTTGTTTACTCAAAAACGGCTTAAAATACACCTTCAAGATGTATTTGCAAAAAGAAACTCGTAGTAAAAATCAAGCAAGCATTAAAAAACTCGACTGTTGATGAAATTAGTCCCTTCATATATAAATTAGCAATAATGAATCGAAAAGTGCTGAGAATTACCAAATTTCGCGATGCAGATATGGAGATCTAGAAATATAAGTATATACTTAAATGTGTGAAGTTGAGGAATGGCGTTTACATATTATCGAGACACGACGATTTCTAATCCAAGTAAGTTCGTAAGTGAAAGTTGTGTGTTGCGCGCATCGAACCAGATTTTTTTTTTTGTTTTTGTTTACAATATTATCTGATGTAGCATAATTGTTAGTCGAATAAGACGCAAAATAACACTGAGTTCGTGACAAAAATTAAAAAATAATTTTTCAATGTTCTAGGCTATCTTTTGGGTCCTTTTTACTTACTTGGGTACTTTTTACAAGTTACGTATTTCTAAAACAGTGATCCATCTAAATATTAAATTAATACTAGTGAGAACAGATGATTAAAGTAATGTATTTAACAAGCTTCAAATGTAAACAAAAATGGTAATTTAATATACGACGCGTTGAATAATTCATTTAGGGTTCCAATATGCTTTTATTGATTTTAAAATACAATCAAATATATCCTCGTTCTTTTATCTTCTTCTGTAAACAAGTTCACATAGGTATGAATCTAGAAGGGATTTTATGCAATATTCCGAACCTTTGAAATGTCTTAAATGCCACTTCTTCTGATATAAGATTTTCAGATTTAAGAACACGGCTCAGTTGTATCAGATTCTTTATTATTAACACAAACAACTTCAACGTTTCTTAAAACCTAGGTAATAGGTTGGTAATGTTTTGTTTGTTTGTTTAACGTCACTTTATGCCACTAAGGCTAATCGGACGATGCTACAGTGGGAGTCTTAAATTTTGCCTGGCCAGGTATAATTAAGATAGGAATCTTTAACGAGTACCTGACATCGTACAGGCTCGGGACATCCATTTTACGTCCTATCCAAGGGACGACATGGATAGGATTTTTTACACCCATTAAAAAACCCTAGGGCCACCGCTGGGCGCGAACCTTTAGTATTGTAGGCTACTATGCTAAACACTACACCACAGGTGACCCTTACAATTGTTTTTCTTTTAAAATAGACACATGTTATTAAATAACGGTATGATAAATCACTAGTAATATCAAAAAGTAACTGGTGTGGCTTAAGTAAAAAGACCCTGAGGGTTACGAATTTTTTTTTTTTGAGGTTACGAAAAAAAAATGTAAGCTGAATTTTTTGAACCACCCGTTTACCCGACCTACCCGAAGTAAAATGAAACTTTTTCATAAAATAGTAAATTTTGTTGTGAAAATGCTTCTGATCTCATTCAATGCAGAATTTGATGCCAGGTAATTCTTAATCAGAACGTGTTTTCGATGTTGTGAGTTCTTTACGATATATTTGATTCCTTAAAAACATTAAATTTTTCTTAATAAGTCAGTTTGTTTGTTTTAACGTCACTTTATGCCACTAAGGCTAATCGGACGATGCTACAGTGGGAGTCCTAAATTATACCTATCCAGGTATAATTAGGATAGGGATCTTTAACGAGTACCTGACATCGTACATGCTCGGGACCTTCATTTTACGTCTTATCCGAGGGACGGCATAGACAAGGATTTTTTACTCTTATTAAAAAATCCTAGGGCCACCTCGGGACGCGAACCCGCGACCTTTAGTATTGTAGATTTCTATGCTAACCACAACAACACTATAAGAATTTTATAACAGATACGATTTTATCTTGATTGCCAAGAAGTCCAACCGATATATTGTTTGTGAGACCTAGTTTGGCTAACCTAGATACGAGTATGTAGAAAAAATACTCCTGAAATATATGGTTGACTGTCAGAGTGCCATCGCATTGCTGGCACTTACATAAATATGACTATTAGCTACTTATTTATATTACTTTTTGTTATTGTACTTAAAAGAAAAAAAAAAGAAACTATGAACTCCCAAACTATAAAAATAGTCCTTTATATTTCTTGTAGAGGGGACAAGGAGAAGGAAGCAATCCGAGATGGTTCTAGATAAGGTATAAATTATTCAATAGATTGTCCCCAGCAACCCCGGACACATCCCTTCCACCCGATAGCTTCTGTCAATAGCCGGAGTTACTTCTTTCGTAACGGACCTTTTGCAAAAGAGGATTCTTGTGCCACGGAGATCCACTATTGCCAAACGTAACGTGTATCTAATCTCTGAATTGTTCTTAGAGAATATCTATTTTTGTCCATTATTCTACTGTTTCAAAAATAGTTGGAACCCATAAAGCTTTTCGGCTCTCTGAACTGTGTATGTTAACGAAGAAGAAAAAAAAAAAAAAAAGAAACACTTTCCAACGGAGTATGTTAATGAATTATAAAGAAGTATGAAGGTTAACAATGGAGAAAAGCTTGCAGATAGATTTTCTAGAAGGTCGACAAATTAGTTTTTGCATCTGAGTCTCATTCCATTCAAGAACAAAAAGCTAAACCTACTACCACAATTTGATGCAACTTGAGCCAACCTTATTATGACAAGATTACTGACTATAGTATTTTTCTCTTCTGAAATGAATCTGTGTGCATTTCGGGATGCTCTAACGACTAATTTAAATTTACGTGTTTCGAAGATATATTCTTATGTGTGTTTCTTTATTTTTTTATAAATCAAATTTCATTATTACTAAGGAGATATTTAAAAACACGAAATGGTTCTTAATTCTCAAAGTACTGCATGGAATACTGCATGAAAAGAATGCTTTCGTTACATTTTAATACTTGATATAATTTACGTGGCACATTCCTGTTTGTCACTATCACAATTTTTTCACCACCACTGGCTTAAAGTTTTCCAACAATTAAAGATACCAGAAGAATGATAGAAATCCATGTTTTACCGAAAGAAGATTCAAGTTCAATTAACTAAAATACCAAATATAACACGCTATTAAATTCAAGGGTGTTAAAGTCCCTGAAAGAGATCGAACTTAGAAGCTGAAATGGTGTAGTCCTTTGACTAGACTTCCTTCTTGGAGAGATCAGACACAAATGCAAGTTTCGGCTTGCCCGAAGATTCGCTCGATTTTTAGCCGAAAACGAAACTTCGGTAAGTCACTAAGTTACATATATTTAAGAAAACGTTTAAGAACTTAAAGTTTCATTTAACTTTTTTTTTTTTTTTTGGACTAAATATAAGCTAAACTAACCCATATATCAATGAAGAAAGTAGTCCATACAAGAGTTTAGAGGAATGCAATCTGTGCTTGTTGACACCGATGCTGAATTTTTTGAACCGCCCGTTACCTGACCAACCCGAAGTAAAATGAAACTTTTTCATAAAAAAGTGAAATTTGTCTCACTTTGACGATTCCTAAATTAGGAATGTGTGGATCAAAAAACGTGCGTCTAATCCCATTGGATGCCATGTAAATTTTAATCGGAACAAGTTTTCGATATTTTGAGTACTTTACGAGATTTACTCGTATACGTTCAACCGCTATAACACACCTTTAAGGTAGAACTTTTCAATCAGTTGAAATCCATTCAAGTTAAGAACAGGTTGAGAAGCCAAGAACAGGTCCGGTGTATTAGAAGTAAAGAATAATATTAATGATGTCGGTAATTTGTGACTTCTAAAAAGGGGTGGAAAAAAAAAACCGTTGCTCATTGAAGATTGTAAAAACGAATAAGTGTAAAAACACTAAAGCATCATTTTTTTTTTTTTTTTTTTCAGAAAGATTCACTAGCATTTTATATTGCATATTATTTACACTCACTCCTTTTAATAAAATATACCGCATGCCAATAAATTAAATGTTAAAAAAAATAAATAAATGTACATGTTATGTTGCTTCTACGAACAAAAAATAAATGGGTAGTATGCTTATAATAAATAAACATATCATAAGCTCACCTTCTTTATTTTCTTCGGGTTCTTCGTTTAACTTTGGTTTATCGCTTCTTTGCCTAAAAAATAAAAATCAATTAATTTATAATTTATTAATCATTAAAAAAAGTTCATTAATAAAACTATTAATAATACTAAATGAGGGAAGAATATAAATTAAGAGAAAACTGTGCGATAAAGCGTTTCACAAAAAGTGTTGAGATAAGCCCTCGGAAGCTCATTAGCTTTATCTGCCATTGATAAGCGCGACCCAGGGCGAGGCTGTTTTGATGATAAGTTGTGGGTCGCTGGAGCAGAAAGTCAGGTCCATGTCCATGGTCTATTCAAAGCCTTTGGGTTCGGATGTCTGCTTTCGAAAGCTTTCTACCTCTTTGACGAAAGCCAACTCTGTCAGTAAGTCAGATTTTGAGAGCTACAGTAAACTCCACATCTCTCTCATTTTAATAAAATAAGTATATTCGATTTTGTAATAATACTAGAAAAAAGATATTATAAATAATTAGTAATCCAGTGATATTTACCGTTTCTGTTAATATTAATTTAAAATCTGGATACTATTAAGCAAAACAGAAAAAAATAAAATAACGTCTCTGATCAATAATAGAGCATTTAAATTTTAACATCGACAAAAAAATATATATCCACTCAGAGGCAAACAAAATATTTATTAAATTTGACATAACCAATAAGAGTGTAAATTAATGTTATTTATCTATGTTTAAATATAAATCTATGCTTAAGTTTTAATTTAAGTTTGTTCATAATAATCCAAATTGTTTCGACCCTGTCACACACCGTAGATTTTATTCAAACATACACTTTAACAAAAATGCAAACTTCACTTTTTATATCAAAACTAACACCATTTTTATTTTGCTCTTTTTTAAAAATTGAAAAGCTTTCATCTTGGCAAATTTATTCTAAACTGATCTTATAATATCTAGTAATTTTTGTGTTAAATCACTATATTTGGTCTTCATATGTATGAACTTAAAATAATTTAAGAGTTAAGATTGGCCACACACAGGAATCGTACCTGGGTCTCAGCATACCCGATACATATGAAGAGAGAGAAGGTTGACATGATAAGGCCCCACGGTTAGCTCTATGGTTAACAGCGCTGCGAAATTAATATTTAGCAAAAGAAAAGTATAAGTATTTCAACCCACAGTGTGTGACCAAATTCTACCCACTTCATTTACTTGCTGGGTGTAAATCATTAATCACCCGTCCCTAAACACTTATCCAGCTTTAGAATCTGGCGGAAAAAAATCATATATTTTTAAACATAAGTTTGCGCAAAGGAAGTGAAATCAATTGTCTTTGAATATTTATGAAATCAATTACGTACGAAGACGTTCAAATCCTAATTTATTTTACGCTAGCAAACATAACTAAATTGGTTAATAGTAAATTGATTTGTGTTAAAATATTACATAAATTTTTATTTAAGGAACATAAGTGGTTTGAAGTTAATTATTGAATAACCCATTAATACATTGAGGTGCCTGTACACTCTACGAACCTCACCTTCGAACAGGTTCTCCCCCGAACCTTGACGTACCGGCGTTCCACGAACGGCCGTTTATACTTAACGTGACGTTAAGCGAACAAATGTGGCTGACGAACCCAACGCTAGCTTATGATAAAGAAAAAATCTCCATTATCAATATATGTTTTATTCTCTGAAAAAAAAGAAAAAATAGGAGACGATTTAGAACGGCGCACTAGTATCACATACAACTCCTGTCACTCGGGAAAAACCCAAATCAAAAGTGACACTATCCCTACCCCCGAACATAGGAGAACAGATGAAGTACCTAGAATACACGAACAGTCGACGTGCAGGTTGTTCGAGGGTAAAGTTCGTAGAGTGTAAAGGCACCTTTGCGTATACATCTGTACGTATAGACAACGAATAAATAAGAAACGAGGTCAGGAGGTAAGCTCAAGAGACCTTGCGAACAATACGATCACGAACTAAAATATGATGTTACAGCCGATAAAGGAGGAGAGCACGTGCGGGTACTTGTCAGTTTAAGGACCCTTCAAGAGGGGAGTAATTTCGGAGCGGTCCCCCGGTGACGTTGGGGTTCGCCATGGCAACGGGTGTTGACGTCAGGTAACCATGGTAACCGCGGGGGCGTCCTCCCAGCGGCCAAGTTCTGCGGATGTCAGGCCTTTTCCATCAGCCCCGTCCCGCGTCCACGTCACGTTATTACGGTGGCGGAGAAAAACAACCTATCGAAGAGGGATCGATATCTTGTTTGGCCAATGAATGACATCTTGTTACCGGGGGTTCTCCTATCGCCATTACTGTCAGGATATAGAGAGTAAACGGGAAATCTTTTTGTTTTTGCTTTTTTTTTCATCTGTTAGCTCATCTCTTTTCTTCGACGAATGTTTCTTTTCGACCCCCCTAATTCAGGAAATGGAATAAAAATCCTCTTGTTTCAAAGTATATAATAGACGTCATCACAAATAATAAGAAAATGACCTTTATTAATAAATAAACTCGAATAGCAACACAAAGAAAATGAAAATATTTTTCTAGGATTATCATCTATCATCCAGAACATTCATTGGAAAAAAATAATGCTTTTTTGGCAACGGGTATGGATTTTTGGTGGATTTAATTGTTGATGGTAATGGATATTTGAAGGCTTTGCAAAACAACATAGTTTCATGTTGTAGGTCCATGGAGATTTAATTACTACTTAGTGTATTGTAATTGACTATTAGATAAGTATAATTTAGAGCGTCTTTCAAGTAATCTAGATAATAGGGTAAACCCTATTGGTTATTTGGATTCAGGCGACCCCAAAATTTCCGTTGAAAACCAGTAGTCAAAATTTTTCACGATCGCAATACTTTCCCTTAATATAGGGTAAACCGTACAGCTATTGATACCCCTAAGACTACATTTCTGTGGTGAAATTAAAAAAAAAAACTTTTTATGAAAGGATCAAATTGAAACTTCCTAAAGCTCCTCTTCATCTATCCTTATAAAGACTCAAGAGGATTTTTTGGGCCAAAAGTTGAATAGTTTTACCATATTGCAATATTTATTGTTAAAAGTGCAAAAACTAGTTATTGACATCCTGTGGATTTAATTGTGAAATCTTCTATATGGTTAGTTTGGTAAAGTCTTACTTCATAGATGACTTAGAGGACCCTTCAAACATTAGATTCATGTATATCTTGAAATAAAATTAGGACTTGTTTACCTATTTCTTTAAGTTAAAGTTGGGGTGTCAAGAACTGTATGATTTACTCTAGTCCATATCATTTGTTTTGGAGCTTCCTTTTCTGTCTGATGTGGGTTTTCCATGTCATTCTTTTGTCCTGTAACTTGATTGTTTTCAAAGATAACCTTAAAACATTTAACTGTAATATATCTTTGGATAAATAAGATTTGATCATTCATTTATTTCCTATTTTTTTAGCCGTTGTTTGTTCCACGCAATATATTTTCGACGCGATGATATCATCCGAAATACTTCCAAATGGTAAATTATTTATAGAAATAATTATTCAGTCTCCTCTAGAGCTCCGACTCCATTGCCAATGCAGCGGATTTGGCACACATCTGGAAGGTTGTAGAAGGTTTTAACCTAGGGTTATATTTATAACAGAGTTAATTAGGAATCCGGTAAACTTGCAGTCAATTAAACGTTGTATTTTTAAACGATTGTTTAAAAAGACATTTTAAAAAACAGGAGTGATAACTCCCTCTGGAATGTATTACCAAAGCTGCATAAATATCTCGTGCCGTGCATTGAATTTGTATGTATTTGACTGAATTATTTGTATATATCTCGTCGAGATTTAGTTGCCGTCGCTAAGCTAAAGTTGAGTAAGTGTGAGGACGCAATTTCATACTATTTTTTCCCCTCTGCTAACCTTACGATTATCAATTGGTATCTGCCTTCTTAGTTTTACCAACGGGGGGTCTATGGACCCATCGCTTTGTTTTATTGTTAATTAACTCTAAATAATTTTTTTTTTATTTATATCATGAGATTACAATATATACATATTTATAAAACTGTGGATGTAAAACAAAAAAGAAAAAAACTATAGAGGGAAATGAAAGTCATTTTTCTAGATAATTAGAAATGCCATTTCCATGTTTTCTAAATTTCATCCTTCATGATGTAGAAGATATTTAACTAATTTAAACTTTAAAACATTGTGTTTTCAGGTACATTAAAGAAGATTTTTTTTTATAGTTTAAATAGTTAGTTATAGTTTAATAATTTTAAATTAAATCCGCGAACCCACAAACGGTTTTTCTTTTTTTACTTCAATATTAAATGTTTTTTTTGACAAATATTATTTTTATTTAATAATTTAACCGCAAAACTGGATAGACAAATATTAATGGACTCCAAGAGCCCACTATTGGTTAACCTAGGGGCAATGTGCGATAATACATATACTAATGTTTTTAAAACTTTATAATATAAAGTTTTAAAAACATTAAATATAACATAAAACATAAAATAAAATATAAACATTAAATATAACATAAAACATAAAATATATTATATTTTAAAATATTTTGTATTTAATATAAACGGTTTAGGGAAATCACAAATTATTTTACTCACGCCTTCTATCCAAAAACATAAAAACAGAAAAATAATTTAGTGGACTATTATTCTTCCTTCGTTCATTACGGAAGAGAAACGTGGCCATTAAAATTTAAAGATGAGAGGGATGTGTCAAGCGAACATTTTAGCTGGGTTCATATCGGGTATATGTAAAGTTGATTACAGTTAGACGAGAAAAATGATCGTGTAAAATTTCGAGGATTAGTAGCGAAAAAATCTCTCAAGGTGTTATAAGGTCCGTACCGACTGAAAAACGTCCAAGAGGGAGGCCGAGAAGAAGATAGGAGGATTTGGTTAGGATGATCTTGGAAGTTGATGGGATGAAAATAAATAATGGATGAAGTAAGCAGGGATCGGTGGCGTTTGTATATAGCCTTCGGGTTCGAGCTTTATTCTTTAGGAATGACAAGATACGATGTTTTCAAGTTAGTTCCAGATGAGTTCGTTTCTGGGTTGCCTAATCATCGCGGAGGTATTTTATTTCCTTGCCTATTATAACTGGTATACGGTAAACGAGCAAAGTTGTAAAAAGTCAACCTGTAAACAGTTTCTCACCTTTAGTGTGATTCGGCGCCTGTCTTTTTCATTTTAAGATATAATATCATATGGCTTTTTAGTGAGGAATCCATTGATAAAAGTCGTAATCATGTCTGAATTTAGTTTAGGCTCGCAATTATTAAAAATCTGGTGCGTGCGCGCAACACACAACTTTCACTTACAACTTACTTAGATAAGAAATTGACGTGTTTTGTTAAATATCATTTCCCAAAGTCACTCATTTTTCTACATTCATATCTTATTTTTATTAATCGTTAAAGCCGTTTACGAGTAAATAAAAAACCCCGTGAAAATGATACAAAATTTATTAAGTAAAGTCCCCCCTTCGGTTGATCAATTTTGATGAAATGTTGGCTATCACATATTTGGCATATACATACATCAAATACCCAGTTTGGTCACAATCGTGAAAGCCGTTTTTGAGTAAATAAAAAAAGCACGTAAAAATGATACAAAATTTATTAAGTAAAGTGCCCCCTGCGGTTGATCAATTTTGATGAAATTTTTACAGACCTATCTCGGGTATATAAATAGATCAAATACGAAGTTTAATCAAAATCGTTACAGCCGTTTTTGAGAAAATCAAAAAAACACGTGAAAATGTTACAAAATTTATTAAGTAAAGTGCCCCCTGCGGTTGATCAATTTTGATGAAATTTTTACAGACCTATCTCGGGCATATAAATAGATCAAATACTAAGTTTAATCAAAATCGTTACAGCCGTTTTTGAGAAAATAAAAAAAAACACGTGAAAATGTTACAAAATTTATTAAGTAAAGTCCCCCCTCCGGTTAATCAATTTTGATGAAATTTTTACAGTCATATCTCGGGCATATAAATACATCAAATACCCAGTTTGATCAAAATCGTTAAAGCCGATTTAGAGTAAATAAAAAAAACACGTGAAAATGTTACAAAATTTATTAAGTAAAGTCCCCCCTCCGGTTAATCAATTTTGATGAAATTTTTACAGTCATATCTCGGGCATATAAATAGATGAAATACTCAGTTTAATCGAAATCGTTAGAGCCGTTTTTGAGAAAATCGAAAAAAACCTAAAAAGTTATTAAGTAAAGTACCCCCTCCCTTTAAGTAATTTTGATGAAATTTACGCTGTCACATCGCGGACATATACCTACACTAAATACCTAATTTCATGATCGCACGGTTTATAGTTTTTGAGCTAGTCTGTTCACACACACACACACAGACACACAGACACACACACACACAGACCATTTCGCGGGACTTGGTCATTTCGACTCAGGGGACCCCAAAACGTGTGTTTCCGTTGAAAACCGGAAGTCGAAAATTTTCACGATCGCAATACTTCCACTTACTATATATTTCATATATAGGTAAGTGAAAGTAAAAACATAGGATGATAAATTATCATGATTTTCAGCCATTTTTTTTTTTTTATTTGGAGATTCTACGTTTTCAAGCAGTGTATTACTCTGGACACACACAACATGCCTAGATAAAGACCCACATGTTCGGATGGACACGTCGCGACGTACGTCATTAAAATTTACATATTTAAAATACTCCATACGGGGCACATATTCATGTCAAATTTGAATTTCTAGTTTTAAATGTGATACAGAAACTATTTACAATCTAATATTCTAAATTATTTTGAAAGCTTTACCGAACCCCTTAAACATTTGAAGTTGTTTTTATAATTGTATCTAATCCTCGTTTTATGTTAATTTTTACGCCTGTAACGTTTTTTATTTATACGTAGCCGACCCGTCGGCTCTCCAAATAATATTTTTTTGACTGAATAATCCTGAAATTTATTATCCTGTCTTAAAGGAAACAGTTGACCATCAAAGACCTCTAAATTATGAAAAAATGTATATCCAGAAAAGTGAAATTTTTTATTTAAATAGAGGAAGGAATGAAAATATAATCTTAAAAATTCTGCAAGTTGTAAAAAAAAAAATATCAAAAAAATCGGATAATGTATTTTTTGAAGAGAAAAGATTGGGTTCCGCCGGGAGTCGAACACGGGTCTTCCGCGTGGCATGCGCGGAATGCTAACTACTGCACCACAGAGCTCGCTTCCAAGCGGAGCCAATCCTTCCTCTTCACTGATACCTCTTCCTCGATCTCGCAAGTTTTTCGAGTATTTATGGGAGGTGGACAATTTTGGTCCAAATTTTGGCATCTTTTGACGATCGTCAATTTTATATTAATTTAATCTAGTTTTGTGAGTAACCACCTTGTTTTAAATTATTTTAAATAATTTAAAACAAGGTGGTTACCCACAAAAATAGATTTAATTAATATAGAAAAATCGGAGTTTTTTAACCGACTTCGAACGAAAGAGGAGGTTACTCAATTCGATACGTATATGACTTTTTCGTACAACATAAGTTATCTCTTCCATAATAATTTTGTAGTTTATTTTAATTAAACAATTAATTTTAATATTAATAGGCAATTAGAATCGAAATCATGGTATTAAAATAGGCGTGGTTCATAATGATCATGAACTGGCAGATCCGAGTTGGAGTAAGCGCGATTACATAAAGCTATTAAACTCGCACACTCCCAGTTGTTGTTCGGAGCGGTACACGCTGGATACAAGCCCTGCCTACCTCGTCAATCGTTTGTTACGCCACTGTTGGTTGCAAAAGTTTAATAAGCACTGAATAGTTGACCCGGCCAATGTTTTTCCGGCCCTTTAATAATATTTCATCGTTTTTTCTCGGATTTGTAACCGATTTCTTTAAACATCAGAGCATTAAACTTAGCCAAAAAAAAAAAAAAAAAAAAAGAGAAAAATAAAATGCCATGTTTAATCTTGTTTATAAGAATGTCAATTGAAACGAACTTTTTGGTTCTAAGACTAGTAAATAACACAAAACTATGTACTATGTATGTGTATTGATTTCTTAAAAACATCAGTTGATGCTTTTTCAAATGCTTTCATGAAACTTCTTCGAGAACTAGGAGTTAGCAATATGATTCAATAGGCGGAATTAGATGGTGGGAATGTTACATATGTACAGTAAAACTTCGTTCATCCGTCCCATGTCACTACAGATCCCTGGATTATCCGAATTATATTTTAATACATTTACATTATATCAAATTTACCTGTGAGTTGGGAGAGCATGAGTGGCGTCTTTTAATTCGCAAGAGCACATAACAACGACGAACGTTTTACTGCCTTAACTCAATCAAATCTAAAATATATCAGTAATTTTTCGATTTATACTTCTAGCTCGATAGATTGCTTTGTTCAAAGGCAGAAAAACATTCGATGATCTGTTGTAAAATCGTCATTTAAACATATCGCACGTCGGCAAGATGGTTTGTTGTAGTTGTTTGTTTGTTTAACGTCACTTTACGCCACTAAGGCTATTCGGACGATGCTACATTAGGAGTCCTAAATTTTGCCTATCCAGGTATAATTAGGATAGGGATCTTTAACGAGTACCTGACATCGTACAGGCTCGGGACCTCCATTTTGCGTCCTATCCGAGGGACGGCATATCTAAGGATTTTTTACTCCCTTTAAATAATCCTTGGACCTCGGGACGCGAACCCGCGACCTTTAGTATTGTAAGTTTCTACACTTACCGCTAAACCACAGGTGACCCTTCGGCAAGATGGTTACAACTCAGAATATTTCGATTTTTCGATTGTTTTAATTACCCCTATTCCTGGTTACCCGGATTTTCAGTCATCAGGATTGCCTTTGGAATCAGTTAGTCCGGATAAACGAGGTAATGTAGTATACCGATTTTTTTTTATACCTGAATGAGATTTTTTTTCATATCTATGAGCTGCGCTATTTTTATAATCAGTTAAAGTTTTAAAATAGGAAACAATTTTTTTTTTTTGCTATTTGATCATTATTATATTACTTCTATTAAAATAGTATTTTTTACTATTAAATTACTATAAAGTTTTAAATTTTTATTTGATTTATTTTTAATAGCTAGACGGACCCTGATGATTATAACTTGCTGATATAGAAATCGGCATGTTATTTATTTTAGTTTTACTTTTTTCCTAATGTAATTGTTTTTTTTCTTTCTTTTCTTCTTCTTCTTATTCTTCTTCATTTTTTTTCATTTTCTTCTTTTTTTCATCATCTTAAAATAAGCAAGTAAAACAAAAGGTCCTAATGGCCCTGACAAGGAGTGACAAATGACGCCCCCTCCGCCGAAGACATAACCCTGCCCTTGAAAAAGTTAGTCGAGCTATTAGAGTAATTAAGTGCTAATGACTCAAGTGTCAAACAGGAGGAGAATCCAGAATAGATTTTAAACGGCTTTCGATTCTTTATGGAATTCTACTTAAAGACCTATTTATAGGCTCTAATGTTTAATGCAAATCCAACTTCTTAAAGTTCTTTTTTTTTTTTTTTGTTCTGAAGTGATCAAGTTTAGTTTAGGATTTTGATACAATTATGTCTTTTTTGTGTTTCAGGTGTCTGTTAGATTCATAACTGAATGCCTCGAATCTCCAACCTTCACTAGAACAGTAGAGAGAGATAGAATGCCTGTTTCGGAAGACTGAGTATAGAATAACTAAATAAAAATATAGTAAATTTTATTAAAATATATACGTAATTTATTTATCATTTAAAATAAAAAAAAAATTCCAAGATCTCTTTAAGGTATTTTTTTTTTTTTTTTTTTTTTTTGCTTCAATCTTCGATTCACACCTGTCACCCAGCGTGACAATCAGCGAATGTGATGTTTACAATTATTGAATTTAGGGCATTTTAGGCATGATGAAAGGAAGGTGCCCAGCAGCACCTCTTTCCGGGCTTGATACCTTACGTGAGCAGGTCCCTCATCCAGCTTCTTTTTAGCCGCCTAGCTACAGGCATATCAGCCGTGGCCATGTCGTTAATTAGTGTATTGTTATGTCCGTGTAATTTAACAAAAAATCGTGAATAAAGAGTTCGTATGTGTTGTTCGACAGTAGGTTGTTGTAAGTCTGTATGTAAAGTTTTATTATTTACGTACCAGGGAGCGTTCGTTATTAGTCTCAAAATTTTTGATTGAAAAGTTTGTAATTTTCGTAGGTGCGTCCTCTTTGTTGAGCCGAAAATCTGTGAGGCGTATGTCCAAATGGGTTTAAGTAAGTAAGTGTATGTGTTCAGTTTATGTTCTATTTTTAATTTTGACGATTTAGAAAAAAGAGAGAACAGTGTTTTCAGTCGTTTGTTAAGAGTCTGTCTTTTCATTTTTACGTGTGGGCCCCAAGTCATCCTTCTGTCGAACAAAAGTCCCAGGTAGCGTACTGAGTCCGTCTGAGGTATTTGATTGTCTCCTATGTAAACTGGTGGGCATGTGTCGCGTCGCAGTGTGAATGTTATATGTTGGGATTTGTTATGGTTTAATTTCATTTTCCAAAGTGAGTACCAATTTTGTAAATGTAGTAAGTGATTTTGCAAATTTAGTGATGCCAATCTTGGGTTATTATGTATTGTTAAAATTGCAGTGTCATCGGCGTAGGTTGCAGTTAAAGTCTCAGAGTTTGTCGGTATGTCATGTGTGTATATAATGTATAATAATGGAGCAAGTATCGACCCTTGTGGAACCCCTGCCGAGATTGGTCTGACTGACGAAATCTCAATGCCTTGTCGGATAGAGAAAAATCTTTCGCAGAGGTACGATTGAAGTACCAGGTAATATGTGTGGGGTAGAATGGTCTTGAGTTTGAAGAGAAGACCTTGGTGCCAAACTTTATCAAACGCCTGGGCGACATCCAGAAATACACCAGTAGCGTACTTTTTCTGCTCTAGTGCCCCAGAAATGAAGTCAGTTACTCTGTGTAGTTGATGTGTTGTTGAATGAAATGTGCGGAAACCAAATTGGTGGTCAGGAATTATGTTTTTGTTAGTCAGTATGTCCACAAGTCTTGTATATAATAATTTCTCAAAAAGTTTAGAGCATACAGGAAGAAGACTGATTGGTCTGTAAGATGACGGATCGTTAGCATTTTTGTCTTTCTTATGTATCATTTTGATGTGTGAGTATTTCCACTGAATTGGGTATTTAGTCGTCCTGAGAATGCAATTGTATATTGTCGTAAGGAACACTAGGGCTTTTCTAGGCATTTGTTGGAGCGCCTCGGCTGTTATTAAGTCATAACCCGGGGCTTTTCTTCTAGGTAATTTTCTTATGTGGTTTGCAACTTGTGAAGGTGTAAATGATAAAGGCGGTGGTGTCAACTGTAATGGTATGTCTAGTGTATGAAGTATTAAGGTTTCATGTTCAGTGTTTGTAGAGCCAGTGAATGGTGTGAATACTGACGAGAGATGATCGGCAAACAGTTCAGACTTCTCTCTATCCGACACTGCCCATGAACCATCTCCTTTTCGCAGGGGTACTGACACCTCTCGATGCTTTAACAAATTTTTAGCATGCTTCCATAAGCTTCCATCGTCAGTCGATAGGCTTTTCAAGTAATTATCGTAATTTGTCTTTAATATTTCTGGATTTGTCGTTTAAGTTCATTGTTAAGTCTGTTGAACGTACGTCTGTACGAGGGTAGTCTGTTAGTCTGCCATACCTTACGAGCTCTTCTCTTTGCTGTGATCAATTCCCTAATATATAGTGGATATTTCGGCAAGTCATTATTATTTGGCGGTGTCGGTAGGCAAGAATTCCATGCAGCTTTTTGAACACTTGTGGTAAATGTTTCAACAGCCTCTTCGATTTCATCCACAGTTTTAATTGAACCTGGGATGGATAGGTCTTTGTCAAGGCGTTCCTTGTAAGCGTCCCAATCCATTTTGCCATTAATGAGCCTTGGGGTTCGTTCAACATTGTTGGGCTCATCAAGGATAACCAAGCGTATCAGGGAATGATCAGAGCAAAGATCGGAGCTCGTATTTATGTTGTGAGGTATGGTCCGGAGTCCTTTTGTTATGAAAAAGTCTAAAAGGTCGGGAGTTTTCCGTTGCGAAGTCGGCCAATATGTCGGTGTGTCAGGTGATATTATGTCTAATGAAAGTTCGTGGATAGCAGCTTTCAAATTTCTTCCTCTAGGTGTGCATATTCGTGACCCCCATGTTTGATGCTTTGCGTTAAAGTCACCGCCTACTAAAAAGCATCGCCCTAGGTTCCGAAAATAATTGCAAAACATCGAAGATGTCAGTACATATCTCGGGGGACAATATACAGAAGCTATGGTGATTGTGTGATGCTTCGTGTGAAGTGTTATGCCTGTGGTTTGAATTTCAGGTGTAATGGGTAGCTGTAGAGGGTTATGTGAGAGAGATGTTCTTATCAGAATAGCTGTACCGCCGTGAGCTGTTTTGTCAGGGTGATCAGTTCTGTATGTCGTGTAATTTGATATATGAAATTTCGAATGCGGTGTAAGATGTGTTTCTGTTATCAGTGCGATGTCAGTGCGATTTTCGTGTAGGTACAAGTCTAATTCTGTCCTATGTTGCATTATTCCGTTTGCGTTCCACAGAAGGATGGACAAAGAGCCTACTGTTAGCTGATTAGGGGCCATTAGGATGACACATGCCTTGAGTCAGTTGCGTGAGCTGTTGAAGGAGACTAAAAAGAGGCTGGATGAGTGTGTTTAGACCATTTAATACCTGAAGTAATTGAGTTGGCAAATGATTATCGGCTGAAAAACTAATTTCCATTCCATAAATTCCATAATTAAATGAAGCAATGAAAAACTAATTTCCAGAGATAAAACAGTTAATTTGCGTAAATGTCTTTATCATTAAAAGTTTTAATTGGGGGGTAGGTGCGGTAATAGTATTAAAAATCGGTGTAACCGCTCTTACCCACCCCCTAAACCCTAATTTATGGCTTTAGTTATCATACCTCGAAAGCATACAAATTGAACGAGAGCGGAGTGTTAGGCAGTATAAAAATTGCCAATTAGATCGAAAGAGTAGAAAGGACTACTTGAATCTTAATAATAAAAAAAAAAAAAAAAAATCGAGCGTAGCCGCGGCTCTAAGGGTAGAAGCTAATTATCGGTGATGGAAATTGGATGAGGCCAAAAATAGGGGGTAGGTGCAGGGAATAATATTAAAAATCGGTGTAACCGCTCTGACCCGCCCCCTAAACCCTAATTTATGGCTTGAGTTATCATACCTCAAAAGCATACAAATTGAACGAGAGCGGAGTTTTAGGCAGTATAAAAATTGCCAATTAGATCGAAAGAGTAAAAAGGACTACTTGAATCTTAATAATAAAAAAAAAAAAAAAAAAAAAAAAATGGAGCGTAGCCACTAAGGGTAGAAGCTAATTATCGGTGATGGAAATTGGATGAGGCCAAAAATAGGGGGGTAGGTGCGGGAATAATATTAAAAATCGGTGTAACCGCTCTTACCCACCCCCTAAACCCTAATTTATGGCTTGAGTTATCATACCTCGAAAGCATACAAATTGAACGAGAGCGGAGTGTTAGGCAGTATAAAAAATGCCAATTAGATCGAAAGAGTAAAAAGGACTACTTGAATCTTAATAATAAAAAAAAAAAAAAAAAAAAAAGCCACGGCTCTAAGGGTAGAAGCTAATTATCGGTGATGGAAATTGGATGAGGCCAAAAATAGGGGTAGGTGCATTTAAGGTATTTAAATTCTTTTTTATCCTTAGGGTTTGATTTAGGAAAAAAATTAAAAGCCTACAATGGTCGCGAGGGGGACGCAAAATTCATTTAAAAAAATTAAATTAATAGTAGAAAATGAATATAGTGAAATAATAATAATTATTACACATCTTATAGTTATAATGATTGCGTGCCTCAACATGGGAAATTCTTGGTCTTTTATGTGTTTCTAAGGTTGGTCATCCGTACTCCATGCCATACAAACTCATACTGAAGCAAAATTTAGGTTACATAAAAACATCCGTAAGAAGGTTAGATCAATCAATTGATGAAGAATAAAAACGGAAATGACCTGAACGGGTTAACAGGTCACCTGTTCGTGGGATATTCGAGGTCACTTTTCGAACTTTTTGGTCTTTTACATTAATAATACATATTACAATAATTATGACATATAGCATATGATAACATTAATAACATACATAAGCAAGCCGTGTATCAACTTGATCAACTTTTCATTTTTGTACTGAGATATTTTATATATAAATTCTTTATTTATTTGTTCTGGGACGTGTCCCTTAAGAACAAAATGAAATAATATACAAAGGGGACTTTAGAGCCTTAAAGTTTAAATAAACAAATTAAAATGATACAAAATGACTACAAATAATTAGGGAACCTCTAGTTTAAAAATAGAAAATAAAATACACATTAAATTTTCTCTCAGGTGAAAAGAAACTAGTTTTCACATATAATAATATATACATATTTACACTCTTATTTACAGATTAGTTTAATATTATTTACGTTTTCAAAGAAAATTGATAATAAAAAAAAAATAAATGAATGGGAGGGATTTAAAAGTCGAGAGGGTATTGGAATTACGGATGAATGTATGTATGTAATATATATGTAACATATATATATGTAAATGAATTTTTTTTTCCGCTTGATGTGATCTTGTTTTTCTCTACTAAGGATGTCATATTTGGTAAAGCATTGACAAAATCGTTCGACTTTTATTAGTAGCATGAATATTTTTATTTTAAATTATATTTCATAATTGATTTACATATTTTCCTTGCTTAAAGCACATTTGTTGAAAACAATAGATAATATTTTTATAAAGATTTACACAGTTTATTTCAAAGCCTGTTCTAGACAATAATTATTCTAGAATGTAAAGACAAAAAGTTATTGAGTTCGTTCCCATGTTAAGGGTTTTGCCCCCGACCCTGTCGAGTGCTCTAAAATTAATTGGAGTCACCACTAACGAGCTAATCTCTTCCCCACATCGTGTAAATTATTTAAACATCATCATCTACCAGAGGGATTAATATCTCTGCCACTGACACTGAAGATTATAATTCACTTCTCCTGATTAAAAAATAATGAATAATGTCGAAAAATAATTAGTAAATAGCTCGTACGTAATAAAAAAAAAACAAGGAAAAACTGATGGTTTTTGTGTTCCCCTGTTGAGTATTCAGAGGCCTTTACCTCGCTTATATCACGGTCACTAACTAGCCATAGCTTTACCGAATATTACAATTAGTTATTTAAAAACAATTTTTTCTTAAACATCAAACACCATTGTGCATAATGACAACATTATGATGCGTATCATTATGTTCAGAAAACATGACATTATGTGACCTAATGAAGGAATTTTTACTTTTTTTTGTTTACCTTAATAAAGGTACACAAATAAATTTCTTTAATATATTAATTAAATAATAATTTGAATTATAGTCAGGGAATATTCAAATTATCCTGCATATAATCCCTCCATTAATTTTAAACCTCTCCTTTAATACCTTTTATTATATGAATATGAAATAAGGGGCCGAATAATCATTCGCTTCGTCTTGTTTCGAATCATCGAATTCAGCCATTTGTTTCCTATCGAATATTAAGTTATCAAATCGTTAGCAGAGCCAGTTACCTCACGATTTTTACTTTTTATTTTTAAAAAAAGTCTATAAAATTACTTGTAGATAGTTATCTTTGCATAAAATTAATACAGTTATAAAACCCTCTAACAAAAAACAATGTCGCTAATTCTAGAACAGGCCCGGAAAGGAACGGAATCGACTAATTTTCCAGCTGACTAGGGATTACGGCGCGTTGCGCAATTTTCTGAATTATCTGAAACTGCAATGCTGTTACGGCTCCATCAATTATTGAATTAATAAAATCGAAACTGATTGTCAACTGTTGACGTTTACACAATTTGGCGTCTTGTAAATTTAATTAAATTGCAAATTATAGTTTTTATGTAATTTTCTTCTCAGTAGATATTAAGAATCACGTTACTAAAAGATGCAGATAAATTATTGCTTATTAAGACATTATTCAAATTTATTCATTTAGTGATTCAGTGATTTAAATTTATTTGGTCAGTATAAAACCATAGCGACTAAGTGTCAAACCAATTTAATAATTTTCAATTTTATTTATTTTTATTATTTAATGTAAATTTTTTAATTATGCTTATTTATATTTAAATAGTATAAAAGACAAAATGAAATATATTATAGTTCAAAACCAATAGAAGTAGACACAACCATACCTATTTCACAAAATTCAACTTTGACTTCAGCTGTCTCAAAATATGGAGTTTGGCGCTTAGTTCACTTTAGCTTTAAACCGACCATTTACAGTGATTATAAAAATGGAATTCATCAAGATTTCGAGACCATCTTCTTTTCAGATTTCGCTTTCTTTGGTAAGCAAATTATAGTGGGAAAGCAAAAAAGTGCACAAGCACCAATCAAACAAATTAACATGAATAAATAGGATATCAGCCGAAGATAATTTTACTTGACACTGAATTCAGAGCTTTAGAGATTGGGTTTGGGAGAAATTCAACGGTTTTGCGAGGTCTTCTGTGATGTTATGGTTACCATAGCAACCTACAATACAAAAGGTCGCAGGTTCGCAATTTACTTAATTTTTTTGGGAGCTATTTGATTAAAAATTTACACTTATCGTATCAATACGAAGAACAGGACTATAATTACAGTTTTAATCACAAAGGCGTCATACAAAATATGTTTTATTGAAATCGTAAAAAAGTTAAAAAATGTGTTCGCCTGAGGTATAGTGGTTAGCATGGCAACCTACAATTCTAAAGGTCTCGCGGTGGCCCTAGGATTTTTTAATTGGAGTAAATGATCCTTGGCTGTGTCGTCCCTCGGATAGGACGTGAAATGGAAGGCCCGTGCCTGTACGATGTCCTGACATCTTCAGTGAAGATAGGCAAAATTTAGGACTCCCACTGTAGTAGCATCGTCCGATTAACCTTAGTGGCATGAAGTAACGTTAAACAAATAAACGGTTTTGCGATACACCAGAGAGTGATTAATGGAATTGGTTATAGGTTACTCCATTTCCTATACTAGGTTATAACCACTTAAAATATTCGGTGACGGAATTAGCGGTTTTATATTATTTATGATTCCGAGGACAAGATTTTTTGTGTTAAGCGAGAAAAAAAAGTAGATAAAATTGCATCTCGGTTATTTTTTTAATTCCGAAATATATGCTTTTTGTTCAGGAATACTATTCATGAAGATACATAACGTATTATTCAATTTCAACGAAATGTTTTCAGGATATCCCAGACTATGTATGCTATTAAAAATATCCATATGAAATCAATTGATGAAATTATTAACTTCACGTACTTTTTTCTTTAAAAAAAATATACTTATTTTAAATTTAACAAATTGTTGGAAATTCGAAGCTGGGAGGGTATCAGTGGTTTGATTCGTTACAATAATTTGAACAAAAATATGGGGAAAATATCTGTTAAACAAACTGGAGTAGCTGGTTCCCGGTCTAACTTGCTCCATCCAAACAAATTATTTCCAAAATGGACTAATTCAGATAAATGAGTATGGACATTTTATGATAACTATATATTCTAGTATATATATAATAAATCTAAAAGACGGGGATTGAAACGAATTATTTAGGTCTACGTCCTTTTAGTGCAGACAGCAAGATTGAGTGGAATAATGGATCCAGTTCTAGTTTCGCATTAATATTCTACGCGAATTCCTTGTCACAATGAAATTCTAACTAGCTCATCTGTTATACAAGAGTAGTTAGCACGTTAATAGCGGATAAAGTGGGTAGAAATATTATGTTCACTTTGACATTGCATAAAAAAAAAAAAAAAATATAAAACATTTTTTTAATATAAGGATTTCAAAATAAATTAGAAAAAAAATAGTGGTGTAATTTAATCCATGATAACAATTTTAAGCAGATAAGATTTTTTTTTAGTTTACAATTTTATTAGCAATTTATGACACACAGTTTCAAAACTTTTTAAGGTGTAGTATAGGCTTTTAATTTTTATTCATTGCGTTTTGCCTCTACCCTTAGGGGTCATTGGCTTTTTATTTTTTCAATATTATATTTCTCAATAAACCGAATATAGAACCGAAAGGGTTTTTCTTGAAAATTTGAAGAACTTTTCAACGTTTTGTTCATCGTCATCGTCAATTCATTCAATAAATCATATAGTTTTTTTGTTTTCAAAATTTTACTTTGTTATTTGATATTTGGGACAAGCCATCAAATTATGTTCTACGCTAATTATTTAGAAGCTATCTCTCCATATGGGTGGATTTATTTTTTTCAAGAGAAATTCGTGAAAGTTTGCAATGGCCCATGTAAAGACGACTTAAAGTTTTAATTTTCTTCCTTCTTGACTTTCTTTCGCTTGTTTTCCATTTTTTTATTGCAGATTTTATTTTTCCCGATTTTTAAAAGCTCAATTGCCATTTACTTACTCATTCTTTAAGGAATTCATTTGTAGCGTTACTTCATTCGTAAATCCGTGCCTGTCAACAAAATTTAAAACTACTAATATCAACAAAATTTCAACAAAATATTATAATTATTGAAATTATTCAGGCTTAGAGAAGGATGGCACCCAGCAGGATCTCTTCCAAAGTTTAATATACAGGGGCGGATTCAGCACGAAATTTGGGGGGGAAGTAAGACCCCCCTATCTCATAGTCACGTGGCTGACCGATCTCTCATCCAACGCCTTTTTAATCTCCTCCTCGTATTTATAGGCATGTCATTTGTACCCATATCTCGTATAAAGGTTTGGAGTTTTTGTAAATGAGTTTTTTTTAAAAATCCCGTACATCTTTGAGCAGAATCTTCTTGTAGGTTAAAGTAAGCATGTGTATATATTCAGTTTTGTCTAAGTTTTAGTTTAGAGGATTTAGAAAAAAATGGGCAAAGTAGATTGTCATTGATTTTATATTTATCTTTTTTTTAATATTTAAATAATTTATTTAACAAATAAAAATGCATTGTAACCATGACAAATACTAAACTATTGCATATTAATTTATATTTTTATTTTCTCCTGAATTTTTTAGGAAGATTTTTATATTATAAGTAATGATTAACTAGCAGCGCATCCTCTTTTTTCACAGCTATTTATTTTCTACTCCACAACACTGTTGACGTTTCATGGCTGTGTCCCCATTCTCAAAACCTCTACATTAATTTATTTTCATTAACATTTAATGATCCAATCACAATTATAACAAATTAATAAAATAAAATAAATTAAATATAACTTAGAACATTATCAAACTGTAAAAATATAAAAAACATCAACACATAGCATACATACCATAGGATTAAATTTTGATGAAACTAAAATATTAGAAATAGAAAGCAGTAGGGGAGAGCGGGGTTGGTTGGCATAGGGGGTAGGTTGGCCATCGGCTTATAGTTTCCGTCACACCTGTTTTGAAGGCCCCACCATTGTACCATGTTACCCGCTCGACCTCGGGAGTCTTGTCCTGAGATTTCAATCCAATGCTAACAGTGTAGAGAAGAGTGTGCTTCATTGATTGATTTTCCAGCATGTAAGTAAATTTTTATATTTTCAGTAAAGTTGATTTAAAGGCATGGAAAAACATTTGACTCCGATTCTGTTCACATAGCCCCAAACTCCTTTGAAAAACCTAACCTTTCGACTAATCAGTTTCTTGTTTGATTGTTCTCCCCTGTCCTGGCAGTAATCTTTCATATGATCTCTCCTGTGGGGTTAGTTGGCTCTTTCAACTTTTTTGTTGGGGCAGTAGCAATTCACAAAAGCAAGGTAAACATAATCAAAGGTGAAAATACCAATTGTCTTTAGTTCCAGCGAGGAAGATGAGAGCAATATTTCTTATGCAGAAAGTGACGACGGTCTAAACTTCTATCTTCTTCTATTGTCATTCTATTTTCCCTTAAAAGCTGTTAAAAACCGATTCAAAATTATTATACCATTAAAGTGCAGCTTTTAATAACAATAATATGTGTCAGGCAGTACTTGAATGAGATGGCTAAACAACCCCACCTTCTAGGCCAACCTGCCCCACATAGGGGGTTAATTGGCATACTCTGGATTGACGAATTCTTCAAATTTCTATGATCTTAGTATTAAATATTATGTTGTGAAAAAAATACTTGAAGTACTCTAATACTGGGAGTTTACAGTGGTACCAGCCCTATTGGGATTATATTAACAGGAACGACTCAACAATAAAAAAAGTGAAAAGTGTTGCCAACCAACCCCGCTCTCCCCTACAAGTAATAGAAAAGTACTGGAAGCTATGCATATAAGAAAAAATAATAAATTCACAGTCAATTATAAAACGGATACAAAAAACTTAAGCACCTACTATATGGACATATTGATTAAATAAAAAGTTTCTAATCAACAATAGTAAAATAACAATTACTAAAAACATAATTATCACAATAAGCTGGAGGAAAAGGGATTTAGTGTTAACAGAGTGAAAATATAGATGACAAAGTTCAACATCCTTTAGTCAATTGGAAATGGACAAGTATAAGCTGAAATATAGAAAATGAGAAAAGAAACAGTGTTTTTTAGCATATGACATTGATATTATAAAATTTATCAAAAGACTATCAATCATGATATTGAGAAATTATGTATGTAAGTTACTTATATTTATTTTATTAATTTCTTATAATTGTAATTGGATCGTTGAATATTAATGAAAATAAATTAATGTACAGGTTTTGAGAATGGGGACACAGCCCCGAAACGTCAACAATGTTGTGGAGTAGAAAATAAATAGTTGTGAACAAAAAGAGGATGCTTTGCTAGTTAATCATCGTTTATATTTATGAAAATTCATAGCGTTTTCTTATATGTCAGTTTGTGAGTTATATTTTTAGAGGGAAAAAATATTCCAGTTGAGGATTAGGGAAGCGAATTGGTCTTTGGAAAATCCTTTCTTAACGCTAATTATCGAGGACCCTTGGCCTGAAAAGGAACTCAGGGGGAGGAACTGCGGAAGCAATGGCCTTTTCAGTTTCCCACCATCAGCGTTTTCCAGCTTGCGTCGTCCCCTATCTGCTTGCTATACAGGCTGAATCATATCCTTCAAGTTCCAAAACATAAATTATTATTAATTTCTTCAAGTATTATTACCTACCAATCCAAAAGTTTTCCCACACGAATCGAACCATAAGTAACATAAAAATATTGTTTAAAATTATTTTATTTTGACCGTTTTGAGGGTACTTTTACTGTCATAAAATTACAATAACAACGAAAAACAAACAATGCAAGTTCAAATTAGTAACACCGTTACAAAAAGTAACTGCAAGTGATGTGTCACTGCAGTGACGCAAAAGTAACCATATGTACTCATATTCAAGGCAAGAATAAGCCCTTAGTCTATCGCTCCTCATATTTAATCCGGAATGGAACATCCCAGAACGTCCTTGACTATTCCAAATCATCTGGATGTAACGGTTTCAACAAAAGTCTAGAACTCTTTTCCGATGAAACAGAACCATTATTAAATTAAAACAGAACAGTATTAAATTAAAATATTTTTAATAATTATTAAAGTTTTAATTCAAGTGTTTAATCCAAAAAAAGGACTACGGGACGCGAACCCGCAACCTTTAGTATTGTAGACTGCTATGCTTTTGCCAGTACTCAACTGCAGACCCTAAGAAGTGGCTTTTATTTCACTTAACTTCCATTATTTAATAATAATATTTAAAATTATTTTAATTGTTACGTTTCGGGGATCCATTGTGTCACCTATCGGCATAAAAAAATCGCATCTTAATATAGAAATAAATTTAAATTACTTAATAGAAGTTAAAAGGAGTGCAGAAAATGGTTGAGTGCAAAATCAGAATAGGACACTTCGAATTTACACATGGATACCTACTCAGAAATCTGCAAGCACACATCTGTCAAACGCGCTACAATGATGTACGGAGAAAGTTGAATTCTTAAAAGCAGAAACTATTATAAAAAAAATTTGAAAAGGAAAAATTAATGCTAATGACCCTTAGGGGTAGAGGCTAAACTATAAATAAAGAAATTTATTTTACAAGCACACATCTTTCAAAAGCCCTACAATACAGCTCTAAGTGTAAGACACTTGCCACTAGACTGTTTAAAATATTATGATATAGGGAAAAAGTTGAAACTAGCGAAACCTATAAGTGAGATACTGAAGGAAGGAGAAGCTTCAGCCCTTACTTTATTTAAATTCTTATGAGCAGCAAACTATGATAAAAGAATATGAAAAGGAAAAATTAATGCCAATGACCCTTAGGTAGGAAAGAAAGAAATTTACATTTTTAATTATCGTGAAAGTTTTACGTCAAGTGACTAGTACTTAATAATATGTAAATTGTAAAATACTGTTAGAAAAATAACTCAAAATTTATTTAAAATCTAAAGGACTTCTGATTTCTCATAAAAAAAAAAAAAAAGAAGCAGTTATAGCAGTTAGCAGTAAAATAACAATTAATTTAGTTTTGTATAACCATTCAACATCCAAGAAAATCGAGACAACATATAAGTATTTATGTAATTTCTATTATCATGAGCGTTTTAATTCAAGTAGCTAGTCCAATCAATATAGGAACTATAAGGAAAATTAGAAATTATACAAAATTCAATTCAATTTAAAAAAAAAAAAAACTCTGTTCAATTAAAAAATCAAAATACAAAACGAATTGCATATAGACTAAAAGATTGTACATATTATGAATCAAATTTTGACTTTAATCAACTGCCGTTATTTCAATATAACGGTATACATAATTAATTTCCCTTCAGCCAAAGTTTATAATTTTATTTTCCAAAACCTGATCTAGATAAGGTTATGCTAAAAAACAAAACGGCCTACTCTGAAGTCATTATTAATGCGTATGATTTGTTTTCCGTTGAATATTTTTGAGGATTCAAAGAAAAAAAAACTGAATCCTTGAAATTTTCCTTAGGTATTTAGTATATATATACTGATATTAACTTGGTCAGGTATTAAAACAGGCATTATTGTGAAAAATGTTATATTTTAGGATAGTGAAACAGTTCAACATCGTTAGTTGAGAGGAAATCCTGCTTACGCCCCCTTCTTTTCTAGTCACACCCTCGTTTTTCTGTTACATGATAACGATTCTTGGCTTTAAGTAGTATTCAATGAAGCGTATCCAGGAGCGTTTAAAATTATAACTAAAGGTTACGAATACTTTTTTATACACCTAAAATCGCAGATAGTGGAACGTAACTAATAAGTGTGTTACGAGAATCAGCAAGATGCTTGCGGATTGATTAGAATGTACAGTTTTTAGCAACTTGATTCCACGAATAAATCGTTAAAAGATAATTTTTAAAAAATACTACAAATAAAAAAATTTAAGGATTCAATGGGAAAAAAACAACAAAAAAAAACAAAAAACAGAATCCTGGCATTTAGTATACCGACCGATATGAATTTGATCAAGTCAGGTGTTCAAACAGGCATTTTTTTGTGACCAACACTGCTAGCGTTGTTACCGTGGCAACACCGGGATAACATTAACTGATTAAAACATCTGTTAATTTTCTATTAATAAGTTTAAAGGCATATTCTGCTATATGTTGAACCTTAATTTAATACCTTTATTAAAATAAATTAATACCTTTATAATATATTACGGACTAACACACTATTTCTATCACCATTGCTTCGCTTTATATGTAAAATGGTAGTATATAGTTTGCATATTACTATATTCCTTAGTTTTAAGTTGTGCATATATGTACGTTTAGGTTATTCATTCCATTTCAATGTTATCATTGTTTGTTTATTTTATATTTTTATAAATAGATTGCATGTAAATAGTATAGTCTGCTTATTAAGAAGAACCAGCCCTATCTCCCTGAGCCGTGCACGGAGCTTGTTGTTTCACTTAAGTTTATATATATTTGGTTACTTTTACTATAAATTTAAAAATATAGCTTAATAGCCAGACGCTAAAATAATATAATAACTATCTAGCATACCTAGGGATATATTGTGGAAAATCTGATGTTTATGTATTATACAGTTATGTATATATACAGGGTGTCCCAAAACCAAACGGCCAAACTTCAGGGATCGATAGAGGATCGAAAAACTAAGAAAAAAATTCCTATGGCATATGCCTCGTTTTCGAGAAAATCACAAAAAACTAAAAATAGTTTTGCAAAAACTAGTTAAGGCCATGTAAGAGCGGATTTCATTATTGAATGAATTTTAACAATAATTTTTATTCCACTACAATTATTGTATGTCAATCTTATACTAATATATAGTAATAGATACTAATAGATAATTCATAGTAAAAAGAAAATTGCCTATTTAAGGTACATAACATTACGAACAATAACAGAGGATTAAAAAAATAAAAATTTTAATAATAAAAATAATTTTAAAAATAAAAAAAATTAAAAATTTAGAAAATAATAAAATAATTAAATATTCTTACTAGGAAAACATAAATGAAGAGTCCACGGAAGAAAGGGGGGATGTCATGTGCAGTGCTTTCCGAGAAAATCGAGTTTTTAGGTTTGGATCTTTGATTACTTACGTATCTTTTATCATTTTTCTTCAATTTTTTTATATGTCCTTTTCCTTTTTGTTTTGCGTGTGAAAATAATAAATATGCCCGAAACAGACATAACACGCTCTAAAAATAAATGTTTTAGTAAAAAGAAAACAATTTAAACTTAAAGGAAAGGGGGATAGTCCTTGACGCTCCCCCTTTCTTCCCAGTTTTATCGTTGAAATGGTGATATTAATACACAACCCACATAACTTCTAACATGACTCTCCCCCATTCTAGGTTTTTCCGCGAGGACATTCCCCCTTTCTTCCGAGTACTTAGTTCTTTCCATCGCTTGTAACCAACCGAATGTTATTTTTTCTGACTATTTCTATTCACCAACATATTCTACTCAACTATACGAACAATCATACATAAAACTACAATTCGGAAAAAATTGACTCTCCCCCTTTCTTCCGTGGACTCTTCAAATGTTTCAGTTTTTATATGGGACTACTTTAGTGAGAAATAAAAAAAAACTGAAATTTTTGAAGGTTTTACCTTCTCTAAAATTACATAGTTAATTTTGTGGCAGCATCAACGTAAATTTTTTTCGAAGTGCGCAATACACGCATCACATCGCGTACTCACATATCGCACTGCATCTAAACATTGTTAAAATTCAATTCACAATTAACTATACTAATTAATAATACGGTTAAAATTCATTCAAAGAAAATTCGCTCTTCCATGGTCTTAACTAGTTTTTGCACAACTATTTTTAGTTTTCTGTGATTTTCTCGAAAACGAGGCTTATGCCAGAGGACTTTTTTTCTTAGTTTTTTGATCCTCTATCGATCCCTGAAGTTTGGCCGTTTGGTTTGGGAAACCCTGTATATAAATATATATATATTGATTTATTTTTTCTTCGCATTTCATAACTTCCAATTGGCCCTACTGAACGACTTCCCCAAGGTTGCCTTCGACTGTGTAATGTTCCCAGCTGTCAGGAAAACGGAAGCTGTTAGCTTATATAAGACGGGAATCGGTACCATTATTCCTTCAAAGAGTGACGGCTCCTCAATACTCTTGGCCGCTAATTGTTCTCCCTAAGACCTGTTACTATTTAAACAGGAGCATTCTGAGTGGGGCCGTCATCTCGAAATAGACTTGTCAAGCGAGTGAATAGCAAGGTTACGATAGCGCTATTATAGTAGCTTTGATTCCATCAAGTACACGCCCATTTAAATACCAAAGCTAATTGATACCCTTATATTAATAAATATTCTTATATAAATTATCAACACATAATTTTATTTTCTCAACCAATCAATCAAACAGAAAACTGGAACGTATTACTTTCACTTACCTATATATGAAATATATAGTAAGTGGAAGTATTAATAAAAAATTAATAAAAATTTCGACTTCCGGTTTTCAACGGAAATACACGTTTTGGGGTCCCCTGAGTCAAAATAACCAAGTCCCGCGAAATGGTCTGTGTGTGTGTGTGTGTGTGTGTGTGTGTGTGTGTGTGTGTGTGTGTGTGTGTGAACAGACTAGCTCAAAAACTATAAACCGAGCGAACCTGAAATTGGGTATTTAAACTATGTATATGCCCGTGATGTGACAGCAAAAATTTCCATCAAATTTGCTCAAAGGGAGGGGGTACTTTATTTAATAACTTTTTAAGTTTTTTTCGATTTTCTCAAAAACGGCTCTAACGATTTTGATTAAACTGAGTATTTGATCTATTTATATGCCCGAGATATGACTGTGAAAATTTCATCAAAATTGATCAACCGGAGGGGGGACTTTACTTAATAAATTTTGTATCATTTTCACGTGTTTTTTTTATTTACTCAAAAACAGTTTTATCGATTTTGATCAAACTTGGCATTTGATGTATTTATATGCCCGAGATATGACTGTAAAAATTTCATCAAAATTGATCAACCGGAGGGGGGACTTTACTTAACAAATTGTGGATCATTTTCACGTGTTTTTTTTTATTTACTCAAAAACGGTTTTATCGATCTTGATCAAACTTGGTATTTGATGTATGTATATGCCAAAGATGTAATAGCCAACATTTCATCAAAATTGGTCAAACGGAGTGGGCACTTTATTTCATATTTTTTTTCCAATTTTTACAGTGGCAAATCTAAGTAAGTTGGTAAGTGAAAGTTGTGTGTTGCGCGCACGCACCAGATTTTTTTTTTTTTTCTTTGACAGAATTAAAGCTGCTTGGATTGATAGAAAACGAACCGCAAAATTTAAAACTAGTTTAAAATAAGTGAGATCAATAAAAATTATTTTATATGCTGTTTTGAAAAACTTGATATTTTAGAACTTATCTATTGTAGATAGGTGAATGTCAATTTATTTAAACATTACACAAACATAGTAAAACGCCAACGTTTCAGACTATTTCGTCCATCTTCAGGGCAATATTCTTCTGTTATATATTTTCTTTTCATATTTTGGTGGCTTGGCCCTATCATATTTTCTATACTTCTTACATTTTTCCATTACAATGTAATAGGTCACACTTTTTTAAAAGAATATTTTTCACTTTTTACACATTAAAATTACTGCCTCATACATAGACCTCATTTGTCCATGTCCCATCTATCTACTACTGACTCATGACAGAAGAATATTGCCCTGAAGATGGACGAAATAGCCTGAAACGTTGGTGTTTTACTATGTTTGTGTAATATTTAAATAATTGATATTGGGAAGATCGACATGTCACCTATCTATCTATTAAATAATATTCATGATCTTCCTGTATAATAATTATACTTGTGATTATATAGTGAACTTGTCTTGTTTTTGACACGAGCACTATGAATGCATCGTATTTTTGAACCACAAAACGAAGTTAGTCAAAGAACTATTATCAAAGCGATTTTATTAGCCATAGACCATGTAAGCGTAGCCATATACCATATAAATTACTCATATACCATTTAATTATCAAAGCCATTCTATCAAAGCCGATTGATTCAAGTAATAAATAATGGGGTAAATTTATTATTTTTTACGGAACCTGGTTCCTGCATTTCTTTACCCCATAAAAAAAAAATATATATATATTTTTAAATATAAAACATAAAATTTGAGATGCGAAATAGCACCAAATTTAGGTGCTTACTATACCAATGTAGGATTTTAAAATTGTTTAAAAAAATGGAATCAGGAGAGTCAGAAAACTAAACGAAAAGTTTCTGAACATTATTTTGGTTAAACGCTTTCAAACAAATTATAGAAAATTATTTTAACAAAGTATTAGGTAAAACCTTTTGTAAACTAGTGACGATTTTCTTTTTGAAGTATTTTTTATTTTATTTTTTTCGTTTAAATTAATTGGATCCAGGATTTAAAACAACAAAATGAAATATCAATCTATTATAAGCCATCTTTTTTAATAAAGGGTCTTAAACTGTTTTTGACGCGTTTTTATTGATTTCTTCCTCCATCATTATGATTTACTCTGATCAAGGGCGTACCCAGGATCAAAACTAGGGGGGGGGGCAAGCTAAAAACTAGGGGGGGGGGGCAAGCTATGGTCATTCAGGTTGTAACACCTTACCACGGAAAAGGTGAATGAAACCAAAATTATGTATAATTATAGCAGTGCTTTATCAACTAAGTTATTACAATTATTTGCTTGAAAAAAATGTATTCTATTATTGCTTCCAGTCTTAAAAGCCTAAAAAATTATTGCTTCCAGCCTTCCAGGGGGGGGGGGCAGCTGCCCCTCCCTGCACCCCACTGGGTACGCCCATGACTCTGATTTAGGATAAAAACAAAGAAATCCGATAGTGGATTTGAATGATATCTGTTTTCTTTTGAAAATACAAAATTCAAAGAAAATTTTTAATATTAACTGTACAAATAAATTAAAATAAATAAAAAAGCGATCAGTAAACAACATTTGATAATGAAATAGGTTACGCAAGTTTTTTAATTCATTATTTCTAGTTTATTTTGGGACCTATTTCAAAATAAGTATGTTATAACGGGAAAAAAAAAAAATCGTTCTAGCTTCGAATCTAGCTTTGAAACTAAATACGGTTTCACAAAAAACAGTTTATTACAATTTTTAATGGATATAAACTACCTATATCTATAACGATACTTATAGATACTTACGATCAGGGGTTTTGTCTACAGAGCCTGTGACTTAAAAACGAAATACAATCTTAATTGAAAAAAAAAACACAGTATTTAATATAAAAAATCATTGATCAAACTTTAGTAGGATTTGCCCAAGAAAATGTTGATATAAAAATTTGAAAAGATAGAATTGTAGTAACATACATATAACTTGAAATAACTAGAAAATTATTCTTTCAATCATTGTTTTGATCTGTAGGTAAAACTAAAGTAAAAATAATGTTAAAAAAAAGTTATACTTGATAAAGATAAATATTTACATCGTCACCAAGCAAAAAAAAAAAAAAGAAAAAAAAAGAAATAAGGGCACAAGTTTATTGTAACTAAACAATACGAGCGATACAACAAGTGTTGAAGTTACCTTGGCCCGCTTCGATGTACATCACATGACCTGAACTAATAAAGAGGACGTTCAGTCAATGTTTTATCCCAGCTCTATCGGATGGAAAATAATCCCTCCATTATATTTTGTTCCAACCAATTTATGTTCCAACGGTTTACATTTTCATAATCGAACCACATTCGCCGGCGTTACAATGATAAACAAATTTCGCATTGGTTACGGTGGGAGTCATTGGAAAAAAATATACCGCTACTTGTATTAAATTTAATTTCCATTAATATTTTTAAAAAATGGGTTCCGCTTTGAATCAGCCAACCTTATATATCATAACTCGGTGATTTTAATAGGCACGCTCCAAAAATCAATCTAACTCGTTGACAAATCTTTCGCATGCGCATTACAGATTTAATTTTTAACTATTGGAGTTGATTTCAGTGCTCATGGGAATACACAATACAATGGAATGCCATGTTAATAATAATATCATGTTTTTAATTAAAATATTGTATTTCCTAACCATCATTTATAAGTTTTATTCATTTTACTATTGAATGGGTTTTTATTAGATAACGAGATATCTATCAAAGTCAAGGAATTTTCCTTTTTTTTTTTTTTTTTTTAATCCTCACCAAGACCAGGATTTTTTGTAAATTTGTAAATATTTCTATAATTTTTTTTTTTTTTTTTTTGTAAATAAGGTTATATTGTGTTTTTTTAAGTTTGTTCCAAAAGCTTTGTACAAACGTTGTCATATAATAGAGCACTTGACCTCTCCCCCACTCTTTTGATTCGAAATTTGATTGGTTGATATTTAGAATGAGAGCTCGATACTGTTTCAACGTTCGATGAATCAAATGGGAAAATCAACCACTAAGTTAGAATTAAAAGAGTGGGGGGAGGACATGCGCAGTTTGTTAGTTGACATCGTGATTACAACGCTTGTAGGAAGAAACCTATCTCATTCGTGTGTCAGATACAAATTGATCATTTTTTTCGTGGGGAATCATTCGAAACAAGACCTATGTATGAAATTAAATGTATGTCTCGCGATTTTACTATTCAGGAAACTCTGAAATTGAGTGTCACCAGTTAAGGACGTTACGATTCCACTTAAGTTCGATATGATACTTTTCCTGTCGGATATATGTATACTCTAAATGATTGAAAAATAAGTATCGATGTTTCTTGGTATCATTACTTAAACAAAATATCGGTTAATTTAGCCAACAATGATGTAATTGGCAATGAAACAAACTTTCTCTTATGATTGGGCATGTCCCTAATATTTTTTCTTAACTTTAGAACCATATTTGATCCCAGAATTTAGATTTCCCCCCTCAAAATCAGTAATTTGGCACTTAGAGTCTTTTCTATTTAATGTCTCAATTATGTTAGCTATTTCTTAGCTGTGCCTCCTAGATTGCCTTGTTCCAATTACTAGGATATTTGATTATAGCAATACACTTATCATCTGGCTCCTTTCTTGGTTTTAAACGCGTGGTTCTGAAATACTGATTTCAATGAAATTCGGATCGAATTCGTAATCATCCTTTCGAGAGGATAATTATGGTCCGAGAATGTGATTCGTCTTAAGCGCTTTTTAATGGAACTTGTATTGATTTTTTTAAGAGGTTTTCTGCCAGTAGTTAATTATTTGATCTCTTTATTGACAAACCTGTTACCGAGTAGTATGGGTGATTCTCAAACTATGGGCAACTTCTTGTCTCCATATTCAAAGCCAAACCCATCATTGTGGCCTCTTTTTTTAGATGTAAAAATTTTCTGTCAGCAGATATCTGACTGATGAATTGAAAATTATAACATATTTTTATGTTCCTCTGATCGAATCTGATGGTTTTTTATCTCATTCGTCATTGTCGTGGGCTGTCACAAGTAACGACTTTTCTTACAATATGTATATTTTGGTTTATAGTACTCATTTATTTGACAAAAATGGACTACCCTGATTGTAATATAACGGAAGAAGAATTAAAATAACACGATGTTCAATTATTTGGTGTGAATGATAAGCCAATAAAAAATTCTTAAAAATTGTCACTGGATATGACGCCATTAGCGTGGAAGGATGAATTACCGAATCGTACACCAACCAGTGGGAATGAATATGGCCAAACCAACGATTTTTGAATTAAATAGTTAACTAAAATGATCTATTTAATTGAATGTCCTAAAATATCCTAGTATAATAAAATGATCGTATCATATCTTATTTTTTGTAGGTATGAAATTTTTTGTAGTAGTATGAAATTTTAAATAGAGGGAAATGCAGCAAATGGGCGAGTGAATTTGCGAAACTCGGTTGTTAGCGAATCCCTCAAAGATTAGTAAGTACGGTTCCGAATGGGAAATGTATGAGGGGTAGACCGAGACGGAGTTGGGAGGATTGCATTAATTTAGATCCGTCGGTGGGTAAGCAGGGAGCGAGTTTTGGTGTTCCGGTTTTATTAATACTTCATTATTGTTATTAATATTTTGAAATTTCGTTTGCAAGTGAATAAATATATTAATGTCTTGATATAAAAAATATTTCCTCATATCCTAGTCGTTCAATACGATTTTGTTACTAATTAGTAGTTTGTTTGTTTAACGTCCCTTTATGCTACTAAGGCTAATCGGACGATGCTACAGTGGGAGTCCTAAATTTTGCCTATCCAGGTATAATTAGGAAAGGCTTCTTTAACGAGTTTCTGACATCGTACAGGCTGGGGACCTCCATTTTACGTCCGATCCGAGGGACGGCTTATCTAAGGATTTTTTACTCCCTTACATAATCTTAGGGCCAACCTTAGGATTGTAAGTTGGCATGCTAACCACTACACCTCAGGTGACTCCACGAGTAGTTTAATAGTAATTTAATATTAATACGATTTTTCTTATCGGTTATTTTTATTTTTTTATTTTTTTAAATACTTATACTTTATTCTTCTTTTGATAGGTTAAATGATGGTCAGGATTTTCAGTATACAATGATTTTATTGTGGTAAGCCAACGTTTCGATCCAACTTGTGGATCTTCATCAGGGCTAAAAGAAGACAAATATATGAGTATCTATGCAAGAGGGTGACAATAAATGGATACATTACAGAACTGATTATAATATAACAGATGGTGTATACATGAATATTAAAATAAGTGGCTGGTTAACAAGATAAAATAGAATCTGATATATACCTACTGAGTCCAGGTGGATACTAAGACTAAAGGTAAAAATAAGGTGAGAGGTAGTGGTAGGGGGTTAGTTTGCCGACTTCAAAGGTTTATGACGGGGAAATTCAACGCTTTTGAAGTGATGGCACATGACAACTGAGTGAACAAAGATATATTAAAAACTAACAACATAGTTGGTACTGTATACAAATAGTTGTGTCTGGACTCAATAATAACATAAAAATGAGATAATACATAATGTAACAATGCATAAAAAGTTGGAAAATATACCGAAAGAAGTATACAATACAAAAAATATATAATAATAGTACAAGAGGTACAGAGATAATTGCAGGTACCTATGAAATCAAAACTAGGATTTGAGGATGCGGAAGATGTTAGAATAAGTGGATGAAATTATCTCTTTATCTGTTTTGTGATTTACCGGGTTATTTTTTTCCAGATGGATGAAAATGGATTCTGAGAGGAGTCGTTTTTCGTGGTTAGGTACAGTACTAATATGGAGGGGTTCTCAAAGTCGAAGGAATGGTTGTTATCTTCTTCTTTTGTTTTAAATTTCTAGGGGAAACGTTTTGGTCTAGTTTTATATATTATTTTCCTTGCGCATGTTTTATATAATATGAAGCCTGTTGATGATTCCGTTATGTAAAACAGTCTTTAGAACGAGGAAGTATCTTCCCTAACAACTTAATGGCATTACAGACCATCAGCAATTACAACGTCCTCCAGACAATCCAAATGATGGCACCATTCGCTAAGGATTACGTGGCATTGAACATATTAACGTTAAAAACATAAATAAATAAATGAGACGCCTAATTTCAAATGGTATAATACATTATTCTAAAATTCCAGATAACTGTCCTTTCATAATGAACACCCGAACCCGCTTGTTTCTAACCTCGCTTGCAACAGAAATAGACTAGTTCTGATAAATAAATCTGGGATTTCCGTGCAATTGCATATTTTTAGTGATAGTTCAGAAGAAGACGAACTAAAGATAGTTATCCGAATCAAGCCTAGTTGGATATTTGAGTGAAGATTTATATTGCACGGAATCGCACGTTTTGTAGTTTGGTTACACGAAGTTGAATTGTTTGTTAATTTGAAGACAAAAATTAGATTGATATTTTAGTTTTCTTAAATACACATTACAGGTTTCGTCGGAAAAGAAACGTGAAATGATCGGTAGAAAAAAAAAATAATAATGAGAACTTACGTAATGTAAAAAAATGTTCAAGAACCCAATGGAGCCATTAGTTCTTTGGTGGTAAAACGGGGCTCATTACATATAATTAATACTAACTATAATATAACAATATTATAACTATTAGTTTATTAATTTAGTGATAGAAGTTCAGAAAGAAAATAATAATAATAAAAAAAAAAATAGTATGTTCGAAATTTATTAAATCAAAGGAAAGAGATTTTCAACTCCTTAATGCTATTCAATGAAGCTTCCCAACATTTACTTAATTCCAGACTTTAATTAAAATAAGACTTCTTTAATTTCTTTTTTTTACAGACATGAAAATCATTGCTTCACCAAAATGTATAAAAAAAAAACTAGTATTGTGAAAAATTTTAATTATGTTAATACCAGTTTAAAGGCGACATCAAGATTTCTCAGACAGAAACTTTACGCTACCTTGGACTTCTATTGGGCAGTAGGATGATTTAAGGCCCACATGTAAAAATAAATAGAATAACACTGAACATACACTTAAAAATACTTTACTCTCTTTTTTTCAAATCTTCTAAATTGAAAATAAGACAGAAACTGAATATTTAAACCTACTTACTCAAACCCATTTGGACATACGCCTCACAGATTTTCGGCTAAAAAGACATGCGAAAATTACAAACTTTTTAATCCAATAATTTAAAACTAACAACGGACGCTCCCAGGTACGTAAGTAACATAACTCTACTTACAGACTTACAACACCAACAATCGAACAACACATACAAACTCATTATTCACGCTTTATTGTTAAATTACACGGATGTTAATACATTCTAATTAACAACATGGCCACTGCTGAAATACCCTGCTGAAAAGAAGTTGAATGAGAGACTCTCCTGAATTAGTGTCAAGTCCGGAAAGTGCTGTTGAGCACTTTCCTTCCTTATGCATACAATTCCTGTATATATTTTTTATTTTATACGATCACATTCGCTGATTGTCTCTAATGCTTCACAGGACTGAATAAAAGTATGAAGATGAAAAAAAAAAAGTAAAATTTCATATAAATAACAATAAGAAAATATTGTTAAAAAATAAATAAATTTAATGCACGATTTAAAAGTGTAATAAGTTTTGTTGATAGTTTGCTAAGCGTCACTTTATACCACTAAGGCTAATCGGACGATGCTACAGTATTTATGTTAATAATTGACTATAATTAGCAAAGTTACAGCCTGTTAAGAAGGATATAATATGTAATAAATAAAATGAGAAATATATCTTTTTTTTTCTTTCATTTTATAATGAGAACATTGTTTACTATTCTTATGTTTTAATAATTTAAATCAAGAGTCTGTTTTGGTATAGCATATTATGCATATTGTATGAAAGTATACATTGAAATAAAGAAATGAATAAAAAATAAAGTAAAGTAGGTCATGTGTATTGGTGCTTTTGAATAAATTTTACCGGAATACATTTATTTATTTTTCTAAAATTAATTATTAGTGTAAGTCACAGCAATGCGTGAACGAGTTTAGCTGGTATTTTATCAAAATTGCCTTTATATTATTACATTTTTATTTTTATTTTTATTTATTTATTTATTTTTTAATGATTCAATTAAAACATGTCTAAAGTGAAAGCCAATCAGTGCCCTTATATTTAGTGATTTTTTGAAAATATTATCTGCATAAATATTAAAAATATTATTATTTTTAAGATTAAAAATTGTTTTTTGTTTAAACGTCACTTCATGCCACTAAGGCTAATCGGACGATGCTACAGTGGGAGTCCTAAATTTTGCCTATCCTGGTATAATTAGGATAGGGATCTTTAACGATTAACTGACATCGTACAGGCTCGGGCCCTACATTTTACGTCCTATGTATCTAGTGTTGGGAAGTTTCTCCACAAATCAGAAATTATATTTAGTGCGCACGCTTATGTGATTGAGCATCGTTTACAGATTTGAAAATTTCAATTACACAATTTATAAACGAGTAAATAATAGTAGGAGTTCTTTTTAGTACGTGCCATGCCTTCCGAAACGGAAGGAAACCTCTCTCGCCTGTTTGATATGAACTTGAGAACGGCGTGCGGTCAGGAGTGGGAGGACTAGGTCGGGGAGTGATGCAACCAGGCAAGGTCGCGGCCGCGGATCTACGCAGCCTGCAATGGGCACATCAATGGTAGTAGTGACTAGTCCCCCCCATTGAGGGGGGGCGTACCTGGGGGATTAGGGGGGCAGTGCCTGGGGGATTAGGGGGGCTGATTAACGATGGAGGAGGTCTTATGTTTGATAGGATCGATGTAACGCTGGATCCGCCAGGAGATTAATGGCTTCCATCAGCCTTGTTGCCCAATATTAGAATCTATATTTCACAATTAGACCGATCAATAGAGTGTCACCAGTACCAAACAATGATCTGAGCGGCTTCAATGGAAAGTTGAATACATACTTTCAAAAACAAGAATATATACAAAAATTCAAAATCTGGTGTGGTGCGCGCAACACACTTTCACTTACCGATTTACTTGAATTAGAAACTGAGGTGTTTTGATAAATATGTAAACGCCAAAAAAAATTTCCACTTTCATTTACTTATTTTTTTTTTTTTTTTTCTCTCTAAAGTACAATATTTTTTTTTATTGTTAAATAAAATATTTAGTTGTGATGATTCAGCAATGCAAGCATCATACTCCATCGCGTCTGATTTTATAATTCTCTGTTTACTTATTGAAAACTTCATTGAGTTAACATGGAATAACAATAATTTCCATTAAATATATATGTTTCACAACACCTGGAAAACTCTTTCACAAGAACAGAACGGCTTTCCTTAACACGTTAGGTGCGGCATCGGTCCCCGGGGTCCGATGTCTTACATTCCCTTATTAACAGCCGCTTTTCACATGAAAATGTCCGAAAGTCCGAACACTTCTAACACACAATTTAGTCGATTTTTAATGAGATTATTGCATTTTAGTACAGAAAATGTTGCTAACAGCTGAAATTCTGTTGTTTTTTAGAATCGGACTCCGATTTTCGATAAAGAATGGCGTAAATCCTGTATCGGCCTGTCCTGCGCCTATTATGTCTAGTTCCAATCCTTACCAAGAGATAATGACCTTGAGACGCTCATGTAATTCCCTTTTAATCAAAAGATAACACTTTCGTCAAGGTATTCCCATCGGACCCCGACGTCCGATATCGTCTGTGGCTCATACTAGCAGTGGGACCCCGGGGACCGATACGCCGCCCCACCTAACATGTTAAACAATGGCGTCATTAAGGCTTACTACGCATGCGGGTGTTCTGTATATGTTTACTCGATTTTTTTAACAGTTCATATTTAGTCATTTCTTAGTTTCAGGCATCACGAGAGATAGTTATTTTCTCCATATAAACAAAAACAAAAGTACTTCATAAAGGAAAATTCCCCTCCCCATTTAAGCCCCCTCAGGACATTTTAATGATGAAAAAACCTACCTGATATTAAACAATACAATATCACTATCAAAATCATTAGAGCCATTTTTGGGGGAAACAGAAAAAAAAAATAAAAATGAAAAAAATTATTAAATAAAGTGCCTCCTCCATTTGATGAAATTTTTGCAGTCCCATCTCGGGCATATAAATACACCAAATGCCCAATTCCAGGTTCGTACGATTTATTGTTTTTGAGCTATTCTGTTCTCATACACACACATACCATTTTGCGGGACTTCGGACTCAGGGGACCCCAAAACTCGTAAGGAATCGGAAGTCGAAAGTTTTCACGATCGCAATATTTTTCCTTACTATATATTTCATTTATCGGTAAGTAAAAGTAAAAAACATAGCTATTCATTAAAATATTCTGTTCTTAATGGATATTACTGATGCAACAATGCAACGTTCGTATAGGCTATGTGAGGCCCGTCCTGAAATTCGTACAGTTGGACTTTCATAAGAGTACGAAGCAGTCATTTGAGTCGGTCTTGGGGCCATTTATTTAATTATTCATTAATTATTTCCGTGAATTTAAATATGAAAGCGTGAATAAATTGTTCTTATTTATTAGTCAAAAGATAATTGTTGAAAGTCTTTTAGAAAGAACGTCTGTTATTAGTATTAACTTTTTGGATGCAAAAGTTTGGTTATTTTCTACGCTGATAATCTAGTTTCTGTTTGATTGTCGATTTTGATGATATTAAGAGTCCAGAACATCGAGACTTTCATGTATGAGTTTTTATTTCATTTTGACATTAGTGCCCCAAGTTAAAACCCATATGGGATCTTAGTGTATTGTTAAGAGCATAAGGTGGAGCCAATGTGTATGTTTTTATGCATGTCATGTGTGTATAGTAACGGAGCAAATTTTGCGGGACTCCTCCTAAAATTGCTATACGAAGGGTCCTAGAGCCTTCTCTGATATATCAGAAATATCTGACGGAGTTTTTTTTTTTTTTTTTTATAAATCATTAATATCTTTGTTAGGATTACCTATTTGGGGGCTAAGTCCTACTTTACCATTGGGTCACTTTCACGAGGCAAAGAACGGAGTGACATTAAAGGAGCACAAAGATCTCTTGGAGGAACTTTCGAATCTGGTTTCAAAAGCCCTATTGTTTTCTATATCAATATTCAATTCACGTTACATCGTTTACTTATGCCATCGGAGGCGAAATCGGTCAGCTATATCGATCGCTTTCTGTTCCAGAACCATATTTTACATGTGGATATTGTACTATAGCTGATTTTGTTAATATTTTATAATTTCGCAATAAAAAAAAAAATCTGGTGCGTGCGCGCAACACACAACTTTCACTTACTTAGATTAGAAATTGACGTGTTTTGCTAAATATCATTTCCCAAAGTCACACATTTTTCTACATTCATATCTTATTTTTGTTAATCGTTAAAGCCGTTTTTGAGTAAATAAAAAAAAAACCGTGAAAATGATATAAAGTTTATTAAGTAAAGTCCCCCCTCCCGTAGATCAATTTTGATGAAATTTTTACAGTCATATCTCGGGCATATATATACATCAAATACCAAGTTTGATCAAAATCGTTAAAACCGTTTTTGAGTAAATAAAAAAAACACGTGAAAATGATACAAAATTTATTAAGTAAAGTCCCCCTTCCGGTTGATCAATTTTGATGAAATTTTTACAGTCATATTTCAGGCATATAAATAGATCAAATACTCAGTTTAATCAAAATCGTTAGAGCCGTTTTTGAGAAAATCGAAAAAAACGTAAAAAGTTATTCAATAAAGTACCCCCTCCCTTTGAGCAAATTTGATGAAATTTTTGCTGTCACATCGCGGGCTTATACATACTCTAAATACCCAATTTCAGGTTCCCACGGTTTATAGTTTTTGAGCTAGTCTGTTCACACACACACACACAGACCATTTCGCGGGACTTGGTTATTTTGACTCAGGGGACCCCAAAACGTGTATTTCCGTTGAAAACCGGAAGTCGAAATTTTTCACGATCGCAATACTTCCACTTACTATATATTTCATATATAGGTAAGTGAAAGTAATAATAAACTGGACTTAACTTAAAACTAGCATAATAATCTCCAACGAACAAAGAATTGTTTAATTGTTCGGTGTTACGCCAAAGTTAAGTTAGCGCTAATTTCTCAAAATATAGACCATTGTAATCCATTGTGCAGATTTTGATATCGTACAGTCTGCAGTGACGAAATAAGCTAAAGCTTTTTAAACACTAATAAAATTTCAACTTCAGTTTTCTGAGATTATGTAGTTTGCGCACGGTTCAGTTTGGCGTAATATCGGCCAATTGTTTTTCTACAAAGAAATTTGGCACTCCTTTAGCCACATAAAATAACTTATACAATTCGATATGAATAAAAATGGGGTATTTTTGCCAAATTCAAAAAAATATTATTTTTTTTTAGAGAAAAGATCAAAATTATGCATATTACTTTACATAAAATGCAAGTTGATGCATCCGATATGTTGATGGTACTGATAGTTACTGACCGATATTTCTATAAATGACATTGGGTTTTCAATACCCCACCCCTAAGTATAACCAATATTATTTTATTAATGTCAATATTAACTAGTGCGAAAATAAATTTCCATAATAAAATCCGATGTAATTAGTACAGGAATAAATTTACAATCCAAATTAAAGGAGTTTTATTCATACACAGTTAGTAGGCTTGCGTTTACTATGTAGCGTTATCAGCTGAGATTACTACACAAATTTAAAAGGCGTAAAAACTTCCACGAACGCCACAAGGTCGAAATTGGTTATTTTTTCGTTTTTATTTTGTGTTATAAAACGTTCCTTTATTTTCAGTTACAATTATATGTCAAGGATATGGGTCCTGGTAGAGGGATAAAAAAATTATTAGAATGCTGCCGATTTTTGATACTCGCACATTTATTTATTTTTTTTTTAACCTTTTAAACCTGTTTCTGTAATGGTATTCAATATATTCATTTTTTTTTTTTTTTTTTTTTTTGTCCCTTTACATAGATGCTATAAGATTAAACCAATCGTGATGAAAATATTTGACTACTTCACTGAAGAAGGCCAATACAATATTTTTCTCTAATTATCTCTTTGGAATTTGTAAAAAACAAGAAAACAATTAACATTATTAAAAAAAATATATACTTTTTACTAAATTTGTACATTATTTAGTTGAAGAATCAGAACTTCTTATTTTGAAATTTCATTCAATTTTGATGATTCGTATTTACTATTATAAAATTCGTAATCTGATTGTAACTAGTGTATGATTGTGCTTAAGATGTTTATTTTATATACTCGAGTTGATTATTTTTATTTCATATTTTAATATAATATAGGGTTTAATGTGTTCAGTCCTCAATATTACCATTGTCCCGACTGGGACATAATTTAATACTATACAAAAAAAGTTGTAGTCTTAAATTAAAAAAAAGTAAATAAAAAAAATGGTAATAACTAAAACACGGAAAATATCCTCAGTTAAAATATAAACTTTTTTAAAATATTTGTTTTTCATCTTCCTTTATTACCACTTCAGAAATACTATATTATCATATTTAGTATTCGAAAAATATACCTTTCTCGGATTCTCAATAAAAAAGACATCCAAATTAACAAAATACAGAGGCAAAAACAAAGCCTAAGTTCACGGACGAAAATAGTCCAAAAATGGGTATATGCCTCAAATCACAAAATAACTGTGGCTTGAGCACATCGTATTCAGGATCAGTCCTAAAAAAAAAATTATTTTTTTTTTTGGGGGGGGGGGGGTGGTATTCGGTTATTTTATTATTTTAAATTATATCTGGAATCACACTATCAGAAGCACCCTGCAAGACCAATTTCTAAAAGGATACCACCCCAACAAAAACAAGAATCTTTTTAAAAACAGAAAGCGAAACGATCAGCCAGCACAGCTCTCTGAAAATAACACATTATCGGACCAACTTACCAACTTGGTTAGTAGCTTGAACAACCTTGTCCAGCCTCTGTTAAGCCTCCTTCAGCAATTATCACAGGTTGCCCAAGCATTATGTAGTGGCATACCCACTTGCCCGATAACACCCCTAGACTAAAAGGGGGCTGGTTTTCCCTGCCTGAGTGCTAATCACGACAGGAAGAGGTGCCGCTGGGCACTAATCTTCCCCATGCCTATCATGCCAAACTTATCCCCAGATTACAGCAAATTCACTGATTGTCTTTCAGTTAAGACAGGCGTGAATATAGAAAAGAAGTTAAAAAAAAAAAAAAAAAATTATAATAAAAATTATAAAACGCAAAAACAACACTTATTTCTGTACCTGAGAGGTAAACTGTTGTAACTACAAAATTCTCGAGTTTCCAATTATTGATGAAACTGAATTATTTCCATTATTCTATTTCTAGCGAAAGGAATTCGTATTTATATTCCTGATGAATGGTGTTTTATATAACCTATTATTAGTATTACTTTTTTTTTTTAAGACAAGAAATATGAACAATTGAAATTCAAAGTGCTCTCCTTTAAAAATTTAATGTCAGTTACGACAGTTTACCTCTGAGGTACAGATTTATTTAAAGTATATATACTTTGGAGCTTTATTAAATTCATATACATAAACACTACTCGAAAAAACCCAACACTCTTCAACACTACAGTTCTTCTTCCGATACATAAAGTTACATGAAAATATTTTAATAAAAGTTAATGGAAATATATGGAACAACCGCTTAATTTGATACAAAGTAGATACAAATAATAAATTTTTGTATTATTTAACATATATGAGAATATGTTGTAACGTGAAAGAAATATATTTCTGTATTACAAATTTGAAATTTTTATAACCTATATAATTATTTTTGTTTCATTAATTTGTGTGGCATTGTAAGTTATTATTTGTAGTTAAATAAAAATTGTTTCACCCACATAAGTGTTACAATATAAACAGTGAATGACTTACTCTACAATAATTCCAACCTGGGACTTAACGCGAAGTTTATCAGCATAATTAACCTGTTATTTTCAAGTCTTGTTCAAAAGCAGGTAAATAGGCCATCAGGTTCTTGGAGAGGATCTTCAACAGGTTTTTTTTTTTTTTTTTTTTATTTCCCAGTTTAAATGGAATGAGAACCGGTTGGCTAGGGAAGGCCATTGCACAATAGTTTTTTTTTTTTTAAACGACATTGACTCAGCGTATTCATCCACCCGCGAATGGTGTGGCCTTTAAAATGACTTGAACGAACTAAGTAAAGTATTTACAATTCAGGTAATTACATATATGGCTATCGTGGCATATCTCGGATGACTTCTTTCGAATACAATCAATGAAATAATGGGTCAATTAAAAAAAAAAAAAAAGAATTCTTCAACAGATATCTTATATGGTGCCGATATTTCAAAGTTGCTTGGAAATGATTGGAAAGAAGTGTCAAACGCAGCGTATTGTGTTTCGAAAGGATTCAATAATACAAGATTACGAAGCAAAAAAAAAAAAGGTTACTGCGTTCACATTTCATCTCCTCCGATAAAAAATGCTTCTCTACAGATAAGCAATACTATCTGAATAATCAGGTCAATAATAAATCCTGATTTTTATATTTTATGTTCTAGAATTTTGATGAAGGAAAACATGAGTTATAATCATAATTTAAAAAAAAATATTTAAAGAATTTATTTTTACAAATGCATAAAATATTTTCGGAATATTTATTCCTGTAGTGTTTCAGCTTATAACAATAGATTTATGTTAAGTTCGTGTAGGCCAATGAGATCATTCTTTAATTGATGGAATAGAAATCGAAATTTTATTCAGACAGCGTCTTATGAATAAAACATGTGTAAAAAAGGAAAAGATTCTTTCTATCCATGAGACCAACGAGAGTGAATAGTACATTTATAATAAAATATATGAATTAGGATGCACGAAATTATAGCAAATGTGTTTAATGTACAACATAGCGAACCAAAGATAATAGGTATATCTAATTTATTCTCCCACAACATTTGTTTGGCTCCAGAATGCACTATCGGTTCATCTAAGCAAGAATACAATATTGTTGTTATCTAGCCAGAACAGTAACATAAAAGTAATAGTATTTTATTAATTAAAATTCAATTTTTATTTATTTATTTCTTTTTCAGAAGATTTGGGTTAGAGCGTGGTAACGCTCACGAACGTATCGGAACCCAAAGGATAAAAAGAGGCACCATTTCGAATCCCGACTAGGCGCTAGTGTAGCGGTGGGAGTCAACGAATGCAAGATGCAAGCAAATCTCACACCTCGGGTATGTCAGACCCGTCAGCCTACTGGAGGAGACTCACATCGACCGGGCGTAGAACCTTCGTTAAACCGTGCCTTGTATATTGTCGAAAATTGCAGTGTGGTTTTCCAGGATGACAGTAACCGCCCGGAGGTTTGGCACAAGAAAGGTAAGCTTCAGGGAAAGAAATTGGGGCCTGCTGACTCTAAGCGGCCAAAATCCTTGGACCTAGACCACTTTGTCACTGTCACTAAACCTCTTAGACCTGACGCCTCTACTATATGCCCTAAGTATACTTTTATGGGTTAGCACTATTTGCGGCAGTTCAATTAATGACTTGAGCCTGTTATAATGACCTACGAATTCTCGGACAAAATAAAACAGAAGGCTTCTAATGTCGATTGGAAGCCAGCCTTCAGGATCTGGGATTAAGTTTTATTTCGACGGAGAGGATTTAAAAATGACATTAGAGAGAGCTCCATCCTCCAACAAATTGTGTCCCTAATCTCTCCCCCATCACATTAGGAAAAGCTGCCACCCTTCTGTCCTAAATCTCATCCCTCGGTCCTCAGCCTTAGGGGTAAACCTGATTTAAAGAGGGGAATATTTTACGGTTATTTTATACTATAAAATAAAAAAGTCTAAAGAATTTGATTGAAAAAAAAAAAAAAAAACGATATTATTTCCTCTACTTTGCCTCAGGCACACTTATTTATAATATTTTTCTTCATTTACCATAATTGAGTAGTATCTGATACTTAGATATTGTGGCTCATTATTATAAGCTAGGTAGGACATAGAATCCCATAAACAGTCGATATAGAAAAAAATTTATTCTTATTTTCTTCTCAATTTGGTACTGATTAATTAGCAACTTATCTTCCTTTTTTTCCAACTATTTATTTTCTCATTACACTATGTTGACGTTTCGGGGCTGTTTCCCCATTCTCAAAACATAAATAATTTCTCAATTTTATGATTGAGGGTCTTTTAATAAAAATTTCAATAAATATATCAATGTCATATGCTTAAAGTACGTTGTTATACATTTTCTACATGTCAGCTCATACTTGTCCATTTCTAATTGACTAAGATAGTCCTTAGACTATCCTAATTGACTATGATAGTCCTTAGACTATCCTAATTGACTAAGATAGTCTTAGTCAATTAGAAATGGACAAGTTTGATTGGAAGAAATGGACACCTTTGATAATCATCTCTCCTGGAACCATCAAGTATCCCAAATTATCCGAAAATCCATTGCAGTCCTAAAACAGCTCCTTAGATTCCCCAGATGTTTCCCCAGAAGCACCCGCCATCTCCTAGTTTCCTCTCTCATCCTTCCTCATTTTGATTATGGATGCCTGGTATACGGAGGGCTGTCTGGTGAACTGGAGATGAGATTAAAAAGATTAATGAACCGACTTATCAGATTCATTCTCGATCTTCCCAGGCACTCTCACGTCTCCCAATTGTATACTGAGCAAGGCTTTCTTCTTCCTGAATCCAGACGACAATATCTCCTTGGTTCCTTCCTATTCCAATCCTTCAGAACAAAAAAACCCACCTATATCCTCGACCTCCTTACACCTCGTTCGACCATCCACCTATTAAACACAAGATCCCATCCCACCGACCTGTATGTTCCTATCCGTAGAACAGCCTCCTTTGAGCGATCCTTTACAGTACGTGCAACCCACCTTTGGAATTCCCTGCCCAATTCCATACGCAGCGCATCCTCCTTGGCAACATTTAAACACCATTTATTCACCCATCTCCTAGTTAATCAATCTTCCTCACAAATGTAAAAATTGTGGATATTCAGAACAATGTGTAATCACCATTTGTATTTTTATTATCCTATATATAATTTAGGATAATGTACATATGTCATATATATAATTTCATCCTACTGATTTAATTTTAGTCAGACAAATGTAATACCAATATGTTTTCTTTTTGTTATTCTTAGGGGACTAAAAGTCCCAGAATAAAGTTATATTTTCATTTCATTTTTTCATTTCATTTCAAGTATGAGCTGACATATAGAAAATATATAACAGTGTATTTTAGCATATGACATTGATATATTTATTTTAATATTTATTAAAAGACTATCAATCATAAGATTGAGAAATTATTTATGTTTTGAGAGTGGGAAAACAGCCCCGAAACGTTAACATGGTGTAATGAGAAAATAAATAGTTGGAAAAAAAAAGAAGATAAGTTGCTAATTATCAGTATTCAAAAAAAATTTATATAATTATTTCGAACTGAACAAAATAAATATGAAATAAGGAAACTTCAAGAATTCAACAAAAATAAATACACAAATACTATATTTAATTACTTATTTAACGATATCTTAATTTCGAAGAGTATCGTTTTTAGGAGAGTAAATGGGGAATGGTGATTAATTTTTATGTTCAATATTATGTGGAACAATTAAACTTGCGAAATTTCAAACGGACCTAAAAAATTATAAAAATGGTTTTTCGTTATAAAAATATTTAAATAAACAAAACGAAGACGGATTTCTCCATTAGCAGGTGATTAAAAAGGAGTTGGATGATAGATCTCCTTTCCTGAATTAAGGAGAGTCTTGCTGCTGGGCTTAACCCACTCAACATTACTCGTTTTATTTAATCATATTCTGTTGTTGGTTTGGCAATTGTAAACCTAATTATTGGCAAGTGTAAATAAATAAAAAATAAAGTCAAAGAATTTTAATACGTTTAAATACATAAGTATTGTCAATAATTAATATATTTTGAGTATTTAGGTATTTTGCGTTTTGTAATATTTTTATGATTATTACTTCTCTTTTTACTTTTTATGTAGCACATATTCATTAATGAATGTATTTAGAACAAGGCTGGAAGAGTCAATATGTACCCAGCCTTGAAATCGGTGTAGGCGCGTCTCATGTGTTTTTTGATCAACATAAAAAGGTAACAAATCTGACACTTGGCCAAATAAATCATTTTCAAATGAAATCATGTCAAATAAACAAGTCATGTGAAATTTAAAATATTAGTAGCTATGACAACGAAAGAGTATAAATACTCTGTTACAAGTGCTGTATTTTAGCGACTGTTCTTCGCTTTGATTATTTAGCGTTATCTTAAGATGAGCAATAAAGTTGCTAAATTTTTTATCTCTGTTGAAAAATTAAAAAAATAAAATCATAAAAGCTTTGAAGATTCAAAAAGGGTAGAATTTTGTTCGTTTACGATCGTCTTTAAAACAATTTAGCGCCCGTGTTCGTTGGTTCATAACCCTGCAAGTAGCCGTAAAATTTTCTAACGGGAGAAAAAAATGTTTGATTATTATGATTAGGTACGTAAAATGGCGGCACCGAGTCGTGCGATGTCAAGTATTCTTTGAAGGTTTCTGTCCTAATTCTACTTTTATCCAAAATTTTGGAATCCCACTGTAACATCGGTCGATTTGGCTAAGTAGCATAAGTTTACGTTAAATAAATATGTTTTTCGACCATTAACCTTATTAAAAATAGGTGTTTTTACTTTCACTTACCTATATATGAAATATATAGTAAGTGGAAGTATTGCGAACGTGAAAAATTTCGACTTCCGGTTTTCAACGGAAATACACGTTTTGGGGTCCCCTGAGTCCAAATGACCAAGTCCCGCGAAATGGTCTCTGTGTGTGTGTGTGTGTGTGTGTGAACAGACTAGCTCAAAAACTACGAACCGTGAGAACCTGAAATTAGGTATTTAGTGTAGGTATGTGCCCGCGATGTGACTGCGAAAATTTCATCAAAATTGCTCAAAGGGAGGGGGTACTTTATTTAATAACTTTTTATGATTTTTTTGATTTTCTCCAAAACGGCTCTAACGATTTTGATAAAACTGAGTATTTGATGTAAGTATATGCCCGAGATATGACTGTAAAAATTTCATCAAAATTGATTAACTGGAAGGGGGACTTTACTTAATAAATTTTGTATTATTATCACATGTTTTTTTTTATTTACTCAAAATCGGTTTTAACGATTTTGGTCAAACTGTGTATTTGATGTATGTATATGCCAAAGATGTGATAGCCAACATTTTATCAAAATTGATTAACCGGAGGGGGGACTTTACTTAATAAATTTTGTATCACTTTCACGTGTTTTTTTTTTATTTACTCAAAAACGGCTTTAACGATTTTGATCAAACTGGGTATTTGATGTATATATATGCAAAAGATGTGATAGCCAACATTTCATCATAATTGGTCAAAAGGAGGGGGCACTTTATTTCATAACTTTGTTTCCAATTTTTACGTTTTTTCGATTATCCCAAAAACGGCTTTAACGTTTTTCATCAAATTCGTCGTGTTTAATGAAAATTAGGTGTTCTTTAATATCAGGTAAGCTTTATCATTATTAAAATGTTCTGAGTGGAATGTGGAAAAATGTGTAACTTTGAAAAGTCACATTAATTTCTAATCTAAGTAAGTTGGTAAGTGAAAGTTGTGTGTTACGCGCACGAACGAGATTTTTTTCAGCAGAGTTCTCTTAAAGACGAAAAAAATTTAAAAAAGAACTTTAAGAAAAAACATTATTAGTTTATTTATTTTTTCTTCTGCTCCAACCCTACAGATCTAAAAAAAAATCTGGTTCAAGTATTAGGATATTTACCAATACTTGGGTCGGTTAGAATTGAACATCTAAAAATATTATATAGCTTATACGGATAGATGTATTCCTATCATCTTTTTTTTTTCTTTCTTTTTTTCTTAGCCCTTCTTTTCATTTTTCTTAAGCCGCAGGCGGATATTAGGCACTGTATTCTTCTAGAAGAACTGCTTTACTGCATAGGGTACATTTTAAAAGTGTTTTCTGTCAGTTTAATGTTTCCCTGGTGATGGGGCTCACTAGTTTTGTTACGTCAGTTGGGTTAAGTTAGCTGTCCCTTAGTTAATCTAAGGCTTTCGACATGTTTTTGCCACCTCTGTGTCTGTCCGGATGGTGTGAGTGTTCCAAATAGCGGGTAAGTGCTGTGTTTGAGGTCTAATGAATTGAGTGACTGTCAAGAGTGGTCCCTAATATTTTTAGTAATTCTTAGCCCGAAGTAATATCTTTATATTCTTATGATAATATTATGTTTAGTAGGGGCAACCTATGGTATATTGGTTAGCATGGCAACCTACAATACTAAAGGTCGCAGGTTCGCGCCCAGCGGTGGCCCTAGGATTTTTTAATGGGAGTAAAAAATCCTTAGCGATGCCGTCCCACGATTAGGACGTAAAATGGAGGTCCGAAGCCTATACGTTGTCAGATACTCGTTAAAGATCCCTGTCCTAATTATACCTGGATAGGCAAAATTTAGCGGTTTAAGTGACGTTAAACAAAGTATTATATTTAGTACTTCTGTTGTATTTGTAAGAGGAAAGAATACTATACAATACGAGAAGACAAGTAAAGAAGAAGATCTCATGTACATTTGTTTGGCAATGTCAAATATAACATCGCAACACTTTTTGTTTCAGGGAGTAGGCGCCCCCACTCAAAAAAAATAAATTCTATAGTGTTACCATTGTAATAAGGGCCTTAGACGGACTGTACCCTCACGATAATACGCTACACGGTGATATTGCGTCAACCCCCTGCCACTATTTAAGTTCGCGCCGATATCAAAGGACGTTGAGGAGCTTAATGACTGTTAGCAATTAATAATGAAGAGGCAATCTGACGGGAGGAGGCGGCGAAGTAAATAATTTAATCTGCCTGCGCCCCCGGTGGCGGTGTCAACAAGCCTACGTCACTGCTTTAATTTGCACATCTCCGCCAACATTTACATCTAAATTGCTGCCTCTCCCAGGAGCCGTTCGGGGCGAGCTAAGTGGAAATCTATATCAGCCGAGCTCGGCTCTGCATCATGGCGGCCGAAAAATGACATGAGAGAGAGGATTAATTATGGTAATGGTGTTTGCTCGGCTGGCGATTACATGGTAAAGCCCCTTCATTTGCGACCACGCCAGAGACCAACGATTATCTCATCAACCGGAATTGTGTCTATTCCCTTCAGTATCTCAATAACTTTGGGATATGGTGAATTTGATTAATTTTATGTTAAGAAAATATATCTCATGAATCAAGTATTTTGTCTAGGTAGGTGGAGGATCGTAAATTTTCGTCTAGGGGTTGTGTAGGCTGGTAAAATGCTTTTGAACGGAGGCATTCTGACTTCGTGATGCTGAATTAATTTTTAAAATAAAACTTATTGATGTTTATTTATTTTAATGGATACAGGAAATCCATTAGTTCGGTGGTGTTTGCCGACGTATGATGTTAATTTTTAACGTATTACTAATAACAGATTAGTATATTAAACTATTTTAATAGAAGATAAAAGATTCGACCACGGCCGGGAATCGAACCCAGGTCCTCTGCATCTACGTCGCAGCGCTCTTACCACTGAGCTAACCGTGTATTTATTTGACGTATGTCAACTAGATCCCGTCTGTCTGGACAATTGTTCAGCCCCCCCGGTACTTCGCTACAATGTGGCGAGACTTGGAGTGAGGGATCACAGAAGAGAAAGATTCGATCACGATCGGAACGGAGTCACGGTTAGCTCAGTGGTAAGAGCGCTGCGACGTAGATGCAGAGGACCTGGGTTCGATTCCCGGCCGTGGTCGAATCTTTTATCTTCTATTAAAATAGTTTAAAAACTACAAATTAATTATCAAACGATAACCAATTACTACATAACAGATTAGTATAGTTTGAAATGGTGCGTTTGAAATTATTGAAAAATGGTGGAGACAAAAAAAAGGAATAGATATAAATGATAATACAAAAATAAAATAAATAGAAGATAAAATAAAAAGATTATAATGAAATAAAGGTTGTATAAAGTGTTCATATAATTTTATTTGTTTTAAGTAATTGAATATCTCAGAAATATGCGTGTTATCATCATTAAGTAGAGTTGCTAATTGGTAAGCAGCAATTACCTAGCAACCTGTATGCAGTCAGTAAGTGTTTAACTGCCAGCAATTTAGTTTGATTGGAAGTTAGTATCAGATTTACTATACTTGGTGGTAACATTATTCTCTAATGTGTCCATAATCATCAAGTAACTAATCATTTAAACTTACATTGTAGAAAAAAACTAATATTAGAAGTAGAGAAGTTAATACTGAAAAAAAAATAACAAGATAATAAAATATTTTACTCAAATTATTATGTCTGAAATTTGCCTTCTCGATGAAAGAATATTTTTATATAAAATTTTATCTCACTTTATTCATTTCAAGTGTAAACAAGAATCCATTCCCTTCCTCATTCCTGAACGACGTAGTGTTGAAAAACAAAATCAAACTAGGAAGAAGTTGAAATAGCAATCAGAAATCCATCGAATATTCTATATAGTTTTTTAGTGAAATACTCAGCGAAAGACGTTAGAAGGAAAGCAGGAATTTCCAATAAAAAAAAAAAATATAAGATGATTCAATTTCGTAATAAAGAACTGGACAAAGAAAGAATTCAGAAGGAATGGCAAGAATCTATATCGATTGCAACATACAAAATTCCTTCTATGTCTTCAAGACATTTCAATTCTGAACTCGTAAGATAAAAACGACATGTCCTTACAAATTTCAAAGAAAACAGTATGATCAACCTGTAGCTTGAAAAGTATGAGGTGTAGTAAGAGCTTCAGATGAAGTTCAAAGTTCAACTTCTACATAGCATAAAAAAGTTATCAATGCTAGGTTAATTTTTTCACGCATTTTAAACTTTAAACTCATTTATTTTCAGGATTTTAGTTGATTCTTGTATATCCTAATTGCTATCTGGGTGAAGGTTAATTGGTTGCAAGTCCTATTCACGTACTCTCTCCACATAAACTGGGTAAGAGGATAAGTGTTTCTAAACTTCATTGCAGAGCATTGGGTACTTATTGTGATAACTGAATGAACTTCTAACAATTGAATTATTGCTGCTTGAATGACAGAATAAGTGTTTACAGAGGCGATGAACTGTGATAATATTTAACTTCTTCAACTTTACACCAAACCTTAATCAAAAGTTTGATCATGAAACGACCCTATGAGGCTACATCTGGCAAAAGAGTGTAAAGTAGATTGAAGTTAGAAGGTATTGAGTTCTCACTTCATACCACAGAGAACATTTTTTGTTATAAAAACACATTTTGTTCATATAGCTACAATATAAATGAGGCTCTGTATGTATTTGAGATTAGCTTGGAAATTAAAAGAATGTTTAAACATAAAATAAAATATGATAAATTTAAAATACGTTTATTATTTCATACCTTGAATGAATTAGAACATGAACCAGCAGGCAAAAGGATAGGACCATATTTACAGAGCGTTCGTTATAGGTTGCATGTTTTATTAGCTGCTATTTCCATTTTTTCTTATTGCTTCTTGCCACGCGAGGCAATTAATTATTTAAATTTAATGGCTTTAAAAAATCAATATTATTCAATGACTGTTAGTATTTCTGAGGATAATCGTGTAAAAAATGTATATATATTCTTGTTAGTAGATATTTAATCCAATGAATGTATGAATGTATGAATTTAATCCAAAACTATTTTTTTTGCAAACATGATTCCCTCTATGAATTTATTTCAACGAGGCGTCTGATAATAATATGGCCTCGTGACACAGAATAGTAAAATTTTGAAAACTACAATTTTAAACCTTAAGGTTTCAAAACCGTTCTTTACAATTGAAAAAACTTCAGTTAGCCTACGTAATTATTAGAATTACTCTGACAATTTTCTATGTCTGTTACCTCAAAATTAATTTTACAGAACGTTGTTGTTTAGCCAAATAAGGCCTTTTTTTTCTTTTTAATAAAAGGACAATTATTTATGTTAATAATTGACAATAATTAGCAAAGTTACAGCCTGTTAAGAAGGATATAATATGTAATAAATAAAATGAGAAATATACCTTTTTTTTTTCTTTCATTTTATAATGAGAACATTGTTTACTATTCTTATGTTTTAATAATTTAAATCAAGAGTCTATTTTGGAATGCATATTATGCATATTGTAAGAAAGTTTGTTATGAAGTAAAGAATGAATAAAAAATAAAATAAAATAGGTGATGTGTAATAGTGTTTTTGAATAAATTTTCCCGGAATAGAATTATTTATTTTTCTAAAATTAATTATTAGAGTAAGTCGAAGCAAAGCGTGAACGAGTTTAGCTGGTATTTTATAAAACACCATTAAATTACATTTTTTTTTTTTTAATATAAATTATATTGTACACTGCGCGACATAAGTACCCTTACATTTAGTGATTTTTGGAAAATATTATCTGCATAAATATTAAAATATTAATATTATTTTTAAGATTAAAAATTGTTTTTTGTTTCTTTGTTTAAACGTCACTTCATGCCACTAAGGCTAATCGCACGATGCTACAGAGGGAGTACTAAATTTTGCCTATCCAGGTATGATTAGGATAGGGTTCTTTAACGAGTACCTGACATCGTACAGACTCGGGACCTCCATTTTACGTCCTATCCGAGGGACGGCATGGAAAAGGATTTTTTACTCCCATTAAAAAATCCTAGGACCATCTCGGACGCCTGTATTGTATATAAAAATTGTGATTCATTGATTAAATATTTTATAAATGTAAGTTTATATTTTAAACGTAGTTCTCATGCCAAAAATTCCCCAAATGCCTTAGCCAAATAACGGACGAGAAGAAGGTTACAGTTAGCGTTCTAACGGAGGCGGGAAGAGCCGGAGTATTTAGGACACGTTTGCATAAAAATCGGAAAGTCTCTTGTTGTTAACGAGAATAGAGAACAAAAATGAAAGTCGGTATTTTTTCGAAATGTCGTCGTAACCCTTTTTGAACCCTCGCGATTCAGGTTTAAAAAATAAAAATAATATATAAAAAAAAAGAAAAAAAAAAAGGGAAATCATTGAAAAATGGGGTTGAAGAAAGTACTTAGGAAGTAGGAGAAAAGCAATTAATCAAAAGCTATCACTTACCCTTCTGATTAATTTCAAGAAGAAGTGGTTCATAAATAAGTCTGATTGACGCCCCTTAATGGGGTGGGAATCAACGGAACGAGTAATTATCGGCTTTAAGTCTTAAAGGGAACAACTTAATTCTCCAAATTATAATAAGAATTGATGGTGTTCTCGGGGTATATTTTTTTTTTTTTTTTTTTTTTTTTTTTAGAGCTGGTTGAGCGAGTGACTGCGTTCCGATGCTTAGGTCCGAGTCAAGCCGCGGCAGGTGATTTTGTTATGTATGGAGTAGAGACCCTCCTAGGGCACATCCAGCCTCTATGAATTGAGAATCTATGAATCTCTAAATTTTGGAATTAATAACTTGAAAAAACCTGGTGGTTGAGCGTCATTCCGGTTAAATCTTAAGCCTTTAATCGGTTATTAAGAAACAATATTTCCTTACTATTTGTTAAAACCTCCAAGATAGTGAGTAATTGATATATTTTTCTTAATTAAGTATTGTTGTTTGGAAGACGGTCAGTCGATTAAGGCGTGTATAGATGGTATCATAACGAAAATTAATATTTATTCACAATGTCAGACAAACGATAATACTCAAATAATTAAAAAGAAAAGTAAAAAGTTGGGTAAAAAAAAAAATAAATATTTTTTTTTCTTTTTTTTTTTGTGTCATTTGCTACGATTATCTTATGGAATCATGTATCGATTTATTTTATTTTTGAGTTTCGCCGTCACCGACTGGGTTTGGTTTAGGATTGATTGGTCCATAATAAAACTAAATTTATTACTTAAAATAAAAATCAATATTTATCTAGTGATTAGTTAATTACCAACATATTTTAAAATTATCCCGGTTTCATCATAGAATACATCAAAGAATAAAATAACAAAAAAAAAAATGTTGAAAAAAAATTTTTTTAGCTGGTGATATTCATAACATGATTCTTGAATTCTCACTATTCACGACGCAATTGAAAATGTTAGTAAGATTTGGAGCAACGCGATCCATTGCAACTAAACCTCTCTTAATTGCTCCTTACTCAAGTTGTTTGGAAAAACAGCTCAATACTGCTCTCCACTACATACATGGATTCATGTTAGTTATAAGATATATTTAAAAAACAACATGTAAATCAGAAAACGCTTTGGAAAAAACACAATTCATATTCAAATAAAACATTTACTAATATATAATCGGGTGTTAAATGTAGCTAAGCTTAAAAAAAACAAAAAAAATTGGGGATCATTTCTAACATATTACAAATTCATACCAATATCACGAATAGTTATTTAACTATTAGATTGCGAAAAAAAAATAGCAATTGAAATAGTTAATGTTCCGTATTCTACCAGTTAATAATAGAATCATTAAATAATGATTCTATATATGTAATATGTATACACCATCTTTTATATTATTATCAGTTCTGTAATGTATCCATTTATTGTCACCCTCTAGCATAGATACTCATATATTTGTTTTCTTTTAGTCCTGATGAAGATCCACAAGTTGGATCGAAACGTTGGCTTACCATAATAAATATCATTGTAACTGAAAATCCTGACCATCATTTAACCTATAGAATCATTAAAACTATCATATAATTAGCTTAACGATAATTTGATCTTTCACTCAAATTATTTATAAACAAATACAATTGATCTCATCAGTGATACATATTTTTTTAAATATATTTTTGACCTATTAATATTCAAATCGTTATAATATATTGTTTATCGATCTTCGCGAACGATGTCCGTTAAGTATAATTGAGGTTAGAGGACCTCGAGATTAATGAACGAATTTCCAATTGAAAAGAAGTAGGCCAAGACGAAGTTGGTAGGATCGCATTAAGGCTAATTTTGTGGAATATGGTTTGGCCAAATGGCGATGGATGGAAGTTTATAAGTTGATAAAAATATTTTTAATAATTATGATTTAAGAAAAAAAAATCGATAAAGTATGAGTTACATGCAATTCCTGTAAAAATAAACTGAACGTGACAGTACCATGGTCATTAGGATTAACTTTACTAAAAAATGAAAATATAACTTACGCACTAAAATTATGTTACCTATTTACATATACATAATCATAATTATCTGTTCTTAATATTTATCAAATTATCTTATTTTGATAGAAAGATTTTCGATAAGCCGAAAATTAGGTGACATCTAAACTGGTACATGACGATGAGGTACACGGCGTTAAAACGGTATTTACGAGAGCTTTATCGATCCACCGTTTTAGGCTCGCATTAGCCCTTTTTAAATATTGAAACTGTAACGCCAGGCTTTCTCTGAAACAGGAAAATCATTTATTGACAAACGTTCAGCCGAATAATAGAAAGAGAAAGCAGCGCGTACAATTTATCACAATTTATATATAACAGCCTTATTGACGTAGTGTGTAACTCATTAATCCGAGTTTAGCGAATAACCTGCAATGTATTATTTTATTTTTTAATTTTTGAAAATGTGATTGCTTCTAAGGGTATCTTGTTGGACGGATCCATTTATGAGAATCAACGAAATAAGAAATAAGTTCATACCACAAATTGAAGTTTGCGAAATGTTGAGTAACATCAAGTTGATCAATACTTGGCTAGGTTTATTGATCATCCGACAGCGGTCAGAAAAACAAGTCAAGAAAAACAAAGAATATGCTTTTTTTATTCAAATATCTCATGCAAATATTAATAAGTCACTGCTGGCGTTTCGATTTCTGCTATTTTATTTTTTTAAAGTAATTCTCGTATGTTATACGAAACGTACAAATATCTTTGATAAATCGTACCATAATATAATGGAATCTACACTTATATTTGAAAAATATAGGTATATCTATTTTTATCCCAATACATAATAGAAACAGTTAGTTTTCAAAAAATCTTTTTTAGGAGAAAATAGGCTTAAAATTATACTTTTCTGTATACCACAACTAGTATTTTTGACTTAACATGAATATTTTGAATCTTGTAATGTCTTATATAATATAACAATATAACAATATCAAAGAGATTTTTTTTTGTATTTATTTGTTTTTTCCTGCTACGAAGGAAAAACTACACAAATTTTGCCTTTTATTATACTAGAATAATTTTGTGAAGAATCAAATGCGAGATTTGAACAATAAAAAGTAACAAAAGCATAACATTAAGAAATAGTACGGTCGTTAATAGTGAATTGTAACGTAAGAAAAAAGGCTTTGGAAATAAAATGTTCGTTTTATATTTGAAGGTAAGAAATATAATCGTAGTTCTGAAGAGTAGAATTCCACAACCAGTCAACTCAATTTGAATTTTTTTTAATTTCTTTTTAAGTTATTCATGTCTAATCAATGAAATGTTTTTTTTTTCTAACTATTTCACCTTGAGTTAATCTGTCTTGAAACTGTTAATAATAATAAAAATAAAAATAGAAAAAATTGGAAGGTTTTAACGAATCATATGAACACCTGTACAGTTTTCCAATAACGGGAGTTAGAAAACTATATATAGATATATTTTTATTTTATTGACTATTGAATCGCAAATATCAGCATCGTTTGAGTCGAATTGCCAATTATCTTTCCGTGGCTTTTAATAGCGCACGTTTTATGATTTTGATGCTTAGTCAATAAAAACAAAATTTCATTTTCCTGTGATTTTCTTAATTCTATTGATCTCACATTTTGGGCCAATTGTAAATAAATAAAAAAAAAATAACACTAATCATAGTCGAATTTTCGATAACAGAAGAAGAAATACTAATTCCGAAGTATATAATATATAAATATAATATTTTCGTTGCATTGATCGATTGGATTTAAAGAGAATTTATAGTGAAAAAAAATATATATAGTTATGAATTCAGTTCAATCGGTTGAGAACAAGCATTGTATTAATAATAAATTAAATTAATATGGTAAATTAAAATATCTTTTAATGTTGGGCCTATATTGATTGATATATGGCCCAATAATTTTTTTTTTTAAATATATTTTTAGCTCAATAAACCCATACAGATCCTCGTATGAGACCCAGAATTGAGAAAAATCCTTCCAACTTCATATAATTAATTTTATTTTATTCTATTAAATTTATATAAATAAGGGAGGTTTGAAGGTAATGAGTTAGCACCTTATACTAATACTAAACCTGCATAACAAGTGCATACTAAGCAGCTATTGGCTAAGAATGGGGTGCTGAAGGGTATAACATCATACTCACAGTTCAGTGTCTTTTTCCATGGCGACAAGACAAAGCGGTGTTTATTGTATAATATAATATTAATAATAATAACAATAATAATGCGACTAGTGATATATATAATAATAATGTTTGATGACTTGCTGTGAGTTGGTACTACTTGGGGAGGTGGAAGGACTGCGACTGAGGCAGAATTGACCTAGAGGGCACGCCCAGGCAGCGCGCATGGCAGACCCACTTCTTCAGCTGATCCCTATGTCCTCTTTATCCTTCAACTTTCCACCCCCCGCGCTCTCTCCCTTTCATTCAAACTTCTCACTCTCTCTCTCACTCCCTCCCCATCACTCCCTCTTTCTCCTACACCATATTTCCCCCTCTACCCACTCACTCTCTCTCTCTCTCTCTCCCCTTCACACACTCACATCTTCCCTTTCTGCACAACCCCCGATCGGATTTTCCCTTTCAGTCGCCATCATTGTTCGAAAAGGGAACGTAGATGATGTTCGTAGTAAAATAAAAGGAAAAGTCCATTTATTTTTTTTTTTTAATAACCAAATTACTTTCTCCGAGATCAAAGGTCTGATAAAATAAACTTTAATAAAAACACACACATAAAAAAAAAAAAACTGTCTATATTTAAAACCTTTTTGATATTTCCCATATTTAATAATATTTCCCAGAGGTGTTTATTTATTTATTTATTTTCGGTAAGCCAAAATGTTCTTAATATTTCATCGAACCTACGACTGATCCATTGTTTTCAAGATTATATTAAACTAGCTGTATTACCGGTTTCACCAGGGGAATTTCATCTTTTAAATCTATAAAATGGGACTTTTTCGACTCAAACGGTCGATCTCGTAAAAAAAAAAAAAAAAAATGATGTAAAGTGAGATAATAACGATTTTTATAACAATAAAGAATATACTCAGAGATTGGCTGAAGTTATGCAATTTTAATATGGACTGGTGTTCGCACCTGGTATGAAAGAACCACTGAGCGAAATTTGGAGAATTTAGGGCAAACGTTATGGATTTCTATAAAGAACAAACAAACAAACAGAATTTCATCTTTATTTATAAATAATAATAAAAAAAATAATATCAAATAAGCCCATCAGCTGGAAATAGGTGTAATAAACTTTTAAAGAAAAGAAGGATGGTACCAGAAAAAAATGTGGGGGTATTTGACGACGTTAGAAAAAATAAGTTTTTAAAGCCTAAAAATAGATCACTTATTTATTTTTAAAAATTTGTTGGGGTGCGCACAAAACACAACTTTCACTTACCAACCAACATAGAGTAGAAATCAACGTTTTTTTGAAAAAATGTGTAAACGCCATTTAGCAACTTTACAGAAAATAGCTTTTTCCACTTTTGCTTGTTATTCTCCATAAGTTCAAGAGTATTATAATTATTGACTTTAAAGTCCTCAATACTTGTCGATTTAATATTTGGTACTTTTTTATTTTTTACGGGCCTAAAACTTACTGCTTGCCATGAATTAGAATAGGTTGGTTACCCGTAGATAACCTGTCCCGATTGGTAGCCCTCATGGCATAAAGCGGACATTAAAAAAAAAAAAAAAAAAAAAAAAAAAAAAGGATTGATTATCTTGAACCATATGTATTACACCCCATAATCTGTTTTAATTAAATTGAGCATCACAATTTAATTAATCCTAAATTAAAGTAATCCTTCTCGGTTTCTGGAAAGGCATGAGGGACAAACATTGAAAAATTTAGTTTTTATTTACTAGGAGCCGTAAATGCACCTGTTATTGATTCACTTTCGCGGTATTTAGTACAACCAAGCAGTAAGTTTTGGGCACCTAAAAAATAAAAATGTACCAAATAATAAATCGACAACTATTGAGGACTTTAAAGTTTTTCAATAATTATAATACTCTTTAGCTGATGGAGAATAACAAACAGAAGTGGAAAAAGCTATTTTCTGTGAAGTTGCTAAATGGCGTTTACACATTTTTTTTTTTTTAAACCACGTCGATTTCTTATGTATGTTGGTAAGTGAAAGTTGTGTTTTGTGCGCAACGCAACAGGATTTTAAAAATAATTGTTCTATTTATAGGCTTTAAATGCTTTTTTTTCTACCGTCAAATTGCCCCTCCCCCCACATTTTTTAGTGGTACCGCTCCTTCTTTTCTTTAAAACTTTATTACACACATTTCCAGGTGATGGGCTTATTTATGAGCAAACTCCTGTAACTGAGTTGGAAAAAACCCACCAAATTCCAATAATTCAAAACAAGATACCTCTCGAAAACGAATAAACAAACCGTTGCTATATAAATAACGGAAGATAATAAAAACCTGCCGAACATATAAGGGTTCCTTATCAACGATTTTAGAACTTATAAACAGTCTGATAAGATATATAGCTACAGATGACGTACCCATGAAACCAAGAGAACAAAATCAATCTAGGGAAGAGGTAGGTACTGTAGGGTAAACATTCTTCCCCATATTTGGCGTGCCATTATTTCCAAAACCTCTACTCGGTAAAAATTAATAGAGATTTTTTAAACTCTTATTTATTTATAATTAAATCTATATAAATATAGATGAAATTCTGTTTGTTTGTTCTTTATAGAAATCCATACCGTTTGCCCTAAATTCTCCAAATTTCGCTCAGAGGTTCTTTCATACCAGGTGCGAACACCAGTCCATATTAAAATTGCATAACTTCAGCCAATCTCTGAGTATATTCTTTATTGTTATAAAAATCGTTATGGTATCGCTTTACATTGGTTTTTTACGAAATCGACCGTTGGAGTCGAAAAAAGTCTCATTTTATAAAGTTAAAAATTGAAATTCCCCGGGTGAAACCGGTATACACAGCTAGTTTAATATAATCTTGAAAACAATGGATCAGAAATATTAAAAACATTTTGGCTTACCGAAAATAAATAAATAAAAAAACACCTCAGGGAAATACTACAAAAAGGTTTTTAATATAGACAGTTTTTTTATACGTGTGTGTTTTTATTAAAGTTTATTTTACCAGACCTTTGATCTCGGAGAAAGTAATTTGGCTATTAAAAAAAAAAAAAAAAAAAAAAAAAAAAAAAAAAATGTACCTTGGCTAAATTTTCCTTTTATTTTACTACGAGCATCATCTACGTTCCCTTTTCGAACAATGATGACGACTGAAAGGGAAAATCCTATCTTCTGCTGATATTCTTTGTTGTTTTACAAATCGGAATGATCTCGCTTTACAATGTTTTTTTACGAAATCGACTGTTTCATTAGAAAAATGAAATTTACCGGGTGAAACCGGAATATGCAGCTATAATCTATGTAAATAAAGATGAAATTCTGTTCCTTCTTTAAAGAAATCCATACCAGGTGCGAACACCTGTCCATATTAAAATTGCATAACCTCAGCCGATTTTCAGCTGATATTCTTTATTGTTTTAAAAATCGTAATGATCTCGCTTTACATTGGTTTTTTACATTCGAAAAATGAAATTCTCTGGGTGAAACCGGGAAATAAAGATGAAATTCTGTTTGTTCTTTATAAAAATCCCTACCGTTTGTCTTAAATTCTCCAAATTTCGCTCAGTGGTCCTTGGATACCAGGTGCGTGTGAAGTGGAAGACCTGTCCAAATTAAAATTGCATAACTTCAGCAAATCTCTGGTTATATTCTTTAAGATCGTTAAGATCTCGCTTTACATTGGTTTTTACGAAATCGACCGTTTGAGTCGATGAAAGTCTCACTTTATAGACTTTATGGATTTAAAAAATGAAATTATCCGGGTGAAACCGGTACATACAGCTAGTGAATAATAAAGACTACTTAAAATATGTTTTTCATAGTGAATTTTTATATTGTAACGCTCATACGGGTTTAAACAATTTTTATTAGAAGAAAATTATAATGCATAATTATAATTTTGGCAAAAAAAAAAACAAAAAAATATTAACAACGTTGCAAAAAGTAACTACTTGTAACGATACGGTTACAAAAAAGTAATCAAGTGCTTCGATGTGCCAAGTTCTAACTAAGGCTCTAGTCCTTTGCTTCTTTTGGTATATAGTCTGAAATTGAACATTATAGAAATGAATCGTTTTAAGTTAAGATATTTTCTTGAGGGGAATGAGACGACGGTGGATTCGTTCCCATTTTTCTAGCTTTCTTTTTTTTTCGATACTTTTCCTCAGTGGTGCGAAAAATAGCTTTCAATGTTGCAACGAGAGACAGACAGAAACAATAAAACTGGACCAACTTCTTTTATTCAGAATAACTTGACATAATGTCAGAGAAATTCACCCTTTGAAAAGTTTGAAATTTTGTATGTGTATCATATTGAAATATTAACAAATAAAAAATAAATAAATATTGTTTAACATAATAGTCATATTTGATATATTACGATTAATTAATGATTCTTTTAAGTGCAAAATATTTAGTATAAATATGGAAACATGCTTAAAAAAAATATAAAAATTTATAATAATAATTAGTTATTTGTTGGTTTGTTTAACGTCACTTTATGCCACTAAGGCTAATCGGACGATGCTACAGTGGGATTCCTAAATTTTGGCTATGTAGGTTATTAGGAAGGGATCTAACGAGTACCTGACATCGTACAGACTCGGGACCTCCATTTTACGTCCTATCCGAGGCGAGACACGAACCTGCGACCTTTAGTGTTGTCAACCACTAGAAGGGAGACCGAGGGGATCTGAAACAGAGGTGAGTTGAAACAGTAGCGATTTCTCCGAACTTAAAATCGCTAATCGTTTTGTATTTTGGCTTAAGTTATATATATTTCGAAAACTCATTAACTAAAGATTTATTATGTATGTTTGGTACAATTTATTTCTCTGTGGTTGCTTCTTGATTGTGGATTGATTAAAAATATTTTCGTACCGAGGAGATTTGAAACAGGCTGTTTCAGCTCACCTCGTTTTGCTCGACGAGGACATGACTTCCGCAGATAGGGGAACATCGGTTACTACTAGCACCCATTCTTTAGAAGAAGAAGAATCCTTTTGTCTTTGTTTTTAGAGCCATTTTTAAATAGCAGAGCCAAATAACAATGGGAGCTATGTCTGGAATACATCAACGGGGCTCATGAAACTTGCACTGGTGGGGAACTTTATGTTTGCCACTACTACTTGTCAGATTGACCTTTTTTATTATCATAATGTTTTTATTTTTGACATTTGTGAGATTATTGTAACGTAAATATTTTAAGAAATATTGATCAAAACTGATTTTAATGCTTAAGAAACGGCTAAAAGTTAATGATTATTTTATTTCAAAGATTTATAATTTAAAACTATTAGTTATCTTACTGTTAATTTTTCTTACGAATAGGACGTTATGGTACATTTAACTACTTTAGGAGTTGATTATTTGTATTCGTCCCTTAACTGATATATCTGCACAAAATATTAATAAAAAAGTTTGTTTCGAACTTCAAAAGTTTAATTTTAATAAATAACTTTAAATTATATCATCATTTTTCTCTTACAGACCTTAATACTTCTCAAAAATCACATGTTTCAACTCTCCTCGACCCCTCTTTCATCTCACCTCGGTATGATGGGAGTTGAAACAAGTTGACTTGTTACGGTTAAGTGGGTTTTTAACCACAAAATTTAACGCTTACAATTTCCTTATGTTTGCCATTCGCAAGTGTAAAGAATTCCCTTGCAATTGGTACTAATATCATACGATTTCTATCAATAGGATTTGGGGTATGAAACAAAATGTGAAAATTTTTTCAACTCCCCATTACTATAATTAGTACTAATTACTATAATTAATATTTTTTACAATTAAAAATTATGGTATTTACATCTGCGATTTATTGGCTGAATTTTATGTATAGGATAAAAAGTTATTTATTTCAGGTTGTTGACTCGTTACCTTTTTATTATCATAGAAAATAAATTAACTCAATAATTTACAACATTATTTTTATAAGTTATATGTTGAAAATGAATATAATAGTAGAATAATTTTTTTCTCGTATTATAGTTTCTTCACCGTCTTCAGAACATCTGTAACTGGCGATATATTAAATTAAATACAAATTATATATTTATAAAGATAATTACACTCCTTTACTTAACAGGAAGGGATATTGTGTATTCATTGGAATAATTTTTTTTCCATTGGGGATATGAAAATATATAAAACTATAAAAACGAGATGAAAAATCAAATAATTATCCTATTTCTGTGATTTATTTTTCACTTTGTAGAGAAGAATATTAAGAATTTTGTTTACACTCTTCAGAGAACAGGAGAGCACGCCCTCCTTTTTACATTCTACTTAATAATTATTTATTTATTTATTAAAATTTAAAGTAAAATGATAAATTGAGCAAAGTTGAAGAAGGCCGTGCACTATTTAAGGCATCGCACTTAGCAATTTCTAGCTACTTATTATAGAATGATTCTGCTCAATGATAACTCAACATCTGGGATTACTTCAACGCGAGGTCAAAAGCGTGTTAAGCACTGTGTCACAAGACCAATATGCACATACTCTTTACATCAGGTGCCAAGCATCGGTCTAGACGCCAGGATGTCCTCAGACATCTTTTTTCTATCGTTACGTTAGAAGCCAAATACAAGTTACACAATGACGTTTTTATTTTTAAGGAAAAAAGAATATATATAGTAGGTAAAATCAGTTTCCGCCTTCCATATTTAGAATATGAATATTTTACCATAGGATTGTAAAACTTTCTTGCTTAAATTTTACAATCTTTTTAAAGAAGTAGGTAATAGAATTTTTTTTTTTTTAAATAAGGTTTTGATTAATAAGGGTTAAAATTTCATTGAAAAAGACGAAATAGTAATGAATAGATCTTATCAGTAATGAGAAGTTAGAGTTAACAATTTGGCAAAAAAAAACATTGTTTTTTTTTTTTTTTTTGGCACTTAGACCCTTATGCATTTGCACGCTTCAATTGTAGTTTAATAATTTTAAATTATATCCGGGAGCCCACAAGGTTTTTTTTTTACTATTCCTTGTTGATATAAAATATTACAGAAAATTTCCAATTCACGCTTACATAAATCTTGAATTTTTTTTTCTAAAATCTACTATTTTCTTTCAGATTTTTTTACTTAATAATTTAGGTGCAAAAAAGGGTGGACAAATATTAATGGGCTCCGAGAGCCTCCCCTTGGTAACCATCAATAATAATTAACCCATTTTTGACTAAATTAACCACTTATTCACTGATATATAAACATTTTTTGATATGATAATCTTTAGTCCTACTGTATACATAATACACGCATCTAAAATTTATAGCAAATTTAGTAAGAATTCTATCGATAAAAGATGTATATTTACTGTTTTGTAGCACAGGATTTTACGATCAAACGCAAAAATATCATTTATTTAAAATTTCCACTTCTTCAGAGACTTCTTAATTTTTATTAAGACTTTTAAATTCTAATAATTTCATGATTCATTATTCATACTCTCACAATTTCCAGGAATAATCTTTGTCTCTCAACATCAGAACTCTAATGCACCCAGTGCAGCAAGATTTTTTAAAAAGTATATTGAAACCCCATGTTATTTTGCTTCCATAGAAAACAATAAAAACAAACAAAGTAAGAAAAAACAAATAAATAAATAAAATAATTTTCGATTACATGCATGAACTGTAACAGTTCGAAAACTGGTGAATTCTTTTTTACTCATGCTTAAATTCTTCAAACTTCAAACTTCGACCGAGATGAAAGGTGTTTTTTCGATTCTATTTCTATAATATCTACAATGCATAGGCAATTGAACCCCTCAAGAACAATGGCTCGACCTTATTATATTCAAAAATTATTTTTAAAAATGGGGCTATTGATAGGATATTTTTTTTAACAGGCATAAATTTGTATGACTTTTTACTAATTTTATATTTAAATTTATATGGTTGGTACACAATTTGAACATTAAATGATTGGTCGATGCCATTTTTTCCATTACTTCATATGCAAAGTTTAATAAAATATCGCTTTGTTTTTCAATTTGGAAAGGGAATGAAAATATTTTTACACATTAAATAATTACCATATGTTTTTTTAACGGTGAAATGCAAATGAGAGAGAATGATAAACAAGAGAATAAAAAACAAATTCAGTAAAGAAATAGAATTCTATAAAAAAACACATTTTTGTTGTAAATTAAATTTTTTATATTTTCCTTCATGTACATGTAAACATCTGTGTTTTGATAAATATTTTAATAAATAACTGATTTAATAATAATTATTAATTTTTTTTTAAAGGTTTTGGTTAAAATATAAAGTACGTTTCCCTCTTACTTATAACAGCATCGAATATATTATTCAGTATTCTATAAAATAATTATATATTTTTAGAATCATGGTTATAATTTTACAGTTGTGATTTTCTTTTTAATCTATCTTCTTGGAAGTTCTCGTCAACAGAACTCATTAATTCTTTTTTACTCATGCATTATTCTTCTAAGGAACTTGGACCGAGATCAAAGTTGCTTTTTTTTTTCGATACTATTTCTATAATATCTACTATGCATAGGTCATTGAAGAAAGGGTGACATCTCAAGAAAAATGGCTCGCCCCCTTAAAGGAATATTTTTGAAAATGGTGCTATTGATAGAATATTTTATAAAACTAAAGTTTACTTAAGATCAAACTGTACCCTGTCCCACATTTTTCCTCGATTCTAAAGTTTCTCCTGAAAAAATTCATTAATCAGAAAAAATGAGCCCTCATTAAAAATAATTATTGCTTAAGTCGCGCCATGCAGCCCTTATTAGGACAATGCCGTATTTAAGAATTTCTCTGTTTCTCATAATGGATGATTTAAATTCAAATTTTGAATTGAAAAAAAAAAAATCAATAAATTATTAGTCCTACTTCACAGGCAATGGTTATTCTATAGTGTCTATTATACTTCATATAACGAATATGTATCCTTTAAGGTGCATGTCTTGTGTTTAAAATTGGTTAAGCTAAAAAAATCTGGTGCGTAAGCGCAACACACAACTTTGACTTACCAACTTACTTAGATTAGAAATTGTGTTAATGCCACTTCTCACAGTTACAAATTTTTCCACATTCCATTCATTTTTTATTTTATTTTTTTCATTTGCTCTATAACAAACACTAATTTCTTTTATTATTAAATAAAATTCGGCAATGCAAGCATAATATTCCAAGTCGACTGATTTTGTTGAAAATTTTATTTAGTTACAGTCACGATGAAATTTTTACAGTCATATCTCGGGCATATTAATACATCAAATACCCAGTTTGATCATAATCGTTAAAGCCGTTTTTGAGTAAATAAAAAAAACACATGAAAATGAGACAAAATTTATTAAGTAAAGTCCCCCCTCCGGGTGATCAATTTTGATGCAATGTTGGCTATCACATCTTTGGCATATACATACATTAAATACCCAGTTTGATCAAAATCGTTTAAGCCGTTTTTGAGTAAATACGAAAAAAGCATGTGTAAATTATTAAAAATTTATTAAGTAAAGTCCCTCCTCCGGTTAATCGATTTTGATGAAATTTTTACAGTCATATCTCGGGCATATTAATACATCAAATACCCAGTTTGATCAAAATGATTAAAGCCGTTTTTGAGTAAATAAAAAAAAAAACGTGAAAATGAGACAAAATTTATTAAGTAAAGTGCTCCTTGCGGTTGATCGATTTTGATGAAATTTTTACAGTCTTATCTCGGGCACATAAATTCATTAAATACTAAGTTTAATCAAAATCGTTGGAGCCATTTTTGAGAAAATCGAAAAAAACGTAAAAAGTTATTAAATAAAGTACCCCCTCCCTTTGGCCAATTTTGATGAAATGTTTGCTGTCACAAGGCGGGCATATACATACACTAAATACCTAATTCCACGGTTTATAGTTTTTGAGCTAGTCTGTTCACACACACATACAGACACACAGACACACACACAGACCATTTCGCGGGACTTGGTTATTTGGACTCAGGTGGCCGTGTATTTCCGTTGAAAACCGGAAGTCGAAATTTTTCACGATCGCATTACTTTCACTTACTATATATTTTATATATAGGTAAGTGAAAGTAAAAAGGGATCCTTTTCCTTAAAAACGTAGAAATCAATTCATATCCAACATCTCGAGAGAAGACTTTTGAATTAGTAATGACACCTTCATGGAAACACTAGACTCAGGATAGTGGGAAGTCGAAAATGAAGCCAGAGCGAACTGTCAGTTATTGGCGGACAGATCAATATAAGCCGGGCTGAATTTTAAATATTCAGAACAGAGCTGTTTATGAAATGCCCAGAAATAGATCTGAAATCGATGCCCCTTTTTCGCGAAGGGCTTTATTGAGCCAACCATCATTCGCGAAATATTTTTCTTATCTGATTCTAATCTTGATATGTTTTAAGTTTATACATTTTCGGGGCCTAAGATGACATTCTTTAGCTAACATATGGATAGCTTCTTCAAATGTTTTAATTAAGGGCATAACAATTATATTCACGGGCAGCAAATCGCTGACGGGTTTCTGGAACGTGTATATGTTGGTATGAAACATAAGCATATATAAAGCGAATGAAGTACACTTATTTTTTTAGTAAAATACACAGTCGACTCCATTCGTTTTATTGGGATATAAAGAGAAATTTTGTTTTGTCCCAATTAGGCGGAGGACCCAATAAAGCGGAGATCATGAATCCACATGTACATGCAAATAAAAAAATGCCTAAATGTGCTTTATAACTGGGCTATGATAATTGATGCCATTAATTGGACATATTTGTGGGAAAACCTCGTTAATGGCTGCATTTAGGCTATGTATTCTCGTCTATTACTTTAATGATTGGGTCAAAATAATACGATTACTTTAACTGTTAAAATGTATTTCTCTTAAATAGGTGTTTCAATATACGAAATATACAATATAAAAAATATTTAAATAAATATTTGAGTATTATATATATAATATGTTTTTATTTCATTTTTTTTTAACAGGAAGCAATCAACTGTGCATTGTTACTTAGCTTGTAAACTTACGAGCCACATAATTAGCGCATTAAGGGCGTCTAAAGGACTTTCCACGATTCCTTATTAAAAAAAAAAAAGAAAAAACTTTTCGATGCGGTTTCTTGCTTCTGGTAGAGAAACATGCGTTGTCTTAGATACTTTGGTTATTCGATTGACACCGGGGCTCATAGATTTTTAACATTCTGTTTATTGGAAAGGTTAATGTTCCAGAAAGTTTCGGTCCGATTAGCCGATGTTTTTGCCGATAAACTGTGATGTTTTACCTATATTTGATTCCGTTTTATTAAAAATGGCTCAATTAAGAGCTGGTCCCAATTATCCGATGACCCAATTAAACGGAGTCGACTGTATATATAATAAAAATTATATATATTTATAAAATTTCATTCTTATATTATATAAGGTAAACCGTACAGTTATTGGCACTCAGTACAGTTATTGAAGTCATCTATGAAGTATTACTTTAACAAACTAACCATAGGGAAGATTTCACAATTAAATCCACAGGGTGTAAAAAGTATTTTTTTTAATTTAACCATAGAAATGTAGTCTTGAGGGTACCAATAACTGTACGGTTTACTCTATATACACACATAAATGAAGAAAAACTTTTTTTGAGACTTATAATATATAATTTTTTTTTTTCCAAAGTGTTTCGAAAACCCCATATCTCGCTAGCTGAGAAAAAACCAGAGGCCTCCCCCGGCACAGACTGGTAAGGCAGAAGATAGCGAACGGCTGGTTGGACCAGAAGCCGGCCGGCTGGCACTATCGGGCGGAACTCCCCCAAGATATGATATTTTTGTTCCCAGTTCTGGCTATCTGCTAGTAGCTAGCTAATGTCCAGATAGCCAGCCCCTTTGGACAATAACCCCCTCATTATCGCCGAATTTCCAAACCCTATCACCTACAAGTTTTTTTTTTTGTTTATCTGGATGCAAATTTATTACCTGAAACTCAGCTCTCAAGAGCTCAGACAGATAGTGTCGGGTAATAAATTTTATATATCGAATTAACAAGGCTTAAGGAGCTTATGTATAAACATGAAGCTTAAATGCATATGTTTACTAGTTGACAACGACCCGACAGATGGGAATTTATTGCAACCTGTCTGATAATTTTTGCATCAAAGTCTCACTATTTTAAACATTCATTTAATTTTAAAATAAATTAAGAAATATGATTGATTATATAGATAATGAATATAATAGAAAAGTCCTTTATTTAAAAACCAATAAGTATTTAAAAAACTATGCATATCTAAGGACAAATTGTGACATGGATTTTGCCGTCGTAGGAGTCCTAAAAGTAATATTACATTCATTGGAAATACAGAAAATATTTACAATATTAAGAGAATTCAGATATCAATAATCTTATTTATTTATTTTTTTTAACATTACTAATAACTCTTCTTTATTGATCGATATTTTTATTTATTATTAGTTTAAATTGTAGATTATTTATTTTTACTTTCACTTACCTATATATGAAATATATAGTAAGTGGAAGTATTGCGATCGTGAAAAATTTCGACTTCCGGTTTTCAACGGAAATACACGTTTTGGGGTCCCCTGAGTCCAATTAACCAAGTCCCGCGAAATGGTCTGTGTGTGTGTGTGTGTGTGTGTGTGTGTGTGTGTCTGTGTGTGTGTCTGTGTGTGTGTGTGTGTGTGTGTGTGTGTGTCTGTGTGTGTGTGTGTGTGTGTGTCTGTGTGTGTGTGTGTGTGTGTGTGTGTGTCTGTGTGGGGTGTGTGTGTGTGAACAGACTAGCTCAAAAACTATAAACCCTGCGAATCTGAAGTTGGGTATTTAGTGTATGTATATGCCCGCGATGTGACAGCAAAAATTTCATCAAAATTGCTCAAAGGGAGGGGGTATTTTATTTAATAACTTTTTTTCGATTTTCTCAAAAACGGCTCTAACGATTTTGATTAAACTGAGTATTTGATCTATTTATATGCCCGAGATATGACTGTAAAAATTTCGTCAAAATCATTGATCAACCGGAGGGGGGACTTTACTTAATAAATTTTTGTATCATGTTCACGTGTGTTTTTTTATTTACTCAAAAACGGTTTTAACGATTTTGATCAAACTGGGCATTTGATGTATGTATATGCCAAAGATGCGATAGCCAACATTACATCAAAATTGATCAACCGGAGGGGGGACTTTATTTCATAATTTTTTTTTCCAATTTTTACCTTTTTTTCGATAATCTCAAAAACGGCTTTAACGATTTTTATCAAATTCGTCATGTTTAATGAAAATTAGGTGTTCTTTAATATCAGGTAAGCTTTACAATTATTAAAATGTTCTGAGGGGGCTTTTTTTTTGGGGGGGGGTTGGGGCCTTTTTTGTTTGTTTCTTTCCTATAAAGTACCTTTGTTTTTGTTTATGTGGAGAAATTAACTGTCTCTCGTTACGCCTACAAATAAAAAATGGCTAAATATGAGATATGATGAAAATAAAAGAAAACATAAAGAGGAGAAAAAAAGAAAAATATTCAGTCAACTCATATAACTCGTTGAGCCCACGCATGCGGAGCACGCCTTTAATGACAGACCCTTGTTCATAATTAAAGCCGTTCTATTCATTTGAGAAGTGGCAATCAACAAAACGCATTAATTTCTAATCTAAGTAAGTTGGTAAGTGAATGTTGTGTGTTCCGCGCACGCACCAGATTTTTTAAACATAAGTTTAAGCTATGTACGTGTTTACAGGACACTGTTTGATGTTACGATAAGGTCATCTGTTGATTCTTGGTGGGTTTGTTTTACACTGAAAGAGCGTAAATTATTAATCAAAATTGACTGAAAGCGAATCAAAATTAACTGGTAAAAATGAATACAATTTTTCCTCTTAAGCGTTCTTGATTCAAAAATGGTGTATTAAACCCCACTTTTTTTATCTACGACATAGGTGGATCCATCAGGTTGTAAAGGCGCTGCAGCCACACAGTCTTTACCCTGGATTTTTCAATCAGCTATTTTTTCTCAAAAGGATTTTTATCACTCCTGAAGAAGTTGTGGCAGAATTACAGAGACAACGAAAGGAAGATTCAGACTCCGAAAGTGCAAATTTTGATGAAGAAATTTCTGAGACAGAGGACGAAATTTTGCCTAACAAAGATGATATAGACGATGATTTTGACGTCGAGCAAGATCTTGGCTCAATGTCAGATACAGAGGAGGAAAGAGAGTTTGAAGTAGGAAGAGACGAAGACACTATTTGATCAAACCTTAAAACACTAATTGAATTATTGTTCATACTCTGACGATTTTTTTCTCCCGTATTCGGGCCATCTTTATTCCGGGTAACAATGACAAAAAAGAGATTCGATTTCCTTTTATCAAATTTGAGATTTGATGACAAGGAAACCCGGGACAAGGTCGGTTGTGATAATGGTAAATGAAACCAAGGTTAGTAACTGTATTAGACTGAAAACAAAGTGTTTAGAAATAATTAATAAAGTATTCAGAATTTATACTGGTGTCATTTATTATCATTTTATAAATTGCAACCATTTTCGCTCTCAAAAAAAGCATAAAATAGCATCGGGTCGTATCCGACCCAACCTTACCTTGTAAGTACCAAGATTTCACCTTACCATCAGAGGGTTAAGGAAAGCTTTAAAATTATGCATCATTCACGAAATTTGATGAAGTATTAAAGAAGTTATGGCGTACCGACAAAAAAAAGGCTTTGAGAAATAATATATAAGATGATTATTTATTTAACTATGTAAATATCCATCTTATTTTCTATTAACATTAACCATTACCCTAAATGATGTCATACTAATCTATTCCCAAACACCAAACTGAGTGAAGCACCATATAATTTAGCTGTCATAGAAGCTCTCTAACAACATTAAAGGATACACTTTATATTGAAGCAGACAATTGATCAACTATTAGAGCTTGTGATGAATCGACTCGTCGGATCCTGCTATTGACGCCCTACTTTTTGTTTGTTTAATAATCGTCCTTGTGGAAGGTCACACTTTTCCGTTGTTTGTTGTCGTTGATGTCGGCAACACCCTAATCAACGCCATTGTTGAGTCTCTATTGTCTCCAATTTTATCCTCCATTCAACCTAACTCTGGTCTGTTCGGATGTGTTATTACAAGTAAGTATTACAATTTATTTATAATAAACATCGACTCGTGTGAATGTCATACGTTGCATTGTTAGCATTATGTTGCGTGGTAATTACAACTAAAAAATTCTATTAAGGTGTCGATCCATTATACAAAATGAATTATATATGGAAGTCATTAGATGAATTAGAAAAAAGAAAAGCCATTAGGCATTAAGCCTAGTATAGCATTCCTTCAATCAATTTTGCATACAAAAAAAAAGTTAGATCAAGTTTGTTTGTTTGTTTGTTTAATGTCACTTTATGCCACTAAGGCTAATCGGACGATGCTACAGTGGGAGTCCTAAATTTTGCCTATCCTGGTACAGTTAGGATAGGGATCTTTAACGAGTACCTGACATCGTACAGGCTCGGGGCCTCCATTTTATTATTTTATTTAGTCATATCCGAGGGACGGCATGTCTAAGGACTTTTTACTCCCATTGAAAAATCCTAGGGCCACCGCTGGGCGCGAACCTGAGACCTTTAGTATTGTAGGTTGTCATGCTAACCACTATACCACAGGTGACCACAAAAGTTAGATCAAGTTAAATTTTTAGAAATATATTTTGTAAAACAGTATTGGTGTTTTAGAAAAAAAAAAAAGGTATGTTTTCAGTATATATATTATAATTAGATGCACTGAAGAGCAGGTGCAAATAATGCAAAATATAAATCAATAATAAATATATATAATAATTATTTTCTAAACAATAAAAAGTAGGTAAAACTTGTCCGTAGTGATAAAAAAAAAAAAAAAATATATATATATATATATATATATATATATATATATATATATATATATTATATATCTGTCTTTTTTTTATTGTTTAAATATTGTATATTCAAACATAGTTCTTTCTTTTTTTTCCTTATCTATACTTTGAAAATTTTCAGCTAACTTCACAACAACCAAACAGCTTATGTTTGAGCATCATAAGTTTTAGAAGAAGGTGACAAATAATATTTTTATATTATTGTATTTTAAATAATTATTTGAGAATGGGGACACCTTTGAACGAGAAATTTAATTAATTATTATGTTTGTTTTTTTAAATATTAACTATTACCTAATATTAACCTTCCTTTTCTATAAGAAATTAATGAAATAGAATCAATTGATTGTCTTGTTCGAAACTGTTATTTAATTGATCACGCTCAAGCGGAGCCCATGTAATATTTATGAAGTATTTAACAGTTGGAATTTTTTTCAGTAAGAATAGGTATTTTATATTTTTTTATTAACTTAATTTCATTACATAAGTAATTTTAGATATAAATCAGTCGTTTATTTTTTGTTGCAAAACAGTACCTAATCGTTTTATCCAAACCAACTTGTTTAATATAATTAAATGTATTATTAAAATTTAAGTTCAACCCGCTTATTATCAAAGGTAGAAATATATGGTGTATATAATTTTGTTGATGCACCTAATTTTTTCAGTGTACATAATTTTCGTTTCTATGTTAATGTATGTCATCTTCGGGAAACCATATTTTACTGGATGATACTTAAACCACTTCTAGAGATAAAATTTGAAAATATAAACATCCCCAAATTTTTTTTTTCATTTTTGCATTCCTTAAATCAATATTTGAAAAATGAAAAATGTTTTAAAGTTGTCCATAATTCATGTTTTTTGAAACAATAATAATTTAGTGTGAATTTTCTATTGTTTTAAAACTAAAAGATTATCTTATAATAAAATTTAAAGAAAAACATAATGTGGAACATAAATAATTATTTTTTATTATATTTTATTATTTATTAATTTATTAATGCCCAAGGATTATCCAGCGGGGGGGGGGGTCTTGGAGCCCATTAATATTTGTCCACCCTTTTTGCACTTTAATTATTAAATAAAAAATCTGAAAAAATTATTAGCTCTCAGAAAAACAATCAAGATTAATGTAAACGTGAATTGAAATTTTTCTGTAACATTTTATATCCAGAAGAAATTGTTGAGTGAAAAAAAAAAAAATCTGGTGCGTGTGCGCAACACACAACTTTCACTTACCAACTTACTTAGATTAGAAATTGACGTGTTTTGCTAAATATCATTTCCCAAAGTCCCACATTTTTCTACATTCATATCTTATTTTTGTTAATCGTTAAAGCCGTTTTTGAGTAAATAAAAAAACCCCGTGAAAATGATACAAAATTTATTAAGTAAAGTCCCCCCTCCCTTTGAGCAAATTTGATGAAATTTTTGCTGTCACATCGCGGGCTTATACATACTCTAAATACCCAATTTTAGGTTCGCACGGTTTATAGTTTTTGAGCTAGTCTGTTCACACACACACACACACACACAGACACACACACAGACACACACACACACACACAGACCATTTCGCGGGACTTGGTTATTTTGACTCAGGGGATCCCAAAACGTGTATTTCCGTTGAAAACCGGAAGTCGAAAATTTTCACGATCGCAATACTTCCACTTACTATATATTTCATATATAGGTAAGTGAAAGTAAAAAAAAAAAACCGCTTGTGGGCTGCCGGATATAATTTAAAATTATTAAACTATAATATTTTGGCTTTGATAATAAATTTCAAACAATAACCGTTGTTTTGTTTTCTTTAATGTACCTGAAAACACAACTTTTGAAAGTGTAAATTAGTTAAATAACTTATGCATCATTAATGATGAATTTTAGAAAACATGGCAATGACATCCCTAATTATCTAGAAAAAATACTTTAATTACTCCCCATATATTTTTATTTTACATTCACAATTTAAGCGATAGCTTCGTAGAGTCACCTCTCTTGGTAAACCTAAGAAGTCAGATACCCCTTGGAAATCCTAGGCTTACGAATCTTAACATTCATTAAAAATATAAATAAAATCAAAAATGTTATCAAAATATACCGATATATATATATATATGTATATATATATATATATATATATATATATATATATATATATATATATATATATATATATATATATATATATGGAGAGAGATATTAATGTTACTTAAACGCATCACTATGTTTGAAGTTATATTTAAATAATTAGAAGCTAAAGATCGATACTGACCCTAAACTATTCAAATACAAGAACATATGTTACAAACAAAAATACGAAAAAACAAAAAAAATTATCTAAATGAGCACATGCATGGACTAATTGATTTATGGGATCATTTATTTCGGGGTAATAGAACCCATCTAATATTCATTAAGTCATAAATTGGTCCCTATAATTGATATGGACGAGAAGTTATGTTCGATATGGCGCCCAAACAAACCAATTGGTATGCTCGACAACATGCTCTAACAATATGTAAAAGAAACATGTTATCTTAGTCCAAACAGGTGATATGTGTAAACACGACTATTGTAAGAATGGTCTGGTATCTCTAAGCGCCCTCTTTCATATAGTACATACATACGATATTCATATAGATATTATTATTTTAGTATATTTTAGTGGTTTTAAAAATTATTATCACTTCATTTTATTTTATTTCTCTATGATTGAACTTTATTTAAAATCTAGGTAGCCATGAGCCAGTGGTGGGGGGAAGGGATGCGGTAGATTGGGACAACCTTGTGTCATTCATGTGTCTGCAGGAAATTCACAATTACATTACATAAGTGTTCCTTTTTTCAAACATGACCGGCAGCGATGTTCCATTGTTAGTTAGGCCAAACAGTTTGCGTTTGTTATACAAATGTAAACATAAACACAGGACCGATTAAAAAAAAAATAAACAAAAAAAAAAGATAATTTGTATTTCAAATTGGCTGTTCGTGGATATATGTAAATATGTTCGAACCAATTTTATTGTAGATTTTGTGGAATATTAATATTATGCACAAAAGTAAATAAAATACTATCCCATGTTGCATATTTTTCTTCTTTAGAAATGCAAGTGATAAAACTGTACTTTAGAAATATAAAATCGTAAAAACCTTGAAAAGAAGTACGCAGACAATCTTGGTCTTCTGTTAAAAAAAAGAAAAGAAAATCGACTCATATTTCCATTTAAATGTATTCTTCTTTAATTAAATATGCATACTTAATTTAATAATAAATACATTGTTATTATTTCCATTTATATATAATCTATATATTGTTTTATTTATTTATTATTTGATTCATTTTTTTTTAAAGTGCGAATATTAAAAAAAATCAATCGACATATATTATAATAATTAATTATATCATATTATATAAAGTCAAACATTATGTTAACACTGCTGAAATGTGAGAAAAAAGAATATTACTAACATATTTGTTTTATTCATTTGTTTGTTTTTTTCATGCTACATAATTTTCAAAAATAAATATAGTGAACAGTATTTTTATAAAAACATTATTCAAGTAATATGTTATGAATATATAAAACAAAATAGAGAAAAGGATATTTAGACTTGAGGGTCTTAGGGGTTGGAGAGGGGGTGCAAATCAATCAAGTCTTCTATTTATAGACAAACTCCATTATGCCTGTGGTAGGGATAAACAATACTGGAAAGTAATATATTACAACAAAAAAAAAAAAAAAATAGTAATTTTATGTTGTTATTTTAATTAATGAAAACATGACAACATTTTTATAATTGTCTAATCGATGCAGGGACAGATCTGGATGAATGTCATGTCATCCAGATATTGTGAAAGTAGACAAGTTAAAAGAGAAGAAAGAAAAATTAATTTCAATTGGAAAATAAATGCACAAGCGGTCGTAAATGACAACAAGTAATGATAATTAATTTAAAACAATTTTATGCCATCGTGGAAAGAGAGATTTTAACGAGCCGAAAAGCAAGCAGTAAAATAAACAATTGCCCATAACCGCATTTATGGCGAGATAAATCAGCGCCGGGTAGGATTCAAGGACGACCCTGAGGCGCAGTACACGTGCGCGGCGTGACAGTTTTGACAGCTGTCACGGAGGTGTAAAGTGTTTATTTTAGCATCACTTACCAGTTGTGTGCAGAGATCTTCCAGAGGTTCGCCGGTCAGAACAGATGTCTTTTGATGAATGTTGTATCTTGGAAATTATTAAACCGTTTACCGTAGAAAAAAAAAAAAAAACTTGTATAACTATTATTCAACCAAAAAAATATATATGTTGAAAAAAAAACAATAACTGACGCTTCGATATATAAATAGAGAAAAACTAATAAATAAATGTGTGTGTTGTTGTTGTGGTGCGAAGAAACGAAGAGGTTGCGGCGAGCGACTTCTCCCCTGACTGGTTACTCTGTGAGCCAGGGCGAGCGGCCGCGGGTGGTATATATAGCCGCGCCGACGTCATCGCTACGTCACAGTGGTGACGTCAGAGGCCCGCTCAATACCCCCCGGCTTGACACAGTTATGGCACGCCACCCCCCTACGTCACGGCCCCCCCTGGGCGGGGTGCAATCTGCAGCGCTCTCCTCTCTCTTCGCCTCTGCGCGCTCATTACTTAGCTATAACGCCCACCTGTTTCATTAGCTCCCATTATTTATATCGATTAAATGTCCTTCAGACGAATGTTCAATAAGTCCTCCGACGTCCCTTATCTAAATTATTCACTTTTAATTATGCTTAATAAGGTTCCACCTTCAGTAGAGTTCATTGATAGTAATAATTTATTGATTTACTTTAATAAAAATTAACTTAAATTATAAAACTATACCTCTCCTCCATTAGTATTTATTTCTGTGACATCGTTAAACATTACGTGTTACTCTGTTTTTATTCCAGTTTTTACCTTTTTTTCGATTATTTAAAAAACGGCTTTAAAGATTTTGATCAAATTCGTCATGTTTAATGAAAATTAGGTGTCCTTTAATATTAAGTAAGCTTTATCATTATTAAAATGTTCTGATGGGCCCTTTAATGGGGAAGGGGCCTTTTTTGTTTTCCTTTAAAGTACCTTTGTTAGAAATTATCTGTCTCTCGTTTAGCCTAAAAATAAGAAAGGGCTAAATATGAAATATGAAAAAAAAATTAAGTTAACATATACTGGAGAAAAAAATATTCCGTCAACTCATAAAACACGTTGAGCCCACGCATACGGAGTACGCCTTTAAAGACAGAACATAGTTTATAATTAAAACCGTTCTGTTCATTTAATGGAAATGGTTTGTTTCATGGTAACTATATGAAATTTTCAAGTATAACACGGAGAATTATAAAATCAAACGACTTGGAGTATTATGCTTGCATTCACGAATTATCGCAAGTAAGAACTTTTATTTAATAATAAAATAAATTAGTGTACTTTAGAGAACCGATAAAAATAAAAATAAGAAACGAATGTGAGAAAGGTAATTAAAAAAACACGTCAATTTCTAATCTAAGTAAGTTGGTAAGAGAAAGTTGTGTGTTTCGCGCATCGCACCAGTTTTTTTTTTGTGCCTTTATCGATGGCTGTGTTTAAAATAGTATCAATTGAAAATTCAAGGTTTTGATATTAACGACCTCTAATGTCTTTATCTGGTCGAATTCCCCATCGTATAATTTTTACCTAAAACGATTTTTTTTTTCCATTTAAACAAAGAAACTTGTCCAATCGGTGCCTGATTGCCAAAATGCTCTGAGTCTGAACCATCAAATTTGTATATTTTGAAATCATATGAACACACACTAATAGCGCATCTGTCATAACCATCCAATGGCCCAGACTGTCCTAATATTTTCATTAAATATTTCAATAAAATTTATTTATTCAACACTGTACTTAAGAGACAGTTTATACACAGGACCTGAGACTCGGTATCAGCGGGAAACTGAAAAAAAATTGATATTTTAGTGGTTTCAGTTCTGAACTGTGCAATCGATATGTGGTTTTTTGATTTGGTCGATATGAGACCATGAGTCTTGGAGCTCTGGTATAGCATAGACGAAAAATTTATAATATTGTGAATGGACCATATCTCTCTTGTGTTGGGATCAGTTAAAGAGTAAAGGCTGCTTCGCTGTAAAGGTACGGTGATGTAGTTGGTTGGAGCACCAAAACGGTAAAGCATGAGGCCCGGGGTTGATTAAGGGTCTTGGGCAATCTTTTCTTTTCAAATAAAATTATTTATAAAAAAATCTCTTGATTGCTTTGTTATCTGGTACACTTGTTAAGCAATAAACAACACCTGTTAAAGAACAAATGATTAACCACTTGGATTTAAAAAAACAAACAAATGAATAGGTAATTGAATGTGAATCTTATTGCATAAAATTTCATAAAACAAACAAAATGCTTGTTAAATATGAAAAAAAAAAATATTCTGCAAGCATTCAAGAACGTGATTAATCGCTATTATAATTTAAAATGTATAGAGCTGTCGGACAAAGGCAGTGAACTGTGGTCACTAATACTTGGAGACAAACGGCTGCTTTCGGTAGAGGGAGAAGCATAGCTGTTGAGGGAATTTTGCCAAATAATTTAAACCTTCATGTGATATACTCAGCCAAATAAAGATTTAGCTGTCAGCTAGCACAATAATACCGGCAACATAGTTCGAATAGTTACAGAAAATGGGACAATATGCAAGGATAAATATGTATATATAATACGGCCGAGGCTCATAGTAATAAACTTCATGATTAGAAGAAGAACAAAACCAGAGACATTTTTTTTACTCTAGAACATGTTTTCAGAGAAAATTGGGATGAACCTCTAAGGCCATTAGGCAATTAGGAAGTGTGATAAAGACTAGGAAGTCTGAAAATTTGAATATCTTTCAACTCAGGTTAAGAAAATATAAAAATGAGTGAGAGTGTCATTACAAGTTGATGTTTTTTGGAACCTTGTTAATAATTTGATTTATTATTGCTTGTCTGACATCGCGAATTGTTATTTTCGTGTATTAAAAATTGTTTAAACCTACAGAAGTGTTGAAGTATGAATAAAAACGGGATAAATTTTCAAATTTAAATAGCTATAAGAATTTTATTATCTTTTTATGTTTTTTTTAATTTGTGATTGAGCGGTTCAAATGACGCAATAATTATTTTTGAGTATTTTTTTTTTATCTTTATCTCATTTTAAACTTTTGGTTTGAAACTATGGGAATCGTCTAGTCTGATTAGAAGAAATTTTAAATTTTCATGTAATATTAATTTTTCAATAATTTTCTTCCCATCTCATCTTAAATGAGATTTATATGTGGCGTTTTGTTTCAAACCCGGTTACATCCATTTTTTCCAAAAACTTTTTTTTTCAAGTTTTTAATGTTAGAAATAATGTGTTTGGCGCGTTTTTTTTAAAAATATGTCTAGATCCTTCGAAAATCAATATTTAAAGATTCCATTTCTTATCAAAAGCGGTTCCATCCAAGCTTCACTTTTCAGAAAACCTTTGATTTTTCTGATGATGTTGATACTCTATTAAGCATTACATTATGGAGAAGACTGGAGATCAATAGGTACCCCAGAATTCTTCAAAATTGTAATAGACAGTACAATGTCACCTATCTAAGTAAATATGCATGATACCAAAATGGATGTGGGTCAACATCAAGATTTAAATAAAAATCTTTATTTTTATATGTCTTTACACATACACGCTTTCCGCACGGAAAGAGGCCCAAACGGGAAAGAGCGCGGGAAAGAGTGTATGTGTAAATGTGACATTTGGAGTGCGGGATTGTGCTCGCTCTTTCCCGTACGCAATCCTGTGGGCCGCATAAAATAGTATTAAAACATCTTCCGAGATTCTCGGCGGGATAAAACGGCGTTTTGGGGCTACAGTAACCGCATAACAAATTTAATTTTTCTTTCTCGTTATAATAGTCTAGGCAAATTATTCAAAACAAGAGCAATGATATTAAGCAAAATAGTTTTGAAACATTGGGAAAATAATCATAAGGGGTATAGAATTAAGAAAAGAAGTTCCACCCCTAGGAGTGTCTTGTTCACCATTTCCACCTCCGAAATTATCATTTTTATTTATTTTTTCTATGTTTATGACATCTGTCATGTAAGGAGCATTGTAAAAAAGGATTCTTTGTTAAACAATCGATTCAGGTTCTGTTAAAATAAGAATTGTGATATTCAATGTGATCATGGAATCTTCATTTTTTTATTGTATCCGAATTACTACTTTAATTATTTAATTTTGTTTGTGTAACAATTGAGCGGATATAACAATGAATGTAACAATGGAGTGGATATTCACTGTAGACGTGGAGGAGATGGGGCACAATGAAACACAAAAGTTGTTTTTTACCCATAGGACCCAACTTGAGACTTCTTATTCAATTTTTTATTTTTTCGATGTTACCGTAGGATCTAATCTATGTAAGAAATGCGTTAAAAATTATTTTATGCATCATGTCTGACCGCGAGCAGCTATTTTCCAAAAAAATAATTTTTTTTCATGGGGCCCCATGCCTGGAGTACAATGAACACTGAACACAAGAGTATTAGGAATGAGAACTATCGATGTTTTTCCGATATTCAATATTTTCATCATCGATATCATCTACTTCGATATTATCGACGATTGATATCGTTCCTTCTTGTTAATTTAAGCACGGAAATGCAAAAGGGTATAAATGCCAAAAAAAAAAAAAAAAAAAAACAAAGGGTTTTTTTTTTTTAAATTTTAATATTTGCCAAATCCATTCTTCAGAAATGGGTATTAGTAATGTTTTGTTGTTAGAAGGTAAATCGAACGTATGAAACATGGCATGGGTGTAAGTTTCGAACGTATCTCACCCTAGTGGGTATAATTTACATGATTTCTGGAGAAAAAAAAATTAAGGCACTTATACCCTTTTGCATTTCCATGCTTCAATAATAATATAAAAATTTAAGCTAGCATTTCCAGAAGGCTCGAAGGATTGTACATATCCTCTTTAAAAAAAAAAATAAAATACTGTAATACTTATGTGGGTTATTAATTTTTATTAAAAAAAAACAAAAATTCTCAATTCCACACGAATTATAACAACACAAATATTTAAGAAACAGGTTACAAAAATTATCACTTTGTAACACACGGATGAACAGATGCCTTTAGCTTTTGTTTAAGTTTACAATACTTATAACCTCTCGATATTACTCTGAGATAGTAGAGTTGTACAGTGTAAGGAGGTTATAGAAATATAACCATCTGTTTGCTTTGTGCACGATAGCAATTTGCTGTTGCGAAATGCAATTAGTATTTTCCAAAATAAATAAAAAATCTTTTTTATTTTGGAAATTTAAAAAAAAAAGTTTGGTATTACTTCGGATGAGGAGCTCCAAGATGGCGGCCGGCGTGAGTAAACAACAAGGTTTTCCGATCAGGCCCTACACGATATCCACGATTCAGTTCGGGTTAACCGAGAGTTCCCGATCAGATTTAGTCCAGATAACCTTCCCGCCTTAGTAAAGTAAACATAAAGTACAAATGAATGTTTCTTTAATATAATTAAAGTACAACAGATATGAATGGAAGTACTATTTCAATATATGAAAATTTCCTGTGATGGTTGCATAAAATTTTAAATTTAAAACTAAACAGACCATTTAACAAATAAGTTTAATAGTTTGTTTTGTGAATTTATTTGTTTGTTTTTTAAAAATATGTTATTGTACTGTTTAAATGATTAAATGGGTTCAAGTTAAATGCACGTATAAAGGTCTGGCCACACATGTCCGCACCGCAGCAATAATATAGGTTATGTTCAGAATATTTTTAATTTATCTTACATATTACCTTTAGTTATGCCTAAAGTGGCCTGTCTGACATGTGTGGCCTGACCTGAAAAAATGTATTTAAATAACGAAAAAAGAATAATTTAATCTTTTGTTTTGAATTTTTTTTTTTAAATGTTATTGTTCTGTTTAAATTATTAAATGGGATCGACTTATTTGCACAAGGTACAAATAATTAATAATATAAAAATCTTAGCCTTCTTAGCCACGATATATTATTTTTTTGTATTTCAAGAAAAATGTATTTAAATTACCAAAATGGATATTTTTAAAAAAGATTTGATGATGATTTTAAATAGTTCTCCTACGGAAAAAGAACAAACTGTACATGATTTATTATTCTATTATTTTATTCTTTTGTACATGATTTATTATTCTATTGTTTTATTCTTTCTTTTATTATTTTATTATTATTTATTCCGAAGTACATGATTTATTTTTTTTTTTTTATATTTGTTAATGTTATTCTGCCCTAACCCAATTAAAAGTTACACATATATATCAATCATTTTTTCCAAGTTTCGACGAGCTGTTGGAAATTCGTTATATAAATATGCCATTTGGATATAGGTACAAACTGTGTAGCTGCATCAGTGTGTATGTATATGTAGCTGCACCTAACCTAATAAAAGTAAGCAACGAATGAATTCCCCTCCAAAAATGTGGATAAAGCCGACATCAGATCTCGGGAACTCTCGGTAAACCCGAACTGAATCGTGGTTATCGTGTAGGGCTTGATTGGAATACCTTGTTGTTTAATCACGCCGGCCGCCATCTTGGAGCTCCTCATCCGAAGTAATACCAAAAGTTTGTTTCTTTTTGCGTGGAATAAAAAAAATATAATTCTTTTATTTATACTTTATTTTCTCTACTTGCATCAACGTTTCGGTGTATAATACCCCATCCTTAGAATTCTTTTCACTTTATTTCTTATCATATTATATTTATTTTTTTCCTCCATTTATGCACTATTCATTCTACTTTGCACTATAAATTCTACTTTCAAAACTTTTTGTTTATAACCTACGCAAGTGAGCTCTCAACTCTGACAACCAAGCATGAGAGCTAAATTCAAGCAACGGAAATGCTCTCGCTACCTATGAAAAATAGAGTTAAAAACCTGACGGGATCGAGTTCAATAAGATCAGACGAGAAGGATCATGATCAATAAGAGCAAACCGGGAATAATGTATTAAATTATTTTAATACATTACTCTTTTTAACTACTCTAGTCTTAAATTCAAGAAATGTTGAAGTGATTTATAATTTGACGTGCTTAATAATTCTTACAAAGTGTTTTTCCTCATTTCTTTTCATATTAATTTAATAATGCGATGGTTTAATAGAAAAATTAGTTGACCTTTTAAATGCCGTATAAAACTGGTGGAAATGCAGTTTAAAAAAATAAATATTAAAGCGAAAAAGATTATGAGTGGAATAAATGTATACCTCTAAAAATCGCAAAGTGGAATTAGTGGAATAAATGATCATAATAATCATTGGTCTTGCTTTTCGTTTTATTCTACTATAATATGTATTATATAATAATTATAAGTAATATTTCCTTTCATTAATGGAACAAGTAGTTATTTTATTACATCGTCTTTCAGCAGTTTAGATATTCGTTTTACCATTTTAAATTTGTTCCTTGTACTTTATGTGTAGTTATTTACTTTATTAATTCAATAAAAGTAATATGATTTTATACTGGCTTACGCCCCCCCTTTTTTTATCCATCCTAGAAGAGTCTGTTGACCCAATTATTCATTCTCATATTAGATGAAGATGTCAAGTGCAACCTTGTCAAACAAATGTACTGAATTTACTGGCTCAAACGAAAAACGAAAATGATGCAATATCAAAACAAAATTTGAATTCTCTAGTGATGATTGATATTGAATCGACAATAACCTGTATTTTTACATTTTGTTAGAGGCCTTTGAGAATTATGATTAGAATCAAGTTTAAACGAAAAGAAAGATTGATTTGTTCCAGTACTATTCAACTACACGAGGGCCATTCCACACAAATCATCCTGCCGAAGTTCAAAATTTTTGATTTTCCCCGTCGGATTTAGATACAAATTTTTAGGTATTAAGTACATGTAGAATTTTACCCAATTCCAACAAGTAGTTTCAGAATTATGGTCGTTTGAACCTTTGAGGTATTTGAACTTCCGATGACGACTTGAACTCTAAAACCAACTTGTACGTGTTAAGACTATCCTCTGTACAATGGGTATTAATTGAATTGAAGCTTTCAAAATTTATTCATTAATTCTGCTTTTCATACAGAATTGGATGATTGGTGATAACTGAAAGGAGGATAGAATTTTCTACCTAATGATGAAATATTATTAGTGGGTTATTGAGTTATAAGAGTCATATTTCGATTTGAATGTAATATAGTAAAATTAACTTTAAAAGTGGCGCATGCAAATTAATACAGCTTATATATATTTCCACATCATGGTTCACTTTGAAAATCGTCTAATTTCATTAAAAATGACATTCTTTTTTTACCTATTCTGTTGAAGCTTCATATTGATACTTTTGACTGTTAAGAATTGTTTTTTGTTCCATGATGAAAAATAATGTCTCTAATATTTATGGTATAATCCGATTCAGTATGAAATGCAGAATTAATGAATACATTTGTAAAGCTTCAGTTCAATAAATACCCATTCTACAGAGGAATGTCTTCAGACGTACAAGTTGGTTTTGAGGTCAAGTCGTCATCGGAACTTCCTTAATGACCATGCTTCTGCAACTACTTGTTGGAATTGGGTAAAATTTGGCATATTTTCGTATTTCTGTATGTACTTAATACCATTTTATATTAATACAATTTTATCAAAATTTGAAGAGGGAAGGTACAATTTTGAACTTCGGCTGGATGATTTGACGTAGAATGCGATGTATTCAATTTTTCTATGAATTCAAAAGCAGTCGTTTGCCTGATCCGAAATCCTAGATAATTCATCTGTTTGACTGTGATATTAAAAATGCAGTCAGTAATATACCTGTTATGGTGGTTCCCCGACCCCACCAGGAACCACCACTGTCGTCAACTCGTTGCCATCGGGCTCAAGTTGGCTCTCGCACACGTAAATTTTCATTAACTAATTACTATGGGTTTTTTTTTCCTAGCTAATTACCTTTCGCAAAGGTAAATATTCCAAAAGTCCTCAAAAGGGGGAGAGGCTGGTGGGACACTTCGTCCCCCCTTTGCCTACCCATTCCCCGACTGATACCCCGCGCGCTCTACCTAGCTCTCTAGAACTTAAAATTTCAAACCGTAATTAATACGGCTTTTTTTTCGTGACTAATTACCTCTCGCATAGGTCCAAAAATCTTTATGAGGTAAGACTATAGATTAAGGTGGGGGGAGGGTTTTCCCCGACCCAACTAGGAACCGCCATTAAGTCGCGAGCATTATTGTTAGAGAAAGAGAAGCTGCTAAAATGTTTATCGATCGAAAACAAAATTTAATTCGTAAACATTCATGAATAAAATTTTCTATAATCAGTATTCTATTAATTATTGACTTTTCGTTATTGACTGTCTATACTTGAGAAGAATACAATATCGCAGTCGTTGTCTCAAAAATAATCAAGCGTACAAAATTTGAAAAATTAATTCCAATTAATTATCTGCCGTGATTCATTTCTATCGATCCTTATTTAAGATACGTCGTTGAAAACTCGATTATTGTTTCTATAATTCCATAAACTAATATTTACTCAAAAAAATCCAATGGATCCTCGGAAAGTATGGAGTAACATAGGACAAATGAGGGCAACTTCATTCTGGGTAAACCATTCTATGGAAGTACTGACTACTGTACCTAGATCCCAATAGAATAAACAGTTGTCATAGATCAGAAAAGTGTTGCGTTCCCTCTCCAGTAACCATAACCTCAGTAATAACCAATAAATAAATTATTTAAACTGGTCAATTTATTTGTTTGATAACCGACATGACCATGAACATCTGCGAATGTCGTCAATGTTAATGCACGTTTAGATTGATGTTGGACATTGATTGTTTACGGAATACGCCTACTTATTATTTTTTTATGTTTGTCGATGAAATGATTCTTGAAGATATGTTAATATTATTGAAAGTTATTATAATGTATGATTAATAAGGATAGCATTAAAACAGGTTTTCGATTTAATAATTACATTGCTAGTGATGTGAAAGAAAAATGAAGTAAAAATTGTGAAACCATGAAAGTATAATTACAAATATTCTACCTAAATTAAATTTTAAACCTAAGGTCATATTAATGCCTAAATAAAATCGAAGTGACCCAAGTCAAGTGGTATGGACAGGTATTACAAATGGCCAAAGACCGAACTCGCCAAGGCCAATCACGAAGATAGAGTCGATTGGAGCCGCAGGGAAGATAAGTAAGGTCGGGGAAGAAGATATAATGAAGACATGAAAACGAGAGAAATGGACTGGACGAGGAAAGTTGGCTCAGGACAGGAAACATGGGTTGGAACTTTTTAAGAAGGTATCTTAATTGTGGGGAGGCACAAAATGTGATTTTTTCAAAAGCTTACCAAATTTCTTCTTTTCCCTTTCTTTGATATCCCTCTCCTGCTTTATCAGATTATTAAAATGTTTAAGGAATTCAGAATACATAAGGCGAACCGTGATCCATCGCTCGCAGAGTTAGTATAAGCCCAATGGAAGATAGTTCTTAAATAAAAAGAAAAAAAATATGCAATTATGAGTTCGATCAGTAGGAGTGTTAAGGCGCTGAAGATATGCAAAAATTCAAAGTGTGGAAACAATAAATTCAAATGATAAAATCTTTTGACCAACAATAGTTACACCAAAAATGCCTCCAAAATATGACAGAGTAGTAAGTAGACATATATATAGCATTTCCAAGTCAAATTCAACGATGGGCCGGGATAGCGGAGCGTGTTTAAGCGCGACCCGCTTTAGCATGCTCGAGCCGAACGGTGGCGGGTCGAATCCGCCTTGAGAGGGTTGACTTTTATTTCGTGGAGGCCCCAGGGAATAAATCTCGACCGTCCCACCATGGTCAGAATAGGTTGGTTACCATAAGGGTTAGCTCTAGAGTAACTCTCCGTATGCCACACTAGCCAGGTAGGGGTACCGAAAAAAGGAAACAAATTAAATTCAACCTTTTTTATTTCAAATTCAACCTTTTCCAAGTCAAATTCTACCTTTTTATATTTCAATTTCATACTTTCCTAAGTTAAATTTAACCACTAAGTTAAGTTAGCCCTGTCTACCCCTTACCAAAGCCTATCATATCATGACTAGGTATCCATTGACATTAATATTTATTTTAAAGCTCAAGAGTAGGGGGGGGCACTATAATATTGAAAATGGTAACATTTTCAGATTTCTTTTACACGATGGTCCAGTACAATGTTATCGGGGACGTTTTTTGTTTTTTTTTAAATATTAGTTTTGTGAGTGCACTCCAAAAAATTTAGAATTTCGGATTTCTTTCACAGGGGCGTCCAAGTTTATGTTATCGGGGGAGATTATTTAAACAAATAAAATACATTTTGTATTTTAGTGGCAGGGGGGAAATAGTTGGATTGCCGATTTGTTTCAGACGGAAATGCAATATTAAGTTATCGGCGACAATGTTTGTAAAAAGAATATTTATTTTGTATTTTAGTAGCGGGGGGGGGGGGTATTAGATAATAGTTAGAATTTCAGATTTTTTTACCGGGAATCCGAAGTTATCTGGGAAGATTTTTGTTGAAATAATATGATTAAAATATTACAAAGGTTTATTTGGGAATCACTTTTTGGTTTAAACATTAAATTGTTCCCCAAGCCTATTAATTACAAAATGAAAACAATTTTCGGAGACAAAACATAATATAGAAATTTCGAATGAAAGAACTCATAAAATCTGTTTCGTTGTGAGCCCCCCCCCCCCTAATGTAATAAAAAATAATTATGTTTTTCCAAAACACTGTCCCTTATAGCACAATATTGGATCCAAGTTCGAAAGAAATCGGATAACATAATGAATATTTTTTTTAAAAATAACGGCCCCAATAATATATAAATGGACCCCCGTGTGAAAGAAATACGGAACATCTACCTATTTTCTAATGCGCCCCCTCCCCTCCGCTACTAAAATACAAAATGAATATTTTCTTCAAAAACAACGGCCTCGAGGACATAAAATTCGACCCCCGTGTGAAAGAAATCCGAAATTCTAATTATTTTGTGGTGTGCAAAGCCAGTAAAATACAAAATGAATATTTGTTTCCAAAAATAACGTCCCCGATAATATATAATTGGACCCCCGTGGGAAAGAAATCGGAAATTCTAACTATATTGTTGGTGCGTCCCCCCCCCCCCCCGCGCCGCTAAAATAGAAAATGAATATTCTTTTCAAAAACAACAGCACAGATGACATCATATTCGACCCCCGTGTTTAAAAACAATAAATAAATCCGAAATTCTAACTTTTTATAGCACCTCCACCCCCCTCCCCCCATTACTAATATACAAAATTAAAATTTTCTTAAAAAAGTATTTCCTGATAACATAGTACTGGACCCCCGTATAAAAGAAATTCGTAAATGTTGCCATTTTAAATATTATAGCGCCCCCCCCCCCTCACACGAGCCTTAAAATACATATTAATGTTAATGGATACCTCGTCCTGATATAATATTCATAGGTAAGAGGGTAGACCGAACAAAAATGAAGAAGTGGTTGAGTTAGAGTTGGAAAAGGATTCAAAATAACATGGAAAAGGTTAAATCTGACTTGGAAATGCTGTAATTACTTAGTGACCGCTAGTAATAGTTCTGGTAGGAGGGACGCTGTTTGGATTAAAAAATATATATATATCGATGTAGATGTCATTATAACTCGTAAAGGTATGAGAAGATGGACAGTTGGAAGGAGACCACGAGGGCGTCCCCGAATTCCCTCCAAGGAGGAGCAGAGAAAACCCTTATCGAAATGAAGTAATTAGCAAGGGTTGGAGGGCTGGCTGAAAATGGTAAAGGCTCGTCGACGCTGGAAATAGCATGAGGAACCGAAAATATAAAGAAGATAAGCAGGCATTACAAGCCTGATAGTTTCATGGTATCGATATTTATAAAGAGACATTTTTATAGCGCTATAGAAGAGTCCATAAACTCGACACGCCAACAAAACTGTTGGTCTAACCAAACGCTCCACGCTCCGGGGATTACGAGCATAATTCGTCTAAAACATATGTTCTTTCCCTCTCGCCATCCAGTGCCTTGAGGAAAGCGTGTTTATCACTTTTTTATATCACACGCTTTCCCGCACGATAACGCGAGAGTTTTGCGCGCGCTCAATCCTTCACGGGATTGTCCGGGGATTGCATATGTTTTTCCTCTCTAAAAAATCATGTAGACGCGCTTTCGTGTGGGAAAGCGCGTGAACACTCTTTTAGCATCTAAATCTTTCCCACAAGATTACGCGACGTGATTGCGCGCGCGCAATCCTTCGCGACTCAGTCGTGTGGGAAAGAACGTATGTGTAAAGGCTACTTATGTATATAGTGTTCATATTAAATAATGATTTCTTTATTCATATTAAATAAAGATTCTTATAATAAGTCAGGTACATCCAACATATTTTTATATGTTAAATGAGATATAAAAAAGAAAATGTGATAAAAAGTTGTCGAAAATTTTTGTTTGAAGGTAATTGTTAGCCATACGACGAAAAAGAACAAAACAAAATTGTTAAATTGATTAATTTTTTAAATTGAACCTTTTTTGATCAGTCCTGAAAAATTGTTGAAAATGGATGTAGCCGGTTTTGAAACCAAACGCCTTATATTATAAAAAATCTTATCGATTGGCAATAAAAAAGTAAACTTTTCCAGATGGCCGAATCTAAACTACAATACCACTGCTTCTCAATCAAATAATAGTACTCCCAAACGCTAGTTTTTTTATTAATATACGGGGTAAATCAGCTAGCTTCATCATGCAAATCAATATGGACAGCACAAGAATTCAACAATAGTGGAAAAAAACTCACATAGGTTAAGAATAACAATATTTACGGTTAAACCGTGTGTGGGAGGCCGGTTGAGCGGTTTCGAGTTCCGCCATGGGTGGTGCTTTACATTGGGAGGAAAAGTACCCGTGTTGGCAACCCGCATATTTAGGGTGGCGGGATGGCCGAGTGGGCAAACGCGTTAAAAACTATGCGTTGCCCATGGCAACGTATGATTGAGAACCGAAAGATAGCAAGTTCAAAACCCGCAGGCAGGGAAAAATTTAATAATACTGGGAAACCCCGTATAGCCTAACAGGCGAGGACCAATAAAAAAAAAAAAAAAAAAAAATCCCGCATATTTACCAAACGGAATTCTCATTCGTATCCTCATCTAGGCGTTTCCTGCACCATGGTCTCTGGAGTCGCTGGGGGTTGTGTCTCTCAAACGAAAAGACCAAAAATTGGTAAGACCAACTCCCCATATGCGATTACGAACGGTACATTTTGATATAAAATTTGGCGGAACATCCGAAATTTCATGTATGATCTCTCGTGAACATTGAAATGGTAGTAGTAATGTGCTCAGATTCCCTTGTAGGTCTCCTATTGGTACTTCCGGTTCCTCAGAAGCTGGCCAAAGCCCGATAAACGACCTCATGAAAGTCACAGCTGGATTGACGGTGCCCACTTTCCGGTAAGCCTGGCTCATACTCAAATTAATATTGCAAATCTTAGGTTCAAGATTTTTTTTTTTATCATCGTTCAACGGAATATCAATTCCTTCGAGTTGAATGCCTTTTAATTAATAATAAAGAATACTTTTTATTTAAATTTTATGTACAACAAGCACTGTAATACCTAAAAAAACAATAAAAAAATTGGTATTTCAATTAAAACGATCAAAATAAGCATTAATGCTTAAATATAAATATTCAATTTTGCGCAGTTTATAACCGAAGAGCCATCGCAATAATAATGGGTGTTGCAATGAATTTTGAATAATTTCCTCGTTCGGGATAAATTGGAATTCATTTATTCGACTAAATCCTTTAATTAAAACTTGTAATTAAGAACGTTGGTTTAATTATCGCAATGAGCTGTGGGTTAATTAGTATTTATGGCGCCTCCTCTGTCCCTGTCCACTCAATACTTCATTATCTCGTTTGTTTCAACACTAAATAAAATGAAGGTAGTATGAAATAAAGGGGGTATATGAGAGTTTACTTAGTAACGAAAATTCCTGGATAGGTGGCTGCTATGTTGGACTGTTATTTGCCAGGTTGAATGTGGCAGATTAAAACGAAACCAATAAAAGGTGACTTTAGTGCTAAATAAATACAGATTGGGTGTATATATATAATATATTATATATATATATATATATATATATGTATATATATAATATATTATATATACATATATGTATATATAATAATACGGGAAAGGCTCATTCAAATCGGTATGAGTTGGGTAGTGTTACTTTAGAGTAATGAGCAGACCCTACCACGCGTTGCTGTGGCTCAGTAGCTATAATGTTGAATTAGTTATATCCTATATTTTTTATATCCAAATAAAAAATCACTGATAAAGATAAAAACGTTTTAGTTAATATAAAAACCAACGGAATTTAAAATAGAACTCTACGCCAAATTTAAAATTTTTGGTAAAGAATTTGGATGGGTTAAAGTTTTTATTGTTTACATCTTATATTTGACCATAATGTGTTATAATGAATGACACATACAAAGGAACTAACAAAGCGTATAATTAGGACAGGGTTTAGTACAATCACAATTGACAGTCAGCAAACATGTACCAAATTAATCTTTTGCCACAATACATATTAATTAACTTCAGAATATAACACAAGATGATATGTGATATCGTTTCAGGAGGTTATACCAATAGGTGCACGATTATTTTTGTTAACCTGTATTTTGATAAAACAGATAGATCACTAAGTGATAGCCCTTGAGTTTTATTTATAGTCATCGCGAAGGCGACCCGAACTCGACTGGGAATTATACTCCTTTTAAATCAAAGGGCATATCACTAGTAGTAGCGGATCCAGAAATTTTTCGAGGGGGGGAAATTTTTTGAACCCGGAAATGAAATAATATGGAATTAAACATTGGTTGTGTACTTGAATATCAAATATGATTCTGATTTTCCTTTATTGAAGTATTTGTTAGTTTATAGAATTTTATTTTATCAGTTATCTCTATGAAAGCAGTGAGAGATGATCTCACCTATAACCTATAATTAAATTATTTCTTAAAAAGAATTACAATAAAAATTTAAGATATTACTTTATGTTATTTAAACGTAAAACAAGATATTAAAGTATTTATTATTTAATTAAAAAAAAAAAAGGTTACAGTATATAATATATAATATAATAATAATAATAATGTTTATTGGAATAATATATACATAAATTACTTATTTACATTTTTTTACAACCATTAAAACATTTATGCTTTGGATTGCTCCGTCAGCAGAGTTGCAATTATAAACATTACCTAATAATTCAAAGTAAAAAATATTATAAAAGAAATAAAAAACAAATAACTAAAATAATCATAATAAAATAAAATAATATCTTGTATACATTATGCTTAACAAGGCCGCTAAAAATATAGTAGAAGAAAATAAAAATTCTCAAAAAACAATACTTTTTTTTTTTTTTTTTTTTATTTAATTATAATTAAATTCCCTAACTAAAAGGCTCCTATAATATAGTGCCTCTCTTAAGAACTTTACAAGTCCGGCCCAATTTTGGCCATTCAATAAATTAATGACATCACTCTCTGTTAGTATTGCACTGTTTAAAAATCTGACCCTGTAAGGCCTTAATATAGGACAGACAGCAATAACATGTTTTACGTTTTCGACTTGTTTTAAATTACAAAGCGCACAGAATTGACATAATTCAGGTTTAAATGGTTTGTAATTTAAATTTAATAATTCTGTACGTGCCTTGAGTATCAGTTTAGATTCATTAAAAGAAAGGGAATTTATATAACTACAATTTAAGTCATAATTGAGTTTAGGATATAATCCGTGATGTGCACCTTGCTTTGCATTTAATGCAGCATTTTGTCTTTCTTCATTTTTTATGTTATTGATTAATTGATCTATACTAGCTTCCCATACAGAGTTAATATTACTATTAGACAAGTCAGTGTTAATACTATATTGAGCACATAAATGTTTCCATGTTTCAAACCAATATAATTTTTGATTAATTATTTCTTTCGCAACAATTTTAGGCAATCTTGAGTCTGGCAGCTTCAAAATTTTTAAAACATATTTTAAGTGTAATTTTAATGTATGCACGTATATAGAAGAAACACCCAGTTCTAAATTTAAAACATAATTCGGAGTATTATTGGGAAGTGTAAATAATTTTTTTAAGAAAAACCTCTGTAACTTTTCTACCTGGTCGTATTTTACAAAACCCCAAACTTGTGAAGCATAACACATTATGGCTCTGGATACGGCGTTAAATACCTTCAATTTTGCTTGAGTAGGCAAGTTATTGTTTGTAAATACGTTGTGCCAAATACAGTTAATCCCCAGCTTGGCAGTATTGAGTTTTTCTTTTAGATGATAGTTGAAGGATAAAGTAGGAGTTAGGTAAACACCTAGATATTTATATTTATCTACAACTTCTATTTTTTTACCGCCATACTCCCAATTACCCTTACACCTTCCACCTCTTTTCCTGCAAATCATAATTTTGGATTTATCAAGATTAACTTCGAGCCCCCACGTATTACAGTATACATACAATTTATTAATCATATCTTGCATTTTCACTGGGTCGTCACTAATCAGAACAATATCATCTGCATACATCTGAACATTTACGACAATATCTTCTATTCGTATACCTCCGCCTATTTCTTCAACTAAATCATTAATGTAAATGCTAAATAAAATTGGCGAAAGAAGGCACCCTTGTCTCAAACCATTAGGAGTATCGAAAAACTCTGACATTCCCTCATTACCCCAAACAGCTGCACGTGTACTATCATACAGACATTTAATTATATTAACAAATTTATTGGACAAGCCACATTTGAATAGTTTATAAAGTAGAAGCTCTCTTGGTATGGAATCGAAAGCAGCTCTGAAATCAACAAAAAACAAATATATCCGGTTTACAGAGCGCTTTTGAAATTGTAATTTTATTAAATTAATTAAATTAAAAATATTATCTATTGTGGAATAACTTTTACGAAAACCTGCCTGGAATTCGGAGAGAACATCATGGACTTCCAGCCAAAGTTGCAGCCTATTTAATAATAATCCTGTAAACAATTTTGCATCTGAATTAATGAAGGATATTCCTCTATAATTGCTTACTTGACTGGAATCCCCTTTTTTATACAAAGGAAAGATAAGCGAATCTTTAAAATCCCCTGGAATGCGTTGGTTATTATATATTTCATTAAAAACAACTATTAATTTATCTAAGAAACATTCAGGGGCATTCTTATAAAACTCGTAAGGAATCCGATTTGTACCTGGGGCTTTACCGTTGCCTGCGTTTCTCAAGACTATCTCTAATTCCGAGGGCAAAAACTCATTATCAAGTAAATCATCTTTACATATTGGCCCAGTATAAGTTATACGCGGCGGAATGATTTTATTTGAGAGTAAACCTTGAAAATACGTTTTAAAATCTGTAATACTAATGCATTTATTAGATAAAAATTTTTTCTGTTTAAATATTTTTATAATCTGCCAAAATTGTTGCGAATCCTTAACATTACTTAGTTTTTCAGTTTGTTTTTTAATAAATTCTTTGCGCTTTGACATGCAATGTTGTTTATAGCTTTTATTACAATCGATATATAACTTTCTTATAATTTCAGAATTCTTTTTCTTATATTTTCTTAACAATTTCATTGATTTATTCCTCAGCTGTAGACAACTCCAGTCAAACCAATCTTGATTTTTTCGCAAGATAACATTATTACTTTTAATTTTAATTGTTGCTGCTGATTTAATTGAATTATTTAATTTAGCCAGAGATACTTACGGTTCATTTTCCGAAATTACAAGATTTGTTATTTCTGTTTCTAATTTATTTTTAAAAACTTTATTATCATTAACGGACCAAGGTAGTTTGGGCAATAAAGGCAAAACAATCTCATTATTATTACTGTAAGAGGTTTTCATGGTTAAAGCGATCGGCAAATGATCCGAGAAAAAGGTTACAGTATTTTATCTTATAAAATATTCATAATGATTGGGATTATAACGCCATCTTTAGAACTAGCAAGAGTTCATATTCTCTCAACTCTTCAGTTACATTTATATTGTATACGTACCAGTTATTACTCGTTTATAATTTTTTTTTTTTTTATTATTATTAATATAATATAATTTGGGCATTTAAATGCCATCTTTTGACATAAACGTGGTATCATATTCCCTGATCCCGTTATGTTTTTATTATTATTAAAAGAAAAGTGAACATTTTAACTACCTTATAATTCCCAAGTCTACTCCAATACTTAATTTAAATATACTTAAAAATTAATTCAATAAACTAAGGTAGTTTTCTGAGATCAGTGAAGAGGTACATATTAGCCCAGGCAATGAAGGCCAAACATGATCGAATGTCGGGAATAATTAGAGACAAGCTGAATTTTTGCCAGTTGTTAGTGCTTACTAAAAGCAGCTCCTTCTCAAAGGCCCCCGCCCCTGCCATTTGCTCTACCCCCCCCCCACCAAAATTTTACTGTAATTTTCCATTGGTTCAGGTTTTACTTCACACCTCCATTATTACTAACCCAATTCAGAAATTTTTTAGGACTTCGTTTTCTATAAAGGAAGTTTTTCCTATCACCCATACTTTGGCAGTTATTTGATAAAAATACATTTTTTTGTTTTTGGAAAAAAATAAATTTCATTGTTACAACTTTCTTTTATAAAATTTAGCCTGATGGTGATTCTTAAAAATTGTTGAGATAAAATTTTTAGTTTTTCAACAAAACTAATATATAACAAATAATTATTATGTAGTAATTAGTTATCGTTAGATAACCAATATATATTATAAAGCAAAGTGTACAATGTGCGTGCCGAAAAAGCTCAAAAACGACTCCACGTAGGATTAAGGAAGGTATGTCTTCGTTTAGCCATGTAACCCCTTACGTAGAAGGTTTCCGTTTTTCTCTTAAGAGTGTAAAATTGAAGAGAAAAGGAGTGGAATTTTAAGCCTCTCGCACCATTTAATTAGCCTCTCTGAGATTGGGATACGAGTTATGAATGAAAAATTTAGTTCGAGCGCCAGGCTACCAGGAAGCGCTAGGGTGCGTTTCACTCAATGTTTATTGTCCATTCATATCGTATGTAATCGTTCTATTTATGTGTCTTGAAGGACCTATTTTAATATATTAGGGCATATTTACGTAGTGAATTTCTATTTATAAGCAATCTATTTTTTATATAATGAATTTTTTTATTTTATTTTTTATTTTATTTTATTTTTTTTTTTTTTTGGGTCCACCCCTTCCTCGCCGTCCAGGCTATACGGGGTTTCCCGGGCCAGGGGAGAGGGTGGGGGATTAATGCCGAGTATTATTAAATTTCCCCTGGCTCCGGGTTTTGAACTTGCTATCTTCTGGTTCTCAAATCATCTGTCAGGTTGTCGGTGGCAACGCGTTTAGCCACTCGGCCATCCCGCCACCCTATATATATAATGAATTAAAAAAAATCACTAAGGATAGCCCTTTTTATTCAGATATAGTTATAGTGAATTGTTGTCCTCACCTCTCAGGGAGGTGCGCCCCCACCCCCGCCACTCCCCTGGATCCGCCACTGTCTAGACCCTCCTTACAACTATATATAAGGAGCGAGTCTTAGTCTCTGTCTTGCCTGTGAAGTTCAAGCCATATGAATTTCGTGCTATAAAGTTATAATTTTTGTAACCTGCTCGAATATTTATGTTGCTATAATTCGTGTGGCATTGATAATTGTATATTTTTGTTGAATAAATATTTGTTAAATATTATAAATTTATCGATCGTTTACATAATAGAATCCCATTGCAGAAACATTAAATTGCAATTCCATTCAGAGGGACTCGTTGCCTGCCAGAACTCAGTCTATCAGCAAAGGCCGAGAATCGGGCAAACTTTCCGTCCTCGCTTAACGTCAAGTTGTCATGAACACCCTAAGATAAGCTATCCTCTGTCTTTTCCTGTTATAGCTTCCACGAGCACAGCAAAATATCAAGAACAAGTTTATTTTGCAGGCGAACAAACTTCAAACTCATGTAGAACCTTTGGGGGATTATAAGTATGTACAACTCTTGATCTTAAATAATGAACGCGAGGGTATTCCTCTCATCATTAAGGGCGAATTAAGAATTTAGATCGATTAAATCTGAGTAAATTGGTTGACCATACCAACGTCTTGAATTTATTATACCATAAGTCAAATATCTTACGTGGGATTAATTTTTATTAGACGAAAATAATAATCACAATTATCATTGTTAATTATTTGAGTTTATCTGACACTCAAATAATTAACAATGATAATAAAAGTATCAACTTGTAACGACAAAGTAACACAAAATTAACCATATGATTCCATCTTCAGAGCTAGACTAACTCTCCAGTCCATCGCTCCTTATATTTAGTCTGAATCAGAACAGTCTAGAAGGTTCCTGTCAAGCGTAGAAGATTCTGGAACAGTCACGAAAAAGTACTAGATCAGTTTCTAACTTTTCGATCATGTGTGTATTATTTCACTACTAGCTGTAAATCCCGATTTCACCCGGGTAATTTCATTTTCTTAATGCACGTGAACAATTCTATAGACATAAAATCTGGTGCGTGCGCGCAACACACAACTTTCACTTACCAACTTATTTAGATTAGAAATTGACGTGTTTTGTTAATTGCCACTTCACAAAGTCCCAAATCTTTCCACATTCATTTCTTATTTTTTCCTTTTATGAGTAATTTAAAACACACGTGAAAAAGATACAAAATTTATTAAGTAAAGTACCCCCTCCATTTGATCAATGTTGATGAAATTTTTACAGACATATCTCGGGCATATTAATACATCATATACTCAGTTTGATCAAAATCGTGAAAACCGTTTTTGAGTAAATAAAAAAAACACGTGAAAATGAGACAACATTTATTCAGTAAAGTGCCCCCTCAAATTGATCAATTTTGATGAAATTTTTACTGTCACATCGAGGGCACATACATATACTATAAACATACATATAAATACCAAGTTTGATTGAAATCATTAAAGCCGTTTTTGGGTAAATGAAAAAAACACATAAAAGTAGGACACAATTTATTAAGTAAAGTACCCCCTCCGGTTGATCAATTTTGATGAAATTTTTACGGTCGTATCTTGGGAATATAAATAGATCAAATACTCAGTTTAATCAAAATCGTTAGAGCCGTTTTTGATAAAATCGAAAAATACTTAAAATGTTATTAAATAAAGTACCCCCTCCCTTTGAGCAATTTTGATGAAATTTTTGCTGTCACATCGCGGGCATATACATACACTAAATACCCAATTCCAGGTTCGCACGGTTTCATAGTTTTTGAGCTAGTCTGTTCACACACACACACGGACACACACACAGACCATTTCGCGGGACTTGGTTAATTGGACTCAGGGGACCCCAAAACGTGTATTTCTGTTGAAAACCGGAAGTCGAAATTTTTCACGATCGCAATACTTCCACTTACTATATATTTCATATATAGGTAAGTGAAAGTAAAAATACAACAAAAATAGCCCACCAATAGATTATTATTCCAAAGCTTTATACTATATTTTTAGTTTTACCCTCAGGGGCATATATAATTAGGATTTTAGATGAACCTACTACAGAGCATACAACCTTAAGCTGACCTTGTGAAAAACATGGAGATTCCAAGTTGATACCAGCTATACTCAGTGATAGCCCTTGAGCTTTATTTATAGTCATCGCAAATGCGACCCGAACTCGACTGGGTATTGTACTCCTTTGAAATCAAAGGGCATATCACTGGGGACAATGGGGATTCCAGGCCGTAAGGGCAGAAGGGGATAGATAGAAGGGTGATAGATTTCAATTAACCATATAAACAGTCCGGGTAGTTTCCATAAATCAATCAGCAAATATTAAAAAAAATAAAATAAAAGCGTGAGTCTAGAAAAGTTCGTTGGGACAGAAGAGAGAGCCAGGAGCGAGATTAGCGGGGAGAAGCGCACTCTTGGGCCAATAACTCGAAAAGGAAGCGTCCGGACCCCGGTCCGTTCCGGTGGAAATGACACTTTTTTCCACTCAAACGGTCGATTTCGTAAAAACCTAATGTAAAGCAAGATAATAACGATTTTTATAACAATAAAGGATATACCCTGAGATTGGCTGATGTTATGCAATTTTAATATGGATAGGTATTCGCACCTGGCATGAGAGAACCAATGAGCGAAATTTGGAAAATTTAGGACAAATGGTATGGATTTCTATAAAGAACAAACAGAATTTCATCTTTATTTACATAGATTATAGCTGTATATCCCGGTTTCACCCGGGAGTTTCATTTTTCTAATGAAACGGACGATTTCGCAAAAAAACATTTTAAAGTGAGATCATTACGATTTTTTGTAACTATAAAGAATATCAGCTGAAGATCGGCTGAAGTTATGCAATTTTAATATGGACAGGTGTTCGCACCTGGTATGAAAGAACCACTGAGCGAAATTTGGTGAATTTCGGACAAACGGTATGTGCGGTTTCTATAAAGAACAAACAAACAGAGTTTCATCTTTATTTATATAGATTGGGTTGTTAATAACCTTTAAGGCCTTTATGGTACCTCATATTATAATATTTACATTACAATACGTGTCGTATACAAACATCTGTTAAAAATACGGCATATTTTTAGAGTAGATTGACCTGAAAAAAAAAAAAAATAGATTCAAGCTTTGGGATTTGGATCCCAATAGCAAGAGAACTAAATCGTGTACATTAAAATAATGAGGGTATTTAAAATGTCACGTTGTGTTTTCATTATAAACAGCATTGAATATAAAGCTACCTGTGAGTATAAGACTAACTCATTTTTTTGTTTTTTAAACAGTGTATCCTAGGACTAGATCAATATTAACTCTTTCGTGCAAGGCAAAAAGTCTCTATAATGAATACAATTTGAAAGATAAATAAAATGAATATATAATTTGAAGTAAAATAAATATAATTTAATACACAGCATAAATTATCTAGTATGTATCCAATGACTAGGCTATTTATTTATTAACTATTTAATGGCAGGCATAAATTCTCTATCATCGCTAAAACAACTGAATATTTGTATGAAATGGTCAATAAAATAATTTTTAGTTTATAGAAATATGGCAATCAAGTCGTCTAAATATGAAGGAATTCATTAGACTCATCGCTTGATCGTTCGATACCAATTAATGGAATAGAAAACGACTATAAATATTCATGCATGGCATTAATTATCCCTTAAAATAAATATTTCGGCTACAATAAAGTCACTGAGCGCTAGTGATGTAAAACTATCGAGACTATCGATAGTTAAAAAGAATATATACAGATATTTATTTTTAAAAATAAATAAAATCCGCTAAAATGAATGGAAAATAAAATGAAACTACGAGAATAAGGATAGTGCAATTTTAAACATTTTGAAAAAAATAGTTGTTTGTTGGTCGAAACCTGTAGAAATAGGAGTTGAGGACAACAAAAGTACACTAACAACACTGGTAGCAATCAACTGAGCCTGATAGAAAATGAATGAGGAAAAAATAGAAAGATTAAATGTATAACGAAACATTTGCCTGCATATAACATGTTCTTTTCACTGACTTAATTGTAATAAACTGATGAATGAACAATACAAAAGTATGAAAATCAGACAAAAACTTACTTCTTACACAAATTTACTGAAAACCATATGGACATAGCGCTCACAAATTTATGGTTCGGCAAAAAAGACATACTTAGAAAAGTCTTTCAATCCATAATTTTATGAATAATAATGAAAGCTCCTTTGTACGTTGGTAACAAAACACTACATTCCGACATACAACTACCAACTATCGACGAACAAATAAGAACCCTTTCACAACTAATCGCACGGACATAACAACATACTTATTAATGACATGGCCACGACTGACATGCCTTTTATGAAGCTACTGAAAAGGAGTTGGATGAGAGACTTCCTCTCCTGAAACAAGACCGAGATGTTGTGCTGCTGGGCACTATCTTCCCTCATGCCTTAAAATGCCAACATATAGCACTTAAAATATCATCTACTTATTAGTTGCAAGAGGTGTAAATAACAGTCTGAAGTTAAAAAAAATATATATGAAATTATGATTTTTTTCTGTACGATTATTGATTATTGCAACACAGTGACAAGCAACGAATTTTGTGTTCATAAATTAGGTTATGGAATTTCCAGGCATAGCAATGAGATCTCTCAACCATCTCGATTTCGTTGATCACCAAATGGGCTTTCACGTTAATGAGTTTCGTGTTATGTTAATATTCTGGATGTTTGTTGTTGTTTATTTAACGTAACTTTATGCTGCTCCAGCTAATTGGACGGTGCTACAGTGGGAGTCCTCAATTTTGCCTATTCCGAAATTAGGATAGCGTTATTTAACGAGTACCTGACATCGTACAGGCTCGGGACATCCAATTTACGTCGCATCCGAGGGACGGCATAGCTAAGGATTTTTCACTCCCATTAAAAAATCCTAGGGCCACCGCGGGACGCGAACCCCCGACCTTTAGTACTGTAGGTTGCCATGCTAACCACTACACCACAGAGTGTATGAGACAACAGACCCTTTGAGATAGAATAGTCACAATAAATATATCGTTTTTGAAAAAGCTTGGCTCCAAACATTTTGGTTATATAATTAAAATAAGCCTTTAAAATGGGACATAGACAATAATGAAGTTTGTTGATACTTTAACAGGAATCAGATCTCTCATAAATCAAAAGAGCTAAACTGGTTATAAATCAATAGCTAAAGTAAACTGTGAGTTTCAAAATTTATTTCCTTGATCCTAACAACAAACAGTCAGCCATTAGTTGTTTACATACTAAATTAAGCAAAACCAGGATTAAAAAAAAGCAAACATCATATGCAGGGTTTTCTGAGTAACAAAATACAAAAAATAACAGAAATTCTACATTGACTTTCCTTTCAAAACCTCTATTTTTTGTTAAGAGAGAAATATTATAAGATGGAAAATAAATAAGAGGGAAACTGGAAGTTATAATTTTTTATTTATTTACTTATTAAGAATAACCTGCGTATAACGCTGATTTTTTGTGTCCTGGTTTTTCTCTATTTATTACATAAAAAACTAATGACTGATTAAATCATTTATAACTTATTTACTGCATCCAAAAAAAAAAACTTATTATATTTAAAACTTCCATTTTAAATTTGGGGAAAAAAGACGTAAAAAAGGACGAAGGAATAAAATGTTGACACTTGATAAACCTCTTTCCTTTGAAAAAAAAAAACAGATGTGTGATAAACAGAGGGTGTATTATGAACCTCCCGATCTTAGGGAGAGAATCATGCTCTACTAGACCGTATATGACCTCTATAATGAACTTAAAAACAAAAAAAGGTATAATGAAATAACGAAAATTAAAGTTATCTTAAGTTTTTATTACTGAATTCACCTAATCGCATTTTATTATATTTTAAGATATAGAAACTTGAGCATATATCATTCCTAACTCCCATTTCAAATTTAGGAAAAATGACTAATATTTTGAAACTTGATAAACTTCTTTCCTTTAAGAAAAAGAAATAAAAAACCTAATGTGAGGTAAGCAAACAGAGCGTGTATTATGAAAGCTCTCGAAGAGTATTATATATAAAAAAAAAGGCAGTGCTCGGGGGCAATTGTATTTGTTTTGTATTTCTTGTTGAGGGGGGAGGGGGGGGGGGAAGGGGGGGGGGGGCACCTGAACGGGTCGATGATGGATTGGGGCCAAGATAAATAAAACGGTGGCATGAAGAGAGTGCGGTTCGCCGTTCTCAGCGACAGTTATCAATACGGTCAAGGCCTCAGTCTCCATTTATTTCTTAGCAGTGTATAATGTACTGTTTTATCGAATTTCATGTTATAAAATATAAAATAAATATATACAACTGTACATTAGTTATAAATAATTCAATCATATCACATCTTACATTTATACGTAGGTATACCTAAAACGACTGAAGGCTCATAAATATTTCGAAATGCTCACCTCAAAAAGGTTTTTTTATTTTTACTGAATCACTTCTACCGTACCCTCATTTTCGTTATGTTGTTAGAGACATTAATCTCATTGTTCTCAATTGCTTTTCATTTTCATCTATAATCATAAAACAGCTTAACACTCGATCGATTCAGAGTTCTGACCACACAATACCACTCTCCCTGTAAACTAAGTATCTTATCAAAGAACTTAAAAATTCCAGCTGATCTTGCGTTTCAGTAGAATTATTCATTTATTTTTAATTGTATCGAAATTTTAATGAAATTTGAAAAGATTTTACTAAGAAATAGAAAAAAAAAAAAAAAAAAAAAACCTGCCGCATTTATTCAGAATTAGATCACTTTATTTAAGGTGATGATTGTACAGGGTGTCCAAAAGGAGTATTCGGGGTTTGAAAGTTGAATGAAATCTCAAATATGGAATATCAGTTAGGATGTTTATGTTTTATTTAAACACAATGAACTGGAAATTTATTTAGAAAAAACAATATTGTCTAGTTGTCCACCATAACGCTGCTGGCACTCCTCGAATCTCAAACGCAGTTTTCTAAAAACGCGTTGACACATTGTTCCTGAATTGCCGTCATTTCTGTTCTGATATTTTGCTTCAATTGCGTTAGATTCGTCGGTTTCTCTTCGTATACCCTACTTTTCAGGTATCCCCAAAGAAAGAAGTCAAGAGGACTGAGATCGGGACTCCTGGGAGGCCTGCTAATGGTGCCTCTACGAGAAATCACTTTGTTTTGGAATAATTCGTTTACCGTAGCAATTGATAGGTCTGAAGTATGGCAAGTGGCCCCGTCTTGCTGAAACCATGTTCTAGAGTTATATCCTTTAAACTCTTAAAGTTCTTGGGCCAAAAAACCTCTTATCATTTCACAGTAAGAAAAACCCGAATACTCTTTCTGGACTCCCTGTATAAAACTGATGTCGTTGAAAATGTCGTAATCTCCCCTAAATATTCTAACTTTTCTAACTAAAGTCCCTTTGAAAAATCCCAAGACCACCTTCTGGCTTCAAACCTCCCTATCTTGGGCACAGAAGGCAATTAATTATGCAGGTACCTCTACACCGTACGTAGGTGACCTATAAAATAAAGTTACAAAAAAAAAAAAAGTTGTATTAAATAACGAAAATGAAAGTTTTCTAATTTTTATTTTCACTAACCTATTTATGTACCACTTACCTATAAAATCTGGTGCGATGCACGCAACAAACAACTTTCACTTACCAACTTAGATTAGAAATTGACGTTTTTTGTTGAATGCCATTCCTCAACGACACACATTTTTTCACATTTATTTACTTATTTTTGTTTCTCTTGCTCTCTAAAGTAGCTACACTATTTTTTTTATTATTATTAAATTACAGTTTTTACTTGTGATAATTCGGCAATGCAAATATAATTCGCGTCTGATTTTATTTAACATTTAGTTACAGTGAAACAAATAATTTCCATTAAATGAACAGAACGTCTTCAATTATAAAAAATGTTCTGTCATTAAAGGCGCACTGCGCATGCGTGGGCTCAATGTTGACGGAATATTTATGTGACAGCGAAATTTTCATCAAAATCTGTCGGACGTATGTGAAACTTAATTTTTTTTTTTTTTTTTTTTTTTTTTTTTTTTTTTTTTTTTTTTTTTTTCCTTGTTTCTCGCCTCTACCCTACAGGGTCATTGGCGATGCGTTCACTTATATTCTGCTATAGTACGAAATTTCTTTTAGGTATTTAAACAGATTGTCTATTTTGTTTTCCTCATCTTTTAACAGCTCATTTAATGTGGTTTCCATATTAAGCTTCTTCCTCAGTTCATTATACTTAGAGCAATGGAGTAAAAGGTGTTTCACCGTTTGGGGTACATTATTGCATTCCTGACATGTGGGTGCTTCGAGTCCTCGGAGAAGGTATCCGTGTGTGAACGCGCAGTGGCCAATTCTGATGCGACACAATACGACTTCTTCTCTTCTCGAGTTTCTCGAGCTTGTATTCCACTTTTTGCAATCCAATTTTATTTCAGATAATTTGGAGTGTTCGCTCTTCCACCTCAACTCCCAAATTTTGTTTTGGTTTTTTTTTAGTTGGTGTAACCAGTCCTCTTTTGTTACTTCTTTTAGTATCGTTACTTCTACGTTCTCGGTTACATCTAATCTAGCCATATTTGCGGCCTGGTCGGCTTCTTCGTTTCCCTTAATTCCTTTGTGGGATGGTATCCAGATGAACACTATTTGCTTTCCCATCAGCTCAAGCTCCCACCACATGTTGATGATTTCTCGAATAAGAGAGCTACTTGGGTTCCGATTGCTGATCGCCGCTAAGACGCTTAGGGAGTCCGTTATGATCGCCGATTTGTTCGTTCCTGATTCCGCTATCCATTGAAGAGCTTTTATAATTGCTATAGCTTCTCCGGTGAAGATAGAGCATGTTCCAGGTAAGTTATACAAGCGTCGATTTTGTAGAGTGTGAACCGCGCAGCCAACATTATTTTCAGTTTTGGAGGCGTCAGTGTACAGTTCTTCAAACCCATTGTATTTCTCTAGGAGCTGCAAGAATGACTTTTGTATAACTATATGGCATTCCCCCGAATATTTTTTCATTGATATGTCAATAATCAGTCTTTTGTTCTCCCATCCTGGAATTTTTAAGTTTGGTATGGGTCTTATATTCAGATCTAGATTTGTGTGTTCTAGAAACTTTTTTACCGTTCCTGTGAAATTGCTGCCTCTAATATTTCGAAGACCGAGCAGTTCCGAGTCCTCTTCGAATAAGATTCTATGTAAGGGATGCTGAGGATACGTTTTCAATTTTGAAATATATTTCAGTGAAAGGTACTCTCGCCGCATGTCCAGGGATGGTTCACCAGACTCAATATATAAACTTTCAACTGGTGAAGTTCGATAGGCTCCTGTACATATCCTTAGAGCAGCATTGTGTAGTGAATCCAACATCCCTAATGCGGTTTTTTTCGCCGTACTGTATATTGGAGCACCATACTCAATTTTGCTTCTTATTATACTGTTGTATATCTTTATCAAAGTGTTTCTGTCTGCACCCCATTCTGAATGTGAGATGCATTTTAGAATCCCTGTTCTTTTCATGCACTCTTCTCTCAAATGTTTTATATGTTGAATCCAACATAGCCTTTTATCAAGTACCATTCCCAGATAAACATATTTTTCTACGTACTCGATAATGGTTCCTTCTAACGTGATTTGGGGGTTATGTTGGCAGATCCGTTTTCGGCAGAAATGCATACATTTTGTTTTTGGTGCTGAAAGTTTAAATCCGGCCTCATTCACCCATTTCGCTACTTTAACGATCGCGTTTTGCAGCTTCCATTGTACGAATGCAAGGGATTTACTTCGACCTAATACGATAATGTCATCGGCGAAAAGAAAGCACTTAACAGGGTTCGTGATAGTGGACGTGATCCCATTTATAGCTATAAGGAAAAGAGTCGCACTGAGTGGTGATCCTTGCGGAGTACCATTTTCCAAGACGTAATCTGAAGATAACGTATTCGCTACTCGCACACAAAATTTCCTTTCTGATAGGAAATTTTTTAAGTAAACCCACATATTTCCATTCATTCCCAATTCCTCTAAAATTCCTAAAACGCGCTCTCTTACCATTCTGTCATAGGCTTTTTCCAAGTCTAAAAACACTGCAATTAAGTGCTCTTTGTGTGAAAAAGCCTCTTCTACTTCTAAGTTTAATGATAATAAAGAGTCTGTTGTTGAGCGTTGGGCCCTGAAGCCGAATTGATGAGGGGAGAGGGCATGTTTCCTTTCTAGAGCATCGATAAGTCTTCTGTTCACCATCCTTTCTAACGTCTTTGATACGCATGAGAGTAATGAAATGGGTCTGTAATGTTTCGGATGTGCGCCATTTTCTTTTTTTGGTATTGGTATTATGATTGATTTTTTCCAGCTGGATGGAAATTCTCCACTATTCCAGATTTCGTTAAATATTTGCAGTAGGCATGTATTCCCTTCTTCTGGCAATTTTTTGAGGAATTCACCTGTAATGCCGTCTAGGCCAGGTGCCGATCGTCCTTTGTATCTATCTATAGAAAACTTGAGTTCTGCCATACTCAATGGTTCGCTGCATCCTGGGAGTTCAATCGAGACTGGATGGTTTTTAGGCTGAGTTGCTATGGTTCTTTGGTGGAGCGAAGAAGAGACTTCCTTGAAGTATTTAGCTAAATTTTCAGCTATGTCTTCGGGGCTAGTAATAATTTTGTTGTCCAATTCTAGTCCTGAGATGTTTTGTTTCTTTCTAACTCCTCTGTTGCTTCGGATTCTTTTCCATACTTCATCTATCGGAGTGCTGCTGTTTAGAGATGATATGAACTGTTCCCAAGACTTCTTCTTGCTAATTTTTATTATTCTATTAGCAATAGCTCTTAGTCTTTTGAATTCTACCGCGTCTTGGAGAGTTCTACTCCTTCTGAATCGATTTAACGCCCTCTTCTTTGCTTTTATCGCATCACTGCAATCTTTGTTCCACCATGGGACGTTTTTGCGATTAGGGTTGCTATTAACAGTCGGAATCGCTTCTTTAGCTACCTTAAGAACTGTTGTGCTAAAAAAATCTGTTCTTTCATTTATGTTCAGGAAATTAGGTATCGTTTTTATTTCCTCGCTAATCCTTTTTTCAAACATTTCCCAGTCTGCATTTTTATATTTCCATATGGTTTTAAATGGTAAGTCATTAATTTTATCTGATGCCTCTATAATTATTGGGAAGTGGTCGCTTCCGTATAGGTGGCTTTTTGTGGTCCAGTTTTGGACTAGTGGTGCATACCTGGCGTCACAAAAACTTAGGTCTATAGCTGAAAGAATATTATTTTTAGAACTTAAGTGTGTTTTCCTACCTGTGTTTAGTAGTATTGTCGATGTATTTTCTTCGAGAAATTAAATAATTTTTCTCCCTCTATGGTTTGTATCTGGAAGTGGGGAACCCCATAACGTGTTGTGAGCGTTAAAGTCTCCCAATAAGAGAAAAGGTCTTGGCAGCTGCTTTGTAATGTTCTCAATGTCTTCAGTGGAAAATATCTCTGAGGGTGGTATGTAAATGTTACATATTGTTAGTGGGTCTTTGAGGTATAGCTTGATTGCTAATGCCTCAAATCGTGTCTGTAGTTTCAGTTCTTTACTATGAATATTATCGGAGACTAATGTTGCCACTCCTCCCCACGTTCTTTCTGCTTTTCTATCTTTTCTATAAATTTGGTACGATTTCATTTTCACTATTTGTTTTTCGTTTAGGTGTGTTTCCTGTAGGCAGCAGCAAATTGGGTTCTCTTCAGCTACCAGTTTTTGGAGATATGGTAGGTGACGGAAGAACCCGTTACAATTCCATTGGATTGTTTTCACCATGAGTAATATTATCGTTTTTGGATGTAGATTCATTCGAGGAAGATGTTTCCAAAGTGATTTTGTTACATATGTTTTTTTTAGATTCTTTCTCTTGAATTAACTTCAGAATTTTGGTGCTCCAAATCTTGATACTTCTGTTGGTGATTGATCCTTTAATGTCCATAAGCATCTTTTTTAGTCCTTGTTTATCTTCCGTGAATTGTTCGATTAAGTCTAATGTACTTTCAGAGAGTTTTTCAATTTTTATGGTATCATATAGAATACATATCTCATTGAAGCTGAGAGGGTAGTCGTTATTCAGTATTAAACCTCGGATTGGTTCTAAGATGTTTTCTGTAGCAGGATTTGTTTTTGGTTGTTGCTTATTTGTTTTTTTGGTTGCTTTATCGATTTTTAACAATGCTGTTACATTATTTTCTGATGGTTTAAAGTTGTTCGGTTTTTTAAGTGTTTCTGGTTTTGTTACGGTGGTTTTGGTAGTAGATGGGTGATTCTTGCTTATGATTGGATTGGTGCTCTTTCTTTTAGTTTCTTCAGTGTGTTTTTCTTTATTGCTTATTTCTTCAGCACGTTCAAGGGCAGGTCCTTTCTTCGTTATAGGTTCTATAGTTTTGCTAGTTAGCTCATCATTTTTGTTGATTTCATTGTTTCTTGGGTATTCTAAGATTATAGAATCATTTTGAAGTTCGACAATTTTTATGTGATTTATTTTATTGTTTTTTTGATGTGCAATATTGTTTTCTTGTACAATATTGTTTTCTTGTGTAGTATCTATTTGTTGTACTATATTTTTTTGTTGCATTGTATTGTTTTCTTGTACTGTTTCAATTTGTTGTGTTGGGCTGTTATGTTGTAATGTAATGTTTTGTTGTATTGTATTGTTTTGTTTTATCGTATTGTTATGGGTTATATATTCGTCGACTGCGTCTGATTCAGGACATTTTTATTATCATTTTATTGTATGCTAAAATTTAGAAAAATGAGCATATATCATTCCATTTAGCTTTTGAAAAGTTAAATTATATAAGACATGCATTTGTCTGATAACTGTCATATCTTTAAATCCGAGTTACATAGTTTGGAAAAATAAAAAGTTATTTTTTTTATTTATTTCCATTTTCCAAAGCTTAATCGACCTTGATTTTTGTTAAAGTAAATATTGCTTCGTACTAGAAATCCAAAGCCGACTCGTAGCTTAAATATAAGAAAATATTGACATGGAACAAAGCACCAACCTGCAAGACTGCTCCTTAATATGCAGTTATTTGCACGTGCTTCCCTGCACTGCATCTACTGCTAAAATCTATATTTTTCATATCTGCAAACCAGTAATGTGCTGCATAAATTGCATCATTGCTTTACATGTATATTTTACCTTGAGATTGTTTACATAAAGAATATTTTTTTACTTTTAATTAGTTATCTAACTTGTAAAACAATAAAAGTAATAAAAAAGAATAAAACTTCAAAATAATTATAAAATTTATGGACAAGTAAAAAAAAAAAAAGTTTCTACATTTAGTCTATGAGATGCTCTGAACTTAAATTGTTGAATCATTCAAAAAACTAGTCAGCCATTTTCCTTTCCAGAAGAAAAAGGATCGACACAGCCTGGGTTCGATTCCAGGCAGTGTTTCAATCTTTTCTCTTCCATTAAAATTATTTAAAAGTTATAAATGATTTAATCAGTCATTAATTTTTTATGTAATAAATAAAGAAAAACCAGGACAAAAAAAAATCAGCGTTATACGCAGGTTATTCTTAATAAGTAAATAAATAAAAAATTATAACTTCCAGTTTCCCTCTTATTTATTTTCTATCTTATAATATTTCTCTCTCAACAAAAAATAGAGGTTTTGAAAGGAAAGTCAATGTAGAATTTCTGTTATTTTTTGTATTTTGTTACTCAGAAAACCCTGCATATGATGTTTGCTTTTTTTTTTTTAATCCTGGTTTTGCTTAATTTAGTATGTAAACAACTAATGGCTGACTGTTTGTTGTTAGGATCAAGGAAATAAATTTTGAAACTCACAGTTTACTTTAGCTATTGATTTATAGCCAGTTAAGCTCTTTTGATTTATGAGAGATCTGATTCCTGTATTTTAAAGTATCAACAAACTCCATTAGTGTCTATGTCCCATTTTTAAGGCTTGTTTTAATTATAGGGGAGAGCGGGGTTGTTGGCGTAGGGGGTAGGTTGGCCATTGGCTTATAGTTTCCGTCACACCTGTTGTGAAGGCCCCACCATTATACCATGTGACCCGCTAGACCTCGGGAGTTTTTTCCTGAGTTTTCAATCCGATGGTAACAGTGTAGAGAAGAGTATGGTTCATTGATTGATTTTACAATATGTAAGTAAATTTTTATATTTTTAGTAAATTTGGCAAAACATTTGACTCCGATTCTGTTCCCATAGCCCCAAACTCCATTGAAAACCCTAACCAGTTTCGACTAACCGGTTTTTTGTTTGATTGTTCTCCCCTGTCCTGGCAGCCATCTTTCATATGATCTCTCCTGTGGGGTTAGTTGGCTCTCTTCAACAGGGGTTTGTTGGCGCAGTATCAATTCACAAGAGCAAGGTAAACATAAACAAAGGTGAAACTACCAATTGTCTTTAGTTCCAGCAAGGAGGATGAGAGCAATTTTTCTAATGCAGAAAGTGAAGATAGTCTAAACTTCTATCTTCTTCTATTATCATTCTATTTTCCCTTAAAAGCTGTTAAAAACCGATTCAAAATTATTATACCATTATAGTGCAGCTTTTGATAACAATAATATGTGTCAGGGAGTACTTGAATGAGATGGACATACAACCCCACCTTCTAGGCCAACTTGCCCCACATTGGCATATTCTGGATTGACGAATTCTTCAATTTTCTATGATCTTAGTAATTAATATTATGTGGTGAAAAAAAATACTTGAAGTACTCTAATACTTGGAGCTTACAGAGGTATCAGCCCTATTGGGATTATATTAATAGGAACGACTCAGCAATCAAAAAAGTGAAAACTGTTGCCAACTAACCCCGCTCTCCCCTATAACCAAAATGTTCGGAGCCAAGTTTTTTCAAAAACGATAGATTTACTGTTGACTATTCTATCTGAAGGGGTCACATGTGGTTTAATGGTAAGCATGGCAACCTACAATACTAAAGGTCGCGGGTTCGCGGTGGCCATAGGATTTTTTAATGGAAGTGAAAAATCCTTAGCTATGCCGTCCCTCGGATACGACGTAAAATGGAGGTCCCGAGCCTGTACGATGTCAGGTACTCGTTAAAGATTCCTATCCTAATTATACCTGGATGGACAAAATTTAGGGCCCCCACTGTGTAGCATCGTCCGATTAGCCTTAGTAGCATAAATGGACGTTAAACAAACAATATAGTCTTCTGAAAATATGAAAAGAAGGTGGCCTTCAATTAGAGATAATATTAAGAGAACCTTGCATTGTCCTTTGTTCGCGGATTCTCATGTGGCTCGGAGGAAACTCTTGTGCGCTACTTAGGCGATGGTTATCTCATTTACCATTCACCAGCAATAAAACATATCTCGATTGCACAAGTGATGATTTGTGAATACACTGAACATAATTCTCATCATTTAATTGATTCAACATTTCATGTTAGATGTTAACAATAGGAAAGATGATTAAAGAGAATGGATTATTATATTAAGTTAATCTGATAAGTTAACTGGAAGGGAGTTATAAAAATTTTATATGTGCATTATTTGTCCCTTTAAATTTACAAAAATTACTTTTATTAATATTTCTCTATGGGAAATATTAAAACATAGAAGTTTAATAAAATATACATGAAGAATAAAAACGTACGAATTTTCCAAAGAGAAATATTATTTAAAGAGTTTTCCTGCAATATGAGCCTTACATAGTCAAAACAACCCCCCGGGTCATGAAAAATTTATCAGCCTGTCCCCTCTAGACGAAATTTTTAATTACCTGGCCTTTCTTGACGAAGTCTTAAATATGTTAATTTGTAAATATGTTGTAAAAGCCTTTATAGATTCAAGAATATGTATATAGTTTTGTATCTATTTATCATGTTTTTTAATAATACATATTGTTTTTTGTTTTTTTATATTGTATTAGTGTGTCCTACTCTCTCTCTATTTATGGTTGTTATCCCTAAAAAAAATTATAATAAATAAAAAAAATCTGGTGCGATGAACGCAACACACAACTTTCACTTACCAACTTACTTAGATTAGAAATTGACATGTTTTTTTTATTGCCATTTCTATAAATAATATAAAAAAATCTGGTGCGTGCGCGCAACACACAACTTTCACTTACCAACTTATTTAGATTAGAAATTGACGTGTTTTGTTAATAGCCACTTCACAAAGTCACAAATTTTTCCACATTCATTTCTTATTTTTGCCGTTTATGTGTAAATAAAAAACACACGTAAAATGATACAAAATTTATTAAGTAAAGTACCCCCTCCATTTGATCAATGTTGATGAAATTTTTACTGTCACATCGCGGGCACATACATACACCAAATACCAAATTTGATCAAAATCGTTAAACCCGTTTTTGAGTAAAAAAAAACACACGTGAAAATGAGACAACATTTATTCAGTAAAGTGCCCCCTCCAATTGATCAATTTTGATGAGATTTTTACTGTCACATCGCGTGCACATACATATACTAAATACCAAGTTTGATCAAAATCGTTAAAGCCGTTTTTGGGTAAATGAAAAAAAAACACGTAAAAGTTGGATACATTTATTAAGTAAAGTACCCCTTCCGGTTGATCAATTTTGATGAAATTTTTTCAGTCGAATCTCGGGCATATTAATGCATCAAATACTCACGATATTTTTTTCTTTCCATCCCACTATCAATTACGGTAATCGACTTTCATGAATCTGTTTCACTTCGATATACAATTCCAGGTACAATTCTCACATTTATCATTACCACATTATACCATCAAAAAATATTCTATCCAAGGTTACTTTTCCTTCAGAGTAGAGAATTGAGCAAGTTCTAATTGGTTTTCGAAAATTTTGAACATTGGTTCGTTACTACATTTACTGAATAAGGTCACGGATGATTAGGAATATTCCATAGAATATTGAATAATAAATCATAAATTATTCCTAACAATTAATGGAAATCTATAAAATGGCTTAATACTGATCAAGAAACCCACCTTATTTGCATCCCAATAAGCTATTTCGAGAATCTCAGAAAGATTCGGTAATGAAAAAGGTTTTAATTAGATTTTCAGTGGTGCCTTTTTCATTTCTGAATAATTTAAATAACAAATAAATAAATTTGGAATAAGATTTTGTATCATATTGACGACCGTTGACAATAAATTTAATTCTTATACATATGAATGATTTAATTACATAACATATCCAGTTGTACATTTTTACTAGCGTTGTTATTTATCTTCTTGAACTTTAAGATTAACAGTTTATAAATTTTAGTTTATTTGTTAACATTTTTTAACCATCAATAGATTCTTTATCGTGAAATTATTTAGTTTTAGTTATTTGTCATCGGTATATTATTTAAAATTTAAATATTTTGTTATAGGGAATTGGATAATAAAAAAACAAACCGTCAAAGTTTGCAGACAGTAAACCCGGTGTGCAGGACTTGGATCTCAAGCTCAAGAATATTGAGGAAGTTATGTTGCGTCGCGAATGTGCGAAACAGGCGCGGTTCCAGAAAAAAAAATCGGGGGGGGGGGGGGGATTGGTCGGTAGGAAAAAAAAATAGCACACTTTATTTGCTTATGCTTATACATTAAGTTCATATACAAAATTCTGTATAAAAAATTCTAGTCAAAATTCAACTAAACTTCCCTAGAAAACTCGTAAAAGTTAGATGAGTAATTAATTTTTTTAATTCATCCCACTAATTTTTTGTCGTCCAAATTTCGGGGGGGGGATTGATCCCCAATATCCCTCCCCCCTGGGACCGCCACTGGTGCGAAGTATCCACTATTCAAAAGAATAAACATTCACCCCAAAAAGTTAAATACCTATTGCAAGATTGATTCCAACACTAAATTTAACACATTGCAAAAACTATGAAGAAGGTGTTTTAAGATGAAAATCTTAATTCTTTTCCTAACCTAAACAAAAATAAATACTAGAATAAACAAAAGAGACAATGTCAATGAAACTCTAAAACTATAGCAAACCAATAAATAAATAAATTTACATTTTAGATCTTTGGTTGGGTTGTAAATAGTTTAATTTAAATGAGTTGGTTTTTTAAATAGTCTTTGGGTGCATGTGTGTGTGTGCCTGTAATTATCTAAATAATTACAAGACACAAGCTATGTTAAAATGCATGTAAATGTTAAGTTGGATGGTTGGTTTTAAATAGTGTTTTGTTTCATAAATTAATTATTCATATTCGGGAATTGTACAAAATGCTTTTATATTTTAGGTTGGGTCCTATACAGCTCAGCTTGGAGGGATTAGTTTGGGACAATGCTTGGGTTGTTTTTTTTTCTGTTAGTCAATTTTTGGATGATATTTGGATGTGTTTGTTATTCAATAATTATTTAATTATTTATTTTTACAAATTTTTATTGTTCGCCTGTGCATTTATTTAATTTATTTTTATTGAATTTGGTTCTTAATATAAATGGGCGTAGTATGACTGTGGTGAGGATAATAATTGGGGTGGGGAGGATTAAATTCCAGTTTCACCATAACACACATATAGTGTAAATACTGCTTCAGTAAGTTGTTTTATGTACTTTCAACTTGAAAATATAAAATATAAAATAAACCTGTGCAACATATAAGTATATATTTTCTTTATATTGTTTTTATTTTCTTTATAAAAATTGACCCTTAGGCTTGTGCTTAGGAATATATAGTGACGGAGATCTATATGGTATCTCAGAATTATTACAGGTGATAATTCTTATCTCTCATGACAATTTTTATAATTATTAATGATGAAATTGTTTAATTGTAATTGTATTTTGGGTGAATATGACGCAAAGGCGCCGAAAGCTCCTATTGTAGACATGCAAGGTCTCGAAAAATACATGGACTGTTTTGGAGTGTGTTACTTTGATTAAAATAAATAAATTTTACAGTATAACTATTGATAAATAAAATTACATTGAAAATAAATAAATATAAATGTCAAATAGGAGATTTGAATGAAGAACCAAAAATTTGAATCTTGCCTATACTTTCTGTTGTTACTTTTCATTTATTAAACAATATATGTAAGCTTCATAGTGTTCAGTATAGTAATTTCCAAAATATATGGTTTTTAACAATCTTTTGTCTTCCATAATCAGGAGAAACCCTTTTTTTTTGTCCAAAATTTTTTTTTCTCAGAATTTATTTATTTATTTTTTGTGTTTCCTACGTTTTTCAGAGTTTTTATATAAATAGAAAGAACATTTCTATTTCAAGCTTTCAAAAGATATCAAATCAGCCAAAGACCTGGTTGGCTGTACCATGTTTCAGAAGCGTAAACTTTCGACCCGAAGGGGTGGCATATAAGTTCACAAAAAGGAGGTGAAAGAGTCGATCAAAATGCGGTGTTGTGGTGTTCGGTGGCGGGTGCCATCTGTATCCATCACGGATATCGGCCCCCCAGATACATCACAGCCTGTCGGGAAAGCCTACGATTTGCATGAGGACCCTCGCCTGGAATGACCCAGATAGCCTATGAAAAGAAAGGAGTCCGGCCGATGTCACGATAAAAACATGACAGACAATCTCATATTTGCCAAACATATTTTAAAAAGGTTTATGTATTACAATACTTATGAGTGTTTAAATAATTTTTATGAATCGAAAATTATAACTCACAATAATCATCAAGGTTACAAAAAGTATCAATTTGTAACGACACAGTAACACAAAGTAACCATATGATTAGATCTTCAGAGCAAGACCAACTCTCCAGTCCATCGCTCCTTTAGAGTGCCTTTACACTCTACGAACCTCACCCTCGAACAGGTTCTCCCCCGAACCTTGCCGTACCGGCGTTCCACGAACAGCCATTTATACTTAACGTGACGTTAAGCGAACAAATATGGCTGACGCACTCAAAGCTAGCTTGTGATGAAGAAAAAATCTCCATTATTAATATATTTTGTATCATCTGAAAAATAAAAAAATCTGGTGCGTGCGCACAACACACAACTTTCACTTACCAACTTATTTAAATTTGACATTGATGTGTTTTGTTAATTGCCACTTCTCAAATACACATTTTTCCACATTCATTTCTTGTTTTTGTTTTTATTTGCTCTATAAAAACACTAATTTTTCTATTATTATATAAAAGCTTTTACTTGTGGTAATTCGGCAATGCATAATACTCCAAGTCGTCTGATTTTATAATTCTCTATGTAGTTGTTGAAAACTTCATTTACCATGAAACAAAGAATTTCCATTAAATGAACAGAACGGCTTTAATTATGAACAATGGTCTGTCATTAAAGGCGTACTACGCATGCGTGTACTCAACGTGTTTTATGAGTTGACTGAATATTTTTCTTTTTTTCTCCTCTTTATGTTTAATTGATTTTTTTTATATTTCATATTTACCCATTTCTTATTTTTAGGCGTAATTAGAAACAGTTAATTTTTTCCATATAAACAAAAACAAGGGTACTTTACAGGAAAACAAAAAAGGCCCCTTCCCCATTTAAGCCCCCTCAGAACATTTTAATAACGATAAAGCTTATCTGATATTAAAGAACACCTTATTTTCATTATTGATCAAAATCAATAAAGCCGTCTTTGAGATAATCGAAAGAAAGGTATAAATTGAAAAAAAAAGTTATGAAATAAAGTGCCCCCTCCGTTTGACCAATTTTGATGAAATTTTTACAGTCATATTTCAGGCATATTAATGCATCAAATACTATGTTTAATCAAAATCGTTAATGCCGTTTTTGAGAAAATCAAAAAAAAAAACTTAAAAAGTTATTAAATAAAGTACCCCCTCCCTTTGAGCAATTTTGATGATTTGGTTATTTGGACTTAGGAGACCCCAAAACGTGTATTTCCGTTGAAAACCGGAAGTCGAAATTTTTCACGATCGCAATACTTTCCCTTATTTATATTTCATATATAGGTAAATGAAAGTAAAAACAGGAGACGAATTACAACGTCGTACTAGTATCACAAACAACTCCTGTCACTTGGGAGAAACCCAAATCAAAAGTGACTACCGCTACTCCGGAACATTGGCGAACAGATGAAGTACCAAGAATACCCGAACAGCCTTCGTGAAGGCTGTTCGAGAGTGAGGTTCGAGGGTACAGTTCGTGGAGTGTAAAGGCACCATTATACTTAGTCTGGATTAGAACAGTGTAGAAGGTTCCAGAAAAGTGTAGATTATTCTCGACCAGTCACGTACATGTACTGTTTATTCCAACCGTTTTAACAACAAGTCTAAAATACTTTTAAATGATCTGTTTTGTGTTTCACGTTAAAATATGGAATGATATCTGTACTCAAAAAAAAGAAACTGGATTTTAGCACTATTGAGTACAAAACATTGGTTATAGAGGCTGCTGGAAGAGTTGAAGAACAGCTTCAACAAAAACATTATTCACTGCTTTGATGGTCTAGACTGCTCAAATCATAGGCTGCTGATTTGAACAAACTTTTGAATCAGTGTCTCGTGTACTCCTGTCTAAAAATCCAAAGAGATTAATAATCTTGGATGCCCTGAACGACTACATTCGATAATCACTTGATCATTTTTGAGCGAGCGAACGTAATCAGAAAAAGGTACAACAGAAATCTTCCACAAGAAGCTGTTCTTTCCCCTATATTATTTTATGTTTGTGAAAAATGTTACCAATATCTTATTCAAGCCCTCCAAAACCTCGTCCTGGGGAAGGTTCTTGTGGAATCAATTTTTCGGAATATTGGGGCTATATACCCTACTTAAAATATAAGACTAAAGGAAAAGAATAATTTGGAGATAATAATAAGTAAGAAAAATCAGAACAAATGGGTATGAAAAACAAGAGACTAATTTGACTTGAGAAATTAATTAAAGATTCATGGCACTTACTTCATGTGGGAGGGAAGCCTACCAATAAGCTAAAAATAACACTACAAGTTCGATTAACCATCAATCGTTTTTCTGTGTTTCTATTAACCGTCAATGGATTAGAACTAAAAAATTTTAGTCCCTCGTTCTAAGCAGCTAGGATCTAAATGAAAATTATTATCTCATATTACGGCATCATTGATCTAAATTTATAAAAAAAAAATGTTTCCCTTTATGATCCTTAAAAGCACGGGTTGTGGTGCAAGCCCCCCCCCCCCCAAATATTTGGAAGGAGGGAACTGTCCCTCAAATGTAAAATATAAATACAAAAAAATACGATTTTTCGAATTAACCCATGTCTAACTAATCAAATGTAATCTATACAAATAAAGATGAAATTCTGTTCTTTATAGAAATCTATACCGTTTGTCCTAAATTCTCCAAATTACGCTCAGTGGTTCTTCGATACCAGGTGCAAACACCTGTCCATATTAAAATTCCATAACTTCAGCCAGTATCTGGGTATATTCTTTATTGTTATAAAAATCGTTTTGATCTCGCTTTACATTGGTTTTTACGAAATCGACCGTTTGAGTCGATAGAAGTCTCTCTTTATAGATATTAAAAATGCTATATCAATTGATTATACATAGTTTCTCGATCTGATTCTTTATTTTCACAAATTGGAGCTTTTTAAAAGTATCGTCAGGCGTATGGTATAGTTAATGAACAATATAAAAATTATTTCAGCTTGAGCTGTATTGTGTTTTGAATTCTTTAACAAAGTTGGATCTCCGGGATTGGTCTCTATTTATTTTTTTAACCAAGGTGCTTGCTTGATATAACTTCAATCAACTCGATGAAGCTTACAGATATTGATAGAAAGCAATGAAATTATTAGGATCAGGATCAGAAGATGAACTTGGATGAAATTCAATCAAGAAATTTCGACCCACATCCTTCAATATGAAGCCTTAGCAACTACCTATATTCTAAATGAGATATAAATTGAAATAATTTACCAATCATATATTTTTGGGGTATAACAACGTAGAAATGGAAAAAGAAACACAGAATGGAAGAAACATATTACTTCTACCGAGGGGACGGAACGAGAAAATATTTTTTAATATCAACTCTAATAGTATTCCTTGCGTTCAGATTATGCTGTGCAATCATCTTTTTAAAGCCGTTGACGATGCAATTATATCCCGGCTAATCGATTCTTTTATCGAATTTATATTTTTTCCTGGCTAATAATAAATATATTCCCGTCTTTTACTTTTTCCTCTTCTCTCCAGAAGAGAGTGAAACACTTCGTGGCAATCGGATTATTTATTTAAAATATCGGAGGTAGAGCAAGGTACTTGATTTTTATCACGTGCTCCGCGGATGTACTTTTCATCCGCTCTGGTAATAACTATAAAATATCGATTCCTAGGGTGGAACCGAAATGGGTCTAGCTAAGGAATATTTTATACTCAGCCAAGCATTTGGTTTTTTGGACATCTCCACGAAAGAGCAATATGTTTAGGTAATAATAAGAATTGTTATTTTTTTTAAAAAAAGGCTAAACATTATTTTAAACTTTATATTAAATTTATTTAAACAGAAAGGGGTCACCTTTGTTATAGTGGTTAGCATAGCAACCAACAATACTAAAGGTCACAGGTTCGCGCCCAGCGGTGGCCCTAGGATTTTTTAATGGGAGTAAAAAATCCTTGACCATGCCGTCCCTCGGATATGACGTAAAATGGAGGTCCCGAGCATGTACGATGTCAGGTACTCGTTAAAGATCCCTATCCTAATTATACCTGAATAGACAAAATTTAGGACTCCCACTGTAGCATCGTCGGACTAGCCTTAGTGGCATAAATGGACATTAAACCAAATACTAACAAACAGACTTTATGTTTCTTTTATCCTTATAGGGTCACTACTTTCGCACAATCGGATGCAATAAGTTTTCTAACATTTCTTAAGCCATTTTGAATATGCAGGTGGTTCCTTGGATCGCAACCGGATGAAGTTGTCGTTTGAGAGAGAAAAAGTACGCAGGAAGTAAGACATGGCGGAGAGGTTAGAGGAAGGTGAGGGTCGATCACGGCAGCGAAGACACGGCCTTTTTGATTATTTATTGCCTCATGAATTATGTAAATAAATAAAAAAATGGAAGACAAGGCGTTCCCAGTTGGCTCCGTCCATTTTATTACAGAGTGACAAAAAACAGCTAGTGCATAGTCAATAGAAATGCAATAATCTTCTCATCTATTTTATTGTTGTAATTTTTTAAGGTTTTATACCTTTTGTTAACGTATTTCTAGTTTTTCACATATATTTTTTAAAATAAAGAAAATAATTAGCAGATTGTTTTAAATTCATGTGGTAAAAATCTAGTGCGATGCGCGCAACACACAAGTTTCATAGCCACTTCTTAAAGTTACACATTTTCCACATTCATTTCTTATTTTTGTTTTTATTTGCTCTATAAAAATACTATTTTTTTTTTATTATTGAGTAAAAGTTTTTACTTGTGATAATTCGGCAATGCAAGCATAATAATACTCTAAGTCGTCTGATTTTATAATTCTATATATACTTGATGAAAATTTCATTTAGTAACCATGAAATAAATAATTTCCATTAAATGAACAGAACGACTTTAATTATGAGCAATGGTCTGTCATTAAAGGCGTACTACGCATGCGTGGGCTCAACGTGTTTTATGAGTTGACTTAATATTTTTCTTTTTTTCTCCTCTAAAATGTTGGCTATCACATATTTGGCATATATATAAATCAAATACCCAGTTTGATCAAAATAGTTAAAGCCGTTTTTGAGTAAATAAAAAACACTTGAAAATGATACAAAATTTATTAAGTAAAGCGCCCCCTGCAGTTCACCAATTTTGATGAAATGTTTACAGTCATAGCTCAGGCATATTAATGCATCAAATACTATGTATAATCAAAATCGTTAGAGCCGTTTTTGAGAAAATAAAAAAAAACACGTGAACATAAGAAAAAGTTTATCAAATAAAGTACCCCCTCCGTTTCACCAATTTTGATGAAATTTCGGCTGTCGCATCACGGGCATATACATACACTAAATACCCAATTTCAGGTTCGCAGGGTTTATAGTTTTTGAGCTAGTCTGTTCACACACACACAAACAGACCACTTCGCGGGACTTGGTTATTTGGACTCAGAAGACCCCAAAACGTGTATTTCCGTTGAAAACCGGAAGTCGAAATTTTCCACGATTGAAATACTTTCCCTTACTATATATTTCATATAGAGGTAAGTGAAAGTAAAAATTATGTCTTTTGCTGTAAAAAGTCTAGGTCAAAAACACTAAAATTTTGGTATTTGACTCATTTTTTTTGTTGGGAATTTCAAAGATATCTTTTATTATATTTCTGGTTGCGGATGGCATGGTCACATGCTCCTTACCAATGATGTGAAGTGTACACACTCCTATATTCATAGTATTCGAGATAATGATTTTCAAAGAAAGTAATGTTCTAGGGAGTGACAAAATGTAACATATGACATTATTATATTGATTTAAATCTTTCAAATATGAATTCTCTAAATTTCAAAGTCTCGTTTCGTCTAAAGTCAGTCTCATTCTTATGTAGGGTGAACCGTACAGTTATTGGTATCCTTAAGACTACATTTCTGTGGTTAACTAAAAAAAAAAAAAAAAAAAAACTTTTTATAAAGGGATCAAATAGAAACTTCCTATAGCTCCTCATTATCTATCCTCATAAAGATTCAAGATGTTTCTTTGGGTCAAAAGTTGAATAGTTTTACAATATGACAATATTTATTGTTAAAAGTCTAGTTATTGGTACCTTGTGGATTTAATTGTGAAATCTTCCCTATGGTTAGTTTGTTAAAGTCTGACTTCATAGATGACGTATAGGACCCTTCAAACATTAGACTCGTGTATATCTTGTAATAAAATTAGGACTTGTTTACCTATTTCTTTAAGTTAAAGTTGGGGTGCCAATAACTGTACTGAGTGCAAAAAACCGTATGGTTTACCCAAGGTATTATGAGTTCGATCCCTACCATCAAAATACTTAACAAACCAAAAGTTAACTATTAAAACTTAAAAGTTTATTTAGCGGTTTTAGCGGGGGGGGGGGGGGGCTTTAAGATACGCATACTTAATCCAAAACTAACTTTCTGAACTGACAATGATTATTAATCAACATAACCTTGTTACAAATTTAATCACAAGTCTCTCCCTGACCAACATTGTCACTCCCTAGCTAAAACAAAATCAGTATCAGGCTAGGGAGTGACAGGTCAGGGAGGGACAAATCGGTCATTTATCATCAATTTTGGCTAAACTAGTAAAAAATTTAGTAAAAGGAGTTTATGGTTGTGGAGAGATTCGAAAGGTCTATAAAACTGTATATTTATATTGTTTACTATCATGTTGTTAAGATATAGGGAGTGACTCACTATAAAAATATTGTTTAGCTTTACACCTTCCTCCAAGTCCTGAAAGCAACTGAAGTAAATTTAGGAAAAATTGTATTACTCTACGTACAGTCGGGTTCATCACATATGTTCTCAGCACATAATTTCTTTTTCTGAGGGGATTGGTGGGTGTACAAAAAACAAGGTAGGGAGTGACCTCACAACTGTGTGGCAGAGGGAAAAGCTGTTGTGGTACTTTTCCTGTACCCTTTGGAGTCTCGACTCAATTTTTATTTTGCATCCTGAAAGCTTGCTGATAAGATTGGTGCCTGATTTTTTAAAATTATTGTGAAGGAAAAGTGTTTAATTATTTTTCAAAGTACATGACCTCTACTTTGTGACAGGCTAGGGAGTGAAAAAAAGAGCATTGTAATAGATTTTAGTGAATGTTATCCTGTCTTTAGGCACTTGAAAATTAGATAGCAGTGTTCATTACCAATGAGGTAATAGATAGAAAAAAAACTTAATAATCCTACAGGCGGTTGTTGATTTATCTCGTTGTGACACAAATGCCACCATAATTTTAGAATCACCCATATTGCTTAGGTTAGCTTAGTCATACAGCATATTAGAACAAAATGATATTTAAATTCCTATATAATTACATATTAATGTTTACTTATTTATACACAAAAAATTAAATTATATGTCATGTTAAGCTAAGCAATAAAGAAATTAAACACTAATCTGAAATTATAAATGATCTTATTCTAAAAGCTGCCTGCATATCATAGTTGGCGTACGTTGATCGTGCCAATGAAGGAGAACTTCAAGTTTTGGAGAATGATCCAATATCTATATAAAAAATATAAAAACAAATGGATAAAGATTTTCTACCGTTTTCATGTTACAAACAGGACAGATTTCAGAGTTTAATGCGTATTAAATATTACCTATTGTAATTGATATCATGTTCAAAAATCAAAAATTCTATGTATTGTTATAGAATTATAGATTAATAATTTATGTAAACGTGCTTACAGGCTTGAAAATGGCTCTAGAAGCCGAAACGTTGCCAGAATAAAAAATAAATTGTTATTACAGTTTTTTGGTGAAATTGGCCTTTTTTATTAATCTAAATGTATTAATTCACCAAACCTTGATAAAATATGATAAAAGATATCATGTATTTGTTTTTATTCAATCTCAGTTGGGCCATGTTTCTAACAAAAGCTATGGGGGTATTAGGAGTCAAATAGTTTTGAGGGTATTTTGATTTAAAATGATTGTTATTAAATCTTGATGAATTGAGTAATAATGAGCCGTTATTACGGATAAAAGATTTATAATTTTCTAATATTACATTGAATTTATTTTTAATAAAAACAGGATTACTCACCTGACATTTAACTAATATTTTGATCAAGCAATAATAATTAAATCTACTATATCACTCTAATCTCCCCCCTTCCACCATGGTTCACTTGTTATCATTATTTTCATTATTCCGATTTTCATATAAAATATTGTAATTACAAAATAATTACTTTATAATTTCAGCAAATCAGTGATGATGTAATTTTTTAAATATCAATTTTTTTTTTTTTTTTTATTGACATAACCTACTTTCATATTACACCTCAACACATTTACTTTAAAAATGTGTGTGATTCACAAATATAAACTTTGTAATAAGTGAATGAAACATGTGAATATGTGTTATCTCTTGATCTTTAGCAGGAAAAGCTATTACCACCTCTCCCATGAGAAATATTTTTCTTTTTTTTTTTTTTTTACGTAGCCCTCCATTAAGCGAGGTATGGGGAACTTAAATTTCCTCTCCCCTGTTCCCCCATTCCATCAGGCTCAGGAGGGTATGAAAAAACTAATGAATAAAAAGTTATCAAAGCATAATAGCTAAATATTATTAAACCTAATGTTTTCCTATCTTGTTATTCTTTCTTTAGAATATTAAGGCAAACATCTACTTCGGAAACCCCCGAACACAAACTGAGCCGAGAAAATGTTTTCATATCTCACATTATTTACTTTTATCTCGATTGATCACTTGGTGCGAAAAAATAATTTAAAATATTAAGTATATATTTAATTAATAAGTTTTTGTAACCTTGTTCATTATTTGCTTTTTATTGTTTGTCTGCCATTGTGTTGTAATTTTTCATTAATAAAAAATATAATAATCTTCATTAGTGTCACAATATGAAACATTAAATCATCATATAATATATTATTTCTCAAAGCCTTTTTTGTCGGTACGCCATAACTTCCTTTATACTTCATCAAATTTCATATAGGGGAAGGGTGGGTATAGTGGCCACTGCGGGCAAAGTTGCCACTTGATGTTTTCTTCCCTGTATAGTGCTGCAATCCCGCGGCAGTAGTTGTCTCAACTATTCATTAATTCATTCATTAAAATGTTTGAAAAAAGTTTAGGGGTGGAAAAAAATAGATGTTCCTTAGGGTGGCCACTATGCCCACCCCTCCCCTATGAAGCATCATTTTAAAGCTTTCCTTAACCACTAAACCGGGAAAATATACAAATCATTCATTTTGCCTTCGATAGCGAGTTATAAGACCGCAAAACTGCGGTTCTTGAAAATCAAATTGGTCGTATAAGTTTCTAAATGGTGTCAATCTTTTCAGGTTTTCAAGGAGAACATTTTCGGTCATTAACATTTTTTTGATAAACCTCTTCCTTTGCGAGTTGTAAGCTAAAAACTGTAATTCTCATCGAAAATTTCAAAATGGTCGAAGGGCTTTTTAGAATGTGTCATTTTTTTTTTTTTTTCAGTTTGTCGAGCCGAACATTTTTTGTTGCATTCACTGTTTTGATTGTCGCTGTCGTTTGCGAGTTACAAGCAAAAATGCGCACAATACGATACTAAATGAACGGTGTGCAGGTACTTTAATTAAGTAATATTTAAATTAAATATTTACTTTAATTAAGTAATATTTAAGTAGTTTAGAGTGCGAATGCTTCGTACTGGTCAGCTAGTATATATTATTCCTCAAGGCCTTTTTTTTTTTGTCGGTACGCCATAACTTCCTTAATACTTCATCAAATTTCATGTAGGGGAAGGGTGGGTATAGTGGCCACTGCGGGCAAAGTTGCCACTTGATGTTTTCTTCCCTGTATAGTGCTGCAGCTCCGCGGCAGTAGTAGTCTCAACTATTCGCCCGGCAGCCGTTGTTATTGTGTTAAAGTTTGGTGCCGCTCAGACGCAAGCTCACCGAGATATCAAAAACTTTTTTGACCCTCTGATGTTAGGTAAGTGCATCACATGTTTCGCTTTAGTTTATTGTAGGTCTAGGTGAAGTAAATTGTACATCAATCGTGCTTAACAACATGTTTCTAGCTTTAAATTCATATGTCTCAAAAGTAGATACTACAATAGGTTTTACGTGAAATAATATATTTAGAAAGGCGTGCTAGAGGGCAAAGTGGCCACAGCCGTGCCACTTTGCCCGCTAATGTGTCCACTTTGCCCGCACTGTATGTTGCATAACACTTGATTTTTGAAACTGCGCCAGGAGAAGAGAATACCGTCTTACAAGTTGTGCATCTTCATCTCAGACTGTCAACAACAGTAGCTCAACAGGACTCATAGGTGGTTCTGAAAACCCCAATACCGCCTTCATAATGGTTTCCCTACCTTCAGTTGATCATCCAATCAGGTCTAGCAGTAGGCGTCCTTCTGCCACATTTGATCCGTCTATTCCCAGCACTTCATCAGCTGGTGCCCTAGAAACAACTTCACATTAGAACAGTCCACCAAACAAGAAGTCCACTTTATTTTCTATAAGTCCACGTGAAATTGTTCCTGTACCCAAGATCAATAGGATTATCAAAAGAGAAACTAAGCGGAAGAAAGTAACAGCAACAGTTCAAACATCCAGTTCCATCCATAAGGCCTCTCTCATGGCAATTAAGAAAAATCTGGTGCGTGCGCGCAACACACAACTTTCACTTACCAACTTACTTAGATTAGAAATTGACGTGTTTTGCTAAATATCGTTTCCCAAAGTCACACATTTTTCTACATTCATATCTTATTTTTGTTAATCGTTAAACCCGTTTTTGAGTAAATAAAAAAACCCCGTGAAAATGATGCAAAATTTATTAAGTAAAGTCCCCCCTCCGGTTGATCAATTTTGATGAAATTTTTACAGTCATATCTCGGGTATATAAATACATCAAATACCAAGTTTGATCAAAATCATTAAAACCGTTTTTGAGTAAATAAAAAAAAACATGTGAAAATGATGACAAAATTTATTAAGTAAAGTCCCCCCTCCGGTTGATCAATTTTGATGAAATTTTTATAGTCATATTTCAGGCATATAAATAGATCAAATACTCAGTTTAATCAAAATCGTTAGAGCCGTTTTTGAGAAAATCGAAAAAAACGTAAAAAATTATTAAATAAAGTACCCCCTCCCTTTGAGCAAATTTGATGAAATTTTTGCTGTCTCATCGCGGGCTTATACATACTCTAAATACCCAATTTCAGGGTCGCACGGTTTATATTTTTTGAGCTAGTCTGTTCACACACACACACACAGACACACAGACACACACACACACAGACCATTTCGCGGGACTTGGTTATTTTGACTCACGGGACCCCAAAACGTGTATTTCCGTTGAAAACCGGAAGTCGAAAATTTTCACGATCGCAATACTTCCACTTACTATATATTTTATATATAGGTAAGTGAAAGTAAAAAAAAAGAAGATAAGGAGAATGCGAAACAACGTCGACTAGAAGCAAAAAGAGAAAGGGAAATCGAAAAGAAACAGCAGGCACCTAAGAAAAGGGTGGCCAAAATTAAAAATAAAGGAAAACGCACATTTTTTAAGAAAAAGAATGACGATCTCTATGATGTGATGATGAAGGCAACGTCAGCGACGTCGATTGTTTATTCTATGGTAATTGTTACTCGAAATCTAAGGACAACGAAGGCTGGATTAGATGTTCTGGGTGCCCCAAATGGGCTCACGAAGCCTGCACAGGAGCCGAAGAGGAGGACGGTGAGTTTATTTGTGATTTATGTAAATACCAGTGATTTCATAGTTTCACATACTACAGTAATGCCAATTTTTGTTTAAAACCCTAATACAATCGTTTTGAGTTCTGAAACTCTATGGGTTTGCCTACCTAGTGGCCAAAATGGCCACTTTGACAGATTTTGGTAAAGTCAAAATTTTGTACAAATAAGTTTAAAAATCTAGTTGTTTTTATTTTTGAATCAGGCCAAAGTAACCATACTAAATGTTGAAGGAATTTATAAAATGTTTGAAAAAAGTTTAGGGGTGGAAAAAAATAGATGTTCCTTAGGGTGGCCACTATGCCCACCCCTCCCCTATGAAGCATCATTTTAAAGCTTTCCTTAACCGCTAAACCGGGAAAATATACAAATCATTCATTTTGCCTTCGATAGCGAGTTATAAGACCGCAAAACTGCGGTTCTTGAAAATCAAATTGGTCGTATAAGTTTTTAAATGGTGTCAATCTTTTCAGGTTTTCAAGGAGAACATTTTCGGTCCTTAACATTTTTTCGATAAACCTCTTCGTTTGCGAGTTGTAAGCTAAAAACTGCAATTCTCAGCGAAAATTTCAAAATGGTCGAAGGGCTTTTTAGAATGTGTCATTTTTTTTTCAGTTTGTCGAGCCGAACATTTTTTGTTGCATTCACTTTTTTGATTGTCGCTGTCGTTTGCGAGTTACAAGCAAAAATGCGCACAATACGATACTAAATAAACGGTGTTCAGGTACTTTAATTTAAATTAAATATTTACTTTAATTAAGTAATATTTAAGTAGGCTAGAGTGCGAATGCTTCGTACTGGTCAGCTAGTATATATTATTCCTCAAGGCCTTTTTTTTTGTCGGTACGCCATAACTTCCCTAATACTTCATCAAATTTCATGAAAGAGGTATCATTTTAAAGTTTTACTTAACCACACACCGGAAAAGTATAAAAATCACTCATTCAGTTAATTATCGCTCAATCAGTTATAATCGCAAAACTTCGATTTTTTCTTTTGAAAAATCAAAATGGTCCTAGAGGTTTCTAAAAGGTGTCAATCTTTTCAGGTTTTCAAGGAGAACATTTTCGATTGACCCGTTTGCGAGTGCCCATGTCGCACCATAAGATATTAAATACACGGTCTGTACTTTAATTAAGTGGAATTTAGTAAGTTTACAGTGCGAATGCTTCGCACGGGTCAGCTTTTATAAATACCCTCTTGATGACTTCCTTTTCCTGGTCCTTGGATTGTTGAGATGCACAATCTATGTTACTGTATCTACGATTAAAAGCGGGTAGACTGTGGTGTATTGGTTAGCATAGCAAACTACAAAACTGATTCTTTTGTCACTCGTGATGCTTTTATGAGTATAAATAAAACTTTTAACACCGAAATTGGTTTTAATAAAACACCAGATTGATACATCCAAAATTGCTTTACCACCCTGTTGATGCTTCGGTAGCATGGTTCAAGGGTTGATATTTTTTCATCGCAAGTCTGTATGGCTGTACATAACTTCGGAGAGAACGTGATAGATAAAATCTGGAGGAGAGGAAAATCGTTGGAGGGGATAGGATCGAAGACAGAGTAGATGCGAGACCAGGAGAGTGATGGGTCCAATTTAAGCAAGTCCCAGGCGACCGCTTCCCTATCGATGAGACCCTAAGAGCCAACAGAAGAACTCTTCAAGAAGTTCGGCTTCAAATGGGGTGTGCACATATTGTATATCCAAGTTTTATTTCAGAACGGGGAAAGAAATCCTTTCATATCTCAGTAATAGGAGACGAGGCGTAATTCTTTTGCAATTTGATAATGTTATTATCTAAACGTTTTAGAATATATACTTAACATATTTAAGTAAAGCTTCTTTAGGACAACACAGATAAAGCGGAGACATTGCATAACTATCCAGAAATGTTAAATTACAATTTAAGTGTATGGTTTAAATCATATTTGGATAACAACTGGCCCGCATGGCATTTTGGAAAACCCAATTAAAACACACAACTCACTCATACTCACTCCCAATGAGGAAGATTAAGATTAATAAGTATCATGCGCACCTAATAAGTTCGGTTTGTATCGGTAAAGCTTTATTTGAACAACAATAATTTACGTGTGTTCTTTCCTTTTCCAAGTAATCCGATCCCGCCGTCCTTCATACATCACCGAACTTCTGTTCGTCCTCAAATCCTCTGTCCATTCCCGCAATACCCGTTCTTGGTCTTTAGATCTATACACTCCGACCCACCGAACGTCAGCTTTTGAAAGATCTATCATTATCCGGTCCTCATCCCTATGGAACTCTATCCCCCCTTTTATCCGCAATTCCAACACTCTCCCAACCTTTAAATCCCGCCTGTTCAATCACCTTCTATCCACACAGTTTCCCGAACAATTGTAAGCAATCTTTCCTTATTCTCAATTTTCATTGTAAATTGGCATAGGCCTATATTATTTATTTATCTTTAAAATTTAAGTTCCATTTAGTGTATGTGTAAATGAGTGTATATAAGTTATTTTTCCTTTTAAGTCAATAAGGATTTACTTATTTTTAATTTTTTCATCACAAGAAGATTTCCTTATTATTTATAATTTTTTTCTCAGCTTTTTTTTTGTTTAATTTTAATTTGTTCCATTTTTTTTTTTTTTTTATATATACATAGTACTCTAAGGCACTGAAGCCCATTATATGTATCTGTACAATTTGTTCCTAAGGGACTAGGTTCCCGGGACAATTAAATAAAGAGTTTATTATTATTATGTTCAAAAACGTTTGCGCAAAAAATGCACTACTTTTGAAAGCGGCCCGCGAACGTATTTGCACACTAAAGTTTGGACCACAACATGTCAAAGGTTGCCCATACTTTAAATAATAAGGAGTAGTTCACCTATCAGAGACAAACAGTTCAATCTAAAGATTTTTCAGAAATAAAATATGTTCCACTAAAACCCATGAAGAGTCTTGGGTGCAGTACTGTGTAAGGAAGTAATGTTTCGGTCGTGCAAGGTGGTGATTTAATCGTGATCACGCTGAACCTTTGGGTTTCCCCCATAATTCTTCATTTAAGAATACCCACATTTTAGAGTCTGGGTTTGCCCTGTACCTGTGACAGAATATTAAAGATATCCTGCGCCAAACCAGATTCGAACTCAGGATCTTCAGCAACTGCAATGTCTAACCAATGAGCTACTCCTTTCCCCGATATTTCAGAAAAGGACTATTTAGATAAGAAGAAAAAGAGAAAGAAAGAAGAAGAAAAGAGCTATAAAGATGAAAGTTGATAATTTGAAAAACTTTTTTATGAAATGAAAACAGTCAAGAAGTTTTTTAATAATTGAGAAGCCTTTTAAATTAAAAATCTAACAAGCACTTTCACAACGAGCTCGAACAATGTCTCATGTATTAATTTAAAATTCAGCTTTTAAGGCAAAATCAACGATGTGCTGTTGACAAATCGATTTCTGCAATTCATAACACCCTCCGAAATTCCGTGATTTAAAAAAAAAAAAAAACATTTTGGCGATCAATCGACTTCAAATCCTGGATTATTATATTATTCGACATCCTTACAAAAAGAAGCTGATGACAAACATTCTGGCTATATAGATACAAATGAAAATTGTTTTGTTGGTTTTTTTATCGATTGTAAATATGTTAACCCTTTGCACTGGAGGTCTCCGGAGCGGAGCCATTTAAAATTTGTCTTCAAACTCGAGGGCTCCGCAACGGAGACAACGCAAATAGTTTTCAGTTTTTTACATATAAGGACATAAACAAATCGTAAAAACTATTTATAGGATGTTTCGCTTTTGGTGATAAATGACAGTCGCGGCTCGTGGTGTTTTTCATTATTTTTATAGTACGTTAATCTTTTAACATCGGCTATATTTTGTGTGGTTTTAATTCATCTTTTAATTCCTCAATTGTACAATAATTTAGTTCGAGGCACCAAATAATCCCTTTACTTTGATTTAGTTTCCCATATGCTTCTACTTTAACCGGAAAGTTATTAAGTAGATTTTCACATTTTTGGAGCTTTTCTGATTGGTTATCTGTAAAAAAATCTCAACTAAAAGGGTCCCATCTCGTAATTTTTTAACTGTTTTTACTTCTCCAATTAGATTTTTTATGCTTTTATATATAATAATGCTAATAATAATAATATTAATATTATAAAAAAATATATAAAATTTAAAAAATAATTTTGAAATTTATATAAAAATAGCTGTATATCCCGGTTTCACCCGGAGAATTTCAATTTTTAAATCTATAAAAGCTATAAACTGAGACTTTTATCGACTCAAACGGTCAATTTTGTAAAAACCAATGTAAAGCGAGATCAAAACGATTATTACAACAATAAAGAATATACCCAGAGATCGGCTGAAGTTATGCAATTTTAATATGGACAGGTGTTCGCACCTGGTCTGAAAGAACCACTGAGCGAAATTTGTAGAATTTAAGACAAACGGAATGGATTTCTATAAAGAACAAACAGAATTTCACCTTTATATGAATAGATTATAGCTGTATATCCCGGTTTATCACGGGGAATTTCATTTTTCTGAAGAAACTGTCGATTTCGTAAAAAAAAACATAGTAAAGTGAGATCATTATGATTTTTAAGCAATAAAGAATATCAGCTGAAGATCGGTTGAAGTTATGCAATTTTAATATGAACAGGTGTTCGCACCGGGTCTGAAAGAAACGCTTAGCGAAATTTGGAGAATAAAGAATATCAGCTGAAGATCGGCTGAAGTTACGCAATTTAAATATGGACAGGTGTTCGCACCTGGTATCAAAGAACCACTGAGCAAAATTTGGAGAATTTAGGACAAACGGTATAGATTTCTATAAAGAACAAATAAACAAAAAAACAGAATTTCAACTTTATTTATATAGATAATAAAAAAAAATATATAAAATTTAAAAAAAAATTATTATTTTTTTGTAACTATGTGTTCTTGAAGCTTCACAAATACATATAACCTACATTTCATTACAATTCCTTACATGGTTCTAAAATTTTACTGTATAATATTACGTTTTCAGGGTGTATGTTGAATAAGTTGCGTCGAGTTGCCGGTAGCTTACCGACTGCAAAGGGTTAATTTTAATTATGGAAATGTGCGAATACTTATTTGTTCTATGTTTAAATGTTTCATTTTGTCATATTTATTTTTAAAAGAAAAGTCCTTTTTAAAACATTATTGTGGTGCATCCGATAATTTCGATAAAAAAGTAGAAAGCAAGGCTCAATTAGATACATTTAATCATCACAAAGTGGTCAAAAAAGGTATTTTAATAAGTTTATTTTTGATCTTGATAGGTATTTTTTGATCTTCTTAAAAAAAAAAAAAAAAAAAAAAAAGGACTCAGCACGTTTTAATTCTTAACACCTCGATTGAAGTTTTCTTCGGTCATTTTACTGATACAAGCTCATTTTTTCTTATTTTGAGATTTTGAGGAGCACAACAGAACTTGTACCACTTCAAACCTTATAAGAGTTTTTAGTTTCTTTGTAAGGCAGTACTGTTGTTTTTGTGGGGTTATCGCGTTGAAATATGCAGAGTACTCGATTATTACGATAACGTCAAGTCAACTTGTTCCAGGAGTTTCCAAAGTACTTCTAACAACTCGTCATTAATACTTCTCTCTCTCTCTCATGACCCGGGAAAAAGTCCGTATAGTTTATAAGGCGAGGGGGAAATGAAGGGAAAAGGTACCTACTGATTTTGTACCGACGGTTGACCAAAATCATGGACAACTTCCAGGATTTTCTATCTGCTCCCCTCCCCAAAAATTACCTAATGCGACCTACTTGAATAGCCTTAAGATTTACTGAAGACTTAACATGTAAGGCGCAAACCGGTTCCTAACTGAATACGAACCCACCATAAGATGCATTGCGGATTTATGTTCCGCAGTGGATTCGGAACAGCAACAGCAGAAAGAGCTAAGTTACTGTTATACTTTCCTCAGATCTGCTTGAAATAAAGATGTCTTAACGAGGATGATATTTCGGCTAGCGTGGTCACTGTCCGGTCTGTGCGCGTATAGCGGCACTCTCTTCTGCCGACTTGCTCAATTACACGAAGAAATTGTCATTTCGACTGTCAGCGAATAAAATACAACATGCTTTCTTGTTGAAAATCAATAAAGGATGGACCGCCATGAAATAAAATTAGTTTTTTGCTTGATATAATCGGAATATCCAAATGGAAAGCATTCAAACTATAAAGTATTGGTAGGAAACGAAAAAGTATTGCCAATTCTATTATCAGTTAAAAAAAAAAGGGGGAAAAAGAAAATTAATAGCTACAACACGCCTCCACATCCACAGATCCCTATCCATGCATAGACATCATATTGTACGTACCTATGCGAGAAGATAGTTACGACACAAAAACTGTTTTTTTGGATAACCACATGTGAAGTTTCAACTGTATTCTCAAATTTACTTTTTAAATATAAACAGCGGCTAGGGTAAATAACTCTGGAACTAACTGTAGCTCAAATGTAGCCCTCTACTTGCGTTAACACGATCATCCCCTACAGAAAATAATATAGTAAGTTGATATGTTAAATGTTGTAGGCAAATCCTTTTAAAATAATTGGTGGATATTGCAGCGTTTGATGCGCATGATCTAGAAATCTATGCTTGAATGTGGTTATTTGTTGGGTTAGCGCTGGTTACTATTATTTTAGAAGCCCTAAGTAAAGAATCTTCTCATAGAATTCCTAAAACTTATCTTTCATTGTTTATTTTCATGATCATAGTTTTATTCATTGATGGTTTCAAAATATTCCTTAAGATTTAAATAATTAATTATTTAATCAATGGCGTATTATAATGCCGGAATAAACTGTTATCCGCCATCTTTAAAACCACCTGACACACACTGATGTGTCTGATTGTTTATATTTTAGTTATATAACAAAAAAAAATGGAATGATAAAAAAAGGCTTACATTTCTGAGGCCACAGCGAATGACTCAAGATATTTCGTTTCTCGCATACTTACACACTTTCCGGGTTGGAATTATTTGAAACTTATGAAAGTATTTCACAACATCTTCTTCTGAATATGGCTACTCTTCTAATTATTACATTTATTGTTATACTTTAAACACATTAAAAACACACCAACACGAAAGTATCTGATGTAATTGAATAAACAATACATAAGAAACAACAAATTATAAAATATTATACATACAGATAAGCGATAAGGTATCAAGAGGTATATGAGGAACGGAGTAGGTTTCAGCCCGGCCGTATGATCCTTAAGTACCCAATAAGACAACAATATAGAAAAACAAAAATTTAATGAGTGAAAAATAATTTTATTCTGGTACAAAAGTCTCCTCAGAATAATTATCATGTTGCAACATAAAAGGTACGCTAAAACTGGACTTAATTTAGACAGTATTAGTCAAACATTCGAAAAGTAAACTTGACCATAGTGGAAATTTACGATTAAATGCCTTCAACTAGCCAAATAAAATAAAATTTAATTCGATTATGTGCACATATACTAATATCAAGTATAATTTTTCAAATTATTGTAACCTGCAACATTAACCAAAAAAACATATGATCAAAAAGAATTCTAGACTTTTTGTTGGAATAGATGTAACGAACTGTTCGTAACTGTTCAAGAATCTTCTACACTTGTCGGGAAACTTCCAGATTGTTCTAATTCAGACTAAATAAAAGAACCGATGGACTGGAGGGTTAGTCTTGCTCTGATGATGAAGTCATATGGTTATTTTTGTGTTACTGTGTGGTTTCAAGTTGATACTTTTAGTAACAATATTAATTAATTGAGTTTTATTGTTTGCCTAACTTTGTGAATTATTGTTTTCGTTTAATAAAAATTATTTTAACCCACATAACTGTTACATTATTACTTTCACTTACTTATATATGAAATATATAGTAAGGAAAGTATTGCGATCGTGAAAAATTTCGACTTACGGTTTTCAACGGAAATACACGTTTTGGGGTACCCTGAGTCCAATTAACCTTCGGTCGGGCGCATCTAATCTGTGAGATGAAGTATTTAGTTTTTTGGTGTGTTTACGGGCGGAGTTTGTAAACAATGGTGGCGGGCCAGAGTAGCTTCCTGATTCCACACCCCTGAAGCAAGGGTATTGTTCAAATTTCTCTAGTGCACTGATGATCTTCAAGATTGACGTTTTAATCTACTGGATGAGTTGCGCCCGATTACGTAAGTATTTTTGAATTCCGAAATTAAAAAGTCTTTTCTCAAAACATTTATTTATTTACTTATTGTAATCGTATATGTATATTTCTGTCCCTAATTCAATGATATTTGTTGTTTTTTCGTAAATAATCTGCGAGATTAACTGCACCCGATCATGTCGCCTAAACATTTGTTTTTGTTGATTGTTCAGAAAAATATGGCTTCTTCCAATCAAAGTCAAAAACAATCAAATCAACGCATCTTAACTTGCAGAATCCCAGCTGATGTAGTAGCTGTCCACGAAATTCTTCTAGCTGAAGATGATATACTTTTTCGGGAAGACAATGGAGAAGAAGACACCGACATGGAAGAGGAAATTCAGAAAAGAAACGAAGATTCTGAGACTAACCAAGATGCTGAAAGTTCTGATGATGAAGAACCTGGCCTAGATTTTTTTTTGGGCAAAGACAAAGTTACAAAGTGGTCAAAAAACAAGCCTTCGGCGAAAGTTCGACGAGAAGCACAGAATGTCTTGCTGCGTTTGCCTGGCACCATAGGGGATGCCAGATATGCGAAATCACTATATGAATGCTGGAAATGTATATTTTCAGAATCAATAATTGAAATGATTGTGAGATACACAAATATTTATATTGAGACAATATTTATAAGAGGTAAATTACGAAAGAGAAAAGGACCCCAAACCAAGTCAGTAGGTTTGAATTCAAAAGTTTTATTGGTGCTCCCCCAATGATTTTAATTATGTTCATTGCGAGTAAGATTAATCTGTATTCCTTTAATTATAACAAGCTTGTATTTGTATTTTTAAGTATGTCAAAAAAATGTTATTTTCACTGTTACCAATCAGTTAAATATAGTTTTCTTTGTTTAGTAGTTTAATAATTTTTTATGAATATTATATATGATTTTATTTGTAATGTTGTTTTAAAACAAAAATATAACGATTTTAAATTGAATAGTTGAGTATAATGAATTTTTCCTTTACTTCTAACCAGAAATTTCTTTTTAATCTCACAGATGAGTTGCGCCCGAACGTGTTAGGATTTGCATTGCGCCCGACCGAAGGTTAACCAAGTCCCGCGAAATGGTCTGTGTGTCTGTGTGTGTGTGTGAGTAATCGTTCTCGATTTCCAGAAAGGCATAAGAGACGTAAATACACCTATCGATTCGCCTTCATGATGTATTTGCAAAAAGCAACTCGTAGTAAAAAACAAGCAAGCAGTAAAAAAAACTCGACTGTTGATGAAATTAGACCCTTCATAAATAAATTAGCAATAATGAATCGAAAAAAGCTGAGAACTACCAAATTTTGTGTGTGTGTGTGTGTGTGTGTGAACAGACTAGCTCAAAAACTATAAACCGCATAGACCTGAATTTGGGTATTTGGTGTATGTATATGCCCGCGATGTGACAGCAAACATTTCATCAAAATTGGTCAAACGGAGGGGGTACTTTATTTAAAGAATTTTGTCTAATTTTAGGTTTTATTCGATTTTCTCGAAAACGGCTCTAACGATTTTGATTAAACTCGGTATTTAGTGTATTTATATGCCCCAGATGTTGCAGTCAAAATTTCATCAAAATTGATCAATTGGAGGGGGCACTTTACTTAATAAATTTTGTCCTATTTTCACGAGTTTTTTTTTTTATTTACTCAAAAACGGGTGTGACGATGTTGTTTAATTAATTATATTTTAGTTTAGAAACTTTAGTTCCATTATAAATTTTTGAAAATAATATGAAGCGATTTTAGAGGAACAGTAATCGTTCTCGATTTCCAGAAAGGCATAAGAGACGTAAATACACCTATCGATTCACCTTCATGATGTATTTGCAAAAAGCAACTCGTAGTAAAAAACAAGCAAGCAGTAAAAAAAACTCGACTGTTGATGAAATTAGACCCTTCATAAATAAATAAGCAATAATGAATCGAAAAGTGCTGAGAACTACCAAATTTTGCTATACAGATACTCTATAACTTATGGAGATATACAAATATAAGTATATACTTAAATGTGGAAAAATGGCGTTTACATATTATCGAAACACGTCGATTTCTAATCTAAGTAAGTTCGTAAGTGAAAGTTGTGTGTTGCGCGCATCGCACCAGATTTTTACTTTCACTTACCTATATATGAAATATATAGTAAGTGGAAGTATTGCGATCGTGAAAAATTTCGACATCCGGTTTTCAACGGAAATACACGTTTTGGGACCCCCTGAGTCGAAATAACCAAGTCCCGCGAAATCGTCTGTGTGTGTGTGTGTGTGTGTGTGTGTGAACAGACTAGCTCAAAAACTATAAACCGTGCGAACCTGAAATTGGATATTTAAAGTATGTATATGCCCGCGATGTGACAGCAAAAATTTCATCAAATTTGCTCAAAGGGAGGGGGTACTTTATTTAATAACTTTTTAAGTGTTTTTCGATTTTCTCAAAAGCTCAAAAGGGGTACTTTATTTAATAAATTTTTACGTTTTTTCGATTTTCTCAAAAACGGCTCTAACGATTTTGATTAAACTGAGTATTTGATCTATTTATATGCCCGAAATAGGGCTGTAAAAATTTCATAAAAATTGATCAACCGGAGGGGGGACTGTACTTAATAAATTTTGTATCATTTTTACGTGTTTTTTTTATTTACTCAAAAACGGTTTTAACGATTTTGATCAAACTGGGTATAGGATGTATTTATATGCCCGAGATATGACTGTAAAAATTTCATCAAAATTGATCTACAAGAGGGGGGACTTTACTTGATAAATTTTGTATCATTTTCATGTGTTTTTTTTATTTACTCAAAAACGGCTTTAACGATTTTGATCAAACTTGGTATTTGATGTATGTATATGCCAAAGATGTGATAGCCAACATTTCATCAAAATTGGTCAAACGGAGGGGGCACTTTACTTTATAATTTTTTTCCAATTTTTACCTTTTTGATCGATTATCTCAAAAACGGCTTTAACGATTTTTATCAAATTCGTTATGTTTAATGAAAATTAGTTTTTATTTAATATCAGGTAAGCTTTATCATTATTAAAATGTTCTGAGGGGGCTTAAATGGGGAAGGGGCCTTTTTTGTTTTCCTATATAGTACCTTTGTTTTAGTTTATATTGAGAAATTAACTGTCTCTCATCACGCCTAAAAATAAGAAATGGCTAAATATGATGTATGAAGAAAATCAAGTAAACATATACAGGAGAAAAAAAGATGAATATTCCGTCAACTCATAAAACACCTTGAGCTCACGCATGCGCCGAACGCCTTTAATGACAAACCAATGCGTTATAATTAAAGATGTTCTGTTCATTTGAGAAGTGGCAATTAACAAAACGCATTAATTTCTTATCTAAGTAATTTGGTAAGTGAAAGTTGTGTGTTGCGCGCAAGCACCAGATTTTTTTTATTTAGATTCATCTTTCTTTTTTTTTTGTTTTTATCATTAGATGATTTATGCATATTTTATAAACCGTATTCCATCCTATACTCAATATTCAACCAATGGATTAAAATTAACTCTACAATAGTTTCGCTGGTTTACAACAGATTATTATAATTACTTAAATATATTTGAGTTGTTGGATTCGGAGAAGTTGTAGGAGTTTGTTGTTAAAGGTTGGTCCTTGTTTGACCTTTAGAGTGGGTCGATAATGGATCCCGGCTGTGACCTATCCAAAGTTTAACACAATTACTCTTTCAAGGGCTTGATAAATTTTAATTTTTACCATAATTACATTATTTTAGGCAAATTGAGTTTCGGAACTTGGGTCTTGCCGTTACATAATTCAAAAAAGTTTAGAGTTAAATAGCGTTCATTTAATCGTTTAATCTCTGAAAATTCCATCTCGAGTCTGCTAAATATAGGTTTTGAACATTAAAATTTAATTTACCTATTATTTATTAAATAATATCTGTATACAATGTTCGAAACATTTTTTTGGGCATATTCGTGTTTATAAATAGGAATAGGAATTTCTTCATAAATCGTGAGTTTTGTGAATTTATGAATAAATTTGCATTCATAATAAATCATTTGTAAATAAAAATAAAATTGTAGCTTTTGGAGGAGGAGGGTGTGATTAACAAAAATAAGATATGAATGTAGAAAAATGTGTGACTTTGGGAAATGATATTTAGCAAAACACGTCAAATTCCGATCTAAGTAAGTTGGTAAGTGAAAGTTGTGTGTTGATTTTTTTTTAAAAGAATTAACACACGCTTCTACCAAAGGCTTCAATTATATTCACAAATCTTTCTGTAAATACAAATATAATAATTCAAATATAAATTGTAAATATTCACGAAAATGAGAGTATTCACACTAAAATACATTAATGAAATTAAAATCTGTCAATACGTATTTACAAATAACGTGTAAATACAAAAAAAAAATCAAAAACAAATTGTGAATTTTAGCATATTTAAAATATATCTAAATTTAACTCATGGAAATTACTAGTATTAACATTCTTTTTTTTATCATTACTAGTATTAGGTTATTTATTTGTGGTTACATTCCTATTCGCATATTTTAATTTTTTTTTTTATTTACAGATTTAGCAGTTAATCAAAATTTTTGGAAATGTTTAAAATTTTCCTGAGGAAGTATTCATGAGACAAGTTTGTGAATACAATAGTTTTCATATTCATATATGTGAATACAAACAGATAATGCAGTCACACGCTAATGTCAATGCCACGTATAAAGTGATTTTGTTTATATGGAGAAATTAATTGTCTACCATTAGTTCTAAAAACAAGAAATAGATAAATATGAAATATGAAAAAATCAAATAAATATATACCTAAGAAAAAATAAAAAATATTCCCACGTTGAACCCATGCATGCGCAGTAAGCCTTTAGTAACAGACCATTGTTTATAATTAAGGACGTTCTGTTCATATGAAAAAATTATCAATATATTTTGGAACATGTGCACATATTTAATAGATATTAATCGTTTCCATGGTAAATGAAGGTTTTAACAACTAAATAGAGAATTATAAAATCTGACAAGTTGGAGTATTATGCTTGCATTTCAGTATCAACCCAAATAAAAACTTTTATTTAACAAAAACAAATTTTCGTGTACTTTAAAGACTAAATACTTAAAACTGGTATTACTTAAATCAGTTTAAGTGTGAAAAAAGTATGGTACAAGATAATCTTTAATTAATTTTTTTTTTTAGTTTACAACCTTCATTTCCATAATAGATTTATTAACGCAATATAAAGTGGTTTTAGAGGAACAATCGTTCTCGGTTTCCGGAAAAGCATAAGAGACTAACATTTTAAAATTAAGTTTTAATTGACTATGAGCCGTAAATAAGCCTTCTATGGATTTATCTTCACGATATATTTACAAAAAGTAACTCGCAGTAAAAAACACGCAAGCAGTAAAAAAACTCAACTGTTGATAAAATTTAGATTTTTAGGCCCCTTAAAGAAAGAAATAAACAATAATGAATCGAAAAGTACTGGTAACTTTCAAGTTTTCCAATACAAATGATAATACTGTTCAATTAATGGATAAAATCAAACAGATGTGGAAAAAGTTGCTTAATGGCGTTAACACATTTATCAAATCACGTTGAATTTTACTCTAAGTAGGTTGGTAAGCGAAATTTGTGAGTTGCGCGCATCGCACCGGATTTTTTTTTCTTAGTCTAAGGTTAAAGCACTTAAAATCTCGCCAAACGAAATCACGGAAATGTCAACCGAAGTTTATTTATTATATTAATTTCCTTTTATAACATTGTTAAACATCATTCAATGAAAGCTTTGTTTAGTTGGAGTCAAGAAAAAAACACTTAATTTTCAAATTATCAAAAAGTAATGTAATTACTTATACCATAAATGGGGGGAGCATAATTATTTAATGTATATAATCGTTTTTTTCTTATAATAATTATGAACAATTATTTATTTTTTAAGTCAAAATTACCGAAGGTATTGTAACTATGGCTGGAATTTTTCCCCATTTTAATGTATCTAGGACAGGAACCCAATATGAGCAGCTGTGTGCGAGTCGATCTGATATTGGGAAGGGGTTATTTCTGTTTTCCAATAGTTTCATCTAATGTAATAAGATCCGATAGGAAAAGATGGATTAGGGTCCTTCTTGAATTTATTAAAAACTTTTTATAAATTATCATAGTATAATATTGATTTATAGTTATATTTATAAAGACAAAAGACAAAAATTCTAAAAAATAGTTATTTTTTACACAAGTGACGAAAGTAGATCATTTTACAACTCGAGTGAAACGTTTACCCACACGAGCGAAGCGAGTGTGGTAATTTCACGAGAGTTGTAAATTCTACTTTTTTCACGAGTGTAATATTAAATTTTTTCTGTAATCGTGTAATACATGATCAGATCTAACCAGAATATGAATAAAATTAGGATGTTGTGAAGATTATGGTATGTTGTTGGTAGGTTATAAGCATGGTTGTGAAAGGTTGTAAGCATAGTTATAAAACAACTAGTATTAATTTATTTTAACATTTTATTTATTATATATATTTATAGTTACATTACATTTAATTTAATTTTTTTAGTAATATCAAAGATGACTGTTTAAATTAAAATGATTGTGAAGTAGTGCAGTTATAAACAAGTGCAGGTTATAAACAAGGAAGGTAATTACTATTATATTTATAAAAACAATATTTTTATAATGCCTGAGCTATATCAAAAACTTCTTAATTTCTTGTTTGCTCATTATACACTATGTTGCAATATGATATTGTGATACAAAACACAAAAATTATTCTTAATTAGTAATAAGTATAAATTAAAAAATAATTTGAAGTTGGAAATTAAATGCTTTTGAATGTTTCTTAACATTGTAAGAATTTATTTTAACAAAATAAATTGAAATGTGAATGAATTATTGGTGGAAATAATCAATATATTTTAAAATTTAAATATAATAATAATTACCTTCCTTGTTTATAACCTGCACTTGTTTATAACTGCACTACTTCACAATCATTTTAATTTAAACAGACATCTTTGATATTACTAAAAAAATGAAATTAAATGTAATGTAACTATAAATATATATAATAAATAAAATGTTAATATAAATTAATACTAGTTGTTTTATAACTATGCTTATAACCTTTCACAACCATGCTTATAACCTACCAACAACATACCATAATCTTCACAACATCCTAATTTTGTTCATATTCTGGTTAGATCTGATTATGTATTACACGATAACAGAAAAAAATTAATATTAAACTCGTGAAAAAAGTAGAATTTACAACTCTCGTGAAATTACCACACTCGCTTCGCTCGTCTGGGTAAACGTTTCACTCGAGTTGTAAAATGATCTACTTTCGTCACTTGTATAATAAATAACTATTCTTGAATTTTTTTTTTTTTTAATCATATGTTGAAAATCAATCAGAAAATAGTTATACTTATACGCATGTCTTTTTAAATCAATATTAATAGACTATTTATAGATTTTTGGTTTGCGAAAACTAAAAACTTTTCTATCCAAAAGCTTAAGATTAGTAACAGACATTCCTCGGCAAGAAACATACAGAATTATATAAAAAAAGACTGTCACAATACTAAAATTTTTGTTTTAGCTTAAAATATTTTAAATCACATTATCTTTTTTTTGAGAGGAATTCGAGATATTTATATTCGATATTTAACGCTGAAGAGTTAAAGACGTATTCCATAGAGTTGAAATATAGCAATAATGATTATTCCTTTAAAATTTCATTTTTAAATTAAAAATTCATTCATTTTGGATTGTTCAATATCTTTGGATTATTCCAAACGAGCGAGAAGATTGCTGTTACAACTTAACAACGACTAATATTGTATCCAGTATAGATGACGTAGATTATATTAACAATCCTTAAATTTGGTTGTAGGAAATTTCTTATTTTAGGCAAGCTAAAATAAATTGAAAATTCCAACTTCAACTTATTATTTTAATACATTTTTGTTTGTGATTTTGTTGCCTACATACATTAAAAAAATGCATCAGGCGTTCTGGAACAATTATAATGCACCTCATGACCATTTTTTATTATTTTCTAAAAACATTTACTTCAGGCAGTACAATTTTAAATATTGGAAAATAAATTAGAATTTCTTACATAAATTGTTAAACTAATTATAAAAAAAAAAAATTCAACCTGTAATGAAGTAGAAGGGCATTCATTTAAAAAATATATGTATATTTATAAAAATAAGATATACCAATTATGAAAATCGGAACATTCAATAATCAATAATGGACTAGCAGAATTATGCAAGGACTCTAAAAACTCATTTCTCGGATAAGGTTAAATATCTCAAACTTCTCCATAAACACAATATACAATAGCCTTACATAAACAAAAATGAAATACCTTTGTCAAAAAAAAAATAGATGTTTACAATTCTGCCGTTCGTTCAATAATATGTTATGCATGCCAAGTCTGGGGATAGAATAGTTATAAAGAAGTAGAAAAGCTCAATAAACTTTTTATAAAGAAGTTATTCTACCTTCCAATAAATTCACCTCATTATATTTTGTGTCTGCAATCTAATTTTAAACCGATTTTTTTTACACCATAGATATATATCTTCAATACTTAAAAAAAGTACTTTCTTTACCGGAATCAAGGCTACCGAAAATTTTGGCCAAGGAAGTAATTAAAATGAAAATATGTTGGCATAAAGAAAACACCGAACTTTGTAATAAATTAAATATTCCATTAGAATACCATAATAATCATATAATTTCCCGTATTCTTTTTTCATATAATTAAAAAATAAATTTAAGGCAGACATGTTAGATAAAGCTCGATTGTCTAATTTTCACGGTCTTTACCATGAATTAAACAGAGAATTAGGTGAAAGAAATTATATGTTAGATTTAAATAAAATAAAGTTCATTAAGGCTATATTTAAATTGCGAGGCTAATTAGTATATCTTAACAATAGTTTAAAGAGGCGTGAACAGCAAAGAATGTGTAGTCTTTGTAATTTAAACGTGATTGAAGATATGTATCATTATATCTGGGTCTGTCCTATCCTTAAAGAATATAGAATAAGATATTTTTAAAAACACAATATTAAGTCGGAATGAATTAATAGAAATATAGAAAGGTAAAGATTGGAGCAGTTTATTCTTGTACCACATAGCGGCTTATAAGTATAAGCCCATAAAGTAAAATACATTGTTTTTAATTCAACATTCAACAACTCATAACACATATCCTATGCACTTTTTAAATCAAAACTAATTATTATCAGTTATTATGATCCAATTTCTGTTTTTATATTTGTTTTTTACCATTATATAATTATAGTTTATAATCGTATACCTATGTGTATATGTAAATATATGTTTAGAGGCAGCTCCTGGCTGACGGTATCGCACCATCCCAAAAAAGCTTTTTGTTTATATTTTCAAAAAATAAATTATATATTTATTTATATATATTTATGTTTAATAAAGCTATCTATCTAATGGACTAGCATAAAGTGATCTTAAATTAATAAATCAAACCAAATATTAAAAAGCATAAACGTTCTATTTAAAACTGTAATAATAACAAATTAAAAATAAACAATAATAATAAGTTGTTTCTATTTAAATAAATTAATATCTTATTTTTTTAATAGCATTGGTATTTTTAAAATGTTAAATATAATCTGTTCTATTATTCATTTTAAAAGCTTTTCGATGAAATTAATATTCAATGAACTTTTGTTATACATTCGAAATTCATCCCAATGTATTAATTCTTATAGAGGGAATTCGTTACAGGCCATCTTTAATTCAAAGGATCCCAACAGGTCAAAAAATTACCATATTTCTCCAGCGCTCCCAGTACGCGCTGATGTTATTCAGTCTCCTGGCAAAAACAGAGCACTTTATACAGAAATAAATATTAAAGGATTAACAAATCACTAAAATATTTAAATATCTTTTAGACAATAATGTATTGAAGAATTATGCTTATTGATCCAACAAGTATAAAGTGGAAATTCAGCATTTAATTATCAAAATTTTGACTTTCACTTACCTATATATAAAAAAAAAAAAATAGTAAGGGAAAGTATTGCGATCGTGAAAGGGGAGGGGTTACTTCATTTTATAACTTTTTTTTTCCAATTTTGACCTTTTTTTCGATTATCTAAAGAACGGTTTTAATGATTTTGATCAAATTCGTCATGTTTAATGAAAATTAGATGTTCTTTAATATCAGGTAAGCTTTATCGTTATTGAATTGTTCTGAGGGGGCTTAAATGGGGAAGGGGCCTCTCGTTACGCCTAAAAAAAAAAAGAAATGGCTAAATATGAAATATGAAAAAAATCAAGTAAACATATACAGGAGAAAAAAAGAAAAATATTCCGTCAACTCATAAAACACGTTGAGCCCTGCGGAGCTTATGCGGAGTACGCCTTTAATGAGAGAACATTTTTTATAATTAAAGATGTTTTGTTCATTAATGGAAATTACTTGTTTCATAGTAACTATATGAAGTTTTTAACAACTACATAGAGAATTTTAAAATAAGACCACTTGGAGTATTATGATTGACACACCAAATTATCACAAGTAAAAGCTTTTATTTAATAATAGAAAAAATAGTGTACTTTAAAGACCAAATTTAAACAAAAATTAGTAAATGAATGAGGAAAAATGTGTGACTTTGAGAAATGGCAATTAACAAAACACGTCAATTTCTAATCTTAGTAAGTTTCTAAGTGAAAGTTGTGTGTTGCGCGCATCGCACCAGACTTTTTTTCACACCATGCAGTCATAAATTTTAAAAGCTCAGTATATCATCAGTATATTTCTAAAATTTCTAAAACAAAGACATGGACTTTCCGACAGTAAAATTATACAATCACGACAAATACCTACACCACAATATCACTGCTCAACTCAAACCCTTCTTCTCATTCTTCCTCCCAGTTACTCGTCCAGTGAAGATTAAAAAGGTAATGGCCGAGGGATATGCTCCAACACAGCAATTAAATCAAGATAATCACATAAGTTTGCATATGCTACACATTTGCTAGCTGCGCTCCAGCGTTAAATATAAATAGACACTTAAATAAAAAATCTGGTGCGTGCGCGCAACACACAACTTTCACTTACCAGCTTACTTAAATTAGAAATTGGTGTGTTTTGTTAATTGCCACTTCTCAAAGACACATTTTTCCACATTTCATCATTTCTTATTTTTTCTTTTTGTTTGCTCTACAAAAAACACTATTTTTTTTATTATTAAATAAAAGCTTGTGGTAATTCGGCAAGCATAATACTCCAAGTCGTCTGATTTTATAATTCTCTATGTAGATGTTGAAAACTTCATTTACCATGTACAAATAATTTCCATTAAATGAACAGATTGGCTTTAATTATGAACAATGGTCTATCATTAAAGGCGTACTCTGCATGAGTGGGCACAACGTATTTTATGAGTTGACTAATATTTTTCGTTTTTTCTCCTTTACATGTTTACTTTATTTTTATCTTATCTCATATTTTGCCATTTCTTTTTTTTAGGCGAAACGAGAGACAGATAATTTCTCCATATAAACAAATAGAAAGGTACTTTATAGGAAAACAAAAAAGGCCCCATCCCCATTTAAGCCCCTTCAGAACATTTTAATAATGATAAAGCTTACCTGATATTAAATAACACCTAATTTTCATTAAACACCACGAATTTGATGAAAATCGTTAAAGCCGTTTTTGAGATAATCGAAAAAAAGGTAAAAATTGGTTAAAAAGTTATAAAATAAAGTGCCCCCTTCGTTTAACCAATTTTAATGAAATTTCGGCTATCGCATCGCGGTCATATACATACATCAAAAACCAAGTTTGATGAAAATCGTTAAAGCCGTTTTTGAGTAAATAAAAAAAAACACGTGATAATGAGACAACATTTGTTAAGTAAAGTCCCCCCTCCGGTTGATCAATTTTGATGAAATTTTATAAGTCGTATCTCGAGCATATACATACATCATATACCCAGTTTGATCAAAATCGTTAAAGCCGTTTTTGAGTAAATAAAAAAAAACACTTGAAAATGATACAAAATTTATTAAGTAAAGTCCCCCCTCCGGTTAATCAAGTTTGATGAAATTTTTACAGTCATATCTCGGGCATATAAATAGATCAAATACTCAGTTTAATCAAAATCGTTAAGTCGAAAAAGGTTATTTCGACTCAGGGGGTCCCAAAACGTGTATTTCCGTTAATAACCGGAAGTCGAAATTTTTCACGATCGCAATACTTCCACTTACTATATATTTCATATATAGGTAAGTGAAAGTAAAAAAGAATTAATTTTTTATCTCTCACACAAACCAATCGTACATGTCAGCAATGCGATGTCAATCAGCGAATGAGATGGCCGTAAAAGGAAATAATGACTTGTCAGGGAAAGCACCCAACAGCACTCTCTTCCTGGCTTGATTCAATTACCTTGGCTGTCTAAGAGATCAGATCTCTCATCCATCGCCTTTTTAGTCTTCTCGTACCCTTGAGTATGCCAGCCATATTCCTAATTGAGCTTGCTTGGATGTCCGTTCACATTAATCAGATTTTTCCCCTATATTATCTGTAATAACTGAGTGATTTAAAATATTGTCAAAAATAATCTGATTTTATTAAAATAAAATACCTACAGGTAAACTTATTTTATAGTGTTTTTAAAAAAATACTTTAGAATTTAATAATTTAAATTATTACTTTCACTTACCTATATATGAAATATATAGTAAGTGGAAGTATTGCGATCGTGAAAAATTTCGACTTCCGGTTTTCAACGGAAATACACGTTTTGGGACCCCCTGAGTCGAAATAACCAAGTCCCGCGAAATGGTCTGTGTGTGTGTGTGTGTGTGTGTCTGTGTGTGTGTGTGTGTGTGAACAGACTAGCTCAAAAACTATAAACCGTGGGAACCTGAAATTGGGTATTTAGTGTAGGTATATGCCCGCGATGTGACAGCAAAAATTTCATCAAAATTGCTCAAAGGGAGGGGGTACTTTATTTAATAACTTTTTACGTTTTTTTCGATTTTCTCAAAAACGGCTCTAACGATTTTGATTAAACTGAGTATTTGATCTATTTATATGCCCGAGATATGACTGTAAAAATTTCATCAAACTTGATTAACCGGAGGGGGGACTTTACTTAATAAATTTTGTATCATTTTCAAGTGTTTTTTTTTATTTACTCAAAAACGGCTTTAACGATTTTGATCAAACTGGGTATATGATGTATGTATATGCTCGAGATACGACTTATAAAATTTCATCAAAATTGATCAACCGGAGGGGGGACTTTACTTAATAAATTTTGTATCATTTTCACTTGTTTTATTTATTTACTCAAAAACGGCTTTAACGATTTTGATCAAACTTGGTATTTGATGTATGAATATGCCAAAGATGCGAAAGCCAACATTTCATCAAAATTGGTCCAACTGAGGGGGCACTTTATTTTATGACTTTGTTTCCAATTTTTAACTTTTTTTCGATTATCTCAAAAACGGCTTTAACGATTTTTATCAAATTCGTCATGTTTAATGAAAATTAGAGTAGGAAAAAGCCCACGCATGCGGAGTACGCCTTTAGTGACAGGCCATTGTTCATAATTAAAGCCGTTCTGTTCATTTGAGAAGTGGCAATTAACAAAACGCATTAATTTCTAATCTAAGTAAGTTGGTAAGTGAAAGTTGTGTGTTGCGAGCACGCACCAGATTTTTTATTTTACTTTTGTATATGATCATAAATTCATTGCGACAATTGCTTATTCGATGAGATAATATTATAGAAAATTAATTTCAGTTTTTAACACGACTACTATTACGAAAAGGAATATTAATAATTTCAGTTGAATAGTTAAATTGGAAAAGCTAAATATTCGAAATACCTAAGTTTCTGATGAAGCTGATAATACTACTACTAAGCTATTACTATTGCTACTGCTACTATTGCTATTACTTACCTATTTTGATAATATTACTTACCTAAGTAATAGGCGAAATTTAAAAAAAGAAGTAATGATTTCGACTCACTATGATAGTTTTCCACAAATAGTACATATCAGAAATATGGATTAGATAAAGACAAAATACATATACATCACTTATGTAACTGTGGCATTGTATACTTAACTCGATCATATTTTAATCACTTCTTCCACATGATTTTTATTTATGTTTTCTTATGCTAGACATAGTTATAATTCATTTTTGGTGTTTATTTAACAGGCCTATGCGATCCTTCTTTATCTTAAATGGCTGGGCGTGGTTGTTGGTGTATTTACTCTTATGCGTGATGGATTATTTCTTGAATATTGGGGGTCAGCTGTAGTGTAGTGGTTAGCATAGCAACCTGCGATACTAAAGGTAGTGAGTTTGCGTCCCGCAGGGGCTCTAGGATATTTTAAATGGGAATAAGTAATCCTTGGCTATGCCTCCCTTAGATAGGATGTAAAATGGAGGTCTCGAGCCTGTACGATGTCAGGCACTCGTTAAAGATCACTATCCTAATTACATCTGTACAGTAAAAATTTAGGACTCCCACTGATGCATCCTCCGATTAGCATAAATTGCCGTTAAATAAACAAATAATATCTGGAATATTGACGAGCAAAGTGGTAAACTGTTGACACTCTAATTGCAGTTCAATGAACAAATATGAATGATGTTGAAACAGTTGCAGAGAAAAGTCCTCCGAACGATAGCTGGAGCGATCTGGTATCAGTGTACGAATGAATGAAGAGAAGGACGAACAAGGAATTGCTCATGGAAACTGTTCAGTCCATATCTTTTGATATAAAGCTGAGGAGGTTAAGGGCCTATTCACACTATCGGTTTCGGTCCCGCTCCGCTCTCGATCTACCCCATTCACACTATCGCGCCGCTCCCAGTCCGCTCTCCTAATGTCTTATATTCACATTATATAATATTACACCGTTCACTTTTGAACGGTTGAAGCCATTGAAGCCAGTAATAATCGAAGTCGTCTGTATTTGGATTTTTGCCTCGGTGTAGCACGTCGGTTTCACACGTTAGCAATGTTCGCGAGCGAATCATCTAAAGGTTAGAGAAAGGAGGATGGATGCTCATAACGCATATATATTGAAGTTGAAGGAATGGTCATCGAAAGTCGATAAAATCAAAATCGATATATGATATTTTCCCTATCGATGACATCTACTTCGATATCGTTCCTACGGGCCGGAATAGCCGAACGTGTTGGAGCGCGATCCCTTTAACATTATCGAGCCCTGGGTGGATCAACTTATTTCGTGGCGGACCCACGGGATAAATCTCGACCTTCCATCCATGGATAGAATAGGATGGTTATACGTGTAGAGTTACCAGGAAGGGGAACCGAATAAAATAAAAAACATCTTAATTTAAAATTAAAACTGGTGTTTTCAGAAAGATCGAGGATTTTCATTCAAATTAATTGTTAGAAAAAATAAACTCCCTTTGCCTGTCCTCATGTAGAGTGCAGTAATCTAGGTCTACATACATGTATACAAGTTAATCACCTGTGCCTTATAGTTACTTAGTTATAGTTACTTAATATATATATCGAAATTTTCTTATTTATTTAACAACACTTTATGGTATTATGGCTGATACAAGTCGATGGTACTGTGGGAGCCATAAATTGTGCCTATCCAAGTATAATTAGGATTTTATTTTTATTATATTTTACTGTATTTGGATTTTAATTAATGATTAACTTTCAGTTGTTAATGTATTTATTTATTCATCAATTTTACGGCCAAAAAATGTACAAGTTTTCGTTTGTAGAAATAGCTGTTAAGTGTACTTTTCTTGATGAAGAAGAAAATATTATCAAATCATAAAATAAGAAGAATATATTGCAACACTATGCTAATTATTAATTGTAATTATAAATCAATTTAATTAATGGTGAAGAAATAATTTAAATTTTTTCCGAATGTATTCGAATACGCTTGAAATTATTCTTAAAAAAAAAATATAACTAAATAGAAAATAAAACTTTTAAATATTTTATTTTGAAGAGAAAACATTGGCCTCAGCCGGGAGTCGAACTCGGGTCTCCCGCGTGACATGCGCCGTACTCTATCCCCTGCGCCAACGAGTTCGATTCCAAGCGGAGTCAATCCTTCTCTTCGCCCATCCCCTTCCCCCGATCTCACATTTATTTTGCGAATTTCTGGAGTTCTCAAATTTATTCTGCAAAATATTTTTATATTAATTCTATTAATATAAAAAGTATTTCTTAATTAAATTTTTAATCACTTTTCTCTTAATAAATAAATTAGGTAATAAGTGGTTACCTAAACGAAATAATTGAAAAAACAAAAATAAAGTTAATGAGTTAAAACGGATTGCATATGCATGCTGCATGTTTATATCAGTTCATCTGTTTTTTTTCCTGCTTAAGACTATGAAAAATACAATTAGTCGACTAGTATTCTAAAGGTGCTCAGTTTTACCTGGAAGCGGTTCTGTTATCACCCTTGATTGTTCTCAGGTGTTCGATGATGGTCTAGAAGGAGCGGTCGACATCCTAAAATGGCTTTGTTTTTCTCTCCTAATCGCCTAAAATTGGAGTCAACAGTCTAACTGGCTCAGGTACGGTAGTTACTGAGCAATGGAAACGTTTATCTCTTCCATTTTGGAAATAATTCTATCATTGCAGATTAGAACAACTAGCTTTAGCAAACTGATATATAGCATTGATAATCAGTTTTTCACTCAATCAAAATTTTCAACAAGCTATTGAACTTCTGAGGATCGATAAACAAATTTGGTTTCGAGACTGAATCCATGTGACGAGGATACAATGTGCTACCGTCGAAGAAATTTTGACGTTATCTGAATGATTTCGTATCAGTTTTCATCGGATATTGGCATACGTAAAGGCATTTTCATGTCTAGACTGCCTTGAGAAAATTTTAATATGATTTCTGATGATATGAAAGTAAAAAACTATACTACAAAAATTTCACCCTGAGCCGCTCCCTAATTTCCCTATTTATTTTACGAACGAATCAATCATTGAACTCTCACTTTTGAGACTCTTATACGCTAGTCGGAACATTCTAGACTGTTCTAATTCACCAACTAAATATAAGGAGCGATGGAATGGAGAGTTGTTTAGTCTTGTTCTAAAGCTGGAGTGAAAGGAAAACAGTTTTGAGTCTATTAATCTTATGAATTTGTCCAAGCTTTAGGAATCACAGTAATTGCATTAAAGGTACACATAATAGTAAAATAAATTACCTACCTATACTAAAATACCGTAACGTGAAACGCAAAGCATATGATTTAAAAGAGTTCTAGACTTGTTGTTGGAATAAACTTGTGACTGTTCAAGTACACGTTCCTGAATACTAGAGTATCTTCTACTTGAGCGCTGGACTGGAGAGTTAGTCTTGCTCTGAAGCTCGAATCATATGGTTATTTTTGTGTTACTGTGTCGTAAGAATTTGATATTGTTTGTAACCTTTTAGTTATTTGAGTTTTTATTGTTTGTCCGACATTGTGAAGTATTATTTTCGTTTAATAAAAAGGGTCTTTTTCGTTTAATGCACAATTCGGTTATTAAAAAAAGTAACTGTTATTAAAAAAAGTAACACGTGATTAATATAAAGTAACTATAATTGTTAACACAAATGATATGGTTTATTCTAATTTCCAAAATGAAGCAATATCTTCTAATATAACCTCAAAAAGGTCTTTCCCCATATTCCTTTGTCTCCACATAAATTCACAGAGATATGAATCTAACATTGTTCTTCTAGTTCCAGCTTCTATTTTATTTCTTCTTTTGGCCGCAGCCCATAACGATTCTATCGACTTTGTGTGCGCCCCAGTTGAAGGATCAACGAAATTTTCAGAATGGTTGACTGTATAATGCTTAAAATCATACCCTTCTATTCTTTCTATAGTGGAATAAGCTTTCCATAAATCTGATATTATAATACTTCATGGAAGAATACATTCTTTAATGCACGCTATTAAAGTATCTTTGTTCCTGTTGGGCACTGAATATATGAAAGATTGGTTCGTCTCCCTGCAAATACCACCAAAACCCCATTGGTTGGGATATATTCGACCGACATTATGTTTCCTTCTTGTAAAACAGGACTCGTCAATTTCGACGGTCATACCATTTCCTCCTATTGTGATAGGTTTTTTAAGTAGCGAATCAGCACAAACCTCCCTCAAATAATTTTTCCAATTTGTTAGTGTTTCTGCAGACATACTCAATTCGTCTTTACAAAATAACGTTGTTGTATATTTCTTGGTCCATGAGTAAATAAAAAGAATTGCATTATTCAGAGGATATTTTGAACCGTTGAACCACGTACCTTCCCTGAGTCCTACTTCCAAAAGACAACTTCCATTGTGACACCGCCATCTGTACCGGTCATCTCTCTTGCGCAACTTCATAGAATGTCCATTCCGGCATAGTTTTTCTTTATGGATGAGGTCTTTTTCTTGTAAGAATGCAATGGTTCGGTCCAAATCTTTAAAATCTTCGTATAACCTGAACATAGCCATTATGAGGTTTTAAATGAAACTAAGAAATGTAGTCATATGTTCTACTGATATGGAGGTTGTAATTATATCACGTGTTACTTTTTTTAATAACAGTTACTTTTTTTAATAACCGAATTGTGCATTAAACGAAAAAGACCCAATAAAAATTATTTAAACCCAAAATAGGGTTCGATATGATACCATAAACAGGAATAAACGTTGGATCGTATGCATTAATTCTTCATCATTTAGACTGGTCTCTTTTATTTGATCATTTTTGTGAGCCTTGTAAAGCCTCCAGGAATTCATAAGAACCAAATATGAATGGTGATGAGAGATAGAACAAGCTCCCCTCTTGATAGAAAAAATGTCTAAATTAATTAAATTAAACAAATGTTCAATAAAAAAGTGTAAAAATTTAATTAGAATCAATGAAAATGTAATAATACTTATGCGGAGAATTAGGGCCTATTCACACTATCCGCTCCACTCTCGCTCCGCTCCCGGTCCGCTCTCGCTCTACCCCATTCACACTAGCGCTCCGCTCCCGCTCCACTCCCGCTCCGCTCTCCTAATGTCTTACCACATTCACACTATATAATTTTACACCGTTCAATTTTGAAAGGTTTAAGCTATTAAAGCCATTAATAATCGAAGTTGTCTGTATTCGGATTTTAATTAATGATTAACTTTCAGTTATTTAAGTATTCATTTATTCTTCAATTTTACGGCCAAAAAAAAAAAATCAATTTTTCGTTTGTAGAAATAGCTGGTAAGTGTACTTTTCTTGATGAAGAAGATAATATTATCAAAAATATAATAAGAAGAATATATTGCAACACAATGATAATTATTAATAATAATTATAAATTAATTTAATTAATGGTGAAGAAATAATTTAAATTGTTTCCCGAATGTATTCGAATACGCTTGAAAATTTCAAGTTGAAATCGGCAAATGCTACAAATTTACCGATTGTGTTCTCTTCTTTTCCTGATTAATATTTTAATTATTTTTTTGTTAATGATCTGACATTTTTCATAATATACTGCATTTTTATTCGTTTCAAATTAAACGTTATTTTATAATAGCAATGAGTATGTAGTCAATAAATAAATCGGTGACCATTTTATACGAGTACATTAATTCATAGCAAAATATATCTCAAACATAACATGAATTTTTCACGTCGAAAAACCGCGCGTATTGTTGGTGATTTTTTTTTTTTTTTTATCATTTCAAGCGTATTCGAATACATTCGGAAAAAAAATTAAATTATTTCTTCACCATTAATTAAATTAATTTATAATTATATATATATATATTTTAAAGTTGAACTTTTTTGGCCGTAAAATTGATGAATAAATAAATACTTTAATAACTGAAAGTTAATTATTAATTAAAATTCAAATACAGACGGTTTCGATTATTAATGGCTTCAATCGTGAACGGTGTAAAATTATATAATGTGAATATGAAAAGACTTTAGGAGAGTGGAGCGGGAGCGGAGCGAGGCCGGACCTGGGCCAATATTGTGATTAACCTCTCTCTATTTCTCCTTAGAATATTTGAGCGGACCGGGAGTGGAGCGGGAGCGGAGCGCTAGTGTGAATGGGGTAGAGCGAGAGCGGACCGGGAGTGGAGCGAGACCGGAGCGGTACCGATAGTGGAATTCTCTGTCTATTTCTCTTTAGAATATTTGAGCGGACCGGGAGTGGAGCGGGAGCGGAGCGCTAGTGTGAATGGGGTAGAGCGAGAGCGGACCGGGAGTGGAGCGAGACCGGAGCGGTACCGATAGTGGAATTCTCTGTCTATTTCTCTTTAGAATATTTGAGCGGACCGGGAGTGGAGCGGGAGCGGAGCGATAGTGTGAATCCGCCCTTACTAAACAAAGCAGAAAGGGGGACCTCCCATTCTTGGCAAGGTACCGTATATGGTACCTGCCTTAAATAACGAATTTTTCACCAAATAAATGCAATTTTTTTTTTTATTTATTGAAAGCATTCGTTCTGCCAAAATCAAGGGCATTAATAATATAGCTGTATGGACACATTCACTAAATAACTATATAAAAATGTACATAAAAAAGAAAAAAAGTAATAAAAGTAAATCTCGAAATTGGAAAGAGAGAAAAAAGAAAAAAATAACAATAAATAAAATAAATAACATACATTCATACCTATATACAATATATACATTCAGTCTGGGATACTCCGATTAAGGCTTTGCAGCCCACTTATGGAAGGCAAAGCAAGACTCTGGAAGATCCCAGTGCTTCTCTCCCAGCTGCATCACTGTGATTATAAACCAGTGGAGACTGAGTGAGAACACTCAGCTACAATCAGGCAGGACTTGAGTGGAGAAGCTGGCCATTGCCTGGACTCCAATAGTAATTACAAGAGGTCTCTCGGCCACTGCCGTTTCAACCTCCTGGGAGGATTGTAGGGATGGTTGGGGCATGATAGGGATTGAGCTGAAGAATTAGGATGAAAGGAAAGGTTCTGATAAAATTAGGTGAATTTGGATAGGATAATGTCTAGGAAAAATGGAATGTTGAGGTCGTGATGTAAGGTTTTGTTTGTGACGTGATATGGGGCATTGACTATGTTTCGAAGGACTTTGGACTACAAGAACTGGATATGTCTGATGTTCTAAGGTTTTGCCATTCTCCACAGTTCGATGCAGTAGGTCCAGATTGGTTTTAATATGGTCTTGTAGATTAATAATTTGTTGTCAGTTGAAAGTTGAGATGTTTTGTTTAGTAGTCTATATAATTGTCCAAATCTTCGATTGAGTTCTTGTCTTTTAAGTCTAGTATGTGGGTTCCATGTTAGTAGTCTTTATGTAAATTAGATAAAATTACAAAAGTTATGTTTCCTCTACGTAGTCCCATGTTGTTCTTGTTGATCTTTGAGAAGGTTTTACTTGTTTGATCGGCTAAATCAGCTTCCACAATCAATCAATATTACCAAATCACATCTCAGATAAATTCCCTAGATGATGAAAAAGGAACAAAACGAAAATATTCATCCTGGAGCGGGGGAAAGATTCACAAAGTTGTGGTGTCATATACGGTACCTTGCCAAGCTAAGGGTTAATTAAACAATACTCCCATTTTGAATTATTCGAATCACTAGTCATGTCGCACTCCATAACTGAACAAGCCCTCATTGTCCACCCCTAACGCCTTTAATTATTCGCTTGTTTTCATTTATTTTCTCTCTTTTTTTTTCTTTCTTTATTTTATGTTATAAATCCTTAAAGACCAGAAGAAGGTCCCCTTCAGAGGACTAATTAATTATAAATCTTAGTTAAAGGACGATGGAACGACGATGGGTTGCGCAACCGGAGAGTTATGTAAAGCAGGCTTTTGTTTTGCCAGGGCGAGCAAACAGTCCTTGTTCCAACTCAAAATTACTTCTCATATTTATACACAAAGGATTTTACGCTGCTAGTGATAACGAAAACTGGTTCAGTTGTTTGCCTAGCCTCACCTTGGAATGGGAAAATAGGGTAACTGTTTAGAATGGATAATTTTCAGGCAAATCTAACTTAATGGCCCCATTGCATAGTTAGTGCAACATCGCAGAACAGCAAGGACTTTTCGATAAACGTTTAAGACGACGGTTTCATAATATATTTTAATTAAGAAAAAAAAATTCCTTACTATGGTAAACCAGATAGTTATTGACACTCAGTACAGTATTGACACACCCAACTTTAACTTAAAGAAATATGTCAGGTCCCAATTGAAGGGTCCTCTAAGTCATCTATGAATTAAGTGTTTAACAAACTAACCATAGGGAAGTTTTCACAATTAAATCCACAGGGTCTCATTAACTAGTTTTTGCACTTTTTACTATGAATATTGCCATATGGTAAAACTATTGAACTTTTGACTCAAAAAAACATCTTGAGTCTTTATAAGGATAGATAAAGAGGAGCGATTTGATCCCTTCATAAATATTATTTTTTTGAATCTCACCACAAAATTTAGTCTTGCTATGATTGCATCCACTTGATACAATTTATTAATCGATTGTATGGATGGAATGCTTCATCACACCGGCATTGAGGGAAATGGAGACGCAGATAGGGCAGCTAAGAAAGGTATTACAGAAGGCATCCACTCCGCTAATATCCCCGCATTGGATTATGTTCAAAACTAAAACACGCTGTTTCGATATCGTGGTAATCTTTATGGGATGCACAAACTGAAATAGGATATTAAAGGGATGCATCCAGCCACGGAATAGCTTATTTTCTGGAAACAGGAAGGAAGAAGTAGCTTTAACCCGACTTCGAATAGGACATATAATATTACGGATATTTAATGAAAGGAGAGCCCTCTCAATATATGATGCTTGTGGGGTAAGGTACAGTGTAAACCATGTGTTCGATAAATGCTTAATTTATCAGAAACAAAAAGAGGTACATTAACTGCCACAATAAATGCATGAACTTCTACGTAACGATGCTTGTATCATACCAAATTTAGGGTCTTTTTTACTTTACCCACACCAGTTACAACATATTTCTAAAACAGTGATTTATTTTATTATTGAATTAATACTAACGAAGAACAGATTATTAAAGTAATGTATTAAACATGTATGTAAACAAAAATGGTAGTTTAATTTATAACCACGATTTCCTCTCTGCAACTTCTCAAACTGCATCTAAATGCTGGAGATATTTTTGGTAAAAAGCAAGCTTCATAAAATGTCCTCTTCTACATTTAGCGTGTTTTATACAATATTCCGAACCTTTGAAATGTTTAAAATGCCTCTTCTTCTGATTTAAGAACACGACTCAGTTGTATCAGATTCATTATGAACAAAAATATCTTCAACGTCTCTTCAAATCTAGGAGGTAACCTCCTTTATGTGTATATTTTTTTCTTTTAAAATAGACATATCTTATTAAATAAATGGTGTTATTTAATAAAAATAAAAACAACTAGTAATCATGAAGTAACTGGTGTGGGTAAAGTAAAAAAGACCCCAAATTTATTTGAATTCTGGCTGATCGGCCACAAACCCATTAGTTTTATCTAGCAATAATATTAATGTATCCTTATAATAATAGCAATAATATTTTCTGAAAAAAATTATGATAATTTAAACAGAAAACCAAACCAGTATTATTTCTATAACATATTCAATCTCCAATAAAACCCAAATCCTTTTCTAATCCCTAACCATCATTTAATAATCTACATTATCAACAATGTACCTTAGGAGTTGGACAATAATGACCTTAATTATCGACTTGTCCTTAAAAAATGAAAAAAAAATCAAATAAACATCAAACCTGATTACTCAAAATACTATTTAAAGATGCAACAAATCGGAACACCATATTAGAGTTAAACAGAAAATCTTATTTCTTACCAATTAAAGTAATCATTGTAGGCAGCAGGAAGCATACAGAATGGATAATGAAAATGAGCCATATAGAAAAATGAAAAATAAGGTCTTTTTCAGATACTAAAATTAAAAAGCTTTTAGAAAGTAGAGAGTTTTTAAAATTTAGTTCAGTTTGAAAAGAATGAATTCAAATTGAAATCCACCCGGGTACGTGACAAACAAAACTTTACAAAAAGACGTCCATCTAACAACAGTCGACCAGCACATAACGACGCTTTACAAACGATTTTTTATAATTGAGAACGGGCATCTAAACAAGCTCAATTAGGAATATGGCTGACATACCAATGGGTACGAGAAGACTAAATAGGCGATGGATGAGAGATCTGCTGTTTTAGACAGCCGAGGGAATTGACTCAAGAATGAAGGAAGGAGGTGCTGCTGGGTGCTTTCCCTCTTCATGCCTGACAAGTCATTATTTCCTTTTACGGCCATCTCATTCGCTGATTGACATCGCCTTGCTGACAGGTGCGATTAATTTGTATGAGAGATAAAAAATTAATTATTTTTTTATTTAAGTATCTATTTATATTTAACGCTGGAGCACAGCTAGCAAATGTGTAGCATGTGCAAACTTAAGTGATTATCTTGATTTAATTGCTGTGTTGGAGCATATTCCTTGCCTTTTCAATCTTCACTGGAGGAAGAAAGAGAAGAAGCATATAGGTTTGAGTTGAGCAGTGAAATGTTGTGTATGTTTCGTGATTGTGCGATTTTACTGTCGTAATGTACATGTCTTAGTTTATTTTTTTAGAAATATACTGATGATATACTGAGCTTTTAAAATTTTTGACTGCATGGTTTGAAAAAAATCTGGTGCGATGCGCGCAACACACAACTTTTACTTACCAACTTACTTAGGTTAAAAATTGACGTGTTTTGTTAAATGCCATTCCTAGAATACACAAATTTTTTCACATTCATCTACTTATTTTTGTTTCTATTTTCTCTCAAAAATACACTACAATTTTTTATTACTAAATAAACGTTTTTACTTGTGATAATTCGGCAATGCAACCAAAATACTCTAAGTCGTCTCATTTTAGTAACCATGAAACAAATAATTTCCATTAAATGAACAGAACGTCTTTAATTATAAACAATGTTCTGTCATTAAAGACGTACTGCGCATGCGTGGGCTCAACGATGACGGAATATTTTTCTTTTTTTTTTTCTCCTTTATATGTTTAAAAATCTATTTCACATTTCATATTAAGCCATTTCTTATTTTTAGATGTAACGAGAGACAGTTAATTTATCCATATAAACAAAAACAAAGGTACATTATAGGAAAAAAAAAAAAGCCCCTTCTCCACTTCTTTACTCAGAAAATTTAAATAGTTCACCTGATGTTAAAGAATACTGATACTCATTCAACACGACGAGTTTGATCGAAATCGTTAAAGCCGTTTTTGAGTAAATAGAAAAAAACGTGAAAATGAGACAAAATTTATTAAGAAAAGTGCCCCCTCCAATTGATAAATTTTACCACACATTTTGTCACATCGTGAGCATATACATACATCAAATACCGAGTTTATTAAAAATCCTTAGAGCCTTTTTTGAGAAAATCGAAAAAAGAAAAAAAAATATAGATGAAAGTCTGTAGATAACGCACCCCCTGCGTTTGACCAATTTTGATGAAATTTTTGCTGTCACATCGCGGACATATATATACACTAAATACCCAATTTCAGGTTCATTTGGTTTATAGTTTTTAAGCTAGTCTGTTCACACACACAGACATCTGGCGGGACTTGGTTATTTGGACTCAGGGGACCCAAAAACGTGTATTTCCGTTGAAAACCGGAAGTCGATATTTTTCACGATCGCAATACTTTCCCTTACTAGGTATATATTTCATATATAGGTAATTGAAAGTAAAAACTTTAAAAGAGGAAAAAATTAAATAACCAAAATATACAATTACCAAAAGACATATTAAAAATACAGCTCAATCATCTTAAGTTGCCTTTTAAGAAAATTTGCTTGTCTGTTGTTAGAGAGTTCAGACGGCTTCTGTTCTCTTATTATTATTCATGAGGCTACTGCCTTAAAATATAAGCAAAAAAAAAAATTATTTTAGAAAGTTGTTTTGCAGGACCAACGTAATAAATTTGTATAATACTTTAATGCTATATTTCTCACTCGTTTCTATCCCAGATTTATTTTCTTATCCTCAAAGATTTGTTACAGAACCAAATGTCAGACGTACTCCGTGTGATCTGATAAAGGTTTATCTAGCTTTCAGTCTGCGAGTAGTTGTGAATGGTGGATACACAATCTGCTCGTAATGACTTCCTTTCACCTTGGCCCCGGCTTCAATTTCCAGGTGTTAGATGTTTCCCTAATAGTTTCCGCTTATTGGTTCTATCAATCTAGGCAGAAGAGCCTCGGTGAAGCATGTCGGTTTCATACGTTAGCAATGTTCGCGAGCGAATCATCTAAACGTTAGAGAAAGGCGGATGGATGCTTATAACGCATATATATTGAAGTCGAAGGCGAGTTCTTCGAAAGTCGATAACATACAAAATCGATATATGATATTTTCACTATCGATGACATCTACTTCGATACGTTACCGCCGAACGGGTTGGAGAGCGACCCCTTTAACATTCTTGAGCCTTGGGCGGATCAACTTTATTTCGTGGAGGATCCACGGTATAAATCTCAACCTTCCATCCATGGATAGAATAGGATGGTTACACCTGTAGAGTTACCAGGAAAGGGAATCGAATAAAATAAAAAACACTATATTGTTTTATTTATTTTTTACTCTTAATCTTTTTATCTTAAATTTGAAATAAAACTGGCGTTTTCAGAAAGATCGAGGGTTTTTGCTATAATGTGATTGTTAGAAAAAATAAACTCCTCTTTTCAGTTCTCATGTACAGTGCAGTAGGCCCTAAAAGAGTTGTGTAGAGCCAGGTGTAATTAGAATAGAGATCTTTAACAAGTACCTCGTTTAGACTTGGAACCTCCATTTCACTTCCCTTCGAAGGACGGCATGACTAAGGATTTTATACCCCATTGAAGAACCCTAGGACCACCTGGCGAACCAGCGACCATGGATATAGTAGTTGGCTATGCTAACCAATACATCACCTAATATTAGGTAACCCCATGTTTGATGTGGAATGACAATATTTCAACATTACTATTTTTTCAAACATATAGTAGGTCAATTTTATCAAACTATTGTAGGTTTAAATATTTTTTATTGGACTAAAGAATAATTCACAATGTCAGATGGTCACCTCTCCTCTCTCCTCACATCTCACCTGTGGTATAGTGGTTAGCATGGCAACCAACGCAGGTTCGCGACCAGCGGTGGCCATAAAATTTTTTAATGGTAAAAAATAAGTTAAAAAATCCTCAGCCATGCCGTACCTCGGATAGGACGTAAAACGGAGGTCCCGAGCCTGTACGGTGCCATGTACTCGTTAAAGGTCCCTATCCTAATTATACTTGGATAGGCAAAATTTAAGACTCCCACTGCAGCATCGTCCGATTAGCCTTAGTGGCATAAAGTGACGTTAAACAAAAAATGTCAGATGAACAATAAAAGTTAATTAATTAACAAGCTTAAAAAAATTATCAACTTGTAACGACACAGTAGCACAAAAGTAACCATATGATTCGATCTTCAGAGCAAGACTAACTCTCCAGTCCACCGCACCTTTTATTTAGTCTGAATTAGAAAATTCTGGAAGGTTCCCGACAAGCGTAGAAGATTCTGGAACAGTCACGAAAATGTATTAAAACAGTTTGTAATTAATCTAACATAAAGTCTAGAACTCTTTTCAATCGTTTGTTCCTTTTTTTTTTTTTTTACAATATTTATTATGAAGATGAAAATATTGAGTCTAAATATTTCAAGTCCGATATTTAGATAGTATCAATAGTTCAGACCAAAACATGTCAATGACTATATCGATATTGTCCTTTTGATATCTCATCCCAACTGAAGTAGTTCCGCTATAACAATACAAAACTTAATTGTATATTTTCGGCAAAATAAAATTGGATTGTTGACGTGGTTATATTGAAAATACTAATGTTTGCTTCTTGTGTCAGGATTCAGGGGGTTTCAGAAGTTGTTATGGATACACAACTGATGTTTTTGGGACACAAATATTATATTAGTATTTTTTTCATAGATATCCATAGTGTTATGGATACATACCAAAGGATTTTAGGAGTAACTATGAAAAACATTACTAAATTGGTTAGGGCTGGTTCTGGAAATAATGAAAACAGCAGTAAGATCATATTCGGTAAGGTCTTCTGAATTACTTCACTGCTGATATTTAGTTTATTCTAAATTATCAACCTATTTATTAAAATACTTAAAAAATAATAATAATATAGTTTCAAAGAAATTTTACAGTCATTTGTAAGCTAGCAAGGAATTTCCCTATTATAAAAATTACTTGCAGTATTCTTATGTTATCTCGAGGAACGTGAGATCAATACGAAACGAGTAAAAAGGACGGTGGTGGGATGAAAAAAGAAATTATAATAATACTTGTGAAGAAAGCGAAATACCGAGAATCTTAGTCTATTTCTTCATCTCCAACCAACACGTTTAATTATTAATTCATGAAGGCTTTTTCGCTACTTGGAACTAAGATCAAATATTCAACTCTTCCACTTTTATATTTTTGCAGAATACTGAGAAGTGAGGAAATTGCTTCAAAGCCTTGTGGTGTAACGAGGCTGGAAAGGACAAATTCTATACTTTATCGCTTTTTCCAAACGTTTGTTAAAAGTATTTTCTTCTTTGAGTGTAGATATCCACTCCTGCGATAGTTACACTCAATGTAATGGCATCATAAGTTGGAATTTAAATTGCGTCATTCTTACGACGCACTGTGGGAAAATTTTGTCATTTAGCGGCCAAAAATCTCTAACTCCTGACTAAATGATGATAATCGAATAATTCTTTTTTCATTAAAGAGCATAGGATTCCCTTTATCAGTGAGAATAAAAAAAATAAAATACCATCGCTCAAAGTATTTCAAATTAATTTTTATATGAATCCTTTCTTCACTTAAATTTAAATCAAATAGTTTATTAGGTACAGGGTTGTACATAGGGAATGAAACTAGTCAGCATTATTATCCATTGAGCTTTCTGCTTGTATACATGTCTTTTTCAGGCATTTGCTCCTTTTGAAAGATTTAAATAAAAAATATTGTCTAAATAAGAAAAAAATCAAAAAATTAAATTAAAAATATCCTGATAGGTTAAATAATGGTCAGGATTTTCAGTTACAATGATATTTATTATGGTAAGCCAACGTTTCGATCCAACTTGTGGATCTTCATCAGGGCTACTGAGTCCCTGAGCTTTTTGGCCGCTAAATGACAAAATTTTCCCACTGTGCGACGGATGATTAATAATATTGTAACTTGAAACACAAAACATATGATTTAAAAGAGTTTTTGTTGGAAGAGTTGGAACAACTGTTCTAGTACATGTTTGTGGCTGTTCTTGGACATGTTCGTGATTGTTCTAGAACAATCTACGCTGTTCGGGAACCATTTGGAATGTTCTAATACAGACTAAATATAAGGAGTGATGGGCAGGAGAGCTGATCTTGTCCTGAAGATCGAGTCATATGGTTACTTTTGTGTAACTGTGTGGTTACAAGTTGATACTTTTAGTAACCTTGTTAATCATTTGTGTCTTTATGTTTGTCTCACGTTGTGAGTTATAATTTTCCGTTAATAAAAATTATGTAAACCCATACAAGTGCTAAAATGTTTTATTCAACAATTGAGGACTAGAATTCCAAAACTAGTCTATTTCCAGATTTTTATTTTTTATTTTTTTAAAAATAGATTTTCTATTAGATTATCATTAGGTGGAAGGATTTCTTCCAAAAGAGGTTGAATCATATTGAAAACGGCCCTACAAAAATAAGGTCTGTTCCAATTACAGCCAGATAATCTATAGAAAAACTAAAATAAAAATTTGGAAATTGGAATTGGCTGATTTTGGAATTCTACGCCTCAATTGTTAATCACTAAACTGATTGTTCGGTATTCATACTTTATTATCCTGAATATTCTATTAATTGGGAATATCTAATGAATATTTAAGAAAATATAAAAATGAATGCACCCATATTTTGTACAACCTCTGACACCATTTAAATTCACATAGTTCTTCATTCAATTCTAATTAACTACTACTACTCCGTGGCGCTACTGACCGATGTGATCCTTGGCCTCCTCAATGAGCCTTCGCCAGGTGGCTCTATCTTGTGCAGTCGCTCGCCAGTTGCGGGTGTACAATAGTTCACGGGCGTCCCGGATGATGGCATCTTCCCACCTTAGGCGTGGTCTACCAATCCCTCTTGTCTTGTAGAGCTTCCCGTCGAGCAGCTTTCTTGGGATTTCCTCTTCTGACATTCTGGCTATGTGGCCGGCCCAACGCAGCCTCCCAAGCTTGATGCACCTCATCGCATCCGCCTCCCCATACAGGTCATATATCTCCCTGTTCGTCCTCCTTCTCCAAATCTCACCGACTTCAACTGGTCCAAAGATCCGACGAATGATCTTTCTTTCAAAGATTAATATATCTTTTTCCTCAGTGCTTGACAGGGTCCATGTTTCTGAACCATATGTGAGTACAGGCCTAATGAGGGTCTTATAGAGGAGACATTTAGTATGCCGAGAGATTGCACTGCTTCTAAGGTGTTTACTAAGGTCAAAAAAACACCTGTTTGCCATTATTATTCGCTGTTTAACTTCCAGAGATATTCTGTTTTCACAGCTTACTACAGCTCCCAGATATGTAAAATGGTCCACATTAAGAAAGGTAAACGGAAAAGAGCCCATAGCCACAGACACTCGAACTGCGTTCTCTGCTCCAGGTCCTGCACGCATATACATGGTTTTTTCCTGGTTTACGCTCATTCCCATAGTATCTGCAGCTTCAGCCAACATTAAAAATGCATTTTTTAGAGATTCAAAGGAGCGTGCTACCAGGTCTATGTCGTCAGCAAACCCTAGTATTTGCGTCAGGCTGTTGAAGATAGTGTCGGTAGTCTGGATTCCCGAGTTACGTATCACCTTCTCCAGGGCCAGGTCAAACAATAGGCAGGCAAGACCATCACCCTGCCTAATTCCTCGCGTGGAATCAAATTCAGGCGACAAGTCTGACTGTACTCGAACTGTGCACCTAGCATCATCCATAGTCATCTTAATCAGGCGGGCAAGTTTCCGAGGAACTCCAAGGTCACACAGGGCTGCATACAGTTGAGGTCTCTTGATGCTATGGTATGCACTCCTGAAGTCTATAAACAGGTGGTGGGTGGTCATCCTGTACTCTTGAGACTTTTCTAATATCATCCGGAGGCTAAACATCTGATCAACTGTGGACCTTCCACCTCTGAACCCTGCCTGATATTTACCAATCACCCTCTCAGCTATCGGGAGAAGTTTGCGGTAGATGATGTTCGGAAAGATCTTATAAGCGCACTGAAGGAGTGAGATACCACGGTAATTGGAGCAATCCAGGATATTACCCTTCTTGTGAAGTGGATAAATTATGCCTTTCTTCCACTGATCTGGCATTTTCTCTTCAACCCAGATGGCGAGGAGAATGTCGTAGAGGGCTCTCTGTTCTATTTATTAATTCTAATTAAACTATCAAGAAAGCGCCAATGATGCTACCACATCGTGGAGTAGCCTATTTGAACTGATTATGTTTTGACCATTTTTAAAAAAATAAGAGCGAGCGAAGCGAGTTGAGTTAGATAGCTGCTGTCTAATGAATTACATCAAGGACCTCTTTAACAGTATATATATATATATATATATATATATATATATATATATATATATATTTAAGTTTGGTGTAAAGCTTCGCCGGAATCGATTACATTGACCAAACAGCAATATTGACAAGCTTTGTCGATGTATAATAAAAATTTTCAAAATAGATATAGAAAAAAAAGTTTTTTTAACCGCTTGCGTAGGCTAATTTTACTATAAAATATAATACTAGAAGTGTATAGATAGGCCACGTATTACGATCGTGAAAATGTTCGACTTCATGCAGGAAATTTAAATTTTTGGTGATAACTGTTCTATATGTAAAAAAAAAATTTAAAGCAGTGAAAGGTGAAAATTTTGAGACGCAGAAGTACTTAACTTATATAAAAAAATAGAAGATAGATTTCTGAAATCAGATTATATAATGAAATATTATTTATTATTCATTTGTGTCAATGATAATTAAATAGAATTTTTACAAAGCCTAAATAGAGACTTTTCATGTAACATGCAAGAGAGTATAATATTTTTATTTTTCATTTCGTCAAAAATTAAAAAAAAATGTAAAGCGTTTTATTAATGAAAATATATGCTAACACCATTGTGGGTATAAATAATTTTTATTGACTTAAAATTATAATAAACAAAGTCAAACAAACTAAAAAGCTCAAATTAGTAACCGAAGCAAGAATAAGTCACCACATGTTTCGATGTCCAAGGCAGGCTTCTTATATTTACAATCGCTTCTTATATTTAGTCCGAAATGGAACATCCCAGAGAGACCCAGATCATTCCAGAACATATGATTACGTACTGATACATGAATTTAATAGCGTTAGGAAGTACTATAACTCTCTTTCAATGAAAGGAGTTAATCATCTATATTTTTTTGTTTCACCTTAACATAGTGTAAAAAGTTTTTTTTTCCCACTATTATTATCTAATCAGCATCTGTTAATTACAAACATTAACAATCAGCAGATGTGCTAGAATATAAATGAAATAGAACAAAATAAAATGGGTTGACAGGCATGAGGAAAAGCAGTACCCAGCGGCACCCCTTCCGCGGCTTTAATTTACTTAGGTACTTGATTCATAACGTAAGGAGGTCTCTCATCAAGACCCTTTTCAATCGTCTTTTGGTGTTCGATAATTTTTTGGATATATAAAAAATAAAAAAAAATAATTAATTTCAAGCTATTATGAAATCGCTCATGGTACGCCCGTATGTGTTCATTGACTGATGGGACGTGTAAATCAGTATGTAAAGTCTTGTTATTTACGTACAGTAGTGCTTGGTTAAACAGCCGTAGTATCTTTTTTAGAAAAGCTTAAGTTAAGATTAAGTTTTACACATACATTTGGAAACCTGGTTTCAACTTACTCTGACCGTAAATACCTTTCTATCGATTCCCTTTCACGATATATAGGCAACAACGATATAAAACTCGACTGTTGATAAAGTAAGGATATATATTTGAGGCCACTTAAAAATTTAAAATTATAAATCAGAAAAGTATTTAAGACTCGTTTTGCAATAATTATAATACTTTATACCATATAGACATTAATCAACAAACATAAGTAAGTAAATGTAGAAAAAAAACTGTATCCAGTGATGTTACTAAATTGCGTTTACATATTGTAACTCATATATGGATTAGAATAAATTTATTCAAAAAATACTTTAATTTACAGTGCCACACAAACAATATAAGCTCAAATAATCAAAAAAAGTTACAAAAAGTATCTACTTGTAACGACACCTTAACCATATGATCGATTTTCAGAGTTAGACTAACTCTCCAGTCTATCGTTTCTTATATTTAGTTTGGATTAAAAAAGTATCGAAGATTCCCGACAAGATAGAAGAGACTCGAACAGTCACGAACATAAACTAGAACAGTTCGTTCCAACTGTTTTTGGGTACAATATAATATTGATATCAAAATCCTTCACATTTGGTCCTAATATATCTTGAAACATGTCCACTAACTAAAACCCAGACGAATATCATCATGATTTATAAAGTTTTTTTCAAAAATATTGGAGGCCCCTCGATTTCAAAAATTACAGGATGACTTACTGCACCATTACTTGCATAAAAATGCACCATGACTTACTATCAAAAATAATCCATCTCCAAATATCAATGGTTGCATAAGGTAAAAAGGTATAGTACATGTATAATTCATTAAGTATTTAGTCTGAATTAGAAAAGTCTGAAAGGTTCCAGACCTTCCAAGCGTGGATTATTGTCGAAAAGTCACGAGCATGTGATAGAACAGTTTATTCCTACTGTTACAAGTCTAGAAATCTTTTCAATCATATGTTTTTTTTGGTTTTTGGTTCACGTTACAATATTTAACAAAGCACATCAATTTCTACTCTAAGTAGTTTACTAAGTGAGAGTTCAAGATTTTTTTTTTTTGTTATTTTTTGGCTCAAGACAAAAAGGCCTGACTTGAGAGAGATCATTAGAAAGTCATGATCTGAAACTATTAAAACAACGTACTTCCTTCATTTGTATCTGAAAAAAATAAAGTTTAAAAGCTTGTATTGACCTTGTGACATAATTCCTAAAAATCGTTTGACCTAGAGAAACGGAAACGAAATGTCCTTGCATCGTTCTCCAATTTATACATACAATAAAATCAATCCATCAACTGTCAATCTATTCTCCTGAAATTTATAAAAAAAAAAATAATTGATGATGCTGGTGAAAAAAATGAAGTAAATCACTGTGAAGAGTTCCTACTCTTTGATGCTGTTTACAATCGTGATTTTTTTTTTCATTGGGTAAAAAGTATATAACTTCACTAGTCTTCAATTTTTAAGCCATTAAATCGATATGAGATATTATTATCTTATCCGTTAGTAGTATCTAACGTGATTAAAAATACGACTTTAAAATCAAACTTAAATTTAATTTCATATTATTATAATTTAACCATTTATGGGTACCATACATAATATAAGGTAATATACCCATGCATAAAATGACATTTTTTTGGTATTTACTTGCTAATAAATTTTGATTCCGTAACCGACGGATTAAATAAAATTTAAATTGCCCGTCAGTATATTTGGACGATATGGGGTTTCCAGGAGAGGGCATGGTGAATTATGGTACCTGGATTTTTAACAGAGCAATTTAAGTATATGGGGAGATCATTCAGGTATTAAGGAGGAAAGGTGACGTTGGTTCTGAAGATAACCAAATATAAATTATTTTTTGGGTTACGATAGAAAATTTTCAAGCAGAATGGTTTTGGGTTTATAAAAAATAACGCATACTACGTGAGCTTCACTAATATAGCTAATAGTTAATTTCGTGAATTTACTATTAATAACAATTAACAGAAAACTGCCCAAGATTATGTAATTCTAACTTTTTATTTTATATTAATTATATTGATATGTAGTAATATTTTATTTATTAAGTGATTCAATATCAATTGAATTCTTCTTTTTATTTTTATGATTTTTTTTTTTTATCGATTGCTAATAGTTTTAATGTCTGATCAGAAACCGGTTTACGTTGTAAATATTCATTATCTCTCAACCACAAATAAAAAAGAGTCTAGTCACGATGGAAAATCCCATATCTTCCTTCAGTTGTAGTGAAAATAAAAATATCCCTCATTTAAAATCCTTAATTGATTAATTAATTTTTAATTATAATATTTTATTTATACATTACCATGACCACATCATCCTATGATGATTATAAACCGGTTCTGATTAGGGGAGAATGGGTTTGGATGAATGGGGTTGGTTGGCAACAGTTTTCACTTTTTACTTTCACTTACCTATATATGAAATATATAGTAAGTGGAAGTATTGCGATCGTGAAAAATTTCGACTTCCGGTTTTCAACGGAAATACACGTTTTAGGACCCCCTGAGTCGAAATAACCAAGTCCCGCGAAATGGTCTGTGTGTGTGTGTGTGTGTGTGTCTGTGTGTGTGTGTGTGTGTGAACAGACTAGCTCAAAAACTATAAACCGTGGGAATCTGAAATTGGGTATTTAGTGTAGGTATATGCCCGCGATGTGACAGCAAGAATTTCATCAAAATTGCTCAAAGGGAGGGGGTACTTTATTTAATAACTTTTTACGTTTTCTTCGATTTTCTCAAAAACGGCTCTAACGATTTTGATTAAATTGAGTATTTGATCTATTTATATGCCCGAGATATAACAGTAAAAATTTCATCCAAATTGATTAACCGGAGGGGGGACTTTACTTAATAAATATTGTATCATTTTCACGTGTTTTTTTTTTATTTACTCAAAAACGGCTTTAACGATTTTGATCAAACTGGGTATATGATGTATGTATATGCTCGAGATACGACTTATAAAATTTCATCAAAATTGATCAACCGGAGGGGGGACTTTACTTAATAAATTTTGTATCATTTTCACGTGTTTTATTTATTTACTCAAAAATGGCTTTAACGATTAACAAAAATAAGATATGAATGTAGAAAAATGTGTGACTTTGGGGAAATTATATTTAGCAAAACACGTCAATTTCTAATCTAAGTAAGTTGGTAAGTGAAAGTTGTGTGTTGCGCGCACGCACCAGATTTTTTGATTGTTGAGTCGTTCCTGTTAATATAATCCCAATAGGGCTGATACCACTGTAAACTCCAAGTATTAGAGTACTTCAAGTATTTTTTTCACCACATAATATTTAATACTAAGATTATAAAAAATTGAAGAATTCGTCAATCCAGAGTATGCCAATTAACCTCCTAATTGGGGCAGGTTGGCCTAGAAGGTAGGGTTGTTTAGCCATCTTATTCAAGTACTGCCTGATACATATGATTGTTATTAAAAGATGCACTGTAATGGTATAATAATATTGAATCGGTTTTAACCAGCTTTAAAGGGGAAACAGAATGACAATCGAAGAAGATAGAAGTTTAGACTGTCGTCACTTTCTGCATAAGAAAAATTGCTTTCATCCTCCTTGCCGGAAATAAAGACAATTGGTAGTTTCACTTTTGTTTATGTTTTCCTTGATTTTGTGAATTGCTACTGCTCTAACAAACCCCAGTTGAAGAGAGCCAACTAACCCCACAGGAGGGATAATATGAAAGATGGCTGCCAGGACAGGGGAGTACAATCAAACAAGAAACTGGTTAGCCGAAAGGATAAGTTTTTCAAAGGAGTTTAGGGCTATGTGAACAGAATCGGAGTCAAATGTTTTGCCATTCCTTTATACCAAATTTACTGAACATATAAAATTTTCCTACATGATGTAAAATCAATCAATGAAGCACACTCTTCCCTACACTTTTAGCATCGGATTGAAAACTCAGGACAAGACTCCCGAGGTCGAGCGGGTGACATGGTACGATGGTGGGGCCTTCACAACAGGTGTGACGGAAACTATAAGCTAATGGCCAACCTACCCCCTATGCCAACCAACCCCGCTCTCCCCTATATACTAGCTGACCCATGCGAAGTATTCGCACCCTAACCTACTTAAAACTCACTTAATTAAACTACACACCGTATATTAAGTATCTAGAGTGCTTATCGTGCGAATTTAGTGCTCCATGGGCAATAGGGTTGAAGTAAAGAATAGATGTGTTCAAACTATAGATTATTTATTTTTTATAAACAAAAGTTTAAGGAACATACATATTTACGTGTTTAAAGGACCTCTTCGAACACTATGTTTGAAGTTACGATATGGTCATCTGTGATAGTTTGTTGGTGGGTTTGTTTACTCAGACATAGATCTCACTGATTCTATTTACTGAAATCGCATATTTTTGCTTGTAACTCGCAAACGACGGTGACAATCGGAAAAGTGTGTAAAACCAAAAATGTTCGTCTCGACAAACTGAAAAAATGACACCTTCCAGAAAGCCCTGCGACCTTTTTGAAACGTTCACTGATAATTACAGTTTTTTACTTTCAACTCGCAAACAAAAGGGTTAATCGAAAAAAATATACATGATGAAAAATTTTCTTGAAAATCTGAAAAGATAGATACAATTTAGAAGCCTATACGATCATTTTGATTGTCTCACAAAAAAGGTTTTGCGCTTATAACTTGCAATCGAAGGTGAAATGAGTGATTTGTATATTTTTCCGGTGTAGCGGTTAAGGAAAGCTTGATGAAATTTGATGAAGTATTAAGGAAGTTATGGCGTACGGACAAAAAAAAAAGCCTTGAGAAATAATATATAATATGATGTTATCAATTAATTTAGTAATATTGCCTTTGTCAAATTATAGTCAAATAAATTGATTTGAAGTTCTATAACATTTGTGTCTAACAAGTATAAGCCCTCTGTGGAGTTTGAGATGCTTAATGTATTGTAACCTGAAACATAACCCAAAATATATGGTTTGGAATAGTTGTTGGTACATTAGTACATTAGTACCATCTACACTGTCCAAGCACCTTCTATACTGTTCTCTTTACGTCTAAATATAAGGAGTGTTATTATTATTATTATTACAGTATTAGCAATTATTCGACTGTTTAAATGCAATATAGTAAATAAGAAATTAAATACAAGACTTGTGAGGCCGTTCTCTATGAAGGTAATGATGTATTTTTAACTGATTGTAACATGAAACACAAAAGATATGATTTAAAAGAGTTCTAGACTTTTTTGTTGGAAAATTAACATTGTTTGCGACTGTTCTAGTACATATTTGTGACTGTTCGAGAACCTTCTAGTCGGGAGTCATCTGGAATGTTCTGATTCAGACTAAATATATATGGAGAGTTAGTGTTGTTCTGAAGCTCGTCATATGGTTATTTTTGTGTTGCTGTGTAGTTACAAGTTGATACTTTTTGTAACCCTGATGATCATTTGTGGTTTTTTTTATTTTTGTCTCATTGTGAAGTGTTATTTTATTCTAATAAAAATTGTTTAAACCCACAATAGATAAAAATGATATATCTGACTTGTTACTGTTTTTTTCTCACCAAATTCTTAGCAACTGTACGTTTACAGATTATTGCAAACGAAAAAACAAACAAATAATAATTATGTTTCACTTCCCATGGAATACTTGGGTCATTCTCACGTAAGTGGGCACTTTTGTGTTCCAAGCCGTTTATAGCGATTTAGAAAAGCTTAGGACTCTAAGACATCAATTTTGTAAATCCAGGCGAGTTGTAAAGGTAGACCCCATACGACTAAATTTTAATTGTATAACACACGTACCTTAAAAACACCAGAAAAAGGTCAAAATTCATTCCCCTGTCATGTCCCGAGGTCTGATTCTGCTCAAAGTAAGAGTTCTGTGTCCTTATACTAGGTCAATTTTTACTTTTTTTCTGTTCAATTTGTTCAAAATATTGTCAAATTTCATAAAAGCAGTCGAATCCTTGATGATAAAGGATTAGAATTGAAAAAACTAATTTATATGATGTCCCACAGGTTTTCTTTCATTCCCCTGTCAATTTCTAAAATTAAATTTTCACCACACTATTCAGGCGGGAAATTAGTAAAAAATATATAGTCAACAGGACTATATCTTTCCCTAAGCAACCCCAACTGTTAACCTAACCTCAATACAAATCCAAGCTCTCCAGAAGCAAATAAGTTCTCAAACTTGAGAGGTTACGTTTAATAGTCTTCATTCCCCTGTCCTCTATAGTTTTGGTCAGGCAAGTTTTTTCTTTTCTAATTTTTGAGAGATGAAAGATTTTGTAGCACAGATATCGTTTTTCAAATAGCATTATTATATCTTTTTTTTCCTTTCAACGGTTATCAAATAAACCTTAAAAATTTATTCCCCTTTCGTTCATTCCCCTGTCTTACTGTAAATAAAATGCTGCAGGGAAATGAAGATAGCGACGTGGATTGGAGCTTTCTTTTGGTGCTCAACTTTTTCAAAGCATCATCAGTCCTAAATAATGATAAATTTAAAAAAAAAAAGGAAAACGTTCAACGTGAATTGGTGTTCTTCCACGTCGACTCCTTGCTTCTTATAGGCTAAGGAATAGTATTACACCGAAAAAAAAGTTTATTTGTAACCATAAAATTTAAACAAAAACGCCGTAAGAAGTGCCCACTTTGGTGAGAATGACCAACTTATGATATTCAGATGGAAAACTTGTTCCCATAGAATAAAAAGACAAATGACTGTAATATTCATGTTTGTCTAAACAACTATCGTTTAACATATTAACAAAAGGTGTTTATCTGAAAGTTTGATTTCATCTTATTTTTGATTCCCTTTAAAAATTTAAAACCTGTACCACTACAACCCATAAAGGGTCTTGGGGTGCAGTACTATGTAAGGAAGAGTACTGTTTCTTGGTCAGCGGTCGTGCAAGGAGGTGATTTGACCGTGATCACGCTCAACCGCCAGGTTCTTTCCCCTTAATTTTTCAATTAAGGGTACCCACTTTATAGAGGCTGGTTTTGCCCCAGGAGGGTCTCTCGGCCCACGAGACGAACTGTGGCGAATAATAAAGATATCATAAGCCATGTCAGATTCGAACTCGGGACCTTAAGCACAGCAGTCCACTGCCTTACCAGTGGGCTACCCCGCTCCTCCTTTAAAAATTTAGATTTAAATAATTAAAAAATATTTTATCAATATGTATTATAAAGCAAAGTGTACAATGTGCGTGCCGATAAGGCTCAACAACGAATCAAGAATGTTATGTCAGGGTGTAGCCATAACCCTAACGGAAAAGGCTTCAGTTTTTCTCTTAAGGATGTAAAATTGAAGAGAAAATAACTGGAATTTTAAGCCTCTCGCACCATATAATTAGCCTATCTGAGAATGAAATACGAGTTTATGAATGAAAAATTTAGTTCGAGCCCCAGACTACCAGAAAGCGCTTGGGTGCGTTTCATTAAATGTTTTTTCTTCATTCATTCAGTTAAGTTTGTAAAGGTTATATATTTTTTCAGCCGTTCTTTTTAAATTTCTAAGAAATCAAGTGAAAATGTTAGTTTCTCCTTTGCTTTCAAAATAAAATAATGATTTTACATCTTTGAAATCTATTCGAAAACCGACTGGATTCCTTACTCCATTACAGCATTTTTTCAATAAGATTTTATCTCACCTCATAGTTCAGGATAAAAAAAAATATGGTGAAAAAATTGTGCTTTCAAATTCTTTGATACTTTGGTTTTCACTTTGTAATAGTAGGTTCAGAGTCCGCCCAAATTACGGGGGGGGGGTATCTTAAGGGAGTTTGAAATGGAAGAAAGGTCTTAAAGTTTCTATGAATCTTTGGTAGTTTCTATACTTCTGGATCAAATAGGACCGTCTCAGTAGTCGTTGCTTAAGTTGTAGGGGAGAGCGGGGCTGGTTGGCGTAGGGGGTAGGTTTGCCTAGGTAGGCTTATAGTTTCTGTCACACCTGTTGTGAAAGCCCCACCATTGTACCATGTCACCCGCTCGACCTCGGGAGTCTTGTCCTGAGTTTTCAATCCGGTGCTAACACTCTAGAGAAGAGTGTGCTTCATTGATTGATTTTACAACATGTAAGTAAATTTTTATATTTTCAGTAAATTTGGTTTAAAGGCATGGTAAAACATTTGACTCCGATTCTGTTCACATAGCCCCAAACTCCTTAGAAAACCTAGGCTAACCTTTCGATTAACCAATTTCTTGTTTGATTATTCTCCCCTGTTCTGGCAGCTATCTTTCATATGATCCCTCCTGTGGGGTTAGTTGGCTCTCTTCAACTGGGTTTTGTTGGCGCAATAGCAATTCACAAAAGCAAGGTAAAAATAAAGAAAGGTGAAACTACAATTGTCTTTAGTTCCAGCAAGGAGGATGAGAGCAATTTTTCTTATTCAGAAAGTGACGACAGTCTAAATTTCTATCTTCTTCTATTGTCATTCTATTTTCCCTTAAAAGCTGTTAAAACCGATTCAAAATTATTATACCATTATAATGCAGCTTTTAATAACAATAATAAGTGTCAGGCAGTACTTGAATGAGATGGCTAAACAACGCTACCTTCTAGGCCAACCTGCCCCACCTTGGGGGTTAATTGGCCTACTCTGGATTGACGAATTCTTCAATTTTCTATGATCTTAGTATTAAATATTATGTGGTGAAAAAAATACTTGAAGTACTTTAATTCTTGGAGTTTACAGTGGTATCAGCCCTATTGGGATTATATGAACAGGAACGACTCAACAATCAAAAAAGTGAAAACTGTTGCCAACCAACCCCGCTCTCCCCTACTCGAAATATAATTATTTTAAATATTTTTGTAACTAATAGATTTTTCAACTATAATCTAATAACTTATTATCTGCTGACTGCTTAGAATGGGCTTATAGAATTCAGAATCACAGAGACCATCAAAAACGATGCATAACTCGACAAAGTTGCAACAAATTTAATTGGTCATTCACGATTTTCAACCCCATATATAAATTATATAGGGTTCCTTATTTGTGCGGACTCTGCAGATCTCGAATCTTAATATTGATACCAAGTTAAAACCGAAGTTTCAAGAAAGTGCTATTTCCTTTAATTTTAAAGTTTTTTTATTATTAAAACTACCACACAACTACCGGAGCGAAGCCGGGCACCCTAGCTAGTATTAATATATATTTTTGATTGATGCTATGGAAATAATTTAAAAGTGAAGCTGAGTGAAAGCTTGAGAAGCCTAACAAGAGGCAAGTTGATGCTATAATGATTTACCTTCTCCAGCACTGCAACTAAAAGGCTTCCCCAAAACTCAGAAATATTAATATACCCACACACACACATATAAATATATTTATAATAATAAAATATATATTTCGGATATGTTTTCTTGACACTTGATATTAAATGTTATAATAGGGTTCTTGATACATAGGTTAAATGAGCACGAAAATGACCATTTTCAAAAATTCGTAGCTACCGATGTACTCAAATATACAGGTTGAAATTTCTCACAGTTGATTTATGTTGCATGCAGGCATAACATATAAAAGAATGAGATTTTTATCAACTAGCCCGCCAGAGATATTGGAGCCTAAAGTTAACAAATAATTAAAATATGTGAAGTTTAAAAATTCATAAAAAAATATGGTAAAGAATATACGGGTTAAGAGTACTTTTAATGAAAGCTACTTAGTTAGGTTTATTATCATGCCAAAAATCAGCTTTGGCGTACATGCCCATATACCCAAAAGTTACCCTCAAAAAAGGTGTTTTGAGAATTTAAAGCAGTTTTTTAATAGCACTTTTCAAGTATTGGACTTCAAAATATTCAAATAATAAAGAGAACACGAAATATAGAACAGGCCTTAAGGAAAACTGTTGTGTTTGAATTATTAGTCCATGACCTACCATTCTTGAGAAAATGAGTTTTTCTTCATTGTTAAATAAGCACGAAAATGACTATTTTCAAAAATTCGTAGCTACCAATGTACTCAAATATACAGGTTGAACTTTCTTGCAGTAGGTTTATGTTGCATGTAAGCATAACATGTAAAAAAAAATAGATTTTTATTAACTGGCCCACCAGAGATATTAGAGCCTAAAGTTAACATAAAATGAAAAAATCTGAACTTTAAAAATTCATAAAAAAAAAATAGTTAAAGAATATACGGGTTAAGAGTACTTTTAATGAAAGCTACTTAGTTAGGTTTATTATCATGCCAAAAATCAGCTTTGGCGTACATATATGCCCTTATACCCAAAACTTACCCTCAAAAACGTTGTTTTGAGAATTTAAAGCAGTTGTTTTCAATAGCACTTTTCAAGTATTGGACTGCAATATATTCAAATAATAAAGAGCACACGAAATATAGAACAGACTTTAAGGAAAACAATTGTGTTTGAATTATTAGTCTATGACTTACCAGTCTTGAGAATATGAGTTTTCTGTGAGAGCTTAAAAACTTAAAAATCGGCCTGAAAGTTGAAACAAAAATGGCTGCCATTTCGAAACGGTTGATCCTAACAATTTTTAAAAAATTGATTTGAACTACTGATTCCATACGTAATTGGTGGTAAAATTATAATTTTTTTCTAAAATGATCGAGCAACCACTTTGGTCCACTTGATATGGAATGACCCATTTTTCTGTGCTTATTATTTCTTTAATATTATTTATTTCCTTGTGTATTATTTTAGGAGGTTCATATTGAAATGAATATGTTTTTATTTAACGGATGGTATACAAATATGTAGGTATATATATTTTTTAGAAATACTTTAGTAATAAACAAATTATCTACACAGTAAGAATGTACTGATCTTATGTTGTGTGTTAAGGATCAGTCAGCTGTATTTTTACGGGTTCCTAACAGAGATCTTGTCTAATATAATTAATATAAATTCCTAAAGAATCGGTACAGATTTAAACTAAATTATGTATTATTTAAATAATTTGGAATCGACAATAAGTCAGTATCATTGTTGCTAACGATTACTGTTACATAAATAATTTATGGCCTTCCTATTTTTCTAGGCTATCTGTCTGCCACGGTGCGACAAAGCTATCATATTTCATGTCACGTCGAATATAGTTTCTGAAGAAAAAGATTTGAAATAGGACTTTTTTTCTCCTTCCTTTTTTTTTAGTTTTTTTTTAGTTTCCTCACTTAATGCATAATTCAAAATAAATTGAGCAACAACTTTACGAAATTCATTTCCATTCTAATAGAGTATTGTTTCGTCCAGACATATTTGAAACCAGATTACAAGGCATTTTGAATTATAACGATCTAATACTTTTATATAATTTTATTAACCTACATGTTTTCATATGAAATTTATTTGAACGGTCAGGGAGAAAAAACACGGTAATCCAATTTTTGTTGATTTGAAACAAGTGGTGCCATCTGATAGTATAGGAAGTGTACTTTATTTTCATACTTGTTACAGTCGAGAAATAAAACGATAGTCCACATAAAATCAATAGTTTAAAATCGATACGAGGGGGAAAAACAGTTAAAGTCCTGAATGTCGGGGAAAGATTAACAGTAGTCCATTTCCGTGGTATTTGTCTGTGGTTGAAGATTATCAATATTGGTTGTTTTTGTTCTTCAGTTTACATTATATTCTAATATATTACGGTTTTTAACATTGTAAAAGTGATTTTATTATTATTATTACCTTTAAAAATGAACAGTGACTTTAGTCTTATACTGTACAATTTAGTCTTGTCTGTACACTTGGATAATTACCAGTTTACAAAAAACAGATTACAAAGTACAAAATTAACAAAAAAAAGAAAAAACCCGGACGAATGTCTGCTGTCATGAAAAACTCAGACTTTCTACTCACAAGTCAGGTGAAAACTGTTGTTGTAAACGATTTAAGTTAAGTAAACGATTAACTTGGTTGAATTAATTTTGATTCTCCATTTTTTAAACCTCTTTTCTAATTCAAATGGATGGTTTTGAAGGGCGAAGGGTGCGATAGTAGGATTTAGGAGTGATGAAAGTATAGCCGTGTCATCAGCAAAGCTATAGATGGTGGTGCGAGGGTGTTCAGGGATATCTGATGTGTAGACAGAGAAACAAATTTATTTCTATTAGAAAATAGAAATAAATTTGTTATTGAAAATATTATTGTTTAATTTTTTCCCTATAAAGTAATAATAATTTAAAGGTCACAAACAAATAAGAAATCGACTACAGTGGTTTTTCCTCCAACAATGAGCAGTTTATAAATAACTGCTCTTTTCTTTTTTCTTTCAGCTTCTTTTTTGCTTCTTAGCTTTTTCTTTCAGATAGGTTGATAAATAATCCGAATTTTCAATTTGATTTTTCATTTTTCTTAATTAAGTATAGTAGAATAGTACAGAGTCCTTGAGTCACTCCGATAGGGCGAGGGGTGAGTCTCTGCATTACTCTAGACTCAGAGGCTCTGATGAAGATCCACATATAGAAATCGAAACGTTGGCTTTCTTAAATAAAATAAGATCAAACTCAAATATATTAATGTACTATAAAGAAATTGACTTCTTTCTACTAGTTTTATACTGTGGAAAAATTCATATTCTTCGCCTTTCATTAAAAATAAAAAATATTCAAATAATGCCCATCTCTGCCAGACGGTTTATTTTAAGTTGAGTTAGCTATGCCAATTATCCTTTTTTTTTTTTTTTTTTTTAAATCCTTTCAGTGTGTTTCACTTAAAAAACTTAGCCAAGCCTTTCTTCTTTTATTTAAGTTAAGGGCTTACCGAAAAGGGGTTACCGATACCTCTTGGCACGCCCAAGTTACCACACCTCACTGCCCTTCACCTTAAACAAAAGAAAATTTAACATTTCGTGCCTGGCTCAAACATCGCAACTGAAATTCGGCCTGTTCCAAAATGTTATAAATGGCTGTTGTACGTAACCTTGGAAGGATTATTGTAATTTCATCAATGCCGTTTCCAACGATAGCCCTAGGCTACACATACATTGACTGTTGTTAGCAATGCAATGCCTCGACCAATACTTCTACCTTATCTGTTTGAGGAAAAAGTCATATCATCATAGAAAATAATAAAATAGTTACTTAGTGTAAAACACTGATTAGTGTTCCATGGATTCGTTAACCTCAATCGCAATCTTTTATGAGAAGACTTTATTTTATCTCCGTGCTCCTAGCCGCCTAATGCTTATTATGAGATAGAAAGAAAGGCCATTTGTACAGTTCTGCAGAGCTGGTAACAGCTATGAAAGATTTGTTGATCGTTTCACCTGATTTTCCCAGAGGGCTCATAAACACGAAAAAAAATATCGTAATAGTTATCTTTAAGAAAAAAGAAAATGAGTATTCACGTCAATGTCCTTTCGGTTCATCTTTTACCTGAACATTATCATCTTAATGTTGTTCCTATGTTATATTAATATTTTGTGTTTCACGCGGCAAATAGTCGTATCAAATTAAAATGCTGTTCAAATGGTTCCAATTGAAAAAAGAGCTTGAACAAAAAGCAGTATGGAACTCTCTGATTGGGAAACATAAATGATTAAGTATTATTCATGGAGGATTGGAAAATCAAATTGAATCTTCTTCCCCTTTAAAGCTGATTGCTCAAACTGAATTAATCATTCACTACCTATTAGTAAAGTAAGCAGTAACGTGTTCAACACCCGGTGGCGCAACCAGGATTAGTATCAGGGGGACTTGGTTTTAATGTATATATATATATATATATATATATATAAACCGTATATACATATATACATATATATATTCCTTAGTGACCGACCGAAGTTTCGGTTTCGGTTTCGGCCAGTTTCGGCCGAAAAACCAGAATTCGGCCGCGGTTTCGGTTTCGGCTAAAAATCGGCCAAATCTTCGGCCAAGCCAAAACTAGCTTCTATGCTTGATATCTCCGAGAAGGAAGTAGGGAATACAAGTTATCAGCTTGTTATCACGATCTCTTTGTAGGGGGTCTGTAGCATCTTATATTCGACAAAAAATAAATGTTTCCCATACTTTCGCTATCTTTAATTGATCGAAAGCTTTAAGTTGGGTATTGGGACAAAAATGTGATAGTGACAAACAGGCATGTGCCACGTAAATTACATCAAGTCTTAACATGTAATGAAAGCATTCTTTCAATGAAGAATCCAGAAAGTTGAGAGCAAAGAGTTGTATTTATTCTTTACCTTGAACGTTAAGTACCTTTTTGGACTTTCAAGTATCTCATTAATAATAATGAAATTTTATCTCTAAAAAAATAAGATTAACACTAAATAAGAATATATATTCTAAATGCTTAAACTTAAAATAGTCATTGGAGAAACTCGGCATGTCCACAGATCCAATTCAAAAGAAAAAAAAAATTAATTAGTAACCTTGTTATAAAAAGGAGGCTCAAAATGCATCAAATGGTTTTAGTAGGTTTTGTTCTTTGTTCTTGTGTGGAATGAGACTCAGATGCAAAAACCAATTTTTAGACCTTTGAGACCAAAACTGACTCAGTTGATTCTGAGATACCGCTTTACGTATTAATAGGCCGTCATTTTGTATTCCATCGCCTTTATTATGGCAAAGATTTACTACATTATTTAATATTTAGATATGATAATATCAATTTTTATTATTATCAGCCTGTAATTTTAAGATTATTTCAACTTTTATGGTTGTACTAGTTAAGGGGGTGTAGTCTAACTTACCGCGTGGACCAGCCGTTATAGGACGTAGGGGTCGGGATTCGATCCTATAACCTAACTAGTACACCTATCTTACCACTCTTCTATACCAGGCCCATGTATTGTATGAATGAGTTAAATAATGAATTAGTATTAATTGATGAGTTAAATTACTGTAATTTGATAAGCTTTCATTGATATTATTGCTAAACTGGACATATTACACACTTACTTGTATTATTAGTACACACGTAAATAAGTTTCGGTTTCGGCCCGGAACCAGGTCTGTGGCAAAAATTCGGTTTCGAATTCGGCAAAAATTTTTTGTTTTGGTCGAACACTAACATTAAGCTTTAAAACTCTGCTTGATATTTAACTGTTTTGTTGCATTAATTGACCGTATCACATAAAAAATAAATGAAAAGAAAACAAAATCGATAAAATCAAAGCTGCATAATTTCCGATCGGAACCTACGTCAGTTTTTTGTAAATAGTTTTGAACGTCTTTTAACCAACAGGTACCCTAAATGATATTCATTTTGCTTTTATATCCCGTTAATTATATGGCCAGGTCATGCAAACTCATCTTACCAAGTAAAAAAATTTCATTGTGCCTAGAAGGGATATTCAACTGAAATTTTCTTTTCTTTGACTTACGATGATGAGGAAAACTTATTTTCCAACTTCAGACGAAGTTATGAAGTATCCGAAGAAGAAGTTCTCTTCATTTGTTAGGACTTCTAAGAAGTCCTTTCCGTCTTCTTGGCGGCTGCCAATCCAAAACTCGACTCGGCCATCGCTCTGCAGACATTCCTCTTATAGCTGTACCACAACAGCCATCGCTGTCCAATTCATTGGTTACGGGAGAGAGAACCTCCGTCCCTTGCTTAAGATACATATTATAATAAACAATTGCAGACTTCGGATTGGACCTCCACTCTAGACTAAGGTTCACATTTTGGTCCTTTGTTTTTGGTTAAACATCAAATGAATTTGGAGCTGCTTATTGGAGCACAGTTGGAGGAATCGAGTCAAAAATCAAAAAGCGAAAATGTCATAAACAAACGTTATGGGAATCAAAACGACTTCAATGAAGTGTCTTCGTTTCGTTAATATAAGATCACAGTCTCTATATAGGAAATAAAATGTCACTGGATAGATCATTGTAAGAAAATACAATATTCTTCTCTTTAGATCAAGATGAGGTACTAATGACCTTAGATACGTGAACCGGGTCACTTGATGAAGCAATTAACTTCTGCAATTACAACTTTTTGCAACTCAGTATTACCTTAAGTGGATTTAAAAGTTTCTTGTGAACTGGGGTAGTGTATAAAACGTAACCGGTTTTTTATCGACCCTTTTTGTAATCACAACCATAAAATTATGACAAAATTTAATCTGAAACAAATAAAATTTTCAAAAACAATAGCGAAACAAAAGACTTTCTCTGCTCCTAAGAAAACGATTAACGAAAAATGTAATCTCATTGAATGTGAAATACAGCCTTTGCTTTTATTTATTTAATATTATTTTATTTTATCGTTCTTTCAATCAATTTTATTCACAATCATTACATCATTTCATATTGGCAACAAATTTAGCAAATAGCGTCGTTATATTTGATGCTCCATAAGCAGGGTCAGAAATTAACTCTCTCACTTTCTCGGAAAGAGAACAAAGGACATATCCGGACTTATATTGTTCTAATAAATAAATAAAAATCACACGACTTTTATATTTCGGACCAGAAAATAAAAACCCTGATATGATCTTTATCACAATGATATCCAATATATCGAGTTTATGTATAGAGTTCAAGTTTGCTTTTAATTATTTAAGGATGAATGAATAAGTTCCATTTTGGATTTATCCATATTGGAGTATCGGTTTTATGGAAATCATATAGTAATAATAAATAACCTAGTATCGGTATTAAGATCGTTTATTAGGTTATCGAGGATGATGATTGTCTTGATATCGATAACAATTTACTTCATATAAAACATATTAGAGTTGAATATGAGACTAATAAATATAAAAATCATATTGTTTTATAATATTACGCCCTATACGATATTGGGGTTGGCTATTAAGTTATTGAGAACGCTTATAATATAAAAGTAATATGTAACAGTGTCATAAATAGAATAGTTATGATGTGATTTTTAATTATTTATTAGAGAAATATATGTCCTTATAGGACTTTTATCCCCTTTTCGAGAAAATAAGAGTTAATTTTGAACACTGTCTAAGAAGTTAAGATTCTTCGTTGTTGTTTTAAGAACTGGGAATTTTAAGCATTCATTAGTCATATTATTTATTTTTCCCTATCTAAAATAACATTATTGTAACAGAACATTTTTTGTAACAATTAAAATGCCAGAGTAACCACTGACCTCATTAATATTAGTTTAAACAAAATAGCTTTCAACAGAAAATAACGAAAAAGAAAATAGTCATTTATTTTTTGTTTATAACGAAAACTGAGATAAGGCATGAAGCAGAATAAGCATTGGGAAGTTTTCTCGAATACTAATATTGGCATCTGTTTTATACTGCACGTGTCAGCCCATCCATAGCGGATTGGGTTCACTGTAAAAGTATTCCCTAGACAAATATTTTGTGAAAACGGAATGCCAGCCAATCTAAATCTACTCATATTGTTCTATATATTACTTGAATAAACTGGGCTGTATTATTCTTTCAAGTTTTTATTCATAAACAAAAATTTATAAAAAAATGAGAGCCATAGAATAAAAATGCAATATAAAGCACTGGAACCCTCGTGACTTTTAATAAAACTATACCAAGGGTAACTGATAAAGTAATAAACTTTTTGTTAATTAATTATCATTAATAGGTGTTATCGATGGTGTAGTGGTTACCATAATAACCCAAGGTAGTGGGTTCGTAGCCTGGCAGTTGCCCCTAAGATTTTTATAGGGATTACGAAAATCCATAGCTATGCCTTCCTTCGGAAGAGATGTAAAATGGAGGTACCGAGCCTGTGCGATGTCAGGTTTTTCTGCGTAAAATTAAGAGCACCTACTTATTCTCATTTTTCTAGCATTCAGATTCAAATGGGCTATCAAAAACGAGGCATCACTCACGCACCTACAGCCAAATTAATTTACATTCCTAACCCTTTTCAAACACTCTAAGGGGTAATTGTAACCTTTTCATTTGGGAGGACATTGCATATTATTTCTTATTATTATTATAAAGTTATTATTATATAACTTAAGTTTCATTTTTTGTCTATTATCGTTAAAGCCGTTTTTGAGTAAATAAAAAAAGCCGTGAAAATGATACAAAATTTATTAAGTAAAGTCCCCCTTCGGTTGATCAATTTTGATGAAATGTTGGCTATCACATATTTGGCATATACATACATCAAATACCCAGTTTGATCAAAATCATTAAAGCCGTTTTTGAGTAAATAAAAAAAACACGTGAAAATGATACAACATTTGTTCAGTAAAGTGCCCACTCAATTGATCAATTTTGATGAAATTTTTACTGTCACATTGCGGGCACACACATATACTAAATACCAAGTTTGATCAAAATCGTTAAAGCCGTTTTTGGGTAAATAAAAAAAACACGTATAAGTGGGACACAATTTATTAAGTAAAGTATCCCCTCAGGTTGATCAATTTTGATGAAATTTTTACAGTCATATCTCGGGTATATACATACATCAAATACCTAGTTTGATCAAAATCTTTGAAGCCGTTTTTGAGTAAATAAAAAAAACACGTGAAAATGATACAAAATTTATTAAGTAAAGTCCCACCTCCGGTTAATCAATTTTGATGAATTTTTTACAGTCATATCTCGGGCATATAAATAGATCAAATACTCAGTTTAATCAAAATCGTTAGAGCCGTTTTTGAGAAAATCGAAAAAAACTTAAAAAGTTATTAAATAAAGTACCCTCTCACTTTGAGCAATTTTGATGAAATTTTTGCTGTCACATCGCGGGCATATACATACACTAAATACCTAATTTCAGCTTCGTACGGTTTATAGTTTTCGAGCTAGTCTGTTCACACACACACACAGACCATTTCGCGGGACTTGGTTATTTGGACTCAGGGGACCCCAAAACGTGTATTTCCGTTGAAAACCAGAAGTCGAAAGTTTTCACGATCGCAATACTTCCACTTACTATATATTTCATAAATAGGTAAGTGAAAGTAAAAAGACGTTGCGATTATTCTTAGGTTTCTAAGAATAATTTAATAGACATAAAAGTTATAATCGTCTATTATTTACCTCCTTTCTGTTTTATTTAATCGCTCGTTTAAAATGATACTGCTACACAAATAATGTTGAGAACATTATTGGTATATCTCAACTTTATGTAAGACTGGTCTCCAGCCTCAGCTCTCCGAAAATCTAGAAATTTCTTAAAGAAAGTGGTGTGATAGATTGTATTTGAAGCAAAACAAGCTGAAATGAATATTTTCGTATTGTTTCAGTTCTTGCAAACGAGTGAAATACTGTTTAGTTTTTTTATCATCTCTTAAGAAAAGATATTGGAAGATAATTACCAGGTTTTACTAACGAAGCTATGAAACACGTGACCATTTTCACATTGTCGGCTCCTTGACGTCAACGCTCTGGAATTGATCAATAACTGCTTAATTGTATTTCTTTTTAAATCCCAAATTTATCATAGGCTATGGAAAATTAACCTGTTAGTTTAATGTTTAAAAAAAATAGAGAAAGATTAAATAATTATAACTTTTAAAAATTTGTATCTTTAGTCACAATACCAATCCGAACTTCCTCAACAACTGTAACATATCTGCTGACCATAGGTAAACAACACCATGTCACATTTGTTTTCTGTTCAGAAGAGTAAACATTCAAAACTATTAGCTCTTTAAAATATTTTATTCATTATTATAGTAACAGCTAATAAACGTTTTTCAAATTTTGATCAAATAGGTGGCTGTAGGTATTAGGTATAAATCGAAAGTGTTGAATTGATTTCAATAAAATTCGGTGGTTTATCTCCGGGTTAAAGATAAATCTCTCTTAACATTTTATTAAAAAAAAGAAATGCCGTAAGAAATTAACAGTATAAACTAAGTATTTAGATTTTGTCGCCACAGAAAAAATGGACCAGGTACAGTGGTTGTCAGAAACGGTTTGGGATGGTCATAGATGAATGGGATGCTCTGGTTAGGGATAGTAAGAAATGGTTAGGGATATTCGGGTATGGTTAGGGTTGGTTTTCAGTTAAGCATTAAGGATGATCTGGAATGGTTTGGGGTATACTTCTTCAGGATGGTCAAAGATAGTTTGTGATGGTCAGGAATGGTTAAGGGTGGTTAGGTTTGGTATGAAATCATTTGGGATATTCTGTTTTCGGATGGTCAAATATGGTTCGTGGTTGTCTGATTCGGGATGGCCAGGGAAAGTTTGGGTTGGTTAGGGATGGTTAGGGATGGTTAGGAGTGGTTTGGAGTGGTTAGGTAAGGTCTGAAATCGTTTGAGATATTATGTGTCATGATGATCAAAGATGGTTCCTGGTGGTCTGATTCGGGATAGTCAGGGATGATGCTTACATTATTATTAATTTACCCATTTCCGAATTTACTGATTTCATGGCCTGATATTCTGTTTCCGGAGAGGCAATATTACACACTGCATGTATATTACATATAGACAGCTGCGGTGTCTTAGAATCTGTTGAACATATCGCTGCCTTTGAGACACAAAGGGCCAGGTTGTTGAGGAAAACTGGACTCTCGGAGACTGATTTTCCTCAAATAGTCTCTGAGAATAACTACCCGTACTACAAGGAGTTCATGCACGGGTGGAAAACAGCACTGGGTCCAGAAGTTTTTAATCTAGGTAGAAGTAGTCCCACTCCTGGAAGGCCACCTGATTTAGGAACTGCAGATATAAGATGAAGAAAAGAATAAAGAGGCGGAAGAGAGAGAGAGAGAAAAGTTTTTATTAATTATAAAATTGTACAACATACATATTTACAAGTTTTTACATGATTTCGGATATATTATCCTTAAAATCAACAATTTATATTAATTTGATGATTATTTATAATGCAAACAAAGGTAAAAATTATAAGACAGTAGGAAAAAATAAGAAAAAACCTACACAAAATAAAAATAAACTAAAAATAAAAAGAGTTAACTTAATTTAAATGAACACAATTAACTTCATAAAGTAATAAATAAATACATAAACAAGGAAGAGATAAAGACAACAGAAATGATTAGTTTAATAATATATGTTTGGTTCGTTTGTGAGTGTAGCGTTTGAGTGAGTTTTTGCTATAGTTTCCTATTTCTTGTATTAATGGGCTTGTGGAGACTGTTGTATTTCTGAAATATTTGGAGGTATGTGATAGGACAAATTGTTCGATTGTGGGCAGATCTAGGTCTTTGAGCATGGTAGATATTTTCGTGTAACGGGGATAGTTGTTTATGATTCTCATGCAAAGGTTCTGTATTCTTTCTAGTTTTTTATAGTTGGTTTTACAGGTTGAACTCCATACAGGTGAAGCATAAGTTATTAATGAACGAACTACGGATTTATAAATAATAAGCTTGAGCGTTGGGCTACGTTTGGATTTTTTATTGAAATAAGGGAACATTTTGTAAATAATTTTTTTTGCCGCATCAGTTTTCTTGTTTATGTGTTCCGTGAAAGTGAGGGATTTGTCAAGCGTTAAACCAAGATATTTAACAGATTTTGACCATGGTATGCGGGTTGAGTCAATATTAATTTCGTGGTTTAAATGAGGTCTGCGTTTTGTGAAAATTATTGCTTCTGATTTGTTGGGGTTGATTTTTACTTTCACTTACCTATATATGAAATATATAGTAAGTGGAAGTATTGCGATCGTGAAAATTTTCGACTTCCGGTTTTCAACGGAAATACACGTTTTGGGGTCCCCTGAGTCAAAATAACCAAGTCCCGCGAAATGGTCTGTGTGTGTGTGTGTCTGTGTGTGTGTGTGTGTATGTGAACAGACTAGCTCAAAAACTATAAACCGTGCGAACCTGAAATTGGGTATTTAGAGTATGTATAAGCCCGCGATGTGACAGCGAAAATTTCATCAAATTTGCTCAAAGGGAGGGGGTACTTTATTTAATAACTTTTTAAGTTTTTTTCGATTTTCTCAAAAACGGCTCTAACGATTTTGATTAAACTGAGTATTTGAACTATTTATATGCCTGAAATATGACTGAAAAAATTTCATCAAAATTGATTAACCGGATGGGGGAGTTTACTTAATAAATTTTGTATCATTTTCACCTGTGTTTTTTTTTTACTCAAAAACGGTTTTAACGATTTTGATCAAATTGAGTATTTGATCTATTTATATGCCTGAAATATGACTGTAAAAACTTCATCAAAATTGATCAACCGGATGGGGGACTTTACTTAATAAATTTTGTATCATTTTCACGTGTTTTTTTTATTTACTCAAAAACGGCTTCAAAGATTTTGATCAAACTGGGTATTTGATGTATGTATATGCCCGAGATATGAATGTAAAAATTTCATCAAAATTGATTAACCGGAGGGGGGACTTTACTTAATAAATTTTGTAACATTTTCACGTGTTTTTTTTTTTATTTACTCTAAATCGGCTTTAACGATTTTGATCAAACTGGGTATTTGATGTATGTATATGCCCGAGATATGACTGATAAATTTCATAAAAATTGATTTACCGGAGGGGGGACTTTACTTAATAAATTTTGTATCATTTTCACTGGTTTTTTTATTTACTCAAAAACGGCTTTAACGATTAACAAAAATAAGATATGAATGTAGAAAAATGTGTGAATTTGGGAAATGATATTTAGCAAAACATGTCAATTTCTAATCTAAGTAAGTTGGTAAGTGAAAGTTGTGTGTTGCGCGCACGCATCAGATTTTTAATTTCCAATTGAGACAATATTTGTTTACTTTTTTGTAATGTTGCTGTAGTCGATTTACTATTGTATCTATTCTGAAGGAAGAGGTGTATAAAGCTGTGTCGTCAGCGTACATAGATCTAATTACATGTGGGTGAGATGGAAAATCGGATGTGTATAGGTTGAATAGGATTGGGGAAAGACAGGAACCTTATGGAAGACCAGCAGCGATAGGAAGAGTGCTGGAGGTAGCATTATTAATTTGAATATAGAATTGTCTGTTGGAGAGATATGAATGGATGATATGGACTAAATATGGTGGGAATCTGAATTTGATTAATTTGTGTATAAGTCCATCGTGCCAGACGGTGTCAAACGCTTTTTCAAGGTTTAATAAAAGCATACCGGTATGTTTTTTTTCGTTAAAGCCTTTGGTTATGAAGTCTGTGAGGCGTGCCAACTGGTCAATTGTGGAGTGGTGCTCCCTGAATCCAAATTGTTCATCTATTATAAGGTTGTATTGGTTGATGTGATTTTGAATTCTCGTCAAAAGTAATTTTTCTAGAATTTTAGATAGTGTATTGAGTAGGCTTATGGGTCTGTAATTGCAAACTTCAGCTGGGTTTCTGTTTGGTTTTGGTATAACTATGGTTCTCGAAGTTTTCCAAGTTACGGGAAATTGCCTATATCGTAATATGGAATTGTATATTTTGGTTATAAAATAAATTGATTTTTTGCTGAGATTTTTTATTACTATGGAGGGAATGTGGTCGTTTCCTGGGGCTTTTTTAGGTTTTATATTTCTGATAATCTTACTGGTTTCTTTAGGAGAGATGGAAGGTAAGTTGTTTATGTATGGTTCCTTTAAATAATTCTTAACAGATTTGATAATTTCGCGGTTGTGGTGGTTTGAACCCGCGTTTGAGGTTATCGTATAAGAAGTTTGGAAATATTGGGCTAAAAGTTGTGCTTTTTCTTTGTCTGGGCATATGTAAGTATTATTATGTTTCAGAGGTGGAATTTTAGGTGATTGCTTTGTAAAAGTTTAATGGATTTTCCAAATGTTGTTGTCCCCGGGTCGAAATGAATTTAGAATTGTGGCCCAGTTTCCATTTTTCCAGTTATTAATGCGATGTCTTACAAAATTATTTAATCTGTAATATATAGATTTGGTCTGAGGGTTTCGGGTGCGTTGGTATTTTCTTTTCAGCCTGTTTTTTATATTTATAAGAATTTTTAGGTGAAATGGTATATTAACGAAATTATTTGGATGGTGAGGTTGTTGAGGTATGGATAATCTCATGGATTCTTTGATGTCACCATTTAATGTTTTTATGGCATTATCGATTTCCAGTGAACTTTTAATCGTAGGATTTATGGAGATACGGGAATCTAACTCATTCCGGAACTTTTGCCAGTCTGAAGAGGCGGAAGAAGAATTGTGCAACATTAACATACACATGAGCGTTATATGTTAATGTTGCCGAAACCCGTGATGCCGAAAGGCAGGGATGGGAGTTTAATAAATAATAAATAAAAAATATATATTTATAAAATTTATGTGGAATTAAACTCCTCTTACTTATTAATTATTGGTAATGATATTAACGAGGGATTTATCTGCTCATAATATTTTGACCTATGAACGGCAAGTGTTTCTTATTTCGTCGTAATGGTATTAACTAGTAATAAAATAGAAGCCAAACACAATTAAGTTATGACAGAAGTTAATGTAGACGTCAGTAAACACACTTCTAACATCAAGTGAACCGACAGTGTGCTGAACATAATTGTTGGGACAGTCATAAGAAAAGTCATGAAGGTACGCACGCTCAAAAAGAAGGATTGGCAATGATACAATTTACTGCTGAGGCCCGCTGATAGATGTTTCACATAAAAAATAAACTATTTCTCTAGAATAAATTATATTTTAAATTGAAATATTTAAAAGCATAACTTTTAAATAATTAATAATAAAAACAAACGAGCACGGTGAGACAGCAAGACAAGTGTTACAAGGGCTACAACAATTACAGAATCATTTGTCCTGGTGCGGACTTGACCCACTTATAATACTCATTCCCTAAATGAAAGCTAGGATCAATAATTAACTATAAATTCTTCACTTCCTAACCAGTTTCCTGCCAGTTTTACCAGTTCCCGATAATAGGAAAAATTATTTTATTTCCTGCTATCTAATGCTAAATTCTACCTTCACTGGCGAACATAAGCAAAAAGAGTTAGAGTATAATAATGTATGCATATTAGTGAAACGTTCTAGTTTCAAAAGGATTTTTCAAGATCTCGATCAAGGACCCTTTCACTTCCCGGAATATTTAAGGCAGATATTATAGTTATAATCATTATTAATTTTATAATGGTTCAGATTTAGTGAAAATCAAGGTGGCTGAGAGCTCCATAAACCCGAATGACTCCCAAAATATATATCCTTGTTTTTATAAAATATTTTACGGAAAATGCAACAATACAATGATATCTTTAAATTCTCGGAAAAAGGGAAAATGCAGTGACCAAGCAGCCATAGTATAAAAAAATCAGAATAATAAATACATAAATAACAATGCCTTATAGATTTATTAGACGTAAGATAAAAATAAAAATCTGGTGTTGCGCGCAACACACAACTTTCACTTACCAACTTACTTAGATTAGAAATTGACGTGTTTTGCTAAATATCATTTCCCAAAGTCACACATTTTTTTACATTCATATCTTATTTATTTTTGTTTATCGTTAAAGCCGTTTTTGAGTAAATAAAAAAACCCGTGAAAATGATACAAAATTTATTAAGTAAAGTTCCCCTTTGGTTGATCAATTTTGATGAAATGTTGGCTATCACATATTTGGCATATACATACATCAAATACCCAGTTTGATCAAAATCATTAAAGCCGTTTTTGAGTAAATAAAAAAAACACGTGAAAATGATACAAAATTTATTAAGTAAAGTCCCCCCTCCAGTAAATCAATTTTTATGAAATTTTTAGTCGTATCTCGGGCATATACATACATCAAATACCCAGTTTGATCAAAATCATTAAAGCCGATTTAGAGTAAATAAAAAAAACACGTGAAAATGTTACAAAATTTATTAAGTAAAGTCCCCCCTCCGGTTAATCAATTTTGATGAAATTTTTAGTCGTATCTCGGGCATATACATACATCAAATACCTAGTTTGATCAAAATCTTTGAAGCCGTTTTTGAGTAAATAAAAAAAACACGTGAAAATGATACAAAATTTATTAATTAAAGTCCCACCTCCGGTTAATCAATTTTGATGAAATTTTTACAGTCATATCTCGGGCATATAAATAGAACAAATACTCAGTTTAATCAAAATCGTTAGAGCCGTTTTTGAGAAAATCGAAAAAAACCTAAAAAGTTATTAAGTAAAGTACCCCCTCCCTTTAAGTAATTTTGATGAAATTTATGCTGTCACATCGCGGGCATATACCTACTCTAAATACCCAATTTCAGGATCGCACGGTTTATAGTTTCTGAGCTAGTCTGTTCACACACACACACACACACACACACACACACACACACACACACACACACACACACACACACACACACACACACACACACACACACACACACACACACACACACACACACACACACACACACACACACACACACACACACACACACACACACACACACACACACACACACACACACAAACACACACACACACACACACACACACACACATAGACACGCACAGACCATTTCGCGGGACTTGGTCATTTCGACTCTGGGACCCCAAAACGTGTATTTCCGTTGAAAACCGGAAGTCGAAAATTTTCACGATCGCAATACTTCCACTTACTATATATTTCATATATAGGTAAGTGAAAGTAAAAATATTTAAAAATATCTTGGTTTGATCTTTCTATTTTTACTTTCACTTACCTATATATGAAATATATAGTAAGTGGGAGTTTTGCGATAGTGATATACGAGTATATATATAGGTATGCATTTACATATTTTTTTTAACAACCCTACATATCACTGCCCTGAAAGCGTAATGACACTTCTGCACAATTTAAAATTTTACTCTAAGAATTGGTAAAATTAATTTTACCGTGTTGGTGGGCTAAAATATGTATCTAATGGATGTTTTTAAATTGGTTAAAAGTGTACTTACAGAATTTTCCAATGAATCTAAGTTCCATTATAATAATTTGATATTATAATACCGACCATAATAAGACTAATTTGAATTATTGCTTGTAAATACTATAACAGGCGCGGTTCCAGAAAAAAATTCGGGGGGGGGGGGGGGGGATTGGTGTGTAGCAAAAATAGCACACTTTATTTGCTTATGCTTAAACATTAAGTTCATATACAAAATTCTTTATAAAAAATTCTCAACCCGCGACCACGTAATTCATGATCAGTTGCAGGTTCCCACCAGTCCACTATATTTCTTAAAATAATTATTATTGAAGCAAAATTAGATAAAACAATAAACATTACTGATTATAATAGGAAAATACAAAAATTAAACTACACTTCCCTAGAAAACTCGTAAAAGTTAGATGCGTAATTAATTTTTTTTTATTCATCCCACAAATTTTTTTTTCATCGAAATTTCGGGGGCGGTTTGATCCTCAATATCCCCCCCCCCTGGGACCGCCGCTGTACTATAACATTTCAATATTTCAAGTTGCTTAAATATACTTCCGGAGCCGAGTAATTTTGATATAAAAATGTTGTTTTTAATCGTAATTAATAAATTGTAAATTATTGTATTTACATATTGTAATTTGTACAATATTGTACAACATATTGTAATGTATTGTAAATTGTAATAAATTAATTCACCTATTAATCATTGTGTTAAAGGTCGCGGGTTCGCGTCCCAAAGTGGCCCTAGGATTTTTTGAAGGGAGTAAAAAATCCTTAGCTATGCCTTCCCTCAGATAGGACGTAAAATAGAGGTTCCGAGCCTTTAAGATGTCAGGAACTCGTTAAAGATCCCTATCCTATTATACCTGGATAGGCAAAATTTAGGACTCAAATGTAGCATCGTCCGATTAGCCTTAGCAGCATAAAGAGACGTTAAACAAACAACAAAAATAAACAAAGTCACTTATTTGATTATTGTTTTGTTTTTATTACCCATCCTACCAGGTCTCCTGGATTTTCATTTATCCCGAACACCTATTGTCTCAGGTAGTCCTCGGATGAACGAGGTTGTTGTAAAAAATAATTA